>OX637364.1:3823627-6364587 GCA_951799405.1 Agapetus fuscipes | reverse complement strand
ACTGAGACAGTGTAAGGAAGTGGCAATAGATAGATCGGCGGAGGCCACTTGCTGTTAAAAATTCAACAAAAGACCCATCGACTGTGGATTTCTAGTCTCGCCAACTCAACAACTGTTCTCTATGGTATTTGCTCGTTGGTAGGTATTTATTGTTTGATCACATTTAGTCAGTCACTTAATAAGAGAAGAGTATGGGTGAGGAAATTGATGAAAGAGATGAATGTTGAAGTGATGAAAGAGATATGCAAGGACAGAAAAAAGTGGAGATCCATCTGCGGATGGGAGGGCGGAGGCCATCGGCTGTCTGCAGCAGCTGCATTTGTTTGTAATGATCTCCATGTGCTGCAGGCAACACGGCGTCCATCTGCACGTCCCGCTCCATGTTCCTGTGCGCGTGCGCCGTGATGCAGGAGGTGGGCGCCCCCGCAGTGAGGGCGGAGGCCATCGGCTGTCTGCAGCAGCTGCACCTGTTCGCCCCGAGGCATCTCAACCTCACCGCGCTCGTGCCGCAACTATGCGTAAGTTACACATCAATTTAGCTGCAGTTACAGCGGATTCCCAGTAATCTTACTAACCCAAGCATACCTATCAAGAAAAGCAGAATTTTTTATGAGTTAAACCTTGTATTATCATTTACTTAACCCCTCATATTTCTACTTTTATATTTATTAACCTCCAGGTGCCGGAACGTGGGTAATTATTAATTAAAATGAATTATTAATGACATGTGTTGAATCAGAATAAAAAATTATGTCAAATGACCCAGGCGGGGATCTACCTAGCTTTATTCTTTTTTACAAATACGCTAGAAAGATCAGCCACTTGACTCTCTCAGCCATAACACCGATAAAGGTACTCGCATGTATAAGGATAACAATTTGTTTGAGATTGCTTGAGTGTTTGGAAGAATGCTTTGGCAAAATCTAGTAAGTAGCAGTTCTCCATGTTTCGAGAATATTCTTTATTCTAACCATAAAATAAGAACTCTCTGTAGCTTCAGAAATCACATTCATGAATGGTGGTCTGTTGTGTGTTGCAGAGGAACCTGTGGAGTGACTGGCCGGTGCTGAGGAGGGCGGCCATCGCCTGTCTGCGTCAGCTGTCCCAGCGGGAGGCCAAGGAGGTCTGCCAGCACGCTCTGCTGCTGCAGGAGGAGCCGCAGCAGCTGCCTGGAGGTCAGCACATGCTCATGCACATGCAACTAAGCTACACATATAGTGTAAATTCTTATCCTCGAGGGGTTTTACGAGCAAAGGAGGGCAGCCTCACACCAACCTTTTCAATTGAAATAGGAGTTTCTCAGCTCCTGAGGGGCTGGTTCTAATTTCTTGTGAGGGTTGTGTAAACCTTGCAGGTATTTATTTTGGGTTTTGAAATAAACACTGAAACGAGAAATCATTTCTGACACCCTTGGTTTCTGACACGTCCGTTCGATAGCTCAGGTGGAAGAGTGCTTGCATTTCATGCCGAAAGCTCGGGTTCGAATCCCACCGAGGGTGTCAGAAATGATTTCCCGTTTCGGTGTTTATTTCAAACCCCAAAATCAAGTACCGGCAAGGCTTACTCAGCCTTCACAAGAAATGAGTACCAGCACTCTCGGGAGCTGGGAAACCTCCACTTCAACTGAAGTGGTTGGCGTAAGGCCGGCCCCCTTACCTGTAAAAATAAATAGGTTCAACTCGCCACATGCGACTCCTTCGGGGATAACGCGGCAAGAAGTTACACTATATATGTAGCTTAGTTGGGGTTTTTTTTTTTTTTTTGGTGGGGATCGAAACCTTGCTCTTGGCATGGAATGCAAGCATTCTACCAACTGAGCCATCGATCGGGCTTTTTACGAGCTTGGTCTTAAGCAAGATCCAGTTGCTGTAAGGCTGAATGGACCTTCGGTGACCTGTCTTTGGTAAAGGTAAATGATTTGCAACCCAGCGAGAAGCATATTTGAAAATACAAGTTGTATATTTTTTGTGCTCCGCCGGGATTTGAATCCACAACCTTCCATTTACGAGTGAGTCTGAAGTGTTACAACTAGACTACGGACTGGTCATTCTGTACTACTATTTGAGTTAACCTATTTTCACTTCGGGGACTGCGGGGACATCCAGGACTCGGCACATATGTCAGTGTGCCCCTTAATTGGTGAAAGATGCACATTAACGGACCTGCTTCAAGGAAACGACAATGCAGTGGCTGCCGCTAGTCACTGGAGATACTGAGCATAAGTGGTTCTAGACACGTAAAGAAAAAGAAGACTTTCACTTAACAAGTTAATGTACTGAATGTAAGTGATGTTGTTTCTTTAGCAGAAGTGGTGATGAGTGAGTCGGGGCTGCCGGGCGTGCTGTTCGCCATGCTGGACGTGGAGACAGACAGGCAGGTGGTGCAGCACCTGCAGGACACCCTCACCTCCATGCTGCAGGCCCTGGCCTCCTCCCAGCTGCAGCAGTGGCTGTCTCTGTGCAAGGCCGTGCTCACCACCAAGCTAGGTAGCTCCTGCGCTGACTGTTAGCCTTGCTGCGTGTGAAGACACCCTCACCGCCAATCTAAAGACAAGTTATGCACACTGGAGAGATGTTTCCCAGTATTTGTTTCTGTGGTCTGTTGGAGCTGTTATTGCTATAATAATTATTGTCTACAATTAATTTCAGTATAAATGTTTTGCTGTCTGTGGGCATGCATTAAGGTGAGCCTTTCGGTGCTATTCTTAGACATTTAAGTCGTCTGTTGAGCCCACGCTTTGACAAACTAATGATGCATTTGTATGAAGACCTGTCAATCCAAGATGGCTGCAAGCGAACATCTGATTAGTCTTCATATGAATATTACCAAAATTCGGTAGGTAAGAATGACTGTGGTGATGAGACTTTCAGCCCAAGCATCATTAGTTTGTCAAAGCGTGGGCTCAACCGACGACTAAAATGTCTAGGAATAGCCCCGTTAGATGTTAACATGTCTTTGCAGCTTAAATTATAGATTATAGAATGTGTATTTCTTAGTGATATTTTAAGAAGAAATTATTATAAATTGTTATTGCCATCTTTGATTCACAAGTATCAACTAAATGCTGTGAGTTAAAAAAAAAACCCTGATTATTGGGAATTTACTATGGGTGACGTCACATGGGATATTTTGAATGTTGGTGCTTGATTGCTGGTGTTGTGTTGCAGAGAGTGAGGAGGGTGGAGGGGCGGGTGGACTGGATGCAGATGACGCTGACGACAATGACCAGGAGGAGTTCCACGCTGATGAGCAGCTGGACACGCATCCTCCTATACAGCCCCGCTGGCCCACCAGGGTAAGCTCACTGCGCTGCTTCTCTGTCTCCGATGTCTTCAATGCTTCTGGATGAACTATTTAATTGCCTACGAAGTTTGAGGACTTATTTTTGTTGTATTGTCACCCTTTTGTTTCTGGTGATGTGACAGTATCAAAGTGGTATTTCTGGTAGTTTGATATTATATAACATGGTAATAACATCTAATTCGCTGGTCGTCTTGGTATCTTGGATCGCTATTTACACAGAGGAGCTACTCTTTTTTCAAGACAGAACCATAGGGAAATGAGAAGGTAGGATTAATTATGATTAAGAGTTATAATAGGGAAGTATCACATATTTTTTTCATTGTATAAAATGGTAGAATACATTTTTTAAAATACATCTGCGTTTTTAAAAAAAAAATATCTTGCTTAGTTTTTAAACTAAAGCTCTTTAAAATTAGCGTATTCTCGATTTCCGGAAAAAAGGTCATTTTGTTTATTTAGGTAGATATGACGCCGATGCATTTTCGGAGTGTAGGTATCGGGGGTATCGGCGGGCCCAGTGGCGAATCTTGACGTCATTTTGACGTCAAGATTCGCGAAGTCGAACGCGCTGCGTTTTGGCGCGACTAAAATTCTCCGCATTTTATTTTTTAAAATTATCAATGATATTTTTATTTTTACTACACAAAAAATATATGGTTGTGATCCTTGAAATGTACTCTACACAACCATATTATTTTCAACCGTTTTCCCCACCACTGCAACTACCCTATTAATGACTAGAGGTGATGCTTTTTTTTTTTTTTTTTAAGGAATCCTGTGCGGGAGGCTCCCCAATTCTTGAAAGTCTTGGGGGGCTATGTCACCCTGGAAGGGTGCCGCAGAAGTGTTGCTTGTGTTGTTGCTTCTGTCTTGAGGCACTGCAAAGAAGTGGCGATTGATGTTGGTTTTGAATAAAAACGGATTGAATTGGGAAGGGAACACAGATACTGGTAGATCATTCCATAAACGGGCAGTTTGGCAAAGGAATGAGTCATGAAAAGCCAAGTTCTCATAGTTTTGAGATCGACTGCAAAGGGATGAATGAGAGTCATACTACGGTTTCCTTTTCTGAAATGCGAGGGGGAGGGATTAATGAATGGAGCTCATTAGAACAAGCACCGTGGTAATATGGCTTATGCTTTTGTAGTAATGATTTGGATTTTATTTGTAAGTATACATTCAGCATTTGTAAGCGCGAACTACACGTGTTTGTTTGTGGGCATACATTTGAGAACTTTAAATGAATATATCCTTGCAAGTTAGACTATAGATTTGATTTTTTTGAGATTAATTAAGTGTTGATTCGAATATTCTGCTGAAATCCAGCAAAGTGGTATGTAACAAATCTCCATGTTTCAAATATGATCTTAAAATCTGTATAAATGAAAGACCAAAATTTCCTGGAGAGCAGACATAAATCAACTGTTGTACTGTTTGAACGTTAAAACTCGGTCGGAACCAAAAATGAGGAACTATAATCTATAATCTATAATCTAAGTTGCAAGGATATATTCATTTAAAGCTCTCAGATGTATGCCCACAAACCAACAAGTGTAGTTCGCGCTTACAAATGCTGAATGTGTACTTACAAATAAAATCCAAACCTCAAATGAACATAAGCCCCACAACTTTTGCCGACCTTCCCTGAAACAGGGGTGACATTGGCAAAGTGAACCATTTTTTACAGTATGGGTGGTCAGCCTCATACCAACCTATAAGTCAAGGAATAGGAACTAAATTGTGTAAAATGAATAAACCGTAGTTTTGAATGAATAAAACCCTCTTAAACATGTAAAAATATTATAGGTACTTGTTATTGTTCAGGTGTTTGCCATGGAGTCGGTGCAGCGCATCATGTCTGTGTGTGAGGCGGCCGGGGAGGCGCACTTTGATCTCCTGCTGGCCAAGGAGCAGCAGCTCACCAAGAATAACGGTGAGCAAACACAACACTATCTGCTTCTTCTCTCATTAGCCTCACATTAGCTCTCACAGCCTTACAGCAACTGGGTCCTGCTTGAGAATTGGCACTTTCTGTAGCGAGGAACTAGATCGCAGAATTCTCTTGAAGTGTTATTCACACAAAAACAGCACCCACCAAATAAATCATCCTAATATTATTATTATCATGGCTATTTTGATCTTGGATGCTGCAGCCTTGACAAAATTGACCACAAAATTAGGCCACCTTGATATTAATGGCGATCTTCTACGCTGGGTATCATCTTACCTAAAAAATAGGACACAGGCTGTAGCTATTAAGGAATATACTTCAAATTTTCTTCAAATATCATCTGGAGTACCTCAGGGCTCCCATCTAGGTCCACTTTTGTTTCTTCTGTTTAACATAAATTCCCCCACCAACCCATCACCGTGAGACAGACCCATTATATCTTCGCTATCTCATTGTAGTGTTCCTCTATACCAGTGTTTTTCAACCTTTTTCATGACACGACCCCCCTAGTATCAAAAAATATTTCGCGACCCCCCAACCCTTTTTTTAATATATTTAATTTAATATAATAATTTTAACTCTTTTCGACTTTTTATTTAAGTCTCACAAATTATATGCTGTATAAAAAAACTGAAGTTTTCTCGACCTCTCGCGACCCCCCTACAGAGGCTCCGCGACCCCCCAGGGGATCGCGACCCACAGGTTGAAAAACGCTGCTCTATACATTATGTGCAATGCCATGTTCCAGTGGACTTCCTGGTCCTCCACCTGGCCGACCTGATCCGCATGTCCTTCATGGCGGCCACGAGCGAGGCGGACCCGCTGCGCCTGCAGGGTCTGCGCACGCTGCACTCCCTCATCGTGCTGTTCCGCCGCTCTCCTGAGCCGGAGCTGCCGGGGCAGCTGCTGCTGGAGCAGTTCCAGGCGCAGGTGGGCGCCGCGCTACGCCCCGCCTTTTCGCCCGACACGCCAGCGCACCTCACCGCTCAGGCCTGCCACGTGTGCTCCGCCTGGATAGGCTCCGGCGTAGCCAGGGACCTCAACGACCTTAAGAGGTACAAATACTTCTCTTTCGGCATAGTAGTTTGTCTGTTTTTGGAGGCTAAAATTCACATGCTACGAATCCCATGGATAGCTAGATGTACTCATGAGTCCATTGGTCGGGAGCTACGTGTGGATGGCTTGACTCTGGCCAGTATATGTACACGCCGTATTCTTCAGTTCTTCGGGCACGTTTTCGGTGGCAATGAGGATAGCCTGGAACGCCTAGTTGTGATTGGTGGCTTGGAGGGGAAGAGAGGAAGAGGAAAATCCCCAGCAGCAGGCACCTCGCTGGTTGGAGCGCTGCGGGCAGTGCAGTCAAGAGACAACTGGAGAAGAGGGGTTGCTTCTACAAGAAAGATTCTATAAAAAAGCAAAGGATGTGGCTCCGCTTTTACAAGTTGTGAACTGGATAGCAATGTCGGACGACAAACAGAGTTGGAGGCAGAGGTTGAAGAAGACCAAGGCTCCAATTAGGTTGTAACGCCATTGAACAAAGAGACATTATAATGGTGTGTGAATGTGTGGTTGTGTGCAGGGTCCACCAGCTGCTGGTGTCCAGCCTGCACAAGCTCAACACCAAGCTGACGGCCGGAGCGCAGATCTACAACGAGAGCATGGCCACCCTGGAGAAGCTCGCCATCCTCAAGGCGTGGGCAGAGGTATGTCACGTCTCCTGCTGTTGTTTTTCTCATCAAGATCGGTACGGGCCAATAGAATGGGATGGCATCCCTTCAACTGGAACATGAATCCGCACTCATAGTACGTATCGTAATTTTTTTAATTTTTCTTTAGTTTTCATACAGCAATAATATTGAAAATCGTGGTATGAGGCTGACCACCCATACTGTAAAAAATGGTTCACTTTGCCAATGTCACCCCTGTTTCAGGGAAGGTCGGCAAAAGTTGTGGGGCTTATGTTCATTTGAGGTTTGGATTTTATTTGTAAGTACACTTTCAGCATTTGTAAGCGCGAACTACACTTGTTGGTTTGTGGGCATACATCTGAGAGCTTTAAATGAATATATCCTTGCAACTTAGATTATAGATTATAGATTATAGTGTAATAAACGCGAAGCATTCATTTTCGTTAGAAATATTGAAGTTGACCTTGAAAACTGACGTCTAAAACTGTACATACGTATAACAAAATAATGATTTGTTTACAATACAACAAATCCCTGGCATATTTATGTACTTATGGGCTATGTGACTATTCATAATAATATGATATGTCGATTTCTAGAACACAATGTTTTTTTTGGAAGTCATAATATTTTTTTTTTTTTTTTTTTTTTTTTTAAGAAAATCCTGTGCGGGAGACTCCCTAGATTCTGAAGACTCTAGGGGTCTATGACACTTGTTGTAGTGCCGCAGAGGTGTACGAGCTTGGTCGTCGCTACAAAGCGCCAATACTCAAGCAAGACCCAGTTGCTGTAAGGCTAGATGGACCCTTGGTGACCGGTCATTGGTAAAGGCTTATGAATTCTTCAACCCAGCGAAGAGCACATTCGAAATATTAATGGTATTTTTGGGTGCTCCGCCGGGATCCGAATCCACAACCTTCCATTTACGAGTCCAAAGTGTTGCCACTACGGACTACGGACCGGTCCGAGATGCCAACGACACGCGGTGTACCTGAGCGGTCACCTATCCAAGCACTGACCACGCCCAATGTTGCTTAACTTCGGTGATCTATGGGAACCGGTGCTTTCAACATGGCTAACGTCGTTGATGATATTATGACGTAGCGTCATAATATGCTACGTCACTGGGGATTTTAAAATTTTTGTTAGGCACTAAAAAAACTTTGTTTAACCGTCTCTTGAGACAAAAAATCGGATAAGAGATATATTTTGTATCTTGGGAGGTATTTAATATCAAAACCAAAGAGTTGGGTGACTGGATTACGGCAGAAAACCGCTGTCTTTCTAGAGGTTTATGTAGTACACAAATCGGTTCAAATGTTCTATCTAAATCTTTTATATTGTTACGAACTATGAATTCGTTGTACGTGAGCCTAGGCACGCTGGTGTAGTGTCAAACAAACCTATGAAAGTATCTACCATGTTCAAAAACATGCAAGAATTGTCTCTTTTGTACCTATAAATACGAGCAAAGATTCTGTGGGAGAGATAGCCGCTTAGATCATTGTATTGATTTGATATTGATACATTATATTGAGATATAGCTATTGATCAGTGTACAATATATTGTTAACGATTTTGTGAAATAAATTTTAAATTGCAATTTGTCAGTGTTATGGCCGCGGGGACAAGTCAGGTTATTTGGAACCGGATAACGATGGTTTGAATCTCGCGATGATAACTTCGACCCTGGTTCAACATATGACGTTGCATGCACATATAAGCTTCTGCTTTCGCATGAAGACAACTGGCCAGGCAAAATAGGTTGGTGAATTGCATTCCTTTTTACAAATCCATTTAAAAAAAAAATATATAGTTAAAAGAACCCTATGTAAAATCATTACAATATTTATCGATATTTTGGATATAATGTTCCAGATCTATATCGTAGCGATGCGCAGCGACACCTCAAACAGTGACGGTTGCGTGCTGTCTCTGGTGCGGCCCGAGCTGGCCAGCCTGTCAGTCTCCTGGGTGTGTGCACTGCGAGACCACGCCCTCCTAGGCCTGCCCCCAGAGTTTGGCTCCCAGCTGCCGCATGAGGGCGGAGCCTTCTATACCGCGGACACGGTGGAGGGTGCGAGGCCGCATTACTTGCAAGCCTGGCCGACGCTGCTGCACGCTGCGGCTCTTCACTTTGCTACCAATACACTACCAGGTAAAGAGAGGATGAATTGTTTGAGGTCCTAAGTGGTTAACTTCCTGGGTGTTTTTCTGTAGTTTTTTTTTTTTTAAGAAACCCTGTGCGGGAGACTCCCTAGATTCTAGAGACTCTAGGGGTCTATGACACTTGTTGTAGTGCCGCAGAGGTGTACGAGCTTGGTCGTCGCTACAAAGCGCCAATACTCAAGCAAGACCTAGTTGCTGTAAGGCTGGATGGACCTTTCAGTGACCGGTCTTTGGTAAAGGTTTTATGAATTTTTTCAACCCAGCGAAGAGCATATTTGGAAAAATAAATGGTATATTTTGTGCTCCGCCGGGATCCGAATCCACAACCATCCATTTACGAGTCCGAAGTGTTGCCACTGGACTACGGACCGGTCCAAGATGCCAACGACACGCGGTGTACCTGAGTGGTCACCCATCCAAGTAGCATCCACGCCCAATGTTGCTTAACTTCGGTGATCTGATGAGAACCGGTGCTTTCAACGTGGTATCATCGTTAACTACGACTATCGACGTCTTTTACACAGCAATAAGATCGTAAATCATTTAACATACTCCTATTAGATATAACTACCTACTAGTGGCGAAGGGTACCATACAAGCCGATTCCCATCGGTTTCCCGTTTAAAATAAGGCAAAAATGATAATAAAGTAGACTGCATGGTTTCAATGGGGAAAAAATACGTATTGTTTCTTTGGTTTTAAATGTATTTTTTTACTTTGTGCCTATATTTTTAAAGTACTTTGTTACATCATTTTAAAAGGGAAGCCGATGGGAACCGGTTTGTATGGCACCCTTCGCCACTGCTACCCACCAATATACTCAATGCATTAATTTTCGTTTGTGAATATTAAAAAAATATATTTGAAGTTGACCTTGTGAACTAACGAGTTTAAAGACGAAATTCTCAATTTTTTTACACAACACACAAGCAAAATGCAACTAAACTACCCTTATAGTGCAATTTTTTGCCGCGCTATCCCCGAAGGGTTTCAAATGTGGCGAGTAGGTCCTATTTATTTTGACAGGTAGGGGAGCCGGCCTTACGTCAACCACTTCAGTTGTATGGTGGAAAATTTCCAGCTCCCGAGGGGGCTGGTATTCATTTCTTGTGAAGGATGAGTAAACCTCGCCACATAAATCACAAAAAAAAGCTTCTCTACTCGGCAACATTTATATACCTGTCTATTTTTTGTACTCCGCCAGGACTTGAACCCACTACCTTTCAATCAAGAGTCCAAAGCATTAACCACTAGACCATGGACTGGTCAAACCGGTGTATAACATCTCTCCTCCTCACCCTCAGGGTACAGAAGTTGGAAGCTCAGCACATGGGAAGCCGAAGAATGGAAGGATCTATTTATTTTTATTTTCAGAAGAATCCGACAACTGCAACGAGGTGAAGGAGTCCGTGACCTTGGAGCTCACCACGGCTGATGATGCTGATGTAGCGGGCGACACAGACAACACCAACAACAACGACAAGTCGCCGCTGGACTCCCAGGAGGACAAGTTCCACCTGCTGTTCGGTAAACCATCTCACATTTCTACTGTCTTCTTTTTGGTCTTAATAATAATAATATTAGAGCGGTGAGCGCTGTTTTTGTGTGTATCACACCTCGAGAGCCCTCTGCGAGTTTGGTCGTCGCTGTAAAAAGCGCCAATTCTCAAGCAAGACTCAGTTGCTGTAAGGCTGGATGGTCCTTTCAGTGACCGGTCTTTGGTAAAGGTTTATGAATTTTTCAAAGCAGCGAAGAGCAAATTTGAAAATGTAAATGGTATATTTTTTGTGCTCCGCCGGGATTTGAATCCACAACCTTCCATTCAGAGTCCGAAGTCCGAAGACAGCAAGAGTTGCAGCGTGTATGTCCATTTGAGATTTGATTGTTATGTTGTAGGTTCACATGCGGCATGTGCAAGAGCGAACTTGTACGTGTCTGCTTGTGAGAATGCATATAATGTGAATCTCCAATGTAACATATCTTTAATAATAATAATAAATTGACAATATTTTTAGTGCCGTTTTGTGAATTCACTGCAAGGGCACTGCAGAGCCATAGCCCCTCCTGAACAAGCATGTCTTCAATCCTGACTTAAATGCACTTGTACTCTCCACAGCTCTCAGCTCGTGTGGTAAGGCATTCCACAGCAGAGGGCCAGCAATGCAAAAGGCACGATCTAAATAATTGGCCATGTTGCTTCTGCAGGGAACCCTGAATCTATTCACAGCAGTATTGCATGCAGACCTCAGGGTACCCCGCCTACCCTCTACTGTGTCCCCCACACATAGCTCTGAGAATACAGTGGCGCAATGTTCTGCGAGGACTTAAATACAGTTAAGCAGACCTTGTACTCCACCCTCTCCTTTATTTTCAGCCAATGAAGCTGATCCCTGATTGTGCAGACTTTTCAACTTTATTTAATCTAATCTGATTAGATGAGATTAGACCAGACCATGCCAGAATCATCTTAACAATACCATCAGACAAAAACGGTAGACCACCCTCTCCGGGAAGCAAAGCCAATGTAATTTTTTTAACGGCGGATGCTGTAATGTCTTGGTGTTGCAGGCATCTGCATAGAGGCGCTGTGCTCCTGCAGGGAGACATGCGAGGGCGCGGCCGAGAGCTGTCTGCGGGCGCTGGCGGCCCTGCTGCACACACCCTGCAACAGGGGGCGGCTGCTCAAGGACAGGTAACACTGCACGCTCTGCTACTCGCCTTATATACAAGCGCTGAAGAAGGGTCGAGAGTTCACCGTAGTGTGTCTGGATTCTTTTGCTGCACACGCCTTGCAACAGGAGGCGGCTGCTCAAGGACAGGTAACACTGCACGCTCTACTACTTGCCTTATTTACAAGCGCTGAAGAAGGGTCGAGAGTTCACCGTAGTGTGTCTGGATTCTTTTGCTGCATACTCCCTGCAACAGGAGGTGGCTGCTCAAGGACACATAACTCTGCAAACTCTGCTACTTGCCTTATATAGAAAGCGCTGAAGGATCAAGAGTTCACCGTGGTGTGTCTGGATTATTTTGCTGCATACTCCCTGCAACAGGATGCCGTAGCTCTAGGACAGGTAACACTGCTAATGCACTACTGGAAGGTAGACTCGCCTTATAAACAAGCGCTGAAGAAGGGTCGAGAGCTCACCGTAGTGTGTCTGATTCTTTTGCTGCACACGCCTTGCAACAGGAGGCGGTTGCTCAAGGACAGGTAGCACTGGTAATGCACTACTGGAAGGTAGACTCGCCTTATATACAAGCGCTGAAGAAGGGTCGAGAGCTCACCGTAGTGTGTCTGGATTCTTTTGCTGCACACGCCTTGCAACAGGAGGCGGTTGCTCAAGGACAGGTAGCACTGTTAATGCACTACTGGAAGGTAGACTCGCCTTATATACAAGCGCTGAAGAAGGGTCGAGAGCTCACCGTAGTGTGTCTGGATTCTTTTGCTGCACACGCCTTGCAACAGGAGGCGGTTGCTCAAGGACAGGTAGCACTGTTAATGCACTACTGGAAGGTAGACTCGCCTTATATACAAGCGCTGAAGAAAGGTCGAGAGCTCACCGTAGTGTGTCTGGATTCTTTTGCTGCACACGCCTTGCAACAGGAGGCAGTTGCTCAAGGACAGGTAGCACTGTTAATGCACTACTGGAAGGTAGACTCGCCTTATATACAAGCGCTGAAGAAGGGTCGAGAGCTCACCGTAGTGTGTCTGGATTCTTTTGCTGCACACACCCTGCAACAGGATGCCGTTGCTCAAGGACAGGTAATTCTGCAAGCTCTGCTACTTGCCTTGTATAGAAAGCGCTGAAGGGTCAAGAGTTCATTGTAGTGTGTCTGGATTTTATATCACGTTTTGTGTGTTGTGCTGCAGATGCCTGTGCCTGGAGCTGTGCCGCGTGCTGCACCGCACAGGGCTCACGCAGGAGGGGGCGCCTGCCCTGCTGCTCACGGCCCAGGTGCTCGGCCTCACCATCACCGCGGCACAGGAGGACCTTGACAGCAGGACGCGTGAACTGCTTAAAGGTATACAACGTGACTAAGCTTCACATATAGTGTAAATTCTTGGCTGCGTTCTCCCAGAAATTTGCTTGTCTTCAGTGCATTTTGGAACTTCCCATGGTCTTCTAGCTCTCTCACATGATGAGGCAGGCGTTTACAGGCCAGGGGACCAGCAACTGCAAATGCACACTCTCCAAACACTCTTTTTACTCTTCTTAATTATTTAGTACTCACATTCCCGAGTGTGCCGTGTTCTAGATGCCCCCGCCGACCGCCTGGCAGAGCTGTCGCTGTCCGCCTGCGTGTCTGAGGGGGAGGGCGGGGAGACGGGGGCCCTGGCGCAGGGCAGCTCGCTGGTGTTCAGCTGCCTGGAGGTGAGCCTGTGCCTGCTGGTGCGCGCGCTGCCCGCCCTGAGCCCTGCAGCCGCGGCCACCCCGCGCACCTGCACCAGGCAGGATAAGGAAGAGGAGGACGAGCTGATCCAGCAGATCATGGCTTGTCTTGCTAGGCTGCCCGCGCTGGCCAGTCCTCAAGGTAATGACAAACATGTACACTGTTCACCTGTGGACAATCACCACAGAGGAGTATGGTGTACTGTACTGTACTGTATCCTGCCGCCGTTCCACTAGGGGTGGCCGGTACCTCCGCAGATGCGCCTCCACTTTTTTCTGTCCTTACAAACCACTTTCATTTCTTCAATATTCATCACCTTTTTCATACATACTCTTCTCTTATTCTCACTCTGCAGGTTCCATTCTTTCGCAATCTCACCTATTTGGTCTAACCATTCTTTCCTCGGCCTTCCCCTTCCGCGATTTCCTCTGACATTTCCTTTGTACACTTTCTTCGTTAGTCATTCATCATCCATTCTTTCGAGATGTCCGAACCATCTTATCGTACTTTTTTGTACTTTCATTCTCATATTCTCTTTTATACCACACTCGTTCATCACCCAATCATTACGTACTCTATCATTCAGTGTCCTTCCAGCCATTGCTCTCAGGTAAGCCATTTCAACCGTACATACTTTACTCAGTTCACATTCATTAACTGTCCACGCCTCACTTCCATCAATGTCGGAACCAATATGCCATTGTGGACCGCCAATCTCATATTCTTCGTAAGTTTCCTATTTCTTGCAATTCTTCCAATCGTTCCCATTACACTTCTTCCTCTACTAGCGCGCTTTTCCAATTCTTTCGTCAATTTCCCATTCGACTCAAACTTGCTTCCCAGATAATCAAATTCTTTCACGACCTCCACTCTTGTTTCATTCAGTCTTATCTCAATTTCCTCGCATTCCTCAGTCCTGTCAAACACTAATACTTTCGTCTTACTGGCATTCACTTTTAAACCGTTCTTACTAAAAGCATCATTCATTTTGGGTAGTATCATCTGGAGCTCCTCCGCTGTATCAGCCAACACTACGGCATCGTCAGCATAGAGAAGAACTCCAACTTTCGTCTCACCCACTTTCACACCATAATGAGTCACAGTGTATTTCACAGTGTAATCCTGGAAATAGGTGCGTCTTGATGGTTCTTCTCAATATTTCGAGAATCACCTTTATTTTTGCCTATAAATAGTGACCGAGATGCTCTGCAGCAGACTAGGATCTAAGCCGTCGAGCTATATAGAGTTCTTTGTTTTGTACTCAATTTTTATTGCATTGATCCCGAGTAGTTGCTGGATGTGTGTGTTTGTGTTTACAGGAGCCGTGGGCGTCCTGCCCAGCATCCTGCACCTGTGCTGCGGCGTGCTGCGCGAGTGTGGCGGGGCGGGCAGCGTGCGGGAGCAGGCGGTGAGCGCAGCGCTGTCCACCCTGCAGGCGGTGTGCGTGGTGCAGCCCCACGCCTCCCATCCCAGCTGCAGCGAGCAGTGGGGCAGCCTGCTGCAGAGCACCCTCAGCCAGGTCATCCATCTGGCCAAGAGCGGTGAGACACCTATCCTAACCTTACTTCTCCCCTCATCTAGCAGGTTCCATGCTGATAATGCTAAGTTTTCACATTGTTCAAAGGTGCAAATGTTTTTGATATATTCCGTTTGCACATTCCATCCTGATTTGGATCATTTGGTTCACTTTGCCAATGTCACCCCAGTTTCAGGGAAGGTCGGCAGGAGTTGCAGGGTGTATGTTCATTTGAGATTCGGGTTTTTATATTGTAGGACTACATGCGGCATGTTTAAGCGCAAACTTAAACATGTCTGTTTTGTGAAAATGCATATAATGTGACTCTCTAATGTTACTTATATTTTGCAACTTAGATTAGATTAGATTAAATTAGATCCTGACAGTGCTAAATTTGCGATTGGTTATAGATAATAATAATTATATTGGTGAGCATTGTTTTTGTGTGAATCACACCTCAAGAGCCCTCTGCGAGCTTGGTCGTCGTTATAAAAAGCATACCTTCTCGTTCATTCTTTCCACATGCCCAAACCTCAAATCTCATCACATTCTTTTGTACCTTAACTTTCACATCCTCTTTGTCCGGTCGATAGCTCAGTTGGTAGAGTGCTTGCATTCCATGCCGTGAGCTCGGGTTCGAATCCCACCGAGGGTGTGAGAAATGATTTCCCGTTTCGGTGTTTATTTCAAACCCCAAAATAAAATACCGGCAAGGCTTACTCAGCCTTCACCAGAAATGAGTACCAGCCCTTTCGGGAGCTGGGAAACCACCACTTCAACTGAAGTGGTTGGCGTAAGGCCGGCCCCCTTACCTGTAAAAATAAATAGGTTCAACTCGCCACATGCGACTCCTTCGGGGATAATGCAGCAAGAAGCTACACTATATGTGTAGCTTAGTTGCGTTGCGTTTCAACTTACATTCTTTCTCTACCCATTCATTCCTAACTCATTCTCTAAGCGTTGAACAATAATCAAATTGTGTGTGTGTTGGAGTGATGTTTTCCGGGATCTGTTGCCGTGGTCTGTGGGAGCTGGAGCTTCCGGACGTTTCGCCCATATCTGCGATGGGCTTCTTCAGCGTGAAGTATGATGATGATGAAGATCTTGATGAGAACTGTGATGTCAGTGTGTATGCAATGAGGGCTTATATGTCTACCATCTTGCTTCTACAGCGTGTGTTTGTTGTTTTAAAAGCACCATCTATGAATCGCATTGCGAAACTATGAATATATGTAAGAGAAATTACACATATAACGACTTTTTCTACATATCATCACCCCTTGTACTATTGGTTTTCTTCTGTTTTTCGGCCAAGCGTTTTGATTTTCTTTGCGCCAACTGAACATTGGAGTGAGGAGAGTGGTTTTCCAGCCCACAGTCATTAATGTTTGCTACATAATTTGTGTTAAGACAAGGCTTCAAGGATTGTGCAGCGACGTAGAGCTGGATTCCACACTTTGTCGATTCTTGTCGTTTCTTCCTTCCTATTAAAATTGTTCTTGTGTTTGCAGATCTCTATTGCTTCTTGGGCCATTCTGGTGTGATAATGCCGGGTTGAATGTAGAAGGCTGGTTTCAGAAAAACAAATATCATGCCCATCTTGTACAGCATGTTCTGCAATTATCTTCTCTGTGCGTGTGTGTGTTTAGATGAGTGTGTTGTGCGGCTGGATGTGGTGGTGTCCCTGCGCGCCATGAGTGCGCTGCTGCCCCACGCCCCGCCCACCCAGCTGCTGCACTTCCCCTGCATCAACCACTTCAGGATGTGCCTGCAGAGCGAGGACCCCAAGGTAGGACGCACCGCATGTGTGTGTGACGCAGATAAGCGTGTTGTGCGGCTAATCTAATCTAAGTTGCAAAGATATGTTACATTGGAGATTCACATTACATGCATTTTTACAAGCAGACATGTACAAGTTCGCATGTGATACAAAATATGTACAAGGCTGAATACAAGGCTGAATAGGCTGAATACAAAATATACCAAACCTCTTGTGAACATAAAACTTGTAACTCCTCTGCATTTACTTGAAACCGAGGTAGTATTGTCAAAGGTGGACTAATTTTTTACAGCATGTGGGGTCAGTCTCATCCCCAATCTATTAGTCAAGGAATGTTTAAAATAAAAAAATAAAAAAATTAAATTAGGCTGATTTATTTGATGAGCGCTGTTTTTGTGTGTATCACACCTCAAGAGCCCTCTGCGAGCTTGGTCGTTGCTGTAGAAAGCGCCAACTCTCAAGCAAGACCCAGTTGTTGTAAGCCTGGATGGACCTTTTGATGACCGGTCTTTGGTAAAGGTTTATGAATTTTTCAACCCAGAGCAAATTTGAAAATATAAATGGTATATTTTTTGTGCTCCGCTGGGATTAGAACCCACGACCTTCCAGTTACGAGTCCGAAGTGTTACCACCTGGTCTACGGACCTGTCAAAATATATATTTTTAAATATTCACAAATGAAAATGAATACATTCAGTGTTATTCTTAGACATTTTGGTCGTCCGTTGTGCCTACGCTTTGACAAACTGAAGATTCCAGGGCTGGAAGTCTCATCACCACCGCTATTCTTACCTACCGAGTATTGGTAATATTTTTATGAAGAGAAATCAGTTGTTCACTTGCGGGCATCTTAGATTGACAGGTCTTCATACAAATATTACCGACATTAGTTTGTCAAAGCGTGTGCTCAACCAACAACTAAAGTGTCCAAGAATAGCCCTGTTTGAGTTTAGGTTTGAGCTTACTTTTATGCAACAGGACCCTTAGTACGAGTTGCAAAACTTGAGTAATGTAAAGTTTACGGCAATGATTAAAGAGTGATTTCCCCCAAAATCTGCCGTTTTTTTTTGTTTGAACTTGATTTTCTTCATCACTGTAACTCTTTTGCTAAGACCATAAAGTGTAAGAAACAAAAACGGCAGATTATGGGAGAAATCACTCTTTAATATTTTCCGTAAACTTTACTTTTCACAAGTTTTGCAACTCGTACTAAGGGTACAGGAGTATGTGAACCGATTTTTGATCTCATTGCCGTGATGAAAAACTAAAAAAATACAAAAATGTGTTGCCAGGTGGTGTGCGCGTGTGCGGGTCTGCTGAGCGAGGTGTGGGGGCTCGGGGCGGGGTGGGCGCGCGCCCTTGCGCCTCCGCTGCTGCAACGCCTGCTGGCTTCCCGCCCCTCCGCAGAACTGCCCATGGCTGACCTCAAGCAGCAGCAGCAGCTAGCGGCAGCGCAGGCCTGTCTCACGGCCGCGGAGGCTCTGCTGCCTCACACTCCTCAGCAAACCAGTAAGGAACAATACATATTTTTCCCCATTGAAACCACACAGTCTACTTTATTATCATTTCTGCCTCATTTTAAACGGGAAACCGATGGAAACCAGCTTGTATGGCACCCTTCGCCACTGGTACCCGTAGTACGAGTTTTTTCACAATACCCGAAGGGTTTCACATGTGGCGAGTGGACCCTATCCTAAGGGAGCCGGCCTTACGCCAACTACTTGGCCGGACTACAACATGATAAATGGCATAGATGTATCTGAAGAGTTGCTGGCCACCCTGTTTGTGGGCATGCATTTAATATGAAATTTTAAGTGTTAATAAGAGACATGACATGATTGAATAATGGTCATTTTAGTAATTGCAATGCAATTTTGGATTGTAGGTTAATTTTTCTCGGGGGCAGCTGTAGTCTCCCCTCTCTGTAGTCACCTATCCCTGGCTCTTCTTGGGTACGCCCATGCTTCCAATTATTTTTATTAATTCAACATGAAATTTCACTGCTTTAAAAAATCATTTCTTTCATTATTGATACATACTTTTTTTTTTTTTGGTGCACAACGGGTTGCCCTAATTACATTGCACCCTCACAGCCATCAACAGGCTGGGAGGAACTCTATCACCATACTTTTGAAGGTGTCTAAATTATATTGAAATATGTCTATTTTTGACTCGTTATTGAGTTTGACACTCCGAGTTAAAGGATGCTGTGCCAAGACATCGGTGCGGCTCATTGGTACATGAAAAAGATCATGACCTCGCCCCCGATTATAATAATTTGGTACAAACAACCTGAAACCCTCCAACAGGGTGGTACTGTCTATTAAACCATTGATGACCTTATAAGTGAGCACCATCAGGGTCCCGTTGCGCCTAGTTTCTAAGCTCCTGAAGCCAGTTTCCCGAAGCAGGTCCTCATGGTGCATGAACTGAGGGTAGTTTCCCTGCGTTCTCATGAGGAGGTACCTCAGGAACTTCTTCTGGAGCTGTTCTAACATATTAATGTACTTCCGCTGATGAGGTGTCCACACCTCAACAGCGTACTCTAATTTAGATCGAACGACGCAGCTGCAGACATCCGCCATCGCCCTGGGCTCTGTAAACTGTTATACAGGGTTATTCACAACATACTTGATCCATGGATGCTTTATTCAAAGTAGTTGGCGGATGAGCCGTGGATTAGCTGTGTGTGATAGTTGTTACTTATGATAGTTGCTACTTACCATGTCTCTAGCAAGTAGTGATACATTCACTCTCTCATTGTTCTATTTACTTTACTCCATATTATGTCTGTAGTTTCTCATGTCATTTTGTTGTGTTGCTCTCGCCTGCAGGACAGTTCAGACAAGGTGAGGCGGTTCACAATAATTAGACACACAGTTTGTAATGAGGTACGAACATTCAAAATATCCCTCGGTTATGTGGCGTCACCCCATAGTAAATTCCCGATAATCAGGGAAATTTTGCTTGTTTACAGCATTTACTCAGTCAAAGAACACATTAATAATATATATTTTTATAAAATATTACTAAGAAATACACATACGGTGCTATTCTTAGACATTTTAGTCGTCCGTTGAGCCCACGCTTTGACAAACTAATGATGCATTTGTATGAAGACCTGTCAATCCAAGATGGCCGCAAGTGAACAGCTGATTAGTCTTCATACAAATATTACAAATATAAGTCAACGACGTTAGCCATGTTGAAAGCACCGGTTCCCATAGATCACCGAAGTTAAGCAACATTGGGCGCGGACAGTACTTGGATGGGTGACCGCTCAGGTACACCGCGTGTCGTTGGCATCTTGGACCGGTCCGTAGTCCGTAGTGGCAACACTTCGGACTCGTAAATGGAAGGTTGTGGATTCGGATCCCGGCGGAGCACACAAAATATACCATTCATATTTCGAATGTGCTCTTCGCTGAGATGAAAAATTCATAAATCTTTACCAAAGACCGGTCACTGAAAGGTCCATCCAACCTTACAACAACTGGGTCTTGCTTGAGAATTGGCGCTTTCTACAGCGACGACCAAGCTCGCAGAGGGCTCTTGAGGTGTGATACACACAAAAACAGCGCTCACCAAATAAATCATCCTAATATTATATTATTATTATTACCAAAATTCGGTAGGTTAGAATGACCGTGGTGATGAGACTTTCAGGCCAGGCATCATTAGTTTGTCAAAGCGTGGGCTCAACCGACGACTAAAATGTCTAAGAATAGCCCTGTAAGATATTAAATATGTAAATAGTGTTGTGAAATTACTTTTAAGGCGGATTTCTTGTACATTAAAATGTACTCTTATATATTATGTCTATCTGAAAACAGCCATTTGAATTATATCATTCAAATCATTTTGTTTTTACTTAATCCAAGCAAATTGTATTTAAATTGTATCATAGATTCAACCAATCTAGTAGGTGTATTATCTTATTTTGCATTAAAACCACGTGTTACCAACATGCAATAAGTGTGTTTTGGATTTAACCTCCAAAAGATTTGACAGATTTTGTATAAGATGAGAGACTAGCGCCCCTGGCGGTCGGATTTGGAAGCAATCCGGCCGAATCACGGGGTTTATTTTTGCGTTCTTTTCAATGTTCCGACCTCATTATTACGCACATAGTTTTTCTTGGGTTGTTACATTGAGTTATAATATTGGTGAAGAGGAAACTAGCTTACATTCTATGAGGCTCACCTATTTGCTCAGATACTTGGGAAGTATGTTTGAGAAGAATGGAAAGATGACAAGAGAACTTGAGAATAGGGTGTGCAAGGGAAAACAAGTGGTCGGTGCAATAGGAAGAATAGCTAAGAACAAGCGATTGACGATGGATCTGAGAATGGCGGTACACAATGGCATATTGTTACCGACTTTGTTGTATGGAAGTGAAGCATGGACAGTGAACGATAGCGAAATGAGTAAAGTATGTACGGTGGAAATGAAGCATTTGAGAAGCATGACAGGAAAAACTCTGAGGGATAGAGTTAGGAATGAATGGGTAAAAAAAGAATGTAATTTGAAAGAGGATGTGAAAGTTAAGGTACAAAAGAATGTGATGAGATGGTTTGGGCATGTGGAAAGAATGAATGATGATAGACTGACAAAGTATGTATACAAAGAAAGTGTGAAAGGAAAAAGAGGGAAGGGACGACCGAGAAAAGTATGGAGTGATCAGATTGAGGAGATTGTGAAAGAATGGGATATACAAAGTGAGCGTAAAAGAAGAAAATGCATGAAAAAGGTGATGGATATGAATGAATTGAAGGAGGTATGTAAGGATAGGAAAAAATGGAGGCAACTCTGCAGAGGCTCTGGCCACCCCTAGCGGAATGGCGACAGAGTTACAGTTACAGTCACCTGTCAACCAGACCTGTCACTACAGACCTGTCAAAACCACAGAATACTGAATAATCATGAGATATCCTATGTTTTCTGGTTTTCCCCATCTTCTGTTTCGACACTCAATAATTACAAATGCTGTTAGGTTTTATAAAAATGCCTTTTTTCTTTTCAAATTAACAAATTCACCGATCATAATAATTGCAACGGATGGGCTTGATTTCCGTACAGACAAGGCTTCTCTAATACCAGCAATGCAGGAAAAAATTCTAATTACCGTATGTTTTACTCATTAACACAGTGTCAAAACTCGGAGTATCATTGTTATCTTTCTAACTATGAAGATTTTTGTTGAGGTTGGTTGAAACAAGCATAGTGTTCACTATATTATAACTCAATGGGTTGTTAACTTCTTGCATGTATATTTTGTTTATTACCACCAATCAGCACCATCTAGAGTTCTTTGATTGTTGTAATATTTTTTTTGTGTTTTCTAAGTCATGCGCTTTCACATCAAGTTCTAGCTTACCGCAGGCAAGGGGGCCGGCGTTCCGCCAACCACTTCAGTTCAAGTGCGGTACTCATTTCTTATGAAGGCTGAAGAAACCTTGTAAGTATTTTATTTTGGGGTTTTAAATGAAGACCGAAACGGGAAATTATTTCTGACACGTTCGGTGGGATTCCAAACGGAGTTCTCGGCATGGAATACAAGCGTTCTACCAACTGTGCTAACAACCGGACTTTCTTCACGCTTGGTCGTCGCTACAAAGTGCAAATGCTGAAGCAAGACCTAATTGCTGTAAGGCTGGATGGACCTTTGGTGACCGGTCTTTGGTAAAGGTATATGAATTTTCAAACCCAGCAAAGAGCATTTATGAAAATATAAATGGTATAAATTTAGTCCGGTCGATAGCTCAGTTGGTAGAGTGCTTGCATTCCATGCCGTGAGCTTGAGTTCAATCTCCACCCAGAGTGTCAAAAACGATTTTCCGTTTCGGTGTTTATTTCAAACCCAAATAAAATACCGGCAAGGTTTTCTGCCTTTGAAGGTCATTGAAGATTGAATTAGCTGACATTGGCTCTGTTATATTATAAACCGGTGTTGTTGCGTGCGTTCCAGGAGTGCAGATGCTGTGGGTGGTGGTGCCGGTGGTTATGTGGCTGCTGCAGGAGCCTGGCGCTCTGCCCCACTGCCCCGCGCTCTCCCGGGACCTGCACGCGCTGGCGCTGCAGTGGCTCATGAGGACGGCGCCCCGCCACCCGCAGGAGTTCAAGGCGCTCATGGCGCAGTCGCAGGAGCTGCGCACTCGACTGCAAGGCGCCGTGAAGGCGCAGCAGATGATGCAGCCGCAGCAAGCTGCCACCAACAGGCAGAGAAGCGGCACCAGCAACAAGCAGAGCAGCAAGCCCACCATACAGCTCAAGACAGACTTCAGTAACTTCAGCTAGATGATAGAACCTGAGAGAGTCCATGTCACTTAGACGTTTTGTTTGTAATAGGGTCAGTGGTAACACGCACACATACTAGGGCTGTGTTCGGGGAGGGTGTTTCAAGCACTTTGACCTTTCATAACTCAGTTTGGGAAAAAGGATGAGTTGGGAGGAATTGGGAACGTTGTCATGACGAAAGGATCCTTAACCAACTAGAGACACCACTGAACTGCGGACCGGTCCGTAGTTCAGTGGTAACACTTCGGACTCTGAATGGGAAGGTTGTGGGTTCGAATCCCGGCGGAGCACAAAAAATATACCATTTATATTTTCAAATTTGCTCTTCGCTGGGTTGAAAAATTCATAAAACCTTTACCAATGACCGGTCACCAAAGGTCCATCCAGCCTTACAGCAACTGGGTCTTGCTTGAGAATTGGCGCTTTGTAGCGATGACGATCAAGCTCGTAAAAAGGTTGATAGCTCAATTGGTAGAATGCTTGCATTCCATGCCGAGAGCAATGGTTCGATTTCAAAGGTTTACTGAGCTGGGAAACCCCCACTTCAACTGAAAGTGGTTGGTGTGAGGCCAGCCCCCTTACCTGTAAAAATAAATAGGTCCTGAAGCGCCACATGCGACCCCTTCGTGGATAACGCAGGCAAGAAGTTACACTATATGTGTAGCTTAGTTGCAGACAAGCCTGAGTTTGGGTCTTGAATTTTTTTAAAAGCAAAGACCTGACTCGGTGAGACTGTGGATTGCTTAGCTATTTCACAAAATATGAGACGTCACGCATGACAGCTCGGCCATTTGCTATTTTTGCTTGGAAGGTTGGTTGACGTAAGCATTCCTAACTTCACACCAATGGTTCATACTGCTCCACTGACAGTTGAGAGCTAACCTCAATCACACAAATATTAGCCAGTTATTAATGTTAATTGATCGATTCAAGCTATCAAAAGCACAATGCAATATCAGAATCAAGACTCAACAATGCATTTTGAGAGAAATCTACATCCATTCTGCCGAGCTTTGACAGCTGCTGTCTGGTTGACATTTAATATTTGCTTATGATCGCTTATGCGAGGCTGACCACCCGTGCTGTAAAGATCGGTTCACTTTTGCCAATGCCACCCCGGTTCAGGGAACGGCGGCAGGAGTTGCAAGGTTTATGTCCATGTGAGGTTTTCTTTATTTGTATGCACACATGCAGAATGTGTAGGCGCGAATCTACATGTGCCTGTCTGTAGGCATGCATTTCATATGAGCCTTAAATGCTTACATATCCTTGCAGCTTAGATTATAGATCGCTTGGCATGTTTTTCGAGCTACCATGATTTTTACTTCAAGCGCTCACAGCGCTTAAACAAGCTCCCCGAACATAGCCTAGATAGAGATTAATGTAATATCATAATGCCACACTCCTGGTGGTTAAACTAATCTGCGACTAACCTGCGTATATAGTACACTTATTCACAAACAATACTACGATAACACAATGCTATGCGTAGATTTAAAGTGTATCATAATAATAATATTAGGATGGTTTATTTGGTAAGGGGCTGTCCATATATTACGTTATTCGCATTAAGGGGGGGGGAGTCTGGTCTGCGGATGATGGCAAATGATGAACGAGTACCAAAAGTGACATCGTTCTTGTAAATACCAATTTCTACAAAATATACAAAATATTATGTAAGTAATATAACATTATTAATTATTTAGCTCATCCATTATTGCAGCAAGAGGGGGTGGGGGTCATTAGATAATGACTATAGGATGATTGTAAGGGGGGGGGGTCGAAAATCGGCCAAAATCGATGACGTAATTTATGGACGGCCCCTAAAGAGTCTATATTATAAACATTTCTAAGCATCTCAATTTATTAAAAAACATTTATTTCACTAACTTACTGAATTTCAATGATGTTAAGGAATGTTTGTGATGTTAAATCATTGCATTAGAAATCATGATTTTTTTTACTTACAAATCTAGAAAATTTATAAAAAATTAAAAGAATAGAAAGTACTAGACAACAATAAAATTTTAAAATGTGAATGAAAGCTGTGTTAATTTATTTAATAATTAAAAGAATATTTGATTTTGTTCCACTTGTATGTAAATATATTTTATTAGATTTAAGTTATTAGAATGTTTGTGAGGATGCCATACATTTTTAGTTTTTTATTCTTAAAAAAAATATTATATAACTTAATTCAAGTCCGGTCGATAGCTCAGTCGGTAGAGTGCGTGCGTTCCATGCCGAGAGCTCGGGTTCAAATCCCACCAAAGGTATCAGAAATGATTTTCTGTTTCCTTGTTTATTTCAAATCCAGAATTCAAAACACTAGGCTAGGAAAGGCTATAGCCCCCTTACCTGTAAAATTGGGTTCCATTCGCCACATGCGGAGGATGTGGCAAGAAGATACATTACATGTGTAGCTTATTTGCATTTATTTAGCTTATTCAACTTAATGCCATAATATAAGCATATTTTATTTATTTTCAACTCATATAGGGTAGTAAGAATTAATGGAGAGTTGAACGAATTGAATATTTTGTAACCCTAGGATAAAACATTTTGTAAATTGCTCTTTATACTTACCTGCTTTTCGTTTGGCCGGCAAGCGCAACAATTCCTTGATCATTCTGCAGCATCAGAGGCAAAGATCCAAGCCCTCTTGTTGATAGCTGTTATCTTATCTTTTGAAGATAGGATGAAATAAAACATGGCAGTGCCTGAACAGCTGATCGATTTTCCATATAAAATGTATCAGCTGTTGATACGCCACCATGTTTTATGCCGTCCTATCTTCGAAAAGATACGGTAAGATCTATCAAGGGTCGTCAAGACTTCCACCCCTGGCGTGGCTTCATGGAGGTCTTTCAGGCCAGGAGGGTGTCTCCTGATGGGGAACTCCTCCACTATGTGCCGGACAGTTCTCCGCCCCACAGTCACACCCTGAAGATGCGGCTAATCCCCATCTATGGAACAAGGAGTTGCAACGGTCTTGTTCATTGCAGACCCTGTTTAATTTTGACTGTAGTCCTCTGGAAAGATTGAACTCTGGGACCTCCTGGTGTGGCAGAGTGATCAGTTCTTGGTTTTAAAACCTTTTCTCCTCCCTTATGGACTTCCAATAGGATGCAACATCCTTAATACGATCATCAATTGTCCAGATGGGGTTTCTGTGCGATTGAGGGGAATTTATAAAATGTGTTTTATACTCAGGATAAAAAAGTCAGTATTCAAGTCATCAAGTCATTTGTCAACGACGTTAGCCATGTTTAAAGCTTCGGTTCCCATAGATCACCGAAATTAACCAACATTGGGCGTGGTCAGTGCATGGATGGGTAACCGCTCAGGTACACCGCGTGTCGTTGGCATCTTGGACTGGTCCGTAGTCCGTAGTGGCAACATTTCGGACTCGTAAATGGAAGGTTGTGGATTCGGATCTTGGCGGAGCACAAAAATATACCATTTATATTTCGAATGTGCTCTTCGCTGGGTTGAAAAATTCATAAACCTTTACCAATGACCGGTCACCTAAGGTCCATCCAGCCTTACAGCAACTGGGTCTTGCTGGAGTATTGGCGCTTTGTAGCGACGACCAGGCTCGTACACCTCTGCGGCACTACAACAAGTGTCATAGACCCCTAGAGTCTTTAGAATCTAGGGAGTCTCCCGCACAGGATTTCTTAAAAAAAAAAAAATCAAGCTTTTTCTATAATTTTTAATGTATGCTTAGATCATTGAGTTATAATATGGAGGAGTAGAAACTAACTTAAGGCGTTGATACATACTATGGGGCACAGTTAGATAGATAAGACAAATTTTGTACAGCGCCTTTTATGACAGTGTGTCGCTACAAAGGCGCTTGTCCATATGATTGGACGAAGAGGTGAGTCTTGAGACTTCTTTTAAACAGTCTCTCCAAATCCAGTTCCCTCAGTGAGGCGGGGATAGCGTTCCAAGTCATTGGAGCGGCTGCCTTCTTGCGGGGATGTCCAGGCAGCTGCTCAGTTGAACTGAACAGTTGTCCCCAGCCCTGTCAAAACACAGCAGTGGTGTAGTCATACAAAACATGTTTGTACCTGTAAAATCCTATGTTTTCTTGCTTTCTCCATTTTGTGTTTCGACATCCAATAATTACAATTTCCATGATGTCTTTTGCATTTAAAAATTAACCAATCAAAAGATTTATAATGTTCGCGCAGGCGTGAGTTTCAAAGCTGCCAACTTTCTGGAAAGATTTCGTAGTTTCACCCAAGTTTTTATTTGTTTAAAACAAAATGACACTGTGAAGATCATTGTTCTCTTTCTAACTGAAGACGATTTTGCGGTTAACTAAGTTGAATCGGATATAATGTCTATTTACGTTAAAATAGTTTTTAGTCCACAGATATTATAAATCAATGAGACTTAGATGATGTAAATTGCTTTTAATTTTTATATGTAATCTCATATAATTAATATTTAAAAAATATTAAATTAATTTAGTTTTAACTCATATTTATTTTCTTATTATTTCTGCTCTCTACAAACTCTATAATATATAATATAATCTAAGTTGCGAGGATATATTCATTCAAAGCTCTCAGATGTATGCCCACAAACAAACACATGTAGTTCGCGCTTACAAATGCTGATTGTGTACTTACAAATAAAATTCAAACCTCAAATGAACATAAGCCCCGCAACTTTTGCCGACCTTCCCTGAAACAGGGGTGACACTGGCAAAGTGAACCATTTTTTACAGTATGGGTGGTCAGACAAACTCTCATGTCATCAAAATCAACTTTGAGTGTAGCTGTGTCACTATTATGCTAGGGGTGGCCAGAACCTCTGCAGAGTTGCCTCCGTTTCTTCCTATCCTTACAACTCTTTTAATTCATTCATATCCATCACCTTTTCCATACATTTTCTTCTTTTACGCTCACTTTGTATATCCCATTCCTTCACAATCCCCACAATCTGATCACTCCATACTTCACTCGGTCCTCCCTTACCTCTTTTTCCTTTCACACTTCCTTTCTTCATTTCTCATACATTTCCTTTTAATTCTAAATCAAAATTTATTGTATTTATTTTAAAGTCTTTTTAATGAAATTAAATAAAAAATATAAAAAACTTTATTAACATGTATAGAACTCTAGATTTGTAACCTTATAAAGGTTTTTATAAAATTTTAGAAAACTGAACAAGTCGTTTTTAATCTAAGTTGCAAAGATGTATTGATATTTAAGGCTCACATTTAATGCATGCCCACAAGCAGGCACTGCATGTGTGCATACAAAATAAACGAAACCTCACATGAACATAAACTTTGCAACTCTTGCCACCTCTCCCTGAAACCAGGGTAGCATTGGCAAAAGTGAATAATAATATTAGGATGATTTAATTGGTGAGCGCTGTTTTTGTGTGAGTCACACCCCAAGAGCCATCTACGAGCTTGGTCTTCGCTATAGAAAGTGCCAATTCTCAAGCAAGACCCAGTTGCTGTAAGGCTGGATGAACCTATGGTGACATCCCAGCGATGAGCATGTTTGAAAATATAAATGGTATATTTTTTGTGCTCCGCCGGGATTCAAACTCACAACCTTCACAAGACTGCGGACCAGTCAACCAAGTTTTTACATCATGGAGGGTCAGCCTCATACCAACCTATTAGTCAAGGAACTGTATCTATAATCTAAGTTGCAAGGATATATTCATTCAAAGCTCTCAGATGTATGCCCACAAACAAACACGTGTAGTTCGCGCTTACAAATGCTGATTGTGTACTTACAAATAAAATTCAAACCTCAAATGAACATAAGCCCTGCAACTTTTGCCGACATTCCCTGAAACAGGGGTGACATTGGCAAAGTGAACCATTTTTTACAGTTTACTTTCCGTAAATAGCTTGTAATAAGAATGTACAACATTAGGTTAACAAGTCATCCCCCTAGTGCTTGTTTGCCTTATCTACCACTTGATTACTTTCAATGAAATTGTCTTAAGAATCACATTCTACACAATCTGAGCTAAGAAAAAATGTAAAACACGATAATGTGAGAGTTGTTTTATATATTTTCAAAATTAATTTCCAGTTTACATAAGACACATTGGTCCAGTACACGTACAAACATTGCTCATGTGAAATTACCTCTGATGGATAAGACAAACGAGCGCTAAGATGACGAAGTGTATTTGTGTAAGATGAACTCTATTGTATACAAGAGGTAATAAATAAACATGAATATTAGATACAAATCGTGTTTTATTGCAGTCAAGGAATATATTATATCGCCACCTTAAAGGTACAACTGAATACGTGCTGATTCACTGATTTGAGAAATCGTGGATAAAATATTATATTGTGAGTAACTTCTCATAGTAAGTGAACTAATTATAAGGAAGTGCTCATGACAAACTTCTAAACTACAGGATTATCACACTTTTTTATGTGTTTTCTCTCGTATAAAATAGGAAAAAATGTGCATTTATCTGAGAAACCCATGTTGGCTTCATATGTCATTTATTAGTTTTACCTTTAAGGTGTCGATATGAAGAAAAAGACTCTGTTGTTGTCTGTACACAGATCTATCAAATTTTATATGGGTCAGTATTGTAAAAATTCTCAAGCATCAAGTCAACCTTTCTGTTAATTTAAGTAGATACAATTTTTTAAAGTAATCCTGTGCGGGAGACTCCCTGAATTTTAGAGACTCTATCAGTGCTATTTTTAGACATTTTGGTCGTCCATTGAACCTTTGCTTTGACAAACTAATGATGCCTGGGCTGGAAGTCTCATCACCACGGTCATTCTTACCTACCGAAGACTAATCAGCTGTTCACTTGCGGCCATCTTGGATTGACAGGTCTTCATACAAATGCATCATTACGCACGTTTAATAGTAAAGAGAAATAACTCGAAAATTGGGAAAATCGAGATTTTGTAATAAAACGCAAGAACAATGCGAGAAGAATAGGTAGAATGCGACAGCCGTTCAATTTGGACGAATATGACCGAGATAAAACATCGGCCGCCTTTTTCATCCCATACAAGTTGTACTGGATGTCTGAACTTCAAACGTGATTTCCCAACATTCATGTTTTTTGAGTTATTGCTCTTTATTATTAAACGTGCGATTAGTTTGTCAAAGCGTGGGCTCAACGGACGACTAAAATGTCTAAGAATAGCATCATATGAGTCTATGACACTTGTTGTAGTGCCGCAGAGGTGTTTTTGATGTAGCAGTTGATATCTTGATCTTTTGTAGCAGGGCTGTTAGCTGCGCAGTGTTGTGTTGGCTTTGTTTTGAGACACTGAAAGGAAGTGGCGATTGATGTTGGTTGTGAATAGGACAGGGTTAAATTGGGATGGAAACACAGATACCGGTAACTCATTCCATAAGCGGGCAGTTTGGCAGAGGAATGAGTCGTGAAAACACCAAGTTCTCATAGTTTTGATGTCGACTGCAAATGGTTGAATGTGAGCCGTTCTACGAGTTGCCCTTGTTGTGAAGAGAGGAGGGGGTATTAGTGAGTTGTTTTGACTTATAGTTGTTTTCTAGGACTCGTCAGTCAGCTGTCTTCTCTGAAACATAAAAGTACATGACATGAACAGCCATAGTGCAAATCTGCTTACAGTAACAGAAACACAATTGTATTTTTCATCGTGCCAATGCTCTTTCAAGTTAAGGCTATCTATAATCTAAGTGGGCCGGACATGTAGCACGTGCAGAGGACTCCAGGATCATCAGAACAGTCTTGGATGGTGCCCCCTCAGGTGTTAGACCACTCGGACGTCCCAGGATGCGGTGGACAGACAACGTTGAAGCCGATGCCGAAGTTCTGGGAGTGAGAGGATCATGGAGGGAAGCTGCACAAGACAGAGAGTCCTGGAGGATTGTGGTGCGGGAGGCCCTGAGCCTTCAAGGCTTATGAGCCGAAGAAAGTAAAGTAAGTAAGTATAATCTAAGTTGTAAAGGTGTATTGGCATTTAAGGTTCACGCAAGTGTAAGTTTGCAAATTAAAATCCAAACCTCAAATGAACATAAGTCCTACAACTTTGTTGACCTTTCCTGAAGCAGGGGTGACATTGGTGAAGTGTACCATTTTTTACAGTATGATAGGATACTCAGCCTTCACAAGAAAAGAGTACCAGCCCCCTCGGGAGCTGGGAAACCCCCATTTCAACTAAAGTGGTTGGCGCAAGTCCGGCCCCCTTACCTGTAAAAATAAATAGGTTCCACTCGCCACATGTGAAACCCTTCGGGGATAACGCGGCAAGAAGTTACACTATATGTGTAGCTTAGTTGCGTTTAGTTGCGTATAGGTCAGCTGCATACCAACCTATGAGTCAAGGAATACAAATAATCAAATATACAAATTATTCGTGTACAAAGAATACAAAAAGGGAATTTGTACAAAAAAGAAGTCAGCAGATATACAAATTGCATAAAATTGCTCAGACTTCACAAGATATGAGAACCAGTCACCCCCGGGAGCTGGGAAACCCCCACTTCAACTGAAAGTGGTTGGTGTGAGGCCGGCCCCCTTGCCTGTAAAAATAAATAGGTTCCACTTCGCCACATGTGAACCCTTCAGAGAAAACGCAGGCAAGAAGTTATACTATATGTGTAGCTTAGTTGCGTTTTAGTTACGAGCTGTCTATGGACCATTAACTGTATGTGACTGAAAAGTCGTATGGATGAATTGTCGTGTGACTGATTTGTCCATGACCGAACTATCTGTGAACGGGTTGTCATTAAACTTATTGTTTTAATTCAAAACGAAATAGAATTGCAATGATTTAGTTGAAGTGGGATGAACTTACACTGGCGTCTGCCGCCCCCATTTTGGTGGCACGGTGGCAAAAGTGAGGAAGCCCGTGTGGCCGGGCTGGGAGAGAGGAGCTGTGGCTGTGACCATGCTGACGTCTTCACTGGGGGGTGGCTGCAGACCACTCCTCTGCGACAAAACAATGTGGTTATTTTATTATTCACAATTCAAGATAACATATTATTCACAATTTAAAATACTGTAAAAAATGGTTCACTTTGCCAATGTCACCCTGCTTCAGGGAAGGTCGGCAAGAGTTGCAGGGCTTATGTTCATTTAAGATTGGGGTTTTTATATTGTAGGTCCACATGCAGCATGTGTAAGCGCAACATTATGCATGTCTGCTCGTGGGAATGCATTTAATATGAATCTCAAATAATACATATCTTTGCAGCTTAGATTTAGATTTTAGATTAACATACTAAATTATTCACAAATAAAGTTAAATTTTAGGATGAGTAAATAGGTTGGTATGAGGCTAACAATCCACAAAATGTTTCACTTTGCCAATGTCACCTCGGTTTCAGGGAAGGTCGGCAAGAGTCGCATGGCTTATGTTCATTTTTGAGATTGGGTTTTAACATTTGTAAGCCCACATGCGACATTCAAATACGCACTAATTTTGGGGACCGTGCTTTCTGGATTGCGTGACCTGTGATTGAGTGGAACAGTCTGACACCCGGAGTGAGGAGTTTGGAGTCTCCTGGCATTTTTAAGGGTGCACTGAAGTCGCACCTTTATAAAATATCTCATGCTTGAGGTGTGACACACACAAAAACGGCCCTCTTTTAAAAGTCATGTATAAAATTATCAAATAAATTATCGGGTCGATAGCTCAGTCCGTAGAGTGCTTGCATTCCACGCCAAAACCAGGGTTCGAATCCCACCGAGGAAGTCAAAAATGATTTCCGCTATTCGGTGTTTATTTCAAACCCAAAATAAAATTCAAGCAACGTCTCAGCCTTCACAAGAAACGAATACCAGCCGCCTCAGAAACTGGGAAACCTCCGCTTCAACTGAAGTGCTTGGCGTAAGGCCCGCCCCTTACCTGTAAAAATAAATAGGTTCCACTTACCACATGCGACCCCTCTGGGGATAACACAGCAAGGAGTTACACTATATGCGTAGTTCAGTTGCGTTGCGTTGTGTTATCCTCATATATGTGTATGCTGGTAAAACTCGCCTTCATTAACATTGTAAAGATGTGACTCACTGAATAAAAGGCAGGAGGAGAATACCTCCTCACTGATAAGGAGAGATTAATGCATTCTATCTTCACACACACACATACACATGACACACACCACACACACACACACACACACACGCACAAGCGACACAAATACACAAGTGACATGGGGGCCGTCCATAAATTACGTCATCGATTTTGAGCGATTTTCGACCCCCCCCCCCCCTTACAATCATCCTATAGTCATTATCTAGTGACCCCCCCTCCCTCTCTTGCTGTAATAATGGATGAGCTCAATAATTAATAATGTTATATTACTTACATAATATTTTGTATATTTTGTTTGACTCCCCCCCCCCCCCCCTTAATGCGAATGACGTAAAATATGGACAGCCCCATGGGTTCTAAACAAAATAAAAGTGATGATTATTGTGACGTACCAAATCATGGTTATCATCTCCGACAGTTGTGACAATTATTGTTTTTAAAAAATCAGTTGACTTATAGGTTGGTATGAGGCTGACCACCAATGCTATAAAAAATGGTTTACTTTGCCAATGTCTCCCCTGTTGCAGGAAAGGACGGCAAAAGTTGATGTGCTTATGTTCATTTTGAGGTTTGGTTTTTTTAAATTGTAAGTGTGTCGGTGTTGTGGCCGAGGGTGCCAAGCGGGCTGATCTTTCTAGCGTATTTGGAATAAAATAACGTTGGTTCGATCCCCGCCTGGGTCACTTGACCATAACTTTGACCGTGGTTCAAAGTATGTTATTAGGTAATTATAATTTAATAATTCATTTAAAATAAACTAGAATTAATTCTTAATTGATGATATTAATACCTGTTTCTGGCCAGGCAGAATAGGTTGGTGAATTGCATTCCTCTTCACAAATCTATTTAAAAAAAAAACGTATTCTGATTTCCTTTTTAAACCGCGTAGGCATTGACATATTTTAAAGAATGAAAAAAACGGATTTTACTGAGCGTGCAAAAGAGAAGAACGATTTTCTCTACGTTTCGTCGGAGTCATATCCGATGTCCTCAGGAGACATGTCTCCTCTACAGAGAGGAACCACGAACTGTTGAATTATTGTTGTTTGATCGTGGCCGAAGGTTGTAGGTACTTTTATTAACCTTTGGTGATACATCCATAGATGTCGCAATAGCCCCAGTTGTACAGAAGATTGACATATTTTGTTGTCTCTGGTCACACTTAGCTTAAGAGCCAGACACACTGCCCAAAGGACAACATTCCTGACAGATGCTGTGGCGGGAAGGCAAGAGAATATGGACGGTTAAAAGGAAGTAGGGCATGAGCGAAGTAAACAGAATTGTTCAGGAGAGCAGTTTAAAGTTTGAGACTGCAGAAAAATGGCAAAACTTTATTTTGATTTTTTATCATATCGTTAAAATTAAAACAGCTCTAAAGTTTGAAAAAATTAAGGCATTCATTTTCCTTGACTGATGGTTGGTATGCGGCTGACCACTCATACTGTAAAAAATGGTTCACTTTGCCAATGTCACCCCTGTTTCAAGGAAGGTCGGCAAGAGTTGCAGGGCTTATGTTCATTTGAGATTGGGTTTTTTATATTGTAGGTCCACATGCGGCATGTGTAAGCGCGAAATTATGCTTGTCTGCTTGTGGGAATGCATTTAATATGAATCTCAAATGATACATCGCTCCCCCAGTTCTTGTTTATCGTATACGCCAATCTTGTCAAATATGACTTTGTCATGCAGTTGTCTTACGAATCAAATTCTACACAATCTGAGCTAAGAAAAACCGTAAAACTCGATAATGTGAGAGTTCTTTTAAATATTTTTTAAATAAATTTATTGTTTTCATAAGACACATCGGTCCAGTACACATGCAAACATTGCTCATGTAAATTTTTCTCAATGGCGTATACGATAAACAAGAACTAAGGCAGCGACATATCTTTGCAGCTTAGATTAGGATTTAAATTGGCATTGGTTCTACAATGTTTTACGTTTTTTATGTCACAAGCGTCTTTAGGACAAAAAAGGGCAAAATCTTGACAGTTAGGTACACCAAAACCACACTTAAAAAACGCAGTTGTATGCTTGGGCATAAACAACAACAAAAATCAACATAGAGCTGTGTGAGTGAAAATTTCAAGTAGGATGACATTCATAACTCATTTTTGACCAAAACGTCGCTTATGCCCTACTTCCTTTTAACCGTCGATACATTAAGTATATTGGGAGCTCCCAAAGGCGCCACTCAACACCCTTACTGATATCCCATAAGTTAGAAACGTCACTGCTATGACTACAAATATGCAGCATGGGGGAATAGCAGTGCGGTTGAAAACACAGGTAATTTGGATGGTTGTACTAGTGTTCACTCGAAGCTTCTAATCAGAAAGATTGTCGCATGGTTTTATTCACCAATAAATGAGAGATTGCAATGATTTGAAGGGACTTTTGAACGAGATAGTACGAATCTAATCTAATCTAAGCTGCAAAGATATATATCATTTGAGATTCATATTAAATGCATTTTCACAAGCAGACACTCATAATTTCGCGCTCACGCATGCCGCATGTGAACCTACAATATAAAAACACCCAATCTCAAATGAACATAAGCCCTGCAACTCTTGCCGACCTTCCCTGAAACAGGGGTGACATTGGCAAAGTGAACCATTTTTTACAGTATGGATGGTCAACCTCATACCAACCTATCAGTCAAGGAAAGTCATACCTTGCCTCTAAAAGAGAAAAACCCAAACTGTTACGCACGAAGCGCCTTTGAGGTGACTTTAGTCACGAAAAGGCGCTAAATAAAAATTCTAGATTTGATTTGATTTGCAACTTAGATTATAGACTAATGTATGTACGTAAGTACACAAAAAAAAAACCATTTTAAACATGCATTTGGAATATAAATCCGAAGTCGGTTTATTTCGAGTATTGTCCATCTCGTGACAGTCCACGCGACCTTCCTTAAACGGTCCCCAGCCATTACACTCGGCCCTGTTGATAAGGAGCGCACGTGTGTGTGTATGTGTGTGTGACTTATCTGTGACGTGTGTTTCTGGCACGCGTGTGACGCACGCGGCACCTAAAGGGTTAACGATTACACAATACGCTCCCATAGGACAACAACGCTCTAACTCTGAAAGAAATCGATAAGCAATTTACTTGTCAGGAGTCTGGTCCACTCTATATTTCTCTATGCTGCTGAGGCATGGACCATAAAAGCAGCAGAAAGGGGAAAAAATGGCAGAGGGAAAGATAGCGGTGGGTGCTTCACTCAGGAAGAAATGATTTCCTTTATTTTTAAAATCACATCATATTCTGTTTTGAGAGCAGTATTCTTTTCTTGTAATTTGTCACTTGTAATTAACATCTTGTAATTCTTTCCAACTTCCTAAGCTTGATATCCGTGACAACATCTAATTGGCCATGTTTTTTGTAATTGCTATTATTATATTTCTTATGTAACGCTGTTTGTTGTCCTATTAAAATAAAATAGGAAGATTCCCCACACGATGGGGTTATAGCCGCGTGGGCCAAGAGGGCTGATTTTTCTAGCGTGTTTCGAATGGAACAACGTTGGTTCGATCCCCGCTTGGGTCACTTGACTTTAACTTTGACCCTGGTTCAACAGATGTAATTGGGTAATTATTATTTAATAATTCATTAATAATTAACAAGAATGAATTATTAAATGATGATATTAATACCTGTTTCTGGCCAGGTAGAATAGGTTGGTAAATTGCATTCCTCTTCACAAATCTATTTTTTAAAAAAAAAAAAAAAAAAAAAAAAAAAAAAAAAAAAAAAAAAAAACACAAGCCCTGCAAATCTTGCCGACCTTCCCTGAAACTAGGGTGACATTGGCAAAGTGAACCATTTTTTGAGATGTCGCACGTTTAATAATAAAGAGCAATATTGTCGGGGTTATAGCCGCGGGGGCCAAGAGGGCTGATCTTTCTAGCGTGTTTCGAATGGAACAACGTTGGTTCGATTCCCGCTTGGGTCACTTGACTTTAACTTTGACCCTGGTTCAACAGATGTTATTGGGTAATTATTATTTAATAATTCATTAATAATAAAACAAGAAAGAATTATTAAATGATGATATTAATACCCGTTTCTGGCCAGGCAGAATAGGTTGGTGAATTGCATTCCTCTTCACAAATCTATTTAAAAAAAAAAAAAAAACTCAAAAAACATTAATGTTGGGAAATCGCGTTTGAAGTTCAGACAGCCAGTACAACTTGTATGGGATGAAAAAGGCGGCCGATGTTTTATCTCGGTCATATTCGTCCAAATTGAACGGCTGTCGCATTCTACCTATTCTTCTCGCATTGTTCTTGCGTTTTATTACAAAATCTCGATTTTCCCAATTTTCGAGTTATTTCTCTTTATTATTAAACGTGCGATGTGTCCGTATTGTGTTGAAGGACTACGCGGTTAAAAAGGTTGCCAGGGAGGTCCGCCATAGGAATGTGAAGTCACATTAAAGCGATATAAAAAGCATTATTGAACTTTGAAGTCATGGAGAGCTTTATGGGGCATCGATACATTTATTTTTACAGCTTTCTAAGCACTCGTATAAGTGTAACCTTTTAACTTATCAACACACATTTCGACCCAACACAATTATTGGGCATTTTAAAATACGGAAGATAGCATAGATATCAAAGACTTGTTAGGTTTTTTTATTTTTTTTTATTATTAAACAAAATGCTGGAATTACAGCCGTTTGACATATTTACAAATATAACTAGGGAAATTAATTGGAGGAAATGAAAGAAGTATGTAAGGACAGAAAGAAATGGCGGTTGATCAGTAATGTTGGCTGCTAGGGTTTTTTAATTAGAATTTTGTTTTCCGTTTTAGTTTTGATGTCCATACATATTATTATTTATTGATTTAAAAAATGTAATTTGTTGTGTATGTTCCTTGACTTATAGGTTGGTATGCGGCTGACCACCCATGGTGTAGAAAATGGTTCACTTTGCCAATGTGACCCATGCTTCAGGGAAGGTCGGCAAGAGTTTCAGGGCTTATGTTCATTTGAGATTGTTTTTTTTTTATATTGTAAGTCCACATGCGGCATGTGTAAGCGCGAAATTATGCGTGTCTGCTTGTGGGAATGCATTTAATATGAATCTCAAATGATACATATCTTTGCAGCTTAGATTTAGATTAGATTCCCTGACTTATAGGTTGGTATGAGGCTGACCACATACTGTAAAACATGGTTCGCTTTGCCAATGTCACCTCACCCTTGTGTCAGGGAAGGTCGGCAAAAGTTGCAGGGTTTATGTTCATTTGAAGTTTGGATTTTAATTTGTAAGTACACATTAGTAAGCGCGAAGTTACGCGTGTCCGTTTGTGGGCATGCATTTGATATGAGTTTTGAATGTTAATAGGTATATCTTTGCAACTTAGATTATAGGTTATTATTACACATAAGGTCTAGTGGTGTATGCGTATGGATTGTGAACCTCAATACATCTCTGCAACTTAGATTATAAATCTAACTTAGATATCACACGCTTAATAATAAAGAGCAATACCTCAAAAATTGGGAAAATCGAGATTTTGTAATAAAACGCAAGAACAATGCGAGAAGAATATGTAGAATGCGACAGCCGTTCAATTTGGACGAATATGACCGAGATAAAACATCGGTCGCCTTTTTCATCCCATACAAGTTGTACTGGTTGTCTGAACTTCAAACGTGATTTCCCAACATTCTTATTTTTTGAGTTATTTCTCTTTATGATTAAGCGTGCGATATGATGTTTCTTGTTTGAATTGACAGCTCTTCACATAGAAACGTGACATGTATGTATCTAATGTATGATGACTTGTATTGATTGTGACAGCCATTGAGTGTAATAGACGTGGATACGAAACTAACTCACGGCATTGAAGCATACTAAGGGCCGGTCTTATAAACATCCGTTAGTTCAATGTCGTACCAAATTTACCGAAATATAATACAAACGTCACATTTTTCGTCTTATGAGAATCCGTTTGTTTTATTTCCGTAAAAGTTACCGACAGATTTAACCGACAGCCGACCCATCGATTAATGGCAGATACCGGACGGTTAGTTAAGGTTTGAGGTTAGGTCAGCTGTCAAAGCATTGTTTCTTTGCGGTGAGTTTTGTGTGTCATTGGACTACTACGCTCTATCCTGTTGAAGATAATTTCTTCCGATAGTGACCGGACCTGTCACCGCAGACCTATTAAACACCACAAAATACTCAATTCTCTAGCGAGATCCAGATGCTGCAAGGCTTGATGGACCTTTGACGACCGGTCTTTGGTAAAGGTATATAAAAATTGGTAGCGCTTCGGACTCGTAAATGGAAGGTTGTGGGCTCGAATCCCGGCGGAGCACAAAAAAAATACCATTAATATTTTCAAATATGATCTCCGCTGGGTTGAAAACTCATAAACCTTTACCAAAGACCGGTTACCAAAGGTCCATCCAGCCTTACTTGCTTGAGAATTGGCGATTTGTAGCGACGACCAAGCTTGTAAAAACTCCATTAGATAACTCAGTTGGTAGAATGCTTACATTCCATGCTGAGAGCAAGGGTTCGATCCCCACCGAGGGTGGCGGAAATTATTTCCCGTTTCGGTGTTTATTGAAAAACCTAGAATAATACCGGCAAGATTTAATCAGCTTTCAAGAGAAATGAGTACCAACTCCCCCACTTCAACTGAAGTGGTTGGCGTGAGGCCGGCCCCCTTACCTGTAAAAAATGAATACATCCTGAATCGCCACATGCGACTCCTTCGGGGATAACGCAGCAGGAAGTTACATTATATGTGTAGCTTAGTTGCAATGCTATGACGATTGAAGATCTTCGATGAAAGTGGCACCGAACGAAGGAGAATATACTTGTTGACAAAATAGTTCCTGCTCCACAATATTGCAACCCACCGGTGACAGCGTTTGCATCATCCGTGACTTTGATACAAAATTATGAAGAGCAGATGGTGACTTAGTGAGTATCAGTGACGGCTGTCACGGTGACAGTCACAACAAGCCGAGCACTGTCGACTCACACAAGTCACAACACTATAATCAGCTATTAGGAACAGACAAATCATCCTCTTAGTGCTAGTTTGCCTTATATCTTCTAATCTAATCTAAGTTGCAAAGATATGTTACATTGGAGATTCACATTACATGCATTTACACAACCAGACACGTACAAGTTCGCGCTTGCACATGCCTCATGTGAACCTACAACATAAACATCAAATCTCAAATGGACATACACCCTGCAACTCTTGCCGTCCTTCCCTGAGACAGGGGTGACACATTGGCAAAGTGAACCATTTTTACAGCATGGGTGGTCAGCCGCATACCAACCTACAAGTCAAGGAACACACACGACATATTACATTTTATACATCACTAAATAATAATATCCATTTACAAATAAAAACAAATTCCAATTTAATAAACCCTAGCCGCCAACATTACAGATCAACCGCCATTTCTTTCCGTCCTTACATATTTCTTTCATTTCCTCCAGAGTCATAACCTTCTTCATACACGCTCTTCTTTTATTATGACTCCGTCTATCAGAGGTAATTTCACATGAGCAATGTTTGCATGTGTACTGGACCAATGTGTCTTATGAAAACTGGGAATTGATTTTAAAAACTATTTCAAACAACTCTCAAATTATCGTGTTTTACGTTTTTTCTTAGCTCAGATTGTGTAGAATGTGATTCGTAAGACAATTTCATTGAAAGGTCATCTTTGAATCGAATTGTAGATAAAGCAAACAAGCACTGGCGGGGGAGCGAAATACCACATTGAAGGCAATTAAGCTTAGCTTGTCACATATACCTTAAAATAAAATTCTATAATCTATAATATAAGTTGCATTGAGAAATTGATATTTAAGGCTCGTATTTAATGCATGCCTACAAGTTGGCACATGTAAGTTCGCGCTTACAAATGCTGCATGTGTATATAATATATAATCTAAGTTGCAAGGATATATTCATTCAAAGCTCTCAGATGTATGCCCACAAACAAACACGTGTAGTTCGCGCTTACAAATGCTGATTGTATACTTACAAATAAAAATCCAAACCTCAAATGAACATAAGCCCTGCAACTCTTGCCGACATTCCCTGAAACAGGGGTGCCATTGGCAAAGTGAACCATTTTTTACAGTATGGGTGGTCAGCCTCATACCAACCTATAAGTCAAGGAATGTGTACATACAAAATAAACCAAACCTCACATGAACATAAGCTTTGCAACTTTTGCCGCCTTTTCCTGTAAACAGGGTGGCATTGGCCAAAGTGAACCAAGTTTTTACAGCATGATAGGTGAGCCGCATACCAAAGTTTCAATGTTTCGAGAATAACCTTTATTCTCACCTATACATAGAGACCGAGATGCTCTGTAGCCAGACTAAGCCGTCGAGCTACATAGAGTTCATAAGTAAGTCTGTAATACGCTCACCTTCTGCTTGAGGAAGTCGAGGTTCCTGTGCGTGACGCTCCTGGCGCCGACCTTGAGCTCCGTCTGCAGCAGCTCCAGGGTCCTGGCCTCGCAGCCCGCCTGCTGTAGCCACAGCCGCGCGCGCTGCACCTGCTCCAGGCAGGGGCTGAACGTGCAAAGCCGGCCTCCTGGGGGAGACGAGGAGACAGTTAAAGGAGGCACTAGGCAGGGTGCTGTGGTTCCACGACAAGATGTCCACAGAAAATAAATCCACGCGACCTAATGTCCATCGACAAAATGTCCGAAATGTCCAAACTGACCGAAACGTTTACTGTAGTGAAATTACTTTTAGAGCTGAATTTGTTCCATATTAAAATGTAATCAAATTATGTGGTTATGACTCTGGAGGAAATGAAAGAAGTATGTAAGGACAGATAGAATGGCGGTTGATCTGTAATGTTTGTTGGCGGCTAGGATTTGTTAAATTGGAATTTGTTTTCTGTTTAGTTTTGATGATATTATTATTTACTGATTTATAAAATGTAATTTGTCGTGTATGTTCCTTGACTTATAGGTTGGTATGCGGCTGACCACCCATGCTGTAAAAATGGTTCACTTTGCCAATGTCACCCCTGTTTCAGGGAAGGTCGGCAAGAGTTGCAGGGCTTATGTTCATTTTGGGTTTTTTATATTGTAGGTCCACATGGCGGCATGTGTGAGCGCGAAATTATGCGTGTCTGCTTGTGGGAATGCATTTAATATGAATCTCAAATGACACATATCTTTGCAGCTTAGATTTAGATTTAGAACCAACTGAGTAGGTGTATTATCTTATTTTGCATTAAAAAGATGTGCAAATCCAGTTTTGGATTCTAACCTCCAAAAGCTTTCCATGGTTAGTAAAACGCTTTATCTGGCCGTCAGATTTGGAAGGAATCCGGCCGAATGACGAGGTTTACTTTCGCAGGATGATCTTATATAAAGTGTTCCTCACGCTCATCTATATAGATGAGATATTCGTAGATTGAGCCGAGCTGTAAACTATGAAACTGTGGATAATTTTTAATGTGAACTATTATGTTTGAAAGCAGGTAAATTACTTCCCATCTTATCATACATGTAAAATGGTATGAGGCACATTTGAAAAGTTTCAAAACTTTATAATAAGGATTTTGTTGAACTGAAATGAAACATCGCCTTTTTCAACAATCTATGTCAACACTGTACGTGCATTCACCAATTTTATTTCCAAAATATCTTTTCATTCTAGCCGCCTTGCTCGTAATGGGTCTTCTGTCGTTTGCTGGTTGCCATTCTCTTGAGTTGTGAATATGAGACGTCATATTGTAGGTCCACATGCGGCATGTGTTAGCACAAACTTATATGTGTCTGCTTTTGGGAATGCATTTCTGTACCTTAGAGCATAAACAACGGAAGTCCACTCTTTTGCGTTTTTGAGTTAATGATGCAGAAATTATTATAATTAGCTGTTCTATAAGTGGTAAAAATATTGGAGTCCTCGGACTCATAGTTACTGAGATATCAAGTGTAATAAATATGGGATGCACATAAAAGTGCGAGCATAAACCACGGAAGTTCCACATACATATTATGTACGTTGTTCACATTACTTCACATTAAATAAATATCGATAAAAGAAGATGAACAGTTTTTACAGATCAAAAATATCTCGTCTATGATGATGATAAGGATGTAGAATCCATTCCGGGCTTGTAGACCATGTTCAATAATTGTAGGCTGCTTTATTCTTTTTTCTTTTTGGAAGGCTGCTACGTTTCGTCAGTGACGTACGACTGACTTCTTCAGGGCTTGTATGGAATGGATTCTACATCCTTATCATCATCATCTGAAGCCGGCCATGAAAGCTTAAAAACACTTATAATATCTCGTCTAGTTTAGAAGTTATGATGGTTTAAAAAAGTGCACATTTTCACTAAAACTCGTCTCCTGCACATTTTACTAAATGTGACTACCGTTGTTTATGCTCTAAGGTACAGATTTAATATGAATCTCACGCGATATATAGGAAAGTCTTGGGCAATCCTGTACACTTTTCTACTTTAGACTATGTTCCTGATAAAGGCGCTATCGTCTTATCAAGTACCCTATCAGTGCTATTCTCATGGGGCATCCACACGCTTGCGGCAAACGCCTTGAGGCAAGGGCTTGCAAGCGCTTGCAAGCTCTTGGAAAACCAAACAGGGTCATCCACACGCTTGTGCGTGCGTCTGTGTGGGTTAGAATAAGCAAGCATGGCGGACGTCCAGCTTTTAGCTATAACATTTGGATAAACTTATTTTTATTTAAAAAAAAAAACAAAACAAAAAGAGAGAAACTAAAAAGAAACGAATAATTCGGCAAAGACGATGGTGGATGATCAAAATTCATAGAAACCGTACCGCACCAGAATGCGCGCGCACAAGTATGTGTGTGCCTGGCATGCGCATGCGCGAATTCCCTTTGATTTGCGTCAAAAAACCGACTCTGGTCGGATCGGCGACAAGCCGAGCCAAGGCGGAATAAGCCACGCCCCCAGCTGAGCCAAACGGCCGTCCACACGCTTGACTTGTAATGGGTTGGCAAGCGTGTGGAAGCCCCATTAAACATTATAGTCGTCGGTTGAGCCCACGCTTCGACAAACTAGTCGCACGTTTAATAATAAAGAGCAATAACTCAAAAAACAAGAATGTTGGGAAATCACGTTTAAAGTTCAGACCACCAGTACAACTTGTATGGGATGAAAAAGGCGGCCGACGTTTTATCTCGGTCATATTCGTCAAAATTGAACGGCTGTCGCATTCTACCTATTCTTCTCGCATTGTTCTTGCCTTTTATTACAAAATCTCGATTTTCCCAATTTTCGAGTTATTTCTCTTTATTATTAAGCGTGCGTAGTGTTGCATTTGTATGAAGACCTGCCAATCCAAGATGGCCGCAAGTGAACAGCTGATTTGCCTTCATACAAATATTTCAAAATTCGGTAGGTAAGAATGACCGTGGTGATGAAACTTCCAGCCCAGGCATCATTAGTTTCAATGTTTCATCAACATTTCACGTCAAAGCGTGGGCTCAACCGACGACTAAAATGTCTAAGAATAACCCAGTATGTGTTTAAACACGTCTTCGTTTTACAAACAATTCTTCAGCATTATGGCTCAGCTATCTATCTATAATCTATAATCTAAGTTGCAAGGATCTATTCATTCAAAGCTCTCAGATGTATGCCCACAAACAAACAGGTGTAGCTGGTTCAGAGAATAGATGACAACCTTTTGGATGCGCCTCGCCGGTACACATAATGGTTGTTTATAACTGGTGGTAACCTGTGATCAGTGATGGTGCTGGCACGCGTGCCGCGCTGACAACATCCTGCATGTTTGCGCTTGCATCTGCTGCACATGCTCATTACTCCGAGTAACAGGTTAACCGCAATTATATTGCAGATTAAAATGAAATCAAATTAGTGTGTACTTTAATTAAATCATTTGACCGGTTTGTTATCTAGTGGTTAGCGCTTTGGACTCGTAAATGGAAGACCGTGGGTTCGATTCACGGTAGAGTATGAAAATATATCATTTATATATTTACAAATATGCTCAACGCTGATTTGAAAAATTCATATAACGTTACCAAAGACCGGTCACCAAAGATCCATCCAGCCTTACAGCAACTGGGTCTTGCTTGACAATTAGCGCTTTCTATAACGACGACCAAGCTCCTCTTGAAAAGTGATTCACACAAAAACAGTGCTCACCAAATAAATCATTCCTATATTATTATTATAGTTTCTTGACTAATAGGTCCATGGTATGAAGCTAACCTCTCATATTGTAAAAAATGTTCACTTTGCCAAAGTCACTCCTGTTTCAAGGAAGGTTGATATGCTCATTTGATATTGGGTTTTTTTTATTTTTTAAGTCCACATGCGACATGTGTAAGTGAAGAATACATGGGAAGAACAAGTCTCCCTGTGCGGGAGACTCCCTAGATTCTAGAGACTCTAGGGGTCTATGACACTTGTTGTAGTGCCGCAGAGGTGTACGAGCTTGGTTGTCGCTACACAGCGCCAATACTCAAGCAAGACCCAGTTGCTGTAAGACTGGATAGACCTTTGGTGACCGGTCATTTGTAAAGGTTTATGAATTTTTCAACCCAGCGAAGAGCAAATTTGAAAACATAAATGGTATATTTTTTGTGCTCCGCCGGGATTCGAACCCACAACCTTCCCGTTCAGAGTCCGCAGTGTTACCACTGAGCTACGGACCGGTCAAAGTTCAGTTGAAGAACATTTTTAGTAAATCAAAATTATAAATTTGAAAGTCTGTATTTCTCATGGTTATTGCCTGTCACAAAGAACCGGAAATAGCGCCATAAACTGTGATAGCGACTGTTGTTGCATTACAAATTTAGCAGAGCTTTAGATACACACAGATGCCACTAGTGACTAGATGACATTATATAATCTATAATCTAAGTTGCAAGGATATATTCATTCAAAGCTCTCAGATGTATGCCCACAAACAAACACGTGTAGTTCGCGCTTACAAATGCTGATTGTGTACTTACAAATAAAATCCAAACCTCAAATGAACATAAGCCCTGCAACTCTTGCCGACATTCCCTGAAACAGGGGTGACATTGGCAAAGTGAACCATTTTTTACAGTATGGGTGGTCAGCCTCATACCAACCTTAACATTAGTGGATTATTTTCTTACTTTTGTTGACATTCCTTGTTTTCCTCCTGTAGTCTTCAACTGCGAACTTATACGAAAATTTGAAGTAAAATAACTGACATTAGATTAGGCTCATCATGCACTATGCTATACTATTCTGGTTAAATTGTTATTAACAAATTGCAACCATAGACAACAATCTGCGATGTGAGAGTTTCATATGTAGCGCATGCGCCAATGCAGATTAAGTCATTTACAAGATTGCCAACGTGGCGGGGCTAACGGGAGATTGAGGGCCATGGCACCATAGATGTACAGAAATTTGATGGAGAAGACTTTGTACAAGAAGTAAACAACTTTTATGTATCGAAGCTGAAACAGCGCCTCTAGTGAGCGATTTTAGGTTGAGAACTCTTTTTTCTAAACACATCTATATTTTGCACTGTCGAGAGTCTGTGTCGCTTCATTGTTTTCATTTTCTACAAACTGTGTACGCACGCAAACGATAAACCTATCGTGAACGATTCCCACATTGTTACATGTCTTTTTGCACTTGCTTACTCAATGCGTACACCTTGCCGGTATTTATTTTGGGCTTGATATAAACACCGAAACGGGAAATTATTTCTGACTCCCTCGGTGGGTATCGAACCCTTGCTCTCGGCATGGGATTCAAGCATTCTACCAACTGAACCATCGACCAGACTTTATATGAGCTTGATCGTCGCTACAAAGCACCGATTCTCAAGACCCAGTTGCTGTAAGGCTGGATGGACCTTTGGTGACCGGTCATTGGTAAAGATTTTATGAATTTTTCAACCCAGCAAAGAGAAAATTTGAAATTATAAATGGTATATTTTCATGCTTCCAAATTATCCAGTTATAAAAACAAACAAACAAAAACTATAAAAATGAAAATTGATTCTTGGCCTTAGCCGCCTACATTACAGATCAGCCGCCATTTTTTTCGGTCCTTACATACTTCTTTCATTACACCACGAGTTTAACCGCATTTTTCTTTATTTTTTTACGAAGTTCGGCATCTTTCATGATTGACCGTACCAAATGAATTTTCACTCGATAATCTCTTCGGTAAGTGTCGGGTCTACTCTATGGTCGGATCTAAACGACGTCAAAGGGTCGAATTCCCGGCTCCCTCACAACAAACGGAAGAGGGGAATTGAAATTGTGAAGAGATGGACATAAAGGAGGTTTTGAACCAGATGTGGTGGATCAAACGGACCGCAAGTTGGCAGAGCTAAGCAGTAAACTAACGGCGAGTTGTTCAACTGATTATGCAGTGAATGGACAAAGTTTAACAATGGAGAGACCACGGCTAAACGGAGATTTTGTATGGCCTTTTTAAAAATCACGTTTTAAGTATGAGAAAGTATAATTGTTGTAAAAAACACACCGTATTATTCATATATGTACATTTTGGTCGTCCGTTGAGCCCACGCTTTGACAAACTAATGATGCCTGTGCTGGAAGTTTCATCACCACGGTCATTCTTGCCTACCGAATTTTGGTAATATTTGTATGAAGACTAATCAGCTGTTCACTTGCGGCCATCTTGGATTGACAGGTCTTCATACAAATGCATCATTAGTTTGTCAAAGCGTGGGCTCAATGGACAACTAACATGTCTAAGAATAGCACCGACACAGTTTAATTTTCGTCTAGTGGTTACGCTTCGGACTCGTCAATGGAAGGCTGTGGGTTCGAATCCCGGCAGAGCATAAAAATAATGTACCATTTATATTTTCAAATACGCTTTTCGTTGTGTGAAAATTCATATACCTTTACCAAAAACCGGTCACTGAAATGAAATGTACAATTTTTCTATAGCGCCTTTTCCTGACTATCTAATCTAATCTAATCTAATCTAAGCTGCAAGGATATATATAATTTAAGATTTATATTAAATGCATTCCCACAAGCAGATATGTATAATTTCGCGCTAACACATGCCGCATGTGGACCTACATTATAAGAACCCATCTCAAATTAACATAAGCCCTGCAACTCTTGCCGTCCTTCCCTGAGACAGGGGTGACATTGGCAAAGTGAAACATTTTTTCACAGTATGGGTGGTCAGCCGCATACCAACCTATGAGTCAAGGAACTGACTATAGTCACCTCAAAGGCGCTTTGTATTTATTCTCCTAAGAGGCATAGTATGATCCTCGAAATAGGGATGTCCAAGGCTTCTTCTGAATTCTGCTTCTGTCGGGGACTCCCTCAGATATGTGGGCAGCGCGTTCCAGGCAACCGGTGCCGCTGTGCAAAAAGCACGGTCTCCAAAGACTATCCTAATTGATCTTTTGGGATCTGGAGAAGAGTCTTGCTTGAATCTGAAGATCGGAGAATCTTCCCACGTGAAAAGTCCTTCCAGGCTTACAGCGACTGGGTCTTGCAAGAGAATCGGTGCTTTCTACAGCGACCACCAAGCTCGCAGAGGGCTCTTGAGTTGTGATTCACACAAAAACAGCACTCACCGAATAAATCATCCTAATTTATGGTTAGATTCCTGCAGAAAATCGCTGGCAAACTAAAGATTACTCGCGCTCCTGATAAAGAAATAAAAGCAAATACAATGTGCCTAAGAGAAAATGAATGTTTAAAGTTCACTTATGGATGTTGTTGTGGACGAGATAAAACTTATTTATTTGGGCAGGTGAGGAGATAGCTGCAGCGTGTTCCGTACGGCAGGAGTTATCAGTTCAGATGAGATACAACGGAACCCAGCAAGGAACTGAATTACACCCAGAGTTTATAACTTTAAAGCTAACCAAAAAATTATAGAAAAACAAGACAGCACAAGTGTTGAGGGTTTTAGTTTACGTATATTTTTAGGGTAACGCTGTGTTTTTAGAGTTGGCGTTTGAACTATAATAACAATAATAATCTAAGTTGCAAGGATATATTCATTTAAAGCTCTTAGATGTATGCCCACAAACCAACACGTGTAGTTCGCGCTTACAAATGCTGAATGTGAACTTACAAATAAAATCCAAACCTCAAATGAACATAAGCCCCACAACTTTTGCCGACCTTCCCTGACACAGGGGTGACTTTACTGAAGTGAATTGATTGCTGGTGAGAATTCGTGGTGAAAATAAATTGATGGTATCGATTTATAAGGCGCAGGGGTGGAAGTCTTGACGGCCGTCGGTGGATCTTACCGTATTTGATGATAGAACGAAATAAAACATGGCGGTGCCTGAACAGCTTATCGTTTTTCCATATACATATAATGTATCAGCTGTTGATACATTATATCACAATTTATTTTAAGATTCCGTTCACATTTAGTTCGATTACTGAGTGCCTTTTTCACTGTTCAGCTCGATGGTTCTGATACAAGTCTTCCTTCAAAGCATTTCATAGTCTTCGCGTTACAATGTTCAAAGCGACCTGGCTCTCACACAACCGCCGCTTCTATTTATACGGCTCATACCGTTGGTTCTCGCGTATTCGAGAATATGCCACATACTTCCATAGGATTGTTCGACACTTTTCCAGAGACTTTCAAGCTACCAGTCTACCAGCACACCAGCAAGCTACGTGTCTAGGTACATGTACCCACGAACTCATAGTACATTATGAAAGAGACATACACACACACCAGCAAGCTACGTGTTTAGGCTTATGTCCCCACGAAATCATACGTTTGTAACAATATCTTTGCAACTTAGATTATAGACCGTTGGTATTGTTATGTAAATAGCAAATACTTACTTAAATAAATGTTTTTAGGCTTTCACGGCCGGATCTAGATGCTTGATTTTCTGGTTCCGGGTTTTGACCGTGGTCCATGTTTTTGCTTGTCTTCTTCTTTTTATTCTTTCTTGAAGACTTTCTTGAAGACTTACTTAAATACTTTATCATTTATAACTGATAAGAGTATATCCATATAAGTAGGATTAATTATTATAAGTACCTAGGATAAAGAGATATTCAAATTTATGTACTGGAAGCTTGTAGGAGACCGTCGTTCTTGAAGGTTTAAGCAAAATTGGCTTCTAGTAACTACTATCTTTGGAGTATAAAGGGCTGCAAGCGGCTTGCAGGAGTCAGTCTACATACGACTCTCTGTTTTGAAACATCTGTGAAATAAATGTAAATTGCTAGAGAATTGTAAAAGTGTAAAAAGTCCGGTCGATAGCTCAGTTGGTAGAGTGCTTGCATTCTACCCCGTGAGCTCGGGTTCGAATCCCACCGAGGAGGGTGTCAGAAATGATTTCCTATTTCGGTGTTTATTTCAAACCCCATAATAAAAATACCGGCAAGGTTTACTCAGCCTTCACAAGAAATGAGTACCAGCCCCCTCGGGAGCTGGGAAACCCCCACTTCAACTGAAGTGGTTGGCGTAAGGCCGGCCCCCTTACCTGTAAAAATAAATAGGTTCAACTCGCCACATGCGACCCCTTCGGGGATAACGCGGCAAGAAGTTACACTATATGTGTAGCTTAGTTGCGTTGCGTTTGCGTTGCGTAAAAAATAAACATAGCTGTAAAAATAAATCTTAGTGTCAAATAAATATCCTGTAAAGAAGACCAGCTTTTTTTAATTTGAAGACTATTTGAACCCTTAGAGCACAACAGCATTTTGGCCTCTCCTCATGTGGTCGGCTCTCTCATGCATCGTTGTGCACATGGAGGTAGTGATTTTAGTTCTTATATATCGATGGTTGTGCCTGGTAGGTACCTGTGAACCCGCAGAGTGTGGGGTCAGAACAGATGTTCGCAGGCAACACTAATTTATAGGACAGCAATGAAATCTGTACAACCATGCCTGGAGCTGTAATCTCTAAGGAAATTATTATAATCATTTAGTTATATTAATATCGATACCTTAAAGATAAAACTGAATAACTGACTTAAGAAATCGTGGATTAAATATTTTATTGGAGGTAACCATGGAGGTAGTGATTCAATTTGAATGAATGAACTGAACTGAACTTTGAATGAATGAATTGAACTATGAATGTGATTTAGTTCCAATCGACATGATGCACCGTCTTTGACACCATACATTGTTGATAATGCTGTCTCGCTCACGCTATATGAAATGTTTTTGTCATTTTCTATATAACCAACGTGTCTCTACTCTGTCTTTAATCTATAATAATAATAATAAACTTTATTGTACACCACAAATAAATTACATTACAATTATAAACAAAAAGAGACATATGTACAATGGGCGGTCTTATCGCACATGGCGATATCTTACAGACAACCTTAGGATGGGATGGAATGGGATTAGGATGGGATGGGATTAGGATTAGGATGGACAAGATCTGCAAGCACAATGATATGGGTAGTCCGTGGTATTACAATAATTATTGTTAAAAAAAGTACTGTATAAATACATATATATATATATATATATATATATATATTTTTTAAATTATATATCAACATATACATATAGATACACACATAAACATATATACATAAATACATACACACACACAACATACATACATATATACATATAACTTAGCCATTACACTGATAGTAAGTGTTCCTTTAAAATTATTTATCTATGTGCATATCACCATAGAAACCATGAAATCACCATGGCAACGGTATTTGTTAAAAGTGTTGTTGAAAGTATGAAAATGTCTGATAAATTCCGAATTCAATTCACAATGTTTGCGCAGGCGTGAGTTTCAAAGCTACCAAACTTTCTGGAAAGATTCCGAAGTTTCACCCAAGTTTTTTTGTTTAAAACGAAATTGAAATTCTGTGTTCTCTTTCTATAAATAATAGGCCAAAAAATTATTTAAAAAACATTTTTTTTTCTTTATCCTAGCAACACGGCGGGGTGACATCATAATTTTTTCAATGTCGATTTATATGCAGACCTGATGAGTTTTTCAGTTATAAATATAATCGATCTGTTAAAAATCGATCAGTAATAGAGCTACACAGTTCCCGGGGTTTTTTCCGTCAAATTTTTAAACGTAGTCAGCAATTTGTATGAAACATGACATTCACAATTTACAAGGTTTATTTTCAAAAATGGAATCCTTGTTTGCCATTGTTAAAAAATAAAATCATTCGTCACACATTCCAACGTATGTATTATGGCAACATCGAACTTTTGAATTTGGAATTATAATATTGTTACGTTTTTCCTGGGTTCTTTTAATTAAAACACAAGTTTAACACAAGTTAGCCATACAGTTTATTTACACAGACTTTCTTACAATAGATTTATTTTTAACAGACTAATTCTAACAGATTTATTTTAACACACTTATTTATTTCGTACAGATTACATTTATTTTACACCTTTTCTGGTCGCCCTAGTAACTAGATATTCCTCTGTGTGAGTGCTTCGAAGACTGACTCGCTTCAGCCCATTGTCGCCCTTCTTATAGCGGAACCTAGGGGCCATTCCAGCCTGCCCTAGAAACTTCCACTACCACAGTTGTATAGACGATTCTGGACATATTTATTTCATGAAGAGTCCATTTCCTACCTACATACACACCTTACAATTACAATCGTCTGGGCCAGAACATTCTCTCAAAACACACGTACACCAATAAACATCTACCAGTGTATTTCGTTACATTATCCCCCCCTTAGACTGTTCCGCCCCGGAACAGTCTTTTCTTTAAGAAGGTACGGGCAGTTTGACCCACAGTTGCATCCAGTGGTCAGGAAAAATGACGTTCCACGGAATTTTCCCCTTAGGGTTTTGCCCGTCATTGCTGGCTGGTGTGGGGGGGGGTGCTTTCCTCTTGGCGGCCGGCATGGGCGCCTTTCCTTGGCTGGGGGCACCGCTTTGCGTCCCCGGGCGGCCACCGCTCCTAGGCCCCGCTTGCTCGCCGGCGTCAAAGGATCAGAATCCTTGGTCGTCGGAGCCGCTCTCCTGCTCGGAAGCGAAGTTCTCACTCTCGCTCTCGTCCTCTGACTCGCTGAGTGGCTTCCTGCCGCGCCATGCTTGGGTCGTCCCTTCTGCTTGCTCTGCTTGGCTGAGCCCCTGCGGGCGGGGGCGCGGCGCTTGCGGGAGGGAGCGCCCCCCTCCCCCACTGACGGGTCAAAGTCAGAGTCCGCCTCCTGTCCGGAGCCACTCGGGTTGTACGAGCCATCTGAATCCCCTAATTCATCCCTGCTGACTTTGGGTCCCCGCACTTTGGTTTCCGGATCTGTTTCATACTCCTCGTTAGAGTAACCTCTCTTGACAATAGCAGCAGCGGACCTTCTGGGCCTGCCTCCCGTGGCCTCGCCGCGGTCAGTCACCGGCCTCTCCTTCATCAGCCCCCTGGCGTGCGAGGAGACCTGCTTTGGCAGCAGCAGGAAGCCCATTACCCTGCTGACCAGCTCCGTGGGCGCGCCCCTCTTGTCCAAGCCCAGCTTCTCGCACAGCGTCCGCAGCTGCTTGGGCTCCAGCTTCTGCACCTCCTCCAGCTTGGCCTTGTGCTCAGGCGTGTCCTTCTCAAACTCGTAGCCCTTGAACTTCTTTTTGTTGCGCTTGATGAGGTTCGTGCGGCACAATTGATTGTACCGGAACTTGAGGTCCTCCATCTTGAACCTGGAGATGGCCACCTCCACGTCGGGGATGTGGTCGATGGGGATGCCCCGGCCCGCGGGCACGGGCACCGGCGGCTCCACGGCCTTCTTCTTCTTGAGAGCCTCCTCCACGGCCTCCTCCGCCTTCTTCTTGGGCGCGGGCTTCTTATTCACACTGTTGGCCTTCTTGGCCTTGCCCTTCTTGTCCTTGGCGTCCTCATCCTCCCCCTTGGCGTCCGTCTCCTCCTTCGCATCCTTGTCAGCCTTCACCTCGGCCGAGTCACTCTTGCCGTTTTCAGCCGACTTGACATCTTTGCCATCTTTGTCATCTTTGCTGTCAGCTGCGTCCTCAGCCTTGAGCTGGCCGTTGTTTTTGGCCTTCAGGTCTCCCTTCCCCAACTTCTGAGACGACTCATCCTCAGTTGACATATCGGCCTTTTTGTCATCCTGATTATCACTTAATTTTACACTATCAGTGTCCACCGACATTTTTAAGGCTAGGTTTTTAGCCCTCTCCTCCTTCCAACCAGCTAGGTCTTCCCTCAAGCTCTTGAAGTTGGCAGCCATCTTTGTTTTAAACTCTTCCACGGCTCGCTCGCGGTCCCCTCCAGACGCCATGACAAAATATGCCGGGTCTTCGCCTGACTGTTCCAAGGCCTCCATGAGGCGTGCTTGTAAGGCCGCCTTCCCTCCTGAGGTCTCCAGGTCCCTCTCCAGAAGCTCATTCTTAAGCTCATAGACTTTGAGGTCGTTGATGTTCACCTTAGCCATTTTTTTTATTTTAACAAAAATTTAAATTTACTTCAAAACAAATTATTTTACAAAAAAAATATTTTTAAATTTCAAATAATGATATTAGATAATGATTATTTACTTTGCTTCGTCAGATCGGCTAATAATAACACTAACACAATATTATTAACACGTTATCTATGCACACTTCAATCAAATTTTTAGCGGGTAACCACACGATCGTTTTTAATTCAAGTTTAACCAGTTTTATTTAAAACTTTTTTTTTTTTTATTTATCAGTTTTTATTATGTTGTCCACATATATTTTTCAAAAGTCTCAAGCACAGTTTTTACTTGGTACTTGGTTTTAAACTTCACACCGACACCATTGTTACGTTTTTCCTGGGTTCTTTTAATTAAAACACAAGTTTAACACAAGTTAGCCATACAGTTTATTTACACAGACTTTCTTACAATAGATTTATTTTTAACAGACTAATTCTAACAGATTTATTTTAACACACTTATTTATTTCGTACAGATTACATTTATTTTACACCTTTTCTGGTCGCCCTAGTAACTAGATATTCCTCTGTGTGAGTGCTTCGAAGACTGACTCGCTTCAGCCCATTGTCGCCCTTCTTATAGCGGAACCTAGGGGCCATTCCAGCCTGCCCTAGAAACTTCCACTACCACAGTTGTATAGACGATTCTGGACATATTTATTTCATGAAGAGTCCATTTCCTACCTACATACACACCTTACAATTACAATCGTCTGGGCCAGAACATTCTCTCAAAACACACGTACACCAATAAACATCTACCAGTGTATTTCGTTACAATATTCTTGTTTGTATGTAGAATGCAATTTGAATTTAGAACTTTTTCTTCGGTGGGAAAACACCTAAATTGTATGGGGCTGCGTTCCTTAAAAAAACGCAACTAAGCTACACATATAGTGACGAGTGCACCTATTTATTTATACAGGTAACGGAGCCGGCCTTACGCCAATCAATTCAGTTGAAATGGTGGTTTTCCAGCTCCCGAGGGGGCTGGTACTCTTTTCTTGCGAAGGCTAAGTGCTAGTATTTTTTTTTTGGTTTGAAATAAACACCGAAACGGGAAATCATTTCTGACACCCTCAGTGGGATTCGAATCCGAGCTCTGGGCATGGAATGCAAGCACTCTACCAACTGTGCTATCGACCGGACAGACAATAATAAAAAATAAAAAATACCAATTTCCTAGCAACCTGGCCGTGCGACGTCACAATTTTGTTGAAGTCAATTAATGTGTGGACTTCATTTTGTTAGCTTGATGGAATGATCTCAAAAGTTACTTAGCAGTGATTCTCAACAGGTGGTACGCGGGAAGGCCGCTCCGTAGTTTAGTGGTCAACGCTTTAGATTCGCAATCGGAAGGTTGCTTGTTCGATTCCACGTCGGAGCGCAAAAATACGATATTTAATTTTTCAAATGTACTCTTCGCGCGACTGAAAAATCACCAAAGGTCCATTCAGCCTTAAAGCAACTGGGTCTTGGTTAGATTCGGCGATTTCTACAGCAATGACCAAGCTAACAGAGGGCTTTTGAGGCGTGATTCACACAAAAACAGCTCTCACCATATGAGTCATCCAAATGTTGTACTTACAAGTTTCTTGCACGGATGTTCAAAATTCGTTTTTTTCCGAGGGCAAACGTCACACTTCCACGTAGCTAGGGTCCTTAAAAACCCATCTATAATCTTAGTTGCAAAGATAAATTGGCATTCAAGCTTCATATTTAATGTACGCCCACGAGCAGGCACATGCAAGTTGGCGCTGCATGTGACACATACAAAATAAACCAAACCTCGCATTAACATAAACTTTGCAACTCCTACCTTGAAATCGGGGTGGCATCGGAAAAAGTGAACTAAGTTTTTACAGAATGGGGGATAGCCTCATACCAACTAATAAGTAAAAACCAATGACAAAATATAAGTTTGCCCTTTTCCTAGTATGACAGAGTGACGTCAGAATTTTATTATCTATGGAAACGCAAAAAAACGCAACTAAGCTACACATATAGTGTAACTTCTTGCCTGCGTTATCCCCGAAGGGGTCGCATGTGGCGATTCGGGACCTATTTATTTTTACGGGTAAGGGGGCCGGCCTCACACCAACCACTTTTAGTTGAAGTGGGGGTTTCCCAGCTCCCGGGGGGGCTGGTTCTCATTTCTTGTGAAGGCTTAGTAAACCTTGAGATCGAACCCTTGCCCTCGGCATGGAATGCAAGCATTCTGCCAATTGAGCTATCAACCTTTTTACGAGCTTGATCGTCGTCGCTACAAAGTGCCAATTCTCAAGCAAGGCCCAGTTGCTGTAAGGCTGGATGGACCTTTGGTGACCGGTCATTGGTAAAGGTTTATGAACTTTTCAACCCAGCGAAGAGAACATTTGAAAATATAAATGTTATATTTTTTGTGCTCCGCCACGATTCGAACCCACAACCTTCCATTCAGAGTCCGAAGTGTTACCACTGAACGAACCGGTCAAGTTGCAATTGATTTAATAAAGGTTAGTTTGGCAACACTTGCTCACCACTGATTGGGAGGATATTTATTTTACCGCAAGCTGGCGGGAAATCAGTGCAGACAATGGCAGCTAAATTAAAATCGAGCTTTGCATTTTATTCACTGTCTCTGTCTGTGGCATTGATTGAGCCGTGCGAGAAGGTGACAGCTGCGGCCCATTGTTACCTAAAGCGAGACCGACCATCATTATCAAATGACAGATGGATCGGAAAGATTCAATGAGGCCGGAACATTGAAAAGGGCGCTAAAATAAACCTCATCATTCGGCCGGAATCTGTCTGCCAGAGGCGCTAGTCTCACATCCATACAAATCTTCTTTATCTGTCAAATATTCAACACACTTATTGCATGCATTGTAAACACGTGGTTTTAATGCAAAATAAGATAATACTGTAACTGTAACTCTGTCGCCATTCCGCTAGGGGTGGCCAGAGCCTCTGCAGAGTTGCCTCCATTTTTTCCTATCCTGACATACCTCTTTCAATTCCTTTATATCCATCACCTTTTTCATGCATTTTCTTCTTTTACGCTCACTTTGTATATCCCATTCTTTCACAATCTCCTGAATCTGATCACTCCATACTTTTCTCGGTCGTCCCTTCCCTCTTTTTCCTTTCACACTTTCTTTGTATACATACTTTGTCAGTCTATCATCTTTCATTCTTTCCACATGCCCAAACCATCTCATCACATTCTTTTGTACTTTAACTTTCACATCCTCTTTCAAATTACATTATTTTTTTACCCATTCATTCCTAACTCTATCCCTCAAAGTTTTTCCTGTCATACTTCTCAAATGCTTCATTTCCACCGTACATACTTTACTCATTTCGCTATCATTCACTGTCCATGCTTCACTTCCATACATCAAAGTCGGTAACAATATGCCATTGTGTACTGTCATTCTCAGATCCATCATCTCTCGTCGTAATACTCCTACTAAATTGGTTGAATCCCTGAAATAATTCAAAGAATATGGAGGAAATGAAAGAAGTATGTAAGGACAGAAAGAGATGGCGGTTGATCTGTATTATTGGCGGCTAGGGATTTTTAAATTAGATTTTTTTTCTGTTTAGTTTTGTCCATACATATTATTATTTGTTGATTAAAAAAATGTAATTTGTTGTGTATGTTCATTGACTTATAGGTTGGTATGCGGCTGACCACCCGTGCTGTAGAAAATGGTTCACTCTGCCAATGTCACCTCTGTTTCAGGGAAGGTCGGCAGGAGTTGCAGGGTGTGTGTTCATTTGAGATTCGGGTTTTTATATTGTAGGTCCACATGCGGCATGTTTAAGCGCGAACTTGTACGTGTCTGCTTGTGAAAATGCATGTAATGTGAATCTTTAATGTTACATATACTTGCAACTTAGATTAGATTAGATTAGATTAGATTAGTACACAATTTTGCTTGAGTTCAATAAAAATAAAATGATTTTGATAATATTATTCAAGGGACGGATTTCAGTTTGACATATCCTATATTGTTTTCATTTTAATATGCAAGAAATTCAGATTTAAAAGTAATTTCACAACCATAAAATATTCTACAGGGTAAGATTGAGGGGAGAAGAACTCTGGGACGCCGAAGGACATTGTGGCTGAAAAACCTGCGACAATGGTTAAAAAAAAATACCAAGGCCCTGTTTCGAGCCGCAGCCACCAAGGTCCAAATAGCCATGATTCCTTGACTTATAAGTTGGTATGAGGCTGACCACTATCTATAATCTATAATCTAAGTTGCAAGGATATATTCATTCAAAGCTCTCAGATGTATGCCCACAAACAAACACGTGTAGTTCGCGCTTACAAATGTTGATTGTGTACTTACAAATAAAATTCAAACCTCAAATGAACATAAGCCCCACAACTCTTGCCGACCTTCCCTGAAACAGGGGTGACACTGGCAAAGTGAACCATTTTTTACAGTATGGGTGGTCAGCCTCATACCAACCTATAAGTCAAGGAATACTGTACTCATACTGTAAAAATGGTTAATTTTGCCAATGTCACCCCTGTTTCAGGGAAGGTCGGCAAGAGTTGCAGTTGCAACATTTGATCCATAGATCATCATTTTTTTTGTACGGAAAATTCACATTAGTGGAGGTTGAGCCATGGATTTGCTGTGTGTGAATAACACCGCTAGAGTCTTGCAGTGCTATTCACAACACATTCGATCCACGGTTGATCTACAGATCATAGTTTTTTGTACAGAAAATTCACTGCAGGATACGGATAAGCCATATTATGTTTTCTGTGTGAAGAACACCGTTAGAGCCTTGCAGTGCTATTCACAACACATTTGATCTACGGTTGATCTACAGATCATAGTTTTTTGTACAGAAAATTCACTGCAGGATACGGATAAGCCATATTATGTTTTCTGTGTGAAGAACACCGTTAGAGCCTTGCAGTGCTATTCACAACACATTTGATCCACGGTTGATCTACAGATCATAGTTTTTTGTACAGAAAATTCACTGCAGGATACGGATAAGCCATATTATGTTTCCTGTGTGAAGAACATCGTCAGAGTCTTGGAGAGGAAGTGGTCGGAGGCTGATAAATAAGATAGAGATGCATTACCTGTGTCCTTGATGGCTTTCATGGCATGTGGCAGCGCCAGCCATGGATGAGGAAGGTCCAGGAAGACGGCGTCAGCTCGAGCATCCAAGGAGGAACCAAAACCTAAACTGCAGACATCCCGGTGCTCCACCTAAGGAAAACAACGGCATGGATACATACAACGAACATCTCTTTGTCAATATCAGGAGCCTAATGTTGCTAGCACACCTAGCGGCATAATTTAAGCAATCTATTTAAGCGAATAAGCTTATAGGTTGGTATGCGGCTGACCACCCATAGTGTACAAAATGGTTCACTTTGCCAATGTCACCGCTGTTTCAGGGAAGGTCGGCAGAAGTTGCAGGGTATATGTCCATTTGAGATTTGGTTTTTATCTTGTAGGTTCACATGCGGCATGTGCAAGCGCGAACTTGTACGTGTCTGCTTGTGAAAATGCATGTAATGTGAATCTCCAATGTAACATATCTTTGCAACATGGCACGCGCCTCGTGAACCAGAGTCTGGTGCAGTCTGTCGCAGAGGAGCTTCCACCCTGGAGTTCTACCTATAGGGAAGTCAGCCTCATGGACTGCTGCTTTCAGGGACGCAACAGTTATTTGTGGAACTGCTGTGAACACTAATGTCAAAGTGCTGGTCTGGCCATTTTCTTTTTTCCCATTCCCCTTTGCCATCCTGACTTAATAAACCATGTTTTGTTTAGATTAAATTATGTTTAGTTGGGCTTACCGTGACATAGTCCTTGAGTCCATGGCGCTGGAATTCTTCCGCGGCCTGCTTGGCTCTGTCCTCGTGGAAGTCAAACGTGTAGAGGTGGCCGGCCGGCTTCACAGCCCTGATGAGGGCGTGCGACAGGGAACCACTGCCCGTGCCTGCGGGAGAGGGAGAAGGTACAAGTTATTCATAATACCAGGCTGAAGTCTCATCTAATCTAATCTAAGTTGCAAAGATATGTTACACTGGAGATTCACATTACATGCATTCTCACAAACACACACGTACAAGTTCGCGCTTGCACATGCCTCATGTGAGCCTACAACATAAAAACCAAATCTTAAATGGACATACACCCTGCAACTCTTGCTGACCTTCCCTGAAACAGGGGTGGCATTGGCAAAGTGAACCATTTTTACAGCATGGGTGGTCAGCCGCATACCAACCTAAAAGTCAAGGAACAAATCACCACGGTAATTCTTACCTACCGAATATCGGTAATATTTGTATGAAGACCTGTCAATCCAAGATGGCCACAAGTGAACAGCTGATTAGTCTTTATACCAATATTACCGATATTCGGTAGGTAAGAATTACCGTGGTGATTTGTTCCTTGACTTTTAGGTTGGTATGCGGCTGACCACCCATGCTGTAAAAATGGTTCACTTTGCCAATGCCACCCCTGTTTCAGGGAAGGTCAGCAAGAGTTGCAGGGTGTATGTCCATTTAAGATTCGGTTTTTATGTTGTAGGCTCACATGAGGCATGTGCAAGCGCGAACTTGTACGTGTGTGTTTGTGAGAATGCATGTAATGTGAATCTCCAGTGTAACATATCTTTGTGACTTCCACCACTGTATAGTTAAAAATCATAATTAATTAACTTTCAAGACTAACTATATTTCAAATCGTTATGGAAGAATTCACATCTATCTCGACATTTTGTTTGCAACGTAGCCAACGTCTTCGGGAGGCACCCTTTCTGCACGACGGTCGAGGATGAACTGACTGACCTGCTTCTATGACTGTGCTGCCGGGCTTGAGGTCCAGCTGCATGACGATGGTGCTGATGTCTGGCGTGTAGATGATCTGTGTGCGGTGGGGCAGGGTGAGGGTCCACAGCTCCGGGGAGGGGGGCAGGACGTGCCCCCAGCCTGAGGACAGCCGCACCTAGCCACAACAAACAACTAATTAAAGCAACACCCTCTCCAATCATTATAAAGCATCATTTGACCGGTCTGTTAACCACTAGACTTAATGGTTTTTTACAATTCTATATTCTTAATTTGAATTTTAAATTTTGTGTTGCCGCACTCAAGATTCAAACATCCCTACATGCGTATCTTTTTTGAATACAAAAAATTTTATGAATAAAAATTCAAGAAAGAAGTCTTTTGAACAAACCTTGCTTCCATATTTTTGTCCAATCAAACTCTTTACTTTCAGCGCCCCAAACGTTGTTTGAAACACATTTTCTACAAGGACGTCTTTTTTGTTTTTGATTTCGGGGACCACATCTATGGCATGCATAGAGTTACTCAGATACAAGATAACCGTGTCCCCCTCGTCTATGACACTTTTATAATTTGCAAAACTCATTTTTAAGGAATATTTTTATTACAAAACGCGACTACACGCTTAACAACATAACCTCAAAACTTAACCAGTTTTGATTTTATAACTTCCTCAATTACTAAGGTTAATTTTTATAGTAAGTGACAATAACAATATTTTGTTGTTGTTGCCACTAATTCAATTATGGAAATACATATAAATATTTTTAAAACGATTTTATTTGTTTTGACTTTTTAAATTTGACGGGCTGTCGCTAGGAGGATAGGTGATACCGCAACTAGAAAAACAAAATAAGATCCCTACATTTTATTTGTATTCAAAATCAATAACTTGAGAGTATGTTCTGTTTGAAAATAAAATTGAAATTGTTATTGACTAAAAAAAAATAATTATCCAAAATTCATCAATTTTGTATTCCTTTATACGATTTTGATTTAATTTAGGTATTAAAAATGGTGATTTAGCAACGGGAAATGCTGGCAATGAAATTCGAAACAAAACGCCTCTACCGGCGAAATTCCTAAACTAACATTGACAACAAAAATCCAAACGTCATAACCTGTGCGAATCAAATAACATTTAAATTATCTAAAAGTGTTTGTAAATCAGCTGCAGAACGTTAAACAACGCTTTCTCATTGATTTAATTGAGCTATGCAAGTGAAATTGTGCGATTACGATGCGTAAACCGTTCGACCTAATCAAGATGGACGCCTCGAAGACGACGAGCAAGACGAGTTCTCTGAAAGCGTTGTTGCTCCGCGCGTGGCGCGAACGCTGGAGCGATCTTCAATGGGGAATCCACATAAGAGGCGTCCTACCCAGAGGAGTCAGCGGGGACGTCTACAACCTCACAGATTGCATTCTACAACAAGCAATGGTCGGATGTGGAGCGAACCAACTTGCTCTCTCATATTTACGCCATTCTTTGAGCGCACAGTTGGTATCTTACGCTGCCGTGTTGCAGAGGGTTTCTAAATTCGACGCGTTACATAAACCCCATTGCTGCGTTAGTCTTCTTGAATTTATTGATAGCATATTGGAAGGAGTTACTTGCAGGGGAAAGCTTGAAGAGGGACAGTTAGCTGGAGCTGTGTTAGCATTAGTACAATGGCTGCTTTTGGTGTTGCACCATGCGATACAGACTCCTGATGTGCCTGCAGCGATGCTCAACCAACCTGCCGCGCTGCTGAAATCAGTTGTCGGTTCTGATTTTTTGTTGGCGATGCTGTATTTAGCTAAGCAAGACGATCGGGAACTGTATGCTGATGTTGCTAGACGTTGTCATGAGTTGCAAGCGTTGTTGGAGCAAGGAGATAACGAGAGGATTCCGGTTGAAGTGAAGGAAGCGGGAGAAGCGTTGGGACGACTGGGACGGCTCGAGCAAGAGTTGGAATTGGGCGTTGAAAAAGGCGCTGGACCTCATCCGGTTACATGTTGTTTACAACCGTTGTTAGCGGTGGAACTCCTTGCCGATCCCAACGCAGATACCGCGTTGCTGGTTGGAGAATTGTTGACGGTGCAGCGCATTAAAGGTTATTCTCCTGCGCGGCTTTATTGCGAGTTGGTCCGCGCTTGTTTTGTGTCGTTGAACGACGTCAGCGGAAGTCCGTCGAAGCAATCAATCTGGGAGTTGCTGTGGGGCGCGTTCACGTTCCTGCGTGTTCCGCAGATTGTGCAACGCTTGCATGTTGCGCTGCGAGGGAACGAACGCACGCCGGAAACTGACGTAACTGAAGCTCTAGATATGCTGCTTCAATCCGGACCTCTTTTGGACGTTTTGGATTCGAAATGCTCTTGTGACTGTGCCCGATCTTTGTTGGAAGGCTTTATGAAGCTGGGGTTAGTGACTGAACGGCAGCTTGCAAGTTTTACCGCGCGAAGAGAAGCGGCAGGTCCGCGTTTGCAACGTTTGGAGCCTGCGCCGCAACAAGGATCCATTCCCACTTTTATCTTGCGTGCTGAACCTACGCTCGCAGGCATCTTAAAGACCATGAGCGGAGACTTCACAAAACTGCAAGACGCCTTGTATAATATGCTGTGTCAAGTTTTAAGCGGAAATTCTTTAGAAGTTATTCTTGCTGTTGCGACGGTTGAAGGAAAATTAAAAACTTTTGTGTCGAAGCTCATCAAGTTTAACGAGTACTCTTTACAAGTGAGCTTTGGAGGAGAGTCTCCGGCGGTTTCTTCAGGAAGCAGCAATACAAAACCTCTGCAGTCTCGTGCGATGCAATTTGATATCTCGTTCCTGATACTCTGTGCGATAGTTCAACAATACGGTGCAGAAGCCGTGCTAGATGAAGGTGGGGATTCGTTCTTTGAGCAATGGGTGAGAGACTGCATGGTGGAGAAGGGCGTGCCAAAGTCTCCGGACTTAATGCTGCAAAAGGGAGACTCGGCAAAAGTTGATACGCTGATTCGACAGTTGAATGGATCAGAGTTTGATTTTAAGAATGGACAGATGAAGTGTCACGATTTGTGTATTAACGTGTGCGGAGCTATCAAAGAGGTTTTGTTTGCGTGGGAACAAGGATCGCTTTCTGCTACGGACGTGAAAAGAATCTTGGACTCGCTCAAGCAAAGGATGGCGTCTTTGGCCGTATGCGCTTCGGCGTGGCTGTGTTCCTACATGCATATTGTTCATCAAGATGCTTTATTGAAACCCATGAACATGGTACAACAGTTCTTAACTCCGCTAACTGAAAGTGAGTTGACGGGAACCGATAATTACGGGGAACGAGCTGCACTAATGTTTCAAATAATCCGTAAGATGCAATATGATGTACATCCGCCTACAGCAAGCAAAACTAAAGTCATAACGTTGAGTCACAGCATTATATCAAAGCGTCCTGTATCGGAGCAACTTCGTACAGCGTGGGACGGAGTCAAAGACCGCGGATGGTTGCACATTGAAGCTACGCATGTCTTTGAAAGCTTACTAAACACCGGAGGTCCCGTGTGGTTCGTAACTAACTTGGTACGGGAAGTTTTACGGTTTAGATACCGCGAAGATTTAGATCGCGCCGCCGATCTAGCTTTCGGTTTGTTTCATTTGGATATAGAGCAATGCACGCAGGCTTTGTTGCTGCAAGTTTTACCACAGTATTTGTGCGCAGGCCAACAGAGCGCACATCCAGCGGAACCGCAAGCGTCGACGCTAGCTAAGCTTTGCGTTTACTGCGTATACGCTGCATTAGAGTTTGCTCATTCCGCAGGGGGAGCTTCGCGTAAGAGAATGCGCGAAGACGCAGAAGATATCGAAGCGTTGTGTCCCACGAATAAACTGCGACGTTTGAATGACAACACTGCAGAAACTAGCACTCTGTTTGCAAGCACACTCCCTGCGTATCAACAACGCTCCGTCCTTTTAAAAGAACCGCTTCAATCTGCGCTTCAAGAGTCTTTTAAGATGTTTTCGCAGCTCGCTGGAAGAGATGGAGAAGTGTCGCCGCAGACTCACTTCATCTTTCAGTTTTTATCGTTGGCTGTACGCTGTGGAGGTGAACGCGCTCCTCTTGTGTTGCAGGGAATGCCTTCGGATCTTGTGGCAACACTAGTTAAATCGCTGCCGGAGTTGTTTAGTACAAAGCTGTTGCTGCGATTGTACGACTTGACTACGGTATCTGGACGGAAAGCAACGGCTAGGGATCTGTGTATGCTCAGGAATATGCAACTAAGACCAAATTAAACGAACTGTTAGCTAAAATGTATGTAAGATAATATTGATACCTTTAAGGTAAACTAAACAGACAGCGGGATCAGCTGCTCATGCGTGTCATTGTTGAATTGCTGTCTTGTAGATATGTTGAGACTCCTCAGTATAGTATTATAAGACATGTGAGATTTAATATGTGTGCGATACCTTAAAGGTTGAATTGAATAAAGTGACATATTAAGTCGAGAAGGGTTTCTAAAATAAATGCAACTTTTTGTCCTATTTTCTATGAGAGAAAACATTACAAAAGTGTGAGAATCCTGTAGTTATTTGTAAGGAGTTTGTCATGGGTAATAGTTGATAATGAGTTTGCTTACTATGGAGAAGTTACACGCAATAAAATGTTTCATCCACGATTTCTCAAATCAGTGAATCAGCGCTAATTCAGTTTAACCTTTAAGGTGGCGATATGTAAGATAGTTTGTATGTGGAACCTCTAATTTACTTATAACTTGTATTTGAGCTGTACAAAGAAGGTGACAGTCTGGGTTTTTGTTTGAAAATTAGATTTAATTAGGAAAAATCATAGATTGCTGTCTTTGATTGGATATTCCTGGAAATCTATTTATACTTATACTAGATATATAAGTTGCAGTCATGCCAAGTTCTTAGGTTGAATTTAACTTGATTTTATTTTTTATTGTAAAACTGTAATACAATGAAATTATTGTGATCAACACGATGAAATAATGATGTTAAAATTTACTTAATGTAATTTTAAATTGATGCTTATGTTCATTTGAGGTTTGCATTTTATTTGTAAGTACACATTCAGCATTTGTAAGCGCGAACTACACGTGTTGGTTTGTGGGCATACATCTGAGAGCTTTAAATGAATATATCCTTGCAACTTAGATTATAGATTATGTAAAGCCGCTACGGTCAGTTTGGCAGTAGATTTGTATTTGGCAAAGCATATATCGATACCTTAACCGTAAAACCGAATAAGGGGCATATTAAGCTAACATGGGTTTCTCAGATAAATGCAGCTGTTTTCCTATTTTCTACAAGAGACAACACTAAAAAAATTGTGAAAATCCTGTAGTTTAGAAGTTTGTCATGAGCACTTTCTTATAATTAGTTCACTTACTATGAGAAGTTACTCCCTATAAAATGTTTTATCCACGATTTCTCAAATCAGTGAATCAGCACTTATTCAGTTTTACCTTTAAGGTGGCAATATTTTCATCGTTTTATACATTTGTGTTGTATTCTATTAGAGAATATTGTTGGAAATTTATTAGATTAAATTGTAAATTATGCGAAATAGATCTGTAATATAAGCTATAATCTATGTTAAAAAGAAATACAAACACTTGAGATTCATATTTGGCACATGCCCACAATCAAACACATGTGCGTTTGCATTTACGCATGCCGCATGTATTCATACTTGCTATAATAAAATATAAATAAATCCCAAACCTCAAATGGACATGAACCCTTTTTTTTCCTACTAAGGGAAGAGCATATTCGAAAAATGAATGATATCCTTTTGTGCTTTGCTGGGAATCGAGCTCAAAACCTTCTGATTGTGTATGGGGCTGTCCATTTATTACGTCATTCGCATTCAGGGGGGGGAGTCTGGTCTGCGGATGATGGCAAATGATGTACGAGTACCAAAAGTGACGTCGTTCTTGTAAATACCAATTTCTACAAAATATTATGTAAGTAATATAACATTATTAATTATTAAGCTCATCCATTATTACAGCAAGAGGGGGAGGGGGTCATTAGATAATGACTATAGGATGATTGTAAGGGGGGGGGGTCGAAAATCCGCCAAAGTCGATGACGTAATTTATGGACGTCCCCTATCCATAGTGTTAACCGCTAGACTACGGACCGGTCTTAGTTCAAGAGAGAGAAGCACTGCTGCTAAACTACATATAGAGTGAAACTTTTTGCCTGTCTTATCGCCACCTTAGATTGTATAGACGCAACGCAAAATGCAACTAAGCTACTCATGTAGTGTAAGTTCTTGCCTGCGTTATCCCGGAAGGGTTCGCATGTGGCGATTCGGGACCTATTTATTTTTACGGGTAAGGGGGCCGGCCTCACACCAACCACTTTCAGTTGAAGTGGGGTTTTATAGTATAGGACTCACACAATCCATTTTGAATGTGTTTATTGAATCTAGAATTAATAATTAATTTATTATGTAAAAGGTTTTATATATTTTTTAAAAAGCTTAAAAGGGTTTGTGTATTGACATTGTGAATTTCATTTTAAATTAACAATGTAAAAAAAAACAAAGGTTTTCTTCACAAACTTACATGTGCCTGCTTGTGATCATGCATTATATATCGCACGTTTAATCATTAAGAGAAATAACTAACAAATTGGGAAAATTGAGATTTTGTAATAAAACACAAGAACAATGCGAGAAGAATAGGTAGAATACGACAGCCGTTCAATTTGGACGAATATGACCGAGATAAAGCTGCCTTTTTCATCCCATACAAGTTGTACTGGTTGTCTGAACTTCAAACGTGATTTCCCAACATTCTTATTTTTCGAGTTATTGCTCTTTATGCGTGCGATATGAGCCTTAAGTGTTTATATAATTGCAACTTAGATTATAGAAGTTTATTGCACTGTACTTATTAAACGTGTTTGTGAAATAAAATAAAAAACATAAAGTTGATAAAAATCTTTTATTTGATGATCTTGAAGAATCGGTTAAATTTTGGCAAAAAACGGGGTAGCTAAACTAAAAATTGACATAGTACCAATCTTCTATAGAAGCGGCACTAAAAGAAGAAGAAGGTTGGGAGAGAAGCAGTAGGAAGAGATATGAAGGTTTGTAGGTATCCAAGAATGGAACCAAAATAATGGTAATTTGGTTTCCAAAATATATTTCCTATGATATCTATAATGTAAGTTGAAAAGATATATTATTATATTGGCATTTAAAATTCATATTAAATGCATTCCCTCAAGCAGACATTGTTCAGTATGTTCGGGTGAAACAGGGGTGATATTGGCAATGTGAAACATCTTTACAGTATGGGGGGTCAGCCTCATACCAATATATAACTCAAGGAATTGACAGTTCCTAATAAAATTAAAAATTTTTTTTTATTCATTTTATGATCGTGGAAAAAGTATTGTATGCCACTGTACGTGATTAGCCATTGCAACACTCACGCTGTCCACTGTCCCCAAGTGACGGCTCTCATCACTTGGCAGTGGTTACTAGTTTATTGTAGTTTGTTCATTCCATTTCTTTATTAGAGTCCACGTGACCACATGATTAGATTAGACCCCTGTTCCAGGGAAGGTTGGAAAAAGTTACAGGCAAAAGTTTGTTTGTGGGCATGCATTGTATATGAGCTTTGAATCTTTATATATCCTTGCAACTTAGATTATAGACCTTTGTGTCAGGGAAGGTCGGCAAAAGTTGTAGGGCTTATGTTCATTTGAGGTTTGGATTTTATTTGTAATTACACATTTGACATTCAGCATTAATTGTAAGCGAGAACTACACGTGTTGGTTTGTGGGCATACATCTGAGAGCTGTAAATAAATATATCCTTGTAACTTAGATTATAAATTATAGATTATAGATCCTTAGATTGGGACATAATATGACATAATATCCTTAGATTGGGTTTTTATGCTGTACGTCCATATGGGACATGTGTACGCGCGAACTTATACGTGTCTGCTTGTGGGAATGCATTTAATATGAATCTCAAATGTAAAATATCTTTGCAACTAAGATTACAGATTTAGATCCATTTTTATTTTGTTTGTTTGTTGTTTTTTTGATTTGTATCAAATAAAATAAAATATCGTAAAAAAAAAAACTTTCCAGTTTTTCCGCTAGATGTATATATGTATTTTCTTCTATAAAAAAATTGAAGGGGCTTTTTTAAAAATACTTTTTTCAGAAATTATAATTACTTCTACTAAAAACTACTGTTTTACGAAAAAAGAAATTGTGTTAATATTGAAAGAAGTTACATGATAATATAAGTGTATTTGAATCTACTTGTCAAACACATACGTGAATGGTAGTTTTTTGCAGCATATATACAAAATCTGATTTGCCTTACATGGGGAATGTGTTTCATCTGCTGTGATGGCATTAATTTTAAAAATCGAAACTCCAAGCGATTGACGACCACGTAGGACAATATAATTAAGGATGGTTTTTAATGCATTTCTACGTTTCTCTGCGAGTCCTTGTGATGTAAAATAGCAGCAATCCTGCGTTTTCGCTAATCCGACAGTGTCCAAGACAGGCCGGATTACAGAAACACAGGGAGAGAGATCACTGCTTGCGTTATTACCTACTTCAGTAATTATGAGAGGTGCAGTACCTGCGGTTGTCTCTGGTCTGTAATCATCTCGGCCGCTTTCAAATCATCGAGTGAGCTACACCAGCTGTGTTTGCCTGCCATGTTCAACGCAAATATCACAAGAACTCGCAGAGAAACGTAGAAATGCATTAAAAACCATCATCAGTCCGGTCGACAGCTCAGTTGGTAGAGTGCTTGCATTCCATGCCGAGAGCTCGGGTTGGAATCCCACCGAGGGTGTCAGATTTTTTAATTTTTTAAATAAAAAATAGATTTGTGGAAAGGAATGCAATCCACCAGCATATTTTGCCTGGCCAGTAATTGTCTTCATGCGAAAGCGGAAGCTTGTGTGCATGCAATGGCATCTGTTGAACCAGGGTCGAAGTTATGGTCAAGTGGGCCAGACGCAGATTCGAACTAACGTTATTCTGTTCCAAATACCTACGCTAGTCGAACATGCGCCTCTACCCCCTCGGCCATAACACCGACGATTATACATTATATCTGTTTCGACTTGCGAAAATGGTTCTTAGTGAGAAAGAAAATAAAGAACTTCACAACTTTGTCCGGTCGATAGCTCAGTTGGTAGAGTGCTCGCATTCTACCCCGTGAGCTCGGGTTCGAATCCCACCGAGGAGGGTGTCAGAAATGATTTCCTATTTCGGTGTTTATTTCAAACCCCATAATATAATTACCGGCAAGGTTTACTCAGCCTTCACAAGAAATGAGTACCAGCCCCCTCGGGAGCTGGGAAAACCCCCACTTCAACTGAAGTGGTTGGCGTAAGGCCGGCCCCCTTACCTGTAAAAATAAATAGGTTCAACTCGCCACATGCGACCCCTTTGGGGATAACGCGGCAAGAAGTTACACTATATGTGTAGCTTAGTTGCGTTTTTTTAGTTGCGTTGCGTTACAACTGCATTTCAATGTGTACAAAAAAAGAGCGAATGTAAAATGTTTCTAGAAAGGTGGGAACATTGCCGCATACGAACTATGCCCGGACCAGTCTGAGCATAGTACGCACAGGTTTGAAATCTTCTCCTTTACTTCCTTTTTCCTTTAAAATTCGTAAATTATAACGGAAAAAGGCATTATGGCTTGTGTTATAATTGGGTGTAGATACGCACAATGGAGAAAGCAAGAAAACATAGGATTTTACAGGTAAGACAGGGTTGACAAGCTAGAACAGCACAGTGACAAAACAACGCATGACATAACGTCACATTACATCACATGGCAGAAAATCAAATGACAAAACATCACATGACAAAAATTCACATATATATACCCATATATGTAAAACAGAACATACCATAAACGGCACATAAAAAAAACATTTCTTATCCATTTAATGTTTAGTATGCCACTACCACCCCTGATTGTAGGTAAAGGCGGTATAAGTTGTAAGATTCACCCAAAATATTATGTGCATCTTTGTCGTTTTCTCATGTTTCTTTAGCCGTTTGTGTTATTTTCTGTTTGCGATATGTGACGTTTTTTCATGTACCATTTATGGTATGTTCTGTTTTGAATATGTGTTATTATGTCATATGATGTTTTGTCATTGTGATGTACTTTCCTATTATGTTTCATCATAATCTTATTTTGTCATGTGATGTATTTTCATGTGTTGTTTTGTCACTGTGCTGTTATATCCTGAAACCCGTTTGAGGAGTTTTATCTGTTGATGTATCTTTGCAACTTAGATTATAGACAACTACGGGCAAAGGAGAATACAGTTTCGATATTAAAATGAGGCAGATAATTGATGATTATGATGTTGTGAGAGTATCAGTCACCATTAGGGAAGATTAGCGACGTTTATGGCAAGAAACATCACTTCATTTATTACCTGCTATGTAATCATGGTCTTTGTATTAAAGCGTCTCCCTTTTTACTCCAATTAGTTTTACTCCAATAGTTCAATGGTTAACGCTTTGGTTTCACTATCTAAAAGTAGTGAGGTTGATTCCCATTGCCAAAAATTACTGGACAAAATTATGAGATTGTGTGTACATGTACCTAGGCACGTACTTTGCTGGTGTGTTTATCTAGAGTAGTGTCAAACAGCTAGTACAATGATGAAATGGATGCTAGTAGTCTGCTCTGGTTTGATCCATTATGGGAGTGTTGGTACGTGAGCCTAAGCACGCTGAGTGTGTGTGTGGAACAACCCACTATAGAAGAATCTGGAATACACGAGAAAAGTCCGTATGAACAGTATAAATATGAGCCGCAATTGGATGGTGGAAGATTGCTCTGGTATGATCCATTATGGGAGTGTTGGTACGTGAGCCTAAGCACGCTGGGTGTGTGTGTGTGTGTGTGGAACAATCCACTATAAAATAATCTGGAATACACGAGAAAAGTCCGTATAAACGTTATAAATATGAGCCGCAATTGGATGGTGGCAGATTGCTCTGGTATGATCCATTATGGGAGTGTTGGTACGTGAGCCTAAACACGCTGGGTGTGTGTGTGGATCAATCCACTATAAAATAATCTGGAATAAACGAGTAACGTCCATATGAACAGTATAAATATGAGCCGGAATTGTGTGGAGAGTCAGAGTAGCTTGAAACATTGTGACGCGAAGTCGATATAGGCAGAACAAGGAAAGTGATCAGTACATTGTAAGCCGTAAATAAATAAATCTTGCGAAAAAAATTGTATTCTGTGTTAGTTTCTATTTACACCTGAAGACGGGAGGTACTGCTTCTCCCGAAACTGGTCGTGTACAAAATACAACTCATGTGAATTAAAACAAAGCAATTTTTATTTTAATCTAATTAATAAATAGCGTTTAATTAAAATTAACCCCAGTAAAATGATTACAATACCATGTCTAAGCTGGACAAAATATGGAAAGTCCGGGGTGAGAGTAACAGCACTAAGATAAAGCCTGTCAGGAATCTGGTCCACTCGATTTTTCTCTTTGCTGCTGAGACATGGACCATAAAAGCAGCAGAAAGGAGAAAAATGGCGCTTTCGAAATGTGGTGCTGGAGGCGGATGCTCTGAATCCCATGGACAGCTAGACGTACCGACGAGTTCATTGGTCGGGAGCTACGTTTGGATGGCTTGACTCTGGCCAGTATACTGTAACGTTTTCGGCTGGATAATTTATTTTTCACAATTTATTTTACAACTTGACAATCACTATTTATTGGTATTACTCAGCAAATTGCTCTCTGCGACTCCCCTCTGCGTACTATTTTGATCTCTTATATAGAGTACCAGAGAGGTCTTTCTCGAATTCACTAGATCATTCTTTCACCAGAACGTCATTTCAATGCACTAATACAATCGTTCTATCGTACGAGTATAGGGGTGCGTAGTCATTTTCGGGGCTATTTTTAGACATTTTAGTCGTCGGTTGAGCCCACGCTTTGACAAACTAATGATGCCTGGGCCGAAAGTTTCATCACCACGGTCATTTTTACCTACCGAATTTAGGTTACATTTGTATGAAGACTAATCACTTGCGGCCATCTTGGATTGACAGGTCTTCATACAAATGCATAGTTTGTCAAAGCGTGGACTCAACGGGTGACTAAAATGTCTAAGAATAGCACCGTTGGATTTCATAGTCCGTCATACGATGTATGTGTGTATAAGCGCACGTACGTATTTCAAGTTCGCAACAATATGTACACGCCGTATTCTTCAGTTGTTCGGACGCGTTGTCCGTGGCAATGAGGATAGCCTGGAACGCCTGGTTGTGATCGGTGGCTTGGAGGGGAAGAGAGGAAGAGGAAGATTCCCCACACGATGGATTGACCAATTAAAGACAGCAGCAGGCACCTCGGTGGTTGGAGTCAAGAGACAACTGGAGAAGAGTGGCTGCTTCCACACGGGGCACAAGCCTCAGCAGTGAGCAACAAGATAAAGAAGATATGTATGTATTAGCTATACATATTTAAAATGCATTAGTGTTGATTAATTTGTTATGTGTATTGGGGCATGGAGGAAGTATTAAATGGAGGGGTCGTACATGTGATTTAGTACCAACCAACATGATTCAACGTCTTTGACACCATACACTGTTTATAATGCTGTCTCGCTCACGACATATGAAATGCTTTTCTCATATTCTATGTAAGCAACGTGTCTCTACTCCGTCTTCAATCTATTTACAAATCACCAAGGAAACACATGAAATCACTATGGTAACGGATTTGTTAGTAGTGTTGTTGCAAGTATGAAGATATCTGATAAATTCCGAATTCAAAAATGTTCCCACCTCATTGTGTACGGGATGATTTCCACAAGTATCTATTACCGCAAGCATAGAAGTTACACACTTGAAGAAGCAAGTACCTATATATTTGAACATCACTAGTTCTAGGAATGGCTGTCACTTTCGCAAACAAAATATTTCGACAAACGAAAAATAAATTTTATCAACGTATTCATATAGAATAGTGATTAAAGTGAAATATTATTCCACGTTCTAAAACACATTTACTCTCATTTGTTGGCACGTTTAGAAAATACCCAGTTTGGCATTTATATGTATTTTTTTCCAATAAGGTAACACACCTGTTCACAGTTGGAAGGTTACCGATAGACTGAATTTGGATTTTTTGGGATGAGTGGGGTAGCGTCTTTCTAATTCTCAAAGGATTGATTTCTCAGCCCATCCAGTTCTATATATCCATGGCAATACATACAGATATATTTAAAATGCATTAGCGTTGATTAATTTGTTATGTGTATTGGGGTACAAAACGATGAGCTGATTTCTTTTTTTGAAATTCCTGCTGGCACGCGCAAACATTTTTGTTTTTTTAATTTTTATATGTGAAGGTGGATCACATTAAAAATACAAAATTGATTAAATAATATTGGGTAGGTTTAAATTTTAAGTGTAGGTAAATTAGGATCGTTGTATACCTGTTACCTGTCGTTTTTGTTTCTTAATCTTTTTGGCCTTAGTAAAAAAGTAAAAGTGATGAAAAAAGTGAGGCGTGTGTATTAATCAATTATTAATCTAAATAATAAAGGTTAAAAAAATATGTAATTACCTACTACAAACAAGTACTCTTTCTTAACCTTTTTTCACATTTTTGGTTCGTTTTTCTTATTTAAAAAAAAATCTTCTCTTTAATTAGAAAATTATACATTTCTAAGTCTCGGAAGAAGCCGATTTCGAAATATTGAGAACTGGCATATGCGCGATTAGGGACGCCAAAACAGTTTACTTAGAATATTCGAGGTAACACTCACACAATCTCGAATAAATACAAATACAATTATTTGGGTACCTCCATCTAGACTCACATAGACACACAATTACACATTCGCAACTATAATTTTTTGTGTAGTCTGAACTGCCCTCCCAATGACACACCATTGGACGTATTATTTTTCTCTGCCTGAGTGTTCTTTAACTCTTTGTGTTGATATGATTTTTATGTCTCCTTCCTAATGACTCGTTAATGCTTCTCATACATCACTTTGGCAAATAACTGAACGTTTAAACTTAGCAACAGCGTTTCATCAAAAGTGTACGACAGATCCGTAGTATATAGCAAGCTCGACTGTAAGCTCCTGTTTTTTTCACCTGAGGCAGTTGAGATGGGTCAGAAACTGTTTGACATCCGAAGCTGCTCAAGATTCTCATTGCGTCCTTTGTTGTGTCGATACTGGATTATTGCAATGGTCTGTTCTGGGGTCTTCCAAGGTTTCAGCAGTCTAGACTGCAGTCCGTTTTTAATGCTGCAGCCAAATTACTTTTAGGAGGACGAAAAACTGACCATGTCTCTCCTCTGTTGCGGCGCCTTCATTGGCTGCGGGTCCCAGAGAGGATTGAGTACAAAATATGTGTTTCTGTTTTTAATGCCCTCAGAGGAGTTGCCCCATCGTACTTGTGTGAATTGTGCAGAGTCGACCAGATAGGTGGAAAACGATGCACTCTTCGTTCTGCACAGAGTGACGCCGTAAACAGGCTTCAACTGCCTCTTCGACGGAACAGAACCGGTTTCGGAGACAGGGCTTTTAGTTCGGCTGGTCCATCCTGCTGGAATAGTCTACCTCTGGAGTTGAGAACAGAGACCAGTGTTGGCAGTTTCAAGAAGTTGCTTAAGACGCATTTGTTTAACAAAAGCTTCAACACATAAAAGCGCCCTTGGGGTGGCTAGTGCCACTAAACGGCGCTGTATACAAATTGTCCAATTATTATTATTATTATAGGTAACACTTCGGACTCGTAAATGGAAGATTGTGGGTTCGAAGTCTCGAGAATGATCCTTGTTCTTGCTATAAAATAAGGACCAATGCACTTGCATTGTGTACGTGTGAAGTGACTCTGCATGTGATCCGAATCTGAAATAAATTGTGCAAGAATAAATCACGACAAGTTTTATCAAATTGAACCCGTGAAAATCTTAACAATATTCTGATCCTAGGAGTGCTAGCAAAATAGGGCTATGGATTTTTTTATGGTCCGTATCCTTAGTACGAGTTGCAAAGCTTGAGAAAAGTAAAGTTTACGGAAAATATTAAAGAGTGATTTCTCCCGAAATCTGCCGTGTTTGTTTCTCAAATTTTATGGTCTTAGCAAAAGAGTTACAGTGATGAAGAAAATCAAGTTTAAACAAATAAAAACGGCAGATTTTGGGGGAAATCACTCTTTAATAATAGGGTAATTGCAGTGGTGGGGAAAACGGTTTAAAATACTATGGTTATGTAGAGTACATTTCAAGGATCACACACATATTTTTTATATAGTTAAAATAAAGATATCATTGATTATTTTCAAAAATAAAATGTCGAGAATTTGACTCCCGCCAAAACGCATTGGGACCGAAGAAACACGCTGTGACGTAAAAATTACGTAGATGGATCCATCGGTCTTAGAAAACCTAACGGTACACTCCATACATCGTGAGATCCATTTTTTAAGAAATCCTGTGCGGGAGACTCCCTAGATTCTAAAGACTCTAGGGGTCTATGACACTTGTTGTAGTGCCGCAGAGGTGTACGAGCTTGGTCGTCGCTACAAAGCGCCAATACTCAAGCAAGACCCAGTTGCTGTAAGGCTGGATGGACCTTTGGTGACCGGTCATTGGTAAAGGTTTATGAATTTTTCAACCCAGCGAAGAGCACATTCGAAATATAAATGGTATATTTTTGTGCTCCGCCGGGATCCGAATCCACAACCTTCCATTTACGAGTCCGAAGTGTTGCCACTACGGACTACGGACCGGTCCAAGATGCCAACGACACGCAGTGTACCTGAGCGGTTACCCATCCAAGCACTGACCACGCCCAATGTTGCTTAACTTCGGTGATCTATGGGAACCGGTGCTTTCAACATGGCTAACGTCGTTGACTAAAATTGACGTCACATCCGCCTAAATAAAAAAATGAGCTGTTTTAGCGGAAATCGAAAAAGGGCGAATTTTACAGAGCTGTAATCTAAAAACTAAGCCAGATATAATTTTTTGAAAAACGCAGATGCATTTTTTAAAAGGTAGTCTATCATTTTATGAAATAAAAAAATATGTGAAATTACCCTTTTGCCGTAAACTTTACATTACTCAAGTTTTGCAACTCGTACTAAGGGTACAGAAAGCTTTATAACGTTGCTGTAGAGTTTGGACGTAAACTTCATACTTGAGTGCTGCAGACAAACAGGATCGCATCTTTTGAAAGTGTTTTTCAATTGGCAGCAAGCTTTTAGGTTAATGTATACCTACTACATGAAAGTTTCTTATATCAAAATTAGAATAAAAAATCATCCGTTTGCCTCTGCTGGTCGCCATCCTCTTGTAAAGACAGCACTGACATAATACTCACCGAAAAAATATCCATCGACTTAATCTCCACCGACAAAATTACCATCCGATAAAATGTCCACGAGATAAAATGCCCACCGACATAATGTCCATCGATAAAACGTCCACCGACAAAATGTCCAAGCGACAAAATGTCCACAGACATAATGCCCATCGATAAAACGTCCACCGACATAAAGTTCTATGACAAAATGTCCACCCGACAAAATATCCAAGCGACAAAATGTCCAAGCAACAAAATGTCCACATACAAAATGTCCACAGACATAATGTCCATCGATAAAACGTCCACCGACAAAAAGTTCTCTGACAAAATGTCCACCCGACAAAATGTCCAAGCGACAAAATGCTCAAGCGCCAAAATTTCCACAGACAAAATGTCCACAGACAAAAAGTCCACAGACAAAATGCCCACATACAAAATGTCCACGGACAAAATGTCCACAGACAAAATGTCCACAGACAAAATGTCCACAGACAAAATGTCCACAGACAAAATGTCCACAGACAAAATGTCCACAGACAAAATGTCCAAGCGACAAAATGCCCAAGCGACAAAATGTCCAAGCGACAAAAGGTCTAGCGACAAATGTCCACCAACAAAATACATTTGACACATTTACTGTAAAGGCGCCTCCCGGATGTTTTGTTGTGTACTTCCCAGCTCACGAATGTTTGACATCATGCGGCCGGGAGAGCAGCGCCTTACAGTATTAAGTTGTAGCATTTACATATTTACACTGGGGACTTAAGCCCAACTTCTCCTTCTATATTATATTGCATGCCACTGTAGAACAGTGGCGTGGGGTCATCTAATCTAATCTAACCTAATCTAATCTAATCTAAGCTGCAAAGATATATATCATTTAAGATTTATATTAAATGCATTCCCACAAGCAGATATGTATAATTTCGCATGCCGCATGTGGACCTACAATATAAAAACCCAATCTCAAATGAACATAAGCCTTGCAACTCTTGCCGTCCTTCCCTGAAACAGGGGTGACATTGGCAAAGCGAACCAATCTTTTACATTATGGGTGGTCAGCCGCATAACAACCTATAAGTCAAGGAACATAGGTACATGACAAATTACATTTTTTAAATCAATAAATAACAATATATATTATATACATGGACATAAAAAAACTAAATCATAAAAACCAATTTCACTTTAACAAACCCTAGCCGCCGACGTCACAGATCAACCGCCATTTCTTTCTATCCTTGCATACTTCTTTCATTTCCTCCAGAGTCATAACCTTCTTCATACAAGCTCTTCTTTTATTATGACTCTGGATATTCCATTCATTCGCAATTTCGGATATTTGGTCCATCCATACCTTTCTCGGTCTTACTCTACCACGACATCCATCTATTCTACCAACATATACTTTCTTCGTCAGTCTTTCCTCATTCATTCTCTCCATATGCCCAAACCATCTTAACAAACTTCTTTTAATTTATTATTAAAAAAAAAAGTTCTTGGTAAAAGTTGAAACTGCTAAGCTGCACATATAATGCAACTCTTGCCTAGAATTTTGCCACTTTCTCCCCGAAGCGGTCGCATGTGGCGAGTGGACCCTATCTTGAAAGGTAAGGGGCTCGGTCTTAAGCCAACCATCACCAAATAAATCCCGAAACAAGGAATCATTTTGGAAATCTTCGGTGGGACTCGAACCCGAGCTCTCGACTTGTAAATGGAATGCAAGTACTCTACCAACTGAGCTATCAAACAGAACGATACATTAAAGATTTTAAATTATGATTACGGTCGTTACACATTTTATATAATGAAAAAAAAACGGATTTTACTGACCGTCTAATCCAGTGGTTCCCAAACTTTTAATTTCGCGTACCACTAATGAAATTATAAATCAGTGGCGTACCACTGAAGTGCAACGCAAAAACGCAAAAAAAAAAACGCAACTAAGCTACACGTATAGTGTAACTTCTTGCCGCGTTTTCCCCGATGTGGCGAGTTGAACCTATTTATTTTTACAGGTAAGGGCCTTACGCCAACCACTTCAGTTGAAGTGGGGTTTCCCAGCTCCCGAGGGGGCAGGTACTCATTTCTTGTGAAGGCTGAGTAAACCTTGCCGGTATTTTTATTATGGGGTTTGAAATAAACACCGAAATAGGAAATCATTTCTGACACCCTCCTCGGAGGGATTCGAACCCGAACTCACGGGGTAGAATGCAAGCGCTCTACCAACTGAGCTATCGACCGGACCAGTTAAACAACAACAGTTAAAAAAAACATTCAAATGGTAAAGTAATAAAAACTGTAACTGTTAATGAAAACATTATGCTTATTTATTTAATATAGAAAAAAAATACAAGACTCTTTGTGCAGGGGTGTTCAACATAATATTGTGGAGGGCCAGATTTAGTATTTTTGTAATCGTGGTGGGACAGGCCTGCCTTAGTCTGAAAAATGGTGCTGCATGTTCGAAACAAAAGAGGAAATATTTGGCTCAGTTGTACTTAACTTGAAGCGCGAAATTGAAAAACGTTTTATCTTATTATTTACTATGTATTTCCTATGGCCATGGCTGCTTGCGTACCACCTTGAGAAGCGTCGCGTACCACTGGTGGTACGCGTACCATAGTTTGGGAACCACTGGTCTAATCTAATCTAATCTAATCTAAGTTGCAAAGATATGTTACATTGGAGATTCACATTACATGCATTTCCACAACCAGACACGTACAAGTTCGCGCTTGCACGTGCCTCATGTGAGCCTACATCATAAAAACCAATCTCAAATGGACATACACCCTGCAACTCTTGCCGTCCTTCCCTGTAACAGGGGTGACATTGGCAAAGTGAACCCTTTTTACAGCATGGGTGGTCAGCCGCATACCAACCTATAAGTCAAGGAACATACACGACAAATTACATTTTTTAAATCAATAAATAAAATTATACATGGACATCAAAGACATAAAACAAATTTCATTTTAATAAACCCTAGCCGCCAACATTACAGATCAACCGCCATTTCTTTCTGTCCTTACATACTTCTTTCATTTCCTCCAGAGTCATAACTTTCTTCATGCAAGCTCTTCTTTTATTATGACTCTGGATATTCCATTCATTCGCAATTTCGGGTATTTGGTCCATCCATACCTTTCTCGGTCTTCCTCTACCACGACATCCATCTATTCTACCAACATATACTTTCTTCGTCAGTCTTTCCTCATTCATTCTCTCCATATGCCCAAACCATCTTAACAAACTTCTTTTAATCTTCACTTTCACACTTTCTCTTGCACCGTGCAAAAGAGAAGAACGATTTTCTCTACAAACTTTCCAGTATATGGAGGCCAGTACTAACTTCTATGATACACCCTTTGATTAATCGGACGGCTCTACAAGAAGACATAATATCGTTCTTCTGTACAACTGGGGCTATTGCGACATTTATGAATGCATCACCGAAGGTTAATAAAAGTACCTACAACCTTCGGCCACGATCAAACAACAATAATTCAACAGTTCGTGGTTCTTCTTTGTAGAAGAGACACGCTCCTGAGGACATCGGATATGACTCCGACGAAACGTAGAAAAAATCGTTCTTCTCTTTTGCACGGTCAGTAAAATCCGTTTTTTCATTCTATGGAACGATACATATTCAATAATAAACAAAAGCATAAAGATCATTCCATACTCTTTGAGAATCGTTACATGCGAGACTTTACTAGAACATCCGACCAAACACTCAAACGCAATCTCGAACAAAACAAATCAATATCAAATGCAAATAAAATAAGCAACTTATATCTTTGTATTTCTAGATAGACTTCTCAAACTTTATAATCAACTCAACACAGACAAATACAACACATAACTGCATATTCGTAGCAATAGATGAGATAACTAACGGGTTCCACGCTTTCCTCTGACATTTCTTATATAAACACTTTCTTCGTTAGTCGTTCATCATCCATTCTTTCAAGATGTACTCTGTATTTTTTTTGGTTTAAGGCATTTTTTAACGATGTAGACTCTACGCCCTTGGCGCTCAATGTATGCTACATTTAGTTTTCTCGGAATATCAGAGATTAGCATAATCATGCTGAATATTGCAACGAGGACATTCCCAGCTCACAATACAATACTGTACTGGAAGATGTGCTACAATAATATGTTGTGTAACGTAGCCGGGTTCTAGTGTACATCTTCTCTTTCTTCTCCAGTTTCAATCCTAGGATTGGCTTGCAGCAATTTTTTTCACTCTTCTCCTCCATTCCTCCCTGTCTTGTGCGGCTCTTTTATGATGAGCGGTACACAGTGGCATACTTTTACCCACCTTGGTGTATGGAAGTGAAGCCTGGACGGTGAGTGAAAGGGAAATTAGTAAGGTCCATACTGTTGAAATGGACTTTCTAAGAAGTATGATTGGGAAAAAACGGAGTGACAGGGTGAGGAATGATTTTGTAAGAGAAGAATGTGGAGCAAGAGAAAGTGTGAAAGTGATGATTAAAAGAAGTTTGTTAAGATGGTTTGGGCATATGGAGAGAATGAATGAGGAAAGACTGACGAAGAAAGTATATGTTGGTAGAATAGATGGATGTCGTGGTAGAGGAAGACCGAGAAAGGTATGGATGGACCAAATATCCGAAATTGCGAATGAATGGAATATCCAGAGTCATAATAAAAGAAGAGCTTGCATGAAGAAGGTTATGACTCTGGAGGAAATGAAAGAAGTATGTAAGGACAGAAAGAAATGGCGGTTGATCTGTAATGTTGGCGGCTAGGGTTTATTAAAATGAAATTTGTTTTATGTTTTAAGTTTTTGATATTATTATTTATTGATTTAAAAAATGTAATTTGTCGTGTATGTTCCTTGACTTATAGGTTGGTATGCGGCTGACCACCCATGCTGTAAAAATTGGTTCACTTTGCCAATGTCACTCCTGTTTAAGGGAAGGACGGCAAGAGTTGCAGGGTGTATGTCCGTTTGAGATTGGTTTTTATGTTGTAGGCTCACATGAGGCACGTGCAAGCGCGAACTTGTACGTGTCTTGGTTGTGGGAATGCATGTAATGTGAATCTCCAATGTAACATATCTTTGCAACTTAGATTAGATTAGATTAGATTAGCGCACGTCCACCAGCAGGTCCTCCAGGTACTCTTGGCGTGGGCGTCCCCTAGAGTTGGCCCCCTTGGTCATCCCCTCCATTATAGCATAAATACAAGGTAGGTACCTATTCTTCAATGACGCTCCAGATTGATCAGAGCCTTGGTCTCCTTCGATTTCTACATACAACGTCACTTGTCGTTTGACAACGCTCCCTTTTTTGCAACTGGTTCCAAGAGCGAACTGCACAGTGACAAAACAACATATGACATCACATCACATGACATTTGAGACTGGAATGGTCAAGGGGATAAGGCGTTAGCGCTCAAATTTGCGTTATTGACACTAACGCCGTTTCGGAACCCGCCTGCGTCATGTCTTATCGACAATAATTTCGATCCTCATGGAAGTAGGGCTCATTGGGTAGTTATTTATTGAAAATCATTAAAATTTTCATGAACTGTACCCTTAGTAAGAGTTGCAAAACTTGAGTAATGTAAAGTTTACGGCAATTATTAAAGAGTGATTTCCCAAAAAATCTGCCGTTTATGTTTGTTTGAACTTGATTTTCTTCATCACTGTAACTCTTTTGCTAAGACCATAAAGTGTAAGAAACAAAAATGGCAGATTTTGGGAGAAATCACTCTTTAATATTTTCCGTAAACTTTCCTTTTCTCAAGTTTTGCAACTCGGTCTAAGGGTACTGCATTCTTGAACAGTTGGTGAATTGCATTATTTTTACAAATTCTTTTTTCAAAAAAAAAATGACAGAACAACACATGACAAAACATTACAGCATTGGGGCTGTCCATATATTACGTCATTCGCATTAAGGGGGGGAGGGGAGTCTGGTCTGCGGATGATGGCAAATGATGTACGAGTACCAAAAGTGACGTCGTTCTTGTAAATACCAATTTCTACAAAATATACAAAATATTATGTAAGTAATATAACATTATTAATTATTAAGCTCATCCATTATTACAGCAAGAGGGGGAGGGGGGGTCATTAGATAATGACTATAGGATGATTGTAGGGGGGGGGGGGGGGTCGAAAATCGGCCAAAATCTCAGCTCGCTAAGTACTTAAATATACGGAAAACCGAGGTTGGCTGTCTGATTATCAAAAAAGAAACTCGAATGCCACTTTTAGTTCCATGCGATTCATATTGCTGCGAATCTGTACTTGTGTGTCTGTGTGAGTTGGTGTAAGTTGTGTCTGTGAAGTCTCTAGATGCAGGTACTTATATACTTAATGTGATATTTGTGTTAATCGAGATTGGATGTTCTAGTAAAGTATCGCAAGTTCCAATTCTCAGTGATTCGAGAATAATCCTTATTTGCTCTATAAAAATGGCCAAAGCTGTCTGTAGCGTGAGAGAAGCGAACTGACAGTTCAATTGTGAAGGTAATGTGAACTGGATCTGAAATGAATTATTGTGCAAAAGAAATAACCGCAATTTTTATTAAATTAAACCGATAAAATGATAAGAATATGTAAGATTTTTTATTTTTTATTAAGCTTCATCTAATGTTTTTAGTTGTGTATTGTATTGAAATGATATTATGTAATACGTAAGTTAGTATTACATTAAGTAATGAAGGCATTAAGTATGGACTTAAGTGTTGCATTATTCATAAACAGCTTATTCTTATAGCTTACTAAGGTAAGTATTGTAATATCTATACTTTATATGGGACACGGAGTATTCGAGTAAAACATGGCTAAGATTTCATTAACTGTCAGTTTTGCGATTATCGCGTGGAAGGAGGATGGATGTATCAAAAGTATGCATGCGTGAGGGAGATAGATAATAAAATGATAAACTTTCACGAATAGTTTATGGATTGCATTCGTACGAGTTTTGTAGAAAAGTATGTCAATGGGTAACATATATCATCGATAGTGAGGGTTTACAGCAGTGCTATTGCAAGCTGATGCATCAAATATGAAGCCATGCCAAAGTGTCAGCGTGTACTAAAATATCTTTAGCGACAATATCTCTCATGATTTATAAGAAAAAAATCACAAACATTCGCTCTCCTTCACAGTTGTCTATTTTGTTGATTCTATACCATTGCTAAAACAAGGTTTATCCTACATTTAGTAATTGATTTGGGTTGGATATTTTTAGGATTTCTTACACAACCATGAGAGTGTGTGTGTAAAAAGCATCACACATCAAAGCATTGGCAAAAATCTAAATAGATTGCCTTAATAATTCAGTTTTAATATAGAAAGGAAGAAATAAACTAACGGCATTGATATAATATACTGTTATGTAAATATGAAATGTAAGTGTTTGAAATGAGCGGGTGTTTGTTGTAGTTATAAGAATTCTGTATTGTATTGTGTGGGTAGGAATCATTGAATAAAAATACTTCATTGAATAATAGAGCATCGAGAAATAATGATTACTACGCCTTTCTGGAACTGTCTAGCGAATATAGAACTAGATTGTACTGTTTTGAAGAGTATAAGAAGGGGGTGAGTTGCTTGCAGAGCCAGTATTCTACAAGCTTTACAACTATATACATTGAACCAAAACCAGTGAACAAAAACCAAGTGTAACGGAATAGTCGAGAATATCTTTGTGCAAATAAATAATTAAAAGTGTAAAATAAACAACCGTATAAGAAGACCAGTATTTTTAATTGAAAGACTGTTGAACCCTAAATTCGTAACAATGCTATGGGACAAAGCTGTCTCCAGTCCTGTCAAACACAGCAGAAGTCTAGTCATACAAAGCATGTTCTCACCTGTAAAATCCTATGTTTTCTTGCTTTCTCCATTTTGTGTTTCGAACCCCAATAATTACACATGCGATAATGTCTTCAAATAATATCTTTTGCATTTAAAAATTGACGAATTTACTGATCAAAAGATTTAGGTATAACACATGCGCACAATGTTCGCGCAGGCTTGAGTTTCAAAGTTACCAACTTTCGAGCCATATTTCGTTGCTTCACCCGAGTTTTTTTTGTGTGCAACGAAATGACACTGCGCCGATACTTGTTCTCTTTCTAACTAAGGACGATCTGCGGTTATATTTAAGTAAGTTGAAACAGATATAGTTTCTATTTACTTTAAAAAATATTCTAGTTCACGGATATTGTAAGTCAATGGCTTAATTTCTGCAGCTACGTGTGCTACTGAAATTGGGGCCTCTTTACCTAAACAAAGATGAACATTGGATTCAACAGAAAATTTATAATAGTGAAATATATTTAAATTAGATGACAGACAATGTTTACAGCATTTGCGAATCCTGCATTTTGGCATACATTTATGTTTGACATTTTACATACTTAATGTACATACTCTAATATTTAAGTTGCACTTAGGTATATATCGACGGCTAAAAGGAAGTAGGGCATAAACAACATAAACTAAATTGTTCAGGAGAGCAGTTTAAAGTTTGAGATTGCAGAAAAATGGTATAACTTTTTTATTTTTTTAACATAACGCTAAAATCAAAACAGCTCTAAAATTAAAAAGTAAAATAAAGGCATTTTTGGCATTTCTATCATAGTAGAGCTATGGGAGTGAGCGCATTAGAAAGAGCGGATTTGTTTTAGTAGAATAGCATTCATAACTCATTTTTGACCAAAATGTCGCTAAACCGTCGATATTTACGCGTTCCTCCTTGTAGAGGACACACGTCTCCTGAAGACGTCGGATATGACACCGATGAAACGTAGAGAAAATTGTTTTTCTCTTTTGCACGGTCAGTAAAATCCGTTTTTTTCATTCTTTACGTGTAGAGTTCGTATTATAATCATGTGCAAAATTGCAAAATTTAATTAAAACCTTAAATGAGCAGAAACGTTGCAACTGTTATCAATATTCCCTGAAAGAGGAGTGAAATTGGCAAAACAATGACGTATAGGCTGGTATGCGGCTGATCTCTACAACAAATATATTTTTGAAATAAATGCAAGTAAGCTACACATATAGTGTAACTTCTTGCCGCGTTATCCCAAAAGGAGTCGCATGTGGCAAGTGGCATGCGGCCTATTTATTTTTACAGGTAAGGGGCCGGCCTTACGCCAACAAATTCAGTTAAAGCAGGGGTTTCCCAGCTCCCGAGAGGGCTGGTACTCATTTCTTGTGAAGGCTGAGTAAACCTTGCCGGTATTTTATTATGGAGTTTGAAATAAATACCGAAATGGAAAATCATTTCTGACACCCTCGCCTCGGTGGGATTCGAACCCGAGCATGGAGTGCAAGCACTCTACCAACTGAGCTATCGACCGGAAATAAACAAATAAACAAACATAAAAAAATAAACAGTCGGTGTTATAGCCGCGGGGATCAAGACAGGTTATTTGGAACCGGATAACGCTGGTTCGAATCCCGCGACGATAACTTCGACCCTGGTTCAACAGATGCCGTTGCATGCACACAAGCTTCTGCTTTCGCATGAAGACAACTGGCCAGGTAAAATAGGTTAGTGGATTGCATTCCTTTCCACAAATCTATTTAAAAAAAAAAAAAAAAAAGCATACATAAAAAACATTAAAAAGAAATGGAAAATCAAAAATTACAGATCAACCGGCATTCTATTCTGTCCCTACATACCTACTTCTTTCATAAATGATTATAAATATTTGAAGTGCATGTTTCAAGGGATTCTTATACTTTATAATTTTAAGCGATTATTGTATTTTACGTACGATGCAATTCTCTAAACTCCAAGGTTATAATGTATGAAGACTAAAGGCGCTGTTTACATTTTTAGATAAATCCAAGAGGATGATTCTTTACTTGGGCGGTGCAATGAGTGTATAAAGCGGTCATGGACATGACGTTTGTAATTATTGGTTGCGGATGAAGCTGGGATGATCTGCGGACCACCGCACTGGGCTGACTAATTATAGGATCAGCTGAAGCTTATGAGTGCATCACAACATAACCTTATGCGATGTATTGTAATATTATTTTTATTATATTCTTCACGCTACCCGTGATCTAGCAACAATCCCGCAAGGAGTGCTACCCGAGGTATGCTACTAGCTTCAGTAACATCGAACCACTTACTTTTAGAGTCACGGGCACGCCTCTGACCCAGAGGTTCTTGTCTTGTCCTGCCGTTGCTTTTACTTCACGGGAAGATCTTCCGCCACACAGGAGCCAATATATAGCTTTTATCAAGCTTGGATGTGCTGTGGGTCCTTCTGACACATACCTACTTATAGGACGGGTATGAAGAGGGTTTGAGCCTACTGAATACATTTACGAATGTGTGATTGAGTGTCTGTCTGTTTTTATTTGTATGAGCGTGTCTGTTCCTCTAGATATAGGTACTTAAATAATTGTGCTTGTATTTGTTCGATGTCGTGAGTGTTTCATAGAATTTTCTGGCAAAATGTCGCATGTTCCAGTTTCCGATGTTTCAAGAATCATCCTTATGTCATGCTGTAAAAAGAGCCAAAGCTGTCTGTAGCTTTAGAATTGTATCGGAGCTGTCCAGCAATACAGTACAAAAGTTAGCTCTGTACCAAATGTGACCGGAATCTTGAATTATTTTTATGAATTAAGGGTATTTACAAAAGGTAGGTACCTAGTGAGGAATTTGGTAAAAAGTGTAGGTATAATTTTGATACATTACCTACGATAAGCATATTTACAAGGTCCTGATTTCAAGTCCAAAATAAAATTCTTGATATTAAATTTGAAAAATACTTTCGAAATTTTTGACAGGTTTCGAATCGGATGTGCGACCGTCAACAAAGTTTGTAGCCCCCGTGACGTCATTTTCTTGTATCCATAATGCTGCTAGTATTGCGATGGCTAAAAGATCAATAAAGAAAATGACGTCACATCCGAAAATTCAAGCCAAATAGCGCTTTAGCGCATTATTTACAACTTTATTGTTTTAAAATAAATAAATCTGTTCAAAAAGTATATAAAATATCAAGAAGTTTTGTGATTAGCAAATAAAAATAAATTGGAATCGACAAAAACAAAAATACGAAATTGTGAAATACAAAGATTGTGGTGAAACTATGGGCTTATCACTAGGTACATATTCATGTTTTCTTATCGTTTTTTTTTAGTTTATTTACTTTACTGTAGATTCCATGTTTTATTTCATTTATTTCTTACATTAAATGTAACAAGTTGATCTCTGATGCGATATTCTCGTACATTCCCGCTCACTGGTGACGTTTACCATAGAGTACAGCGCGTGCGCATTAAGTGGGCGTGGCCGGGGAGCCGTGCGCATGCGCGGCACCTGACCACAAACAAAATAATTACGATTGTCTGTGGCAATTATTGTCTGTGGTTGCAAATGGCGGCGCACTGACAGTTCAAACGTCAAACAAACATTAAATATACACTCTGTCTTCTGTGTGATGTCACTATTTAACATTTATATTTATAATACAGTTTGTAATCTATGAGATGTACCTGAGTCAATAATTTATAATGAATAAAGTTTGTATGTTTTTTTTAATAGATTTGTGAAGAGGAATGCAATTCTAATCTAATCTTATCTAAGTTGCAAAGATATGTTACATTGGAGATTCGCATTACATGCATTCTCACAACCAGACATGTACAAGTTCGCGCTTGCACATGCCTCATGTGAGCCTACAACATAAAAACCAAATCTCAAATGGACATACACCCTGCAACTCTTGCCGTCCTTCCCTGTAACAGGGGTGACATTGGCAAAGTGAACCATTTTTACAGCATGGGTGGTCAGCCGCTTCTTCACTAACATTTTTTTCTGGCCAGCTGTTGTCTTCATGCGAAAGTAGAAGCTTTTGTGCGTGCAAAATCTGTTGAACCAGGGTCGAAGTTATGGGCAAAAGCCTGTCGTGACTTGAACCAGTGTTATTCTGTACCAAATACGCTATTTAAGAACAGTAACTTGCGTCCCTCGGCCATAACACTGACACCGATATTGAAACTTTAATATTGAACATCATATTTTCAATAGCGTCGATTAGTTCCTTGACTTATAGGTTGGTATGCGACTGACCACCCATGCTGTAGAAAATGGTTCACTTTGCCAATGTCACCCCTGTTTCAGGGAAGGTCGGCAGGAATTGCAGGGTGTATGTTCATTTGAGATTCGGGTTTTTATATAGTGTAGGACTACATGCGGCATGTTTAAGCGCGAACTTACATATCTGTTTTGTGAAAATGTATATGTGAATCTCTAATGTTACTTATATTTTGCATTTTAGATTAGATTAGACTAGTTGCATCAGCCATTAGAGGAAGACTGCAAAGATTTTATGTTTCGGTGTTTATTTCAAACCCAAAAATAAATACCAGGAAAGTTTACGCAGCCTTCACAAGAAACGAGAACCAGCTCCCTCGGGAGCTGAGAAACTCCCCTTTGAACTGAAGTGGCTGGCGTGAGACCGGTCCCCATACCCTTATAAATAGGTCCCGAATCTTTCCGGGAAAACGCAAGCAGTGTTTCCTAGTTGCGTTTGGGGCCGTCCATAAATTACGTCATCGATTTTGGCCGATTTTCGACCCCCCTACCCACCCCCCCCTTACAATCATCCTATAGTCATTATCTAATGACCCCCCCTCCTCTTTCTGTAATAATATATGAGCTTAATAATTAATAATGCTATATTACTTACGTAATATTTTGTATATTTTGTAGAAATTGGTATTTACAAGAACGACGTCACTTTTGGTACTCGTACATCATTTGCCATCATCCGCAGACCAGACTCCCTCCCCCCTTAATGCGAATGACGTAATATATGGACAGCCCCTTTATGGAATTTACCATGGGTGACGTCATATAGATATTTTTAATGTGCGGACCTCATTTGCTGATGAAAAAAATTGGCACGCGAACCTCGCACCATATGCCCAACTCATAGACGAGTCATTCTCCGTCTGTCTAAAAGGACATTGTCCATCAAGAATCCAACAATTATTCGTCCATTTTTTGCGGCGTGAGTCATCCCACAATCATCAAAGCATTATAAAACATTCCACAATCAGCCAGATGGTTTGCTTTTCAATTCAAATACTATATACAGGCCCGGATTGAGATCACTGGGGGCCCTGGTGTGGGGAAAGTCAAGTGGCCTCCAAACCCCCTACTACTCTCCCTAATCCCCAGTTTTTTCCACCTGAGGCAGATAAGGCGTATTCGCATCTGCTTACCTGTTGATGCAGCAAGAACTCTGGTGAATGCGTTGGTGGTCTCAAGGTTGGACTACTGCAACAGCCTGATGCTTGGGCTTCCTAAGGTGCAACTAACAAGATTGCAGTCCGTTTTTAACACCGCAGCAAAAGTGATTTTTTTCACTCCTCTATTGCAGAATCTTCACTGGCTGCGTGTCCCGGAGAGAGTGGAATACAAAATGTGCCTGTTGGTATTTAAATCACTCAGAGGAACGGCCCCTTCTTACTTAGCCGAACAATGTAAGCTTGACGAGATTTTTGATAAGCGGTACACTCTTTGCTCAGCGCAGAGTGATGCTATCAACAAGCTGAAAATGCCATCTCGACGGAGCAGAATGGGCTTTGGGGATAGGGCGTTCAGTACGGCGGGACCGTTGTGCTGGAACCGGCTGCCTTTGAAGCTGAGGACGGAAACCAGTGAGGAGCGCTTCAGGAAGGAGCTGAAGACCACCATTTTCACAAGAAGAGAGTGAGCGGTGGGCACCCTTGGGGTGGCTGGAGCCACTAAACGCCGCCCAAAAGAAGAAAGAAAAAAAAGTCATCCAAATATATATATATGCATATAATCACCACGCGGCCACCTAAATAAGTATACTTATTGCGAGGCAAAACGATTACTGACGGCTTTTTAAAGTTAAAGTTTTTGGAAAACCTTTTGAGGAGATCCATGCCACTTCATCGTGTAAAAAAATATTAGAGCTTGTTCAAAGAAGGCTATGACTCTGGATGAAATGAAAGGAGTAAGGAATGACAGAAAGAAATGACGGTTGATCTGTCATGTTGGCGGTTAGGTTTTTTAAACTATAATGTTATATTTGTTTTTAAATTTCTATAGATTATTTGCTAATTGTAATTTACAATTAATGGTCTATGATCTTATTCCGATTGCGGCTGACCACACATGCTGTAGAAAATGGTTAAATTTGTCAATGTCGCCCTGTTCCAGGGAATGTCGGCAAGAGTTGCAGGGTGTCTATTTTTTGAGATTTGGGTTTTTATGTTGCCGGTTTTACATGCGGCATGTGCAAGCGCGAATTTATACGTGTCTGCTTGTGAGAATGCAAACAATATGAATCCCCCATGTTACATATCCTTACAACTTAGATTATATTAGATTGAAACGTCTATACATGGGCGTCTTTGGTCCCAGAGGTCCCTTCTGACTTGGACCCCAAAAAAAAAAAAAAAAGTAAATATCTTCTTTAAATAGTTATTAAAATATCTTTAAGGGGCGTTTGTCGTGAAAAAAACCTTAGCAATCCGGGCCCCACAAGAAATTTATCTCAAAAAATTCTTCGAAAAATACATATTTCTAAAACGTCTCGGGGGCCCCTAGGACGCTGGGGCCCTGGTTCAGTTACGCCGCTCGAATCACCCTTAATACGGGCCTGTCTGTATAGTGTATATATATTCTAAATATGCTTTATTTGCAATAACTCAACAGTTTTTTTTTTCTATTGAACAGATTACGTTATAGAATATAATGGTATAGAAAACCCAATATAAAAATTTATTAGGTTGCTTATATTAAAGATCATTGCCTTGATTATTGTAAATGATCAATAATGTTTTTTTTTCAAGGCGCTTACGTAGGTACTCTAAAACTGACGTTTTGTCATTGACTTTTAATTTTTAATTTAATTTATTGAAAACAGATAAATATAAGTTAAGCTTTCTACAAATACATACAAATAAGTAAAAGCTTTCTTTTAATATACTACATTCAGTTGGTAGAATGCTTGCATTCCATGCCGAGAGCAAGGGTTTTATCTCAAGGTTTACTCAGCCTTCACAAGAAATGAGAACCAGCCCCCTTGGGAGCTGGGAAACCCCCACATCAACTGAAAGTGGTTGGTGTAAGGCCGGCCCCCTTACCTGTAAAAAAAAATTGTCCTGATTCGCCAGATGCGGCTCCTTGGGCGATAACGCAGGCAAAAAGTTACACTATATGTGTAGCTTACTTGCGCTTAGTATATCTTCGCAACTTAGATTATAGATCTACTTACATCTAGGATTAGACCACCTTGTATAAGATTATAACTAAATTATTAGATTATTTATTTTGTAAGTTTTATTTTTATTTCCGGTTCAAGCAGTGAACGTCAACCATCCTTTATTATATTACCCTTCGTCGTCGTCATTCGTCGTCGTCATTCGTCGTCGAGTTTCGATTTTCAAAATCAATGCCATCACAGCAGATGAAACACATTCATGCTCCATAGCAAATTAATTTTTGTATATATGCTGCAATGCGGCGAGCTTACGCGTGTGTGTTTAGAAATGTATGAAAACTTTTAGGAATTAATCTGTTTGTTCATACTAAAAATGTATGGAACAATATTGACATCTAGCGGCAAAACGTAAAAGTTTTTTTTACATTTTCTTTTATTTCATGCAAATTAAAAATAAAAAAAAAGCCAAATAAAAATGGATTTCAATCTGTAATCTAAGTTGCAAACATATATAACATTTGAGATTCATATTACATGCATTCTTACGAGCAGACATGTATAAGTTCTAATCTAATCTAATCTAAGCTGCAAAGATATATATCATTTAAGATTTATATTAAATGCATTCCCACAAGCAGATATGTATAAGTTCCCGCTTACATATGCTGCATGTGTACTTACAACATAACAGCCCATTCCAAATGAACATAAGCCCTGCAACTCTTGCCAACCTTCCCTGAAACAAAGGTGAATTTGCAAAGTAAACCATTTTTTAAAGTATGGGTGGTCAGCCTCATACCAACCTATAAGTCAAGAAAATTATTTTGTGTATTTCTTTATATAATCTAAGTTGCAAAGATACATACCATTTAAGATTCATATTAAATGCATTCCCACACGCAGACAGGTACAATTAGTTCACGCTTACAAATGCCCAATGTGGACTTGCAAAATAAAAAAACTAATCTCAAATGAACATAAGCCCTGCAACTTTTGCCGACTTTTCCTCAAACAGAGATACAATTTGCATGGTAAACCATTGCTTACAGTATGGGTGGTCAGCCACATACTAACCTTTTAGTCAAGGAAATTATTTTGTTTAGTTCTATAATCTAAGTTGCAAAGATACATACCATTTGAGATTCATATTAAATGCATTCCCACAAGCAGACAGGTACAAGTTCACGCTTACAAATGCCCAATGTGGACTTGCAAAATAAAAAAAACTAATCTCAAATGAACATAAGCCCTGCAACTCTTGCCGACTTTTCCTCAAACAGAGATAAAATTTGCATTGTGAACCATTGCTTACAGTATGGGTGGTCAGCCACATACTAACCTTTTAGTCAAGGAAATTATTTTGTTTAGTTCATTAATCTAAGTTGCAAAGATACATACCATTTGAGATTCATATTAAATGCATTCCCACAAGCAGACAGGTATAAGTTCGCGCTTACAAATGCCCCATGTGGACTTATAAAATAAAAAACTAATCTCAAATGAACATAAGCCCTGCAACTCTTGCCGACTTTTCCTCAAACAGAGATAAAATTTTCATTGTAAGCCATTCTTACAGTATGGGTGGTCAGCCACATACTAACCTATAAGTCAAGGAAATTATTTTATTAAGTTCTATAATCTAAGTTGCAAAGATACATACCATTTGAGATTCATATTAAATGCATTCCCACAAGCAGACAGGTATAAGTTCGCGCTTACAAATGCCCCATGTGGACTTGCAAAATAAAAAAACTAATCTCAAATGAACATAAGCCCTGCAACTTTTGCCGACTTTTCCTCAAACAGAGATAAAATTTGCATGGTAAACCATTGCTTATAGTATGGGTGGTCAGCCACATACTAACCTTTTAGTCAAGGAAATTATTTTGTTTAGTTCTATAATCTAAGTTGCAAAGATACATACCATTTGAGATTCATATTAAATGCATTCCCACAAGCAGACAGGTACAAGTTCACGCTTACAAATGCCCAATGTGGACTTGCAAAATAAAAAAAACTAATCTCAAATGAACATAAGCCCTGCAACTCTTGCCGACTTTTCCTCAAACAGAGATAAAATTTGCATTGTGAACCATTGCTTACAGTATGGGTGGTCAGCCACATACTAACCTTTTAGTCAAGGAAATTATTTTGTTTAGTTCATTAATCTAAGTTGCAAAGATACATACCATTTGAGATTCATATTAAATGCATTCCCACAAGCAGACAGGTATAAGTTCGCGCTTACAAATGCCCCATGTGGACTTATAAAATAAAAAACTAATCTCAAATGAACATAAGCCCTGCAACTCTTGCCGACTTTTCCTCAAACAGAGATAAAATTTGCATTGTGAACCATTGCTTACAGTATGGGTGGTCAGCCACATACTAACCTTTTAGTCAAGGAAATTATTTTGTTTAGTTCTTTAATCTAAGTTGCAAAGATACATACCATTTGAGATTCATATTAAATGCTGGTCCAAATTTAATATGACCAAATTAATTAAAATAATATACCTACCAAGAATAGTAATCTTTTTGTCTTTGGTACATTCTGTTGGGTTGGTATTACATTTCTGACAGATGTCACAGGCGCATTAAAACCTAACTTCCTTCTGTCTCTTCTGTCTCAATCGTCGACCTGGTAACTTGTCCCAACTGTTCATCTAATTTTATTCACGTAATCCTTTGTAAAAACCCCTTGTAATCTTTATGGAATAAAGGACCATTAAATTGTTTAACTAACTACATCTTTCAAGTCATCTCCACACCCCGCATCACCTCAAAATTAAAGTCAACACCAAACATACAGTCCACGAGCAAAAACCCGACCATTTTGTTGGTCCATCGACCCGCATCCCGACCATTTTTTGGTCACTTCGAGCAGGATGAGCGACCTTGTTGCTCCATACCAGCGGATTATTCAGTGAACTAGCATCTGGAGTCATCTGCGTCCACCGAGGACCCTTTTGTGCTCACAAAAAGCGGACTTTTACGCAGCGCGACGGAGAGGAGAGCACGTGGCCCCATACAGCGGGCGCACATTCATCAGCGGGCCGGGCAGAGGGAACCACTCCTTCTGACGAATGCGGAGCGCTGCTTTGTACAAGCAGGCGTCCCCACATCAGTTTGTGAAGCAAACTGAGCCCCACATCGACTGCGCAAGGGCCGCATGGCCTAGTGCGAGAGTCATCCTTCATCATCGGGCCGGGCAGAGGGAGCTTCTCCTTCTGACGAATGCGGAGCGCTGCTTTGTGCAAGCAGCCGCCCCCACATCAGCTGATTGCCATCAGTTGAGCCCATCATCGACTGCGCAAGGGCCGCATGGCCTAGTGCGAGAGTCATCCTTCATCAGCGGGCCGGGCAGAGGGAACCACTCCTTCTGACGAATGCGGAGCGCTGCTTTGTACAAGCAGGCGTCCCCACATCAGTTTGTGAAGCAAACTGAGCCCCACATCGACTGCGCAAGGGCCGCATGGCCTAGTGCGAGAGTCATCCTTCATCATCGGGCCGGGCAGAGGGAGCTTCTCCTTCTGACGAATGCGGAGCGCTGCTTTGTGCAAGCAGCCGCCCCCACATCAGCTGATTGCCATCAGTTGAGCCCATCATCGACTGCGCAAGGGCCGCATGGCCTAGTGCGAGAGTCATCCTTCATCAGCGGGCCGGGCAGAGGGAACCACTCCTTCTGACGAATGCGGAGCGCTGCTTTGTACAAGCAGGCGTCCCCACATCAGTTTGTGAAGCAAACTGAGCCCCACATCGACTGCGCACAGGCCCAGGCCTAGTGCGAGAGTCATCCATCATCATCCACGAGCAGGAGGAGCTTCTCCTTCTGACGAACCAGGAGCGCTGCTTGGTGCAGGCAGGCGCCCCATATCAGCTGACCAAAGCTGAGATCGACACCACGCACGGGCCGCACGAGCTGCCAGACCCAGTACGAACCACGGGATCACCGAGGATTCCTCCACACAGGCAGGCCAGTGTTATTTATCTATTTATTTGTGATTAGTGTATATTGTGTTTCAAAATGACGACTAGACTGTCAAATTGGACGAGGACATTGTCAGCTAGATTAGCTACCTATGAACAATATATTTTAAAGGAAAATTTAGAAATCTCACTAGTAAAATCAAAACTATGTCAAATCAGAGAAATAATAACAAAATTTAATGAATTGTATAACCATAATGTAGATGCTTTGGCCAATGATGAGGACCTACATAGAACAATGCTACACCAGGAAGAGGTCCTGGTGAATTTAATAGCAAAGTATGAAGGGTTCTTAGAGCAATCTGAGGCCAATAGCCTAAAAATTAATCATATAGTTAATAATGAATTCTGTAACCCCATGAACTTACCTAAATTGTCAATTCCGATCTTTGATGGAAAATATGACAACTGGGTAACATTTAGAGATTTATTTTTGGCCTTAATAGACAATAATGCAAACATTTCAAATATAGAGAAATTCATGTATCTGAAAAATTCGTTATCTCCTCAAGTACAGTCAATCTTAGACCAATTAGAAGTATCAGGGAAAAACTACCCCCTGGCATATAGTATTTTGGAAGCCAGATACAACAACAAGGAGATCTTAATAAAAACGCATCTAGATAACATACACAGTATTAAATTTAATGTGAGAAGATTCAATGAGATTCACAATTTCACCAACACTATTAGTAGTAATTTAAATGCACTGAACAGCTTGGGGGTTGACACTTCGAACTGGGATGAATTACTCATCTACCAGTTTCTGAAGCAATTAGACCCACCAAGCATTAGCGATTGGAAGTCCCACAAGGACTACAAATCGGTTAATGATTTTTTGGCATTTCTAAAAAAAAAGGCATCTCATTTAGAAATGTATAATCAATACACTCTTGAGCCCACAAATAGCAAACCTGCAACCAAGAAAGCGTTGCTTACAATAGAAGGTGTCAAGTGTCCGATCTGTAAAGGACCACATTACATTCACACATGCAGTCAATTCATACAGTTAAATGTTTCTCAAAGGCGGGATTCCGCAAAAAGTAATAGATTATGCTTCAATTGTCTTCGCATTGGGCACCAAGCATACAAATGCCGTAGCTCAAGCAAATGCAAAAAATGTCAAAGCAATCACCATACATTGTTACATACTATAGACCATAAGATTGCCTTGGCAGCATTTAGTAATTCCAATAATGTTCAAGCTATGTTAACAACTGTAAGCGTACACTTGTATGACTCAGACGGGTCGTCAAGAGCTGTACGAGCCGTTTTAGATAATGGGTCGCAGGCAAACTTCCTAACAAGGGAACTAGCTGACTCATTGAAGCTTCCTAAATCTACGTTAAAAATGCCTATTGAAGGTATTCAACAACAAACAAGTTATTCATCTGAAGCCGTTACGGCTACAATAGCTTCTCGATTATCTGGTTTTAAAACTGAATGTTCATTCCTTGTTGTAGAGACCATAACTACAAATCTTCCCCAAACCAGTTTCAGGTGTGAGCCGCCCGTACCACTGCGCGACCTGGCAGACCCACAGTTTGCCAAGGCTGGCGCAGTCTCCATGCTGCTCGGCGCAGACGTCTTTTGGAGAATCCTGCGCTGCAGCCGGACGTCGCTGTCAAGGGGAGGGCTCCGGTTCTATCCCTCACACTTGGGATGGTTGGCGACCGGTTTGGCACCAATGCAAACTACCTTCGTATCATCGATGCTGACTGCGGCGTCTGGAGGATCCCGAAGGACGTCTGGGTCCAGCAGAGGAGCGTCAACCGGTCTTCACGGACTGGTAGAAGCTTTTTGGAAGTGTGAAACCATCGAGAATACTAAACATCAATCTTTAGAAGAAAAGGCTATGGAAGATCTATTCGTCCAAACCACAACCCGATCACCGCAGGGGAGATTCCAGACACGCATAGGTCTGAAGTCGGACCCTGGGGTATTAGGCGATTCATTAGCGCGAGCATCAAAATGTCTGATCTCGCTAGAATCCAAACTCAACCGCAATCCTCAGCTCAAGGCGCGGTATGATGACTTTTTATCCGAATATTTAGCTTTAGGACACATGAGTCTTGTGCCCCCACATAACACTCAAATTGCTTATTATTTTCCGCATCACGCGGTAATAAAAGAACATTCCACGACTACAAAACTGAGAGTAGTATTCAATGGGAGCGCCAGAACTACCTCTGGGCTTTCGTTGAATGACATTTTAATGATAGGACCTACTGTGCAACAAGATCTATTTGACATTTTGTTACGTTTCAGAACGCCCAGATGGGTGATGACAGCTGACGTGGAGAAAATGTATCGACAAATAGATATTCAGCCACAGGACAGACCTCTTCAAAGAATCCTATGGAGAGACAGTGTGACTCACTTGCTTTGCCAGTATCAGTTAAACACGGTTACATACGGAACCGCTTCAGCCCCCTTCCTAGCTACGAGATGCATCATGCAACTCGCTCAAACAAATAGGGACAAGTACCCTGAAGCTTGTCAAGTTATCGAGTCAGACATGTACATGGACGACTTGATAACTGGACACGACGATATTAATCAGCTCAATTTGATTAAAACCCAAATTACTGAAATATTTAATAGTGCATGTATGTCATTAAGAAAGTGGACAACCAATAGTTCCCTACAATTGCAAGAAAGTGTTTCATCTGTAAATTTTGCAAACCATGACACTTATAAAACTTTAGGATTAACGTGGCAACCTAGTACTGACACGTTGATATTCAATTTACACATTGAATGTAACGAAGCAAATTTAACCAAGCGATCAATTTTATCTGCGATAGCCAGAACGTTTGATCCTTTAGGGTTGCTCTCCCCCATTACTATAATTTCCAAGCTCTTTATGCAACGGCTGTGGCAAGAAAGCAGTAAATGGGATGATGAGTTATCTACTCCAACAAAAACTGAATGGTGTAATTTTGTGCATCAGTTCAACCTAGCAGCCTCCATACATGTAGCACGGCATGTGTGTGGAACCGATCATAAATCCTCCGTAGAACTACATGGCTTTGCGGATGCCTCTACACGAGCATTCGGAGCATGTATCTATTTAGTTACTCGCAACGAGTTGACTTCCGAAGTTAACTCTCAACTTTTTTGTGCCAAGTCAAAGGTAGCACCTTTGCAACAAATCTCCTTACCCCGGTTAGAATTGAACGCAGCCTTATTATTATCTAAATTATTTAAACGCGTTAGTGAGACGAGTAACCTGGTGATAACAAGGTCCACATTGTGGACAGATTCTAGCATAACACTTGCCTGGATTGCCAGTCAAACTTTTAGATGGACCCCATCACGGTGGTCTATGGGAAACTACTGTAAAAAGCGCAAAGCATTTATTTAAAAAGTTAGTGGGCAATCATACCCTCACTTTTGAAGAATGTTCTACTTTATTAATCCAAGTCGAAGCTTGTCTGAATTCAAGGCCGTTGACACCCTTATCAGACGATCCTAATGACTTGTTACCATTGACTCCGGTTCATTTCCTTATCGGAGGACCACTGGTCGCTCTTCCCGAACCAGATCTGAATCATATGCCAATCCATGCAGTTAATCGGTATCAACTGTTAAGTCGACTATTCCAGACCTTCTGGAAGCGTTGGACTAATGAATATCTCAATTCTTTGCAACCTCGCAAGAAATGGACTCAGTTAACGACATCTACACTACAAATTAATGATTTAGTTGTGCTTAGGGAGGATAATCAACCGCCCTTGAGATGGAGATTGGGAAGAGTAACAGAATTACATCCTGGTACGGATGGTATTCTGAGAGTAGTATCCATAAAAACTGACTCTGGTATTAAAAAGAGACCAATTCAAAAATTAAGTAAATTACCTATTTGGTAATTCCTAGCAGGATAAATGATTATGTACTTACCGATAATTATTTGTCTTATGTTATCTGTAACTTCACTTTATGTTTTATGTTACTATGCAAGAACTGATCACATTAAATTATGTACTTAATTAATTAAAAGGCTGAGTAATTATAAGTACACTTTATTGAATCCATGTAAATTTGTATGTAAATGCTTACCTACAAGGGTAACTCACCATATCAACTTAATTGAAGTATCATTTGTTGCTAACACAATTGACTACCATACATACAACAAGTAAGATTAATGCTTAACTTTCAACCGCTTCAAGGTGTATAAGTCAAATAAATTATTTTCAAAGTCAGAATTCTATTGAAGTTTGTATGCACCTTACCATTGTTTTATATAATCAATGATTCTTAGATCTAAGTGTTGATTTCTACAGACAAGTACCAGTTATTGAAAAGTAAAAAGAATTATAAAATCAGAGTCAATCACTGTTAACCAGTATATTATGACAACCTCAAAAATACAGTCCACGATGTAACATTATGTAAACGAGCTATCATACATCAGTGTGGAGATGACCTCTATAGTAATATTGCCAAATATTCACCGTTATAACACGGTATTTGCCAATCTGAGGCCCGCCAGTATGGTCCAAATTTAATATGACCAAATTAATTAAAATAATATACCTACCAAGAATAGTAATCTTTTTGTCTTTGGTACATTCTGTTGGGTTGGTATTACATTTCTGACAGATGTCACAGGCGCATTAAAACCTAACTTCCTTCTGTCTCTTCTGTCTCAATCGTCGACCTGGTAACTTGTCCCAACTGTTCATCTAATTTTATTCACGTAATCCTTTGTAAAAACCCCTTGTAATCTTTATGGAATAAAGGACCATTAAATTGTTTAACTAACTACATCTTTCAAGTCATCTCCACACCCCGCATCACCTCAAAATTAAAGTCAACACCAAACATACAGTCCACGAGCAAAAACCCGACCATTTTGTTGGTCCATCGACCCGCATCCCGACCAAATGCATTCCCACAAGCAGACAGGTACAAGTTCGCGCTTACAAATGCCCCATGTGGACTTATAAAATAAAAAACTAATCTCAAATGAACATAAGCCCTGCAACTCTTGCCGACTTTTCCTCAAACAGAGATAAAATTTGCATTGTGAACCATTGCTTACAGTATGGGTGGTCAGCCACATACTAACCTTTTAGTCAAGGAAATTATTTTGTTTAGTTCTTTAATCTAAGTTGCAAAGATACATACCATTTGAGATTCATATTAAATGCATTCCCACAAGCAGACAGGTATAAGTTCGCGCTTACAAATGCCCCATGTGGACTTATAAAATAAAAAACCAATCTCAAATGAACATAAGCCCTGCAACTCTTGCCGACTTTTCCTCAAACAGAGATAAAATTGTCATGGTAAACCATTCTTACAGTATGGGTGGTCAGCCACATACTAACCTATAAGTCAAGGAAATTATTTTGTTAAGTTCTATAATCTAAGTTGCAAAGATACATACCAATCGAGATTCATATTAAATGCATTCCCACAAGCAGACATTTATAAGTTCACGCTTACACATAATGCATGTTGACTTACAACATAAAAACCCAATCTCAAATTAATATAAGCCCTGCAACTCTTGCCAATCTTCCCTGAAACACAGCTGAAATCTTCAAAGTGAACCATTTTTTAAACTATGGGTGGTCGATTTTCTTTTACAAAGGCTGCATGTTTTTATTTTACATGTTTTCCGAATTTTAACGCGAGGAAACTATGCGCAATATACACATTCACCAAATGTTAAGGGGTTGGGCTGCGTAGCAGCCAGGGGCAACGCCCCTAGTTATTTTGATTAATTTAACTCGTAGTTTCGAATTTTCTCGATATCAAAAAACAAGCTGCTCTAGATATCGATACCTTAAAGGTAAAACTAAATAAGTGACTTATTAAGCTAACATGGGTTTCTCAGATAAATGCATATTTTTCCCTATTATCTACGAGAGAAAACTCTAAAAAATTGTGATAATCCTGTAGTTTAGAAGTTTGTCATGAGGACTTCCTTATACATTATTAGTCCACTGAAAATAAATAATAAAACGGAAATATATTTCTTACATCTTCCCCACCTGTAAAAATAAATGCATACTATGCCGTTGTCACCCCTGATTGCAGGCAAAGGCGGTATTGATTGTAAAATCAGCCAAAAATATATGCATTTGTTCCATTTCCTCAGGTTCCTTTTGCCGTTTATGGTATTTTTGTTTTTTGTTATGTAATGTTTTCTCATGTGCCGTCTATGGTATTTTCTGTTATGTGATGTTTTGATGGAGTGAAGTTTTCCGGGATCTGTTGCCGTGGTCTGTGGGAGCTGGAGCTTCCGGACGTTTCGCCCATTTCTACGATGGGCTTCTTCAGCGTGAAGTATGATGATGATGAAGATCTTGATGAGCACTGTGATGTCAGTGTGTGTGCTCACAGTGCTCATCAAGATCTTCATCATCATCATACTTCACGCTGAAGAAGCCCATCGTAGAAATGGGCGAAACGTCCGGAAGCTCCAGCTCCCACAGACCACGGCAACAGATCCCGGAAAACTTTACTCCAGCATCATCAGCCGGCCGTGTAAGCCTAAAACTCTTATGTGATGTTTTGTCTTGTGATATTTTGTCTTGTGGTGTTTTATCATTATTATGTACTTTCATGTTATGTTTCGTAATTGTGTTAATTTTTCATGTGGTGTATTGTCATTGTGATGCTTTATCATGCGACATACTGTCATATGTTGTTTTGTCACTGTGCTGTTGTGTCTTATCTAATCTAATATAAGTTGCAAAAAAAGAAGCATTGAGGAATTACATAATATGCATTCTCACAAGCAGACACGTACAAGTTCGCGTTGGCACACGCCCCATGTGGACGGACTTACATTATAAAAATCCAATTCTCAAGTGAATTATTTTTTACAGTATGAGTTGTCAGCTTTATACCAACCTATAGGTCAAGGAAACCATGGAATCTATTTGTTTATTTATTTAAGAAGACGAAGAAGAGCGATGCATGTTTCTGTTTGCCACCACTGTCCAGATGACTTGCAGTATATTTGACACAATGGATTGTTTGGATGCAGTCGGTACCCTTATCCATTATCCAATACTGCCGGGTTGCTAAGTGACGAAGAATGGCCCGATTATCTCTCCATCACAGAGCGGAGGAATAACAAAGACCGCTCACGGTTCACTCGGCCTTCACAAGAAATGAGAACCGCCTCCTTTGGAAAGAGTAAATCGCTTTTAATCATCTTTTTATTGATTTAGATCAGTGGTTCTCAACCTGGGGCGATCGAGCGATATTTGGGCTTTTAGTGAAAATGTTTACGACACCTCTCTTCACCGGTGTTTCCGACTTTCCCTGAAACAGAGGTGACGTTGGCAAAGTGAACCATTTTTTACAGTATGGGTGGTGTAAAGATCTGACTCCATCTATATTCGTTTATACATCCGTAATTCTGTACAAAGTATAATATATCTTTCTATGGTACTTAAAAACTTGGAACAAAAAAAGGTACCCTCATAAAAAAAACCTTGAGCTGTCCTTTGACAACTCCATTGCTGGGTTGAATTCAGTTTCGATCTGTTTCCCGGGAGTGACGCGTCTCTTCTAGATAAAATCTGAAATTGCTGTTTAATATTTGATTTGTGGGTGTTTGTGTGGAGATGGAGCTGAAAATGGACCTGAGATGCTGCCGGGAGAAAATAATTAGGCTGATTGCATTAAAAATAACTAATGTCGCGACATTAATACAAACTTAAAACCAGTGGCGTGTTCCTGTCCGTGAGTAAAGCGGTTTGCACAATTATTTTTCTACCATTCGAATTTCGATTGGTTAAGGCATTATTTATGGGGATGTGGAAAGGTCTTTCGTAGTCTGTGCTTCGGGTCTTCCACCCATATCGGGTTTTCCCGATATTGAGGTGCACCAGGAACAGGTTATGGAGTAGATATTTCCACAATTATTGTTTTGCCAGGTTTTCTTTATTTTGGCATCTGTCTCGGGTCTACTTGGCCGGACTTGCTGAGCATCAGACGGTGCCATGGTATTGCGAATTTTGGTGGAATGATGGGGTAAATTAGAAGCTGTCTTCCCTAACAAAAGCAGCTTGGAATAGAGTATGGAGTAGGCGCGCGTTAAGTTTTGGTAACGGGAATGCTGAAATATCCGACCCAGTGGGGTAACACTTAGTCGAAGCTGGTGACAAGACTTCCTTTCCTTTTTCCAAAAATTAGCGTGCTAAAGTCCTGTGACGATTCTTTGGTAGAAGAGAGAGAGCGTCAAGCTTGTAAACCGATCGGTTAATCTCACTTCGGGGTCGCAAGTCCCCGACTTCTCCATTGGAGCTAGCAGGCAGATTTTCTACTTAGAGGTGGGATTTTTAATTAAAATAATTATGGGGTGGGTGGAGGTAGATTTTTCATATTATTATAAATATTTTATACGTAATATATTTAGACGCAATGTAATTTATTCATATTGTTATTATAATGTTATTTTGTAAATTTATGTAATCTGTCAAATAAAAAGACTAACAAAAATTAACACATCAAGTAACTTTTCGCGATCTACGTCCCCCCTTTTTCCTTGTTCCCTATTTTGTATACGCCCTTGAATACGTTGACTGCCGTGTTTTTTTTCTATACGCCGTGACCTTACCAGAGCGGGTTCTAGTAATTTCACAGAAAACAAAATCCCATTAAAAATTAAAGTCACTTGTTTTAAAATCGGTTTTAATATCATATAGTCATTTTACAATACACGTAACTTAAATCTCGTAAGCTTTTTAATTATAATTTTGAATTTACAATTTAGTTAGAAAATGCGTATGTTCCACACCAAACGATAACGAATTTGGGTTTGCCACTAAAGTAGATTTTGAAACGGTAAAACAAAAAATCACACAACGTTCTGTTTCATAATCTTCCACACGACGAGCAGTCCTATTCTTAGCTAGACGATCACACAATTGGCCAAAACTACGACGATGATAATCAGAGGAGGCAGCGAGGGATATTTACCAGTTCCAGTACGAGCAGTGCCAGCATCCACAAGGATCCCAAGATTTCTGATCTTTCTTCATCAACCAGGAGTTCATGATTCGCCAGGAATCTTCAACAATCTCTCTGAGAGGGAAGATCGCACCATACGGAGAACTATGGAGAACTCATCATTTAAATGTTATGGAGGCAGGAGCACGGCCTTTGGCTTGCCTGTACCATAATACCTTTTCTAGAACTCGGACCACTCTCTCTCATTTTTATTTCTTCGTAGGGGGGGGGAACTCTACAGTTGGTATCCGTGACCAAGGATCGTTTGGTTAGACAAGTGGAACATGCGTATTTTGTTAAAAATTCAATAGTAAATCAGTAAAATCCCTTTTAAATATCTTAAATCGAAAATGTCACGGTTACTGAATTAATTTTTGATAAAAATTTAATAATAAATTGTAAAATCGAGTATTAACTTCTTAAAGCGAAAATTTAACTAGTAAAAGAATAACGTATTTTAAATGTTTAACGTATCTAAAAAACTCAATAATAGTTTAGTAAAATCGCGTTTAAATTTCTTTAATTGAAAACTTCACGAGTAAAATGTTAACGTATCTTTCTTAAAAATTTAATAGTTGATTTGTAAAGTCGCATTTAATTTTATGAAATCTAAAACTTCGCGAGAAAAAAAGAGTGTATTTTAAATTTGGTTAAAATCGCCTAGGGCTGCTTTTTTACGCGCGCGGCCCTGATCTTGCTGCGACACATGTGTCGATTTTTTTGTGATCTTAGAATTTTGGTCTGGGGTCGAGGCAAGGGTTTTTTTTTGTTCATTATTTCCACTTTGGAAATAATTTATTGCCTTCCTTCATTTGAAAAAGGTTTTGAACTTGTTTGAAACAAGGATTTGTTGTTTTAGGAATACTATTTCAATATTAAGATGAATGCAAGATGTGTTTAAACGCGTAAGAAAGAAACCCTTAGTTCAAATAATATTATCGTTTTTGTTTTAAAAACCATAAATCCCGAGCCAATGTGATAAAATTTTATAACTTGCGTCGTTTCAAGTGAGAGTTATAGTTTATTTTTTTGCTTTCGTGTGAGTGATATAGGTTTTCATGTGAACAAAATATATTTTAAGTGTTGAGTGTTTTTATATTTTGGGTGAAGTGATTTTGTGATATACGTGCGTTTAGTTTATTAGAAATAATAATATACTTGAGTGACTTACATAATATATCTTATTAAGTTCGAAAAACGAACGTCATAAGTGATCATTGAGTGATTGTATTTGCTTTGTGTTGTTTTGAGGTGCAACAGAATTTGTCGTAATTTGGAAGCTTTTGGAAGGCATTTTTTTTAAAATAAATGGAAAAACAGATGGAGACGATTCTTCCATTGAAAATTGAGAGGCCGATATTCGCGGGGTTTGACGAATACCCTTTACGGCTCTTAGAAGAATTGGAAACATTTATAAGACTAACGGATGCCGGGGGACGTGCAATGCAGGTTGTTGATGAATGTTTGATTGGAAATGCTCGGCTATGGGCGGATATTTATCGTTCAAAATGGGCATGTTTTGCAGAATTCAAGAAAGACTTTTTGAAACGATATTGGGGATATATTGAGCAGCGAGAGGCGAGGATAAAAATATTAACAGGAAAATGGGACCCTCAAGGAAACAAAGATATGGTGGAACATTTCTGCGAGCATTACATGCTGTCGCAATCCGTGATACCACCCCAGGATAAAACCCAAGCTGTTGAAGACGTGATGAGACATTATCCAGACGATGTATGGAGAATGTGGAGTGTGACCGGAAAATCTACAGCCTGTGAAGCCGCTGAATACCTGAGGATGATACAAGACATAGAGGAAATCACGAGAGCTAGAGTGAACTCAACCGCAGAGGATTCCAGATGTCCTAAACATGAAGAGTCATGTCCACGAAAGACGAATGCTGACTACACCAAGCGGAGACGAAGGACAAAGTTGCGGCGACGGTTAAAAAGAAATGGGAAGGAGAAGGTCAACGCCTTAAAAGAATTGAACACGATTGCATTTGAAAAATAATTTTGTCTGATTTTATTTATGACTATTACCTTCAATTGATATAATACGTTGTGCCAATGCGATGATAATATGTTCTGATTTGGAAAATAAACATTACTGATTTATGAACACAAGTGCATATATCATTTTTTATTTTAAATTCTCGCCCACAAAAGTACACGCATAATATTATGTTGAAATGGTCCACGGGGTAAGACTTTTAGGGGGGAGAAGAGCGAGGGGAGTGGGGACTGACGCAACCCTAAGCGCTTCCAGATGTGTGTGAGATATTGGAAGGAGGAATGCAGCGGACAGAGCGAACGACACAACAGAGCAGTGCGGTAACCAAAGCATGGAAATCCAGTGATGGAAAATAAAAATATCGATTGTTCTACAAATTCGTTCGAAGATAAACATAAATGAAGTAAAATGATACAAATATTTGTGCGCGAGCTCAATTCGGAATTAATATTGATGCATTAATTATTTTTTTCATATCTTTAACTAAAGAATTTTCTGAAAACTTTTCCATTCGTAAACTCTTGAAAACCTTCCATAAAATTAGGGGGGAATGTAAAGATCTGACTCCATCTATATTCGTTTATACATCCGTAATTCTGTACAAAGTATAATATATCTTTCTATGGTACTTAAAAACTTGGAACAAAAAAAGGTACCCTCATAAAAAAAACCTTGAGCTGTCCTTTGACAACTCCATTGCTGGGTTGAATTCAGTTTCGATCTGTTTCCCGGGAGTGACGCGTCTCTTCTAGATAAAATCTGAAATTGCTGTTTAATATTTGATTTGTGGGTGTTTGTGTGGAGATGGAGCTGAAAATGGACCTGAGATGCTGCCGGGAGAAAATAATTAGGCTGATTGCATTAAAAATAACTAATGTCGCGACATTAATACAAACTTAAAACCAGTGGCGTGTTCCTGTCCGTGAGTAAAGCGGTTTGCACAATTATTTTTCTACCATTCGAATTTCGATTGGTTAAGGCATTATTTATGGGGATGTGGAAAGGTCTTTCGTAGTCTGTGCTTCGGGTCTTCCACCCATATCGGGTTTTCCCGATATTGAGGTGCACCAGGAACAGGTTATGGAGTAGATATTTCCACAATTATTGTTTTGCCAGGTTTTCTTTATTTTGGCATCTGTCTCGGGTCTACTTGGCCGGACTTGCTGAGCATCAGACGGTGCCATGGTATTGCGAATTTTGGTGGAATGATGGGGTAAATTAGAAGCTGTCTTCCCTAACAAAAGCAGCTTGGAATAGAGTATGGAGTAGGCGCGCGTTAAGTTTTGGTAACGGGAATGCTGAAATATCCGACCCAGTGGGGTAACACTTAGTCGAAGCTGGTGACAAGACTTCCTTTCCTTTTTCCAAAAATTAGCGTGCTAAAGTCCTGTGACGATTCTTTGGTAGAAGAGAGAGAGCGTCAAGCTTGTAAACCGATCGGTTAATCTCACTTCGGGGTCGCAAGTCCCCGACTTCTCCATTGGAGCTAGCAGGCAGATTTTCTACTTAGAGGTGGGATTTTTAATTAAAATAATTATGGGGTGGGTGGAGGTAGATTTTTCATATTATTATAAATATTTTATACGTAATATATTTAGACGCAATGTAATTTATTCATATTGTTATTATAATGTTATTTTGTAAATTTATGTAATCTGTCAAATAAAAAGACTAACAAAAATTAACACATCAAGTAACTTTTCGCGATCTACGTCCCCCCTTTTTCCTTGTTCCCTATTTTGTATACGCCCTTGAATACGTTGACTGCCGTGTTTTTTTTCTATACGCCGTGACCTTACCAGAGCGGGTTCTAGTAATTTCACAGAAAACAAAATCCCATTAAAAATTAAAGTCACTTGTTTTAAAATCGGTTTTAATATCATATAGTCATTTTACAATACACGTAACTTAAATCTCGTAAGCTTTTTAATTATAATTTTGAATTTACAATTTAGTTAGAAAATGCGTATGTTCCACACCAAACGATAACGAATTTGGGTTTGCCACTAAAGTAGATTTTGAAACGGTAAAACAAAAAATCACACAACGTTCTGTTTCATAATCTTCCACACGACGAGCAGTCCTATTCTTAGCTAGACGATCACACAATTGGCCAAAACTACGACGATCACTCCGAAGACAGAGGAGGCAGAGAGGGATCTTTCTTCATCAACGAGGGATTCCCAGCACACCAGCATTTTCAGTTCCAGTACGAGCAGTACCAGCATCTACCAGCGTTCCAAGATCTCTGATCTACCTTCACCTTCATCATGGACCAAGGAAAGGTCTTCAACAATCTCTCTGAGAGGGAAGATCGCACCATATGGGGAACTTTGGGGAATCATCTGGAGAACCTTGGATGCAGGAGCACGGCCTTTGGCTCGCCTGTACCATAATAATCATACATTACCCAAATCGGACCACTCTCCCTCATTTTTATTTCTTCATCAGGAGGGGAGTTCTACAGTGGTCAGCCTCATACCAACCTATAAGTCAAGGAATATACACCCATACAAAAATAGCTTTGCCAATGTCACCCCTGTTTCAGGGAAAGTCGGTAAAAGTTGCAGGGCTTATGTTCATTTGACGTTTGGATTTTAATTTGTAAGTACACATGCAGCATTTGTAAGTGCGAACTTTTACCTTGTCGGTTCGTAGGAATGCATTTGATATGAACTTTAAAAGTTAATATACCGTTGCAACTTAGATAATAGACTATATTGATGATGTTACTACCTGTTAATGGTGAATTGCATTCGTCTCTCCACAATGGTGAATTCCAAAAAGCAGAAGGAGCGATTCAAATGAGTTGAGAATGATTTGCTTGGCAATTGTATCCTCAGAAAACGTTTCACTTTGCCAATGTCACCACTGTTTCAGAGAAAGTCGGCAAGAGTTGTTTGTTTGTTGTGTTTTTTTCACATAACAACTCAAAAAGATATGAATCAGAACCCCAAATATATATACAAACTAACATATGTATACAAACTAACAGGGTTATTCCCAACACATTTGATCTGTAGCTGATGCACGAATCATTGTTTTTTTGTATGAAAAATTCTCGTTAAGTGGCGGTTGAGCTATGGATTTGCTGTGAATGAATAACGTCGGAAACGCTTGCACTCATACAATACTTCCCAAAAAATGTATGGAAATTAAGACAGCACATCTGGGGATAGTTTAAGTTTCCATACATATTTCGGTTGAATGTTTATGTTTTTTTTTTGGTTCAGTATTACACATCAAGAGCCCGAGGCGGATACCGTACCTGCTACTCAAGCATTCAATTAACGTAATCTGATAGTTTAAAATATACATACGGAGAAGATAACACCTGATGGTGATGAAAACTATGGATGAGGAGCTTTAAATAATATAGACTAAACGTTGTAAGCGCCTACTCGCAGATTTGATCTACATTTATTCTTATGTTTATTACTTTAATTATCTTATTCAGTACCCTTAGTACGAGTTGCAAAACTTGATAAAAGTAAAGTTTACGGAAAATATTAAAGCGTGATTTCTCCCAAAATCTGCCGTTTTTGTTTCTTACACTTTATGGTCTTAGAAAAAGAGTTACAGTGATGAAGAAAATTAAGTTCAAACAAACAAAAACGGCAGATTTTGGGGGAAATCGCTCTTTAATCATTGCCGTAAACTTTACATTACTCAAGTTTTGCAACTCGTACTAAGGGTAGCAAACAGTCATTTTGAAAATATGGAATTAAGTAAGGACAAAATTTAAGTAAAAGAAACCTTGAGACCATTGGTTCGTAGTAATCTTATACACAACTAAGCTACACATAAAGAGTAACTTCTTGCCTGCGTTATTCCCAAAGGGGTCGCATGTGACGATTCGGGATCTATTTCTTTTTACGGGTAAGGGGACCGCCCTCACATCAACCACTTTAGTTGAAGAGGAAGTATCCCAGATTCTGAGGTTGATGGTACTCATTTCTTGTGAAGGCTGAGTAAGCCCTGCTGGTATTTTGAGTTTGAAATAGAGACTAAAACAGGAAATCATTTCTGACACCCTTGGTGAAGATCGAACCCTTGCTCTCGGTATGGAATGCAAGCACTCTACCAACTGAGCTATCGACCGGATTTTTTAAGAGCTTCGTCGTCGCTACAAAGCGCCTATACTTAAACAAGACCCAATTGCTGTAAGGCTGGATGGACCATTGGTGACCGGTCTTGGTAAAGGTACATGAATTTTGTAACTCATCAAAATGGAAATATAAATGATATTTTTTTTCGCTCCGCAGGGATTCAAACCCACTGCCTTCTATTAACTAATCAATAATCTATGGACCGGTCATATTTCTTCATCACCTCTCGTCACCAATAACTTGCAAGTCCCTCTTCGTCCCATCACTCCATCTAAAATGTATACTCAACAAATGGTATCCACTGTAACTGTAACTCTGTCGCCATTCCGCTGGGGGTGGCCAGAGCCTCTGCAGAGTTGCCTCCATTTTTTCCTATCCTGACATACCTCTTTCAATTCCTTCATATCCATCACCTTTTTCATGCATTTTCTTCTTTTACGCTCACTTTGTATATCCCATTCTTTCACAATCTCCTCAATCCGATCACTCCATACTTTTCTCGGTCGTCCCTTCCCTCTTTTTCCTTTCACACTTTCTTTGTATACATACTTTGTCAGTCTATCATCATTCATTCTTTCCACATGCCCAAACCATCTCATCACATTCTTTTGTACTTTAACTTTCACATCCTCTTTCAAATTACATGATTTTTTTACCCATTCATTCCTAACTCTATCCCTCAAAGTTTTTCCTGTCATACTTCTCAAATGCTTCATTTCCACCGTACATACTTTACTCATTTCGGTCATCCAGTTATTTGAAAATCGATTTACAAAAAACCAACAACTTATTAACCTTGTTTTAATGAAAATTAAAACAATTGTATAATATGTGTACATACTTATGAGTAAATGAAAGAAATAAACAATTTAGCGAAGCATGGTGTATGGTTTTGTAATTAGTTTCATTATTACTTCACAAGACAGCGCTTGAGGTGTTCACATGATAAATGATCCCAGCGTTTCAGTCACTTTTTTCTATTATAAACAATGCTAAAACTGCTAAATAAAAAAAACAAATGCTAGTAGAAGAAAAACAAAAAAAAGAACATAAAAAAGAATAAGGCTTAATCTAATCTAAGTTGCAAATATATGTAACATTAAAGATTTATTCGCACTATATGCATTTTAACAAGCAGACACGTATATTAATAACAATAATAATATTAGGATGATTTATTTGGTGAGCGCTGTTTTTGTGTGTATCACACCTCAAGAGCCCTCTGCGAGCTTGGTCGTCGCTGTAGAAAGCGCCAATTCTCAAGCAAGACCCAGTTGTTGTAATGGTGGATGGACCTTTCAGTAACCGGTCTTTGGTAAAGGTTTATGAATTTTTCAACCCAGCGAAGAGCACATTCGAAATATAAATGGTATATTTTGTGCTCCGCCGGGATCCGAATCCACAACCTTCCATTTACGAGTCCGAAGTGTTGCCACTACGGACTACGGACCGGTCCAAGATGCCAACGATACGCGGTGTACCTGAGCGGTTACCCATCCAAGTGCTGTCCGCGCCCAATGTAGCTTAACTTCGGTGATCTATGGGAACCGGTGCTTTCAACATGGTAACGTCGTTGACATAGTCGTCGTTGTATAAGTTCGCGCTTAAGCATGCCGCATGTGGACCTACAATATAAAAACTCGAATCTCAAATGAACATACACCCTGCAACACCTACCGACCTTCCCTGAAACAGGGGTGACATTGGCAAAGTGAACCGTTTTCTACAGCATGGGTGGTCAGCCGCATACTAACCTACAAGTCAAGGAACAAGGATACACAACATTTTATATTGTAGGTTCACGTGTGGCATGTGCAAGCCCGAACTTGTACGTGTCTGATTGTAAGAATGCATATAATGTGAATCCTCAATGTTGCATATCTGTGCAACTTAGATAAGATTAGTTTAGAAATGTTATAGAAGTTAACTAAAATTGCAGTTTGGTTAACTTTACTAAGCTTGAAAATACCGGAACTAAGTGTTCGCATTTCTATGCCATAGAGTACAATTGGAAAGATGTAACATCTCAAATCTCACCATAACGTCCTCCCAGTGCTTGTTTGGCTTATCTTCCATTTGATTCAAAGACGACCATTCAATAAAATTATCTTAAAAATCACATTCTACACAATCTAAGCTAAGAAAAAATGAAAAACACGACGTAGTGAGAGGTTTTAAAAATTATTTTCCTGTATTCATAAGAGCTGTTATGAAAAAGGTTATGACTCTGGATGAAATGAAATAAGTATGTAAGGACAGAAAAAATCGCAGCTAATCCGTAATGTTGATTTGTAATGTTGGCGGCATATTCTAATCTAAATCGAAGTTGCAAAGACATGTATCATTTGAGATTCATATTAAATGCATTCCCACAAGCAGACACGCAAAATTTCGCGCTCACACATGCCGCATGTGAACCTACAATATAAAAAACCCAATCTCAAATGAACATAGGCCCTGCTACTCTTGCCGACCTTCCCTTAAACTGGGGTGACATTGGCAAGATGAACCATTTTTTACAGTATGGGTGGTCAGCCTCATACCAAACTATAATATAATATTTTTGTTCATTTATAAAATTGTATATTCTTCGTCAGTCTTTCATTATTCATTCTCTCAATATGTCCAAAGCATCTTAACAACCTTCTTACAATCTTCACTTTCACACTTTCTCTTGCACCACATTCTTCTCTTACAAAATCATTCCTCACCCTGTCACTCCGTTTTTTTCCAATCATACTTCTTAGAAAGTCCATTTTAACCGTATGGACTGAAATTAATTCTTTTTAAGGGTCTGGTGGTTTACACAGTGAAAGTCCATTGTATATTAAATCAAATTAACAAAGTTCCAATTCACTTTTTACAATATTTTATTTCTGTCTAGCACTTTCGCCTACAAGGCATCATCAGGACGATTTGTCAAATGCAATAAATTAACTCGTCAACGACGTTACCATGTTGAAAGCACCGGTTCCATAGATCACCGAAGTTAAGCAACATTGGGCGCGGATAGTACTTGGATTGGTAACCGCTCAGGTACACCGCGTGTCGTTGGCATCTTGGACCGGTCCGTAGTCCAGTGGCAACACTTCAGACTCGTAAATGTATGGTTGTGGATTCGGATCCCGGCGGAGCACAAAAAAATACCATTTACATTTCGAATGTGCTCTTCGCTGAGTTGAAAAATTCATAAACATTTACCAAAGACCGGTCACTGAAAGGTCCATCCAACCTTAAAACAACTGGGTCTTGCTTGAGAATTGGCGCTTTCTACAGCGACGACCAAGCTCGCAGAGGGCTCTTGAGGTGTGATACACACAAAAACAGCGCTCACCAAATAAATCATCCTATAATCTATAATCTATAATCTAAGTTGCAAGGATATATTCATTTAAAGCTCTCAGATGTATGCCCACAAACCAACAAGTGTAGTTCGCGCTTACAAATGCTGAATGTGTACTTACAAATAAAATCCAAACCTCAAATGAACATAAGCCCCAGAACTTTTGCCGACCTTCCCTGAAACAGGGGTGACATTGGTAAAGTGAACCATTTTTTACAGTATGGGTGGTCAGCCTCATACCAACCTATAAGTCAAGGAATATGAATAATAAATTACATTTAAATATAAAAAAGAACAAAACCTTACAAAGAAATCTATACAAAAAAAGTCAAAATATTATATCCTAATATTAATATTATTATTGGAGATACGACAAACAAGCACTGGGGTAGCGATATACGCAGCCTGGTTCATATGCTACGTTGTCTAGCGATGGGTGCATTTGTTTCTTGTATCTGGTAGATTGTCTATCGATTATTGGTCGGTATGGGAACCCCGTCTCTATGGTATTAAAGCAAGCAGCTAATAGCCATGTAAGTATAGGTAACCGTACGCGGTATTAACTAATACACAGTATCTGATATTTATACACGGGCGGAGATGATACATTACAATACTGGACAGCGCTATCAATGCAGGGCCGCACTTCGAAAGGAATAATAGTTTTATCTAATCTAATCTAAGTTGCAAAGATATGTTACATTGGAGATTCACATTACATGCATTATCAGAACCAGACACATACAAGTTCACGCTTGCACATGCCTCATGTGAACCTACAACATAAAAATCAAATCTCAAATGGACATACACCCTGCAACTCCTTAAATTCTTGTATTAATAACAAAAAAAGAAGAGCCTGTATGAAAAATGTTATGACTCTGGAGGAAATGAAAGAATTATGTAAGGACAGATAAAATGGCGGTTGATCTGTAATGTTGGCGGCTAGGGTTTGTTAAATTGTAATTTGTTTTCTGTTTAGTTTTGATAATATTATTTATTTACTGATTTATAAAATGTAATTTGTCGTCCATGTTCCTTGACTTAAAGGTTGGTATGCGGCTGACCACCCATGCTGTAAAAATGTTTCACTTTGCCAATGTCACCCCTGTTACAGGGAAGGACGGCAAGAGTTGCAGGGTGTATGTCCATTTAAGATTTGGTTTATATGTTGTAGGTTCACATGGGGCATGTGCAAGCGCGAGCATGGGTGGTCAGCCGCATACCAACCTACAAGTCAAGGAACAAGGATCCACAACATTTTATATTGTTGGTTCACGTGTGGCATGTGCAAGCCCGAACTTGTACGTGTCTGGTTGTGAGAATGCATGTAATGTGAATCTCCAATGTAACATATCTTTGCAACTTATATTAGATTAGATTAGATTGTATTAACACGATCAAGAAGAGGTTATGTATACTTGAATCCGTAGGTTTCGCGTATGCATGCTCGACCAAATATTTTCAAACACCTGAAATGAACTCTACCGAAAATTTAGTACATTTTTGGATTTTTATCTCGGTTGTCAAACGTCAGAGCTCTATGCAACTAGGGTCCTTTGCGACAAATCACAAATTGTGACTTGAACCCGAGTTTTTGCATGAAATGCAACTACTCTACTAACTGAGCTATCGATCAGACTCGGTACATAAATAATTAAAAATATTATTTTCCACCGGTTTGTAGTCAAGTGGTTAACACTTAAGACTCGTTATTGGAAGGTAGTGGGTTCGAATCGCAGAGTAGAACAAAATATATACCATTTGTAATTTCAAATATGCTCTTCGCTTGGTGAAAAATTCATAAACATTTACCAAAGACCGGTCACTAAATGTGTATCTAGGCTTACAACAACTGGGTCTTACATGAGAATTGGTTCTTTATATAGCGACGAACAAGCTCGCAGAGGGCTCTTGAGGTGTGATTCACCCAAAAACAGCGCTCACCAAATAAATCATCCTTATATTATTATACCTAAATCTAGAGACACACTCACACAGGTAAAAACACAATATAATAAATAATATTAGGATGATTTATTTGGTGAGCGCTGTTTTTGTGTGTATCACACCTCAAGAGCCCTCTGCGAGCTTGGTCGTCGCTGCAGAAAGCGCCAATTCTCAAGCAAGACCCAGTTGTTGTAAGGTTGGATGGACCTTTCAGTGACCGGTCTTTGGTAAAGGTTTATGAATTTTTCAACCCAGCGAAGAGCACATTCTCTAATCTAATCTCTAATCTAAGTTGCAAAGATATGTTTCATTGGAGATTCACATTACATGCATTCTCACAACCAGACACGTACAAGTTCGCGCTTGCACATGCCTCATGTGAACCTACAACATAAAAACCAAATCTCAAATGGACATACACCCTGCAACTCTTGCCGTCCTTCCCTGAGACAGGGGTGACATTGGCAAAGTGAACCATTTTTACAGCATGGGTGGTCAGCCGCATACCAACCTATAAGTCAAGGAACTTTCGAAATTCGAAATATTCGAAATATAAATGGTATATTTTTGTGCTCCGCCGGGATCCGAATCCACAACCTTCCATTTACGAGTCCGAAGTGTTGCCACTACGGACTACGGACCGGTCCGAATCGCCAACGACACGCGGTGTACCTGAGCGGTTACCCATCCAATTACTGTCCGCGCCCAATGTTGCTTAACTTCGGTGATCTATGGGAACCGGTGCTTTCAACATGGTAACGTCGTTGACGCTATCACACATTTGTAATATTATGTTTTCCATCTAAATCCTGCTCTGTACTTTGAACACTGTTTATACTCTATATTTTTTTCTCATAGAGCTCACTTTGCCTATATAGATATCAGTTATTACTCAGAGGTCTTTCATTAGCCCTGGTCTTTAACCCTTGCTGTTCCCACGGGCCCCAATCTGGCCCGAATAGAGGGTCTCTACCGCAGAGGGGTTGGCCACACCTTCTATTCATTAAAAAATAAAATTTCATTTTATTTTCAACCCTCAATCCAAGGAGAAGGCGTACTATAAATCTATAATCTATGTTGTAAAGGTATATTGCATTTAAGATTCATAATAATCTTAGGATGATTTGTTTGGTTAGCTCTGTTGTTGTGTGAATCACACTTCAAGAGCCCTCTTGATTGTTGCTATACACAGCGTCAGTTTTCAAGCAAGACTGAGTTGCTGTAAGGCTGGATGGACCCTTGGTGACCGTTGAATTTAATCTTGGTGAATTTAAATGTCATCTTTGAATCAAATGGCAGATACGCCAAACAAGCACTGGTGGACTGGCAAAACCATTGAGTTATAACAAAGGGGAGCGGAAACTAACATACTGAATTGATACATACTTGTTCCCTCTTGCGTTCCTCTCCTGTCAAACGTTGCAGTGGTTAAATATCACAATGGTTTTAATAAAATTAAAATATGAATATACAGTATACACCTTAAAAATATGAAATACTGACATCAATTTTGGCGATCACAATATTTATAACGCGTGTTATCTGTCAACTTTAGCTATTTCCGGTCAAATCGGCAGCCATTATTTGCAATGGTACCAACATTCAAGATTTTTTTTTCGTTCTGCTGAGTTTTTTGTTCATATGGAAATGCAACTCTGAAGTTCTTTGTTCTCTTTCTAACTAATGACCATTTTCGTAAGCAAGTTGAGACAGATATATATATTTCTATTTTCGTTAAAAGAATTTATTGTCTACATATGTTATTAGTCAATGGGCAAAACCATGCTCTGTCCTTACAAGATGATGATGATGGTGATGTGTCTGCAGCTTAGATTATAGAGTACAAAGAATATGTGTAATGTACCTATAGACAAATACTAAGTTACAATGTTTCTGACGAGATATACACGCGTCTGTAATTATTAGGGAATTATATGTATGTGCATATGTACTAGTCCTAGAGGTGTGAGAATAGCAAGATACGTACCAACCGGTCCGTAGTTCAGTGGTAACTCTTCGGACTCTGAATGCGAAGGTTGTGGGTTCGATTCCCGGCGGAGCACTAAAAATATACCAATTCTATTTTAAAATTTGCTCTTCGCTGGGTTGAAAAATTCATAAAACCTTTACCAATGACCGGTCACCAAAGGTCCATCCAGCCTTACAGCAATTGGGTCTTGCTTGAGTATTGGCGGTTTGAAGCGACGACCAAACTCGTACACCTCTGCGGCACTACAACAAGTCATAGACCCCTAGAGTCTCTAGAATCTAGGGAGTCTCCCGCACAGGATTTCTTAAAAAAAAAACTGTCGTTGGGATTCAAACCCGAGCTCTCGGCATGGAATGCAAGCACTCTTCCAACTAAGCTATCGACTGCACAATCGTGCAGCTAAATTTTGGATACAACGCATGGTCTTTATTATTTAACTCTATTTTCTAGCCCCATTATGGGTATTGTGGTTTACCCATGGGTAACTATGGGCTGTGGGTCTTCCGTATGGGTTTTATGGGCTTACTGGACCCAAGACCGACCTCTAGAATTACTCACAGCCATCCCAGGGTCTTAAATTAAAACACACACGTAAGAAACCATAAATAAATTGCACAGAATCTGTACTCGACTTTCTTGCAAAAATTTACCCACTGTATGACGTATGTAAAGCTAGAATCATCTACCAGCTTATGCCGTTTCAATAAAAATGTAATATATCAATAATAAATCAATTTTATTCCACCGCGGTGTGTACCTGCATACTCGTACAATATGGATATAGGCATATAAATACTTAAATGAATATAAATATTTTGTTGATTTATTTGAAAAAGTACCAATTACACAAGAAAGATCCTCGACTCATAGGTTGGTATGAAGCTGACCTCAGTACTGTACTGTACTGTATCCTGCCACCGTTTCATTAGGGGTGGCCGGTACCTCCGCAGATGCGCCTCCACTTTTTGCTGTCATCACCTTTTTCATACATACTCTTCTCTTATTCTCACTCTGCAGAATCCATTATTTCGCAATCTCACCTATTTGGTCTAACCATTCTTTCCTCAGCCTTCCCCTTCTGCGCTTTCCTCTGACATTTCCTTTGTACACTTTCTTCGTTAGTTGTTCATCATCCTTTCTTTCAAGATGTCTGAACCATCTCATCGTACTTTTTTGTACTTTCATTCTCATATTCTCTTTTATACCACACTCGTTCATCACTCAAGCATTACGTACTCTATCACTCAGTGTCTTTCCAGCCATTGCTCTCAGGTAAGCCATTTCAACCGTACTTACATACTTTACTCAGCTCACATTCATTAAGCCTCACTTCCACCAACCAATATGCCATTGTGGACCGCCGATCTCATATTCTTCGTAAGTTTCCTATTTCTTGCAATTCTTCCAATCGTTTCCATTACACTTCTTCCTCTACTAGCGCGCTTTTCCAATTATTTCGTCAATTTCGCATTCGACTCAAATTTGCTTCCCAGATAATCAAATTCTTTCACGACCTCCATTCCTTGACTTATAGGTTGGTATGAGGCTGACCACCCATACTGTAAAAAATGGTTCACTTTGCCAATGTCACCCCTGTTTCAGGGAAGGTCGGCAAAAGTTGTGGGGCTTATGTTCATTTGAGGTTTGGATTTTATTTGTAAGTACACTTTCAGCATTTGTAAGCGCGAACTACACTTGTTGGTTTGTGGGCATACATCTGAGAGCTTTAAATGAATATATCCTTGCAACTTAGATTATAGATTATAGATTATAGATTATTATAGACCTCCACTCTTTTTTCATTCAGTCTTTATCTCAATTTTCTCGCATTTCTCAGTCCTCCCAAAGTGTAAAAAATAATTCACTTTGTCAATGTCACCCCTGTTTCAAGGAAGGTCGGCAAGAGTTGCAAGTTTTATGTTTAATTTGTAAGTACAAATTCAGCATTCGTTAGCGCGAACTTACACATACCTGTTTGTGGGCATGCATTTCATATTAGTTTTGAATGTTTATATTTCATTGCAACTTATATTCTAGATTATTATAGATGGTCATTGAACCCTTTTGTATGCAAACTAGTACTTTGTATGGTGGGTAAATTTTTTAGTTATATTTTGAAAAAGTAACGACTGATTATTATTGGTATTTATAAAATTTTAAGAATCGCAGCCATTTATCTATTTTTAACCCTTTGACTACCAAGAAAATTGCTAATACATTTTGTATGGAAAATTTTCACTCTGTATGGCGGCTATACTTTTGATTCACTTTTTGGAAAAAATAATGATGGCAATATATAGGTTATTATTATTATTTTACATTTGTACTACATTATTTTTTTATTAACCCTCTAACTGCCGAGAATTTTTCCATTATTTTTTTCTTTTATATGGCAACTCCCTAAATCGAGATTATGATGAAGAAATGATTATAATTATTAGATAGCACTATTATATAAATGGATTCACAAAAAATTTCAGAAAAATCGTCGGAGCCGTTTTTGAGAAAATCGCATTTTAAATTTTCAGCTCTTCGGAAGCCATCTTGAATTTTCAAAAAAGTAAAAAAAAAATGATTACGAATTAAAGTGATAAGCTTGTTCTTTCTATCAAATCTAAAACAAATTCAAATATCTTGCATTTTAATAGGTTTTTGTAATATTTTCGATTTAAAATTTCAGGTCGTGTAAACGGTGCTTTATATTTATTTTTTCAAAAAATTTTTTTTGTAAATTTGTAGAAATTTATGTTGTCCGTAATATTGTAGAACATTATATTTTTGTTGACCCCTTAACTGTCGAGAAAATCACAATCGTTTGTTTTTTTCATATGGCAGCCCATAGACACAGATTAGTAAGAGTATTGCCATAACTAATTTATTAAGTTAAAAACTAATAAATGGCAACTCTGAAAATTTAAAAAAAATTCTTGGAGCCGTTTTTGAGAAAAGTGCAATTTTATGTTTTTTTTGTATGGCAGCCATCTTGAATTTTCAAGTTGGTGTAATGCCATGTTATTCATACTTAATACATGTCCAAAAAAGTTGATGTAGCCAAAATTTGGTATCTCTAGGTCTTATACTTTGGAAAGTGACACACACACATACATACATACATACATACATACATACATACATACATACATACATACATACAGACGGACGTTTTTGAAAGATAGTGTTTTTTGGCATGTCCTGCACCAGGACAACTCATTTCCGTGAAAACCTCGAAATTTTTTTTTTACACCAAATCATAACTTTCTTTATAGCCTTCGGCTATAGCAAGAAAGTAAAAATAATCATCGTCCTTGGGTCGACAACTCATATTAACTGTTGGGGTGGCCAATGCCTCCGAAGACTCCTGCATTTTATCCATTCTCTTTGATAGCAAGCGTTCTACGTTCAAAGGCCGGTCCTTAGTCTAATGGTAACGCTTTGAACTCATAAATGGAAGGTCGTGGGTTGAAATCCCTGCAGAGCACAAAGAATAATTGATTTATATTTTCAAATTTGTTCTTCGCTGGGTTGGAAAATTCATATGTCTTTACCAAAGACCGATCCCTAAATGTCCATGCAGACTTACAGCAATTAAGTCTTGCTTGAAAATTGTTACATTCTATATTGACGACCAAGCTCGCAGTGAGCTCATGAGGTGTGGTTCATACAAAAACAGCGCTCACCAAATAAATCATCCTACAAAAGACCGATCACAAACATTCAAACCAGCGTTACAGCAATTGGGTCTTGATTGAGAATTGGCGCTTTAAAATGACGACCACGTTCGTTAAAAGTCCGGTGGATGGCTCAATCTGTAGAATGCTTGCATTCTATGCTGAGAGCAAGGGTTCGATCCCCACCTAAGGGTGTCAGAAATGATTTCCCGTTTCGATTTTTGCAAGCATTTGACCAACTGAGTTAGGGACTGGAATTTCGTTTATTTAAATCTTAAACCTAAATCAGATTAGCATGCATCTCAAGTCAGCTTTCCCTGAAACAGGGGTGGCATCGGCAAAGTGATTCATTTTCACCGTATGGGTGGTCAGCCTCACACCAACCTACAAAGTCAAGGAATCGCATCACTTCTCACGAAATTATTGAAGATGCAAAAAAACAGCGAATCTCAAATTATCAGTTGCAGAACAAGTGAAATGTAATTGGCGGGCCGGGTTGATAAAGCAATAAAAAAGCAAGCGATGGCGGCGCAATTAGATGCACGCGTGAGAACTGCACAGGACCAGGTGATGATGACGATGATGGAGGATAATGATACGGTGAGAAGATGGCGTACTGGCACCCGAGTATTAAATATCGCGTTGCAACTTAAATTTTAGCGTTTACTTTGTTTAACTGGATTGGACATAAATGAACGATGAAAGACTGACGAAGAAGGTCTACATATGTTGCAAGAATAGATAGATAGTATAGAGTTGGAATTCTGTATAATATTTGTGGGTAGGATTAATGATTGGTGAGTACATAGAGAACTCACTAGACTAGATTGCCATAATAATGTGCCACGAGAAGCTTCTGGCAAATTCGCCTTTAGAAGCTTCTATCGCTGGGGTATATAAGGCGCGGACAGCTTGCAGAAGGAGAGCTCTCTTGCGACCTCATACCTGTGAAGACTAACAGCATAAGTGAACACAAACCATCTGTGAAATAAATAAATATAAAGTGCAAAATTAAATGTGAAAGTGTAAAAATTAATTTAACTGTAAAATATGTATCCTAAAAGAAGACCAGTGTTTAATTTGGAGACTATTAGAACCCTAAAATCATTACAGTATGTTGTAGGTTCACATGCGGCATGTGCAAGCGCAAACTTGTACGTGTCTGCTTGTGAAAATGCATATAATGTGATCCTAGATGTTGCATATCTTTGCAACTTAGATTAGATTAGATTAGATACGAGTAGGTTGGTATGAGACTGACCAAACATCCTGCAAAAAAATAATTCACTTTGCTAATGTCGCCCTAATTTTAGGAAAGCTCGGCTAAAGTTGCAGGGTTTATGTTCATTTGAGGTTTGTGTGTTAAATTTGCAAGTGTATTTGTAATTTTGTCAGTGTTATGGCCAAGGGGGCCAAGTGGGCTGGTCATTCTAGCGTATTTGGAATAGAATAACGTTGGTTCGATCCCCGCTTGGGTCATTTGACCATAACTTTTACCCTGGTTCAACAGATGTTATTGGGTAATTATTAATTAATAATTCATTAAAATAAACAATAATGGATTATTAATTGATGATATTAATACCTGTTTCTGGCCAGGCAGAATAGGTTGGTGAATTGCATTCCTCTTCACAAATCTATTAAAAAAAAAAAATTGCGAGACTGCACGTGTCTGTTTGTGGAAATGTATTCAATATAAATTTTAAATGTTATAATATATTTGCAACTTAGATTATAGATTATAGAATGCAAAAAAAACTACCTCGTTTATTCCCCCAGTTAGTTTACTATAATGAGAACGTGTTCTGAAGTATAATAATACGTTATATACAGCTCTTGAGTTGTTTTTTTTGTTGGTTTATTTACCGTGTGGGAAGTGGCTACGGCCGCGTGACGTCACCACCCAGACAGGCAGCATGTGTGTGCGTGCGCATGGCCGCGTGGGAGTCGTGACACACCACACACTGTACCGTTATACGTCATACGACAGACAGCTTTATAATATGTGTCGACTCGTATATCAGAGGATATATTATACGAGAGTAAATTTCTACAGGTTAATTAATAGATGTCTGCCGATAGCTCAGTTGATAGGGTGCTTTTATTCAACGCATAGAGCTAGGGTTCCAATCCCACCGAGGGTATCAGAAATGATTTCCAGTTTCGGGGTTTATTTCAAAACCAAAATAAAATACCGGCAAGGATTACTCAGCCGTGGTAAAAAACGAGTTCCAGCTTCAGGAGATGGTAAACTCCCACTTTAACTGAAGCATAAACTGAAGCGTAAAGATGGCCCACTTACCTGTACAGATAAAAAGGTTCCACTCACCACATGCAATCACGGGGAAACGCGTGGAAAAGTTACATTCTATTTTTAGTGCACTACCGTTGCTTATGGGAATGTATGTAATATAAATCTAAAATGTTTTTAATACTTGCAACTTTAATCTATAATCGTTGCAACTTAGATTATAGAATGTAGACCACAGTTTAAAATAACCACAAGAAATGCGTACCAGCTCATTCGGGAGCTGGGAAACCTCCACTTCAACTGAAGTGGTTGCCGTAAAGCCGGCCCCCTTACCTATAAACAAATAGTTCTCGATTCACTACATGCGACCCTTTCAAGGATAACGCGGCAAAATGTTTCACTATATGTGTAGCTTAGGGGCCGGCCATAAATTACGTCATCGATTTGGCCGATTTTTGATCCCCCCCCCCCCCCTACAATCATCCTATAGTCATTATCTAATGACCCCCCCTCCCCCTCTTGCTGTAATGATGGATGAGCTTAATAATTAATAATGTTAAATTACTTACATAATATTTTGTATATTTTGTAGAAATTGGTATTTACAAGAACGACGTCACTTTTGGTACTCGGAAATCATTTGCCATCATCCGCAGACCAGACTCCCCCCCCCCGAATGACGTAATATATGGACAGCCCCTTAGTAGCAAAGCCTCAGTTCCTTTAAGGCTGGATGAAGCTTTGTTGAACAGCTGTTTCGTAAAGTAAAAAGTTGGCTTTTAAACAATACTCCGGTCAAACAATGACCGGTCCGTAGCTCAGTGGTAACACTGCAGACTCTGAATGGGAAGGTTGTGGGTTCGAATCCCGGTGGAGCACAAAAAAATATACCATTTATATTTTCAAATTTGCTCTTCGCTGGGTTGAAAAATTCATAAACCTGTACCTACGACCGATCACCAAAGGTCCATCCAGCCTTACAGCAACTGGGTCTTCCTTGAGTATTGGCGCTTTGTAGAGACGACTAAGCTTGCAAACACCTCTGCGGGACTAAAAAAAGTGTCATAGACCCCTTAGAGTCTCTGGAATCTAGGGAGTCTCCGGCATAGGATGTCTTAAAAAAAAAAACATTTGACTCCTTCAGGAATAACGCGGCCATAAGTTTCACTATATGTGTAGCTTTGTAGTTTTAGTAGTGAATTCCCAGTTTGTGTAAGGCTGAATGGATTTTTAGTGACCGTTTTTTTTTGTACAGGCAAAAAAATATTGGTTAGTTTGTAAACAATTCTTCGAGGAGTTGGACACTAGACAGAGATCGGTAAAATTGTTTGATTTCTATCACATTGGAAACTATGAAGTTAAGCTTGCCGACACAGCTATCAAAATAATCTTCCTTTTCACAAACCTAATCATTTAATTTACTAATTAATTCTCCATACTGCAGATCAAGATGGATCTTAAAAGATTTGCTGCGTCTTCTATAGACCATCGCTTGTGCGTGACACTCTTGCATGCATCAACTTATGATATCTCGTCCCCTTAGTGCTTGTTTTCTTATCTTCAACAAAGGTAATTTCACATAATAAATGTTTGAACGTGTACTGGACCAATGTGTCTAATGAAAATTGGAAATTGATTTTAAAAATATTTAAAACAACTCTCACATTATCGTGTTTTACGTATTTATTTTAACTCAGATTGTGTAGAATGTGATTCTTAACGCAATTGCATTGATTGAGGTCATCTTTGAATCAAATGATGGATAAGACAAACAAGCACAGGGAGTGATTTGTAGACTAGATTTTTTTTTAACGAAAATATACACTAGATCTGTTTCAACTTACTTAAACGCAAATCGTCCTTGGTTAGAAGGAAAACACAGTGGCATGTAGCTGCAAGCAAACAAAAACTCGGGTAAAACTTTGAAATTTTATCAGATTGTTGGTGGCTTTCAAATTTAAGCCTGTGCGAACATTGTGCGCACGCGTTCTAAGTATTTTGATCAATACATGTGTAAATTTTTTAACGTAATATTCATAATATTCATAATATTCATATTCATAATTCATAATATTCATAAGGTCTTTATTGTTTTATCAATATGTACAAAGTATTACAATAAAAATAAATTTTAAAAATCTAATTACAATAAATACTCCCCAAAGTAAGCATAGCTTGTGTTTTGGGGAGGATTCCAACTTATCTTAACTTAAAATTAATCACTTAATAGATAAAAATCATAAAAAACAAAAATAATATATACACCATTTAGTCATTTACTCAGCAAAAACAGAAAGACAAAAAATAAAATAAAATAACATAAAGAGGTAACATGTTTAAATAGAAAATACAGAAATAGGAATTATACATATATACACACATGTAGATATATGAAAAAAATAACAAAAATAATAATGATAAGAATAATATACAAAAAACCAATCAAATATAAACACTCAACTATTTACACCTCTTTCAAATATTTGCTGATCATGTACTCAATGGCCTTAGGATCTGCGTGCTTATCATGCTTATACCTGGAAAAAAGTGCATTGTACCACCTTACACCCAAATAATCGTAGTGATGTTGGCCGGTTGCTGTATTCTTTCTAGGAACTTTGATTAGAAGCGACTCTCTACGCGATCTACCACTCGGGATTACAATATCCCCCGGATTATATCCGTGGATAAAGTAATCCTTATGAACTTGGTAGAGAGCCGCTCTCTTATACAATTGGTCAATTGTTAGCATCGGAAAGTCATGATATAATTGCAATGTGGAATAGTCGAAAGGTAATTTAAGACATTGTGTAAATTTGCAGTTGCTGGTCCTCTGGCCTGGAACCACCTGCCACATCATGTGAGAGAGCTAGAGGACCATGGAAAGTTCCGAAATGCACTGAAGACAAGAAAATTACTGGCATCACATGCTCAAACGCCCTTGGAGTGACTACATCACGAAACGACGCTATAAAGAAATCATCATGACCGGTCCGTAGCTCAGTGGTAGCATTTCGGACTCTGAATGGGAAGGCTGTGCGTTCGATTCCCGGCGGAGCACAAAAAAGATACCATTTATATTTTCAAATTTGCTCTTCGCTGGGTTGAAAAATTCATAAAACCTTTACCAATGACCGGTCACCAAAGGTCCGTCCAGCCTTACGGCGACAGGGTACTTCTTGAGAATTGGCGCTTTCTAGCGACGACGATCAAGCTCGTAAAAAGGTCTATATCTCAAATGGTAGAATGTTTACATTCCATGCCGAGAGCAAGGGTTCGATCTCAAAGGTTTACTCAGCCTTCACGAGAAATGAGAACCAGCCCCCCCGGGAGCTGGGAAACCCCCACTTAAACTGTTGTGAGGCCGCCCCCTTACCTGTAAAAATAAATAGGTCCCGAAGCGCCACTGCAAGAAATTACACTATATGTGTAACTTTGTTGTGTTTTCTTTATCAACTCATCATCACCGACTATCCCAGCTACCCTAATAAGTGATTCTTGGACGAATGAGGGCTCAAAGAACTGCATTAAAAAATGACACGCAAGAATGTTGAATCTTAAACGATCGTCTGTAGAAGCGCAAGCAGTGTTGCGATTGTAAAAAAATGAATGATAGTTTTAAACTGGGTTTAATGTTATCTATTGTTATTTAATGTTATCTATTGTTATTTATTGACGATAGCATTTTGTTTAAATTCTTCCATCAATCATTCAATACAATAAACTTGTTGAATCGCACGAAACAATTCATCTGAGAGAATTCTGTTTCTCCATACCTAAATCTAAATCTAAGCTGCAAAGATATATATCATTTAAGATTCATATTGAACGCATTCCCACAAGCAGACATTTATAAGTTCGCGCTAACACATCGCACGTTTAATAATAAATAAAAAATTGAGAAAATCAAGAACAATGCGAGAAGAATAGTTAGAATGCGACAGCCGTTCAATTTGGACGAATATGACCGAGATAAAACATCGGTCGCCTTTTTCATCCCATACAAGTTGTACTGGTTGTCTGAACTTCAAACGTGATTTCCCAACATTCTTATTTTTTGAGTTATTGCTCTTTATTATTAAACGTGTGACATGCCGCATGTGGACCTACAATATAACAACACAATCTCAAATGAACATAAGCCCTGCAACTCTTGCCAGCCTTCCCTGAAACAAGGGTGACATTGGCAAAGTGAACCATTTTTTACAGTATGGGTGGTCAGCCTCATACCAACCTATAAGTCAAGAAATTCACACGACCGCTTCGGGGAAAACGCTGCACGAGGTTACACTAGTTACGCCTCTCGAGGAATCGATCCCAGTAGATTCTGATTACGTGTCGAAAGCGTTAACCACTAGACTACAGACCGGTCTGGTAACTAAATCCAATTCATTTTGGTACTAAGCCAAAAATAATGAATAAAAGTAAATCGCCACCTTAAAAGTAAAACCGAATAAGTGCTGATTTACTAATTTGAGAAATCGTGGATAAAACATTTTGTTGGGAGTAACTTCTCATAGTAAGTGAACTAATTATAAGGAAGTGCTCATAAAATACGTTCTAAACTACAGGATTTTTACACTTCTTAAGTGTTTTCATACACCCACAGATTTGGAGTTCTTCACTTCGGGTGGCAGTCTGTTCCACTCCACAGGTCCCACAACACGGAAAGCACGGTCCCCGAAATTTGTACGGATCTGACGGTGCAGCTGAATCAAATCGATCGCACCATCGCCTGCGGATCTGAGTGTCTGCCTCCTCACACCCATCTCAACAGGCGAAATCATGTCAGTCAGATAAGGTGGAGCCAAGCCATTGATGGCTTTATATACCACCAGACAATCCTAGGATTGGTTTGCAGCAATATCTTTTACTCTTCTTCTCCATTCTTCCCTATCTTGTGCGTCTCTTTTTAGGTCTGCATATGATGAGCAGCGCACGTCCACCAATAGGTCCTCCAGGTACTCTTGGCGTGGGCGTCCCCTAGAGTTGGTCCCCTCGGTCATCCCCTCCATTATGGCATGCAAGAGATCTTCTTGTCGTATTACATGGCCGATCCATCTTGCACGCATTTCGGACAAGGTCCTGAGCAGATGCCTTCCTCCTTCGATTCTTTGGAGAACCCCAGGAAATTCCTAATAGTCTTCTATACGACCACATCTCGAAAGAATATGAGCCTTTTTAAAAAAAACCCATGTTTTCTCATTATGTCACTTATTTAGTTTTACTTTTAAGCTATCGAAATAATGATGTAACCGAATGATGACCCATAGATCATTTGCTTTCAATCATAATATTCAATTAAGATGGTAGAAACTGCGTCATTGTAGCTGTTACTAAAGCTTTACATAGATCTGTGTGGAGAAGAAATTGAAAATTAATAACTAGTCTAGAATAAAAAATAGCTCAAAGATGCATACACATAAATAAATATATTTCGAATGACATTTCATTTCGAAATCAGATAAATAAATAAAACTGATAATATTGTACTTTTTTTTATAATTACAAAAAAAAATCATAACGCAATTCTCTGACTTATATTTGTCAGACCATAGGACAGATTTACAGGTTTGTCAGCGTAAAAGAAGAAAATGAATGAAAAAGGTGATGGATATGAATAAATTGAAAGAGGTATGTAAGGATATGAAAAAATGGAGGCAGCTCTGAAGAGGCTCTGGCCATCCCTAGAGGAATGGCGACAGAGTTACAGCCAGATTCATAGGTTTGTACATCATCAATTAATTATTATTAAGCTACACATATAGTGAAACTTTTTGGCGCGTTCTCCCCAAAGGAGTTGCATATGTCGAGTAAAACTTATTTAAATTTCAGGTAAGGGGCCGATTTTACGCCAATCAAATCAGTTGAAGTGAGGGTTTCCTAGCTCCCGAAGTGGCTGGTACTCATTTCTTGTACAGGTTGAGTAAACCTTAACGGTATTTATTTTGAGTTTTGAAATAAATAATATGAAATAAGAAGAGAATGATAATTCCTTGACTTATAGGTTGGTATGAGGCTGACCACCCATACTGTAAAAAATGGTTCACTTTGCCAATGGCACCCCTGTTTCAGGGAATGTCGGCAAGAGTTGCAGGGCTTATGTTCATTTGAGGTTTGGATTTTATTTGTAAGTACACAATCAGCATTTGTAAGCTCAAACTACCTACTCGTGTTTGTTTGTGGGCATACATCTGAGAGCTTTGAATGAATATATCCTTGCAACTTAGATTATAGATTAAAGGGTGAGCCTCAAACCAAACTATTAGTCAAGGAACACAAAATTTTCGAGAAGTAAAATAAAAATAAATAAATAATGAAATGGCATATTCTGATTTCGTTGAGAGTCCGCACATGTGTAGGTACCTAGTTTAAAATAATCATCGTGATTAGAAATGGCCCCCTCGTCCAATCTCACTGAGAAATGTCTATCGACGCAAAAACCACCCATGACAAATGTCGACCATCACTCACTGCAGCCAACCGCAAGTTCTCTACCATTCCAAGTCGGATCTATTGACGTATAATTTATGTGGACGCGAAACATGCTTACGGCCGGCGTTGAAGCATATGTAGTATGACACACAACTGTCAGACTGAGTTGTCATACGCTGACTATAATCACAAATACATTGTTACGAATATGCAGGATATTGTGTATTTGGGTAGCTGTGTCTGTGTTGGTTTGATAATAATTATAAATCGCTCTAGAAATACATTAACGCTTAGGTAAATAATTTATATTTGTGTTGAATCGAGTGTTCTGGCAAACCTTAGCAAGGTGATAGGTAGCGATTCTTCATGTTTCGAGAATGATTTTTATTTTTAGTATAAATCAAGGACCAAATCCATGTGGGGGTCAGTAATCATTCAACCATCGTGCCGGTTGATAGCTCAGTTGGTAGAGAGCTTGCATTCCATGTCGAGAGCTCGGGTTTGACTCCCACTGAGGTAGTCATGAATGATTTCCTGTTACGGTGTTTATTTCAAATCTAAAATTAAAATACTGGCAAGGTTTAATCAGCCATGACGAGAAATGAGTACCAGCAAGTAACAGCTTGTGGTTAGCGTAAGGCTGGCCATGAAAATAATAAATAAGAGGTTTGACTCGCCACATGCAACCCCTTCCTGTAAAACGCCTAAAGAAGTTACACTATATGTGTAGCTTGGTAGAAAAAAACATGTATCGAAAATCGGCGATCATTAAAGCTGTTTCTACCTTGTGTACTGTGGCTCAAAACAGGGACTTGGTGCCTTTGTTAAGCCATTGTCTATTCACAAATCAGTTAAAAAGAAAACAGTGTCCGGTCCTTTATAAAATGTAGTATCTGTCGATGGCTTGATCACGCATGTTCTCAGATCGTTCTAAATTTGAACTTCTGAGAGGGTCACACTCGCGGAAGCCAAAAACAATATTTCAAAAATAGATTATTCCGTGACGCATAAAAGAGGAGGACCGAGAAAAGATTAGATTGATCAATCAAGCGAATTTACAAATGAGTGGAATATCAAAAAATTTCAAAGAAGACTCAAAGATAAGAAAGTTTCAAACATAATAATAATAATACTTATATCAGGATATACGTTGGGATGCGGCTGACCACCCATGCTCTAGAAATGGTTCACTCTGCCAATGTCACTCCTGTTTCAGGGAAGGTCAGCAGGAGTTGCAGGGTGTATGTTCATTTGAGATTCGGGTTTTCATATTGTAGGACAACATGCGGCATGATAAAGCGCGAACTTAAACATGCCTGTTTCGTGAAAATGCATATAATGTGAATCTCTAATGTTACATATATTTTGCAACTTAGATTCGATTAGATTAGATTAGGATGATTTATTTGGTGAGCTTAGTCGTCGATATAGAAAGTACCGATTCTCAAGCAAGACCCAGTTGCTGTAAGGCTGGATGTACCTTCCTTTGGTGACCGTTCTTTTTGCAAACGTATATGATTTTTTTTTTCATATTTAAAAAAAAAAATTGTACATTTTTTGTGTTCCACTGGGGTTCGAACCCACTACCTTCCAATCACAAGTCCAATGTGTTGACCACTAGACTACGGGCCGGTCTATTATCCGGCATATTCTGTTTTAGGTATGCGAGTATTTGTCACGTGACGTTTGGTCCTTGTTTTGTCATTGTGATGTTTTGTCATGTGATGTTTTGTCATGTGATGTTTTGTCATGTGATGTTTTGTCATGTGATGTTTTGTCATGTGATGTTTTGTCATGTGATGTTTTGTCATTGTGATGTTTTGTCATGTGATGTTTTGTCATGTGATGTTTTGTCATGTGATGTTTTGTCATGTGATGTTTTGTCATGTGATGTTTTGTCATGTGATGTTTTGTTATGTGATGTTTTGTCATGTGATGTTTTGTCATGTGATGTTTTGTCATGTGATGTTTTGTCATGTGACGTTATGTCATGCGATGTTTTGTCACTGTGCTATTCTCGTAAAAATGTAGATACATTTACAGCTTAGATTACTTTATTACATAAATCCTAACAAAGCAGCAGGTCCAGATAATATTCCACCAAAAGTCATTTTGGCTATTGCAAAATCCATCGCAAAACCATTGACATTTATTTTCAATCTATGTATGAAAAGATGCACATTTCCGCAAATTTGGAAACTCACCAAAGTCATCCCCATACATAAATCTGATTCTAAGACAGATGTTCATAACTATAGACCAATCTCTATACTATCAACATTTGCTAAAATATTTGAAAGTTTGATTCATAAGAATCTACTAGAAAATATTAAATCTCGTATCACCATACATCAACATGGCTTCCTGCCAAATAGATCTACTGTCTCTAATCTTCTTATTATTAGTACAGACGTAGCTTCTAATCTGGATTCTCAGCTCCAGACAGATGTAGTGTATACCGATTTTTCGAAAGCATTTGATCAGGTAGATCATGACATCCTTCTTGAAAAAATGCATGTTCTTGGGTTTTCTAAATCCCTCTTATTTTTCTTTGCCTCCTATTTGAGGAACAGGCAACAGTACGTCGAGTTAAATGGCTTTACCTCTAATACCTTTCAGCCATTATCCGGCGTTCCTCAAGGATCAAATCTGGGTCCATTGGCCTTTATTATATTCATTAATGATATAGTAGATACCATTAAGTACAGCTCTTGTCTTCTTTATGCAGATGATTTGAAGGTTTACACGAAAGTCGTAGATATTCACGACTGCATAAATCTGCAAGATGATTTAGATGCATTAGCAGCTTGGGCTGAAAAAACAAGCTCTTCTTTAACTCAAAGAAATGTGTCTCAATGTCGTTCACTAAATCTTTCAGACCCATCTTGCATGAGTACAGTATTGGTGGGCAATTACTGTCTCGTGTGAAATCAATGCGGGATCTGGGAGTTGTGTTTGATCCTGCACTGAAGTTCTCCGATCATATAACGCAGCTGATGACTAAGTGCTACCAGCTGCTGGGATTAGTAATCAGAGTGAGCAAACAACTCACTGAGCCCAGAGCGATGGTTGACGTCTTCAGCTGCGTAATACGATCCAAATTAGAGTACGCTGTCGAGGTTTGGACTCCTTACCAGCGGAAGTACATAGATATGATAAAACAAGTCCAAAAAAAGTTTCTCAGGTATCTCCTCATGAGGCGGTGTGGAAGTTATCCACAATTCATGCATCATGAAGAGCTACTTCGGGAGACTGGGTTTAGAAGCCTGGAAACGAGACGCAACAGGTCCCTTATGGTGCTCACTCATAAGGTCATCAACGGCTTAATTGACAGTCCCACCCTGTTGGAGGGCTACAGGTTGTATGTGCCTGACGACTACACCCGAGGGCGAGGACATGATCTATTTCATGTACCGAAAAGCCGTACTGATGTCGTGGCGCAACACCCTGTGACTCGGAGTATAAAGCTCTTAAATAAGTCTAATATAGACATTTTTGAGTGTAATTTAATAACATTTAAAAATCTTGCAATAGAGTTCCTCCCAGCGTGTTGATAGCTGTGAGGGTGCACTGTAATAAGGGTGACCTGTTGTGCACAATTAAAAAAAAAAAAAAAAAAAAAAAAAAATATTCATTATTTATTTCAGCTTCTGCAGAGTTTTGAGTAATTCTCAAACGTCTCAGATTATTGTATCTCCATAAATTCTATACTGCGTTTTAATACATCGTCTTCCCAGTGATTGTTTGGCTTATCTACTATTAGATTTAAAGATGATCTTCAAATCAAATTGTCTTAAGAATCACATTCTACACTATCTGGGCTAAGAAAAATACGTAATAATGTGAGAGTTGTTTCTTAATATTTACACAATCAATTTCCAGTTTTAATAAGACACATTAATCCAGTACACTTCAAACATTGCTCATGTGATACTCATTCCTGCGCGAACATTGTGCGCACGCGTTATGGGGCATCCACACGCTTGTGGCAAACGCCGTTCGGCTAGTAGTGTAAGAGCTAGACATATGAAACCTTACCTCATCAACTACCAGGCAGAGACATGGTCAGGCTGGTTGTTTGCATCGAGTACATGATTTTTTCACAGATCCAAAACGCTCCAGGATAGGAAAAGGCAGATCTGTGAAAAAATCATGTACTCGATGCAAACTACCAGCCTGACCATGTCTCTGCCTGGTAGTAGATGAGGTAAGGTTTCATACGTCTAGCTCATAGACTACACGCCGCAAGGCGCTTGCCGCAAGCTTGTGGATGAGCCATTATAAATCTTTTGATCGATAATTTGTCAATTTCTAAACGTAAAAGGCATTATTTGAATACGTCATGGCATGGAATGAGTTACCGGTATCTGTGTTTCCATCCCAATTTAACCTTGCCCTTTTCAAATCCAATATCAATCGCCATTTCCTCTCAGTGTCTCAAAACAAAGCAACGCCACACACACCACAGCACTGCGCAGCTAACGGCCCTGCAACCGGACATGGACAACTGCCACATCACCAACACCTCTGCGGCACTATAACAAGTGTCATAGACCCTTAGAGTCTCTCGAATCTAGGGAGTCTCCCGCATAGGCTTTCTTAAAAAAAAAAAAAAATGTAATTATTGGATGCCAAAAAAGCACGCAAATACAGGATTTCACATGTTTTTTTTTTTTTTTTTTAAATTATTGATTTTGACAGGACTGGGGACAATTGTGCTCCAAAGTATATATCAGTGCCGTAAGTTAGTTTTTATTCGTCTATGACTCAAGTGAAATTACCTCTGTTGGAGATAAGCCACACAAGCACTGAGTAAGTTTATTATATGATGAAGATAATAGAGAATGAAATTATAGCTTTATTGTCTGGATAGCATGCTGAGATGTAAATGAACAAAGTAAATTATTACTTTAGTGCTATGAAATAAAGCAAAGAAATTATAGTAATTGTTAATTTTGAAAAGTGATCTGTCAATGTTGGTTGCACAATGGTGCAGTGTGAACTTAGCTGCATATAGACCGGTCCGTAGTCTAGTGGTAACACTTTAGATTCGTAAATGGAAGGTTGTGGGTTCAAATACCGGCGGAGCACAATAAATGTACCATTTATATTTTCAAATATGCACTTCGCTGGGTCGCAAAATTCATATGTCTTTAATAAAGACCGGTCACTTAAGTTCCATCCAGTGTTACAGAAAATGGGTCTTGCTTGAGAATTGGTGCAAGCTTGTAAAAAGTCCCGTCGATAGCTCAGTTGGCAGTATGCTTGCATTCCATGCCGAAAGCTCGGGTTCAAATCCCACCGGGGGTGTCTGAAATGATTTCCCGTTTCGGTGTTTATTTCAAACTCAAAATAAATACCGGCTAGGTTTACTCGGCCTTTACAAAAAAAATGAGAACCATCCCCCTCGGGAACTGGGAAATCCCCACTTCAACTAAAGGTGTTTTGTTGGTGTTATGGCCGAAGGAGCCAAGTGGGCCGATCGTTCTAGCGTGTTTGGATTGGAATATCGTTGGTTCGATCCCCGCTTGGGTCATTTGACAATAACTTTGACCCCGGTGTAACAGATGTTATTAGGTAATTATTAATTAATAAAATTCATTAAAATAAACAATAATGAACTATAATTCATTATTGTTAATAATTATTAATTGATGATGTATATGATAGCTTATGGAGAGAATGAATGAGGAAAGACTGACGAAGAAAGTATATGTTGGTAGAATAGATGGATGTCGTGGTAGAGGAAGACCGAGAAAGGTATGGATGGACCAAATATCCGAAATTGCGAATGAATGGAATATCCAGAGTCATAATAAAAGAAGAGCTTGTATGAAGAAGGTTATGACTCTGGAGGAAATGAAAGAAGTATGTAAGGATAGAAAGAAATGGCGGTTGATCTGTGATGTTGGCGGCTGGGGTTTGTTAAAGTAAAATTGGTTTTGTGATTTAGTTTCTTATGTCAATGTATATATTGTTATTTTATTGATTTTAAAAATGTAATTTGTCATGTATGTTCCTTGACTTATAGGTTGTTATGCGGCTGACCACCCATACTGTAAAAAAATTGGTTCACTTTGCCAATGTCACCCCTGTTTCAGGGAAGGACGGCAAGAGTTGCAAGGCTTATGTTCATTTGAGATTGGGTTTTTATATTGTAGGTCCACATGCGGCATGTGTTAGCGCGAAATTATACATATCTGCTTGTGGGAATGCATTTAATATAAATCTTAAATGATATATATCTTTGCAGCTTAGATTAGATTAGATTAGATTAGATAGCAGAATAGGTTGGAATTGCATTCCTCTTCACAAATATATTTAAAAAAAAAGTTATTGGCGTGAGGCCGGCCTCTTTATCTGTAAAAAAACAAATAGATCCTGAATTGCCAAATGCTACCCCTTCGGATTTAACGCAGGCAAGAAGTTACACTATATGTGTAGCTTAGTAGCATTATTTTCTATTGATAGATTCACATAGAATATGTTTGTATTGACGTATAATTTAATGGATGCACGTTTATGGAATGTTCTTGAAGACGCTATGACATCACTTCCCACTGACCTGTGACCTCGCAATTATGCTCATGTACATACAAGACTATTTTAAAAAAAATATTGAATTTAAATACTATACATGTAAAATACTAGCCATTCATACAGCAATATGTTTACCTTTTATGGTAAAAAAACGACGCACTCAATCTCAAAAATGACCCTCTTCTTCTTCTTCTTTCAGTGCCTCGGCGAATCTGATCTAATCTAATCTAAGTTGCAAAGATACGCTACATTGGAGATTCACATAACGTGCATTCTCACAACCAGACACGTACAAGTTCGCGCTTGCACATGCCTCATGTGAACCTACAACATAAAAACCAAATCTCAAATGGACATACACCCTGCAACTCTTGCCGTCCTATTTTGGCAGACATTGGCAAAGTGAACCATTTTTACAGCATGGGTGGTCAGACGCATACCAACCTATAAGTCAAGGAACAGCGAATATTGTAGTTATTTTCACTTTAAATTCTGCGGCTTGAAATAAGAACTTGGTGCTTTTGTCAAACTGCGGTCGGAGGTATTTTAGCCACGATGTCCTTCGGCGTCCCTGAGTTCTTCTCACCTTAATCTTACCCTGTATGGTAGGGGGGTGATCAGAGGGGACATTTTATCAATGCCACTCCTGTTTCAGGGGAGATCGCCAAAAGTTGCAGGGCCTATTAAAATAAAAATAATATTAGGATGTTTTTTTTGTTGTAAGAAAGCCTGTGTGGGAGACTCCCTAGATTCAAGAGACTCTAGGGGTCTATGACACTTGTTATAGTGCCGCAGAGGTGTTCGTGATGTCGCAGTTGTCCTTGTCCGGTTGCAGGGCCGTTAGCTGCGCAGTGCTGTCGTGTGTGTTGCGTTGCGTTGTCTTTTGCGCTGTTTTTGCGTGTATCACACCTCAAGAGCTCTCTGCGAGCTTAGTCGTCGCTGTAGAAAGCGTCAATTCTCAAGCAAGACCCAGTTGCTGTAAGGTTGGGTGGACATTTAGTGACCGGTCTTTGGTAAAGGTATATGAAGTTTTGACCCAGCACAAAACATATATGAATATTTAAATGGTATTTTTTTTGTGCTTCGACGAGATTCTAACCCACAACCTTCCATTTACGAGTCAAAGATGTTCCACTAGACTACGAACCGATCAATGTTCATTTAAGGTATACATTTTAATTTGTAAGTACACATGCAGCATTTGTAATTTCGAACATGCTGCGCATGTGTGCATACAAAATAAGCCAAACCAGCTCACATGAACATAAACTTTGTAACTCCTGCCGCTTTTCCATGAAACCGGTGTGGCATTGGCAAAAGTAAACGAAGTTGTATAGCATGGTGGATCAGCCTCATATCAACCTATTGGCTATTAGTCAAGGAACCTATGGGTAAAACCTCCGGTCGATAGCTCAGTTGGTAGAGTGCTTGCATTCCATGCTGTGAGCTCGGGTTCGAATACCACCGAGGGTGTCAGAAATGATTTCCCGTTTCGGTGTTTATTTCAAACCCAAAAATAAAATACCGGCAAGGTTTACTCAGCCTTCACAAGAAATGAGTACCAGCCCCCCTCGGGAGCTGGGAAACCCTCCACTTCACTGAAGTGGTTGGCGTAAGGCCGGCCCCATTACCTGTACAAATAAATAGGTTCAACTCGCCACATGCGACCCCTTCGGGGATAACGCGGCAAGAAGTTACACTATATGTGTAGCTTAGTTGCGTTTGCGTTGCGGTCCATCCATACCTTTCTCGATCTTCCTCTACCACGTCATCCATCTATTCTTGCAACACATACCTTGTTCGTCAGTCTTTCATCGTCCATATGTCCAATCCAGTTAACACTATATGTGTAGCTTAGTTGCGTTTTTTTTTGTTTTTTTTGCGTAAACGTTTTTATACTTAGAGTGTTTCTGTTTCTGTGACGGTGTCCCATTGCCACTAGATGCAAAAAAAACAGTGGATATGTTAACAAAAACCTGAAGCGTGAGGGGAATACTAAAAATATCGTCACCTTAAAGGTAAAACTAAATAAGTACTAACTCACTGATTTAAGAAATCGTGGATAAAACATTTTATTGGGAGTAACTTCTCATAGTAAGTGAACTAATTATAAGGAAGTGCTCATGACGAACTTGTAAACTACAAGATATTTACAAGAGATACTACAAGAGATGTTTGCTTACGATTGTGGAAGCGCGCAACCCTCCCAAACCGGCTTGCCTCCTCTATCTCCGTGTCTCTGTGCAGCAGATAGTCCAGTCACTAGAAAACAAAGATCGCTAATCTAATCTAAAGTAACTTACACACGACTAACCTGCACAAATAGAGCAATTTATACTTTGTTCCCGGAGGGGTCACATATCGCCACTTTAAAAGTGGGGATTCACTGATTTCAGATATCGTTGATAAACATTATATTGTGTGTAACTTCTCATAGTAAGTGAACTAATTATAAGGAAGTGCTCATGACAACCTTCTAAACTACAGGATTATCACACTTTTGTAGTGTTTTCTCTCGTAGAAAATTGGAAAAAAGATGCATTTATCTGATACACCCATGTTAGCTTAATATGTCACATATTAAGTTTTACTTTTAAGGTATTGAGATATAAATGCAGAATGCATTTACTTTGAAACCATAAATTTCCTTTGAAAATAAAACAGACAGTATGCTCTGTCGATGGCTCAATCGGTCGGGGATTGACTCTCTGAACGAGAGGTATGGATTTGAATCCTAAATTAAAATACAAAACATGGTAAAAGTTTGAAGGTTTGTGGATTAACATAGTGAAGAAATGAAAGAAGTATGTAAGGATAGAAAGAAATGGCGGTTGATCTGTAATGTTGGCGGCTAGGGTTTGTTAAAGTGAAATTGGTTTTATGTTTTAGTTTTTTTTATGTCCCTGTTTATGTTACTATTTATTGATTTAAAAAATGTAATTTGTCATGTATGTTCCTTGACTTATAGGTTGGTATGCGGCTGATAACCCATACTGTAAAAAATGGTTCACTTTGCCAATGTCACCCCTGTTTCAGGGAAGGACGGCAAGAGTTGCAGGGCTTATGTTCATTTGAGATTTTGTTTTTATAATGTAGGTCCACATGCGGCATGTGTTAGCGCGAAATTATACATGTCTGCTTGTGGGAATGCATTTGATGTAAATCTTAAATGATATATATCCTTGCAGCTTAGATTAGATTAGATTAGATTAGAAGATTAAATTAATGGATGAAATGAAAGAAGTATGTAAGGACAGAAAGAAATGGCGATTGATCTGTAATTCTGGCGGCTAGGGCTAGGGTTTCTCAACTTTTCCATTCTTTTTGTAAATTAGAGTTTTGTTATTTGTATTTGATTTTAATATTTCTCCATTTGTTTATGTCTGAAATGTTATTTTTTGTATATATTCCATGAATTATAGGTTGTTATGCGGCTAACATACGTACTGTAAAAATGGTTCACTTTGCCAATGTCACCCCTGTCTCAGGGAAGGACGGCAAGAGTTGCAGGGTGTATGTCCATTTGAGATTTGGTTTTTTATGTTGTAGGTTCACATAAGGCATGTGCAAGCGCGAACTTGTACGTGTCTGGTTGTGAGAATGCATGTAATGTGAATCTCCAATGTAACATATCTTTGCAACTTAGATTAGATTAGATTAGAAGAACTCCCTCGTATTTTCTCATCAAATATAATTGCTGTATGTGTCGATAAAACAGTCACCGAATGGCTGCAGCTGTCTGTTTAACCGACGCGACACTCTATTTAAATTTTAATTGGGCCTTGTGTTTAGCGCAGGCGCACAATACCGGCCGCAGCGTGTGTATGCGCCAACGTACACGTTGAGAAATCAAGACCAAAACTGGAAGAAGCCTCTCTGTACACAATTAAGGTTGGCGGTAAGAGAAGGTTGGGATCGAACCATTAAAAGCAGAATAAAATGCTTTAAATCAAGTACTCTCCCATTCAGTATAATATACCGTTATGTTTTTAGGGTTCAAATAATCTTCAAATTAAAAGAACTGGTCTTTTTTACAGGAAGTTTATTTTACACTTAGATTTATTTAACAATTTATTTTTATTTTTTACACTTTTACATTTATTTCACAGGTGGTTTGTGTTCACTTATACTGTATTTTGTGTTTAAAAGTAGAGTGTCGTATGAAGACTGTTTGTCTGCAAGCTGTTCGCGCCCTTTTATACCTCAGCAATAGAAAATTACTAGATGTGGATTTCGCTAGAATCTTCTCGAAGCAGATAATCTAGTGGCTTCTTTCTAAAATTTCTTTACCCTAGATCTAAATCTAAGCTGCAAAGATATATATCATTTAAGTATTATATTAAATGCATTCCCACAAGCAGACATGTATAATTTCGCGCTAACACATGCCGCATGTGGACCTGCAATATAAAAACCCAATCTCAAATGAACATAAGCCCTGCAACTCTTGCCGTCCTTCCCTGAAACAGGGGTGACATTGGCAAAGTGAACCATTTTTTTACAGTATGGGTGGTCAGCCGCATACCAACCTATAAGTCAAGGAATAGACAAGGAAATACACATGAAAATAAATAGGTCCGCAATTGCCACATGCGACCCTTTTTGAAATTACGCAGGCGAGAAGTTACACTATATGTGTAGCTTAGTTGCGTTGCCTGCGCATTGTGTCGCAAGTCCTGTGCTCATTTCACACAGTGTAAGTGCAAGTAGCAGACGCAAGTTAGAAGTGTTAGTGGATCTTCTGCCGTGTGAACATATCGACTTGTTTATTGCTGACGCGACCTACATCTCGCAAACCTTATCTAGCGATTTATATATCTAACACGTCTTAAGAAATCTCATACAAAGAGTGTTTCACATTTAGCTCAAAGACTTTATACTTAATGAAAAGGACAAACTTAGCTTGGTGGATTTACACTGGATGAAAAGGACAAACTGAGCTTTGTGTTTGTATATTGACAAACTAAGCTTGGTGATAAAAGAAAAACAGCTTTGTTTTCGATTACGTGAGTATTTATTTTTATACCACAACCGGTTTCGCAAACATCCGTTTGCATCGTCAGGTGGATCAATTAATACTAAATGGCTTAGTACGGAATCATCTAGAGGGCGTCAATGTGTAAGGGTATGAGGGAGGGGAGAAGGGGGAGGGTGCAGGATGGCCATATGTGGAGTTTTTTTTAAAAAAATTTTTTTTAGTTTACTAGGCAAGGGGGCCGATCCCCCCCTGTTAAAAACCAATATAAATCGCAATTTCCTTTTACAGGCAAGGGGGCCGATCCCCCCCTGTTAAAAACCAATATAAATCGCAATTTCCTTTTACAGGCAAGGGGGCCGATCCCCCCCTGTTAAAAACCAATATAAATCGCAATTTCCTTTTACAGGCAAGAAAGCCGATCCCCCCCTGTTAAAAACCAATATAAATCGCAATTATCTTTTACAGGCAAGGGGGCCGATCCCCCCCTGTTAAAAACCAATATAAATCGCAATTTCCTTTTACAGGCAAGGGGGCCGATCCCCCCCTGTTAAAAACCAATATAAATCGAAATTTCCTTTTACAGGCAAGGGGGCCGATCCCCCCCTGTTAAAAACCAATATAAATCGCAATTTCCTTTTACAGGCAAGGGGGCCGATCCCCCCCTGTTAAAAACCAATATAAATCGCAATTTCCTTTTACAGGCAAGGGGGCCGATCCCCCCCTGTTTAAAACCAATATAAATCAAAATTTCGTTTTATTGCCTCCAAACAAAGACGACGCAACGCAAGACACACCACATCACTACGCATCTAACAGCCCTACAACAAGTGTCATAGATTATTTTAAATTTGGGGAGTCTCCCGCACAGGATTCCTAAAAAAAAATGGTTGTAGGAGTTTCCCAGCTCCTGAAGGCTGGTACTCATTTGTAGTGAACCTGCCGGTATTCTATTTTGGTTTTGAAATAAACAACGAAAAGGGAAATCATTTTTGACACCCTCGGTGGGATCCGAACTCGAGCTCTCGGCATGGAATGCAAGCACTCTACCAACTGAGCTATCGACCAGACCAACGAGAAGAATTCAAGTAATAAACGCTTGACTTATGCGTTGGTATGAGGCTGATCACTCATACTGCAAGAAATGGTTCACCCCTGTTTTAGGGAAGGTCGGCAAATATTGCAGGGCTTGTGTTCATTTGAGGCTTAGATTTTGTTTTGTAAGAATACATGCAGCATTTTTAAGCGCAAACTTACACGTGTCTGTTTGTTGACAATATATAAATGCCAATATATCTTTACAACTTCGATTTAGGGTACAACCAATAAATAACAATAAATGTACTCGTATACCAGCAACAACAACTATAAGACCGGACCAAAAGGTTTTTTTCGCGTGTGAACAAATTTATATTACGTACATCGCTTGCGAAACTAACTTCTTCTCCTCATTCTTCTCCCTCTTATTATAGATCAAGGATGATGATGATGATGATGAGTTGATGATTTCTTTATAGCGCCGTTTTGTGATGTAGTCACTCCAAGGACGCTTGTGCAAATGTTGCAAGAAATTTGCTTGTCTTCAGTGTATTCCGAAAATTTCAAGTTCGGGCTTTCCCATGCCGCATGTGAACTTACAACATAAAAACCAAATCTCAAATGAACATAAGCCCTGCAACTGTTGCCGACCTTCCCTGAAACAGGGGGAAATTAGCAAAGTGAACCTTTGATTACAGCATGGGTGGTCAGCCGTATACCAACCTATAAGTCAAGGAACCTACACAACAAATTCCATTTTTAAAATCAATAAATACTAATATTTATGGATATCAAAAACTAAAACAGAAAACGAATTCCAATTTATAATTTTAAAAACCCTAGCCCTAGCCGCTAACATTACAGATCAACCACCATTTCTTTCTGTCCTTAAATAGTTCTTTCATTTCATCCAAAGTCATAACCTTCTTCATACAGGCTCTCCTTTTATTATCTATAATCTATAATCTAAGTTGCAAGGATATATTCATTTAAAGCTCTCAGATGTATGCCCACAAACCAACAAGTGTAGTTCGCGCTTACAAATGCTGAATGTGTACTTACAAATAAAATCCAAACCTCAAATGAACATAAGCCCCACAATTTTTGCCGACCTTCCCTGAAACAGGGGTGACATTGGCAAAGTGAACCATTTTTTACAGTATGGGTGGTCAGCCTCATACCAACCTATAAGTCAAGGAATATGACTCTGGATATTCCATTCATTCGCAATTCGGAAATTTGGTCCATCCATACCTTTCTCCGTCGTCCTCTACAACGACATCCATTTATTCTTGCAACGTATACTTTCTTTTAGACCCCATTGTAAATTAATTTTGATTTGTGTGCATGCAACGATACTGATTGTTGTTGATTGCGAAGCCCTTTCATAGAATTGACGGTTCAATACAAATGTATGACAGTAATGTGACGTCATGCGGCCGCGCCAGTCCTAGGATGATTTATGACGATATTAAACATAGGAATTGCATGATCTTATGCCATTCTCAACACTTCGCTGCCTTAGTTCTTGTTTATCGTATACGCCATTGAGAAAATTTTACATGAGCAATGTTTGCATGTGTACTGGACCAATGTGTCTTATGAAAACAAGAATTTATTTATTTAAAAAATATTTAAAAGAACTCTCACATTATCGAGTTTTATGGTTTTTCTTAGCTCAGATTGTGTAGAATTTGATTCATAAGACAATTACTGCATGACAAAGTCATATTTGACAAGATTGGCGTATACGATAAACAAGAACTGGGGGAACGACTTGTCTATCCTATTACGCATATGCAGTTGTGTGCTGTGTTTGTCTGTGCTAGTTAATAAACCAGTCTGTGAAGTCTCTCCAGAAATAAACAGATCTTAGGTGCCTACTTATATAATTAGTTGTATTTGATTTCGATTTTTTATTGTTAGAGATTACTTGAGCGTTTGGTCGGATGTTCTAGTAAAGTCTTGCATGTACCAATGCTCAATGATTCGAGAATGATCCTTATTCTTGTTATAAACTAAGGACCAAAGCTTCAAAAGTTGTAAAATATATATTAAACTGTAAAATTCATGTTGAATGCATGCCCCCAAACAGACACGTGTGAGTTCGCGCTTACAAATGCAAAATGTGTACTTATGTAAAAAATAAAATCCAAACCTCAAATTAACATGAGCTTTACAACTTTTGCCGACTTTACGTGAAACAGGGTGACATTGAAAAAGTCAACCATTTGTACAGCATGGCTGGTCAGCCTCATACCAACCTATAAGTCAAGGAATACAAATAATAAATAACATTTAATTAAGTATTTAAAATCGAAAAAACCTTACATTTTCTGTTTTGTGTTATTTTATATATTTGAATGTATTAATTGAGATTCCTTGACTGATAGGTTGGTATGCGGCTGACCACCCATACTGTAAAAAATGGTTCACTTTGCCAATGTCACCTCTGTTTCAGGGAAGATCGGCAATAGTTGCAGGGCTTATCTTCATTTGAGATTGGGTTTTTATATTGTAGGTCCACATGCGGCATGTGTAAGCGCGAAATTATGCGTGTCTGCTTGTGGGAATGCATACATATCTTTGCAGCTTAGATTTAGATGTTATGTCTTGTGATGTTTTGTCATTGTGATGTACTTTTCTGTTTTGTTTCGTCATTTTGATGTTTTGTCATATGATATTTTTTCATGTTATGTACTATCATGTGATGTTCTGTCATGTGATGATCTATAAAAAAATCAATACCAAAAAGTCAGTAGGTATATCAAGTATGTACAATTAAAAATTGTGAAAGAATAAGCTGCCAACATTACAGATTAGCCGCCATTTTTTCTGTCCTTACCTTCGGTTTTCTGTCCTTACAGTCCGGTTGATAGTTCAGTTGGTGAAGTGCTTGCATTCCATGCCGAAAGCTCAGGTTCGAATCGAATCCCACCAAGGGTGTAAGAAATGTTTACCGGTTTCGGTGTTTATTTTCGAACCCAAAATAAAATACCGTTAAGGTTTACCCAGCCTTCACAAGAAATGATTACCAGCCCCCCCGAAGCTGGGGGGGTTGTCGTAAGTGTGTTTGTCGTAAGTCCGGCCTCCTTACCAGTAAATTAAATAGATTCCACTTGCCACATGCAAAGACCTTAAGGGATAACGCGGCAAGAAGTTACACTATATAGTCAACGACGTTACCATGTTGAAAGCACCGGTTCCCATAGATCACCGAAGTTAATCAACATTGTCGTTGGCATCTTGGACCGGTCCGTAGTCCGTAGTGGCAACACTTCGGACTCGTAAATGGAAGGTTGTGGATTCGGATTCCGGCGGAGCACAAAATTTACCATTCATATTTCCAAATATGCTCTTTGCTGGGTTGAAAAATACATAAACCTTTACCAAAGACCGGTCTCTGAAAGGTCCATCCAACCTTACAACAACTGGGTCTTGCTTGAGAATTTGCGCTTTCTACAGCGACGACCAAGCTCGCAGAGGGCTCTTAAGGTGTGATACACACAGAAACAGCGCTCACCAAATAAATCATCCTAATATTATTATTATTATACTTATTTCGTTTCATCCAGAGTCATAACCTCAATATTAAACATACATTGTTTTAAAATAACAAGATACTGTTTTACGGCTGTACAACGCGTCTTATATTGTTGACTCTAAACACAGAAAACGGTTATTCTGGTAACCTTTATTAAACGTTCGTTCAAACCACAACATCCTTTTGAAAAGCCAAACCTAAATGGAGCGGCGCTTAAGTTAAGCCTTGGTTTAGCGTTGAGCTAAGGTTAAGCCTTGCTTAGTAGTTGAGCTAATGTTAGACCTAGCTTATAGTAAAACAGAGCAACAGAAGTTGAGTAGGGAACGGTTAAAATTGTTGCAACATACATATCTCATGTCGGCAGCGAGAGAGAGTCAAAGCAAAAATCGCCACCTCAGGTAAAACTGAATAAGTGCTGATTAACTGATTTGAGAAATCATGAATAAACATTTTATTGTGTGTAACTTTTTATAGTAAGTGAACTAACTTATAAGGAAGTATATATAATAATAATAATCTACATTCTAAATTGCAAAGATATATTCATTTAAAGCTCTCAGATGTATGCCCTCAAACAAACGTGTGTATTTTGCGCTTACAAAATGCCGAATGTGTACTTACAAATAAAATCCAAACCTCAAATGAACATTAGCCCTTCAACTTTTGTCGACCTACCCTGACACAGGGGTGACATTGGCAAAGTGAACCATTTTTTACAGTATGGGTGGTCAGCCTCATACCAACCTTTAAGTCAAGGAATACGAATAATAAATAACATTTAAGTATAAAAAAGAACAAAATCTTAAAAAGAAATCCATACAAAAAAAATTCAATAATTTCCTATACAAAAAATGTGGCAAATTAATAAACCAACATTACAAATCAACATTGCAGATTAGCCGCCACTTCTTCCTGTCCTTGCATACTTTTTTCATTTCATCCAGAGTCATAATCTTTTTCATAAACGTCCTCCTTTTATTATGACTCTGGATATCCCATTCATTCGCTATTTCAGAAATTTGATCTATCCATACTTTTCTCGGTCTTCCTCTACCACGACATCCATCTATTCTAGCAACATATACTTTCTTCGTCAATCTTTCATCACTCATTCTCTCCAAGTGCCCGAACCATCTTAACATACTTCTAAGTAATCATGCATCTATAAGTGCTCATGAAAAACTTCTGCTTTAATACAAATGTACAGGATTCTCACACTTTTCAGTGTTTTTGTGACAATTTTTACAATCTTGCAATTGAGTCTTGCTAAGGTGTTGAACGCGAGAATAATTTCAAATATATAATACGATCTAATCTAATCTAATCTAAGTTGCAAAGATATGTTACACTGAAGATTCACATTACATGCATTCTCACAACCAGACACGTACAATTTCGCGCTTGCACTTGCCTCATGTGAACCTACAACATAAAAACCAAATTTCAAATGGACGTACACCCTGCAACTCTTGCCGTCCTTCCCTGAAACGGGGGTGACATTTGGCAAAGTGAACAATTTTTACAGCATGGGTGGTCAGCCGCATACCAACCTATAAGTCAAGGAACATACACGACAAATTACAAAAGATTTTGTAATTTTTTTATAAAACTGATTTGATATATTATGAATAAAACAGTTTATAAGGTGTAACTTAGACTAAGTACAAGCCCTGAAGAGTCAGTCGTATGTTACTGACGAAACGTAGCAGCCTTCCAAAAAGAATAAAGCAGCCTACTAGAGAATTATTGGACCATGGTCTACAAGCCCGGAAAGATGGATTCTACATCCTTATCATCATCATCTGAAGCCGGCCATGAAAGCCTAAAAACACTTATAACACTTCAGAAAGTTTAAAAAACATAACTATTATTTATAATCATAATATTTTACACAAACCTATGGCTCTGAAGCCAGGCAAGCAATCTCCTTTTTTTTTTCCTTGTCGATCCTCTTTTGTTTTTCTATTCCATTTTCGAAATTTCGCTTTGTTCTTTATTTCTTTCCACACCTATTTAAATCTCTTCGCTACATTTTTTCTCGTAGAGAATAGGCAAAAATGTGCATTTATTTATCTGAAAAACCCATTTTAGCTTAGGATGTATTATAATATGAGAAATATGCTGTATATTCGGACCTAATTATAATTAATTCATTTAAGTACAGTTTTTTTTTAAATAACCTTTATTTCGTGTTGTGCATCTCTCTTGCCTGTTGTGGCTATGCTATATATATAAAATGAGAGTTCCCACGCTCGAGTTAAGCAGCGTGTTCCAACACGTATATGGATTGTGGCTGGGCGCAGGTATGTTGTGCGCGCATATAACTGTCTGCCCTGCACCCTGCCCTTCCATGCTACACGAGCCGTGTTGCTAAGTACCAGATAATTATAAAACTCACGTAAATATTCTAATACATTTGTGAAGAGGAATGCAATTCACCAACCTATTTTACTTAGCTGGATGTCTTCATGTGAAAGCAGAAGCTTGTGTGCATAAAATGACATCTTGATAATGACCTGAAACTTAAAGGTCGAAAGTACTCGAGGCAAATAAAGTTAATATTATGAAAAATAATAATTTTATTTTTTATTTTTTATTTTAAATTATAAATGTTATCTGTTGAACCAGGATCGAAGTAATGGTCAAACGGGCCAGACATGCTTCAAACCAGCGTTATTCTGTTCCAAATAGGCCAGTCAAGAATAGCGGCTTGATGTCCTCAGCCATAACACCGACTAATATATATTCCTTATTCGATTAAAATTGGACTGCGTGAACCTACAACACAAAAACCAAAATATCAAATGAACATACACCCAGCAACTCTTGCTGACCTTCCCTGAAGCATTGGCAAAGTGAACCAATTTTTGTTGCAGTAGCTATAGGTGGTCAGCCTCATACCAACCTATACTGTAAGGAATTGTTCCAAATCCTTTTCAATTACATTAGTACTATCTCAAACAATCAATAATTCCATTTATGTAGTTAACCACTTTATTGAGTAACTATATATTTTATTAACTACACATAAAAGGCTGTTTTTATAGAGCAATTAGTTAATTAATAAATAACATTAGATATGGGCATGAGTCGTATAGAACAAATCTTCCACTTAGTTCTTGTTTGTCTCATGTCAATCAGAGGTAATTTCACATGAGCAATGTTTGTATGTGTACTGGACCAATGTGTCTTATGAAAACTGGAAATCGATTTTTTAAAGATTTGAAACAACTCTCATAATATCGTGCTTTAGATTGTGTAGAACATGATACTTAAGGTTATACGAGAGTTTAAGAAGATTATTAATATCGGGACTAAAGAACCTCTTTAATTGTTTTATGAAACTAAAATCGTAATTTTATGTCAAATAACTTTGACTCATCATGATTAGATGGCGTTACTCCCCAGCGTTTTAGTTTTTATAAACTTTTGGATAAACGCTATGGCTGTGTAAACGCTTTTAGAATTCACCGGTAGGGCTTAGAAACTTTTCTTAGCCATTTTGTGTTTCTTTTTTATAATACATCAAAAAAATCCTGACTTTAATTAAAAGCAATAAGTTGTACATTTTTAAAATAAAAGTATTTACTTTATTTCGAAATAAATTAATTTATTATTTGTTACACATTTCATTTTTCACAAAATTGTATAGAAAGTAACACAACGCTCCTTGAGAGCGTTTTACTTTTTATATAATTAATTGTGAATCTTCAGATAAAAGATTCAGCACACATAATAGTGTTGTATGAGTGTTGTACACAAACTTTAACAATTTATTGCATCTTGAATACAAACACGGATTTGTGTGCAGAGCATTATTTTTATTTACCAGTGCGACGTTCTGCTGTTCTGCCCTGCTTACCAAAAAGGAAGTATCTGCAAAATATTTGTTTTGAGATAATCTACTTCAAACTTGAGTTTGTTGGGCTAACTTATTTAAATTTAAAGATTTCAGTTTCAATTTTTTACCATGGTTTTTGTGAGTGACCTTTTACGTATAACTATTAAAAAATATGAAAATAAATTAACAATTCATAAAATTATAACACTTACTGCTTTTTGGTTATAAGAAAAACTAAGCATAAAAGCAGTAAGTGACAGATACTACCTACTTTTTTTCTTAGCAAATGTACAATTAAAGAGGCAGTAAGTGCTTTATTTCTGCTTAAAGTGATTTTTATAGCAATGAAACAAAGCAGGTAAACTTAAATAATTTACTTATCTAATCTAAGCTGCAGAGATTTATATCAATTCTAATCTAATCTAATGTAAGTTGCAAAGATATGTTACATTGGAGATTCACATTACATGCATTCTCACAACCAGACACGTACAAGTTTGCGCTTGCACATGCCTCATGTGAACCTACAACATAAAAACCAAATCTCAAATGGACATACACCCTGCAACTCTTGCCGTCCTTCCCTGAGACAGGGGTGATATTGGCAAATTGAACCATTTTTACAGCATGGGTGGTCAGCCGCATACCAACCTATAAGTCAAGGAACATACACGACAATTTAAATCAATAAATAATCATTTCTATGGACATCAAAACTAAAACAAGTTCCAATTTTATAAACCCAAGCCGCCAACATTACAGATCAACCGCCATTTCTATCTTTCCTTACATACTTCTTTCATTTCCTCCAGTCTTTGGTAAAGGTTTATGAATTTTTCATCTCAGCGAAGAGCAAATTTGAAAATATAAATGGTATATTTTTTGTGCTCCGCCGGGATTCGAACCCACGCCCTTCCATTCTTGCCACATATACTTTCTTCGTCAGTCTTTCCTCATTCATTCTCTCCATATGCTCAAACCATCGAGTATGTAGTAGTTATGTAATATTATATAGAAAGAAGTACTTAAGCAAAATATTTTTTTTTTTGAGATACGAGGTTTTGCAAGTAAGGCGACGATATTCTGACACCGCGAAATAATAATTTATGTTTTGCCAATGAATCTTTCTAGTGGAATACCTGTATATACGTATTTTACTAAACCACAGCCACTCGTGCATTTCCGTCGATATACGAAGATATACGAGTATACCCGAAGTGTAAAATTCTCGTAACTATAGGAAATAGACCGCATGCGAAAAATGTATCGAATCTTAAACAGCATCTCGAGCTGGCGTTTTGGTTTTCATGCATTTTTGTACCTGTTTGGTCCAGTTTTAACGTAAACGCTTGAACTCCGTTACACCTAAATTTCGGACTCATGATTTTTTGGTCAAAAACGGAGGAGATATTATATTTAAAGCCAGTTCACGAATCCGCCACAGTTTATCCGTGGCGCCAAAGACTGGATCATTTTTTGTATGAAAATCTTTCTTTTTCCATTATTAATTATAAATTAGAGGAGAAAAAATAAAACAAGTAATGTAACTAACAAGTAGAAAAAATAAAACTAATCAAAATGAATGTTTTGAAATAAAAAAAAGTTAGGATTTATTCATAAGAACAGTGGAAATCTCCATTTAAGGTATCTCCGTAAATAAAATTATTTTGAATTGGTATTTTATGGAAAAAAATACCTTATTTTATGTGTTAATTTAAACTGGAGAAAAAATACTGCCTTACCATTCAAAATATGGGTTATTTCGGTCATCAAAGTTGGGCGCGCTGACCTCTCAATCACCCTTAAGACAATTTCGTCGAAAGGTCATCTTTGAATCAAACAGTAGATAAGCCAAACTAGCACTGGAGCGACGATGTGTGTACACTTACACAGACCAAGACAAATTGTCGTATTCCGTTTTTGTATTTTTTTTTATATAACTGTTGATATGAAACTAAATAAAGAAATAATAACAAAAAAAATACTCACGGTGCTGTTCTTTGACATTTTAGTCGTCGGTTGAGCTCACGCTTTGACAAACTAATGATGCCTGGGCTGGAAGTTTCATCACCACGGTCATTCTTATCTACCGAATTTCGGTAATAGTTGTATGCAGACTAATCAGCTGTTCACTTGCGGCCATCTTGGATTGACAGATCTTCACACAAATGCATCATTAGTTTGTCTAAGCGTGGGCTTAACCTGTAACTGTAACTCTGTCACCATTCCGCTAGGGGTGGCCAGAGTCTCTGCAGAGCTGCCTCCATTTTTACTATCCTTAGGTACATACCTCTTATTTTTTTTTTTTTTAAGAAATCCTGTGCAGGAGACTCCCTAGATTCTAAAGACTCTAGGGGTCTATGACACTTGTTGTAGTGCCGCAGAGGTGTACGAGCTTGGTCGTCGCTACAAAGCGCCAATACTCAAGCAAGACCCAGTTGCTGTAAGGCTGGATGGACCTTTGGTGACCGGTCATTGGTAAAGGTTTATGAATTTTTAACCCAGCGCAGCGAAGAGCACATTCGAAATATAAATGGTATATTTTTGTGCTCCGCCGGGATCCGAATCCACAACCTTCCATTATTTTACGAGTCCGAAGTGTTGCCACTACGGACTACGGACCGGTCCAATTCATTCATATCCATCACCTTTTTCATGCATTTTCTTCTTTTACGCTCACTTTGTATATCCCATTGTTTCACAATCTCCTCAATATGATCACTCCATACTTTTCTCGGTCGTCCCTTACCTCTTTTTCCTTTCACACTTTCTTTGTCTGCATACTTTGTCAGTCTATCATCATTCGACGACCAAAATGTCTAAGAATAGCCCCGTTCGAATAAAAAGGGCTATTTTTGTAATTCTTGATATAGCTGGAACGTTCAAGAAGTGGAAAGAGCCATAAAGTCGAGTGGAAACGATCCGAGAAAACGATACAAGCAATAAAATGAAATGCTCCACGTTTGCCCCATAAATATCACAAAGACTGGAATGATCTATGTGGTTTTAACGTCAGATCACAGCTCTGATTTTTGCAATTTAAACCAAAATGCCAACAGTAATTCATTGCTATAAAAACATGAGCTTTCTGAATTGTTTAATAGACGGTGTTTTATTCAAATAAATGTTTTTAAAAAGTAACAACTTCGGAATAAGTTTGGTGATTCACTGATTTGAGAAATTGTGGATGAAAGATTTTATTGTGTGTAACTTCTCATAGTAAGTGAACTCATTATAAGGAAGTGCTCATGACAAACTTCTAAACTACAGGATTATCACACTTCTGTAGTGCCTTCTCTCGTAGAAAATAGGAAAAAGGTGCATTTATCTGAGAAACCCATGTTAGCTTAATATGTCACTTATTCAGTTTTACTTTTATCTTCCGGTCGATGTCTCAGTTGGTAGAGTGCTTGTATTCCATGCCGTGAGCTCGGGTTCGAATCCCACCGAGGGTGTCTGAAATTATTTCCCGTTTCGGTGTTTATTTCAAACACCAAATTAAAATACCGGCAAGGTTTACTCAGCCTTCACATTCTAGAGTACCAGCCCTCTCGGGAGCTGGGAAACCCTAACTTCAACTGAAGTGGTTGGCATAAGGCTGGCCCCCTTCTATAATCTATAATCTAAGTTGCAAGGATATATTCATTCAAAGCTCTCAGATGTTTGCCCACAAACAAACACGTGTAGTTCGCGCTTACAAATGCTGATTGTGTACTTACAAATAAAATCCAAACCTCAAATAAACATAAGCCCTGCAACTCTTGCCGACATTCCCCTTACCCGTAAAAGTAAATAGGTCCCGAATCGCCACATGCGACCCCTTCGGGGATAACGCAGGCAAAAAGTTACACTATAAGTGTGGCTTAGTTGCATTTTAGTTGTTGCTATTTTGCTCTAAGTACTCGTATTTGTTGTTAAGAATCTCGCTTTGTCTTGTTTAGTCCACCGGTGAACATATTAGCTGGTATTAGTTCCTACTTAGGACTTTGTTCTAAGCATATGTACATACGTTGTCCTCAATACTGCTTACCAACTTTCACCAAAGGCGTAACAAGAAAATATTAAGGGATAGTTAGGTTTAAGTTAGAATAGCGGTCGTTTGACATTTTGACAATCATATTAATTTTTAAAACTGAACAAATTTCAAAACTTAATTTAAATTGGATATTTGAACCCAGTACCTAAGTTTCAAGTCAAAGACAATGATATAATTAGTGCCGTGTGTACAGGTAACATTGTACCATCTAGTGACGTAAAATCCAAACAAAATGAAAGTGGAATGTGTAACAGACCTAAACATAATTACTACCTTCGTTCGAAGGTAGGCAGTGATTTGTGACAATAGTGTTTTCAAATTCAGTTCATCCTCAGTCGTCGTGCAGAGAGGATGTTCTCCTGAAGACGTCGGCTGCGTTGCTGACGAAACGTCGAGAATGATGTAAGTTCTCTCTAAACGGTTCGTTAAATATCCGATTTAAATTAAGTTTTGAAATTGGTTCAGTTTTAAAAATTAATAAAATTGTCAAAATATTAATGGAGGTAGAGAAGAATTTGACCGGTGCATAGTCTAATGGTAGCGCTTTCGACTTGTAAATGTAAGGTCGTGGGTTAGAGTCCTGATGAGAATTCATAGTTTTGAAATTTGATATTCGCTAGTTCATAAAATTCATAAAACCTTTACCAATGACCGGTCACCAAAGGTCCATACAGCCTTACAGCAACTGGGTCTTGCTTGAGAATTGGCGCTTTGTAGCGACGACGATCAAGCTCGTAAAAAGATCGATAGCTCAATTGGTAGAATGCTTGCATTCCATGCCGAGAGCAAGGGTTCGATCTCAAAGGTTTACCATGAACGTTACAATACCATAATGTTACCACATTACCAGAAATGAGAACCAGCCCCCCCGGGAGCTGGGAAAACCCCACTTCAACTGAAAGTGGTTGGTGTGAGGCCGGCTACCTTACCTGTAAAAATAAATAGGTCCCGAAGCGCCACATGCGATCCCTTCGGGGATAACGCAGGCAAGAAGTTACACTATATGTGTAGATTAGTTGTGTTTTTTTGCTAGGTTGTAAAATTCATGTAACTTTAGTGCTTGTTTCTCTTATGTCCATCAGAGGTAATTTCACACGAGCAATGTTTGTAAGTGCACTGAACCAATGCGTCTTACAAAAACTGGAAATTTATTTTTAAGATACTTAAAACAACTGTCAAATTATAGTGTTGTACCTTTTTTTTCTTAGCTCAGATTGTGTAGAATGTGATGGTTTAGACAATTGCCTTGAAAGATCATCTTTGAATCAATTGGCAGATGAGCCAAACAAGCACTGCGAGAACGACATGCCGCATGCAGACTAACAACACACCCGATCTCAAATGAACATAGGCCCTGCAACTCTTGCCGACCTTTCCTGAAACAAAGGCGACATTGGAAAAATTAACTATTTTTTACAGTATTGGTGGTCAGCCCATCTTTAATCTAAGTAGCAAAGATATATAAACATTCAAAACTCATATCGAATGCATGCCCACAAACACACATTTGTAAAATCGAGCTTACAAATGCTGAATGTGTACCTACTTACAAATTAAAATCAAACCTCAAATAAACATAAGCCCTGCAAATCTTGCCGACCTTGGCAAAGTGAACCATTTGTTTACAGTATGGGTGTTCAGCCTCCTACTAACCTCTAAGTCAAGGAATACAAACAATTAATTACATCCAACTTTATACCAAAGCAAAAACAATAATACCAAAATCTACAAAACATCTAAAAAAAAAACAAAATTAAAATCTTCAAAGCCTTTGCCTTAACCGCCTACATTACAGATATAAACATTTTTTCTATATTATTTTGAACTAAAAGTTTCTCGAACTATTGGACCCCTCCCTAGTTCCGCCACTGCCTCCCACAGTGTGTCTCTGCATAAGACTAATTACTCGGGCTTGGCGACATTTGGGCGTGAATACAGAGGCGTACCTGCAAGTCTAACACGGCCGAGCAGTCAGTATAAGCAACGGCAGTGGACAAGACAGCTCCCTGTAGCAACTAATGATAGGATTGTATTAAATACAAACAACAATTAACCTCAAACAAACAGTTGTTGGTATAGAAAAAACTAATTAACAAAAACTGGCTAGGGAATTGAAGCGTTCGAGATGTGTCTCTGAAAAATGCATCGGATCTCTTGGCGTGATCGGATCACCAATGAAGAAGTCCTCCGACGCATGCAAACTACAAAGGGACTTCTGCCAACCATTAAGCAGAGAAAGCTGATGTACTTCGTCACGTTATGTGAAATGAGAAGTACCGTCTCCTTTATCTTATCGTACAGGGTAAGATTGAGGGGAGAAGATCTCAGGGACGCCGAAGGACATAAAAAAAACGCAACTGAGCTACACATATAGTGTAACTTCTTGTCGCGTTATCACGGAAGGGGTCGCATGTGGCGCTTCGGGACCTATTTATTTGTACAGGTAAAGGGGCCGGCCTCACACCAACCACTTTCAGTTGAAGTGGGGGTTTTCCAACTCCCGGGGGGCTGGTTCTCAATTCTTGTGAAGGCTGAGTAAGCCTTTGAAATCGAACCCTTGCTCTCGGCATGGAATGCAAGCATTCTACCAATTGAGCTATCGACCTTTTTATGAACTTGATCGTCGTCGCTACAAAGCGCCAATTCTCAAACAAGACCCAGTTGCTGTTAGGCTGAATGGACCTTTGGTGACCGGTCATTGGTAAAGGTTTATGAATTTTTCAACCCAGCAAAGAGCAAATTTGAAAATATAATATAATATATAGTAAGTATATTTTTTGTGCTTCGCCAGAAATCGAACCCACAACCTTCCCATTCAGAGTACGAAGTGTTACCACTGAACTACGGACCGGTGTAGTGATTGACACAAAACAGCGCTCACCAAATAAATCATCCTAAGATGATCATTATTATCACGTCAAATGTTTTAACCACTGGACTAAAAATGGTTCAGCTTCGATTCCCAGTCAGCATCGATTAGTGCTTCAGTTTCTCATATTACTTATTTGTAAAACTAAACAAGTGATTTTGTTCCACAGATAGCCTGCTTACAAAGTACCTAATGAGGGTTGGTGCTTTAAGGCCAGTCACCAGAGACATAAAAGGTTGTCAGAAATAATTTCCCGTTTAAGTGTTTATTTCAAAGCCAAAATAAATACCGGCAAGGTTTAGACCGAGAAAGGTATGGATGGACCAAATTTTCGAAATAGCGAGTGAATGGGATATCCAGAGTCATAATAAAAGGAGAGCTTGTATGAAAAAAGTTATGACTCTGGATGAAATGAAAAAAGAATGCAAGGACAGGAAGAAGTGGCGGCTAATCTGCAATGCTGATTTGTAATGTTGGTTTATTAGCTTGCTACATTTTTTGACTTTTTTTGTATAGATTTATTTTTAAGGTTTTGTTGTTTTCTTATACTTAAATGTTATTTATTACTCGTATTCCTTGACTTATAGGTTGGTATGAGGTTGACCACCCATACTGTAAAAAATGGTTCACTTTGCCAATGTCACCCCTGTTTCAGGGAATGTCGGCAAGAGTTGCAGGGCTTATGTTCATTTGAGGTTTGGATTTTATTTGTAAGTACACAATCAGCATTTGTAAGCGCGAACTACACGTGTTTGTTTGTGGGCATACATCTGAGAGCTTTGAATGAATATATCCTTGCAACTTAGATTATAGATTATAGAAATAGATTTACTCAGCTTTCACAAGAAATCAGAACTAGCCCTCTCGGAAGCTAGGAAAATTAGTAAAAAGTAGTTATTTCAAACCCGAAATACAATTCTTCGAAAGATTTGCATGTGGTGAGTGGAACCTATTTATTATTGCAGTTAAGAGGGCCGGCCTTACGCCAACCACTTCAGTTGAAGTAGGGGTTTCTCAGTTCCCAAAAGGCTGGTACAAATTACTTGCGAAGGCTGAGTTCCTTGTCGGTATTTTATTTTGTTGGGTTTGAAACAAACACCGAAACAGAAAATCATTTCTGGCACCCTCGGTAGGATTCGAGCTCCAGCTCTCGGCATGGAATGCAAGCACTCTACCAACTGAGCAATCGACCGGACTATCCCCTGACAGCAGAATTAAAAATAAATACCTACATTCCACATGCATAAAACTAAAAAATATTTTTTAAATTATCAAAAAAAAAAACTCGCATATTTCGTGTTTTTCTTAGCTCAGATTCTGTAGAATATGATTATTGAACCAATTTCATTGAAATGTCGCATTTGAGAAGAGAAGTTAAATTAGCCAAATAAGCATTGGGAGGACTATATCGATACCTTAAATGTAAAACTGAATAAGTCATTTATGAAGCCAATACAGATTTCTCAAATAAATGCAACTTTTTCCATATTTTCTACGAGAGAAAACACTAAAAAAATGTAAAAATCCTGTAGTTTAGAAGTTTTTTATGAGCACTTCCTTATATTTAGTTACACCCAATATAATGTTTTATCCACAATATCTCAAATCAGTGAATCAGCACTTATTCAGTTTTACCTTTTAAGTGGCGGTATGTGACTCCTTCAGAAACAAATAATAACTTACACTATTTGTGCAGGTTAGTTGTGCTTTAGTTACTTTACAATTATTAGCGATCTCTGTTTTCAAGTGACTGGACTATCTGCTGCACAGAGACACGGAGATAGAGGAGGCAAGCAGGTTTGGGAGGGTTGCGCGCTTTCACAATCGCAAGCAAACATCTGTTGTAGTTTTATTTGCCAGCGGTGGTCCAAGCACCTGATTTTTACTAGATCACACCAAGCAAATACCACGAACAGTAAGGCTTGTTTATAAAAAAAAAATCCTACCATGCCCATCTTCCAATATTTTCCTGTAACTGTAACTGCAACTCTGTTACCATTCCGCTAGGTGTAGTAAGAGTCTCTGCAGACTTGCGTCAATTTTTTTTGTATCCGTTTTTTGTAAGAAATCCCGTGCGGGAGACTTCCTAGATTTCAGATATATCTTTTGTACTACTGAGGTGTTTACGAGCTTGGTCGTCGGTACAAAGCGCCAATACTCAAGCAAGACCCAGTTGCTGTAACTCTGAATGGACCTTTAGTGAACGGTCTTTGGTAACGGTTTTATGAATATTTCAATCCAGCGAAGAGCATATTTGAAGATATAAATGGTATATTTTTTGTGCTCCGCCGGGAATCGAACCCACAACCTTCCCATTCAGAATCCGAAGTGTTACCACTGAACTACGGACCGGTCAGCGAAGAGCGTATTTGAAAATATAAATTGTAGGTATATTTTTTGTGCTGCGCCGGGATTCGAACCCACAACCTTCCATTTACGAGCCAGAAATTGCCACTAGACTACGGAGCGGTTCAAACTAACTGTACTTTTTACATATTTTCGTGTTATCATTCAGTTCAACTATCACAAATCACTTGCCGATTTTCCACTCGTCCTGCCACTCGACTCTCCAGTTTTAATGCCCCTTGTGAGCTAACCTAAGAAGGCTCAGTACCATTCGTATGTACTCGCTCTTTAGTCAGATGGCTGGTATACCAGCAGCTGCAAGGCCATACTAGAGATACAGGCCGGGAAGCGTTTGAAATTTTGGATGATTACGTCACCATCTTAGTGCGGCGCAACGCCAACGGCCGACTGCGGTAGTACAATTTAGTCGCCATTTTTGACATTTCGGGAGTGAAGTTGTAATCTTAAAAAATAAGTTTAAAATATAAAAACTATATTATTGTCTAAAAACTTTACTGCGTCTGACAGTTTATCATTTTTTCTAAGTATTGAGTACAATATTTTGCTAAGAAAGTACTAAATTCACACAATAACTCAATAATTCAGTCTTGTCATATTTTTGTGGTGTTTTTTGCAATAAGTTGAATTTTTCATGGAACATTACTGTTTTATTATAGTAAACGGGTCACGGAACTTTTGCGTATGGATTTGTGTACAATTAGATGTGTTTTTGTAAGTTTTTTCTTAAAAACTTCTTTCAATTTGTTCATAACCTATAATTGTCCGAACGTCACACAAATGCCGAAAAGCTATATTGTTGAATGGTGTTATGTTTTGGTGCAAATTCATGCTGTGAAAAAATACCTTTATCAAGAAGTGTTTCAAAAACGTGAAATGCGTTTGAAAAACTTAGTAAAGTGTAAAAAAAATAAGTTTTTTTTCAACTAATCATTAAAGAAAAAAATTCAATCTGTTGATAAATTAGTTTTGAAGTTTTCGGATGTCTTTTGTGTAGTGACTTAATTTGTGTTTATTTCCATGGTTTATTTATATTACTTTTTGTCATATTGTAGAGTTTTTATTAATTTAGTTCCTTGACTTATACATAATATATATTATTGTAACTAAATTAAAAATTTGAAACCTCTATCGTTGTTTGTTTTCTACTATGAGTATATGTGGGCAAAATTGACTTATTTTCAGTATTACTGTGTAAATATAGGAGTATTTGGAGGTCTGACTGCTTGAGATAAATAATTACTAGTTAATATTTAAGAAATCATCAGTTACAAGTAAGTATTTCTTGTATGAGTTGAATGGCAAGTCCCTGTATTATTGTGTGGTAGCACTAAGTTCGTAACGGGGATAGGGCGCGCCACGGCCTGTTAGTTCTAGTACGGCCTTGCAGCAGCTGATACTACCAATAAGAGCGTTGGGAGAACAAGGGATCTGGTGGCTGATTACTCAGAAATATATATGAAACAACAAACGAAAAGCTAAAGCAAGAGTTAAACACGATACGCAAACTAAAGTATACAACTTTGATCCGTCCGCAGTCTAGTAGTTAACACTTCTGCCTCGTAAATCGAAGGTTGTGGGTTCGAATCCTCGCGGAGCACAAAAAAATACCATTTATATTGTTGTGATATTACTTGGTAGCTTTTTATCAAACTGTAATATATTTCTTTGTCAAGATTTATTTTACACAATATGCATTTACACAGTACTAATAACCTTTTCTGGATCTGCCTTTATCGACTTCACGTCACAGTGATTCAAGCGTTCTGGTCCCCTCACAATTGCGGTTCAAATATAAAACGTCCATATGGACGTCTCTCACGCATTCCTTGTGCCTTGTGTGAAATAAGTTTATTTTTATTAGCACCTAGACTTAATATGAAACTATTGAAGTATGAATAAATGTAATAATGATTATTTAAGTACATATTGCTTGCAAGCTCTCCCCGCCTGAGATACAGGATTTTCCTAGTTCAGGCACATGTATTATTATTCTCTTATTCCATTTAAAGTTTAAATAACATTTATTTCAATATTGTAACTCTTTTTGTTCAGAGACATGTAAAAATGTAATGTTAAGTATTTTTTGTGTATCATTAATATCAGAAAGTTATACAGATATATTGTATAGAAGCTCTCCACGCCTGAGACACAGGTTTTCCTAGTTCAGGCACATGTATGAATTTCTTACTTAAGTTAAAAAGCTGCACCTTATGTTAATCTTCTGTAAAACAGTTTTATGAATAAATTATTATTATTATTATTATTCCAGACCCTTCCATACACACACCTCTACAACATTCGACCCATAGGTTCGTAGCAATATTTTCAAATATGCTCTTCGCTGGGTAAAACATTCATTATACCTTTACCAGAGATCGGTCACTAAAGGTCCATCCAGTTTTACAGCAACTGGGTCTTGCTTGAGAAATGGTGCTTTCTACAGCAACGAACAAGCTGGCAGAGGGCTCTTGAGGTGTGGTACACACAAAAACAGCGCTCACGAAATAAATCATTGTAATATTATAAAGAATGAAAAAACGGATTTTACTGACCGTGCAAAAGAGAAGAACGATTTTCTCTACGTTTCGTCGGAGTCATATCCGCCGTCCTCAGGAGACGTGTGTCCTCTACAAGGAGGAACCTTGATTGTAATATTATTATTATTAAAGTATAAACTTACGATCAAGACTTTGAGTTATAATATAATATAGAGGAGTAGAAATTAACTTATAGCAGTTTCCCAGCTGCTGAGGGGGCTGGTTCTCATTTCTTGAGTAAGCCTTGCCCGTAATTTGAGTATTTTCTGACACCCTCGGAAGCTGGGAAACCCCCACATCAACTGAAGTGGCTAGCGTAAGGCCTTTTTCCTAATCTGTAAAAATAAATAGGTTCCAATCACTACATGCGATTCTTTCCGGAAAAAATATAATGGGTTTGAAATAAACACCGAAATGAAAAACAGTTACTGACATCTTCAGTGGGATTCGAACTCGAGCTCTCGGCTTAGAATGCAATCTATAATCTAAGCTGCAAGGATATGTTAACATTTAAGGCTCATATGAAATGCATGCCTACAGACAGGCACATGTAGGTTCGCGCCTACACATTCTGCATGTGTGCATACAAATAAAGAAAACCTCACATGGACATAAACCTTGCAACTCCTGCCGCCGTTCCCTGAACCGGGGTGGCATTGGCAAAAGTGAACCGATTTTTACAGCACGGGTGGTCAGCCTCGTACCAACCTAATGTAAATTAACCATTTAAATATATTTTTTCCGGGTGACAGTAAAATACACTTTTGCGAAATTCCAAATAATATATTGTTATTATTATAATTGCAAGTTTTGCAAGAAATGCCATTTTCTTGGTTTGGATGGAATTACGAGTAACAATAACAGAGCAGTTCGTTTTACATAATACGGAGCTTAAACCTTGGTATAACGAATTGTATAAATTGTTCGTTACTAATGAATGCTCGTTAAGAGCGCTCTCGAATATTTTTAATTTTAAAATCTGCGTTCGCTTAATACCTATCTATGCCACAGCCGCGCGCTCGGAGGTCTTATTTTGTAGTTTTTGAAAGGTACGTATATTAACTTATAATATCTGTGGACTAGAAATTATTTTAACCAAAAAAGACATATATATATATATATGTCTCAACTTACTTACGAAAATGGTCATTAGTAATAAAAATAACAAAGAACTTCACAGTTGCATTTCATTAGTAATAAAAATAACAAAGAACTTCACAGTTGCATTTCCATGTGTACAAAAAACTCGGCACAACGAAAAAAAAATCTTGAATGTTGGTGCCATTTCAAATAACGGCTGCCGACTAGACCGGAAATAACTAGAGTTGACAGATAACACACGTTATAAATATTGTGATCGCCAAAGTCGTGGCAATATTTCATATTTCATATTTAACTTTATCACTCATTTCATTATAACCACTGCAACGTGTGACAGGAGAGAAACGCAAGTGGTAGCATGTCGCTGCCTTTGTTCTTGTTTGCCGTAGAGACCATTAAGCTAATTTTACATGAGCAATTTTTGCATGTGTACTGGACCAATGTGTCTTATGAAAACAGGAAATTGATTTCAAAAATATTTAAAACAACTCTCACATTACGAATTTTACGCTTATTCTTAGCTCAGATTGTGTAGAATTTTATTCTTATGACAACTGCAGTATGTATCAAATCAGCACGTTAGTTTCCGCTCCTCTATGTTATTACTCATAGTAGCTTGCAGTACACTTTTTGGCAGCCATTTTTTTATGCCGGTCAGATAGACTCAACCTTTTCCATCCTTCAACATCAAAACTAAAAATTTTCAACAATAAATCAATAGTTTCGCAAATTATATTTTTAGTAATAATAATATCAGGATGATTTTTGCGAGCGCTGTTTTTGTGTAAATCACACCCCAAGAGCCCCCAGCGAGCTTGGTCGTCGCTAAAGAAAGCGTCGATTCTCAATCAAGACCAAGTTGCTGTAGGGCTGGATGAACTTTGGTGACGGGTCTTGGTAATGGTTTGTGTATTTCCACTTTATTAATTCATTAGAACTTTGAAAAACATTAAATAAAAAAAAAACAAGTTTTTAGTTACTCGTAAGCGTAACTACCTACAGATGTTATGGATATGTGAAGGTTCCAAGGAATTTTATGAAAAAAGTGGTCAATATAGTGCATACACGCAGAATTTCTTAGTAAATATTTAGTTTTTACATACTGTAAAATTGCGTTTCCTTTCTCGCAATTTCGCTTTCTTGATGACTAAAATTATTTTTTAGCGTAAAATCCGTAGGAAGTAGAATGTCGACCGATTATTTCTAAAATAGTAATAATAAATTTCTAAGTTAAGTATCAAAGTCTTAATCTAAATTAAAGTTGCAAAGATATATATCATTTCAGATTCATATTAAATACATTCCCACAAGCACACACATAGTAGTTGAACATAAGCCCTGCAACTTTTGTCGACCTTCCCAGAAACAGGGGTGACATTAGCAAAGTTAACCATCTTTGTACAGTATGGGTGGTCAGCTTCATACCAACCTATAAGTCAAGGAATGTATTATTAAGAAATTGTTGATTGCAAAAAATAATATTTTTGTAAAAATGTAACATGGAAAATCGTAAAATGTTCTCGCTTCGAAAATGTTGCATATCACTTGCCGACGAAACAAAGGTTTGTTATGAGATAGTTTTAGCGAAAAAAAAAAGTGCCGCAGGTCCCGCCTTCTGTGAGCGTTGGCGCTCGACTGAGGTTTACCCCGCGAATCTCGCATTTAAAAGCCATTTGTAAAATAATAATAAAAAATACATCTTGTGAAATAAAAAATTTGAAAAAAAATACAACTAAGCTCAAGATTATATTGTTCAATATTTGAAAATAATTGGGCACAAATAACCATTTTTTGAGATTTTATTCGAAGATACAATGTACACTTTTTTGTCCGTTTTTGCTTCTAGATTTTTTTTTTTAATTCAGTTTTCTTCATCTGAATCACATTTTAAATCACACCACAAACTAAAACAGGATATAAAGTATATTTGTAATTTTTTTTTAGATTTCAAAACACCACCAATTTACAGAAAAACTGGTTCAAAAATTGTATGTTTTCCACTTACCGCAAGAAGGTGTTCGTAATTTATATTTTTTCAAGTAATAAAAGCGTTTATAGACATACATTATTTGATGCATATTGCAAATGAATGTTTAACTAACACTCAAAGTTATCAAAAATTTATATTTGTCCATATTTATTGAAAAAAAACCACGTCAAAAACTGTGTTTTCGAGAAATTTCCTAGCACCCTCTTAAACAAAGATAATCACAATGTATCTATTATTTATAAGTTGGAAAGGTATATTAACATTTAAAGTTCCAACACGCAGGTACTTGTAAGTTTTACGCGCTTACACATGCTGCATGTGTCCCTAATCTTTAATCTGTGTCCATAATCTTTAATCATAATCTAAGTTGCAAAGATATATTCATTTAAAGTTCTCAGATGTATGCCCACAAACAAACACGTGTAGTTCGCGCTTACAAATGCTGAAAGTGTACTTACTTACTGTAAGCTCCCAGGGGGGCTGGTTTTCATTTTTCGTGAAGGCTGAGTACACCGTGCCCTAAGCTGCAAAGATATATATCATTTAAGATTCATATTAAACGCATTTCCACAAGCAGACATGTATAAGTTCGCGCTAACACATGCCGTATGTGGACCTATAATATAAAATCCAAACCTCAAATGAACATAAGCCCTACAACTTTTGCCGACCTTCCCTGACACAGGGGTGACATTGGCAAAGTGAAACATTTTTTACAGTATGGGGGGTCAGCTTCATACCAACCTGCAACTTATAAGTCAAGGAATAAGATACAAAATAAATAAAACCTCACAAGAACATAAGCTTTGCATCTCGTGCTGTCTTTTCCTAAAATTGGGGGTGGCATTGACAAAAGTGAACCAAGTTTTTACATCATCATAGCAACCTATTTGTCGGCTTATCATAATGTTATCAGAAGCACTGTGTCTAAGTGGTAAAGACGGTGGTCATGACGTATATATTTGAAATATATACAGCGCCTGTTTTATCCTAAGCAGGTCTTATGAAGAGTAGTTTTGACCTTAATCTGACAGCTGATTTCATTGGGTCTTTTCTTATTATTTTTCTTTTGATTTTATTTGAAAAATCGAAAAAGTTAAACATTTTCGATCGAGTTTATTAGTACCCTGAGTACGAGTTGCAAAACTTGAGTAAAGTAAAGTTTACGGAAAGTATTAAAGAGCGGTTTTCCCCAAAATCTGCGTTTTTTGTTTGTTTGAACTTGATTTTCTTCATCACTGTAACTCTTTTGTTAAGGCCATAAAGTGTAAGAAACAAAAACGGCAGATTTTGCCGAAAATCACTCTTCAATACTTTCCGTAAACTTTACTTTACTTTACTCAAGTTTTGCAACTCGTACTAAGGGCACAGGTGTTTGAAAATTTTGGTCGAACATGTAAGCGCGAAACCTATCGAGTATATTAGGCCGAGTATGAAACATTCATTACCACATTCGCCACCTTTAAGTTAAAACTGAATACGTGCTGATTCACTGATTTGATAAATCGTGGATAAAACATTTTATTGTGAGTAACTTCTCATAGTAAGTGAACTAATTCTAGCACAGTGCTCATAAAAACTTCTAAACTACAGGATTTGCACACTTTTTTAGTGTTTTCTCTCTTAGAAAATATGAAAAAGGTGCATTTATCTAAGAAACCCATGTTAGTTGAATCACTTATTCAATATTACCTTTAAGATGTGGATATCAGCTCTTGGATCCTGGGATGAGGACGTCCAGCTATCTCTCCCCCTCCAGGAGGTCTCCCAGCTGGGCGTTGCCCTATTGGCATCTCATTAGCTACGATGTGTGCAAGGCTTTCATGGCTCATGCTGGAGACATGATCTCTCTTGGATCTGCTCCATCTCACTATATATATATATATATATGTCAGGCTTATTTGTTTTAAATTACACATGATAAGAGAGCGCCGTTTTTGTGTGTGTCACACCTCAAGGGCCCTCTCCGATCACGGATAAGACTTTTTGAAAAGGTGCGTCTTGAGAGCTCCGCAAAATATACCCATAGATTCGGAGTTCTTCACTCCGGGTGGCAGTCTGTTCCACTCCACCGGACCCGCAACACGAAAAGCACGGTCTCCAAAATTTGTACGGATCTGACGGTGCGGCTGAACCAAATTGATTGCACCATCGCCCGCGGATCTGAGTGTCTGCCACTATGTCAGATTATATAAACAATATATGCCCAGACATGTGACATCATTGTTCCTTCGTTTCAATTTATGATATTTGTGCGGACTCCATTGTGAAAAATATTTCCAGTGTCTATAATCTATAATCTAAGTTGCAAGGATATATTCATTCAAAGCTCTCAGATGTATGCCCACAAACAAACACGTGTAGTTCGCGCTTACAAATGCTGAAAGTGTACTTACAAATAAAATCCAAACCTCAAATGAACATAAGCCCTGCAACTCTTGCCGACATTCCCTGAAACAGGGGTGCCATTGGCAAAGTGAACCATTTTTACAGTATGGGTGGTCAGCATACCAACCTATAAGTCAAGGAGTAGTGTAATATTCTTAAACTTTGTATTTTTCGCAAGAAGATTTGTTCGTTTTATGAAATATCCGTTATAGCGAGGTTTACTGAGAGAAGACATTTCACTGAGAGAAAATTAAAGACAATAAAACGAATTAACTTAAGTCTATGCATTAATTTAATAATTTATATTTAAATCCACGGAACTGAAAACTCAATTATATGTAAGTAATTTAATTATTTCATTTCAATTGTACTCTGTCGTCCCGTCAGTGCTTGTTTGGCTTATCTACCATTTGATTAAAAGATTTATACCAAATAATATACCAACCTATAAGGCATTCCTTCACTTATAGCTTGGTATATTCCTTGACTTATACGTTGAGATGAGACTGACCACCCAAACTGTAAAAAAATGTTCTCTTTTCCAATGTCGAAGTAGGAAGACCTAGAAAGGTATGGATGGACCAAATTCCTGAAATAGCGAATAAATGGGATATCCAGAGTCATAATAAAAGGAGAGCTTGTATGAAGAAGTGTATGTTACTCTGGATGAAATGAAAGAAGTATAAAAGGACTGGAAAAAATGGCGGTTGATCTGTAAGGCTGGCGGCGGGCGGCTAAGGCTTTAAAATTGTAAATTACCATTTCATTAGATTTTAATTTTATTATTCTACTAAGTGATTGCTTTATAAAGTTAAATGTGAATAATGGTTTGTGTTCCTTGACTTATAGGTTGATATGAGGCTGACCACTTGTACTGTAAAAAATGATTAACTTTGCCAATGTCACCTCTGTTTCAGGGAATATCGGCAAGAGTTGCAGGGCTCATGTTCTTTAAGAGATTGGGTTTTTGTGTTGTTAATCCACATGTGGCATATGTAAGCGCGAACTTATCCGCGTTTTTTTTTTTTTTTTTAAGAAATCCTGTGCGGGGACACCCTAGATTCTAAAGACTCTAGGGGTCTATGACACTTGTTGTAGTGCCGCAGAGGTGTACGAGCTTGGTCGTCGCTACAAAGCGCCAATACTCAAGCAAGACCCAGTTGCTGTAAGGCTGGATGGACCTTTGGTGACCGGTCATTGGTAAAGGTGTATGAATTTTTCAACCCAGCGAAGAGCACATTCGAAATATAAATGGTATATTTTTGTGCTCCGCCGGGATCCGAATCCACAACCTTCCATTTACGAGTCCGAAGTGTTGCCACTACGGACTACGGACCGTCACAAGCGTTTGCTTGTGAAAGGTGTATTGTAATGTTGACAGTAAAAAGGAAGTAAGCGACAAAAACTAAATTGTTCAGGAGAGCAGTTTAAAGTTTGAGATTGCAGAAAAATGGCATAACTTTTTTACTTTTTATCATATCGTTAAAATCAAAACAGCTCTAAAATTAAAAAAAATAAAGACATTTATTGGCATTCCTATTAATGTGGTTGTACGATTTATTTCTGTCACAAGCGCCTTTAGGACAAAAAAGGCCAAACTCTTGTCGGTTACACCAAAAACATACTTCGAAAACGCAGTTGTTTGCTTGGGCTTAAACAACAACAATAATCATCGTAGAGCTATGGGAGTTAGCGCATTAGAAAGAGCGGAAAATTTTAAGTAGGATAGCATTCATAACTCATTTTTGACCAATACGTCGCCCTATTTCCTTTTAACCGTCGTTATGAATCTTAAATGGAATATATCTTTTCAACTTAGATTATAGATAGATTAAATAGATGAATGATTATTAAAAATCTCTGTTTGAGTTTACGTATATATATTTTTGGTACGCGCAATGATTGTGCTTAGACAGATTGTTTTGTACTTGGTATATTAGATCGTGAACAAATTGTCGTACGCCAAATGTCATTTGCAATCAAATAACCAATAATTATTATTTGTCATGAGATATTTTGTCGCAATTGTCATAAAACATGGCACAGTTGACTTATGATATCTGTGGAATAGAAATGTTGTTCACGAAAATAGACATTATATATTATATCTGCACCCTTAGTACGAGTTGCAAGACATGAGTAATGTAAAGTTTACGGCAATTATATCAAAGAGTGATTTCCCCCAAAATCTGCCATTTTTGTTTGTTTTCACTTGATTTTCTTCATCACGGTAACTTTTTTGGTAAGACCATAAAGTGTAAGAAACAAAAACGCAGATTTTGGGGAAAATCACTCTTTAATACTTTCCGTAAACCTTACTTATAAATATAGGATATAGGATTTCACATGTAAGAACATGATTTTTAAATTGTTGTTTTTAACAGGACTAAGGACAACTGTACCCTTAGTACCTACGAGTTGCAAAACTTGAGTAATGTAAAGTTTACGGAAAGTATTAAAGAGTGATTTTCCCCAAAATCTGCCGTTTTTGTTTCTTACACTTTAAAGTCTTAGCAAAAGAGTTACAGTGATGAAGAAAATCAAGTTTAAACAAACAAAAACGACAGATTTTGAGGAAAATCACTCTTTAATACGTTCCGTACACTTTACTTTACTCGAGTTTTGCAAATCGTACTCAGGGTACCTCCCAGTGGCGAAGGGTGCCATACAAGCCGATTCCCATCGGTCTCCCGTTCAAAATGAGACAAAAATGATAATAAAGTAGACTGCATGGTTTCAATGGGGGAAAAATCCGTATTGTTTCTTTGGTTTTAAATGTATGTTTTTACTTTGTGCCTATATTTTTTAACTACTTTGTTACATCATTTTAAAAGGGAAGCCGATGGGAACTGGCTTGTATGGCACCCTTCGCCACTGGTACCTACTGTGCTTCTAGTTAGTATGTATCAATACCTTAAGCTAGGTTCTACTCCTCTATATTATAACTCAATGGTTGAAATGAAAGCAAGTTCTGTGACCATATTTAAAATTAGGAATGCACTTTGATTCTTGTAATCAATAAAATTATGGGTTGCTATTAAATGGTAACCATTATCGTTTTATGTATAATCAAAGTTGCAAATAAATAATACTGTAATGATTAACGGACTCAATTTAATAAAAACTTCGGTTCAATTTATTTTTCAATTTTTTTGTAAGATATGTTTCACATACCTACAGAGTGGCTTTTGCACTGTATTGCTCGACAGCTTGGATACAAGTCTCTCTGCAAAGCATCTCGGTCTCTATTTATAGGTGTATAAGAGTTATTCAGGCGCATGCGAGACCATGCCAGAATATTAAACTTAGAATATTATAGCAAATACTCACGCAATATCGAGCAAAGACAAGTAGGTACCAGAGACACAGACACACCCACACAAATAAAACACACATAGACACACAATCACAAATTCCTAACAATATATCGTTTAACTTATAGGCTTATTATAAAAAAGTTCACTTTGCCAATGTTTGACCGGTCCGTAGTCCAGTCATAGCACTTCGGACTCGTAAATGGAAGGTTTTGGGCTCGAATCCTGGCGGAACACAAAAAATATACCATTTATAATTTCAAATGTGCTCTTCGCTGGGTTACAAAATTCATAAATCTTAACCAAAGACCAGTGACTAAAAGATTCATCCAGCCTTACAGCAACTGGGGCTTGCTTAAGTATTGGCACTTTGTTGCGACGGCCAAGCTCGTAAACACCTCTACGTCACTACAACAAGTGTCATAGACCCCTAGAGTCTCTGAAATCTAGGGCGTCTCCCGCACAGGATTTAAAAAAAATCCTGTTTCAGGGAAGGTCGCAAATAGTCAAAGGGTGTATGTTCATTTGAGGTTTGATTTTTAATTTGCAAGCACACATACCGCTCCCCCAGTTCTTGTTTAACGTATACGCCAATCTTGTCAAATATGACTTTTTCATGCAGTTGTCTTAAGAATCAAATTCTTCAAAATCTGAGCTGAGAAAAACCGTAAAACTCGATAATGTGAGAGTTCTTTTAAATATTTTTTAAATAAATTTCTTGTTTTCATAAGACACATTGGTCCAGTACACATGCAAACATTGCTCATGTAAAATTTTCTCAATGGCGTATACGATAAACAAGAACTAAGGCAGCGAATTACAGCATATGGGGCTGTCCATATATTACGTCATTCGCATTAAGGGGGGGGGGAGTTTGGTCTGCGGATGATGGCAAATGATGAACGAGTACCAAAAGTGACGTCGTTCTTGTAAATACCAATTTCTACAAAATATACAAAATATTATGTAAGTGTTATAACATTATTAATTATTAAGCTCATCTATTATTACAGCAAGAGGGGGGGGGGGGTCATTAGATAATGACTATAGGGTGATTGTAAGGGGAGGGGGTCAAAAATCGGCCTAAATCGATGACGTAATTTATGGACGGCCCCTATGTAATTGCGAACTTGCACGTGTCTGTTTGTGGGCAAGCATTTAATATAAAATTTAAATGTTATTATTTCTTTGCAACTTAGATTGCAGATATTCCTGACTAGCCTTTACACGCTTTTTACAATTTCGTCTTTTCAAATTTTTACTCAAGAATGTATTGTGAGTTTTTATAAGTAATAAAATTGATAAACAATATCAAAATAGCAAGATGACAAGTAACCTATAATCTATTATCTAAGTTGCAAAGACATATTAACAAGCAAGATTCATATTACATGCATTTTTACAAGCAGACACGTAGGTATTATCCAAACGTACATTATAATAAAAAAATCCTTAACTTATAAGTGAGTATGAAGCTGACCATTCATACATAAGAATAATATTTTACTTTTCCAATGTCTAATCTAATCTAATCTAAGCTGCAAAGATATAATTTATATCATTTAAGATTTATATTAAATGCATTCCCACAAGCAGACATGTATAATTTCGCGCTAACACATGCCGCATGTGGACCTACAGTATCAAAACCCAATCTCAAATGAAGATAAGCCCTGCAACTCTTGCCGTCCTTCCCTGAAACAGGGGTGACATTGGCAAAGTGAACCATTTTTTTTACAGTATGGGTGCCAATGTCACCCCTGTTCAAGTGTATCTGTATGTTTTAAAGTGTATGCGGCATGTGTAAGCGCAAACTTATACTTGTCTACTTATGGGAATGCATGTAATGTGAATCTTTAATGTAAAATATATCTTTGCATCAAAGGTCCATCCAGCCTCACAGCAACTGAGTCTCACTTGAGAATTGGGGCTTTGTAGCAACAACCAAGCTCGTAAAAGTCCGGTCGATAGCTCAGTTGGTAGAGTGCTTGCATTCCATGCCGAGAGCAAGGGTTCAATCCCCACCGAGGGTGTCAGAAATAATTTCCCGTTTCGGTGTTTATTTCGAACCCAAAATAAATAACGGCAAGGTTTATTCAGCCTTGACAAGAAATGAGTACCAGTCCCCTCGGGGGACAGGAAACTCCCACTTCAACTGAAGTGGTTGGTGTGAGGCGGCCCCTTACCTGTAAAAATAAATAGGTTCCACTCGCCACATGTGAAACCCTTCAAGGATAACGCAGGCAAGAAGTTACACATATATGTAACTTAGTTGCGTTGCGTAGTAACTTTGATTATATGGATACATCTTAAGCATAGCCTATGTTTTCCAATATTCAAAACACAATATTAACAAAAAGCGTCGCCATGACGACTCATATCTCATACCTCACCGAAACGTCCAAAAAAAAAAAATCAAATAAAAAATTAAACAGCTTCCGTAGGCGATGTGGTCGTGTGGCAAGACACAAAGGAAAGGCGGCATTTTCTGTCAGCGGCCCTATCACGACGCGAGGATAACAAATGAAGTTATTATCGAACTTTTCTAGATGGATCAACCATACCGTGGGAACCATTCAAAGTCATCATTGATGGTTTTTTTTTTGGATTTTGTATGTTTTGTATTTTGACAGATTTTAGTTTGGATCAAAAAAAAAGAATTGTACTTACAAGATAATTTTCTTTTTCTTTTTCTTCGTGTGCCTTTTTTAGTGAAAATTTGCAGCTTCGACTCTGCTGCGCGAAAGAGGGATCTTGTGCCTATGCTAAACACAGTCTAAACTTTTTTAACCAGGATAATCTATAATCTTTGTTTTAAGTTGCAATGATATGTTACATTTGAGATTCATATTAAATGCAGTCCCACAAGCAGACACGTATCAGTTCGCGTTTGAATATACAGCATGTGGACTTACAATAAAAAAGCACAATCTCAAATGAACATAAGTCCTGCAACTCTTGCCGACCTTCTCTGAAACAGAGATGATATTGGCAAACTGAACATTTTTTTTCCAGTATGGGTGGTCAGCCGCATACCACCCTACAATTCTTTGATTCTTTTCAATTCTTGACAATTTCTTTAAATGTGGTCTTTGAATCAAATGAAAAAATTTAAATCAAAATTCACAAATACAATACAAGATGGAATAGGTAAAAATGGAGGCAACACTGCAGAGGCTCCAGCCCTCCCTAGCGGAATGGTGACAGGAGCAACAGTCACAGTTACATAAAAACCGCTCACCGAAGGTCTATCCAGCCTTACAGAAACTTGTTCTTGCTTGAGAATTGGCGCTTTTAAAGCGGCGATAAAGCTTGCAGAGTGCTCTTGAGTTGTGATTCACACAAAAACAGCGCTTAACAAAATAAATCATCATAATATTATTATTGGATATAGAAAAATTATGATCAAGTATGATGAATGATTTAATTTTGGATTTTAATACGCAATTACACGTAGTTTATTTATTTATTTTTCAATATACATTGCCTTCCAAGACATTCAGTTCTCACATAAATCAAATTGTAACGACCCATCTATGTTGTGTATACATCTAATAATATCTAGCTCTCTCTAAGTAAATAATAATAATACTAACATTATGAAGGACAGAAAGAAATGGCGGTTGATCTGTAATGTTGGCGGCTAGGGTTTATTAAAGTGAAATTTGTTTTATGTTTTAGTTTTTGATGTCCATATATATTATTATTTATTGATTTAAAAAAATGTAATTGGTCGTGTATGCTCCTTGACTTATAGGTTGGTATGCGGCTGACCACCCATGCTGTAAAAATGGTTCACTTTGCCAATGTCACCCCTGTTTCAGGGAAGGACGGCAAGAGTTGCAGCCTGGTGTATGTCCATTTGAGATTTGGTTTTTATGTTGTAGGTTCACATGAGGCATGTGCAAGCGCAATCTTGTACAATATGTCTGGTTGTGAGAATACATGTATGTAATTTGAATCTCCAATGTAACATATCTTTGCAACTTAGATTATATTAGATGATTTATTTTGTAAACGCTGTTTTTGTGTGAATCACACCTCAAGAGCCCTCGGCGAGCTTGGTCGTCGCTATACAAAGCGCCAATTCTCAAGGAAGAACAAGTTGCTGTAAGGCTGGATAGACCTTCGGTGAGCGGTCTTTAGCGGTCTTACTGTAACTCTGTCAACATTCCACTAGGGGTGGCTGGGGCCTTTGCAGATTTGCATCCATCTTTACATATTCCGTCTTATATTGCAACTAAAGAGCACTCTGTGATGAATCTTATCTAATCTAATCTAATATAAGTTGCAAAGATTTGTTACATTGGAGATTCACATTACATGCATTCTCACAACCAGACACGTACAAGTGCGCCCTTGCAGATGCCTCATGTGAACCTACAACATAAAAACCAAATCTCAAATGGACATACCCCTTGCAACTCTTGCCGTCCTTCCCTGAAACAGGGGTGACATAAGCAAAGTGAACTTATAGCATGGGTGGTCAGCCGCATACCAACCTATAAGTCAAGGAACTGATGCCAAGTTTAACTCCACCATTCACCATTCGAGCAAGACCCAGTTGCTGTAAGGCTGGGTGGACATGCCGCAAGTAGACTTACAACATAGAAACCCAATCTCAATTGAAAATCCTATAACTGTTGCCGACCTTCCCTGAAACAGGGATGACATTGGCAAAGTGAACCATTTTTACAGTATGGGTTGTCAGCCTCATACCAAAGTCAAGGAATACAAATAATAAATAACATTTAGGTAAATATAAAAAAAAACCTTAAAGATAAATCTATTCAAAAAAGTCAAAAGCAATAAGATAAAATTAAAAATGAACTAGCAGGCCGACCGTGCTGCGCACGGTTGGCTGCTAGTAAATGAATAAGTAGCCAACATTACAAATCAACATTGCAGATTAGCCGCCATTTCTTCTGTCCTTACATACTTCTTTCATTTCATCCAGATCCATAACCTTTTTCATACAAGCTCTCCTTTATTATGACACTGAATATCCCATTCATTCGCAAATTTAGAAATTTGATCCATCCATACCTTTCACAGTCTTCCTCTGATACCGCTGTGAATCGAACCAAATAACTCCAGATTACAAATCCGTAGCATTAATCACTTAACTATTAACCGGTCCATTATATCTCGGCTACAAAACGGTTGTTTTTTTCTTTTTCGAGTTACAAATAGTGTAGGTACATCAATACATCTTTATAGAACCTTGTTTTGTGTCGACTCATTGGGTCCAGAATGATCTGGAATATCGCTCGGACCCTCCTGTCAGTTGTCAGTTCCCAGCTGTCAGTTACCAGCTGTCAGCTGTCAGTGTAACCGCCTATAAATGTAATTTCAATTTGGAAATCTGTATTATTATAGATACCTTTATGATAGCTGATGGCCAAAGAAAGGGATTAACTTTTTTTGATGCAAGATAGTCTGGTGTGAGGCTGACCACCCATTGTGGATTTTTGCTTTAAAATTGTACAGCTTGGAAATAGCTCGGACTCGACACAAATTCCAGAAGCAAAAAAATCTGACGTCGAAAATGCAAATTAATATATTTTTGAATAACAGTTTTAGGCTTACACGGCCGGCTGATGATGCTGGAGAGATGTTTTCCGGGATCTGTTGCCGTGGTCTGTGGAAACTGGAGCATCCGCAGTTTTTATCAAGATCATCTTATTCATTGCACTTTCACGCTGAAGAAGCCCATAGTATACACGAGTGAAACGTCCGGAGGCTCGGAACAGATCTCGGAAAACATCTCTCTAATATATTATTGGTTTGCGTAGGACCTAAGTCGTATAGACCAGTGACGTTTGTCCGCGGAGAAAAATAGAATATTGAATTCTGTGCCAAGTCCGTTAAAAATCATTCAACTTAAACTATATCTACCCCAAGGCTTACTCAGCCTTCATCAGAAATGAGTACCGCCCTCCTTGGGAGTCGCTAAACCCCAACCACTTTAACTGAAGGGGTTTCGCGTAAGGCCGGCCCACTTACATGTTAAAATAAATAGGTCCCACTGGCCATGATGATGATGATGGATGATTTATTTCCTGTGGCGCCATTTAATGGTCCAGGACCATCTCAAGGGCGCCATGGCTTCTGGAGAAAAGCAGTGTCTTCAGTCCCTTTCTGAAGGTGGTGGTAGGCTGGTTCGCGCGAACACCGACGGGCAAATTGTTCCAGGCAACCGGCCCGGCCGCCGCAAAGCTCCTGTCTGCAAAATTTGATGTGTTCGCTCTTTTGGGCACTATAACCTTGTTGACAGCAGTGAGGGCAGAGCGTAGTGGTCATTTTGAAGGCTTATCGACAGAACATAGGCATAGCTCAGCGAGACGAGCCATATGCGACACATTCGGTGAAAACGCGGCAAGATGTTACACTAAATGTGTTGTTTAGTAGCGTTGAATGAATGTGATGCATTAAATTCATGTATAACGAATGGTCGTATATCTAAAATTCGTTTATTTATTAAATAAATTGTTGTATGAATTATAGCGTACTCTAATACAATTAACCGTAATAAATAAAATTCCGCTAGTTATGTATTTTTTCACTCACATTCATGTTAAAACTGACATATTATAGTAGAGACGTACAGTAAGATAGAGTACGCATTGTGACACAAAATTCAAGTTATTTAAGACAGCCCGTTCCCACTTGTCGGGTGTCGGATCTGTATATTCATCGGAGGTTCCAGTTGCAGGACATTTCGGACAAAATCGGTTTCGGACAAGTGTGAATAGCTCCATACATAATGTTCTGCCACTGGAACCTCCGATGAATATACGGAACCGACACCCGACAAGTGGGAACGGGCTCTTACTGTTTCATACACGACTGTAATTCAACAGAAATAAAGACATCTCCAGATAAAAATACAAAGAAAATAACAAATAACCGTTTCTAAAGATATTTTATTTTTTCTCTTTTTTAAAGATGGGGTAACAGCTTAGATCAGTAAATACAATATAGATTTGCGAAGAGGAATGCGATCTACTAACCTATTTTTCCTGGCCGGAAACAGGTATTGACATTATCAGTTCTAATCTTATCTAATCTAAGTTGCAAAGATATGTAAGATTGGGGATTCACATTGCATGCATTCTCACAAGTAGACACGTACAAGTTTGCGCATGCACATGCCGCATGTGAACCTACAACATAAAAAATCAATTTCTAAAATGAACAGACACCCTGCAACTCTTGCAGAACTTCCCTAAAACAGGGGTAACGTTGGCAAAGTGAACCATTTTCTACAGCAGCAATGGTCAGTAGCATACCAACTTATACGTCAAAGAACATACACAATAAATTACATTTTTGAAATAAAAAAATAATATTATGTATAAACATTAAAAACAAATATAAAATTTTAATTATTTTAATTATAAATTAAATACTTAAGCCCTAACCCTAGCCGCCAACATTAAAGATCAACCGCCATTTCTTTCTGTCCTTACATACTTCTTTCATTTCATCCGGAGTCATAACCTTCTTCATACATGCATATCAAAATTTTATATTTCAAATTTCAATGCAACGTATACTCTATGTCTATTTGCTTTGTAATGTATAGAACTTGAATGCTATAAATCAATATGTCCTGTCAATCAGCACGGCGCGTAGACCTCAGTGTAAAAAGTGGACAAGCAACAGCTACACTGATAATGAAATCTATATACACATAATTGCAACATCAATCATATTCTATAAATCTACTCTGTCTACTTCCATTTGGTAATCTACTCGATACTAAACGTCTGACGGTATAACAATGCCATAGGTACTACAACCCGTTGCGTAATGGTCATTACGCAACGGCTAACCCGTGTTGAAATGGAAACATTTTTGAATTTGGATTTTTTTTTGTTGGTGAGCAAACACAGTCTTGTATGGAATTGTCGTCCTTAGCAACCAATAAACAAACGACTGCCTTGCTTATTTCCTAGCAACGTTCGCAGTGTTTTAGTCAATAAAAAATATTTTAAGAACTAAGGTAGTTCTTTTAAGTTCATTGAATTATAGGTTGGTATGAGCCTGACCACGCATATGTACCTACTAATAAAATAATTACTAAACTAACTAATACAAAATGGTTCACTTTGCCAATGTCGCCTTTGCTTCAGGGAAGGTCGGCATTAATTGCTAGTCAAGATGCGACATGTGTAAACGCGAAGTTACATGTGTATGCTTGTGGGCATGCAAGTAATATGAATCTGAAATGTAATATATCTTTACAATTAACATTGTAAAATATGTATGTATTCTATAAAATACATGTTTAGGGTATAATCGCTCTTTAAAAATACGAAAAAAATAATTTTAAATCATATGTGTGTTTAATTTTATTTTTAAATATAAATCTTTAATATAATATTAATATTAAATTGTAAATTAAAATCGCGTCTACTCTACTCTATTTAAAAATAAAATTGTATTTTTAAATAATATAAAATAAATTTACATAATATAGCAGACGCGAGATTAATTCGCAAAAATTCAAAAGGTTAATCCGAGTCAACAAAATCCTAGGCTCCTTCAGTTAATAAAACATCACTAATTAATTATAAATTAATTGTTTTTCAATCGCAAACAAACTCAGTTAACATATTAAGTTAATTTTTCATTCCATTCCATGAAGAAATTCCCACAAAAACACCGATAATTGGACGACACAAATAAATGCGATCGATTAATTATTATTGTATCTAAACATTTGGCCGCGGACTGTAGTTTTTTCATAGAATGGTAATTAATTTTAACATCACTCACTACTGGGAACAGTCCCTGGCCGTTTTAATGGGCGACTACTGTTTGATAATTTTATTTTAATTCAACAAAGACATCTCATTACACATCTTAGGTATTATAATATAATAAAAACTATATAAAATAACGTAGAATATGCATTATATAAGCTTTTTAATTGAGACCATCTTCTTTTTCTGTAACTGTAACTCTGTCGCCATTCCGCTAGGGGTGGCCAGAGCCTCTGCAGAGTTGCCTCATTTTTTTCCTATCCTTACATACCTCTTTCAATTCATTCATATCCATCGCCTTTTTCATGCATTTTCTTCTTTTACGCTAACTTTGTATTCTTTCACAATCTCCTCAATCTTATCACTTCATACTTTTCTCGGTCATCCTTTCCCTCTTTTTCCTTTCACACTTTCTTTGTATACATACTTTGTCAGTCTATCATAATTCATTCTTTTCACATGCCCAAACCATCTCATCACATTCTTTTGTACCTTAACTTTCACATCCTCTTTCAAATTACATTCTTTCTTTACCCATTCATTCCTAACTCTATCCCTCAGAGTTTTTCCTGTCATGCTTCTCAAATGCTTCATTTCCACCGTACATACTTTACTCTGATGGATAATATTCTTACGATTGTGTGTCTGTGTGTTTTTTTACTTGTTGTCCTATCGATAGCTCAGTTGATAGAGTACTTGCATTCCATGTCGTGAGCTCAAGTAAGAATCCCACTGAGGGTGTCAGAAATGAATTTCCGTTTCGGTGTTTATTTCAAACCCAAAAATTAAATACCGGCAAGGCTTACTAAGCCCTCACAAGAAATGAATACCTGCCACCTTGAGAGCTGGAAAACCCCCACTTGGTTGGAAGTGGTTGGTGTAAGGCCGGCCCTCTTTCTTGTAAAAATAAAAAGATTTCACTCGCCACATGCAAAACCCTTCGAGAAGTTACACTATATGTGAAGCTTAGTTGCGTAGTTGCGTAACATCCTTGATTTAAAGGTTGGTGTAAGGCTAATCACCCATATTGTGATTTTTTTTTCACTTTGCCAATGTCAACCCTCTTTCAGGGAAGGTCGACCAAAGATTCAGGGTTTATTTCAGGGAAGTTCATTTGAGGTTTGGATTTTGTAAGCGTGATCTTACACGTGTCTGTTTGTGGATATGCATTTAAAGTGTATTTGAAATTATGTATATATAATTAATATATTTGCAACTCAGACTATAGTTGTACACGAAATATTAGACGGGTAGCGTCCACCAGGCCGACTTCCCAAGAAATGAAAGAACAGCTGGTCTTCTGCATCACATGAGGGAGTTCCACAATATACAGATCATAGATCTAAAGAAAGAATCTCCAAAAGAAGCAGAAAGAAACGTTATTTTAGTATTTTAATATTTGTAGATATATAAATCATCGGATTAAATGGTTAGATTTGCAAACAGAAGTCATGTCGTACACGCAGATCGTTTATAGCGGCCATTTGTAATACATGGAGTTCATGACAAGTGTATAATCGCCACATCAATAACTGTAATCTATAATCTGGTCACTCCAGTGCTTGTTTGGCTTATCTGCCATTTGATTCAGAGATGACCTATCAATGAAATTGACTCTACACAATCTGAGCTAAAAAAAACACGTAAAACACGATAATGTGAGAGTTGTTTTAAATATATTAAAAATATTTTTCCAGTTTTCATAAGACACACTGGTCCAAGGCACATACAAACATTGCTAATGCGATATTACCTCTGATGGACATAAGACAAACAAGCACTAAGGGGACGAATTGGGTCTTGCTTGAGAATTGGCGCGTTCTTGAGGTGTGATTCACACAAAAACAGCGCTCACCAAATAAGTCATTCTAAAATTATTATTCCTTGACTTATAGGTTGGTATGATGCAGCTGACCACCCATACTGTAACAAATAATTCACTTTTCTATGTCACTCCTGTTTCAGGAAAGGTCGGCAAGAGTTTCAGGGCTTATGTGCATTTGAGGTTTGTATTTTAATTTGTAACTACACATACAGCATTTGTAAGCACGAACTAACGCGTGCCTGTTTGTAGACAAGCACTTAATATGAATCTTAAACGTAAATTTATCTTTGCAACTTATAAAGTCTGTGCTATGGCCGAGGGGGTCAAGTGGACTGATCTTTCAAGCGTATTCTAACAACGTTAGTTCGATCCTTGCTCGGGTCATTCGACCATAACTTTGACCCTGGTTCAACAGATGTTATTGGGTAGTTATTCATTAATACTTACTTACTTTACTTTCTTCGGCTCATAAGCCTTGAAGGCTCAGGGCCTCCCGCACCACAATCCTCCAGGACTCTCTGTCTTGAGAGCTTCGAGAACTTCGGCGTCGGCTTCAACGTTGTCTGCCCACCGCATCCTGGGACGTACGAGTGGTCTAACACCTGATGGGGCACCATCCATGATGTTCTGATGATCCTGGAGTCCTCTGCACGTGCTATTCATTAATAATTTATTAAAATAAACAATTATGAATTATTAATTGATGATATTAATACCTGTTTCTGGCCAGGCTGAATAGTTTGGTGAATTGAATTCCTCTTCACAAATCTATTCGAAAAAAAAAAAAGATTCTAGATTATCAAAGCAGATTACAGATAACAAAACTATCGATTTTTCTTTGCAACTAAAAAATGATAAAAATAATGCTGTTCATATTGTGTTAGCGTGCAAGTTAACACTTTCCCACCCCGGCTCACATAAATCCTTCCCGCCTGCAGATATGGACTCCGCACCGAACACGGGAACTGAATCAATGGCCGTGTTTACACTGATAAACATCGCCCTATCGCCCCGCCATATACAGATTGCCCGCCGCGGCCACTGCACAGAGTTGTAACTTGCCAAGTTGCAAGTCGTAAGTGGTTAGTTGACAGTTGCAAGTAGTTATGATGATCTTATCCGTGATTTGAGAGGGCCCTTGAGGTGTGACACACGCAAAAACGGCGCTCTTCAATTATGTGTACCTTATAAATAAATTATCCTTGTATATATTTTATATTTATATTATATATTGACTGGCGGTGCACGGTGGTATACTAGTGCCCACTCTGATGTGTGGAAGTGAAGCCTGGACGGTGAGTGAAAGTGAGATTAGTAAAGTCCATACAGTGGAAATGGACTACTTAAGAAGTATGATTGAAAAAAGACGGAGTGATAGGGTGAGGAATGATTTTGTTAGAGAGGAATGTGGTGTAAGAGAAAGTGTGAAAGTAAAGATTAAAAGAAGTATACTTAGATGTTTTGGACATTTGGAGAGAATGAATGAGGAAAAACTGACGAAGAAAGTGTATGCTGCAAGAATTGATGGATGTCGTGGAAGAGGAAGACCGAGAAAGGTGTGGATGGACCAAATTTTCGAAATAGCGAATGAATGGGATATCCAGAGTCATAATAAAAAGAGAGCTTGAATGAAAAAGGTTATGACCCTGGAGGAAATGAAAGAAGTATGCAAGGACCGAAAGAGATGGCGGTTGATCTGTGATGCTGGTATTTAGGGCTGAGGCTTTTAAAAAATATTTTTCACTTTTTTATAGAATATGTTTTGTAGGTTTTAATTTTTACTGTTTAATTGTTTAGTGTTTACTTTTTTTGTATACTTAAATGTAATAAGTTGTTTGTATTACTTGACTTATAGGTTGGTATGAGGCTGACCACCCATACCTTCTGTAAAAAATGGTTCACTTTGCCAATGTCACCCCTGTGTCAGGGAAGGTCGGCGAGAGTAGCAGGGCTTATGTTCATTTGAGATTGGGTTTTTATATTATAGGTCCACATGCGGCATGTGTTAGCGCGAACTTATGCATGTCTGCTTGTGAGAATGCATTTAATATGAATCTTAAATGATGCATATCTTTGCAGCTTAGATTTAGATTTAAGATTTTAGTGTCTATTTAAGTCCCAAAATAAATACCGGCACGGTGTACTCATCCTTCACGAAAAATGAAAACCAGCCCCACTGGGAGCTGAAAAACCCCCATTTCAACTGAAAGATGTTGGTATAATAATAATAATAATAGGCCAATTTTTATATAGCGCCGTTTAGTGGCACTATAACCACCCCAAGGGCGTTTGTAATGACAATTCTTTTGAAGGCTGAGTAAACCTTGCCATTGGAATTCAATCCCAAGCTTCAGTATGGAATGCAAGCACTCTACCAACTGGACCGGTTCTAATTGTTTACCTCGGCAAAAAATAGGGACAGTACTAGGGAATAATTCAAGGACTAAGAGTTTTAGGCTTACACGGCCGGCTGATGATGCTGGAGTGATGCTTTCCGGGATCTGTTGCCGTGGTCTGTGGGAGCTGGATCTTCCGGACGTTTCGCCCATTTCTACGATGGGCTTCATAGTTCTCATAAAGATCATCATCATCATCATACTTCACGCTGAAGAAGCCCATCGTAGAAATAGGCGAAACGTCCGGAAGCTCCAGCTCCCACAGACCACGGCAATAGATCTCGGAAAGCATCACTCCAGCATCAATTCAAGGACTGTCCTGGTGTGAACGTACTTTTCCCACGTTCACACCATCATTCACGACATTTAGCTGCAAAAACAAGTGAATGCATTTGATTCACCGTCGCACTCGTGAATCCTGAACATCCTGCACTTTTATTGCAGTTTTTCTTGAAGATAAACACGAGATATTTTGTAAGCAGGGACGTGCACAGCGTTTCAAGCGTGGGTAGGTAACAAAATGAAAATTCACAAAGGCAAGTATTGGTGGCATTGGCCAAGTGAATCATTTTCTATAGCATGGGTCCGTCAGGGTCCGATACAGGACCGTTCCGTAGTTCAGTGGCAACATTTCGGACTCGTAAATGGAAGGTTGTGGGCTCGAATCCCGGTGGAGCACAAAAAAATATACAATTTATATTTTCAAATTTGCTCTTCGCTGGGTTGAAAAATTCGTAAACCTTTACCAATGACCGGTCATCAAAGGTCCATCCAGCCTTATAGCAACTGGGTCTTGTAGCGACGACGACCAAGCTCGTAAAGAGGTCGATAGCTCAATTGGTAGATGCTCGCATTCCATGCCGAGAGCAAGGGTTCGATCTCAAGGCTTACTCAGCCTTCACGAGAAATGAGAACCAGTCCCCCCGGGAGCTGAAAAACCCCCACTTCAACTGAAATTGATTGGTGTGAGGCCGGCCCCCTTACAAGTAACAATAAATAGGTCCCGAATCGCCACATGCGACCCCTTCGGGGATAACGCAGGCAAGAAGTTGCAATATATGTGTAGCTTGGTTGCGTTGCGTTTATGGATGATCAGCCGCATACCAACCTATAAGTCAAGGAACATACACAACAAATTACATTTTTAAAATCAACAAATTATAATATGTTTGGACATCAAAAACCAATTCTAATTTAAAAAACCCTAGCCGCCAACATTACAGATCAACCGCCATTTCTTTCTGTCCTGACACACTTCTTTCATTTCTTCCAGAGTCATAACCTTTGGTAAAGGTATATAAATTGTTCAACCCAGCAAAGATCATTTTTGAGAATGTAAATGGTATATAATATATTTGTACTCCGCGGTGATTCGAACCCACAACCTTCCATTTACGAGCTCGAAGCGTTAATCCTAGAGTACGGAACATACTTACATCCAAATATACATGAACTTTCATGTTTTTAGATTGAAAATGAAGGCTTTTGTATAAACACACACTATTTGCTCATTAGGACCGATTTTATGTGATGTTAAAACTCGTAAAGGCAAAAGCAAATAACTGTGCACATAAAACATCTTTATTTACTGCTCTACACGCAGATCATCAAATGAAATAAACAAGGATAACCGTGGACTAACTCTGGACTACCTAAGGGCTAACTCTGAACCAATTTGCAGTTAAAAAGCATATTTAGATCAACATTGGTGTATATCTAAAGTCTATAATCTGTAATCTATGTAACAAAGATAAATTAGGTCGGGGAAAAAGTTTATTTGCATTTTATATGAAAATTCTAAAAAAGTTTACACAATGGACAATGTGTAAACAACCAAACCATAATAACTATAATAAAAACCTAATCTCAAATGAACATAAGTCCTTCAACTCTAGCCGATTTTCTCTTAAACATAATAATAATATTTGCATAAATTATTTGATGAGCACTGCTTTTTTGTGAATTAAATCTCAAGAGCCCTCTGCGAGCTTGGTCGTCGCTGCTCAAGCTAGACCCATTTACTATATGTCTAGATGGACCTTTCGTGACCAGTTTTAGATAAATGCAGATTTTTTTTTCAAAACCCAGCAAAATGTCTAATGTAATCTAAGTTGCAAAATACAAGTAACATTAGAGATTCACATTATATGCATTTTCACAAAACAGACATGTTAAAGTTCACGCATAAACATGCCGCATGTAGTCCTTCAATATAAAAACCCGAGTCTCGAATGAACAAATACCCTGCAACTCCTGCCGACCTTCCCTGGAACAGGGGTGACTTTGTCAAAGTGAACCATTTTCTACAGCATGGGTGGTCAGACGCACCTATAAGTCAAGAAACTGCATATTCGAAAGTCATTTTTTTTTATTCCTAAAATCGAACACATGAAATTGAGATTTCGAGTCTGAAGCATTAACCCCTAGACCACAGACCGGTTGTTAATATTTCACTAGCAGCAGACTAGAAGAGTTTTAACCGTGGACTAACCTCGGGCTAACTCTCATTAATCCAAGACATGGATTCTCATTCAATTACACTTGTCGTAAATCTATCCCGCAGTGATTCTCAAGGCTCGTAGTCCATGACTGTGGTAATCACTATTTGATATTTATTACTGTGCATTAAAGGATGCGCCATTTAAAAGCCCAGGGTTCGATTCCACTCGCTATGAAATCTGTCGGATGATTTTTTTAAGGATTATTCACATTAGAGATTAACAGAGCTATTCTTAGACATTTTAGTCGTCCGTTGAGCCTACGCTTTGACAAACTAATGATGCCTGTCCTGCAAGTCCACGGTCATTCATACCAACCGAATTTTGGTAATATTTGTATATGTAACCGGTCCGTAGTTCAGTGGTCTCTTGGGAATGGGAAGGTTGTGGGTTCGATTCCCAGCAAAGCACAAAAAATATACCATTTATATTTTCAAATTTGCTCTTCGCTGGGTTGAAAAAATCATAAAACCTTTACCAATAACCGGTCACCAAAGGTCCATCCAGCCTTACAGCAACTGGGTCTGACTTGAGTATTGGCGCTTTGTAGCGACGACGATCAAGCTCGTAAAAAAAGGTCGATAGCTCAATTGGTAGAATGCTTGCATTCCATGCCGAGAGCAAAAGTTCGATCTCAAAGGCTTACTCAGCCTTCACAAGAAATGAGAACCAGCCCCCCGGAAGCTGGGAAACTCCCACTTCAACTGAGCGCCACATGCGACCCCTTCGGGGAAACGCAGGCAAGAAGTTACACTATATGTGTAGCTTAGTTGCGTTTTTTGTATGAAGACTAATCAGCTGTCCGCTTGCGGCCATTTTGGATTGACAGGTCTTGATACAAATGCATCATTAGTTTGTCAAAGCGTGGGCTCAGCCGACGACCTACATGTGTCTGCTTATGGAAATGCATTTAATATGAATCTTAAACGTAATATATCTTTGCAGCTTAGATTATAGATTATAGTGAAGTGATTTTATTAAGTAAAGCGGACTTTTTTTTGTACAGACTTCTTTTTAAGGTTTTGTTCTTTTTTACATTTAAATGTAATTTATTATTCATATTCCTTGACTTATAGGTTGGTATGAGGCTGACCACCCTTACTGTTAAAAAAAAAGTTCACTTTGCCAATGCCCCCGCTGTTTCAGGGAAGGTCAGCAAGAGTTGCAGGCCTTATCTTCATTTGAGATTGGGTTTTTATTTTGTAAGTCTTCATGCGGCATGTGTAAGCGTGAACTTATACGTGTCTGCTTATGGAAATGCATTTAATATGAATCTTAAATGTTACATATCTTTGCAGCTTAGATTGTAGATTATGGCGAAGTTATTTTATTAATTAAAATAGAAGAAGCCTAAACGCGAGAAAACTATCAGGGTTATTTGTGTCGGTTCGGAGCCATTGATTGCTTTATATGGACAGAGAGACGCTCACGAGGCGCTGTCCTGTCGGTATTATACCGTCCCCCCAGTGCTTGTTTAGGCTATCTACCATTTGATTAAAATATTACCTTTCACTGAAATTGTCTTAATAAATAAATGTTTATTCCAGCTTAGTCATGTGGATGGTGCAATACATGACCAGCCATGGAAAAAATACAGCAATAGAAAAGTACATGGAAGAAAGATACAAAAATCCAGAAATACACAAAAGCAGAAATATAAGAAAAAAAACAATATATCTAATTAAACAGATAGAATCAAAAGGAAAGAGGATGCATGTACATTATATTATACATAGGAATAGCAAGAACATATTACACAGGGAAGAAAAGGCTAGATAAGCCTTAGGTTCCTTGCCCAATATGCCCAACTCCCACTTCAGGACTCTGTTTGCTGTGATCAGAGAGTTTTCGCTGGATTCTATGTATTCTCTCTCTGAACCCAGCCAGGAGGGTTCGTTCTTAAGGCCCGGTATATTGAAGTGAAGTAATATTTTAGTTAACTATTACTTGAACTTGTATTCAAAATACTCAATCTCGAGTTAACTAAAACCGAACATTGCCGAAGTATGAAGCCACGCCCCCAAATCTTGGAAATAATTAAAATGCCATTAAAAAGCATTAAAACAAACAACTATTCATAAAAATCATATGCCCAACCTTCATTAAGCTAGAAAACGACACAAAAAATGTTCAGTTTGCGACAATTTTGAAGTATCCTTACATTAAAAAAGAACAGCTGCTGTCAGTGAAGCGCCGCCATCTTGAAAATCGAAAGTTAAAGTTACTAAATATTTACTGGCGAAATTCGGTGAGTGAAATATTATGATGATTTAACTAAAATTGCATTTTAGTTAACTTTACGATACTTCAAAATACCGGGCCTAAGAATCGCATCGTACAAAATCTGACCTAAGAACAAAAACGTAAAACACGATAGTGAGAGAGTTGTTTTACCTATTTTAAAAATAAATATCACATGCAAACATTGACTAAGCAACTAAGCCATACATATACTGTAATTTCTTGCCGCGTTATCCCCGAAAGGGTGGCGAGTTAAACCTATTTATTTTTACACGTAAGAGGGCCAGCTTTACGCCAACACTCAGTTGAAATGGGGGATTCCCAGCTCCGGAGGGGGCTGGTTTTCATTTCTATTGAAGGCTCAGAAACCTTGCCGGTATTTTATTTTGGGGCTTGAAATACCTTACGCCAACCACTTCAGTTGAAGTGGGGGTTTCTCAGATCCCGAGGGGTCTGGCTCCTTTCTCTATTTCTTGTGATGGCTGAGTAACCCTTGCCGGTATTTTATTTTGGGGTTTGAAAAAAAACACCGAAACGGGATATCATTTCTGACACCCTCGGTGGGATTCGAACTCGAGCTCACGGCATGGAATGCATGCACACTACCAACTGAGCTATCGACCGGACAGTGCTCATGTGAAATTATTTATATACTAGTATAATTTATTTATAAGGTACCTAAACATAATAAAAGAGCGCCGTTTTTGTGTGTGTCACACCTCAAGGGCCGTCTCAAATCACGAATAAGATTTTTTGTAAAGATGCGCCTTTAGTGCTCCTTTAAAGACACCAACAGTTTCTGCCTTCCTCACATGAGGTGGTAGTCTATTCCACTCCATTGGGCCCGCGAACCGGAAACCACGGTCCCCAAAATTAGTGCGTGTCTAACGTGACGGCTGGACTAAGTCAACCACCCCACAGTCCGCAGATCTAACAGTTTGGCGTCTCAAATCTATCTCAACAGGTGAGAACCTCTCTCTTTTATTAATTACCTCTATAAATAAATTACTTCTCATGGACATAAGACAAACAAGAAGACGTACTAACGATTTTCCGTTAGGTTTCATTGAATTTCCTTAATATAAAGATTAACGAGGTGACACATAGACTTAGCTTACTGCAGAGCCTCCATACATATAAGGATCTCGTTAACGTTAAATACTTCACTCACAATATACGGGAACCTACATAGCTATCAATTCATTACTAACACCTTCAATCTATAACCTAATTTGCGAATATAATATCAACTATACAGAGGAAATATCATAGGAAAGCGTGAAAGGGAAAGAATGAGGAATAAATGGATAGACTAAATAGGTGAGATTGCGAAGTAATGGAATCTGTAGAGTGAAAATCCCTCGAAATATTGAGTATTCGAGAAAAATGTATGTGAACTAGAAATGCCCTGCGTCCTTCAGGGTCTGTCATCACAACTATCGTCTCCAGGCTCTGATGGCCCATTCACTGTATGTGTCCCATACTCCTACCTTGCTCTGGGTCTTCCCACTGCCCTGCGTCCTTCAGGGTATGTCATCACAACTATCCTCTCCAGGCTCTGATGGTCCATTCACTGTATGTGTCCCATACTCTTAACTTGCTCTAGGTCTTCCCCTGCCCTGCGTCCTTCAGGGTCTGTCATCACAACTATCCTCTCCAGGCTCTGATGGCCCATTCACTGTATGTGTCCCATATTCCTACCTTGCTCTGGGTCTTCCCACTGCCCTGCGTCCTTCAGGGTCTGTCATCACAACTATCCTCTCCAGGCTCTGATGGTCCATTCACTGTTTGTTTCTAAAGTCGATAGACTACACCTATCGACTTTTATCGACCATCTATAATTACTCCAAAAAAACAGATTCTTTTTATTTATCAATTACTTATATTTACTGTTCCCAAACAAATGTTCTAATGATTTTATTTCTTAAATGATTGCAAACGGATCCGAAAATTTGTAATAAAAAACTCTACTCCAACTCGTCTCCTTACCTGTAAACATAAATCAATCGGTTAAAACTGTTTCAACTTTCCAAATCATTGACAAATCAAAACAGTGGAAAAGAAGAATACATACTTATGTTAGGATAATAACAATGTTCTTTTAATTAATTTAAAATTCTCTTGTATCCATACGTACCTACATATTGTTACAAATATGTAGATGTGTGTTGTAGTTGTCTGTGTTAGTGTCTGTATAAGTTTCTCTAGAAATAAATATAGGTTAGTAATTATAAGCATTATAATTTGTTCTAGATTGGTTGAATCGAATGTTCTGGCCAAATCTAGCAAGTAGCGATTTTCCATGTTTCGAAAATGATCTTTATTTTGTTTATATAAAATAGAGATCAAAACGCTCTGGAGCTTCAGAAGTGTATCAGCCGTTGTACTTTACTGTGAAAATGTAGCTCTGAACCGAAATTGAATAAATAAATCGTACTTCTAAGAGAGAAAACACTAAGAAAATGTTAAAATCCTGTAGTTAAGAAGTTTTTCATGAGCACTGCCTTATAATTAGTTCACTTACTATGAGATGTTTCGACCAATCAAATGTTTAATCTACCATTTCGCAAATCAGTGAATCAGCAGCACTTATTACACAGCCAGGCGAGAGCCTCCCACCTGGACGGGATCTTGAGTGGCCTGTGTGGAGAGCACTCAACAGGCTGAGAACGGGTGTTGGCAGAGCTCGCTGTAACATGAGGGCCTGGGGAATCCTTCATCAAGATGACACCACGCTCTGTGAATGCGGAGCCCAACAGTCAATGGATCATCTTTGGATCTGCCCGGCCTGCCCAACAAGCTGCTCCCTGGCCGACCTAATGGAGAGTAATGGTGGAGCAGTGGATGTTGCCCGACACTGGGCAAGAGTAGTGTAGTGTCTGACACGAAGAAGAAGAAGCAGCACTTATTGAGTTTTACCTTAAGTGGCGATATATTTTGTGACCCGACGGGAATCAAACTCACAACCTTCAAAATACGAATCCATAGCCTTAACCACTAGGCTACAGACCGATCAGCCGAACTTGTATTGATATTCCTAAAAAATCAGAAAACTAAGAGGAAGAGCGTATTTGAAAAAAAAAGTTCTCCTCTGGAAATCGAACACACAACCTTCGAAATACGAATCTGCAGCCTTAACCACTACACTGCAGACCGAGCAGCCAAACTTGTATTGATATTCCTTCTAGTTTTATGTCTTGCACTTTAACAAATCAGAATACGTAGAGGTATATAATTATACTGTATAGTGTGTACACTGGATAATCAAGTTTTTTTTTTATATTTTCGTGGATTTACCGCCAAGCCAAAGATCTATCCATCGGCATGACGCCATGATCATACATCTGTGGATCCGACGAGAGATCTATGATCGTATATTTGTAGATCCGATCAAAGATCAATAATGATCCAGGGGCGGCCCGTGAGGACTAGATTCAAGAGCGATTTTTTTTTTACTTCATTGTTACACTAAGCTTTTAAGCTACGCATATAGTGCCTTTTTATAGAATCTAGCCTATTTATTTTTACAGGTAAAAGAGCCAGCCTTCGTCTACTTCGTATTCCTAAGTCTTTCTCAGTCCACTTCTGGACGTAGGCCTAATCCTGTCCATTCCTGTCTTCTACCTGCAGTTCACTTGATGTCGTCCAGCCACCTCAGTTGGGGTTTCTCCACTCCCTATTTGGGCATTCTGGGCCAACACAGGACGATTATAAAGACGAGCCGTGCCTATGTCAAACAATTCACTTGAATTACGGGATTTCTAGCTCCTGAGGGCGCTTGTACTCATTTCTTGCAAAGGCTGAGTATAAACTTTGCCGGTATTTTATTTTGGGTTTGAAATAAACATCGAAACGGGAAATTATTTCTGAAACCTTGCTCTCTGCATGGAATGCAAGCATTCTATCAACTTAGCTATGGACCAGACTTTTTACAAGCTTGACACAGTTGCTGTAAGGCTGGATGAACCTTTGGTGACCGGCCTTTGGTAAAGGTATATGAATTATTCAACCCAGTGAAGAGTATACTTGAAAATGTAAAAGCTTTATTTTTTTGCTCCATCAAGATTTGAACTTACAGCTTTTCATTTGTGAGTCCGAATCGTTACCACTAGACTACGGGCCGTTCAGTGTTTTCTGTTTCTAAAAAAAAACATCTCTGGTTGCATTCCAGAAGAACCCAAATACATAACAGAACATATTTTTAGTGTGTGTGTTTTTTTTGTATCCTTAAAATTTCCTCTATTCACTGGCCGCCACTGGATGATCCACCTGCAGGTCCGATGAAAGATCTATGTATCAGAAAGCAAACACAGAATGTGTAATTTGGGTAACAAACGCATGATCTATGTTTTTAAGTGACGCCATTTTTATTTCTCTTGCTTTTAGCTTCCTGTCGACCAAACCTGCAATTATATATTACTAGTTACCAGTTAGTTTACTGTACCCTTAGTACGAGTTGCAAAACTTGAGAAAAGTAAAGTTTACGGAAAATATTAAAGAGTGATTTCTCCCAAAATCTGCCGTTTTGGTTTCTAACACTTTACGGTCTTAACAAAAGAGTTACAGTGATAAAGAAAATCAAGTTCAAACAAACAAAAACGGCAGATTTTGGGGGAAATCACTCTTTAATATTTTCCGTAAACTTTACATTACTCAAGTTTTGTAACTCGTACTTAGGGTACTGGTTTAAAAAGTCCAGCCGATAGCTCAGTTGGTAGAGTGCTTGCAATCTATGCCCCGAGCTCGGGTTCGAATCCCACCGAGGGTGTCAGAAATGTTTTTTTTTTTTTTTTTAATCCTATGCGGGAGACTCCCTAGATTCTAAAGACTCTAGGGGTCCATGACACTTGTTGTAGTGCCGTAGAGGTGTTTACAAGGAGGGCTCTTGAGGTGTGATACACACAAAAACAGCGCTCACCAAATAAATCATCCTAATATTATTTATTATATTGGTCATCGCTAGAAAGCGCCAATACTCAAACAAGATCCAGTTGCTGTAAGGCTGGATGGACCTTTAGTGACCGGTCTTTGGTAAAGGTTTTTATGATTTTTTTCAACCCAGCGAAGAGCATATTTAGAAATTTAAATGGTTTATTTTTTGTTCTCCCCCGGGATCCAAATCCACAACCTTCCATTTACGAGTCCGAAGTGTTGCCACTGGACTACGGACCGGTCCAAGAAATGCCAACAATACGCGGTGTACCTCAGCGGTCACCCATCCAAGTAATATCCGCGCCCAATGTTGCTTAACTTCGGTGGTCTGATGAGAACCGGTGCCTTCAACATGGTATCGTTGTTGACAAATGATATCCAGTTCCGGTGTTTATTTCCGAACCCTAAAATAAATACCGGAAAGGCGTATACTCAGCCTTCACGAGAAGTGAGTACCAGCCTCGGTAGCTGCTCTACCATGTTTCGAGATTTTTTTTTAATAATCTGTATAAATTAGGACCAGCATCGCCTGGAGAGTCAGAAATCAATCAACCTTCGTACTATACTGTGCGAATGTAATTCTGAAGCTAAAGTGATTAAATAAATTGGGTAAAATAAATACACCACCGTTTTTATTTTAAATAGAACCAGCTATAATAATAATATATAATCTAAGTTGCAAAGATAAATTAACATTTAAAGCTCATATCAAATGAATGCCCACAAACAAAAACGTGCAGTTCGCGCTTACAAATGCTGAATGTGTACTTACAAATAAAATCAAAACCACAAATGAACATAAGCCCTACAATTTTTGCCGACCTTCTCTGACACAGAGGTGACACTGGCAAAGTAAACCATTTTTCACCTCATACCAACCTAAAAGTCTAATCTAAATCTAAGCTGCAAAGATATGTATCATTTGAGATTCATATTAAATGCATTCCCACAAGCAGACAGGCATAATTTCGCGCTCACACATGCCGCATGTGGACCAACAATATAAAAACCCAATTCTCAAATGGACATAAGCCCTGCAACTCTTGCCGACATTCTCTGACACAGAGGCGAAATTGTCAAAGTGAACCATTTTTTACAGTATGGGTGGTCAGCCTCATACCAACCTATAAGCCAAGGAATAAAAACAAAAATATCTTACTGCCGATTTCATAGTCGTTTTTATATCTTGCAGGTGTTTGAACGAGCTTTAAAATTGGAAGCGAGCAATTATTTTTAAACGTTTTGTATGTTTTTTTTATTTGGTGGGTACCTGCTTGTAATTCTTTTAAACGCATCAATTTCGGTTCGGGTCATGGGTCATGGTCAAACATAAAATATTACTGGCCATCTTGTAAATCGATGCTAAGATTAAGTAGTCATATAATTTTAAGACATTAGATGTTTTTATTTGCAATATTTTTTAAAATAAAAAAAAAAGATTTGTGAAGAGGAATGCAATTCACCAACCTCTTTTTGCCTTGCCAGTTGTCTTTATATGAAAACAGAAAAATTGTGTGTATGCAATGGCATCTGTTGAAACAGGGTGAGAGTTATGGTCAAATGGGCCAGACGTGATTCGAATCAACGTTATTCTGTTACAAATACGCTAGTCAAGAACAGCGACGTGACGCCCACGGCCATTACACCGACTTATATTCTAACAATTACATTCTTAAAGCTTTAGTTATATAGTCCGGTCGACAGCTCAGTTGGATCAAATCCCAACGAGGGTGTCAGAAAGGATTTCCACTCGGGAGCTGGGAAACCCTCTCTTTAATTGCAGGGGGTGGCGTATGGCTGGGCCCGTTACCTGTAAAAATAAATAGTTTCCACTCGCCATATGCGAAATCCTTCGGGAATAACGCGGTGGGAAATTTCCCTATATGTGTAGCTTACTTGCATTATTCTTGACTTCTTCCATTTACAAATATCCTATTTTGGTTAGGCTCATGCAGTCCATCCTCAGTCGTCGTGCAGAAAGGGTGTCTCCTGAAGACGTTGGCTATTCTAAATTTTTATCGTCATTTTCTATTTTTCTTGAACATGCTGTAACAAATGTGTGATTTTATGTCTGCCTATGTTTACTTACTTGTGTATGTTATGTGTCTCTAATATTTGGATGGTTGTACTAGTGTTCACTCGAAACTTCTAATTGAGATGATTCTAGTGTATGCCAGAGTAGCCCTTATACACCTTTAAATAGAGATGCCGATGCTTTGTAGGGGAATAAGTACCAGAGCCGTTGAGCGAGATAGTACAACAGATTAACTGTGAACCAAATGTGAGTGAATCCTAAAATAATTTGTGTAAGATAAAGTTAATAGAAGTTTTATTAATTTGAACCCAAGTAAGTCGTAATAATACTTAAATTCTACTTACTTACTTTCTTTGGCTCATAAGCCTTGAAGGCTCAGGGTCTCCCGCACCACAATCCTCCAGGACTCTCTGTATTGTGCTGCTTCCCTCCATGGTCCCCTCACTCCCAAAACTTCAGCGTCGGCTTCAACGTTGTCTGCCCACCGCATCCTGGGACGTCCGAGTGGTCTAACACCTGAGGGGGCACCATCCAAGACTGTTCTGATGATCCTGGAGTCCTCTGCACGTGCTACATGTCCGGCCCACTGGAGTCTTCTTGATTTCATTACCGACACTATGTTTGGGTCTTGAAACACGGACATCAGCTCCGCGTTGGTCCGGATATGCCACCTGTCATCTTCAAATACAGGTCCGAGAATGCGACGAAGCATTTTGTTCTCAAAGACCTGTAGAGATTTCTCTTGTTTCTCAATACTTAAAAAAATATCTTTAAAATAATTGTACGTTGAACGCATACAGTAAGGTCAGTACGTATTTTGTGTAGCCTTCTCTGTTTTTGTATTATCAGAACAAAAGAAAAAACAAATCAAGTAACAAATTACTATTTTCTGTTGTGCGTTTGTATGAATTGATATTTAAATAATTTGTTCATACAAAAACATATGTAATTGAATCTTTCGTATTATCAAATAAACATTAATCATATTTAACAATTAAAAAAAGTATAAATTGATTTCTTAGTCCCGTCGATAGCTCAGTTGGTAGAGTGCTTGCATTCCATGCCGTGAGCTCGGGTTCGAATCCCACCGAGGGTGTCAGAAATGATTTCCCGTGTCGGTATTTATTTCAAACCCCAAAATAAAATACCGGCAAGATTTACTCAGCCTTCACAAGAAATGAGTACCAGCCCTCTCGGGAGCTGGGAAACCCCCACTTCAACTGAAGTGGTTGGCGTAAGGCCGACCCCCTTACCTGTAAAAATAAATAGGTTCAACTCGCCACATGCGACCCCTTCGGATATAACGCGGCAAGAAGTTACACTATATGTGTAGCTTAGTTGCGTTGCGATGCGTTGCGTTTAGACCAGTCCGTAGTCTAGTGGTTAACACTTCAGACTTGTGTTTGGAAGGCAGTGGGTTGTAATTCCGGCGAAGCACGAAAATATAATTTGATTTTCAAATTTGTTCTTCTTTGGGGTTGAAAAATAAATGCACCTTTACGAAAGACCGGTCAGCATAGGTCAAAACAGCCTTACAGCAATTAAGTCTTGCTTGAAAATTGGTGCTTTCTACAGCGACGACCAAGCTAGCACAGGGCTCTTGAGGTGTGATTCACACAAAAGCAGCGCTCACAAAATAAATCAGCATAAACTTATTATTAACCCTTTTCGGTGTTGAAAGTTGAAAGAAAGTTGCTTTCTGGGATCAGTTGCTTCCGCACGTTTCGCTCATGTCTGCATAAGCTTCTTCAGCGTGAAAGTGAAAGAAACATCATCTTATTCACTTCACTTTCACGCTGAAGAAGCCCATCGCAGACATGGGGGAAACGTCCATAAACTCCAGCTCCTACAGACCACGGCAACAGGGTCCTTCTGACACATACATGAGAAGTATACTTGTTTACATGTTCAAACCATCTCAGCACATTCCCTTTACCTGTGAAAATAAATAGGCTCCACTCGCTAAATGTGATATCACCAAGGATGAACGGATCGTGTCAAGAAACCACACTGCATGTGCAGCTTGGTTGCGTTAATCACAAAATATGATATTTAAAAAGATTGGGTTTCATGTGTGCTCGTGCATCGAGCTCTTTCTGTTACAAGAAACTACTTGTCGGTTGGTATGAGGCTGACCATCTATATTCTACACAAGCCTTATACATATAACATAGGAACATGCAGAAGAGTAATCGTATTTTAAATGCTCTTATATTATAATTAATTACATTTATAGCACTGATGGAACAATGAACCTGTCCACAGTGTCTAGAAACAAGTTTTTCTACTCCCATTTGGTAATTTACTAATTACAAAACGGCTAACGCAATCACAATGCCATACATTTCTACACCCGTTGCATAATGTTACATTATGCAACCGGTAACCGTGTTAAAATGAACATGTGCGCATGCGCATTGTCAGAATTGGAACCATTTTTTAATTTCAAATGTCAACCTTGTATGGGGGTATGAAGACCTGTCAATCCAAGATGGCCGCAAGCGATCAGCTGATTAGGCTTCATACAATATTGCAGGTAGGAATTACCGTGGTGATGAGACTTTCAGCCCTGTTCAGATGAAAATAAATAAGTATATTTTATGTGTAGAGTCAAATAAAAATTGTTAATAGTGCTAAAATTTATCGAATTTATTTATCGGATTGCTCCAAATAAAGCTTTCCTTTTTTCAATGGAAAATAAAAGGCTTGAAAGGAAAACAATACAAAAAATTTCACCGCAAAAAATAAACAAACTCAAAAAGTTACTTGGTTAATAGGTGAGTATGAGGTTGATCACCTATGCTGTACAAATTTGGTTCACCTGCCAATACAACTGCAGGGCATATGTTTATTTGAGTTTTGGGTTTGAATGTTTAAGCTTATATGCAGGATGTAAAAGCGCGACCTTATACATATGTGTCGGCTTGTGGGCATGAATTCAATATGAAACCTAAATATAATTTATTTTTACAACTTAGGTTAGATTAGATAATCGAAGGGAATGATAAATCACACGTTTTGACAAAGGTAAGGTTTTAATTACTTCAAATGGACGAGTACAATATAATGACTATTATTCACTATTTTGATAATTCTCTCATGGTCGTAGAAAAAGTATTGTATGCCACTGCACGTAATTAGTCTTTGTAACACTCGTGCTTTCTATTGTGCCATTCGGCTGCGCCTCATGGCACAAACTAGCACTCGTGTTAAAAAGACTATCATTACTTGGCAGTGGCATAAATAACTATTTATTCATTTAATTTAATTAATATTATATTATTTTTAGATGGTTTGAACTTATAAAATGGCTAGCACAACAAGGCACTGCCTTAACAAGAGGATGGCGACCAGCAGAGACAAATGGCTAGCACAACAAGGCACTGTCTTTACAAGAGGATGGCGACCAGCAGAGACAAATGGCTAGCACAACAAGGCACTGCCTTAACAAGAGGATGGCGACCAGCAGAGACAAATGGCTAGCACAACAAGGCACTGTCTTTACAAGAGGATGGCGACCAGCAGAGACAAATGGCTAGCACAACAAGGCCCTGTCTTTACAAGAAGATGGCGACCAGCAGAGACAAATGGCTAGCACAACAAGGCACTGTCTTTACAAGAGAATGATCTGCGAGTTCACACTTACTTAGTTATGTAATTAGTATTTTAGTACAGTGCCACAGGGTCACCATTAGTAACTGGTTAAGAGGTTTATTCTTTTTTTTTTTTGAGTTTTTATTATTACCTAATAACGCGAGCAATTGTAAAGCATAAAAAAGTTTTATTAGGGCAGTCATCGACAACCATCGGCTGTAGATACCATAATATCATTGGAAAAATATCAATAAGCATTACGTAAATTATTGTGTTGCAGTCAATAGCTCAGTTGAAAGAGTACTTGCATGCTATGCCAAGAGCTCAGGTTCGAATTCCACCGGGGGTCTCAAAAATGATTTTCCACTTCAGTGTTTATTTAAAATTCAAAATAAAAGGTTTACTTAGCCTTCACAATGAATAAAAACCAGCTGAGGGGTCTGGAGCTGGGAAGCTCCCAATTCAACTGAAGTGGTTGGTGTAAGGCCGTCCCCTTACCTGTAACAATAAAAAGGTTTCACTCGCGACATGTGATCTCTTCGAAGAGTCGGAAGAGGTAAATAAGCTACACTGCATGTGTAGTTTATTTGCGTTAGTAAGTGATGATTTTTAATTCGAATTACGTTAGTGGTTTTTTCTACATGGAATTAAAAAAAGGACTCTACAAACCATGTTGTGGATAAAAATAGCTTACTCGGTGATTCAGCAGTCTTGTAGTATTGTTGCAAAATATATAGCTGAGTAGACAAGATGACCGTAAGCAATATGACTGGAGTGTGTTTAAAATAAAGCAACGTCGGTTCGAATTGCACAACCACCTATTGAAATTTTACTTTAAGCCAACAGATGTTATTTGATAAATTGCACGTTAAATAATAAAGAGAAATAACTCGAAAATTGGGAAAATCGAGATTTTGTAATAAAACGCAAGAACAATGCGAGAAGAATAGGTAGAATGTGACAGCCGTTCAATTTGGACGAATATGACCGAGATAAAACATCGGCCGCCTTTTTCATCCCATACAAGTTGTACTGGTTGTCTGAACTTCAAACGTGATTTCCCAACATTCATGTTTTTTGAGTTAATGCTCTTTATTATTAAACGTGCGAAATAACATGTCAATATTTCACTGAATGAAATTGTTAATAATAGAAATGTCATTTTTCGACCAGATAAAAATACGTTGTATAATTGAAATTATATTTACTTATTTATAAAAAAAAAATATTATAAAAAAGGTTGTGTACACCTGCCTAAAAGCTTTTTTTAGGATTTAATGGCATCATTAATGACAATAGGATGCTTAAGAGAGGAAAGGAGAGGAAGAGGAAGGTAGGGCAGGTGGGGGGTGACTGGATAAGCGTGTTCTCGTCTCCCCAGGGCTTGTTTGGCTTATCTACCACTTGCTTCAAAGACGACCTTCCAATCAGAATAACATTCTACACAATCTGAGCTAAGAAAAAAAAACGTATCACGATATTTTAAAGTTGTTTCCAGTATTTTTAAAATCAATTTCCAGTTTTTGTACGAAAGAAGTATGTAAAGATAGAAAGAAATGGCGGTCGATCTGTAATGTTGGCGGCTAGGGTTTATTAAAGTGAAATTGGTTTTATGATTCAGTTTTTTTTTTAGTGTCCATGTTTATATTAATGTTTATTGATTTAAAAAATGTAATTTGCGATGTTTGTTCCTTGACTTATAGGTTGGTATGCGGCTGACCACCCATACTGTAAAAAAATGGTTCACTTTGCCAATGTCACCCCTGTTTCAGGGAAGGACGGCAAGAGTTGCAGAGCTTATGTTCATTTGAGATTGGATTTTTATATTGTAGGTCCACATGCGGTATGTGTTAGCGCGAAATTATACATGTCTGCTTGTGGGAATGCATTTAATATAAATCTTAAATGATATATATCTTTGCAGCTTGGATTAGATTAGATTAGATACGACACATTGGTCCAGTACACATACAAAAATTGCTCATGTGAAATTATTTCTGATGGAGATACGACAAACAAGCGCTAAGGGGATGTTCTGGTGAGGTATGGTACATCCGTAAGTGCTTCACAAAGAGAACAAACCATTACTATCGTCATTACCATCGAGATGACTGGGTGAACGTTGGTAAGCTTGAATGTGAGGATTTCAACAGACGAGGTCAGTACAGTGCAAGTGATGAGTGTTAGTAATAATATTGCTACGAATATGTAATTGTGTGTTTTGTTTGTCTGTGTAAGTGCCTGTGAAGTCTCTCTATAAAGAATAAATGTAAGGTAAATTATATAATTTGAATTTGATATTTGTGTTGTTCGGGAATTCTCGAGTATTTGGCCGGATGTTCTAGTAAAGTCTCGCATGTGCCAATTTTTTATATTTTCAAATAGATTTGTGAAGAGGAATGCAATTCACTAACCTATTATGCCTGGCCAGAAACATTATTAATATTAATATCATAAATTAATAATTCATTATTGTTTATTTTAATGAATTATTGATCAATAATTACCCAATAACATCTCTTATACCAGGGTCAAAGTTATGGTGGAATGACTCAGGCGGGGATTGAACCAACGTTACTCTATTCGAAGCACGCTAGAAAGATCAGCCCACCTGGCCCCCTCGGCTATAACATCGACGATTCTCAATGGTTAAAGAATGATTCTTATTATTGCTATAAATCAAAGGCTTTACACTCTCTGTGGCTTTAGAAGTCAACTGAACGTTTGATTGCGTACGTGCAAAGTGACTATGTATGTGAACCGAATCTAAAATAAATTGTGTAAAAATAAATCACCACAATTGCAATTAAATTTAAAACATTGCATCAAGTGTTCGCCTGCGAGGTCGCGGGAGCCGAAGAAATTTGGTAATAGCCGAGTTCTCCCGAAGCTCCAAGTCTCCAGAAGCTGTCACATCTTTCAGACGCCAGTCCTGGGCGAGATCTAGAGAAAGACGAATGTGAGAGAAACGAGAAGACCCTGCCACTGGTTGGTCATGTTTGCCCCCGGCAAAGCTTACGTGTGGCATGACATTTAAGGCCCACCCTTCTTTTTTGGATTTTCTGCCATCAAAAGCCCCCGCCTTGTGGGCAAGAGCCTGGTGCAGAGGAGCTTCCACCCAGAGAGTTCTACTTATAGAGGCGTTAGTCTCGTAGACTGCTGTTTTCTGGGTACCAGCTCTCGAGATGGCTGGTACTCATTTCTTGTGAGGGCTCAGTAGACGTCGGGAAAAATGTATTTAAAGTTAATGATTGAAGCCTTGCCGGTATTTTATTTAAAGTTTGAAATACACATCAAAACGGGAAATAATTTCTGTCACTCTTGGTGGGATTCAAACCCTAGATCTCGGCATAGAATGCAAGCACTTTACCAACTGAGCAATCGATCGGACCGGATACAAGACAGTTAAAACGTTGGAATGGTTCGACTGTCATGGTTGGAACATTGTTTATTAAAAATACACATAATTACCTCAATGCGTCAACCCTTTCTTCAAAATTAAGATATTTTTATGAAAATAAAGTTTACTTCATTACATATAATATAAGCAACTACTTTGTTGTCATAATCATGGTTTTTTGGAGTTCAGATACTGAAGCTCTAGATAAGGATTAGGTGCTTCCGCTCAGTCATTGTCGTGAGTTCTTAAGCCTTTACAAGAGGATGGCGACCAGCCGAGACAAATGGATAGCACAACAAGGCACTGCCTTTACAAGAGGATGGCGACCAGCAGAGACAAATGGCTAGCACAACAAGGCACTGCCTTTACAAGAGGATGGCGACCAGCAGAGACAAATGGCTAGCACAACAAGGCACTGTCTTTACAAGAGGATGGCGACCAGCAGAGACAAATGGCTAGCACAACAAGGCACTGTCTTTACAAAAGGATGGCGACCAGCAGAGACAAATTGCTAGCACAACAAGGCACTGTCTTTACAAGAGGATGGCGACCAGCAGAGACAAATGGCTAACACAACAAGGCACTGTCTTTACAAGAGGATGGCGACCAGCAGACACAAATGGCTAGCACAACAAGGCACTGTCTTTACAAGAGGATGGCGACCAGCAGAGACAAATGGCTAGCACAACAAGGCACTGTCTTTACAAGAGGATGGCGACCAGCAGAGACAAATGGCTAGCACAACAAGGCACTGTCTTTACAAGAGGATGGCGACCAGCAGAGACAAATGGCTAGCACAACAAGGCACTGTCTTTACAAGAGGATGGCGACCAGCAGAGACAAATAGCTAGCACAACAAGGCACAGTCTTTACAAGAGGATGGCGACCAGCAGAGACAAATGGCTAGCACAACAAGGCACTGTCTTTACAAGAGGATGGCGACCAGCAGAGACAAATAGCTAGCACAACAAGGCACAGTCTTTACAAGAGGATGGCGACCAGCAGAGACAAATGGCTAGCACAACAAGGCACTGTCTTTACAAGAGGATGGCGACCAGCAGAGACAAATGGCTAGCACAACAAGGCACTGTCTTTACAAGAGGATTTCGACCAGCAGAGACAAATGGCTAGCACAACAAGGCACTGTCTTTACAAGAGGATGATAATTTTATTAATTTGATGTACTTTTGTACCTGTACTGCTTTGTACCTGCCAGTGTTCACTTATGGTATTGAGACAGTCACAATGCCACAAAAAAGTGCCCACAAGCTAAGAGTCGCACAGAGAGCAATGGAGAGAGCCATGTTGGGTGTCAGTTTGCGGGACAGACTCAGAAATGAGGACATAAGAGTCAGGACAAAGGTTTCCGATGTCATCAAGATGGCCGCAACCCTCAAGTGGCGATGGGCGGGACATGTCGCTCGCGATCCAGATGAAAAGTGGACAAAGCGACTGTTGTGCTGGTGCCCAAGGACGGCAAAGCGTGGAGTTGGGCGCCCACAGTTGCGTTGGCGTGACGATGTTCGGAGAAGTGCAGGACTTGCCTGGATGCGGATCGCTCAGGATAGAAAGGAATGGAAAATGCGAGAGGAGCCCTACGTCCAGGAGTGGACGATCAATACAGGCTGAAGAAGAAGAAGAAGAAGAAGATGTACTTTTACGAAATATTGAAGGACTTAAAAAAAAAAAAAATTTTTTTGAGAACTCAATACCAAAATGGCTTTTACTTTCAAAGCAATTTTTACTTCTACAAATTTTGCTTCTCATCCTAAATAAATGCATTACAAAAACACTGTCCATTTCATCAAATAAATTACAGAAAAAAACTAATTGCAACTTATTTTGTGTTCGTTTGAAATAAAAAGTGCCGACCTCGACAAATCATTAACTTTAATACAATGTTAATGAATTACACTGGACCGTAGTCTAGTGGTTAACGTTTTAGACTTGCAATCATAGAGTAGCGGGTTTGAATCCCAACGGACCACAAAAAAGTATAACACAATTTTCAAATACGATTATCCCTTGACTTATAGGTTGGTATCAGGCTGACCCCCATAGCTTAAAAATGGTTCACTTCGCCAATGTCACCCCTGTTTGAGCTACACAATATAAAGTGTAACTTCTTGCCAGCATTATCCCCGAAGGGGTCGCATGTGACAATTCGGGACCTATTTATTTTTACCTAGAAGGGGGTTTTTCCTAGCTCCCGAGAGGGCTGGTTCTGATTTCTTGTTAAGGCTGAGTACATAAACCTTGCCGGTATTCATTTAGGTTTGAAATGAACAGCGAAACGGGAAATCATTTCTGACACCCTCGATGGGGATCATCCCTTGTTCTCTGTCGGCGCTAAAAAGCGAAGATTCTCAAGCAAGACTCAGTTGCTCTAAGGCTGAATGGACATTTAATAGGTTTTTTTGAAGATATTTTTCAACGCTCTGAGCTCACAACCTTCCGTATACGTGTCTATTGTGCTAACCGCTAGACCACGGACTTATCTATGGACTAAGCAACGTTTGATTCTCACTTTAAATCGACAAAAGGTCTAAGTTGACGTTCTCTTTGTTGGACCACAGCTGTTTGAACTTCAAATCTAAAGCTTATCATGGGCGTAACTATATGTATGCTTATAATAATAACACTGCTATTCACAAATCATTTCATTCATAGCTGATCTATAGATCATCGTTTTTTGTATAGAAAATTCGTTGTAGGGCTGTGGATTAGCCATGGCTTTGCTGTTAGCTAATAAAACCGTAACGGTGCTATTCTTCGACATTTTAGTCGTCCGTTGAGCCCACGTTCTGACAAACTAATGATGCCTGGGCTGGAAGTCTCATCTCCACGATCATTCTTACCTACAGAATTGTGGTAATATGTGTATGAAGACTAATCAGCTGTTCACTTGCGGCCATCTTGAATTGACAGGTCTCCATACAATTAGTTTGTCAAAGCGTGAGCTCAACAGACGACTAAAATGTCTAAGAATAGCACCGTTAGGTTATAAATTAAAGCAGTTTTTTTAACCCGTTTGCATAACTTAAAAAGATTTTTTAAGACGTTTTTTCAGAATATAGAATGAAAATCAATACTGTTTAACTACAATTTTTTCTTACTTACTGCCTTATCCAAATAACCCATTTAATTTAGAAATATCTGTAATTGAACCCCCCCACGTTACGTCCTTGTTAAAAGTCTAATACCTTTTATCATTCTACTCTGTTGGGAATCAAACCCAGGAACTCCGAGTTGAACTATGAGTCATGCAGCAGTTGGTTTCTCTGTCTATTGCTCTACTAGCGATACCATTTCTCGAATAGAAAAGTACTGGTGTTTGCCCGTCGAATTTCAACGGTTAGTTTTGTATGACGGCACATTTAAAGTGTAAGAATTCATAAACTGTAAAGGTCTATAATCTAATCTAATCTAATCTAATCTAAGTTGCAAAGATATGTTAAATTGGAGATGCACATTACATGCATTCTTACAACCAGACACGTACAAGTTCGCGCTTGCACATGCCTCATGTGAACCTACAACATAAAAACCAAATCTCAAATGGACATACACCCTGCAACTCTTGCCGTCCTTCCCTGAGACAGGGGTGACATTGGCAAAGTGAACCATTTTACAGCATGGGTGGTCAGCCGCATACCAACCTATAAGTCAAGGATATAATAATATTAATATAATATTTGGATCATCTTTTTGGTTAGCGCTATTTTCGTGTGTATCACACCTCGAGAGCCCTCTGTGAGCTTGGTCGTTGCTGCAGAAAGCGACAATTCTCAAGCAAGACCCAGTTTCTGTAAAGCTGGATGGACCTTTAGTGACGGGTCTTTGGTAAAGGTATATGAAAATTTCCCCCAGTGAAGAGCATATTTGGAAAATTAAATGGTATATATTTTTTGTGCTCCGCCGGGATTCGAACCCACAATCTTCCACTTACGAGCTACAAGTGATAACCACTAGATTACGGACCGGTCTGACACTTTTAAAAGTGACGCAGAGGTGTTGGTGATGTGGCGGTTGATGTCCTGATCTATTGTACGAGGGCAGTTTGCTGCGTAGTGTTGTATTGTGTGTTGCGTTGTCTTTGTTTTGAGACACTGAATGGAAGTGGCAAGTGATATAAGTTTTGAATAGTACAAGGTTAAATTGGATTAGAAACACAATAAGTTCACGCTTACAGACGCTGCATGTGTTCTTACATTATAAACCAGACCTCACATGAACATAAACCTTGCAACTCTTGCCGCATTTCTCTGAAACCGTGGGGGTATTGGCAGAAGTGAACATTTTTTTTACAGTATGGGTGGTCAGCTTCACAGGTACCAACCTATAAGTCAAAAGAACAAGCAATAACAATAATAGAAATAATATATACCAATAAAAATTTCACAATTCTGATTTGTCTTGCCCTTATCAAAAAATTACAGCCCAATAACCCAGATACAGTTTGATGTACTTACACATTAATAAGTCTACAATATAAATTGCGATCTACAAATGAACCGTGAATATACAGGGGGTATTCGATTTGACTCATAAAAAGGCTAGACAAGAAAAAGACTTTCATGAAGTCTTTAAAATTAAAAATACCATTGTGAGAAAAAAATCTGTACCTTAGAGCATAAACAACGGAAGTCACATTTAGTAAAATGTGCAGGAGACGAGTTTTAGTGAAAATGTGCACTTTTATAAAACCATCATAACTTCTAAACTAGACGAGATATTTTTGATCTGTAAAAACTGTTTATCTTCTTTTATCGATATTTATTTAATGTGAAGTAATGTGAACAACGTATGTGGAACTTCCGTCGTTTATGCTCGCACTTTTATGTGCATCCCATATTTATTACACTTGATATCTCAGTAACTATGAGTCCGAGGACTCCAATATTTGTACCACTTATAGAACAGCTAATTATAATAATTTCTGCATGATTAACTCAAAAACGCAAAAAAAGTGGACTTCCGTTGTTTATGCTCTAAGGTACAGAATTGTAACTCGAAAAACATGATCGTACACGCAAACGCGAAACCTACTTAGTAAGTAAGGAGTAAGTCCAGTCCGTGGTCTAGTGATAATTTTTTGAACTCGCAAACGGAAGGTCGTGAGTTTGATTCCCGGTGGAGCACAATTTTTTTTTTTTCAAAAATGTTCTTGAAAAAGTTTTCCATTTACCAAAGACCAGTTATAAAAGGTTCATCCAAGCCTTACAGCAATTGAGTCTTGCTTGAAAATTTGCGCTTTATAGCGACAACCAAATTCGTAAAAAGTCAGGTTGATAGCTCAGTTGGTGGAATGTTTGCATTCCAAGCCGAGAAATGATGATGATGGTATGAGGCTGACCATCCTTGCTGTAAAAAATGGTTCGCATTGTCAATATCGCCCCCTTTTCAGGAAATGTCGGCAAGAGTTGCAAGGCTTATGTTCATTTGAGATTGTTTTTGTTGTTGTAAGTCCACATGCAGCATGTGTAAGCGCAAACTTATACGTGTCTGCTCATGGGAATGCATGTAATATTAATCATAAATGTTATATATCTTTGCAACTTAGATTACAAATGATGGGATTTAGTGTCCAAGCACTGTTAAAAGTCTAAAGTTATTGTTGTAATCATGTTATATAGAACCAAAAACGGTAATGTAAGATTTGCTTAAGAAATGATATAAATACATTTAAATGATCAGAAAAAGATTTCCTATAATTCTTTATATTTATCTTATTCTCTAAAAAAAACCCTAGATTGACGCCTTTGTTTCTAAACAACTCTATTCTTTTATTATTGACAAACATTTTGAAAACACAGCTGCACATTTCCTGCACAAAAGAACCATCTCAACTCGCATGAAATAGTAAAATAAACTTTATTTTAAATAACAATAAAGATTATTTTTGTATATCACGTTCAAGTGTTTTGGATCTTTTGTGCTAGTTTGATATTGTCACTGTTTATAGTTCATAGATTTATTTCATTGTTACAATTTCTCAACTTTTGATTTATAGTTGGTTGCCAAAAACGCAATAAGGTCAGATCTGTTACGTTTTAAAGCTGTTTTCTGATTCCACGATATGATTTGAATAAAATATTTTTATATTTTAAAATGGGATCCACGTCAAAATAGGTTCATTGAAAAATATTTTTGGTTCCGTCTTATCTAATCTAATCTAATCTAATTTGCAAATATATGTTATATTGGAGATTCACATTACATGCATTCCCACAACCAGACACGTACAAATTCGCGCTTGCACATGCCTCATGTGAACCTACAACATAAAATCCAAATCTTAAATGGACATACACCCTGCAACTCTTGCCGTACTTCCCTGAAACAGGGGTGAAATTGGAAAAGTGGTTTTTTTTATAGTATGGATAGTCAGCCTCATGGCAACCTATAAGTCAAGGAATGATTGTATAATAATTTTAAAAATCCAGATAATCTCCTTGACTAAAAGGTTGGGTTCCTTGATCAATAGGTTGAATTTCTTGACAAAAAGGTTTGATTCGTTGCTTAATAGGTTGGGTTCCTTGACTGGGTTGGATCACTCGATTAAAAGATTGGATTCCTTGATTAATAGGTGCCTTGACCAATAGGTTGGGTACTTGAAAGGAATATGTTTGGTTCCTTGACTAATAGAGAATGTTCAATAGTTCAATAGTTCATCATCAAGGTCATCTTCATCATCATACTTCATGCTGAAGAAGCCCTTCGTAGAAATGGGCCAAACGTCCGCGAGCTCCAGCTCACACAGACCACGGCAACAGATCCCGGAAAACATCACTCCAGCATCATCAGCCGGCCGTGTAAGCCTAAAACTCTTATTTATTTTTTCTTTACCAATTCACTTGAAGTGGGGGCTCTCAGCTCCCGAGGGGACTGGTACTCATTTATTGTGAAGGCTGAGTAAACCTCACCGTTATTTCATTTTTGTGTTTAAAATAAACACCGAAACGGGAAATCATTTCCGACGTCCTCGGTGTGGTTCGAAACCGAGCTCACGGCATGGAATGCAAGCACTCTACCAGCTGAGCCATCGACCGGGCATTGTTTTTATTCATTTCATTCCCCCACTGCTTGTTTGGCTTATCTACCATTTGATTCAAAGATGAAATTTAAATGAAATTGTCCTAAGAATCACATTCTACACAATCTGAGCTAAAAAAACGTAAAACACGATAATGTGAGAGTTGTTTTAAAATATTTTTAACATAAATTTCCTGTTTTCATAAGACACATTGGTCCAGTACACATACATACAAACATTGCTCATGTGAAATTACCTCTGATGGACATAAGACAAACTAGCACGTCTCTCTCTCTAACACGTCAGAACGACCTTGGACGTAATACTCATGTAGTACAGCCGGAACTACTGCTAGAGTGTGTGTGTGTGTATGTACACTATGGATCGCATCTATTACATTCTCTTGTACGAACGAAGGTTGTGTTTCATCTGTACCCTCAGTACGAGTTGCAAAACTTGAGAAAAGTAAAGTTTACGGAAAATATTAAAGAGTGATTTCCCCCTAAATCTGCCGTTTTTGTTTCTCACACTTTATGTTCTTAGCAAAAGAGTTACAGTGATGAAGAAAATCAAGTTCAAACAAACAAAAACGGCAGATTTTGGGGGAAATCACTCTTTAATAATTGCCGTAAACTTTACATTACTCAAGTTTTGCAACTCGTACTGGTACTGTTATCCGAGTATACGTACAATTCAACGTTTGAACAACGTGCGGTCGATAGCTCTGTCGGTAGAACGCTTGCGTTCCATGCCAGAGGGCTAGTGTTCGGTTCACTCCAAAATTGTCAGAAATGTTTTCCCGTTTCGGGAAAAAAGGTAAATACCGGCAAGGTTAACCTAGCTTTCACAGGGCATGCGATGACAACAAACTTGGACAAACGCTTGGACCGGTCCGTAGTCCGTAGTGGCAACACTTCCGACTCGTAAATGGAAGGTTGTGGATTCGGATCCCGGCGGAGCACAAAAATATACCATTTATATTTCGAATGTGCTCTTCGCTGGGTTGAAAAATTCATAAACCTTTACCAATAACCGGTCACCAAAGGTCCATCCAGCCTTACAGCAACTGGGTCTTGCTTGAGTATTGGCGCTTTGTAGCGACGACCAAGCTCGTACACCTCTGCGGCACTACAACAAGTGTAATAGACCCCTAGAGTCAAAAAAAAAAAAAAAAACTCATTCGGGAGCCGGAAAACCTCCACATCGACGCACTGACCAGTGTTGCCACCTTAGTTTTAGTAATGGGGGCAATTGAACAAGCTAAAAAGGGCTAGATCGGGCTAAAACGAGCACAAAAAGAGTTGTTGTAAAAAAAGGCTAAAAAAACACCTGGACTAATGATTCCAATTATGCATTTATTTTTTAGTTTGAGTCACAATAATTTTTTTCAAAATTAGGTTCAAAAATTAAAAATATTAGTTATTTTACAAACTAAAATTAACAAATTTTCCGTTAAGAATAATTTAATTGCCATAGATATGCTGCCATAATCGAACATATGGTATCTACCAAAAAAAAAAAAAACAATAGGTATATATGACAAAAATCGCGAAAGTTCGATGTTACTGCAATGTTAGCATGGCGCAAATTCCAGATTTTCGTACAATATTTTTAAGTAAATAAAAAGGGCTAGAAAGCCCTTTTCGGGCTAAATCATTAAACAACGAGTTCACCTACAGTAAAAAGTGCTAGATCTAGCCCCAAAAGGGCTAAGGTGGCAACACTGGCACTATAAATAATAATCTATAATCTAAGTTGCAAGGATATATTCATTTAAAGCTCTCAGATGTATGCCCACAAACCAACAAGTGTAGTTCGCGCTTACAAATGCTGAATGTGTACTTACAAATAAAATCCAAACCTCAAATGAACATAAGCTCCACAACTTTTGCCGACCTTCCCTGAAACAGGGGTGACACTGGCAAAGTGAACCATTTTTTACAGTATGGGTGGTCAGCCTCATACCAACCTATAAGTCAAGGAACTTATTATTAACTAATATTAACTTTAAATGCTAATGTATCTTTGCAACTTAGATTATTATCATTATTACGTAAGTATATCGGCTTAATGATCCTTAATTGTTCACATTAAGAGAGTTTGCAAGGCTCATTCAAAATACAATACGGACCACAATGGCCTGGAAAGAATAAAAGAGGTATACCAAACAATAGCGCAGTGACATAGCTCGATTAAGTGAACTTGCAAAATTATATATTGAGACCAGTCGTTAGTCTAGTGGTAACGCTTCGAACTCGTTAATAAAAGATCATGGGTGCGAATCCCGGCAGAGTAGACCAAAATTACAATTTATATTTTCAAATATGCTCTTCACTCGGTCAGCAATTTAATTGTCTTAATCAAAGACCAGTTACAAAAGGTCTATTTAGGGCTGGTCTTATAAACATCCGTTAGTTCAATGTCGTACCAAATTTACCGAAATATAATACAAACGTCACATTTTTCGTCTTATAAGAATCCGTTTGTTTTATTTCCGTAAAAGTTACCGACAGATCTAACCGACGGCCGACCCATCGATTAATGTTAGTTAAGGTTTGAGGTTAGGTCAGCTGTCAAAGCATTGTTTCTTAGCGGTGAGTTTTGCGTGTCATTGGACTACTACGCTCTATCCTGTTGAAGATAATTTCTTCCGAAAGTGATAGATAATGCATTAAAATTGCGCTGTCTTAGTCGTTTTCGTATTTTTCAAAAGCAACTTTAGGTTATGTTTCGTCTTTGACAGCAAAGGATGACGTATGTTCATGAATGCACGTAAAAAATCATCGAAAATACGAGTGCATTATTGAGAACTAACGGACGGTTAAAAAAGCTTTATAGGACGACCATCGGTAAGATCAGTCGGTAAACGTCCATCCGTTAGTAACTTGCCGAGATACTTACGGATATTTGGTCTCTCGTTTATAAGACCGGCCCTAAGCCTTGCAGCTATTGGGTGTTGCTTGAGAATTGGCGCTTTGAAGTGACGACCAAGCTCGCAGAAAGTCCGGTCAATAGCTAAGGTGTTAGAATACTTAAATTGAAATTAAGCGCATGTAGTGTAACTTCTTGCCTACGTTATCCCCGAAAGGGTCGTGTGAAAAGGAAAAAGAGGTAAGGGACGACCGAGAAAAGTATGGAGTGATCAGATTGTGGAGATTGTGAAAGAATGGGATGTAAGAAGCGAGCGTAAAAGAAGAAAATGCATGAAAAAGGTGATGGATATTAATGAATTGAAAGAGGTATGTAAGGATAGGAAGAAATGGAGGTAGCTCTGCAGAGGTTCTGGCCACCCCTAGCGGAATGGCGACAGAGTTACAGTTACATTTACAGGTCGCAGGTGGCGCTTTAGGATGCATTTTTTTACGGAAGTGAGTTTCCTAGCTTTGGAGGGGGGTGGCTTTCATTTATTGTGAATGCTGAATAAACGGTATTTTGCCGGTATTTTGTTTTGGGTTTGAAATAAACAACAAAACTGGAACGCATTTTCGACTCCCTCGGATCGAACCTTTGCTTTCGGCATAGAATACAAGCCTTCTACCAACTAAGCTATCGATCGGACTTTTCACGAGCTTGGTCGTCGCTGCAAAGCTCTAATTCCCAATCAAGACCTAGTTGCTGTAAGATAGGATGAAACTTTGGTGACCTATAATGATACTTTACATAAAATTAGTTAATTGCCAACTTCAGCTCTTGTTTTAGGGGAAATCGGCATGAATTGCAGAGTTTATGCTAACTTGAGATTTGGGTCTTATTATGTCAGTCCACAGTAACATGATTTTAATATGAACCATAAATCTTTTCACACAAAAGAATGTGATGAGATGGTTTGGGCATGTGGAAAGAATGAAAGATGATAGACTGACAAAGTATGTATACAAAGAAAGTGTGAAAGGAAAAAGAGGGAAGGGACGACCGAGAAAAGTATGGAGGGATCAGATTGAGGAGATTGTGAAAGAATGGGATATACAAAGTGAGCGTAAAAGAAGAAAATGCATGAAAAAGGTGATGGATATGAAGGAATTGAAAGAGGTATGTCAGGATAGGAAAAAATGGAGGCAACTCTGCAGAGGCTCTGGCCACCCCTAGCGGAATGGCGACAGAGTTACAGTTACAGTATATGACTTACAATACAAATTAGAACATTTTACATTTTTTTGACAAACTTTAATGATTGTTAAGCTACGTAGGTAGCCTTTTGTTTACAGTTAAATCCACTTTTTAAGCATATTTCTGTTTACTTTATTGAGACGAAGGTCATATTTTTGTGTGTGCGACGTAATATAATAGAATTTAATCTCGCTGAGTGATGTCAAATGTCAGAAACTCATTCAGAGGGAGAGCTCTGAATGAAAAGAGGAGATTAGCAACGTCTGCCAAAGAAACACTGTGTGTGTGTGGGTTTCATGGTAGAACGGCGCAGTGATAATCACATGGCGGAACATCACGTTGCAGAACATCACATGACATAAAATCACATGAAAAAACATCACAATGACAATACATTACAGGAAATAACATCATAATGACAATACATTACATGAAAGTACATCACAATGACAAAACATCACAAGACAAAAAAATCACATGACAATACAACACATATCTGAAACAGAACATAAACATGAGCAGCACATTAATAAACATTAAATGACAAAACATCACATGCCTAAAACAGAAAATACCATAAACGGCAAAAAGAACATGAAAAAATGGAACACATGCATACATTTTGCAGCGGCATAGTATGAATCAAGAAAAAAAATTTGTGTTATTTTGTAATGTGATGTTTTTTCATGTGCCTTTAATGGAATGTTCTGTTTTAGGCATGCGAGTTCTTGTAATGTGATGTTTTTTCATTTCATTTTTCATAGGACAACAAACAGCGTTATGTTTTGTCCTTGTGTTTATTTTGTCATAGTGATGTTTTTTCAATTGATGTACTGTCATTGTGTTGTAATGTCATGCGATGTTCTGTCATGTGATGTAAATTAATGTCACGTTATGTCGTGTGCTATTCTGTCATGCGATGAAAAGTCATGTGACGTTTTGTCCTTGTGCTTTTTGCTATTGTGATGTACTTTCTGTGTTGTTTTGTCATTGTGATGTAAAGTTTTGTGATTTTCGTCATGTGATGTTAAGTCATGTGACGTTATTTCACGTGTTGTTTTGTCACTGTGCTGTTCTAACCTATCACCGTGTGTGTGTGTGGGTAGAAAATAAAAAGGATTATAAACTAAAATAAATATATTAAGTTACTTAAAACTTCTCACGCCAAATATGAGTCATGGAAGTTTATTTTATTTTTATACTTTTCAATGATATAGTCCTAGAAACAAACGGCTGGTATTCAAAGGGACATCATAAAACGGGTGGCTTATTTTTTTTTCATTCTCCTCTTTTCAACTATTCCTCCCCTTAAACTTACATGATTGGTGTAAGGCCGGCCCCTTCTAATCTAATCTAATCTAAGCTGCAAATATATCTCACAACCAGACATGTACAAGTTCGCGCTTGCACATGCCTCATGTGAGCCTACAACATAAAAACCAAATCTCGAATGGACATACACCCTGCAACTCTTGCCGTCCTCCCCTGAAACAGGGGTGACATTGGCAAAGTGAACCATTTCTCATAATCACTGTCAAACTAAGATGGCTGCAAGTGAACAACTGATTAGTCTTCGGTAGGTAAGAATGACCGTGGTGATGAGACTTCCAGCCCAGGCTCCATTAGTTTGTCAAAGCGTAGGCTCACAACTACCAGAATGTCTAAGAATAGCCGTGCTAGATTTCTTTAAGATTAGTTGCTCTAATAAACAAACTATTGCATGTACTGTACTGTACACACTCGGTACTCCAGCACTGTAAGCCCCGCCGTATTCCGGTAGCGGGCATTGTCTCTGTATTTTGTCTACAGATCACGACTCGGGCGTGCGACATAAATCAGGAACAAGCCTGGCGGTTCCCCATACTCCATATCATCAGATTCAGCGGTGGGCAAATGGAGGTCTACGAAACATTTGCGGCATTTTAGAGCTTTCTTATTTTATTTATTTTAATATACCTCAAGAGCTCCTTCCGATCACGGATAACAATATTTGAAAAGAACTGCGTCTTGAGTGTTACACGATTTCGATAAAGGAACCCTGTCCGGGAGACTCTCTAGATTTCAGAGACTCTTGGGGTCTTTGTTATTTCGCTCCCCCAGTTCTTGTTTATCGTATACGCCAATCTTGTCAAATATTACTTTTTCATGCAGTTGTCTTATGAATCAAATTCTACACAATCTGAGCTAAGAAAAACCGTAAAACTCGATAATGTGAGAGTTCTTTTAAATATTTTTAAAATAAATTTCTTGATGAAAATTTTCTCAATGGCGTATCCGACAAACAAGAACCAAGGCAGCGATTTGTTGTAGTGCCGTAGAGGTGTTGGTAATGTGGCAGTTGATGTTATTTTTTCCTGTGTAACAGGGCTGCTAGCTACGTAATGTTATGTTGAGTGGTGTGTTGTTCACGAAAGGGCCTTCTGCCACTCGCAAATCACATTAATTTTGCATGTGAGTCCTGTGACACATCCCCGGATGCGTGTTCCCATTCCTAGACCTAAAAGGAATGTTCACTCAGAAATGCACACGGAAGTATCATACCCTAAATCTGCCGTTATTGTTTCTTACACTTTATGGTCTTAGCAAAAAAGTGACAGTAATGAAAAAAATCAAGCATGTTTATTAATTTTTTATCTTAATTATAAAGTTTAAACAAAATATATAACTTAAAAATTGCGACCACAAAAAAATATTTAAAAAAAATACGTTTTTTTCACTTCTGTAGCTACTTTCTCGTGTGTGCTATGTTTTGGAAATATTTTTTTTCATTCTATTTATAGAACTATACATTGTATTGTGTAGTATCGAAACCGTTTTTTTATAATGTCAATAGTTTTTGAGTAAATATGGAAAAACTGAAACTACTTGATGAATTAAATTTTTTCCGTGTGCTTGTCTGAGTAAACATTCCTTTTAGGTCTAGGAATGGGAACACGCTCCCCGGATGGGATGTGTCACAGGACATACCAACCTATAAGTCAAGGAACATACACGACAAATCACATTTTTTAAATAAAAAAATAAGAATATATGTGGACATCAAAAAAACTAAAACATAAAACCAATTTCACTTTAATAAACCCTAGCCGCCAACATTACAGATCAACCGCCATTTCTTTCTGTCCTTACATACTTCTTTCATTTCCTTCAGAGTCATAACCTTCTTCATACAGGCTCTTCTTTGAAGGTGACGATATTTATTCTTGCAACTTAGATTTAAGATTTAAGGGTTGCCGGTCGCTGCATTAAGAAGTCGCTCTTTAGTCCATAATAAAGAGAGAGACGGTGATACATGAGGAGATGAGAGCATATCGAAACAAATACGCTGTACGAGAGATCACAGAATGAAGTAGTAGGGCCTGGGAAAGGTAAAATACAGCTCGGGGGAAAAATGTAACGTCACTTGGCTGTGTTTCTAGCACTTGTGAGTGGTTAAATGGTTTCTGAGGACCTTAGTTCTATTTGTGAACCGTTTGCAGCGTCTTAGTGCTATTTTCTTACTTTGCCAATATCACCCCTGTTTCAGGAAGAGTTGGCAAGAGTTACAGGGCTTATGTTCATTTGAGATTGAGTTTTTATATTGTAAGTTCACATGCGGCATGTTTAAGCGCGAACTCATATGAGTCTGCTTGTAGAAATGCATTTAATATGAATCTCAAATGCAATGTATCTTTGCAACTTTGATTAGATTAGTATTAAGATTATGGATTTCAATACCTTGAGATGGTCTGTGATCATTAAAAGGCGCCACCGGAAATAAATCATCCATCATCATCACTCCTGTTTTAGTGGACATATCACTCCCTTAGTTCTTGTTTATCGTATACGCCATTGAGAAAATTTTACATGAGCAATGTTTGCATGTGTACTGGACCAATGTGTCTTATGAAAACAAGAAATTTATTTAAAAAATATTTAAAAAAAACTCCCGCATTATCGAGTTTTACGGTTTTTCTTAGCTCAGATTGTGTGGAATTTGATTCATAAGACAACTGCATGAAAAAGTCATATTTGACAAGATTGGCGTATACAATAAACAAAAACTGGGGGAGCGATATGTAGACTAAAATATATTAATTTTGAAATGAAACAAAATTGGGCGTGGATGCTACTTGGATGGGTTACCGCTCAGGTACACCGCGTGTCGTTGGCATCTTGGACCGGTCTGTTGTCCAGTGGCAACACTTCGGACTCCTAAATGGAAGGTTGTGGATTCGGATCCCGGCGGAGCACAAAAATATACCATTTATATTTCCAAATATTATGCTCTTCGCTGGGTTGAAAAAAATTCACAAAGCCTTTACCAAAAAGACCGGTCACTTAAAGGTCCATCCAGCCTTACAGGAGTATTGGCGCTTTGTAGCGACGACCAAGCTCGTATACCTCTGCGGCAGTACAACAAGTGTCATAGACCCCTAGAGTCTCTAGAAACTAGGGAGTCTCCCGCACAGGATTTCTTAAAAAAAAAAAAAAAACGATATTCCCTACAAACTTAGATTATAGATCATAAAGGTTTGTACGTTTCAGCCCTGCCTCTGCGTAGTATTTTGTACAGTAAATTTGGTCCTTCTGTTGCAATCGTGAGCGTGAGAAGATCGTGAGAAAGCTAAGAAGAGAAGTTTCCAGAAGCTGGGACCAACAGGAAGACAGAGGGCATTCACAAACAGATGCTTCTGGAACCTTACAAATGATATAAAAACTAAGCTACTCATATAGTGAAACTTCTTGCTTGCGTTATCCCCGAAAGGGTCGCATGTGGCGATTTGGGACCTATTTATATTTATGGGTCAGGGGGCTGGTCTCACGACAACCACTTTCAGTTGAAGTGAGGGTTTCCCAGCTTCCGGGGGGGCTGGTTCTCATTTCTTGTGAAGGCTGAGTAAACCTTGGGATCGAACCCTTACTCTCGGCATGGTATGCAAGAATTCTAACAATTGAGCCATCGAGCGTACTTTTTACGAGCTCGGTCGTCGCTACAAAGCGCCAATTCTCAAGCAAGACCCAGTTTTTGTAAAGCAGGATGGATTTTTTGATGATATGATGTAATATAATAGTTTAAAATTATAAAAACTACTCAGTTACACAAAATATTCGGATATAGGACGAATCGCTAAAAGAGAACTTACATTATTCTCGACAATTCGTAAGCTACGTAGCCCACGCTTTCAGGAGAAATCTCTCTGCAAGGATGACCTATAATATAATAATAATAAAAAATCTAAGTTATAAGTTATAAGGATATATTCATTGAAAGCTCTCAAATGTATGCCCACAAACAAACACGGGTAGTTCGCGCTTACAAATGCTGAATGTATACTTACAAATAAAATCCAAACCTCAAATTACCATAAACCCTACAAATTTTGCCGACCGTCCCTGAAACAGGGGTGACATTGGCAAAGTGAACCATTTTTTACAGAATGGGTGTTCAGCCTCATACCAACCTATAAGGCAAGGATAAAAAGTAAAAAAAGAAGAACAAATGAATGACGGTTTTTTTGTTACATAGATTTTATTTATTTATGTTATTTGATTTGATACTTTGATTTTTTTCTCAAAGCGATGACACTTTTAAAAAAGCAGCTAGTTGATTTGAAAGCAACCATTACTCAAAGTCACAGAATACAACAATATTTAACATCGCTGGGTAAACCTTTACGGCCGAATGAATGATGCAAGATGTCATCCTTACCACAACAACAAAAATCTTTTATCAATCAATTTCTTGGACTGCCTTGACCCCAAGAATAGCCTTGACCTTTTAATGCACAGGTCTTTAACACTTAAAAAGGTGCGGCAGGAGTAGATTCTGTTTTGATGGCACCTGTTTTTAAAAGATTTGTTACAATTTCGTACATAAATTTTTTTGAGAGTCTGTGTGACTCCATTGTTTCCTTTTCAACAAACTGTATACGCACGCTAACCTTTCACGAGCGATTTCCGTTTTTTTTTTGTCTCAGTTGCATTTGCCAACTTGCAATGTATATGTATAAAAATTCCGCCATCATGCCCCAGTAGGCTAACTCAACATTAGTTCTTTCTTTTCTGCTCAGCATGAATGTCTCCCGAAGAAGTTGACTGAGCGAAACGTCGAGAAACCTGCGAATTCCTATTACTTTTCATACTATAATGTATAGTCAACGTTTACTTTCAACGCACGTCACTCATTCTCTCCGTATGTCCAAACCATCTTAACAAATTTCTTTTAATCTTCACTTTCTCCTTGTCGTCGCTGTAGAAACCGCTAATTCTCAAGCAAGACCCTGTTGCTGTAAGGCTGGATGGAACTTAAGTGACCGGTCTTTGGTAAAGGTCTATGAATTTTAACCCAGCGAAGAGCATATTTGAAAATACAAATTGTATATTTTTATGCTCCACCGGAATTCGAACCCACAACCTTCCATTTGTTATAGTAAGAATAATGCTTATTCTCGAATCACTGAGAACTGGAACATCCAAGACTTAACTATAACACTCGAGCAATCTCGACCAATACAAATATCAAATATGAATTTTACAACTACCTAACATTTCACGAGAGACTTTACAGGCACTAACACAGACAAACAAAACACAAAATTACATGTACATAACATTACATACGAGTAGACTGAAATATTAGAATTTCAAGTTTAATTTTATTTTAAATCGGAGTTGCCGAAGGTGTTTCTTAAAGTATTTTTTGTAATTCAGTTATAATTTTTTGTGCTCCTTGACTGATAGGTTGGTATGAGGCTGCTAGCTGACCCACCGTGCTGTAAAAATCGGTTCACTATTGCCAATGCTACCTCGGTTTCAGGGAAAAGCGGCAGGAGTTGCAAGGCTTATGTTCATGTGAGACTTTGTTGATTTGTATGCACGCATTCAGAATTTGTAGAAGCGAACCTACATGTGCCTGTCTGTGAGCATGCATTTAATAGATATATATGAGGATAATTTATTTAATTAAAAATTTAATACATGACAAAAGAGCGCCGTTTTTGTGCATGTCACACCTCAAGGGCCCTCCTAATCATGAATGAGATATTTTAAAAAGGTGCTGTTTGAGTGCTTTCTTAAAAATGCCAACAGATTCCGAAACCCTCACTCCGGGTGGCAGTCTGTTCCACTCCACTGGTCCCGCAAACCGGAAAGCGCGATCCCCAAAATGAGTGCATATTTGACGGCGAGGCTGCATCAACCTGACAGCTCGACACCCCGCTGACCTAAGTGTCCGCCCCCTCACGCTCACCTCAACGGGGGAAAACATGTCTGCCAGATATGATGGAGCCAAACCATTTAGGGCTTTAAATACCATCAAACACACACGGTAGACCATCCTCTCAGGAAAACGAAGCCAATGTAATTAATATGAGCCCTAAATGTTAACATATCTTTGCAGCTTAGATTATAGATTATGGAACTGCTCTGTAATGCCATTAATTAAACATACAAATAACTAGATACACCATTTACGAGTCAGAAGTGTTAACCACTAGACTACGGACCGGTCGGAATAGTAAAAATTGACATCATGTTAATTCCCATAGTGTGCTATTCGGCAATTTATCATCTTCATTATTTGTTAATATAATTTATTTAAACGATAAAAAATTCAAATAAAAATAACCACATAATTACACACATTTAAATAATCAAAAAATATATATTAAATGAATTTATATAAAAACATCCAATATGCGTGTATGACATAATTTAAATAGGATTTTGATAAATGTTTAACAATATAAATTTGTCTGTCATATTGGTCAAATTGGTTATCTCCTGTGTTTATTCAGAGGTAGATAGTTTGCAAGTCATTTAAGACAGTAGGTAAGTCCTTATATTTTATTTAAATTAAAAAAAGTGTAATAAATAATAGATAACCGGTCCGTAGCTCAGTGGTAACACTGCGGACTCTGAATGGGAAGGTTGTGGGTCGAATTCCGGCGGAGCACAAAAATATACGATTTATATTTTCAAATTTGCTCTTTTCTGGGTTGAAAAATTCATAAACCTTTACCAATGACCGGTCACCAAAGGTCCATCCAGCCTAACAGCAACTGGGTCTTGCTTGATTATTGGCGCTTTGTAGCGAAGACGACCAAGCTCGTAAACAGGTCGATAGCTCAATTGGTAGAATGCTTGCATTCCATGCCGAGAGCAAGGGTTCGATCGCAAGGTTTACTCAGCCTTCACAAGAAAAGAGAACCAGCCCCCCCGGGAGCTGGGAAACACCCACTTCAACTGAAAGTGGTTGGTGTGAGGCCGGCCCCCTTATCCGTAAAAATAAATAGGTCTCGAATCGCCACATGCGACCCCTTCGAGGATAACGCAGGCAAGAAGTTACACTATATGTGTAGTTTAGTTGCGTTTAGTTGCGATGGTTTGGACATATAGAAAATATATGATGAAATATTAAAAAAGTGTACATACAGAGGATATGTGAAAGGGAATAGAGGAAAGGGAAGACTGAGAAATGTATGGCTGGATCAGATAAGTTGGAAAATAAAAATGTTACATACAAGGCGAATGTACAAGTAGGAAGTGTATGATAAAGGTGATAAATGTGAATGAATTGAAAGACGTATGCAAGGATAGACAAAAATGGAGTCAAAACTGCAGACGCTCTAGCTAGCCAGCTGAAACGAAATAATACATTGGATAAGATTACTGGGAATCCACTGTGGATGTAGATTGGTAAAAGCTTTTAAAGAAGAGCGGTCAATCAAAACTTTGCCTCGAGGGATTTATATTAAATAATTGTTGCTAGATAATGTAATAATACATTAGATAGGATTACTGAGTATATTTATTACGGTGGTATACTAGTGCCAACCTTGATGTATGGAAGTGAAGCCTGGACGGTGAGTGAAAGGGAAATTAGTAAAGTCCATACAGTATAAATGGACTATCTAAGAAGTATGATTGGGAAAAAACGAAGTGACAGGGTGAGGAATGATTTTGTAAGAGAAGAATGTGGTGTAAGGGAAAGTGTGAAAGTGAAGATTAATAGAAGTATGTTAAGATGGTTCGGGCACTTGGAGAGAATGAGTGATGAAAGATTGACGAAGAAAGTATATGTTGCTAGAATAGATGGATGTCGTGGTAGAGGAAGACCGAGAAAAGTATGGAAGGATCAAATCTCTGAAATAGCGAATGAATGGGATATCCAGAGTCATAATAAAAGGAGGACTTGTATGAAAAAGGTTATGACTCTGGATGAAATGAAAGAAGTATGCAAGGACAGGAAGAAGTGGCGGCTAATCTGCAATGTTGATTTCTAATGTTGGTGTATTCATTTGCTACATTTTTTGCATAGGAGATTTTTGACTTTTTTTGTATAGATTTCTTTGTAAGGTTTTGTTCTTTTTTATATTTAAATGTAATTTATTATTCATATTCCTTGACTTATAGGTTGGTATGAGGCTGACCACCCATACTGTAAAAAATGGTTCACTTTGCCAATGTCACCCCTGTTTCAGGGAAGGTCGGCAAAAGTTGTGGGGCTTATGTTCATTTGAGGTTTGGATTTTATTTGTAAGTACACATTCAGCATTTGTAAGCGCGAACTACACTTGTTGGTTTGTGGGCATACATCTGAGAGCTTTAAATGAATATATCCTTGCAACTTAGTTTATAGATTATTATAGATTACTGAGAATACCCAGCGGATGCAGCTTTGAAAAAACTTTTCAAGAAAACTAGAGAGCCTGAATCAATATGCTACAATACGAATAGCTAGGTTTTGTTTGACTTAGTGTATATTAAATTTTTGAATATTAAATAATCAGAGAGAGATAAAACCGTTTCTAATGATGCTTCGATCCCCCGCTAGGTCTGACATTAATCTTTTTTTTAGAATACGTTAAGACAACCAAAAAAAATCATCATGTCTTGTCCATACGTGATTCATGGTGCACGGAACCGGTTGTCCATATCCTAGATAGGTCAAGGAAATCATTGCGTACTGTAGATTAATTCTTGTTTTTTTATATCATTACCGTCAAAGACGGAATGTAGTGGGTTCGATTCTCATTGAAGCACAAAAAAATCTTATTGAAATGCAAAAAGACGACAAATATAAAAAAAGTTCAGTCTCAACCATAATAATATAATATTAGCATGATTTATTTGGTGAGCACTGTTTTTATGTGTATTACATCTCAAGAGCCCTCTGTGAGCTTGGTCATCGCTGTAGAAAGCACCAACTCTCAAGCAAGATCCAGTTGTTGTAAGGTTGGATGGACCTTTCAGTGACCGGTCTTTGGTAAAGGTTTATGAATTTTTCAACCCAGCGAAGAGTACATTTGGGAATATAAATGGTATATTTTTGTGTCCCGCCGGGATTCGAATCCACAACCTTCCATTCAGAGTCCAAAGTGGTTACCACTGGACTACGGACCGGTCCAAGAAATGCTAACAACACGGCGGTGTACTTAGCGGTCACCCATTTAAGTAGCATCCGCGCCCAATGTTGCTTAACTTCGGTGATCTGATGGCAATCGGTGCTTTCAAAATGGTATCGTCGGTCGTTGACAAAAATAATCTATAATCTAAGTTGAAAAAAAAAATACATAGAAGATGCATATTACATGCATTCCCACGAGCAGACACGTGTAAGTTTGCGCTTACAGATTTCGCATGTGGACTTACAACATAATACTGTTCCGTAGTCTAGTGGTAAGGCTTCGGACTCTTAAATGTAAGATCGTGGGCTCCAATTCTGACGGAGCACAAAAAATGTACCACTTATATTTTCAAATATACTCTTCGCTGGGTTGAAAAATTCATACCAAAGACCGATCACCAAAAGTCCATCCAGCCTTGCAGCAACCGGGTCATGTTTGGGTATTGGCGCTTTTATAACGAAGACCAAGCTTGCAGAGGGCTTTTGAGGTGTGATTCACACAAAAACAGCGTTTACCAAAAAAACAATTCTAATAATATTATTATCTTTTGTTTCTTAGACATATTGGCATATTTATGTAGATTTTCTTTAACAATGTTATTAAAACAAATATTTAAAATATTCGCTCACAAAGTCTGCCATTGAAAGAGCCATGTCCACGTGCTGTGTACACAAGAACCGGATCTGCGGGTACTGCTGCACACAATAAATTACTATTTGTGAGCTATGGGCCGGTTGTGTTCGGAGCATGTTTACTCATTGGGGTCACAACTAAGCGGCTTACCGACTGACCGAATGTGAAGTGACCACCAGATACATTTAACCGTTTCTTACTCTCTTGTGTGCAGTTTGCAGATGGTCGTTTTTAACACTAAAACGCAACTAAGCTACACATATAGTGTAACATCTTGCTTGCGTTTCCCCGAAGGGTTCGCATGTGGCGCTTCGGGACCTATTCATTTTTACAGGTAATAGGGCCGGTCTCACACCAACCACTTTCAGTTGAAGTGGGGGTTTTCCAGCTCCCGGGGCGCTGGTTCTCATTTCTTGTGAAGGCTGAGTAAACCTTTGAGATCGAGCACTTGCTCTCGGCATGGAATGCAAGCATTCTACCAATTGAGCTATCGACCTTTTTACGAGCTTGATCGTCGTCGCTACAAAGCGACAATTCTTAAGCAAGACCCAGTTGCTGTAAGGCTGGATGGACTTTTGATGACCGGTCATTGGTAAAGGTTTTATGAATTTTTCAACCCAGCGAAGAGCAAATTTGAAAATATAAATGGTATATTTTTTGTGCTCCGCCGGGAATCGAACCCACAACCTTCCCATTCAGAGTCCGAATGGGAAACACTAAAAAACATGCATTTCAAAATTCCAAACTATCTATATGTCTAAGTGGTAACGCTTCGGACTCGTTAATGGAAGGTCGTGTGTTCGAATCCCGGCGAAGAACAAAAAAATACTATTAACATTTTAAAAAAATGCTCTTTGCTGGGTTGGATAATTCATACACACACCTGTACCAGTCACAAAAGGCCCTTCCAGCCTTACAGCATTGGGTCTTGCTTGAGAATTGACGCTTTGTAGCGATGACCAAGCTCGTAAAAGGTATAGTCGATGGCTCAGTTGGTAGAGTGCTTGCATTCTATGCCAAAAGCAAGGATTCGATCCCCACCGAGCGTGTCAGAAATGATAAAAAACCAGCAAAGTGTACGAAGCCTGCACAATAAATGGAAACCAACTCCCTCGGAAGCTGGGAATCTCCCACATCAGCTGAAAGTGGTTGCTGTGTGGCCGGCCCCCTTTGCAGTAAAAATAAATAGATACCGAATTGCCACATGCGACCCCTTCGGAGATAACGCAGGCAAGAAGTGACACTATATGTGTAGCTTAGTTGCGTTTTTTTATAGTACACATTCCAGTCCAGTACACGTATAAACATTACTCTTCCTTGACTTATAGGTTAGTATGCAGCTGACCACCCATGCTTTAAAAAATGCTTCACTTTGCCAATGTCACCCCTATTTTAGGGAAGGACGACAAGAGTTGCAGGGTGTATGTCCATGTCAGATTTGGGTTATTATATTGTAAGCTCACACGCGGCATGTGCAAGCGCAAACTTGTACGTGTCTGTTTGTGAGAATGCAAATAGTGTGAATCCCCAATGTAACATATCTTTGCAGCTTAGATAAGAAGGGCACAAGACAAATATTTCTTCTCTTTTTCTCACTGTAATATGTTCCACTCTTTTTTTTTAATAGCACTACACGCTAACGCATTTCAAATCCACCTCTGCAACTTAGATTAAAGATTTATTGAAGCATAGATTATGATCTGGAGCGAACATATTTTAAGTCGCTAACTAGTTTGTTGACATTTGTATTGTGTGCGAGGTATACACGCACTTACAAAACAATCTATGTATATAAAATTATTTTAGGAAATAAGCCGATACAATATGATATTAAAACGAGTATATGTACTTGAGTAGAGATTAGAGAACTAATCTAATCTAAGTTGCAAAGATGTAAAACATTGGTGATCTACATTATGTGCAGACACGTAAAAGTTTTCGCTTGCACATGCCGCATCTGAACCTACAACATAAAACCCAAATCTCAAATGAACATACACCCTGCAACTCTGGCCCACCTTTCCTGAAACAGTGGTGACATTTTCTACCACACTGTAAAAAATAGTTCACTTTGTCATCCCTGTTTTGAAGGGAACGGCAAAAGTTGCAAGCTTATGTTCATATGGTGTTTTAGCATAACATTTAGCAGGAACAAAATAAGTAGGCGTGTTTATTGATTATTTATCTAAATTATACAATATTCTTCTTCTTCTTCTTCTTCAGCCTGTATTGATCGTCCACTCCTGGACGTAGGCCTCCTCTCGCATTTTCCATTCGTTTCTATCCTGAGCGATCCGCATCCAGGCAAGTCCTGCACTTCTCTGAACATCGTCGCGCCAACGCAACTGTGGGCGCCCAACTCCACGCTTTGCCGTCCTTGGGCACCAGCACAGCAGTCGCCTTGTCCACTTTTCATCTGGATCGCGAGCGACATGTCCCGCCCATCGCCACTTGATTATACAATATTACCAATAATGAATTAATTATTAATTGATGATATTTTGGAGGTTGAGTGTGTGTGGTGTGAATTGAAAGCCCGTTTTTGAAAGTGTATATTTTTAATGCAGTCAGTACTGTTCAATCAAAGGTAATTCAAAATGTTGTCTTGGTTGCAATCTTCCGGTCTTCAAGCTGCGTCCAGGCGAAAGTCCTCCTTAATCCGCCTTGCTTGTGAGGCGAGCAGGATGCTTGATGCTTGAAGTGGGGGAAGGAAAGGAAATATGGAAAGTGGCAATTAGGAAGAAACCATGTAAACTTTTGAGGAAGTTCAGATTGGCCCTAACAAGGACCTTTTGTTGTGAGCAGGAGAAAAACTGTAAACTTTTGAGGAAAATTAAAAGTGGCCCTAAGGACCTTTTGTTGTGATGTGAGCAGTGTGCTGTAGGAGACGGTTGCCTCAAGTCTGTTCCGGGCGAGGTCTTGGGAATCTTCTAGGTGAAGTAGTAGCGAAGCTGGAGATGTCCAGGTGAAGATATGATGAAGCTGGAGATGTCCAGGCGAAGGTGCAAAGTAGTTTTGCTTCTCTGCTTGGAAATTGGCGGGAACGCGAGACGGCTTGCAATTTTGGCGGGAGCGCGGAGTGGATGTAGATGCTGTCCGCTAGGTGGTTTAGGCGTCTCTCTGGTGAAGATGTAGTGATCTGCGGAGACGTCCAGGCGACGGTGCAAAGTAGTTTTGCGTGTCTGCTTGGAAATCGGCGGGAACGCGAGACGGCTTGCAATTTTGGCGGGAGCGCGGTAGATGTTGCTCGTTCCGTGGTCTCAGTGTGTCTGTCTGGCGTGAGCGCGCCGTATGCAGTTTTATACTCCCACTCGTTCGCGCGGGCCCACTACTAGGGGTGGGCACGCACAATTTTCAGATTATCTTTTTTATATCTGATTTCAGATATCTGGTTTTCTTTCATCTGCTGTACTGATGCACCACAATATTAATACCTGTTTCTGGCCAGGCAGAATAGGTTGGGGAATTGCATTCCTTTTCACAAATCTATAAAAGAAAAAAAAACTTTAAAATCTCATACCAACCAGTCGAAGAAGAGATTTAGCAAAAACTTGGTCGACCTTGCAACCGCGAAACCTATAGAGTATGAAGTACAAGAAAAATAGATTATTCAGTATTTAAGTAGTTATAATCACTTACGTTATTTTCAATGAAGACCACGCAGGACAGCCTTCCGCTACTTGTAAAAAAATATAACTTTGTATGAACATTCTAGATATTACAAACAAGACTCATTCTGCATGATTTTTCAGTTTTTTTTTTTTTCTAGAGAGCTCGGGTTTGAATCCCACCGAAGATGTCAGATATTTTCCGTTTCGTTGTTTATTTCAAATCCAAAATAAAATACCAGAAAGTTTCACTCAACCTGGTCAGTCGAAATTTACTCACATTACTCCTCTTCTCCAGAAGCTTCACTGGCTCCGTATACCGGAGCGCATCGAGTTCAAAGTGTGCACGATGGTCCACAAAGCTTTATTTGGAAAAACACCGAAATATCTCGCTGATTTTAAATCAAACCAGTCACCCTCGGCAAAAAAAGCCTAACACTGCGCTCAGCTGAGACTGGAGCCAAATCAAGGATTGAAGAACCTGTAAGAAGAGTTAACACAATGTTTGGAGAGCGTGCATTTGCAGTTGCTGGCCCTCTGGCCTGGAACCGCCTGCCACATCATGTGAGAGAGCTAGAGGACCATGGAAAGTTCCGCAATGCACTGAAGACAAGCAAATTTCTGGCATCGTTTGCACCAGCGCCCTTGGAGTGACTACATCACGAAACGGCGCTATAAAGAAATCATCAACTCATCACCATCATCAACCTTCATGATAAATAAATTCCCAGCCCCCTTGGCTGCAGAGAAATTCCCACATAAATTGAAGGGGCTAGCGTAAGACCCATTCGGGGAGAACGCAGTAAGTTACACTATATGTGTAGCTTAGTTGCGTTGCATTGCAACTACGGTCAAACCCCAAAAGAAGAATTTCAAGTACAAAAAATACTCTTACAATAGTAACCCACTCAGGTATGGTGATCTGTGTTGTTTTTCACGTTTAGCACGTTTTCTGCGTGCTTTCACGTGTAGCACGCATTCTCACGTGCGGTGCGTGCGAGCCTCACGTATTTCACGTTATATTATGGTCGGCTTAAATCGCGAAATTGCTTTAGCATTAATTTCTCGTATATTTACTTCTACAGAACAAAGGATTCCAGATAATTTGAAATTTAAACAAGTAACTGTTTCTATGATAATCTATAATCTAAGTTGCAAAGATATATTGAAATTTAAGGCTCATATTTAATGTATGCCGCCAATTAAGCACATGTAAGTTTTCGCTTACACATGCTGTATGTGTGCTTACAAATGATATCCAAGCTTCAAATGAACATACGCCCTACAACCTTTACCGACCTTCTCTGACACAGGGGTGCGATTGGTAAAGTGAACCGTTGTTTACAGTAGGTATGGGTGGTCAGCCCTATACCAAACTATCAGTCAAGGAATAATTAGTTCACTTACTATAAGAAGTTACACCCTATAAAAGGCTTAATCCTTTCTCAAATCAATGTTATTGTAGCTCTGTCACCATTCCACTAGTGGTGGCCAGAGCCTCTGCAAAGCTGCCTCCATTTCTTTTAATCCATCACCTTAATCATACATTTTTTAATGTTTTTGGTGTTTACTATTCTTTCTCAATCTCCTGAATATGATCACTCCATACTTTTCTCGGTCATCCCTTACCTCTTTTTCCTTTCACACTTCCCCTTTATATACACTTAATCAGTCTATCATCATTTCTTCTTTCCACATGTCCAAACCATCTTATCACATTATTTAGTACCTTAACCTTCACATCCTCTTTCAACTTACATTCTTTCTTTACCCATTCATTCCTAACTCTATCGTTCATGGTTTTTCCTGTCATGCTTCTCAGTGAATCTTAGTGAATCCGCACATATGCAATTTTACCTTTACGGTGGAGATATACATAAAAATGCAATGTAGCAGATATACTCACATACTGGTTGTCGTATGGGAACAAAATGCATTTCCAATACGCGCACAGAAGCCGAAACAGGGGTGACAGAAGTGCAACTTAAATTAAAAAATAAATAAGTTAAATTTCTCTTCATGTATTTTATATTTTTCGTATTTTTTCTCATGTATTTTGTTTTTCATAGCCTGGAACGACTGAAAGGTTATGATCGGTGGCTTAGAAAGGTAGAGAGGGAGAGAAAGATCCCCCACACGATGGACCGATCAAGTGAAGACAGCAGCAGGCACCTCGGTGGTTGGAGCGCTGCGGGCAGCGCAGTCAAGATACAACTGGAGAAGAGTGGTTGCTTCCACACGGGGCACAAGCCTCAGCAGTGAGGAACAATATTAAAAAGAAAAAGAAAAACTTGTAAATTTTGAATAGCTGGTCACGTATTGCACCCTCCGCGTGGCTAGACTCTTGTTACTTATTATTATTATTACTGACGCTAGATACTTTTTACATCCAATGATTAAAAAACGTTTTTATTATAAACCGTCAGTTTCTTGACTTTCGTTCGCCCTTGGTCAGTTTTTTCAATTCCAAACTTTCTTCAGCCAGTCTATGTTATTAGGGTCCTATGCAACCAACAACAAAATCCTACTGAATTGTCAACCCAGCAGTGGCGAAGGGTGCCATACAAGCCGATTCCCATCGGTCTCCCGTTTGAAATGAGGCAAAAATGATAGCAAAGTAGACTGCATGGTTTCAATGGGGAAAACAATACGTATTGTTTCTTTGGTTTTAAATGTATTTTCTATATTTTTAACTACTTTGTTACATCATTTTAAAAGGAAAGCCGATAGGAACCGGCTTGTATGGCACCCTTCGCCTTTGCTGAACCCAGTAAGATGACGTCACTTTTATTCGATTCATTTTATTGTTATTTTTAATTTAAATCAATATTTTGTTCATCCCTGTTTTTCTCGTATGCAGATTGCAAGTATAGGTGATTCTACCTCAAGAACAGAACAGCATTTTGCAGTGACCTGGTCACAGACAATATACGTACATACTTTGCACATGCAAAACCACACAGGACAGTCCCTACTGTCTGCTGTCTTGTCTGCTACTTGTTAAGCTACTAGCCTAGTGTGATGGCGCCATAGTTATCTCAAGAGAATTTGTATTTAACGACCTATCTATAATAATCTAAGTTAAAAAGATGTATTAAATTTTAAAATTCATATTTAATGCATGCTCGCAAACAGACATGTTTAAGTTCGCGCTTTCAAATGCTGCGTGTGCACTTGCAAATTAAAATCCAACTCTAAAATGAACATACACCCTACAACAAGGGTGATATTGGCAAATTGAACCATTTTTTATAGCATGGATGGTCCGCGTGTCAGCCTCATACCAACCTATACATTAAGGAAGCCTTGCTGGAATTTGGCTTTGGGTTTGATATAAACAATGAAACAACTGACACGTGTCTGATTGCGAACATGCATTGAATATGAATCTTAAATGCTAATAATCTAAATCTTACATCTAAGTTGCAAAGATTTATATTAAATGTATTCTCACAAGCAGACACGTTTAAGTTTGCGCTTAAACATGCCGCTAAGTGAACCTACAATATGAAACTAAAATGAAAAATTAAATGAACATATGCCCTGCAACTCTTGCTGACCTTCTCTGAAACATGGGTAGATAAAATTGGCAAAATTAAACATTTTTTACAGTCTCATAACAACCTATAAGCTAAGGAACTAAATTAAAGGGTACACATTCTTCAATTACTTGTCTCAAGGGTTTGTATGAGGCTGACCATCCATACTGTAAAAAATGGTTCACTTCACCAACGCCACCCTTGTTTTAAAGTCGGCAGGAGCTTGTGTTCATTTGAGACTTGGATTTTAATTTGTATGTTTAGATGCATCCTTTTTTAGTGTGAACTTACACGTGTCTGCTTGTAAACATGCATTTAATATTAATCTTAAATGTTGATATATCTTTGCAGCTGAGATTACAGATTTTAGACCGTCAATAGAGACCGAAGTTATTTTCCTGACTCATAGTTCACATTTTATATTACATCCATTTATTTTATATAACATATAATATCGCCACCTTTAAGGTAAAACTGAATAAGTGCTGATTCACTGATTTGAGAAATCGTGGATAAAACATTTTATTGGGAGTAACTTCTCATAGTAAGTGAACTAATTATAAGGAAGTCTAAAATCTAAATCTAAATCTAAGCTGCAAATACATACATTATTTAAGATTCATATTACACGCATTCCCACAAGCAGACATGTATACGTTCGCGCTAACACATGCCGCATGTGGACCTACAATATAAAAACCCAATCTCAAATGAACATAAGCCCTACAACTCCTGCCGACCTTCCCTGAAACAGGGGGGACATTGGCAAAGTGAACTATTTTTTACAATATACCAACCTATAAGTCAAGGAATACAAGCAATTAATTATATCCAGTTTTACAAACAAACAAACACTAAAAAATCTACAATACATCTATAAAAATGAAAATTGATTCTTGGCCTTAGCCGCCTACATTACAGATCAGCCACCATTTTTTTTCAGTCCTTACATACTTCTTTCATTTCATCCAGAGTCATAACCTTTTTCAAGTGCTCAATTTTTTTTTCTAAACAACAGGATTTACACACTTCTGTAGTGTTTTCTCTCGTAGAAAATAGGAAAAAAGGTACCTACATTTATCTGACAGACCCATGTAAGCTTTATATGTAACTTATTTAGTTTTACCTTTAAGGTATCGATATGTAAAGAGATATGGCGCTATATAATCGTCTGCCGGTTGTAAATATGTTTAGAATAAAACAATGGCTTTCGAAATTTTGGTTTGCCTTACATTCTCGTCTGACCCGAATGATTTTATTATCCGATCTGTAGGTATCGACAGCTGTGAGAACTAGAAGAGTCGTAAGACCTAGATGAACTAAAATTATAAATATTATTATGTAAATGACAAGTGCTATAAATGGTAGGTAGGTAGGTAAATGTAGTATTGCCGTGTATGTATAGTTGGAATAATTATTATAGGTACCTAGGTTACAGAAATCATCTAAATTATGTACTCGAAGTAACTAGAAATCATAATCACTATGTACCTTGTCGTTGGCATCTTGGACCGGTCCGTAGTCCAGTGGCAACACTTCGAACTCGTAAATGGAAGGTTGTGGATTCGGATCCCGGCGGAGCACAAAAAAATATACCATTTATATTTCGAATGTGCTCTTCGCTGAGTTGAAAAATTCATAAATCTTTACCAAAGACCGGTCACTGAAAGGTCCATCCAACCTTACAACAACTGGGTCTTGCTTGAGAATTGGCGCTTTCTACAGCTACGACCAAGCTCGCAGAGGGCTCTTGAGGTGTGATACGCACAAAAACAGCGCTCACCAAATAAATCATCCTAATATTATTTTTATTTTATTTACCTACTCGAAGCTTTTGGAGCATTCAAGAGGGTTCTAGCCAATTGGCCTCTAGAGACTACTGATTTTAGGAGTCGCCTGCAGTTGAGGCAGTCGAGATACGTCGCTCTGACTGTGAACAAGAATGACAGTGTAAGTGAACCATCTGTGAATTAAATGTGAGTTGCTTAAGAATTATAAAAGTTTTAAAAAATAAATATAAAGTGTAAAATAAATTTAAGTGTAAAATAAATATCCATGAAAGAAGACCAGTTTTGTTGATTTAAAGATTTTTGAACCCTAAAAACACAATAATATTACTGTAATGTATTATATTTACAATATTATAAAAATGGAGAGCCTCACCATACAAAATAAGTGATAGTTTATATAGATATAATTCAAGAACTACTGAACAGATCTAATCTAATCTAATCTAAGCTGCAAAGATATATATCATTTAAGATTTATATTAAATGCATTCCCACAAGCAGACATGTATAATTTCGCGCTAACACATGCCGCATGTGGACCTACAATATAAAAACCCAATCTCAAATGAACATAAGCCTTGCAACTCTTGCCGTCCTTCCCTGAAACAGGGGTGACATTGGCAAAGTGAACCAATTTTTTTACAGTATGGGTGGTCAGCCGCATAACAACCTATAAGTCAAGGAACATACATGACAAATTACATTTTTAAAATCAATAAATAACAAAATATACATGGACATAAAAAACTAAATCATAAAACCAATTTTATTTTAACAAACCCTAGCCGCCAACATCACAGATCAACCGCCATTTCTTTCTATCCTTACATACTTCTTTCATTTCCTCCAGAGTCATAACCTTCTTCATACAAGCTCTTCTTTTATTATGACTCTGGATATTCCATTCATTCGCAATTTCGGATATTTGGTCCATCCATACCTTTCTCGGTCTTCCTCTACCACGACATCCATCTATTCTACCAACATATACTTTCTTCGTCAGTCTTTCCTCATTCATTCTCTCAGATGCACATCAGATGCACATCATATTTACAAAAAACACTGTTTGGGACCTCGGATGTGTTCTCCCATCATCAAAAGTAAAAAAAAAACGCTTTCCTAATGGGAATCGTATGTAGCGGGTGGAACCTTGTTATTTTTACAGGTAAGGGTGCCAGCATTACTCTCTTTATGGCAAACGCAATAAAGCTACACATAAAGTGTAATTTCTTGTTATTTTTAATTGTTCTTCCCAAAGAGGACGCAGTGGACTCTGTTTATTTTTACAAGTAAGGCGACCAACCTTGCACTAACCACTTCAGTTGACGCCTGGGTTTCCTAGCTCCTGATTATATGGCTCTCATTTTGTGTGAAGGCTGAGTAAAATTTGACATACTTTTTATTTTAGGTTTGAAATAGACACCGAAACGGGAAATCGTTTTTGACATGCTCGGTGGGATTCAAACCCGAGCTCTCAGCATGGAATGTAAGCACTCTACTAAATGAGCTATCTACCGGACCAAAAAAGCGTTTGTTACAAAAGCGAAAATTTGACTAGCAACGCAAGTTACACATATAGTGTAACTTTTTGCCTGCGTAATCCACAAAATAGTCACATGTGGCGATTCGGGACCTTTTTATTGTACGTTGACGGGGGCCTTCCTCACACAAACCACGTTCAATTGAAGTGGGGGTTTTCCAGCTCCCGGCGGGAGGGGGCTGGTTCTAATTTCTTGTGATAGCTAACTACACCTTCGGATCGAACCCTTGCTCTCGGCATTGAATACAAGCATTCTACCAATCGGGACTTTTTACGCGCTTGGTCGTCGCTTTAAAGCGACAGTTCTTAAGCAAGATCCAGTTGCTGTAAGGCTAGATAAACCTTTTCTTGACCGGTCTTTGATAAAGGTGTATGATTTTTTTCAACCCAGCAAACAGCATATTTGGAAATATAAATGGTATATTTTTTGTGCTCTGCCGGGATCCGAATCCACAACCTTCCATTCACGAGTCTGTAGTGCTACCACTGGACTAAGGACCAGTTCCTAGGGAACAGCAAAAACAAACAAATACGTTGTCTCTTCCTTGGCAAACAGGACGTGTGACGTAACAATTTTGTCGCTGTTGAATTTGTGCAGAGCCGATTCTTGTGTTGTGCAAAAATGAATAAAAGGCTGTGCGCTTGTATAAAATATACAGAGAGAGATAGTGATGTAGAGATATGTTGAAAACAGAATAAGTCGTAAGGCTGGTGTTGCTGCGCAGGCGCATACCTGAGGTCTCATCTCCATATGGTCACTTTAGTTCTTGTTTGCCTTATCTCCAACATAAGTAATTTCACATGAGCAATGTTTGCATCTGTACTGGACCAACATGTCTTATGAAAACTAGAAATTTACTCTGCAAATATTTTAAACAACTCTCTGATTATCGTGGTTTACGTTTTTTTCTTTTCTCAGTTTTTTTTTTTAAGGAATCCTGTGCGGGAGGCTCCCCAATTCTTGAGAGTCTTGGGGGTCTATGTCACCCTGGAAGGGTGCCGCAGAGGTGTTGCTTGAGTTCTTGGTTCTGTCGTGAGGCGCTGCAAGGAAGTGATAATTGATGTTGGTTTTGAATAAAACCGGATTAAATTGGGAAGGGAACACAGATACTGGTAGACCATTCCATAAACGGGCAGTTTGGCAAAGGAATGAGTCATGAAAACGCCAAGTTCTCATAGTTTTGAGATCGACTGCAAAGGGATGAATGAGAGTCGTACTACGAGTTTCCCTTTCTGAAATGCGAGGGGGAGGGATTAATGAATGGAGCTCATTAGAACAAGCTCCGTGGTAATATCGATAAAAAAGACTGAGCATTCCAACTTTTCTTCTGTGCTGGAGCGGCTGCAGATCGGATGTCAGAGAAGGATCATTGATCAACCTCACTGCCCTCCTTTGCACAGAATCAAGTTGGTCACTCAACTTCTTGGACATACCACACAGATTGTGTAGAATGTGATTTTTAAGACAATTTAATTGCAAGGTCTTTGAATCAAACTGTAGATAAGCCAAAGAAGCATTGGAAGGACGATATGGGGGTCAGAAGGGGCTTTATAGTAGGAAATGAAAAAAATTCAAAATGTCTGCAAAACACAACTAAGCGGCACATATAGTGCAACTACTTAGAAAAGGTTTCATGTGTCGTGTGGAGACATATATATTTTCACAGGTTTTCAAAGGGGATAACGTGTCCCTTCAAGTGGGTGTTTCCCAGCTCTAGTGTGGTATGGTTTTCATTTTTTTCTGAAGGCCTTGCAGGAATGTTTATTTTACATCCAAAAAAGTATTTTCAAAAATCAACTCCTACAAATCAAATCAAATGCTGATTTGTAATGTTGGTTTATTAGTTTGCTACATTTTTTGCATAAGACATTTTTTACTTTTTTTGTATAGATTTATTTTTAAGGTTTTGTTGTTTTCTTATACTTAAATGTTATTTATTACTCGTATTCCTTGACTTATAGGTTGGTATGAGGCTGACCACCCATACTGTAAAAAATGGTTCACTTTGCCAATGTCACCCCTGTTTCAGGGAATGTCGGCAAGAGTTGTAGGGCTTATGTTCATTTGAGGTTTGGATTTTATTTGTAAGTACACAATCAGCATTTGTAAGCGCGAACTACACGTGTTTGTTTGTGGGCATACATCTGAGATCTTTGAATGAATATATCCTTGCAACTTAGATTATAGATATAGATAGAACTCCTAGACTTATAGGTTGGTATGAAGCTTACAGCCCTTATTGTAAAAAATGGTTCACTTTGCCAATGTCCCCTCTGTTTCAGGGAGGTCTTCAAAGTTACAGGTTTTTTGTTCATTTGAGGTTTGAATTTTTAATTTGTAAGTACCTACTCATGCAGCATTTGTAAGCGCAAACTACACGAATCTGTTTATGGGCATGGATTTTACATTAATTTTAAATGTTAACAAATCTCTTTGCAATTTGATGGATGTCGTGGTAGAGGAAGACCGAGAAAGGTATGGATGGACCAAATTTTCGAAATAGCGAGTGAATGGGATATCCAGAGTCATAATAAAAGGAGAGCTTGTATGAAAAAGGTTATGACTCTGGATGAAATGAAAGTAGTATGCAAGGACAGAAAGAAATGGCGGTTGATCTGTAATGCTGGCGTTTAAGTCTGAGGCTTTAAAACAAAATCACATTTTTATGGAATATGTTTAGTAGATTTTTAATTTTTTTACTGTTTAATTGTTCAGTGATTATTTGTTTTTTTGTTATACTCAAATGTAATTAATTGCTTATATTCCTTGACTTATAGGTTGGTATGAGGCTGACCAACCATACTGTAAAAAATGGTTCACTTTGACAATATCACCCCTGTTTCAGGGAAGGTCGGCAAGAGTTCAGGGCTTATGTCTATTTGAGAATTGGGTTTTTATATTGCAGGTCCACATGCGGCATGTGTGAGCGCGAAATTCTACGTGTCTGCTTGTGGGAATGCATTTGATATGATTCTCAAATGATACATATCCTTGCAGCTTAGATTTAGATTTTTAGCAACATAGATTATAGATTATAGAGGGCTCTGGTGCTGTCGGTCAATTCAAACCACCCTCCTTGTATTTCTTTGCCGTAACTCTATATTTTTATTTCTCTATGGTTTTTGTCTGGTCAATTTTGTAATAGTGCCCTCTTGATAATGACGTGAACAAGTCGAAAGCACTTGAGGTGAAAAAACACTCAATTTGTGCAAATAAAACTCTGCTTTTTGTTAATTTTTTATAATTTCTTAGCTCCTTTTCTTTATAGGTTGGTATGCGGCTGACCACCCATCCTGTAGAAAATGGTTCACTTTGCCAATGTCACCCCTGTTTCAGGGAAGGTCAGCAGGAGTTGCAGGGTATATGTCCATTTGAGATTTGGTTTTTATATTGTAGGTTCACATGCGGCATGCGCAAGCGCGAACTTGTACGTGTCTGCTTGTGAAAATGCATTAAAATGTGAATCCCCAATGTTACATATCTTTGCAACTTAGATTATTTATTTGTTTATTTATTCGTTGACGGCACATTGAGCCTTTTACATGTATACATAAATAAAAAACATTACATACATAATAATATCAAAATAAAACAGATTACAACAAAATAAAGCGAGTATAAAAGTAGAAGATCTTACTGCAAAAAGTAAAACATAAGAGCATATAGCATATAGAGCAATAAGAGCATAATCAAGTAATAAAATTAAAATTTAGGTAAAATAAAAGAAAGCACAGATGAGGGTAAATAAAATTGATTAGATTAGATTAGAAACCACCCTAATGCAGGCCTGCGTCTATATATATAAAGTCAAATACCAAATTCTGATCATTCCCCGTCATCTAGACTCTAGAGAAGTCGACAGCAGCTGCCTTGTCTATTCTCCTACCTTAAAGGTCCCTGTCTCTACCTATGAGGTGACCTTCTACCAGATAAGGTCACGTACATTTCTGTCTTGGTTATCAACTCACATTTAACCGTTTCTACTGTATTGCATGCTGTGTCATTTTCAACACTCGAAATCAAAATAAAATCCAAGATGAAAGATATTTGGTTTTTGTTTGTACAACCCTTTTCACTCGAAAATGTTTGAAAAGACCAAAGTGTATCAATGCACTCCTTAGGGGCCGTCCATAAATTACGTCATCGATTTTGGCCGATTTTCGACCCCCCCCCCCCCTTACAATAATTCTTAAGTCAGTATCTAATGACCCCCCCCCCCCCCTCTTGCTGTAATAATGGATGAGCTTTATAATTAATAGTGTTATATTACTTACATTATATTTTGTATATTTTGTAGAAATTGGTATTTACAAGAACGACGTCACTTTTGGTACTCGTACATCATTTGCCATCATCCGCAGACCAGACTCCCCCCCCCCCCTTAATGCGAATGACGTAATATATGGACAGCCCCTATGCGGCGGACTACCCATGCTGTAGAAAATGGTTCACTTTCTATTTCTGGATTGGCAAGAGTTGCAGGGTGTATGCCCATTTAAAATTTGTTTTTTTTATGTTTTTATGTTGTACATGCGGCATGTGCAAGCGCAAACTTTTACGTGTCTGCTTGTGAGAATGCATATAATGTGAATCCCCAATGTTACATATCTTTGTAGCTTAGATTCGATTAGATTAGATAGCTCAGTTGCTAGAGTGCTTGCATTCCATGCCGAGAGCCCGGGTTCGAATTCCACCGAGAGTGTCAGAAATGATTTCGCATTTCTGTGTTTATTTCTAACCTGAAATTCAAAAAACCGGCAAGGCTTACTGAGCCTTCACAATAAATGAGTACCAGCCCCCTCGGGAGCTGAAAGACCCCCACTCTAACTGAAATGGTTGGCCTATATTGTTGATCTATAAAAATAAATAGGTTCACTCGCCACATGCGACCTCTTCGGGGAGAACGCAGAAGAAGTTACACTATATATGTAGCTTAGTCACATTATTCACAAATGTAGCATGTGTTAACGCGAACTCAAATGTACCTGCTTGTGAGCATGCATTGAATATGAGCCTTAAATGTCATCTCGTCTTTACAACTTAGTTATAAATAATGAGACTTAGGTTATGGCGGTGAAATGAAACGCGTGTATCTGAATGGGACATTGCTCCCCTTAATTGGCGGTAATTTACAACATACTGAGTGGATGCACGCCTCGACTGCATGAACACGTTGATCAGCAGATTCCTAGCACTAGTGTGTACCACTAACAAGAAAGTGTCTTCTTACGTTTTACAGTCTCTTGAATTTTGCCGATTTTGAAAGCAATCAATATACTCAAATAAATAAAAATTGGCTGATTTTTTGGTAAGCGCTGTTTTTGTGTGTATCACACCTCAAAAGCCCTCGGCGAGCTTGGTCATCGCGGTAGAAACCGCCAATTCTCAAGCAAGACCCAGTTGCTGTAAGGCTGGATGGACCTTTTGATGACCGGTCTTTGGGTAAAGGTTTATGAATTTTTCAACCCAGCGAAGAACAAATTTGAAAATATAAATGTTATATTTTTTGGTTCCCCGCCGGGATTCAAACCCACAACCTTCCATTGACGAGTCCGAAGTGTTAGCACTGGACTACGGACCGGTCTATTTATATTGGAATTTAAGGCACATATTTAATGCATGCCTTCGAACAGGAACATGTAGGTTCGCACTTACACATGCTGCATGTGTAGGTACTTACAAAATAAACCAAACCACATGAACATTACCTTGCCACTACTGCCGCTTCTACCTGAAACAGGAGCAACATTGGCAAAAGTGAACCAAGTTTGAAATAATAACGTTATAAACAGATGTTGGAAAGCAAGTGGTAGGTGCGATAGGAAGAATTGCAAGAATCGGCAGACGAGGGATTAGAAAATGGCCGTACACAATGGCATATTGTTACCGACTTTGATGTATGAAAGTGAAGCATGTACAATGATTGACAGTGATGTGCATATGAGGAAAGCATATAAGAAACAAATAGAATAGCGGCGATATATATAATCTAAATTGTAAAGATATTTTAGCATTTATGATTCATATTCAATTCATACCTACAAGTGTTTTAACAGCTGCATGTGTGCAATCAAAATAAAGTCCCAGAGTTAAAATTAACATAAACCTTGCAACTTTTGTCAAACTTTCCGTAAAACAGGGGTGAAATTGGAAAAGTGAATCAATTATGACAGTATGAGTGGTCAGCCCAACAACAACCGTTAAGTCAGGGAAATTTTCAATTCACCACATGAACCATGTTGTAAAAACTACACATGTTGGTTTGTGGGCATACATCTGAGAGCTTTAAATGAATATATCCTTGCTACTTAGATTAAAGATTATAGAACCATCCTAATGTAATTATAAAATCAAAACTCAAAAGAAAAAATATAATTCTTAAACTTATTAAAGTATCAATTGATGACAGCAGTTTTCATTTTATTTTATATCGATGGAATGAATAATAAAGTAAAATAATTGATGTGTTCGTTCATTCCCCCTCATTCCCTGGCATATCAGAGTTTGCGCGCCAGTCCTGTCAAATAAAGCCATCAGTGCGCCTATTAGGTGGACTGTATAAGACCCATTATGTCAGACCTTAAAGACGCGAGAGCCAGCCAATATTAGGGTGGGTCAAATACCAAAACTAAAACTCAGTATTGTAATACCTTGTAAAAAGTTGTTCTTTTTGCATTTATTTATTGTGCAAAATTTTAAGAAAATTCAACTTCATCTTCTGCCTGCACTTACGAAAAAAAGTTTGAAAAAAAATATATAAATGACAACCAGATTGGAAACAGTATGCAAAGGGAGACAAAATGATTTGGAGAGAATGAAGGAAGTCAATATTTGAAACGGAGCAAGAGTGGGAAAATCCAGAGGACTGTGGGATTGGAGGAAAAAGGCGTGGATTATTTAGAGTTGGTAGTAATTTATGCCATAGAATGTTAGTACATGGTAAAGTGCTTGCATTCCACGTCGAGAGCTTGGGTTGGAATCCTACAAAGGGTGCCAGAAATTCTTTCCTCTTTCAGTGTTTATTTCAAACACAAAAATAAAATAACGACAACGTTCACTCAGCATTCACAAGAAATGAGTTCCAGACACCTCGGGAGCTCGGAAGCCCCCCATTTCAACTGATGTGGTTGGCATTATAAAGACGGCCCCCTTACCTGAACAAAGAATAGGCGACTGCTTTGAGGAGAACAAAGGCAATGAGTTACACTATATTGGCAGAAAAGTAGCGTTTTTATGTAAATATGTAAAACTATCTACAAGCATCGTTTTATTTTATAGATTTTAAATTATGATTACGGTCGTTAGACATTGTAAGGAATGAAAAAAAAAAAAACGGATTTTACTGACCGTGTAAAAGAGAAGAACACACGTCTCCTGAAGACGTCGGATATGACTCCGACGAAACGTAGAGAAAATCGTTCTTCTCTTTTACACGGTCAGTAAAATCCGTTTTTTTTTTTTTTTTTTCATTCCTTACAAAGTTTTATTTTATATCGATTTATTGAGAATTACACGTATTTGTTTGTGGGCATGCATTTGATATGAGTTTTGAATGTTAAAAGGTATACCTTTGTGGCAAAGAGTGCCATACCACTCGATTCCCATCGGTTTCCCTTTTAAAATGAGGCAAAAATGATAATAAAGTAGACTGCATGGTTTCAATGGGGAAACAATACGTATTGTTTCTTTGGTTTTAAAATTATTTTTTTACTTTGTGCCTATGTTTTTTTAACTACTTTGTTGCCTCATTTTAAAAAGGAAGCCGATGGGAATCGAGCTGTATGGCACCCTTTGCCACTAATACCTTAGCAACTTACATTATAGATTTATAGAATAATTTAATTTTATTTTATAATTTTTTGATGAATTAAAAACACTGTTTATTTTCACGGATAAATTTATTCAAAAAGATTAAAATCTTTAAACAAATTACGAACGTTTTCGACCTAGTAGGTCATCTTCAGGTATTCCTATATACCTAGTAGGTCGGCTTCCATACCTGAAGATGACCTACTAGGTCGAAAACGTTCGTAATTTGTTTAAAGATTTTAATCTTTTTGAATAAATTTATCCGTGAAAATAAACAGTGTTTTTAATTCATCAAAAAATTATAAAATTAAACAATATGAATTTTCACAGTGTTAATACACAAACAATACAAATAGAATAATTTAATGTTTGTCGGTTCGATCCAGCCTACTGACGTTGCATTATTGCTGCAGAACTGCCTCATTACGTCAGGAATCGGAGACGAGAGACCTGGGAGAGTCGAGACAATGACGATGGATGGCCGGATTGATCTTACACGGTTTTAATTTAAGCGTTTGCATCCAAGCTTTATGATGGCCATTATAATGGAAGTCTGCCAATTATTGTTCATTTATTTTATTGTTTTTTAATTACGTTGTTCGCTTTGTTCTGTCTTTAAGTTCACACTTTTTGACAAACATTTTTGTCACGTTTTATTTTGTATGGTTTGTGTGTTAACACTGTGAAAGTTCATATTTAATTTATATTAAATTTTATAGAACCAAAACGACTCTGTTTTGATTGTACCTACATTGAAGCTTTCACGGCCGGTTCTTGTTGACACAACAATCACTTTTTTCGGGCTATGTAGCCGTGGTCTGGTTGATTCTTTCCGGACAGTTTCGCCCATTGCTCCGATGGGCATTATCAGCGGTTGGCTAGTCGCTGTGATCTACTTACAGGATCTGGAAGCAACGCTAGCCTCAATTCAAAGGCTAGCGTTGCTTCCAGAACACCAGATCCTGATTCTGTTTTGTTTTCATTCAATTTATTAATTTTACTTCAATGGTTTTTTTTTAAATATTTTTTTGTGGCGCCATTCTTTGAATTATGTAAAAAAAATAACTTGACAATTTTGATAAAAAAATCAATAAACACGCGTGATTTTTTTCATTAATGTCACTCTTTTGCTAAGGCCATAAAGTATATAAGAAACATATTTTTGTGAGCGGCCCTTAATATACACGAACATTTTTGATCTCTCGATCATCTTCAGGAACAATAATATTAAAAAGTGTCATTTAGGTATAGAAAATTAGTTAGATAACAATGACAATTAAATATAATTATAATAGTAGCTACACAAAATAACTCATTAACATTAACAAATTAATGAATTAAAAAGAATATATTAATAACTGCAAGATACCATGATACCATGTCAACGACGATACCATGTTGAAAGCACCGGTTCTCAGGAGATCACCGAAGTTAAGCAACATTGGGCGCGGATGCTACCTGGATGGGTGACAGCTAGGTACACAGCGTGTTGTTGGCATTTCTTGGACCGGTCCGTTGTCTAGTGGCAACACTTCGGACTCGTAAATGGAAGGTTGTGGGTTCGAATCCCGACGAAGCACAAAAATAAAACCATTTATATTTTCAACTTTGCTCTTCGCTGGGTTGAACAATTCATAAACCTTTACCAAAGACAGGTCATTAAAACGTCCATCTAGCCTTACAGCAACTGGTGCTTGCTTGAGAATTGGCGCTTTGTAGCGACGACCAAGCTCGTAAAAAAGCCGGTCGATAGCTCAATTGAGCTCAAGAGCACATTTGGAAATATAAATGGTATATTTTTGTGCTCCGCCGGGATTCGAATCCACAACCTTCCGTTTACGAGTCCGAAGTGTTGCCACTGGATTACGGACCGGTCCAACAAATGCCAACAACACGCGGTGTACCTGGCGGTCACCAATCCAAGTAGCATCCCCGCCCAATGTTGCTTAACTTCGGTGATCTGATGAGACGATGCTTTCAACATGGTATCGTCGTTGACTACTATATGTGTAGCTTAGTTGCGTGAGACAATTAATTCCAACTAAAACCTTACATTGATAATGGTGACTAAGTAATAAATTAATCATACTGTTTGAAAAACATCCTAGTTGCGTCATTTCCAATAAAATCAGTAAGATGGGGATGAATCAACATTTCTCACTTATCAACTCGGCAGATCCGGAATCATTTTTTTTTATATATATTGAAGCAGCAAATGAGTGAGCCAGTAAAGCAATGTATATATAACTGGTTTACAAAAAAACGAAGATGTGTTTTAAAATAAATATAGGCTAGCCGAGGTCAAGGTTTGCAAAAAACTATGTAATTTATCAAGCAAGAAAAACCGACTAACATCTTGTAGTAAAATGTTCAAGAGATCCATTTAACCGTTTTTAACTCATGGATTCGATAGAATTTATAATAATCTATAATCTAAGTTGCAACGATATATTCATTTAAAGCTCTCAGATGTATGCCCACATACCAACAAGTGTAGTTCGCGCTTACAAATGCTGAATGTGTACTAACAAATAAAATCCAAACCTCAAATGAACATAAGCCTCACAACTTTTGCCGACCTTCCCTGAAACAGGGGTGACATTGGCAAAGTGAACCATTTTTTACAGTATGGGTGGTCAGCCTCATACCAACCTATAAGTCAAGGTAATAATAGTCTATAATTTGAGCTGCAAAGATATGTGAACATTTAAGATTTATATTGAATGCATCGTACGGTCTGTAGTCCAGTGGTAGCACTTTGTACTCGTAAATGGAAGGTTGTGGGTTTGAATCCCGGCGGAGCACAAAAAAGTACCATTTATATTTTAAAATTTGTGGTTTGCTGGGTTGAAAAATTCATACAACTTTACCAAAGACCGTTTATCAAAATGTACATTCAGCCTTATAGTAACTGGGTTTTGACTAAGAATTGGCGCTTTCTACAGCGACGACCAAGCTCGCAGAGGGCTCTTGAGGTGTGCAATTTACCAGCCTATTCTGCCTGGCCAAAAACAGGTATTAATATCGTCAATTAATAATTCATTATTGTTTATTTTTATGAATAAATAATTACCCAATAACATCTGTTGAACCAGGGTCAAAGTTATGGTCAAATGACCCAAGCGGGGATTGAACCAACGTTATTCTATTCCAAATACGCTAGAAAGATCAGCCCCCTTGGCCCGTTCGGCCATAGCACCGACTTTTAACATCCTAATATTATTATTATTTTACACCCTGCTACTTTTGCCGACCTTCCCTGAAACAGGGGTGACATTGGCAAAGTGAACACTTTTTACAGGATGGGCGGTCAGCCTCATGCCAACCTGTAAGAAGAAACATTCAGGTATAAATAGGTAAACCACAAAATCTTAAAATTAAATCTATACAAAAATAGACTTACAAAAAACAAAACATAAAATTATGAATAAATATGCTGCCAACATTTAAGATCTACAATACAGATTATTCTTAGTTATATTAAATTTAGATATAACTAAACTTGAAAATACCGGGCCTTGGAGTCACAACTTTGACTATGTGACCACGTGCGCTTTGTGACCGGACTCACCACGTGACTGGACAGAGTCATGAGTGACTCAGTCACTTATCACCGGCGAGTTAAAAGCCTCTACATGAGTACACGGTGACAGATCAACAATAAATTACTTACAACATAATATAATATATTAACCACAGAAGGTTTCACGGAATATCGGTCACAGACAGCTTGGTCACGGACAATTCGGTCACACGACAGTTCGTCAAGATGACTTTTTGGTCACAAAAACTCGTCCATAGACACATCGGTCACAGACTTTTTGGACAATGACGTTTTGTTCACATACAAAATATCGATACCTTAATGGTACAACTGAATATTTAATCTTAGTTGCAAAGATATATAAACATTTAAAGCTCATATCAAATGCATGCCCACAAATAAACACGTGTAGTTCGCGCATATAAATGCTGAATGTGTACTTACAAATTAAATCCAAACCTCAAATGAACATAAACCCTACAATTTTGGCCAACCTTCCCTGACACAGGGGTTGGAACAAGTGACATATTAATCTAACATGGTTTTCACAGATAATTGCATCGTTTATCCTTTTTCTACGAGAGGCAACATTGTTAAAAAGTGTGAAAATTCGGTAATTTAGAAGTTTGCCATGAGCACTTCCTTATAATGAGTTCACTTACTATGAGAAGTTACTCACAATAAAATGTTTTATCCACGATTTCTCAAATCAGTGAATCAGTACTTATTCAGTTCTACCTTTAAAGTGGCGATATGGTCCATATACAGCTCCATCACAAAAAGCTACAATAAATTAAAACTACAATAATGCCAAAGGAAAACAAGTTTTCTGTGATAGAGCTGTTTGTGGACCAAAATTGTACTCGTATCTGACTCAAAAGTCGTGTAGCGATGAACTGCTTACTTACTTTGCTTTATTCGGCTCATAAGCCTTGAAGGCTCAGGGCCTCGCGCACCACAATCCTCCAGGACTCTCTGTCTTGTGCTGCTTCCCTCCATGGTCCCCCCCCTCCCAGAACTTCGGCGTCGGCTTCAACGTTGTCTGTCCACCGCATCCTGGGACGTCCGAGTGGTCTAACACCTGAGGGGGCACCATCCAAGACTGTTCTGATGATCCTGGAGTCCTCTGCACGTGCTACATGTCCGGCCCACTGGAGTCTTCTTGATTTCATTACCGGCACTATGTTTGTATCTTGAAACACGGACATCAGCTCCGCGTTGGTTCGGATACGCCACCTGTCATGCTCAAATACTGGTCCAAGAATGTGACGAAGCATTTTGTTCTCAAAGACCTGGAGAGATTTCCCTTGTTTCTGAGTCAGACTCCAGGCTTAGCATCCGTACAACACAACTGGCCAAACAATGGAAATGTACATCTTGAATTTTGTGGAGCGGGATAGCCATTTTGAACACAATAGCCCAATAAATAGGCCAAAAAAAGCATTATTGCAGATGAACTGCCGTATGACAAAATTGTCCGTTACCGAAGTGTCTGTGGACGAGTATATTTGTGGACTTACTGCCATGTGATCGATTCGTCCATGGACTAGATGTCTGTGGAAAAGTTATTTGTGGCCAAGAGAATGCCATGTAACTGATTTCTACAAGGACAAATTGTCTGTGGTTGAGTTTTCTGTGACCGAAATGTTTTTGAGTGAAAAGTCGTGTGGGGTGTGACCGATTTCTCCATGGACGAACTATCTGTGGACAAGTTATCTATGGCTGATTTTGTACTGACACGACCACAGATATATATTGAAGTAAAAAAATAGGTGGCGCCTCTGGAATATTAATCTCTGTGGGTATCTTAAAATAACCAGTTCTGTTCACGTGGGGACAGGGCCAATTCCATTTCGTAAAATGAATGTAATCTTTAATCTAAGTTGTATATTTAGATGTAGCCTTAACCACTACACTAGAATCGGTGGAGTTAAAACCAAAATCAAAATACCGACGAGGATTATTACAAAGCCGTCATAGAAAACGAGAACCAGCCCTGTCGGAACCATGAAAACTGTCACTTCAACTGAAGTGGTTGGCGTAAAATTATCTCCCTTACTTGTAAAACTAAATAAGCTACACACGGCAGTTGCGGCGCCTTAGAAGTAACGGTGTAAGAAGAAGTACAGCTGTGTTTTAAGACTTTATTTTGATTTAATTTTTTTTGGAGTTTTGCGAATTCTGGTGAAGGGTACTAAAACTATACAAACAGTTTGTAACGAATAAATTAAAAAAACAAAGCTGAAAAAACAAAGGTCCGGCCGATAGCTTAGTTAGTACAGTGCTTGCAGTCCATGCCGAGAGCCCGGGTTCGAATTCCACCGAGGGTGTCAGAAATGATATCTCGTTTCGATGTTTATTTCAAAATGCCCAAAATAAAATACCGGAAAATCCGGTTTTATACAAAACCAACATCAATCGCCACTTCCTTGCAGCGCCTCACGACAGAAGCAACACCTCTGCGGCACCCTTCCAGGGTGACATAGACCCCCAAGACTTTCAAGAATTGGAGAGCCTCTCGCACAGGATTCCTTAAAAAAAACAGGCAAGGCTTACTCAGCCTTCTCATGAAATGAGTACCAGCCCACTGGGGAGCTGAAAAACGCCTATTTCAACTGAAGTGATTGGCGTAAGGCCACCCACCTTATCTGTAAAACTAATAGGTTCCACTCGCCATCGCGGAGCCCTTCGGGGATAACGCGGCAAAAAGTTACATCAAATGTGTAGCCTAGTCGCATTTTTTTATGAGGCTGACCATCAATTTAAAGTGGTTCACTTTGCCAATGTCCCCCTGTTTCAGGAAAGGTCAGCAAAAGGGCTTATGTTCATTTGAGGTTTGGATTTTAGTTTGTAAGTCCACATGCAGCATTTGTAAGGTCGAAAGTACACGTATCTGTTTGTTGGCATGCATTTAATATGAATTTTAAATGTACAATATCTTTGCAACTCAGATTATAGGCTATAGATTATAGACCTAGTGTGTTGTATTGTGCAATAGTACACTTTGAAGTAGTTTTAATTGTTACAGCTGTCGGAGCAAGGTCACATATTGTCAGATACAACAATCAACTATGTGTTTCTAAATAATATAATTCAAATTTGGGTCAAGAGTGACAGAAAAACAAAAATAAACCTTATCGTCTCAAAAAAGTACTCTATATTGTTTACAATATGTAATTGTGTGGTTTGCTTGTCTGTGAAGTCTCTTGAGACACTAACTCTCACCTAATTGACTATCAGGAAACTACGTGTAGTAAAACAAAGCACGAAAGAGCTATGCTTCACATAAGACTGTCAGATCGGATACGAAATACCGAAGATGATGATGATGATGAATGATTTCTTTCCTGTGGCGCCATTTAATGGTCCAGGACCATCTCAAGGGCGCCATGGCTTCTGGAGAAAAGTAGTGTCTTCAGTTCCTTTCTGAAGGTAATGGTAGGCTGGTTCGCGCGAACACCGATGGGCAAATTGTTCCAGGCCACCGGCCCGGCCACCGCAAAGCTTCTGTCTGCAAAATTTGATGTGTTTGCTCTATTGGGCACTATAACCTTGTTGACAGCAAATACGTAGAAGATCGGGAGTTACTGACATAGTCAAAAGAGTGGCAAAGCAGAAGTGGTCGTGGGCAGGGCATGTTGCCAGATTGAGCGAACAAAGATGGACGAAAAGAGTGGTGGAATGGAGACCTCGTGAAGACAAAAGAACTAGAGGAAGGCCTCTCACACGATGGTCAGATGATATTAAAAGAGTTGCTGGTGACTGGATGCAGAGAGCCCAGGACAGAGACGCCTGGAGAGATATGGGGGAGGCCTATGTCCAGCAGTGGACAAGAAGTGGGTGACTAAGTAAGTAAGTAAGGGAAGTATGACTCTGGATGAAATTAAAGCAAAGCACTATGTAAGGACAGGAAGAAGTTACGGCTAATCTGTAATGTGGATTTGTAATGTTGGCGGCTTATTCATTCATAATTTCATGTTCTATTTTTTGTATAGGCACCTATTGAATTTTTTAATTCAGACTTATTTTGAAGGTTTTGTTGTTTTTGATATACCTGAATGTTATTTATTATTTGTATTCCTTGACTTATGGGTAGGTATGAAGCTGACCACCCATACTGTAAAAATGGTTCACTTTGCCAATGTCACCCCTGTTTCAGGGAAGGCCGGCAAAAGTTGCAAGGTGTTTGCTCATTTAAGTTTTGGATTTTAGCTTGTAAGTACACATCCAGCATTTGTAAGCGCGAACTTACACGTGTCTGTTTGTGGGCATGCATTTGATATGAATTTTGACTGTTAATATATCCAGCAACTTAAATTATAGATTATTGTTCGAGATTGCTCGGGCGTTTGATGTTCTAGTAAAGTCTTGCATGTTACAATTCTCAGTGATTCGAAAATTATACTTAATCTAATTGTTAATAAGGGTTTTTACAAATTACCTTAATTTTTTTTATAAATACAATTTTCCATGTATTTCAAAGCTATTTTTCATTGGCAGAGACTTTTTTATTTTTTTATTACTAAAAAAATATTAAAAGTTGATTTTAACCGTGGGTCAAGGAAAGATCAAAAATTTTAGAAAAAATAACAACATAAAACATGAGTTCATCTCATATCTTATTTCCAATTATTTAAAAAATAATATAAATAAATTATTTGGTCAAGATTATTTTAATATATGTATCTCTGGATGTCGTCATATTAAAAAAAAAAAAACACCAATTAGTGAGTTAATTAAATTTATTGGTTAGAAATATTAATTAACAGAATGTTTTTAATAATTTAAGAATAAATAATCTTCATTTTTTTGCCTTGTTTTGCTAGCCATTTGTCTCTGCTGGCCGCCATCCTCTTGTAAAGACAGTGCCTTGTTGTGCTAGCCATTTGTCTCTGCTGGTCGCCATCCTCTTGTAAAGACAGTGCCTTGTTGTGCTAGCCATTTGTCTCTGCTGGTCGCCATCCTCTTGTAAAGACAGTGCATTGTTGTGCTAGTCATTTGTTTCTGCTGGTCGCCATCCTCTTGTAAAGACAGTGCCTTGTTGTGCTAGCCATTTATCCCTTCTGATCGCATCTTCTTGTAAAGACAGTGCCTTGTTGTGCTAGCCATTTGTCTCTGCTGGTCGCCATCCTCTTGTAAAGACAGTGCCTTGTTGTGCTAGGCATTTGTCTCTGCTGGTCGCCATCCTCTTGTAAAGACAGTGCCTTGTTGTGCTAGCCATTTATCCCTTCTGATCGCATCTTCTTGTAAAGACAGTGCCTTGTTGTGCTAGCCATTTGTCTCTGCTGGTCGCCATCCTCTTGTAAAGACAGTGCATTGTTGTGCTAGTCATTTGTTTCTGCTGGTCGCCATCCTCTTGTAAAGACAGTGCCTTGTTGTGCTAGCCATTTATCCCTTCTGATCGCATCTTCTTGTAAAGACAGTGCCTTGTTGTGCTAGCCATTTGTCTCTGCTGGTCGCCATCCTCTTGTAAAGACAGTGCCTTGTTGTGCTAGCCATTTGTCTCTGCTGGTCGCCATCCTCTTGTAAAGACAGTGCATTGTTGTGCTAGCCATTTGTTTCTGCTGGTCGCCATCCTCTTGTAAAGACAGTGCCTTGTTGTGCTAGCCATTTGTCTCTGCTGGTCGCCATCCTCTTGTAAAGACAGTGCCTTGTTGTGCTAGCCATTTGTCTCTGCTGGTCGCCATCCTCTTGTAAAGACAGTGCCTTGTTGTGCTAGCCATTTATCCCTTCTGATCGCATCTTCTTGTAAAGACAGTGCCTTGTTGTGCTAGCCATTTGTCTCTGCTGGTCGCCATCCTCTTGTAAAGACAGTGCCTTGTTGTGCTAGGCATTTGTCTCTGCTGGTCGCCATCCTCTTGTAAAGACAGTGCCTTGTTGTGCTAGCCATTTATCCCTTCTGATCGCATCTTCTTGTAAAGACAGTGCCTTGTTGTGCTAGCCATTTGTCTCTGCTGGTCGCCATCCTCTTGTAAAGACAGTGCCTTGTTGTGCTAGCTATTTGTCTCTGCTGGTCGCCATCCTCTTGTAAAGACAGTGCCTTGTTGTGCTAGCCATTTGTCTCTGCTGGTCGCCATCCTCTTGTAAAGACAGTGCCTTGTTGTGCTAGCCATTTGTCTCTGCTGGTTGCCATCCTCTTGTAAAGACAGTGCCTTGTTGTGCTAGCCATTTGTCTCTGCTGGTCGCCATCCTCTTGTAAAGACAGTGCCTTGTTGTGCTAGCCATTTGTCTCTATTAGTCATCATCGTCTTGTAAAGGCTTTCAAGTTTATTTCTCGGGTCTTTTTAATGCTCTTATCCGATACAGGCCGCATTACCGAGACCCCAGTGTGTGTGTAATTTTGAAATAAGGGTCAGAGGTGTCGGTTTTTGTATAATTTGTATTACATACCCGCAAGGCTGCGTTGTAGCTCATGCCGTACGCGCTGAGGTATTTGTATAAAAATAATCAGAGCCAAGGTCGGCGATAATCTTATAAATCACGGAGCGCGTTAGTTCAATGAAACTTAGATTATTAAAATCAATAGAGATCCATGTAGATGGGCAGGGTTGCCAAAACATATTTTTTAAATCCCTATCTCATTTAAATTCCCAGTCGAAATATCTTTTCATTGTCTATTTTCTTGCTATATCATCTTGGAAGAACACGCTTGCAAGTTTGCTTACAAATTCTGCTTGTGTGTATACAAAATTAAAACCTCATTTCAAATTAACATATTGAGCTCTGCAACTATTTTCATCTTCCCTGAAACAGATAGGCTGTCAGAAAAGAAGTTTTTCTTGTCAGATTTACAATCTACGAAGAGTTTTCTTTTTACGAAATGACTCCAAAAAATGGTTAAATGAAAAAATAATACAATTAAAAAATGTAAAAGTAATTTGTTTTTCGACTTTTAATGCACTTTTCCAGTTTTATTATGCACCTACATACTTTTTCAAAGGCTGCTTTCAATAATAATAAGGATTTCACAAATTTACTAGGTCGCTGCCTTAGTTCTTGTTTGCCGCATAGACCATTAAGCTAATTTTACATGAGCAATGTTTGCATGTGTACTGGACCAATGTGTCGTATGAAAACAGGAAATTGATTTAAAAAATCTTTAAAACAACTCTCACATTATCGAGTTTTACTTTTTTTCTTAGCTCAGATTGTGTACAATTTGATTCTTAAGACAATTGCATTAAAAAATCATTTTGACACAATTGGTCTATACGGCAAACAAGAACTGGGGAGCGATGTGACAGACACCGTCACTGGAGCATTTATGACTAGTATGTATATATATATATATATTTTTATACTTAAATGTTATTTATTACTCGTATTCCTTGACTTATAGGTTGGTATGAGGCTGACCACCCATACTGTAAAAAATGTTTCACGTTGCCAATGTCACCCCTGTTTCAGGGAATGTCGGCAAGAGTTGCAGGGCTTATGTTCATTTGAGGTTTGGATTTTATTTGTAAGTACACAATCAGCATTTGTAAGCGCGAACTACACGTGTTTGTTTGTGGGCATACATCTGAGAGCTTTGAATGAATATATCCTTGCAACTTCGATTATAGATCATTTAGATGTAAGTTTATTATGTTTTATTTGTAAAAAAAATTGTCAATGTTCTGTTGGTGCCTTTATGAATAAATAAATGAATATTTTTGGGATTTCGGGATTCTCGTTTACGTTTTGCGCAACCCTGTCTCATAAAACGTTGCTAGAATAATGATGATGTTGAAACGACGTTGAAAGGTAGCAGAAGCTTAGAGTACCTACAATAATTAGTTTCTTCTAAAAGTGAACGTACAGCTTATGGCACAGACTCATATGTTTATGATCACTGCTCGCTTGCAGTGATTCTGTATTATATATGACCATCGTTTCATGTCGACTGCTCCAAGGAAGACAGCACTAAGTCAAAAAAGACAGTTTGTCAGGAAAGCCAATTGAATGTTATTTATTCCATGGAGTCCAATTCCATTGACCGGTCCGTAGCTCAGTGGTAACACTGCGGACACTGAATGGGAAGGTCGTGGGTTCGATTCCCGGCGGAGCACAGAGAATATACCATTTATATTTTCAAATTCGCTCTTCGCCAAGTTGAAAAATTCATAAAAATCCTTTACCAATGACCGGTCACCAAAGGTCCATCCAGCCTTACTGCAACTGGGTCTTGCTTGAGAATTGGCGCTCTGTAGCGACAAGAAATAGAAACAGCCCCCCCGGGAGCTGGGAAACCCTCACTCCAACTGAAAGTGGTTGGTGAGAGGCTGGCCCCCTTACCTGTAAAAATAAATAGGTCCCGAAGCGTCACATGCGACCCCTTCGGGGATAACGCAGGCAAGAAGTTACACTATATGTGTAGCTTAGTTGCGTTTTAGTTGCGAGTACAATGCATAAACTATTTTTTACATTAATTTATTAACGAATTTAAAAGAGATAGAGACACGGCTGTCATCTTGGAATGACGATAATGATTTGTTACCTTCAGAAATGGAAATAAGTAAAAAACCTAAATTTCGGAGCTACTTCCTTCTTCCTTGGAGCAGTCGATATGAAGGAGTAACCAAGTGTCTATAATCTAAGTTGCAAAGGTGTATTAACATTTCAGATTCATATTTAATGAACCACGTCCCTGAAATTACGAATGAATGGGATATCTAATCATAAAAGGAGAACTTTGGTCTTGTGGCCGAGGGGGTGGAGGCGCATGTTCGACTAGCGTATTTGGAACTGAATAACATTGGTTAGAATCTTGCGTCTAGCCCACTTGACCATAACTTCGACCCTGGTTCAACAGATGCTGTTGCACGCACACAAGCTTCTGCTTTCGCATGAATACAACTGGCCAGGCAAAATAGGTTGGTGGATTGCATTCCTTTCCACAAATCTATTTAAAAAAAAACTTGCATTAAAATGGTTAAGAAATGAAAGAAGTAGCAAGGACTGCACAAATGGCGGTTGATCTGCAATGTCTGTTAATTGTTATAATGTGTTTTATCATTTTTTTCATTTTCAAGCGAGTAGTTATACAATATACATACATCGCCACCTTAAAGGTAAAACTGAACAAGTGCTGATTCACTGGTTTGAGAAATCGTGGATAAAACATTTTATTGTGAGTAACTTCTCATAGTAAGTGAACTAATTATAAGGAAGTGCTCATGACAAACTTCTAAACTACAGGATTTGTACACTTTTTGTGTTTTCTCTCGTAGAAAGTTGAAATAAAAGTGCATTTATCTGAGAAACCCATGTCAGCTTCATATGTATGTCACTATTTCAGTTTTACATTTAAGGTATCAATATGAAGAAGTTACCAAGCGTCTTTAATGTAAGTTGCAAAGATATATGAACATTTAAAATTCATTTTATTGGTAAAATCTAGCAAAGTGGTATGTAGCAATTCTCTAAGTTTCAAGAATGATCTTTATTTTTAGTATCTATATAGTACATTGATTTAAATAAAATATTATTTATATCGATGATATAGTATCTTTACAGCAATGGCTAGAAAGACACTGAATGATAGAGTGCGTAATGATTGGGTGATGAACGAGTGTGGTATAAAAGAGAATATGAGAATGAAAGTACAAAAAAGTACGATGAGATGGTTCGGAGATCTCGAAAGAATGGATGATGAACGACTAACGAAGAAAGTGTACAAAGGAAATGTCAGAGGAAAGCGCGGAAGAGGAGGGCCGAGGAAAGAATGGTTAGACCAAATAGGTGAGATTGCGAAAGAATGGAATCTTCAGAGTAGAGTAAGAGAAGAGTATGTATGAAAAAGGTGATGAATATTGAGGAAATGAAAGTGGTTTGTAAGGACAGAAAAAAGTGGAGGCGCATTTGTGGAGGTACCGGCCACCTCTAGTGGAACGGCGGCAGGATACAATAACAGTATAAATTAAGGACCGAAATTTCATGCAGCTCAAGAAATCAATCAAACGTCGAACTATACTGTGCAAATATAACTTTGAACCGAAAGTGATGAAATAAATCGTGAAAAATACATAAACCACAGTTTTAATTAAACAAAACCCGCTCAAAAATATAAAAATATTTTTATTTCTTTGTCTGTTGGTCATTTCGTCTAGTACGTTGTTAGTAAATAAAACATAAGATGTAGGTATGTTGGGACTTAATTCATGTAATCAACCTAGACCTAAGAAATTAAAAAAAATTACAAGATGTAAAAACATTACAAATCTGAAATTCTTTTATATCTTTGAAATTATTTTGTTCATCCTTGATTATATAAACTAAATCTATATAATGTGTCAAGTAAAACGTAATAAGCAGTCTGCTTGTAGATTAGTGATTAAAGCTTCAGACTCGTAATCGGAAGATAGTGGGTTCGATTCCGAGGGGATAATTTTTTTTAGGAATGCTCTTCGATGCGTTTACAAATATGTTTACCTTAAATGGAAGGTCGTGGGTTCAAATCCCGTCAGAGCTCAAAAATATACCATTTAAGATTTTAAATAATATGCTCTTTGCTGGGTCGAAAAAATCATATAAGTACTTTACCAAAGACCGGTTACCAAAGGACTTCCCATCGGTTTTCCTTTTAAAATGAGGCAAAAATGATAATAAAGTAGACTGCATGGTTTCAATGGGGCAAAAATACGTATTGTTTCTTTGGTTTTAAATGTATTTTTTTACTTTGTGCCTATATTTTTTAACTACTTTGTTACATCATTTTAAAAGTGAAGCCGATGGGAACCGGCTTGTATGGCACCCTTCGCCACTGCTATCCAGTCTTATTATATTTTTATAAGCTATCGGTTAAAATTTTAACAATGAGATTATGACTTATTTAAAAATATTTCGACAAAAATGACAGCAGTCAAGCGTTCCATTTTCAAACGTTACAAAAAGGAACCCTACTCTCCAACTCATTCCAAAACGAATAAACAAATAAAGAATATGTAATTTATCGCATACTCGCGTCAAAAGTGACACAATGAATTCAATACAAATACCAAAGACAAAAATTGTAACACCACACCGCCGGGATGCTAAGGAAATGGCAAATTAGTATTTTGATAATGGTTATTGAGGATCCTAATTTAAAAAACCTGTGACGTTTTTCCACTGAATTTCAGTTACAGATCAATGTCATTTCTGTTTCAGGGAAGTTCAGCAAAAGTTGCAGGGTCTATATTCAATGTTCATTCTAACTTTAAGTTTTTATTTTGTAATTGACTATGGATTTTGGATGAATTATAATCCATTTATTTTGATTAAGAAAGGCGATCTGTATGTTATTACAAAAAAGTATGTCTTGATTCTACTCACGATGACATGCTTTCGACTCGTGTCACTTTTTGAAGATTTTCGAGAGTAGGCGCCCACAAAATGAATACGCCGCGCACGAGCATTGTGTTTCATTTGTTTTGCGCATGCGCGAAAAAGGATGCGTTTACTATTACATGGCTGCGTTCAGTTTTCAAAAAACCTACTATTTTATACCTACCACTAATTTTATTTATACCTACCAATATAAAATAAAATCAACGATCTAACTAGCAAAAAAACCCTGATTATCGGGAATTTACTATGGATGACGTCACACATACGAAGAATATTTTGAATTTGTAGACGTCATTATTAGGTATATTGTCTATTTCTGACCAAGAGAATTTTGTTCGATTTTCAAATATAATGACATAAGCTTAAATGTATTATGTAAAGCGTTGTACATAATTACAATTTGTTGTTAATGTTTATCTCATTTGTTATCAAAAAGTTCGCGGTCTATCAAGGTTGTGTGCAGTACTCAACAATTATAAAATCCTTCAACACAAAATGCAAATATTATTATTATTATTACAGAAATTATACACGATGGCTCAGCATTCAAATTTGTTGTATGTATAATCTTAGTTGTACGGATAACTGAATAAGTGATATATTAAACCAGCATAGGTTTCTCTGATAAATGCTACATTTTTCCTATTTTTTATGAGAGAACACTAGCAAAAGTGTGAAAATCCTGTAGTTTAGAAGTTTGTCATGAGCACTTCCTTATAATTAGTTCACTTACTATGAGAAGTTACACACAATAAAATGTTTTATCCACGATTTCTCAAATCAGTGAATCAGCACTTTTTCAGTTTTACCTTTAAGGTGGCCGTACAATAACCATCCTTTTCGGAATCTGGGATTTAAATGGAGCCAAAAATCCAAATTTCCTATTTTTTTTTTGCTTTTTACATCTAGTGTTTTAACATCCAATTATTACACACGCTATGAAGAAGCTTCACTGCATGTGAAGCTTAGTTGTGTTCACTTTCTCTCTAAGGCCCGCTATTTTCAACGTTAGTATATCGCACGCATAATCATAAAAAGCAATAACTAAAAAAGAATGTTGGGAAATCACGTTTGAAGTTCAGACAACCAGTACAACTTGTATGGGATGAAAAAGGCGACCGATGTTTTATCTCGGTCATATTCGTCCAAATTGAACGGTTGTCGCATTCTACCTATTCTTCACGCATTGTTCTTGCGTTTTATTACAAAATCTTGATTTTCCCAATTTTTTGAGTTATAGCTCTTTATTATTAAGCGTGCAATATGTCACTTTAAGCTGATAAAAAAAACTACCCACATAATTGACATATGTGCGTACTTTTCATCCAATATAAAGTCACAGCTATTGCTGAAAATACCAGCCCTTAGTTATGTTTCTCTTTCTGCCACTGTGAATGCCATTCAAATTTCATCATTCTTGAATGTTATCATGCATGCATTAAGAAGGTTATGTTATCGTCTGTGTATTAAATTATATTGGAATAAATGCCATTGCCAAGTTATCATAATGGAAATAATGGAAAAACGTTTTCTGTAATTTATGTCTCTGAGAATTCCCGTCACTCGTTTATTCTTTATAGTATTAAAACTATTGTTTATAATGTTTTTAAAATTGGTAGCTAACAACGAAACTAAGATAACATAGACTAATTCCTTGACTTACAGTCCGGTCGATAGCTCAGTTGGTAGAGTGCTTGCATTCCATGCCGAGAGCTCGGGTTAGAATCCCACCGAGGGTGTCAGAAACTATTTTCCGTTTAGGTGGTTATTTCAAGCCCCAAGGTAAAATACCGGTAAGGTTTACTACTCAGCCTTCACAAGAAATGAGTACCAGCCCCCTCGAGAGCTGGGAAACCCCCACTTCAACTGAAGGGGTTGGCGTAAGGATGGTCCCCTTTCCTGTAAAAATAAATAAGTTCCACTCGCCACATGCGAAACTCTTCGGGAATAACGCGGCAAGAAGTTACACTGTATGGATATCATAGTTTTTGATGCTAACCACCCATGCTAACAACTTGTTTCATTTTTTGCCAATGCCACCCCTACTGTTTCAGGGAAAGAGTTGCAGGGCTTATGTTCATTGGAGATTGGGTTTTTATGCTGTAAGTCCATTTGCGGCGTGTGTAAGCGTGAACTTGTACGTATCTGCTTATGGGAATGCATGTAATATGATGCCACCCCGGTTTCAGGGAAAGGTGGCAGGAGCTGCAAAGTTTATTTCATATGAGGCTTCTTTTATTTGTATGCAATTTGTGTGTAATCGCGAACTCGTTGGATTCAACTGAAGTGGTTGGCGTAAGACCGGACCCCTTACCTGTAAAAATTAATAGTCTCGATTCGTCGCATGCGATAACGTGGCAAGAAGTTGCACTCTATCTGTAGCTTAGTCGCGTTAGTGTTTTAGTAGTACTCAGTGCTTTATTTCAATTTAACGCAGAAATTATAAGTAAGCCTCTGAAGATGGACGGATAAAGTCCGAAAGCGTTTAGGCATTGTAAATTCAAAAAATTTGAAAATGAAGTATTTTTAAAAAAATATTTTTTAATCAAAATTATATGCTTTCTTGTTGTATTCACATCGTTTTGAAAAGGATACAAAATGATTTATTTAAAAAGATACAAGATCCTGAAAGATACAATGGGAATTTTATTTTAGATAAAATAAACTTATTGAATTAGTATCGATATGAGTATTTAGTCAAGGGCTGATGCAGAAATTTTAAAATAAATAAAAACATTTAATAAATAAACAAACGCTTGTAAATTGTAATTCAAATAAAATTAATATCGTGTGTGAAAATAAAACAATGTTTTAATCAAAAATTAGTTTTTTTAAAAAAACATCAATCAATCAACATGCATTTTCACAGTGTTAATACACAAACCATAAAAATTAAAAATGAACATTTAATTTGAAAGCTTCTGTTGAAGGTTTCTCGTTACATGAAATAAGTTTGTCCTCGCCCTCAGGTGTAGTCGTCAGGCACATTATAACCTGTAGCCCTCCAACAGGGTGGAACTGTCAATGAAGCCGTTGAGGACCTTATGAGGTTTCCCAAAGTAGCTCCTGATGATGCATGAATTATGGATACTGTAACGATTCTACTGGGGTTTTTTTTAAATGAAACTAAAATTATTAATTTTAACAGAATATATTTTAAACGGTTTAGTTCTCAATTTACAACAATTGATAATCTCTGCTTATTGGTCTTCGCGAAAAAATGCTTGGAGCTCTACTAATCTCTCTGCGCACCATTGCAGTCCCTATATATAGATAAAAAAGAGAAATTTCTCGCATATTCCAGATCATTCTTCAATTTCTCGCTCACATCAGAACGCCGTTCCATGCACTACCACCATCATGGACTACTCCCACACTATCGTACATGTATAGGTGCGCGCAGGTACTTTGATTTCATAAATAAATAATAATAATATTAGGATGATTTATTTGGTGAGCGCTGTTTTTGTGTGTATCACACCTCAAGAGCCCTCTTCATAGTTCGTAACAATGCTTTCTACGCAGCCTCATCAGGAGATACCTCAGGAACTTTTTGTTGTTGATATGAAGCTACTCTGAAGAGGTTCTGGCCACCCCTAGCAAAATGTCAGTATGCAGATAATGTTAACATTTATTGCAGATAGTGGTAAACGGTTGAAAATAAAATTCTGACATTTGTGGCAGTATCGGCAAGCGTTTGACTTATGGCCGATTGTTATATGAAATAGCATTATTAGAGTCTATGCACTGTGCACAAGTACCATTACCATAGTAAGTATCACGGCATGATTGTCGTGTCGGACGTAAAAACTACCATTTGTGTACATTCACAAATAGTTTATACAATAAAGTATGATAGAGACATAAAACTTACATATCGACGATTAAAAGGTATAACCGAAATAAACTAAATTGTTCAGGAGAGCAGTTTAAAGTTTAAGATTGCAGAAAAATGGCATAACTTTTTTTATTTTTTTATCATTAGGAGGAAAGCGTGGAAAAGGGAGGCCGAGGAAAGAATGGTTAGATCAAATAGGTGAGATTGCGAAAGAATGGAACCTGCAGAGTGAGAATAAAAGAAGAGTATGTATGAAAAAGGTGATTAATATTGAGGAAATGAAAGTGGTTTGTAAGGACAGAAAAAAGTGGAGGCGCATCTGCGGAGGTACCGGCTACCCCTAGTGGAACGGCGGCAGGATACAGTACAGTACAGATTATCGTTAAAATCAAAACAGCTCTAAAATTAAAAAGAGTACAGGTATTAACTGGCATTCCTATTAAGGTGGTTTTACGTTTTTTTTATGTCACAAGCGCCTTTAGGACAAAAAATACCAAAATCTTGTCGGTTACACCAAAACCATACTTGAAAACGCAGTTGTTTGCTTGGGCATAAACAACAAAAAAATCATCGTAGAGTAATGGGAGTTAGCGCATTAGAAAGAACGAAAATTTTTAAGTAGGATGGCATTCAAAACTTATTTTTGACCAAAACGTCGCTTATTTTATTAGGCTTCCTTTTAACCGTCGATATTGTTATTTTTTTTAGATTCTTTAGCATTAGATAAAGAAGCAACGCAACCAGGCTGTACATATATTGTAACTTCTTGCCTGTGTTACCCTCGAAAACGTCGCATGTGGTGATTTGCTATCATTTTATTTTTGCTGGTAACGGGGCTGACCTCACACCAACCACTTCTGGAGGGGCTTCTCAGCTTTCGAACGTGCTGGTATTAATTTCTTGTGAAAGCTGAGCAAACTTTGCCGTTATTTTATTTTACAGTTTAAAATAAGCACTGAAACGGGAAATCATTTCTGACACCCTCGGTGAGAATCGAAGCCTTGATCTCGGCATGGAATGCAAGCATCCACCAACGGAGGTATCGACCGGACTTTTTGCGAGCTTGGCCGTCGCTACAAAGCTCCAATTCTGAAACAAGAAACCAATATTTGTTGGACTGGATGAACCTTTGATGACCGATCTTTGGTAAGGGTATATTAATTTTTCACCCAGCGACGAGCATCCTCGTATTTAAAAATATAAATGGTATATTCTTTGTGCTCTGCAGGGATTCAAACTAACATCCTTCCATTTACGAGTCAGAAGTGGAAGTTAATAGCACTGTTTAGATATCAAAAATCTGGAAGAAGGATAATCAGCCTGAAGTTTCGAGAGCCCTTTTTATCACATTTACCTTTTTTAATTGGCACAATGACTGCCTCCCGCCAGTCCGTTTAAGCAATAAAAATAGTACAACTGTTTTTCTTAAAGAATAATTAAGCATCCTGTTACACAGCATATATAGAGATCATCATCATCATCATTAGCGTCGCATTTAGTTGTCGACCACAAAGCAGCGCTTTGCCTTATGAGGAGTCAGTGGTCTCGCTAAAGCGTTGGAGAAATCGGCGCATTATGTCAGGGCAGTGATGGGCAACGCTACCTCCCGCGGTGAGCTATGGACTCTCCGACTCCACTCTCCCATTCCACTAGACAAAGACTAGCGCCAGGTAAACAATGCTCCTAGGCCTAGGCTGGAAGTCTCAAAACCATGGTTCCTTGACTTATAGGTTGGTATGCGGCTGACCACCCATACTGTAAAAAATGGTTTACTTTGCCAATGTCACCCCTGTTTCAGGTAAGGACGGCAAGAGTTGCAGGACTTATGTTCATTTGACATTGAGTTTTTATAATGTAGGTCCACATGCGGCATGTGTTAGCGCGAAATTATACATGTCTGCTTATGGGAATGCATTTCATATAAATCTTAAATGATTTCTATCCTTACAGCTTAGATTAGATTAGATGGTAATTCTACCGAATATCGTTCAGATTAGTATGAAGACAAGATGGCCGTAAGTGAACAGCTGATTGGACATTAACAGGTCTTCATCCTAATATGAACGATATTCAATAGGTAAGAATTACCGTGGGGATGAGACTTCCAGCTCTGGGGCGGAGATATAAATCTTATATTTTAATTTAAATAGATTTGTGAAGAAGAATGCAGTTCACCAATCTATTTGCCTGGCCAAAACCAGGTGTTAACGTTATCAATCAATGAACCTTATATACTATTTTAACAAATCATCAATTAATAATTACACAGTGACATCTGTTGAACCAGGGTTGAAGTTATTGTCGATATAACATGTCGCAGGCGAGGTTCGAACCACCGTTAGTGCCAACTGGCGTTTTCATGACTCATTCCTTTGCCAAACTGCCCGTTTATGGAATGGTCTACCAGTATCTGTGTTCCCTTCCCAATTTAATCCGGTTTTATTCAAAACCAACATCAATCACCACTTCCTTGCAGCGCCTCACGACAGAAACAAGAACTCAAGCAACACCTCTGCGGCACCCTTCCAGAGTGACATAGACCCCCAAGACTTTTAAGAATTGGGGAGCCTCCCGCACATGATTCCTTAAAAAAAAAAAACTCAAATTCGAGCGCCGACGCTTTGCCTCTCGACTGACAAGCGAAGATAGGATGACATAAAACATGGCGGCAACAACGATCAGCTGTTCAGGCGCCGCCATGTTTTATTGCGTCATATCTTCCATTAGATATGGCAAGATCTATCAACGGTCTTCAAGACTTCCAACCCTGGGTGTTTAATATCGATACCTTAAAGGTAAAACTGAATAAGGGCCATATGAAGCTAACATGGGTTTCTCACAAAAATTCACGTTTCTTCCTATTTTCTACGAGAGAAAACACTTCAAAAGTGTAAAAATCCTGTAGCTTAGAAGTTTGTCATGAGCACTTCCTTATAATCAGTTCACTTTCTATGAGAAGTTACCCCCAATAAAATGTTGTATCTACGATACCTCAAATCAGCGAATCAGCACTTATATGAATCTTAAATATTGATTTGTCTTTGCAACTTAGATTATAGACGAGTTTTCAGTGTAGGTAAACACTCAAACTATATTTTTTTAAGCCAATGGAAGGCTTATATTATTTCAAAATTTATTGATCAGAAAAAATGGGTCCCATGTTTTGCTTACACGTTTTTCTTCTGTATAACCCGGCACTGCTTTTTCTATTATCTTGTATCATTTGACTCGCCTTGTAATTTGTATTTGTGTGCGAATCCGCCGCTATAGACAGAGATATACAGATGGATAGACTGGGACAGACAATAAGGAACAGTACGTCACTGGTCCGTAGTCTAGTAGTTAACACTTCTGACTCGTTAATGGAAGTTTTTGGGTTCGAATACCGGCGACGCACAAAAAAAAAATACCATTTATATTTTCAAATATGCTCATCGCTGGGTTGAAAAATTCATATACCTTTACCAAAGACCGGTCATCAAAAGGTCCATCCAGCCTTACAGCAACTGAGTCTTGCATCAGAGTTGTCATTTCTACAGCGAGGATAATAATAAATAATAATAATCTAAGTTGCAAGGATATATTCATTCAAAGCTCTCAGATGTATGACCACAAACAAACACGTGTAGTTCGCGCTTACAAATGCTGATTGTGTACTTACAAATAAAATCCAAACCTCAAATCAACATAAGCCCTGCAACTCTTGCCTACATTCCCTGAAACAGGGGTGACATTGGCAAAGTGAACCATTTTTTACAGTATGGGTGGTCAGCCTCATACCAACCTATAAGTCAAGGATCAAGCTCGTAAACACCTCTGCGGCAATAAAACAAGTGTCATAGACCCCTAAAGTCTCTGAAATCTAAGGAGTCTTAAGGATATCCTTTAAAAAAACTGTCACGCGTATGTTTATAATATAAGTACCTATGTTTACAACTTTTATACGACTCATTTATCTCTGCAGCTTAGATTATAGATTGTTTTGTATATCAAATTTGCGACTAGGGTGGCTTATGACGTAATACAATTTTTCAAAATGGCCCGTTTGACAATGAAAACGATCGAAATCTGTGGATAAAGTACATCGTATTAGTTTGCAACGAGAGATTCCATTACTCGGCGCATTGTGTTCGCTCTGAGAAGGATCGCGAGACCATTTTTAACATGCCGTGATGGATGTGGCGGTGTCAGTTATTGCATGCCTGCTACGTCGGTCTGAAAAGCCACCCGGAGAGAAGTCAAATTCCGATAGTTAGTCTTATCTCGACTCATACTACAGGGTTAATCCATTGTAAGTAGACCAATAAAAAATATATTAAAAAATTTTAATTGCAATTATTTCGACAAAAACGGATTATACGAACCGTGTTGTAGAAAAGAACGGGTTACTTAAAGTTTCTCCGTAATCATATCTAACTTCATCCCGAACAAATGCACATATAGTACAACTTACAAAGTAGTCGCATGTAGGTTACTAAACGCTACTAAGCCAAACATATAAACTATAAACGTCTTGCCTTTTTGCGAAGAGAGCTTGTGGTAAGCGGAAGCTATTTATTTTAATAGGTAAGATGGCTTTTTTTAAAACAACCAATTCAGTTGAAGTGGAGGTTTCTCAGTCCCCGAGGAGCCTGGTATTCATTTATTGTGAAAGCTGAGTAAGCTTTGCCGGTGTTAGAAATAAACACCGAAATAAGAAATCATTTCGAAGACACCCTTGGTGAGGATTGAATCCTTGCTCTCAGTATGGAATGCAGCCTTTACCAACTGAGCTATCGACCAGACAAAATAAAACTAAATTTTAAATAAACATAGCCCTTGCAACTTTTGTCGACCTTCGCTGAAACAGATATGTTGCGTTATCAAAAAAAACTAAACAGTTTTTTTTCATCTATTTTGTTTTTTCAAGAAAAGTTGCAAAGTTAGCCTACAATTTTTGCTAAGCTTTTTGGTCTTTATCTATAACCTAAGTTGCAAAGATGTTTTAATATTTAAAATTCATATTAAATACATTTCTACAAACAGACACGTATAAGTTCGCGCTGGCAAACCCTGCTTGTGTACTTACAATTCAAAAACCAAACTACGAATGAACAAAACAAGGGTGACATTGAAAAAGTGAACCATTTTTTACCTCATGTGTGGTCAGCCTCATACCAACCTATAAATCAATGGATAGATTTAGGGCCGGTCTTATAAACGAGAGACCAAATATCCGTAAGTATCTCGGCAAGTTACTAACGGATGGACGTTTACCGACTGATCTTACCGATGGTCGTCCTATAAAGCTTTTTTAACCGTCCGTTAGTTCTCAATAATGCACTCGTATTTTCAATGATTTTTTGCGTGCATTCATGAACATACGTCATCCGTTTGCTGTCAAAGACGAAACATAACCTAAAATTGCTTTTGACAAATACGAAAACGACTAAGACAGCGCAATTTTAATGCATTATCTATCACTTTCGGAAGAAATTATCTTCAACAGGATAGAGCGTAGTAGTCCAATGACACCCAAAACTCACCGCAAAGAAACAATTCTTTGACAGCTGACCTAACCTCAAACCTTAAAACTAACCGGCCGGTATCTGCCATTAATCGATGGGTCGGCTGTCGGTTAGATCTGTCGGTAACTTTTACGGAAATAAAACAAACGGATTATTATAAGACGAAACATGTGACGTTTGTATTATATTTCGGTAAATTTGGTACGACATTGAACTAACGGATGTTTATAAGACCGGCCCTTAGTAATATCAATATTTCAATGCATTACATTGTGTGATGGGTCGAAGCGAGACCAACTAGCGGAATTCTCATCCGGGACGCAAATCATTCAGCCGAGACGCGAACCCGTCAGTCAAACTTCATCCAAGACACAAACCACACCCCCAAACAATCATAATGTGAAAACACATAATTATTGTGTTACTATTAGGGCTTTATTATTATATTATTCATAATAATATTATTATAAAGGTTTTTCATATTATTATTGCATTATGAGAAGCCTTCATTCTACCTTTGTGTTCCTTCAGTAATAGGTTGGTATGAAGCTGACCACCATACTGTAAACAAATGCTTCACTTTGCCAATGTCATCCTTGTTTCAGGGAGGTTCGGCAAGAGTTGCAGGACTTACGCACATTAGGGATTGGGTTTTTGTGTTGTATGTCCACATGCGGCATGTGTAACCACGAACATCACATGACAAAACGTCACAATGACAAAACAGCACAAGAACCAAACATCACATGACAAAAACTCATAACCGTAAAGCAGTACATACCGTTAACGGCGCATGAAAAAAACATCGCATGGCAAAACATCACAAAAAACACAAATATTTATTCGTATATGCATATTGGTAACGCCGTTACTTGTAGATATGTACCTATATATGTGCATACACATTCATGTATATAATTATTCTTTATTTTTATTAAATATTCATAATTATTATTTACTTATAAAATAGTAAAGCAAATACGCATATGTACATGTATATTTATTTACATTTATATTACTATATAAAATATTAATCACCGCAACAATCCGCTATCCTTCTCTCTCCCTGTCCTTCAAGTCTGGCCAGAAGAAGAAAGTGATAAAATAATAATTAATAATAAAACCAAAAACCTATTTTGGCAAAACGCATTCGCTCTTCAGTTCATTTGCAAATGCCGTCCAATACGGCCGCTATTAACCAAGTTCAATTGCAAATGCCGTCCAATACGGCCGCTATAAACCAAGTACACCTGCAATCGCCTTCCAATAAGGCCGCTATAAACCAAATATAAATTCACATGCCGTCTAATACAGTCGCTAAAACATAACGTACATCAGTTATAAATACCGTCTAATTACGTAGCGTCGTCAAGACCGCATCAGTAAATTAGTGCAATCTAAACATAAAATTATAAACACAAGATAAATATACCACAGGATCAAAACTGCGGAATCATCAACCAGCATCGAAGTAATTAACCCCCTCCACGCAGAGTGCTCCAGGATCCAGGATCTGGCCAGGTGAGTCCGCCATCCTTAATTACCGCGTTCCTGTAAATCCTGGAAACCGCCTCTCCATTATGGTCCTTCGAGCCGGATTATCCAAAATTTGATCCAAGGAATTCCTACATATTTATCTATTCATAATATCATTCCATCTTGTAACAATACATTTCATACCCGCATAATAAATGTATAATATTATCTACCATGTATATATATTATATTACCAGTCTATATAATTATATAGTCATTTGAACGCTTGGGTATTTTTGTGCCGCAATAATAATATCAAATATTTAAATACTTGCTATTATTATTATCCTTCTAATGTGCCTAGGTATTCAATTTGTTTACAAGCGCGCAATTAATATCAAATTTTGCATTCGATCAATTGAATTGATTATACCTAACTACTTTTAAAAACTCTTACTATTTTTCTTCTTTTTCTATTAAAAATAAATAACATTCAAATATGGCCACTCAAGCAGAACTCCAAGCTCGCGCATCGGTTTTGCGAGCAAAACAACAGAGTATGTTTACAATCATTCAGGGAACATATGATCTGTCCCGCAGATTGAAAGACCGAGACGCTATGAACATGTTTTTGGTCAGAACTCAATCTCTGGACGGGTTGCGGAAGGAATTCTTCCAAGTGACAGAGGACTTAAATCTCGTTGTTTTGACCCTTGATCCGAAAAGTGTCCCGGACTTTTCAAAAATTATTTCTTTTGATGAGCTGTACTGCCTCATAAGAAACGAAGAAAATAAAATTCCCAAAGTTAGCAAGGTAGTTGTAAACAACAAATTGCCTCCATTAGAACTTATGTCATTCGATGGCAACCCCAACAATTGGGCCATGTTCTACGAAAACTTTAGTACAATTGTACATGAAAACCAGGGGCTCACTGACGCTGAGAGAATCCAATATTTGATGGGGAAATTATCAGGGAAGGCTTTAACAGTATGTGCTGGCATCCCACCCGTTGCCGCAAATTACAACATTTTGTGGAATGCTCTTGTAGAAAGATATCAGGACAAGCGCACTCTGGCATCCAACTACTTGGACCAGATGCTTCATTTCCGTCCAATAGTCACGCCTTCGGCGAATTCTTTCGATACATTTCTTGAACGGTTTTGTGCTGCTCAGTCGGCAATTAAGCTGTTGGGAATCGAGGATTTGTCGGATTTCATATTTCTGCAGCTGGCTGTCTCCAAGCTAGACAAGGAAACAGTCACTCAATTTGAACAGGAGCATCGAAATGAAAAAATTCCTTCATTCGATTCTTTACTAAAATTTATAAAAGGACAAAGCAAGATTTACTTGCTTCGCAACCATGGCTCCAATCCGACAACAAAAACGCAAACTAATAATAATAAGTCTTCTGCTATTCAGAAAAGACCGCAAGTACAAAGTTTCATTGTGAATAGCAACATCTCAGGCAATATTATAAAATGCATTTTTTGCAAAAGTAATAATGAACATCAACTTTTCAAATGTGATTCATTTCTTCAATTAAATACATTTCAGAGATTTAATTTTGTAAAAAACAACAATCTTTGTGTTAATTGTTTAGGTTTTCATAACCTCAGGTTGTGTAAGTCATCAAATCGTTGTTCCAAGTGTAAATGTTCCCATCATACACTATTACATAGGGATATCACAAAACCCGCTGCTCAAAATATGGCTGTGCCGGTCATGTCACAGTCCACCGCCATTTCAAAAACTCCTCTGCCTTCAGAAGAGCTCGCACCGCAAAAATCAAATAAAAATATCACAGACAATCAGTCCGCTCACAGTCAAATTACATTGACGTCATCTTCCTATTCTAATGAAGATTCAAATTCAGTTATTCTATTACCTAGCGCCATAGTTTATGTACATAATGACGCTGGTAATCGCTTCCCAGTAAGGGTTCTATTGGATAGTGCTTCCATGAGCCACTTCATCACAAAAAAATGTTGTGAACGCCTAAACTTAAATGTAGTTTATGCCGCTTCAAACGTGAAAGGCATTGGTGATATGGAAAAACCCATTTTGGGTCACGCCAGATTCACAATTCATTCGCGCATTGATCATCGCTCCAAGTACATGGTGAACGCCCGTGTCATAGATGTCATTTCTGACAAAATGCCCGGCGTGAGTGTGAGCGCGTCAGATTTATGTCATCTCAGAAATTTACCTTTGGCTGACGAATTGTTCGATCAGCCCGCTGATATTGATTGTATCATCGGTGGAGAACTATTTGCACTTATTTGGGGTAGTCATAAAGTTTTGTCACCTACGTCAGCGGTGATTGCAGTGGAAACCACTCTTGGATATGTGGCCATAGGCAGAGCTGATTGCCTTGCCTTGCCGTCGTTTCCACAGGAGGAAAATTCCTCCCAAGTTTTCTTTACAGGCTTGCCTCATCTGGAAAGCCTTGTTAAAAAGTTTTGGGAACTCGAGACTGTTCCTATCAAGCAACACCTCAGTCCGGATGATGCAGCGTGCGAACAAATTTTTTTGGACACGCACACGCGGGATCCCACTGGGCGATATGTGGTCACTCTACCATTTAAGTACGCCCCGACCGAACTTGGTCGATCAGATATAAAGGCCAAATTAAATTTTCTAAGCTTAGAAAGAAAATTAGATAATAATCCTACTCTACGCAAAGATTACAACAACCAAATTCAGGAATATATAGACCAGGGCTTCCTTAATCCTGTCCAAAAACCGAATTCCAGTTTATGTTATTACATACCGCACCGAGCAGTCTACCGCCCGGAAAAAACAACCTCACAAACGAGGATTGTTTTGAATACTAGTTCCAAAACTTCCTCAAAAATATCACTTAATGATATATTATTTACCGGACCGAATTTGCAAAGCAACATTTTCAATCTTTTAGTGAACCTAAAGCTATTTGCAAAAGCAATGACCGCAGACATTGAGAAGATGTTCTTTCAAATAAAATTATGCGAGACCCATAAAGGTTTCCAGCGAATTCTATACAGATTTGACAAAAAAGACCCAATCACTACATACAAGTTCAATTGTGTAACTTTTGGGGTATCGTCGTCACCTTACCTCGCAATGCGCGTGATAAGACAACTCGCTGCCGATGAGTGTCAGCGTTGGCCTGCTGCCGCCGCTGCCGCTCAGGAGTGCTTTATCATGGACGACTTTGTTTCCTCAGAAGTATCTCTCGATCAAGCAGATGCGCTTCGCAACCAGCTCAATCAGCTGTTGCAAGCCGGTGGTTTCCGTTTAGTTAAGTGGATTTCAAATAACACTGAATTCACGGATCGGATCCCTGCTGATCATCGCATTTCCAGTACGGTCAATTTTGACGATGATTCTGACACGAAAATTATAGGTCTTCGATGGAAACCAAAAGACGACGTTTTCTTTTTCAAAATCAACGCAAGTAATTTAGTTTGTTCTAAGAGAGTTATTCTTTCAACAGTCGCTCGATTTTTCGATCCGCTTTCTCTATTGAGTCCTGTTACTACTTTGTTGAAGTTGCTCGTCCAAGAATGTTGGAAACAAAATCTAGATTGGGTTGAAGCAGTCCCCGCATACATCAATAAACAATGGCTTCAATTCCAAAAGAAGCTTCACTTGCTTGAAGACAGAAGGATCCCGCGACACAAAAACATATTTGATTCGTCAAACAATGTTTCGATAATCGGTTTTGCAGATTCAAGTGAGTCATGCTACGGCGCTGTTGTCTTCCTTCGTGTGAGTCAGACTGATCAGGAAACTGGTACATTCATATTGCTCTGCTCAAAATCAAGAGTCGCACCCACAAAAAAGGTAACTTTGGCACGCCTCGAGCTTTGCGCCGCATTACTTCTGTCAAACTTGATTATTGCAATCAAGGATGACATTTCCAAGAAAATTCGCATAAATGAAATATGTGCTTTCTCAGACTCCACTGTTACACTTTCATGGAGAAATGCAGAGCCTTTTCGCTTCCAAACTTTTGTGGCCAATAGAATTTCCACTATAAACGATAATTTGCCAGCAAAGCATTGGTTTCATATTCCAGGAAAAGAAAATCCCGCTGATATAATTTCCAGGCCCATTATGCCTAGTAAATTGATCAGAGTTGGCGGACGTTTGAGACATTCTCAATTGGAATTTCCACAGAAGCATCCCATGATCCTACCCACAAGGGATTTGATTGTCCACTTGTTGATTGACTTCTTTCGTATTAAAAATGTACATGCTGGTCCCAGCCTACTTCTAGCTCTACTCAGGCAGATGTACTGGATCCTAGCCGCTAGAAAAACTGTACGCAAAAGTGTGCAAAATTGCAACATATGTTTCAAACTGAAACCAAAAATTAATATCCCACTAATGGGAGATTTGCCTTTATTTCGACTGAATGAAGTCAAAAGTTGTGTATTCACTGAAATTGACTACGGTGGCTCTTTTGCCATCACGCCCTGTCATGGCCGCGGAGCCAAAGTTCTCAATACAAATCTCTATCTTTTAATTTGTTTGACAACAACAGTTTTCTTTAATTTGTATTATTTTCTTTCTCCAATCTCCATCTACTCTTAATGTAGTGACTTGAATGTTGGTAAACATGTTCTACGTTTAAGTCTCTCATTTATTATTTTGCCATTTCTTATTCCCGGTTTATAAATATATTAACCCGCTATCTTTACTTTTCTTCTAAAGGGGTTCCTTCAGCCCGGGCGAAAATGGTAACGCCGTTACTTGTAGATATGTACCTATATATGTGCATACACATTCATGTATATAATTATTCTTTATTTTTATTAAATATTCATAATTATTATTTACTTATAAAATAGTAAAGCAAATACGCATATGTACATGTATATTTATTTACATTTATATTACTATATAAAATATTAATCACCGCAACAATCCGCTATCCTTCTCTCTCCCTGTCCTTCAAGTCTGGCCAGAAGAAGAAAGTGATAAAATAATAATTAATAATAAAACCAAAAACCTATTTTGGCAAAACGCATTCGCTCTTCAGTTCATTTGCAAATGCCGTCCAATACGGCCGCTATTAACCAAGTTCAATTGCAAATGCCGTCCAATACGGCCGCTATAAACCAAGTACACCTGCAATCGCCTTCCAATAAGGCCGCTATAAACCAAATATAAATTCACATGCCGTCTAATACAGTCGCTAAAACATAACGTACATCAGTTATAAATACCGTCTAATTACGTAGCGTCGTCAAGACCGCATCAGTAAATTAGTGCAATCTAAACATAAAATTATAAACACAAGATAAATATACCACAGGATCAAAACTGCGGAATCATCAACCAGCATCGAAGTAATTAACCCCCTCCACGCAGAGTGCTCCAGGATCCAGGATCTGGCCAGGTGAGTCCGCCATCCTTAATTACCGCGTTCCTGTAAATCCTGGAAACCGCCTCTCCACATATGTTCCACTTTCTCATGTTCTTTTTGCCGTTTTTGGTATTCTCTGTTTTAGGTACATGATATTTTGCCATTTGATATTTTTTCATGTCTCGTTTATGATACATACTATATTCCGATCTCTTATGGAACCTTATTTGAGTCGTATAACTGCAAACGCCGTCATCTCCAAAATTTATGATTTTTGAGATAATGATTGAATTTGATTCTGCGCAGTGTAACAAATCATTTGCTGTGTGCAATATAATGTAAACCTCACTTAATCCTTCGTAATTTTAATTGAAAAAGTATGATTTCGTGCAAACGCCGTCATCTCCAACTGGTGTTGTCGTTTTACAAGTTTACAAGTTTATTTTTCTCAAAATCATCGCGTAAAGAGTTGACGGCGTTTGCATTTATACGATTCAATTTTAACCGCAAGGTGGCTTCGAGAGTCGAGAGGCAGAAGGCTCTAACGTGCACACAGCACTGCATTTACGGAAGTGGCTTTTCATCACAGCAGCGCCTGAAGTCGAGACACAGCTTCCTTAGTTCCGTGCAGCCCTTGTCTTTGGATCCAGTGGCGGAGAGATTACAAATGTGGAATGAGGAATGCCCGGAGAGCTTTGTGCAGCCTTCAGAGAGCCTACCTCCAGGAAAGAACCTCGAGTGGCCCGTATGGAGATCCATGAACAGATTGAGGACCAATGTTGGAAGAGCCCGGGCCAGCATGTTGACCTGGGGGTTTCTGGGACGGGAGGACTCTACACTATGTGAGTGTGGAGCTCAGCAAACTATGGAGCACCTGCGGTGTTGTCCCTCCTGTCCGACAAGCTGCTCCATGTATGATCTCTTTGCGGGAAACCAAATAGCTGTAGACATTGCTCGTTACTGGGCCAATACGGTGTGAAGCTGACACGAAGAAGAAGAAGAAGATCAAGAAAATGTCGAACGCTGAAAAAATAGTACTGAAAACACAACTGCGTCTCTATTAAGTGTTTCAACTTCATACACGTATTTCTTTTTACGTGGTTGTTGAGTATTCACACTAAGTTTTATACTGTAGAAGTAAAATGTAGAAATTTTCTGTTTGATAGATCTGCATTGTCTCCCAGTTCCCTATGTGTACACATTTGCGGTGTTATGTAGGAAATGGATATGTTTATAAGCTTGCATTGTATGGGAACGTCGAGTGTCGTTAGAGCTTTATCCGGATGCGATCTCCACCCACAATGTCTAGAAGGCATTATGGCAAAACCACCTAGAGAGAAACTACTAGAAGACTTTTGCAAAATACAAAAAATCTATTGGAAAGTACTAAAAAAGTGATTGAAGAAGTGAACCATTTAGTCATTAATTGTTCAAATTATATTGATGCTTGAGCATTTAAGTCCTGGAGTAGGAACGAAGTGTTCTTTACAAAAGGATAGCGAACAGGAGAGGCATATAGCTAACACACAAAGGAACTGTCTTTACAAGAGGATGGCGACCAGCAGAGACAAATGGCTAGCACAACAAGGCACTGTCTTTACAAGAGGATGGCGACCAGCAGAGACAAATGGCTAGCACAACAAGGCACTGTCTTTAAAAGACGATGGTGACCAGCAGAGACAAATGGCTAGCACAACAAGGCACTGTCTTTACAAGAGGATGGCGACCAGCAGAGACAAATGGCTAGCACAACAAGGCACTGTCTTTACAAGAGGATGGCGACCAGCAGAGACAAGTGGCTAGCACAACAAGGCACTGTCTTTAAAAGACGATGGTGACCAGCAGAGACAAATGGCTAGCACAACAAGGCACTGTCTTTAAAAGACGATGGTGACCAGCAGAGACAAATGGCTAGCACAACAAGGCACTGTCTTTAAAAGAGGATGACGACCAGCAGAGACAAATGGCTAGCACAACAAGGCACTGTATTTATAAGAGGATGGCGACCAGCAGAGACAAATGGCTAGCACAACAAGGCACTGTCTTTACAAGAGGATGGCGACCAGCAGAGACAAATGGCTAGCACAACAAGGCACTGTCTTTAAAAGACGATGGTGACCAGCAGAGACAAATGGCTAGCACAACAAGGCACTGTCTTTAAAAGAGGATGACGACCAGCAGAGACAAATGGCTAGCACAACAAGGCACTGTATTTATAAGAGGATGGCGACCAGCAGAGACAAATGGCTAGCACAACAAGGCACTGTCTTTACAAGAGGATGGCGACCAGCAGAGACAAATGGCTAGCACAACAAGGCACTGTCTTTACAAAAGGATGGCGACCAGCAGAGACAAATGGCTAGCACAACAAGGCACTGTCTTTAGAAGGGGTGTTGGCGACCAGCAGAAACAAATGGCTAGCACAACAAGGCACTGTCTTTACAAGAGGATGGCGACCAGCAGAGACAAATGGCAAGCACAACAAGGCACTGTCTTTACAAGAGGATGGCAACCAGTAGAAAAAAATGGCTAGCAAAATGAGAAGAACAAATGGTTACAATAACAGGAATTGAATGATGACCTCGCAATTCTTTTTTTAACTTTTTTTGCTTAATCATATCCATTTGTTTATTTGTGGTTCCAAATGATTTCACTGGGACAATACCGTTCCCAATTCAACTGAATCGTGAAACAACTCAGCTTTCCGTATAGCTCCCTGTCGATCAATTATATCGTCCTATGCTCTCTCAACAATTGAACGCGAGCAGAGTCCCAATCGCCCGATACCAGTGGTTTATGTCCATGGCGGGGCAAGTAAATGGAGAACACTGTCACATTTAATGAAATCCAGAGCAGGTCCGCATAAATGCATAAAGCCTGCGCCACCAGGCACGGATTTACCACTCTAGGGGCCCTGGGCTGGAAGTCCCATCACCACGGTAATTCTTACTTACTGAATACCGGTAATATTGGAATGAAGACCTGCCAATCCAAGATGGCCGCAAGTGATCAGCTGATTACTCTTCTAAATCTTAATCTTAATCTAAGTTGCAAAGATACATATCATTTGAAATTCATATTAAACGCATTTCCACAAGCAGACACGCATAATTTCGCGCTAACACATGCCGCATCTGGACCTACAATATTAAAACCCAATCTGAAATGAACATAAGTCCTGCAACTCTTGCCGACCTTCCCTGAGACAGGGGTGACATTGGAAAACTGAACCATTTGTCTACCGTATGGGTGGTTAGCCTCATACCAACTTATAAGTCAAGAAACTTTTCATTCAAATATTACCGATACTCGGCAGGTAAGAATTACCGTGGTGATGAGACTTCCAGCCTTGATACACAAAAAATCTAGAGGGGCCCCATAACAGCAACATCTTTAAAATTTCATCTTACCATAAAAAATACTCCTCACCGCCCGCTTTCTTTATAATGCAAAAATTACACATACAGAGAAAATGTGAAAGGAAAAAGAGGAAAGGGAAGACACTTGAGAAGTATGAAAGTAAAACACTCTAAGAGATAGAGTTAAGAATGAACGGGTGAAAGGGAAATGCAAGTTGAAAGAGGATATGAACGTAGAGGTGCAAAAGAATGTTATGAGATGGTTTGGACATGAAGAAAGAATATATGATGAAAGACTTACATAGTGAATTTATAGAGAAAATGTGAAAGGAAAAAGAGGAAAAGGAAGGTTGAGAAAAGAGTGTGGTTGGATCAGATTGGTGAAATTGTGAAAAGATGGGATATATACTGTTATGTTATTTTAAAATAACATATAAAAAAAACAATCTCAAGTGTACAGTGTGTTTTGTGGGCCGAACGGAGCCGAACGGTCACGGAAGCGGCCGAACTGCGCCGTGTGAACCAATCGGCCCACGCTCGTGAGTTCATCGTCAGTTCCCGGCAAGATGTCAACCGATTAAGACGTCAGCGACCAAGCACCAAGCGGTGCAAGAGGGGGCACTACAATGGAGCTCCCTCCTCCCCATCTTCTTGGATTTCCTGCCAGCAAGGCACCCGCCTTGTGGACCAGAGGCATAGGAGACATAGTGCATAGGAGCGCCCACCCAGGGGCTCCAACGTGTGGAGGCGTCCGCCTCTTGAGCCGCTAGCCTGGGGCGCTGCCCCAGGCCATTCAGTTCGGGAATCCAGCCAACAGAATAGGGAGTGTTTCAGTGAAAAGATGTAGGTCTGGCCCTTCCCTTGTTTCCCCTTTTTCCCCCATATTAGTAAAGTAAATAAACCCTTCTTTGTTCATGTTAAACTCATCTTTTACTATACAACCTTCCCAAGATATAAGTAAGCAATACCGAAGAAAAGAACCCCACGCCCTGAGAGTGATGCTGATGAGAGCTAGCCGGATGTAAGTATCCTGAAGATACCTTTGAATCGTAACATAACAATACAAAGCGAATGTCAAAAGAATGCCATGTACGAAAAGGCCGATGGATATGAAGTCACTAAAAGAGGAACATCCAGAGCCATAATAAAAGGAGAGCATGTATGAAGAAGGTTATGACTCTAGATGAAATGAAATAAGTATGTAAGACTGTAACTGTAACTCTGTCGCCATTCCACTAGGGGTGGCCAGAGCCTCTGCAGAGTTGCCTCCATTTTTTCCTATCCTTAGATACCTCTTTCAATTCATTTATATCCATCACCTTTTTCATGCATTTTCTTCTTTTACGTTCACTCTGTATATCCCATTCTTTCACAATCTCCTCAATCTGATCACTCCATACTTTTCTCGGTCGTCCCTTCCTTCTTTTTCCTTTCACACTTTCTTTGTATGTACATACTTTGTCAGTCTATCATCATTCATTTTTTCCACATGTCCAAATCATCTCATCACATTCTTTTGTACCTTAACTTTCACATCCTCTTTCAAATTACATTCTTTCTTTACCCATTCATTCCTAACTCTATCCTTCAGAGTTTTTATTGTCATGCTTCTCAAATGCTTCATTTCCACCATACAGGTAAGGACAAAAATAAATGGAGATTGATCTGGCGGCTAAGACTAGGTTTTTTTTAAATTAGAATATTTTTGTATTCTGTATTTGTTTTGATGTTAATACATATTATAACCGAGTTGAATCTTAAATAAATCATCGCAATTTTAATTAAACAGAACTCGCGTAAAATCATAACGAGATCATTTTTCAGTATTTTTTCTTTTGGGGGCCTATTTTTGAAGTCATTGGGGGCCCCGGTGCGATTGCACCACTCGAACCGCCCTGAATCCGGGCCTGTGCACGGCGATAGAGACATTGGCATTATTATATTTGTGAAGAAAGAGCTGGATCAGATTGTGGGTGAGAGTGTGTTGTAACTCTGCCCACAGCGTCATACACCAGAAGTGAACGGAGCAGAATGGGATGGAAAACTCAAAAATTAATAGGGTTATAGACAGTGTTGAACGGCACTGTGAGAAAACGACGCATGACATAGCGACACATGACAGAACAACATATGACAGAACGACACATGACAGAATATCACATGATAAAACAACACAGGAAATACATCACAATGTCAATGTTATTTGTTTGATGGTATGTTCTGTTATATTAATAATTTAATTAAATTAGGATGATTTATTTAATGAGCGCTGTTTTTATGTGAATCACACCTCAAGAGCCCTCTGCAAGCTTGGTCGTTGCTGTAGAAAGCGCCAATTTTAAGCAAGACCCAGGTACTATAAGGTTACTATATTAGGCTGGATGGACCTTTGATTTTCGGTCCTTGTTAAAGGTATATGAATTTTTCAACCCAGAGAAGAGCACTTTTGAAATATTTTTTTTTGCTCTGCCGAGATTCAAACCCACAGCCTTTCATTTACGAGTACAAAGCGCCAACCACTAGACTATGGATAGACCAATAATTACTTAACAATACTAAAAATGATCCAGTTCTTCTCTGTTTGAAGGAAAACTGTCAGGAGCGAATTAAGTTATCGAACTGTATACCACGAGGGCATTAAATATATATAGGTACATATAGGTAATTCTCGTATATGCGAGCTTCGCGATCATATCGGGTCCGCGACAAGGACGCAAGATGCCCGCTAATGAGGCGCGCGGTGAGAGAGAGTGGGACAGAGCTATGGCAGGGACTTCGGTTTTAATTAACGCGGACGGCGATAGATGGCAGGAGAAAAAATTACAAGGCGCTTACATAATTGGGTGTACGCCCTTAAAGTTAAATGGCACAGAGGACGCAATGAAGGCTTTTATCTTAACGTTTGTTGTTTATTTTGTGCAGATGAATTCAATTTATTATTTCTATTCCTATACTTCTAGGTTAGTATAAAATTGACCTCTGTAATTATCTATAATCTAAATAGCTAAGATATATTAACATTTAAAGCTCATATCAAACAAACGAACACGTGTAGTTCACGCTTATGAATACTGAATGTGTACTCACAAATTAAAATACGCTTTTAGAACTTTACTTTAAACACTGGTTTACTTTGCCAATGTCCCCACTGTTTCAGGAAAGGTCGACAAAAGTTGCAAGGGTTCATTTGAGGTTTAGATTTAATATGTAAGTAGGTATACATATAGCATTTTTAAGCGCGAAATTATAAATGTTTTATTGTGAGCATGCATCTTAAAAAAAAATAGTACTACATCTTTGCAAATTAGATTTTAGATTGTAATATGAAAGAAATCAAAGTCAAAAAGCAACAAAGAAAATCTAATGTCACAATTAGTTGGGTTTCATATACATAAGTGTTATAATCGTTACAGTTCTTTTCTAAAAAAACCACAACATTTTTAAAACTTTTGATGATGAGAGAACACACCTGAAGTTCCAAATAATGCTTGTTGTGAATATGATGTGCATCTGTTCAGTAGTTCTTGAGTTTTATCTGTATTAACTAATATTTATTTTGTATGGCGAGGCTCTCCCTTTTTATAGTACCTACTGTTGATTTCAAACTTGCGCATCCTGTGTACTCGATGCCAGTGCTTCTCAATGTTGTCTCCTTTGTTGGGCATTGAGGTGGACTAGTGAAGTTGTAGCGATGGAATATTTATGAGGATACGACATCGCCCGGCCGGTGGACGCACCACTTCTTCCCTCCTCTGCCCCGTCTCGCTGGGAGGTGCAATACTGGGTAGTGGTGATGTCGCCCGGCCGGCCAAATCTACTCCGCACATCTAGAGACAAGTCTCTACAACTTTTCTTGTCATGCTACCCACACAAAGGTATAAGCCCCTATCAAACTTAATAGTCGGTATTAAGGCCGAGGAGACCAAGTGAGCTGATCTTTCTAGCGTGTTTGGAATAGAACAACGTTGGTTCGATCCTGCCTGGGTCATTTGACCATAACTTTGACCCTGGTTCAACAGATGTTTTTGAGTAATTATTAATTAATAATCAATTAAAATAAACAAAAACGAATTATTAATTGATGATATTAATACCTGTTTCTGGCCAGGCAGAATAGTTTGGAGAATTGCATTCCTCTTCACAAATCTTGTTTTTGTTAATAAAATATAAATATAAAATAGTGACAAAGGCAAAGTGAACCATTTTATACAGCACGGATGGTCAGCCGCATACGTCAAGGAACATACACGACAAATTACATTTTATAAATAAAAAAATAAAAAAATATCTATGGACATCAAAACTAAAACAAAAAACAAATTCCAATTTAATACACCCTAGCCGCCAACATTATAGATCAACCGACATTTATTTATGTCCTTAGTACATACTTCTTTCATATATTATATACTTGCGTATTTGTATTCTGTAAATTTTACCATTAAAGATTTTTTAAATGTTTATTTTTTTAGACAGATCGCGACCCCAATTTTGAGAAGCGATGATCTACATACATAATGTATGTGGCAGAAAGTTTTCTTTGCGAAATAAATTCCCTACCTTGTTTGCTTTGGCGAACTTTTGCTCGTCCTGGCGTTATCGCGGATTTTTAGTCTCTTGTTGTGTAACTGTAACTCTGTCACCATTCCGCTAGGGGGGGCCAGAGCCTCTGCAGAGTTGCCTCCATTTTTTCCTATCCTTACATACCTCTTTCAGTTCATTCGTGTATATCCCATTCTCCCACAATCTCCTCAATCTGATCACTCCATGCTTTTCTCGTGCGTCCCTTCCCCCTTTTTCCTTTTACACTTTCTTTGTATACATACTTTGTCAGTCTATCATCATTCATTCTTTCCACATGCCCAAACCATCTCATCACATTCTTTTGTACCTTAACTTTCACATCCTCTTTCAAATTACATTCTCTTTTTCCCTATTCATTCCTAACTCTATCCCTCAGAGTTTTTCCTGTCATGCTTCTCAAATGCTTCATATCCACCGTACATACTTTACTCATTTCGCTATCGTTCACTGTCCATGCTTCACTTCCATACATCAAAGTCGGTAACAATATGCCATTGTGAACCGCCATTCTCAGATCCATCAGCAATCGCTTGTTCTTTGCTATTCTTCCTATTGCACCGACCGTTTTGAATTAAAACATCACTTCACTCAAGTAAGAGTCCTTATCGAGTAAAAAATTGAGTGAGTATTCGAAAAAAAATAATCATGAACTAGAAAGCACTTTCAGATCTTTGATTACGAGCGAACAACTCTATGGTCTTAGTTAAGGAATGACAGTACGCTGCCTTAGTTCTTGTTTATCGTATACGCCATTGAGAAAATTTTACATCAGCAATGTTTGCATGTGTACTGGAGCAATGTGTCTTATGAAAACAAGAAATTTATTTAAAAAATATTTAAAAGAACTCTCACATTATCGAGTTTAACGGTTTTTCTTAGCTCAGATTGTGTAGAATTTGATTTATAAGACAACAGCTGTATGAAAAAATCAGATTTGACAAGATTGGCGTATACGGTAAACAAGAACTGGGGGAGCGAGTACCTAATGAAAATAATCAGATATTAGACTTTTTAAAGTTTGTGTATTCACACAGTGAAAATTCATTTTTATAAATAATTATAAAAAATTATAAAAAAAACACAGAAGTTTTATTTTCACAAATTGAGTAGGTATATAATTCTACCTCAAGTACTTTCGACTTATTCACGTCATTATCACATTATTATATTAGAGTATCCTCTTGATAATGACGTGAATAAGTCGAAAGTACTTGAGGTAGAATTATATACTGAATTTGTAAAAATAAAACTTATTTATAATCAGATATGTTTCTTTATAATTATTTATCAGCCATGTTTATCATGATTAAGCAGAGACAGTGTCACTCTCGTTGGGGATCGAACCCTTGCTCTCGACGTGGAATGCAAGCATTCTATCGACTGAGCTATCGACCGGACTTTTTACGAGTTTGGTCGTCGCTACAAAGCGCCAGTTCTTAAGAAGACCCGGTTACTGTAAGATCCTATGGTGACCTAATCTAATTTAATCTAATCTAAGCTGCAAGGATACATACATACCCACAAGCAGACATGTATAATTTCGCGCTAACACATACCGCATGTGGACCTACAATGTAAAAATCCAATCTCAAATGAACATAAGCTCTGCATCCCTTGCCGTCCTTCCCTGAAACAGGGGTGACATTGGCAAAGTGAACCATTTTTTACAGTATGGGTGGTCAGCCGCATACCAACCTATAAGTCAAGGAACAAACATCGCAAATTACATGTTTTTTTTTTTTTTTTTTTTTTTTTTTTTATGTTTTGTTTACTGCGATTCAAACCCACAACCTTCCATTTACGAGTCAGAAATGTTGCCACGCCCCTGATTTGAGGATCCTCTTTTTCCTTTCTTGAAGTAGAGTAACTCTAGCTGATTTAACTTCAACGGGAAGGCCTTCCGCCGCCAAAAAAACATTGCAAGTGAAGTATCACCAAGTGAAGCGACTCCGCATGAGTTGTATGAACTTGGTGGGTAGAGGTGGGTAAAGTGCCTGGACTACCGACCGGTCGAATTTTGGATCTTTTTTGCAAGTTCATATGCAGCATCAAGCGCTTAGCAGTTAGGTACACGTGTCTGCTTGTGAACATGCATTTGACGTGAATCTTTAATGTTAATGTATCTTTGCATCTTAGATTTTTATTGAATACTAAATCTTTTTCCTTACCAAAGTCCATTTAGGGCCTGTTGCACCTCCAATCAGACAAAATTCGAAAATTAAGTGTGATTTCTCCCTTATAAATCAAAAATTTGTTAGCATATACGTAAATCAGCTGATGTACATCATCTTTCCTGTTCAAATTCCATCATATCATTACCCACTTCTGAGAAATATTTAACCGAGGTCCTTGACAGAATTCGCAACTAAGTTACACATATAGTGTAACTTCTTGCCTGCGTTATCCCCGAAGGGGTCGCATGTGGCGCTTCGGGACCTATTTATTTTTACAGGTAAGGGGGCCGGCCTCACACCAACCACTTTCAGTTGAAGTGGGGGTTTCCCAGCTCCCGGGGGGGCTGGTTCTCATTTCTTGTGAGGGCTGAGTAAACCTTTGAGATCGAACCCTTGCTCTCGGCATGGAATGCAAGCATTCCTACCAATTGAGCTATCGACCTTTTTACGAGCTTGATCGTCGTCGCTACAAAGCGCCAATACTCAAGCAAGACCCAGTTGCTGTAAGGCTGGATGGACCTTTGGTGACCGGTCATTGGTAAAGGTTTTATTAATTTTTCAACCCGGCGAAGAGCAAATTTGAAAATATAAATGGTTTATTTTTTGTGCTCCGCCGGGAATCGAACCCACAACCTTCCCATTCAGAGTCCGCAGTGTTACCACTGAGCTACGGACCGGTCTGAATTCAATAATTATATTTGATGTGTCAATCAAATATTGATTTGAGGTTGGTGCAACAGGCCCTCAGCCAATGAGCAACAGAGTCTTGATTGTGTTAATGACGCGGTTTATAGTTTTCGGAGACAAACCATCCTAATATTTGTTTATTTGCTTAAAGTAGGATTGTCTAAATAAATGTGTTGTTATAATTAATGACAGGAATTAACGTTTTCCTGTTGTGGGCGTTTAAAAAAGGCCCGTCTCATAAAGACTTAATAAATAAATATGAGACAGTGTCAACACTTCCTACGCCTCGTTTACAAAAAAAATACTTAAAATAGAATTCAGACATTGAGGTATTATATGAGTGGATCCGAAGATAGCTTACGGCTTTTAAGCATAATAATAATATTAGGATGATTTATTTGGTGAGCCCTCTGCGAGCTAGAAAGCGCTTATTCTCAAACAAGACCCAGTTGTTGTAAGGTTGGATGGATCTTTCAGTCACCGGTCTTTGGTAAAGGTTTATGAATTTTTCAACCCAGCGAAGAGCACATTTGGAAATATAAATGGTATATTTTTTGTGCTCCGCTGGGATTCGAACCCACAACCTTCCATTCTATCGCAGAGACATTTTAGTATTGTCTACTTCTTCTTCTTATTCCTCATTCCACTCCTGGCCGTAGGCCTCTTCCAATCTTCTCCATGTTTGTCTATCAGCTGCTGTGTTCAACCATCCTCTGCCTGTCATCCCTTGATGTCGTCCAGCCACCTCAGTTAGTGTCTCTCCACTCCACGCTTGGACATCCTGGGCCGCCACTGGACGATCCTTTTCAGCCACTTGTCTTGCTACGTGACCAGCACAGCGCCACTTTAAGCAGGCCACTCGCTGTATGACATCAGTGACACCAGTGCGTCTACGGATCTCCTTGTTCGGAACCCTGTCTCTAAGGCTGATTTCCAGCATCCTCCTTTCAATGCCTCTTTAGCACGTCTTCAGTAATGCCAACATTGCAGAGGATTTTTTTTAAGCCTGTCTCATATTTGCTTCATGACAGTAAAGTCACACTCGGAGCATCTTTTTTCTTTTTCTAGCTAAGGAAGATTTGTGAAGTAGACTGAAACGGATGTAGCGCATATTTGCGTAAAATAGGTTCAGCTCCACTTATATTATACCTCTATGAAATAAGAAACTTGGAATCAAAGGCGGTAAAAAATAGATAAATTTATGAAAGCACATACATTGTTATCCACACACAGCAGATCCATGGCTCAACCGCCATCTTAAGTAAGTTTTCCATACAATAAAATAGATGATCAATTGATCAGCTACAGAACAAACGTGTTGGGAATAGCCCATTTATAATTTAAAATAGAAAAATATAGATTTGGATGGCAGAGGGCTCTTGAGGTGGGATTCATACAAAAATAGCGCTAAAACGCAACTTAGCTACACATATAGTGTAACTCCCTGCCACGTTATCCCCGAATGGATCGCATGTGGCGAGTTGAACCTATTTATTTTTACAGGTAAGGGCGGCCGGCCTTATGCAAACCACTTCAGTTGAAGTGGGGGTTTCCCAGCTCCCGAAAGGGTTGGTACTCATTTTTGTGAAGACTGAGTACACCTTGCCGGTATTTTGAAATACACACCGAAACGGGAAATCATTTCTGACACCCTCGGTGGGAATTCGAACCCGAACTCACGGCATGGAATGCAAGCACTCTACCAACTGAGCTATCGACCGGACTCACCGAAAAAATCATGCTGATTTTATTATTTTGCGTAAACACGAATTTACACGTGTCTTATGTTAAAATTGCTTTGCAACTTAGATTAGGTACAAGCATTTAATATTGCAAATTATTCAAATGATACCTATTTTTACATTGCAACGACTGAATGACAAGTACATTATTGTTTATTGCAAAATTAATATCAAATACACTCGCGAATCTATTGAGTGCTTGATTTGAAGAAGGCACTAAGTACTAAAATAATTTATAATCTAAGTTGCAAAGATATATTAACATTAAAAGCTCATATCAAATGCATGCCCACAAACAAACACGTGTAGTTCTCGCTCACAAAATATGCTGAATGTGTACTTACAAATAAAATCCAAACCTCAAATGAACATTAACCCTACAACTTTTGCCAATCTTCCCTGACACAGGGGTGACATTGGTAAAGCGAACCATTTTTTACAGTATGTGCGGTCAGCCTCATACCAACCTATAAGTCAAGGAAACCACAATATTAAATTGAAAAAAATATATTCAGTTTGTTTTTATAAAAGTGCTATTAGGCTACTTCTTGCCGTATTTTTCCTGAAAGTTTCACATGTGGCGAGTGTTTCCCAGCTCCCGAGGTGGCTGGTACTCATTTCTTGTGAAACCTTGGCGGTATTTTATTTAGAGATTAAAATATACACCGAAATGTTTAATAACAATTTCTGACACCCTCGGTGGTATTCGAAACCGAGCTCTCGGCGTGGAATGCAAGCGCTCTACCAACTGAGCTTTCGACCGGACATGCAAAGGTAAATAACTTAAATACGACTCTAAGTACTTAAATCAAATTGTTAAACAAATGGTTTAGACACTAACGGGGCTGTTCTTAGACATTTTAGTCGTCGGTTGAGCCATTTGCATGCATTTGTATGAAGACCTGTCAATCCAAGATGGCCGCAAGTAAACAGCTGATTAGTATGATAATTTGGTTTTTTAAGTCACAAGAATCATCACATTTATTTCGTTCTATTATTTGTTTTTTAATTACCTTACGGGGCTATTCTTAGATATTTTAGTCGTCGTTTGAGCCCACGCTTTGACAAACTAATGATGCCTGGGCTGGAAGTCTCATCACCACGGTTATTCTTACCTACCGAATATTGGTAACATTTGTATGAAGACCTGTCAATCCAAGATGGCCGCAAGGGAACAGCTGATTAGCCATCATACAAATATTACCGGAATTCGGTAGGTAAGAATGACCGTGCTGGGGAAACTCCCAGCACATGCCCATTAGTTTGTCAAAGCGTGGGCTCAACCGACGACTAAAATGTAGAAGAATAACCCCGTTCAAGATGAATATTATAAATAAGTTACTAAAATTCACGTATATCGCTCCCCCAGTTCTTGTTTATCGTATACGCAATCGTATACACAATCTGAGCTAAGAAAAACCGTAAAACTTGATAATGTGAGAGTTATTTTCAATATTTTTTAAATATATTTCTTGTTTTCATAAGACACATTGGTCCAGTACACATGCAAACATTGCTTATGTAAAATTTTCTCAATGGCGTATACGATAAACAAGAACTAAGGCAGCGATATGGTAAACGACTCCCAGGTTTCGCGCTTGGATACACGGTGAAGTTTTTATGTAGTACACAGAGATTCGTTTTATCTAAGAGTACGAGTATCTACGAAACTCCTTCGTGGAAAACGCGACAAGAAGTTACACTATACGTGTGGCTTAGGTATGTATGCTTAAAGCAAAGATTTAAAGTATATTTTCACGTTTTACAAGCTGTTTAATTTTTCGTTTCTATTCTTACGGGGCTATTCTTAGACATTTTAGTCGCCCGTTGAGCCCACGCTTTGACAAACTAATGATGTCTATGCTGAAAGTTTCATATCCACCTACCGAATTTTGGTAATATTTGTATGAAGAATAATCAGCTGTTCACTTGCGGCCATCTTGGATTGACAGGTCTTCATACAAATGCATCATTAGTTTGTCAAAGCGTGGGCTCAACTGACGACTAAAATGTCTTCAATATAATATTCCTTGAGAATTTTCGAAGAAGAATTTTCAATATAATATTCCTTGACTTATAGGTTGGTATGAGGCTGACCACCCATACTGTAAAAAATGGTTCACTTTGCCAATGTTCCCCCTGTTTCAGGGAATGTCGGCAAGAGTTGCAGGGCTTATGTTCATTTGAGGTTTGGATTTTATTTGTAAGTACACAATCAGCATTTGTAAGCGCGAACTACACGTGTTTGTTTGTGGGCATACATCTGAGAGCTTTGAATGAATATATCCTTGCAACTTAGATTATAGATTATAGATAGATAGCCCCGTTAGACATTTTAGTCGTCCGTTGAGCCCCTGCTTTGACAAACTAATAATGCATTTGTATTAATAATTGTCAATTCAAGATAACCGCAAGTGAACAGCTGATTGATTTTCATACAAATATTACCAAAATTCGGTAGGTAAGAATGACCGTGGTGATGAGACTTTCAGCCCAGGCATCATTGGTTTGTCAAAGCGTGGGCTCAACCGACGACTAAAATGTCTAAGAATAGCACTCCTAGAGTTTCTAAAATCTAGGGATTTTCCCGCACAGGATCTATAAAAAAAACCTTCTGCGTGCGTTTTAATCTTTTACTCAGTTTGACCACTATGTTGCCCGTTTTAAATCAAACATTCAATTGACTTGCCTTTTGTTCCTAATCAGGCATCTCTGTGGACAATGTTGGGATTTATGAGAAGTGAGGACAACCTCTGGTACACCTAACACCAAAGATGGCAACACATTATGTAAATGCCAAATGATAATTCATTTAAAATGGACACTGGGACATGCAAATGGGCAATGATTCAGGAAACTGAGTAGTTTACTGAATGCAATACAGTGTACAGTAGAAACATTGAACAGTGTTTGATCTTCTATATGAAGTATCTACATATATCTAATCTAAATCTAAGATATTGTAGTGTTTTTGGTTCAAAAACTCTTTAAATAAAAACATACAGGTCTTCTTTCAGGATCTATATTTGCACTTGATTAATTGTACAAATTTACATTTATTTTTAACACTTTTGGTAACACAAATTTATTTTCACGGTTTAGTATCACTTACACTCTTCAAATCAAAGGCAACTATCTCACTGACTTAGCGCACTCAATTCTACGCCTTATATACTTCACAGACAGAACTCTCCAGTGACTAATTTTGCCAGAACATTCGCGAATATTCTACAAAGTTCAAGAGTACAAAAGGATCATTTAATTTCTAGATTTCTTAGGTCGATAATAATTGCTACCTACGGTGTACACCTATATTAATCTACTTTTGACATAGGTAATGCTGTAATAACTATTACTACCTACGATGTACACCTATATTAATCTACTATTTACATTACAATATATTTCATTTAAGATTCATATTCAACGCATTCCTACAAGTAGGCATGTATAAACTCGCACTAACACATGCCGCATGTGGACCTACAATATAAAAAACCCAATCTCAAATGAACATAAGCCCTGCAGCTCTTGCCGACCTTCCCTGAAACAGAGGTGATATTGGCAAAGTGAACCATTTTTTTCAGAATGGGTAGTCAGAATCACACCAACCTATAAGTCAAGTATGCATATAAAAAAACGCAACTAGATATGTAGTGTAACTTCTTGCATGCGTTATCCCTGTTTTAAGGAGTCGTATGGGGTGATTTGGGACCTATTTTATTTTATGGGTGAGGGGACTTCACGCTAAGGATTTCAGTAGAATTGGAAGTAGCCCAGATTCCAAGAGGGCAGGTTCTCACTTCTTGTGAAGGCCAAGTGTGAAGGCTGACCTCCCATGCTGTATAAAATATTTCACTTTGCCAATGTCACCCCTGTGTCAGGGAAGGTCGGCAAGAGTTGCAGGGTTCATTTGAGATTTGGGTTTTTATGTCTTAGGTTCACATGTGGCATGTGCAAGCGCATACTTATACGTGTCTGCTTTTGAGAATGCATATAATACGACTCCCTAATGTTACATATTTATTTAAGAAGAATAAACGGCTATATAGCCTTTTACAACATTGCGATAAATATAAATATGTAGGTACATAAGTAGGTACTGTATCTATAGGTATAAAACTAATATCTTAAAATATAACACAAATAAATGACACATAAATATTATACAAAGATGTAAATATACGATGGTTATAAAGCAATAGAACTAACAATTTAAAAATAATAACAATAAACTTTAAAAATAATAATGCAAAAACCATAAACCAGTGTAAGCAATTGTTGTATACAAAAATTGTTGTAATAAACAACAAATCTTCATTATTTGATCAGGGTTGTCACAAACATAATATACTAAATCAGGTGTAAAATTTGCTAAAATTAATAGAATAAACAAAAGATCATTTAAAATTTCAAGGATTTTTTTATAAAAAAATTTCATACAATGCAATACAACATACAATTTACAATGTGTTGTGCAAAGAAAGAAAGAAGATGTGAAACTAAAGGTACAAAAAAAAAAAATGTGTTGAGATGGCTTGGGCCTGTGGAAAGAATGGATGATGAGAGACCGACAAAATGCGGATACCTACATACTATTTTTTTTTTTTTTTAAATGTATAGAATCCCGTGGAGAAAATATCAACCTCCAGCTTGTTCGCCTCCCTGGGCAGTCGCTGAAAAGGCGAGTAATACTGGTAGTTCACGGCACAGTCTGCCACATCAAAAGTATCCACGTTACGCGTGTTCCTTATTGGGACACGGAAATTAATTTTTGATAGGAGTTGGGGCGCGTCGGTCAAGCCATTAATGAGTTTGTATAGAAAAACCATGTCAGCAGCACTTCTCCGAGCCGAGAGCGGTGCAAGTTTATACGATTCTCGGAGTTGGTTATAATTGATATCCGAGATGGGTATTCCGAGTTTGAAGTTGATAAAGCGAAGTAGTTTGTTTTGTACCTTTTCTATACTACGTATATGTACCTGGTAGTGAGGAGACCACAACACGGAGTTATACTCCAGCAATGGCCTCACCAAACTTGTAAAAATATAAATAAAGGTGTGCACGTTATAAAATTTTTCACACAGTCGTAAGGAAATCTGAAAATATCTCTGCAACTTAGATTAGATTAGATCAGATAGGAAATCATGTGTTCTAATTACCAATCTTCAAGATAAGAGGCGTAAAAAGAAGAATATATTTCATTACAAGTAATAAAATCAAAATTGTAACATATCGTGATCAATTGAAACGCAAAATCCCCTTACTTAAGCATATTAAAATTATTTATAATTTTTAGTTCAACTTTAAAAAACGTGCCTTCAATTACTGATCTTCATACTTACAAATGATACTTTTATGATTTCGTTACAAAATAGATGTATCGTCTCCCCAGTGCTTGTTTAGCTTATCTACCATTTGATTAAAAGATGACCTTTAAATGAAGTTGCCTTGAGAATCACATTCTACACACTCTGGGCTAAGAAAAAAAGGTAAAACATGGTATATTGAAAGTGGTTTTTCATATTTTCAAAATCAATTTCCAGCATTCATAAGACACATTAGTCCAGTACACATACAAACGTTGCTCATGTGAAATTACCTCTGTTGAAGATAAGACTAACAAGCACTAAGGGGACGATATCTCTCTTTTTTTTCCGTGCCACTTCTATCAAAGATCGGCGATCATCATGGCTATTTTGACTTTGGATGCTGCGGCTCCAAACAGGGACTTGGTGCTTCTGCCGAACCATTGTCGAAGGTTTTTCAGTCACGATGTCCTTCGGCGTCCCTGAGATCTTCTCCCCTCAATCTTACCCTGAATGATAAGATGAAGGAGACGGTACTTCTCATTTTTCATAACATGACCGAAGTACATTAGCTTTCTCTGCTTAATGGTTGGCAGGAGCTCCTTTCGCATTCGTTGAAGGACTTCTTCATTGGTGACTCGATCACGCCAAGAGATCCGAAGCAATTTTTTGGTAGACACATCTCGAGCTTAAATTCGATATCTTTGCAACTTAGATAATAATCAATCATAATATCGTTTATAATCGGTCCGTAGTCTAGTGATAACGCTTCAGACTCGTCAATGGAAGGTTTTGGGGTCGAATCTCGGCGGAACACACAGAATAAAATATATATATTTTTTAAATATGCCCTTCGCTGGGTTGAAAAATCATATACCTTTATTAAAGACCGGTCACCAAAGGTCCATACAGCAGTTGGGTCTTGCTTGAGAATGGGCGCTTTCTACCGCGACGACCAAGCTCGCAGAGAGCTCTTGGGGTGTATGATGATGAGTTGATGATTTCTTTATAGCGCCGTTTCGTGATGTATTCACTCCAAGGGCGCTTGTGCATGTGATGCCAGAAATTTGCTTGTCTTCAGTGCATTCCGGAACTTTCCATGGTCCTCTAGCTCTCTCACATGATGTGGCAGGTGGTTCTAGGCCAGAGGGCCAGCAACTGCAAATGCACGCTCTCCAAACATTGTGTTAACTCTTCTTATAGGTTCTTCTATCCTTGATTTGGCTCCAGTCTCAGCCGAGCGCAGTGTAAGGCTTTTTTTTTGCCGAGGGTGACTGGTTTGATTAAATCAGCGAGATATTTGGGTGTTTTTCCAAATAAAGCTTTGTAAATTATATGTAATTCACACAAAACCAGAGCTCACCAAATAAACTGTAACTCTCTGTCGCCATTCCGCTAGGGGTGGCCAGAGCCTCTGCAGAGTTGCCTCCATTTTTTTCTATCCTTACATACCTCTTTCAATTCATTCATATCCATCACCTTTTTCATGCATTTTCTTCTTTTACGCTCACTTTGTTTATCCCATTCTTTCACAATCTCCTCAATCTGATCACTCCATACTTTTCTCGGTCGTCCCTTCCCTCTTTTTCCTTTCACACTTTCTTTGTATACATACTTTGTCAGTCTATGATCATTCATTCTTTCCACATGCCCAAACCATCTCATCACATTATTTTGTACCTTAACTTTCACATCCTCTTTCAAATTACATTCTTTTTTTACCCATTCATTCCTAACTCTATCCCTCAGAGTTTTTCCTGTCATGCTTCTCAAATGCTTCATTTCCACCGTACATACTTTACTCATTTCGCTATCGTCCAAATAAATCATCCTAATATTATTATTATAAAGTCTTCATGTATAATGATTGTACTCCATTTAATTGATGTACACGCGTTTTAACGGGTAAAACTTGTAACTAATCGAATTACAGGTAAAACCATCCAGTTACGGGCAAAACATGTTATCAGATGCGGTAAATGTCGGGTAATTACTGGTCTTAACAATCATGGAGTTTACCATCCAATTTGAAAACTAGATTTATAGTAATTTATAATGGAATCCGAATATTCAAAATATCCCTCACCGTAATAAATATGACGTCACCCATTTAGAAAAAATGTACTTTTTTTTATACTCGATTAAAAAAAAAAAACGCAACTATAGCTGCACATGTAGTGTAACTTCTTGCCTGCGTTATCCCCGAAGGGGTCGCATGTCGCGATTCGGGACCTATTTATTTTTACGGGTTTATTATCTGCTATTCCTTGACTTATAGGTTGGTATGAGGCTGACCACCCATACTGTAAAAAATGGTTCACTTTGCCAATGTCACCCCTGTTTCAGGGAAGGTCGACAAGAGTTGCAGGGCTTATGTTAATTTGAGATTGGGCTTTTTATAATGTAGGTCCACATGCGGCATGTGTGAGCGAAATTATGCGTGTCTGCTTGTGGGAATGCATTTAATATGAATCTCAAATGATACACATCTTTGCAGCTTAGATTTAGATTTTAGGGGGCCGACCTCACATCAACCACTTTCAGTTGAAGTGGGAGTTTCCCAGCTCCCGGGGTGGACTGGTTCTCATTTCTTATGAAGGCTGAGTAAGCCTTGAGATCGAACCCTTGCTCTCGGCATGGAATGCAAGCATTCTACCAATTTAGCTATCGACCTTTTTACGAGCTGGGACGTCGTTGCTACAATGCGACAATTCTTAAGCAATACCCAGTTGCTGTAAGGCTGTATGGACCTTTGGTGACCGGTCGTTGGTACAGGTTTATGAATTTTTCAACACAGCGAAGAGCAAATTTGATATTTTTTGTGCTCCCCTGGGATTCGAACCCACAACCTTCCATTCAGAGTCCAAAGTGTTACCAGTGAACTACGAATCGGTCGATGATAAGTTGATGATTTCTTTATAGCGCCGTTTCGTGATGTAGTCACTCCAAGGACGCTTGTGCAAATGGTGCCAGAAAATTGATTATCTTCAGTGCATTCCGGAACTTTCCATGGTCCTCTAGCTCTCTCACATGATGTTCCTTGACTTATAGGTTGGTATGCGGCTGACCACCCATGCTGTAAAAATGGTTCACTTTGCCAATGTCACCCCTGTTACAGGGAAGGACGGCAAGAGTTGCAGGGTGTATGTCCATTTGAGATTGATTTTTATGTTGTAGGCTCACATGAGGCACGTGCAAGCGCGAACTTGTTTGTACGTGTCTGGTTGTGGGAATGCATGTTATGTGAATCTCCAATGTAACATATCTTTGCAACTTAGATTAGATTAGATTGGATTAGATGTGGCAGGTAGTTCCAGCCAGAGGACCAGCAACTGCAAATGTACGCTCTCCAAACACTGTGTTAACTCTTCTGATCGGCTCTTCAATACATGTCTTAGCTGCGGTTTCTGCCGAGCGTAGTGTGAGGCTTTTTTTTTCGACAGGCTTGATTTAATCAGCAAGATACTTAAATGTTTTAAATTATTTGTGTTCTTTAAATTATGAGTTGATATGAGTCTGACTACCCATACTGTAAAAAAATGTACATTTTTTCTATAAAACCCTTGTTTCAGGGAAGGTTGAAATTTTTTTCAAGATTTATGTCCATTTGAGGTTTGGATTTGTATTGTATTTTGTAAGTATACCGTTCCTTTACTTATAGGTTGGTATGCAGCTGACCACCCATGCTGTAAAAATGGTTCACTTTGCCGAAGTCACCCCTGTTACAGGGAAGGACGGCAAGAGTTGCAAGGTGTATGTCCATTGAGATTTTGTTTTTATGTTGTATGTAGGTTCACATGAGGCATGTGCAAGCGCGAACTTGTACGTGTCTGGTTGTGAGAATGCATGTAATGTGAATCTCCAATGTAACATATCTTTGCAGCTTAGATTAGGTTAGATTAGAATTATACCTACTGCAGAATTTGTTGGCGCGAACCTACACATGTCTGTTTGTGTGCATGCATTTAATATGAATTCTAACGGGACTATTCTTCGACATTTTAGTCGTTGGTTGAGCCCACGCTTTGACAAACTGATGATGCATTTGTATGAAGACCTGTCAATCCAAGATGACCGCAAATGAACAGCTGATTGGTTTTCATACAAAAATTACAAAATTCGGTAGGTAAGAATGACCGTGCTGATGAAACTTCCAGCCCAGGCACTATTAATTTGTCAAAGTTCCTTGACTTATAAGTTGGTATGAGGCTGATCACCCATACTGTAAAAAATGGTTCACTTTGCCAATGTCAACCCTGTGTCAGGGAAGGTCGGCAAAAGTTGTGGGACTTATGTTCATTTGAGGTTTGGATTTTATTTGTAAGTACACATTCAGCATTTGTAAGCGCAAACTACACGTGTTGGTTTGTGGGCATACATCTGAGAGATTTAAATGAATATATCCTTGCAACTTAGATAATAGATTATAATTATTATAGAAAGCGTGGGCTCAACCGACGACTAAAATTTCTAAGAATGGCCCCGTTTATGTTTATTATATCTTTGCAACTTAGATTATAGTATTTAAAAAATTTAGAAAAGTGATTAAAGATTTTTAATATTTTGTATGCAGAATGCAGTTGATCCATTTTACATTACAAATCTAACACAACTGGGCTCAAAATCATAACATTCCATTTAACACCTTTATTACATTGCGCTTTTTATATTCCACTAAATAAAAAGGTTACATTTATCTGCATTAGGGTGGTTCTACTTTAAGGGCGTGTCCACACTTTGATTAGGGGTCAGCCTAATGAGATCTGTTGCAGAGGCGGGTCCTTAGTCTAGACCTTTCATAATCTATGTTTAATCTAAGTTGTTAAGATAATAATGTAATGATTTTACTGGGCTCGATTTTATAAAAATTGCGGTTATTTTTTTGCAAAATTTATTTCAGATTCGGTTCACATACGGTTCGTACACAGGGTTGATTTTTAACTGTTTAGTTCGACGGCTCAGATACAAGTCTGGCTGCAAAGCATCTTGGTCTCTATTTATAGGTGAGCATAAGAATCAACTTTACATTTACACAATGCAACGGTCGGTTGGCTTCTCTGGCTGCAGAGGGATTTGGCTCTTAATTTATAGCAAGAATAAGGATTATTTTCGAATTTTTGAGAATTGGAATGTGCGAGACTTTAGTAGAACATCTAAACACTTGAGTAGGCTCTTAAAATACAAATATAATTATAAAAGCACCTAAAATGTATTGATTTTAACAGAGACTTCACATAGAGCAACACAGACAAAGCACACAGCTACATATTTGTAACAATATATACAAAAATAATGTATACCTTACGAAAACTAATCCCTGATATACTGAGTAGACCGATTGGTTTGAGAGACTTTTTTCTCCCAATCACTTTTGTAAAAGGGAACAATGACTGCCTTCCTCCAGTACATTCATTCTATTACACATTCACTTTCAACATTTCATTATCATTAATTACCTCATCAATTCCAGCAGATTTGCCAAAGCAAGCTCCTAGAAATCTTCTCAATCGAATTAAATCAGAGCTTCTACCAATAAGACCACATAAACTTTCTTATACTTTCTTAAAAAATTTTAACAGTATTTTTTTTTAAAGCAGATAATCTTGTTCCTGCAGTACTTCCTACGACTTATAAATTCCTTGTTAGATTTTGAGTTAAGATATGTAATTAAAAAGTCTATCTTTTTTTTGGGAGGGTAGTCGTCTATGGGAACCCAGCAGAAAGTGGGAGGGAGTATAGACCTCTAACTGATTATAGAAAGAAGGCAGGACTCGTTCAGTATGGAATTATTTTTCACACGGTAGAACCATATCTTGGATCTTGGACCGGTCTATAGTCCACTGGCAACACTTCAGACTCGTAAATGGAAGGTTGTGGATTCGAATCCCGGCGGAGCACAAAAAATATACCATTGATATTTCCAAATGTGCTCTCCGCTGGGTTGAAAAGTTCATAAACCTTTACCAAAGACCGGTCACTGAAAGGTCCATCCAACCTTACAGCAACTGGGTCTTGTTTGAGAATTGGCGCTTTCTACAGCGACAACCAAGCTCACAGAGGGCTTTTGAGGTGTGAAACACAAAAACAGCGCTCACAAAATAAATCATCCTAATATGTATTATTATTATGATAGAAGAAACCTGTTATGTTATTTTAAAATAACATATAAAAAACAATCTTCAAGTGTACAGTGTGTTTTGTGGGCCGAATGGAGCCGAACGGTCACGGAAGCGGCCAAACTGCGCCGTGTGAACTTATCGGGCCGTCGTTCATCAGTTCCCGGCAAGATGTCAACCGATTCAGACGTCGGCGACCAAGCACCAAGCGGTGCAAGAGGGGGCACTACAATGGAGCTCCCTCCTCCCCATCTACTTGGATTTTCTGCCAGCAAGGTACCCACCTTGTGGACCAGAGGCATAGGAGACATAGTGCATAGGAGCGCCCACCCAGGGGCTCTAACGTGTGGAGGCGTCCGCCTCGTGAGCCGCCGCTAGCCTGGGGCGCTGCCCTAGGCCTTCAGTTCGGAACTCCAGTCAACAGAGTAGGGAGTGTTTTAGTGACGAAGTGCAGGTCGAGCCATTCCCTTATTTCCCCTTTTTCCCCCATATTACTAAAGTAAATAAACCCTTATTTGTTCATGTTAAACTTATCTTTTCATATACAACCTTCCCAAGATACAAGTAAGCAATACCAAAGAAAGAACCCCACGCCCTGAGAGTGATGCTGATGAGAGCTAGCTGGAGTGAGTATCCTGTAGGTACATTCCTGGAGATACCTTCCATTATAAACATAACAAACCTTGTTAGTTATCTTTAATCTAAAGTTTATTTATTTAAAAAAAAATCTTTGAAGAGGAATGCTATTCACCACTCTGTAAATTTTAAAGAGTTTGTGTATTTACAGAATGAAAGTGAACTTTTATACTAAAATATATTATTTATAAAAAATAAACATAGAGGCTTATTTTCACAAGTAGAGCATTTATTTCACCTCAAGTAAACTATGTGTTTTTAAAAAATCTTATACTTTCTCACCAATTTATTGTTGTCTGTCCAGAAATAGGTATTTTATGCATATAATATGATCGAGTGGAATCGAACCGGCATAGTTTTTTTTCAACCACTTAATCAATGTTATTGTTTTGATCCGCTTGGCCATAGTGACGTTATTGTTACGAATATGTAATTGTGTGTTTAGTTTGTCTGTGTTAGTGTCTGTGATAGTTTGTGAAGGTTCTCTAGAAATAAATAGATATAAGTATTTATCTAATTGTATTTATACCTATTGTTCGATATTGATCGAGTGTTAGGATGTTCGTGTAAAGTCTCGCGTGCTCCAATTCTCAATGAATCGAGAATAATCCTTATTATTTGAGATGAGGACGTCCAGCTATCTCTCCACCTCCAGGAGGTCTCCCAGCTGGGCGTTGCTCTATTGGCATCTCATTAGCTACGATGTGTGCGAGTCTTTCATGGCTCATGTTGGAGACATGATCTCTCCTGGATCTGCTCCATCTCACTGCAAAGAAGAGCGGTGAAGCTGATTAATGATCCAATTCTCACAGCCAACCTACATTCTCTCGAGCACAGAAGGAAAGTTGGAATGATCAGTCTCTTCTATAGGTACTATAATCGCGTCTGTTCTGATGAAATATCCTCACTTATACCTCCTTCTCTCGTCACAACAAGGGCAACTCGTAGAACGGCTCACATTCAACCATTTGCAGTCGATATCAAAACTATGAGAACTTGGTGTTTTCACGACTCATTCCTTTGCCAAACTGACCGCTTATGGAATGAGTTACCGGTATCTGTGTTTCCATCCCAATTCAACCTTACCCTTTTCAAATCCAATATCAATCGCTATTTCCTCTCAGTGTCTAAAAATGGTTCACTTTGCCAATGTCACCCCTGTTTCAGGGAAGGTCGGCAAGAGTTGCAGGGCTAATGTTCATTTGAGATTGGGGTTTTTACATTGTAGGTCCACAAGCGGCATGTGTGAGCGCGAAATTATGCGTGTCTGCTTGTGGGAATGCATTTAATATAAATCTTAAATGATACATATCTTTGCAGCTTAGATTAGATTAGTCTCAAAACTAAGCAACGCAACACACACCACGGCATTGCGCAGCTAACGACCCTGCAACCAAATAAGGGCCACTGCCACATCACCAACACCTCTTCGGCACTATAAAAAATCTCATAGACCCCTTAAGTCTCTTGAATCTAAGGAGCCTCCCGCACAGGCTTCCTTAAAAAAACTATGTCCTCTATTTCACAGGCTTACAGTATGCAATCTCGCAATATTCTGCCTGTGATCATTCAAAGAAATTTCATTTCGAATGTTCTGAATAGTTTTATTTTTATTTTTTTTGTTATTCAATCACCTATGACCTTTTGGAACATCTTATATTTTATATTATTAGCAACATCCCCGGCAGCCTGCATTGTTTTTCCGACTCCAGGGGTCAGTGGGATCCGCCGATCTGTGTATTGCGGATATCGCGAATGTGCTGGTAGCTGCAGAAATAAATAAATAAATAAACAAATGAATAAAGTGAACAAAAAGTTCGTTCTATTGTCTTCACGCACATCTGCATACGTATGGCAGGATAAGAAAACGGATAGTACAGAGGTATGAATGACATGGAGGTCGTATTGCATATATACTGTTGTCTTTTTAGGGTTCAAAAAGTCTTAAAATTAAAAAAAAAACTGGTCTTCTTTACAGGATATTTATTTTACACTTAGATTTATTAAATTATATTGCTGTGTTTTTAACAATTCACATCTATGATTTAGCAATTTAAATTATTTTCCCGTTGGTTTATTTTCACTTACAATGTCTTTCGTGTTTAAAAGCAGAGCGTCGTATATAGACTGACTCCTGCAAGCGGTTTGCAGCTTTTTATACCCCGAAGATGGCAGTTACTAGAAACCAATTTTGCTGGAACCTTCCAGAACTTAAATACTTCGTAAACTTATAAATTTGAATGCCTCTTTACCCTAGGTACTTATAATAATTAATCCTAATGACACACCTACCTACTTAACAGTACTGAAGGGTGCCATACAAGCCGATTCCCATCGGTTTTCCGTTTAAAATGAGGCAAAAATGATAATAAAGTAGACTGCATGGTTTCAATGGGGAAAAAATACATATTATTTCTATGGTTTTAAATGTATTTTTTTTACTTTGTTCCTATATTTTTTAACTACCTTGTAACACCATTTTAAAAGGGAAGCCGATAGGAACCGGCTTGTATGGAACCCTTCGCCACTGCTACCTAAATACCTATGAGCATTTTCTATTTACATAACAATATTGTTACGAACCATGAAATCAAAGTACCTACGCGCACCTATAAATGTACGATAGTGTGGGTAGAATAATTTGGGAGTAGTCCATGATGGTGGTAGTGCATAGAACGGCGTTCTGGAGTAAGCGAGAAATCGAAGCATGATCTGGAATGTGCGAGAAAGATCTCTTTTGTACCTATATATAGGGACTGCAATGTTGCGGAAAGGAGATTAGTCGCTCCAAGCATTTTGACGTGAAGACCAATAAGCAGAGATTATCAACTGTTGTAAATTGTGAACCAAACCGTGAAAAATAAATAATTGTAGTTCAATTACTAAAAGAGAACCCCAAGTAAAATCGTTACAATATTCTAATGATATTACTTGGGGTTCTTTTAATTAAAGTGCAAATTAAATTTATTTCAAGTACACTCTTCACGCTCTGCCCACAAGTGATGATCGCGTTACAATGTTTAAAGCAACTCTGTCTATCCCACTGAATCTTTTCCCGTATATGTGTGGGCGGCAAAGACGATTCTTGCATGTTCACGAAAATGGTAGATACTTCCACTAGGATTGTTCGACACACCAACCAGCGTGCTTCGGCTCACACGAACCCATACGTTCGTATTGTTATGAATATACAGGATTCTGTTAGTTGTGTATGTGTGGGTTTGATAAATATTAATTAGTGTAAAAATAAATCTAAAAAAAAAGAAGAAAATAGGCGCTTAGGTAGGTAATTTTTTTGTGACATAATTTGTATTTGTTCCTGATTAATTAAGTACTGAATCATTTGTTTTTGTATAATCTAACAAGGTGGATACCAGAAAACTGGCAAAATGCTGAAGTGGTACTATTATTCAAAAAAGGAGATCCGGAAGATTTGGAGAATTATCGACCAATAAGCTTACTGTCCCACCTGTATAAATTGCTTACAAAGATCTTAACAAATCGTTTAACACAAAAACTTGACATGTACCAACCGGTTGAATAAGCAGGGTTTAGAAAGGGTTTTGGAACAACTGATCACATCCAGACTGTCCGTTTACTGATTGAGAAGACAACTGAATACAAAATCCCAATTCATCTGGCTTTTGTGGACTACAAAAAAGCTTTCGATTCTGTAGAACCATGGGCTATCATACAGGCTCTAAACGACGCAAGAATCGACTCCAGATATTCAAGGCTCATTAAATTTATATATGATCATGCCACAATGGATATTAAACTAGACGACGAAACAAGAACTGATAAAATAAACATTAAGCGAGGAGTTCGACAAGGGGACACTATATCTCCTAAATTGTTTACGCTGGCCCTGGAGAATATTTTTAAAATGATGAATTGGGACAACAAAGGGATCAAAATTGATGGAGTTTACCTGAACCACTTCCGTTTTGCCGACGACATAGTGCTTATAAGCAAAGACATCGAAGAGCTGAAGAGTATGATCAAAGAACTGCATGAAACCTCTCTGAAAATTGGTCTTGAAATGAACATCAGTAAAACAAAAATTATGAGCCCAACAAACGAAAGCCTAAACATCAACAACAAACACATAGAGGCTGTAAATGAATATATCTACCTTGGACACAAGATCAAAATGGGAAAGGAAAACCAAACTGCAGAGATACCCAGACGAATAGGATTGGGCTGGGCAGCTTTTGGAAAATTAAAGCACATACTCGAAAATAAAGACATCCCAATGAACCTAAAGAGAAAGATCTACGAGACTTGCATCCTCCCTGTGACAACATATGGCCTAGAAACCATCTCGCTAACCGCAGTGAGCGTCCATAAATTAAAGTGCTCACAACGATCCATGGAAAGACGGATGTTGGGAATAAGTCTTAAAGATAGAAAAAGAAACGAAGACATCAGACACCTAACAAAAGTCACAGACATCATGGATCGTATTGCAAAACTAAAATGGCAATGGGCAGGCCATATGGCAAGACGAGATGACAACCGATGGGCAACGAAAATCCTCAAGTGGCGACCATGGGAAGATAAAAGAAGCGTCGGCAGACCACAAAAAAGATGGTCAGATGACATTGTTCCAGTCGCGGGGCGGAAATGGATTCAGAGGGCACAGGATAGAAAGGAGTGGAGAAACATGGAAGAGGCCTATATCCAGCAGTGGAGAGATGGCTAAGGAAGAAAGAAAGAAAGAACAAGGTGGAAGGTATCGATTCTCCATGTTTCGAGAATGTTTATTTTTTTTACTGTAAATTAAGGACCAAAGTTCCATGTAGCTTGAGAAATATCTCAACCGTCGAAGTGTACTGTGCAAATGTAACTTGAGAGAGAAAGAGTATGTCCAACTCTGGATCAGACCTTTGGACACTGTTTACTGCGACGCAGGCTCTGCTTATAAATTAATTTTGCATATATAATTTGTCCAGGCTGCACCTGCATATGCATGCAGAATTTGCAAGCTATAACTTACACGTGTATTTTTGTGGGCTTGCATTTAATATGAATCTTAAATATTAACATATCTTTGCAATTCAGATTGTAGGTTATAGAAGCTCTGTGATTTTGAAAACATATTTGTACACCTTCACATAAATAAAGGATTAGAAAAATATTTCTTAATCAAAAGTGACTTAAATCTTGGCTCAAATGCGTTCTCTATGTTTCTTTTACTCCGTACATACATGCTTTTGTACTGAAAAATCATACGTATGAACATGCTGTGTATGCATTCACAGAATTTATAAGCTTTTGTTTTCGATCGACAATGTCTACGGAAATATCTCATTTCGTCCGGTCGATAGCTCAGTTGGTAGAGTGCTTGCACTCCATGCCGTGAGCTCGGGTTCGAATCCCACCGAGGGTGTCGGAAATGATTTCTCGTTTCGGTGTTTATTTCAAACCCCAAAATAAAATACCGGCAAGGTTTACTTAGCCTTCACAAGAAATGAGTACCAGCTCTCTCGAGAGCTGGGAAACCTCCACTTCAACTGAAGTGTTTGGCGTCAGGCAGGCCCCCTTACCTGTAAAAATAAATAGGTTCAACTCGCTACATGTGACTCCTTCGGGGATAACGCGGCAAGAAGTTAAACTATATGTGTAGCTTAGTTGCGTTGCGTTGCGTATATCCTACTTACATACTAACCCCCGGATTCACAATCAATACTACCCCCAGTAACAATTCTGTACCTTAGAGCATAAACAACGGTGGTCACATTTAGTAAAATGTGCAGGAGACGAGTTTTAGTGAAAATGTGCACTTTTATAAAACCATCATAACTTCTAAACTAGACGAGATATTTTTGATCTGTAAAAACTGTTTATCTTCTTTTATCGATATTTATTTAATGTGAAGTAATGTGAACAACGTATGTGGAACTTCCGTGGTTTATGCTCGCACTTTTATGTGCATCCCATATTTATTACACTTGATATCTCAGTAACTATGAGTCCGAGGACTCCAATATTTTTACCACTTATAGAACAGCTAATTATAATAATTTCTGCATCATTAACTCAAAAACACAAAAAAAGTGGACTTCCGTTGTTTATGCTCTATAATAATCTATAATCTATAATCTAAGTTGCAAGGATATATTCATTTAAAGCTCTCAGATGTAAGCCCACAAACCAACAAGTGTAGTTCGCGCTTACAAATGCTGAATGTGTACTTACAAATAAAATCCAAACCTCAAATGAACATAAGCCCCACAACTTTTGCCGACCTTCCCTGAAACAGGGGTAACATTGGCAAAGTGAACCATTTTTTACAGTATGGGTGGTCAGCCTCATACCAACCTATAAGTCAAGGAATATGAATAAAAAATTACATTTAAATATATAAAAGAACAAAACCTACAACTCTAAGGTACAGAATTTACTTAACTAATGCTGGAGAGATGCTTTCCGGGATCTGTTGCCGTGGTGTATGGGGGCCGGGGCTTTCGGGCGTTTAGCCCATATCTACGATGGGCTTCTTCAGCGTGAAAGTGAAACGATGAACAAGATCTTGATGAAACTGAATGACGTCCGGAAGCTCCGTCTTCCACAGATCCCGGAAAACCATCTAATCGCTCCCCCAGTTCTTGTTTACCGTATACGCCAATCTTGTCAAATATGACTTTTTCATGCAGTTGTCTTATGAATCAAATTCTACACAATCTGAGCTAAGAAAAACTGTCAAACTCGATAAAGTGTGAGTTATTTTAAATATTTTTTAAATCGATTTCCTATTTTCATAAGACACATTGGTCCAGTACACATGCAAACATTGCTCATGTAAAAATTTTTCAATGGCGTTTACGACAAACAAGAACTAAGGCAGCGTAATGTAATCTAAGTTACAAAATATATAACCTTTAAGATTCACATTGAATGCATTCCAATGAGCAGACATGTGTAAATTCGGGCTTACACAATACACATGCAGCATGTGAACTTACAACATATAAACCCAATTTCAAATTAACATAAGTCCTGCAACTCTAGCCGGCTTTCTTTGAAACAGGGTGACATTGACAAAGTGAAAATATTTTTTGTACAGTTCTTATGGGTGATCAGCCTCATACAAACCTATAAGTCAAGGAATACAAACAATTAATTACATTTAAGTATAAAAAACAAACAAACACTAAACAATTAAACAATAAAAATTAAAATCTACGAAACATAATATTCTATAAAAAGTGAAAAATACTTTTTTGAAAGCCTCAAACGCCAGCATTACAGCTGATCAACCGCCACCTTTTGGTAAAGGTTTATGAATTTTAAAACCTATAATATTTTTTTGCGACGCCGGGATTCGATCCCTCAAACTTCCATTTACGAGTCTGAAGCGCTAACCACTACACACGCGGCATATTGTGTTAGCGCAAACTCTGATTATGGGAATGCATGTAGTATGAATGTTAAATTGAATATATCTTTGCAAACCTAGATTATCAATAAGGTTTTTCGTTCCGCCTTTATCAAAGTCTGGTAACAAGGTCTATCCAGCAGTACAGAAACTGGGTCTTGCTTGCAAAATTTTTTTTGCAAAGGTTTTATTGCAAATGATTATTGTACGAGGGAGTGCATTACAATTTAATTGATGACCTAGATATAATACGCCCATCTGCCACGTACGCGCAGTCTATGTCGTTATGATTAACAGAGATTAACTTTGCAATTGCGTGACTGTAAGCACTACATTGACTTTATGATTACCGACGATATGAAGACACCAAGATAACGATTGTCAAGCCAGTTGATTTAAAATATGTATATTTAACATGGTGGCTCCTTGATTGATAGGTTGGTATGCGGCTGACCACCCATACTGTAAAAAATGGTTCACTTTGCCAATGTCACCCCTGCTTCAGGGAAGGTCGGCAAGAGTTGCAGGGCTTATGTTCATTTGAGATTGGGGTTTTTATATTGTAGGTCCACATGCAGCATGTGTAAGCGCGAAATTATGCATGTCTGCTTGTGGGAATGCATTTAATATGAATCTCAAATGATACATATCTTTGCAGCTTAGATTTAGATTTAGATTTAGCTGCATCTTTCACGAAGAGGTTGCATGTGACAAGCTATTTATTTCTACAACTAAGGGAGCCGGCCTTACGCACTTCACTCACGAGTGGGCCGGTACTCATTTCTTGTGAAGGCTGAATGAAACTTGCTGATATTTTGTTTTGGATTGGAAATTAATAACCAAACGGGAAATCATTTTTGACATCCTCGGTGGGATTCAAGCCCAAGCTCTCGACGTGAAATGCCTCGGTAGCTGAAAAATCTCCGTTTCAACTGAAGTGGTTGGCGTAAGACCCGTAAAAATGAATAGGCGCATGCGACCCCTTCCGGGTTAACACAGGCAAGAAGTTTCACTATATGTGTAGCTTGGTTGCGTTGCATGTTTTCGTATAAATGGTGAATATAATTGATTATTATTTTTTTTTTTTTCAATTTAAACCAACAATTCATTTCAATGTAACGCACTTCAACTGAAGTGGTTGGCGTAAAGTCGGCCCCTTACCTGTATAAATAAAAAGATTCCACTCACCACATGCAAGACCCTTCGGGGATAACGCGGCAAGAAGCTACACTATTTGTGTAGCTTAGCTGCGTTGCGTTAAGTCGCATGCGGCGAGTGGAACCTATTTTTTTTACAGGTAAGGGGGCCGACTTTACGCTAACCACTGCAGTTGAAGTGGGGGCTTAATAGAATGCTTGCATTCCATACCGAGAGCAAGGGTTTGATCCCCACCGAGGGTGTCAAAAATTATTTCCCGTTTCGGTGCTAAAATTGCGAGTAAATTCAATTTAACTTAAGACAGTTGAGTACTCACTTACTGCAGTGGCGAAGGGTGCCATACAACTCGATCCCTATCGGCTTCCCTTTTAAAATGAGGCAACAAAGTAGTTAAAAAATATAGACACAAAGTAAAAAAATACATTTAAAATCAAAGAAACAATACGTATTTTTTCCTCATTGAAACCATGCAGTCTACTTTATTATCATTTTTGCCTCATTTTAAACGGGTAACCGATGGGAATCGAGTTGTATGGCACCCTTCGCCACTGTAGGATGTACTGGTTTTAGCAGTAAGGGTAAATAATAACCCCTTTTAATAATGGCTTTCAACGATGTTAAAAAAAAAACTTTCAAAAATTAGACTACTCCATGTTATTCTAGCCTCTTTAAAGCTGTGACTGATGATCTGATAAAATAAAGAAGAAGAGTGTGTGCGCTATTAGCAAGCACCTGTGAGATATGGGCGAAACGTCTCGGCCAATCGCCGGCGTTAATCTTTCGCGCATTTATGTTGGTATCTTGCAGAGATCGCGTGCCGATTTCAATTACAGTCTTACGCCAACTTTAATTCAACTAAGATAATGCGCGTGCGTACGCCCCGAGGGGGATCGAACCCGTGCACTCTCTATGCCGCTTTTTGTACTGCACCACCGAGCCAACACTCATACATCATGTATAATGAAAAGCTTACACATGCTGCATGTGCAGGGTCAATGTAGCAACAGTGGATCAGAGCAGTTTCTTCCAGATTTTGTTATCTAATCTAATCTAATCTAAGTTGCAAAGATATGTTACATTGGAGATTCACATTACATGCATTCCCACAACCAGACACGTACAAGTTCGCGCTTGCACATGCCTCATGTGAACCTACAACATAAAAACCAAATTTCAAATGGACACACACCCTGCAACTCTTGCCGTCCTTCCCTAAAACAGGGGTGACATTGGAAAAGGGAACCATTTATACAGCATGGGTGGTCAGCCGCATACCAACCTATTAGTCAAGCAACATACACGACAAATTACATTTTTTAAATCAATAAATAATAATACCTATATATGGACATCAGAAACTAAAACATAAAACAAATTTCACTTTACTGAACCCTAGCCGCCAACAATACATATCAACCGCCATTTCTTTCCGTCCTTACATACTTCTTTCATTTCCTCCAGAGTCATAACCTTTTTCGTTCATCATCATCATGATGGACATAAGGCAGACAAGCACTAAGATGACGTATCACTTTTGAAAAAAAAAACGGGTTCACTCAGATCAATTGAATATTGTACATTATTGCATTATAAGGAGAACGGATGATAATTTCACTGATTGGACATTTATTGCTTCTGTATTCCTCTTCCCTTCTCTCCCGATCAGGTATTTTATTGTACGGGAAATATTACTACTTGGAAAAGCAATAATAATAATAATAATAAATAACAATAATAATAATAGATAATGCATTGAGAATCATTCTCACCCAAACTGTGCGCTCTTGTATTGAAAACATAAGTGGTATTGGAAGCAGAACTGACTTGGTACAGTGGCTGGATATGAAACGTATCTTTCCGATTTGATTTCTGTAATCTATAATCTTTGTTGCAAAGATATCGTTATGTAAATATTACTTAGGTATAAACAAAATAAATAAATTGTTCTGAGGATGCCTTTTTAGGCGAAAACTGTTAGACATATTTAAAATAAAATAATAAAAAAGTGAATTAAAACAGTATATTTATTTGATTAATTATAAAATAAATAGGGTAGGTGCATATCAATTCTAGGTGTAGGATGAATTATTATTAATAAAATAGAGTAAGGAAATATTATATAAGTAATAACTGTATTGGAAGCTTTTGGAATATCATAGACGTTTCCAGGCGAAATCGAGTCTAGAAAGTTTGATAGCCGTAGCTATAAAAGGCGTAAATTGCCTGCAGGTCAGGCAGTCTCCAAGTGTTAGTAGCCGTTACAGGCCAAGTCAGCAAAAGTGAACCATACATGTGAATTGTAAAATAAATTGTGAACAAAATAAATCTCCGGCAGTTTTAATGCAGAAGACTAATATTTTAACTTAAAAAAAAACATTAGAACCCTAAAACCACAACAATATATAAGTATTAACATTCAAAGCTCATATCAAATGCATGCCCACAAACAAACACTTGTAATGGATTATTTATGTTTTCTTAAAAACAAATTACTTATTGAACACTGATTCTTTTCACTCAATATATCAATTTATTTCAATTATAGATTACTAACGTCTTTGACCCTATAGATTGTAATCCTACCTGATGATGACCTATAGGGCGGAAAACGTTAGTAATCTATAATCTGAAGACAAATAAGCACCAAAGGGATGCTTTGTGACAAACAAACTCGTAGAGGACTATTGTGGTGTGATTCACATGAAACAGCGCTTACCAAATAAATCATCCTAAGATATTGTTATGTAAATAGTAGATTAATATAGGTGTACATCGTAGGTAGTGATAGTTATTATAGTATTATGTCAAAAGTAGATTAATATAGGTGTACACTGTAGGTAGCAATAATTATAGGCCTAAGAAATCTAGAAATTAAATGATCCTTTTGTACTCTTGAAGTTGGTAGAATGTTCGCGAGTGTACTGGCAAAATTAGCTCCTAGAGACTTCTGTCACTACAGTATATAAGGAGCAAAATTGAGTGCACTAAGTCAGTGAGATAGTCGCCTTTGATTGAAGAGTGTAAGCGATACTGAACTGTGAAAATAAATTTGAGTTACTAAAAGTGTTAAAAATAAATATAAATTGTAAAAATAAATTAAGTGCAAATAAAGATCTTGATAGAAGACCTGTATGTTTTGATTTAGAGACTTTCCGAACCCAAAAACATAACAATATCTTTCGCTCTGTATAGCTATTCTTTTTATCCGTACGGTTATCTTGTCCATAGTAATAACAATTCTATCAGAAATGGATTACAGTAGTATTTTGCTGATTTGATTTCCCCTTACAATCTGTAACTGTGGGATTACCACGCTTAGTCCAGTGGCTATAGCTCCAGATTATCGACCAAAAAAAAACAGGGTTCAATTCTAAAAACAAAAATTAATTTTTTTTACGAAACTTTTCACCAAGGTTTGTTAGAATTTGAAAACGGAGCAGGAGTGTCGATAGGTAGTTAATAATGCTTGAATTTACAACCAGAGAGCTTAGGTTCGATCCCCACTAAGTGCCTGATTCGTAGTCTAGTGATTAACGCTACAGACTCAAAGTCGTGGGTTCTATTTCAGGAGAAGCACAACGAATTTTTCTTTTTTTTTCGTCGTTGACTTATAGCTTGGTATGAGGCTGACCACCCATTGTGTAAAAATGTGAGGTTTGGTTTATCTGTATGCATACATGCAGCTTGTGTAAGCGCGAAGTTACATGTGCCTGCTTTTGGGCATGCATTAAATTTGAGTCTTAAATTTCATTTTTTTTTTTTTTATTTACTTTTTTTTTTTAAGAAATCCTGTGCGGGAGACTCCCTAGATTCTAGAGACTCTAGGGGTCTATGACACTTGTTGTAGTGCCGCAGAGGTGTCGTGCTTGGTCGTCGCTACAAAGCGCCAATACTCAAGCAAGACCCGGTTGCTGTAAGGCTGGATGGACCTTTGGTGACCGGTCTTTGGTAAAGGTTTTATGAATATTTCAACCCAGCGAAGAGCAAATTTGAAAATTTAAATGGTATATTTTTTGTGCTCCGCCGGGAATCAAACCCACAACCTTCCCATTCAGAGTCCGAAGTGTTACCACTGAACTACCGACCGGTCAAGAGATGACGATAATGGTGAATTATATAAAATCACATTTTGATGGCTCCATTATCCGTTCATAGATGAAATCAATTGAATCTTTTCCGAGACTAATGCATGACAAAAAGACACACAAAAAAATGTGTCATCTGACGGCCGGAACGTCTCATCCATTCCTGTTTTTAGTTCCGTCGCATTTGACACGCGTAACCACCTTCACGATTTTGGACCTACATACATTTGGATTCGGCATTTTTTTTTAGACACTTTTTTTCTAGAATTTCTCGACCTAACAAAATGCTACTAAGCAACACACATAGTGTAACTTATTGGCGCGTTCTATCCGAAGAGGTCACATGTGGCGAGTAGAACCTATTTATTTTAACAGGTAAAAGAGCCAGCGTCACGCCACCCACTTCAGTCATAAGATTTTTTTAACCATCGATCATGTTGTAGGTAAATCTTGGTTCACTTTTGCAAATACCACCCCGGTTTTAGGGAAAGGCGGCAGGAGATGTATAGTTGGTGTAAATGTGAGGCTACGTTGATTTTGTATGCACGCATTATTCCTTGACTTATAGGTTGGTATGAGGGCAACCACCCATGTTGTAAAAAATGGTTCACTTTGCCAATGCCACCCCTGTTTCAGGGAAGGTCGGCAAGAGTTGCAGGGCTTATGTTCACTTGAGATCGGGTTTTATATTGTAGGTTGACATGCGGCATGTTTAAGCGCGAACTTAAACGTGTCTAATCTAATCTAATGTAAGTTGCAAAATATAAGTGACATTAGAGATTCATATTATATGCATTTTCACAAAACAGACATGTTTAAGTTCGCGCTTAAGCATGCCGCATGTGGTCCTACAATATTAAAACGCGAATCTAAACTGAACATACACCCTGCAACTCCTGCCGACCTTCCCTGGAACAGGGGTGACATTGGCAAAGTGAACCATTTTCTACAGCATGGGTGGTCAGCCGCATACCAACCTATAAGTCAAGGCTGCTTGTGGGAATACGTTTAATATAAATCTTAAATGTTATACATCTTTGGAACTTCAATTATAGATTATAGAAATATGCCATCTCATTTTTAGCATTCGGGATTTGTTACCAAGTGAGGGTCGAACCTTTGCCTTCTGGCTTTGAACGCAATCGAGCACAAACAACTAAGCTATCGACAAGACAATAAACCACACAAAACTCCAATCAGACGAAAATCAAAATTAAGTGTGATTTCTCCCCTTCAAATCAAACAATTGATTGCATATACGTAAGTCAGCTGATGTGAATCATATTTCCTGTTCAAATTCCATCACATTTTTACCAACTTTCGAGAAATATTTAACCGAGGTCCTTACCAGAACTAAGCAATCAAATTTGATGTTTCAATTAAATATTGATTGGAGGTTGGTGCAACAGGCCCTTTAACCACACAAAACTGAGATAAAATACATCAATTTTTTTTGTTGTCAATTTTTTTCTAATTCTTTTATTTTTAAATTACTTTAAACATTAAAAAAAGTACATTTTTTTTAAATAAATCAGTTCCGGACTTAGAGAGAGATCTTACTTATCAAACTGTATTGGAAAAAAAATTGAAAAACAACAGAAAAAACTAGCGAATTAACGTGACAAATCACTGCGAATTATATTTTTTCGATCGCATTTAGACGGCAGCTTTGTCCAGATTTGATTCACGCGTTTTTTCTGCCATTCTTTTAGCACAATAAGTCAATGCCAATTTTTCGGTGCCGTGAAAAAAACCTTTTTTTAAATTATTTATTGTTTAATTCTTTGATTTTATTTTTTTAGTCTTTTCTGGCGCTTGTGTTAAAGCCTTAATAATGTCTTTGTATTTTCATACACTTTTCTTATACCTTATAGATACATGAAAAATCACCAAATGACAAAACATCACATGAAAATACATCACTTGACAAAATAACACATGAAAAAACATTATACAAAAAAACATCACGTGACTAAACATTAGAATCAACACAAACATTTATTTTGCGTGTTATAAGTCTGATAGGGCTGACCACCCATACTGTAAAAAATGGTTCACTTTGCCAATGTCACCCCTGTTTCAGGGAATGTCGGCAAGAGTTGCAGGGCTTATGTTCATTTGAGGTTTGGATTTTATTTGTAAGTACACAATCAGCATTTGTAAGCGCGAACTACACGTGTTTGTTTGTGGGCGTACATCTGAGAGCTTTGAATGAATATATCCTTGCAACTTAGATTATTATTAGATTATTATTATTTATAAGTCCTTGGCAGCAATCGTCCAATATGGATGAAGTGCCAAACTTCCTGGACTGAAAAAAAAGTCCTGGACTTATAAATCAGTGTGAGGCTGGTTATCCCACCTGTAAAGATTAGTTATCACGATGGCGTTGCCACCCCTGATTGTAGGTAAAGGCGGCATGAGTTGTAAAATTTAGTAAAAATATGTGTATGTGTTCCATTTTCTCATGCTCTTTTTGCCGTTTTTGGTATTTTCTGTTTTGCGTTACGTGATCTTTTGCCATGTGATGTTTTTTTCATGTCATATTTTTTTTTGTGCCGATTATAATTCTGTTTTTTTTTTTTGTATGTGATGTTTTATCTTGTGGTGATGGTCATTGTGATTTACTTTCCTGTTATATTTCGTCATTGTGTTGTTTTGTCATGTGACGTTATGTCATGTGATGTTTTGTCATGTGATGTTCTCTTACTGTGATGTTCTATCATGAAAACATCATTTGTATCCCATTACCGCAGGAATATGTTATGACAAGGCTCTGAAAAATTGCAAGAAACGTGTTCTCTCACCTCGCAACAGACCGGCAAGGTAAACCCATACATCATAATACAACAACAATAACTACGGTATACAAAGAAACAAGCAAAATATGTTCGAAATGAGAAGTTTCGAACATTTTCGAATTCTCTTAATTTCTTTAAAGTTTATTTAATTTTGTATTCTTTGTATACTTGTTATCTTATGTTTGTATTGATTTCTTTTTTAGGTTCTATATTTTTAATATACCCAAACATTATTTATTATTTGTATTCCTTGACTTTAAGGTTGGTATGAGGCTGACCATCCATACTGTAAAAAAGTGGTTCACTATGCCAATGTCACATCTGTTACAGGGAAGGTCGGAAAAGTTACAATGAGTAGGTATGTTCATTTGAGGTTTTGATTTTAATTTTTAAGAATACATGCAGCATCTGTGAGCTTGAACTTACACGTGTCGGTTTGTGGGCATGCATTTAATATGAAGTTTAAATGTTAATAAATCTATTTTTCTAAATTAAAGGTTTTTGCATTTACAGAGTGAAAATTCATTGTTAATTTTCATCAAAAATATCTCTTAGTATAGAAGAGTTTTATTTTTACATTTTTGAGTTAAATTTAACACAAAAATGGGTCAATGTGGTGTCAATGTTACATTATAAAAGCAAATAATTTTAGATCGTCAGCCTCATACCAACGACTTTTTTTATGAAAAAAAACCATTAAAATACTTTAAAAATGTAATACCCATTTTAAAACGGCTAAACTTATTCTTCTTTTTGTGCCACTTCTGTTGAAGATTGGTGATCAAAATCTATCTATAATCTAAGTTGCAAGGATATTTTCATTTAAAGTTCTCCAATGCATGCCCACAAACAAACACGTGTAGTTCGCGCTTACAAATGCTGAATGTCTACTTAGAAATAAAATCCAAACCTTAAATGAAAATAAGCTCTACAACTTTTGCCGACCTTCCCTGACACAGGAGTGACATTGGCAAAGTAAACCATTTTAATAGTATGGGTATGGGTATTATGGGGATTAAGGGTATGACTCTGGAGGAAATGAAAGAAGTATGTAAGGACAGAAAGAAATGGCGGTTGATCTGTAATGTTGGCGGCTAGGGTTTATTAAATTGGAATTTGTTTTTATTTGTAAATGGATATTTTGTATTTGGATATTATTATTTAGTGATGTATAAAATGTAATTTGTCGTGTGTGTGTGTTCCTTGACTTATACGTTGGTATGCGGCTGACCACCCATGCTGTAAAAATGGTTCACTTTGCCAATGTCACCCCTGTCTCAGGGAAGGACGGTAAGAGTTGAAGGGTGTATGTCCATTTGAGATTTGGTTTTTATGTTGTAGGTTCACATGAGGCATGTGCAAGCGCGAACTTGTACGTGTCTGGTTGTGAGAATGCATGTAATGTGAATCTCCAATGTAACATATCTTTGCAACTTAGATTAGATTAGATTAGATTAGGTGGTCAGCCTCATAACAACCTATAAGTAAAAACAAAATCATCATGACTGTTAATTGAACATTCGATGCAGCGGCTCGAAACCGAGACTTGGCTCTTGTAAATGAACGAACAATGTAGAATCATTCGAATAATTTGTTTTCGAATTCTGGATATTCGAATTGGAATTGTTTTTGTTAATCCCTACCGCAGTCACATCTCTCGCGCTAACTTTGCTCGCATTTAAAACGATTCCCTTTTGATTTCAAAAACGAAACATCCTTAATGCAGGACCGCACTAGGAAATAAAAACATTAAATAACAATCATATTTAATAATATCGAAAGAAAAATAATGTAAATAAATCATGTAAATCCCAATTCCGGTGGTTCGGCCATGTCTATAATCTATAATCTAAGTTCTATAATCTAAGTTGCAAGGATATATTCATTCAAAGCTCTCAGATGTATGCCCACAAACAACATGTGTAGTTCGCGCTTACAAATGCTGATTGTGTACTTACATATAAAATCCAAACCTCAAATGAACATAAGCCCGGCAACTCTTGCCGACATTCCCTGAAACAGGGGTGACATTGGCAAAGTGAACCATTTTTTACAGTATGGGTGGTCAGCTTCATACCAACCTATAAGCCATGTGATGCGAAGAGGCAATGAACATATTGTCCAAAAAGCCCTCAGCATTCCCACAGGACCAAGAGGCAGACGCCGCCCAATGGCAACATGGCGGGCCAATATTGAAAAAGAAATGCAAAAGGGCAACCTGACAGAGGAGATGAGCCAGGATAGAAAAGTTTGGCGTCTTCGAACAAGGAGGGCCGACCCCAAATGATGGGTTAAGGGAAAGGGAAAGAAGAAGATAAAAATAATGTAAATATAAAAATAAAGTTGTCCTTCACGAGTTGGTTTATTTTCCCAAGCGCTTTCGGTGTTTTCAGATTATTATCAAGAAAACATTGACTAGCTAACCTAAAAATTACAAAACGGAATTCCGTAGAAAGATTACGGGGGCGATTGTGGAGTGAGGGAAGGGTTCTAATCTAATTTATATTAAATGCATTCCCACAAGCATGCCGCATGTGGACCTACAATATAAAAACCCAATCTCAAATGAACATAAGCCTTGCAACTCTTGCCGTCCTTCCCTGAAACAGGGGTGACATTGGCAAAGTGAACCAATTTTTTATATTATGGGTGGTCAGCCGCATAACAACCTATAAGTCAAGGAACATACATGACAAATTACATTTTTTTAAATCAATAAATAACAATATATATACATGGACATAAAAAACTAAATCATAAAACCAATTTCACTTTAACAAACCCTAGCCGCCAACATCACAGATCAACCGCCATTTCTTTCTATCCTTGCATACTTCTTTCATTTCCTCCAGAGTCATAACCTTCTTCATACAAGCTCTTCTTTTATTATGACTCTGGATATTCCATTCATTCGCAATTTCGGATATTTGGTCCATCCATACCTTTCTCGGTCTTCTTCTACCACGACATCCATCTATTCTACCAACATATACTTTCTTCATCAGTCTTTCCTCATTCATTCTCTCCATATGCCCAAACCATCTTAACAAACTTCTTTTAATCTTCACTTTCACACTTTCTTTTGCACCACATTCTTTTCTTACAAAATCATTCCTCACCCTGTCACTCCGTTTTTTCCCAATCAAACTTCTTAGAAAGGGTTAAATGTAATATTTAACAACTACAATTTTTAGTTTTCGATGTCCTTATATATTGTTATTTCGCTCCCCCAGTTCTTGTTTACTGTATACGCCAATCTTGTCAAATATGACTTTTTGATGCAGTTGTCTTAAGAATAAAATTCTACACAATCTGAGCTAAAAAAAATACGTATTTGTCTTCAAATGTGCGAGTTATTCAACATTTTCACAGACAATATTCTGTGTTCGAAATTTCAACTCAGTGCTTGTTTACTGGATACGCCACAAACGCTGATGCGCATGCGTGGCTGACGAGTGGCTGCCGTATCTGCCAATCACAGACGCGCGTGGGTGTGACGTCACACCTAAACATCGTTTTTAACCGTAGCCCGCTCGGAATTTTGAGATGAATATTTAAGTTTTCAAGGGATTCCTAAGATAAATCCTTTAAAAATTATAGTTCATAGGAAGAAAAACATCTCCCGACCATCTGCAAAAACAATTTCTGCCATTGCATTGTTCAATGTGAACGGTTAGTCGATTATATGTTGAAATGAACGTAATGGCATTTTAACATACAGGTTGCTACATTTTTAGTTCGTGAAACAGTAGGTAATTATTAATAGACAATAATTGCCATACGAGATTACAAAATGCTTAATTAGACACGTACGTGGATAACTTACAGTATATTTTTGGTACCACGACAAAATGCCCACCGATAAATGTCCCAAGACATAATGTCCCGTCCGTCCGTATATGTATGTATGCATGTACCAGCCGAAATTACAGATCATATTCTATTTTCATAAAAATTTAATATAATCTGAACAAGTATTTATGTATATATGTAACTGTAACTGTAATTCTGTCGCCATTCCACTAGGGGTGGCCAGAGCCTCTGCAGAGCTGCCTCTATAATCTATAATCTATAATCTAAGTTGCAAAGATATATTCATTTAAAGCTCTCAGATGTATGCCCACAAACCAAAAAGTGTAGTTCGCGCTTACAAATGCTGAATGTGTACTTACAAATAAAATCCAAACCTCAAATGAACATAAGCCCCACAACTTTTGCCGACCTTCCCTGAAACAGGGGTGACATTGGCAAAGTGAACCATTTTTTACAGTATGGGTGGTCAGCCTCATACCAACCTATAAGTCAAGGAATATGAATAATAAATTACATTTAAATATAAAAAAGAACAAAACCTTACAAAGAAATCTATACAAAAAAAGTCAAAAATTTCCTATGCAAAAAATGTAGCAAATGAATACACCAACATTAGAAATCAACATTGCAGATTAGCCGCCACTTCTTCCTGTCCTTGCATACTTCTTTCATTTCATCCAGAGTCATAACCTTTTTCATACAAGTCCTCCTTTTATTATGACTCTGGATATCCCATTCATTCGCTATTTCAGAGATTTGATCCTTCCATACTTTTCTCGGTCTTCCTCTACCACGACATCCATCTATTCTAGCAACATATACTTTCTTCGTCAATCTTTCATCACTCATTCTCTCCAAGTGCCCGAACCATCTTAACATACTTCTTTTAATCTTCACTTTCACACTTTCCCTTACACCACATTCTTCTCTTACAAAATCATTCCTCACCCTGTCACTTCGTTTTTTCCCAATCATACTTCTTAGATAGTCCATTTCTACTGTATGGACTTTACTAATTTCCCTTTCACTCACCGTCCAGGCTTCACTTCCATACATCAAGGTTGGCACTAGTATACCACCGTGCACCGCCAATCTAACATTTTTTGAGAGATTTTGGTTCCTGGCGATGCAAGCGGTCGCACCCAGTACACACCTGCCTTTCATTATTCTTCTTTCAAATTCACCGGCCATTCTTCCATCTTTTTCAAACTTACTTCCCAAATATACAAACTCATTTACAACATCAACATTCATTCCATTAATTTTAAATTCATAATTCATATTTTCATCATCTCTTTCAAAAATCAAAACTTTCGTCTTTCTTGCATTCAACTTCAAATTATTACCTTTCAAAGCTTCGTTCAATCTAGAGAGCATCATTTGCAATTCCACTGCTGAATCAGATACAAGGACTGCATCATCCGCATACAGTAGAACGCTTACTTTGCTCTCTCCTATCATTAATCCACAATCATCAAGTCTAGCATCTCGAACACACTTGTCCATGACTATGTTAAATAGCCATGGGCTCATCACACATCCTTGCCTTACACCCTTAAAAACTTCAAACCATTCACTATACTCACCATCAATACGAATGCAGGCCATACTATTCTCATAGTTCGCATGCACCGCATTGAGTAGAGCTCCATTCACTCCGTATGCTTTCAAAACATCCCACAACATACCTCTGTCCACTGAGTCAAAAGCCTTTTCCAGATCCACAAAGGCCGTGAATAGTTTCCCCCTCACCGACAATTGTTTTTCAACAAGTTGTCGTAGAGTGAAAATCTGATCAACACATTTCCATTTCCTCCATTTCTTCTTATTCTGCCTATCCTTACTGAAAATTGAAATTGACGTTAAATTTAAAATTAAAATCAACAAAATCTCACATGAACATAAACCTTGCAACTCCTGTCACATATCCGTAAAATCAGGGTGGCGTAAGCAAAAGCGAACCTTTTTTTTTAGCAGGGGGGGTCAGCCTCATACCAACCTATCAGGCAAGGAGCATCATTAGCAAACATCAAAACATTGAAACGTATAAAAATGTTCCATCTTTCAATAACGTAGTTCACGCACTATTTGGAAATTCAAAATAAAAACAGACTTACTTTCGTAAACATTTTACACAAGAGATAGAAAGCTACAACTTTTGTCCTAAAAAAACATATTTTCTGATATATAATTGATGTTTTCTTCAAAATAATAAAAAAAAATGCACAGAATCTGCACTCGACTTTCTTGCATAAATTAACTCACTGTATGACGAATTTAAAGCTAGAATCATTTGCCAGTTTATGCTGTTTCAAGAAGAAAAAAAAGATTATTTGGTGAGCGCCGTTTTGTGTGAATCACACCTCAAGAGCCCTCTGCGAGGTTGGTCGTCTCTGAAAAAAACGCCAATTACACAAGAAAGAACCTTGATTTATAGATTGGTATAAAGCTGACCACCCATAGTGTAAAAAATAATTCACTTTGTCAATGTCAGAGTTGCAGGCTTAATGTTCATTTGAGATTTGGTTTCAATTTGTAAGTACACACTCAGCATTTGCAAGCGCGAACTTACAAGTTTCTGTTTGTGGGCATGCAATTGATCTGAGTTTTGAATGTTAATATTTCGTTGCAACTACGATTCTCGATTATTATACATATGTACATAGATGGTCATTGAACGCTTTTGTATGCAAACTTGGACTTTGTATGGTGGGTAAACTTTTTTGTCATGTTTTGAAAAAGTAACGACTGATTATTATTGCTATTTAGAAAGTTTTAAGAATCGCAGCCTTTTATCTAATTTTAACCCTCTGATTATTACCAAACATTTTGTCTGGAAATTTCTCACTTTGTATGTGATTCACTTTTTGGAAAATATAATAATGACATCATATAAGTTATCATTATTGTCTTAAATTTTCTAAAAAGTATTTTTTTATTAACACTCTAACTGCTGAGAACTTTTCAATATATTTTTACTTTATAGCAGTCAGAAGGAGCTATAAAGTATTGTATTCGTCCGAAAAAAAAATTGAGGTTTCAACGGAAATGAGTTGTCTTGCGCCAGGACGTGCAAAAAAACCTAATTTGTCGAACCTGTCCGTCCGTATGTGTGTATGTCCCAGCCGATACTACTAATCACAGAGACACCAATTTTTAGATTTAGAGAATTGACAACCACAAATTTTGATGAGCCGACCGGCATGGGATCACCCTGAAAATTCAAGATGGCTGCCATACAAAAAAAAACATAAAATTGCACTTTTCTCAAAAACAGCTCCAAGATTATTTTTTTGCAGTGTGGTCGTTGCTCAAATTTTTACTAAAAAAATTAGGTATGGCAACACTCTTGCAAACCTGGGTCTATGGGTTGCCATCTGAAATTTTATGTTTTTTTTTGTATGGCAGCCATCTTGAATTTTCAAGTTGGTGTAATGCCGTGTAATTCATATTTAAAACATGTTCAAAAGAGTTGATGTTGCCAAAATTTGGTATCTCTAAGTCTAATACTTTGGAAAGTGACACACATACACACGCACACACACACACACACATACAGACGGACGTTTTTGAAAGATAGTGTTTTTTGGCATGTCCTGCACCAGGACAACTCATTTCCGTGAAAACCTCGAAAAAAAAATTTCACACCAAATCAATACTTTCTTTATGATGATGATGAGTTGATGATTTCTTTATAGCACCATTTCGTGAAAAAAATGAAATTTTTAGTCTTCAGCTAGAGCAAGAAAGTAAAAAACAAAAAAAAACCTTAAAGAAAATAAAAAAATATTTTGATAATAAACTTCTCTCTTCCATCTCTTTGGTAACACTAGAGTTTTAATAGGAAAGGAAGGAAGTAAAGAAATAAATAAAAGTCAAATGAAAGTTCAATAGCCTACTGTGTAATATGAATTAAATAAGTACAACAAATATAATGTGCGGTGAAGAAGTGACTGGAACACCCTTTATATGTGATTTGGCGCATAGAGTAAACAAGCACTAAAAGATTGTTGCGAGCGTCCGGTCAATCTCAAGATCGTTTTACTGTATATCCACTTTACGAAATTTCCGTTGCGCATCTTTGACGTATATCCATTTTAAAACGCCTTTTTTTAGTATTAAACGTAACATTATTATGATTTTTACCGATTATTATAGTGCCAGACCTGCAGTACTTTCGGTAAAATAGGAAATTGAATTACGATTTTGTCAATTACAATAACAAAACACAAAAACATTGCTCCTGTAAAATTAGCTCAATGGCGTTTACAGTAAACAAGCACTAAGGCAGCGATTTGTTGATTTAAAGAGTGAAATTTGTCGTGTATGTTCCTTGACTCATGCTCTAAAAATGGTTAACTTTGCCAATGTCACCCCTGTTTCAGGGAAGGACGGCAAGTGTTGCAGGGTGTATGTCCATTTGAGTTTGGTTTTCATGTTGTAGGTTCACATGAGGCATGTGCAAGCGCAAACTTGTACGTTTCTGGTTGTGAGAATGCATGTAATGTGAATCTCCAATGTAACATATCTTTGAAACTTAGATTAGATTACATTAGATTAGACAATATCGACAAAGATAAAATTGAATAAGTGACCTAGCAAGCTAACATGGGTTCTTCAGATAAATGGACTTTTTTCTTATTTTCTACGAGAGAAAACACTACAAAAGTGTGAAAATCCTGTAGTGTAGAAGTTTGTCATGAGCACTTCCTTATAATTAGTTCACTTACTATGAGAAGTTACACACAATAATATGTTTTAACCACGATTTCTCAAATCAGTGCAACGTCGGTGTTATGGCCGAGGGGGCCAAGCGGGCTGATCTTTATAACGTGTATGGAATAGAATAACGTTGTTTCGATCCCCGCCTGGGTCATTTGACCCTGGCTCAACAGATGTTATTGGGTTATTATTAATTAATAATTCATTAAAATACACAATAATGAATTATTAATTGATGATATTTATATCTGTTTCTGGCCAGGCAGAATGGGTTGGTGAGTTGCATTCCTCTTCACAAATCTATTTTTTTTTAGTTAAAAAAATAGTTTAAAAAATATATATTTTCCTAATCCGCCCCTTGCTTTCGTCCTCTCGGGCGTTCTATAAATATTTAAATTGCACAAAAAAGCCATTAAGTCCGCGCTCGTACCCAGGCACACAGCAAGCATGTCTATGCGCGGACCTGCAGGTCGCAGGGCCCGGGATGTCACTCAAACGGAGCCCACTTAACACTGCGACTGACAGGCAATATTGTATGCAAGGCTTGCCCACAGCAACGCTTAAAAAAATGCTAGTAACTTTTAAGCAGGAGAGTGGACATCTCATATTGAGCTAGTAAGTTGTCCTCTTATGGCCAGTTAGTTTGGCTTATCTGCAGAGGAAATGTGGAAGAAAAAAGAGGAAAAATAAGACCGACAAAAATATGGTTGGATCCGATCGGTGAAATTGTGAAAGAATGGGATATGTAAAGCGGATTTAATAGTAGGAAATGTATGAAAAAGGTGATAGATATTGTTATGTAAATATGAAATATAAATATTTAAAATAAGTAGGTATTAGTTATGGGAATTCTGTATTGTATTGTGTGGGTAGGAATCATTGAATAAAATACGTGCAGCATCGAGAAATAATAATTACTATGCCTTTCTGGAACTGTCTAGCAAATATAGGGCTAGATTGTACTGTTTTAAAGATTATAAGAAGGGTGCCAGTGGCTTGCAGGGCGAGCAGTATCATACGAAATTTACAAACACATAGAACTAACTTGATCAGTGAACAGAAACCAAGTGGAATAGTCGAGAAAGCTTTGTGAAAATAAATTATTTAAAAGTGTAAAATAAACAACTGTATAAGAAGACCTGTGTATTTTAATTTGAAAGACTTTTGAACCCTAATTTCGTAACAATATGAATGAAATGAAAGAGGTTTGCAAGGATAGGTAAAAAATGAGGCAAATTTGCAGAGGCTCTGGCCACCTTTGGCGGAATGGCGACAGAGTAATAGCTAAAGTGATTCAAAGATGACCTTTCAACGACATTGTCTTAAGAATCATATTCTACACAATCTGTACTCTTAGCACGAGTTGCAAAACTTGAGTAATGTAAAGTTTACGGCAATTATTAAAGAGTGATTTCCCCCAAAATTTGCCGTTTTTGTTTGTTTAAACTTGATTTTCTTCATCACTGTAACTCTTTTGCTAAGACCATAAAGTGTAAGAAACAAAAACGGCAGATTTTGGGAGAAATCCCTTTTTAATATTTTCCGTAAACTTTACTTTTCTCAAGTTTTGCAACTCGTACTGAGCTAAGAAAATAAACGTTTGAAACGAGAATATGAGGGTGGTTTTAAATACTTTTAAAAACAATGTCTAGTTTTCATTAGATACATTGGTCCAGTATACATACAAAGATTGCTATTTTCTACGAGAGATAACATTAAACAAGTGTGAAAATCCTGTAGTTTAGAAGTTTTTCATGAGCACTTCCTTATAATTAGTTCACTTACTATGAGAAGTTACTCACAACAAAATGTTTTATCCACGATTTCTCAAATCAGTGAATCAGCACTTTTATGGTGGTTATATGTAGCTTACTTGCATTTATTAAGAATCGGACTTGAAATCTACTCACCCAATTCACTCTCTAAATTTTAAGGCACCGTGCACACCATCCACATCTCCCAAGGTAGCTCATTCAGGGAGGTGTCAAGTGGTCACTTTGCATTACTGTGCCTTACCAGTGCTAACCCTCCGTCGGTTGAAACATTGTAACGTTTTGGTTCGGAAAGAATGTAGCAAACAATACCCAAAATTTCATGTTGCTGTTCCAAGCATCTACTCTAATCTAATCTAAGCTGCAAGGATATGTATCATTTGAGATTTATATTAAATGTATTCCCACAAGCAGACACGCATTATTTCGCGGTCACACATGCCGCATGTGGACCCACAATATAAAAACCCCAATCTCAAATGAACATAAGCCCTGCAACTCTTGCCAACCTTCACAAAACATAACAAAACAGGCAAAACAACACATAACAAAGCTGCAAAGATATGTTGACAATTAAGGCTCATATTAAATGCATGCCCATATACAGGCACATGTAGGTTCAGGCCTACACATTCTGCATGTGCGCATACAAATAAACAAAGCCTTACATGAACATAAACCTTGTCACTCCCGGCGCCTTTCTCTGAAACCGAGGTGTCATTGGCAAAAGTGAACCAATTTTTACAGCACGGGGGGTCAGCCTCATACCAACCAATCAGTCAAGGAGTTAGGTGTTGGTTTGCAATTGTGCTGTTCTATCCTATCACCGTTATCTACTATCCTACAGGGAAGACCTCAATAAACTAGAAAAGGATCACTTACAGTGGCGAAGGGTGCCATACAAGCCGGTTCCCATCGGCTTCCCTTTTAAAATGATGCAACAAAATAGTTTAAAAAAATACAGGCACAAAGTAAAAAAATACATTTTAAACCAAAGAAACAATACATATTTTTCCTCCATTGAAACCATGCAGTCTACTTTATTATAATTTTTTCCTCATTTTAAACGGGAAACCAATGGGAATCGGTTTGTGTGGCACCCTTCGCCACTGATCCCTTATCGCATTTGAATCAGTAAATTTCGCGAAAAATGCGTGCATTTTTGCACAGGTTCGACCAACGAAGGGTTAATATACCTCTCACACCAAGTATAAAAACTTTACATTTAAGCCCATCCACAGCGTTTACCAAAAAAATCTATGAAAACTAAATCACTCACAAGAGGCACTGCTTATGTTGGTGTGTATATTTGTATGATAAACGCTACGGCTAAGTTTTAACGTCGTGTTTTTGATACTTTAGGCCTTGGACTTAATAAGAGAATAACTTCGCGTCAGTGGAACCTAGGGGTTGTACTAATCATGTGTCAACTCGTTCCCTCAGTGCTTGTTTGTCTTATGTCCATCAGAGGTAATTTCACACAAGCAATGTTTTTATATGCACTGGACCACAGTGTCTAATGAATACTGGACATTGATTTTGAAAATATTTAAAAAATAACGCACACTTCATGTTTTACGTTTTTTTCTTAGGGGCCGTCCATATATTACGTCATTCAAATTAAGGAGGGGGAGTCTGGTCTGCGGATGATGGCAAATGACGCACGAGTACCAAAAGTGACGTCGTTCTTGTAAATACCAATTTCTACAAAATATACAAAATATTATGTAATATATATAACATTATTAATTATTCAACGCATCCATTATTACAGAAAAAGGGGGGAGATGTCATTAGATAATGACTATAGGATGATTGTAAGGGGGGGGGGTCGAAAATCGGCAAAAATCGATGACGTAATTTATGGACGGCCCTTAGCTCTGATTGTGTAGAATTTGATTCTAAAGACAAATTCTCTCAGAGATCATCTTTGAGTTTGCAACTACGAAGGCAACATCATCCAATATTTAAAACATCACAAACATTTTAAAGAATGAAAAAAAAGGATTTTACTCCAGGAGTGTACAGGGTCCCTTGCGAATGCGGAGCCTTTTATATTGGACAAACCATACGTAGCATCAACACCCAGTTGAAGGAACATATTGGTGCAGTTAAGACGAATAACCCGAACAAGTCTGCTATTTGTGAACATTCACAGAAAGGGGTGAATCATCTTATCAGATTTGATAAAACAAAGATTCTATCTAAAGAAAGATTTCTCATCCCCCGACTTGTGAAGGAAGCAATCGAAATACACAGGCACCCCAACTTCAACAGAGATGACAGCTACAAACTTTCCAGTATATGGAGGCCAGTACTAACTTCTATGATCCACCCTTTCATTAATTGGACGATTTCACAAGAAGACATAATATCGTCCTTCTGTACAACTGAGGCTATTGCGACATCTATGGATGTATCACCGAAGGTTAATGAAAGTGCCTACAACCTTCGGCTTCGGTCAAACAACAATAATTCAACAGTTCGTGGTTCCTCTTTGTAGAGGACACACGTCTCCTGAGGACGTCAGATATGCCTCCGACGAAACGTAGAAAAAATCGTTTTTCTCTTTTGCACGGTCAGTAAAATCCATTTTTTTCATTCTTTAAAATGCATAACGACCGTAATCATAATTTAAAATCTTTAAACATCACAAGCAATGAAATAAACAGGGATTGTTGGCAATATAAGTGGGTTTATTAACAGATCAAACAAATACAAGTTTAGTAAGATGTTTGTATATAATTTCATATCTTATTTAATAATTATTATGTGTTATATTATATATAATGCATGAATAAGAACATATCTACAATAAGTATTGGATACCTCATCTAAAGATTGGCAGGTAACATTAGATAACTCATCCAAAGTTCGGTGGGTTGCGTTAGATAACTCATCCAAAGATCGGAAGATAACCATAGATAGCTCATCTAAAGATCATAAGGTAACCATAGAGATAGCTCATCTAAATGTCGTAAGATAACCATAGATAACTCATCTAGAGATCATTGCACTACCATAGATAAATCATCTTAAGATCGTAATACAACCAAAGACAACTCATCTATAGATTGTAACATAACCATAGATAATTCATATAGAGATCATTATATTACCATTGATAAATCATCTTAAGATCGTAATGCAACCAAACAAAGCTCATCTATAGATTGTGGGATAACCATGGATAACTCATCTAGATATCATTGTATTACCATATATAATAGATAAATCATCTTAAGATCATAATACAACCATAGATTAGTCATCTAAAGTAATAATTCATCCAAAAAGTAGTTAGATAAACATAGATAGCTCATCTAAAGACCGTCAGATAAACATACTTTACTGAAATAAGATTCGTTAGATAAGTCATGTAAAGTGTGTTAGATAATATATCTAAAGTTATATTTATATATTGCATTCAATACTTTATCAAAAGTTCGTCAGATTTCTAATCTAAAGATCCTTAGACAACTCATATAATGTTTGATGGATTACTTTTGTTAAATAATCTAATGTTTGTTAGATTATTTCATATAATTGATCTAAAGATAATAAGATAACATTAGATATACCTCTTAAAAAGTTTATTAGATAAAATTTCTGAGGTTTGTTATATGGCTCATGTAAAGTTCGTTAGATAACATATCTAAAGTTTGACAGATGACATCAGATAACTTATCTAATGTTTGCCGTATTACATTAGATAACTCTCATCTACAGTTCGGTAGATTATATTTATATACTCCGAGATATGCAGAAACAGCTATTAGGTGAGTATTTAGTTACAAACTAGAGACCACAATTGTAAACATTCCTCAGCTTCAAGTTTATTTCAAACAAAAAATATTTTTTCATACATTTTTTTTCAATTTCAATGAAAACTCGGCGCTTAGAAATGTTTATAATAATGGTCCTTAGTGGGCTTAGGCCTTCATCACATATACATACATAGTTCTTCCTGTACTGCCTTTATTTATTTTACAAAAAGTTATTTTTTTATAAAACAATTGCTTCTTTTTGTTTTTATTGACCATTTCTTATTCAAAGTTGCTCGAAATTGCATTATTTTAGTAGTTGAATGAGTTGTTGTTAAAGAAAAGTTCACTTTTGCTCAAAGCCCATCAAGGTCTCCTGTGGACCCTGGTTAAAAGCTTTTTTTTCATTATTATTTTGTGTTACGTATTTATATTACACACCCTAACTAGCACTCGACACACCTTCATACATAAAATAATCTGCTTTTTTATTATTAATTTTGTATTCTTGCACAATTTTTGTGGATATTATTTTCCTGATGATAGTTTTAAAAATGTATAATTATTAAAAATTTAAATAAAGGCAGTACCTTTAAAAGGAAAAACTCTCCAGAACTCTTTTTCTTCTTTTAGTTCAGTACTAATTGACGGCATTATCAATTATACAATTTTTCCTTTTTACATTTTTTTTTTAAAAACCAACTAGTTCGATCCATATCTACACCATCCCTAGTATTTTTACAATTTTATTTGTTTGTTAACTTCTATTTTATTGATAAACAAAAGATAAATATAAATATTTAAATTATTGTGATGTCAATTGTTTTTTTTTTTGAAAAATAAAAATAAATTAGAGACAAATAAAAAATCAGCTAGGTAGAAAAACTAATCATTTACAATTTTATTTTTAAAGACAAATAATTTTAAAGAGTTAATTTATGTGACATTTTGAAATTTGTGTCATTTTAAACTTTTCTGCGATTATTTTTAAATTTAAATTAATTTATTGTTTTAGAAATACAAAATTAAATTTTTTAATATTTTTTTCAAGCAGCTAAAAATACTCTACTATCAAATACAAAATTGATTTTTTCTTAATTTTAATTTAAAAAAAGTGAGGAGAAATTTTAAAATCAAAATATTTTTTACTACAATATTTTTTAGCCTGTGTGTGGTGTGCAACCTATTTTTAAACTCCATAAAGCGATTTAAAAGTAATTGTTTTTTTTTATACATTTTATTGACTTTCAACAGAAAAAGTGTGAATACTTAGTATAAAAAATATATATTTCTAAAGCGATATGCTGAACGTATTTTTTTAATTAACTACAAAAAAAAGTGATTATTTTTTTAATTTACAAAAAAAATGTCGTTCATTTTTTTATACAAATGCATTTTAATCAAAATTTGAATCTATATTAGCGATGTCTACATTAAATAAATAAATAAATAAAAAATCTAGAATTTATTATTGAAAAATTAAAAAGTTTTTTTCTAATATTTTCATATCATCATTGACAAGCTTTTTTAGGTATTTAATATAAAGTATTGTGAATTTGAAGATATCATATTTTTACATACAAAATATTGCAATCAATAAGTAAAATACATAATATTAATTTAATGGTTTTTATTTATTTTGCATAGCTTTTAATATACTCTATCATTTGTCTATTTTCAACGTTTTTACTGCTATTTATAATTTTCAAACAACATTATCGCTGCATATTAAATAAAATAAACAAGACCAAAGCAAAATTATAAATAAATTAATAATCTTTTATAGTTTAAAATTTTTTGAGGAACTCAAAAACACTGTTTATTTTCACATGAATATATTTAAAAAGATTACAATCTTTAGAGTAAGTTACTAACGTTTTCGACCTAGAAGGTCATCATCAGGTATCATATCATATCAGGTGATACCTGATGATGACCTTCTAGGTCGAAAACGTTAGTAACTTACTCTAAAGATTGTAATCTTTTTAAATATATTCATGTGAAAATAAACAGTGTTTTTGAGTTCCTCAAAAAATTTTAAACTATGACAGTATGAATTTTCACAGTGTTAATACACAAACAATACAAAATATAATAATCTTTTTATTTAATATGAAGCGAAAATGTATATTTTTTTGTTCTATTCCTTATCATAGACAATATTTCGTTAAACACTGTGAAACATTTAGATTCAAAGCGAAATCATTATATAAATTTAGTGTTTACGAATTTCAAATCACGATTTATGAATAAGCCGATTGCAATACAACCATAATTTTACTTTTAATTTTTGGAAAACATTTATTAATTTATTCATATTTTTAAAACATTATCTTTTCAAATACAGTATAATTAATGTTTCATTTTTTTTTACAGTAGACATCAATGTAAGCATGACTTCAGACGATCCGTTTTATGGTTCATTTTAAAACAAATTTAAGCCGATGAACCTTGGTCAAACTAATTTCTACAAATCATAATTCCTTGACTTATAGGCTGGTATGAGGCTGACCACCCATACTGTACAAATTGTTTCCCTTTGCCAATGTCACCCCTGTTTCAGGGAATGTCGGCAAGAGTTGCAGGGCTTATGTTCATTTGAGTTTGGATTTTATTTGTTAGTACACAATCAGCAGTTTGTTTGTGAGAGCTTTGAATGAATATATCCATGCAACTTAGATTATAGAGATTATAATATATTATAGATAAGTCATCTGAAAATCGTTAATGGATTCATTATGTCATTTGATAAAAAAATAATTTAGAAATGAACGAAAAATTACAAATATTTCATCGAATTGTTCATTCACGTAATTACGAATACGTTGAATAAGTTGAAAAATATCAAAAATTTATCGCGAATGTTTTTTTTTAAATCATTTAATTTTGAAAACATGCTCTTTTCTGGGTTGCAAAATTCAAATCCATCCAGCCTCAAAGCAATAGGCTGTAGCTTGAGAATCGGCGCTTTTATAGACATGACCAGGTTTGTACGACCCTCTTGAGGTGCGATTCACATGAAAACAACGTTCATAAAATACATCATCCTAATTATATTCTAATAAAGATTTAGAGGGCTCTTAAGGTGTGATCACACAAAAACAGCGCTCACCAAATAAATCATCCTAATATTATTATTAAGATGTAGTAAACTGTGTATTCGTAATCTAAAAAACACAAAACTTCTCTTCTAGATAATTGCCGATAGTTTTTTTTTTGGTAATTTTTACACTCAGCAAAGATGATTAAAAACATGAACGTTGCACACACGGTTCATTCACTTAAATTTGTCTAAAAAAAAATTAAGCGGACCGTCTGATGTCGCCTTAAAACAAAATAATAAATAATATCGATGTAATCTAAAAATCTATTTTTTAATTATTTTTAAATAATATCATTTAATAGCGTTCTTATGTATATATGTTTTTTTTAATAAAAATTATATATTTTTTTCATACAAGCAACAATATGATCCTCCCAAAAACGTAGGTTGACAACAACTGGCCAAATATAATATTTATAATATGTTATAACTTTTACTATCTACTTTTATGTATATAATAATCATACGACAGATATTATAAACATTCCCAAGCGTCAAATTAATATAAAAATAATGTATATTCTCACATTTATTCACGATTTCTCATATTTTTACTCAGAATTGAGATCTTACAAAAATACTGGAGAAAGTGACGCAGAGGTTCTCAATTCTAGTGAAAGCTGAGTGAACCATGCCGGTATTAAGATGTTGCACCGAAAAATAAATCTTGAAGCTTGTTTTTTTTATTTCAAGTAACTCGAATGATACAAAACATTAATTATTTGTATTCATTTAAATGTTTGTTAGATCCAGTTGATAACTCAGTTGGTAGAGCGCTTGCGTTCAATGCTAGAAATCTATGGTTTGATCCCCACCAAGGGTGTCGGAAATGATATCCTGTTTCTGTGTTTATTTCAAATCTATAACTAAAATACCGGCAAGGTTCACTCAGACATTACGAAAGGCCAATTTTAAGTGAAATGATTGACGTAATTTTTCGCCCACCTATCCTGTGAAAATAAATAAGTTTCAATCGTCATATCCTTGACTTAAAGGTTGATATTTGGCTGACCACCCATACTGTACAAAATGGTTCACTTTGCCAATGTCACTCCTGTTTCAGGGAAGGTCGGCAAGAGTTGGGGGGTATATGTTCATTTGATAGTTGGATTTTTATGTCGAACTTATACGTGATTTGTTGTGAAAATGCATTTAATGTGAATCCCCAATGTTACATATCTTTGCAACTTAGATTAGATTAGATAAATCACATGCGGGCCCTTCGGAGACAGCTTTGGGGATAGAAAGACACGAGGCACAGAAGTTGCACTGTATATGCAGCTTGATTGCGTTTTTTAATTAGTTTGACGCTCAGGATTGTTTATAGCATCGATCAAGGGTTGCGCTTAGAGCCGATACAAATGCAGTGCTCTGCACACAACCCGCTCTAATGAGTAAACCTAACTTTACAATAATTTGGTGATTGATTGTGGTGTGAATGTGTGTTCAGAACAGAGGAGCCTAGAAGAAATTACCTGAAAAATAATCAAATAAATATTAGTATTAGAAGATACAATAAAAAAATATAGGAGTAAAATTTCGTCTTATTGCATATAAAAAAATAAACAATTTACAATTGGATAAAAACAGAGTTTTAATTCACTTGTTTATAAATAAGTGAATGAAAACTCTGTTTTTATCCATTTGAATTTTTAAATAATTAAAAATGGACTTTCACTGTGTAAATAGATTTACACTTAAAAATATAATTAATTGTATTAACCACACAGTTAGGTAATTAAACTCTTCCGGTGCTATTCTTAGACATTTGAGTCGTCCGTTGAGCTCACGCTTTGACAAACTAATGACGCATTTGTATGAAGACCTGTCAATCCAAGATGGCCGCAAGTGAACAGCTGATTAGCCTTCAAACAAATATTACCAAAATTAGGTCCGGTTTTTGCCAATGATCACAATACAGTCCGGTTGATAGCTCAGTTGGTAGAGTGCTCGCATTCTACCCCGTGAGCTCGGGTTCGAATCCCACCAAGGAGGGTGTCAGAAATGATTTCCTATTTCGGTGTTTATTTCAAACCCCATAATAAAAATACCGGCAAGGTTTACTCAGCCTTCACAAGAAATGAGTACCAGCCCCCTCGGGAGCTGGGAAGCCCCCACTTCAACTGAAGCGGTTGGCGTAAGGCCGGCCCCCTTACCTGTAAAAATAAATAGGTTCAACTCGCCACATGCGACCCCTTCGAGGATAACGCGGCAAGAAGTTACACTATATGTGTAGCTTAGTTGCGTTTTTTTTTTTTTTAGGTAGGTAAGAATGACCGTGGTGATGAGACTTCCAGCCCAGGCATCATCAGTTTGTCCAAGTGTGGGCTCAACGGACGACCAAAATGTCTAATAATTGCAGTGTTCGTATATTAGATGAACCGTTATGGGAGAATTTACATAATTCTCAACGTTCAGGAGACTTCCTTTTTGTACGACGACTGAGGATGAACTAAAAAAAAAAAACTGAACTGATTTTGTTAAACAAAAAATTGTCACCAATTACTGCGTGTTCTGGGTCGGAGATGATAATTTTGATTTAGTAAGTCACAAAAATCATCACATTTATTTCGTTTTATTATTTAATTTTTAATTACCTAACCGTGTAGTTTTTGTAATTGGCAATATGTCAAACGACCATAATTCCAAGTTAAGCTTAACAAAGGAAACAATGTCATGAAAGTTGGTGTATTAATTTTATTTTTTATTTGTCTGTTTCCAAAATCCACTGCCTACTATGAAAAAGTGTTTTATTTATTTTTGTTGTCATGAGATTAGAACTCCGTTTACAAAACGGTTCCATGACAGAACGGCACAGTGACAACACAACACATGACAAAACATTACAATAACAAAACATCACAATGACAAAACATAACATGAGAAAACATTACATAACTAAAACATGACGTGATCTGATGTTTTTTCCATGTGTTGTTTTGGCATTGTGATATAATTTCTGTGTTGTTTTGATAATTATAATGATGTCATGTGGTCATATGAGGTTTTGACATGCGATATTTGGTAATGTGATGTTCTGTTATGTGACATTTTCACTTTATAGTGTCGAGAGGAGTGTAGATTTATATATTTGTATGCTCGAGTAAAGTACTCTTAACGAATGTGATTGATTTTTTGTTGTTCCTATTTCCGCAATATCTTGAAGATATCGAGTTCATCCTCAGTCGTCGTGCAGAGAGGATGTTCTCCTGAAGACGTTGGCTACGTCACCGACGAAACGTTGAGAATAATGTAAGTTCTCTCTAAACGATTCGTGAAATATTCGAGTTAAATTAAGTTTTGAAATTTGTTTAGTTTTAAAATTAATATAATTTTCAAAATCTTGAAGATAAACAAACAACAATTTTGTCAATCGTAACTTCCGGATTTCACCATCGCCAACATATTTTAAAATGACGATTTCTCAAAAGCACATATTATGAAGGTAATAAACATTTGGAAACAGACGAAATTATTGCAATTTGGTGTGATATAAACTTTTTTCAATACATGGAATCTCCTGGGTGAAAATAACGGATTCGAAGGACCAGATTGTCCGGCATTTATAGTGGGCGAGTGCCCCACCAGAACATCACTTAGTGTTTGTTTTTTTTATGTCTGTCTGAGTAATTTCACATGAGCAATTGTATTTATAGTGAAACAATGTGTCATATAATATGACAACTGGAAATTGATTAAAAATATTAAAAATAACTCTCACATTATTGTGTTCTACGTTTTTTTCTTGGCTCAAATTGTGTAGAGTGTGATTCTTGACAATGTCATTTAAATGTCATCTTAGAATCAAATGACAGATAAGCCAAAACAGCACTGGAAAGATGACTGAAGACACCATCTTGGCTTAAAAACCTTCAAGAAGCCACGCCTGGAGTAGAAAAATGGATGGAGATTAGAGAAAGAGGGGCTTTTCTATTTCACAAAAAACTGTGCCCAAAAAATAAATCATAGAAATGTCTACTTATGATGAAATTTTGTCTTAAAATAAGGCATAAATTTTTATGTTATTTTTTCTTAGTATTTTTTTTTGCATTGAAAGAAGCTTATACCGTTTGTCAGATGCGTGAACTTCGTAGAGGCAAATAAACACAAAAATAAAATTCAATTAATTTGTCTTTGAAAAATAGGACATACTATTATTTTCAATAAAAATATATGTATATATATCTTTCGAACAAATAAAATATGACATATTTTTCTAAGGCAATTTCAAGGTAATATACCTAATGTAGTTAATTCTTGGAATAATCCAAAAAAAAAAAAAAATTAATTTAATTTTAGTTCTTTTATTGGCCTCTATTCAGTGCACGCATTTTTTATACATATATATTTGTGATTATTTGCAGAATTGGTGAACTATTTTCTAATCTTAGGTGCCTCATACAATAACAAATATGTGATTTCCAATTTAATTTGCTTAAAATAAAAATTCAGCCATTAAATTTATTTCTTAATTTATTTAAAAAAAACAACAACAATTTTATGATAATACCGAATCATTCATTTTGTTTGCATGCTTTAAATCAATGTTTGCCAAACTGTATGTTTACTATAAAGGGTCACTCCATGTTAACAGAGAAAATTAAAAATGTAATTTTATTAAAAAAAATTGTCTTTATTATTTAAAAAATTTAAATGGAAACAAAGTTTTAATTCACTTATTTATTTCTTTTTTGCTCGAATATTTTCGCCTAATGAGGCATCTTCGGGAGCAGAATAGTTACAAATATATTTTTATAAAATAATTTTCAAAACAATAAGTGAATTAAAACTTTGTTTCCATTTAAATTTTTTAAATAATTAAAAATGGACTTTCACTGTGTTTATAAATCCACCCTAAAAAATATATTATATAAAATTGTCTTAAATTGTGTATGTTTTTTTTTAAGTGAAATCTATCAGGTTCTTTTGATGTATTTAAAATAAATATATGAAAATTATTAATTATTAATAATTTAGAGGACACACGTCTCCTTGTAGAGGACACACGTCTCCTGAGGACGTCGGATATGACTCCGACGAAACGTAGAGAAAATTCTTCTCTTTTGCACGGTCAGTAAAATCCGTTTTTTTTCATTCTTTAAAATTATTAATAATTGTACAATTTTATAAAGCGCCGTTTAGTGGCACACACTTGTAGGACGCTTGTTTTTTGTAATCAATTTAAAAAAAACAACTAAAACAAGTACTACCCGTTAAGTTATAAATATTTAAAAGTAGATAAATTATTATTATCTTGTAAAAAAATGAACTCAAGATAAAAATAAAATAATATACAAGAAAACGATTTTACATCTTACTTTTTTATTAGTGTGACAAAACTTTCAATAAAAACATCTAGGTAAATCATTTTTACTTTCAAATGAGACAGAAAGTTGTGTGAAACAAATACTTGTTTAAAAAAAATATTGAATTATTTCAGAACTTTGGGAATTTATTGCGTCAACAATAAATTGTCATTTGCCGAAAAAAATGTAAGTATTATAAAGTCCTAAATATCATTATTATTTTTTTGATTAATTAAAAGTCAAACGATAATTGGAATAAAGTTTAATGTGTCATTTTAAAATTATAATTAATAAAATGCATTTCACATGGAGTGCCTCTTAAAAGTAAAATTTGTAAGTTTGGCAAACACTTTTTTTCAATATTTTTTTTTTGGTTTTGGTTTTTGAACAATTCTAGGACAAAATCACTTGCATTTACTAGAAACTTCTACCACAAAACGTATACATATATAATGCATGTGCCATCATATTTATTTCATATATTTACGTACGGGAGACGTCTGGAGACGTAAGCAGTTTTTGTTTTTTAATGTCTTCAGACTGAAAAAAAGAGAAAAAATGCAAAATTGTTGTCATTAAAGCATGATGAAATAATTATAATAAATTTTCAATGGTTATTTTTTTATATATTTATTTATCAATATCAGACACCTAAATTCAATAAAATAAATTAATAAAAAAAGGAAACAAAGTATTTTTGATATGTTTCTAAAGGTGATGTTGGACGGTCCATTTTTCATTATTTTTTTACAATTTGTATCTTTTCGAAAGTAATACATTCAACAAATGAAATACTTAAGGACCGAAAAAATGGCAGTTGATTTGCAATATTTTCGATCGATGCTCTAAATTTTCTATGCATTAAATTTTTTGTTACATAGTTGAATATAAACTTGATGTATTCCTTGGCTTATAGGTTGGTATGCGGCTGACCATCTATGCTGTAGAAAATGGTTTACTTTGCAAATGTCACCCCTGTTTCAGCAAAGGTAGGCAAGAGTTGAAGGGTGTATGTCCATTAGAGATTTGGTTTTTATATTGTAGGTTCACATGCGGCATGCGCAAGCGCGAACTTGTACGTGTCTGCTTGTGAGAATGCATGTAATGTGAATCCTCAATGTTACATATCTTTGCAACTTAGATTAGATTATATTTAGATGTCGCGGGTATGGTCAGAGAGATAAGGCGTCGGTACTCGAATTTGCGTTATTGAGACAATCGCAAGTTTGAAACCCGCCTGCGTCGTGTTTTATCGAACAATGACTTTCTCATTGGGTAGTTATTAATTGATAATTCATTTTAAAATAATAATATAATGAATTATTAACTGATAATGTTAATACCTGGTCAGGCAAAATAGGTTGGAAAAATTTTCCTCCTCACAAACCAGTTTTTTTTTAAATAAAAATGTTTAATTTGATTGGTATGAAGCTGACCCACTACCCTGTAAACAAATACTTTTTGAAAAATTTAATTGTTCATGAACGAAAAACGGACTATCAGACATCACCTTTGGATCATACTCAAATCTGCATGTCTATTGTAAAAATTTTAAAAGCTCCTGTGAAATTGTAGTAAAAGAAATTCATATCAAAAATCAATTATTTTTGTAACTTCATTTGATATAATTGCTCACCGACATATTTTTTATTCAACAGTTTTCATTATTTCTTACAGTTACAATTTCAAAGAAGCTAACAGAAAGCTGTGTAAACACACCTTTACAAATAAAAAAATATTTCATCGAACTTCGTACTTTTTATTTTTTTTTACAAATTATGAAACAAGATCTTGGAAACTAAGAAAATAATGTGTATAAAAATGGTATTTTAAAGTTTTTTTTATAAATCATTGTTGCAAATAAACCTACTGCAACAATTAAATTATTTAAGGTAAGTAAGTATATATATTTTTTTAAATAATCACAAAAGTTTATTATCGGTACTGTATAGAAATCTTTTGCTTGGTTCTTATGAAAATCGAAAAAGGTTATTTTATTTTAATAAAATACAATTTATGTATTAGGGGCCGTCCATAAATTACGTCATCGATTTTTGCCGATTTTCGGCCCCCCCCCCCCGCTACAATCATCCTCTAGTCATTATCTAATGACCCCTCCCCCCTCTTGCTGTAATAATGGATGAGCTTAATAATTAATAATGTTATATATCTTATATACTATTATGTATATTTTTTAGAAATTGGTATTTACAAGAACGACGTCACTTTTGGTACTCGTTCGTCATTTGCCATCATCCGCAGACCAGACCCCCCCCTCTTAATGCAAATGACGTAATATATGGACGGCCCCTTAAGTTACGTTTTGTCAGTTCTTTGTACAACAGTAGTTAGTAATTGTATCTATTATTTTGCAGTAGGTTTATTTCTTATAAATATATTTTTAAATTGTTTTTTTTTAAATCTAAAGAATACTAACCTTTCCGTGGTGTTGCAAAAACTTATAAAATAATCGAAAAATGCACATTTTGAAGATGAAATTGTGGAAAAAATTGATGGAGGAGGTGAGAGATGAAAGAGAACAAAGGTGGAATAACAGGGGGATACAGATGAATAAGAATGGAAATGAATGAAAGATAAAGAATAGGAAATGTTTGAAACGACTAACATTAAACTAAACATTGATTAACAAAAAATCGCGCGCTTAATCATAAAGAGCAATAACTAAAACAATAAGAATGTTGGGAAATCACGTTTGAAGTTCAGACAACCAGTACAACTTGTATGGGATGAAAAAGGCGGCCGATGTTTTATCTCGGTCATATTCGTCCAAATTGAACGGCTGTCGCAATTCTACCTATTCTTCTCGCATTGTTCTTGCGTTTTATTACAAATTCTCAATTTTCCCAATTTTTGAGTTATTGCTCTTTATTATTAAGCGTGCGATATACTCACCTCGCGTAAATCGAAAAAATGTAAGACAACTTAATACCTCATTAGGAGTGTCATCGTATATTTCATACATTTTAATTTACGCGATCGAGGGTAGCTTATACTCGTGATATAGTTGAAACAACTAAGACTCAGATGTTTCAAACTTAGCTTATCGACTTTATACTGAATCTATAATCTAAGTTGCAAAGATATATTACGTTTAAGATTCAAATAAAATGCATTCCCTCAAGGAGACTTTTTTATATAAGAATTTGTTTTCTGTTAGTTTTTGATGTACATACATATTATAATTTGTTGATTTTAAAAATGTAATTTGTTGTGTATGTTCCTTGACTCATAGGTTGGTATGCGGCGGACCACCTATGCTGTAGAAAATGCTTCACTTTGCCAATGTCATCTCTGTTTTCAGGGAAGGTCGGCAAGGGTTGCAGGGTGTGTGTCCATGTAAGATTCGGGTTTTTATATTGTAGGACCACATGCCGCATGTTTAAGCGCGAACTTGTGCATGTCTGTTTTTGCAACTTAGATTAGATTAGACACACATATAAGTCTGCGCTTACACATGCCGCATGTGGAGTGTGGACTTACAACATAAAAAAAAACTAATCTCCAGTAAACACAAGCCCGACAACTCTTACCAACCTTTCCTGAAACAGGGATCACATTGGTGAAATGAATAATTTACTACAGCATCGGGGGTCAGCCTCTTACCAACCTATAAGTCAAATAACAGAAATTTTACAATTTTGAAAAATATTTTACTAAAATGGACAAAGTTATTAGAATCGTTAAGGTAGATTTTTTTACAGTTTAAAGTCACATAAGCTACTGTTGAAACAACACACAGTAAGGAACAGTTTGAAAGCATTCCTAAGCTTCTAAATTATGAATATATACTGTAGGATTCATAGTTAATGAGGCATTTACTTTGTAACCATTTCATTTAAAATAATTACAAAATCTAAATAAATTGCTTGTGGTTAAGGGGGCGAGTACAGTTTATTTATGTACGACCAATGTTTACATCTTGCCGCGTTTCCCCTGAAATAAATGCATATGGCGAGTAGAACCTATTTATTTTAAATATATAATTTTAACAACTCTTAATAAAAAAACTTTGTTTTATTCCATTGATTTATTTTTACATGTAAGGGGGGCAGTTTTACCCCTCCAGTTGAAGTAGTGGTTTCCTAGCTCATTTCTTGTGAAGGTTGAATGAACCTTGCCAGTATTTTATTTTGGGTTTTAAAATAAACACCGAAATGGGAAATCATTTCTGACACCCTCGGTGGGATTTGAACCCGAGCTCTCGGCATAAAAATGCAAGCACTCTACCAACTGAGCTATTGACCGAACCATACTCTGTTTAAAATTTAAGATATTTAATGACTTATTTATAAATTTTACTATTTTTTTAAATAAATTTCGTTTATAATCTGAAGCTTAGGGATGCTTATAAAACCACTCCTAAAATAAACATCTGTAAGCTTTGAAATCAAAATACAGAATTCTATGCTTTTCTTTCAAAAATGTCATCATTTTATTACAAAAAAAAAATGAAGATAGCTTTGCAAAAACTTTGGCCACGCATATTGGAAATATTTATTTATTTACAGTTCAGGGTGTCTATACACGATAGGCGATAGAGTAGATTCATTTCGATTTCACCAGAAGAGGCACAATACCTTTATTCCTTTTTCGGGGAAAATCGAGATGAGTCTTCTCTATCCCCTATCGTGAATAGACACCCAGTACCCTTAGTATAAAAAACTGATTCCCCGCCATCGCTTTAAACTATTAAAAATACATGAAAACTAAATCATTTACTATGGGTCCCTTAGTAAGTACTTGTTTGTCCATCAGAGGTAATTTCACATGAGCAATGTTTGCATGTGTACTGGACCAATGTGTCTTATGAAAACTGGAAATTGATTTAAAAAATATTTAAAACAACTCTCACATTATCGTGTTTTACGTTTTTTTTCTTAGCTCAGATTGTGTAGAATGTGATCCTTAAGACAATGTCATTGAAAGACCATCTTTAAATCTATAATCTAAGTTGCAAGGATATATTCATTTAAAGTTCTCAAATGCATGACCACAAACAAACACGTGTAGTTCGCGCTTACAAATGCTGAATGTGTACTTACAAATAAAATCCCAACCTCAAATGAACATAAGCCCAACAACTTTTGCCGATCTTCCCTGACACATTATATATATATATACACAAGGATAATTTATTTAGGTACACATAATAAAAGAGCGCCGTTTTTGTGTGTGTCACACCTCAAGGGCCAAAGTGAACCTTTTTTTACAGTATGGGTGGTCAGCCTCATACCAACCTATAAGTCAAGGTAAAAATATAATAATAAATCAAGTGGCATATAAGCCAAACAAGCACTGGGGGGACGAAATGGGTACCTTATATACATTTTGATTTAATTTACACGATTTCACGTTTCTTACTTTTTTTTTGTTTTAAATAAAATAAAATTATTTTTGTAAATAAAGCATGAATAAACACAAAGTATAAGGGGTCATAACATGTTTTTTTTATGTGATTTAATTTTTTATGTTATTTCGTGATTTGAAAGTTTTTTTGTATGAGACTGTTCTTTATTTGAAAAATGATGATTGCCAGTAAAATGAAATAAAAATAAATAAATAATCATTTATTTATTTATTTTAACTGACTTTTCAAAGAGATTAGAATAAAATAGAGCACACACTCAGCACAGATTTTAATGTAGATTTTTTTTTCGGCGGTCAAACGTCATTTATTTGTATAGGACTGCGGTTCTTAGCAAACAATAATAAACTATTTCGCTACCTTAGAAATCGTGGATAAAACATTTTATTGGGAGTAACTTCTCATAGTAAGTGAACTAATTATAAGGAAGTGCTCATGACAATCTTCTAAATTACAGGATCTTCTCACTTTTGTAGTGTTTTCTCTCGTAGAAAACCGTGAGAAACCCATGTAAGCTTAATACGTCACTCATTCAGTTTTGCCTTTAAGGTATCAATTTGTTTGCCTTTTCCCTAGCAACCCGAAATATTTGACGTCACAATATGTTGCTTATGCGGTGTGTTCCGACTCTATTTTCGTTTTTTTTTTTACTCTATGTTATTATAATTCTCTTTGGACTGATATTATAAAAAAAACACTTAGCGACAAGACACTACAAACATTTATTTAGAGTCGTCTTTTCGCTTTGTGCTCCCTTTAAGAGCGCTGCATACCCAAACCTTTCGTTTTTGTTTTTGCTAATTTATGGTTAGTATAATAGTGGCAGTAAGAAAAAAATCAGGCATGTTTATTAGTCATTTATCTAAATTATTAAGGTTAAAAAAATACATATTACTTTTAAAATGTTACCATAAAAAAATATTTAAAAAAACACGTTTTTCATATTCTTGTCGTTTTTCTTTATATGAGCTATATTTTGCAACAATTTTTTTTCTTTTTAATAACAAAATATTTTTTTTTTAGTCTCGTACAACATTTTTTTTATAATGTCAATATTTTTTGAGAAAATATAGAAAAACTGTTTTTACGAAATTTAATTAATACAGTTGTAAAAATGTGTTTTTTTTAATATTTTTTTTGTTGTTGAATTGAACATATTTATTAATTAGTTATTTAAATTATTAAGGTTTAAAAAATACATACAACTCAAAAAATGTCACCATAAAAAAATATTTAAAAAAACACGTATTTCATATTCTTGTCGTTTTTCTTTATATGAGCTATATTTTGCAACTATTTTTTTTTTTTAATCCCAAAATGCTTTTTTTTTAGTCTCGTACGAAACAATTTTTTTATAATGTCAATAGTTTTTGAGAAAATATAGAAAAACTGTATTTACGAAATTTAATTAATACAGTTGTAAAAATGTGTTTTTTTTAATATTTTTTTTTTGTTGAAACTTTTCAAGTTATTCATTGTTTTTAAATTGTATAATTTAAATAAATAACTAATAAACACTCCTGATTTTTTTCATTACCGTCACTTTTTTACTAAGACTTTAAAATTTAAAAAACAATACGACAGATTCAAGGTATAAATGTAATTTTTTTGTGAGTGAATAAAAGTATGCGGTATAGTGTACTGAGAATAAAGTAGCGATCGTGTGCCGTGCGACGCGGGTCGTGCGACCGTTGTCGTACGACTGGCACTCTAACTCACCGTCTCGCGCTGCCGCACCCGCGTCTGGTGGGTCGATCGGTTGATAGCGACACACTAATTCATCATCGCTTTTATGTTATCCCCTGCAAGGCGACAATCAGGGCGATGGGAGACAAAAAAAAAACTCGTTTTTACTCTGGGAAAACAAGGCCAGAGCTCGCCAAAATCTTTTACTAAGGAGACAGAACGAGAATCGATGGAAAAAGTACTAAAACAACAATTTTTACTGTAATTTCAAACGTAAACAACTTTTAAGCATCGATCAGAATAAAAGAAATAGATGGCATGTTAAAGAGGTTTTCCCTTGTTACATGGATTTTGTTTAAAAGATCATAAGAGTCAAATTAAATTAAGTCCATTGAAAAAAATAAGCGGTGTATTCACATTAGGAAAATTGTTCTTAGTTAGAAATGAAAGAATTTTATTGATTGTAGAGGCATTACCTTTGTAATCGTTCATCTTAAAAGATAAAAAGATAAACAAAAACAGGGAAGCAATTCCTAAGAAACGATCCAGATGACGCAAACTCCACACATGGCCATCCTGCACCCCCTCCCTCCCTCACACAATGACACCCTCTAAGATTGATTCCGTTTCTAAACCATTTAGTATTAATTTAACCACCTGATGATGCGAACGGATGTTTGCGAAACCGGTTGCGGAATTAAAAATAAACTCATAGTAATCGAAAACAAAATTGTTTTTCTTTTTATCTTTTAGAAATGAAAGAGTTCAAAAAATAAAAGTTACTGAATATTCTGTTACAGTAAACCGCAAAACAGACAGCTTTTACTATTTAGTTGATGGGTGCTTGGGAATTGATTGTAAAAGCTCAAAGACACCAGTATTTAACATGCCAAACAGCTTTGATTCTCCATTTCATCTATATTGATCAATGCTTTTGAACAATAATTTTGAAAAAAAAGTTTTTTTTTTTTAACTCTTTTAACCTTCAAGTAGTTCACATTTTGTTTAAAAAAACATTCATTTTAAGATAGTGAACGCAATTATTTTCATAACTAAAAATGGTTGGTTTTGATCGAAAAAAAAATAAAGCAACTCTTGGTGTACAAGATTGGTAACTTATGTTAAAATTTCGCTTGTCTCGCTTAGTATTTTTCTGGAGTTTTTTTTTCGGTGAAAGCAGCTTCAGACGGAGAAACCAGAAAAAAAGTAACTTGGTATATGTGTGTGTGGGTATGGGAACACAAACACAACACGTAAAAAAACGCAGGATCGGGGCACAAGACATCAACTAAACCGTGTCCTTATGTTATATCAAAATTGCACAAAAATAATTGTTAAAAATTTGGAAAAACTAAAATTTCTGAAAAGGGAAGTTGCATTAGAAAGTTGTGAAAAAAGGTTTGGAAAGAAAACTAGAAACATCAACAATAATCTAAGTTTAATGCCAATTAGTTTTTTTATGTGATTTATAAACAATTTGTGATGTTGTTATATAAAAATTTAATGTGTTTTTTTTTAACTCTAAAAAGCATGTGCCGTGTTCTAACACAACTAGACATAAGTATTTTCAGTGTTTTTTTTTTTGTATTTTGTAAATTTATTTTCTACAACATTCTCAATTGTTTACTTATTTTAACGTGTATTAAGTATTTTTATGCATTGATTGAATTAAATAATTTTGTGTTACTTTTGTACCTGGTTTCCCCTATTTTTTTTTTTTATCCTAGAATCATAAAATTCAGTTTTCAATATTTATAATTTAAGTGTTAGATTGTATCTGAATTAAAATTTAAGATATGTATTTTGAATGTGTTTTTTTTTGTCTGTAATTATAAAATTACATTGTTTTTTTTTTAACATTCATGCAATTACAGTTTCAATCGTGAAAGGAAACGTCAATTTTTATTAAAAAAAAAATTTTTTTTGCTTGAACTTTTCGTTTGAAATTGTTTTTTTTTTTTGCAAAAAACAACGTTTTCTTTCCCCGTTTATACTAAAACACTTACATCACTTATACATCTATGTATTCACATTCATATTTAACTAATAACAGAGAGCATGGATAAGTGTTTTGACTTACATTCGGGACATTTTTCACGCGAAAAGGAAATTTTTGACTACGGAATAGGACAAGTTTGTGAAATGTATAGGATTTTTTTTTTGGACATGGGCTATTCGTCATACCGATAGGAAATCTTAAAGACGTGTTGTTTTCTACGAGAACAGGAAGCTTTTGTCAATGAAAAAGACAAGTTTGACCAATAAGGGATCTTCGTCATTAGAATATAATTTTTTTAAGAAATGTTTCATTTTGATTTTTTTTTAAACGTCAAAATAACGTGTTTGGTCCATAATTAGGGAATATTTATACTCATGAAAGGAAAATCTCACAGACAAGTGTATGGGATATGTTTATTACAGTATTTCAAAAGCTATTGGCAAATTTCGAGCAAAAAAGACAGGTTTTTGAACTAAATAGGACAATTTTATCACTTTTTTTTTAAAGAATTCGGAAACATCAGTTACTTTAGTTTTGATTTCTCACGAAAACAACAACAATACTTATTCAAAAGCTAGCGTTGCTTCCAGGACACCAGATCCTGTAAGAAGATCACAGCGACTAGCCAACCGCTGATAATGCCCATCGGAGCAATGGGCGAAACTGTCCGGAATGAATCAACCAGATCACGGCTACATAGCCCAAAAAAAATGTTTGTTATGCCAAAAAGTACCGGCCGTGAAAGCTTCAATGTACATCAGTTACTTTGTTAGTCAGGGACATGCTTTTATGTCACATGAATGGGACAATTTTTCTTCTGAATCGGAAATTTTGGTCGTAGGAAATATTAATCACACGAATAGGAAATTTTGGTCTCGTGGATGGGTGGGGATGGAAGTTCTATAAAGGCATGGTATTTATACACTCACACATATCCAATGCACAACATAGATCACTAATAGAACAGAAACAGCTCTCAGCTGCCAATTAGTTAACGAGTAGGAACAAACAAAACAAGAAACCATCAAATTCACAAATTATTCATTTGTAAGACAAATACAAATTCACAATCTATTCATTTGTAAGACAAATACAAATTCACAATCTATTCATTTGTAAGACAAATACAAATTCATTAAATAAAAATAAAAAACGCAGATTTTTTGAAAACAAATCGCATCTTTATGTACATACGTATTTTATACAAACCGTTTAATAATAGAATGCTTGTTTTAAAATTCACAGAAGTAGAGCTGTGTTAAATGGTTAGCGTAAGAATGTCTCACTTACCTGTAGAAGTAGATAGCTTTACATTCATACATTTTTCAATCAAGTCAAGACTGGCCATATTTTTGATAAGAAAATCAATGATTAAGTTGTTTCTTCGCTATTTTAAATGACGTGTTTGAATTTAGGTTGAATTAAGGTCCATCCAGCCTTACAGCAACTGGGTCTTGCTTGAGTATTGGTGCTTTGTAGCGACGACCAAGCTCGCGTAAACAACAACTCTGCGGCTCTACCACAAGTGTCATAGACCTCTAGAGTCTCTGAAATCTAGGTAGTCTCCCGCACAGGATTAAAAAGAAAAATACACGTTTTTAATAAACAAGATTAATTGATACGAAATCTTTGAGTGTATTGTGAATAGGAGTATTTATATTTATTTGATGGTTTCTTGTTTTGTGAGTCGCACAGGGAGACAGAGAAGCGGGCGCAGCGCCAAGCGGGGAACAGTAACAGTTACAGTGTTTATTGAGCTGGGGGGGCGGGTTCGGAGGCGGGGGGAGCTTGAGGAGGGGGGGCGGAGCCTGGCTTACCGAACAGGAGGCCCAGGATCACGACGCCGATCACTCCCATGATGATCATCATCTGAAACATGAGCGAAACGTTCAGTTGAATCTCCATTTGTTTCTAAATCAATTGTATTAATAGATTTATTCTTACTTGCAAGGATATATGAATGGTTTATTCCAAATAGGTATAAGAGAACGAGGGAGCATCTCGATACCCTAAAGCAGGGGCGTGCATCCCATACAGGCAGCGCCTAATAGGTAGGCAATAATAATAATAATAATGAACTAGATTTATATGCGCTTTTTTGTGATTTACATCACTACAAAGGCGCATGTGGGCTCTAGCGGGAAAACAGGAATGCTTTGAGCATCTTCCTGAAGGCTGTCTCATCTCCCTGGACTCTCAGCCTCTCTGGGAGAGCATTCTATGCCACTGGCCCGGCAACACGGAAAGAGCGGTTCCCGAAGACTGTGCATGACTGTCTTTTCGGCAGCTCCAACAGACTGGCACATGACCCAGCTGACCTCAGAGTAGCTCCCCTTTCATTTAAAGAAGCTCTCCTCGTGAGTTCAACCAGGTAGTCAGAAGCCAGCCCATGAAGAGTCTTAAAGACCATCAAGCAAAGCTCTATTCTTTCCGATTTATAGCAATATATGGTAACAAACAATTTAAGCTTGATATTCAGATTGAAAATTCAAAACTTAAGTTGGATTGAAGTGATCGTTAGCACTACAGTCAAATCAAATCAATCAAATGTTATTTTAAAGGAATGGGAGAAAATATTTATTCTGAAATGTGTTTGCCTGTACTCTATGCACGCACCTGCCCTAAAGGTAAAACTTCTCAGATAAATGCACCTTTTTGCCTTTTTTCTACTAGGGAAAACATTAAAAAAGTGTGAAATTTCTGTAGTTTAGAAGTTTGTCATGAGCAGGAAAAACCTTTTTTAATTTCGACTAAATGCTCTTCCTTTCTCAAATAAGAAAACAATGAATATTCGTTTAAGGAACGATATCCTGTGTTTCCTATATATCTTTATCTCATTTTTACACCAACATCTTTATCTCATTTTTACACCAACATATTTATCTAATTTTTCACATAAAAAAACCCATTCAGTTATGTTTATTTAATTAGTTTTATTAATTTATAAACTAACACCAGATAACAAAAATTATAATGGATGAAAGCAAGCGGACATGTTGCTCTTGTGAGAGTTCGAGAGAGAAGACGGAAAAAGGATACAGCTGCTGTCACACATTGACATGAAGTTTTTTTTTTAAATAGATTTGTGAAAAGTAATGCAATCCACCAACCTATTTTGCCTAACCAGATGTCTTTGAAGTTTGTGTGCATGCAACGGCATCTGTTGAACCATAGTCGAATTTATGGTCAAGTAGGCTAGATGCAAGATTCGAACCGACGTTATCCGGTTCCAAATACGCTAGTCGAACATGCGCCTGTACCCCTCGGCCATAACATTATTAATTAACGCAACTAACGCAACTAAGCTACACATATAGTGTAACTTCTTGCCTGCGTTATCCCCGAAGTGGTCGCATGTGGTGCTTCGGGACCTATTTATTTTTACAGGTAAGGGGGCCGGCCTCACACCAACCACTTTCAGTTGAAGTGGGGGTTTTCCAACTCCCGGGGGGGGGCTGGTTCTCATTTTATTGTGAAGGCTGAGTAAACCTTTGAGATCGAACCCTTGCTCTCGGCATGGAATGCAAGCATTCTACCAATTGAGCTACCGACCTTTTTACGAGCTTGATCGTCGTCGCTACAAAGCGCCAATTCTCAAGCAAGACCCAGTTGCTGTAAGGCTGGATGGACCTTTGGTGACCGGTCATTGGTAAAGGTTTTATGAATTTTTCAACCCAGCGAAGAGCAAATTTGAAAATATAAGTGGTTTATTTTTTGTGCTCCGCCGGGAATCGAACCCACAACCTTCCCATTCAGAGTCCGCAGTGTTACCACTGAGCTAAGGACCGGTCACGACCGGTCACCGGGACTAATTAAAGTGTTGATATATTTCTTACCTTCAGATTCTGCAGCCAGAATTTATTTTTTAACTTCCCCGCCTGCTGTTCAAACTGTGACGCCCCTTGCTGCAGCGCGTCTGGAACACATTTATTTGGTTCAATAGAATAGTCAAAACAGTCACTTAAAAGTTAACGCAACTTAGCTAAAAACATAATATCGACACCTGAAAGGTAGAAGTTTTTTTTCTTAAAAAGATCCTGTGCGGGAGACTCCCTAGATTCTAGAATCTAGAGGTACTCTAAGGGTCTATGACACTTGTTTTAGTGCCGCAGAGGTGTTTACGAGCTTGGTTGTCGCTACAAAACGCCAATACTCAAGCAAGACCCAGTTGCTGTAAGGCTGGATGGATCTTTTAGTGACCGGTCATTGGTAAAGGTTTATGAATTTTTCCTGACCGGTCTAAGAAATGACAACGACACGCGGTGTACCCAAGCGGTCACCCACCCAAGTACAATCCGCGTCCAATTTTGCTAAACAGGGCTTTTCAAATGAATGCACCTTTTTCATATTTTCCACGAGAGAAAACACTACAAGAGTGTGATAATCCTGTAGTTTAGAAGTTTGTCATGAGCACTTCCTTATAATTAGTTCACTTACTATGAGAAGTTACACACAATACAATGTTTTATCCACGATTTCTCAAATCAGTGAATCAGCACTTTTTAGTTTTACCTTTAAGGTGGTGATATGTACCTATAGTGCAACTTCTTGCCGCGTTCTCTCTGAAGGGGCTGCATTTAGTGAACCTACTTATTTTTACAGGTAAGCTTCTTTACTTCAAAAAGTTATTTTCCAGCTCATAAGGGGCTGGTACTCATTTCTTGTGAAGGCTGAGTATGCCTTGCCTGTATTTTTATTTTTGGGTTTGAAATAAACACTGAATCGGAAAATCGTTTCTGATACCCTCGGAGGGATTCGAAATCGAGCTCTCGGCATGAATGCAAGCACTCTACCAAGTGAGCTATGGATCGAACAAAAAATATTTTTAAAATATCAATGGTAAAGCGAGTCAAATCAGTATATTTGATAAGCGTGTTGAAAAAAAAAACAACGCTGGTTCAAGTCCAATCGGTTCAGACATTGACGGCAACTTTAACCTGGTGCAATAGAAGCCATCGGGTAACTTATTAATTAATAATAAATCGTCAAAATAAAAATATTAATACTTGGTTGATAATGTTAATACTTAAGTCATTGAATTGAAATTCCAATTTATTTAAACAAAAAATGAAAAGTAAAATAATGCTGTTTTTCTTAATCTAATCGACATCAAAGGTCACACGATCTGTCATCAGGTTAATCTACACATTTCTATTTAAGTTGATATTAAAAAAAAGTGTGTTGTTTACCTGCTCGGTCGTCCAGCTCTGATAATTTCTGATCTCTTTCTAGAACCTTCTCCACGTTCGTTTTCATTATGTCAACCACCTGGAAAAATAAATAAGACAATTTGAATAATGCAATTCACCAACCTATTTGTACAAGGGTGTATGTCTTGATGGCCGTCGGTAGATCTTACCGTACCGATCTGAAGATAAGACGAATTAAAACATGGCAATGCCTGAACAGCTGATCGTGGTTCCATATAAAATGGAGCAGCTTTTGATACGCCGAAAAATGTGTATTTATCTAAGAAATAAATTGTTATTAATATTTAAAAGGATGATTTATTTGGTGAGCACTGTTTTTGAATGTAGTACACTTCAAGATCCCTCTGCGAGCTTGTTCGTCGCTGTAGAAAGCGTCAATTCTCAAGCAAGACCCAGTTGCTGCAAGGCTGGATGGACTTATTGATGACCGGTCTTTGGTAAAGGTTTATAAATTTTTCACCCAGCGGAGAGCATATTTGATAATGTAAATGGTATATTTTTGTGCTCCGCCGGGATTCGAATCCACAACCTTCCATTTACGAGTCCAAAGTGTTGCCACTGGACTACGGACCGGTCCAAGATATGCCAACAACACGCGGTGTACCTAGCAGTCACCCATCCAGGTAGCATCCGCGCCCAATGTTGCTTAACTTCGGTCATCTGATGAGAACCGGTGCTTTCAACATGGTATCGTCGTTGGCAAAGGTACCGATATTTCTGCAACTCAGATTAAAGATTATAAGAAACGTCATAAATTGTATGATATTTATAATTATAAAAAAAAAACTACACAAAACGTGGTTTATATTCCAATTGCTATGTAATTAAATAAATAATGATAATTGTATACGAGTATATACAGTATCACTGAGGTTGTAATACCTAATACGTATTTTTTAGTATCACCTCACATAAGTACTTTCTGATACATTAATTCTATAAAATCACTCATATTTAAAAATATGCACTTATTTAAGATCGATTTTAATCCAAATGTATAGTCCATGTTCATATTGTTATGTAAATATAAATATTGAAATAAGTATGGGTAGTTATAGTTATAAGAATCCTCAAAAGTATTGGTAGGTAAGATCGATAATTATGTATAAGTGTAGAATTCTCTAGGCTAAGTAGGTATTTGTTATAATTATAGGAATACTGTATTGCATTGGTAGGTAGGATTTTGGTTGTGTCTAGGTAGTACGTGAAACATCGAGAAGTAATAATTACTCTGGAACCGTCTAGCAACTTTGGTTCTAGATCATACTGCTCTACAGAGTATAAAGGTGCGAATGGCCTGCAGAGCGGGCCAGTATCATAGAGACTTACAAACACATCGAAGTCATCTGATCAGTGAACCAAAACCAAGTGGAATAATCGAGAAAGTAGTGTGAAAATAAATTTTGTAACTGTGTAAAATAAATAACTATTGAAGAAGACCTGTGTATTTTTAATTTGAAGACAATTGAACCCTAATTTCGTAACAATATTATGCGACGCACTTCAATTTGAATGCAAAATCTTACCGACAATCTTCGCTACACATATTGTGTTATTTTTTACCGCAAAGGGGTCGCATGTGGCAAGTGGAATTTATTTCTTTTAACAGGTAACGAAACCGGTCTTACGCCAGCATCTTCAGTTAAAGTGGAGGCTTCACAGCTCCCGAGGGGGCTGATACTCGTTTCTTGTGTAAACCTCAGTGAAACTTGCTTGTATTTTTTTGATCACCGAAACAGGAATCATTTCTGACACCCTCACCTAAATGGGATTCGAACTCGAGCTTCCGACATGGAATGCAAGCACTCTCCCAACTTAGATATCGAATAGTCTATAATATATCTATGATCTAAGCTGCGAGGAAATGTTAAAATTTAAGGCTCATAATAAATGCATGCCCCCAGATAAGCACATGCAGGTTCGCGCCTACACATTCTGAATGTGTGCATAGAAATAAAAAATAGCTTCACATGTATGTACATTAACGTCGCAACTCCTGCCGTCTTTCCCTGAAACCGGGAGAGCATTGGCAAAAGTGAGCCAATTTTTATAGCAAAGTAAGCATAGCTTGTGTTTTGGGGTCGAGAATATTATGATGATAGTTTGATAATAGTAATTGGTATATATGGCATGGCAGAAAGACAGTGTATTAAATAGGAATAACGCGGCAAGAAGTTGTTTTATACAGCTTTTTTACAGCTTAGTTGCATTTGCGTGCCTCCTAATAACACAGTCACTGACTTTGGGTGTACATTACATATAAGCACGTTCTCTTCATTTGGATCAATCGCACTTAGGTGTGCCTAGAACCTTTCTATCTAATGGACTGCCTGCTTTTTATATAGTCACGAATAATCCACACGTTTTTCCGCGTACCAACATAATACTAGGAATTACTCACTAACCAAGTACCAACAGTAAATTTCATGCTCTTTTTAAATTTATATACTTTTTTATTGAATGAGTAAAATAATATGACTATATGCAATAGTTTGAACGCATACGGTGCTATTCTCAAACAGAAAAGCCATATATAAATCGAAGCTTAGTTACATAGTGATTTTTTTTACAACATGCATGTGGCTCGCGAGCCGCAGGTTGCCGACCCCTGCTCTAGTATAATCCATTATGGAAGTATCTTCCATGTTCTCGAACATGCAAGAATCGTGTCTACCGCACATAAGTATTCGAGCAAAGATTCTGTGGGACAGACAGAGTCGCTTTGACCATTGTAACGACCTGTAAGCAGAGAGTGACGAGTGAACTGTACCCTAGAGTACGAGTTGCAAAATTTGAGTAAAATAAAGTTTACGGAAAGTATGAAAGAGTGTTTTTTCCTAAAATCTGCCGTTTTTGTTTGTTTAAACTTGGTTTTCTTTATCACTGTAACTCTTTTGCTAAGACCATAAAGTGCAAGAAACCAAAAACGGCAGATTTTGGATAAATCACTCTTAAATACTTTCTGTAAACTTTACTTTACTCAAGTTTTGCAACTCGTACTAAGGGTACAGAATACGTATTATTACGAGCGTATGGCAGTATCAATGCATAAGTGATTCACGCTGGTAGGACAATCTTGCTCTAGTGAGATGTTGGTAGTAAGGTACATAGAACGACAGCCTGGTATAAACGAGAGATTGAATGATTTGGAATATGCAAGAGTGATCCCTTTTGCACCTATATATACGGACTAAAAAGGGCATCAGCGGATTAGTCGCTTCAAGTCGCTTCAGTGATTGTCAAGTGTGAACCAAACCGTGTAAAATAAAGAATTGCAGTTTAATTTAAAAGGGAACACCAACTAAAATTGTAACAGTATATTGCGAAAAATAAATATTGTGAATATAATTTAAATTGTAATTTAATTAATAGAACGCCAAGTTAAATTAAAACGATATGGACAAACAGAAGAATCGGTCACCTCATCGACTTGTGCCTGCGTCTGCTGCAGCCTCCTCTGCGCAGCAATCTGCTGAGGCGTCCTCGGTCCTCCGACGATCTCCCCATCAGCTCCTGGCTCCGCAGACCCTGGCGCCAGTCCACCTTCAGCTGCCCTGGAAGACCAGCAACAAGAAGTCAGGGATAAGAGCAGTTACAAACCAAATCATAACTATTATTGCCGACTAAGGCCACGCAGTGATTTGTGACAAATTTTGTTTTTAAGGCGTGTTATAAAGCTAAATCTGCCGTTTTTGTTTCTTACACTTTATGGTCTTAGCAAAATAGTTACAGTAATCAAAAAAATCAAGAATGTTTATTAATTTTTTATCTTTATTATAAAGCTTAAACAAAATATATAACCTAAGAATTGCCACCACAAAAAAATATTTAAAAAAACGCGTATTTTTTACATTTTTAGCTTTTTTTTCGTTTGTGCCGTATTTTGGATTTTTTTTTTGCTTTTTAATTACAGAACTATACATTGTTTAGGTTCCGTACTCAACATTTTTTTTAATAATGTCAATAATTTTTGAGTAAATATGGAAAAGACCCAGCACAAGACCCAGTTGTTGTAAGGTTGGATGGACCTTTCAGTGACCGGTCTTTGGTAAAGGTTTATGAACTTTTCAACCCAGCGAAGAGCAACATTTGGAAATATAAATGGTATATTTTTGTGCTCCGCCGGGATTCGAATCCACAACCTTCCATTTACGAGTCCGAAGTGTTGCCACTGGACTACGGACCGGTCCAAGACTCAAGGAACAATGTATAATGTATAATCTAAGTTGCAAAGATATATTGACATTTAAGGCTCATATTTATGCATGCACACGAGTAGGCACATGCAAGTTTATTAAGTTTTCACAAAAAATGAGTACCATCCCCTCCGGGAGCTGTGGAACCCCCACTTCAATTAAAGTAGTTAGCGTAATGCTGGCATTCTTACTTGCAAAAAATACATAGGCTCCACTCGCCACATGCGACCCCTTCGGAGATCACGCGACAAAAAGTTACTTCATTTTAATAGCGTTTATAAACCCTTGCAACTTAGATTATAGATAGCAGATATTCTATAGAAGTAGCATTGAAAGAATAATGTATGTACCGGAGATTATTTTGTATAGGGTTAAACTGAATAAGTGACATAATAAAGCAAACATGGGTTTCTCAGATAAATGCACCTTTTTCCTATTTTCTACGAGAGAAAACACTACAAAAGTGTGATAATCCTGTAGTTTAGAAGTTTGTCATGAGCACTTCCTTATAATTAGTTCACTTACTATGAGAAGTTACTCACAATACAATGTTTTATCCACGATTTCTTAAATCAGTGAACCAGTACTTGTTTAGTTGTATCTTTAAGGTGGTGATGTATTCTATCAATAAGCAAGTATTGAATGAAGCTCTGAACAAATACATATGCAGGTACTAAGTCTATGTGTTTTCACATATATACAAGTATTCATTGAAACAAACTTTTAACACGAAATTTCTTACGAAAAATATTAATTACCCATCAAAGTCTGATGGATAACGCATTGGATTTGATATCTTAAGGTACTGGGTTCTGTTTTCTTAAAGATTTTAAGAATGTCAGAAAATAAATTCAATTGTTTTTGCTTGTAAAGTACAAACTAATGTGATGAGATGGTTTGGGCATGTGGAAAGAATGAATGATGATAGACTGACAAAGTATGTATACAAAGAAAGTGTGAAAGGAAAAAGAGGGAAGGGACGACCGAGAAAAGTATGGAGTGATCAGATTGAGGAGATTGTGAAAGAATGGGATATACAAAGTGAGCGTAAAAGAAGAAAATGCATGAAAAAGGTGATGGATATGAAGGAATGGAAAGAGGTATGTCAGGATAAGAAAAAATGGAGGCGACTCTGCAGAGGCTCTGGCCACCCCTAGCGGAATGGTGACAGAGTTACAGTTACAGTTACAGTATCGGCTTTAGATTATTATGCAACTGATCACCCATGCTGTAGAAATAGGTTCACTTTGCCAGTGTCACCCCTGTTTTAGGGAAGGTCGGCAAGAGTTGCAGGGTGTACGTTGGTTTGAGATTTGGGTTTGTATGTCGTAGGCATGTACAAGCTCGAACTTATACGTGTCTGCTTGTGAAAATACATATAGTATGAATCCTTAATGTAACTTATCTCTGCAACTTAGATAAGATCATGAAAATCATTTGTAAAATTTAATCTAGCTTCACATCAACTAGGTCTTGTTTGCAACGGCGTTCGACATTATTTTTTTCTAAGCAACACATATAGTGTAACTTTTTACCACGTTTTCCCCGAAGGGGTCGCATGTGGCGAGTAGAACCTATTCATTTATACAGGTAAGGGGCTGCGCTTGCACCAACCACTTCAATGGAAGTGGAGGTTTCCAAAATCTCAATGAATCTGTTACTCATTTTTTATGGCTTAAAAAAACCTTGTCGGTATTTTATTTTTCGTTTGAAATTAACAACGAAACTTGAAATCATTTCTGACACCCTCGGTAGTTCGGAATGCAAGCTCTCTACCAACTGAGCTATCGACCGGACTAAGAAAAACGCCCTTGGGGTGTGATTCATACGAAAACAGCGCTTCTCTATTTTAAATTACACTGAGTTTTACGTATTGCAACCCTTCTGCATTTATACACTTTTTTTGTAATGTTTTAAATATGATTTTCATTAGTTTTTTTTTTTATATCTAATGACGATTAAAATTTGCTCATTCATTATGTTTTTGCATAGTTTCTTCAAAGTTAAGGGTGATTCCATTCGCAAAACAAAATTTGCAATCGATAGGAGTAGATCTGACGCATGAGGTAGAATTAGAAAGCCTTCTATGGTAGTATGTTATCATAATAAACTTGTATCCAACTACCAATAAGCCAAAATATGACAAAAACAACTCAAAAACCTTCTGAATTAGTTTCGATATAAAATTATCATTAAAAAGCTTTTTCAGGTGGAAACTGAGTGTTTTTCATGAAAATCTAACTGTGGTCAGTAGTTTCAGGAAAAAGCTCTGCACATCTGAAAGCACACACACGATCGAAGCACCCATTACGTCATGGATATTTTCACAAAAATATTAACATTAAAAATATGTAAAATTATTATTTATATTTTGTTTTTTATTATCTTTTATATTTTAATTGATTTTATACACAAAACACTTTAGAACCCACATTTTTAAGTAACTAAATATAACTCAAACACTCCATTTAACTCTTTTTTGTATATCGTTTTATACACTATATAACATTCTTAATTTTTTTATATTAAACGATTTATTAATAGTTTTACATACATAGGATTTTTTTAAATAGAAAGAAATAAAAATATATGACACAGTAACTTACATTTCGATGTGCTAGGTTGAAGGATTTTTTCACTATAAATATAATTTAAGGGCACTTGGAGTGCTTTTCTGTAGAGTGTTTTTTTTTTGTTCTGAATTTTTTTTAATTTTGCTGATGATGCACCAGGTCCACGGAAACCCTTGGAGCACTCCTGAGGATATTCTCCGTTACAGAATGGATGACGAGCGAACGTTGGAGACGATTGGTGCTAACAGCTGTACAGTCAGACACAAGAAATTTGAAGAAAAAGGTTTTTTAATCTGAAATGCAAAAAAAAAAAGAATTCAATTCAAGATAACAGAGAACATGTAACTAAGCTGCACGCATAGTACAACTTCTAGACGCGTGGTTTCTGAAACGTTTTTTTTCTGTTCTCTGAGATTGAACTCACTACCTTCCGATTACGATTCAGAAATGTCAACCACAAGAATTGTAAAAAACTCTACTATACCATTCATATTTTCAAATATGCTATTCGTCGGTTTGAAAAATTCATATATCTTTAGCAAAGCCCAGTCACCATAATATGTAGGTCCATCCAACCTTACAGCAACTGGGTCTTGCCTGAGAATTGGCGCTTTGTAGCGACGACCAAGATCGTAAAAAGTCCGGTCGGTAGCTCTAATCTAAAAATCTAAATCTAACTAAAGATATGTAACATTGGAGATTCACATTACATGCATTCTCACAAGCAAACACGTACAAGTTCGCGCTTGTGCATGCCGCATGTGAACCTACAACATAAAAACCCAAACCACAAATGAACATACACCCTGCAAATCTTGCCGACCTTTTCTGAAACAGGGGAGACATTGGCAAAGTGAACCATTATCTACAGCATGGGTGGTCAGCCACAAACCAACCTATAAGAGCAATAGAGGGCTCTTGAGGTGTGATTCACACAAAAACAGCGCTCACCAAATAAATCATCCTAATATTTTCATTATTAAAAGTCAAGGAAATTCCACACAAAAAAAATTGCAAGCTGGTAAGTTTACGTACTATAAAAAATATGAATAACAAATATAATTTGAATAGATTTTTTAGAGATTTTTAAGTAAAATAAAGCTTACATGAAATCGTTAAATTTCTGACCGCAAAACTAAAAGATTGGGGCTCGATTCCATTTACTGCGACAGTGCAAGGGCGGTAGACTATTTGTGCGCATGCGCTAAAGTCTGCGGAGGCGACCTGCGATCAATATTGTGTGAAAAGGAAGGGAAACTGTTGCGCTGTGTGGCCACCCTGAGATGGGAAATGGGGAAAACTGGGCTTTTGAAATGGCAACATTGAGTCACATATAACCTACCTGAATCTGAAATGTAGTGGAGTGCATTTGACATGCGCGTTAACTGTATTGAAGAAAATATATTTCAGAAGCAATATTTAGTAATATTTGAAGGGTCTGTGTATTGTGACGATTACTTTTATATTAATAATGTAAAAATAAAAATAATTTCTTCACGAGTTTGTTTTTTATCTTCTCGAGCGCTTTCGATTCTATAACATCATTATCTATAATCTATAATCTAAGTTGCAAGGATATATTCATTCAAAGCTCTCAGATGTATGCCCACAAACAAACACGTGTAGTTCGCGCTTACAAATGCTGATTGTGTACTTACAAATAAAATCCAAACTCAAATGAACATAAGCCGTGCAACTCCTGCCGACATTCCCTGAAACAGGGGTGACATTGGCAAAGTGAACCATTTTTTACAGTATGGGTGGTCAGCCTCATACCAACCTATAAGTCAAGGAATACGAGTAATAAATGACAAAACCTTAAAAATAAATCTATACAAAAAAAGTCAAAAATTTATTATGCAAAAAATGTAGCAAACTAATAAACCAACATTACAAATCAGCATTGCAGATTAGCCGCCACTTCTTCCTGTCCTTGCATACTTCTTTCATTATCAAGCAGTTAATTATCAAGTTATCAAGTAATTTTGGTTTAGAAGAGTTTGACGTCCCATATTGTAAAAGACTGTTCTTTTTGTTAATGTCAATCTTTTTGAAAAGAACGGTGGCATGAGTTTTATTTTATTTTATACAAAGCTAAACATGCAGCATGCGTGAACGCAAACTTGCACGTGTCTGGTCGAGGGCATGCATTAAATACAAATCAAAACTAACAACTAAGCAACACATTTAGTGTAACTTCTTGCTACGTTATTCTAGAAGGGTTATGCATGTGGCTAGTGGGACCTACATATCTTTATAGAGAGGGCCGGCCTCACACCAATAATTTCAGGTGTATTGGAGGTTTCCAAGCTCATTTCTTGTAAAGGCTGTAAATTCGCTGTGATTCGAACCCGGGATCTCGGCATGGAATGCAATCACTCTCCCAACTGAGCTATCGACCGTACTATTTATTTTTACAAGTCAGGGGGCAGCCTTACGCCAACCACTTTCAGTTGAAGGGGGGGTTTCCCTCCCAAGGGCTGATACTCTTTTCTAATTTAATGAAGGCTGAGTAAATCTTGCCGGTATTTTATTTTGGGGTTTGATTCGACCTCGAGCTCACGGCATGGAATGCAAGTACTCTACCAACTGAGTTATCGACCAGACCACCGCCAAGTGAACTATTTTTCAGCTTCATACCAACCTATAAGTCAAGGAACAGTACATTCTTTTAATTTAAAAAAAGCTGATATTAGAATGACATATACTTGCCTTATGCTGCCGACACGTCGCTGACATAATGTGTTTAATGTGACCCGAATTAATCCATTAGAGGCGCCTAAACATTAATAATCTAGTATAATATATGAACTTGATACGTGAATGTGTATGGAAATAATACAAGATAACGTAGACTGTGCGTTACATAAAATAAAATAATTAAAAAAATTATAGGAATGCTGAGGCTGTTAAAGATTCACCACTGAGACTGAGGCCTGTAACTGTAACTCTGTCGCCGTTCCGCTATGGGTGGCCAGAGCCTCTGCAGAGTTGTCTCCATTTTTTCCTATCCTGACATACCTCTTTCAATTCCTTCATATCCATCACCTTTTTCATGCATTTTCTTCTTTTACGCTCACTTTGTATATCCCATTCTTTCACAATCTCCACAATCTGATCACTCCATACTTTTCTCGGTCGTCCCTTCCCTCTTTTTCCTTTCACACTTTCTTTGTATACATACTTTGTCAGTCTATCATCATTCATTCTTTCCACATACCCAAACCATCTCATCACATTCTTTTGTACTTTAACTTTCACATCCTCTTTTAAATTACATTCTTTTTTTACCCATTCATTCCTAACTCTATCCCTCAAAGTCTTTCCTGTCATACTTCTCAAATGCTTCATTTCCACCGTACATACTTTACTCATTTCGCTATCATTCACTGTCCATGCTTCACTTCCATACATCAAAGTCGGTAACAATATGCCATTGTGTACCGCCATTCTCAGATCCATCTTCAGTCGCTTGTTTTTTGCTATTCTTCCTATTGCACCGACCACTTGCTTTCCCTTGCACACCCTATTCTCAAGTTCTCTTGTCATCTTTCCATTCTTCTCAAACATACTTCCCAAGTATCTAAATTCATCCACAATTTCAACTTTCATACCATTCAACATAAACGTGCATTCTTCATTTTCATCCGTTCTGTCAAAAATCAGTCTAATTTTACTTATATACGAGTTCATATTTGTGCGCACTTTTTTAAAGTTTATTTCATTTTTTTTTTTTATAATAGGTGCCTACCAGGTTGATTGTAATTTTTGGGATAAAACCAATTTCACTTTAATAAACCCTAGCCGCCAACATTACAGATCAACCGCCATTTCTTTCTATCCTTAGTTACTTCTTTCATTTCCTCCAGAGTCATAACCTTCTTCATGCAAGCTCTTCTTTTATTATGACTCTGGATATTCCATTCATTTGCAATTTCGGATCTTTGGTCCATCCATACCTTTTTCGGTCTTCCTCTACCACAACATCCATCTATTCTACCAACATATACTTTCTTCGTCAGTCTTTCCTCATTCATTCTCTCCATATGCCCAAACCATCTTAACAAACTTCTTTTAATCTTCACTTTCACACTTTCTCTTGCACCACATTCTTCTCTTACAAAATCATTCCTCACCCTGTCACTCCGTTTTTTCCCAATCAAACTTCTAAGAAAGTCCATTTCAACAGTATGGACTTTACTAATTTCACTTTCATTCACCGTCCAGGCTTCGCTTCCATACATCAAGGTGAGTAAAAGTATGCCACTGTGTACCGCCAATCGAGCATTTTTAGATATGTTTTGATTTTTGGCGATACAAGCTGTGGCACCCAGTACACACCTGCCCTTCATTACTCTTCTTTCAAGTTCACCTTTAATTCTTCCATCTTTTTCAAACTTACTTCCCAAATTTTATATTTCCTATAATATTTTTTTAGGAAATAGGAAATTTCCTTGACTCATAGGTTGGTATGAGGCTGAACAGTGAACACCCGCACTTTAATAAATTATTCACTTTGCCAATGTCACCCCTGTTACAGGGATGGTTGACAAATTAAGTCGCAGGGCTTACGTTCATGTGGGGCTTGGATATTAATTTGTAAGTGTACAATGTAGATGAAGCATTTGTAAGCGCGAAATAGCACGTGTCTGTTTGTGGGCATGCATTAAATATCAGCCTTAAATGACAATATATCTTGTAACAGGCATCATAAGGTCGGTGCTATGGCCAAGGGTGCCAAGTGGGCTGATCTTTCTAGCGTGTTTGGAATAGAAAAACGTTGGTTCGATCACCGCTTGGGTCATTTGACCATAATTTTGACCCTGGTTCAAGAGATGATATAGGGCGATTACTAATTAATAATACATTAAAATAAACAACAATAAATTGATGATATTAATACCTGTTTCTGACCAGGCAGAAAATGTTGTTGAATTACATTCCTCTTCACAAATCTATTTAAAATAAAAATGTGATTTTGTTGTTGAAATATCGTCGGTGAATATACAAAAAGCAAGATCAATCTTGCTGATAAGCTGGATACGAGTTCTCACATTCGTAATGTAAAACACTCGCACACCGAGACGCGTCAGCGTATCAACCACTCTTTATAATATGTAATAACGTCATACAAAATATATCGGCTGTCTGTTAGTTATGAGACTAAAGGTGCGCTTACATCGTTATAGTCGATGTTATGGCCGAGGGGATAGAGGCGCATGTTCGACTAGCGTATTTGGAACAGCATAACGTTGATTCGAATCTTCCGTGTTGACTTGACCATAACTTTGACCCTGGTTCAACAGATGCCATTGCATGCACACAAGCTTCTGCTTTCGCATGAAAACAACTGGCCAGAAAAATAGTTTGGTGGATCTTATCTAATCTAATCTAATCTAAGTTGCAAAGATATGTTACATTGGAGATTCACATTACATGCATTCCCACAACCAGACACGTACAAGTTCGCGCTTGCACATGCCTCATGTGAACCTACAACATAAAAACCAAATCTCAAATGGACAAACACCCTGCAACTCTTGCCGTCCTTCCCTGTAACAGGGGTGACATTGGCAAAGTGAACCATTGTTTACAGCATGGGTGGTCAGCCGCATACCAACCTATAAGTCAAGGAACAATGGATGACATTCCTTTTCACAAATCTATTTAAAAAAAAAAATCCTTTACTACTATATATATAAGAGCGCTCTGTACCCTAAACCTACTGTTTTTGTTTCTTAAAAATTGTTGTCTTAGTTAAAAAGTGACAATATTTAAAAAAAAAAAACTAGACGTGTTTATTGATTATTTATCTACATAAATTATAAAGGTTTACAACATATTATTATTTTTATTCTTTGATTTAAAAAATGTAATTTGTCATGTATGTTCCTTGACTTATAGGTTGTTATGCGGCTGACCACCGATAATATAAAAATTGGTTCACTTTGCCAATGTCACACCTGTTTCAGGGAAGGACGGCAAGAGTTGCAGGGCTTATGTTCATTTAAGATTGGGTTTTTATATTGTAGGCCCACATGCGGCATGTGTTAGCGCGAAATTATACATGTCTGCTTGTGGGAATGCATTTAGTATAAATCTTAAATGATATATATCTTTGCAGCTTAGATTAGATTAGATTAGATATAACTTAAATAATGTCACCACAAGAAATATATTATAAAGCACACGTTTTTTTTTACATTTTTATCGTTTTTGATTGTATGTCCTATATTTTGGATATTTTAATTTTTAATTGTTTACAGTATTATAACTATGCATTTTGTTTTCAAATATCTATAATCTTTAATCTTAGTTGCGAGGATAAATTCACATTCAAAGCTCATATCAAATGCATGCCCACAAACAAACACGTGTAAGTTCGCGTTTACAAATTATGAAACATTATTGTACTTACAAATTGAAATCCAAACCTAAAATAAACATAAGGCCTTCAACTTTTGCCGACCTTCCCTGGAACAGGGGTGACACTGGCAAAGTGAAACTTTTTTTTTTTAACATGTGTGGTCAGCCTCATATCAATCTATAAGGGAAAAAACCTATGATGATGATGATGGATGATTTCTTTCCTGTGGCGCCATTTAATGGTCCAGGACCATCTCAAGGGCGCCATGGCTTCTGGAGAAAAGTAGTGTCTTCAGTTCCTTTCTGAAGGTGGTGGTAGGCTGGTTCGCGCGAACACCGATGGGCAAATTGTTCCAGGCCACCGGCCCGGCCACCGCAAAGCTTCTGTCTGCAAAATTTGATGTGTTTGCTATGAATGTGAATGCACCTTAAAGAACATTATTTTTTCTTTAGCCCCATTAAAAATCAAAACACGTACAAGAATTGAAAACCATAGACAAGTTACATACGAGTATATGTGAGACGGCTATAGCATGTACCGTGTATACAATTCAAATGTCCAAAAACATTACATTAATGTATATTGAACATAACATAATATAGGATCCTTCTTCTTCTTTTTGTAGGCACCCTTACCTGTAGAATTAAATAGGCTCACTCGTCACATGCGATCTCTTCGTTCTGTAAAAAATGTTTCACTTTGCAAGTGTCATCCCTGTTTCAGGGAAGGACGGTAAGAGTTGCAGGGTTTTTATCCATTTGAGATTTGCGTTTTTATTTTGTACATTCACATGCGGCATGTGCAAGCGCAAACTTCTGTGTGTGTCGGCTTGTGAAAATGCATGTAATGTGAATCCCCAATGTAACAAATCTTTGCCATTTAGATTAGATTAGATAGGTGTGCTAGTACAGTTGGACCCCATAGCAAATCATACATTTACATTTTAGTATATACAATACTATATGTTAACTATATACTGTATACATCGTATGTTAAATAAGTGAAGTGGCGCCTACCGACATCTATGTACTAAAGCATGCTCTAGATGAGATAGTAAATAAGTAATGTGGGATAGTTGATTAGTTAATCTTCTTATTGTTTTTTAAATCCCAGGATTAGTAAGCAGTAATTTTCATAAATATTTTTGACGTTCAAAGCAATCCTTAAGAGCTTCTCTTAGAAGGAAGAGCACATAGCTAAGACAGGCTAGAACAGCACAGTGACAAAACAACACATGACATGACGTCACAGGAATTTTCATTCCATGGTAGTGCATCACAATGACGGAACATCACATGTCAAAAACTCATATACCTAAAACAGAACATATAAGTATTAAGTCACTTTGCCAATGTCACCCCTGTCTCAGGGAAGGACGGCAAGAGTTGCAGGGTGTATGTCCATTTGAGATTTGGTTTTTATGTTGTAGGTTCACATGAGGCATGTGCAAGCGCGAACTTGTACGTGTCTGGTTGTGAGAATGCATGTTATGTGAATCTCCAATGTAACATATCTTTGAAACTTAGATTAGATTAGATTAGATTAGATTAGACGTACTATAAACGGCACATGAAAAAAACATCACATGATAAATAATTTTTAAGGTATATTCTGTTTTAAGTATGTAAGTTTTTGTCATTGTGAAGTAAAATAAATAATAATAATAGAATGATTTATTTGGTGAGCGCTGTTTTTGTGTGAATCACACCTTAAGAGCCCTCTGCGAACTTGGACGTCGCTATATAAAGCCCCAATTCTGTAGCAAGACCCAGTTGCTGTAAAGTTAGATCGGTCTTTTGTGAGAGGTCTTTGGTAAAGGTATATAATATAAATATATATATTTTTTTAAGAAAGCCTATGCGGGAGACTCCCTAGATTCGAGAGACTCTAAGGGTCTATGACACTTGTTATAGTGCCGCAGTGGTGTTGGTGATGTGGCAGTTGTCCATGTCCGGTTGCAGGGCCGTTAGCTGCGCAGTGCTGTGGTGTGTGTGGCGTTGCTTTGTTTTGAGACACTGAGAGGAAATGGCGATTGATATTGGATTTGAAAAGGGCAAGGTTAAATTGGGATGAAAACACAAATACCGGTAACTCGTTCCATAAGCGGGCAGTTTGGCAGAGGAATGAGTCGTGAAAACACCAAGTTCTCATAGTTTTGATATCGACTGCAAATGGATGGATGTGAGCCGTTCTACGAGTTGCCCTTGTTGTGACGAGAGGAGGGGGTATAAGTGAGGATATTTCATCAGAGCAGACGCCGTTGTAGTACCTATAGAAGAGACTGATCATTCCAACTTTCCTTCTGTGCTCAAGAGAATGTAGGTTGGCTGTGAGAATGGGATCATCAATCAGCTTCACCGCTCTTCTTTGCACAGAATCAAGTTGGTCACACAGCCTCTTTGGTATACCGGACCAGAGATGGCTGTTATACTCCATACTATAATTTTTATTAAATTATACTATAATATGAATTTTAACCTAGCGTAGAGCATATTTAAAAATACAAATGGTACATTTTTTGGGCTTCGCCGAAAATCGAACCCACAACCTTCCATTTACGAGTCGGAAACTTTAGCACTAGACTACACACCGTACAAAATAATATTCAAATCAGTCAAAGGTTACTTGTATTGAAATGCATTAAGCGTCTACTCCATAGATCTACTCAGTGCAAAACGTTTGCACTATATTCCATTTACTGTCTGGTCTGAACATTCATTTATTCTTTGGTCGTGAAAAAATTCACTCAGCTCGCTCCCATCACTCAGTATCTATTTTATAATATTGAATTTGATTGAGTACGAGATGGCCGCTATGTTTTTTAATGAAGATATTGAGTGGATCCGAAATAAAGTATGTCTTTCACTTGGGAAACCCGACATTCTAATATTTTCTAGGATCCTAAATAAGCAGTTCTTTTTGCCTTTTTATTTGCCACATTCCTATAATGTTGTTGTTGATCTGTAATGTTGGCGGCTAGGGTTTATTTAAGTGAAATTTGTTTAATGTTTTAGTTTTTTTGATGTCCATATATATTATTATTTATCGATTTAAAAGAAGTAATTTGTCGTGTATGTTCCTTGATTATAGGTTGGTATGGGGCTGTCCATATATTACGTCATTCGCATTAAGGGGGGGGGGGGAGTCTGGTCTGCGGATGATGGCAAATGATGTACGAGTAGGTACCAAAAGTGACGTCGTTCTTGTAAAAACCAATTTCTACAAAATATACAACATACTATGTAAGTAATATAACATTATTAATTATTAAGCTCATCCATTATTACAGCAAGAGGGGGGGATATTAGAAAATGACTATAGGATGATTGTAAGGGGGGGGGGGGTGGTGGAAAATCGGCCGAAATCGATGACGTAATTTATGGACGGCCCCAATGCGGTTGACCACTCATGCTGTTAAAATGTTTCACTTTGTCAATGTCACCCCGGTTTCAGGGAAGGACGGCAAGAGTTGCAGGGTGTATGTCCATTTGAGATTTGGTTTTTATGTTGTAGGTTCACATGAGGCATGTGCAAGTGCGAACTTGTACGTGTCTGGTTGTGAGAATGCATGTAATGTGAATCTCCAATGTAACATAATATCTTTGCAACTTAGATTAGATTAGATTAGATTCCTAAAAAAAATAAGGGTAGTGCTTTCAGATCTAAACTGTATATGAGTTTTAAAATTGAGCATATTGCTACATTGTAGCTTGTTTAAATCAACTATTCATTAAGAGGTGAAAACAAAATAAAAGTTATATTTATTGTAACATGACAAATTATAATTATTACCTACCTCCGATCTAGGGAACAAAAGAATTTGTGACAATTTTTATTAATAAAACATTAGTTCTTTGACTTAAAGGTTGGTGTGAGGCTGACCACCCATACTCTAAATAATGGTTCACTTGGCGTATGTCACTCCTGTTTCAGGGAAGGTCGGCAAAAGTTTTAGGGTTTCAGTATAGGATTTACACGTGTAGGCTTGGAGGTATGCATTGAATATAAATTTTAAATGTAAATATATATCTTGGCAACTTTAATTATAGATTAAAGTTTATTTTTCGTTATCGTACAAATAGGGTGTCTCCTGAAGACGTTGGCTACGCTGCCAACAAACATCTAGAATGATGTCAGTTTCACCAATAACTTTTTATCTAATATCCGAAAAGTTTAATTGCCTGAGTAGTTATTATAATTATTAGTTATTATAATTATTAGTTTTTATAATTATAAATACAATCATTCATTACTTATTAAATTAAATTGCATTAGATTTTATTTATTTAAGATAATATTGTTCTTTATAAAAATAAGTAGAAATATAAGTAGGTACCTTATTATGCCTTGTATTTGTTCGAAATTAATTAAGTATTGAATCGAATATTCTGGTCAAATTCAGCAAAGCGGTATGTGTAAATTCTCCATGTTTCGAGAATGATCTAAATAATTTGTAAAAATCAGGACCGAAATTCCCTGAACTGTCAGATATAAATCAACTGTCGCTCTACTCAAAAGTAAAAAAAACTCTGTCGGAACCCAAAGTGAGAAAATAAATTGTGCCCGAACAATATTAATGAATTTTTTCATCAAGATAATATTGTAGAAAAAAAAAATTAAGAAAGGTGTTGCGAGGTAAAAAAAGATCCAATCTCTAATAGATCTACGTGGTTTAATTTTTTTTTTATGAGTATATACTTAAAATTTGCCGTACATTTTTTTCGGTTGTTAAATGTGTATTTTGACGTGATCGTGAGGAGAGAAGGAGGATGCCCGGATAGTGTGGCTTGAGTGAAGTAGTGATATTTGAATCTGATGGATTGAAATTATTATTATTGGTATTAAAAATATTTTCATCTAGATTTTTATAGTCATATTACGTGGCCGTGCTCTGATCTTCTTTTAACAGATCTGGGCAGGCCATCCACAAATAATATATTGTAATTTTTTCGCGTTCGGAAAGTCTCTAAATTAAAACAGCAGGTCTTCTTTCAGGAGATTCATTTTCAGTTAATTTATTTTTACAATTTATATTTATTTTTAACACTTTTAGCAACTCAAATTTATTTTCACAGTTCAGCTCCGCTTACACTCTTCAATCAAAGGCAACTATCTCACTGACTAGGTGCACTCAACATTACGCCTTATATACTTCACCGACAGAAGTCTCTAGTGACTAATTTGCCATCAAAGCTCTCGAACATTCTACCAAGTTCAAGAGTACAAAAGGATCATTTAATTTCTAGATTTCTTAAACCTTTAATTATTGCTACCTACGGTGTACACCTATAGTAATCTACTTTTGACATAATACTATAATAACTATCACTTCCTACGATGTACACCTATATTAACCTACTATTTACAAAACAATATCTTACATCGATACCAAGGTGAAACTGAATAAGTGACAAATTAAGCTAACAAGGGTTTATCAGATAAATGCACATTTTTTTCTATGTTCTACGAGAGAAAACACTAAAAAATTGTGAAAATCCTGTAGTTCAGAAGTTTGTCATGAGCACTTCCTTATAATTAAATCACTTACTATGAGAAGTTACACACAATAAAAAATTTATCCACGATTTCTCAAATGAGTTATCTTATTGAGTTGTACCTTTTAGGTGGCGATATGGTATTTAATAAAATATTTGAAACACTTACAAGTTATTCACTGAAAAACGAAGCTGATAATATCGTAGAAAGCGCTCGAGATAATAAAACTCAAGCGAAGAAAAAACTATGTACCATTTTGTGATGTATTTTGGGGATGTTTATTGTGGATGGGGGATATCAATCAGACGAACAGATGAGTCTTGGTTTCAATGTGATGTATTATTCCATTTCAGTGTTTACAAGGCGAGAGACAAAACCAGACTGCTCAGTGAAGCAATAATAATCTCTAATAATATTATATTACAATAATACATTACCTTATATATGATATTACCTACTCTAAATAATCATATCATAATTATACATTACACCTCCCTCACTAAATGACGAATCTACATTACATTATATCATACTTATCATACTTATCATTATAACATATTATATCAATAAAAATTATATCTTATACAATTTCATCTTCTTTCATCTTGGGTACCGCAGGCGGTTCTCCCCCCTCGGACGCAGGCGCTCCGACCATGGTTGGAACCTGGAAACACCCGAGTCATTAGAGATCTGTCCTGCCTCATCCAACAGCTGACCCAACCCCAGGTCATTGTCAGACTCATCCTCCCAAGACACCTTTCTTCCGGAAATCTGATCATGATGTCTTTTCCAAATCTGATTTCCAGCTTTTACCAAGTAAATCCTGTTTCCCAATGTTTTAAATATAATGCATGGAACCCACTTCCCTACATTTCTGAAATCCTTAGTCATTACCTTTTGTCCAATTCTGAATAGTCCTTTAATCTTTCTTCCCCTGTAATTCCTTTGTTGATTTTCCTGATTTCTCTTTTTAAAAACACATACCTTTCTCCCCGTCTTTTTAAATGATTTCTCCCCAGGCACTACTGTATCAAAAATGGATCTTATTTTTCTACCTATCATAAGCACGCTCGGCTCCATCCCTGTTGCTAATGATGGTGCATTTCTATGATCTACTAAAAATTCCAAAAGCTTATCTTCATAATCGTTAGGAAACATACCATTTTTCATAATTTTTTTTAAAAAACTTTTTGTTGTTTTTACCGTATTCTCCGCCAAACCGTTTGACGCTGGGTGATTTACTGCTGAAGTTAAATGCTTAATATTTAAATTTTTGCAAAACCTTTGAAAATCTACTGATGTAAATGCCGTACCATTATCCGTTACAATGCAACTTGGAATACCTAACACTGAAAATATTCTCTTCAACTCTCTAATTGTATGCCTTGCATCAATTTTATCAACTTTTACAGCATCTATCCAATTTGATGCTGCGTCTACTACGACTAAAAAATATTTTCCTGCTAGCGGCCCGAAAAAATCTAAATGTATCCTTTTCCAAATATGTTGTTCTACCGGCCAACTTTTCAACTCGACTTTATCTGGAGATCCCATATTTCTTGCACATTGTGTACATTCTCTCACTGTTTTCTCAATTTCTGTATTCATCCCTAACCAAAAAAAATAATTTCTAGCCAAAGTTTTCGTTTTTACAATTCCCATGTGAGATTTGTGAATAAACTTCAAAATATCTTCCCTTAATGCCAATGGTATTACCAATCTGTTTTCATAAAATAAACAATCATTTGATTCGCTTAACTTTTCTCTTAAAAACCACCATTTTACCAATCCATTTGTCATTTTGGATTTATTTGGCCACCCTGTTTTCAAATACTCCTTTATCTCACAAATGACCTTGTCATTACGAGATGCTTCCTTGATGCATTCTACATTTAAATTTGTTTCTACTGCAATACAGTTTAAAAATTCTCCTTCAACATCCTCAATGTTTATCTCATTTATGATCTCAATATTATCTTCCCCCTCATTATCCGTACTACTCATTGGTAACCTCGACAAAAAATCTGCTTTATTATCCTTTGACGGAACAACTTTATGTTGAAGTGGTTTCACACCATCCCTCGATATTCGAAATCCCAAATATTCAACTTCTGTCAACCCAAATTCACATTTTTGTAAATTAACACTAAATCCACTACGTTCTAAACGCTTAATTACCTCTTCCGTTGCCTTCTCCAATTCTTGCAATGTATTCCCATAAATTAACAAATCATCCATAAATGCTATCGCATCCAACCCTTGAATTGCCGAATATAAAGCTCTGCTAAATATCGCTGGTGACGTCGTGAGACCAAAAGGAAGTACCTTGTACCTAAATAACCCAAATGGTGACGAAATCACACAAAGATTTCTCGACTCCTCCGACAACCTAATTTGAGAAAAAGCATTTCTCAAATCTAATTTTGCATAAAATTTTGCTCCATTTACTCTATTTATTAAATCTTCTACTCTAGGTAACGGGTACTTTATTTTTTTTAACATTGGATTCAAAGTATTTTTAAAATCGGCACATATTCTGATTTCATCATTTTTTTTTTTCACAATCACTATTGGACTTGCCATTTCACTAGTCTCTACTTTTTCAATAATACCTTCTTGTAACATGCGATCTATTTCTTTTTCTACCCTTATTCTCAAATTAAAAGGAATTGGCCTCGGGTTAACAAATTTTGCCTTAAAGTCTTTTATAACTTCTATCTCCGCTTCAAAATTTTTAAAAGTACCTGCTTTACTCTCAAAAACAGCTGGATATTTTTTTCTCATACTAGAAAAAAAATCTGCATTATAATTCGTATTATTATTTCCTACTGAATAAATATTATCGCTAACATTGAATGAATTTATTTTAAAAGTATTCAAAAAATTCCGACCTAATAAAGAAGACGACCCTTTATATACAACAATTATTTCTATGTACTCTTTACTTCCTTGATATTCTACTCTCATGTACTTACGACCTTTTACTTGTAGTTGAGTACCATCATAGCTTGATAATTTCAAATCACAATGTTCTAACTTAATATTTGAAAAATGTTCATTAAATATGTGCCAAGGAATAATAGTCACCCCAGAACCCGTATCTAAAATCATTTTTAGATCTGTATCATTTACCTTTACGTTTAAAAAAATGGGACCATCCATCTCATTAATGGCCATTATTGTATTTATTCTTCGAAACTTGCATTTATTTGCATAATGACCAGATTTGTTACATTTAAAGCATTTAATATTATTATTATTTTTATTTAAAAACTTGCATGCATTTTGTTTATGACCGAATTTACCACAGTTAAAGCATTTATAATTATTATTCCTATCACTTGAAATACTTGCATGTCTAAAAATAGATTTCTTACTATCATTTGAATTATTTCGCTTGATTTCAGAATTTCGCTGTCTATCCCTTGACTTCCGAGTTTCTGTGGAATCCCTCGAATTACACGAACTCATTAAATTTATACTTTCTGAATTGTTTTGACCACACAAATGTTCCATTGTTCTCGCTAATTCTACACATTCAGATAATTTCAATTCCATTGCTTTTAAAAATATTCTCTGCTTTATTTTGTTCTGTCTGATACCTATTAAAAATATATCCTTCAAATTTGCCTCCAATCTATTCTCAAATTTACAGTCTACCGCAATTTTTTTCAATCTAGCTATATAATCCTTAATTGACTCGGTTTCGAGCTGTTTACATGAATAAAATGACTCCCTATACTCAAATATATTTTTTTTTACCCCACAATGACCCCCAATAATATCAATCAACTCCTCGAATTTTGCCTCCGAAATCTTTTTCGGAAAACATAGATCAGACACCGTCTGAAAAGTCTCCCTGGTGAGAGACGATAATAGAACAGCCCTTCTGCGTTCTTCAGTTAAAAACTTCTCATCATACAAAATGAGGACTTGGTCGAGCCGAAGTCTGAAGACATCCCAATCTCCAGTCCTATGGCAAAAAGGACTTAGACTCCTCAGTGTTCCCTCCATAGTCTGAAACGGCAGAAAGAAAGAAAACAAAAATCTTATCTGCTTCTGCGTCCGACAGTCCAGGAAACGCCTACGTGACCCTCAGAAAGTGGCTTCCACTCCCTGCAGCAGTCACCTCCAGGAAAATGACCCTCAAGGCTCCCAGCTCCTGCAGTACTCCCTGCAGCACTCCGCCCCAGTTGGATCCTCTCCTCTTGAAAAGAAAACCGCTGCAGTAACTCCCTGCAGCGATTCCTCTTGGCTCCGTGAGTTCTCTTCCTCTTGAAGAAAACCGCTCCTTCTCTTCAGACTTCTTCCAGTTCTCCCTGCAGCAACCTCGCCTCAGCTGGCTTCGTGATCCTCAGTCTTCAGATCCTTCTTCCTTCTCGAAGATTCCCACATGTTGCTCTTGCAACAATATTATTTTATTTCTTCCAAAAAAATTTTTTTTATCCCGTTTTATATGGTTCTTCTTTATCCTGACTGCGCCACTGTGATGTATTTTGGGGATGTTTATTGTGGATGGGGGATATCAATCAGACGAACAGATGAGTCTTGGTTTCAATGTGATGTATTATTCCATTTCAGTGTTTACAAGGCGAGAGACAAAACCAGACTGCTCAGTGAAGCAATAATAATCTCTAATAATATTATATTACAATAATACATTACCTTATATATGATATTACCTACTCTAAATAATCATATCATAATTATACATTACATATAAGTTGAACAATCCCTGAGCTTTTTGTATTTTATGCGACAAATATAATCTTTGATCTGTGGTGACAACCATAATTTCTATTTAGAAATTTTCAAAAACCTTAGAACGACTAGAATCGATGTTTTTTTTTTACTAAATATCTATATTATTATGATTAAGGTACAGGTTCAATTTAATAAAAATTTTAGTCAATTTATTACAGACAATATATTTGAGATACGGTTCACATTTGGTTTGTTAATAGTAGATTAATATAGGTGTACATCGTAGGTAGTGATAGTTATTATAGTGTTATGTTAGATTAATATAGGTGTACACCGTAGCTAGCAATAATTAAAGGCCTAAGAAATCTAGAAATGAAATAATCCTTTTGTACTCTTGAAGCCGGTAGAACGTTCGAGAGTTTGATGGCAAAATAGTCACTAGAGGCTTCTGTCTGTGAAGTATATAAGGCGCAATGTTGAGTGCACCAGGACAGTAAGATAGTCGCCTTTGATTGAAGAGTGTGAGCGGTGCTAAACTGTGAAAATAAATTTGAGTTACTAAAAGTGTTAAAAAATAAAAATAAATTAAGTGAAAATAAAGATCCTGAAAGAAGACCTGTATGTTTTAATTTAGAGACTTTCCGAACCCAAAACCATTACAATATCTTGCAATATTTTGGCATAGGATGGCCGGCCGGTCTCGTTATGGGGATAATCAATACAAATAATTACAGACGAGAAATATAAAATCTATAATTTGAAACTGAGCTAGATCACGTCTCACGAAAAACCAAAATTAAAACTGCCAACATCAAAATAATAAAAAAAAAAATATTTCTAAATCAATCCAGAGTAGATTTTTCCACATTAGCAAGTTATTTTATGCTCAACCATACATGCTGTCTTTTTTTTTGCAACTAAGCTACACATATAGTGTAACTTCTTGACTGCGTTATCCCCGAAGGGGTCGCATGTGGCGCTTCGGGACCTATTTAATCTAATCTAATCTAAGTCTAATCTAATCTAATCTAAGTTGCAAAATGTCTGTAACATTAGAGATTCAAATTATATGAGTCGTATGTCGTGGAAGAGGAAGACCGAGAAAGGTATGGATGCACCAAATTTTCGAAATAGCGAGTGAATGGGATATCCAGAGTCATAATAAAAGGAGAGCTTGTATGAAAAAAGTTATGACTCTGGATGAAATGAAAGAAGTATGCAAGGACAGGAAGAAGTGGCGGCTAATCTGCAATGCTGATTTTTAATGTTGGTTTATTGGCTTGCTACATTTTTTGCATAAGACATTTTTTACTTTTTTTGTATAGATTTATTTTTAAGGTTTTGTTGTTTTCTTATACTTAAATGTTATTTATTACTCGTATTCCTTGACTTATAGGTTGGTATGAGGCTGACCACCCATACTGTAAAAAATGGTTCACTTTGCCAATGTCACCCCTGTTTCAGGGAATGTCGGCAAGAGTTTATTTATTTATTCACAATTCACAACTACACGTGTTTGTTTGTGGGCATACATCTGAGAGCTTTGAATGAATATATCCTTGCAACAAGATTATAGATAGATAGATAGTATAACTGCAAACGCCGTTATCACCAAATTTTATTTTTGATTAGATTTTTGAGATAATTATTGAATTTGATTCTGCGTAGTGAAACAAATCATTTGCTGTGTGCAATGTGATGAAAACCTCACTTCATCCTTCGTAATTTTAATTGAAAAAGTATAATTTCATGATTTCAAAACACAAGTTTATTTTTCTCAAAATCATCGCGTAAGGAGTTGACGGCAACGCAACGCAAAAAAACGCAACTAAGCTACACATATAGTGTAACGTCTTGCCGCGTTATCCCCGAAGGAGTCGCATGTGGCGAGTTGAATCAATTTATTTTTACAGGTAAGGGAGCCGGCCTTACGCCAACCACTTCAGTTGAAGTGGGGGTTTCCCAGCTCCCGAGGGGGCTGGTACTCATTTCTTGTAAAGGCTGAGTAAACCTTGCCGGTATTTTTATTATGGGGTTTGAAATAAACACCGAAATAGGAAATCATTTCTGACACCCTCCTCGGTGGGATTCGAGCCCAAGCTCACGGGGTAGATTGCAAGCACTCTACCAACTGAGCTATCGACCGGACAGGTGTTGCAACAAACAAAAAATTTAAAATTCCAACATTCCCTAAAACAGGGGTGTCATTTGCAAAGTGAACCATTTTGTACAGTATGGGTGATCAGCCTCATACCTACCTATATGTCAACGAATACGGGCGGGAAAATATTTAAAAAATATATATTTGTGTATACAATGGCTACGTATATTTTCGATCACATATTTCAGTACTGCTCTCTTAATGCTGATTCCTACAGTCAACATTTCTCGTTAAGTATCTGCGTCTGTACGCGGCCCCTAATTACATAGCCGGTCAAGACCGCTCACCTCCCGCCGTAAGGTTAGCCCAGCCTTCCCCGTGGTACCGAACCAAAGCCCGAGATGCCCTGATTCACTTCAAACTCTGCCTTACAACAGATGCTCAATCTAAAACCTAAAATCTAAGCTGCAAATATATACTAACATTAAGAGCTCATAATTATCAAATCGCACGTTTAATAATAAAGAGCAATAACTCAAAAAACATGAATGTTGGGAAATCACGTTTGAAGTTCAGACATCCAGTACAACTTGTATGGGATGAAAAAGGCGGCCGATGTTTTATCTCGGTCATATTCGTCCAAATTGAACGGCTGTCGCATTCTACCTATTCTTCTCGCATTGTTCTTGCGTTTTATTACAAAATCTCGATTTTCCCAATTTTCGAGTTATTTCTCTTTATCATTAAACGTGCGAAATGCATGCCCACAAACAAACACGTGTAGTTTGCGTTTACAAATGCTGAATGTGTGCTTAGAAATAAAATCCAAACCTCAAATGAACATAAACCCTACAACTTCTGCCAACCTTCCCTGACACAGGGGTGACATTGTCAAAGTCAACCATATTTCTACAGCATGGGTGGTCAAGGAATACAAATAATAAATGACATTTAGGTATCTAAAAACAACAGAACTGTAAAAAGAAATCTATACATAAGTATACAAAAAAATAAAACATAAAATTATAAAATAATAAAGCCCCACAACCAATCTCCAACACCCCTGCGGCACTACAACAAGTCTCATAGATTCCTAGAATCTCTTGAAACTAGAGAGTCTCCCGCACAGGGTTCTTAAAAAAAAACAACATTGCAAATCAACATTCCAGATAAGCCACCATTTTTTTCTGTCCTTACATACTTTTTTGAATAAAATTTTTTTTTTTTGGCCTTGTTGAGAATCGAACCAATTACCTTTTGATTTCGGAGCGTTGACCATTAGCCTACATGTGGTCCCAGTGCGGGCCAGAGGTCAGTGTATCATGTGACCCCACCTCTGGTCTATGGTCTGGCCGGCCAATGTTCCCACGGACGATCTCGCTTCGATTATCGGCGCAGGCTGATTTCTACCTAGCAACATGGCTGCTCAACAATCTATATTAAGGTGTTTAATTAAAATAAATAATTTATTGAAAAAAAATTTTTTTTTTTACATATAATTTAAGGATAAACAATGTAATAGCACGTAAGAGAAACAGGCGAAAGTAACAAAACAATTCATGACATGACATCACATGACAAAACAATACATGACATGACATCACACGGCAAAACAATACATGACATGACATCACATGGCAAAACAATACATGACATGACATCACATGACAAAACAATACATGACATAACATCACACAACAAAACAATACATTAAATAACATCTCATGACAAAACAATACATTAAATAACATCTCATGACAAAACAAAACATGACATGACAAAAAAAAATATATGACATGACAAAACAATACATGACATGACATCACATGACAAAACAATACATGACATAACATCACATGACAAAACAATACTTATACCGGTACCTCCACACAAGTGCCTCCACTTGACTCTGTCCTTGCATACTTCTTTCATCTCATCTAGTTTCATTCCTCTTTTCATGCACGCTCTTCTATTCATTCGCAATCTCACTTATCTGATCAATCCATTCTTTCCTAGGTCTTTCCCTTCCACGCTTACTTTTTACATTCCCTTTATACACTCTTTCTGTCAGTCGGTCTTCATTCATCCTTTCAATATGTCTAAACCATCGCATCACACTTCTTTGAACTATCACTTTCACGCTTTCTTTTACTCCACATTCATTTCGAATCCATTCGTTTCTCACTCCATCTTTCAGTGTGTTTCCTGTCATACTTCTCAAATGAGCCATTTCTACGGTGCCAAATTCTAGACTGACAAAGTATGTATACAAAAAAAGTGTGAAAGGAAGAAGAGGGAAGGGACGACCGAGAAAAGTATGGAGTGATCAGATTGAGGAGATTGTGAAAGAATGGGATAAACAAAGTGAGCGTAAAAGTAGAAAATGCATGAAAAAGGTGATGGATATAAATGAATTGAAAGAGGTATGTAAGGATAGGAAAAAATGGAGGCAGCTCTGCAGAGGCTCTGGCCACCCCTAGCGGAATGGCGACAGAAATACAGTTACATTTACAGTATACCTTATTTACTTCTCTTTCATTCACCGTCCACGACTCGCTTCCATACATCAGGGTCGGCAACAATATACAATTGTGTACCTCCATATTCATTTACTTAGGGATTCTTTTATTCTTTGAATTTTGTAATTTGATGTTTTATCATAGTGATGTATTTACAGTGATGTTTTATTATCTCTTTTTAATTTTGAAATTTTAATATATAAAAAAAAATGTTGCGCATCCCCGCCGTGGGTTCCCTTTGTGTGCTTAGACATACTTTTAAGTAAGTACAACTCGGAGAAATGAGATGGTAGGCAGAGATGATCCCAGGTCTATATACGTGTACGATGAGAATACATCTGTATAATGCGGGCCCCGGACCCCAGACGAGGGCTAACTACAGAGCGCCGGCTCGAGAACGAATTAGCGGCTCCACTGCAGACATTCATCAAAGTTGCTCAGCCTCATCATCATAATTATTAATCGTATATGTAAGATATTTTTTTATGTATTTAAGAGTTTTTTTTATTTAATATATCCTGCGGTGATTTATTTTGACACCATTTGTTTCTGATTCAGTTCTGATACCGAGTCACGTTATACAATACAACGGTTGGTTGATTTTTTTAATTTTTGTTCCTTATTTTATAGTTAGAAAGATCATTCTTGAATCGCTGAGAATTGTTACATGCGAGACTTCAATAGAACATTATATAAATATTTATTATCATTATTTATTAGATTTATTACGCCCTTCCTTGACTTATAGGTTGGTATGCGGCTGACCACCTATGCTGTAGAAAATGGTTCACTTTGCCAATGTCACCCCTGCTTCAGGAAAGGTCGGCAAGAGTTGCGAGGTGTATGTTAATTTGAGATTCGGGTTTCGGTTTGGGGAAATTGGGGATTCGGGAAGGCTGAGTAAACCTTGAGATCGAACCCTTGCTCTCGGCATGGAATGCAAGCATTCTACCAATTGAGCTATCGACCTTTTTACGAGCTTGCTCGTCGTCGCTACAAAGCGCCGATTCTCAAGCAAGACCCAGTTGCTGTAAGGCTGGATAAACCTTTTGGTGACCGGTCATTGGTAAAGGTTTTATGAATTTTTCAACCCGGCGAAGAGCAAATTTGAAAATATAAATGGTATATTTTTTGTGCTCCGCCTGGATTCGAACCCACAACCTTCCATTCAGAGTCCGAAGTGTTGCCACTGAACTACGGACCGGTATATATCTTGGTACAAATAATCATAACAGCTGTCAATGGTATGGCTCCTTCATACTTGTCTGAAATGTTCTCACGTGTTGAGATAGATTTGAGACGCCAAACTCTCAGATCTGCGGAGTGTGGGGTGTTTGACTTAGTCCAGCCGTCACGTCAAACACGCACTAATTTTGGGGACCGTGCTTTCCGGTTTGCGGGCCCAATGGAGCGGAACAGACTACCACCTAATGTGAGGAAGGCAGAAACTGTTGGTGTCTTTAAAGGAGCACTAAAGACGCATCTTTACAAAAAATCTTATCCGTGATTTGAGAGGGCCCTTGAGGTGTGACACACACAAAAACGGCGCTCTTTTATTATGTGTACCTTATAAATAAATTATCCTTGTATATATATATATATATAACAATGAGTAGGTGTGCGCTTACACATGCTGTGTGCGTATTTACAAAATTAGAACATCTTTCTCACGGTATTTGATAATATTATAAACATGAATGAGTATTTGTTTAACAAAGAGATGCTATCGATTGAATCATTATTACTGGCCAAACAAAATGCAATATAATTATTAATATTATTAAATTGTTTGATTCAAGTAATAAATATATTTTGTTAACAATGTTGATCTTGCACATTAGATTTTATTTTGAACTTTTTTTTATTTCATGTAAAATAAATCAACGAGATAGTTCTGTGTGAAACCGTACTCACAGAATTTCCAACTTTCTCCTTGATAATTCACAATTATCAGTTCCTTGACAAATAGATTGGTATGAGGCTGACCCTAATCTTATCTAATCTAAGCTGCAAGGATATATATCATTTAAGATTTATATTAAATGCATTCCCACAAGCAGACATGTAATTTCGCGCTAACACATGCCGCATGTGGACCTACATTATAAAAACTCAATCTCAATTAAACATAAGCCCTGCAACTCTTGCCGTCCTTCCCTGAAACAGGGGTGGCATTGGCAAAGTGAACCATTTTTTACTCTATGGGTGGTCAGCCGCATAACAACCTATAAGTCAAGGAACATACATGACAAATTACTTTTTTTTGACTCTCATGCTGTAAAACTTGGTACACTTTTGCCAATACCACCCCGGTTCCAGGAAAAGGCGGCAGGAGTTACAAAGTTTGTATTCCTGTGAGGCTATTCTACTTAGTTAAACATAAAGTGTAACGTCTTCTCCCCGAAGGCGTCGCATGTGGCGAGTGAACATATTTATTTAAACAGGTAAGGAAGCCGGCCTTACACATACCACTTCAGTTGATGTGGGGTTTCTCCATCTCCCGAAGGGACTGGTACTTATTTATTGTGAAGGCTGAGTAAACCTTGGCGGCATTTTATTTTTGTGTTTGAAAAAAAAACACCGGATAGTGGAATTCGAACCCGAATACTCGTATTATACATAGGATGATTTATTTGGTGAGCTCTGTTTTTGTGTCAATCACACCTCAAGGGACCTCTGTAAGCTTGGTAGTTGCTATGAAAAGCGCCAATTCTCAAGCTAGACCCAGTTGCTGTAAGGCTGGATGGACCTTTGGTGACCAGTCTTTGGCATTTTTGAAAATATTGTAACGAATATGAGTACCTACTTGTGTTTGTCTGTGTTGGTTCTAAGCCTGATTGGAAGCATTATGTAGGTACCAGTGGTGAAGGGTGCCGTACAAGCCGGTTCCCATCGGCTTCCCTTTTAAAATGATGTTACAAAATAGTTAAAAAATATAGGCACAAAGTAAAAAAATACATTTAAAACCAAAGAGACAATACGTATTTTTTCCCCATTGAAACCATGCAGTCCACTTTATTATCATTTTTGACTCATTTTAAACGGGAAACCGATGGGAATCGGCTTGTATGGAACCCTTCGCGGCTTCGCCACTCGTAGGTGCCTAATAATAATTGGTATTTGTTCGAAATAAATGTGTGGAATCGAATATTCTGGTAAAGTCTGCCAGAGGGTATACACCGATTCTCCATGTTTCGAGAGTGATCTCTAATTGTAGCATAAATTAAGGACCGAAATTCAACGTAGCTTCAGCAAATCAATTAACCGTCGAACTATGCTGTGCAAATGTAACTCTAAACCAAAAGTGATCAAATAAATGTTTTTATTAAATAGAACCCACATCAAAAAATAAAAAAATAAAAATTCTCAGTTGGAAAACAAACTCATGATCTTTGGATTACAAAACTGTAGCATTAACCATTCCACTACACGATACCACCCACATAGAAGTATCGTATTTCAATATTATTATCACTGAGTACTGAAACAAGTACTTCTTAATATATTTACGAGAATTCTACCTGGACACTGAGTACGAGTTTTTTCACTTAACTCGAAGTATTGAGTATTCGAGAAAAATGTATGTGAACTTGTAGAGCACCCCTGGCAAAACAAGTTTCGAAAGAGGTGCTTTACAAGTTCACATACATTTTTCTCGAATACTCAATACTTCGAGTAAGGTGAAAAAACTCGTACTCAGGGTACAGAGCTGGATTTCCTTTGTAACTTATTACTGGATATCGAATGGCATTAGCAAAACAATTAGTACGCCGTGTCAGTGGTGGTGAATGATGGTGCACGAGCCGTGACCTTTCATAGAGAACCGACATGGCTTGCCGACCTCTGGCTTGGGAGTTGCAAGCTCTGAAAGATGAGGAAGAACTGGAATATGAAGAAATAGTCTTTAAATGCAAAGGTACGCAACAATAAGGTTTATACTCAATGCACGCCCACGGGCACTTACACATTTCAAGCTTACACATGCTGCGTATCGATACCTTAAAGAAAACATTGAATAAATGACAAATTAAGCTAAAACGGTCCTCAAATAATTGCACCTTTTTTCCTATTTTCTACGATGTCCGGTGTACGGTCGATAGCTCAGTTGGTAGAGTGTTTGCATTCCATGCCGAGATCTCGTGCTCGAATCCCACCGTGGGTGTCAGAAATTATTTCCCGTTTCGGTGTTTATTTCACATCCAAAATAAAAGTTTCACTAAGCCTTCACAAGAAATGAGTATCAGCCCCCTCGGTAGCTCGGAAACCTTCACTTCGACTGAAGCGGTTGGCGTAAAGCAGAGGCCTTCTTAACTGTAAAAATAAATAGGTTATACTCGCCACACGCTCACTGGTTCGTAGTCCAGTGGCAACACTTCGCACTCGTAAATGGAAGGTTGCGGGTTCGAATCCCAGCGCAGCACAAAAAAAAAACATTTTTATTTATAAATATGCTCTTCGCTGGATTGAAAAATTCATACAACCGTTACCAAAGACCGGTCACTAAAAGGGTCATCCAGCCTTACAGCAACTGGGTATTGCTTGTAGCAACGACCACGCTCGTAAACAACAACTCTGCTGCACTACAATAAGTGTGATAAGCCCCTAGAGCCTCTGATATCTATGTAGTCTCCAGCAGAGGATTTCTCAAAAAAAATAAAAAATATACTAAGCCCTTCGGGGAGTACGCGGCCAGAAGTTACACTGTACATGCAGCTTACTTTGTGTGAGTTGGTATTGTTGCACGGTTCGCGTCTGACAGCCGAGATATAATGTTGTGGTCCGCGCGAGACTAACGACATGGCGCGCAAATCTGTCGGTAATTACTTATTAAAACAGATCGGATGCGCGTAATTGAATATCGAAAATCAATTGTATGGAGTGCGGCGTCTGCAGGAGGGGCAGCCAAAAAGTTAAGTCATTTTTAAATAATTAATATGAAAGAAGTATGCAAGGACAGAAAGAAATGGTGGTTGATCTATAATGTTGGCGGCTAGGGCTAGGGTTTATCTCAAAATTTTCAATTTTTAAATTAAAATTTTGTATATTATATTTTGTATTGTTTGTGTATTAACACCAGTGAAAATTCATGTTCAAGAATTTATTTAGTTTAAGGATTTAAATCCAACACTGTTTTATATTTTCACTTTTACAATTATTTATTCTTTAATTTTATTGAATGACCACACAATTTGATTGTAATACTTGGTACCATTGACTTTTATTTAAAAAAAATATACCTGACGATGATCTAAGATCAAAAACGTCAGTAAAATAGTATAGAAAGAATAGATAAGAAAGAAAAAGAATAGATAATTCTAAAAGTAAAAATATAAAACAGTGTTTGATTTAAATCCTTAAACTAAATAAATTAGAATTTTGTATTTGTTCTTATTGTTTATTCATATTATTATTTGTTTACTCGTATTTCTAAAATGTAATTTAGAAACATGGATATAAGTCTGGCATAATCTTCAAAGTCTCACCTCACTGCCGATTGGTCTTCTTTTGATAGTTTCTCCCTATTGAACGCGCGCGACTGGGGATGCAGCCGAAGAGACTTGACACGTCCCTTCAATTCGAATAATTCGCAAACATTGACACTTGACATGGTTATATTGTCACAAGGTGAGTGGTAACCTAGCCCCTAAGACGGAGCTAATAATATTGGCCATAGTAATATAGAATTAAACGCTTTAAACCATAGACAAAAAATACTGTTAAGATTAATGGGTTCAATTTAACAAAACATTGATTAAATTTATTTCAGAGATTTAGTTGACAGTTCAATCTTTTGTACTTCTCGCTTAACAGCTCCAGTACTAATGGGGTACTAATGACCTTCAAAGCACTGCGATCCGTCTTTACAGGTGACTAAAGGATATTCTAGCATACACCAGATCATACCAGAATTATCTCGCACAGAAGTTTCGAGTAAATTCAAGTATTTAGGTGCAACCATCCAAATACTTACGTCTAGACACACCTATACAAGTTAGTCAAAACACACAGACAGAAATCATAAGTATTTTGAATTTTATTACCTGGCGATGATAATACATAATATACATCGAATACATAAGTAAAAAATCTTTAAAATAAATTGTATACAAGTGAACATAAAGCAGTGTTTTATTGGAATGGATCCTTAAAATTACAAAAGTATTAATCATAAGTAAGTATCGTTACGATTTTTGGGGTTCAGAAACTTTTCAAATAAAACTCTATTCTTCTTTTTACTTATTTATTTCACACAATTAGATTAATTTTTACACTTTCATTTATTTCATTACACTCGGATTTATCTTTACTGGTTTTGGTTCGTTGCTCTAATTTTTTGACTGTATTGGTAAGCGGTTGAAGGTAAAACTACTGCTGGTGCAAACGATTCGCGCCTTTTTATACTGGGGAGGTAGAACTATTTAGAACATATTTTTGCTAGACTCTTCTATCACCTTCCAGTAGGTAGATATTTATTATGATCCAGAGATTTCAAAAACGACGAGTACGAACATAATTATTTCCTATACCTATCTACCTACCTACAATATTTGTACTTTTACTATTTACATAACAGTATACACAGACATAAGCTCATACATGTGGAACAATACTTTGTGAAAATTCGCTAAAACAATTGCAGAATCCTTACTTTCTGGATGTGCCTTCTACATTGTTGAGTCTCCAATAACCATCTCCCATATAGCACCAAGAGATGTGGAACCAATCGTGCAATTAATGCTGCATTGATTACCTTTTAAAGTTGCCACGTCGCCCCCCCGGTGCTTGTTTGGCTTATACAACATCTGATTTAAATATGCCCATGCAATGAAATTGTCTTAAGAATCACTTCAAAGAATGAAAAAAACGGATTTTACTGACCGTGCAAAAGAGAAGAACGATTTTCTCTACGTTTCATCGGAGTCATATCCGACGTCTTCAGGAGACGTGGTGGTCCGGTCAGTAAATTTATTTTTTAAATTTACGTGGTCCGGTCAGTAATAGTCAGCAGACTGCTTTCGCTGCATCACATCCAGTGAATTGACCATCTTTTTCCTTAGTCTTCTTCCTCAGCCTTTCTCAGTCCACTCCTGGACGTAAGTCTTCTCCAATCCTCTTCGTTTCTGTCTATCGGCTGCTGTGTTCAGCCATCCTCTGCCTGCAGTTCCCTTGATGTCGTCCAGCCACCTCAGTTGGGGTCTCCCCACTCCACGCTTGGACATCCTGGGCCACCACTGGACGATCCTTTTCGGCCACCTGTCATGGTCCTGTCTTGCGAGGTGACCAGCCCAGCGCCATTTTAAGCAGGCCGCTCGCTGTATGACATCAGTGACACCAGTGCGTCTGCGGATCTCCTGGTTTCGAACCCTGTCTCTGAGGCTGATTATTCCCAGCATCCTCCTTTCAATGGGTCTTTGGCGCGGGGAATAGACCATCAGAACCCAAAAAAGATGATCGTGAAAGGAAAGACCCAGATTAAGTTTACGTAACGGAATGGTGACAGACTTCCGTGTGGTAGAAATAATAAAAAGACTGGAGGAGGAAGGTTTCTTTTAGAAACAGACATTGGTGGATGTAGGTAGTTAATCGTGGAAGCCAAGACCCTAACCCAGGGCAATCTAGTACCTACCCATGTTGGTATGCTGTGAGTGGTGAGGTAATAAACGCTACTAAGTCACACATATAGCGTAACATCTTGCCGCTTTTATTTCTATGTAGAGAGAATGGATGATGAAATACTCATAAAGTGTTTATACCCAGGAAATGTGGAATAGAAAAGAGGATCGGGAAAGACCGATAAAGTGTGGCCGGATTAGATTGGTGAAATATTGAAATAATGGAATGTACAATGGAAATGTATGAAAAATGTGATGGATTTTAATGAACTGAAAGAGGTATGCAAGGATAGGAAAAAATGGAGACAAATATGTATGCAGAGGCTCTGGCCACACCTAGTAAAATGGTGACAGAGTAACAAATACCGGTCCGTAGCTCAGTGGTAACACTGCGGACTCTGAATGGGGAGGTTGTATGGGTTCGAATCCCGGCGGAGCACAAAAAATATACCATTTATATTTTCAAATTTGCTCTTCGCGGGGTTAAACAATACATAAGCCTTTATCAATGACCGGTCACCAGAGATCCATCCTGCCTTACAGCAACTGGGTCTTGCTTGAGTATTGGCGCTTTGTAGCGACGGCCAAGCTCGTACACCTCTGCGGTACTACAACAAGTCGCTGCTTTAGTTCTTGTTTACCGTATACGCGATTGAGAAAAATTTACATAAGCAATGTTTGCATGTGTACTGGACCAATGTGTCTTATGAAAACAAGAAATTTATTTAAAAAATATTTAAAAGAACCCTCACATTATCGAGTTTTACCGTTTTTCTTAGCTCAGATTGTGTAGAATTTGATTCATAAGACAACTGCATGAAAAAGTCACATTTGACAAGATTGGCGTATACGATAAACAAGAACTGGGGGAGCGAAGTGTCAAAGACTTCTAGAGTCTTTAGAACCTAGGGAGTCTCCCGCACTGGAGTTCTTAAAAAAAAAAAAAGATGCAGTTACATCAGAAACACATCTTGAACACTTAGCTTCAAAATCTTCACTGGAGAGGCACAAAAAAACGAAGAAGAAGATCTAGAGATGGTCTGTTGTTGTATATGGCTGAAGAATGATGATCTGCGGCAGTTATTAATAATTCTCCGGGCAGTCATTAATTAAGGCGAGCTCTTATAGGAAAGGAGCTCAAAGAAACCGACGCCAAGCGAGCCATACAGCTCTCAGATCCGGAGGTCGGAATGAATGCTCATACCAATGGGAACAATTAGAGGCATGGGAATGCTTCAAATCTGTAATACGAGTTAAGTTTTTTATTTTTCATAAAAAAAATGTTACGAATATGTGATTGTGTGTTTTGTTTGTAACTGTAACTGTAACTCTGTCGCCATTCCGCTAGGGTTGGCCAGAGCCTCTGCAGAGCTTTTTCCCTATCGTTACATATCTCTGTCAATTCATTCATATCCATCACATTTTTCATGCATTTTCTTCTTTTACGCTTACTTTGTATATCCCATTCTTTCACAACCTCCCCAATCTGATCGGCCCTTTTCTCTTTTTCCTTTCACACTTTCTTTGAATACATACTTTGTCAGTCTGTCATCATTCATTCTTTCCACATGCCCAAACCATCTCATCACATTCTTTTGTACCTTAGCTTTCACATCCTCTTTCAAATTACATTCTTTTCTTACCCATTCAGTCTTAACTCTATCCCTCAGAGTTTTTCCTGTCATGCTTCTCAAATGCTTCATTTCCACCGTACAAACTTTGCTCATTTCGCTATCGTTCACTGTCCATGCTTCACTTTCATACATCAAAGTTTGTCTGTGTGATAATGATGTCAGTGAGGTGTCTCTACAAATAAATCAATGTTGCTACTGATATTATTTGTATCGTTGTATAGTCAAGGGTTTGGTCTAATCTAATCTAATCTAAGTTGCAAAATATAAGTGACATTAGAGATTCACATTATATCTATGCATTTTCACAAAACAGACATGTTTAAGTTTGCGCTTAAACATGCCGCATGTAGTCCTACAATACAAAAACCCGAATGTCAAGTGAACATACACCCTGCAACTCTTACCGACCTTTAACAGGGGTGACGTTGGCAAAGTGAACCATTTTCTACAGCATGGGTGGTCAGCCGCATACCAACCTATAAGTCAAGGAGCATACACAACAAGTTACATTTTTAAAATCAACAAATTATAATATGTATATACATTAAAAACGAACAAAAAACAAATTCTAATTTAAAAAACCCTAGCCGCCAACATCACAGACTAACCGCCATATTTCTTTCTGTCCTTACACACTTCTTTCATTTCCTCCAGAGTCATAACCTTCTTCATACAGGTTCTCCTTTTATTATGACTCTGGATATTCCATTCTTTCGCAATTTCAAAAATTTGGTCCATCCATACCTTTCTCGGTCTTCATCTACCACGACATCCATCTAGTCTTGCAACATATACTTTCTTCGTCAGTCTTTCATCATTCATTCTCTCCATGTGCCCAAACCATCTTAACAAACTTCTTTTAATCTTCACTTTCACACATTCTTCTCTTACAAAATCATTCCTCACCCTGTCACTCCGTTTTTTCCCAATCATACTTCTTAGAAAGTCCATTTCAACAGTATGGACTTTACTAATTTCACTTTCATTCACCGTCCAGGCTTCGCTTCCATACATCAAGGTGGGTAAAAGTATGCCACAGTGTGCCGCCAATCCCCTTTTATTATGACTCTGGATATTCCATTCTTTCGCAATTTCGGAAAGTTGGTCCATCCTTACCTTTCTCAGTCTTTCTCTACGGTAGAATATTAATAATATATTTGCATTTAAGTTTGAAGTCTGGTATGAGCCTGGCCACCCCTAGCCTAATGGTGACTGGATACTGTAACAGTTACATTATGACAAAGCAGTTCTTGATATATTAAATATTTTGCTTGCAATATATTGCAACACCCTTTGTTACAACTGACCTTATAACTTTTAACCTTACTGATATTAATTCTACTTTCTATAATCTGTAATCTAAGTTGCAAAGATAAATCACATTTATAATTCATCTTAGTTTAAATTCATTCCAATAAGTTCACGCTTACACATGCCGCACGTGGACTTACAACGTAAAAAACAATCTCAATTGAACATAAGCCCTGCAACTCTTGCCAAACTTCCCTGAAACGTGGCAATGACCAAGTGAACCATTTTCCACAGCATGGGTGGTCACTGGTCAGCCATATACCAACCTATAAGTCAAGGAACCTGCATATTTTTAACAATATATAATAATAATAATAATATTAGCATGATTTATTTGGTGAGCGCTGTTTTTGTGTGTATCACACCTCAAGAGCCCTCTGCGAGCTTGATCGTCGCTGTAGAAAGCGCCAATTCTCAAGCAATACCCAGTTGTTGTAAGGTTGGATGGACCTTTTAGTGACCGGTCTTTGGTAAAGGTTTATGAATTTTTCAACTCAGCGAAGAGCACATTCGAAATATAAATGTTATATTTTTTGTGCTCCGCCGGGATCCGAATCCACAATTTACGAGTCCGAAGTGTTGCCACTGGACTACGGACCGGTCCAAGATGCCAACGACACGCGGTGTACTTGAGCGGTAACCCATCCAAGTACTATCCGCGCCCAATGTTGCTTAATTTCGCTGATCTATGGGAACCGGTGCTTTCAACATGGTAACGTCGTTGACTGAAATATATATTCACAACTTAAATTGTAAATATACTAACATTATGTAGATACATAACAGGAGTTGTTGTTATTTATGCGGATTGGCAGAACTTCCTGTTTATGCAAATATTGGAATTGCAAATCTTGAATGAGTGCCATTACTTCTGATAGAGCTGTTACAGTGTGAAGCGTGCACAGTAATGGTTCAACATAAGTTTAGTCATTGGATATATTTCTACTGGAGCACTGAAATGAGGAGCGTACACACGCTGCTAGCGTTTTAGTACAGTAGGTTTATAATTTTAGTTACTTAATTTTCAATCGTTGGTAGTTCTGTCAACTGCTTTATTTCACCAGTTACTCACTCCTACTCCGTAAAATTACCTTGATATGCGTCTTCCAAATGTCCTGCTTCCTGGTGTTTTCATTACCGTCAAATAAAGAAATTAGGCAAAAGTTGTGGGACTTATGTTCATTTGAGGTTTGAATTTTATTTGTAAGTACACAATCAGCATTTGTAAGCGCGAACTACACGTGTTTGTTTGTGGGCATACATCTGAGAGCTTTGAATGAATATATCCTTGCAACTTAGATTATGGATTATTATAGAAGGTTTTTCTCTATGATTTTTGTCTTGTCAATTTTGTAGCAGCGTCCTCTTAAAAATGACGTAAGCAGGTCGAAAGTACGTGAAAGAAGGTGAAATAAATGCTTAATTTGTGAAAATACATTGTTTTTTTTTAAATATGCTTTCTCCAAAAAAATATTTTTCACTGTGTACACAAATAAACTCTTAAAACTAAGTCACAGTTCTCATTAAGATCATCATCATCATCATATTTTACGCTGAAGAAGGCCATCGTAGAAATGGGCGAAACGTCCGGAAGCTCCAGCTCCCACAGACCACGGCAACAGATCCCGGAATACATCACTCCAGCACCATCAGCCGGCCGTGTAAGCCTAAAACTCTAAAAACTTTGAGTTCTGTCTATAATTGAATTTTTTTGGATAAATATATACTATTTGACATTTATATTATTCCAATAAGCAGACACGTATAAGTTTGCGCTTACACACACCGCATGAGGACTTACAACATGAAAACCCAATCTCATATGAACAAAAGGAAGCCCTGTTACTCTTACTGACCTTCCCTGACACAACGGGGTGCATAAGCAAAGTGAGCCATGTTTTACGGTATAAGTGGTATCCAATCTACAGCCGCTACGGCACAGAAAAAAGTTGGAATGCTCAGTCTTTTTTGTCGATATTACCACGGAGCTTGTTCTAATAAGCTCCATTCATTAATCCCTCCCCCTCGCATTTCAGAAAGGGAAACTCGTAGTACGACTCTCATTCATCCCTTTGCAGTCGATCGCAAAACTATGAGAACTTGGCGTTTTCATGACTCATTCCTTTGCCAAACTGCCCGTTTATAGAATGATCTACCAGTATCTGTGTTCCCTTCCCAATTTAATCCGGTTTTATTCAAAACCAACATCAATCGCCACTTCCTTGCAGTGCCTCACGACAGAAGCAACAATTCAAGCAACACCTCTGCGGCACTCTTCCAGGGTGACATATACCCCAAGACTTTTAAGGATTGGGGAGCCTCCCGCACAGGATTCCTTAAAAAGCCTTTTACCAACTTTTTCTTTCTTTTTCTCTTATACCAACCTTTTAGTCAAGGAAAACAAATAATTAAATACATTTACTTATCAAATGTCAACTATAAGGAGAAGAACTTTTACTGTGTGAATGAGGCCTGTAAGACAGTCACTTTTCCGGTTGTTGTGTTGGCCCCCTGCGTGGACTTGCAAGTAAGTGTCCACTTTATTAATTAGTCTTTACTTGGCACGTGCGAGCTGTCCACTGACCAATGTAAAATGACCAAACACCAGTGTCCGAGTGTCCAAACGACCAAATGTCTGAATGACCAAGTGTCCAAACGACCAAATGTCTGAATGACCAAGTGTCCCAGCGGTTGCACACAATGGCTTTTGACATTATTAAAGACACAGCTGGTTTCAAATGATTAATCAATTCATAAAATGGTAACGCTTACATTCAGAGTCTGATCTAATCTAAGTTGCAAAGATATGTTACATTGGAGATTCACATTACATGCATTCTCACAACCAGACACGTACAAAATCGCGCTTGCACATGCCTCATGTGAACCAAAACTCAAATGGACATGCACCCTGCAACTCTTGCTGTCCTTCCCTGAAACAGGGGTGACATTGGCAAAGTGAAACATTATTTACAGCATGGGTGGTCAGCCGCATACCAACCTATAAGTCAAAGTCCTTAACATTAAAAAAAAAAAAATTAAGCAAATGGTCCAGTCGATAGCTCAGCGGGTAGAGTGCTTGCGTACCATACCGTGAGCTCGGGTTCGAATCCCACGGAGGGTTTTTGAAATGATTTCCCGTCTCGGTGTTTATTTCAAACAAAAAATAAATTACCGGCAAGGCTTACTCAGGCTTCACAAGAAATGAGTACCAGCTCCCAAGGGAGCTGGGAAATCCCCACTTTAACTGAAGTGGTTGGAGTAAGGAAGGTAAATACCTGTGAAAATAAATAGGTTCCGAACACTCGCCACATGCGAAACCTTTCGCGGATAACCCAGCAAGATGATGCACTATATGTGTAGCTTAGTTGCATTTATAACATGTGAATCTTAAACGCTTGTATATCCTTGCAACTTAGATCATAGATTATGCATAATAGAACGGTTATACTAGAATGAATCATTCTCAATAAATTCATATTTTAATAATACAGTATAGATGAACACTATTAGCGTATTATTCATAACTTCTATGAATTACAGTATCAGATACATCGACAGCTACATTATTTATAATTAACCGATACAAGCTATTATTACACATAGGACTTTGTTATTCTAAAGATGAGAATAACGCTTGCAATACATTTTTTTTAACATGAACATGCAGTCGCATCTATCGCGCTCATTCTTGAATGCCATTTTGGAATGCAAAGAAGATATTAAAAAAGGCATGTTTATTTTTATTTTGCTAGTCGATAGATCTATAATCTATAATCTAAGTTGCAAGGATATATTCATTTAAAGCTCTCAGATGTATGCCCACAAACCAACAAGTGTAGTTCGCGCTTACAAATGCTGAATGTGTACTTACAAATAAAATCCAAACCTCAAATGAACATAAGCCCCACAACTTTTGCCGACCTTCCCTGAAACAGGGGTGACATTGGCAAAGTGAACCATTTTTTACAGTATGGGTGGTCAGCCTCATACCAACCTATAAGTCAAGGAATATGAATAATAAATTACATTTAAATATAAAAAAGAACAAAACCTTACAAAGAAATCTATACAAAAAAAGTCAAAAATTTCCTATGCAAAAAATGTAGCAAATGAATACACCAACATTAGAAATCAACATTGCAGATTAGCCGCCACTTCTTCCTGTCCTTGCATACTTCTTTCATTTCATCCAGAGTCATAACCTTTTTCATACAAGTCCTCCTTTTATTATGACTCTGGATATCCCAGTCATTCGCTATTTCAGAGATTTGATCCTTCCATACTTTTCTCGGTCTTCCTCTACCACGACATCCATCTATTCTAGCAACATATACTTTCTTCGTCAATCTTTCATCACTCATTCTCTCCAAATGCCCGAACCATCTTAACATACTTCTTTTAATCTTCACTTTCACACTTTCCCTTACACCACATTCTTCTCTTACAAAATCATTTCTCACCCTGTCACTTCGTTTTTTCCCAATCATACTTCTTAGATAGTCCATTTCTACTGTATGGACTTTACTAATTTCCCTTTCACTCACCGTCCAGGCTTCACTTCCATACATCAAGGTTGGCACTAGTATACCACCGTGCACCGCCAATCTAACATTTTTTGAGAGATTTTGGTTCCTGGCGATGCAAGCGGTCGCACCCAGTACACACCTGCCTTTCATTATTCTTCTTTCAAATTCACCGGCCATTCTTCCATCTTTTTCAAACTTACTTCCCAAATATACAAACTCATTTACGACATCAACATTCATTCCATTAATTTTAAATTCATAATTCATATTTTCATCATCTCTTTCAAAAATCAAAACTTTCGTCTTTCTTGCATTCAACTTCAAATTATTACCTTTCAAAGCTTCGTTCAATCTAGAGAGCATCATTTGCAATTCCACTGCTGAATCAGATACAAGGACTGCATCATCCGCATACAGTAGAACGCTTACTTTGCTCTCTCCTATCATTAATCCACAATCATCAAGTCTAGCATCTCGAACACACTTGTCCATGACTATGTTAAATAGCCATGGGCTCATCACACATCCTTGCCTTACACCCTTAAAAACTTCAAACCATTCACTATACTCACCATCAATACGAATGCAAGCCATACTATTCTCATAGTTCGCATGCACCGCATTGAGTAGAGCTCCATTCACTCCGTATGCTTTCAAAACATCCCACAACATACCTCTGTCCACTGAGTCAAAAGCCTTTTCCAGATCCACAAAGGCCGTGAATAGTTTCCCCCTCACTGACAATTGTTTTTCAACAAGTTGTCGTAGAGTGAAAATCTGATCAACACAGCCTCTACCGGCCATAAAGCCGGACTGTATATCGGAAACCCTTTTGCTAGTAGTCAGAATCACATTTTTTATAATCACCTTACAGAAGACTTTTCCTGGTATACTGAGTAGACTGATTGGTCTGAAGTTCTGACAGTCTTTTTTGTCCCCTTTACCTTTGTAAATGGGAACAATGACTGCCTTCCTCCAATCCATCGGTACCACTCCTGCATTCACACAAAGCTTACATAATTCAAACATCCAATCTATCACACATTCACCTCCTGCTTTCAACATTTCACCATTTATACCATCAAACCCAGCAGACTTCCCATTCTTCAGACGTGAAATAGACACTTTCATTTCTTCTTTCAAAATCTTCAATTCATTCTCTTCATCTGTCTGTTCATAAATTCTTCTTTCACCCTGGCCAAAAATTTCTTGAAAATAATTCTTCCATCTCTTGCATACTTCTTCATTCTCCCATACCATCTCACCGGCAGCACTTTTGACTCCCGGAGTGGTCAATGCAGAAGATTTTTTTCTATCCGCGTTGATCCACCTCCAAAATTCCTTCTTACTGTCGGTGAAACTTTTGTTAATCCTTTCATCAATCTTTCTTTGTTCATTCATCTTGCTTTCATAAATTATAGTCTTTGCCATTCTCTTAGCTATCTTATATTCGTCTTCTAGCTTTCTATCATTTCTATCATTCAGCCAATTTTCATAACACTTTTTCTTAACTTTCACAGCTTCTTTCACTCTATCATTCCACCAGGCATCTCCTTTCAATTTTCCACCTTTCGTTACCCCACATACTTTTTTAGCACATTCAATCATTCCTTCCTTCAGATCTTTCCACATGCTTTCAATATCTTTTCCACACACATTCTTCTCAAGTTCATTTACACTTAAAATTTTGTGGAGCTCTGATACATACTTCTCTTTCACATTTTCTTCATTCAGCCTTTCTACTTTTATTCTAGTCATTCTTACTTGCTTCTTGCGTTTCTTCTTTCTTACTTCACCAAGCATTATTTTAGCACATAAGAGATAGTGATCACTGCCTATTTCAGGCCCGCGGTAGACACGGCTATCTCTTACGGCTCCTCTCAGTCTTTCATCCACACAGATGTAGTCAATGATTGTGCGACTTCCCACAATCTGCCTCGTGTACAGATGCACATCCTTATGCCGAAACCAAGTATTCGATGCAAAAAGACTGTGCTCCGCACACAAAGCAATCAGATGTCGCCCATTATCATTGACTACACCTCTCCCACCAGGACCAATAATTTTCAAACATTCATCCCTCTGCGCACCTATCCATCCATTCATATCACCTAAAATTACAATGTTTTCATTATTCTTCCTTTCATGCACAACCGCATTCAGCTCATTCCAAAAACTCATTCTCACCTCCTTATATATGACTTATAGGTTGTTATGCGGCTGACCACCCATAATATAAAAATTGGTTCACTTTGCCAATGTCACCCCTGTTTCAGGGAAGGACGGCAAGAGTTGCAAGGCTTATGTTCATTTGAGATTGGGTTTTTATATTGTAGGTCCACATGCGGCATGTGTTAGCGCGAAATTATACATATCTGCTTGTGGGAATGCATTTAGTATAAATCTTAAATGATATATATCTTTGCAGCTTAGATTAGATTAGATTAGATTAGATACACTCTGAATCAACAGGAGCATAACAGGTCACCAAGAAAAGTTTCAAACTGTTAATTTTCAATTTAACAACCAAAATCCTGGGAGAAATTCTTTGGTAACCCGCTATGCATCCCTTCACACACTCACTCACAATCACACCTACACCCTGCCTTTCATTCCCATCTTCCACACCTGACCAAATATACAATTCACCATTCGCTAATACTTTCTCACCATTCCCTTTCATTTTTGTTTCTGTCACACCCATTACTTTTATTCGTTTCTCTTTCATTACATTCATAATTTCTTTCTCCTTGCAATCATTCATCTTCCTTACATTCCATGATCAGAAAAGATCAGTTGAAGAAAAAGATCATGATCAAGATCAGTTGATCAAGATCAGATCATGATCAAGATCAGATCATGATCATTTTTTTTTATTTTCATATTTTTGAAATTTATCCTTAAAATTAAACAAAATATGTGGCGCCGGCTGAGCATTATGATACATTATTTACTCATTGTAAAAAAAAAAAAAAAAATTGGGAATGTTTTTTTTTTTATGAGAGGAAGGAGGTGTATTGTAACGAGATGGATTTGTTTGTTAGGTAAAATGGAACATGAGATTTGAATTTGAATGAAAAGGAAAACAAAAGAATATAGAAAAAAGAGAGGAGAAGCTTGCCAGGCGGGATAGCCACAAGCCTGTGTAATTAAGAATAATTAATATTATTGTGCTGTGGTTTATTGTGTATACATTGTGAAAGGAATAAAAGTAAACATATTAAAGTGGCTGTTATATTATTAATTGTGTCAATCAGCAGGACAGAGAGGAAAAACCCTCACATTAAAAGATCATGATCAAGATCAGTTGAAGAAAAAAGTAGAGAGCTTGTAAGTCAAAAATTTTAAAGGCAAATCAAAGAGTTAGGACACTCTTTACGTTCAAGTGCACATGCAGCATGTCGCACGCTTAATTATAAAGAGCAAAAAGTAAAAAATTGTGAAAATCTAGATTTTGTATTAAAACGCAAGAACAATGCGAGAAGAATAGGTAGAATGCGACAGCCGTTCAATTTGGACGAATATGACCGAGATAAAACATCGATCGCCTTTTTAATCCCATACAAGTTGTACTGGTTGTCTGAACTTCAAACGTGATTTCCCAACATTCTTATTTTTTGCTATATTGCTCTTTTTGATTAAGCGTGCGAATTGTGTAAGCGTGAACTCACACGTGTCTACCCGAGGACGTGCATTGAGTGTAAGCTTTAAACGTCAATTTGTTATATTTTTTTGTGGTGACATATTTTAAAAGATAATAATAAATCTGTTTATCAAGCGGAGGGTGCAATACGTTACGAGCCATATAAAAAAAATGCATTGATCGAAAAATAGTTGAAGAAAATAGAAACAGAGAGAGAATATAGAAAGAGAGAAATAAAATAGAAATAAATAATCAATAAACACGCCTGATTTTTTCACTACTGTCGCTCTTTTACTATGACTCATTAGGCAAAAATGTTTGAGCAAAAAAAAAAAAAAAAGTGAATTATAATCTGTTTTTATCCAATTAAATTTTTAAATAATACAAATGGACTTTCACTGTGTAAATAGATTTACACTTAAAAATATAATACCATACCATAAACATATTTTTTTATAAGACGACAGGCTTAGGGTAATAGGGTATACAGGAACGAAGGTTATTATAAGCTTCCAGAGAAGAAGCTGGCAGGTGGCAATTTCGGTTAATGCAAGCATGTCACTCAAGAATGATGATGTGTAGCAGAAAAAACATATTATACTTATTTTAATAGCACATTATAAACGGATATACTCATAAACATAGTTTAAAATCAATACAAACATAAATAATTTACAGAATACATAACCTTGAAGAAAAATAACTAATCTATGATTTTTTAATTTATAATTCATATACATAAAATCAAAAACAGAAATGAGCTAATTAGAAAAGAGCTGCATCAAGAAGCAGCTGCCTGGACATCCTTGCAAGGCCCCGTACTGTTTTTGGAGACAGGGCATTCAAGGCAGCCGCTCCAATGACTTGGAATGCTATTCCCGCCTCACTGAGGGAACTGGATCTGGAGAGACTGTTTAAAAGAAGTCTCAAGACTCACCTCTTCGTCCAATCATATGGACAAACGCCTTTGCAGTGACACACTGTCATAAAAGGCGCTTTATAAATTTTGTATTAATAATAATAACAATTCCTTCCTAGTTAGTTTTTTTAACTTTTCAGATACGAGACAAACCGTTATAGTAGAACTTATATAATTTTAGGCGATTCGTTGGCGACGTAGCAATGTCTCCAGGAGGCACCCTCTCTGCACGACGACTGAGGATGAACTGGTTATTGATTACTATAACTGTTTAACTTTTTGCTCAGACGCTGCGAGCGCTGTTTTAAGACGAACTATGATCTTGGGACACGCAGGAAATCAAAGAACACCATCGCGCTGTTCAAAATAAAAACTCTTTCTTGAAATCAAATTATGAAGAGGACTGCCATTCACAAGTATATTTTGGCCTGGCCAGAAAGAGTGTGTAAGATTATCCAATTCAAATTAAGGTATTTTTATTTTACCAGAGCATATTCAAAGTTATTGTCAAGAGGTCCGACGGGAATCGAACCAGCATCGTTTTTATTTCAAACATGCAAGTCGAAATAACCGTCTTGACTTGTTTCGTCACCTATTTTGAATCCCCCCTGGTTGCAGCTTGCAATGCGAACAGCTGGTCGAGATTTTATCTCAGATCGCTTTAATAAATCCTTAAAGGCGTGATTAAGTAAATAATTACTTCCCAGCGGGGAACCAACGCCTCGTATTCATGAATAACACACTCACTTCATAGCTAAGCATTATTTGAATGTATTCGATCCGGGTTTCACTTCCATACATAAGCAGGGTAAGAATCTCATACAGTACTTTGAAGATCTATAATCTGTAATCTACATTTAGGATTCATATAAAGTGCATGCCCACAATCAGACACGTGTTATTTTGTGCTTACAAAATCTGCATGTTTTTTTTTAAATAGATTTGTGCAGAGGAATGCAATTCACCAACCTATTTTGCCTGGCCAGTTGTCTCCATGCGAAAGCAGAAGCTTGTGTGCATGCAATCGCATCTGTTGAACCAGGATCGAAGGTATAGTCAAATGGGCCAGACGTGATTCGAACCGACGTATTCTGTTCCAAATACGCTAGTGGAACATGCGTCTTCACCCCCTCGGCCATAACACCAACACTTGTGTACTAAGAAATTAAAATAAAAACCTTAGGTGAACATAAACCCTGCAACTATTGCTGACGAAACAAATCAGGCGTTTTTATTGATTATTTATATAATTTAAAAAAGGTTAAATAATAATATTTAACTTAAAAAATGGCAGGACAAAAAAATATTGAAAAAAACATCTTTTTCACATTTCGTCTCCCCATTTCTTGTTTGGCTTATCTACCATTTGATTCTAGGATGACCTTTCAATAAAATTGTCTTAAGAATCACATTCTACACAATCCGAGCTAAGAAAACATGTGTAAAACACGATAATGTGAGAGTTGTTTTAAATATTTTTAAAATAAATTTCCAGTTTTCATAAGACACATTGGTCCAGTACACATACAAGCTTTGCAACGCAACTACGCAACAAAGCTACACATATAGTGTAACTTCTTGCCGCGCTATCCCCGAAGGGGTAGCATATAGCGAACTGAACGTATTTAGTTTTACAGTTAGGGGCCGGCCTTACTCCAACCACTTCAGTTGAAGTGGGGTTTTCCCAGCTCCCAAGAGGGCTGGTACTCATTTCTTGTGAAGGCCGAGTAGGTACAACTTGCCTTTTCAACCCGAGCTCACGGCATGGAATGCAAGCACCCTACCAACTGAGCTATCGACTGGACTATGACTTGCTCATGTGAAATTACCTCTAATAGACATAACGCTGCCTTAGTTCTTGTTTATCGTACACGCCATTGAGAAAATTTTACATGAGCAATGTTTGCATGTGTACTAGACCAATGTGTCTTATGAAAACAAGAAATTTATTTAAAAAATATTTAAAAGAACTCTCACATTATCGAGTTTTACGGTTTTTCTTAGCTCAGATTGTGTAGAATTTGATTCTTAAGACAACTGCATGAAAAATTCATATTTGACAAGATTGGCGTATACGATAAACAAGAACTGGGGGAGCGATAAGACAAGCAAGCACTAAGGGGACGATTTTTATCGTTTTTTTCTTCGTGCTATATTTTGGATTTTTTTCTAATTGTTTAAAAGTTTCAACCTGCTCTGAAAATTGTTCAAAATGTGAGATAGAACCCTTCCTTGCAGTAGCGAAGGGTTCCATACAAGCCGATTCCCATCGGCTTCCCGTTTAAAATGAGGAAAACATGATAATAAAGTAGACTGCATGGTTTTAATGGGGAAAAAATACGTATTGTTTCTTTGGTTTTAAATGTATTTTTTTACTTTGTGCCTATATTTTTTAACTACTTTGTTACATCATTTAAAAAGGGAAGCCGATGGGAACCGGCTTGTATGGCACCCTTCGCAACTGCTGCCTTGTATTACTATTCTAGTGATAGGGGACGTTTCAGTTACCGTTAATCGCATTGCGTTAATCATTTGCAGTATTCAAGTTTGTACTTCATTAATCCAGCCCACTAACAAATATTAATTAATTACTAAACAGTAACTATTGGTTTGAAAGGTCCAGGTTCCTTGTTCGACAACTATGAGAATACAAACATATTGCAACCGGTAGAGCACGGGTAATATGTTAGCAATACGATAATAGTACGTCCTGACCAAGATAGTGGACTTGCAAGTAACTTAGTGATAAGCTGTTTAGATATTGTGTGTAAGAATATCGCCCCCTCTTAGTGCTTGTTTGGTTTATCCACCATTTGATTCAATGATGACAGTTTAATGAAATCGTCTTAAGAATCAAATTCTACGCAATCTGAGTTAAGAAAAGAAACATTGGTCCAGTACACATACAAACTTTACTCATGTGAAATTACCTCTGATGGACATTTGACTAACAAGCAAATAGGGTACGATGTGTAGCCGCAAACTGGGTAAGTGCAAACTGTTTGTGGGCTTATGTGAAATATGAATCTCAATTAAATGCAACTGAAATAATACATACTTACCTAGTTACAGTACCAAAGGCCATTTCGTTTACAATAATATATTTTGGTACATACGTATTTTTAGGCATTTTAGTCGTCGGTTAAGCCCACGCTTTGACCAACTAATGATGCCTGGGCTGGAAGTCTCATCACCACGGTTATTCTTACCTACCGAGTATCGGTAATATTTGCATAAAGACCTGTCAATCCAAGATGGCCGCAAGTGAACAGCTGATTAGTCTTCATACAAATATTACCGAAATTCGGTAGGTACTAAGAATAACCGTGGGGATGAGACTTCCAGCCCAGGCATCATTAGTTTGTCAAAGCGTAGGATCAACGGTCGACCAACGCAACGCAACGCAACTAAGCTACACATATAATGTAACTTCTTGCCGTGTTATCCCCGAAGGGGTCGCATGTGGCGAGTTGAACCTATTTATTTTTACAGGTAACGGCCTCCTTACGCCAACCACTTCAGCTGAAGTGGGGGCTTCCCAGTTCCCGAAAGGGCAGGTACTCATTTATTGTGAAGGCTGAGTAAACCTTGCCGGTATTTTATTTTGGGATTTGAAATAAACACCGAAACGGGAAACATAACGAGAAGACACCCTCGGTGGGATTCGAACCCGAGCCCACGGCATGGAATGCAAGCACTCTACCAACTGAGCTATCGACCGGATCTAAAATTTCTAAAAATAGCACCGTCAGTGTTTTATTGCTTCTACTGTCCTCTTCGTACACTGTCCTCGTCAGAATGCTGCATTATATTAAGTGGGACAAGTGGTAAGTCGGTCTGGGCGCAACTTGCGATGATGCTGGAATAATAAACACTCGCATGTTCGCGCTGCTAACTGCTGCATTGTACCCGATGACTTATCTGTAATTGCCATCTGAGAGCGGTGCTAGCGCTGTGTGTGATGCTAAATAATCATTGACTAACTTAACACAGTTGGCAATTAATGTGACATTAAAAAATAACTGAAAGGATGAGAATTTTTTTTATTCACATTTGATTTTCTTTTCTTTTCTTTCATTTTATTGGTTTTTATTTGACTTGATTTGATTTGAATTGATTTTCTTTGATTTGATTTGAGTCGTTTTGAATCGATTTGATTTAATTTGATTTGACTTTATTCCCATTGATTTTATTTTATTAAAATTCGTTTAATTTGATTTGACTTGACTTTATTTGCTTTGCTTTGATTTGATTTAATTTTATTTCATCAGTTGTATTTGTATGTTGTAGACCGGTCCGTAGTTCAGTGGTAACACTTCGGACTCTGAATGGAAAGTCGTGGGTTCGAATCCCGGCGGAGCACAAAATAATATACCATTTATATTTTAAATTTTGCTCTTCTCTGAGTTAAAAAAATCATAAACCTTTACCAATGACCGGTCACCAAAGGTCCATCCAGACTTACAGCACTGGGTCTTGCTTGAGAATTGGCGCTTTGTAATGGCGACGACCAAGCTCGTAAAAAGTCCGGTCGATAGCTCAATTGGTAGACTGCTGGCATTCCATGCCGAGAGCAAGGGTTCAATCTCAAGGTTTACACAGCCTTCACAATAAATGAGAACCAGCCCCCCGGAAGCTGGGAAACCCTCACTTCAACTGAGAGTGGTTGGTGTGAGGCCGGCCCCCTTGCACGTAAAAATAAATAGGTCCCGAATCGCCACATGCGACCCCTTCGGAGATAACGCAGGCAAGATTTTTGTCGGTTGTCGGTGTTATGGCCGAGGGGGCCAAGTGGGCTGATCTTTCTAGCGTGTTTGGAATAGAGCAACGTTGGTTCGATCCCCGCCTGGGTCATTTGACCATAACTTTGACCCTGGTTTAACAGATGTTATTGGGTAATTATAAATTTATAATTCATTCAAATAAACAATATTGAATTATTAATTGATGATATTAATACCTGTTTCTGGCCAGGCAGAATAGGTTGGTGAATTGCATTCCTCTTCAAATATCTATTAAAAAAAAGTTACACTATATGTGTAGCTTAGTTGCGTACAGTATGTGCTCATTGTAGATGCGATCTTGCAATGTTCTTCCTGTGATTATACAAAGAACTTTCATTCACTTAAAATAGGAAAAAGTGAACCTAAGTATCATTTAAGTTCACTTAGCTAAGTATCCCTTCAAAGACTAAAAGGTTGTTGGTAACATGAGACTGTCGATTGCCTTAAGTTGCTAATGCTATAGTCGATGTTGTATTAAACTAAGATAACATCTGTTAGACTAAGTAGAGTTAAAATAAACTAAACAATTAATGTGAAATTCCGCATAATCGAGGCACTACATTTAAATTAAAGTTTATTGTTTTAGATAAAAGGCTATTTGCATAATTTTACACTTCTAATGAAACCCATATTTTGTTTGTTAATAAATTTATTGTGAATTGATTAATATTTTTGAATAAAAGTAAAAAAAAATATGTACCTATATATTTTTGTTAAGGCAGACAAATCTAAACAGTGCTAACTAATAAATAAATACTAAAATGAAAAAACGCATTAAAGCTCCACATAAAGTGTAACTTCTTACCTGCTGATCCCCAAAAGGATCGCATTTGGAGATTCGCGACCTATTTATTTCTACAGGTAGGAAAATGCCGGCCTCGAACCGACCACTTCAGTTGATGTAAGGGTTTCTCAGCTCCTCAGGAGGCTGGTTCTCATATCTTGTAAACCTTGCCGGTATTATTTTGTGTTTTAAATAAACATCTAAACGGAAAATTCTTTCTGACACCCTCGATAGGGATCGAGCCCTTGCCTCGGCATGGAATACAAGCATTCTACCAACTGAGCTATGGACCGGTCGAACTAGATCGTCACTACAAAGTGTCAATTCTCAAGCAATACCCAGTTGCTGTAAGGCTAGATGAACCTTTTGGGACCGGTCTTTGGTAAATTTATATGAATTTTCAACCCAGTGAAGTGTATTTTAGAAAATGGCATTTATTTGTTGTCCATCGTAATTCGAACGCACAGCCTTTCATTTACGAGACCGAACGAAATGAAACCTGCAGAGTGAGAATAAGAGAAGAGTATGTATGAGGAAAGTAATGAATGTTGATGGGGCATCCACACGCTTGCGGCAAACGCCTTGAGGCAAGGGCTTGCAAGCTCTTGCAAGCTCTTGGAAAACCAAACAGGGTCATCCACACGCTTGTGCGTGCGTCTGTGTGTGTTAGAATAAGCAAGCACGGCGGACGTCCAGCTTTTAGCTATAACATTTGGATAAACTTATTTTTATTTAAAAAAAAAAACAAAACAAAAAGAGAGAAACTAAAAAGAAACGAATAATTCGGCAAAGACGATGGTGGATGATCAAAATTCATAGAAACCGTACCGCACCAGAATGCGCGCGCACAAGTATGTGTGTGCCTGGCATGCGCATGCGTGAATTCCCTTTGACTTGCGTCAAAAAACCGACTCTGGTCGGATCGGCGACAAGCCGAGCCAAGGCGGCATAAGACCCGCCCCCAGCTGAGCCAAACGGCCGTCCACACGTTAGCTTGTAATGGGTTGGCAAGCGTGTGGAAGCCCCATGAAGAGATATGCAAGGACACAAAAAAAGTGGATACGTATCCTGCGCAACTATTGGCCACCCCTTGTGTAACAGCGGCAGGATACAGTTACAGTTATATTAGCTTTCTAAATAATTTTCTAGACATAAAGCGGGTCGCACATTTGGTTTCAGTTACGTTGAATCGCTTTACTGCAATTATTTAAAGATATGTTCTATTAATTCATTATTTATCTCGTACAATAACGTAGACAGAGTGCGTTTAATAATCTGTTAAACAGGAATCGTTTTTATCGCGCGTCAAGGCGTTAAAACGCCGCGTTATAGCGCTGCGTTGTGTTGTAGTGAACATGTATACACGTCCTGTCAAACTGAACGCGGGCGCTACTAAAACACGTCATCATTTACTTGGCGTCAACAGAACAACACATGACAGAACATCATAATGAAAGACAAAAAATCACCATGACAAACATTACAAGACAAGAGGTTTGTGATGTTTTTCATTTTCCGTTTATGATTTATTCTGTTTTAGATATGTGATGTTTTTTCATTTCCCGTTTGTGGTATGTTCTGTTTTAGGTATGTGGTGTTTTTTCATGTGATGTTTTTTCATTACCCGTTTATGGGTTGTTCTGTTTAAGGTATGTGGTGTTTTTTCATGTGATGTTTTTTTCATTTCCCGTTTATGTTTTATTCTGTTTTAGGTATGTGGTGTTTTTTCATGTGATGTTTTTTCATTTCCCATTTATGGTTTATTCTGTTTTAGGTATGTGATGTTTTTTCATGTGATGTTTTTTTCATTTCCCGTTTGTGGTTTATTCTGTTTTAGGTATGTAATGTTTTTTTCATTTCCCGTTTGTGGTATGTTCTGTTTTAGGTACGCGATGCTTGCATTTGATGTACTGTCATAGTGATGTTCTGTCGTGTGCTGTTCTGTCATGTGTCGTTATGTCACTGTGTCATTCTACCGCGGAACCGCAGCAACAACTCTTTTCTATCTGAGTCTCTTGACATCGTGAAAAGTGACGACGACTGAATAATGTCGAAGTCGTTCCAATACACAGTACGCGATGCTACGGCGTTTTAGCGTTGACGACTTGACGCGCGTTTAAAACGCTTCCTGTTTGACGAAGCCATTATGAATTACGCCCAACATTTCAGACGTTTATTGCAGCTTTGTACGGTCGGCTTAATGTTGCTATGGTTACCGGGTCAGTAAATAACGCGCCGATAAGATTTATTGCCAGTTTTGCCACTTGGATGATGCATGGGGTGACGACAAACTAACAGATGTTGGCTCAAACGGTCCTTAGTCTAATAGTTAACGCTCCTAATCAGAAGACATTCGTTTCAATTCCTAGCAGAGTACAAATAAAACAGAAATTCATTTTCAAAATTGCTTGTTTGAAAATTTTATCTATCTAAATCTAAATCTAAGTTGCAAAGATATGTATCATTTGAGATTCATGTTAATGCATTCCCACAAGCAGACACGCATAATTTCGCGCTCACACATGCTGCATGTGGACCTACAGTATAAAAACCCAATCTCAAATGAACATAAGCCCTGCAACTCTTGCCAACCTTCCCCGAAACAGGGGTGACATTGGCAAAGTGAACCTAAATTCGTTCTCTAGATGCCGTAGTCAAGTGATAAACGTCCTCTTCTTGCTCGTCATCCTCAGACTTTCTCACTCCAATCCTGGACGTAGTCCTCTTCCAATCTTCTCCATGTTTGTCTATCGGCTGCTGTGTTCAGCCATCCTCTGTCTGCAGTTTTCTTGATGTCGTCCAGCCACCTCAGTTGGGGTTTCTCCACTCCCCGCTCGGACATCCTGGGCCGCTACTGGAGGATCCTTTTCAGCCACCTGTCTTGCGACGTGACCAGCCCAGCGCCACTTTAAGCAGGCCACTCGCTGTATGACATCAGTGACACCAGTGCGTCTACGGTTATCGCCGCGTTATCCCCGAAGGGGTCGCATGTGGCGAGTTGGACCTATTTAGTTTTACAGTTAAGAGGGCCGGCCTTACGCCAACCACTTCAGTTGAAGTGGGGGTTTCCCAGCTCCCGAGGAGGCTGATACTCATTTCTTGTGAAGGCTGAGTAAACCTTGCCGGTATTTTTATTATGGGGTTTGAAATAAGCACCGAAATAGGAAATCATTTCTGACACCCTCCTCGGTGGGATTCGAGCCCGAGCTCACGTGATAGAATGTGAGCACTCTACCAACTGAGCTATCGACCGGAGATAGATCAACCGCCATTTCTTCACAAATCTATTTAAAAAAAAAATCACAGGCCCTAACACAGACAAACCAAACACACAATTACGTATTCGCAATAAAATATTATAAATAGAGAGGCCTGTATCTGAATATGATTAACTGCAAAAAACAAACTATTAGTATCATTAGCAAGTCTTGTAAAACTTCCCACGTATATTTCGTGTTATTTTTTTTTTGCAAGGAGGCGTTAAAATCTAATGATATCTCTGGTTGTCATCTTCAGAGCAAAGAAATTGTTCGGCCGTTATCTTATTAAGGAGTTATTTATTATTTCAGTCCATATTTCAGTATTTATTGTTGAGGATATTATAAAGCTCAGTTGCTGAGTGGCGAAGATTCACAACTCCCATTTTGTGAGAGTTTTTTTTTTCAATGAAATGCTGTAATAAATAAATATTGACTCTTTGTTTTGTATACATTCAATAGAAAAAACAAAGTTTCAATTAACTTTAATTTTTTTTTTGCTTAAACGTTTTCGTCTAATAAGACATCTATAATCTATAATCTAGGTTGCAAGGATATATTCACTTAAAGTTCTCAAATGCATGCCCACAAACAAACACGTGTAGTTTGCGCTTACAAATGCTGAATGTGTACTTACAAATAAAATCCAAACCTCAAATGAACATAAGCTCTACAAATTTTGCCAACCTTCCCTGACACAGGGGTGACATTGGCCAAAGTGAACCATTTTTACAGGCATCTTTAGTAGTAAAAATATAATATATAATAAGGCTGACCACCCGTGCTGTAAAAATCGGTTCACTTTTGCCAATGCCACCCCGGTTAAGGGAACGGCGGCAGGAGTTGCAAGGTTTATGTCCATGTGAGGTTTTCTTTATTTGTATGCACACATGCAGAATGTGTAGGCGCGAACCTACATGTGCCTGTCTGTAGGCATGCATTTCATATGAGCCTTAAATGCTTACATATCCTTGCAGCTTAGATTATAGATATAGATAGATTAACGTCAATGAAAACTGGCTTTTTCCATTGAATTTATAAAAAAATACAATGGACCCTTAAAATTATGATATTTAAAATTTATATACTGTGTATCCGCAAACAATGCAACTGCAAGTAATGCAACTAAGCTACACATATACAGTAACATCATGCCTGCGTTATCCCGGAAAAAGTCGCATGTGAAGATTTGTGGCCTATTTTTTTTACGGGTAAAGGGGCCGACCTCACGCCACCCCCTTCTGGTTTTCATTTTTTTGTGAGGGCTAAGTAAACCTGGCCAGTATTTATTATGGGTTTGAAATAAATATCGAAACGGGAAATAATTTCTGACAACCTCACTGCTCTCTCGACGTGGAATGCAAGCATTCTACCAACTGAGCTATTGACTGGACTTTTTACTAGCTTAGTCGTCACCACAAAGCGCCAATACTCAAGCAATACCCAATTACTGGAATGCTGGATGGATCTTTTGTCACCGGTCTTTGGTAAAGGTGTATGAATTTTCCAACCCAGCAAAGAGCATATTTGAAATATTTTTTATGTTCCGAACCCAGCACCTTCCGAAGCGTTACCACTAGACTACGGACCGGTTGGTATTTAATGACATAAAAATCACGATTTCACTTTACCGGCTTAGTTGATAAAAGCTGAGGTCTAGGGTTCGATTCCCACTGACGGTGTTTTCCTATTTCCATATTTGTTCTACTGAAGACCTCTACTCTAGAATCTATAGGTACAACAGGATTTTTTTTCTACATTCAAACAAATATCGAGGCCAGTACAAACTTCTATGAACCACCCTTTAATTAAACGGACGGTTTCAAATGAGGACATAATATCATCCTTCTGTACAAGTGGAGCTATTGCGACATCTATGGAAGCATCACCGAAGGTCAATAAATGTACCTGCAACCTTCGACCTCGAGCAAACAACAATAATTCAACAGTTCCTTGTAGAAGACACACGTCTCCTGAAGACGTCGGGCATGACTCCGACGAAACGTAGAGAAAATCGTTCTTCTCTTTACACACGGTCAGTAATATCTTTTTTTTTTTATTCCTTAAATGTCTAACGACCATCATCATAATTTAAAATCTTTAAGTATCGACCGTTTTACATTACAAATCTAAATAATTTTATCCTGAAATGGCATTTGTTAGTTTTTGGTGCCATGTGGTTTATATCTACATCTTCAAATACATTACTGAGATACCTGTCGGGGCCGTACTGGGAACAGTCAGAGACGGTTCTAGGAATTAAACCAAAACCTGGGCGCCAAAAACAAAAAATAAATTATGAAAAAATGTGGAAAATCTTAAAAAAGTAGTTTCAGTTTTTCCATATTTTCTCAAAAACTATTCACATTATAAAAATATCGGCTTCTTGCCAGACTAAACAATGGAAAATTCAAAAGAAATAAAAAATACAAAATGCTGTACAATTTGAATTTAAAAAAAATACGGTTCGTAATTTAGTGGTAAGGCTTCCGACTCGTAAATGGAAGGTCGTAGATTCGAATTCCGGTGGACTACCACAAATATATCATTCATATTTTCAAACATGTTCTTCGCTTCGTTGACAAAGCCCAATACCTTATCAAAGGCCGTCACCAAAAGTCCATACAGCTTTACAGCGACCAGAACTTGCTTGAGAATTGTCGCTTTGCAGCCACCAACAAGCTCGTAAAAAATCCGGTTTATATCTCAGTTGGTAGAGTGCTTGCATTCTATGTCAAGAGCTCGGGTTTCGATTCCCACCGAGTGTCAGAAATGATTTTCAGTTTCGGTGTTTATTTCGAACCTCAAAATAAAATACCGGCAAGGTTTACTCAGCCTTCACAAGAAATGAGTACCAGCCCCCTCGGGAGCTGAGAAACCCCACTTCAACTGGAGTGGTTGGCGTAAGGCCGGCCGCCTCACCTGTAAAAATAAATAGGTTCTACTCGCCCCATGCGAAACCCTTCGGAGATAACGCGGCAAGAAGTTGCTTAGTTGAAAAAGTGTGCATCGTGACGTTTTGATATGTCTCTGTCAGTCCTGGGCTGGAAGTCTCATCACCACGGTAATTCTTACCTACCAAATACCGGTAATATTTGTATAAAACTATGGAGCACCTGCGGTGTTGTCCCTCCTGTCCGACAAGCTGCTCCATGGATGATCTCTTTGCGGGAAACCAAAGAGCTGTCGACATTGCTCGTTACTGGGCCAATACGGTGTGAAGCTGACACGAATAAGAAGAAGATCTGTATCAAGACTAATCAACTGTTTACTTGCGGCCATCTTGAATTGACAGGTCTTCATGTAAATATTACTGATATTCGGTAGGTAAGAATTACCGTGGTGATGAGACTTCCAGCCCAGGGCGTCAGTCGCCTGTAGACCTCCCTGCACCTTCCCCATAACCAACTGCAGGGATCTGATAACTCTCGGACTGAGCTCGGCTCGTAACATTTTATTAGGCGAGCATTTTACACGGCAATGAGCTAAAGGTTAAATACAGTACGATTTATATCTATTGAAATGCTTATTGGCCCCGGCCACGCCCCCTTCGCGCCATCTCTCTCCTCCCTTTATACCAACCCCGCGAAAATGTATTGTTATGATTCGAGAATTATCTTTATTTTTAGTATAAATTAAGGACCGAAATTCCTTATGGCAAAAATCTATAGATATTTTTAAGAGCGTTGTATACCATAAACGGTACCACGACAAAATTTCCGACACAATGCCCATTGACAAAATGTCCATGCGTGTAAATGTCCACGCAACCAAATGTCCACACAAAAAATTGTCCACCCGATAAAATGTCGACCGATAAAATATCCACCGATTATTTTTTTAATATGATTTATGTATTATATGATTTTGTACTTTTTCGGAGGACAGTCTGTCGCTTGAACATTAAGTCGGTGGTCATTTTGTCGATGAACATTTTGTCGGTGGACATTCTGTCAATGGACATTTTGTCGAGACACGACCTAAAACCTGTCGTTTCTGTTTCTTAAAATTTACGGTCTTAGTAAAAGACTGACGGTAATAAAAATATATAAAAAAAAATTGTCTATTTATCTAGATTATTAAGGCTAACAAAAATATAACTGAAAAATTGCAAAGACAAAAATAAATTTAAAAAAAAACCTTTTTTTTCACAATTTTAGTGAAAAAATATTAATGAAAAAAATCTGGCGTGTTTATTGATTATTGAATATTTTTGTTCCTTAAGTAATAGGTTGGTATGAGGCTGACCCCCTGCTGCGGTTGCCTTCAAATTTAGTTCACTTTTGTTAATGCCTTCAGGTTTCAGGGAAGGTCGGCAAGAGTTGCAGGGTGTATAAACATTTGAGATTTGTGTTTTAATGTTGTAGGTTCAAATGCGGCATGCGCAAGCGTGAACTTATACGCGTCTGTTTTTAAAAATGCATATGATGTGAATCTCCAATGATACATATCCTTGCAACTTAGATTAGACTTAGGATGCTAGGGCTGGAAGTCTTATCACTACGGTAATTCTTACCTACCGAATATTGGTAATATTTCTGTACCTTAGAGCATAAATAACGGAAGTCCACTTTTTTGCGTTTTTAAGTTAATGATGCAAAAATTATTATAATTAGCTGTTCTATAAGTGGTCAAAATATTGGAGTCCTCGAACTCATAGTTACTGAGATATCAAGTGTAATAAATATGGGATGCACATAAAAGTGCGAGCATAAACCACGGAAGTTCCACATACGTTGTTCACATTACTTCACATTAAATAAATATCGATACAAGAAAATAAACAGTTTTTACAGATCAAAAATATCTCGTCTAGTTTAGAAGTTATGATGGTTTAAAGAAGTGCACATTTTCACTAAAAGTCGTCTCCTGCACATTTTACTAGATGTGACTACCGTTGTTTATGCTCTAAGGTACAGATTTGTATGAAGACCTGTCAATCCAAGATGGCTGCAAGTGCACAGCTGATTAGTCTTAATACAAATACTACCGATATTCAGTAGGTAAAAATTACCGTGGTTATGAGGCTTCCAGCCCGGCACAAATCTAGTTTTGTATGGAATGCAGACAGATCTTAATGACAATGGCATTCAGTAAATATAACAGCCATATGGGACTTGTCTATTGGTTCTGGCCAGACAACTGTACATATTTATTTGCTACTGTCTGTATTTTTTTAAAACTCAAATTCAAACGTGAAATTCTAAATTCTGAAATTCAATGTGAAAATTCGTAACTTAAAACTTCGACCGGTCCGTAGTCCACTGGCAACACTTCGGACTCGTAACTGGAAGGTCGTGGGTTCGAATCCCGGCGGAGCACAAAAATATACCATTTATATTTCCAAATGTGCTCTTCGCTGGGTTGAAAAATTAATAAACTTTTACCAAAGACCGGTCACTGAAAGGTCCATCCAACCTTACAACAGCTGGGTCTAGCTTGAGAATTAGCGCTTTCTACAGCGACGACCAAGCTCGTATAGGGCTCTTGAGGTGTGATATACACAAAAACAGCGCTCACCAAATAAATCATCCTAATATTATTATTTGAATGGTTATAATATAATCTATAATCTAACGGAGCTATTCTTAGATATTTTAGACGTCGGTTGAGCCCACGCTTTGACAAACTAATGATGCCTGGGCTGCAAGTCTCATCACCATGCTCATTCTTACCTACCGAATTTTGGGTAATATTAGTATGAAGAATAATCAGCTGTTCACTTGCGGCCATCTTGGATTGACAGGTTTTCCTACAAATGCATCATTAGTTTGTCAAAGCGTGGGCTCAACGGACGACTCAAATGTGTAGGAATAGCACCGTAAGACGTTAAGATAGATTAACATTTAAGATTCAAATTGAATGCACCCCCATAAGCAGACACATATAAGTTCGCACTTATAAATGTTGCATGTGTAAAATAAAACAAATTAAAATTCAAACATCAAATTATTCCTTGATTTATAGGTTGGTATGAGGCTGACCACCCATACTGTAAAAAATGTTTCACTTTGTCAATGTCACCCCTGTGTCAGGGAAGGTCGGCGAAAGTTGTAGGGCTTATGTTCATTTGAGGTTTGGATTTTATTTGTTAGTACACATTCAGCATTTGTAAGCGCGAACTACACGTGTTTGCTTGTGGGCATTCATTTGAGAGCTTTAAATGAATATATCCTTGCAATTTAGATTATAATATATTATAGATAAATGAACATAAGTACTGCAACTTTTGCCGACCTTACCTGAAACAAGTGCGACATCGACAAAGTTAACCCTTTTTTACAGTTTGGGTGGTCAGTCTCATACCAGGTGTCCATTAAATGTGAATCTTACTATGCTTTTGCAACTTAGATTTTCCGATAAATTCAAATAATAATAATACAATGTATAAAATAAACAAAAAATCCATCAAACAATTATTTCCAGACAGTATGTCAAAGACCTTCCTTGAAGCTGATAAATGTTGTGGCACTCCATAAATAACATTTACACCTAAAGTAACAGTTACTCTCCCGGCTAGGTACTTATACGCGTTACTTTATCTGTATCAGATGTTGCCTTATTCGGCAGCAGGAACTGATTTTGTATTTTGACCGCTCGAGGTGTCCGTAAATCACTTGAGAGGTGTAACTAGTATCTGATACTTTGAAATATCTAATACTTTTAAAAGGATTAGATACTTTTAAAATAAGCATAAGATCACGATAAAAACAATGTTAATGATAGGTAAAATACTGATGCTTTGCATTAAGGTGGATCGAAATCGTTTTTTTGGGAATTTCGATTTCGCGTTATTGACAAAAGCTGCTCTATATCAATACAAACAATAAATTGTACTACCATTAGGTCGAAATATTTGATCTTATACTGCCCCAAAGACTCGAAAAGTTAATGAAAATCATAAAAACTGCTACATACTTGACTTTTTTTTTTGTTTTAAGAAAAAAATAATTGAAATATAATGAAGTTCAAATTTAAGCACAAAGCATGATTTTCTATAAATGATAGAAAAAAGACCCTTTTATGGCAAAAAAAAAATGAAAAAATGGCTATCAACAGAAGCCTAGAAAAAAGTTATTTTAAGAGAATTGGTAATCTTTCTTTAAATTGAAAAAAGGCATTATTTGTCGTGATTCCAGGTTTGTTTTAATGACGAAGAAAGTATATGCTGCGAGAATTGATGGATGTCGTGGAAGAGGAAGACCGAGAAAGGTATGGATGGACCAAATTTTCGAAATAGCGAATGAATGGGATATCCAGAGTCATAATAAAAGGAGAGCTTGTATGAAAAAGGTTATGGCTCTGGATGAAATGAAAGAAGTATGCAAGGATCGAAAGAAATGGCGGTTGATCTGTAATGCTGGCGGTTAAAGCTAAGGCTTTTAAATTTAAAAAATATGTGTTGTAGCTTTTTAATTTTTTACTGTTTAATTGCTTAGAATTTATTTGTTTTATATATTTGATTGTATCAATTGCATGTACTCCTTGATTGATAGGTTGGTATGCGGCTGACCACCCATACTGTAAAAAATGGTTCACATTGCCAATGTCACCCCTGCTTCAGGGAAGGTCGGCAAGAGTTGCAGGGCTTATGTTCATTTGAGATTGGGGTTTTTATATTGTAGGTCCACATGCAGCATGTGTAAGCGCGAAATTATGCATGTCTGCTTGTGGGAATGCATTTAATATGAATCTCAAATGATACATATCTTTGCAGCTTAGATTTAGATTTTTAGAATCCATCTCTTCTGATAAGACCGCGAACAGCAGTTGAAGTTTTTGTTACAATTTTTACTAATTTTTCAGTGGCTAACGTGTAGCAAGGAAAATGGAAATGGCTTGAGATTAGTTCGTCAACAAGCAGTGGATTTTCTTAACAACGTGATGTTAATTCACCGTTCATAAATTTTGTAACAGGGGGCTTGGTGACATTATTTCCGTGCCAGTTTATAAGGTTTTTTATAATTGTCTGCATCAAGCTTTGGCCGATCGTAGTTCGAATTCTCAAAATTGTTTCCTGTCGCGTTTCAATATTCTTCATAAGGCTAGAACTCATAAAAAGGCAAAGCAAGTAAGATGTTTTTTGGATGATTGAAATATCCATTTCTCTGTATAACAGGATGTAGTATCTGCTTTAAATTATCTGTCAAATATCGCGACAGCTAGATTGTCTTGTGTAAGTGTCTAGCACCATTAATGCAATGTGGTTAGTTTTGATGTAAGACCACATAAGAGCATCCATTTTCATTATAAATTTTAAACAGCTTGTCAGATGGTTAAAAAAAAAGAACATAAGGCCGTAGTATTCTGTGAGCCATCTTGAATGCCCTAGTTTTCCAGGGTTTCTTTTTAATAAGCTTTGAGAACAATATCCCGACTTTATAGTTATTCTCCGTCCAATAGGTAGATAACATTGGATAGTTAGAAACGAGACTATTGGAAGCTTCACAACTTTTTAATACCTTTTCTATGGGTTCAGAGTATCTTCTTGGTCCACTTGTACAACCATCAATATAGGTACTCAAATAATTGGCGCGGCAGTTCGTTGGCATGGAGTTGACAAAAACACCACTGCAGCGGTTTTACTAGATATTTTAATTTTTTTAGAATAAATTTACCAATTCCATCTGTATTAACAATAGTTCTATCACGTCCGATTACAGCAAAAAGGATGACATTGATATCTTTACTGATTAAAATATCCATAATTTGTTATTATTGCTGCTTTTTCAGTGCTTAAAGAAATATGACCTATGTACTGTGACCTTGCGTCCTAAAGTAAACTAATATGCTCCTCTTTAATTATATTTTTCTTATGATCCACTATATTAAAGGTTTTTTTTACGTCCATCAAAGTATAAACCCAAATCTTAGTAATCAGAATCAATGGTCACACCGCTGAACTTAGTTCTCTGCTTTTCACGGGCTCTTCTAATTTTATTTTGATCGATAACTTTGGATGAATTGTTGTCTGAAATAATACCAACGCTTTGTTGCCAAAACAAGAGCAGTTTCAGCCTTATTGGAAATGTCAAATTTATCCACATGTTTTTCCAGTATGCCAAGGTCAATATTTTTTAATGAATATGAATACGAAGTTTGAGGTAGCGTTCTCTGAAGTGCTAGTTTTTCTATTACTGTTGAGACTGGTTGTTGAGAGACATCAGTTGATAGGTCAGACAGATTTGGCAATAAACTTGTAGCTTTTTCTTCGTATGGTTCATATTTCTGTTTCCGGTTCAGCTTTTTTTAAATTTCCCGCAGCAGTTTTCAAATCAACACTGCTTATGATCATTCATCTTTTGGTTCTTTGATCGATCAGAATATTTTTCAGTTATCGGTACTTTAAGATGTTTTTCATAGTTAAATGAAGCCAATCTGTTGCATTAACACGCTGATATATCAAAAATACAATAAGGATCTCTCGCAAATTCGTATGCGCAAAAAATATGAGTAGCGTACAACTATAGTTACATCTCTGAGAGCACCGAATTGGTGACGCGCGTCTGCGCGGAGTAACAAAGTTAGGGGGTGCCTCCACCCACCCCTCTCAAATTACAAGATACCAAACACGTAATAATAACTATTTCATTCATTTAAAGAAACAAAATTTTATTTCGTTTGATTTTATCTAATACTTGATTCTTAAACACAGGGGTAAAAATGAGTAGTTTTATGTATTTTTGTAATTTTTCTGATGACTTGGGGCAGTATAATTAATTAATATTTTGATAAGATTTTTTTATATATCAGATACTCACCCCATAGAGCAACTGTTCTGCACAACGCAATTACGAAAAAATGATTTTTAATTTTTTCCATACATACAGCGATCCACCTTACTTTGCATTCTTTTTTATATATTTTGACACTTTCTCAACAAGTAATATTTTATGCATTGAAATGCTTTACCAAAGTATCTGATACTTTGTACATTTAATAATTGAACCAATGCGAGTATTATTTGTTTCCTACCAACATACCTACTGTCAAAAAATGAATCTATCGCTTCTATTTCCGTCTTTAAATATTTTAGTATCTGATACTTTAAAAACGTCGTTTTTAAATATTTTCCATATAAATATGTGTCCTTGAAGATCGGCCAAATTTATCTTCATTTGAGGTTTGGATTTAATTTGTAAGTACGTAAGTGAACAGAATGTGGAACTGAAAGTATGTAAAACTTGTGTTTTTAATACGAAATCTCAAACAATTTTAAACATCAAATACTCAACACTTGTGAATCTGATACTCATTATTAAATTTACGTTTTTTTTATAGTGTACTGTTTTTGTGTTTAAGTGTTGTCATACTTTTTGGAAGCATTTTAGTTAGAAATACCATAATAATTTAGGATATTATATAAAAAGGAAATACCTGAGATCCAGTGATTTTTTTAGTGACTTTGTAAATCTCTTTTTTTCTCTTCCCATCACTGCAGCTCACATTCACACCTGATATTCGCTACACATTGATATGTGAGTACATAATATATAATATCATCCTTACATATAATGGCGGGCATGCCGAGTGTCGGGGCGCTAAGTGACAGCAGAATATAGCGCGGATTTATTACTTTCTTCACGAAATTAACACCGACTCGCCAACGGGAGGTGCTAACGACAAAACTAGACACTGATTACTCGACGGTGTGAACGAGCCACGAGTGCTACTGGTACAGTGTGAACCAGCCATGGAAACTATAAAAAATGTTGCAAGTCTAATCTAATCTAATCTAATCTAAGTTGCAAAGATATATAACATTGTGGATTCACCACATTACATACATTATCACAAGCAGATACGTACAAGTTCGCGCTTGCGCATGCCGAAAGTGAACATAAAACATAAAAAGCAAATCTAAAATGGACATACACCCTGCAACTACTGCCGACCTTCCCTGAAACAGGTGTGGCATTGGCAAAGTGAACCACTTCCTACAGCATGGGTGGTCAGCCGCATACCAACGTATAAGTTAAGGGACATACACAACAAATAACACTGTATACATAAACAAATGGATAAACTTTAAAATCAAATACAAAATACAAGATTCTAATTTAAAATTTACAAAAATTTGGAAAACTTGAGAAACCCTAGCCGCCAGCATTGATCAACCGCCATTTCTCTCAGTCCTCACATACTTCTTTCAAGATATTTCATGAAGTGAAAACGCTAAACGCAACTAAGCTACACATATAGGGCATATTCTTGACGCGTTATCCCGAAAGGTTTCCCATGTGGCGAGTGGAAGCTATTTACTTGCACAGGTAAAGGGACCGGCTGTACGCCAATCCCTTCAGTTGAAATGGGGGTCTTCCAGCTCTCCAATAAAAGACAGAAACACATGGTGAATAAGATATAACTCCAAATTGTATGAGCTGTACCAGGACGCTGATGTGGTCCGCTCAATAAAGGTCAACAGACTGCATTGGCTGGGGCACATTCAGTGAATGGACCATCGGAGCCTGGAGGAGACGATTGTGATGACGAACCCAGAAGGATGCAGGACAGTGGGAAGACCACGAGCAAGATGGCTGGATGGAGTGGTGGCGGATTGCCGTGCAGTGGGAATGTGGGACTGCAGGAGAAAAATGGCGGTTGATTTGTAATGCTGGCGTTTAAGGCTGAGGCTTGTAAAAATATTTTTTATAGAATATGTTTTGTAGGTTTTAATTGTTTAGTGTTTATTTGTTTTACATACTCAAATGTAATAAATTGCTTGTATTCCTTGACTTATAGGTTGGTATGAGGCTGACCACCCATACTGTAAAAAATGGTTCACTTTGCCAATGTCACCCCTGTTTCAGGGAAGGTCGGCAAGAGTTGCAGGGCTTATATGTTCATTTGAGATTGGGTTTTTTTATTGTAGGTTCACATGCGCCATGTGTGAGCGCGAAATTATGCGTGTCTGCTCGTAGGAATGCATTTAGTATGAATCTCAAATGATACATATCTTTGCAACTTAGATTTAGATTTAGATTTAGGAGGGAAACGTTGGCCGCGGTTTATGAGGGAGGCCAGGACCCACCCCGGGTTTTCCTGCCAATGATGGATGCTGATGTTGACCACAATGCTTCTTGGTCCCTTTTTGCATCAACTTGTCAATTATTCTTGTTACCATTTCTCCGTTAATTGTTTACTACAGTTATTTGCCCTGCGACCTCTAATTTTAAAAGTGTGACCGGTCGTAAACGCAACGCAACTAAACTACACATATAATATAACTTCTTGGCTGCGTTATCCTCGAAGGGTTTTGCATGTGATGATTCGAGACCTGTACCCTTAGTACGAGTTGCAAAACTTGAGTAAAGTAAAGTTTACGGAAAGTATTAAAGAGTGATTTTCCACAAAATCTGCCGTTTTTGTTTCTTATACTTATGGTCGTAGCAAAAGAGTAACAGTGATGAAGAAAATCAAGTTCAAACAAACAAAAACGGTGGATTTTGGGGAAAACCACTCTTTAATACTTTCCGTACACTTTAAACTTTACTCAACTCAAGTTTTGCAACTCGTACTCAGGTACTGTTTATTTTTATGGATAAGGCTTCACGTAAATTACTTCAGTAAAAATAAGGGTTTCCCAGCTACCGAGGGGGCTGGTTGCCATTTCTTGTGAAGGCTAAGTACATCTGTAATATATTATCAAAGTTGCAAAGATATATTAACATTTAAGGTTCTAGTAAATGTATTCCCACAAACTGACACGTGTAAAATCGCGCTTACATAAGCTGCATGTGCATTTACACATCGAAATACCAACCTCAACTGTACCTACATAGGCCATGCAATTTTTACCAACCTTCCCTAAAACAGAAGTGACATTGGTAAAGTGAACATTTTTTTACTGCTTGAGTGGTCAGCCTCATAACAACCTATAAGTCAAGAAATTGTAAACCTTGCCGGTATTTATTTTGGGTGTGAAATGAACACTGAAACGGGAAATCATTTCTGTCACCTTTAGTGGCGATCGAACCCTTGCTTTCGGTATGGAATACAAGCATTCTACCAACTGAGCTACGGAACAGACTTTTTACGAGCTTAATTGTCACCACAAAGCGCCAATTCTCAAGAAAGATCCAGTTGCTGTAACGTTGGATAGAACTTTGGTCTCAAAGGCGAAGAAAAAAAAGTTAAATTTATCCTTGATCTTGATGGTTTTTTTTCCAATCTTCGATGTAGAACGAACAGAAAGAAGAACAAATCAATGCACGCGCCTCGCCTTGTATGCTTCAATTTAAAATGCTCTCCATTCCTCAGCAAACACTCAAGTAAAACAGATTTTTCCGCAGTATGTCTCACATAACAATTTAAGTCTACAAAGCCTCCTCTGTTTGTTTGCAGGAACAATTATCACTCGGACTTGCATGCGGCCAGACTCGTGTCACGACAAAACAGTACAAGACAAATTGTCCACGGACAAATGGACAAATCCATGGACAAATCGGTCGAAGATCTTTGCACCTCAGGTTCCATCGACTGTCCAGATCTTCTCTCCAAGATAAATATTAACGTACCTGTCAAACCACTAAGAAATCCCTGTCCAATTAACTTACCCTTTTCTCACACTTACTATAGGCAAAATGCATTTATCTAATCTAATCTAAGTTGCAAATATATGTTACAATAAAGATTAACATTATATGCATTTTCACAAGCCGACACGTATAAGTTCGCGCTTAAACATGCCGCATGTGAACCTACAATATAAAAACCCAAATCTCAAATGAACATACACCTTGCAACTCTTGCCAATCTTCCCTGAAACAGGGGTGACATTGGCAAAGCGAACGAGTGGTCAGCCGCATTCCAACCTATAAGTCAAGAACATACACAACAGATTATATTTTTAAAATCAATAAACAATAATATATAAGGACATCAAAAATTAAACATAAAACAATTTTTTTAAAAACCCTAGCCGCCAACATTACAGATCAACCGCTATTTCTTTCTGTCTTTACACACTTCTTTCATTTCCTTCAGAGTCATAACCTTTTTCATGCAGGCTCTCCTTTTATTATCTAATCTAATCTAATCTAATCTAAGTCCCAAAGATATGTAAGATTGGGGATTCACATTACATGCATTCTCACAAGCCGACACGTATAAGTTCGCGCTTAAACATGCCGCATGTGGACCTACAATATAAAAACCCGAATCTCAAATGAACATACACCCTGCAACTCCTACCGACCTTCCCTTAAACATGGGTGACATTAGCAAAGTAAACCATTTTCTACAGCATGGTTGGTCAGCCGCATACCAACCTATAAGTCAAGGAATATTATATATACAACAAATAACATTTTAGACATAAACAAATGGATAAACAGAAAAATTGGAAAACTTGAGAAATCCTAGCCATAACCGCCAGCATTACAGATCAACCGCCATTTCTTTATGTCTTAACATACTTCTATCGTGAGGAAAAACTTTTTTGTGACCGAGTTGTCCATGATCAATATGTCTGTAGTCGAATTACCTGTTGCAGATCTATCCGTGACCGAAAATTGTCTGAAAAAATTGTCGAGTGACCGAGCCGTCTGTGGACAGGTAGTCTATAACCAATTTTTCGTGGAAACTGCCGGATCCATGGTGTATCTGTGACTGTGGAGGGGGCTCCTTTACCGCTAGGGGGCCCGCTAAGTGCCTTTAATAGACGGGGAGTGTTTGCGCGGTGGAGAAACAAATAAGCCGGGCGCACGCGGCCAATATAGGATCGCATTATTTACAAAGATGAATATTTTAAAGCCGGGTGTAAATTTAAATTTGAAATAGGGCCTCAAAAAATATATCCATGTACATGATGGATGTCGAGGTAGAGGAAGACCGAGAAAGGTATGGATGGACCAAATATCCAAAATTGCGAATGAATGGAAGCCTGTGTCAGGGAAGGTCGGCAAAAGTTGTGGGGCTTATGTTCATTTGAGGTTTGGATTTTATTTGTTATTACACATTCAGCATTTGTAAGCGCGAACTACACGTGTTGGTTTGTGGGCATACATCTGAGAGCTTTAAATGAATATATCCTTGCAACTTAGATAATAGATTATAGATTATAGAATGGAAGGTCCAAAGTCATAATAAAAAGAGAGCTTGTATGAAGAAGCCATGACTTTGGAAACAATTAAAGAAGTATGTAAGGACAGAAAAAAATGGTGGTTGATCTGTAATGCTGGCGGCTAGGGTTTTTTAAATCAGAATCTGTTTTAGTTTTGATGCCCATACATATTATATAGTTTGTTGTGTATGTTCCTTGATTTATAGGTTGGTATGCGGCTGACCACCCATGCTGTAAAAATGGTTCACTTTGCCCATATCACCCCTGTTTCAGGAAGAGACGGCAAGAGTTGCAGGGTGTATGTCCATTTGAGATTTAGTTTTTATGTTGTAGGTTCACATGCAGCATGTGAATCTCCAATGTAACATATCTTTGCAACTTAGATTAGAATAGATAAGATTAGATGCTGCAGTTCGAAATAGGGATTATGTACAGGTTTTTCAACTACGATGTCTTTCAAGGTCCCTGAGATCTTCTCCCCTCAATCTTACCCTGTATGATAAGATGGAGACGGTACTTCTTATTTCACATAACGTGACCGAAGTACATCAGCTTTCTCTGCTTAATGGTTGGCAGGAGTTCCTTTGTGATGCACATACGTCGGAGGACTTCTTCATTGGTGACCCGATCCCGCCAAGAGATCCGAAGCATTTTTCGGTAGACACACAAATCTCCAACGCTTCAATTCTTCTCAAATTAAAATCCAAGCCTCAAATGAACATAAAACCTGCAACTTTTGCCGAACTTCCTTGAAACAGGGTAACATTGGAAAAGTAAACCATTTTAACAATATGTCTGGTCAGTCTCATACTAGCCTATCTAATCTAATCTAATCTAAGTTGCAAATATATGTTACATTGGAGATTCATATTACATGCTTCACAACCAGACACGTACAAGTTCGCGCTTTCACATGCCGCATGTGAACCTACAACACAAAAACCCAATCTCAAATGGACATACACCCTGCAACTCTTGCCGTCCTTCCCTGAAACAAAACTAACATTGGGAAAGTAAACAATTTTTTACAATATGGCTGGTCAGCCTCACACCAATCTATAAGTCAAAGAATTATGTAACAAGAATATTAGGATGATTTATTTGGTGGGCGCTGTTTTTGTATGAATCACAATCAATAGTCGTCGATATAGAAAGCGCCAATTCTCAAGCAAGATCCAGTCACTGTAAGGCTGGATGGACCTTTGGTTACCGTTCTTTGGTAAAGGTTTATTCAAACCAATTTTTCAACCCAGCGGAAAGCATATTTAAAAATATAAACGGTATTTTTTTACTCCGCCAGGATGCGAGCCCACGACCTTCCATTTACGAGTCCGAAGCGCCAAGCACTAGACTACCGACCGATCTTTACACCTCCCCGGTATTTATTTTGGATTTGAAATAAACACTGCAAACGGGAAATAATTTCTGACACCCTCGGTGGAATTAGAACCCGAGCTCACCGCATGGAATGCAAGCACTCTACCATCTGAGCTATCGACCAATAGATGTCAGTGCTTCTCAAAAGACTTAACACTCCTCGTACCCGTCCTGTATGTATGTGTCAGAAGGACCCACAGCACATGAACGCTCATGCAAAGCTATATATTTTCTCAAGTGGCGAAAGGCCTTCCCGTGAAGTGAAAGCAACGGCACGACAAAACAAGAACCTCTAGGTCAGAGGCGTGCCCATGACTCTAAAAGTAAATGCTTCGATGTTACTGAAGCTAATAGCATACCTCGGGTGGCACTCCTTGTGGGATTGTTGCTAGATCACGAGTAGCGTGAATAATGATACACATAATACGAAATAATAATAATTTAAATCTAAGGACAGGATTACTGTGAATCCGCTGCGGATGCAGCTTGGCAAAATGAAGCGCAAAATCGCTCAAAAGCGGAGAAATTTGATTTTGTAGCAACAAAGTCTGCGTAACCGACTGGGCCAATGGCCGGCCGTACTGCAGCAAGGAGCGCAACCCGATCAGAGTGTCGCAATGGACAGTACCATAGTACTTCTTATATATGTAGATACTCGGCAGGCAAACACATTCATTTACTCAAATCACAAAAGTGTAAAGTGTTCTGCAAGCCGAAGATCGTGCCACGGACTTAAAATGTAGAGTAGCCAAGAGTTACTCTGTGTGTTTGCTTGAAATAAAACATCTGGGTAAACAGTCAAACGAGTGCACACAAAGAGAAGGTACTAGATGGATCTAAGATGCGGTGTAGCTGTAACTGTAACTGTAACTCTGTCGCCATTCCGCTAGGGGTGTACTCAACCACTGCAGGTTTTCCCCTTTTTTTTTTTTCCTATTCTTATATTCCTGTTTCAATGTATTCCTATTCATAACCTTTTTAATGCATCTCATTCTTTCACAGTTGCACCAATTTGATTCAGCCATTATTTTCTTGGTATTATTTTTCCTAAGTTTAAAAGGAAAAGTCCTTTTCACATTTCCTAAAATACAAGTCTTTCATCGTCCATTGTTTTTACACGTTCAAGGCCTCTCGTCACATTTTTTCGTAACTGTACTTTCACATCCTCTTTCAACTTGCATTTCCTTTTACTCGCTACATTCTTAACTCTATCTCTTATTGTGTTTTCCTGTCATACTCCTCAAGTATTTCATTTTTACTATACTACATACGTTTCTCATTTCGCTGTCACTCTTACATAGTTCATGCTTCACTTCCATACATCAACGTTGGCAGCAATATCTAATCTAATCTAATCTAAGTTGCAAAGATATGTTACATTGGAGATTCACATTACATGCATTCTCACAACCAGACACGTACAAGTTCGCGCTTGCACATGCCTCATGTGAACCTACAACATAAAAACCAAATCTCAAATGGACATACACCCTGCAACTCTTGCCGTCCTTCCCTGAGACAGGGGTGACATTGGCAAAGTGAACCATTTTTACAGCATGGGTGGTCAGCCGCATACCAACCTATAAGTCAAGGAACGCCTAAATATGCCATTGTCTAGTCTAATCTAATCTAAGCTGCAAAGATATATATCATTTAAGATTTATATTAAATGCATTCCCACAAGCAGATATGTATAATTTCGCGCTAACACATGCCGCATGTGGACCTTCAATATAAAAACCCAATCTCAAATGATCATAAGCCTTGCAACTCTTGCCGTCCTTCCCTGAAACAGGGGTGACATTGGCAAAGTGAACCAATTTTAATTAATTAAATAATACACTGTTTTAATTCACTAAATTTTATTTTTAAAAAGTCAAACGTTTTCGCCTAAAAAGGCATCATCAGGACAATGACAATTCAAGAGACAAGACAAGAATTGTCATTGTCCTGATGATGCCTTGATTGATAGGTTGGTATGCGGCTGACCACCCATACTGTAAAAAATGGTTCACTTTGCCAATGTCACCCCTGCTTCAGGGAAGGTCGGCAAGAGTTGCAGGGCTTATGTTCATTTGAGATTGGGGGTTTTATATTGTAGGTCCACATGCAGCATGTGTAAGCGCGAAATTATGCATGTCTGCTTGTGGGAATGCATTTAATATGAATCTCAAATGATACATATCTTTGCAGCTTAGATTTAGATTTAGATTTTAGATGCCTTTTTAGGCGAAAACGTTTGATTTTTAAAAAATATAATTTAGTGAATTAAACAGTGTATTATTTAATTAATTATACAATGGACTTTCACTGTGTGAACTACCAAACCCTAAAAAATATTATGAACCAATTTTTTTTACAGTATGGGTGGTCAGCCGCATAACAACCTATAAATCAAGGAACATTGTGTACCGACATATCCATGGGCAGCCGTATGTTTCTTGCAATTCTTCATATCGCACATACCACTCCCTACCCGTACACACTCATTCTTTCTCAGTTCTATTCTAAATTTCTCTCATCATTTTTCCATTCTTTTAAAACAAACTTTCTTAATAGTAAAATTTGTCTTGCGTAGGAGTACAAACTACGGTAATGCTAGCTAAAAAAATATGGTGCTAGCGTAGGAGTCTAATTTTGCTAGCACCGAATCCAAGCAATCTATTCAAAATTTTATCAATACAAATGAATTTTAAGTACATACTCCCATTGTTAAGTTTTTTTTTTTTTAAGAAATCCTGTGCGGGAGACTCCCTAGATTCTAAAGACTCTAGGGGTCTATGACACTTGTTGTAGTGCCGCAGAGGTGTACGAGCTTGGTCGTCGCTACAAAGCGCCAATACTCAAGCAAGACCCAGTTGCTGTAAGGCTGGATGGACCTTTGGTGACCGGTCATTGGTAAAGGTTTATGAATTTTTCAACCCAGCGAAGAGCACATTCGAAATATAAATAGTATATTTTTGTGCTCCGCCGGGATCCGAATCCACAACCTTCCATTTACGAGTCCGAAGTGTTGCCACTACGGACTACGGACCGGTCCAGAAGTGTTTAACACTTCCCAAAATCCCAAAAACAGCCTACCAAAATCAATAACGAAATATAGGTTATTCCTTGACGTATAGTTTGGTATGAGGCTGACCATCCATACTGTCAACAATGGTTCACTTTACCAACATAACCCCGTTTCAATTTAATGCATCACGAGTTGCAGAGCTTCTTACACACGCCTCATGTGTACGCGCAAATTTACACGTGTCTATGTTAAATGTTAATGCATCTCTGCAACTTAGATTATAGATTATAGATGCATAATTATGTTGTGCGCATAATCACCGGCTCATTATGTGATTGCGCTAGAGGGTCAGCTGTGCGAAAGGCGCGATCTGGGGGATTCCTTGCGATCCCCGTCGATTGTACGGCGGGTATACTAGTTATATTATCTTGTTCTGCCTTGTATAATGTACTCGTATATATCGAAGGGTTATAAGGAAGTAGGGCATAAGCGACGTTTTGATCAAAAATCAGTTATGAATGCTATCCTACTTAAAAAATCGCTCTTTCTAATGCGCTAACTCTCATAGCCCCACAATGTTTTTTGTTGTTGTTTATACCCAAGCAAACAACTGCGTTTTCTAAGTATGGTTTTGGTGTAATCGACAAGATTTTGTCCTTTTTTGCCCTAAAGGCATTTGTGACATAAAAAAAAACCTAAAACATCTTAAAACCTCAACCAGTCCGTAGCTCAGTGGTAACACTGCGGACTCTGAATGGGAAGGTTGTGGGTTCGAATCCCGGCGGAGCAAAAAAAAAATACCATTTATATTTTCAAATTTGCTCTTCGCTGGGTTGAAAAATTCACAAACCTTTACCAATGACCGGTCACGAAAGGTCCATCCAGCCTTACAGCAACTGGGTATTACTTGAGAATTGGCGCTTTGTAGCGACGACCAAGCTCGTACACCTCTGCGGCACTACAACAAGTATACTTGTTGTGTCATAGACCATAGACCCCTAGACTCATAGACCCCTAGACTCTCTAGAATCTAGGGAGTCTCCCGCACAGGATTTCTAAAAAAAAAACACACATTAATGGGAGTGCCAATAAATACCTTTATTTTTATTTATTTTAGAGCTGTTTTGATTTTAACGATATGATAGAAAATAAAAAAGTTATATCATTTTTCTGCAATCTAAAACTTTAAACTGCTCTCCTGAACAATTTATTGCCGCTTATGCCCTTTTACCTTTTAACCGTCTATATATGTAAATGGTAGATGGAAATTCTTGCACGCACATATTGTGCAAGCAAGTTTTCAGTTCTGCATGCTATACCAGGATTCACAAAAAAAAAAAAATGTACTCTGTAATCTATACTCCCCCTCTTCAAATGAAGCCCATTTAGCTGTAAAAAAAAAGGATTTACTCGTCACATGCGAACGCGGCAAGAAGTTTCACTATATGTGTAGCTTAGTAGCGTAATAACGGTTGTGCCAAATAAACTTGATCGCATAGATAAGCGTGAAACCTTTCTTATAAGAGTTTTTTAAGGCTTATATCGTATATCCACAGGTACGTGTCTACTTATGTGAATGCATTATTTATTATGAATCTTCAGTGTCAATAAATCTATGCAACTTTAATTATAGACAGAGTATAACAGCGCCACAAAGGTGGTGGTAAGATTTAAAACTAAGCTCTTTGGCAACCAATCACAATTGCTCAGCAAACCAGGGGTGTAAGTCTCGACGAACGTCGATATGACGGAATATAACATGACGACGATCCAACAGCTGAAACATCCAAGCTGTCTGTCCGTAGTCTGGTCCGTAGTCAAGTGGCAACACTTCGGACTCTTAAATAGAAGGTTGTGAGTACGAATCCCAGCGGAGCATGAAAGTAAATACTTTTTTTTAAATATACATTTTTTCAAAATTATCATATTCCTTTACCAAAGACCGGTCAGTAAGGGTACATCCAGCTTTACAGCAACTGGGTCTTGCAGCTTGCTTGAGTATTGGCGCTTTGTAGTGACGACCAAGCTCGCGGCCGGCTGATGATGCTGGAGTGATGCTTTCCGGGATCTGTTGCCGTGGTCTGTGGGAGCTGGAGCTTCCGGACGTTTCGCCCATTTCTACGATGGGCTTCTTCAGCGTGAAGTATGATGATGATGATGATCTTGATGAGAACTGTGATGTCAGTGTGTGTGCACTGAGGGTTTATATGTCTACCTGTCCTAACGTCTAACGACAAACACACGCTGTAGAAGCAAGATGGCAAACCGACAGCCGTCGAGACTTCTATCCCTGGCCAAAAATTGCTTCATCTTTTCCTTAATTTAAAAATGTGGACTGTATTTTAGTGGTCGCTACAGTAGTATGCTTTTCAGTTATCTTTGCACGCACCAACACCCTCCGGCTTGTATCGGGGTCCTTCCATAACACATGTGGAACAATTCTCTTTAGTGTGCGAATTCCCACGGTCATCCAAACGCTGCAGAGAGCAAGCCATTATCAGTGCTATGTCTTCCTACTTTTGTAATAGACCCTCAAATTTCCCTACTTAGCCCAATTTTCAAAGTGCTTTATACCCTAAACCTACCGTTTTGTTCTCTAAATAATGTACCTAATCTAATTTAATCTAATCTAATCTAAGCCGCAAGGATATATATCATTTAAGATTTACATTAAATGCAACTCACAAGCAGACATGTATAATTTCGCGCTAACACATGCCGCATGTGGACCTACATCATAAAAACCCAATCTCAATGAACATAAGCCCTGCAACTCTTGCCGTCCTTCCCTGAAACAGGGGTGACAATGGCAAAGTGAACCTTTTTTTACAGTATGGGTGGTCAGCCGCATACCTACCAATAAGTCAAGGAACTAGGAACTACTTAGCTTAAGAAAATAAATAAAAAATTGTAAAATAAAAAAAAATCGCGACATAAAAAAACACCTTTTGTTTTACATTTTTATCGTTTTTTTATGCTCTATATCTTAAAGGTATTTTTTTATTTTTAATTAAATAATTAGTCTCACAAGAAGCCGATTTTTGATAATGTCAATAGTTGAAGTTTAACAAATTCGGTAATTTCAGTTTTTTTTTCATATATTCCCATATGAAAGATTGACGAAGAAAGTATAGGTTAATAATAATAATAATATTAGGATAATTTATTTGGTGAGTGCTGTTTTTGTGTGTATCACACCTCAAGAGCCCTCTGCGAGCTTGGTCGTCGCTGTAGAAAGCGCCAATTCTCAAGCAAGACCCAGTTGTTGTAAGGTTGGATGGACCTTTCAGTGACCGGTCTTTGGTAAAGGTTTATGAATTTTTCAACCCAGCGAAGAGCACATTCGAAATATAAATGGTAGGTTTTTTGTGCTCCGCCGGGATCCGAATCCACAACCTTCCATTTACGAGTCCGAAGTGTTGCCACTACGGACTACGGACCGGTACAAGATGCCAACGACACGCGGTGTACCTGAGCGGTTACCCATCCAAATACTGTCCGCGCCCAATGTTGCTTAACTTCGGTGATCTATGGGAACCGGTGCTTTCAACATGGTAACGCCGTTGACCATAGAAAGGCTTTTATAGAAAAATAGCTAGCACAACAAGGCACTGCCTTTACAAGATGATTGTATGTATTTATATCGATATAAATACTTTTTAGTCAATAATACGATTGTACATATTTTAAGTTATGTTTGTCTTACAGTGGATGGCCCACCAAGAGAGAGAGCTGGTTTGTTGTTTTTTTAAGTTACGCCCCTAGGCCATCAGACCAGCGTGCGATCTAGTTGTGCCCTTTTATCAAAATAATATAAATTAATTTGTGTTGTGAGAGATAGATACGATGTAGAAAAAGTAACAGAACCAGTTTAATGTGGCCGATCTATTGTTCTGTATCGGAGCAGCGAGGAATTTGTTCCGTTTGAAATTGTCGAATTGTGACTAATATAAAAGTATCTGTCTAATCTAAATCTTAATCTAAATCTAAGCTGCAAAGATACGCATCATTAGAGATTCATATTAAATGCATTCCCGCAAGCAGACACGCATAATTTCACGCTCACACATGGCGCATGTGGACCTACAATATGAAAAACCCAATCTCAAATGCCTTGCAACTCTTGCCGACCTTCCCTGAAACAGGGGGTGACATTGGCAAAGTGAACTATTTTTTACAGCATGGGTGGTCAGCCTCTTACTAACTTATAAGTCAAGGAATACAAACAATTAATTACATTCTAATCTAATCTAATCTAATCTAAGCTGCAAAGATATATATCATTTAAGTTTTTATTAAATGCATTCCCTACAAGCAGACATGTATAATTTCGCGCTAACACATGCCGCATGTGGACCTACAATATAAAAACCCAATCTCAAATGAACATAAGCCCTGCAACTCTTGCCGACCTTCCCTGAAACAGAGGTGACATTGGCAAAGTGAACCAATTTTTACATTATGGGTGGTCAGCCGCATAACAACCTATAAGTCAAGGAACGATTGAAGTATATAAAACAAACAAACACTAAACAATTAAACAGTAAAAATTAAAACCTACAAAACATATTCTATGTACTGAACTGTACTGTATCCTGCCGCCGTTCCACTAGGGGTGGCTGGTACCTCCGCAGATGCGCCTCCACTTTTTTCTGTCCTTACAAACCACTCTCATTTCCTCAATATTCATTACCTTTTTCATACATACTCTTCTCTTATTCTCACTCTGCAGGTTCCATTCTTTTGCAATCTCACCTATTTGGTCTAACCATTCTTTCCTCGGCTTTCCCCTTCCGCGCTTTCCTCTGACATTTCCTTTGTACACTTTCTTCGTTAGTCGTTCATCATCCATTCTTTCGAGATGTCCGAACCATCTCATCGTACTTTTTTGTACTTTTATTCTCAAGTGAAAAATATATTTTTTAAAAGCCTCAGCCTTAAACGCCAGCATTACAGATCAACCGCCATTTCTTTCGGTCCTTGCATACTTCTTTCATTTCATCCAGAGTCATTGCATTACACTAATTTATCATATACTGATACTTTCAAAAATACTAATACGTACCTACTAATGACAGTTTACGTACAAATGACCCGAGATCTGACCCCTTGATTGCCAGTCGTAAAATATTATTAAAATTTTAATGTTGAAAAAGGACAAATGAGCCTCAAAAAAAACAAAACAAGCAATCTAAGATTTAAAAAAAAAAAAAAAAAAATGTCTTACGTGTTTGCATGACAACTTATATGTTTGAATATTTTTTCTGTATTTTTGGAGAAAATACTAGATCACTGGCTTTGATTCTGTGCGTCTCAAATGATTGTCCAATTATGAAGTCCCCTGGCTTTGAGTTAAGCGTTTTGGTCCATTACCCAGTTGGCAGGAGCACGAACTACCCTTGGGCGTCAGTTTACCGGTAGCTGGTCTGCCAGAGAGACCCTCACTGCATGGATATCGTGAGAAATGTCTGCAGGCCATGTGCAACAAATAGAAGTCAAAGATGAAAGCATCGAAAGCCAAGTTTTCAATCATAATCGACTTCTTAAGGCCCTGCTGGTCGCCATCCTTTTGTAAAGTCAGTCCTTGCTGTGTTAGTCTTTTGTCTCTAATCCTCTTGTAAAGACAGTGCCTTGTTGTGCCAGCCATTTGTCTCTGCTGGCCGCCACCCTCTTGTCAAGGCAGATTGTTCACTTTTTCCCAATTCAACCCTTTTTGCAAAGTTTACCTTCATTTTCAGGTTTCTTTTATAAGTCCACATGCAGCATGTATAAGCATAAATCTATTTGCCTACACATTCTCAAACTTCCAATCCCGATATATTTTTACGACTAAGATAATGAATATATTCGTATTAGACACTTTTTTGTACAATCTAGATCAGTCTTACGAAAGTTCGCAAAATCCGCCACATTGTATCTGATACAAATAACCATAAATAACTTCAAATCTGATACCTGATCACGAGAGAACAGGGTTAGAGCCGAAACTAATCACGGAAAGTGCACCGCCCATCACAAAATGGCGGCCAGAGATCTCACTAGAACTAGTATCTGATTTATTGCGAGCAGTTTTAATTATAATCGACGTTTTGATACTTTGTATCAGATACTTGTATCAACAATTGAGAATGCGGTTCACCTAATACAGATACTTCTAACAGATGCATTTAATCTTGTATGTGACACCTATTCTGATACATTCTGGGGTGGATGTTATAATAGTAATAATAATAATATTTGGCTGATTTATTTGGTGAGCGCTGTTTTTGTGTGAATCAAACCTCAATTAGTCCTATAATATTAAATCTACAACATAAAAAAACAAATCTAAAATGGGCATACACCCTGCAACTCTTGCCGTCCTTCCCTGCAACAGGGGTGACATTAATTGGCAACGTGAACCATTTTTACAGCATGGGTGGTCAGCCACATACCAACCCATAAGTCAAGGAACATACACAACAAATCACATTTTATAAATCAGTAAATAATAATATTATCAAAACTAAACAGACAACAAATTCCAATTTAATAAACCCTAGCCGCCAACATTACAGATCAACCGCCATTTCTTTCTGTCCTTACATACTTCTTTCATTTCCTCCAGTCATAACCTTCTTCATACAGGCTCTTCTTTTATTATGACTCTGGATATTCCATTCATTCTCGCAATTTCGGATATTTGGTCCATCCATACCTTTCTCGGTCTTCCTCTACCACGACATCCATCTATTCTACAAAAATATACTTTTTTCGTCAGTCTTTCTTCATTCATTTTCTCCATATGCCCAAACCATCATAACAAACTTATTTTAATCTTCACTTTCACACTTTCTCTTGCACCACATTCTTCTCTCACAAAATCATTCCTCACCCTGTCACTCCGTTTTTTCCCAAACATACTTCTTAGAAAGTTTAAATATTTTTAAAATCAATTTCTATCATTCATAAGACACAGTGGTCCAGTACACATACAAATATTGTTAATGTGATATTACATCTGATGAACATAAGACAAACAAGCACTAAGAGAACAATATGTCTAGGAAATTTTTTTTGCCACTGTTTTTGTAAATTACTGAAAACCTGCCATAAATTGTAATGATTGTAAATTTCTAATCTAGTTACAATGTTAATGACTTAATAACAAAAATGATTTATTACCTTTTGTAATTATTGGTGTAATTATCATTTAAGTAATTGACTCAAATTACAATTTACATTTACAATCACAGACTTGTTGGGCTTTCACGCATGCGCGACAAGCTTTGATTATAATTATATTGTTATATTATTAGCAGGTTCTATTTAATCAAAACTGTAGATCATTTATTTTGCACAATTTATTTCCTTACTTTCGGTTGCGAGAGAGTTTTAAATTTTTATGATAAATAATTAAATAGTACGACGGTTGATTTATGTCTGCTCTACAGGGGATTTTGGTCCTTAATTTATACAGATTATTGAGATCATTGTCAAAACATTGAGAATCGTTACATATTTTGTTGCTGGATTTCACCAGAATATTCGATTCAACACTTAATCAATGTCAAACAAAAAAATCATTATTAGGTAACTTTGTCAATGTCACCCCTATTTCAGGAAAGGTCAGCAAGAGTTGCAGTGCTTATATTCATTTGAGATTTTGATTTTTATATTGTAGGTCTACATGCAACATGTGTAAAACCAACCACTTTCAGTCGAAGTGGGGGTTTTCCAGCTCTCAGGGGGGGGGGTTGGTTCGTATTTCTTGAGAAGGCTGAGTACACCTTTCCGGTGTTTTATTTTGGGTTTGAAATAGACAGCGAAACATGAATGTATGGCACCCTTCGCCACTGGTAAGCACGAACTTATACGTGTATGCTTACGGGAATGCATTTAATATGAACCTTAGATGTAATATATCTTTACAACTTAGATTATAGATTATCGATCACTATCGTCGCATTGTAAAGTCTTAACTGCTATAAATCGATATTGAAGTTTGAGGATAGAAGAATGAAGTGTGAGGGTATAAAGAATAGAGTGGGGAATTGAGGAATGGAGTGGAGAATGAAGAATGGGATGGTATTCTATTGGCTGGAGTTGAATGTCGCAATTTAAAATTCAATACCTTAAAGGTAAAACGGAATAAGTGGTATATTAAGCTAACATGGGTTTCTCAGATCGATGCACTTTTTTTCCTATTTTCTACGAGAGAAAACACTACAAAAGTGGGAAATTCCTGTAGTTTAGAAGTTTGTCATGAGCATTTTTATTTAATAAAATGTAATTTGTCGTGTATGATCCTAGACTCATAGGTTGGTATGCGACTGACCAGTCATGCTGTAAAAATGGTACACTTTGCCAATGTCACCCCTGTTTCAGGGAAGGACGGCAAGAGTTGCAGGGTGTATGTCCATTAGAGATTTGATTTTTATGTTGTAGGTCCACATGCGGCATGCTTAAGTAGTGCTTGTGACAATGCATAATAATGTGAATCTTTAATGTTACATATATTTGCAGCTTAGATTAGATTATATTTTTTATGGTCGTGCGGCATGTGCAAGCGCGATCTTGTACGTGTCTGCTTGTGAGAACGGGGCTGTCCATATATTACGTCATTCGCATTAAGGGGGGGGAGTCAGATGGATGGCAAATGACGTACGAGTACCAAAAGTGACGTCGTTCTTGTAAACACCAATTTCTACAAAATATACAAAATATTATGTAAGTAATATAACATTATTGATTATTAAGCTCATCCATTATTACAGCAAGAGAGAGGGGGGGTCGTTAGACAATGACTTTAGGATGATTGTAAGGGGGGGGGGTCGAAAATCGGCCAAAATCGATGACGTTATTTATGGACGGCCCCAATGCATATAATGTGACTCTCCAATTAAACATGTATTTGCAACTTAGATTAGATTAGTGATTAGACTTCCTTATAATTAGTTCACTTACTATGAGAAGTTACTCCCAATAAAATGTTTTATCCACGATTTCTTATATTAGTGAAACGGAACTTATTTAGTTTTACCTTTAAGGTGGCGATATAATTCTCTAAGGTCTAAACAATTGACAGACCTCCGAGTCGCGCAGAACAATTGCCAATAAATTAATGCACTTGAAATAATGGATGCTTTAGTATCGATGAGGTATTGTTGATTCGAAAATTGAATATTATAACGGTCCGGTCGATAGCTCAGTTGGTTAAGCGCTTGTATTCCATGCCGAGAGCTCGGGTTCGAATCCCACCGAGGGTATCAGAAATGATTTCCCGTTTCGGTGTTTACTTCAAACCCCAAAATAAAATGGGAATGAGATTGGGCTCCCTGTGAACTCTCGCTTATCCGGATTTGACTGTACATTTAAAACCAAAGAAACAATACGTATTTTTCCCCATTGAAACCATGCAGTCTACTTTATTATCATTTTTGCCTCACACCGGTCTGTTGTGCAGGTAGTAACACTTCGGACTCGTAACTGGAAGGTTGTGGGTTCGAATCCCGGCGGAGCACAAAAAATATACCATTTATATTTTCAAATTTGCTCTTCGCTGGGTTAAAAAATTCATACACCTGTAACAAAGACCGGCCATCAAAAGGTCCATCCAGCCTTACAACCACTGGGTCTTGCTTGAGAATTGGCGCTTTCCACAGCGACGACCAAGCTCGTAGAGGGCTCTTGAGGTGTGATACACACAAACACAGCGCTCACCAAATAAATCAGCCTTATTTAATTTATGTAATTTAATTTTTAATTTAATTTTAAACGGGAAACCGATGGGAATCAGCTTGTATGGCACCCTTCGCCACTGTTCTGGAGGGAGGTGAGTCCTTTTTTGATTATTGCAGACTCCCATCCTTGCTCTTGAGGGTCTGATAGATTCGCCTGGGATCAGTTTTCACAAACGCTTATTAAATCTAGAAACAAACCTCAATCATACGTCATTCTTCTCTCAACTCGAAGTTACTAGTGAGTAGACAGTTTTTATTGCTCCTAGCATAATAGAAATGTCAAACAAATCAGTACTGCGCACACTAAACTTCAGTAATTTGTAATGTTTGTCGATTTGATAGTTTTTTTAATATTTGGTCAACACTTAGGACTAGCGCCGTCTAGGAAGTGGCTCGAATCTTGTACTGAGTTTTCGAAAATGCCCTGTCAACGTATTTCCACTGCTTCGTGTTTGTCTTCTCCTCCATTTAGTTATTACCAAAGGTCGGAGATCATCGTGGCTATAAACATAGTACCTACATCTTATTTTCACATCTAGGGTTTTTTTTCTGTAAGCAATAGAGTTTAAATTTATAGAAATATATATAAAAGAGTTTATTAAAGTATAAAGCTATGTTATTGCTTTGTCGCTTTCGGATAGAGTTTCCAAGAAGGGAAAAGAAGACCGTTTATGGAGATCGAGCCTTCAAGGTGGCTGCTCCAACGATATGGAATGGCCTCCCAGATGACCTGCGCGAAATGGATCTGGAGAGCACTTTTAGAAAGGGGTTGAAGACCCACCTGTTCGCGCGCTCATATGAGCAAGCGCCTTTGGGATGACCAAGAGTCATGAAAAGGCGCTATAAAAATATTGTATTATTATTATTATTGACAACAATACTGTAAAAAGGGCAGGGCATGTAGCCAGATTGAGCGAACAAAGATGGACGAAAAGAGTGGTAGAATGGAGACCTCGTGAAGACAAAAGAACTAGAGGAAGGCCTCTTACACGATGGTCAGATGATATTAAAAGAGTTGCTGGTGGCTGGATGCAGAGAGCCCAGGAGAGATATGGGGGAGGCTTATGTCCAGCAGTGGACAAAAAGTGGCTGACTAAGTAAGTAAGTAACTGTAAAAAAGTGGTTCACCTTGAAAATGTTACTTCTGTTTCAGGGAAGGTTAATACCTAAGAGTTACAGGGTTTATGTTCATTTGAGATTGGGTTTTTATGTTGTAGGTACTCGTACATATCGGGCATGTGTAAACGCGAGCTTATACGTCTCGTCTTATGGGCATGCATTTAATATGAAACATAAATGTTAATGTATCTTTGCAACTAAGATGAAAGACAACATTTAAAAGTCATATTAAATGCATGCCCACAAACACGTGTTAGTTCGCGCTTACAAATGCTGCGTGTGAACTTACAAATTAAAATCTAAGCCTTGGAGGATCGTTCATTGGTGCTTCAGGATATTCAAGCGGGGAGTGGGGAGACCCCAACTGAGGTGGCTGGACGACATCAAGGGAACTGCAGGCAGAAGATGGCTGAACGAAACACCTGATAGACAGGAATGAAGAAGATTGGAGGAAGTATACATCCAGGAGTGGACTGAGAAAGTCTGAAGAAGAAGATGAAGATATTCTGTGGTGTCATATTTAAAGCGCCTTTTCGTAAGCCTTCGATCTCGCTAAGTAGTTCTACACGATATGAAATTGTTGCTTGCACAGCGACTGTACAAAATATCATTCCCACACACACATCGTCCTCCCAGTGCTTGTTTAGCTTATCTACAATTTGATTTAAAGATGACCTTTCAATGAAATTGTATTAACAATCACATTTTACACAACCTGAGCTAAGAAAAAAATGTAAAACAAGATAATTTAAGAGTTGTTTTAAATGATTTGAAAAGCAATTTCCAGTTTTCATAAGACACGTTGATCCAGTAAACATACACACATTGCTCATGTGAAATTACTTATACTGGAAATAAGACAAACACGCACTAAGGAGATGACACATCTGTACGTGTGAAATTTTGTCAGATGGAGTAATTTATTGTAATTCAAACACTTGGAGAAAAAATGATTTGCTTTAAAACGTTTTTCTTGTAAGAATCAAACTAAGCATAATTTTTTTCTCTGTAAGATAACGTTGCAGCTCTTACATACAGGGGCAAGCAAACCATAGAGTCACGTGTAGCAATAAAGTAAGCAATAACCTACTCGTATAATCTAATAGTCCGGTCGATAGCTCAGTTGGTAGAGTGCTTGCATTCCATGCCGTGAGCTCGGGTTCGAATCCCACCGAGGGTGTCAGAAATGATTTCCCGTTTCGGTGTTTATTTTAAACCTCTAAATAAAATACCGGCAAGGTTCACTCAGCCTTCACAAGAAATGAGTACCAGCCCCCTCGAGAGCTGGGAAGCCTCCACTTCAACTGAAGTGGAGGCAAGTATATTAAAAGATACAAAGATATATAAAAATTCTGGATTGCTGACCTTCCCTGAAACAAGGGTGACATTAGTAAACTAAACCATTTTTTAAAGTTTTGGTTCCTTGTTCCTTTGTTCCTTGACTTATAGGTTGGTATGCGGCTGACCACCCATGCTGTAAAAATGGTTCACTTTGCCAATGTCACCCCTGTCTCAGGGAAGGACGGCAAGAGTTGCAGGGTGTATGTCCATTTGAGATTTGGTTTTTATGTTGTAGGTTCACATGAGGCATGTGCAAGCGCGAACTTGTACGTGTCTGGTTGTGAGAATGCATGTAATGTGAATCTCCAATGTAACATATCTTTGCAACTTAGATTAGATTAGATTTAGATTAGATTGGTGGGCAGCCTCATACCGACTTATAAGTCAAGGGATTTGAAATTATTAAAAACGCATATGTTTTTTGGCTATATGACTTATTTTATTTATCAAGCTCAAATTCCGGTCTATGGCACAGTTGGTAGAGCGCTTGCATTCCATGTCAAGAACTAGCGATCGAAACCCACTAAGGGTGTTAAAAAAAATACCATTATACCTCAGTCTTCACAAGAAATGAGGACCGGCCTTCCGGGAGCTGAAAGACCCCTGAAACCTGTAAAAAGGCAAATAGTTTTCACTTTCAACATGCATCTCCTTCGTGAAAAACGCGGTAAGAAGTTACACTAAATGTGTGGCTTAGTTGCGGTTTTAGTGGCGTAATTAAAAATTGCTCTGAAGAACCATGATTGCACAGACAAGCACGAAACTTTTCGAGTCTTTTTCCTTTTTACTCTGATTAAGAAATGTTTTTATTTCCTAAAATTTATTCACAATATGAAAAAAATGACAGTTTTTATTGTCGACCAATTAACATTAATATGAAAGGTATAAGCAATAAATTAACCACTATTTTTTTGTGTATTCTATATACTAATTATAAAATATTAATTAGTCCACTTTCTATTGGGTCATTAGCTAAAAAGACTTATACTAAATGTAAAAAAAAATACTTAATTAATCGATACATAGTCAATAAATTATTTAAAAAAAAAACCCGTCCATTAATTTTTAAGTTTCTAGTAGCACGTGTTTTTTTAAATACCTTGACTAATAGGTTGGCATGAGGCTGACCACCCAAAATGTACCAAATTGTTCACTTTGCCAATGGCACTCTGTATCAGAGGAGGTCAGCAATAGTTGCAGGGTTTTATGTTCATTTGAGATTGGGTTTTTATGCTAACAGTCCACACGCGGCATGTGCGAGCGCGAACTTAAACGTGTCTGCTTGTGGGAATGCGTTTAATATGAATCTTAAATGATGTACATCTTTGCAGCCTAGATTTAGATTAAGATTGAAGAGATTGTGAAAGAATGGGAAATACAAAGTGAGCGTCAAAGAAGAAAATGCATGAAAAAGGTGATGGATATGAATGAATTGAAAGAGGTATGTCAGGATAGGAAAAATGGAGGCAACTCTGCAGAGGCTCTGGCCACCCCTAGCGGAATGGTGACAGAGTTACAGTTACAGTATCAGAGAAGGTCAGCAATAGTTACAGAGTTTATGTTCATTTGAGATTGGGTTTTTATGCTGACAGTCCACACGCGGCATGTGCGAGCGCGAACTTGTACCTACGTGTCTGCTTGTGGGAATGCATCTATAATCTAAGTTGCAAAGATATGTAAACATCAAAGATTCAGAATAAATTCATGACCACAAGCAGAGATTTATAATTTTGCGCTTACATATTCCACATGTGGAATTTCCCTGAAACCGAAGTGGTATTGGCAAAAAGTGAACCAAGGTTTTGGATCATGGGGAGTCAGCCTCATACTCGCCTATGCTATAAATTTGTGACGACAAAATTTTCAAAATTTGTTACACAGCGCAACTAAGCTACGCATATAGTGTAACTTCTTGCCGGCGTTATCCCCAAAGGGGTCGCTCTTCGGGACCTATTTATTTTTACAGTTAAGGGGGCCGGCCTCACACCAACCACTTACAGTTGAAGTGGGGTTTTCCCAGCTCCCGGGGGGGCTAGTTTTCATTTCTTGTGAAGGCTGAGTAAACCTTTGAGATCCAACCCTTGCACTCGGCATGGAATTCAAGAATTTTACCTTTTTACGAGCTTGATCGTCGTCGCTACAAAGCGCCAATTCTCAAGCAAGACCCAGTTGCTGTAAGGTTGGACGGACCTTTGGTGACCGGTCATTGGTAAAGGTTTTATGAATTTTTCAACCCAGCAAAGTGCAAATTTAAAAAATATTAATGGTATATTTTTTGTGCTCCGCCGGGAATCGAACCCACAGCCTTCCCATTCAGAGTCCGAAGTGTTACCACTGAACTACGGACCATGTTACAATTCTAACAATCGCTGTACTAAGTCTGGCCATAGCTCAGTTGGTAGAGCGCTTACATTCCATGCCGAGCGATCAAGTTCGGTTGATTATAGAACGTAGCTGTTCCAATAATTTAGACGTAATAAATCGGTCCGTATTGTCTAATTCATATACGACAACAATTTGACTTGGTTTTGGACGCTGCCGAACTTTTTACTTTCTGAATACAATCGATATATCACACAGGTCGCACGCCCGTCACTTCTGGGCCCGGGCCTCCTCCATCATAGTCAGTGAGCGAGTCAGACCAGGCGGTGTGACGTCAGAGCGCCGGATCAAAAAGCCGACAAACATCTATTTAAAGAGACGTCCAAGAAGTCTCCAAATCTCACCTCTAAGATAAGTTGCAAAGATACGTAACATTAAGGATTCACATTATATGCATTTTCACAAGCAGACACAGTTCGCGCTTAAACATGCCGCATGTGGACTTACAACATAAAAACCTGAATCTCAAATGGACCCTGCAACTCTTGCCGACCTTCCCTGAAACAGGGTGACATCGGTAAAGTGAACCATCTTCTACAGCATAGGTGGTCAGCCGCATAATCTAAATCTAATCTAAATCTAAGCTGCAAAGATATGTATCATTTGAGATTCATATTAAATGCATTCCCTACAAGCAGACATGTATAATTTCGCGCTAACACATGCCGCATGTGGACCTACAATATAATATGCTTTTAATTCTGTTTTTAATGCTGTTGGTTTTCCTAATAAAAAAATTAAAAAAAAAGTACCTGAGCTGTGAAACCACCAGTACAGAAATTGAAGTGTGAACCATATGTTAGCAAATCCTAAAATATATGTTTATGTTTTTTAATGAAGTTTTATTAGACTGAACCCACGGAAATAAATAGTAACAATCTTGTCTTGTCTTGTATCCTGCCGCCATTCCTCTAGGGGTGGCCGGTACCTCCACACAAGTGCCTCCACTTGACTCTGTCCTTGCATACTTCTTTCATCTCATCTAATTTCATCACTCTTTTCATGCATGCTCTTCTCTTGTTTCCACTCTGTAAATTTCATTCATTCGCAATCTCATTTGTCTGATCAATCCATTATTTCCTAGGTCTTCCCCTTCCACGCTTACCTATTGGCTATCACATTCCCTTAATACACTCTTTTTGTCAGTCGGTCTTCATTCATCCTTTCAATATGTCCAAACCATCGCATCACACTTCTTTGAACTTTCACTTTCACGCTTTCTTTTACTCCGCATTCATTCAGAACCCATTCGTTTCTCACTCTATCTTTCAGTGTTTTTCCTGTCATACTTCTCAAATGAGCCATTTCTACGGTGCATACCTTATTTACTTCTCTTTCATTCACCGTCCATGACTCGCTTCCATAAATCAGGGTCGGCAACAATATACAGTACTTATTATAAACATTTCATTTTACCATCAACCGGTTGAGATATCTATCGCGTCGGATTGTTTTCTATTCTCTACTTGGTTATTTCGTCCATTGAGTACATTACCAAACACTGAAATGTCTTTGTTCTAGAAATGCGTTTACCATTGAGGCGGCTGGCATTTTTTTCAAATACCCAGCGGGTGGTAAATATGTGACTTGTCGCAGGCGTATTGTATAACTGGACATATCGTCCGTTTAGTGCTTGATTGTCTTATGTCCAACACATCGCACGCTTAATAATAAAGAGAAATAACTCGAAGATTGGGAAAATCGAGATTTTGTAATAAAACGCAAGAACAATGCGAGAAGAATAGGTAGAATGCGACAGCCGTTCAATTTGGACGAATATGACCGAGATAAAACATCGGTCGCCTTTTTCATCCCATACAAGTTGTACTGGTTGTCTGAACTTCAAACGTGATTTCCCAACATTCTTATTTTTTTAGTTATTTCTCTTTATTATTAAGCGTGCGATATGTGCCTTGTCGCAGGCATATTGTATAACTGGACATATCGTCCGTTTAGTGCTTGATTGTCTTATGTCCAACACATGTAATTCCAAATAAGCAATGTTTGTATGTGTACTGGACCAGTGTGTCTTATGAAAACTGGAAATTGATTTTGAAAATATTAAAAACAACTCTCATATTATCATGTTTTTTGTTTTTTACTTAGCTCAGATACTGTAGAATGTGATTCTTAAGACTATTACATTGCAAAGTCATATTTGAATCGAATAGTAGGTAAGCCAAACAAGAACTGGGGTAGGATATCATGAATATTATAGTCATGCTTTTTGGATGCATTTTAAGTAAAAAAAACTGCATAGTAATTTTATTATTTATTTTCAACACAAAATTTAAACTTGGTAAGTAGTCTGGTGGTTAACACCAAATAAATCATCCTAATATTATTATAACATTGGATTCCTTGACTTATAGGTTGGTATGAAGCTGACCATCTATACAGAAAAAAAAGGTTCACTTTGCTAATGGCACCCCTGTTTCAGGGAAAGTCGGCTAAAATTGCAGGGTCAATGTTCATTTTTAGGTTTGGGTATTAATTTTTAAGTATACATACAGTATTTCTAAGCGCCAACTTACACAGGGCATGCATTTAAGTCTGTTATTAAAAAAAAAACCCGTTGTTTTTACAAATATGTTTCTTATACTTTATGGCCTTAGTAAAACAGTGACATTAATGAAAAAAATCACGCGTGTTAAATATTTTTTTATCTTAATTTTAAAATTAGTTTTTTATATAACTTAAAAAATGACGCCACAATTTTTTTTTAAAAAAAACTCGTTTTTTTACTTTTTTTGCTCGCATTTTGTTGTTGTGTTTTTGGAAATATTTTTTTTTTTTATTATTATAGAATGATACAAATTCTAGTTTGTAGTGTGGTTTTTAATAGAATAATGTGAATAGTTTTTGCGATAATATGAAAAAACTGTTTTCAAGAATTAAATAAGTTAATTAGTTTCAGTTTTTTCATATTATCGCCAAAACTATTCACATTTTTCTATTAAAAATCACACCACAAACTAGAATTTGTATCACCCTATAATTATAAAGAAAAAAAATCTTTCCAAAATATAAAACAACAAAGTGCGAGCAAAAAAATGTAAAAAAAAACGAGTTTTTTTTAAATTATTTTTTTGTGACCGTCATTTTTAAGTTTTATAAAAAAAAACTTTAAAAATTAAGATAAAAAATCATTTAACACGCGTGATTTTTTTTTATTAATGTCACTCTTTTACTAAGGCCATAAAGTATAATAAACATATTTTTAAAAACAACGGGGTTTTTTTTTTAATAACAGCCTTAATATTTATATATATATATAATTGGATAATTTATTTGAAGCGCCGTTTTTGTGTGTAGCACACCTCAAGGGCCCTTGGTATAAAATATATGAGGAATGAGACGATATGAAGGGAATAATATAAATAATGGGGTATGTCCATACTCGTATACATGTAAATGCACATACATACATACATCTCATACAATATATCTTTGCAACTTAGATTATTATTGTAGAGGTGTGCTTCACACAAAAAACTATTTGGTCACAAAACGATTCGCCCAGTTTTTGTATTGACAGTAACTCATAGTACCCAGAATAAAAAACTTTTGTCATATTAACTACATTTATACCATAGTACCACAGCACATACCGCATCTTATCTCGGACCATGGTACAGCCACATTTCCATAAGGTCCATGGTAAAAGCAGAAGGCCGGAGAGGAGATATCTGTATGTCTGCATAATCTGGAGAGCTGCTTCTGCCGTTGTTTTTTGTTTGAGTCTTTTTGCCATGTGTAAATCCGCCAAAAAAAAAACAAAACAACTTAAATACCCGCGATCTCGACGATCTGCTGCCCGGTGAGCTAAAAAGCTAAGCCTCATTTTGTTTTACAGAGCCTTGCAAATTAAAAATGGCAACGTTGCCTATACAACCTCTTTGTAACTCTGTCACTTCTATCACCTTCTGTCATATCTATCACCTTTTTATACATTTTCTTCTTTTACGCTCACTTTATATATCCCATTCTTTCACAATCTCTTCAAACTGATCACTCTATACTTTTTTTCGATCGTCCCTTACCTCTTTTTCCTTTCACACTTCCTCTGTACAAGCATCTTGTCAGTCTTTTCACATGCCCAAACTATCTCATCATATTCTTTTGTACCTTACCTTTCTAATCCTCTTTCAACTTACATTCTTTCTCACTCTATCCTTCAGAGCTTTTCCTGTCATGCTTCTGAAATGATTCATTTTCATCGAACATACTGTACTCATTTCACTCATTCCTAGGGCTTGTTTGGCTTACCTACCATTTGATTTAAAGATGACCTTTTAATGCAATTGTCTTCTGTAAATCACATTCTACACAATCTGAGCTAAGAGAAACAGATAATTAAAGAGTAGTTTTTAATATTTTCAAAATCAATTTCCAGTTTTCATAAGACACACTGGTCCAGTACCTATACATAAAAACATTGCTAATGTGAAATTACCTCTGTTGGAGATAAAACAAACAAGCACTAAGATGGCGTATAACCCTACAGACTTTCTTTCCATTCCAATCGGTCCATAGTCTAGTGGTTAGCGATTTGGAATCTACAATGTAAGGTTGTGGTTTCGAATCTCGGTGGAGCAAAAAAAATACCATTGCTATTTTCAAATATGCTCGCCGCTGGGTTGAAAAATTCGTATACTTTTTCCAAAGGCCGGTCACTAAAGGTCTATCGAGCCTTACAGTCATTTGGTTTTGCTTGAGAATTGGCGCTTTTCATAGCGACGACTAATATCGCAGAGGGCTCTTGAAGTGTGATTTACACAAAAACAGAGCCCTGCAGAAGTGGTGTGATGTCACAGTGCCTGTACTCTTAGTACGAGTTGCAAAACTTAAGTACAATTAAGTTTACGGAAAGTATTAAAGAGTGATTTTCCCCAAAATCTGCCGTTTTTGTTTTTTACACTTTATGGTCTTAGCAAAAGACTTACAGTGATGAAGAAAATCAAGTTCAAACAAACAAAAACGGCAGATTTTGCCAAAAAAACACTCTTTAATACTTTCCGTAACCTTAACTTAACTCAAGTTTTGCAACTCGTACTCAGTAACTCGTATCTCATTTTTAATCCGCGACGTTGCCAATTTTCGCATCCACGTTTCAGACGTATAGGTGGTCTATGCTTTCCTTGAGGACAATATGGTTTGTAGGCTGGTATATATCGCTGCCTACAAAACAATGGAACCTCTGATTTTTTACATATGAATCTGTGGTCCGCAATAAATCCACTCATTGTCTATTGTCTTCACATGGCTCCCGAGGAGGAATGTTCACCATTGGAGTCTTCCCCGTTCGACAGCACCAGCTGTGGTCCCATGTGAAATATGGACGATCAAAGGGCACACAATAAAGACATGATTTCAAAATATCTCCCGGGCTTTTTGCTCGGGTCAGAAGGGCAGTATTAACTCGGTGCTAGTTCCAGGTTTGGAAAATTTAAGAGTAAAAAATATTATAAGTGTAGCTTCTTCCCGCGTTATCCCCGAGGGGGTCGCATGTGGTGAGTTGAACCCATTTATTTTTACAGGTAAGGGGGCCGGACTTACGCCAACCGCTTCAGTTAAAGTGGGTGTTTCCCAGATACCGAGGGGGCAGGTTGTCATTTCTTGTGAAGGCCGAGTGAACCTTGCCGGTATTTTATTTTGGGGTTTGAAATAAACACCAAAACGGGAAATCATTTCTGACACCATTATTAGAGTCATGGGCGCGCTTTTGATCTAGGGGTTCTTGTTTTGTCGAGCCGTTGATTTTAAGGCCTTCCGCCATTATACAAAATTTTAATAATGGTAATGATACAAACATTTCAATAATGGTAAGTAAATTCAATATTAAAATAATGGTAGATAAATTCAATATTAAAATAATGGTAGGTAAATTTGATATAAAGGCTCTTTTATACCCTAAACCTTCTTACACTTTATGGTCTTAGTAAAAGAGCTACAGTAATACAAAAAATCAAGCATGTTTATTATTTTTTTATCTTAATTATAAAGTTTGAACAAAATGTATAACTTAAGAATCGCCACCACAAAAAAATATTTAAAAAAACACGTTTTTCACATTCATAGCTACTTTTTCGTGTGTGCTATATTTTGGAAATATTATTTTTCTTTTTAATGACAGAACTATATGTACATTGATAATGATGAAAGCCTTAAAACACTTATATATGTACATTGTTTAGTGACGTATCGGAACATTTTTTCAAAAATGTCAATAGTTTTTGAGTAAATATGCAAAAACTGAATTAAATTTTAATTAAATCAAAGATCACAGTTTTTAAATAATATGAAGGAAATAAGGGGCGAGCGCCCCCCGTACAGGCAATTTCAAGGGTGAAAATTAATAGACATCTTGTTGGTTCAACAATCATCTCTATAATCTAAGTTGTAAAGATGTATTACATTTAAGCTTCATAATAAAATCATTCTCATAAGCAGCGCTTGCAAATGCGGCCTGTGTACTTGCAAATTAAAATCCAAACCTCAAATGACCGGTCCGTAGTCCAGTAGTAAGACTTTAGACTCGTAAATGGAAGGTTGCGGGTTCGAATTCCGGCGGAGCAAAAAAAAAACATTTTAATTTTCAAATATGCTCTTAGCTGGGTTGAAAAATTCATAAAAACCATTATCAAATACCGGTCACTATAGGGTCCATCCAGCCTTACAGCAACTGCGTCTTGCTTGAGTGTTGGCGCTTTGTATCAACAACCATGCTCGCAAAAAGTCCAAATGGCAGGTAAGTCGGTAGAATGCTCGCATTCCATACCGAGAGCAAGAGTGCGATCCCCATTGAGGGTGCCAAACGTTTATTCAGTCTTTACAAGAAATGAGTACCAGCCACCTCTACAACTAGACCCATGCGGGGCTATTCTAAGACATTTTAGTCGAGCGTTGAGCCCACGCTTTGACAAACTAATAATGCCTGAGCTGAAAGATTCACCTACCAAATTTTGGTATTATTTGTATGAAGACTAATCAGCTGCTCACTTGCGGCCATCTTGAATTGACAAGTCTTCATACAAATGCATGATTAGTTTGTCAAAGCGTGGGCTCAACGGGCGACTAAAATGTCTAAGAATAGCCCTGTATGAGTCTCTGAAATCTAGGGAGTCTCCCGAACAGGATTTAAAAAAAAAATGTACTAAATATTTGCACACTAACTCCGTGTGTGCGCGCTTCACTTGGCGCACGCGTGGGAACCTACCCGAGGTCCGTTTACACATGGCCAGTCCGTAACAGTTTAATTAGTGGCCGAGACAGTAAATAAGTAACATCACTGTAATAACCCATAAGCTATAATGCACAGTACTCGAAACACATATTCGACACATACTCGAAAATAAAGACATCCCAATGAACCTAAAGAGAAAGATCTACGAGACTTGCATCCTCCCTGTGACAACATATGGCCTAAACCATCTCGCTAACCGCAGTGAGCGTCCATAAATTAAAGTGCTCACAACGATCCATGGAAAGACGGATGTTGGGAATAAGTCTTAAAGATAGAAAAAGAAACGAAGACATCAGACACCTAACAAAAGTCACAGACATCATGGATCGTATTGCAAAACTAAAATGGCAATGGGCAGGCCATATGGCAAGACGAGATGACAACCGATGGGCAACGAAAATCCTCAAATGGCGACCATGGGAAGATAAAAGAAGCGTCGGCAGACCACAAAAAAGATGGTCAGATGACATTGTTCCAGTCGCGGGGCGGAAATGGATTCAAAGGGCACAGGATAGAAAGGAGTGGAGAAACATGGAAGAGGCCTATATCCAGCAGTGGAGAGATGGCTAAGGAAGAAGAAGAAGATAATGCACAGTAATGTATACTTGTTATAAGTTACACATATGAACAGTGCAGGGGTGAACAAAAATATTGGTATAAAAATTTTTTTTAAAAATTACACAATAATGCTGTGATTTATTTGGTGATCGCTCTCTTTCTGTGAATCACACCTTAAAATTACATTGTAAGCTTGTTTGTTGCTCTAAAAAGCGCCATTTCGCAAGTAAGATCCAGTTGCTGTAAAGCTAGATCTACCTTTGGTGACCGGTCGTTGGTGGAGAGTAGAGAGAGAATTTTGAAAATAAGAATATATTTTTGTTTGTTCTTTGCAGGGAATCAGCCTCACGACCTTTCAGTTCTTGAATCCATAGCTTTAATTATTAGACTACAGATCAGTCAGTGCTAAATTGCTAAAAAAATCTACACATATAGCGTAAAATTTTGTTCGTTCTCCTCGAAGGAGTTGTGTCGAGTGGTATCTATTTTATTTTACAGGTTAGAGGGCCAGCATTACATCAACTTTTTCAGTTGAAGTGAGAATTTTACAGCTCCCAAGGGGGCTGTTAGCTGTAATTCATTTATTGTGAAGGCTGAGTATAAACCTAGCCGTTATTTTATTTTGGATTTGAAATGAACATCAAAACGGGAAATCATTTCTGACACCCTCGGTGGGATTAGAACATGATTTACAAGCACTCTACCAACTCAGTCATCGGCCGGACTTTATCTCATTTCTAATTTTTTGGCCGAAATAATCTAATTTTTACCATTTGATGGACATCATGAGTTTGGCTGTGGTATTCATACGGCAAAGAACCTCTTCATTTTTGACTCGATCCACCCAGGAAACCTTCAACATCCGACGGTAGACCCACATTCCAAAGGCAGTGATTCTGTTCTCAAGGCACTGTGTAAGTGTCTAGTGTCCACCCTTCCATTCCATAGAGTACAATTGGAAAGAGGTAGCCTCATCTTACACAGATGAAACAACGTGCTGAAACATAAGAAAATTAATCGCAACGCAACTAAAAAAAAAAAAAAACGCAACTAAGCTACACATATAGTGTAACTTCTTGCCTGCGTTATTCGGGACCTATTTATTTTTACAGGTAAGGGGGCCGGCCTCACACCAACCACTTTCAATTGAAGTGGGGGTTTCCCAGCTCCCGGTGGGGCTGGTTCTCATTTATTGTGAAGGCTGAGTGAACCTTTGAGATCGAACCTTTGCTCTCGGCATGGAATGCAAGCATTCCTACCAATTGAGCTTTCGACCTTTTTACGAGCTCGATCATCGTCGCTACAAAGCGCCAATTCTCAAGCAAGACCCAGTTGCTGTAAGGCTGGATGGACATTTGGTGACCGGTCATTGGTAAAGGTTTTATGAATTTTTCAACCCGGCGAAGAGCAAATTTGAAAATATAAATGGTATATTTTTTGTGCTCCGCCGGGAATCGAACCCACAACCTTCCCATTCAGAGTCCGCAGTGTTACCACTGAGCTACGGACCGGTCTAAACGGATCGGTACGGATCAAAACAAAAATTATTAATTTAAAAAATATATATTAAGGAATGTTTTTGACAACCCTGCGTTGGGGTGTGCTGGGGTCAAATTCAGGCTTGCTCGAGGTACATGTTCACAAAATAATAAATATTTTTTTAATCTTTTAACCCTAAAATTATCTCATGCCTTCTTTTTCTTCTTCTACTCTATATAGTTTCATTTAAGTAAGAGTATTTTCTGTTTTGTGTTATGTGATGTTTTGCCATGTGATGTTATTCCTTGTAATACTCAAGTGTTTTTTTCCACAGTGAAAAAATAAAAGTTTTTCCTGTCATGCTTCCCAAATGCTTCTTTTCCACCATACATACTTCCCTGTGCACGAATCGAATGTGAACCGCATCTCCTATAAATTGGGCAAAATAAACAACGGCAATTTTTATTAAATGGAACCCAGTACTGTAACTGTAGCTCTGTCGCCATTCAGCTAGGGGTGGCCAGAGCTTCTCTAGAGCTGCCTCCATTTTTTCCTATCTTTACATACATCTTTTAATTCATTTATATCCATCACCTTTTTCATGCATTTTCTTCTTTTACGCTAACTTTGTATATCGCATTCTTTCACAATATCCTCAATATGATCACTCCATACTTTTCTCGGTCGTCCCTTCTCTCTTTTTCCTTTCACACTTTCTTTGTATATATGTAGTATACTTTGTCAGTCTATCATCATTCATTCTTTCCCCATGCCCAAACCATCTCATCATATTCTTTTGTACCTTAACTTTCACATCCTCTTTCAAATTGCATTCTTTTTTTACCCACTCATTCCTAACTCTATCCCTCAGAGTTTTTCCTGTCATGCTTCTCAAATACTTCTTTTCCACCGTACATACTTTACTCATTTCTTTATCATTAACTGTCTATGTTTCATTTCCACACATCAAAGTCGGTAACAATATTCCATTGTGTACCGCCATTCTCAGATCCATTGTCAATCGCTTGTTCTTTGCTATTCTTCCTATTGCACCGACCACTTGCTTTCCCTTGCACACCCTATTCTCAAGTTCCCATTCTTTTCAAACATACTTCCCAAGTACCTAAATTCATCCACAATTTAAACTTTAGCACCATAACTTTCGTACCACCTAGCAAACTGAATTTTTTTCCTAATTCTGTGTTAGTCGGATCGATAGTTAGATGTATTTTTTCTCCGTATAATTGCAGCATTTAAGTCCGAGAGATCGCACTGACGTAAGAGCTGTGGAGGCTCTTGTTAAATCATCCGAAGTGAAGGCTTTAATTATCGATCACAGCCTTAACACAGCCTGCTCCCCATCTGAGGTACTCCAACGGAGTTTTCATGGGGGCCTTGAAAATCAAATTGAAATGCATTTTACAGTATTTTAGATTACTTGGACACGATACATAAAGAAAGAATTACTTGTAAATCTTGTTGAAGTTTCTTAATGGATGGTTATGAAGGATATTGTGTAGATTTGCAATAGCTAGAAGTATTGGATTGTTTTCGAGTATGTAAAGACATCACAGTAGAAAACATCACAATTGAAAACATTCCAGCTCAATACATAAGAATGAATTAACATCACAGAACAAAACAGCACCATGACATAACATCGCAGTGTAAAACAGCACATAATATTACATTGCGATGGTAAAACATCAAACGAAACTATAAACGGTACAAATATCACATTCACAAAGCATCACATGACCCAACATCGAAATGACAAAACAGTATAATTACAAAATATCAAAATAGAAAACATCACATATCTCAAAATGACCCATAAACGGCACATGAAAAAACGTCACACTACAGAAATCACATGATATTCAACTGCAATGACAAAATACCTAATGGAACTAAAGACGTCACATGAAAAAACATCACATTTACAAAGCATCACATTACAAAACATCCAAATGATAAAACATCAAAATGATAAAATACAACAATTACAAAAATTTAAATGACAAAACATCACATATCGCAAAAAGGACCATAAACCTCACACGAAAATAACATCACACTACAAAATGACAAAGCATCACATATCTCAGAAATAACCATAAACATCACACGAAAAAAACATCACACTACAAAACATCACATGTCTCAAAAATAACCATAAACGTCACACGAAAAAAACATCACATGTCTCAAAAAAAACATCAACGACATACGAAAAAACATCACACTACAAAATATCAATATGACAAAACATCACATATCGCAAAAAAAGACCATAAACCGCACATGAAAAACATCACATTATAAAACATCACATGGCTCAAAAAAAGAACATGAACGACTTACAAAAAAAAAATCACATTACAAAATATCACACACAGCACATGTATCAGAGGCCTGTTTTGAGTTGATGGGGGCCGTGCGCAGTACTTGTGAGATCGTTTATCCCCTATGCTTGCGCGTTCTGCTTGATGTCAGTGTTTACCGAACAATTAGATCCTTACGAGGGATACGCTGGCAGGTGGTCTAGTGGTTAACGCTGGAGACTTGCCGCAGGAAGGTACTGGGTTCGGGTAAGAAAGACTGATCCGTAGTCCGGTCGATAGCTCTTGCATTCCATGCCGAGAGCTCAATTTCGAATCCCACCATTTTCCGTTTTGGTGTTTATCTCAAAGCCCACAATAAAATACCGCCAAGCTTTACTCAGCCTTCACAAGAGATGAGTACCAGCCAGCCCCCTTGGGAGCTGGAAAACCCACACCCCAATTGAAGTGGTTGGCGTAAGGCCGCCCTTCTTACCTGTAAAAATAAATAGGTTATACTTGCCACATGGCCAACACCGCAAGAAGTTACACTATATGTGTGGCTTTTGCGTTTGCGTTGTATATCTTTGGATTGTGGGAACGCTGTAACCAAAGCCTTGTCCGGTCCGTAGTCTTGTGGTTGACACTGCTGACTCGTAAATGGAAGGTTGAGGGTTCGAATCTCGGCGGAGCACAAAAAAAATGTACCATTTTTTTTTTCAAACATGCTCTTCGCTGGGTGAAAAATTCAAAAATCTTTACCAAAGACCGGCCACTGAAAGGTCCATCCAACCTTACAACAACTGGGTCTTGCTTGAGTATTGGTGCTTTGTAACGACGACCAAGGTCGTGGTTTGTAACGACGATCAAGCTCGTAAACACCTCTGCGGCACTACAGCAAGTGTCATAGACCCCTAGAGTCTCTTAAATCTAGGGAGTCTCCCGCACAGGATTTCTTAAAAAAAAACAAAAAACATTTTAAAAATCAACAAATAATAATACTCGTATGTATTAACATCAAAACAGAATACAAAATTATAATTATCTAACACCTCTGTGGCGGCACTACAGCAAGTGTCATAGACTCCTAGAGTCTCTAAAATCTAGGGAGTCTCCCGCACAGGATTTCTTAAAAAAAAACCATTTTAAAAATAATAATGTGTATAAACATCAAAACAGAATACAAAATTCTAATTAAAAAAAAAAAAATCAACGATTATTTTTTTGAGCTCTATGAGAAAATCGGTATCAAAAGCATCGCCCGTTTAAAATTTCTCATACTCTGAGAGGTGTACGCAATACGGACCTTGGGGTCTGAACGATGGGCGTAGCCGTCTAACTGGGGTCCGCGCCGGTAAGGTCTAAAAAGTGACCACAGTACATGATTAATGGCTACACCTCATTATCGTACGGGCATCAGCTGTAATCTAATTAAAATAATTAAAAAATTCCGATACAATAACGCTTAACGGCTCAGATTCTGCTTATTTTAGAGATTATCGTGTGTGTGTGGAAATTATATAAAATATAATATAGATTAGCATGGAATAACCCGTCTGGCAAACGTTGTATCTTCATTTCAGGTACAAATTTGAATGTGAGGGTGAGGATGATATAAAAAATTTGGACCAACAGGTAGTCACCAACCCGTGTGGCAAACTGTTATGTTGTTATAAATATAATAACATGAATTCAAATTTAAAGCCTTTTCCCTAAAGGTCCATCCAGCCTTACAGTAACTGGGTCTTGCTTGAAAATTGACGCTTTCTACATCGACGACCAAGCTCGCAGAGGGCTCTTGAGGTGTAATACACATAAAAACAACGCTCACCTAATAAATCATCCTGATATTATTATCATTATTAAAAGGAATTGCCGTGATAATTGCACTCTATCAACTGAGCTATCTAATCTAATCTAAGTTGCAAAGATATGTTACATTGAAGATTCACATTACATGCATTCTCACAATCAGACACGCACAAGTTCGCGCTTGCACATGCCTCATGTGAACCTACAACATAAAAACCAAATCTCAAATGGGCTTACACCCTGCAACTCTTGCCGTCCTTTCCTGTAACAGGGGTAGCATTGGTAAAGTGAACAATTTTTACAGCATGGGTGGTCAGCCGCATACTAACCCATAAGTCAAGGAACATACACGACAAATCACATTTTATAAATCAGTAAATAAAAATATCATCAAAACTAAACAGAAAACAAATTCTAATTTAACAAACCCTAGCCGCCAACATTACATATCAACAGCCATTTCTCTTAAAACTTTTCAATCTACTTTTTCTTCCTTCTTTTTAACCTACCTACATGTTATTGTACTGAAAATATGACTGACAGTTCTGTCTTTACCCGGGCTAAGTGAAGTCACATTTTTTCCCCCACCTATTTTAAATGTGTTGAATTCATAGCCATGATGATCGCCGATCTTAAACAATAAGACAATAAAAAAAAAATGAATATATCGAGTTCTCACTGGTATTGTATCTTAGAACTAAATTTTTAAATGTATTTTTTACATACTTATGTACTCCAATTTTTAATTAATAATTGATAATTCAGATCAATGCTCAACAATCACCTATTGCGTTCTTATAATTAGATTTTATGTTGGACAAACTTAATTGAAACCATATCATACATGGTTATTTTTTTTCCTTTTAATCACTCTTAATCCTGTATCAAATGAGTATAAGAAAAACGAGTGGTCAGCCTCACATCATTCTGTGAAAAATATATTTTTAAAGAGGAATGCAATTCACCAACACATTTTTGATTGCCAGAAACAGGACGTATTGTTATGTTAAGATGAAAAGGTATCTCCAGAATGTACCTAGGATACTCACTCCGGCTAGCTCCATGGGCATCACTCTCAGGACGTGGGGTTCTTTCTTTGTGTTGCTCACTTTTACTTTGGGAAGGGTTGTACATTAAAACATAATTTTAAGGAAACAACAATAGGTTTATTACGCACTTAATAAGGGACTGGAAATGGGAAACAATAAATGGCCAGACCTGTTTCAGAAAGCCTACACGTCGCTTCACATAACTTTTCTGTTGACTGGAGTTCCGAGGCGAGCTTACAATAAGCTCGGGAGGTGATGTTCACGGCTCGGGGCTTCGCCCCCCGAGAGCCGCAGTCCATGAGGCGGATGCCTCAACACGTGGAGCCCCACGATGGAGGCTCCTCTGCACCAGGCTCCGGTCCATAAGGCGGGTGCCTTGGATGGCGGATGCTCCAAGTAGAAGGGGAGGGAGCTCCATTGAAACGCCTTTGCACCGCTTGATGCTTGGTCGCCGGCGTCTTGCCGAGAACTGGCGAGCGATAATCGATTGCCGAATGAGATCGCACGGCGCAGTTCGGTTTCTTCCGTGACCGTTCGGCTCTGTTCGGCCCACAATACATGCACTGTACACACTTACTTTATTTTAAATGTTATTATATAAATAACATAACAGGATGTATTTACATCATCAATGATTAATCTGTAATGTTGGCGGTTTATTATTTCATATTTTTTAATATTATGTAATTAATATACCCACTGAATTATTTTTACACTTTTTTTAAGGTTCTGTTATTTTTTTTTTTGTATAGTTGAATGTGATTTACTATTTTTTTTCCTTGATTTATAGGTTGGTAAGAGGCTGACAACCCGTACTGTGCAAAATGGTTCACTTTTACAATGTGACCCTGTTTAAGGGAAGGTCGGCAAAATTTGTTAATATATCTTTGCAACTTATATTAGAGATTATAATTTAATTGATTTGTATTTTAATGATTTTTGAATCAATCCTTCTTCTTCTTATGCCTCATCAATGAAGATTGTTGATCATTATAGCAATTTGCAACTTCGATGCAGCAGGCGCCAAATAGCAATATTGTCCTTCTGCCAAACCACTGTCTCAGGTTCTACAACCAAAGGGGCCGTCCATAAATTACGTCATCGATTTTGGCCGATTTTCGACCTCCCCCCTCTTACAATCATCCTATAGTCATTATCTAATGACCCCCACCCCCCTCTTGCTGTAATAATGGATGAGCTTAATAATTAATAATGTTATATTTCTTACATAATATTTTGTATATTTTGTAGAAATTGGTATTTACAAGAACGACGTCACTTTTGGTACTCGTACATCATTTGCCATCATCCGCAGACCAGACTCCCCCCCCCCCCTTAATGCGAATGACGTAATATATGGACAGCCCCAAAGTGTCTTACATAAATTTCTTCCCTGTATTATGAGATTTGCATGACAAAAAAAATCGAATCTGACGGGTCGACAGCTCAGTTGGTAGAGTGCTTGCATTCCATGCTCGAGAACTCGTGGTCGAATCACACCGAGGGTTTAAAAAGTGATTTCCCGTTTCGATAATCATCTCAAAACTAAAAATAAAATACCGGCAAGGTTCACAAGAAATGAGTTCCAGCAGCCTCGAGAGCTGAGAAGCCTCCATTTTAACTTTAGTGGTAAGCGTAATGCCGGCCTCTTACCTGTAAAAATAAGTAGGTCCCACTCACAACATGCACACAGCACAAAGATACACTATATGAGAAGCTTAGTAGTAATTAGTTAGTAAACTTAGTAGTAAAGTAAAATTGGTTTTTATGATTTAGTTTTTTATGTCCATGTATATATTATAATTTATTGATTTTAAAAATGTAATTTGTCATGTATGTTCCTTGACTTATAGGTTGTTATGTGGCTGACCACCCATACTGTAAAAAATTGGTTCACTTTGCCAATGTCACCCCTGTTTCAGGGAAGGACGGCAAGAGTTGCAAGGCTTATGTTCATTTGAGATTGGGTTTTTATATTGTAGGTCCACATGCGGCATGTGTTAGCGCGAAATTATACATGTCTGCTTGTGGGAATGCATTTAATATAAATCTTAAATGATATATATCTTTGCAGCTTAGATTAGATTAGATTAGATTAGTAGCGTTATTATGTGACCAAAATAAACCAATATTTGCCATTTACATATACGGTATAATTCTCAAACAGCAAAGTCATGGCTAATACGTAGACTACAGTGAATTTTTCATACACAAAAAAAATCTATGATCCGTAGATTAGCTATTAATCAAATATTTTGTGAATAGCAGTGATAAAATTTTGCATCTTTTCTACACACTTAAAAATAACTGCAGTGACCTATCAAATTATAAGAGTCGAAAATATATCACAATTTTCAAACCTCGGTAATACTCGAGCCATCATCCCAATTCCGGTGGTTCGGCCATGTGATGCGAAGAGACAATGAACATATTGTCCAAAAAGCCCTCAGCATTCCCACAGGACCAAGAGGCAGAGGCCGCCCAATGGCAACATGGCGGGCAATTATTGAAAAAGAAATGCAAAAGAGAAACCTGACAGAGGAGATGAGCCAGGATAGAAAAGTTTTGCGTCTTCGAACAAGGAGGGCCGACCCCAAATGATGGGATAACGCTGCCTTAGTTCTTGTTTGCCGTATACGCCATTGAGAAAATTTTACATGAGCAATGTTTGCATGTGTACTGGACCAATGTGTCTTATGAAAACAAGAAATTTTATTTAAAAAATATTTAAAAGAACTCTCACATTATCGAGTTTTACGGTTTTTCTTAGCTCAGATTGTGTATAATTTGATTCATAAGACAACTGCATAAAAAGGTCATATTTGACAAGATTGGCGTACACGGTAAACAAGAACTGGGGGAGCGATAAGGCAATGGAAAATAACAAGAGAAGAAGATAAAACTCCATCCACGGCATTCTTCCGCTTCATTTTTATTTCACTTTGTTTCTCACAACAATCTCGCCACACTTACAAACAAACAATCACCTGTGAACACTCATTATCGTGTCCATCCCAGCTCACACAGACACACATAAGCTCCGCATCCTTACGATTATACGTACCAGAGGCTATCAAAGTGTTTTGTCTCGTAAGCCTTAGTGATTTTTTACAGTATCACTGAAACGTCATTTCTCCCCTTTGTAACTAAATTCGTCAGGACCCAAATTTTCTTTTTCAGTTATTTGTTTCATCACCAAGGATCATAATCCACATATCCAGTCACCCTCGGCAAAAAAAGCCTTACACTGCGCTCGGCTGAGACTGGAGCCAAATCAAGGATTAAAGAACCTATAAGAAGAGTTAACACAATATTTGGAGAGCGTGCATTTGCAGTTGCTGGCCCTCTGGCCTGGAACCACCTGCCACATCATGTGAGAGAGCTAGAGGACCATGGAAAGTTCCGGAATGCACTGAAGACAAGCAAATTTCTGGCATCGTTTGCACCAGCGCCCTTGGAGTGACTACATCACGAAACGGCGCTATAAAGAAATCATCAACTCATCATCATCATCATCGATTTTTTTTTACTTTGGAAGATACTACCAGCTACACCATAGTTTCGTAATTTAACCAATTAATTGGTTGAATTATTTTATTTGTAATTAAAAAACCACGACAATCCAAATCTTTATTTCATCCAAATTAACTGTCATTAACTGGCATAGTTCCTTTTTGAGCAGGTGACCGAAAATGATCGTCCAGTGGCGGTCCAGGATGTCCAAGCGGGGAGCGTGGAGACCCCAACTGAGGTGGCTGGACGACATCAAGGGAACTGCAGGCAGAAGATGGCTGAACACAGCAGCCGATAGACAAACATGTAGAGGATTGGAGGAGGCTTTCGTCCAGGAACGGACTGAGAAAGGCTGAGAAAGAGAAGAAGAGAAATATTTCTTCAGTTACATGTAGGTACTTTCGGTCCTTAATTAAAACTAAAAATAAAAAATATTTTTGAAACTTGGAGAACTACCTACCGCTTTGCTAGATTTTACCACAACATTCGATTCAACCAATTTCATACAAATATAATATTACCGATATTCGGTAGGTAAGAATAACTTGGTGATGAGACTTTCAGCCCAGTCATCATTAGTTTGTCAAAGCGTGGGCTTAACCGACGACTAACGAATAGCACCGTAAATGTCTATTTATACTGGGAATGATTATAACACAAACAAACTACTTTTTCATATTCGTAATACTACATTGTGGATACAACCTCTGTTGGTTCCCATGGACCATTTCGGGAACCTCTGACGCAGACGCTGGTTCCTGCCCCATCATTACTGGGCACAGTTTTACGGCCAGCGTTATTAGCCTTAATCAAATTACCGCTCGTACATAAATCTCCCGAATCTTCGACCTCGCGTTCGAGTAATAATACAACCAAAATAATCGCCCTCCTTCGCTTCACAGAAATGCCTGTAAATATGTTATCGGATTGTTATGTTTTAACAATATTTGTTACAAAATAAAAGCTATTACGAGACGGTGTATATTCCTTGACTTATCGTCCAATGTCAAAAATGAAAATGGCAGTACACAATTGTATTTTGTTGCCGACCCTGATGTATGGAAGCGAGTTATGGACGTTGAATGAAAGAGAAATAAATAAGGTATGCACCGTAGAAATGGCTCATTTGAGAAGTATGACAGGAAAAACACTGAAAGATGGAGTGAGAAACGAATGGGTTCTAAATGAATGCGGAGTAAAAGAAAGCGTGAAAGTGAAAGTTCAAAGAAGTGTGATGCGATGGTTTGGACATATTGAAAGGATGAATGAAGGCCGACTGACAAAAAGAGTGTATAAAGGGAATGTAATAGGTAAGCGTGGAAGGGGAAGACCTAGGAAACAATGGATTGATCAGATAAATGAGATTGCAAATGAATGGAATTTACAGAGTGGAAACAAGAGAAGAGCATGCATGAAAAGAGTGATGAAATTAGATGAGATGAAAGAAGTATGCAAGGACAGAGTCAAGTGGAGGTACTTGTGTGGAGGTACTGGCCACCCCTAGAGGAAAGGCGGCAGGATACAAGACAAGACAAGACCAGTCAACTCTCTTTCAGGGTAGGTCACCAAGAGTTGCAGGGTGTATTTTCATTTGAGATTTGGATTTTATGCTATAGGTTCACATGCGGCATGACTTGTAGGTGCGAACTCAACATGTCTTCTTGTGAAAATGCATATAATTTGAATCCCCAATGTTGTATATCTTTGCAACTAAGATAAGATTAGAATAACGATCAGCTGTTCAAACACCGCCTTGTTTTGAAAAAGGTATTTTATGCTTTTACTTCACGGAAAGGCCTTAAAAAAATTAGGCTTATTTATTTGTGAGCACTGTTTTTGTATATATCACACCTCAAGAGCCCTTTACGAGCTTGGTCGTCGCTGTAGAAAGCGCCAATTCTCAACCAAGACCCAGTTGTTGTAAGGTTGGATGTACCTTTCAGTGACCGGTCTTTGGTAAAGGTTTATTAATTTTTCAACCCAGCGAAGAGCACATTTGGAAACATAAATGGATAATTGTACATTGAAGCTTTCACGGCCGGTTTTTGTTGACACAGCAATCACTTTTTTCGGGCTATGTAGCCGTGGTCTGGTAGATTCTTTCCGGACAGTTTCGCCCATTGCTCCGATGGGCATTACCAGCGGTTGGCTAGTCGCTGTGATCTTCTTACAGGATGATAAATGGTATATTTTTGTGTTCCGCCGGGATTCGAACCCACAACCTTCCATTTACGAGTCCGAAGTGTTGCCACTGGACTACGGACCGGTCCAAGAAGATGAAGTATTTCGAGTGTATAAAAAACTTTTTATACGTAATGATGATAAACATTTTTAACGAGGGTAAAGCAATATGCTCATGGAGTGTTTTAAATAAATAAGAAAGTTTTCATACGATGGAAAATAACCAAAGGAAAAAAACACATTTCAAATTAAATATTTATTAATAATTTTTAAAAATGTACAACATACGGTAAATTGATTTTACAATTTTTGAATTATTAAATACCTAACTACAATAACGTAATTCAAAAGAAATAATTTAACATCGACAAAGTGCGAAATATAATATAATATAGTATATTTACTATGTCAAATACAATCGACGAGTCTTGACTAATATTTGGTACGAAAATAGTGAAACAATTTATTTTTACAATAAATAAATTGTAAAAACTACCAAATTAATTATTTTACTTAAATTACAATTAAATCTTAGCATCGGTAGGTACCAGTGAAGATGTTTTATTTTTAGTTAAATCTTTATTTTTATTTTTACAAAAATGCCTCTTTTGAGAATTAAAATACTTTCGTCTCTCCACTGGTAAAGAACACATAATTAATTGTACAAAATTAGGGCACAATTTTACATTGTTATGTATTTTTAATTCAATATTACTATATTGGTGGTCAATTTATTCAATTAAAATAAATATATCTATTTAATTTCTTACATTTTATACATAAATTAACTAAAAAGAAATAGGACAATTTTATTGCAATGTCATAGAAATTACACAAATTTGTATAAATAAAGTCAAACACTAGAAAACGAAGAAATAATTTTGTAAAAAACTGAGGAAGTATTGAGTATTTATAGGTACCTATTTGTTTTATAAAATAATAACGTAAAAAAAACATTTGAAATAATAGATAAAACTAATTCCACAAATAAAACTTTTTTTTTAATTAAATACAGATTGCACTAATATTTTGGCCATTTACTGTAGTTACACATTTATATAGAAAAATAAAATAAAATATAATAAAGAAAAAAAAAACAGATATTTTTACGAAATTCAGTCTTCTCGACGTTTCGCTGGTTTCTTAAGCAAAATAATTATTTAAAATCATAACATAAGCCATATTGATTTGAGGTTTGGGTGCTATTATGTTGCAAGTATACATGCAGCATGTGTAAATGCCAACTTACACGTGTTTTCTTTAAGACTTGGGTTAAAAATTATGAACCTGAAATGTCCAAACAGTCAAGAGGGAAAGGCACTTGAATTTGCGTTATTGAAACAAGCATAAGTTCAAACCCCGCCTGCGTCGTGTCCTATCGACAATTACTTTGACCCTGGTACAAAAAATATCATTAGGTAATTATTTATCAATAATTCATTAAAATATTAAATAATGAATTATTAGTTGATAACGTTAATACCTGTTTCAGGCAAGGCAAAATGGTTGGTGAATTGCATTCCTCTTCACAAATACATTTATTAAAAAATACATATTATATCGCCACCTTAATTAAAGGTTAAACTGAATAAGTGCTGATTCACTGATTTGAGAAATCGCAGATAAAACATTTTAATGGGAGTAACTTCTCATAGTAAGTGAACTAATTATAAAGAAATACTCATGAAAAACTTTTTTATTGTATCTCTCGTGGAAAATAGAAAAAAAACGGTGAATTTATCTGAGAAACCCATGCTAGCTTCATATGCCACTTATCAGTTTTACTTTTAAGGTATCGATATATTTGCAACATAGATAATAGATAGAATAAAAAGTGATTGTCAACATTTTTTTTTAAATTTAATTGCACAAAAAAATTGAAACCTACATTAAAAATCTAGTTTAATTTCCTAATGTTATGACGGTTGAACGTTACCCTCACTCGTCACACTCTGATGAGTGGAATTCTCACTCTGCACACTCTGAGTCGCTTTCTCCCTTTCATAATCTTCATCCCTGCATACTATATGTAAAACTGGCTGAGGCTGATGACCAACATAATGCTCAGGAAGCCAATCGAACGTAAAAGTATTCTGTAATCCATTATATCCACTCACACCACTCGGAGTTCCAGTTGGTGTAAGAGGAGCCGAAGAAATGTAACTCAGTTCTTGGTAGACTTGCGGCACTTTTTGTAATGCAGTATCAGACCATGGTGGGCTGGGGTTCCATCTGTCTATAAAGTCAGCTGGGTCTTCCAATCCTGGCTTCATTGGGTTTCTCCGTTCTGGTTGTGAATGCGATAGAGCTAGAAGTGTTCCACCTCCTCCAGAATCGACAATGATGTGTTTTGAAGTTGGAGATATGTGGAGAGGTTCTAAGCGAGTTAAGGTCTGGTTTTGAGATTGGGAGTGCTTTCGTTTTCTGTGGAGTCTGATGCCACCGCTGCTTCCTCCAGATCCTTGGTGATGCGGGAGGCTTGATGATGGAGGAGTGGACGGTGCTGGTGTGTTGGAGCGAGGATCTTGAAGACGCATGCAGAGTTCGGCTTGAGGGACATACCTGGGGAAGAAGAGAAACCAGAGTTAAAAATATATATATATATATTTGTTTTTTTAGGGTTCAAAAAAGTCTTTAAATTAAAAACATACAAACGCATACGTTGTTCACATTACTTCACATTAAATAAAAATCGATAAAAGAAGATAAACAGTTTTTACAGATCAAAAATATCTCGTCTAGTTTAGAAGTTATGATGGTTTTATAAAAGTGCACATTTTCACTAAAACTCGTCTCCTGCACATTTTACTAAATGTGACTATTGTTGTTTATGCTCTAAGGCAGTGGTTCCCAAACTTTTAATTTCGCGTACCACTCACGTACGCATACCATAGTTTGGGAATCACTGCTCTAAAGTACAGCAATAGGTTCCAAACGCCACATGCGAGTTAAAAATTACACTACAAATGTAGCATATTTACGTTGCGTTGCGTGCGAAGAGATAAAAAAAAAAACGCAACTAAGCTACACATATAGTGTAACTTCTTGCCTGCGTTAGCCCCGAAGGGGTCGCATGTGGCGCTTCGGGACCTATTTATTTTTACAGGTAAGGGGGCCGGCCTCACACCAACCACTTTCAGTTGAAGTGGAATTCTAAATATATTTGCAACTTAGATTATAGATTATTATGACAGCTATGTATTCGACGTTGCTAATTCATTCTGATTAAAACGCAACATGACGCTGCATGTGAACCTTTTTATTTGTACAGGTTAAGAGTTCGTAACTTATTGGGAACATCCCATACTGCAGTCTCCCATAGTAAGCAATAAATAAAAAAAACATTTCGTCGCCTCACAGGAGAAATTGACCAAGTAACAAAACCGTTGTTACGTTCTTGGGGTTCGAAAGTCTTTCAATTAACAACACTGGTCTTCTTTTACAGTTATTTATTTTACACGTTAGATTTATTTCACAATTTATAATTTATGTTACAATATTCACAATAAATGGTTTGTATTTATTTCACAGTTGGCCTTCCCTTACTATGTGTTTGGTTATTCACCAGCCAACAGATATATGTCAACTGCCCTCCTGGCAAGCAATAAGCGTCTTATATACTCTTTACAACAGTATTCTCTAGAAACTATATTCGCTAGACAGTTCCAGAATTAAGGAAAGATTCAAGTAGGTACGTAGTAATCCCCATTTCTAGACGCCTCAAGTACTTCATTTAATTATTCCTACCCACACATACCCATGAGTCTGATACTTAACACTACCATAACCATTACATTTACATAACACCGTAAAAAAAGTCAAGAAAAGCATTCAACCGCTTAATACTTTTGTTGTGATTTTAATGGTTGATATTCAAAAGACACTCAGTTGGAATTTTTCGCCGGTCTGTAGCCTAGTGATCAGTGCTTCAGACTCGTAAATGGAAGGTCTTGGGTTTTGTATTCCGGCGTAGCACAAAAATATACCATTTATATTATAAAATATGCGATTCGCTTGTTTGAAAAATGAATATACCTTTACCAAAGACCGGTCACCAAAGATCCATCGAGCCTTAGATCAACTGGGTCTTGCTTGAGATACTCTGATAACTTTTGTTCAAAAATATTATAATTGTTTCTAGTTATCGTCTTTTCAAAGTTCAACCACTCTCAGGGTTACACACAACATATTTGATTCATAGTTGATGCATGAATCATCGCTTTTTTATGGAGAATTCACGTAAGGCGGTGATTGAATCATGGATTTGCAGCGTGTGAATAATACCCAATGCAACTGAAGTCCTTTTTTTAATTAATTATTTAATTCAACACTCAAATCTTGCAATTTTAAATTGGATATATATTTTTCTGAATCTTCCTTGATTTGCTGGTATGAGGCTGACCACCCATGCTGTAAAAAATGTTTCACCTTGACAATGTCACCCCTGTTTCAGGGAAGGTCGGCAAGAGTTGCAAGGCTTATGATTGGGTTTTCATATTGTAGGTCCATATGCCGCATATGCGGCATGTGTGAGCGCGAAATTATGCGTGTCTGCTTGTGGGAATGCATTTAATATGAATCTCAAATGATACATATTTTTACATATCTTTGCAAATTAGATTTAGATTTAGATTAAGTTTAATATTAAACAGTGCACAACTATATTTTGAGACTAAAATATTCACTTGGTAACTTTTACTCGTACCCAAATTTTGTTCATCAAAAAGATTGACGTACGAGTAACTCTCAAACCATCCACTTTCAAGTGAGACAAGCTTATTCCGAAGCCCTGGGAAGAATTATCACGTATTCAACTTTTATTTTCAAATTTCAAATTTCTACATATAAAATCAAAGACTGATAATTGATTAACTTGCGTAAAAGAGAGGAGTTTTAAATTTTTTTTTAATTGTTTTGTTAATTTTTTAATATTTATTGTTGTTTTGCTCAGTTAAATTAAAATTAAAAAAAGAAAAGGCTGATTTATTTGGTGAGCGCTTTTTTTGTGTGTAATACACCTCACGAGCCGCTGAGAACTTGGTTTTCGCTGTAGAAAGCGCCAATTCTCAAGCAAAACCCAGTTGCTGTAAGGCTGGATGGACCCTTAGTGACCGGTTTTGCTAAAGGTATATGAATTTTTTCACCAAGCAAAGAGCATATTTAAAATATGTATATGTATGGTATATTTTTTGTGCTCCGCCGGGATTCGAACCCACAACCTTCCATTAATGAGTCCGAAGTGTTGCCACTGGACTACGGACCGGTCAAATGTACGTGTTTTATCATTTTTCTTACTTAACTTATAGGTATAGGTAGGCTTATAGGTCAGTACGAGGCTAATCACCAGTACTGTAAAAAATGGTTCACTTTGCCAATGTCACCCTTGTTTCGGGGAAGGTTGAAAAAAGTTGCAAGGCTTATATTCATTTGAGGTTTTGATTTTAATTTGTAAGTAAACATGCAAAATTTGTAAGCGCGAACTTTCACGTGTCTGTTTGATATGAGCTTTAAATGTTAACATATCTTTGCAACTTATTATAGAGATTAAAGACATACCATTGCTATTTGTTTATTTTTAAAATGTAATTTGTTGTGGATGTTTGTTGTTTTGTATTGTTAGATTGTAGATAGATTGCATTAAAAGTTAGAAGTCAGTTCGGAATCGCCTCCAGTGTGGGAACCTTCATCAATATTCATTAGAAAAATCAAAATGTTAGTGTGGACGGGAAGGTTTTTAATTTTCCATTTGGCACAAAATAAATTAAAAATATATCATTAAAAATTAATGTAAAAATAAATAAATTTAAAGCAAGTGTTTATTTAGAAGATAATTTTAAAAGTGAAATGCTGCAATTAGGTCGACACATGAATTGAAATAGACGAATTGTGACGTCACACGGCCGGGCTACCAGAAAAAACGAAAACATGCATTTTGTTATTGGTTGCTAAGGATAGTAGTCCCATAAGAGTGACGTTTGTTCGCCGAGAAAAGTATATAGATTCAAATTTATGCTGAGTTTAATGTTTCATTTATATGTAAACAGCTAAGATTCATTTTTAATTTATGCCCACAAGCAGATACGTGTTTGCTTGCATTTACACATTCTGTATGTGTATTTAAAAATAAAAAAAAATGAAATTTGTTGTGTATGTTCCTTGACTTATAGGTCGATATGCGGCTGACCACCCATGCTGTAAAAATGGTTCACTTTACCAATGTCACTCCTGTTACAGGGAAAAACGGAAAGAGTTGCAGGGCTTATGTTCATTTGAGATTGGGTTTTTATATTGTAGGTCCACATGCGGCATGTGTTAGCGCGAAATTATACATGTCTGCTTGTGGGAATGCATTTAATATAAATCTTAAATGATATATATCTTTGCAGCTTAGATAAGATTAGAAGCCATAATCAATTGAAAATATGCCTTGTAACTCTTTCTGACCTCCCTTGAAACAGGGGTGACATCAGCAAAGTGAAGGAGATTTTACAATTTGTGTGGTAAGCCTCATATCAACTAATTAGCTTAGAAAGAAAAATTATAAAAACGCTACGCAACTTAGCTACACATATAGAGTAACTTCTTGGCGCATTCTCCTCGAAGGGATCGCATGTGGCGAGTGGAACCTATTTATTTTTACAGCTAAGTGGGCCGGCCTCATGCCAACCGCTTCAGTTGAAGTGGGGGCTTCCCCACTTTTAGTAATTTCTTGTAAACCTTGCCGGTATTTTATTTTGGGTTTGAAATAAACACCGAACCAGGATATTTAATAATGTCTGACACCCTCGGTGGGGTTCGAACCCGATCTCTCGGCATGGAATGCAAGCACTCTACCAACTGAGCTACCGACCGAATATACTTTCGCACTTTTTCTGATACAGGAATAACATTGCTAAATAGTACCTATCTGCATTTTATTATCTAACAGATTTAATCACTTTTAGATAAGTTATAGCATTAGATAAATTATCCACCCCAGTGCTTGTTTCGCATATCTGCCATTTGATTCAAATATGACCTTTCAATAAATTGAGCTAAGAAAAAAACATAAAACACGATATGTGAGAGTTGTTTTAAATATTTGAAAAATTAATATCCAGTTTCCATAAGACACATTGGTCCAGTACACATATCAACATTTCTCATTTGAAATTACCTCTGATAGATATAAGACAAACATGCACTAAGGCGACGAAGTTTAAGCTACCTGTATGGAAATGAGATCATCGCTTCAGATGGAGTGATACGTATGTGCCAGTTTTTAAAAAAAATAAAAAAAGTGCAATTTGTAACGTGTCGTAAAAACTTCATCACGATCAGATTCCAATATAAAATATGTGTGTTAACGGTTGCTATCATCCACATCATCATTAGAGTTTAGTATTGGTATTAATATAACCCTATGTCTGCCGAGACTCAAAAGAACGATTCAAAACAAAACCATCAATGGCATTTTAAAAACAAACTACCTATATTCTCTCGAGCACAGAAGGAATGTTGGAATGGTCATATTTTTAAAACGTGAACTTACAGGTCTTTGCTTGTGGGATATTTAATATGATTTTTTAATATAAAAATACCTTATCAACTTAGATAGAATCCGGTCGAAAGCTTAGTTGGTAGAATGCTTGCATTCCATGCCGAGAGCTTGGGTTCGAGTCCCGCCGATGAAGTCAGAAACGATTTTCCGTTTCGGTGTTTATTTAATCCAAAATAAAATACCGGCAAGGTTCATACAGCCTTTACATAAAATTTACACGTCACCTTGGTAGCTGAGAAGCCCCCTCATCAAGTGAAGTTTTGGCGTAAGGCCGGTCATATTTCCTATAAATATAAATAGGTTCCACTCGCCGCATGCGACCCTTTCGGGGATGACGCGGTAAGAAGTTACATTATGCGTGTAGCTTCAGTAGCGTAGATAACAGATTTTTAGCGTCTGGCATTGAAGGGGTTAACTTCATATGTTGTTATTGATTGCCCACGATCTGGTCAAAGACACGTACGAATGTATTTCTCATGTGTTAATTGATTCAAGGAAATATATCTTTCAAATAAAAAAACTTCAAAAACAAATCAATCAAAATCTCTAGGTGTGATGGCTTCTTAACGCTTCTGCGGTGTTACAAAATTATATTTGTAAAACGTCATGCATCAAACAGGAAGCGTTTTTAACGCGCGTCAAGGCGTTAACGTCCCAGCTTATAGCGCTGCGTTGTGTTGTACTGTACCCTTAGTACGAGTTGCAAAACTTGAGTTAAGTAAAGTTTACGTAAAGTATTAAAGAGTGATTTTCCCCAAAATCTGCCGTTTTTGTTTCTTACACTTTATGGTCTTAGCAAAAGAGTAACAGTGATGAAGAAAATCAAGTTCAAATAAACAAAAACGGCAGATTTTGAGGAAAACCACTCTTTAATCCTTTCCGTAAACTTTACTTTACTCAAGTTATGCAACTTGTACTAAGGGTACTGGACAAGTCTACACCTGTTAAACAAAAAAACGCGCTACCAGTACGCGACGATCCGTCGCTGAGTTCGGACGCCGCGTTGTATTTTGTTATAAAGCTTTCTTTAACGCCGGGCGTTTTTTTTTACGTCAAAATTAAAAATGTTTACTAAAAATATCGCTGTTTGTTTACAAGAAACAGTGCTTATAAAAATGTTTCCATAGATACAAGATTTTGCTAGATAATGTGTAAAGCAGAAACAACTGACCGGTCCGTAATTCAGTGGTAACACTTCGGACTCTGAATGAGAAGGTTGTGGCTTTGAATCCCGGCGGAGCACAAAAAATTTACCATTAAATTTTCGAATTTGCTCTTTGCTGGGTTGAAAAATTCATAAAAACTTTACCAATGACCGGTCACCAAAGGTTCATCCAGCCTTACAGTAATTGGGTCTTGTTTGAGAATTGGCGCTTTGTAGCAACGACGATCAAGCTCGTAAATAGGTCGATAGCTCAATTGGTAGAATGCTTCCAATCCATGCTGAGAGCAAGGGTTCGATCTCAAGGTTTATTCAGCCTTTACAAGAAATGAAAACCAGCCCCCCCAGGAGCTGGAAAACCCCTTCTTCAACTGAAAGTGCTTGGTGTGAGGCCAGCCCCCTAACCTGTAAAAATAAATAGGTCCCGAAGTGCAGGCAAGAAGTTACTCATCTTTATCTGAGTCACTGGACATTGTGACCAGTGGCAATGACTGAATAACGTTGAAGCCGTTCAAATACAATGTACGCGACGTTACGGCGTTTAAACGCTGACGCCTTGACGCGCGTTAAAAACGCTCTCTATTTGATGAACCCTATAACTGTAATAGCATCAAAATCGTGAGTATTCAAATAAGTCATAACATTATTCGTGCACTTTCTTTAAATGCATTATTTTTACGAGTTTAACACCTGTGTCGGAGATCCAAGCTTAGCTATCAAGAAGCAGCTGCCTGGACATCCCTGCAAGAAGGCCCCGCACTGTTTTTGAAGACAGAGCATTCAAGGCAGCCGCTCCAATGACTTGGAACGCTATTCCCGCCTCACTGAGGGAACTGGATATGGAGAAATAATTTAAAAGAGGTCTCAAGACTCACCTCTTCGTATACGGACAATCGCCTTTGTAGTGAAACACTGTCATAAAAGGCGCTATACAAAATTTGTCTTATCTATCTATCTATCTAGCTGTCAGATTATGAAAGCATTCTGCCAACTGAGCTATCGACCAGACTGTGAGTCTCAAATGTGTAAGCATCTTTTCAATCAAGACTAAATGTACATATTTGATGGGTACCTATTTCTAATGAACGTCAGGAAACTGCAGTGGTTAGATCACATCAAGCAAATGGACCATCGGAGCCTAGAAAAGATGGTTGTGATGATAGATCCAAAGGAGCGCATGGTGGGAAAACCCACACTGAAATGGCTAGAAGTAAAGTCTGAAGTCTGACTAAGAAACAAGATATATGTAATGTGACTTCTTGCCGTACTCCCCCCGAAGGAGTCGCATATGGCGAGTAGAACCTACATACTTGTTTGTATGAGTTTCAGTTAATTGAGCTTAAAATAAACACAGCAACGAGAAATCATTTCTAACACCCTCGGTGGCTTTCAAATCCGAAATCTTTCGAACATGGGATGCAAGCACTCTTCCAACTGAGCTATCGACAGGAAAAAATATTGTAGAGTATAATGGAGGCTTTTTTATTTACCTGTCGTTGGCATAAAGCGCAGAATGCCTCGAATAATCCACTGGTCCTCGCTCGGCCAGCGTTCCCTCATACCCAAACCCCTGATGCGGCAGTTGCAGATGGTGTCCATGCGGTCCTACACTTGGAGCCACTGCCGGATTTCCTCCCTCTTCATATAGTGGTCCTCCTCCATCGTGGTACGGAGGCGCTGAACCTCCAGGATAGTAGGATTGAGGAGGAGCATCGTACGGAAGTCCATATTGCAGTTTACTCTGGACGCTGTAGTAGTGATAGAGCCATGAGTTGCCGAGCATGACGATGGCTTCGCTTTCGCTGTGGACAAAGAAGAAGAAATGAATAAGGAGACCAGAAAGACTGTGCAAACTACTGCCAGTGAAATAATTGTAAGCAATAGTGTACATTTTGGATTGCAATGGAGCAAAATAGTAAACGTGAGTGATAAATTAAGTGAATACATAATATCTCTACAAAGGAGTACCACAAGGTTCCATACTGGGTCTTTTGTTATTTATTCTATTATGAACCACTACATAAAGCAAGCAAATTTGAAAAAACTTGGCACACAGATAAGAGAGTGAAAATTAGAGTTAATAAAAATGTTAGTTTCTGGTCAATCATCCAAATCCCGTTCAAAAACAGCTGATATGATTTGAAATAGAATGACCTTCTTTTTGTACTAGTAAAGGTTAGATAGTGAGACATTTTGAATTCCAGAGATACAAAAAGCATAAAGATTGTTGAATTTGAAAATGAGACTTTGCACATGAGAAGAAGTAATTATACTTATGTAGTAAAGACATCAGACAAACGTGTGACACTTATACAAAGATGAAATGTGATGCCTTACCTTAAGACTTGATTGGTGCAGACTATGACTGGTTGCTGGTTGTTTTCCATGTTGTCCTTGACTTGCAGTACAGCATGAACCCACAACCAGTCGCCAGAATGCTTCTGAAGTCGCAGCAACAAGATGCAGGATCTCTCCTGTTCTGATTGCGTAACTGTGGACAAGGAAATAGCATGTTGTCATTAATTTCTTCTTGGTTTAGACCTGCTGGTCTGCTTTTTCCTCATTGCCTCTCTCCTTTGATGCTGCTTCCAAGTTATTTTTCCATGTTTAAGTTGGACGTCTGCCAGATTACTGCTGCATTAAGAGACCAACTTCACTGGCTCTAAATTAGGGAAAATATTGAGTACAAGGTCTCTTTAACTGTCTTTGAATCGACACAGTGTGTTGCCCCGCGGAATATTTAAGAACTTTGTGTGATGAACACAAGCGGCTGGTATTAAGATCTGCGAGTAATACTGCTATGAATAAATTGATTGCTCCAAAACGATCTAATAAAGCGAAGCACTTTTTAATGGCCTGCCCCGTGCTGTGTAATACCATACCCCATGAGCTTAGAGCCGTAGAGGATTGCAGACATGTTTGTTTCGGAGATAGTACAATTGAATAATGCCCTTGCAGTGATTTAGCACAAAATGGAACTATAAATATTGTTTTTATTATTATTATTATTATTATTATTAACAATTTGGTTGTTCAAGCTTAACAGAAGGTTTATCAAAAATCAAATAGGAAATTGATGACATTGTTTAGGTACTTACTTAATCTATGTTTTGACTGCGCCTCTCTCATGCACTCCCAATGAAGCAGCTGATACCAGGAGACTCCGACGAGGTCACTCTTATCCCAACCTAGGTACCAGCAACCACTGGAACAAAGGGAAGAAGCAATCAGTCATCATCATACATACTACCAGGGATGAACGTTGGGCCTCTTGATCAACCACTGCCAATGCTGTCTCTGCTGTTTCTGCTATATACGAGTACAAGAAGTTTTCCGTAGGAATACAAAATAATAATAATATAAGGATGATTTATTTGGTGAGCGCTGTTTATGTGTGAATCACACCTTAAACCCCTCTGCAACTTGATCGTCACTGTAGAAAACGTCAATTTTCTTCTTCACCTTCAGTTAAAGAGGGTATTTCCCAGCTCCTGACAGGGCTAGTTTTCTTTTTTTGTGAACGCTGAGTACACCTTTCCGGTATTTGTTTTGGGTTTGAAATAAACATCGAAACGGGAAATAATTTCTGACACCCTCGGCGGGGATCGAGCCCTTGATCTCGGCATGGAATACAAGCATTCTGCCAACTGAGCTGTCGACCGGACTTTTTACGAGCTTGCACCAATTCTCAAGCAAGACCCATTTTCTATAACACTGGGTAGACCTTAAGTGACCGGTCTTTGGTAAAAGCATATGAATTTTGCGACCCAGCGAAGTGCATATTTGAAAATATAAATGTTATATATTTTTTTGTGCTCCACCGAAATTTGAACCCACAACCTTCCATTTACGAGTCTAAAGTGTTACCACTACGCTGCCTTAGTTCTTGTTTATCGTATACGCCATTAAGAAAAAATTACATGAGCTATGTTTGCATGTGTACTGGACCAATGTGTCTTATGAAAACAAGAACATTCTGCCAACTGAGCTGTCGACCGGACTTTTTACGAGCTTGGTTGTTGCTACAAAGCGCCAATTCTCAAACAAGACCCTATTGCTGTAACGCTGCATGGACCTATAGTAACCGGTCAATGGTAAAGGCAGATTAAGGTTTCAACCCAGCGAAGAGCAAATTTTAAAAATTGAATATTTTTTCGTACTCCACCGGGATTCAAGCCCACTACCTTCTAATCACGTGTCCGAAGTGTAAACCACTAGACCACGGACTGTCCAACAAATGAGTCGTATAAATGAAAACGCCGACAACTTTTTACGCGATGATTTTGAGAAAAACAAACTTGTAACACCAGTTGGAGATGACGGCTTTTGCACGAAATCGTACTTATCAAATTAAAATTACGAAGGATTAAGTGAGGTTTACATTATATTGCACACAACAAATGATTTGTTACACTGCGCAGAATCAAATTCAATCATTATCTCCAAAATCATAAATTTTGGAGATGACGGCGTTTGCAGTTATACGACTCAAATACACTATTGAACGAAATAAGTATTTAATGAAAGAAAGCGACATTATATAACAGAAATCCATCAAACACAATTAATAGTTGATTAAAAAAAACTCTAAATATCATAGTAACCATTCATAATATATATCGACTAAAATTAATTCTAGTTCCCACGATCAATCATACGCTTGGACCGTTGATACTGTGTTTTAAACAAACCGGCTCCGTGGAGTAATGTGTTAAAAATGCTAATTTTGGGCGGTTCGAACGTCGGCAGAGCTTTGAAATATTATTTAATAAATGGGCTTTAACTGCGTTGTTTACAAATTAAACATTCACTCACTTAGGCCCGGTATTTTCAACGTTAGCTTACATGTTACTTTAAACTGTTATAAAACTACCCAGATGGGTTGTTGCGAGGCTAGCCAACCAAACTGTAAAAAAATGATTCAATGTGCCAATGTCACCCCCATTTCAACTCAAGTGGTTGGCGTGAGACAGATCCCGATCCAGCGATAATGAAGGATAGGAGCTACACTATAATTATGATGATGGATGACTTATGCCCTGTGGCCCGGCTACCCCAAAGCTCCTGTCCGCAAAATTGGATGTATTTGTTTCTTATTGGTTCTGTGATCCTGTTTACAGCAGTAGAGTCAGAGCGCAGTGGTCGCCTTGTAGCGACGTCAGCAGGACATAGTTCAGCGAGACATGGGGGTGCCGTACCCTTTAAGGCCTTGTGGACTGTGAGACATAGCTTGAACTCGACCCTCTCACGGACCCTCAGCCAGTGCAGCTCACGCAGCAGCGGGGAGATGTGGCAGTATTTACCATTTTTGTATAATATTCTTGCAGCAGCGTTGAAGGCCATCTGCAGACGATCAAAAAGCTTCTGGGGTAGCTCTGGTACCTGGTAACTAAATCAACTGATCAGGTGACTCACTTGCTGTCCACGTGCTTGATCTTCATGTCCATGGAGTGGATGGTGGTGAAGACGTTGGTGGCTCCCTGCACCACGCACTCTCTGGTCTCTGGCATGGCCACAGGCGAGCAGGCCGCCAGGAATACAGGCTCGTTTCTGCTGCAGAGTGGCAGGAAGGAGAGGAAGTGGCCTCGGACTAGAACCACCTGGTGACAAAGAAAGAACAAGGTTAGGTCTCTGCACAAAGATACACGCAACGCAAAAAACGCAACTAAGCTACACATTTAGTGTAACTTCTTGCCGCGTTATCCCCGGAGGGGTCGCATGTGGCGAGTTGAACCTATTTATTTTTACAGGTAAGGGCCTTACGCCAACCACTTCAGTTGAAGTGGAGGTTTCCCAGCTTCCGAGAGTGCTGGTACTCATTTCTTGTAAAGGCTGAGTAAGCCTTGCCGGTATTTTATTTTGGGGTTTGAAATGAACACCGAAACGGGAAATCATTTCTGACACCCTCGGTGGGATTCGAACCCGAGCTTTCGGCATGGAATACAAGCACTCTACCACCTGAGCTATCGACCGGACTACTCTGAGGATAAATCAATATTGTGTTATCTTGCTATGGAATGGACTTTCTAAGAAGTATGATTGGGAAAAAACGAAGTGATAGGGGGAGGAATGATTTTGTAAGAGAAGAATGTGGTGCAAGAGAAAGTGTGAAAGTGAAGATTGAAAGAAGTTTGTTAAGAGTTAAGCTCCTATTAGTGAACGGAGTACCACTCTCCATAGGAGGTAAGCTAATCCAGCCTTCTGATTCAGTGAGACTTCTAGGAGTCTTACTGGATCGGAATCTGACACTGGAGAGGCAAATAGATGCCACAATAGCTTCTTCTTTTTTTTCACTACGCCAAATTAAGGCTATTAGAAAGTGTTTACCGTCAGATGCAGTCAAGACTCTAGTGGGCGCGTTTGTGGTGTCTCGGATTGACTATTGTTCGACGCTTTATAGTGGTCAGCCAAAGAAGCAGTTCAATCGCTTTCAATCTGTGTTGAATTCGGCAGCAAGACTCATATTCGGGATACCCAAATTCGCTCACATCACCCCGCTGTTAAAAACACTACATTGGCTTCGTTTCCCGGAGAGGGTGGTCTACCGTGTTTGTGTGATGGTGTATAAAGCCATCAATGGCTTGGCTCCACCTTATTTGACTGACATGATGTTGTCTGTGAGATGGGTGTAAGGAGGCAGACACTCAGATCCGCGGGCGATAAAGTAGTCAATTTGGTTCAGCCACGCCGTCAGATTCGTACAAATTTCGGAGACCGCGCTTTCCGTGTTGCGGGTCCGGTGGAGTGGAACAGACTGCCACCCGGAGTGAAGAACTCCAAATCTATGGATGTATTTCGCGGAGCACTCAAGACACACCTATTTAGAAAGTCTTATCCATGATCGGAGAGGGCCCTTGAGGTGTGACACACACAAAAACGGCGCTCTCTTATCATTTGTAATTTAAAATAAATTAGCCTGATATTATTATTATTATTATTATTAGATGGTTTGGACGTATGGAGAGAATGAATGATGAAAGACTGACGAATAAAGTATAAGTCGCAAGAATAGGTGGAGGTCGTGGTAGAGGAAAATCGAGAAAGGTATGTATTGACCAAATATCTGAAATAGCGAATGAATAGATATCAAGAGTCATAATAAAAGGAGAGCTTTTATGAAGAAGGTTTTGTCTCTGGATGAAATGAAAGAAGTATATGAGAACAGAAAGAAATGGCGGTCGATCTGTAATGTTGGCCGCTAAGGCTAGGTTTATAAATATATTTTTTTAAATTGTAATTTGGTATTTGTAATTGTTTTGTTATTTATATTGATTATTATTATTTGTGAATTATGTTCCTTAACTTATAGGTTGGTAGCGGCTGACTACCCATGCTGTAGAAAATGGTTCACTTTGCCAATGTCACCCCTGTTTCAAGGAAGGTCGGCAAGAGGTGCATGGCTTATATTAATTTGAGATTGGGTTTTTATATTGTAGGTTCACATGCGGCATGTGTTAGCGCGAACTTATACATGTCCGCTTGTGGGAATGCGTTTAATATTAATCTTAAATGACGTATACATCTTTGCAGCTTAGATTTAGATTTAGACACACATCTCGAACGCTTCAATTCGTCTCTCCAGTGTCTGTGTGAGCGTTTAATATAATCTTCAATATTGAGACATCACCTCTGAACATTCTGACAGTGAATATCAGAACAATGCTTTCTTTATAAGAACAAATCTGTTACAAAGTTGATTGGGTCAAGATGCAGCCTCGATATATTGAAACAATAAAGATAAAGAAATACTGCATGAAACATTTCGTATTCATTGCGAAATTAGAAACAATTCTTTTAAAAAGTTCAAGAACGTCAAAATCCTGACGCATTTGATATGTGCTGTCACAGTGGCGAAGGGTGCCATACGAGTACAACTCGATTCCCATCGGTTTTCCTTTTAAAATGAGGCAAAAATGATATTAAATTAGACTGCATGGTTTCAATGGGGGAAAAATACGTATCGTTTCTTTGGTTTTCAATGTATTTTTTTAACTTTGTGCCAATATTTTTAAACTACTTTGTTGCCTCGTTTTAAAAGGGAAGCCGATGGGAATCGAGTTGTATGGCACCCTTTGCCACTGCAGTGGAAGAGAGGAAGAAGAAGATTTTCTTCTTCTTTATTTTGTGCTCTATCTATTATCTAAATTCCAAAGGTATTGTTATAATTTACGGAGTTTAATTTAATAAAAAATACCGTTGTTACCCATACTGTAAAAAATGGTTCACTTTGCCATTTGAGGTTTGGATTTTATTTGTAAGTACACATTCAGCATTTGTAAGCGCGAACTACACTTGTTGGTTTGTGGGCATACCTCTGAGAGCTTTAAATGAATATATCCTTGCAACTTAGATTATAGATTATAGATTATATATAATAAACAGTTCCCATTCGGTTCGTACACAGAGTGGCTCTTGAACTGTATAGCTCGACGGGTTAGATACAAGTCTGGCTACAGAGCATCTCGGTCTCTTCTTATAGGTGAGAATAAAGGTTATTCTCGAATCATTGAGAAGTGATAAATGCAAGATTTCACCAGACCATTCTACTTAGAATATTCGAGTTAATACTCACACAAACTCTAACAAATACTAACACAATTAAGAGCCTACATCTAGACACTTCACAGACTCACACAGGCACGCAATTACACATTCGCAACAAATATTAACTTTTCAGATTCATACAAAATGCATGCTCACAAGCAGACACGTGTGAGTTCATTACACATCGCAACGCCACTTTATTATCACGTCTATTATTTATTAAAACATCTATTTATTTCTTGAGAGACTTTACCACATACACTCACACAGACAAACAAAACACACAATCACATATTCTTAACAATGTGTTGTGAAATTAAGTGGCGCCTCAGGTAAGCGCTTGTGCCACACAAAAGCGTCAGAAATGAGTAGTCAAGCCTTACAAAAAAACGCGGGAATTGCCCGAGGCGAGCATGCTTCGAACCACTGACTAATGATTCAGAATGTGTGTGGAGTTTTGAGTAAATGGACTTACAAAAGTAAGTCATTTCGAGTATTTTTTTTATTTTAGATTTTTGTACAAAAATCGACCGAATTTTTTTTTATTTTCACACTGACTTGATTGATAGGTTGGTATGATGCTGACCCCCCGTGATGTAAAAATTGGTAGGGAGAGGCGGCAGGAGTTGCAAGGTTTATGTTAATAATGTGAGGTTTTGTTTATTTGTATGCACCCAAAGGGAAAAGTGTGGAGTGATCAGATTGAGGAGATTGAGAAAGAATGGGATATACAAAGTGAGAGTAAAAGTAGAAAATGCATGATAAAGGTGATGGATATGAAAGAATTGAAAGAGGTATGTCAGGATAGGAAAAAATGGAGGCAACTCTGCAGAGGCTCTGGCCACCTCTAGCGGAATGGCGACAGAATTGCAGTTACAGTTACAGTTACACATGCAGAATGTGTAGGCGCGAACCTGCAAGTGCCTGTCTGTGGGCATGCATTTAATATGAACCTTAAATGTTAACATATCTTTGCAGCTTAGATTATGGATTGTGGACATTTTTTTTTTTCAAAAATTTTGAGTTACCTAACAACATTATGTGTTTATTTTAAAAATGTTATTTGTTGTGTATGTTCCTTGACTTATATGTTGGTATGCCACTGACCACCCACGCTGTAGAAAATGGTTCACTTTGCCAATGTCACGCCCGTTTCAGGGAAGGTCGGCAAGAGTTGAAAAGTGTATGTTTATTTGAGAGTTTGGTTTCTATGTTGTAGGTTCACATGCGGCATGTGCAAGCTCGAACTTATACATGTCTGCTTGTGGAAATGCGTTAAATATGAATCTTAAATGATGTATATCTTTGCAGGTTAGATTTTTCGATGAGGGTCATTCTCGAATCATTGAGAATTGGCACATGCCAGACTTTACTAGAACAATACGCTAAACGGCCTTACGCTAACCACTTGAGTTGAAGTGGGGGCTTCCCAGCTCCAAAAAGGGCTGGTACTCATTTATTGTCAAAGCCGAGTAAACCTTGCCGGTATTTTATTTTGGGGTTTGAAATGAAACCGAAACGGGAAATCATTTCTGACACCCTCGGTGGGACTCGAACCCGAGCTCACGGCATGGAATGCAAGCACTCTACCAACTGAGCTACCAACCGGACATTTAATATTTTAGTTTGAAAAAGATTTATGCAATAAATAAATAATAATTTAAAGCAACCACTTAGATCATTGTTAACAATTTTATTAAGATGTCAAAACATCTTTTATAACACCTCCACAAACCGTCATCTAAGTGCTTGTTTGACTTATCTCCAACACAGGTAATTTCACATGAGCAATATTTGCATGTCGCACGTTTAATAATAAAGAGCAATAACTCAAAAAACAAGAATGTTGGGAAATCACGTTTGAAAGTCAGACAATCAGTACAACTTGTATGGGATGAAAAAGGCGTCCGATGTTTTATCTCGGTCATATTCGTCCAAATTGAACGGCTGTCGCATTCTACCTATTCTTCTCGCATTGTTCTTGTATTTTATTACAAAATCTCGATTTTCCGAATTTTCGAGTTATTGCTCTTTATTATTAAGCATGCGATGTGTACTGAACCAGTGTGTCTTATAAACACTGGACATTGATTTTTTAAATATATATGTTTATATATATATATATATTTTTTTTTTTTTTAAGAAATCCTGTTCGGCAGACTCCCTAGATTCTAGAGACTCTAGGGGTCTATGACACTTGTTGTAGTGCCGCAGAGGTGTAATTTTTTTTAAAAACAACTCTCACATTATTACGTTCTTATCTTAGCTCAGATTGTGTAGAATGTGATTCTTAGGACAATGCCATTTAATGGTCATGTTTGAATCAAATTGTAGGTAAGCCAAACAAGCACTGGTGTGATGCAATATCATTCAAATCAACCCACACACGTTTTTTTAAGTATTCCTTAAGATTACAGACCATTCACGATGAGCTAATATCATTCATTTTAATTTTAATTATAGTATACAGTTAATTAATGATCACGCTTAAGTTATGACACCTTTTTGTGTCTATAATGAAGGCTGGCCTTAACCTGGCAGGCTTTTTTCTATAACATAACAAAACAGGGTACACCTTAAAGTTATGTGTGATTATTTCAAACATTTTTTTTAGTTTTAACGAAAAATTATGTTCTTGGTTAACCGGACAAATATTGTAAGTCCACTTTTTGATAAAATTGAGTTATGATACACATTTTGTAAAACGTGACATTGTCTTTGATCTTTAAAAATATAGTTGGTTCACACGCAATGCAAACCGAGATATGATCAATTAAAAAAGACACTTTTATTAGAGGTAAATAACTTTCATGTTGAGTTTTCTCAAAACTATAAAAAGTGGACATACAATATTTGTCCAGTTAACCATCGATATACAGTGTAACCTCTTGCCACGTTATCCCCAAAGGCATCTCATGTCACGAGCGTAATGTATTTATTTTTACAGGTAAGAGGGCTCGAGCATTTCGATAGCTCAGTTGATGAGTACTTGCATTCCATGTCGAGAATTCGGATTCGAACCCCACCGCGGGTGTCAGAAACGTATTCCTATTTTGGTGTTATTTCAAAATCAAAAAATTAAATACTGGTAAGGTTTACTCAGCCTTCACAAGAAATAAGTACCAACCCCGCTGTAGAGCTGGGACACATTCACTTCAAATGAAGCGGTTGGTGTGAGGCTGGCCCCCTTACGGGTAAAAATAAACAGGTCTTGAATCGTCACATGTGAAATCCCTACGGTGCTATTCTTAAACATTTTAGTCGTCCGTTGAGCCCTAAAATCTAAATCTAAATCTAAGCTGCAAAGATATGCATCATTTGAGATTCATATTAAATGCATTCCCACAAGCAGACACGCATAATTTCGCGCTTACACATGCCGCATGTGGACCTACAATATAAAAAACCCAATCTCAAATGAACATAAGCCCTGCAACTCTTGCCGACCTTCCCTGAAGCAGGAGTGACAGTGGCAAAGTGAACCATTGTTTACAGTATGGGTGGTCAGCCGCATAACAACGATGCATTATATACATAGCAACCATGATGCATTTATATGAAGAACTATCAATCCAAGATGGCCGCAAGAGAACAGCTGATTAGTCTTTATACAGATATTATCAAAATTCGGTAGGTAAGAATGAGCGTGGTTATGAGACTTCCAGCGCAGGCGTCATTAGTTTGTCAAAGCGTGGGCTCAACGGACGACTAAAATGTCTGAGAATAGCACTGTTAGGAGATAACGCAGCATGAAGTTTCACTATATGTGTTACTTAGTTACGATTCAGAGCACATTGTCAGATGGAAAAGATACTGTTATGTTCTTGGGGTTCGAAAGTCTTTCAATTAACACATACAGGTCTTTTTTCAGGATCTTTATTTACACTTAATTGATTTTAAAAATTTACATTTATTTTTAACACTTTTGGTAACACAAATTTATTTTCACAGTTCAGTATCGCTTACACTTCAAATCAAAGGCAACTATCTCACTCAATTAGTGCACTCAATTTTGCTCCTTATAAAGTGTAGTGACAGAACTCTCTAGGAGCTAATTTTGCCAGCACATTCGCGAACATTCTACCAAGTTCAAGAGTACAAAAGGATCATTTAATTTCTAGATTTCTTAGGTCTATAAATATTGATACCTACGGTGTACACCTATATTAATCTACTTTTGACATAATACTATAATAACTATCACTACCTACGATGTACACCTATATTAATCGACTATTTACATAACAATACAATATGTGTAAGCTCATAACTTATGTATTGTTTTCTCATTTGGAAAAAGCAAAAAGACGTCTGTTAACTTTCTGATCACACGCTGGTCTCTACTCCTATTCTATGGATCCACATTAATGGAATTTCCAGTACTGCGCGGTGGATGGATGCGAGGTATTCAGCCTCACGGCACCTCCCCCAAAAGCCGGCAGGGTACTCATGAGATGCTCCGCCCATGTGCGAGCGAAACGTCGGACTAAATGCCGTCAGCGTTAATGTGCTCTTCCTATTCCAATGCCACGTGATGTAAGTAACATTCCTCAGAGTAAATACTTCAAAAATAATAATAATATTAAGATGATTTATTTGTTGAGCGCTATTTTTGTGTAAGTTACAACTCAAGAGCCCTCTGTGAGCTTGGTAGTCGCTAAAAAAAAAGCGCGAATTCTCAAGCAAAACTCAGTTGCTAATAGGCTGAATGGTAATGTTTTTATGATTTTTTCAACCGAGCGAAGAGCATATCGACGGTTAAAAGGCAATAGGTGATAAGCAACATAAACTAGATCGTTCAAGAGAGCTGGTTAAAGTTTGAGATTGCAGAAAAAAGGCATAACTTTTTTCATTTTTATCATTTCTTTAAAATCATAACAGCTCTAAAATTAAAAAAAAATAAAGGCATTTATTGGAATTCCTATTAATGTGGTTTTACGATGTTTTTATGTCACAAGCGCCTTTAGGACAAAAAAGGCCAAAATCTTGTCGGTTATAACCAAAACCATACTTCAAAAACGCAGTTGTTTGCTTGGGCATAAACAACACAAAAATCATCGTAGAGCTATGGGAGTTAACGCATTAGAAAGAAAGGAAAATTTTAAGTAGGATAGCATTCATAACTCATTTTTGACCAAAATGTCGCTTATTTCTTTTAACCGTTGATATTTGAAAATATAAATTGTATATTTTTGTGCTATACTAGATTTCGAACCCACAACCTTCCATTTACGAGTCCAACTCGTTACCACCAGACTGCGCTCCGGTACCAAAAATAAGCTCATAGTCCACTTAGTGCTTGTTTGTCTTATGTCCATCAGAGGTAATTTCACATGAGCAATGTTTGCATGTGTACTGGACCTATGTGTCTTATGAAAACTGGAAATTGATTTTTAAAATATTTAAAACAACTCTCACATTATCGTGTTTAACGTTTTTTTCTTAGCTCAGATTGTGTAGAATGTGATTCTTTAGACAATTTTATTGAAAGGCCATCTATTAATCAAATGTAAGATAAGCAAAACAAGCACTGAAGAGAGGTCAAACTTACGTAAAAATTGTACAGATTGATTATCGTTTTTTAACTAAGCTACACATATGTTTAAACTTCTTGCCGCGTTGTCTCCAAATAAGTCACAGGTGGCGAGCGGAACCTAGTTATTTCTGCAGGCAAGGAGGCCGGGTTTATGCCAACCACTCAATTAAAGACTCATTCCTCGTAATGGCTGAGTAAACCCAGCCTAAATTTTATTTCGGTTTTGCTTAAATTGGTAGAATGCTTGCATTCCATGCCGAGAGCAAGGGTCAATCTCAAGGTTTACTCAGCCTTCACAAGAAATGAGTACCAGTTCTCTCGGGAGCTGGAAAACCCCCACTTCAACTGAAGTGGTTGGCGTAAGGCCGGCCCCCTTACCTGTAAAAATAAATAGGTCCTGAATCGCCACATGGCAAGAAGTTACACTATATGTGTAGCTAAGTTGCGTCAGTTGCTAGGACGAAACATAACATGGTGGCGCATCAACAGCTGATCCATTTTATATGTAACAAAGATCAGCTGTTAAGGCACCACCATGTTTTATTCTGTCCTATCATCAAATAGGAATGGTAAGACCTACCGACGGCCTTCAAGGCTTCTACCCCAGAATTGATCAGTTTAAATCAAAACAATTTTTTTTTATAATTGATTTAGTACGGCAAAAACTATATGCCTATACTAAGAATTCGCACCTAATGATTTCATAAGAAATAACAGAGATGATGACGATGATGCGTGACGATCGATTTGCATGCATCCAAGATGACTGGGTGCACCTTTTGCCGATTCATAAACCAGCATGTAAAGGCGTGAACATGTCTGTTTTAATCTCATTTAATACGCACCTTATAATAAAGTTGTTTAATCCTGCTGGCTTTTTAAAAACAAGAAATATAAATTATTTTCATTTGCGTTAAGTTACTAAGCTTATGGGTTGGAATGAGGCTGGCTACCCATACTGTAAAATATGGTTCACTTTGCCAATGTCACCCCTGTTACAGGGAAGGACGGCAAGAGTTGCAGGATGTATGTCCATTTGGAATTTGGTTTTTATGTTGTAGGTCCACATGCGGCATGTGTGAGCGTGAAATTATGCGTGTCTGCTTGTGGGAATGCATTTAATATAAATCTCAAATCACACATATCTGTGCAACTTAGATTTAGATAAAGCCTCAATTTAGATTTTATGCACCTATGCAGAATGTGTAGGCGCGAACCTGTGTGTACCTGTCTTTGGGCATGCATTTAATATGCGCCTTAAATGTTAACATGTCTTTGCAGCTTAAATTATAGACATTTAGAGACTTCACAAGCTCACACATACAAACAAAACACATAATCACACATTCGCAATAAGATTATATTGGATTATAGATTATAGGCCACAGAATTATAATCAATTTCCCATAGATTAAAATAAAACAAATACATTTTTTTTTATAATAATTGTGTACAAATTTAATGGTTGAACAGCGGGCAGACAGTCATAACTGAATTTTTGTGATTATTAATAATAGGCAATTAATCAGAGACTGACCTCGCAGATCAATGTTTAAGTTGTGTACTTGCTTGCAGACGTCCACTTCATATCTAAGATTGTTTTTTTAATTTTATTTTTATTTTTAATTTAAGTTTTAAAAAAATAATGCTTAATTCACATTCGCAGCTGATCTATCCATCTATAACCTAAGTTGCAAAGATATTTCGGCATGCAAGGCTCATATTTAATGCATGTCCATGCGATGTGTGCCTACATCGCAAAACGCAACTAAGCTACACATATAGTGTAACTTCTTACCTGCGTTATCCCCGAAGGGGTCGCATGTGGCGCTTCGGGACCTATTTATTTTTACAGGTAAGGGGGCCGGCCTCACACCAACCACTTTCAATTGAAGTGGGAGTTTCCCAGCTCCCGGGGGGGCTGGTTCTCATTTCTTGTGAAGGCTGAGTAAACCTTTGAGATCGAACCCTTGCTCTCGGCATGGAATGCAAGCATTCTACCAATTGAGCTATCGACCTTTTTTTTACGAGCTTGATCGTCGTCGCTACAAAGCTCCAATTCTCAAGCAAGACCCAGTTGCTGTAAGGCTGGATGGACCTTTGGTGACCGGCATACAAAACAAATAAAACTTCACATGAACATACTCTTTATAATTCCTAATTACCTTGAAACTGGGGTGGTATTGGCAAAAGTGAACCAAGTTTTAACAGCATGGGGGGTCAAAACTTCTATAAGTTATAATTTAAGTTGTAAATATAACAGACACGTGTAAGCTCGCGCTAACCAATGCTGCATGTGTACCTAGAAATGCCGGTGTACCGGTCCGTAGCTCAGTGGTAACACTGCGGACTCTGAATGGGAAGGTTGTGGGTTCGAATCCCGGCGGAGCACAAAAAATATACCATTTATATTTTCAAATTTGCTCTTCGCTGGGTTGAAAAATTCATAAACCTTTACCAATGACCGGTCACCAAAGCTCCATCTAGCCTTACAGCAATTGGGTCTTACTTGAGTATTGGTGCTTTGTAGCGACGACCAAGCTCGTACATCTTAGCGGCACTACACAAGTGTCATAAACCCCTAGCGTCTCTAGAATCTAGGGAGTCTCCCGCACAGGATTTCTTTAAAAAAAAAAATCCAAACCCTTAATGAACATACACCAATGCAGACTTCACATGAACAGGGGTGGCATTGTGCAAAAATGAAAGATAATGTTTGAAGATATATATTTAAATTTAGAATCAATATATTTCCTGATAAAATATTATGTTGTTAAAAATGTGGATGTGTCTTTAGACTCAAAATTTTAAAGGCAATACTTCCATAATAATAAGGCTGTTGCAATCGAGAATGTAAAAACGACCACTGTACTTTGTAAGTGATAAGTAGACAGTAGACAGTTGTAAAATATATTAATAATAATATTAGGATGATTTATTTGCTGAGCGCTGTTTTTGTGTGTATCACACCTCAAGAGCCCTCTAAGATGATCCCTAAAGATGTCGGAAGTAATGCGATCCTTCCTCTTAATAATAAAATGTAGTATAATGTACCGTTTCGTAGTCTGGTTAACACTTATGACTTGTAAATGGAAGGTTGTGGGGTCGAATCCCGGCAGAGCTAAAACAAAAATTTACCATTAATCTTTTCTAATTTGCTCGTCGCTGGGTTGAAAAATTCATACACCTTTACCAATGACCGGTCACCAAAGGTCCATCCAGCCTTACAGCAATTGGGTCTTGATTGAGAATTGGCGCTTTCAATAGCGACGATCAAGCTCGCAGAAGGCTTTTGAAGTATGATTTGAATTTGTTTTCTGTTTTAGTTTTGATGTCCATACATATTATTATTTATTGATTTAAAAAAAAAATTGTAATGTGTCGTGTATGTTCCTTGACTTATACGTTGGTATGCGGCTGACCACCCATGCTGTTAAAATGGTTCACTTTGCCAATGTCACCCCTGTTTCAGGGAAGGACGGTAAGAATCGCAGGAAGTATGTCCATTTGAGATTTGGTTTTTATGTTGTAGGTTCACATGCGGCATGTACAAGCGCGAACTTGTACGTGTCTGCTTGTGAAAATGCGTGTAATGTGAATCTCCATTGTAACATATCTTTGCAACTTAGATTACCAAATAAATCATCCTAATATTATTATTATTATCGAATGTCTTGGTTTGAACGCGCTCTGAGTACCGACTCAATACCTTGCAAATACGTACCGTATGTCGAAGCAAATAGTCAAGTGGAGACCTTCCAAGTCAAAAAACTGGTATTCGAGTCCCGTATTGTTAGAATCAAAGCGTGTCAATGCATTGTTTTTAAGCAGATTAATAAAAAAAAGAGTGCCCATTTGTTATAAAGCTTTGTTTGAGTGAAGGTTAGGTACTTACATGTCAATGAATTATATAGATGTAAAATAAAGCTTGCTTTAATGGGGTCTGCACACTTTAAAACGTCATAAAAAGTTGTGACATAACACGGTTGGGTTGCCAGGGCAAAGGCTAAAAGACTTGCCTTTTAACGAAAATAAACATTGTTGATCTGTTTCCACTTACTTACGAAAGTGGTCCTTAGTAAGAAAGAGAACAAAATCTTTACTGTGTCATTTAATTGTATACAAAAAAAACTTGGATGAAGTTTTGATATATTTTCAGAATGTTGGCGAAAAGAAGCATTCTTAGATGGCTTGTACATAATATGGAGAGAATGAATGAAGAAAGACTGACGAAGAAAGTATATGGTGCAAGAATAGATGGATGCCGTGGTAGAGGAAGACCGAGAAAGGTATGGATGGACCAAATTTCCGAATTAGCGAGTGAATGGGATATCCAGAGTCATAATAAAAGGAGAGCTTGTATGAAAAAGGTTATGACTCTGGATGAAATGAAAGAACCGAAGGAAATGCAAGGACCGAAAGAAATGGCGGTTGATCTGTAATGCTGGCGTTTAAGGCTGAGACTTTTAAAAAATATTTTTTACGTTTTTTATAGAATATGTTTGGTAGGTTTTAATTTTTACTGTTTAATTGTTTAGTGTTTATTTATCAAATGTAATTAATTGCTTGTATTCCTTAACTTATAGGTTGGTATGAGGCTGACCACCCATACTGAAAAAAATGGTTTACATTGCCAATGCCACCCCTGTTTCAAGGAAGGTCGGCAAGAGTTGCAGGGCTTATGTTCATTTGAGATTGGGTGTATATATTGTAGGTCCATATGCGGCATGTGTTTGCGCGAACTTATACATGTCTGCTTGTGGGAATGCGTTTAATATGAATCTTAAATAATTTATATCTTTGCAGGTTAGATTTACATTTTGATTTTTAGATGAGGGTCATTTTTGAATCATTGAGAATTGGCACATGCCGGACTTTACTAGAACAAAATATCAAATACAAATTACATAATTACCAAATATTTACTTATTTCTAGAGTGACTTCACAGACTGTATTATCACACAGACAAACAAAACACACAATAACACATTCGTAACAATATTAAAATATCCTTACAGCTTCGATTAAAGATTCACAATCATAAATATCATGGAAATAATTATGTTTGTATATCTGACGTCAGTGATTACACAAATAAATTGTGTTCCATCGATATATCTTCATCTGCGGCTTCGCTAATGCTGGGTAAACCTTCATAAATCATGACCGGGTCGGATCCCGGAGCAAGCATAATGCCCGTATAATGGACAGCAGGAGGAATTATATTAAATTTATGATTCGCCTATTTCTACATTAAACAATTTTGTATAATTCCATTGAAATGTTCCAATTTTTTTAAAGTATTGTAGTCTTTTTGGGTTCGGATAGTCTCGAAATTCAAACATACTGGTCTTCTTTCTGGATATTTATTTTCACTTAATTTATTTTACAATTTACATTTATTTTTAACACTTTTAGCAACTCAAATTTATTTTCACAGTTCAGCACCTCACACACTCTTCAATCAAAGGCGACTATCTATCTGCTCTCCTGTATCCAGCTTTGCGCCTTATATACTTCAGAGACAGAAGTCTCTAGGGACCAATTTGCCAGCAAACTCTCGAACGTTCTACCAGCTTCAAGAGTACAAAGGGGTTATTTCATTTCTAGATTTCTTAAGCCTATAATAATTATTGCTACCTACGATGTACACCTATATTAATCTACCATTTACATAACTTTGTTTTTGACCGGTCTAAATATATTGTTACGAATACGTAGTTGTGTGTTGCAGCTTATCTGTGTTAGTGTCTGTGTTTTAGTATGTGAAGTCTCTCTAGAAATAAATAGATTTTGGCTACGTATAAAAGAAAAAACTTATGAAAGATTGACGAAGAAAGTATATGTTGCAAGAATAGATGGATGTCGTGGTAGATGAAGACCGAGAAAAGTATGGGTGGATCAAATTTCTAAAATAGCGAATGAATGGGATATCCAGAGTCATAATAAAAGGAGGACTTGTGTAAAAAAGTTAATGACTCTGGATGAAATGAAAGAAGTATGCAAGGACAAGAAGAAGTGGCGGCTAATCTGCAATGTTGATTTGTTTTGTAATGTTGGTTTATAATTTTTGTGTTTTTTTATACCTAAATGTTATTTATTATTCCTATTCCTTGACTTATAGGTTGGTATGAGGCTGACCACCCATACTGTTAAAAATGGTTCACTTTGCCGATGTCACCCCTGTGCCAGGGAAGGTCGGCAAAAGTTGTAGGGCTTGTGTTCATTTGAGGTTTGGATTTTATTTGTCAGTACACATTCAGCATTTGTAAGCGCGAACTACACGTGTTGGTTTGTGGGCATACATCTGAGAGCTTTAAATGAATATATCCTTGCCACTTAGATTATAGATATTATTATAGATAACGATTTGTATTGTTTGCGATTGTGTGAGTGCCTGCTTGGATGTTCTAGTAAAGTTCCGCAAGAAACAATTCTCAAATATTCGAGAATGATCTTTATTCTCAGTATAAAATAAGGGCCAAAGCTCTCTGTAGGGTTGAAATTCACGAGCTGACAAAGCGGTGTAATTTAAATGGTTGATTAAAGAAAGAAAAAGAAACAGACTGAGGACGTGCCAAAGAGCTTTTAAAAGGAGGATGCTGGGAATCAGCCTCAGAGACAGGGTTCCAAACCAGGAGATCCGTAGACGCACTGGTGTCACTGATGTCATACAGCAAATAACATGGGTTTCTTAGATCTAATCTAATCTAATCCAAGCTGCAAAGATATATATCATTTAAGTTTTATATTAAATGCATTCCCACAAGCAGATATGTATAATTTCGCGCTAACACATGCCGCATGTGGACCTACAATATAAAAACCCAATCTCAAATGAACATAAGCCTTGCAACTCTTGCCGTCCTTCCCTGAAACAGAGGTGACATTGGCAAAGTGAACCAATTTTTACATTATGGGTGGTCAGCCGCATAACAACCTATAAGTCAAGGAACTTAGATAAATGCACTTTTCCCTATTTTCGACCAAAGTGTGAAACTCCTGTCGTTTAGAACATTTTCATGAGTACTTTATAATTATTTTACTTACTGTGAAAAGATACAACCAATAAAATATTTTATCCACAATTTCTCAAATCAGCGAATCAGCACTTATTCAGTTTTACCTTTAACTGTAACTGTAACTCCGTCGCCATTCCGCTAGGGGTGGCCAGAGCCTCTGCAGAGCTGCCTCCATTTTTTCCTATCCTTACATACCTCTTTCAATTCATTCATGTGCATCACATTTTTCATGCATTTTCTTCTTTTACGCTCACTTTGTATATCCCATTCTTTCACAATCTCCACAATCTGATCACTGCATACATTTCTCGGTCGTCCCTTTTCTCTTTTCCTTTCACACTCTCTTTGTATACATACTTTGTCAATCTATCATCATTCATTCTTTCCACATGCCCAAACCATCTCATCACATTCTTTTGTACCTTAACTTTCACATCCTCTTTCAAATTACATTATTGTTTTACCCATTCATTCTTAACTCTATCCCTCAGAGTTTTTCCTGTCATCTTATTCCTGTCTCCTGTATCCTGTCATAATTTGGCGGTATTATTCAAATGACTTTGAAAATGTGTCTCTTCTTTGTCTCATATACATGTTTAAAGTATGTGTGTGTGTTAGGAAGTGAATATCACTAAACTGGTCCATCTGACATTTGTCCACATTTCTCTCTCTTCTTTCCCTGACCTTTAACTGCATCACCAAACGAAATTCCTCCATTGTCCCGCTAGCAACTTCAACACACAAGCGCAACCACCATTCAGTGTGACAAACCATAGGCGTAACGCAAACATTGTGTAAGTTCGCGCTTACAAATGCTGCATCCGTCTAATCTAATCTAAGCTGCGAAGATATATATCTTATAAGATTTATATTAATTGCATTCCCACAAGCAGATATGTATAATTTCGCGCTAACACATGCCGCATGTGGACCTACAATATAAAAACCCAATCTCAAATAAACATCAGCCCTGCAACTCTTGCCGTCCTTCCCTGAAACAGGGGTGACATTGGCAAAGTGAACCAATTTTTTTACAGTATGGATGGTCAGCCGCATACCAACCTATAAGTCAAGGAACATCCATGACAAATTACATTTTTTTAAATCAATAAATAATAATATATACATGGACATTAAAGAAAAGCAAATCATAAAACCAATTTCACTTTAACAAACCCTAGCCGCCAGCATTACAGATCAACCGCCATTTCTTTCTATCCTTACATACTTCTTTCATTTCCTCCAGAGTCATAACCTTCTTCACACAAGCTCTTCTTTTATTATGACTCTGGATATTCCATTCATTCGCAATTTCGGATATTTGGTCCATCCATACCTTTCTCGGTCTTCCTCTACCACGACATCCATCTATTCTACCAACATATACTTTCTTCGTCAGTCTGTACTTACAAATTAAAATCCAAACCTCAAATGAGCTCCCGTCAACTCTTGTCGACCTTCCCTGAAACATTTTTTTACATTATGGGGGATAAGCCTCATACAAACCTACAAGTCAACAAACAATCTAATAGAAAATATTAGTTTGCCTGTTCCCTAGCAAACCGGGCCTTGTGACGTCAGATTATTTTGCTTGTTGAATTTGTGTCGAGTCCACTGGAGATTATATTGTTACGAAATTAGGGTTCAATTGTCTTTCCAAATTAAAAATACACAGGTCTCCTTTAAAACTTATTTATTTTACACTGTTACAAAATTTATTTTCACACTACTTTCTCGATTATTCCGTTGGTTTCGGTTCACTGATCAGATGGCTTCGATGTGTTTGTTTGTCGCTATGATACTGGCCCGCACTGCAGGCCATTCGCACCTTTATACTCTTCAGAGCAGTATGATCCAGAACTAAAGTCGCCAGACGGTTCCAGAGTAATTATTACTTCTCGACGCTTCACGTACTACCTAGAGATACAACCAAAATCCTACCTACAAATGTAATACAGAATTCCTATAATTATAACAAGTACTTAGCCTAGAGAATTCTACACTTATACACAATTATCGATCCTACCTACCTATACCTATGAGGACTCTTATAACTATAACTACCCATACTTATTTCAATATTTATATTTACATAACAATATATTTTAAAAACGTAATCAAGCAATATAGCTACAATTTCAAGGATAAATATTTTTTTAATGAAACTTGTCGGTAAAAATAAAAACTGATGTTGTTTTTATAATATTGCATTCACTCGTAGTATGAGATCACATTTTGTTTATGGTTGATTCACACTTATGGTACATAGACATCTGATGAGGCTTAAGCAACATAGACCGGTCCGTAGTCTAGTGGCTAACGCTTGGGATTCATAATAATTGAAAGGTCATGGGTTCTTTAAAAAAAAAGTATTCATTTTCAAAATATCACCAAAAATGGCGGTTGATCTGTAATGTTGGCGGCTATAATCTATAATCTAAGTTGCAGGGATATATTCATTCAAAGCTCTCAGATGTATGCCCACAAACAAACACGTGTAGTTCGCGCTTACAAATGCTGATTGTGTACTTACAAATAAAATCCAAACCTCAAATGAATATAAGCCCTGCAACTCTTGCCGGCATTCCCTGAAACAGGGGTGACATTGGCAAAGTGAAGGGGTGAATTGGAAAGTGAAAAAAGGCTAGGGTTTGTTAAATTGGAATTTGTTTTCTGTTTGTTGTCCATTGATATTATTATTTATTGATTAATAAAATGTAATTTGTCGTGTATGTTCCTTGACTTAAAGGTTGATATGCGGCTGACCACCCATGCTGTAAAAATGGTTCACCTTGGCAATGTCACCCCTGTTTCAGGGAAGGACGGCAAGAGTTACAGGGTGTATGTCCGTTTGAGATTTGGTTTTTATGTTGTAGGTTCACATGAGGCATGTGCAAGCTCGAACTTGTACGTGTCTGGTTGTGGGAATGCATGTTATGTGAATCTCCAATGTAACATATCTTTACAACTTAGATTAGACTAGATTAGACCACCTAGAAGTTAAACTGAATAAGTGCTGATTCACTGATTCGATAAATCGTGGATAAAACATTTTATTCTGTGTAACTTCTCATAGTAAGTGAACTAATTATAAGGAAGTGCTCATGACAAACTTCTAAACTACAGGATTATCACAGTTTTTTAGTGTTTTCTCTCGTAGAAAATTGGAAATAAGGTACATTTATCTGAGAAACCCATGTTAGCTTAATACGTCAGTTATTCAGTTTTACCTTTGAGAATGAGTTTTTGTTTTTGACGTATCGTTGAACTCTTTTACGCTTAGTCAATGATTGATAAGTAAGTTTGAGAAATTATGTGAACGAGACCGGTCCGTAGGCCCGTGGTTACACTTCGGACTCGTTAATGGAAGGATGTGGGTTCGAATCCCGGCGGAGCACAACAAATCGCACGTTTAATAATAAAGAGCAATAACTCAAAAAACAAGAATGTTGGGAAATCATGTTTAAAGTTCAGACATCCAGTACAACTTGTATGGGATGAAAAAGGCGGCTGATGTTTTATCTCGGTCATATTCGTCCAAATTGAACGGCTGTCGCATTCTACCTATTCTTCTCGCATTTTTCTTGCGTTTTATTAAAAAATCTCGATTTTCCCAATTTTCGAGTTATTTCTCTTTATTTTTAAGCGTGCAAAATGTACCTTTTTTTTGTATTATATTGTATTCTGCCGCTATTCCTCTAGGGGTGGCTGGTACCTCCATACAATTGCCTCCACTGGACTCTGTCCCTGCATACCTCTTTCATCTCATCTAATTTCATCACTCTTTTCATGTATGCTCTTCTCTTGTTTACACTCTGTAAATTCCATTCATTCGTAATCTCAAATATCTGATTAATCCATTCTTTCCTAGGTCTTCCCCTTCCAAGCTTAACTATTACATTCTCTTTATACACTTTTTTAGTCAGTCGGTTACCATTTATATTTTCAAATGTGCTCTTTGTTGAGTTGAAAAAATCACACACCTTAACCAAAGACCGGTCACCAAAGTTTCATCCAACCTTACAGCAACTGGGTCTTGCTTGAGAATTGACGATTAGTAACAACGACTAAGCTCGTAAAAGTCCGGTCGATGGCTCAGTTGGTAGAATGCTTGCATTCCATGCTGATAGAAAGAGTACGATCTCCGTTACGATATTAGTTTGGAGAGCGTGCATTTGCAGTTGCTGATCCTCTGGCCTGGAACCACCTGCCACATCATGTGAGAGAGCTAGAGGACCATGGAAAGTTCCGGAATGCATTAAAGACAAGCAAATTTCTGGCATCATAATTATGTACAAGCGCCCCTGGAGTGACTACATCACGAAACGGCGCTATAAAGAAATCATCATCATCATCTCCACCCAGGGTGTCAGAAATGATTTTACGTTTCGGTCTTTATTTCAAACGGAAAATCAAAACACCCGCAAGGCTTACTCATCCTTCACAAGAAATGAGACCTAGATCCATTGGAAGCTGGAAAAACCTCACTTCCACTACCTTGACGACACAATATTGTCTATGGGGCCGTCCATAAATTACGTGACCCCTCCCCCCCCCACCCTATAATCATCCTATGGTCATTATCAAATAATAATTAATAGTGTTATATTACTTACATAATATTTTGTATATTTTGTAGAAATTGGTATTTACAAGAACGACGTCACTTTTGGTACTCGTACATCATTTGCCATCATCCGCAGACCAGACTCCCCCCCCCCCCTTAATGCGAATGACGTAATATATGGACAGCCCCTATGCCGATTCACGAGTGGACCTCATTACAATTGTAGAAAATAATGACTTAATTATTTTGATTCTTAGTTTTGCAACTTAGATTATGGATGAATAATATGCATGATATCATAAGGGAATGTGGGAACCAGCCTGCCTCAAGTCCGCCTTTTCGAAACGTGAACTGCAGACAACGCTGACCTTCAATACAAACACACGAGCAAGCGCGAACGGCGCTTCCTAGTCTGCGAGCGAGTGTCGACAAATCATAATGATTATTGTGCCGAGTGCTTTATTCAAATTTTAAATTTGTAATCAATTCCATAACCGGTCCGCAGTCTACGGGTTAACGCTGCGGACTCGTAAATCGAAGGCTGTTGGTTCGAATCCCGGCGGAGCACAAAAATATACGATATATATTTTCAAATTTGCTCTTCGCTGGGTTGAAAAATTCATAAACCTTTACCAAAGACCGGTCATCAAAAGATCCATCCAGCCTTACAGCAACTTGGTATTGCTTGAGAAGTGACGCTTCCTACAGCGACGACCAAGCTCGCAGAGGGCTCTTGAGGTGTGATACACACAAAAACACGTAAAAGCATAATGTATGAAATATACAACGGACACCCTAGTGACTAATTTAACTTTAAACATTTTTTTTCGATTTACACTCTCGACGTTCCTTGACTGATAGTTCGGTATGAGGCTGACCCCCCTAGCTGTAAAAATCAGTTCACTTTTGCCAATGCCCCCCCGGTTTCAGGGAAAGGCATCAGGTGTTGCAAGGCTTATATTCATATGAGGTTTTGATTAATATTTGTATGTACACTTGCAGAATATGAGGCGGGAACCTGCATGTGCCTGTCTGTCGGCATGCATTAAATATGAGCCCTAAATGTTAACATATCTTTGCAGCTTAGATTATAGATTATATACTTAGCAACTGTTTGTTTTATATATTGGTAATTGTAATTAATTATTTGTGTTCCTTGACTTATTGGTTGGTATAAGGCTGACCATCCATAATGTAAAAAATGGTTCACTTTGCCAATGTCACCCCTGTGTCAGAGAAGGTCGGCAAAAGTTGCAGGGCTTATGTTCATTTAAGGTTTGGATTTTAATTTGTAAGTTAACATGCAGCATTTGTCAGCTCGAACTTACACGTGTCTGTTTGTGGGAATTCATTTAACATGAATCTTAAATGCAACATATATTTGCAACTTAGATTATAGATTATAGAATGCAAGTTTGAATGAAAAAAGAGCAAGGGTTCGTAACTGATGTACCTATACGTGTGTGCTAAGGAGAATTCATTTAACATGAATCTTAAATGCAACATATCTTTGCAATTTAGATTATAGTGTTACGATTTTAGGGTTCCAAAAGTCTTTCAATTAAAAATACTGGTCTTCTTATACAGTTGTTTATTTTACACTTTTAATAATTTATCTTCACAAAGATAGTCTCGATTATTCCATTACACTTGGTTTCTGTTCACTGGTTAAGTTGGTTCAATGTAGTTGTAAAGCTCGTAGGATACTGGCTCTGCAAGCAACTTGCACCCTTTTTATACCCTTCAAAACAGTACAATCTAGATCTATATTCGCTAGACAGTTCCAGAAAGGCGTAGTAATCATTATTTCTCGATGCTTCAAAATTTTATTCAATGATTCCTACCCACACATACTGGCTCTGCAAGCAACTTGCACCCTTTTTATACTCTTCAAAACAGTACAATCTAGATCTATATTTGCTAGACAGTTCCAGAAAGGCGAAATAATCATTATTTCTCGATGCTTCAAGTATTTTATTCAATGATTCCTACCCACACATATTTATGAGGATTCTTATTGCACAGATATAGCTAATACCTATTCTAATATTTACATATATAGATTATAGATATAGGGGAGTTGATAATGTTATAGACTCAGTAAATTGTTATCAGTAACAGCTCCATGATAGATTTATTGTCGCAAAGTAAAAGGGCATAAAAGTCTATTAGTTGGATTATTGTTATTGTTAGACATGGCAACACTATCAACTGGAGAATCAGCACACTTTGTTTCTATAATAAATTAGCGGAACACAACAGACCAGCAACATTGTTTTGATGTGCAAATATACCTCCCTATTCGTATTTTAATAAAAATATACGCACATCGAAACAAAAACATAAACCGCTATTTTTCCCACATTTTTCTTAATCGAAAGTAAATTGTTTTTTTTTAAATGGACTGAATGTGGAAATTGTACATAAAACGCAATTAAATAAGAATGATTTATTTGGTGATTGTTGTTTTTGTGTGTATCAAACCTCAAGAGCCCTCTGCGAGCTTGGTCGTCGCTGTAGAAAGCGCCAATAGGGTAATTGCAGTGGTGGGGAAAATGGTTTAAAATACTATGGTTGTGTAGAGTACATTTCAAGGATCACAACCATATATTTTTTATATAGTACAAATAAAGATTTCTGTGATAATTTTCAAAAATAAAATGTCGAGAATTTGAATCCCGCCAAAACGCATTGGGACCGAAGAAACACGCTGTGACGTCAAAATTACGTAGATGGATCCGTCGATCTTAGAAGACCTAACGGTACACTCCATACATCGTGAAATCCATTGACGTCACATCCGCCTAAATAAAAAAGTGAGCTGTTTTAGCGGAAATCGAAAATGGGCGAATTTTACAGCGCTGTAATTTAAAAACTAAGCCAGATATAATTTTTTTAAAAACGCAGATGCATTTTTTATAAGGTAGTCTATCATTGTATGAAACAAAAAAAGTATGTGAAATTACCCTATTCTCAAGCAAGACCCAGTTGCTGTAAGGTTGGTAAAGGTGTACCAATTTTATACCAAGCAAAGAGCACATTTGACAGTATAATTTTTTTTTTGTTCTCCGCCGGGATTCGAACCCACAACCTTCCATTTACGAGTCCGAAGTGTTACCACTGGACTACGGACCGGTCCAATGTTTTCAATGGCAATGTTTTCTACATAGAGATTTCCTTGCCTTATAGGTTGGTAAGAGGCTGACCACCCATCCTGTAAGAAATGGTTCACTTTGCCTATGTCACCCTAGTTTCAAGGAAGGCCGGCAAAAGTTTCAGGGCTTACGTTCTCTTGAGAGATTTTGATTTTAATTTGTAAGTACACATGCAGCATTTGTAATCTTGTCTGTCTGCATTTACTATGAATTGTAAATGTTAATATATCTTTGCAACTTAGATTATAGATTATATAAATAGAAATTAGATATTTTTCATTTGCTCGATGAAACCATCACTTCATTATTTTTATTCGACAAAAAGTTGACGTTAACCGAAACATTCAACTATTGAGGTTTCTTAGTAATTTATCGATATTCAGATACAAACAATAATCCTGGTACTAACAGCGTCCGGATAGGCGTAAGCCTAGTTTAATTGATATTGCAGAGATAGTCCTCCAATAACTCGACGCTTTTCAATACAAACTTATAATAGTGTATGCAAACTAGAACACTCTCGAGAGGCGCTGCTCAAGTCTTTATATAAATTTTGAGTGAAACTCTATGGTATTTGAAATGGCGGCTTCCACGTACCTCCGTGCAAGCCTTAGGGCTCCGCAAATGTCATTTGTGCAGTTAATTTTGCAAAATTTGCATACTGAGCGAGACAATGCATATCTAGTACCCTCTAGAAGCGATCACACATGCATTTCACTCTTGCATTTATCCATTTTTGTTCAAAAGTTACACTGTTTTGCTTTTACATTTTTTGTGATCAATATATATTTTTTCATAATTATAAAATTCATGGTTTTTATAAACCTATCGGTGTTTTTATATATATATTTCTTTTTGAATCTGTGTTCCCACCCAAATTTAATCCTGTTTTATTCAAAACCAATTTCAATTACCGTTTTCTTTCAGTGTATCAAATCTATACAACACTACGCAGCTAGCAACCCTGCTACAAGTGATCCACACCTAGAGGCACTCAAACAAGTATTGTAGACAACGAAAGATGAAAATGCATGAAAAAGGTGATGGATATGAATGAATTGAAAGAGGTATGTAAGGATAGGAAAAAATGGAGGCAGCTCTACAGAGGATCTGGTCACCCCTAGCGAAATGGTGACAGAGTTACAGTTACAGTTACAGTAGACGTCAAGATTTTTGAAATCTGGAATGTTTTGCGCATGTTCCTTGACTTATAGGTTGGTATGCTGCTGACCACCCATACTGTAAAAAAAATGGTTCACTTTGCCAATGTCACCCCTGTTTCAGGGAAGGTCGGCAAGAGTTGCAGGGCTTATGTTCATTTAAAATTGGGTTTTTATATTGTAGGCCCACATGCGGCATGTGTTAGCGCGAAATTATACATGTCTGCTTGTGTGGAATGCATTTAATATAAATCTTAAATGATATATATCTTTGCAGCTAAGATTAGATTAGATTTGCGCACAAGATACCTAACAAAAATTTTCAAGATTTTATTTCAGGGTTGCTCTTCTTAGAAAACATGTTTTAATATATGTTTGATTAAACCTTGCCGTTAATGTGATTTTTGGGTATGAAATAAACTTCTAAAAAAGATAATCATTTCTGGTACTCTTTGTGGGTGTCGAACCATATATATCTGCCTTTGAACGAAACCATTCTACCAACTAATCTATCGACCGGACTTGCCATTTATGCATTTCCATCACTCATTTTTTAATCATTCCCTGTACACATGCAAAAATGGCATTCAAGAATGATCGCGTGCTGTGGATATAGCACTCCTATGGGAAAACAATAAACGATTCTAGCTTTCCCTATAAAAGATTAATTCTCATCTGATATCTCTATAATCTAAGTTGCGAAGATTTATTAGTGTTTGGGGCTCACTCTGCATGCACATACAAACTTAAGGGTGCATCTATAAATAATATCGACAGTCAAAAAAGGAAGTAGAAAGAATGCCGCTCTTTCTAATGCGCTAACTCCCATAGCTCTACTATAGTTTTTTTTGTTGTTTATCAATTATTTCCAAGCAAACAACTGCGTTTTAGAAGTATGGTTTTGGTGTAACCGACAAGATTTTGCCCTTTTTTGTCCTAAAGGCGCTTGTGACATAAAAAAATCGTTAAACCACATTAATAGGAATGCCAATAAATGCCTTTATTTTTTTTATTTTAGAGCTGTTTTAATTTTAACGATATGATAAAGAATAAAAAAGTTATGCAATTTTTCTGCAATCTCAAACTTTAAACTGCTCTCCTGAACAATTTTGTTTTGTTCGCTTATGCCCTTTTGCCTTTTAACCGTCGATATGTCAACTAAAATTAAAAAAAAACTGTTAACTTATATGCAATCTCGCTTATCTGATCAATCAGTTCTTTCCTCGGTCTTCTCATTCCACACTTACCGTTGGCTTATTTGGTCATTGTTACGAATATGCAGGATATTGGTAGTTGTGTCTGTGTTGGTTTGATACTCGTAATTAATTAGTGTAATAATAAGTCACTCTAGAAATAAATATCCGCTTATGTATATAATTTGTATTAGTTCGAGATTAATTAAGTGTTGAATCGAATGTTCTGGTAAAATCCAGTAAGGTGGTATGTAACGATTCTCCATGTTTCGAGAATCTAAATCTAAGCTGCAAAGATATGTATCATTTGAGATTCATATTAAATGCATTCTCACAAGCAGACACGCATAATTTCGCGCTCATACATGCCGCATGTGGACCTACAGTATAAAAAACCCAATCTCAAATGAACATAAGCCCTGCAACTCTTGCCGACCTTCCCTGAAACAGGGGTGGCATTGGCAAAGTGAACATTTTTTCACAGTATGGGTGGTCAGCCGCATACCAACCTATCAGTCAAGGAATACAAGCAATCAATACATTCAAATATATAAAACAAATAAACTCTAAACAATTAAACAGTAAAAAATTTAAAAACTACAAAACATATTTACAGATCATTACAGATCAACCGCCATTTCTTTCGATCCTTGCATACTTTTTTCATGATGCTAAACAATGTATCAAGAAGAATGTAAGCATGTGGTATTTTTTCTCATGCTAAAAAAAGATGCAAAAATAAGAAATGAAATTTCGCTGTCACACCGTACATAAATTCAGCGATGTTAACTCAATTTTCTGGTCGTATTTTATTTAGTGAGTTTGTTCTTGCGCCTTGGCAGGGTGAGTTTTTTCCCAGGATATCTGCGGTGAATTTACGTCAAAGCCTTACAGACTCTAGATAACACAGACTGTGCTGGGACTAAACAAATAACGTGCCCCTATAGCCAGCTTTAGTATAAAAAAAACTATGTTTTAAGTTACTTTTTTTTTTTTTAATTAAATTGAAATTGGAACTGTTCCTCGACTTATAGGTTGGTATGCGGCTGACCACCCATGCTATATAAAAGGGATCACTTTGCCAATGTCACCCCTGTTTCAGGGAAGGACGGCAAGAGTTGCAGGGGGTATGTCCATTTGAGATTTGGTTTTTATGTTGTAGGTTTACATGAGGCATGTGCAAGCATGTCAGGCACGTGTCTGCTTGTGAGAATGCATGTAATGTAAATCTCCAATGTAACATATCTTTGCAACTTAGATTAGATTAGATTTGATAAGGAATCCTAAAAAGCTTCCGCATTGAAGCGTTTGAGATGTGTGTCTACCGAAAAATGCTTCGGATCTCTTGGCGTGATCGAGTCACCAATGAAGAAGTCCTCCGACGTATGCGCACCACAAAGGAACTCCTGCCAACCATTAAGTACTTCGGTCACATTATGAGAAATGAGAAATACCGCGTTCTCTATTCCGTCCGTAGTCCGTAGTGGCAACAATTCGGACTCGGAAATGGAAGGTTGTGGGTTCAAATCCCGGCGGAGCAAAAAAATACAATTTCTATTTTCAAATATGCTCTTCGCTGGATGAAAAATTCATATGCCTTTACCAAAGACCGGTCACTAAAGGTCCATCCAGCCTTATTGCAACTGGGTCTTACTTGGGAATCGGCACTTTCTACAGCAACGACCAAGCTTGCAGAGGGCTCTTCAGCTGTGATTCACACAAAAAAACACCACTCACCGCATAAATCATCCCAATATTTTATATTAAGCCAAAACCCAATGGATTTGAATACCTCAACGCACACGTATGTATCTTGCTATTTGAGTGAGTATTTTCTCCATGCCATGATTGAGTGTCCCTAATATCCTTTCAACGAGTGCCCCAGGCCCGCACCGGAAAGACCCGAGCTCCGAACAAAGATCTGCCGGCTCAGCGCGAGCCGCACACAGGGGCGGGGCATGACCGCAGCGTGAAAACTCAGGAGTAGTCAAAATACAAGTGTTATCTGGTTATTTTAATATCGACCTGTAAGCAATGTAACATAGAGTATATTTTTTAAATCCCCATTTCAAGTGAAGTGGTTGGATTTAGACCGGTCCCCTTACCTGTGAAAAGAAATAGGTTTAACTCGCCACATGCGACCCCTTCCGGGATAACGCGGCAAGAAGTTACACTATATGTGTAGCTTAGTAGTGGCAGTTGCGTAAGTGTTGCAACTGGACTACGGACCGGTCCGAATGTGATTGTGATTCTGAATTTTAAATTAAATTAATTTTAGTATTCATATTAAAGGTTATGACTCTGGATGAAATGAGAGAAGTATGTAAGGTTGAGCTCCTTTATCTAATGAGCTCCATTCATTAATCCCTCCCCCTCGCATGTCAGAAAGGGAAACTCCTTGTACGACTCTCATTCATCCCTTTGCAGTCGATCTCAAAACTATGAGTACTTGGCGTTTTCATGACTCATTCCTTTGCCAAACTGCCCGCTTATGGAATGGTCTACCAGTATCTGTGTTCCCTTCCCAATTTAATCCTGTTTTGTTCAAAACCAACATCAATCACCACTTCCTTGCAGCGCCTCACGACAGAAGCAAGAACTCAAGCAACACCTCTGCGGCACCCTTCCAGGGTGACATAGACCCCCAAGACTTTTAAGAATTGGGGAGCCTCCCGCACAGGATTCCTTAAAAAAAAAAAAGGACCGAAAAAAGTGGCGGCTGATCTGGAATGTAGGCGGCTAAGGCCAAGAATCAATTTTCATTTTTATAGATGTTTTGTAGATTTTCTAGTGTTTGTTTGTATAACTGGATGTAATTAATTGCTTGTATTCCTTGACTTATAGATTACTATGAGGCTGACCACCCATACTGCAAAAAATGGTTCATTTTGCCAATTTCACCCCTGTGTCAGGGAAGGTCGGTAAAAGTTATAGGGCTTATGTTCAATTTTGAGGTTTGGATTTTATTTGTAAGTACACATTCAGCATTTGTAAGCGCGAACTACACGTGTTCGTTTGTGGGCATACATTTAAAAACTTTTAATGAACATATCCTTGCAACTTAGATTATTATTATTTGAGGTTTGACCTGCCCTGCTATATATTTGTATCTGGTGCCCTGGCATGGTCGCATGGTTTCTGGCGCCGCGGGCCATGGCAGATGAGTTAATTATGGCCGCCCAGCAGAGGCGGGTCCGGGCAACGCTGTGGCGGGCTCGCGAACATTCCTCGGGCCCTGGGCGAGCGCTGGAGCAGCACCGTCACCAAATGCGGCCCTGGTATAGACCGCAACACACCACAGATGCCGAAACTATGCGACAACCTCTATTTTTTTCAGAAGTGAGCAGAACTCCGAAGAAGTAACACACAGAGGGGACGAAACGTCAGCTGAAGTCGTCTAAATGTCTTAAGAAGAAGTAAAAATAAGCAAAAACTATGAACCACGGTCAAAGCCCGGAAATACAAAGTCAAGCAACCTCTATTTTATTTTCCTCTTGCTAAAAATGGATAAAGTAAGATGGAGCAGATCCGGGAAAAGATTTTAGAGAGATCATATTTTGTCATCGTAGTCTATCCTTCATTTCCGTACATTAATGTTGGTAACAATATGCCTTTGCGTATCACAATTCTCAAGCCATTAAGACAACGCAACTAAGCAACACATATAGTGTAAAGTCTTGCCTGCATTCTCCCCAAATGTGTCGCATTTGGCGATTCGGGACCTATTTATTTTTACTGAAGTAAGAGCACCGTTCTCACTTCAAAGTTGCAGGGCTTATGTTCATTTGAAGTTTATATTTTAATTTTTAAGTACACATGAAGCATTTGTAAGCGCAAACTTACACGTGCCTGTTTGTGGGCATGCATTTAATATGAATATTAAATGTTTTTACATCTTTGCCTCTTTGATTATAGATAGTAGTGAAAATATCTACAAAAAAAGCACAATGAGATGGTTCGAACATCTTGAAAGAGTAGATGATGAGAAAGCTTACAGAGGAAATTTCAGAAAAAACGTGGAAGGGAAAGACTGAAGAAGGAATGGATAAACCAAGTAGGTGATATTGCGAAAGAATGGAACCTTCAGAGTGAGAAAAAGAGAAGAGTATTGTTATGTAAATATGAAATATAAACATTGAAATAAGTATGGGTAGTTATAGTTATAAGAATCCTCATAAGTATTGGTGGGTAGGATCGATAATTGTGTATAAGTGTAGAATTCTCTAGGCTAAGTAGGTATTTGTTATAATTATAGGAATTCTGTATTGTATTGGTGGGTAGGATTGATGGTTGTGTGTACATGGAGAAGTCTCTAGGTATTACGTGAAGCATCGAGAAATAATAATTACTATGCCTTTCTGGAACTGTCTAGCAACTATAGGTCTAGATTGTACTGCTTTAGAGAGTATAAAGGGTGCGAGTGGCCTGCAGGGCGAGCAGTATCATACGAGATTTACAAACACATAGAACTAACTTGATCAGTGAGCAGAAACCAAGTGGAATAGTCGAGAAAGCTTTGTGAAAATAAATTATGTAAAAGTGTAAAATAAACAACTGTATAAGAAGACCTGTGTATTTTAATTTGAAAGACTTTTGAACCCTAATTTCGTAACAGTATGTATGAGGAAAGTGATGAATGTTGAAGAGATGAAATAGATATGCAAGGACAGAAAAAAGTGAAGACGCATCTGCGGAGGCACTGACCACCCCTAGTAGAACGGTGTCAGGATACAGTAACAGTATAAAAAAAATGGTGAGTGGAATGTCTTTGTTTTGCAAAGATATAAACATTGACAATCTTTGCTGAGTACATTTCGCAACTCCCTAACCTCGGGCTGTAAGCTCGACCACCCCGTTCCTTGAAACGTCATAATTCTCACTGCCATATACTGAGGATGCAAGCGTTAGTATACAAAGCGAGTATACCTGAGGATATGCGGACCATCTGGTCGCAGGGACAGCAGCTTCCGGGTCAGATATCGTGCCTAATGTCAAACGGTCACGGTGGACATAAATATTATTCTTCTCCTCTATGGTTCTGATCCAACTCAATACCTGGGTAAATTGTTTGGTTTGGACCTTATTGTTCAGAGTCTGTTTAAAACGTCGCTTTCATCTAGATCACGAAGATGTGGTACGGGACATTACGTGCAAATAAATGACCAACATTCGGCTAATTTTTTTCCAACTTCAGGAGTTCCTCAAGGCTCTAATTTAGGCCCTCTAGCCTTCATTGTGTTCATTAACGACATTGCGGACAAGATCAAAAATAGTTCTTGTCTTCTTTACGCTGATGACATGAAAATTTATACAGAAATCAAGGATTTTCAAGACTGTATTAATTTACAGATGGATTTGAACTCTCTGCTGATGTGGTCCAATAATAATGGATTGAACTTCAACATTAGCAAGTGTTCTGTCATGTCATTCACAAGATCCGCTTGTCCCATAATCCATGAGTACAGTATTGGTGGGTCGATACTGGCTCGTGTCTTTTCATTTAGGGACCTGGGCGTAGTTTTTGATCCTGGTCTGAAGTTTACAGAACATATAACGCAGTTGACGACCAAATGCTACCAGTTATTGGGCTTTGTGATCAGAATTAGCAATAATTTTGAGTCACCGAGAGCTATGGTGGATGTCTTCAACTGTATTGTACGTTCTAAATTAGAGTACGCTGTCGAGGTTTGGGCCCCGTATCAGCGGAAGTATGTAGATCTTTTGGAGCAAATTCAAAAAAAGTTTTTGAGGTACCTCCTCATGAGAATACATGGGAATTATCCCAAGTTTATGCACCATGAGGAATTACTTGAGAAAACCAGCTCCAGGAGCCTGGAATCTCGGCGCAACGGTTCTCTTATGGTGCTTTGTTACAAGATCATTAACGGCTTAATTGACAGCCCCACCCTGTTAGAGAGTTTTGAGCTTTATGTGCCAGATGGCTGCGGCCGGGGAAGACGGCATGAACTTTTTCATGTACCGCTGTCCCGTACCGACGTCATGGCACAACATGCCTTAACTCGGAGTGTTACTCTGATTAATTCCGCTGACATAGACATTTTTTACATTAACTTAGAATCATTCAAAGATCTAGTTAAAGAGCTCCTCCCAGCTTGTTAATGACTGTGTGAGGGTGCACTGTAATAAGGGAAACCTGTTGTGCACAAAAAAAAAAAAAAAAAAAAAAAAAAAAAAAAAAAAAAAAAAAAAAAATTATATCTATAATCTAAGTTGCAAGGATATATTAACATTTAAAATTCATATAAAATGCATGCTCACAAACAGACAAGTATAAAGTGAGACCTACCCTAAGACAGGGGTGACATTGGCAAAATAAACAATTTTATATACCATGTGTTGGTATGCGGCTGACCACCCATGCTGTAAAAAATGGTTCACTTTGACAATGTCACCCCTGCTTCAGGGAAGGTCGGCAAGAGTTGCAGGGCTTATGTTCATTTGAGATTGGATTTTTTATATTGTAGGTCCACATGCGGCATGTGTAAGCTCAAAATTATGCGTGTCTGCTTGTGGGAATGCATTTAATATGAATCTCAAATGATACATATCTTTGCAGCTTAGATTTAGATTTAGATGTGTGGTCAGCCTCATACCAACCTATAAGTCAAGGAATATGTATTTGGTGTATTCCGATGGAAAATCGTCACTTATGCTTCCGCGCTTTTCGTGCCTCTTCTATCGAAGATCGTCGATCCTAATGGTTATTTTGAAATTGTATTCTGCGGCTCAAAACACGGACTTGGTGCTTTTGCCGAACCATTGTCGCAGGTTTTTCAGACACGATGTCCTTCGGCGTCCCTGAGATCTTCTCCCCTCAATCTTACCCTGTATGATAAGATTGAGAAGGTGGTATTTCTCATTTCTCATAACATGACCGAAGTACATCAGTTTTCTCTGCTTAATGGTTGGCAGGAGTTGCTTTGTGGTGCGCATACGTTGGAGGACTTCTTCATTGGTGGCCCAATCACGCCAAGAGATCCGAAGCATTTTTCGGTACACACACATCGCACGTTTAATAATAAAGAGCAATAACTCGAAAAACATGAATGTTGGGAAAACGCGTTTGAAGTTCAGACACCCAGTACAACTTGTATGGGATGAAAAAAGCGGCCGATGTTTTATCTCGGTCATATTCGTCCAAATTGAACGGCTGTCGCATTCTACCTATTCTTCTCGCATTGTTCTTGCGTTTTATTACAAAATCTCGATTTTCCCAATTTTCGAGTTATTTCTCTTTATTATTAAACGTGCGACATCTTGCACGCTTCAATTTGCTTCTCCAATTCCTGTGTGAACGTCGTGAACATCGTGTCCAGTGAAAACGACTGAATACGCGACGTTACTATCCATTGACGCGCGTTAAAAACGCTTCCCGTTTCACTAAGCGTAAAAACGCTATGACTAAGTTAAGCGTTACGTATTATACTCTTGCTAGAGTGAGTAGTAAATCCTAGCTTTCTCAGTCTGTGTTCACATACAGATTAACATCTATTCACTGTCACCATAAACACAACTTAAGCCCGCCACTAAAACAGCAAACGCTCAGCAATTAATATTAGTGTCGTGTGATTAACACTTTGGATAATGATGTAAATGTCAAACTGTTTTCAAATCTGCTCTTCGCTGGGTTGAAAAGTTCATAAAACCTTTACCAAAGACCGGTCACTTAAGGTCCATCCAGCTTTACAGCAACTGGGTCTTGCTTGAGTATTGGCGCCTCTGCGGCACTACAACAAGAGTGTCATAGACCCCATAGAGTCTCTGAAATCTAGTGAGTCTCCCGCACAGGATTTCTTAAAAAAAAAATAAGATTGTATAATTATTTTAAATCAGGGATATTTTAGATATCTGTAACCGAAACTAAAATGTAAAAAAGCTTCACATAAAGTGTAACTTCTTGCCTGCGTTATCCCCGAAGTGGTGATTGTGGTGATTTGGGACCTACTTATTTTTACAGGTATGACGGTCAACCTCACGCCAAACAAGAACTAAGTTGCCGCAATGTAAAATATGATCTAATAAATGACAGTTATAGAAGTATTTAATCATTAAAAACAACAATAGAAATATTTTTTAATGATTAGGATGTCCCTCGCATACGAAAGAACTCAAAAGCAACTTGAAAGTAACAAAACTGTGAAAGCTCTTCCGGCACAGATGTTCTAAATTTCACGTAACTAAGCTGCACTTATTATTCAACATCTTACCGCGTTGTCCTTCATTTATTATAGTTATTCATTGGCACCCACCTGTACCACCCATACTGTAAAAAATGGTTCACTTTGCAAATGTCACCCCTGTTTCAGGGAATGTCGGCAAGAGTTGAGGGGCTTATGTTCATTTGTGGTTTGGATTTTATTTGTAAGTACACAATCAGCATTTGTAAGCGCGAACTACACGTGTTTATTTGTGGGCATACATCTGAGAGCTTTGAATGAATATATCCTTGCAACTTAGATTATAGATTATAGATAGATTAATTTATTTTCACATATGGAGTTTCAGCCTTACGCCAACCATTTCGCATAATGCAAGGGTTTTGCAGCTCCCGAAAAGGCTAGTTCTCGTTTAATGTGAAACCTTAGTAAACCTTGCGCGGTATTTTCATTTTGGGTTTTAAAAAAACACAAAAATGGAACACTTGCAAGTGATCGAACCCTGTCTTTCTGGCATGGAACGCAAGCGCTCTACGATCTGAACTAATGTTCAATGGCGACCCAGGATGTCCAAGCGAGGAGTAGGGAGACCCCAAGTGAGGTGGCTGGACGACATCAAGGGAACTGCAGGCTGAGGATGGCTGAACACAGCAGCCGATATACAAACATGGAGAAGATTGGAGGAGGCCTGCGTCCAGGAGTGGACTGAGAAAGAGGAAGAAGAAGGTTCGTCGATTTTAAAGTGCCACGTTTGTGAATGTCCAAAAATCAAAACAAGGATATTAAATTAATTAACAAGACAGAATTATAGCGAATTTCAAACAAATGATTGGTGATCTGTCACAATTATTTTGACGTTTGTCAGCTGTCAAAAAAATAAAGGAAAAAAAATGTTGCCATATCGAAGTATTTGACGTTTGAAAAATGGCATTGTCTTGAATGAGTGCCATTGTTTTATGACTCATATAAATTTATATATATCAGACGCGTGCTTTTTGTAATGACAAATACATTCTAAAACGAATACATTGGTATCAGCGTTTTGAGGAATACAAATGGTTCACTTTGCCAATGTCACACCTATATCAGCTTTTATATTGTAGGTTCACATGTGTCATGTTTAAGCGCGAATTTATTTATAAGTAAATTTTCAAAATATTTTTGTGAAACACTGTGGAAATTCATTTTTAAAGATTGAATTTTTTTTTAAAAGAATTAAAAAAAAAAAATTAAAACTTTGTTTTATTCCACTCAAAAAGTGTGGAAACAAAATTTAAATAAAACAAAGTTTTAATTTTTTTAATTTTTTTATTCTTAATTTTAAAAAATATAATTAATCTTTATGTACACGTGTCTGTTTGTGGGCATGCATTTGATACGAGTTTTGAATGTTAATATATCTTTGCAACTTAGATTATACATTATAGACTTACTATTACTTCTACTATAGGACTACCCATATCATTGTACTTGCAGATCGTGTCCATCCTAAGGTTGTCTGTAAGATATCGCCATGTGCGATAAGACCGCCCTTTGTACATATGTCTCTTTTTGTTTATAATATTAATGTTATTTAGATTTTGTAGGGTTTGTGTATTCACACAGTGAAAATTCATTTTTTTTAAATAAAGCTATTTTTTGTTTAACGTAGTTTATTTTCACAATAATATTTAATATCTCGAGTACTTTCGACCTTCAATATTCAGGCCATTATCAAGAGTGATGTATAAAAAATTAAAATTATTAAGAACAAACCATAGATAAAAATTATATAAATTCAAATAAATAGGTAGGTATAGGTACAATAAATATGAACCTAATTAAAATTAAATACAACAGTCAAAAATTAAAAGAAAGAAAACATAAAATAATATATAATAATTAACATAAATTAATTCAAACATCTGAGGGTCAAAAAATAAATTAAATAAAATAAAATATTTAAAGCACAAATAAAATTATTGAGTCAACACAAAAAGACAAATAACAATAATTAATTTTTGACTGTTGTATTTAATTTAAATTAGGTTCATATTTATTGTACCTATACCTACCTATTTATTTGAATTTATATAATTTTGATCTATGGTTTGTTCTTAATAATTTTAATTTTTTATACATCACTCTTGATAATGGCCTGAATATTGAAGGTCGAAAGTACTCGAGATATTAAATATTATTGTGAAAATAAACTACGTTAAACAAAAAATAGCTTTATTTTAATGTTATTTATTTGTGGTGTACAATAAAATCTATTATTATAATTATTATAGACTCGTAGTTCGATATGTCTCACTTCCATACATCAACGATGAATAAAAAAGATTCCTACCTTCTGGTCTCCGAACCTCATCTGCCTCCTGGCGTTCCTGGCCACGTTGATACGGCAAAGGAACATCCTGGTGTCGTGCGGGGAACCCTGAGGAGCTGGTGTCGCAGGAGGCCCTTGAGGTGAGGACGCAGGCCTGCACAGCTCCGCCTGGACGCCAGCGTGGTCTTGCTTGTCGATAATGTCGTAAACGCTGTCGCCGTGGATCAGCAAGTCTTCCTGTAGAAGAAGAAGGAGAAGAATGAGTGTGTGCATTCACTAGAAGGCTCCAAACACGCACAAACTACTAATCCAGTAATAATAATATTAGGATGATTTATTTGGTGAGCGCTGTTTTTGTGTGTATCACACCTCAAGAGTTCTCTGCTAGCTTGGTCGTCGCTGTTGAAAGCGCAATTCTCAAGCAAGACCCAGTTGTTGGAAGGTTGAATGGACCTTTCAGTGAGCGGTCTTTGGTAAAGGTTTATAAATTTTTCAACCCAGCGCGAAGAGCACATTCGGAAATATAAATGGTATATTTGTTGTGCTCCGCCGGGATTCGAATCCACAACCTTCCATTTACGAGTCCAAAGTGTTGCCACTGGACTACGGACCGGTTCAAGAAATGCCAACAACACGCGGTGTACCTGAGCGGTCATCCATCCAAGTAGCATCCGCGCCCAATGTTGCTTAACTTCAGTGATCTGATGAGAACCGGTACTTTCAACATAGTGTCGTCGTTGATCCAACCGCTATTATAATTTTGCGAATGTGTAATTGTGTGTATGTGTGAGATGGTTTGTGTAAGTGTGTGTTATAAAATATGTGAAATATCTAGATATTAAGTACCTGAATGATTGTACTTTTATTTGTTCGATATTGTGGTATATTGTGGTGGAGTATTTCCTCAAATTTTCTAAATAGAGTATTCTGGCAAGTGTTCGGTAGGAAGAATAGCAAAGAACAAGCAATGGACGATGGATCTGAGAATGGCGGTACACAATGGCATATTGTTACCGACTTTGATGTATGGAAGTGAAGCATGGACAGTGAACGATAGCGAAGTAATTAAAGTATGTACGGTGGAAATGAAGCATTTAAGAAGCATAACAGGAAAAACTCTGAAGGATAGAGTTAGGAATGAATGGGTAAAAAAAGAATGTAATTTGAAGGAGGATGTGAAAGTTAAGGTACAAAAAAATGGGATGAGATGGTTTGGGCATGTGGAAAGAATGAATGATGATAGAGTGACAAAGCATATATACAGAGATAGTGTGAAAGGAAAAAGGGGTAAGGGACGACAAAAAAAGTATGGAGTGATCAGATTGAGGTGATTGTGAAAGAATGGGATTTATAAAGCGAGGGTAAAAGAAGAAAATGCATGAAAAAGGTGATGGATATGACTAAATTGAAAGAGGTATGTAAGGATGGGAAGAAATAGAGGCAGCTCTATCGAGGCTCTGGCCACCCCTAGCGGAATGGCAGTAACAGTTACAGTTACAGTCTGGCATGTGCCAGTCCCCAAATTTCGAGACATATAGTGTACTGTAGACAACACATATAGTGTAACTTCTTGCTACGTTTGCCAGAAGGGAAGGAAAGGGAAGGTGATTGGGACCTATTTATTTTTACAGGCCTTCATACGCCAACCACTTCAGTAAAAGGGAGGGCTTCCCAGTTCTCGCGGCGCGGCGGCTGGTATTAATTTCTTGTGAAAGCTGAGTGAACCTTGCCGATATTTTATTTTGGATTTGAAATAATCACCGAAACGGGAAATCATTTCCGACACCCTCGAACCTGAGCTCTCAGCATGAAATGCAAGCACTCTACCAACTGAGCTATCTACGAAAAAATTCAAATATTTCAAGAAATAATACGTGATGCATTAAATATTTTCAAAATCAAATTAATTTATCTAAAGTCATTATTAACATTTTTGATGCATTCTGTATTCAAGGTTGAAATGCCCAAAGACAGATCGTCCTCTCAGTGCTCGTTTGGCTTATCTACCATTTGATTTAAAGATGCCCTTTCAATGATATTGTCTTAAGAATCACATTCTTTACAATCTGAGCTAAGAAAAATACGTAAAACACGATAATGCAAGAGTTATTTTAATTTTTTTTTAAACCAATTTCCAGTTTTCATAAGACACATTGGTCCAGTACACGTACAAACATTATTCTTGTCCTTCTTCCCCAGCTTTTCTCATTCCACTCCTGGACAACACCTTCTCTCAGGGTCAGTCTCCCCTCCATTGACCCACGCCCTGTATATCCATCCCATCCGGGGATGTGTCACAGCACTCGCATGCAAAAGTTATGTGAGATACGAGTGGCAGAAGGCCCTCCCGAGAAGCTACACTTTCCCAAGTGTTTACACAAAGCAAAGCAAGCACTCCTGGACATAGGCCTCCTCCAATTCTGTCAGTCTCTGTCTATCGGCTGCTGTGTTCAGCCATCCTCTGCCTGCAGTTCCCTTGATGTCGTCCAGCCACCTCAGTTGGGGTCTCCCCACTCCCCGCTTGGACATCCTGGTTCACCACAGGAAGATCCTTTTCGTCATGGTCCTGCCTTGCGACGTGACCAGCCCCGTGCCACTTTAAGCACCATTTAAGGCCTCCTTACCCGTAAAAATAAACAGGTTCCAATCGCCACATGCGAAACCCTTCGGGGATATCTCTGGTAACATCGAACCATTTACTTTTAGAGTCATGGGCACGCCTCTGACCTAGAGGTTCTTGTTTTGTCGTGCCGTTGCTCTTACTTCACGGGAAGGCCTTCCGCCACTTAAGAAAATATATAGCTTTGTATGAGCGTCCATGTGCTATGGGTCCTTCTGACACATACATACAGGCGGGTACGAGGAGGGTTTGAGCATGTCATCAGCTTAGTTGCGTTGCTCATAGACCGGTCCGCAGTCTAGTGGTTAACACTTCTGACTCATAAATGGAAGGTCGTGGGCTTGAATCCTGGTGGAGTACAAAAAATGTTCCATTTACATTTTCAAATATGTACTTCGCTGAGTGAAAAATTCATATACCTTTATCAAAGACCGGTCACTAAAGGTTCATGCAGCCTTACAACAACTGGGTCTTGCTTGAGAATTGTCTCTTTCTATAGCGACGATCAAACTCGCACAGGGCTCTTGAGGTGGGATTCACACAAAAACTGCGATTACTAAATAAATCATCCTAACATCTATAATCTATCTTTAATCTAAGTTGCAAGGATATATTCATTCAAAGCTCTCAGATGTATGCCCACAAACAAACACGTGTAGTTCGCGCTTAAAAATGCTGATTGTGTACTTACAAATAAAATCCAAACCTCAAATGAACATAAGCCCTGCAACTCTTGCCGACCTTCCCTGAAACAGGGGTGACATTGGCAAAGTTAACCATTTTTTACAGTATGGGTGTCTAATCTAATCTAATCTAAGTTGCAAAGATATGTTACATTGGAGATTCACATTACATGCATTCTCACAACCAGACACGTACAAGTTCGCGCTTGCACATGCCTCATGTGAAACTACAACATAAAAACCAAATCTCAAATGGACATACACGCTGCAACTCTTGCCGTCCTTCCCTGAGACAGGGGTGACATTGGCAAAGTGAACCATTTTTACAGCACAGTGGTCAGCCTCATACCAACCTATAAGTCAAGGAAACATAATTATTATGATTACTGTTCAACTGTTGAAATGGACTTTCTAAGAAGTATGATTGGGAAAAAACGGAGTGACAGGGTGAGGAATGATTTTGTAAGAGAAGAATGTGGTGCAAGAGAAAGTGTGAAAGTGAAGATTAAAAGAAGTTTGTTAAGATGGTTTGGGCATATGGAGAGAATGAATGAGGAAAGACTGACGAAGAAAGTATATGTTGGTAGAATAGATGGATGTCGTGGTAGAGGAAGACCGAGAAAGGTATGGATGGACCAAATATCCGAAATTGCGAATGAATGGAATATCCAGAGTCATAATAAAAGAAGAGCTTGTATGAAGAAGGTTGACTCTGGAGGAAATGAAAGAAGTACGTAAGGATAGAAGAAAATGACGGTTAATCTGTGATGTTGGCGGCTGGGGTTTGTTGAAGTAAAAAAAAATTGGTTTTATGATTTAGTTTTTTATGTCTATGTATATATTGCTATTTATTGATTTAAAAAAAATGTAATTTGTCATGTATGTTCCTTGACTTATAGGTTGTTATGCGGCTGACCACCCATACTGTAAAAAAAATTGGTTCACTTTGCCAATGTCACCCCTGTTTCAGGGAAGGACGGCAAGAGTTGCAAGGCTTATGTTCATTTGAGATTGGGTTTTTATATTGTAGGTCCACATGCGGCATGTGTTAGCGCGAAATTATACATATCTGCTTGTGGGAATGCATTTAATATAAATCTTAAATGATATTTATAATTTGCAGCTTAGATTAGATTAGATTAGATGTAGATAAGACACACAAGCACTAAGGCGACGAGATGATGGTGATGCTGATGATGGCCTGCCCTTGATGTATGACGCGCCGCTCTCCGTGCATTCATGCTCGCTTCTAGATAATTACTGTGTCGGCTCATTATGACATTCAAAATATAAAAGACGGTAGCTAATAGAAAATTTGGATACATTTTTTTTGGGTAGGTACAGTGTGTACCAAAGACGTTCATAATTTTTTAGGAATATTGTTCGGAATTGTATCGAATAAGTCCGGTCGATAGCTCAGTTGGTAGAGTGCTTGCATTCCATGCCGTGAGCTCGGGTTCGAATCCCGCCGAGGATGTCAGAAATGATTTCCCATTTCGGTGTTTATTTCAAACCCCAAAAAATACCGGCAAGGTTTACTCAGCCTTCACAAGAAATGAGTACCAGCCCCCTCGGGAGCTGGGAAACCCCCACTTCAACTGAAGTAGTTGGCGTAAGGCCGGCCCCCTTGCCTGTAAAAATAAATAGGTTCAACTCGCCACATCGACCCCTTCGGGGATAACGCGGCAAGAAGTTACACTATATGTGTAGCTTAGTTGCGTTTGCGTTTGCGTTGCGTTCAACTTTTTCATATTCTTTTATTAATTATCTGTCTATAGTTGTGTAGGTACTCTCATTACATTTGAAAATTATAAGACATTTTTTTTGTGCTCCTCCGGAATTGGCACCAGAAAATTCACGACCTTTGGATTACGATACCGAAGCGTTAGCCACTAGAACGGCCCTATCATCATACTCTTTCGCCAAACTCACTCGTGATTTCAAAAATTATTCCTTGACCTTACTTAGTTACTTAGGTACTCAGGCTGACCAACCATACTGTAAAAAATGGTTCACTTTACCAATGTCACCCCGTTTCAGGGAAGGTCGGCAAAAGTTGCAGGTTTGATGTTCATTTGACGTTTTGATTTTAATTTGTTAGTACACACACATGCAGCATTTGTAATCGCGAAATTACACGTGTATGTTTGTACGCATGCATTTAATACTAATTTTAAGTGTTGTTATATCTTTGCAACTTAGATTATTATCGATTGACTTGTGAATTAAAACAGTGAAAGTTAATGACAACAAAAATGAAAGAAATTTTTCACAATAATTGATTATCAGTTATCTCAGAATCTTTATATTTCTCATTCTCAAAGGTCATCAATCATCTTGTCAAAATCAAGTTATTTTTTCATCTTCTTTCCCTTTGCATTAACCCATCATTTGGGGTCGGCCCTCCTTGTTCGAAGGCGCCAAACTTTTCTATCCTGGCTCATCTCTTCTGTCAGGTTTCTCTTTTGCATTTCTTTTTCAATATTAGCCCGCCATGTTGCCATTGGGCGGCTTCTGCCTCTTGGTCCTGTGGGAATGCTGAGGGCTTTTTGGAAAATATGTTCATTGTCTCTTCGCATCACATAGCCGAACCACCGGAATTGAGATCAAGTTATTTTTTTCAATATTCATAAAATTCTGTTAGTGTTTTTGGTCCACCCGCTACGGAATTAGACAGATTGTGATTTACCATTGAATGTCCTAAGTATTCCGCCGCATTGTCAGAGATGTACAGCAGCTTCCCGTTCTGTGTCATCATCATTAGGAAGCCGTTCAGCGCCTGCAATGAAACATTCCACATTAAAACTCTGCACATTAGAACATGGCACATTAGAACTCTGTACATTGAAATATGGCACTTTGGAAATGAAGACAATCACAAACAGCACAGAAGATACAGGATATCAGTTCAATTTGCAATAAAACATAATCTATCACGGTATAGCACATAGAAATTGTCACATCAGAACTCTTCACATTAAGTGGGAACCCTGGGGTCCCCCAGGGTTCCCACTTAGGTCCTCTTTTATTTAATGCATATGTATATGATATTGAGTGTTGTTTTCAACACGCGAAATGCTTGTTGTACGCTGATGATACAAAAGTGTATATGAGGATAGATAATTATCAGGACTGCCTAATGCTGCAAAGCGACCTTGATAGGCTCTCGCACTACTGTATCCTTAATGATTTATCTCTGAATGTAAATAAGTGTCAACAAATAACTTTCACTCGAAAGAAAATTCCCTTAACTTACAACTATCAGATTAATAATAATTATTTGAAGACCGTAACCGGAGTGAGGGACCTTGGAGTTTATATGGACGCTGGATTAATTTTCGATTCACATATCTTTTCCATCACTGAGAGGGCTTACAAAGTGCTAGGATTTGTCTTGAGAGCTTGCAGTGATTTTAAGGATTTGAATGCAGTTAAATCACCGTATTTTGCCTATGTTCGCAGTATTCTTGAATTTGCATCTCCTGTTTGGAACCCCATGTATGATACATATATACGTCGACTAGAAGGTATCCAGAACAAATTTCTTAAGCATCTAAACTTCAGGGCACATGTTTACTTTAATGATCATCGTGCTGCCGCTCATCATCATGGAATGATGCCAATGAAATCCCGTCGGATTCTCCTAGACATGAGTTTTTTATATGGGCTCATTCATGGCTATATTGATTCTAATTCTCTATGTGGGGGGATCACTTATCGTGTACCACACTCTAGACGCACTAGACTTGGTTCTCTATTATTTTCTAATACATATCATTCAAATTATGCTAAAAATTCAATAATGAACAGATTGCTCAGCACTTACAATGATAATTTTAACGATTTAGACATATTTTTATTATCAAAAGGTAAATTTCTCGACGGTGTGATTGCTGTTTTATCAAGGTAGCTCCCTTCTCATCCCTTTTATCATCCTTCCTCCTTTCCTCAAACATCCTTTCATCTCTCTGTGTATTTGCGCATATGTATATGTATTTCTCGTTTTTCTTAAACCTGTTCTCTGTTAGTTGTTTTTTTCTGATTATTTGTTGTTAGTTGGTTGTTTTCATGTGTTTTATTTTAAACCTTGTTATTTTGTATATTTTTTTCTCTTCGTATTGCTATTTGTAGATATGGATTGTTTGTATCTTTGAAATTTTTAAGTTAACGAAACCTGTTATTGGCCTTAAAATATTTTTCTTTTCATTCTTTTGCGAGTTTATGCTTTGTATGTGCTGTTGTGTTTCTTTAAAATAAATAAATAAAAAAAAAACTCTACCCATTAGAACTCTTCAAATTAAAACTCAGCACATTAAGACCTAACACAATCATAAACACCACGGATGATACAGGATATCAGTTCAATTTGCAATAAAACATAATCTATCACGGTATCAGTGACGAAGCGTGCCGGTTTCGGTTTTCCTTTTAAAATGATGGAACAAAGTAGTTAAAAAATATAGGCACAAAGTAAAAAAATACATTTTGTAGGGTTTGTGTATTCACACAGTGAAAATTCATTTTTTTAAAATAAAGCTATTTTTTGTTTAACGTAGTTTATTTTCACAATAATATTTAATATCTCGAGTACTTTCGACCTTCAATATTCAGGCCAACTCTTGATAATGGCCTGAATATTGAAGGTCGAAAGTACTCGAGATATTAAATATTATTGTGAAAATAAACTACGTTAAACAAAAAATAGCTTTATTTTAAAAAAATACATTTTAACCCAAAGAAACAATACGTATTTTTTCCCAATTGAAACCATGCAGTCTACTTTATTATCATTCATGCCTCATTTTAAACGGGAAACCGATGGATCCCGGCTTGTATGGCACCCTTCGCCACTGCACGGTATATCACATAGAAATTGCTCTATCAGAACGTGCCACATTAGAACTCTACCCATTAGAGCTCGGCATATCAAAACTCTGCGCATTCAAACCTGTCACATCAAAATTTTGTTCATTAAATCTCTCACATTAAAACATGGAAAATTAAAACTCGGCACATAAAAACTCTGCACATTAGAACCTAACACAATCGTTAACAACATGGAAGAAATGAGAAATCGGAACAAGCAACAATACAAAACGGTCCATCAGAACATGGCGCAGTAGAACTCATGTCGTTACAACTCAACACATTAGAACCCATTGTAATAAAATGTAGCATATTGTAATGCATCACCTAAGAATCAAGCACAAAGTGCAAATATGAACTCATGACATCAAAACCTGTCACATTGGAACTTCTCTCAAAAAAACTCAGCACATCACCACTCATCGCAATAAAACTAGGCATCAGAACTTGTCACACTAAAACTAAACATATTACAACTCTAAACTCATCACATTACAACTCACTCATCACAATAAAACTTGGCACATCAGAACTCCGGTTTGCGGGCCCAATGGAGTGGAACAGACTACCACCTAATGTGAGGAAGGCAGAAACTGTTGCTGTCTTTAAAGGAGCACTAAAGGCGCATCTTTACAAAAAATCTTATCCGTGATTTGAGAGGGCCCTTGAGGTGTGACACACACAAAAACGGCGCTCTTTTATTATGTGTACCTTATAAATAAATTATCCTTGTATATATATATATATATATAACTCATCACAATAAAACTAAGCACATCTGAACTTATCACAGTAAAACTCAGCACAACGAAACTCATCACAATAAAACTCGGCACATCAGAACTCATCAATATAAAACTAAGCACATCTGAACTTATCACAGTAAAACTCAGCACAACGAAACTCATCACAATAAAACTTGGCACATCAGAACTCATCACAATAAAACTAAGCACATCTGAACTTATCACAGTAAAACTCAGCACAACGAAACTCATCACTAAAGAAAACTCGTCACATCAAAACTTAGCACAATAAAACACTGCACTTGCAGACAGAGACTATAATCAAGCATTAATCGCCTTTACTGGTAATGTTTTACATTAACATACATGTCAAAGGAAAATACAGGAAGCTTAAAAACACATTCACACTTACAGTGAAAAGTGAAAATAAAGAGATAGGTGAACGCTTTCAGGTGTTAAGTTTGCATTTTATGTAAAATTTGCCGATTTGTGAAATTGTTAACAACAAAGTTAATTGAATTGTTAGAAAGATACTAAATTCACATTTCGTCCCTTTAGTGCTTGTTTGGCTTATCTGCCATTCGATTCAAAGCTGACTTTTCAATGACATTTTCTTAAAAATTACATTCTACACAATCTGAGCTAAGAAAAAAACGTTATACACGATTATTTGAGAGTTGTTTTTAATATTTTCAAAGTAAATTTCCAGTTTTCATTAGACACATTGGTCCAGTACACATACAAGCATTGCTCATGTGAAATTACCTCTGTTGGACATAAGACAAACAAGCACTAAGGATACGACATGCATATAGGGCAGATACGAGGAGAGGTTGAGCAGACTACGGTTCGTAAAATCGGTTTGACGGTATTTTTGTACTCACAAAGAATTATTGTATAAAATTTAATAATTTAGTGAATGTATTTTAGTAACGCACTGTACACACAGTACTTGCCGGTAAAAAACAAACTTCTCTCTCTGACTTTATTTGTTCTTGCGCTACCGTTGTCTGTGACGCCTTCCACACACCATTGCTAAACATTCATCATGCTTGCGTGATATAATTTGTGACATTCTTTCATGCGTGCCACAACCTTACAATCTTTGAACATTATATAAGTAGAGTTGCTTTTCGGGATCTCTTGCCCGCGGTCTTATTGGAGCTGAAACATCCGGACGTTTTGTCTATATCTGCGATGGGCTTCTTCAGGGCGATGATGATGTAATATGATTATGATGAAATTGTTTTTAAGGGAGGGGTAATGTTACGAATATGCAATATATAAGTGGTTGTGTTTCGTTTGTCTGTGTTAGTTTTATAGTAAGACCATGAAATTTTTAGGAAATCGGTAGAAGGTTATAATTATTTGTACTTGTTCAAGATTAATTAAGTGTTAAATCGAATATTCTGGTGAAATCCAGCAAGGTTATCGGTTATCGGTTATCCATGTTTCGAGAATGCTCCTAAAAATCTGTATAAATTAGGACCAAAATCCCCAGGAGAGACGGATATAAATCAACCGTCGTTATGTTCAAATGTTAAAACAATGTCGGAACCGAAAATGACAAAACAAATACGGTAAAATAAATTAACCGCAGTTTGATTAAATAGAACCTGCTAAAAACCTAGCAATGTCATCACAAACCTTTATAATACTTTCATCAACATGTTCCATTTGTATCCATCAGTATGTTATACCACGGCAACACGTCGCTTTAGTGCTTGTTTGTCTTATATCTTTTACAGTTGAGATGAGATGAAAGAAGTATGCATGGACAGAGTCAAGTGGAGGCACTTGTGTGGAGGTACCGGCCACACCTAAAGGAATGGCGGCAGGATACAAGACAAGGTAATTTCACGTGAGCAATAATATATGTACTGAATCACTGTGTCTTATGAACGCTTCAGTCACCAATGAAGAAGTCCTTCAACGAATGCGAACTACAAAGGTGCTCCTGCCTACCATTAAGCAGAGAAAGCTAATGTTCTTCGGTCACATTATGAGAAATGAGAAATACCGTCTCCTTCATCTTATCATTCAAGGTAAGATTGAGGGGAGAAGATCTCAGGGACGCCGAAGGGCATCGTGGCTGAAGTACCTGCGACAGTGGTTCGGCAGAAGCCCCAAGTCCTTGTTTCGAGCCGCAGCATTAAAAAAACAAAATAGCTACGATGATCGCCGATCTTAGTTAGAAGTGGCACAAGAAGAAGAAGAAGAAGAACGCTGGAAATTAATTTTTACAATATTAAAAACTGCTATCAAATTATCGTGTTTTAAGTTGTTTTCTTAGCTCAGATTGTGTAAAATGTGATTTTTAACACAATTTTATTTCAAGGTCATCTTTGAATCAAACATGCAAGAATGCTGAATGTTGCATGTAGCGCGGTCGTGTGTGCGCGGACGGCCTTTTTGAAGAACAAATCTCCTACAATATGAATTATAATTTAGCTTAATGGTCGCGGGCTGCGGTTTTAACTCATCAACCTGGGTTCGAATGCCGGCTCCGTCAAGCGACAATCACTGGGGGCGACACAAAAAAAATATATTCAAATTAACGCAAAAAATGAAACAGTCATTTCATTGCTAATCTGTTTTACTTTATTTAAATTTTTAGAAGAAAAATTAAATTGAATTTGACTGACAGTTTATTTGGTCGATAGCTCAATTGGTAGAGTGCTTGCATTCCATGCCGTGAGCTTAGGTTCGAATCCCACCGAGGGTGTCAGAAATGATTTCCCGTTTCGGTGTTTATTTCAAACCCCAAATTAAAATACCGGCAAGGTTTACTCAGCCTTCACAAGAAATGAGTACCAGCTCTCTCGGGAGCTGCAGGGAAAACCCCCACTTCAACTGAAGTGGTTGGCGTAAGTCCGGCCCCCTTCCCTGTAAAAATAAATAGGTTCAACTCGCCACGTCCCACCCCTTCGGGGATAACGCGGCAAGAAGTTACACTTTATGTGTATCTTAGTTGCGAGTTGCGTAAGTCGCAAAGATACATTAACATTTTAAATTCATATTAAATGCATGCTCGCAAACAGACACGTGTAAGTACGCGCTTACAAATCGTTCCTTCAGTGCTTCTGTGGCTTATCTGCCATTTGATTTAAAGATAGCCTATCCATGAAATTGTATTAAAAATCACATTAGGGGCTGTCCATATATTACGTCATTCGCATTAAGGGGGGGGGAGTCTGGTCTGCGGATGATGGCAAATGATGTACGAATACCAAAAGTGACGTCGTTCTTGTAAATACCAATTTCTACAAAATATACAAAATATTATGTAAGTAATATAACATTATTAATTATTAAGCTCATCCATCATTACAGCAAGAGGGGGAGGGGGGGTCATTTGATAATGACTATAGGATGATTGTAGGGGGGGGGGGGGGGTCGAAAATCAGCCAAAATCGATGACGTAATTTATAGACAGCCCCTTATCCACAATCTGAGCTAAGAGAAAAATGTTAAACACGATAATGTGAGAGTTGTTTTAAATATTTTTAAAATGAATTTCCAGTTTTCATAAGACACATTGATCCAGTACACATGCAAACATTGCTCATGTGAAATTACCTCTGATGGACATAAGACAAGCAAGCCCTGTAGCCAAACACATTTCGACCCTAAGCAATTATTGACCGATTTAAACGTACAATTTAGGAAACTTTGTAGCCATTCCGCTAGGGGTAGCCAGAGCCTCTGCAGAGCTGCCTCTAGTTCCCCCTATCCTGACATACCTCTTTTAATACATTCATATCTATCACCTTTTTGATGCATTTTTTTTTATTTTAAGCTCAATTTATACATTCCATTCTTTCACAATCTCCTCAATCTGATCACTCCATACTTTTCTAGGTCGTCCCTTTCCTCGTTTTGCTTTCACACTTTCTCTGTATATATACTTTGTCAGTCTATCATCATTCATTCTTTCCACATGCCCAAACCATCTCTATAACGCAACTAAGCTACACATACGAGTAACTACTTGCCTGCGTTATCCCCGAAAGGGTCGCATGTGGCGATTTGGGACCTATTTATTTTTACGGGTAAGGGAGCCGGCCTCACACCAACCACTTTAAGTTGAAGTGGAGGTTTCCCAGCTCCCGGAGGAGGCGGTACTCATTTCTTGTGAACGCTGAGTAAACCTTGAGATCGAACCCTTGCTCTGGGCATGGAATGCAAGCATTCTACCAAATGGAACTATCGACCTATTAACGAGCTTGGTCGTCGTCGCTACAAAGCGCCAATTCTCAAGCAAGACCCAGTTGCTGTAAGGCTGGATGGACTTTTAGTGACCGGGCATTGGTAAAGGTTTATAAATTTTTCAACCCGGCGAAAAGCAAATTTGAAAATATAAATGGTATCTTTTTTGTGCTCCGCCGGGATTCGAACCCACACAACCTTCCATTCACGAGTCCGAAGTGCTACCACTGAACTACGGACCGGTCTTCTATCATCGAATTAATTAATATTTATAATTCTTATTTCACTTACTTTTGAAAATCCTATATTTGGCGTGGGCGCATGGTGATGATAGTGATGAGTGAAATCGTGGCATTTAAGAACTGAAACAATAAACAAAAAAAAAATTCATTAAAATAAGTACTTAAAAAAATAGTTCACAGTAGAATGTGAGCCGCTCATATCCGTCTATATCTCGATAGCTCAGTTGGAGTGGTCGGCGTAAGGCCATTCCGCTTACCTGTAAAAATAAATAGGTTCCACACGCCACACGTGAAATCCTTCAGGGATAACGTGGCAAGAAGTTGGTCCAGGATCTCTGCAGATACGTCTCTACTGTGTTGTATCTTTGCACACTTCTTTTAGTCTAAAAATTCACAGTCATCAGGTGAAAATAGTTTAGGCATATTTCTGTTCTCCTTTCCTTTATTTCTCCTGTTTTTTTATACAGAAGCCTAAGTTGGCATGTAAACAATAACTCATGTAAGTTTTATTACAATCTGTTCAGTAGTTTAGGAGTCCATACAGGACAAACATTCACACATACGTTTGATTTTATATACTGTTATGTAAATAGTAGAATAATATAGGTGTACATCGTAGGTAGTGATAGTTATTATAGTATTATGTCAAAAGTAGATTAATATAGGTTTACACCGTAGGTAGCAATTATAATTATAGACCTAAGAAATCTATAAATTAAATGATCCTTTTGTACTCTTGAACTTGGTAGAATATTCGCGAATGTGCTGGCAAAATTAGTCACTGGAGAGTTCTGTCTGTGAAGTATATAAGGCGTAGAATTGAGTGCGCTAAGCCAGTGAGATAGTTAGTTACCTTTGATTTTAAGAGTGTAAGCGATACTAAACTGTGAAAATAAATTTGTGTTACCAAAAGAGTTAAAAATAAATGTAAATTTGTAAAATTAATTAAGTGCGAATAAAGATCCTGAAAGAAGACCTGTATGTTTTAATTAAGAGACTTTTTGAACTAAAAAAACATTACAATACTAAAAAGAAGAGATAGCAGTAACTTATTTTTTACACGGTACTAAGGAAAATGTGCGTACACGGCGTCGCTAACAACTTTTGCAATTTTATTACTTTCGCATTAAAGATGATATAGGGTTGTAAACCTGCAGTTTACTCGTACAAGCTGAACTAATATTTAAGTTTCCTACATGGAAATGAAGTATTTGAGAAGCATGACAAGATAAACTCTGAAGGATAGAGCTAGAAATGAGTGGGTAAATAAAGAATGTAATTTGAAAGAGGATGTGAAATTTAAGGTACAAAAGAATGCGATGAGATGGTTTGGGCATGTGGAAAGAATTAATGACAAATCACAAAGCAAATACACAGAGGTAGTGTGAAAAGAAAAAGAGGTAAGGAACGACAGAGGAAAGTATGAAGTGATCAGATTGAGGAGATTGTGAAAGAATGGTATGTACAAGCGAGCGTAAAAGAAGAAAATGCATGAAAAGGTGATGGATATGAATGAATTGAAAGAGGTATGTAAGGATAGGAAGAAATGGAGGTAGCTCTGCAGAGGCTCTGGTCTCCCCTAGCGGAAATCAGTCAGGTAACACGGACTGTGAATGGAAGATTGTGGGCTTGAATCCCGGCGGAGCATAATAAATATACTATTTATATTTTCAAATTTGCTCTTCGCTGGGTTGAAAAATTCATAAACCTTTACAAATGACCGGTCAACAAAGATCCATCCAGCCTTACAGCAACTGGGTCTTGCTTGAGAATTGGCGCTTTGTAGTGACGACGACCAAGCCCGTAAAAAGGTCGATAGCTCAATTGGTAGAATGCTTGCATTCCATGCCGAGAGCAAGGGTTCGATCTCAAGGTTCACTTAGCCTTCACAAGAAATGAGAACCAGCCCCCCCCGGGAGCTGGGAAACCCCTACTTCAATTGAAAGTAGTTGGTGTGAGGCCGGCCCCCTTACCCGAAAAATTAAATTGGTCCCGAATCGCCACATGCAACCCCTTCAGGGATAACGCAGGCAAGAAGTTACACTATATGTGTAGCTTAGTTGCGAAAATATGTCAAACGACCGTAATTCCGACCTAAACCTAGCAATCGCTAATGGTCCATCCAGCTCTACAGCAAATGGGTCTTGCTTGAGAATTGGCGCTTTTTACAGCGACGACCAAGCTCGCAGAGGGCTCTTGAGGTGTGATACACACAGAAACAGCGCTCACCACATAAATTATCCTAACATTATTATTATTATTATTCCTTGACTTATAGGTTGGTACGAGGCTGACCACCCAAACTGTAAAAAATGGTTCACTTTGCCAATGTCACCCCTGTTTCAGGGAAGGTCAGCAAGAGTCGCAGGGCTTATGTTCATTTGAGATTGGGTTTTTATATTGTAGGTCCACATGCGGCATGTGTAAGCGCAAAATTATGTGTGTCTGCTTGTGGGAATGCATGTAATATGAATGTCAAATGATACATATCTTTGCAACTTAAATTATTAGGGTATCGGACTGCCTGAGCGGTAGAATAATAGGGACTGCAGGACGAAAGCATTCGGACAGACAGCGTTGGCTGCGGTTGATCAAAGAGACCAAGAAAAAAAAAAATCATACCCTGCTGGAAGTAGTTGGCCTTCCTGACGTACACGCAGATGAGTGCCATTAACTGTAGCTGTGACAGCCTTTGCCTTGTGGATGGTGGCAGCGGCAGCAAGTCCCGAAGGTTGGCGATCTCTGCGTTTATCAGGTCTCTCCGCATCTTGCTGGCGCCCTTCGTGGACTTTGTGGGCTCGAAACTGTAACGAAAAACGGTTTTGCATCACTGGAAATGCATTTAAAACAATAATAAAATTAGGATGATTTATTTGGTGAGCGCTGTTTTTGTGTGTATCACACCTAAAGGGCGTTCTGCAAGCTTGGTCGTCGCTGTAGAAAGCGGCAATTCTCAAGCAAACTCCAGTTGTTGGTTGGATGGACCTTTCAGTGACCGGTCTCTGGTAAAGGTGTATGAATTTTTCAACCCAACGCAACGCAAAAAAAAAACGCAACTAAGCTACACATATAGTGTAACTTCTTGCCGCGTTATCCCCGAAGGGGTCGCATGTGGCGAGTTGAACCTATTTATTTTTATAGGTAAGGGGGCTGGCCTTACGCCAACCACTTCAGTTGAAGTGGATGTTTCCCAGCTCCCGAGAGTGCTGGTACTCATTTCTTGTGAAGGCTGAGTAAACCTTGCCGGTATTTTATTTTGGGGTTTGAAATAAACACCGAAACGGGAAATCGTTTCTGACACCCTCGGTGGGATTCGAACCCGAGCTTTCGGCATAGAATGCAAGCACTCTACCACCTGAGCTATCGACCGGACCAACGAAGAGCGCATTTGGAAATATAATTGGGATATATTTTGTTCTCCGCCGGGACTCAAGCCTACCACCTTCCATTTTAGAGTCCGAAGCGTCACCACTGTACTGTGGACCGTTCGAATTTCTTCCGAATCAAATGTCTCCTGGATCTGCTCCAGCTCACTATGTCCTCTATTCCACAGGCTTACAGTATGTGCTCACTGCGGATGCGATCTCGCAATGCTCTGCCTGTGATCATTCTAAGATCATTAATTTCAAATGTTCTGAAAAGTCTTTTAGTTTTTCTCATTCCCGTTCTAGCTTTTTAACCTAAAATAGCTCTTAAACATTTGAACATTTAAGTTTCTTACTGCCGATTCTCATATCCGTCAGAGGTTATATTTGAAATTAATATTTTTTTAAATTTGTTATACTGTTTTACGTTTTGTTAGGCAGTCATTTTTTATTTAACAACATCGATAATAAATTTAAATAATAGATATATTCATTTTAATGTATTTTTTTACATAAAATATCATTTCTAGAGTCGCAATTATAATGTTTATTTTATTTGTTTGTAAATCAACACCTTTTGTTTAATTTTATTACTGTTTTAATCTAATACATTCAATACCGTAATAAAAATCGAAAACATTAAAAAATATGTATTAATAATTATCAGTATTTTGAATGCAGTAAAATATTTCAACATTTAAAGTAGAATATATAAAATTTACCTCATCATTCGAATGCTTTATTTAACGTGTGATTTAGTAAACGAATGCAAATTTTGACGATTCAATGTTGAATGAATGTCTACCGGTAAGAAGTAAACGCTTAAATTGGAAGGTAGTTGGTTAAATTCCCAGCTGAGCTTTGTTGTTTTTGTCGTACATTTTCCTTGAGTCATAATAAAAGGAGAGTCTGTATGAAGAAGGTTATGACTCTGGAGGAAATGAAAGAAGTGTGTAAGGACAGAAAGAAATGGTGGTTGATCTGTGATGTTGGCGGCTAGGGTTTTTTAAATAAGAATTTGTTTTCTGTTATTTTTTTATGTTCATACATGTTATAATTTGTTGATTTTACAAATGTTATTTGTTGTGTATGCTCCTTCAATTATAGGTTGGTATGCGGCTGACCACCCATGCTGTAGTAAATGGTTCACTTTGCCAATGTCACCCATGTTTCAGGGAAGGTCGGCAAGAGTTGCAGGGTGTATGTCCATTTGAGATTTGGTTTTTATATCGTAGGACCACATGCGGCATGTTTAAGCGCGAACTTGTGCATGTCTGCTTGTGAGAATGCATATAATGTGAACCTCCAATGTACATATATCCTCCAATGTACAATGTTACATATATTTGCAACTAGATTAGATTAGATTAATCTAATCTAATCTAAGTTGCAAAGATAAAATTACATCGGAGATTCACATTACATGCATTCCCACAACCAGACACGTACAAGTTTGCGCTTGCACATGCCTCATGTGAACCCACAATATAAAAACCAAATCTCAAATGGACATACACCCTGCAACTCTTGCCGTCCTTCTCTGTAACAGGGGTGATATTGGCAAAGTGAACAATTTTTAAAGCACGGGTGGTCAGCCGCATACCAATCTATAAGTCAAGGAACTTAAGGAATTAGATTAGACAAATTGCAATATAAGTGTATCACAACGACGTTACACTATTGGAATGATCCAAATATTGTTTTGTCTTGGTTAACGAACATCTTAAATAGAGAAGTCGAATACTAAAAGCTATTATAGTGATAGTATTTTGTTCACTTTATGCTTGAAGACAAAATTATCGAAAAACAATAAAAAATATTACAATGGATACATAAAAACAATAGATATGTGTAGTTTTTATCCTATATTTGCTAGATCACGAAAAGCTATTAAGTGTTTTTGTATGCAAATGAAGGGACTTGATAATTTTTATTGTTTTCAAAGACGCTTTGAATGGAAGTTTCCAAGTGACAACAAAAATCAAATGTTTTGTCACTTAAACGTTTTATGTAGAATGCAGATAGTCGTTTTAATACTAAACTAAGACAAAAAGGTACGAACTTCTTAAAAATAATAATATTAGGATGATTTATTTGGTGAGCGCTGTTTTTGTGTGTATCACACCTCAAGAGCCCTCTGCGAGCTTGGTCGTCGCTGTAGAAAGCGCCAATTCTAAGCAAGACCCAGTTGTTGTAAGGTTGGATGGACCTTTCAGTGACCGGTCTTTGGTAAAGGTTTATGAATTTTTCAACTCAGCGAAGAGCACATTCGAAATATAAATGGTATATTTTTTGTGCTCCGCCGGGATCCGAATCCACAACCTTCCATTTTGCCTTCGTTATCCACGAAGGAGGCACATTTGTCGATTTGGGACCTATTTATTTTTACGGGTAAGGAGGCCGACCTCACGTCAACCACTTCAGTTGAAGTGGAGGTTTACCAGCTCCCGGGGGGGCTGGATCTCATTTTCTTGTGAATGAAATAGCGGTTGATCTGTAATGTTGGCGGCTAGGGTTTATTAAATTGGAATTGGTTTTCTGTTTTAGTTTTGATGTCCATACGTGTTATTATTTATTGATTTTAAAAAATGTAATTTGTCGTGTATGTTCCTTGACTTATAGGTTGGTATGCGGCTGACCACACATGCTGTAAAAATGGTTCATTTTGCCAATGTTACCTCTGTTTAAGGGAAGGACGGCAAGAGTTGCAGGGTGTATGTCCATTTGAGATTGAGTTTTAATATTGTAGGTTCACATGCGGCATGTGCAAGCGCGAACTTGTACGTGTCTGCACCTTGTAACATCTTGCCGGTATTTATTTTGAGTTTGAAATAAATACTGGAACGGTAAAATCATTTTGGACACCCTCGGTGGGGATCGAACTCTTGCCCTCGGCATGGAATTCAAGTTTTACCAACTGAGCCATCGACTAGACTTTTTACAGGCTTAATCGTCGCTACAAAGCGCCAATTCTCAAGCAAGACACAGTTGTTGTAAGGCTGGATAGACTTTTGTGACCGGTCTTCGGTAAAGGCAATGAATTCTCCAACCCAGTGAAAAGCCTTTTTGAAAACATACATGGTATATTTTTGTGCTCCGCTGGGATTCGAAGCTTTAACTTTCCATTTACGAGTCCGAAGCGCTAACCACTTGACTACGGACCGGTCTCAAACGCTTCTATAATCTAAAATCTAAGTTGCAAAGATATATATCATTTGAGATTCATATTAAACGCATTCCCACAAGCAGACACATATAAGTTCGCGCTAACACATGCCGCATTTGGACCTACAATATAAAAACCCAATCTTAAATGAGCGTAAGCCTTGCAACTCTTTCCGACTTTCCCTGAAACAGGGGTGACATTGGCAAAGTGAACCATCTTTTTACAGTATGGACGGTCAGCCTCATACCAACCTATAAGTCAAGGAATACAAGCAATTGATTACATTCAATTATAAAAAAAAAAACACTAAAAGAATGGAGTGTTTGCCTTCATTTTTTAATCAAATGGTAGATAAGCCAAACAAGCACTGGGGGGACGATATGTCTCCTTCTTTTAGGTAAACTGCGGTATCAGAAGTCCCACCACGAGTTCATTACATGATTAGATATGGACTACCACTCTTGAATGTTAAGCGGTTGCTTAAAAAATATATTTACAATGCCTTTAAGAGCTTTAAAAAGCTCTGCGTTTCTCAAACTGTGAACAGTATATTTCAATAAATATAAATAATAATATTCAGTCTTAATTGTACATTGAAGCTTTCACGGCCGGTACTTGTTGACACAACAATCACTTTTTTCCGACTATGTAGCCGTGGTCTGGTTGATTCTTTCCGGACAGTTTCGCCCATTGCTCCGATGGGCATTATCAGCGGTTGGCTAGTCGCTGTGATCTTCTTACAGGATCTGGTGTCCTGGAAGCAACGCTAGCCTTTTGGGCTAGCGTTGCTTCCAGTGAGTTTATTTTGAGTTTCCCATTTTTGAGTTTATTTTGTACACAATCAGTTTCGGGGGAAGCAGTACCTCCCATCTTCAGGTTTTCGAAGATAGAAAGTACTGCTTCTCCCAAAACTGGTTGGGTACAAAATAAGCTCAAAATTTTTAAAAGTGATTTGTGTATTTTTATTTGTGTATGTAAGAGTGCATTCCAGTAGGTACGTAGAGTGCTTGCATTCCATGCCGAGAGCTCGGGTTCGAATCCTACCGAGGGAATAAGAAGTAACTTCCCATTTCAGTGCTTATTTCAAGGGCCTATAATCTATAATCTAAGTTGCAAAGATATATTACACTTGAGATTCATATAAATAGCATTTCCACAAGCAGACACGTATAAATTCTCGCTTAACCATGCCGTATGTGGAATTACAAAAATAAAAACCCAATCTCGAATGAACATAAGCCCTGAAACACTTGCCGACCTTCCCTGAAACAGGGGTGACATTAAAAAATTGAACATTTTTTTTACAGCATGGATGGTCAGCCGCATACCAGTCTATAAGTCAAGGAACAATATCGTCTTTTTGACGATTATTATTTATTTTCAACATTTACTTCAAAAAAAAAAAAAAAAATTTTGAGAACCGCTGAGTTTGCTAAATTGTCGTGCTGTTTTTTTTTTTGCACGCCCATTCACACATGCTCACGCGCAAACCTACACGTAGCGGGCATGTAGGTGCCTATAGCATGGGAAAGGAATTATTCATAACAATGTACATTATTTATCCCGAAAACTGCGACACCCCTGATTTTTTTCCTTCCTCCACGAGAGATCTTATCAAAGGCAGACATACGACAAAATATTATGACGAGACAGGGCTGCCACAAATAATTATAAAATTAATGTAAATAAACAATTGATATAAAAATCAATATTTTCAATTTTAAATTAAGTATGCTCCTTGTAGTGGCGAAGGGTGCCATACAAGCCGGTTTCCATCGGCTTCCCTTTTAAAATGATGTAACAAAGTAGTTAAAAAATATAGGCACAAAGTAAAAAAATACATTTAAAACCAAAGAAACAATACGTATTTTTTCCCCATTGAAACCATGCAGTCTACTTTATTATCATTTTAAACGGGAAACCGATGGGAATCGGCTTGTATGGCACCCTTCGCTACTGGCTCCTTGACTTATAGGTTGGTATGATGTTCTTTCAGTGCTTGTTTGGCTTATATACCATTTAATTCAAAGATAACCTTTCAATGACATTCTACACAATTTGAGCCAAGAAAATAACGTAAAACACGATAATTTGAGAGTTGTTTTAAATAATTTTAAAGTTAATTTCCAGTTTTCATAAGACACATTGGTCCAGTACACACTTACAATTAATATCGTTCATGTAAAATTGCCTCTGATGAACATAAGACAAACGAGCACTAATGGGACGATGAGGCTGACTACCAATGCTGAACAAACTTAGTTCACTTTTGCGATTAATAATAATAATATGAGGATAATTTATTTGGTGAGCGCTGTTTTTTGTATATCACACCCCAAGAGCTCTCTGCGAGTTTGATTGTTGCTGTAGAAAGCGCCAATTCTCAAGCAAGACCCAGATGCTGTAAGGCTGGGTGGGCCTTTTAGTGACCGGTCTTTTTTTAAGATGTATGAATTGTTCAACCCAGCGAAGAGCAAATTTGAAAATATAAATGGTTTATGGTATAATACATTGTTTGTGCTCCGCCGGGATTCGAACCCACGACCTACCATTTACGAATCCATAGCGTTACCACTAGACTACGGACCGTTCTGATTTAAACCTTTTTCTTGACTAGAAAATTGCAAAGGGAACTTGATAAACTACATTTTATTATGATTTTTAAAATAGGTAAACGTTGAGTGACTTTTTCTTTGTCGCAACCGTTTCCAGTACTGTGATTTTTGGTTATTTATGCACCATATTTGAGACACCGTCAGTGGACATCGAACCCTATCCCTCCGGTCCCACCATCTGTACCATTAACCGGCCCCATAACAGTAACAATGATATGTAATCAATGGTTAATACTAACAATGCGTATACAAAAAAAGTTTATTGAAAAACGTTGCAGAGACGATGGCTGATGGCATTTATTTTGTGGCCAGACCACTTAGACATGGATTATAGTAATCACATGCAATTGTGTGCTCTCTTTGAATCGCAGATCATCGGCTTGCTGTACACGCACACTCATGCGTGTCATTTTTGCTTGTATGTGTACCTGCTAATGTGAAGAATGCTTTTAGAGAACGGTAAAAACAATCATTATTAAAACACAAGGACAGTCGCAAAAACGCAATAAGCTACACATATAGTGTAACTTCTTGCCTGCGTTATCCCCGAAGGGGTCGCATGTGGCGCTTCGGGACCTATTTATTTTTACAGGTAAGGGGGCCGGCCTTACGCCAACCACTTCAGTGAAGTGGGGGGTTTCCCAGCTCCCGGGGGGGCTGGTTCTCATTTCTTGTGAAGGCTGAGTAAACCTTTGAGATCGAATCCTTGCTCTCGGCATGGAATGCAAGCATTCTACCAATTGAGCTATCGACCTAGTTAATAATCCATTATATCTATAAGTTGCAACGGTATTCTTACGAATACCTAAATCTAAATCTAAGTAATAGTTGCAAGGATATGCATCATTTGAAATTCATATTAAATGCATTCCCACAAGCAGACACGCATAATTTCGCGTTCACACATGGCGCATGTGGACCTACAATATAAAAAAAACTGGTTGTTGTGTAAAAAATGGTTCACTTTGCCAATGTCACCCCTGTGTCAGGGAAGGTCATCAAAAGTTGTAGGGTTTATGTTCATTCGAGGCTTGGATTTTATTTGTAAGTACACATTCAGCATTTGTTGGTTTGTGGGCATACATCTGAGAGCTTTATATGAATATATCCTTGCAACTTAGATTATAGATTATTATTATAGATTATACTGTGTAATTCCTTGACTGCGTTATCCCCGAAGGGTTTCGCATGTGCCAAGTGGAATCTGTTTATTTTTACAGGTAAGAGGGTCGGCCAAGCTCCCAAGGGGGCTGGTACTCATTTTTTGTGAAAGCTGAGTAAACCTCGTCGGTGTTTTATTTCGGGTTTGAAATAAACACCGAAACGGGAAAACATTTCTGACACCCTCGGTGGGATTCGAACCCGCGCTCACGGTATTGAATGCAAGCACTCTACCAACTGAGCTATCGACCGGTCCCGGTAAAAAACTCAAAATAAATGGACAAGAAAGATAAAGATCTGTGTATGATAAAGATAACACTCGGAAATGACAGGCATGCATGTCTGTCTGTGCTAAACACAAAACTACATGGGATCCAATGCTTGTTTGAACAAGGCCTGGATCGTCTGTTGTAATAATGATGTAGCGATCGATAGAGGGAGATGTATTTATTAAAGATGGCTCTCCTGCGGTCAGTCCCACGCCAATCCAAAAAAGAATGCCTTCATCTTAATCTAACACAAAGTGTGTATACCAGTATACAAAATTTGGCCAAAATATTAATGAACAAAACATAACAAGAAAAACAATACAACGAAACAATTGACCGGACAAATATGACATAAAGAAATGGCGGTTGATCTGTAATGTTGGCGGCTAGGGTTTATTAAAGTGAAATTTGTTTTGTGTTTTAGTTTTTTATGTCCATATATATTATTATTTATTGATTTAAAAAAATGTAATTTGTCGTGTATGTTCCTTGACTTATAGGTTGGTATGCGGCTGCCCTCCCATGCTGTAAAAATGGTTCACTTTGCCAATGGCACCCCTGTTTCAGGTAAGTACGGCAGGAGTTGCAGGGTTTATGTTCATTTGAGATTCAGGTTTTTATATTGTAAGACTACATGCGGCATGTTTTAACGCGAACTTAAACATATCTGTTTTGTGAAAATGCATATAATGTGAACCTCTAATGTTACTTATATTTTGCAACTTAAATTAGATTAGATTAAATTTTGGCAGCCCTGTTTCACAGTGTCTGGACTGTTCGCATCAATCGTGTCATAAATACATACATACGCATGGCGCGCGTGAACAGCCGACAGTCAATATAATATACTGTAGAGTGGAAGAAATAAAACCACTTGGGCAAGGCAGCGGCTCATCGGTATGCTAAATCAATGATTGTAAAGGATGACTAACTTAGTCCCGTCTTAGTCCCCACTTAGCACGATGATTCTCAAACTTTAATAAACACCACACCATTGACTCCACTAGCTAAGGATCTCAGATAGGATACAATTAAAGCTTGGCCTCACTGTACATAAGAGGAGATAATTGATCGATCTAATCTAATCTAAGTAGAAAAGATATCGCATGTTTAATAATAAAGAGCAATAACTCAAAAAACTTGAATGTTGGGAAATCACATTTGAAGTTCAGACAACCAGTACAACTTGTATGGGATGAAAAAGGCGGCCGATGTTTTATCTTGGTCATATTCGTCCAAATTAAACGGCTGTCGCATTCTACCTATTCTTCTCGCATTGTTCTTGCGTTTTATTACAAAATCTCGATTTTCCCAATTTTCGAGTTATTTCTCTTTATTATTAAACGTGAGATATGTAACATTGGGGATTCACATTACTATATGCATTTTTACAAGAAGACACGTATAAGTTCACGTTTAAGCATGCAGCATGTGGACTAACAACATAAAAGTCAATCTCAAATTTAAATAAGCCCTCCAACTCTTGCCGACCTTTCCTGAAACAGGGGCGACATTGGCAAAGAGAACCTTTAAGGAGAATTTTTAATATTTTTTAATGACACTTTTATCGAAGATCTTCAAGCATACCTAACATCGAAGTTGTACTCATAGTGCAACTTCTAATCATGCGTACATAGATAATAATAGAAAAAAAACAAATTTCAGATAAAAATAATCCCTGAAAATGCTTTTTGAAGCTGGGGTGATATTAGCAAATATTATGTGGTGCAAAAGAAAGTGTGAAAGTGAAGATTAAAAGAAGTTTGTTAAGATGGTTTGGGCATATGGAGAGAATGAATGAGGAAAGACTGACGAAGAAAGTATATGTTGGTAGAATAGATGGATGTCGTGGTAGAGGAAGACCGAGAAAGGTATGGATGGACCAAATATCCGAAATTGCGAATGAATGGAATATCCAGAGTCATAATAAAAGAAGAGCTTGTATGAAGAAGGTTATGACTCTGGAGGAAATGAAAGAAGTATGTAAGGATAGAAAGAAATGGCGGTTGATCTGTGATGTTGGCGGCTGGGGTTTGTTAAAGTAAAATTGGTTTTATGATTTAGTTTTTTATGTCCATGTAAAATGTATATATTGTTATTTATTAATTTTAAAAAATGTAATTTGTCATGTATGTTCCTTGACTTATAGGTTGTTATGCGGCTGACCACCCATACTGTAAAAATTGGTTCACTTTGCCAATGTCACCCCTGTTTCAGGGAAGGACGACAAGAGTTGCAGGGCTTATGTTCATTTGAGATTGGGTTTTTATATTGTAGGTCCACATGCGGCATGTGTTAGCGCGAAATTATACATATCTGCTTGTGGGAATGCATTTAATATAAATCTTAAATGATATAAATCTTTGCAGCTTAGATTAGATTAGATTAGATCCAATTTTTACAGTATGGGTGGTCAATAAGCCAACTTATAAATCAATAAATCAAAAAAAGGTTAATAAAAATTCAAATACATAATTTATTTTCGGGAAAATATATAGCTTTGTATGTGCGTCTCACAAGTTTGAGAACAACAGCTACAACAGCTCATATCTGCGACAATTTACAGACAACCAAAACGTGAGCCGTTTCCCAAACATTCGGGGTTTTTTTCGCAATGTTTTTTTTTCTTTGCAAAGTTGTTTTTTTGCCTCGAGCACGCCTGTCGGACGTGATGCTATGTCAGCCCTTTAATATTCTAAAACCAGAACCTATTTATCTATACAGGTATACAATTTTTTCACACCTGGTTTTAGGTGTGAAATTTACTTCATGTGCCAAATTTTCGGCCGTTCAATTATCTGATTGATAATGCTTCATGAGACCTTTTTTGTGTGAATCATGCCTTTTTCAGGGATGCAGCTCTCAGCTTGGAATACAAGCAAGAATACAAAGGGGATCGGGTTCGAATCCTACCGAGAGTATCTATATTGTCTATATCAATAATATAAGCTGCAAAGATATGTTTATATTTAAGGGTCATATAAATGCATGCCCACTGACAGACTACAATACTACAAAATAAAAACCCGAATCTCATGGTTGGTATGTGGCTGACCACTAATGCTGTAGAAAACGGTTCACTTTGTCAATGTCACCCCTGTTTTCAGGGAAGGTGGGCAAGAGTTGTAGGGTGTATGTTCATGTGAGATTCGGGTTTTTATATTGTATGACCACATGCGGCATGTTTAAGCGCGAACTTGTGCATGTCTGCTTGTGAAAATGCATATAATGTGAATCTTTAATGTTACATGTATTTTGCAACTTAGATTAGATTATATATTAAATAAATTAACACAGTTTTAATTCACTCTTTAAAATTTTATTGTTGTCTAGTACTTTCGCATATAAGGCATCTTCAGGACAATTATAGGCGAAAAAGGCCCTATAGGCGAAAGTACTAGACAACAATAAAATTTTAAAAAGTGAATTAAAACTGTGTTAATTTATTTTATATACAATGGACTTTCACTGTGTAAACCACCAAACCCTTAAAAATACTAGATTAGATTAGATTAGAGATCACATAAACATAAACCTTGCAACTCCTGCCGCCTTTCCCTGAAACCGGGAAGGCATTGGCAAAAGTAAACCAATTTTTACAGAACGGGGGTCAGTCGCATACCAACCTATCAGTCAAGGAGTGAATTCAAATAAAATATTCACATAATTTCTCAAACCAACTCAGATTTTTTAATCTTCCAGTGAAATGATGTGAAAGACTTGAACGATAGGTCAAAAATAAAAACCACTTAAAAAAATTATAAATCGACAAATTTATATGTAAAACTGAATAAAGGTTTATCAGAAAAAAAAACATATTTTTTCCTATTTCTTACGTAAGACAAAAATAGTTAAAATCCTGCAGTTAAGAATTTTTCATGAGCACTTTGAGAATCGACAGAACGTCTCTTTAGTGCTTGTTTGTAATATGTCCTTTAGAGGTAATTTCACATGAGCAACGCTTAATAATAATAATATTAGGATGATTTATTTGGTGAGCGCTGTTTTTGTGTGTATCACAACCTCAAGAGCCCTCTGTGAGCATGGTCGTTGCTGTAGAAAGCGACAATTCTCAAGCAAGACCCAGTTGTTGTAAGGTTGGACGGACCTTTCAGTGACCGGTCTTTGGTAAAGGTTTATGAATTTTTCAACCCAGCGAAGAACACATTTGGAAATATAAATGGTATATTTTTGTGCTCCGCCGGGATTCAAATCCACAACCTTTCATTTACGAGTTCGAAGTGTTGCCACAGGACTACGGAATGCCAACAACCTGAGCGGTCACTTATCCAGGTAGCATCCGCGCCCAATGTTGCTTAAAACTTCGGTGTTCTGATGAGAACCGGTGCTTTCAACATGGTATCGTCGTTGACTTCCTTACAATAAGTTCACTTACTATGAGAAGTTACTCCCAACAAAATGTTTTATCCACGATTTCTCAAATCAGTGAATCAGCACTTATTTAGTCTTACCTTTTCGGTGGTTATATATACTATGTAAATACAAAATAAAGGTACAGGAAAAGGTATATACCTACATTTTAATTCTTACATTCGTATCGATGTAAGATTACACAAAAAATCTTTATAATTGATCAAGTTATGATATATTTTAGGTTGTGAAGCAACGGTACGATTATGGTCTTGAAACTGGATGGTCCGAGATCTAAATTGGTCGAATTGGTCGAACTGGTCGATCCGTATGGGCGTAGGTACACAGAGTAAATCACGCAGTAAAAAATGAATACACGCTTACGTATAAAAAGAGTATATTGACGATTGAAAGGCAGTAGAGCATAAACTAAATTGTTCAGGAGAGCAGTTTAAAGTTTGAGATTGCAGAAAAATGGCAAAACTTTTATATTTTTTATCATATCGTTATAATCAAAACAGCTCTAAAATTAATAAAATAAAGGCATTTATTGTCATTCTTATTAATGTGGTTTTACGATTTATTATGTCACAAGCGCCTTTAAGACAAAAAAGACCAAAATCTTGTCGGTTACACCAAAACCATACTTCAAAAACGCAGTTGTTTGCTTGGGCATAAACAACACAAAAATCATTGTAGAGCTATGGGAGTTAGCGCATTAGAATGAGCGGAAAATTTTAAGTAGGATAGCATTCAAAACTAATTTTTGACCAAAATGTCGTTTAACCGTCGATATACATCTTGTATACGTACAGCGCTATTCACAGCACATTTGAACCATGGCTGATCTTTGGAACATAGTTTTTTTTTTAAATAGATTTGTGAAGATGAATACAATTCACCAACATATTTTGCTCCATTTTCATATGTGTTCCTTGTAACTAGGTTGTTATGCAGCTGAGCACCCATGCTTTAGAAAATGGTTCACTTTGCCAATGTCACCCCTGTTTCAGGGAAGTTCAGCAAAAGTTAAAGGGCTTATGTTTATTTGATATTGGGTTTTTACGTTATAAATCTACGTGCGGCATGTGTAAACGCAAACTTATATGTGTCTTCTTGTGGGCATGCATTTAATATGAATCTTAAATGTTAATATACCTTTGCAACTTAGATTATAGATTAAACAGAACAAAGAAATAACCTGAACTATTATCGTTTTAACGCTAATGAGATATTTGGGCTACAAATGTATGGAACGCCCAGCTAATATAGATCATCCCCCCAGTGCTTGTTTGGCTTATCTACCTTTTTTTAAATTTAATTTTCTTAAAAAAAAAAAAATGTTTTTTAAAAATAGATTTGTGATTACTGATTAGGAATGCAATACACCAACCTATTCTGCCTGGCCAGAAACAGGTATTAATATCATCAATTAATAATTCATTATTGCTTATTTTAATAAATTATTAATTAATAATAACCCTTGTTCCTTGACTTATAGGTTGGTATGCGGCTGACCACCCATGCTGTAAAAATGGTTCACTTTGCCAATGTTACCCCTATCTCAGGGAAGGCGGCAAGAGTTGCAGGGTGTATGTCCATTGGAGATTTGGTTTTCATGTTGTAGGTTCACATGAGGCATGTGCAAGCGCGAACCTGTACGTGTCTGGTTGTGAGAATGCATGTAATGTGAATCTCCAATGTAACATATCTTTGCAACTTAGATAAGATTAGATTAGATTAGATAACCCAATAACATCTTTATTCTTTGATTTTAAAAAATGTAATTTGTCATGTATGTTCCTTGACTTATAGGTTGTTATGCGGCTGACCACCCATAATATAAAAATTGGTTCACTTTGCCAATGTCACCCCTGTTTCAGGGAAGGACGGCAAGAGTTGCAAGGCTTATGTTCATTTGAGATTGGGTTTTTATATTGTAGGTCCACATGCGGCATGTGTTAGCGCGAAATTATACATATCTGCTTGTGGGAATGCATTTAGTATAAATCTTAAATGATATATATCTTTGCAGCTTAGATTAGATTAGATTAGAACCAGGGTCAAAGTTATGGTCAAATGACCCAGTCGGGGATCGAACCAACGTTGTTATATTCCAAACACGCTAGAAAGATCAGCCCTCTTGGCTCCCTCGGCCATAACACCGACAATTCACCGACAATAACACCGACGATTCAAAGTACGACTTTTCAAATGAAATTTAATTGTCTTAAGAGTGAAAATCTGCCGTTTTTGTTTCTTACACTTTATGGTCTTAGCAAAAGAGTAACAGTAATGAAAAAAATCAATCATGTTAATTATTTTTTTCTTAATTATAAGTTGAGAAATTACTGTAACTGTAACTCTGTCACCATTCCGCTAAAAGTGGCCAGAGTCTCTGCAGAGTTTCCATTTCTCCATTATTTTCTTCCTATCCTTTCATACGTCTTTCAATTCATTCATATCCATCAACTTTTTCATGCATTTTCTTCTATTGAAAATGAAAAGTATGGAAAAACTGTTTTCAATAAATTTAATTAATTAAGTAGTTTCAGTTGTTCTATGTTTTCTCAAAAACTATTGAAATTATAAAAAAAAACAGGCCTAGAGGATGATAATCTATAATCTAAGTTGCAAGGATATATTCATTTAAAGCTCTCAGATGTATGCCCACAAACCAACACGTGTAGTTCGCGCTTACAAATGCTGAATGTGTACTTACAAATAAAATCCAAACCTCAAATGAACATAAGCCCCACAACTTTTGCCGACCTTTCCTGAAACAGGGGTGACATTGGCAAAGTGAACCATTTTTTACAGTATGGGTGGTCAGCCTCATACCAACCTATAAGTCAAGGAATATGAATAATAAATTACATTTAAAAATAAAAAAGAACAAAACTTTTTTTATAATTAAGATTAGAATTTGTACTGTCACTCTCTTTCTAAGACCATAAAGTGTAAGAAACAAAAAACACCAGATTTAGGTTATAATCCTATAAACTAAAGAATCACATTCTACACAACCTGAGCTAAGAAAAAAAACGTTAAACACGATAATGTGAGAGCTGTTTAAAATATTTTTAAAATCAATGTCCAGTTTTCATAAGACACATTGGTCCAGTACACATGCAAACATTGCTCATGTGAAATCACCTCTGATGGACATATGATAAAGAAGCACTAAGGAGACGAGATGTTATATAAAAAAAACCTATCCGGTATAGAGCCATCGCTTTAAGTCCATCTAAATTCTTTTAATGTGACCTTTGAAAATGGATCTCAATTTTTTTATCCAAAAAGCTGAGTGGAGATTATTTTGGATATGTACTTGAATCTATAATCTAAGTTGCAAATATACATTAACTTTTAAAATTCATAATAAATGCTTCCTCACAAACAGACACGTATTAATTTTAGCTTACAAATGCTGCAATTTAAAAACCAAATCTCAAATGAACATAAGCCCTGCAACTTATGCGATCTAATCTAACCTGATCTAAGTTGCATAGATATTTAACATTAGGGATTCATATTATATGTATTTTCACAAGCCGATACGTAAAAGTTCGCGCTTGCACATGCCGCATGTGGACCTACAATATAAAAACCCAAATCTCAAATGAACATAACCCTGTAACTCTTGATGATATTCCCTGAAACAGAGATGACATTGTCAAAGTGAACCATTTTCTACAGTATGGGTGGTCAGCCGCATATCTAATCTAAACTTATCTAAGCTGCAAAGATATATATAATTTAAGATTTAAATTAAATGCATTTCCACAAGCAGACATGTATACTTTCGCGCTAACACATGCCGCATGTGGACCTACTTATAAAAGCCCAATCTCAAATGAACATAAGCCGTGCAACTCTTGCCGTCCTTCCCTGAAAGAGGGGTGGCATTGGCAAAGTGAACCATTTTTTACAGTATGGGTGGTCAGCCGTATACCAATCTATAAGTCAAGGATTTTGTACCCCTAAATCTAAAAATCTAAATGTAAGTTGCAAAGATAATATATATCATTTGAGATTCATATTAAATGCATTCCCACAAGCAGACACGAATAAGTTCGCGCTAACACATGCCGCATGTGGACCTACAATATAAAAACCCAATCTCAAATAAACATAGCCCTGCAACTCTTGGCGATCTTCTCTGAAACAGGGGTGACATTGGCATAGATAACTCTTTTTAACAGTATGGGTGGTTACTAGTTAGCCTCATACCAACCTATAAGTATAAAAAGACTTAGTTCTATAAATACTGTTTTTATTGCTGGAGTGATGTATTCCGGGATCTGTTGCCGTGGTCTGTGGGAGCTGAGCTCATGTAAACCCTCAGTGTACACACACTTGCATCACAGTTCTCATCAAGATCATCTTCATCATCATACTTCTCGCTGAAGAAGCCCATCGTAGAAATGGGCGAAACGTCCGGAAGCTCCAGCTCCCACAGACCACGGCAACAGATCCCGATCCCGGAAAACATCACTACAGCATCATCAGCCGGCCGTGTAAGCCTAAAACTGTTTTTATTGTTTGTAACACCATAATCTAAGTTGCAAGGATATATTCATTTAAAGCTCTCAGATTATGCCCAAAAACCAACAAGTGTAGTTCGCGCTTACAAATGCTGAATGTGTACTTACAAATAAAATCCAAACCTCAAATGAACATAAGCCTCACAACTTTTGCCGACCTTCCCTGAAACAGGGGTGACATTGTATTGTAACACGATTAACAAAAAACTTCACAAGAACAATTCCGAGAATATTTTACATGTTTTTCTTACATCGGTTTATGAGTTCACGTATTGTGTACATTAAATTTTATACATTAGATTTTGTTCAGTCTCACATTCCAAACACCTGAATGTTTTCAACGTATTAATTGATTCGGTAAATTTGTGTTTCTGAGAACTTCATATCATATCACGCGCAAGCAGCGTCACTTTTAGATCACTGAAATTCAAAGAATACAATAATGGTGATAGGATAGACCAGCACAGTGACAAAACAGCTCATGATGTAAGTGGGGCGTGCATCCCATATAGGGACATGCGCCTAGGAGGTAGGCAATATATTGTACTGTTTTTAGGTTCGATAAGTCTATAAATTAAAACACACAGGTCTTCTTTCAGCCCAAGTAACCTTTTAGGTTTTAAAAAGGTTACAAAAAGGTTAAAAAACGGTTCTGGGACCTTTTTGTAACCTTTTTACAACCTAAAAGGTTACTTGGGAGGATCTTCATTTACACTTAATTAACTCTTTTGGTAACACAAATTTATTTTTCACAGTTTAGTATCGCTTACACTCTTCCAATCAAAACCAACTATCGCACTGGCTCAGCACACTCAATTCCCCGCCTTATATACTTCACAGACAGTACTTTCCAGTGACTAATTTTGCCAGCACATTCCCGAGTATTCTACCAAGTTCAAGAGTACAAAAGGATCATTTAATTTCTAGATTTCTTAGGCCTATAATTATTGCTACCTACGGTGTACACCTATATTAATCTATTTTATCTAATCTAATCTAATCTAAGCTGCAAAGATATATATCATTTAAGATTTATATTAAATGCATTCCCACAAGCAGACATGTATAATTTCGCGCTAACACATGCCACATGTGGACCTACAAGATAAAAACCCAATCTCAAATGAACATAAGCTCTGCAACTCTTGCCGTCCTTCCCTGAAACAGGGGTGACATTGGCAAAGTGAACCATTTTTTACAGTATGGGTGGTCAGCCGCATACCAACCTATAAGTCAAGGAACATATAGACATAGAATAAGATGAAGATGAAAAAGGGAAGGTGGAGACAACTTCTCGAGAAAGCCAAGAACCACAAAAAGTCGTAGCGCCAATGATGATGAATGTAAGTCAATCGAGTATACAAAACAAACGTTATAAAATAGATAAAATAAAAATCTGGAAACTAAATCAAAACGGTTGTTATTGTAGTAACAAAACCCATTCAGGTTTTTTTTTGCCTTAGGCGATATCAAATACATTATAATTTATAAGGGATGGGTTATACCTGAGTTTAGTGAAAAAAAGGATTTAATATGGTTGAAAATTGTCCATACGATACCTTAAAGCTTATACTGAATGATTGACATATTAAGCTAATATGGGTTTCTTAGATAAATGCACCTTTTTAGTATCTCAGTTTTACGGTTTTTCTTAGCTCAGATTGTGTAGAATTTGATTCATAAGACAACTGCATGAAAAGTCAAATTTGACAAGATTGGCGTATACGGTAAACTATGCAGACCTAAAAAGAGCCGCACAAGACAGGGAAGAATGGAGAAGAAGAGTAAAAGATATTGCTGCAAACCAATCCTAGGATTGAAACTGGAGAAGAAGATAATGTACTTTTATGAGTGAAAAAATCCAAACGGTGTTATTCAAACACAGCAAATCCATGGCTCAGCTGCCACATGACGTGAATTCTACACACAAAAAACTATGATCTATGGATGAGCTATGGATCACATGTGTTTTTTTTTAACTTATGACAAAAGTAAAAATATGAATTTGAGAACACTCTTGTTTTGACCTATCGTTGAAGTCTTTTGCGTTCCTGCAGTCAAAGTACGGAGATTTTAGCGAGTTTCAAATTAATGTATGAAACCCAAATGTCAAGCAGATCAACGCTGGGCGCCGTCGGAGACCAACGTTAAAAAATTACAATATATATATATTTTAAAGTCTTGTGAAGGCTGAGTAAACTAAGCTACACATAAAGTGTAACATCCTACCGTGCTCTCGCATGTGACGATTGACACTATTCATTTTTAAAGGTAAGATGATCGGCTTCTCGCTAACCAATGAAGTTGAAGTACGGTTTTTCCAGCTGCCGAGGGGGCTGGTACTCATTTGTTGTGAGGGCTGAGTAAACCTTGCCGGTATTTTATCTTGCGTTTGAAATAAACACCGAAACGGAAATCATTTCTGACACCCTCGATGGGGATCGAATCCGAGCTCTCAACATGGAATTCAAGCATTCTACTAACTTAACGCAACTAAGCCACACATATAGTGTAACTTCTTGTCTGCGTTACCCCCGAAGGGTTCGCATGTGGCGCTTCGAGACCTATTTAATTTTACGGGTAAGGGGGCCGGCCTCACACCAACCACTTTCAGTTGAAGTGGGGGTTTCTCAGCTCTCGGGGGGGCTGGTTCTCATTTCTTGTGAAGGCTGAGTAAGCCTTTGAGGTCGAACCCTTGATCTCGGCATGGAATGCAAGCATTCTACCAATCGAGCTATCGACCTTTTTACGAGCTTGATCGCCGTCGCTACAAAGTGCCAATTCTCAAGCAAGACCCAGTTGCTGTGAGGCTGGATGGACCTTTGGTGACCGGTCATTGGTAAAGGTTTCATGAATTTTTCAACCCAGCGACGAGAAATTTTGAAAATATAAATGGTATATTTTTTGCGCTCCGCCGGGAGATCGAACCCACATTCCCATTCAGAGTCCGAAGTGTTACCACTGAACTACGGACCGGTCAACTTACTAAATTGGAATGTACATATAATTAAAGAGCGCCGTTTTGTGTATGTCACAGTTTCTTGACTTATAGGTTGGTATGCGGCTGGCCACCCATGCTGTAGAAAATGTTTCACTTTGCCAATGTCACCCCTGTTTCAAGGAAGGACGGCAAGAGTTGCAGAGTGTATGTCCATTTGAGATTTGGTGTTTAGGTATGTTGTAGGTTCACATGCCGCATGTGAACCTACCAAATCTCAAATGGACATGCACTCTGCAACTCTTGCCGTCCTTCCCTGAAACAGGGGTGACACTGGTAAAGTGAACCATTTTTACAGCATGGGTGGTCAGCCGTGTGATACACACAAAAACAGCGCTCACCAAATAAATCATCCTAATATTATTATCCAGTTATACCTTTAAGGTATCTATCGATGTGAAGCTTAGTTTCGTATGGCCCATACGGCACAGTGACGTCACAATCTGTTAGTCTATTTTTTTAACAACAACATTGCACAACTCCATGTCAAACAGTGATTGTTCACAGCACACAATAAGAGCGTACTTAGTGCAATTTCTTTGGTTCTATTCACCTATCAACTGGGATGACTTGCCAGAAAGCATATAATGTATTATAGTCTATGGTACAAAATATTGTTATGGTTTTAAGCGGGTTATAGTTTATAAAAACTGCTGTTTATTCATTTTATCACTTTCGGTTCAGAGCTACATTTGAAAAATATAGTTCGACGGTTGATTGATTTCTGAAGCTGCATGGAATTTCGGTCCTCAATTTATACAAAAAATAAAGATCATTCTAGAAACATGGTGAATCGTTACACACCACCGTAAGACTGAATTCTACGATTCCGGTGGTAGTAAGATCTGTTCAGCAATAGCGATCCTGCCTCCGAAAGCTATTGTATTTCTCTCATTCGCTTAAAGGGTGGTACAATTTCTCCCCCTTAATAAATAATTAATAATATATTAACTGTATATATTTGGTGGGCCTGTTTTTATCTGAATCACACCTCAAAAGCCCTGGTCGTTGCTGTAGAAAGCGCCAATTCTCAAGCAAGACCCAGTTGGTGTAAAACTGCATGGACCTATGGTGACCGGTCTATGGTAAAGGCAGATTCATATTTGAACCCAGCGAAGAGAAAATTTGCAAATTTGCAAATGAACATAAGCCGTGCAACTTTTGCCGACCTTTTCTGAAACAGGTGTGACATTGGCAGAGTGAACAATTTTTTACAGCATGGTAGGTCAGCCTCACATCAACCTAAAAGTCAAAGGATTACTAAGGGACCTACATGACTTAAAATTGGTTATTTGCGTATTTTTCACCAAGCTTGCAGAGGGCTCTTTATGTGTTTTTCGCACAAAAACTATGCTCACCAATCTATAATATAAGTAACAAGGATATATTTCATTTGAGATTCATATTTAGTGCATATCCACAAGCAGACACGCGCATGTGAACCTTCAATATAAAAACCCAATCTCAAATGAAAATAAGCCCTGTAACTTTTGTGCGACCTTCCCTAAAACAGGGGTGACATTGGCAAAGTTAACCATTTTTTACAGCATGGATGGTCAGCCTCATACCAACCTATAAGTTAAGGAATCTACAATACCTATACTATAAAAACCCAATCTCAAATGAACACAAATCCTGCAACTCTAATGCATAAATTAGCCTAATTTTTATATACCTAAATGAGTGGGTTTAGTTATAAAATTATATAGTCGTTATTCGAACGAAAAATAAATGTCAAATATAGTAAGGAAAAAAACGTACTCGTTATCGGTCAACTTACCGTGTAAACATTTTTGTTCGTTTTGCCAACAATCCAATTTTATGCTTGAACGTTCACAATGTGCATTAAACAAAAATGATTTTTTGTTAACCAACTGTCAAACACTTAAATAAAAAACACTGTCAGCAAAATATGTATACACAGTCTGGTATTTCTTTGCACAAAGAAAATATCAAAATCTTTTGTGGAAGAATTTCAACGAAATTGTATTACATTTATTAAAATATAATTTCACTCATAACTGGACGGATTATTCTGCGAAAAGAATTCACTCTTACCGGCACCGCTTTTTGCGCGGAATTTCAAAATATTTTAAAACAAGTTATTATTCAATCAAAAACAGCATTTATTTTAATTCATCTCATTATTTAATATCGTCATTTCAACTATCAATTGTTAAATTAAAATTCACAATTATTTTAACAAGTATAAAATCTATCTTAATTTCAACGTTTTAAATTCTCAGTCATTTTAACAATTAAAATTCACAATTTCTTAAACATCGTTTTAGTATTTTGCTTAATTTTAACGTTTTAAATTCTCAGTCATTTATAGATAATCCATTTTTAAAAAACACACACACATTCATTTAAAATCATTTTAAACAACAATCATTTCATCACAATTATGTTAATAAATATTTGGTCTCATCGTATTGTTTAAGTATTAGATTAAAAACACATTTTTTTAAACCAAACAAAAACGTAAAAATCATTCATTTTAAACGACTAAAGCACCATTATTAAATGACAGATTTCTCAGTTATATTTATTAATTTCTTTTTTGTTTATTAATAAATATTTTAATACGATTTGAACTAGTTTTTTTACTCAAAATACATCGCGTTTTCGACGTTCTTCAGTCGCTATACGGTATAGGACCCCTTTCGTTCGCGACGGACGATACCGGACTAAGGCTCTCGCGGCTCAGGAAGGCTGTGCTAGCAAAAGCCTTCGGTAGGAGGTGGAAAAAGGGAGGGGGGTGGACTGAGGAAGCAACGCGTAGAGCAGAGTTTCAAGACTTGTGTAGGATAAAAATAAGTACCTAAGTGAAATCTTATTCAAAATATTACACCTGATGGTCGAAAATCTTTGTTTTTTTTTTTAAATAAAAAGTAGTGTAAGTAGTAAAGAGTTACGAATAAAAAAAAACTTATCTTTGATCTAATCTAATCTAATCTAATCTAATCTTATCTAAGTTGCAAAGATATGTTACATTGGAGATTCACATTACATGCATTCCCACAACCAAGACACGTACAAGTTCGCGCTTGTACGTGCCTCATGTGAGCCTACAACATAAAAACCAATCTCAAACGGACATACACCCTGCAACTCTTGCCGTCCTTCCCTGTAACAGGGGTGACATTGGCAAAGTGAACCATTTTTTACAGCATGGGTGTTCAGCCGCATACCAACCTATAAGTCAAGTAACTATCTTTGATAACAATATTACATTTATTAAAAACAGCTTATGAACAAAAATGTGTCAAAGAACATAATAAGTAAGTATAAGTAAGGTTCACTTTGCCAATGTCACCCCTGTTTCAGGGAATGTCGGCAAGAGTTGCAGGGCTTATGTTCATTTGAGGTTTGTATTTTATTTGTAAGTAGGTACACAATCAGCATTTGTAAGCGCGAACTACACGTGTTTGTTTGTGGGCATACATCTGAGAGCTTTGAATGAATATATCCTTGCAACTTAGATTATAGATTATATTATTTTAGAAAATATTTGCTTGTAGGGGTAAAATGGTCTCTTTTCTTGAATTTTTTTTTTAATAGTAAAATTTAGAAATCCATCGTTAAAGCTTTAATTCTTTGGAAGGTCTTTTTTTGTATGTTTGTGTATAAAATGAAAACAGAATTTAAAAAAAACCTTCAAAAGAAAACGTGTGCATCCGATCGGGGATCCTTGAGGTGGATCGTGTAAAGTTTGATGCCGATCCCCAATGAAGCATTTTTTCTACCATTTCCTTTTTTCACACAGTACCTAAATGGCGAGTAGTTGCACACCTTAGCTGCTTAAATAAATTGATTTCACATGCTATTCAATAAAAAGATATATTTAAAAGTCCCAGTTGCTGTAACGCCTTCCCTGAAACAATGTTGACATCGGCAAATTGAACCATTTTTTACAATATTTATTGTCAGCCTCATAGCAATCAAGCAACAAATGGAATTATTCATAAATTGCAAGTAAACTTTTAACAATAAAAAAAAAAAATAAGTCTTGAGTGTTTGTGAAACTAAACATCTTCAGACAAAAGCCTTCCCCTCCGTATAGTTTCATTTGAAGACGGACGCGACAAAATTCTCTAGGCTCGTTTCTTGTCCTAGAAGTGTTTTTGTTCACTTATATGCTCCATATTATCCATATCCAAATATAAAATATTCATTAAATGCTAAGCATAGCATTTAAAAAAAATATATTGAACCTAAAAAGCGCTTCTAAGTGTCCGTTTTAGTTTCCCTACATCTTTCAGTAATGCACTAATGAGGCGTTTACACGACTCAAGTACTGAGGCATTAGTAGGTTGGTGTGTGCGTAAGCAGATATGTTTAGTCTTTCAACACACTGTTATTTCTCATATATGGAATCAAGTCAGGTATAAAAAAACTACAGACCTACATATATCTGCAGTGCTGCATGTGCAGGTACCTACTAAATCTAAATCTAAGCTGCAAAGATATATATCATTTAAGATTCATATTAAACGCATTCCCTTAAGCAGACATGAATAATTTCGCGCTAACACATGCCGCATGTGGACCTACAATATAAAAACCCAATCTCACATAAGTCCTGCAACTCTTGCCGACCTTCCCTTAAACAGGGGTGACATTGGCAAAGTAAACCATTTTTTACAGTATGGGATGTCAGCCTCATACCAACCTATAAGTCAAGGAATCGATCAACATAATGTAGGTACGTCCGGTCGATAGCTCAGTTGGTAGAGTGCATGCATTCCATGTCGTGAGCTCGGGTTCGAATCCCAACGAGTGTGTCAGAAGTATTTTCCCGTTTCAGGGTTTATTTCTCAAATAAAATTTGTTAGAACACATTGTTGATGGATGTCGTGGAAGAGGAAGACCGAGAAAGGTATGGATGGACCAAATTTTCAAAATAGCGAATGAATGGGATATCCAGAGTCATAATAAAAGGAGAGCTTGTATGAAAAAGGTTATGACTCTGGATGAAATGAAAGAAGTATGCAAGGATGTTTTGTAGTTTATTTTTTATTTTTTACTGTTTAATTGCTTAGAGTTTTTTTTTTTTTTATATACTTGAATGTATTAATTGCTTGTATTCCTTAAGTGATAGGTTAATATGCGGCTGACCACCCATACTGTAAAAAAATGGTTCACTTTGCCAATGTCACCCCTGCTTCAGGGAAAGTCGGCAAGAGTTGCAGGGCTTATGTTCATTTGAGATTGGGTTTTTATATTGTAGGTCCACATGCGGCATCTGTTAGCGCGAAGTTATGGGTGTCTGCTTGTGGGAATGCATTTAATATCAATCTTAAATGATATATATCTTTGCAGCTTAGATTAGATTAGATTAGATCTCATATTTTTATAGATAGATACTTGAACACTTTAGTCCACTTATTTCAGAAGGTACTGAAGACAAAGGCCCGTCTGAACAAGGCTTAAGGTGGATTTAAAACGTAAAGCTTCATATATGGCATGTATGTATATATGTTTGTATTTATGAATATGGCCGGGAAAAAGGCTAAGAGGCCAGTTTCCCACGCTCACCGCAACACTCTAGTTGTAATCAGGGATAATTCTGTGTTGTTGCTTTGTTGAGGGAGAGGCAGGAATTATGGATGCATTTAAAATTACTAGCAATTTAGAAGTTTCAAAGCAATCAACGTATCGATGTTCACAAAAATTTCTACATATATCGATACCTTAAAGGTAAAACTAATTAAGTGGCATTAATTAAGTAAAAAAATAAACCATTTATATTTTAAAATTAGCTCTTCGCTGGGTTGAACAATTCATACAACCTTGACCAATGACCGGTCACCAAAGGTCCATCCAGCCTTACAGCAACTGGGTCTTGCTTGAGAATTGGCGCTTTGTAGCGATGACGATCAAGCTCGTAAAAAGATCGATAGCTCAATTGGTAGAATGCTTGCATTCCATGCCGAGAGCAAGGGTTCGATCTCAAGGTTTATTCAGCCTTCACAAGAAATGAAAACCAGCTCTCTCGGGAGCTGGGAAACCCCCACTTCAACTGAAAGTGGTTGGTGTGAGGCCGGCCCCCTTACCTGTAAAAATAAATAGGTCCCGAAGCGCCACATGCGACCCCTTCGGGGAAACGCAGGCAAGAAGTTACACTATATGTGTAGCTTAGTTGAGTTGCGTTGCGTTCTACAAAAGAAAACAGTAGGTACATTAGTGTGATAATCCTGTAGTTTAGAAGTTTGTCATGAGCACTTCCTTATAATTAGTTCACTTACTATGAGAAGTTACTCACAATAAAATGTTTTATCCACGATTTCTCAAATCAGTGAATCAGCACTTATTCAGTTTTACCTTAAAGGTGGCGATGAAGATAAACGTAGATTGTTGTTTTATCTTCTAAATAAACCTTTAAACCTTGCAACTCTTGCCACTCTTTCCTCAAACAGAGGTGACAATTTAGCAAAGTTAACCGATTTTTATATTACAAAAGATTAGCCTCATATCAATCAATAATATGAGGAGCTAAATCAAATGAATAAAGATATTGGTTTTGAATTATTTGTTGTTATTTGTGAGAATCACATCTCAAGAGCCCTCTGCGAGCTTGGTCGCCGCAATACAAAACACCAATCACACAAGCGAGACTCAGTTGCTGTAAGACTGGATGAACCGATGGTGACCAGTCTTTGGTACAGCAACATGATTTTTTCAAACCAGACGAACAAAAGGAAGACCGAAACAAGTATGGATGGATCAGATTGGTGAAATAATGAAAAAATGGAATATCCAAAGCGAATGTAAAATTATGAAATGCATGAAAAAGGTGATGGATATGAATGAATTGAAAGAGGTATGCAAGCAAAGAAAAAAATAAGGAAAATATGCAGAGACTCTGGCCACCCTTAGCAGAATGGTAACAGAGTTGCAGTTGCGAACGTTATTTTATACGACAATAAAGATCACTTTTACATATTGGTCAAAGAAGATTTTGTCATTCAATGACGTCGAATAAGACTTTGACTAAACGTTGAGAAACCCGTTCTTCTCTACAACACATATAACACAACACTCATATTTAAATTATTTCTTATCTCTATGAAAACAATAAAAGTAGGTATCAACCTAATAATATTCCATTATTTAAGTGCCTTTTTGTGAAGACATGCTTTGAATTCTACTTAAAAACATTTGTACATTCCACAGCTCTCGGTTCGTGTTGTAAGGCATTCCACAACAGAGGACCGGCAATGCGAAAGCCATGATCCAAATTACAAATATGTAGGTTGACTATACCCTGCTATATCATAAAAAAAAGTAAATGGATACCCACAAGCAGACAAGTTTATCTTTATCGTAAGGTCGCGCTTACACATGCTGCATAGCTACCTATGCACTGATACAATTAAGACCAATTAACATAAGCTCTGTAACTTATATTATCTAGGTAATAGATATACTAAAAAAAATGATTAAGTCCATTAAAATATTTTTTTTATTAACTGTTCGAAGGAAAATTTCTTGTAGTTACCTCATAGTTAAAAGACAAATAGCCGTAAGCGAAACATTTGTTAAACAATTATAACCCTTATGTAAACGTGCAATAAAGAACTTCAAATTACTTTATTTTTGTATGAAAATTCTCCGTATAGGAATCGTACTGGAAAGAAAATATTTTTCTACGTTAGAGCGAGACAACGCTCGATAATTTTTCAATAATTTGTATGTGTTAAAGCGAGACGGCAACAGTTTATTTGTGTGACTCAGTTTTTAATACGTGAACCGAGCAATCAGTGTCGAGATCTCTGTTTGGAGCGCTCTGATTGGCTGACGGCGTTCAGGCCCCGCCCACTCGTTCTACTTCAAGCAGAACGCTTGTGGAATATTTAAAAAGGCAAATATGATTATTTTGACAAGTACAGACTGGGACAGCATTAAGTAGAAAGAAAAACCGTTAAGAAGTTAGTAGAAAAAAAGTAGGTAAATACTTAGTTATTTAAGCTTCCAGACAGGAGATAGCTCACAATTTTTTCTTATAATAATAATAATATTAGGATGATTTATTTGATGAGCGCTGTTTTTGTGTGTATCACACCTAAAGAGCCCTCTGCGAGCTTGGTCGTCGCTGTAGAAAGCGCCAATTCTCAAGCAAGACCCAGTTGTTGTAAGGTTGGATGGTCCTTTCAGTGACCGGTCTTTGGTAAAGGTTTATGAATTTTTCAACCCAGCGAAGAGCACATTTGGAAATATAACTGGTATATTTGTGTGCTCCGCCGGGATTCGAATCCACAACCTTCCATTTACGAGTCCGAAGTGTTGCCACTGGACTACGGACTGGTCCATGAAATCCTCATCTTCAATCTTTAATCTAATTTCCGAAGATATAAATATCGTTCGGTCGATGGCTAAGTTGGTAGAGTGCTTACATTCCATGCCGAGAAGGAGAACTCGAATTCGAATCCCACTGTAGGCATCAGAAATGATTTCCCGTTTCGGTGTTTATCCATAAATGTCTTTACCAATGATCGGTCACCAAAGGTCCATCCAGCCTTACAGCAACTGGATCTTACATGAGAATTTGCACTTTATATAGTGACGACCAATCTTTCAGAGGGCTCTTGAGTTGTGATTCACAAGAAAACAGGGAAAATAAATTATCCTAATATTATTATTTTATACTAACCTCCCTACTCGTGCTGCGCACGATTAGAGCATTCTAGTTTAAAGTCCGGCTTCGCCAGCACCCTTTTTTCCCTTGCGCTAATTTTTAATAAGATCCATGAGTAGATACCTACCTACTGACAGAAATCAAAAATATACTGGTCAGTAATATGCTAGAATCTCAGTCCAGCCCGTGCTTCTTTATTTTGTCTTGCAGGTGCCAGAGTCTAATCCTAATCTAATCTAAGTTGCAAAGAAACATTAACATTTAAATTTCATATTAAACGCATGCTCACACACAGAAACGTGTAAGTTCCCGCTTAAAAATGCTGCACGTGTACTAACAATACAAAAACCAAACCTCAAATGAACATAAGCCCAGCTACTCTAACCGTCCTTCCCTGCAACAGGTCGCTCCCCCAGTTCTTGTTTATCGTATACGCCAACCTCATCAAATATGACTTTTTCATGCAGTTGTCTTATGAATCAAATTCTACACAATCTGAGCTAAGAAAAACCGTAAAACTCGATAATGTGAGAGTTTTTTTAAATATTTTTAAAATAAATTTCTTGTTTTCATAAGACACATTGGTCCAGTACCTACACATGCAAACATTGCTCATGTAAAATTTTCTCAATGGCGTATACGATAAACAAGAACTAAGGCAACGAGGTGTGACATTTTCAAAGTAAACCACTTTTTACAGCATGGTTGGTCAGCTTCATACTAGCCTTTGCATGCAGGGCTGGAAATCTCATCACCGCGGTAATTCTTACCTACCGAATATCGGTAATATTTGTATGAAGACTAATCAGCTGTTCCTTTTGCGGCCATCTTGGATTGACAGGTCTTCATATGAATATCACCGATATTCGGTAGGTACCTACCCTACGCAACGCAACTAAGCTACACATATAGTGTAACTTCTTGCTTGCGTTATCCCCGAAGGGGTCGCATGTGGCGCTTCGGGACCTATTTATTTTTACAGGTAAGGGGGCCGGCCTCACACCAACTACTTTCAGTTGAAGTGGGGGACCCTGCTTCCCTTAATTTTGATTGCAGCTCCGCTTGCAGTTGCGCTTTTGCGTATATTGTACGGACTTTTCACCTCTCACTTGACTGTCCCGGTGTGTGTTCCCTCTCACATTTGACTATTGCAATATGTGTAGCCCCCACAGTGGGCTTATGGTAATTCACGGCTTGGAGCGTGACCGGCCTGCCATTGGCCGGTAGCTGGCTGAGGAGTGTGGGAACATTCCGCGCTAAACACCGATCATATCGGCGGGTAGTGATGGACAACGGCATGCGAACCTGACACATGGGAGTATTGCGTGGTTAATAAATAATAATATTAGGATGATTTATTTGGTGAGCGCTGTTTTTTTGTGTATCACACCTTGTCACCTTATCACACCTTGTCACTTGTCAATGTCACCCCTGTTTCAGGGAATGTCGGCAAGAGTTGCAGGGCTTATGTTCATTTGAGGTTTGGATTTTATTTGTAAGTACACAATCAGCATTTGTAAGCGCGAACTACACGTGTTTGTTTGTGGGCATACATCTGAGAGCTTTGAATGAATATATCCTTGCAACTTAGATTATAGATTATAGATAGACACCTCAAGAGCCCTCTGCGAGCTTGGTCGTCGCTGTAAAAAGCGCCAATTCTCGAGCAAGACCCAGTTGTTGTAAGGTTGGATGGTCCTTTCAGTGACCGGTCTTTGGTAAAGGTTTATGAATTTTTCAACTCAGCGAAGAGCACATTCGAAATATAATGGGTATATTTTTTGTGCTCCGCCGGGATCCGAATCCACAACCTTCCATTTACGAGTCCGAAGTGTTGCCACTGGACTACGGACCGGTCCAAGATGCCAACGACACGCGGTGTACCTGAGCGGTAACCCATCCAAGTAATATCCGCGCCCAATGTTGCTTAACTTCGGTGATCTATGGGACCCGGTGCTTTCAACATGGTAACGTCGTTGACAGGTTGCATGGTAGAATGATACAGTGATAAAACGACACTTTACATTAGTATGAACCAACAACCTTCCGTTTACGAGTCTGAAGCGTTACCACTAGACTACGGACCGGTCTAGCAACGTAGGTTTTTTACCTGGGTGTATAAATATGATAGAAATCTGGCAAATAACTCATCGTAGGTATACTCAAAAACAATGCACTTGCGTGGTGGAAGCCTATTGTGAAGGCAATGAAAATATGTAGCACGCTTTCTCAAAGCTGCTTTAATAAAAAAAACTTAAATGTTTATTAAACTTACTTTTTCATCCTTAAAATTCATCAGAAACGAGTAGGTAGATCATAAAATCAATGTAAGGCAAATTGTAGTGAAAAACGCATTTGACCCAACGCAACGCAACTAAGCTACACATATTGTGGAACTTCTTGCCTGCGTTGTCTCCGAAGGGGTCGCATGTGGCGATTCGGGACCTATTTATTTTTACACGTAAGGGGGCCGGCCCTACACCAACAACTTCAGTTGAAGCGGGGGTACTTATAAATTGATATCTCGTGATAGACTCGTAAATGGAAGGTTGTGAGTTCAAATCCCGGTGTTGCAAAAAAAAAAAAACATCTATATTTTTAAAAATGCTCTTCGCTGGGTTGGAAAATTCATTGTTTTTATTAAAGACCGGTAACAAAAGGTCCATCCGGAGTCTTGCTTGAGAATTGACGCAGAGGGCTCTTCGAGAGTCATTCGCCCATCCCTATTGCTTCTTCTTCTTTTTGTGCCACTCCTATCGAAGATCAGCGATCATCATGGTTATTTTGACTTAAGATGCTGCGGCTCGAAACAGGGACTTGGTGCTTCTGCCGAACCACTGTCGCAGCTTTTTTAGCCATGTCGATGTCCTTCGGCGTCCCTGAGATCTTCTCCCCTCAATCTTACCCTGAATAATAAGATGAAGGAGACGGTACTTCTCATTTCTCATAATGTGACCGAAGTACATAAGCTTTCTCTGCTTAATGGTAGGCAGGAGCTCCTTTGTAGTGTGCATCCCTATTGGTCTGATCCAATATCAAATCCTGGAAAGTGTCTTACTTGGGACAAGTGCAAAAAGGAGAGAAGCAGGAATTTTTGTATTCCATCTTTAAAGCTTAAAGTAAAAATAGAGGGTCGATGAAGAATTTCCAGGTCGATCAACAATCGAGAATGGACTGTGGAGTAGCTTTATACAGTTTTTACAAAAAAAAATATTCCATGTTATTTTAATTGCAGTCGTTCGGAATGTACCTCTCAGTACAAAATATTTTTTATCTCAGCACAGTGGGCAGAACAAAACCTCATTATCTTAAAGCGAACGGCGTAAAAACCATTAAAGCATTATTACTTTATAACACGTGCCATACAATATAAAGCAATACCTAACACCATAATTATAAGACATTATAAAGTAAAAATACAGAATGCTTAAGCAAATTGTTAAGTAGATTTTGTCTACGAGAAAAAAAATATTAAAATACAGATAAAAATAGGGTAGAAAAATGTTTTTCACGTTAAACTACCAACGGTGTACAATCTACGATTTTTTAAAAAGGGAGAGCCTCGCCATGCAAAATAAATCGCTCCCTCAGTTCTTGTTTATCGTATACGCCAATCTTGTAAATATGACTTTTTCATGCAGTTGTCTTATGAATCAAATTTTACACAATCTGAGCTAAGAAAAACTGTTAAACTCGATAATGTGAGAGTTCTTTTACATGTTTTTAAAATAAATTTCTTGTTTTCATAAGACACATTGGTCCAGTACATTTGCAAACATTGCTCATGTAAAATTTTCTCAATGGCGTATACGATAAACAAGAACTGAGGCAGCGAAATGTCAGTTACAACTGTTATGTAAATAACAAATAGATACATATAAATGTTAGGTAGGTAGGTGTATTAGTTATAGGCGATGAGAGTTGGAGTAATTATTATAGATACATAGGAAAGAGATATTCAATTATGTACCTACTGGAAGCTTTATGTTCTGGAAATTTCCAGCAAAATTGGCTTCTAGTAACTACTGTCTTTGGGAGTATAAAGGTCTGCAAGCGGCTTGCAAGAGTCAGTCTATATACCACACTCTGCTTTTGAACAAGAAAAATAGTATCAGTGAAAGTGAACCAAGGTCTCGGACCGGTCCGTAGTCCGTTGTGGCAACACTTCGGACTCGTAAATATTTGGAAGGTTGTGGATTCGGATCCCGGCGGAGCACACAAAAATACCATTAATATTTCGAATGTGCTCTTCGCTGGGTTGAAAAATTCATAAACCTTTACCAATGACCGGTCACCAAAGGTCCATCCAGCCTTACAGCAACTGGGTCTTGCTTGAGTATTGGCGCTTTGTAGCGACGACCAAGCTCGTACACCTCTGCGGCACTACAAGTGTCATAGACCCCTAGAGTCTTTAGAATCTAGGGAGTCTCCCGCACAGGATTTCTTAAAAAAAAAAAAAAAAAAAGATGCACATCATATTCACAATAAATATTATTCGGAACCTCAGATGTGTTCTTTCATCACAAAAAGTTTCAAAATGTTGTTTTTTTAAAAGCTCCAAGCTCAATTTTTCCTTGGATACATCCTTCATTTCATTCAGAGTCAAAACTTTTTCTATATAAGCTCTCCTTTTACTTAGACTCTTGATATCCCATTCATTCTCCATTTCAGGTATTTGGTCTATCCATACCTTTCTTGGTCTTTCCACTACACGATATCCATCCATTCTTGTAACATATACTTTCTTCGTCAGTCTCTCATCACTCATTCTCTCCATATGTCCAAACCATCCTAACAAACTTATTTTTATCTTTACTTTCACACTTTCTCTTGCACCACATTCTTCTCTTACAAAATCATTCACTCAATTTTCTCCCAAACAAACTTGAATTGACTGTACAAATTTCATTTTCATTCACCGTCCGGGCTTCACTTCCGTACATCAAAGTCGGTATGAGTAGGTATACTACTCGCTGCCTTAGTTCTTGTTTACCGTATACGCCATTAAGAAAATTTTACATGAGCAATGTTTGCATGTGTACTGGACCAATGTGTCATATGAAAACAAGAAATTTATTTAAAAAATATTTAAAAGAACTCTCACATTATCGAGTTTTACGGTTTTTCTTAGCTCAGATTGTGTAGAATTTGATTCTTAAGACAACTGCATGAAAAAATCGTTTTTGACAAGATTGGCGTATACGATAAACAAGAACTGGGGGAGCGTACTGTGTTCTGTAAAAATAAAAATAAAGAATTTAAAAGCTTTGTTTTCTAAAAAAAACCTTCATGGCCGTATTTGATCCAAATGCTTTTGATTCAAATCAAAAATGGTTGGAGCTAAATGAAAACACTAATTCATGATTCGTAAAAATCGATATCTTTCCACAAACCTGCAATTATTAATGATAGAACAATTATGGACTAGCGCAACACTTTACTATCTGAAAATACTAGTCGATACAAGTCGGATTACTTTTGGTTGTATAGAGAAAAAATATCAAGGTTGCCAACACACATTGCATTTAGACCAGTTCGTAGTCTAGTGGTTAACGCTGTCGTCGTTCCACTAGGGGTGGCTAAAACCTTTCAAGTTTTTATTTATCATATTTCAATCCTGATAATTAAGTTGGGGTGATGTCACCCCTGTTTCAGGACAGGTCGGCAAGAGTTGCAGTTTTTCCTGTCTTTCTTCTCAGGTTTTTCGTCACCCCTGTAAACGGCTCCTTAACGCTTTAGATTTTAAAGGGGAAAGTCTTGAGTTCGATTCTTGGCATAGTACAAAATAACAAATCATTAAATTTTTCAAACATGCTCTTTGCTTTTTTCAGGAAACGGCGGCGGCTAGATTTGCAGGATTTGTAATCATTTGAAGTGAGAGTTTTCTTTGTAAGTACACAATACACATGCAGCATTTTTAAACGCGAAGTTGCACGTGTTGAGTTATACATCTTGAATATTATTTCAGTATAAATTTGCATTTTTGATTGTAGGTTTGTTAAACATAAAATAAAATATTTCACATCCACAATAATTTTACATTTTTTTTTTTTTTTTAATAGATTTGTGGAAAGGAATGCAATCCACCAACCTATTTTACCTGGCCAGTTGTCTTCATGCGAAAGCAGAAGCTTGTGTGCATGCAACGGCATCTGTTGAACCAGGGTCGAAGTTATCGTCGCGGGATTCGAACCAGCGTTATCCGGTTCCAAATAACCTGTCTTGATCCCCGCGGCTATAACACCGACTACATGCAAATAAATCTTAGATTAAAAATGGGATGTTAGATTTGTGGCAACCCTGCTTTCAATAGTGATAATTACAGGTTACATATATTATTTTTGGATTGCAGGGTTGCCCATTGATCACGCTCAAACAATACAGCGTAGATTTCATCTAATATGGAACATGTGTGGCCTATCTATACAATTTAATCTATAATTTAAGTTGCACAAATAATATTTCAACATTTTAGATTATCAAGGTAATTTTTTAAGGAGAGTTTGAAATATGTGGAAGAAGCTGCATGTGTACAAATTAAAATCCAAACCTCAAGTGAACATAGACCCTGCAACTTTTTCCAACCATCCCTGAAACAGGGCTGTCATTGGCAAAGTGAACCATGTTTAAGAGTAAGAGTGGTAAGCCTCATACCAGCATCTATCTATTATCTATAATATAATCTATAGTCTAAGTTGCAAGGATATATTCAATTAAAGCTCTCAGATGTATGCTCACAAACAAACACGTGTAGTTCGCGCTTACAAATGCTGAATGTGTACTTACAAATATGTAAAATCCAAACCTCAAATGAACATAATCCCTACAACTATTGCCGACCTTCCCTGACACAGAGGTGACATTGGCAAAGTGAACCATATTCTACAGAATGCGTTGTCAGCCTCATACCAACCTATGAGTCAAGGATATCATTTCAGATATCCCATTCTTGCTCAATTTCACTTATCTGATGAAGCCATACCTTTTCCTGTTATTTTCTCAAAATCGAAATTCTACAAATACCATCACGTCTTTCGCATAGCTGTGCGCTTGATTTCTTAAATTTAGACCTAAAGGTCCAGGCTCGATATCCCATTTGCCTGGTTTCATAATATCACCAGCTTAAAGGTAAAACTGAATAAGTGCTGATCCACAGATTTGTGAAAGCATGAATCAAAACATTTTATTGGGAGTAACTTCTCATAGTAAGTGAACTAATTATAAGGAAGTGCTCATGACAAACTTCTAAGCTACAGGATTATCACACTTTTGTAGTGTTTTCTCTCGTAGAAAATAGGAAAATAGGTGCATTTATCTGACGAACCCATGTTAGCTTAACCTAATCTAATCTAAGTTGCAAAATATATGTACCTAACATTAAAGATTCACATTATATGCACTTTCACAAACAGACATGCACAAGTTCGCGCTTAAACATGCCGCATGTGGTCCTACATTATAAAAACCCAATTTCAAATGAACATAAGCCCTGAAACTCTTGCCGTCCTTCCCTAAAACAGGGGTGAAATTGGCAAAGTGAACCATTTTCTACAGCATGGGTGGTCAGCCGCATACCAACCTATCAGTCAAGGAACATACACAACAAATTGCATTTATAAAATCAACAAATTATAAGAATAATAAATAATTAATATGTCACTTATTTAGTTTTACCTTTAAGGTATCGATGTGTTGATATAACAATGGTACCTGTATGGAAAAAGCGTCACAGTTACAAGGAGATTCCTGATCTGTTATACATAACGGACCCAAAATAAAGGATATACAAATAATAAGTTCTACTTATCTATGATCTAAGTTGCGTAGATGTGAATGGTAGATTTAAATAATGCAATGAGTACTTATCCGTAGTCTAGTGTAAGCGCTTTGGACTCGTAAATGGAAGATCGTGGGTTCGAATCCCGGCGGAGCATAAAAAATATAACATTTATATTTTCAAATTTGTTCTTCGCTGGGTTGAAAAAATCATGTACCTTTACCAAAGACTGGTCACCAAAGATCCATCCAGGCTTACAGCAACTGGGTCTTGCTTGAGTATTGGCGCTTTCTATAGCGATGACCAAGTTTGCAGAGAGCTCTTGTGGTGTCTATATCTATAATCTAAGTTGCAAAGAAATGTTAACATTTAAAGCTCATATCAAATGCATGCCCACAAACAAACACGTGTAGTTGGCGCTTACAAATGCTGAATGTGTACTTATAAACAAAATCCAAACCTCAAATGAACATAAGCCCTATAACTTCTGCCGATCTTACCTGACACAGGGATGACGTTGACAAAGTGAACCGTTTTTACAGTATGGGTGGTCAGCCTCATACCAACCTATAAGTCAAGGAATACGTGATTCACACAAATACAGCGCTCCCCAAATAAATCATCCTATTATTTTTTTTATTACTAAAGTGGTCAAATAGAGAGAAAGACTTTATTTATCAGATTTATGTACGGTCGATAGCTCAGTTGGTAGAGTGCTTGCATTCCATACCGAAAGCTTGGGTTCGAATCCCACTGTGGGTGTCAGAAATGATTTCCCGTTTCGGTATCTATTTCAAACCCAAAATTAAAATACCGGCAAGGTTTACTCAGCCTTCAAAATAAATACGTACCACTCCTCTCGGAAGCTGTGAATACCCCCACTTGAATTGAAATGGTTGACGTAAGACCAGCTTCCTTACCTGTAAAAATAAATAGGTTACGCTCACCACATGCGATCCCTTCGGAGATAACGTAGGCAAGAAGTTACACTATTTTAAAAAGTTCAAATTTTTTTTAAATTAAAAAATGTTGTCAACAGCTTCCTACACCAGCAGTAAGCTATATGCTGATAGTTGCATTGCAGTGATGGTACACATTCATTCGTCCGCTTTTGTGTCCAGTGATTGTGAGGGACCGTGTTGACACGCGGAACTAATTTTGGGACCCGCTGGAATTCCAGAGGATATCGGACAAGAGATGCCCATGCCCACATCGGAAATGAAAATAATATATTGTGTCTTGTAGGAAGTCCAACCGCTTCGGTACCAAAAATAAAATCAAGTTACTTCAGTAAATGCGAGTGGCGAGTGGACCCTATTTATTTTTACAGTTAAGGGGGCCGGCCTTACTATAACCACATCGATAGCTCAGTTGGTAGAGCGCTTGCGTTCAATGCCGTGAGCTCGGGTTCGAATCCCACCGAGGGTGTCAGAAATGATTTCCCGTTTCGGTGTTTATTTCAAACCCCAAAATAAAATACCGGCAAGGTTAACGCAGCCTTCACAAAAAATGATACCCGACCGCTCGAGAGCTCGGAAAACCCCACTTCATCTGAAGCCATTGACGTAAGGCCGACCCCCATACCTGTGAGAATAATTATTCTAATTAGGTCCACTCGCCACATGCGACCCCTTCGGAGATAACGCGGCAAGAAGCTACACTATACGTGAAGCTTAGTTGTGTAGCTGCGTGGCGTACTTGTATTTGCTAGAATATTCTAAATATAATATGTTCTCGCATGTGCCAGAATAACTCTTATACACCTATAAATAGAGACCGAGATGCTTTGCAAAGAGACTTGTGTCTAAGCTGTCGAGCAATACAATGCAAAAGACACTCTGTGTATGCGAACCGTATCTTGAAAACAATTGTTCAAAATAAATTAATCGATGTTTTTTTTATAAAATTGAACCCGTCCATCATAGCAGTACTTTAGGATCCATGTTTGTCACGGCCTCAACATTGACATCTTTTAGAATTCACGCACGCTTTAATATCATGGCTACATCACGATTATTGTAGCAAGCATTGACGGTATAAATGTTTACCATCAAAAGCTATTTAAACAAGAAAGTAACCAAAATAACAGTGAAGTTCTGTATCTGTCAATTGGTCTAAGTGATCACTCTCGCATGCCACTCATTCATCAATCGCATTTGAATGTAATGCATGAGTTATCCTCTTGTGAAGACAAAGCCTTGTTGTGCTAGCCATTTGTCTTTGCTGGTCGCCATCCTCTTGTAAAGACAGTGCCTTGTTGTGCTAGCCATTTGTCTCTGCTGGTCGCCATCCTCTTGTAAAGACAGTGCCTTGTTGTGCTAGTCATTTGTCTCTGCTGGTCGCCATCATCTTGTGAAGACAAAGCCTTGTTGTGCTAGCCATTTGCCTCTGCTGGTCGCCATCCTCTTGTAAAGACAGTGCCTTGTTGTGCTAGCCATTTGTCTCTGCTGGTCGCCATCCTCTTGTAAAGACAGTGCCTTGTTGTGTTAGCCCTTTTGTCTCTGCTGGTCGCCATCCTCTTGAAATGTTAATATGATATTTTACTCTCTACTGAACAAAGCCTCTATAGAGTGGTCGTTCCTACTATCTTCATCTGAACCGATTAGAAAATCTTACACTATTTGCAATTGTCAATCTGTCCAACTAGATCCAAATCACACGACATTGATTCGCCAATCAAGACTCTCCAAAATTCTAAAACTCTATTCTTGTTATTTTTGTCATTTCGTGACATCCAAATGTCACGGCCTACGGATTTTTTTGTACCTAAACTCCGTATTTATTTTTTCACATACTCAAATGCTTAATTTACCGTATCATGTTCATCACATCGTGTCTACTAATTTATTTAAATTTCTATGTTTTTTTTCTTTCAAAAATCATGTTTGCGTGAAAACTGCCTTGAAATCCGTTTTTAATTGATCAAAAAAATGGTTTAGAATGCCAACAATAAGATCATTTATAAAGAGACATGGAAGTGAAACATGGACTTTGAGTAACAGTTCGCCACTAAGCTACACATATAGTGTAACTTCTTGCCTGCGTTATCCCCGAAGGGGTCGCATGTGGCGCTTCGGGACCTATTTACTTTTACAGGTAAGGGGGCCGGCCTCACACCAACCACTTTCAGTTAAAGGGGGGGTTTCTCAGCTCCCGGGGGGCTGGTTCTCATTTCTTGTGAAGGCTGAGTAAACCTTTGAAATCGAACCTTGCTCTCGGCATGGAATGCAAGCATTCTACCAATTGAGCTATCGACCTTTTTACGAGCTTGATCGTCGTCGCTACTAAGCGCTAATTCTCAAGCAAGACCCAGTTGCTGTAAGGCTGGATGGATCTTTGGTGACCGGTCATTGGTAAAGGTTTTATGAATTTTTCAACCCGGCGAAGAGCAAATTTGAAAATATAAATGGTATATTTTTTGTGCTCCGCCGGGAATCGAACCCACAACCTTCCCATTCAGAGTCCGCAGTGTAACCACTGAGCTATGGACCGGTCAGTGAAATTGGTAAATTGTGTGTAGGTTTATTTTTACTTTTAAGGAATCCTGTCCGGGAGATTCCCTAGATTTTAGAGACTCTTGGGATCTATGATACTTGTTGTAGTGCCGTAGAGGTGTTGTCTATGTGGCGGTTGATGTCTTGATCCTTTGCAGCAGGGCTGTTAGCTGCGCAGTGTTGTTTTGTGTGTTGCGTTGACTTTATTTTGAGTCACTGAAAGGAAGTGTCGATTGATATTGGTTTTGAATAAAAAAGTGAAGCATGGACAGTGAATGATACCGAAACGAGTAAAGTATGTACGGTGAAAATCAAGCATTTGAGAAGCATGACAGGAAAAACTCTAAGAGATAGAGTTAAGAATGAATGGGTAAAAGTCAAATGTAAGTTGAAAGACGATGTGAGAGTAAAGGTGCAAAAGAATGTGATGGGATGGTTTGAACAAGGATGAATTGAATGGATGATGAAAGGTATATACAGAGGAAATGTGAGGGGAAAAGAGGAAATGCAAGATTGAGAAAAGTATGACTGAATCAGATGGGTGAAGTTTTAAAAGAATGGGATGTCCAAACTCCAAAGTGAATCTAAAAGAAGAAAATACATGAAAAAGGTGATGGATATGAATGATTTGAAAGCGACCACCCATACTGTAAAAAATGGTTCACTTTTCCAATGTCACCCCTGTTTCAGGGAAAGTCAGCAAGAGTTGCAGGGCTTGTGTTCATTCGAGATTGTTTTTTTTTTATATTGTAGGTCCACATGCGGCATGTGTGAGCGCGAAATTATGCGTGTCTGCTTGTGGGAATGCATTTAATATGATTTAAAATAAAATTATTTTTTCTTAAACGTAGTTTAATTTTCACAACAATATTTTATAACTCGAGCACTTTCGACCATCAATATTCAGGTCATTATCAAGAGTGATGTATAATAATTTTATTTTAAATAAAATGAATTTCCACTGTGTGAATACACAAACCCTACAAAATCATTTAATATGAATCTCAAATGATATATATCTTTGCAGCTTAGATTAGATTAGATTAGAATGGCGACAGAGTTACAGTTGCAGTTCACAAACTTCATTTAAAAAATCTAAATTGGAAGAACGAAGAACGTGTTTGAATTATGGCTGTTGTTCTGTATTGTTATGTAAATATTAAATATAAATATTGAAATGAGTATGGGTAGTTATAGTTATAAGAATCCTCATTAGTATTGGAGGTAGGATTGATGGTTGTGGAGAAGACTCTAGGTATTACGTGAAGCATCGAGAAATAATAATTACTATGCCTTTCTGGAACTGGCTAGCAACTATAGGTCCAGATTGTACTGCTCTAAAGAGTATAAAGGGTGCAAGTGGCCTGCAGGGCCAGCAGTATCATACGAGATTTACAAACACATAGAACTAATTTGATCAGTGAACAGAAACCAAGTGGAATAGTCGAGAAAGCTTTGTGAAAATAAATATGTAAAAGTGTAAAATAAACAACTGGATAAGAAGACCTGTGTATTTTAATTTGAAAGACTTTTGAACCCTATTTCGTAACAGTATATTGGCAGTACCATCAGTATTTATTTCTGCAGCATATTCACGTTCTGCTTCCCATCGTTGCCCTGCCTGCTTATTAGCTATCGCAGGTTGTATAAGGGCAGTTAGGCAGTTAGCAGTTAGGCCTACAGAACAGAGATGTGGAGGAGGTCTGTAATTTGAGACATTCCTGCCATTCTCGGGCTACCGTTTGTTCCCACGGAGACTGACTGGAACTGGGAGAGAAGGGAATGGGTGACTCAATACCGGAAAATACCGAAAAAAAGCTCAGGAATACATGGATATGTTTTGTGATATCAAACTATAATATCACATACTAAATAAACTTTGTATACCGTTTGTTCCCACGAAGACTGACTGGAACTCACAGAAAAAGAAATGAGTGACTCAATACCGGGAAATACCGAAAATAAACTGGGGAATACTTCAAACTATCGGTTTATCTATAATAAAACTTAACAAATAAACTCTGGATATAGCTTCTGACCACGAAGACTGACTGGAACTCACAGAAAAAGAAATGAGTGACTCAATACCGGGAAATACCGAAAATAAACTGGAGAATACGTCAAACTACCGGTTTATCTATAATATAACTTAACAAATAAACTCTGGATATAGCTTCTTACCACGAAGACGGACTGGAACTCACAGGGATGGGAATGGGTGACTCAATTCCGGGAAATACCAAAAAAAAGCTCGTGAATACTTCTATAAGTTGTGTAATATTAAACTGCGGGTCTATCTATAATGCAACTTAACAAATAAACTCTGGATATAGCTTCTTACCACGAAGACTGACTGGAACTGGGAGAGAAGAGAATGGGCGACTCAATATCGGGAAAAAAGAAAAAAAAAACTCGGTAATACATGGATGTTATATACCGTGGCATCCACTGCCGAATCTATTTGGGATAGCCCATAGTTTTAAGTTATAAAGATATATTCACATTAAAGATTCATATAAAATACATGCTCACTAGGAAACACAAATTTCAAATGAACTTAGGTTCTGCAACTCCTTGTTAAAAAGTTGACGTTGGCAAAGTGAACCAAATGTTACGAATGGAGGGTTATTGTCAGTCTCATACCAAATTACAAGTCAAAGACGTATATAAACAATTACAAAAAATATAAATACAGCTACAAAATTGATTTTAAAATTTAAAACCCACTGACCTCTAACATTGCAGATTAACCACCATTTTTTCAGATTATAAAGAGATAGAATCAAAAAATTTTGCTACTCAGATTGCAGACTTTATCCAATATTTTTGATAAAACATAATTTTACGTATTTTCATTAAAATCTTCAAACAAAAATAAGATTTAAAATGACAAAATGACAAAAAAACTCATACACAGGATTACTTATTTCATTAAAGTGAATTAATTGACCTTTTAAGTAAAAGAACACTAAATGAAGATAAAAATAACTTCGGTAATTCCCGGGATTCGAAAATCATACACATTTTTTTATTCCCGGTATAACGCAAATTCCCTTTTCTAACCATCCTTGGACCTCAAGGCTGCCACCCCTCGCACAAAAGGAGGAGTCAAAAGTTGCAGACACGCAACCTCCATCAAACACTGAATCAATCAATACTGCAAGGATGCTAATATGCTCATGATGATGATGATGCACGCGAACAGCGCGCTGGGAACTCAAATTACCGCCTCCTATATCGCAAGTCTTTCTTTTTGAGGATTCTGCGTGTTTCCCACGCCTCATATACTAAAGCTGTTATATGCGAGAGAAATAAAACAATGAATTGCAATCGCTTTATTATTTTATATTGTTGTTGACTAAAAGGCTGTGGTTGGATTTTTGTTTGGCTTATTGGTAACTTGGTAAGTATGAGGCTGACCACACATACTACCAAAAATGTTTCACTTTGAATAAGATTTTTAGGCTTACACGGCCGGCTGATAATGCTGGAGTGATGCTTTCCGGGATCTGTTGCCGTGGTCTGTGGGAGCTGGAGCTTCCGAACGTTTCGCCCATTTCTACGATGGGCTTCTTCAGCGTGAAGTATGATGATGATTTTGATGAGAACTGTGAGAAGCTCCAGCTCAAGCTCCCACATACCACGGCAACAGATCCCGGAAAGCATCACTACAGCATGTTTCACTTTTTCAATGTCACCCCTGTTTTAGGGAAGGTTGTCAAGAGTTTTTTTTATATTGTACGTCCACATGCGGCATTTATAAGCGAGAACTTGTACGTGGTTGTACAAACATATTATTTTTACAAGATTCATTTTAATTGTATTCATATAAGCAAGCAAGTTTACACATGCTGCATGTGTGTTTAAAAATAACCCTTGCAACTTATATAATATAATATAATAATATAATAATATAATAATATAATAATATAATAATATAATATAATATAATATAATATAATATAATATAATATAATATAATATAATATAATAATATATATAATCTAAGTTGCAAGGATATATTCATTTAAAGCTCTCAGATGTAAGCCCACAAACCAACAAGTGTAGTTCGCGCTTACAAATGCTGAATGTGTACTTACAAATAAAATCCAAACCTCAAATGAACATAAGCCCCACAACTTTTGCCGACCTTCCCTGAAACAGGGGTGACATTGGCAAAGTGAACCATTTTTTACAGTATGGGTGGTCAGCCTCATACCAACCTATAAGTCAAGGAATATGAATAATAAATTACATTTAAATATATAAAAGAACAAAACCTTACAAAGAAATCTATACAAAAAAAGTCAGAAATTTCCTATGCAAAAAATGTAGCAAATTAATACACCAACATTAGAAATCACCATTGCAGATTAGCCGCCACTTCTTCCTGTCCTTGCACACTTCTTTCATTTCATCCAGAGTCATAACCTTTTTCATGCAAGTCCTCCTTTTATTATGACTCTGGATATCCCATTCATTCGCTATTTCAGAAATTTGATCCATCCATACTTTTCTCGGTCTTCCTCTACCACGACATCCATCTATTTTAGCAACATATACTTTCTTCGTCAATCTTTCATCACTCATTCTCTCCATATGCCCGAACCATCTTAACATACTTCTTTTAATCTTCACTTTCACACTTTCCCTTACACCACATTCTTCTCTTACAAAATCATTCCTCACTCTGTCACTTCGTTTTTTCCCAATCATACTTCTTAGATAGTCCATTTCTACTGTATGGACTTTACTAATTTCCCTTTCACTCACCGTCCAGGCTTCACTTCCATACATCAAGGTTGGCACTAGTATACCACCGTGCACCGCCAATCTAACATTTTTTGAGAGATTCTGGTTCCTGGCGATGCTAGCGGTAGCACCCAGTACGCACCTGCCTTTCATTATTCTTCTTTCAAATTCACCGGTCATTCTTCCATCCTTTTCAAACTTACTTCCCAGGTATACAAACTCATTTACGACATCAACATTCATTCCATTAATTTTAAATTCATAATTCATACTTTCATCATCTCTTTCAAAAATCAATACTTTCGTCTTACTTGCATTCAACTTCAAATGGTTACCTAACAAAGCTTCATTCAATCTAGAGAGCATTGTTTGCAATTCTACTGCTGAATCAGATACAAGAACTGCATCATCTGCATACAGTAGAACACTCACTTTGCTCTCTCCTATCATCAATCCACAATCATTAAGTCGAGCATCTCTGACACACTTGTCCATGACTATGTTAAATAGCCATGGACTCATCACACATCCTTGCCTCACACCCTTATAAACTTCAAACCACTCACTATACTCACCATCAATACGGACACATGCCTTACTATTTTCATAGTTTGCATGCACCGCACCTAAGAGAGCCCCATTCACTCCGTATGCTTTCAAAACATCCCATAACATACCTCTGTCTACTGAGTCAAAAGCCTTTTCCAGATCTATAAAGGCCGTGAACAGCTTCCGCCTCACCGACAATTGTTTTTCAACAAGTTGTCGTAGAGTAAAAATCTGATCAACACAGCCTCTACCGGCCATAAAGCCGGACTGTACATCGGAAATCCTTTCACTAGTAGTCAGAATCACATTTTTTATAATCACCTTACAGAAGACTTTTCCTGGTATACTGAGTAGACTGATTGGTCTGAAGTTCTGACAGTCTTTTTTGTCCCCTTTACCTTTGTAAATGGGAACAATGACTGCCTTCCTCCAATCCATCGGTACTACTCCTGCATTCACACAGAGCTTACATAATTCGTACATCCAATCTATCACACATTCACCTCCTGCTTTCAACATTTCACCATTTATACCATCAAACCCAGCAGACTTCCCATTCTTCAGACGTGAAATAGACACTTTCATTTCTTCTTTCATAATATTCAATTCATTCGCTTCATCTATCTGTTCATAAATTCTTCTTTCACCCTGACCAAAAATTTCTTGAAAATAGTTCTTCCATCTCTTGCATACTTCTTCATTCTCCCATACCATCTCACCGGCAATACTTTTGACTCCCGGAGTGGTCAATGCAGAAGATTTATTTCTATCCGCATTGATCCACCTCCAAAATTCCTTCTTACTGTCGGTGAAACTTTTGTTAATCCTTTCATCAATCTTTCTTCTCAACTCCTGCCGCATTTTCCAGAAACCGAGGTGGCATTGGCAAAAGGGAAGTACTTATAAGGAAAAGCGGAAAAAAATATTAATTGATGATTTAAATACCAGTTCCTGAGCAGACAAAAATAAGTTGATGGATTGCGTTGTGAAAACACTGTCGCGTCAGGTTCAAATATCATAATAATTAACTTATTGCTTGTTTACGATCGAGAATCCGGTTTTTATAGTATACAATGAATTCATGTGAAAATATAGTTGTAGGTACTCAGTAAGGATCTTAGTGTGTAAAGATTTATTAATTAATCCAAAATCGAAGTCTGAAGAGATTAAGAAACACTGAGGAAAGAAACAAAGGGGTAAGATTTATTATTTGTGATTTCGTGCAACTTTAATTATCCAGCATGCGCATGGCAGAAACCGTAGGCACGCCACTGCCTCTGAGGAACATAGGACAAGCAAGCACTATAGGGACGAGTTGACTATTTTGTTGTAAGACACCAATCAGCTGATCCTACATAGGTGCTATTAATTAAAGTTGCAGGTTTTATGGCTGTTGTTAAGTGTTTGTTTATAAGTTGTTTCCACACAAACAACGTTGTTAAATTTGCGCTTGTAAATTTTAGCATCCATCATCAAAATAGTTGTCGAACCTACTCCAGCCTTTCTTCTCAATCTCGTTCCTTATCCCTGCAAGAAGGCCTCGCACTGTTTCTGGAGACAAGGCATTCAAGGCAGCCGCTCCAATGACTTGGAATGCTATTCCCGCCTCACTGAAGGAACTGGATTTGAAGAGATGATGATGATGATGATTATGATGATTTCCTTATAAGCGCCGTTTCGTAACTCAATGTCACTCCAAGGGCGCTTAGTATTTTACTGGGCGAAGAAAAATGTCTTCATCCTCCTCTTTAGGTCCTCAATCGTCTTAGACCTCCGGATTTCTGGTGGTAGTTGATTCCAGGTCGCAGGGCCGGCCACTGCAAAAGCACGGTCTCCGAAAGCAGTGGCAATTTTTCTTCTAGGTTCATTTAGCAGGGTTTCCGCTCCGTTCTCTGCTGATCTTAGTGTTTGCTCCCTTGAGCCCAGGACTTTTGAGACAATCAGCTCTTGGATGTAGAAAGGAGCTGCATCATGGAGAGCTTTGTATGTGATAAGTCCAAGTTTAAATTTGACGCGTTAAAAGAGACTGTTTAAAAGAAGTTTCAAGACTCACCTCTTCGTCCAATCATACGGACAAGCGCCTTTGGAGTGACACACTGTCATTACAGACGCTATTTAATTTTTGTATTATTAATAATAATAATTGCTGAGGCTTGTGCCCCGTGTGGAAGCAACCACTCTTCTCCAGTTGTCTCTTGACTCCAACCACCGAGGTGCCTGCTGCTGGGAATCTTCCTCTTCCTTTCTTCCCCTCCATGCCACTGATCACAACCAGGCGTTCCGGGCTATCCTCATTGCCACGGACAACGTGTCCCAAAAACCAGCCAGAATCAAGTCATCCAAATCTAATCTAATCTAAGTTGCAAAGATATGTTACATTGGAGATTCACATTACATGCATTTTCACAAGCAGACACGTACAAGTTCGCGCTTGCACATGCGTCCTCTTGCCGTCCTTCCCTGAAACAGGGGTGACAGTGGCAAAGTGAACCATTTGTACAGCTTGGGTGGCCAGCTGCATACAAACCTTTAAGTCAAGGAACATACACGGCAAATTGCATTTTTAAATCAATAAATAATAATTTGTGTGGACATCAAAACTAAAACAGAAAACAAATTCCAATTTAATAAACCCTAGCCGCCAACATTACAGATCAACCGCCATTTCTTTCTGTCCTTACATACTTCTTTCATTTCCTCCAGAGTCATAACCTTCTTCATACAGGCTCTTCTTTTATTATGACTCTGGATATTCCATTCATTCGCAATTTCGGATATTTGGTCCATCCATATCTTTCTCGGTCTTCCTCTACCACGACATCCATCTATTCTTGCAACATATACTTTTTTCGTCAGTCTTTCCTCATTCATTCTCTCCATATGCCCAAACCATCTTAAGAAACTTCCTTTAATCTTCACTTTCACACTTTCTCTTGCACCTCATTCTTCTCTTACAAAATCATTCCTCAACCTATTACTCCATTTTTTCCCAATCATACTTCTTAGAAAGTCCATTTCAACAGTATCTTCTTCTCCAGTTTCAATCCTAGGATTGGCTTGCAGCAATTTCTTTCACTCTTCTCCTCCATTCTTCCCTGTCTTGAGCGGCTCTTTTAAGGTCTGCATATGATGAGCAGCGCACGTTCACCAACAGGTCCTCCAGGTATTCTTGGCGTGGGCGTCCCCTAGAGTTGGTCCCCTCGGTCATCCCCTTCATTATGGCATGCAAGAGGCCTTCTTGTCGTATTACATGGCCGATCCATCTTGCACGCTTTTCGGACAAGGTCCTGAGCAGATGGTCAACAGTATAGAGACATTACTAATTTCAATATCAAATCCAAACGTAGCTATCACTCAAGGAATAATATTTGAAATTATGTTTAATACTTCAATATATTGCTCAGCTTTGTTTGAAACACCCGAGCCTCATTTTATTTTAGTTAACCGTTAATTCCGATGTTTATATCGCAGCCAGTTAACGGCTGGCGTGGCGTTAAGTTAACTCTCGCCCAGTTAACGTTGCGCATTTACAATCTAAAAAATGTAAACACTACGCAGTAAAATAGTGCAGAGCTCTTAAGGAGCAGTGGAGCAGAACCTTTAATATTCCACAATTTATTTGATATTTATAATCGGTAATATCATGTTAAATATTCTGCACATATTGTCCCCCCAGGATTGTTTGGCTAATCCACCATTCGATTCAGAGATGACCTTTAAATAAAATTGTCTTAAAAATCACATTCTACACAATCTGAGCTAAGAAAAAAATGTTAAACATGAGTTTGTTAGAGTTGTTTTAAGTATTCAACAAACCAATTTCCAGTTTTCATAAGACACATTGGTCCAGTACATATACAAACATTGCATGGAGACCGGTTCGTAGTTCAGTGGTAGCACTTCGGACTCTGAATGGGAAGGTTGTGGGCTCGAATCCCGGCGGAGCACAAAAAATATACCATTTATATTTCCAAATTTGCTCTTCGCTGGGTTGAAAAATTCATTAACCTTTACCAATGACATGTCACCAAAGCTCCATTCAGCTTTACAGCAACTGGGTCTTGCTTGAGAATTGGTGCTTTGTAGTGACGACGACCAAGATCGGAAAAAAAATTGTGTAACTCAATTGGTATAGTGCTTGCATTCCATGCCGAGAGCAAGGGTTCGATCTCAACGCTTACTCATCCTTCGCAAGAGATGATAACCAGCCCCCCCGGGAGATGGGAAACCCCCACTTCAACTGAAAGTGGTTGGTGTGAGGCCGGCTCCTCATATTCCATCATATACTTACTCACTTCCGAGAAATATTTATTCAAATTTGATCCATCAATCAAATTTTGATTGGAGTGTGGTGCAGCAGGCCTTTTATAAATTGTTGAAATATCTTTTAAACTCAGATTATAGATACGGGCATTGTAAAGGTTGCACATCACTGCCCATAATTTACAACTGGTCTATTCGCTGTCATAAAATTACAATGTTTCTGCAGACTTTATTTGCTTTTCGTCACTTACAAAATTTCATTTATACGTTATATTGTGTTACATGGGGCATTTTTATTGCACGCACTAATGCAGTAAATCAGTCCCAGCAAACGAGACTAGGGCCCGGTATTTTCAACGCTAGCATAGCGATTTTAAACTCAGTGAAAAGGACGCACTTATGTCAACCGGTGACAGGGTTGAATAGCACAGTAACAAAACGACAGATGACAGAACGAGACATGACATAACGAGACATGACAGAACGACACATGAACGACACATGACAGAATGACGGATGACAGAACGACAAATGAGAGAACGATATAATAATATATAATAATATTAGGATGATTTATTTGGTGAGCGCTGTTTTTGTGTGTATCACACCTCAAGAGCCCTCTGCGAGCTTGGTCGTCGCTGTAGAAAGCGCGAACTCTCAAGCAAGACCTAATTGTTGTAAGGTTGGATGGACCTTTCAGTGACCGGTCTTTGGTAAAGGTTTATGATTTTTTCAACTCAGCGAAGAGCACATTCGAAATATAAATGGTATATTTTTGTGCTCCGCCGGGATCCGAATCCACAACCTTCCATTTACGAGTCCGAAATGTTGCCACTGGACTACGGACCGATACAGTGACCAAAGACACATGACAAAAGACACATGACAGAACATCACAACGACAATACATCACATTATAAAACATAATAATCATCTAAGTTGAAATGATATATTACATTTGAGATTCATATTATTTAATGCATTTCTACAAGAATACACCTATAAGTTTGCACTTAAACATGCCGCATGTGGACTTACAATATAAAACTTAATCTCAAATCAACATAAACCCAGCAACTCTTGCCGAATAGCCTTCTTTAAAACAGGGCTGACATTGGCAAAGTGAACCATTTATTTACAAACCTATAAGTCACATCACTATGAATATATAAACACAGAGTATTAAGCATCATGACAAAACAACACAAGGACAAAGCATCACATGAACAAATATAATTTACCGAAAAATATATATCACAATGACTGAACACTTTCATGTGATTTTTTGATCATAGTTATGTTTTGTCATGTAATGTTCACAGAAGGTCTATCCAACCTTACAGCAATCGGGTCTGGCTTGAGAATTGTCTCAGTTGGTACAATGCTTGCATTTCATGCCGAAAGCAAGGGTTCGATTCCCAACGAGAGTGTCGGAAATGATTTTCCTTGTCAAATAATAATTAGAACACTTCAAATCAAATCAAATTAAACCAAACTAAATTGTAACCATTCTGCTCCTGAAGATGCCTCATTAGGCGAAAATGTTCGAGCAAAAACAAAAAGAATAAAGTGAATTAAAACCATGTTTTACCATTTCAATTTTTAAATATTTATAAACTAAATTGAATTGAAAATAGGATTAATGTTATAATTAAATTGTAATTGATTTCTCCATTGATCGCTTCATCCAGATCCGTTTACGTTGGTCCAGTTGGTAACGGCGTTTGATTTATGCGTTGCCATGGTGATGGCAGATAAGATTATCAACTAACGAGCGCTCGCTGCGAGCCCGTCATTAAATTTGCATAAACGCTCGCCGGTGAGTGTGTGCCCTGTGTGCGTACCAGCAAGTAGTGAGTGTGCGACTTATATATATCTATAATAATAATATCATATTATATTAGGATGATTTATTTAGTGAGCACTGTTTTTGTTGTAAGCCCTCTGCGAGCTTGGTCGTCGCTGTAGAAAGCGCCAATTCTCAAGCAAGACCCAGTTGATATAAGGTTGGATGGTCCTTTCAGTGGCCGGTCTTTGGTAAAGGTTTATGAATTTTTCAACCCAGCGAAGAGCCATGTTGCGAATATAAATGATATTTTTTTGGTGCTCCGCCGGGATTCGAATCCACAACCTTCCATTTACGAGTTCGAAATGTTGCCACTGAACTACGGACCGGTCACTAATTCTAAAAATGGCACCGAATTCTTATTTAGATCTGCTGGATCCAAAGTCAAAACAGGCATAGCGTTAGCCGATCTTTGATAGAAGTGGCAATGAAAGAAGAATCCCGCTATGTTGTAAAGATGTGTCAGGGAGGTCTGTTGATATACACCTAGGGTTGTGACGTGACTCTGTAACAACGACACCACAAACACAATCAGATCCGGCTTTAAAAGCGCCGCCAAAACATCCGGTTACATCACTAGTGGGCTTTTTTTAAAGCATGCACAGACGGAGAGAGTGCGCAAGTTATTTAGGGCAGTTGTAAGTAGTTAGTGACAAGTGATAAGTGATTTGTAACCTAAAGTATCCATGCATAGAGTAGAGGGCATACTTCTGACTTTAAACTACAGTTCTCTTATGTAAGTCACACTTGCTTATGTAAACTTATGTAAACACTTACATTCAACTTAAATCTGATTTTTAGTTTACAATTTTTTGAAGGAATTCAAAGAAAACACTGTTTATTTTCACTCAAATATATTTAAAAAGATTAAAATCTTTAAATAAATTACAAACGCGTTTTCGACCTAGTAGGTCATCATCAGGTATGATTACAGCAAAAGACACCTCATTAAATCCAGTCAATAGGTATACATTATAGTCAGGTAGGTAAAAACATTGAGCAAAAAAATTTTATATAATAAAATAATGAAAAGATCTATATGGTAATAAAGAAATAAAAACCAAATAATTTATTATAAGTCTTTTTTAAATAATAAAATTGGTCAAGAGGTACAAATCTCAGTTAGGTAGGTAAAATATTCAGTAAAATAATTCTATTAACATTAAAAATAGTTTTACATGGCAATTATGAAATAATATGAATTAATAAATTAAATTAAATCTGATTTTTTACTGTCTTGGTCTGAAACCTGCATCATTGATAGATACTAATAGCCGTACAAAAAAATATTAATAAAAAATCTTTAGCCACCTGTAAATCCATTGTTTAAAGATGAATAGTCATTTAAATTACTCCCATATACAATAGAACAGTTTATTAATATTTTAACAATAACAAAGTCGAACATTGATCTCTACCGAGCTCTTTAAAGTCTACATAAAAAGAGTTTTAAAGCTCTTTTTGTAGTAAATAGAGGTCTGTAAAATTCTGCAACCTGATTATCAGAAGCTCGTAATGTGTCCAAAGAATTGAAGGAAACATCTTTGGTACAGAGTCAACAGATGATGACAAAAAGGCTGTTTTTTCAAGAAGATGGCGACCAGCAGAGACAAATGGCTAGCACAACAAGGCACTGTCTTTACAAGAGGATGGCGACCAGCAGAGACAAATGGCTAGCACAACAATGCACTGTCTTTACAAGAGGATGGCGACCAGCAGAGACAAATGGCTAGCACAACAAGGCACTGTCTTTACAAGAGGATGGCGACCAGCAGAGACAAATGGCTAGCACAACAAGGCACTGTCTTTACAAGAGGATGGCGACCAGCAGAGACAAAATGGCTAGCACAACAAGGCACTGCCTATACAAGATTACTGTAACTGTAACTCTATCACCATTCCGCTAGGTTTAGCCAGAGCCTTTGCAGAGCTGTCTCTATTTTTTCCTATCTTGAGATACTTCTTTCAATTCATTCATATCCATCACCTTTTCCACACATTTTCTTCTTTTACGCTCACTATGTTTATCATATTCTTTCACAATCTCCTCAATCTGATCACTCTATACTTTTCTCGGTCGTCCCTTTCCTCTTTTTCCTTTCACACTTCCTTTGCATATATACTTTGTAAGTCTATCATCATTCATTCTTTCCACATGCCCAAACCATCTCATCACATTCTTTTGTACCTTTACTTTCACATCTTCTTTCAGCTTACATTATTTTCACTTCCATACATCAAAGTCGGTAACAATATGCCATTGTGTACCGCCATTCTCAGATCCATCGTCAACCGCTTGTTCTTTGCTATTCTTCCTATTGCACCGACCACTGCTTTCCCTTGCACACCCTATTCTCAAGTTCCCTTTTTCTTTTTTTTTTTTGCAACTAAGCCACAAATATAGTGTAACTTCTTGCCTGCGTTTCCCCGAAGGGTTCGCATGTAGCGATTCGGGACCTATTTATTTTTACAGGTAAGGAGGCCGGCCTCACACCAACCACTTTCAGTTGAAGTGGGGGTTTCTCAGCTCCCGGGTTGCCTGGCTCTCATTTCTTCGAGTAAACCTTTGAGATCGAACCCTTGCTCTCGGTATGGAATGCAAGCATTCTACCAATTGAACTATCGAACTTTTTACGAGCTTGATCGTCGTCGCTGCAAAGCGCCAATTCTCAAGCAAGACCCGATTGCTGTAAGGCTGGATGGACCTTTGGTGACCGGTCATTGGTAAAGGTTTTATAAATTTTTCAACCCAGCGAAGAGCAAATTTGAAAATATAAATGGTATTTTTTTGTGTTCCGCCGAGAATCGAACCCACAACCTTCCCATTCAGAGTCCAAAGTGTTACCACTGAACTACCGACCGGTCATCTTCCCATTTTTTTCAAACATACTTCCCAAGTATCTAAATTCATCCACAATTTCAACTTTCGTACCAACAAGATGATGTTGATAAGAAACATGTTAAATAATCAATTGTTTTGTCGGTTTGTTTCATCTTTGTTTAAACTAAACAAAAAAACAATGCGACAAAGCTAACACCTGGCACGCACCGCTTTTGTAAAAATGATCAAAACAATCACGAACAAAAAACCTTTGTTTATTGTTGTAATGAATTGTTTAAAATTAAAATTACAAATCTGGAAGCTTGATGAATTTTAAATGAACACATCTGGCATTAAAAAAAGTCTTTGTTTTCGATTCCGTGAGATTACACACGTCGATTAATCACGAAATCGAATCGATTCCTTAATGATAAACGATTACAAAGTTAATGCCTTGTACGCAACGCAAAAACGCAACTAAGCTACACATATAGTGTAACTTCTTGCCGCGTTATCCCCGAAGGGATCGCATGTGGCGAGTTGAACCTATTTATTTTTACAGGTAAGGGGGCCGGCCTTACGCCAACCACTTCAGTTGAAGTGGAGGTTTGGTACTCATTTCTTGTGAAGGCTGAGTAAACCTTGCCGGTATTTTATTTTGTAATTTGAAATAAACACCGAAACGGGAAATCATTTCTGACACCCTCGGTGGGATTCGAGCCCGAGCTTTCGGCATGGAATGCAAGCACTCTACCACCTTAGCTATCGACCGGACTTACAATCAATAAAATTAAAATTCTTGTTTTCTTCTTCATCTATCTCATATTGTGTATTTATCTTTGATAAAGGCAAATTTCAACTGGGTTACTTACCGATACCTTAAGGGAAAAACTAAATAAGTGACATATGAAGCTAACATGGGTTTCTCAGATAACATGCACCTTTTTTTTCAATTTTCCATGTGAGAAAATACAAAATAAGTATGAAAATCTAGTAGCTTAGAAGTTTTTCATGGGCAATTTAGCTACACGTGTAGTGTAATTTATTACCTGCGCTATCTCCAAAGGAGTCGTATGTGGCGATTCGGTACCTATTGATTTTTACGGGTAAGGGGACCGGCCTCACACCAACAACTTTTTTTTAATGTACTACTTAGTGCTTCGCGTTCCAATGTTCAAAGCGACTCTGTCTCTCCCACAGAATCTTTGCTCGTATATATATGGGCGGCGGAGATGATTCTTGCATGTTCTCGAACATGGTAGATACTTCCAGTAGGATTTTTTGACACTATACCTGATTGTTTTACACAGGGGCCGTCCACAAATTACGTCATCGATTTTGGCCGATTTTCGACCCCCCCCCCCCCCTTACAATCATCCTATAGTCATTATCTAATGATCCCCCCCCTCTTGCTGTAATAACGGATGAGCTTAATAATTAATAATGTTATATTACTTACATAATATTTTGTATATTTTGTAGAAATTGGTATTTACAAGAACGACGTCACTTTTGGTACTCGTACATCATTTGCCATCATCCGCAGACCAGACATCCCCCCCCCCCTTAATGCGAATGACGTAATATATGGACAGCCCCACACCAACCAGCGTGCTTAGGCTCACGTACGAACCCATACGTTCATAACAATACTTATTATAATGGAATGTCTTAAAAATATATCTTTCTTTTTACTAAGGCCTAAAAAATTAATAGTGCTATCATATTTCAAACCAAATATTATTTGTAAAATTCTATTATTTATTTTAACAATAGAATTTGACAACAATAATCTAAAAATTTAAAGTTGAACATAAAAGTCGAGCGTGCCAGAAATGTCGCATACCACGCATTGACAAATGTCACCACATTATTGTCATATTTGATATTAATACGTTCAGAACAGCATCTTTAGGTAGAAAAGAACAATAGACGAGACAGGCGTTGAAATCGACATTTATTTCTGACTTTCGTTTCGTGAAAAGATTCGATTTAGAAACCATAGACAATGTTTTTAATATACCAAATATATATTTTGTATAATTTTTAATGGTAATGGTATGATTTTGACCACCAATAAGGCGACAAGAGTTGCAAGGTGTGTGCTCATGTGATTTGTTTCTTTTGGTTTAGTTTGTTTTGAAAGTACACGTACAGCATGTGCAAGCGCGAACTTACGCGTAACAGCTTGTGGGCGTGCAATTGATTTAAGTCTTCAATTGAATGTCAGTGTATCTTTGCAACTTAGATTATAGCTTTAATAGATAGGCTTATTTGTTGATTTGATCCTGAAAACCCATACTGTACAAAAATGTTTACTTTTGCCAATATCAACCCCTGTTTCGTCAAGGAAAGTTGGCATTATTTTGTTTGAGTTGCGGGGTTTATGTTCATTTGATGTTTGGGTTTTATTTTGTAAGACATGCAGACTAATATAATAGAATCTAGAACTTTAACGCGAGGATCCTCTTTACTTTTACAGGTAATAGATCGGCCTTACGCCAAAGTCAAAGAGGGGATTTAACTGCTCTCACTCATTTCTTGTGAAGGCTGAGAAAACCTTGATGATACTTTATTTCTAATCTAATCTAATCTAAGTTGCAAAACATAAGTAACATTAGAGATTCAAATTACATGCATTTTTACAAAACAGACATGTTTAAGTTCGCGCTTAAACATGCCGTATGTAATCCTACAATATAAAAACCCGAATCTCAAATGGACAAACACCCTGCAACTCCTGCCGACCTTCCCTGAAACAGGGGTGACATTGGCAAAGTGAACCACTTTCTAAAGCATGGGTGGTCAGCTGCATACCAACCTATAAGTCAAGGAACATACACAGCAAATTACATTTTTAAAATCAACAAATTATAACATGTATGGACATCACAAACTAACAGAAAACAAATTTTAATTTTAAAAACCCTAGCCGCTAACATCACAGATTAACCGCCATTTCTCACTGTCTTTACACACTTCTTTCATTTCCTCCAGAGTCATAACCTTCTTCACAGACTCTCCTTTTATTATGACTCTGGATTTAAGGTTTGAAATAAACACCCATACGGGAAATCACTTGTGACACCCGCAGTGGGGATGGAACTTTAGCCTTCAGCATGCAATGCTAGCATTCTACCAACTAAGCTATCAACAACACCTATCTTGATATTTGTAAATCGTTTCCAAAGTGCCTTTTTTGATCTATCTCTAAGATAAACTTTTAAACTATGACAATTGAGTAGTTTGGAACCAAATGTGGTAATCTAAGATTATTACCGGAAAAAGGATTAATGTATTGAAATACGGGAAATAATTTCCTGATAATTTCCATACATTTATTTACTCATAGAATAGAATCTTAGATTGCCGTGTTTGGTTCTAAATTACTCAAAATGTTCATCTAGCATTGTCAAGAATTTCTGTCAAGATTATTGTAAAAATGGGGAACGATATTCGTCTTCTTAGTGCATGTTTGTCTTATGTACATCAGAGGTAATTTCAAATGAGCAATGTTTGTATGTGTACTGGACCAATGTGTCTTATGGAAATTGTTTTTAAATATTTAAAACAACTCTCACATTATCATGTTTTACGTTTTTTTCTTAGCTCAGATTGTGTAGAATTTGATTCTTGGGACAATTTAATTTAAAAGTCATCTTTGAATCGAACGGTAGATACGCCAAACAAGCACTGGAGGGACGTATTGTCAACAGAGCTTTGTAAAAAACATGCTCACGATTTCATCAACATCAAGCTCTCGAATAAAAAAAAAACAGAAACAAATTTAACGCTACTAAGCAGTACATATATGTAACTTATTGCAGGATTTTCTCCTCAGGGAGTAACGATCGCATTTGGCGAGTGAAACATTTTTTTTGTAGTTTGTACAGGTCAGTTGAAGTGGGGGTTTCCCAGCTCCCGAGGGGGCTGTTACTCATTTCTTATGATGATGATGATGATGATGGATGATTTCTTTCCTGTGGCGCCATTTAATGGTCCAGAAGGCTGAGTAAGCCTTGTCGGTATTTTAGAGTTGTAGTAGTTGGAAGACGCGTCACGACAAAATGTCCATTGACAAAATGTCCACCGACAAAATGTCCACCGACAAAATGTCCACCGACAAAATGTCCCCCGACAAAATGTCCACCGACAAAATGTCCACCGACAAAATCTTCACCGACAAAATGTCCAACGACAAAATGTCCGCCGACAAAATGTCTATTCACAAAATGTCCACCGACAAAATGTCTATTGACAAAATGTCCACCGACAAAATGTCCATTGACAGAATGTCCACCGACAGAATGTCCACCGACAGAACGTCCACCGACAAAATGGCCACCGACAAAAATGTCCATTGACAGAATGACTACGGCAAAAATGTATCCAAAATCGTGCATCATCTTAAAAAAAGAATACTAAAAAGTTTGATTTCTCAGCTCACAAAGGGGGCTGTTCTCCTTTCTTGTGAAAGATGAGTAAACCTTTACGGTATTTTTATTTCGAGTTTAAAAAAAACACCAAAACGGGTAATAATTTCCGACACCCTCGGTGGGATTCGAACCCGAGCTCTTGGCATGGAATGCAAGCACTCTACCAACTGAGTTATAATAATATGTTAATTCTTGACACGTTGTACTCCTTGACTTATAGGTTTATATTTGTCTGACCACCCATGCTGTATAAAATGAATAAGTTGGTAAGAGCTGTAACAGGGAAGGTCAGCAAGAGTTGCAGGGTGTATGTTCATTTGAGATTTGGGTTTTGATATTTTTAGTTCATTTGCGGCATGTTTAAGCGCGAACTTATGTACGTGTTTGCTTGTGAAAATGCATATAGTGTGAATCCTCAACGTTACACATCTTTGCAACTTAGATAAGACGTGACTTTTTAAAAGACAGAATTGACTGTGCGGGAATAAGAACTCAAAAAAGGAGTGCATTATTTTTAAACAGTTTTTTTTTAATAATTTGTCGTATATAAAATAATGATACAATATTTCAGAGCATAAAGTATTGTTTTATGTTTAACAAGGTGCTAATAATACCTGGATACGCCCAAAGGCACACTGGGCGTAACTGAAACATTATCTAGATTAAAAAAAACCATGGTGCGACTTCTAATAATTTATATATTTTCATGTACAAATTTCGTAAAGTGTTTTGTAGACATTTAAAAAAAAAAATCTTCATAAAAGTCACTTGCAAATGAAAATTAACTTTGAAATGAATAACTCTCGGATTTTTGGTGATTTTTTTGTAGGGAAACTGAAATTATTCTTGACGTTTCATAAGGGGCCGTCCATAAATTACGTCATCGATTTTTGCCGATTTTCGACTCCCCCCCCCCCCCCTCCTACAATCATCCTATAGTCATTATCTAATGACCCCTCCTCCCTCTTGCTGTAATAATGGATGAGCTTAATAATTAATAATGTTATATTACTTACATAATATTATGTATATTTTGTAGAAATTGGTATTTACAAGAACGACGTCACTTTTGGTACCGTACGTCATTTGCCATCATCCGCAGACCAGACTCCCCCCCCTTAATTCGAATGACGTAATATATGGACGGCCCCTAAGCCAATGTTTTCAGGAGGCATCCTTTCTGATTTTACGTTTTTTGTCTAACTTTCTGAAATGCTTGTACACTTGGGCTGAAAGTTTCATCACTACGGTTATTCTTACCTACCGAATATCGGTAATATTTGTATGAAGACAAATCAGCTGTTCTCTTGAAGCCATCATGAATTGACAGGTCTTCATACAAATATTACCAATATTCGGTAGGTAAGAATTACCGTGGTGATGAGACTTCCAGCCCAGCAAGGTTAACTAAGTCTTCACAAAGAAATGAGATTCAGCCCCCTGGGGAACTGGGAAACCCCGACTTCAACTAAAGTGGTTAACGTGAGTCCAGCCCCTTACCCCTAAAAATAAAAATGTCCAGAATCGCCACATGCGACCCCTTCGGAGATAAAGCAGGCAAGAAGTTACACTATATGTGTAGCTTGGTTGCGGATACAGGTTAAACCGAAGAAAATATGAAAACATTCATAAGAACGTTAGATTTTTTCATTATATAGCTCAGCACGCGTACAAAAAAACCAGTCTCCATTTTAACAAAACGCACACTAGAGTCACTGATTCAATATCCATGTATTTTTTGTTGAAACTCTGAGTTAAAACATCGAGTTTTTAGTGTCTGTTAGAGACACGGGCTTCATATTAACGGTTAAAAGGCAGTAGGGCATAAGCGACAAAAACTAATTGTTCAGGAGAGCAGTTTAATGTTTGAGATTGCAGAACAATTGCATAACTTCTTTATTTTTTATTATATCACTAAAATCAAAACAACTCTAAAATTTTAAAAATAAATGCATTTATTGTCATGGTTTTACGATGTTTTACGATTTTTTTATGTCACAAACGTCTTTAAAAGGCCAAAATCTTGTCAGTTACACAAAAACCGTCGTTCACGGTTTTGGTGTAACCGACCGTCAATGTAACCGTCAGCTTGTCAACGACGATACCATGTTGAAAGCCCCGGTTTTCATCAGATCACCGAAGTTAAGCAACATTGGGCGCGGATGCTACTTAGATGGGTGACCACTCTTACATACACCGCGTATCGTTGGCATCTCGGACCGGTCCGTAGTCCAGTGGCAACACTTCGGACTCGTAAATGGAAGGTTGTGGATTCGAATCCCGGCGTAGCACAAAAAAATACCATTTATATTTTCAAATTTTCTCTTCGCTGGGTTGAAAATTCATTAACCTTTACCAATGACCGGTCACCAAAGGTCCATCCAGCCTTACAGCAACTGGGTCTTGCTTGAGTATTGGCGCTTTGTAGCGACGACCAAGCTTGTACACCTCTGCGGCACTACAACAAGTATCATAGACCCCATAGAGTCTCTAGAATCTAGAGAGTCTTCCACACAGGATTTCTAAAAAAAAAAAAAAACAACAACAAAAATCATCGTAGAGCTATGGGAGTTAGCGCATTTGAAAGAACGGAATTTTTTTAGTAGGATAGCATTCATAGCTCATTTTTGACCAAAACGTCGCTTATGCCCTGCTTCCTTTTAACCGTCGATATAAATTATAGACGAAGATAGCATCGAGTGCGGCTGACTTAAACTGAACAATATGGATTATAAGCTGAGCGAGCATCGGCCTCGCAAGGAGAATATGGAATATCCGATCCAATTCTCAGTGAATTACCGAGACAGAAACAAATTAAATGTGGATTATAAATTACCTTTCATTTGAACTTACTTAACATAAATATCGATATATTAATATATTTATCGGTTCGTAGTTTAGTAGTTAGTGCTACGAACTCGTAAATGTAAGGTTGTGGGTTCGAATCCCGGCGGAGGCTCTAACATAGGATGCTCTTCGCTCCGTTGAAAAAATTTTTTTTTAAGAAATCCTATGCGGGAGACTCCCTAGATTTCAGAGACTCTAGGGGCCTATGACACTTGTAGTGCCGCAGAGGTTTTTACGAGCTTGGTCGTCGCTACAATGGATGAACCTTTAGTGACCGGTCTTTGGTAAATTTTTAAGTTTTATGAATTTTTCAACACAGCGAAGAGCATGTTTGAAAATATAAATGTGTTATTTTGTGCTCCGCCGGGATTCGAACCCACAACCTTCCATTTACGCGTCCGAAGTGTTGCCACGGGACTACAGACCGGTCATATACCTTTATCAAAGACCGGTCACCAAAAGTCAATCCAGCCTTACAGCAACTGGGTCTTGTCTAAGAATCGGCGCTTTGTAGCGACGACCAAGCTCGTAAAAAATCCGGTCAATTGCTCAGTTGGTAGAATACTTGCATCCAATGCTGAAAGCAACGGTTCCATCCCCACTGAGGGTGTCAGAGATGATTTCCCGTTTCGGTGTTTATTTTAAACCCTAAATAAATACTTCCAAGGTGTACTCAGCCTTCAAATTAAGGTAAATGAGAACCAGCCCCCTCGGGAGATGGGAAACCCTCCCTTCAACTGAAGTGGTTAGCGTGAGGCCTTCCCCCTTACTCGTAAAAACAAATAGGTCCCAAATTTCCATAAGCGACCCCTTCGTGGATAACACAGGCAAGAAGTCACACTATATGCGTAGCTTAGTTGCGTTTTCCGCGTAGCTAAGATAAGTCAGAATATGACCTCTTTATTTTCACAGGTAAGGTGGCCGAGTTAAGATCTACTTTCGCACACGCTCTGATACATAATTTAAAGCTGGTTCGCTTTCCTGATTAGTCCTTTGTTCCCTTAGAAACAGGTTTCAGAATCACGCACCAAGGGACCAAGTAGACCATCGAGTTATAACATGGTGGAGTTGAAACCATTGACGCAAAAAGACACTGTATCCGTCTCAAGCTACCTTTACACAAACTTTCATTAGTTAGAAAGAGAACAATGATGCTCCGAGTGTCAACATACTGGTAACAGGCAAAGGAACAGGTCGCGGACATCAAACTGAATGTGGTGAAAATCGGAACCAACGTCTTACTTACTTACTTCTTGGCTCCACCTTATCTGACTGACATGATTATGCTGTTGAAATGGGTGTAAGGAGGCAGACACACAGATCCGCGGGCGATGAAGTAGTCAATTTGGTTCAGCCACGCCGTCAGATTCGTACAAATTTCGGAGACCGTGCTTTCCGCGTGTTGCGGGTCCGGTGGAGTGGAACAGACTGCCACCCGGAGTGAAGAACTCCAAATCTGTGGGTGTATTTCGCGGAGCACTCAAGACACACCTTTGTAGAAAGTTTTATCCATGATCGGAGAGGGCCCTTGTGGTGTGACACACACAAAAACGGCGCTCTCTGATTATTTGTAATTTAAAATAAATAAGCCTGTTATAATAATAATAGTCAGCCACTCCTTGTCCACTGCTGGACATAAATACTGCGCTCAGCGCGGATGGCAACTCGTTCGATACTCGTAGATGAAGGGCTCCCGTCAGGCACATTAGCTTCAGTAACCTCGACATTCTGGGGAAGGTGGGACTTCTTAGAGTCATGCGTTAGCCCCTGATTTGAGGATTCTCTTTTCCTTTCTTGAGTAGAGTAACTTTAGCTGATTAACTTCAACGGGAAGGCCTTCCGCCGCCAAAAAAACTTTGCAAGTGAAGATCACCGAGTGAAGCGACTCCGCATGAGTTGCATGAACTTGGTGGGTGGAGGTGGATAAAGGGCCTCCCCCATATCTCTCCCGACGTCTCTGTCCTGGGTTCTCTGCATCCAACGTCACCATCTTGTAAAACGTTACTTTTGATAGTTCATTGTGATGTTAGCTGAATCGCTCGAATTTAAGAAGTATTTATGGAAGAAAAACAGAATAAACCGCATTGTTTACAGCAGTTTGAAGGCTGAAAAGTCATAACAGCGCCCTCATTAAGCTGTCATTTAATCTAATCTAATCTAATCTAAGTTGCAAAGATATTTTACATTGAAGAAGAAGAAAGTGATCCTGAAGTTAAATCATTTATGTTAGTTTCGTCTCCACCAACACTATAACTCGATGGTGTAGACCTACAGAGGTCTGCTGGGACCTACTGAAGTCTGTCCGGACCTACCGAGGTCTGGCTGGACCTCCTGGGTCTAAGGGCACACCCAGGGGAAGATTTTAGATTGCATACGGGGAAAATAAAACGCGCAAGAGAGAAAAGTATTCCTTCAATTAAAAGATAGCGCTTTTTAAACTTGTATAATCTAACTTGAACAAGGGTTACAAAACAATATATATTTAACAATCGAGGCTACGTCTAAAGTAGGTACGCAAGGACCGAAATAAATGGCGATTGATCTGCAATGTCTCAATGTTCTCTGGGACGGGAGGACTCTACACTGTGTGAGTGTGGAGCTCAGCAAACTATGGAGCACCTGCGGTGTTGTCCCTCTTGTCCGACAAGCTGCTCCATGGATGATCTCTTTGCGGGAAACCAAAGAGCTGTAGACATTGCTCGTTACTGGGCCAATACGGTGTGAAGCTGACACGAAGAAGAAGAAGATCTGCAATGTTGGGAGATAGAGATTTTTACTTAAAAGCTTCAGTATGTTTTTCATGTGTACATAATTTGGAATTATTTACTTTTGTGAGCGCTATTTTTGTGTGAATCACACCTCAAGACCCTTCTGCGAGCTTTGTTTTTGCTATAGAAAGCACCCATTCTCAAGCAAGACCCAATTGCAGTAAGGTTGAATGGACCTTTGGTGACCGATCTTCGGTAAATGCATATGAATTTTTCAACCCAGCGAAGAGCATATTTGAAAATATGAATGACATATTTTTTGAAACCCTGTGTCTGAGGCTGATTCCCAGCATCAAGGTTCCAAACTAGGAGATCCGTAGACGCACTGGTGTCACTGATGTCATGCAGTGAGTGGCCTGCTTAAAGTGGCGCTGGGCTGGTCACGTCGCAAGGCAGGACCATGACAGGTGGCCGAAAAGGATCGTCCAGTGGCGGCCCAGGATGTCCAAGCGGGGAGCGGGGAGACCCCAACTGAGGTGGCTGGACGACATCAAGGGAACTGCAGGCAGAGGATGGCTGAACATAGCAGCGAATATACAAAAATTAAGAGGATTGGAGGAGATTTACGTCCAAGAGTAGACTGAAGGATCATGTCTCCAGCATGAGCCATGAAAGACTCGCACACATCGTAGCTTATGAGATGCCAATAGGGCAACGCCCAGCTGGGAGACCTCCTGGAGGTGGAGAGATAGCTGATATGTTTTTTGTTGTGAATCTTAGACCTTAAGATCCAACAAGAATTTAAAATTAAATGTGGAATAAATTGCCTCCATCTACTGCGGATCGCAGAACGATGCAGGAGGTATATATTTTGTTTGATCGTATTACTAGGGTCAGTTGAGGCGCATGCGCGATAACATTTCGGATAGCAGATAGAGTCGTATCAGGAATCAGCTGTTCTTACCTCAAGTAAACAAAACCTTTACGTGTAAACCAACCCACTATCCAGGTAGGGAATGAAACTCCCACATTTATTTCGAGATCAGGGGGATTTGGAGAAAATAATAATATATAATAATATAAATATGATTTATTTGGTGAGCGCTGTATTTGTATGAATCACACCTCAAGAGTCCTCTGCGAGCTTGGTTGTCGCTGTAGAAAGCGCCAATTCTCAAGCAAGACCCAGTTGCTGTAAGGCTGGATGAACCTATAGTGACTGGTCTTTGGTAAAGGTATATGAATCTTTCACCCAGCGAAGAGCACATTTGAAAATATAAATGGTATATTTTTTGTGCTCCGCCGGGATTCGAACCCACAACCTTCCCATTCAGAGTCCGCAGTGTTACCACTGAGCTACGGACCGATCCATTATTTATTTTTCGGTATTTTTTAATTGCACGTGCATCGTGACGCCTAAGCGATAACTCACACGTATCTGCCTGTGAACATGCATTAAAGATGAATCTCGAAAGTCAATATATATCTCTGCAACTTAGATTATAGATTATGGCTGGTGCACAGAAAGGCGACCACCGTTTGGACGCAAATTTATTTACGACTACAAGATGTGGACAATCGATAACCCTAGCTGACATTGCATCGCCCCAGTGCTTGTTTGGCTTATCTACCTTCTGATTTAATGATGACCGTTCAATGGAGTTGTCATAAGAATCACATTCTACACAATCTGAGCTAAGAAAAAAACGTAAAACACGATAATGTGAGGGCTGTTTTAAATATTTAAAAAAACAATTTCATAAGACACATTGGTCCAGTGCACATACAAACATTGCTCGTGAAATTAACTCTGATGGACTTTGAGGGTTTTTCTTTTTATTTATTTAATGAGGATCTTCAATAGGGTGTTTGACCGCTCTACGAAGAATTCTTCATCGCAGATTATGACTTTGCGTGAGTGCAGAACGCCAGGAACCATATCACTTACAAAAGAGGATAATGAACCAAAACTTTATAAACACTTTTGTTTATCCACAATCACAATACATATAAAAGTATTAATTTATTTATCCACAATCACGATGTAGGTATATTATATAAGAAACCACAGCAATATTGATTTTAACCAAATTCACATGCTTGTGGCTCTCCCGCCAGGGAAGCATCCTCTGTTTTGTTTTTCGTTTTCTTTTGTTTTCATTTTCTAATTCAAATTTTTATATTCCATTCCACGAAACAAATTCATCTCGTTACAGGAGATAATACAAACAAGCACTGAAGAGACGATTGGCTTACTGTGGTAGTATATAGAGGAACATATGTGTATGTAGAGAACAGATCCCAAGAATAAATTTTAACGTTAAAAGTCATACTTAGCGTTTACCATTAAAATGTAAGGGAAGTAAAAGAGAGCCACTTTAGCTTAGATACACTCTTGGTACAAAGCTAAACTTATGTTTAAACGCACAGAAGCTGGGTGACCAAACACCATAAACCACGCTAAGGTGGGATTAACAATAGTAAAAAATAAACTATTTTATCAAATTTAAAAAATAAGCTAGTTAATGGTCACAAGGTATGGAAGCCTCAACGGCCGTAGGTAGAACTTACTGTACCTATTTGAAGATAGGACGGAATATACGTACAGCATAGCGGTGCCTAAATAGCTGATCGTGTTCTATATAAAACTATTCAGCTGTTGATACTGCGCCATGTTTTATTTCATCCAATCTTCAGATAGATGCGGTGTGAAGTATCGACGGTCGTTGAGACTTCCACCCCAGCACAGACAAGTGGCTAGCACAACAAGGCACTGTCTTTACAGGAGGATGGCGACCAGCAGAGACAAATGGCTAGCACAACAAGGCACTGTCTTTACAAGAGGATGGCGACCAGCAGAGACAAATGGCTAGCACAACAAGGCACTGTCTTTACAAGAGGATGGCGACCAGCAGAGACAAATGGCTAGCACAACAAGGCACTGTCTTTAAAAGAGGATGGCGACCAGTAGGTAGAGACAAATGGCTAGCACAACAAGGCACTGTCTTAACAAGAGGATGGCGACCAGTAGGTAGAGACAAATGGCTAGCACAACAAGGCACTGTCTTTACAGGAGGATGGCGACCAGCAGAGACAAATAGCTTTGCTATCAGTTAATTCAAAGTCAGCAGACTACATCGTCTGGGACACATACAGTGAATGGACCATCAGAGCCTGGAGAGGATAGTTGTGATGACAGACCCTGAAGAACGCAGGGCAGTGGGAAGACCCAGAGTAAGGTATATGGGACACATACAGTGAATGGACCATCAGAGCCTGGAGAGGATAGTTATGATGACAGATCCTGAAGGACGCAGGGCAGTGGGAAGACCCAGAGCAATGTAGGAGTATGGGACACATACAGTGAATGAACCATCAGAGCCTGGAGAGGATAGCTGTGATGACAGATCCTGGAGGACGCAGGGCAGTGGGAAGACACAGAGTAGAATGACTAAACGGAGTGGAAAAGGAAGGCATGGGATAAACTGGTTTGATTAACAGAGGAGGCAAAGCTTCATCTCTAAGTTTTCGAACTAAAGACATTTTCTTGTAAGTTCATTGTAGAACAACCTTAAGTTGCAAAGACAACACTGATAACCAGAGGCCAACCCACTTAATTAGCGATATTAAAACGTTATCCAGATTTAGGGGGAAAAATAACAACTCTAAAAATACTGTGCCATAAAATGCACGGAGGTCGACAACGCAGATAATCAAATAAAGTAAAAAATATATCACAACGCGATGTTCTCCTTTTTTATTATTTTGATCTGTTTAACACCAAAATACCGCAGTTTGAATTAAAATTGAACCCGTGTAAAAACATAACAGTATAGAGCTGACCACTTATACTGTAAAAAAAGATTCACTTTTCCAACGTTTAACGCTACTCGTGATCTTGCAAAAATCCCACAAGGAGTGCCACCCGAGGTATGCTATTAGATTCAGTAACATCGAACCATTTGCTTTTGGAGGCATGGGCACGCCTCTGACCTAGAGGTTCTTGTTTTGTCGTGCCGTTGCTCTTACTTCACGGGAAGGCCTTCCGCCACTTAAGAAAATATATAGCTTTGTATGAGCGTCCATGTGCTGTGGGTCCTTCTGACATATACATACAGGACGGGTACGAGGAGGGTTTGAGCATACTGTTACCCATGTTTCAGGGAAGGTTGGCAGGAGTTGCAGGTTTATGCTCATTTGACGTGAGTACAAATACAGCATTTGTAAGCACAGGTATGCTCATGTGAGCATGTAAGCATTTGCATGCTCATTTCAGATTCGAGTCTTTGTTTTGTAAGAGCACATACAGCATGTATAAACGCGAACCAACGTGTGCCTACTGGTAGGCATGCATTTAATGTGAATCTTAAATGTTTACACATCTTCGCAACTTATACTTCTTCCAGGAATCTTTGCACCTTTTAGGAGGTACTTTGTGCCTTCAACTTTTAAGTTCGCGTTTTCATATGCTGCATGTGTAGATACTTAAAAAAATAAGCAATGTTTCAATGATCATACATAAGCCTGCTCACATAACTCTTGCAGTCTTTTCCTGAAACAAGGGTAGCATTGGCAAAAGTGAACCAAGATTTAACAATGTGTTTATCCCCCCGGTCAGCCTCATATAAACCTATAAGTAAAAGAACTTTCGACTCCAGATAAAACGTTTATTGTTTATTTCAGTAATTTAGTACATATAAACCTTTCTTGGTCTTCCTCTACTAAGTCATCAATCCATTCTTGCAAAGAAAACTTTCTTCATACACGTATGTCAAAAATTCCTTATTCCGACCTCCATCAAATATGTCAAAAAAGTTAACACGATTGAAGTTTAAAAAAAACCGAGTGAGGGAATTGAGATGTCACTGCCTTACCGCGTTTGTACATGCAGACAGGCAATGATAATATGTTGAATGTGACTCAAGTAGAGCATTAAGAAAGCGAATAGATGTTTTGCTGAGATAGCTTTTGACGGTGCAGTCTTCTCAAAGGCGGTAGACTCGTTTGATATGCAAAAGTCAGCGGGCTATTCCGAACGCGCGGCAACGCAAACGTAGCTGAGCTACACATATAGTGTAAGTAGCTTGTTGCCAGCGTTATCTCCGAAGGGATTTCATGTGTCAATTCGTGAAATATATTTAGTTTTACTGGTTACGAGGCCGGTGTCACGTCAACCACTTCAATTGAAATGGAGATTTCCCAGTTTTTCAGGCGGTAGTTCTCATTAATTGTGAAGGCTGAGTAAACTCGTATTACACCACTATTATTTTGGGTTTGAAATAAACAACAATCCGGAAAAAACATTTCTGATACACTCCATGGAAATAAAACCCTAGCCCTCTGCATAGATTATTATGGATAGAATGCAATTCACCAACCTATTCTGCCCGGCTACAGACAGATATTAATATATTATTTTATTTATTTAATTGAAGATTCAAATCAAAACACTGTTTTGTATTTTCGCGATTATAATCAATTTATTATTTAATTTACATAGATATTAATATTAATATTATCAATTAATAATTCATAGATGTATATTTAAATGACTTTTTAAATTTATAATCACACTATGACATATTATATTTTTTAGGTTTTGTGTATTAACATTTTTTTCCTACCTGATGATGACTAGCTTAGTCGAAAACGTTTGTACTCGTATTATAATTTATTTATTTTTTAATATATTAAATGTGTGAATTAAAAAAACAGTGTTTGAATAAAAGAAAAGTGTTTTTTTTTTTTTAAAAACAAACCAATAAAAATGGCATATTATGTTGAACGAGGGTCAAAGTTATAGTCAATGTACCCAGGCGGGGATTGAACCAACGGTATTATATCTCAAATACGCTCCTTCACAAATTCCTCTTCACAAATATTTTGTTTAAAGCGGTCGGTTTAAGCATCGAGTGTGGTTTCGTTTTTTTGCATAGACACGTTAGCAAGCGCTCAAGGCATTATTCGCAACTATGCATTTTGCAGGGACATCAGCTCAAATGTGCACACTGGCTATTTTAGGCAAGGTATGCACTTTACCAACCTACGCCTTGCAGAATTTCCCAGGAACAAATGTAACTTAAAACTCTGTGAGAAAACACAGTCGTCTCATAAATATCCAAATATGGATAAATGAAAGAAAAGACGACCGAAAACGTTTACCTATATTAAGTTATCTAGATTTTCAGCAGTAACTTTGTGAAAGTTCATTTTAATAATAATAAAAATAATCTTAGTTGCAAGGATGTATTCATTCAAAGCTCTCAGATGTATGCCCACAAACAAACACGTGTAGTTCGCGCTTTCAAATGCTGAATGTGTACTTACAAATAAAATCCAAACCTCAAATGAACATAATCCCTGCAACTCTTGCCGACATTCCCTGAAACAGGGGTGACATTGGTAAAGTGAACCATTTTTTACAGTATGGGTGGTCAGCCTCATACCAACCTATAAGTCAAGGAATGGATTAAAATAAATATAAATAAAATAATAAAACAATAGATAAAAATAAAAATTAAGCGATACAAGATACACATACAGTGTAACTTCTCATTTTTACCGAAGGGGTCGGATATTGTGGCGAGTGGAAAATATTTTTTTCAAATGTAAGACACATTATTTTGTTCAGCAGAATCTTTTATAATCCAATGTGCAAAGATACATTACATTTGAGCTTCATATTAAATGCACCCATAAGCAGACACGTATAACATACCGCATGTGGACTTACAATATACAAACCCAATCTCAAATGAACATAAGCCCTGCAACTCTTGCTGACCTTCCCTGAAACAGGGGTGACATTGAAAAAGTTAACCATTTTTTACAGTGTGGGTGGTCAGTCTCATACCAACCTTTAAGTCAAGGAATCGTCTCATAAATATCCAAATATGGATGAACGAAAAAATGACAGAAAACGTTTGTATTTAAAGCTACTTGCTACATATGCAGTGTAACTTCTCATTTTCACCGAAGGAGTCGAGTCAATGTGGCGAGTGGAACCGATTTATTTCATTAGGTAAGACACATTTGTTTAGTAGAAGCTTGAGCACATAAAAGCGCCGTTGGAGTAGCTAGTGCCACTAAACGGCGCAACTAAAAAAACGCAATAAGCTACACTTATAGTGTAACTTCTTACCTGCGTTATCCCTGAAGGGGTGCATGTCGCGACTCGAGACCAATTTATTTTTACGGGTAAGGGGGCCGGCCTAACACCAACCACTTTCATTTGAGTGGGAGTTTCCCAGCTCCCGGGAGGGCTGGTTCTCATTTTTTAAAAAGGCTGAGTACACCTTGCCGGTATTTATTATGGGTATTTGAAATAGACACCAAAATGGAAAATCCTTTATGACACCCTCGGTGGGGATCGAACCCTTTTTTTTTTTAAGGAATCCTGTGCGGGAGGCTCCCCAATTCTTGAGAGTCTTGGGGGTCTATGTCACCCTGGAAGGGTGCCGCAGAGGTGTTGCTTGAGTTCTTGGTTCTGTCCGTGAGGCGCTGCAAGGAAGTGGTGATTGATGTTGGTTTTGAATAAAACCGGATTAAATTGGGAAGGGAACACAGATACTGGTAGACCATTCCATAAACGGGCAGTTTGGCAAAGGAACCCTTGCTCTCGGCATGTCATGCAAGCACTCTACCAACTGAGCAACAGACTAGACTTTATACGAGCTTGGTCGTCGCTACAAAGCGCCAATTCTCAAGCAAGACCCAGTTGGTGTAAGGCTGTATGGACCCTTAGTGTCCGGTCTTTGTTAAAGGCATATGAAATTTTATTAGCATATTTGTAAATATAAATAATATATTTTTGTGCTTCGCTGGGATTCGAACCCACTACCTTCCAATCACGAGTCCGAAGTATTAACCACTAGACTACGAACCGGTAAAGAAGTACCTACACAAAAAAAATATTCAGAGCCCTATTATTGACTTTAAAAACGTCATCTAGGCATTTTAATAGATGCCCTCTTCGTGGAACCAACTGCCACCGGAAGTTCGAGTTTCAAAATTCAGGGAAAACTTAAAAAAAACCCTCAAGACACACTACTTCGCCGCGATAACACAAAAAGCGCCCTTGAAGTGACAATTTTCACGAAACGGCGCTATACCAAGTCATCATTATCATCATCATCATCATCTACATACATACATATACTCCAATTAAAACAAAATGTCAATTAGAAAAACATACACCGCGTTACAGTTACATGACTTTTGATTTTAAAGACAGATAATTCTGTTTTTATTTTTATTGAATAATTGCCCATAAAGCTTTCTAAAACCTGATGCGAGTCGTATAGAACCAAAATCGGAAATCTATGTTTTTTTCGATGGGGAGATAAATACATAGATGAACGTGGAAATCTCATTTTCTACATTTCCATATATTTTTCTCATTTTAGGAAAAGTTCTACATTGCCGCGTTTGGTTCGCTACGACTCAAAAATGTAAGTATATAAAGTACAATTTATACCTACACTGAAATTAGTTAATCAGAGTATGAAATCGACGCTCGTGTTATTGTTTTCTGTCAAAATAAAAATATTTTTATACTGTTCGGCCAGTTGTGTTGTACGGATGTGAAGCCTGGAGTCTGACACAAGAAAAATCTCTCCAGGACCTTAAAAAGTTTTTTATTAGTATTTATTCATTATTATGCAGAAAACACTTCTGATATTCAACCACGTTCTCTGTTTTTAATGCGTTGACTTCAATTCAAAATTGTTTTCAGTATCATGGGTCTCCAATTGTTTAAAACTGCGGGTCATATTGATTATTTGTGAAAGTTCCGAGGGCCGAAAATGCCCTTCAAATGAAAAAATATTCAGTTCTGAGGGGATGATAGAAAAACACTCAATCTCAAAATTGTAGGTATACTCGTAAATCGCCACCTTAAAGGTAAAATTGTATAACTAGTGCTGATTCACTGATTTGAGAAATGATGATTCCTTGACTTATAGGTCGGTATGAGGCTGACCACCCATACTGTAAAAAATGGTTCACTATGCCAACGTCACCCCTGTGTCAGGGAAGGTCGGCAAAAGTTGTACCTAGGGATTATGTTCATTTGAGGTTTGTATTTTATTTGTAAGTACACATTCAGCATTTGTTAGCGCGAACTAGATACACGTGTTTGTTTGTGGGCATACGTTTAAGAGCCTTAAATGAATATATCCTTGCAACTTAGATTATAGAGTATAGCACATTTGTTTTTGTAAAACTTCTCATAGTAAGTGAACTAATTATAAGGAAGTGCTCATCACAAACTTTTAAACTACAGGATTATCACAGTTTTGTAGTGTTTTCTCTCGTAGACCCATATTTCAGTGAAGTTAGGCAAGAGATGCAGAGCTTGTATATATTTTGTTTATACACATGCGGCATGCATAATTGCGAACTTATACGTGTCTGCTTGTGGGCATCATTTAACATGGATCCTCAATCTTAATATATCTTTCCAATGTACAATATGGATAGCTGTCATGGGCTTGATTTGGCCCGCGGGCTGTAGCTTGAATACCTCTGATCTTGATGGAAAAGCATGTTGTATGTAAATGAATGTATCTGTCTTTACATTGTTCAAATGTAGAAAAGCAGCTGCCTAAATTCACACCCCACGATCATCGTGACTGTGTAGTATTCACAAAAACTACAAGACATGAAAATTATAACTGTAAATACGATATTTTGATTGTCGTCAGTTTGTCTCGAAGGAATTCATAGCATTGGTAAGTATAGGGCTGTTTTTTTTAGAGGTATAGAACTTTAAGTTGGCAATACTGTTTTAACTGGTGGCCATTTTGTCAGCTGTCAAGTGATTTGTGTTTAGTTTAGTTTGGCATTTCAACATGAATAGACAACTCGTGCAACAATTGAAGCCACACGATCACCTAGCAAGGCGTAGATTCGGTGAATGGGTCCAAAACAAAATTGCCGTTGATCCCGATTTTCATAAGAGAATTTTGTTTAGCGATGAAGCTCACTTTTGGTTGAATGGCTACGTCAATAAACAAAATTGCCGTATTTAGAGTGAAGATAATCCTCAAGTGTATGTTAAGACACCGTTACATCCAGAAAAACTGACTGTTTGGTGTGCTTTATGGGCTAGTGGAATCATTGGTCCGCACTTTTTTAAAAAAGATGCTGGCCAGAACGTTACAGTCAATGATGGCCGCTAAAGAGCCATGATTACTGACTTTTTCGTTCCTCAATTGAACAACCATGATGTGCAGGAGCTGTGGTTTCAACAAGACGGCGCAACGTGTCACACAGCTCGTGTCACAATTGATTTACTGAAGGAAACGTTTGGTAACCGCATAATTTCACGTTCCGGACCCGTGAATTGGCCTTCAAGATCGTGTGATTTAACACCGCTAGATTATTTTCTGTGGGGATATGTGAAGTCGCTAGTCTACGCCGATAATCCCGAAACGATCGACCACTTGGAGGACAACATTCGCCGCGTTATTGCCGATATACGGCCACAAATGTTGGAAAAAGTTATTGAAAATTGGACCTCCAGATTAGATTACGTCCGAGCCAGCCGTGGCGGTCATATGCCAGAAATCATATTTAAATTATAATGCCAAAAGATTATCTTTCGAATAAAGTCAACTTCATGTCAATTTTAAAAATTCATCCTTGTTTTATTCCATTTCAAAGTTCTATACCTCTAAAAAAAACACCCTTTAGATATAATCATAACAATAATTAATCTATAATCTAAGTTGCAAGGATCATTTAAAGCTCTCAGATGTATGCCCACAAACCAACACGTGTAGTTCGCGCTTACAAATGCTGAATGTGTACTTACAAATAAAATCCAAACCTCAAATGAACATAAGCCCCACAACTTTTGCCTACCTTCCCTGACACAGGGGTGATATTGGCAAAGTGAACCATTTTTTACAGTATGGGTGGTCAGCCTCATACCAACCTATAAGTCAGTCATGCTCACTTTTAAAGCACTACGTGGGAGTGCTCCGGGGTACCTGATGGAGCTGGTGTCTCCAACAACTATAACCTTGCGTGGACAAACACTGAGGTCAGCTGCATCAAGAAGCAGCTGCCAGGAAGTCCCAGCAAGAAGACCTCACACTGTTTTTGGAGACAGGGCATTCAAGGCAGCCGCTCCAATGACCTGGAATGCTTTTCCTGACACACTGAGGGAACTGGATTTGGAGACGCAATTTAAAAGAAGTCTCAAGACTCACCTCTTTGCCCAATCATACGGACAAGCGCCTTTGTAGTGACACACTGTCATAAAAGGCGCTATATAAATTCTGTGTTTATTATTATTATGCTTAAATTATTGAATCATGAACATTGAGGTATATCATGACTGAAGTTAAATTCAATTTTATGCAGGTTAATATCAGTTTTGATTTAAAATAATGGATTCGGATTACCCTGCAATATCCTTTAAAAATATTCAATTTTTGTGCATCCAGTCTCTGAGATGGGGGTTATCCAATTTTTCAAGAGATGTTGGCTTTTATGAAAGCCTCAACTGTGCTCTTGGCCAATCCAGCAACAGCTTCACTCCTTGAAGTATTTTTCTTCTTTTATGTCACGATTGAAGTCTGCTTGGATGATCCAGGACAGGGCTGCTTATCTTTAGGTTTTTTTTTAATAAAATTGATTTGTGAATAGGAATGCAATTCACCAACCAATTTTGCCAGACCAGAAACAGATTTTAACTTCATCAATCAATAATTTATTATTTGAATACACTATTAATTAACGACTACCCGATGACATCTGTTGAACCAGGCCCAAAGTTACCGTCGATAGAACACGGTGCAGGCGGGGTTCGAACTTGCTCTCGTTTTAATAACGCAAATTCGATTGCTGCATCCTAATTTGCCATGACCATACCAACGGCTTAATTTTGAAATATTTTCCTCGGCGAGCAAACGTCATTCTTGTATGCGACTGCCGCCCTTAGCAATCAATAACAAAATATTTGATTGCCCTTGCCCTAATAACCAGATGACACAATTGGGCAAATTGGTCTTGCTTGAGAATTGGCGCTCTCTATAGCGACGACCTAGCACGCAGAGGGTTCTTGAGGTGTGATTCACACAAAAACAGCGCTCACCAAATAAATCATCCTAATATTATTATCATCATAACCACGGATGTAGGACACGTTACGAGTGTTTGTTCCTTCCGACCATCCTGCTGTAAATAAGTGGGGCATTAGCATTCCCTCCGCACGCGCACGCGCCTCTTATTGTGAGCGCTGCCTACCTACAGACCGTGATTGTGGGGGGATCGGATCAACTTGTGTCGACACACCGACAGCGGCGGCGCTTTCATCTTGGCCGGGTACTAAACCTATAAAAGACAGCCGAGCGAGACATACATCATAGTCACAAGTGACAGATTAAGGATGTGGCAACGTTGCATATATATCCTTAATTTCTTCGGAGGTAGTGTGAAAGGAAAAAGAGGTAAGGGACGGCCGAGAAAAGTATGGAGTGATCAGATTGAGGAGACTGTGAAAGAATGGGATATACATACAAAGCGAGCGTAAAAGAAGAATATGCATGGAAAATGTGATGGATATGAATGAATTGAAAGAGGTACATATGTGAGGATGGGATAAAATGGAGGCAACTCTGCAGAGGCTCTGGCCACCCCTAGTGGAATGGCGACATAATTACAGTTACATTAGTAGCCAAATTATATAGTCGTTTAGAAGCGCGCTGTCTCCGAAGGCGAGTGGAACCTATTTAGACTTTTTAAAGTTTGTGTATTCACACAGTGAAAATTCATTTTTATAAGTAATTATAAAAAATTATAAAAAACACAGAGTTTTATTTTCACAAATTGAGTTTTTATTTCCACCTCAAGTACTTTCGACTTATTCACGTCATTATCCTCTTGATAATGACGTGAATAAGTCGAAAGTACTTGAGGTGGAAATAAAAACTCAATTTGTGAAAATAAAACTCTGTGTTTTTTATAATTTTTTATAATTACTTATAGGAACCTATTTATTTTCACATGAAGGGGTTCAGCCCTGCACCAAGTACCTACAACAAGCAAGCTACACATAATAAAGTGTAACTTCTTGCCTGCGTTATCCCCGAAAGGGTGGCATGTGGCGATTCGGGACCTATTCATTTTTACAGGGAATGAGGCCAGCCTAACGCCAACCACTTCAGTTGAAATGTAGGCTTCCCAACTCGCGAGGGGGCTGGTACCTACTCATTTCTTGTGAAGGCTGAGCCTTGCCGGTATTTACTTTAGGTTTGAAATAAACACCGAAACAGGATATCATTTATGACACCCTCAGTGGGGATCGAACCTTTGCTCTCGGCATGGAATGCAAGCATTCTACCAACTGAGCCGTCGACCGTACTTTTTACGAGATTGGTCATCGCTACCAAGCGCCAATTCTCAATCAAAATCTAGTTGCTCTGAGGCTGGATGACCTTTGGTAAAGGTATGTACCTACCTAGATGAATTTTTCAACCCAGCGAAGAGCATAAGTATTTGAAAATATAAATTGTATATTTTTAGCTCCACCGGGATTCGACATCACGACCTTCCATTTATGAGTACGAATCGTAACCACTAGACTACGGACCGGTCAAGCTAACTGCTAACATCGCATTGAACTATCAAAAGTGACGATTCCGAATTTTCCCCACGTTCAGATTAAAACTTATCGATACCTATGTATCAGAAAGTGCAAGAGTTATGTGCAGATCCTTTACATTGATTTTATAGATTTTCATCACAAAATCTCCAGTAGGTTTATCTTGTTTGGAAAACATTCCGTTAAATGAATTCATTAACCTAGAAATACCTACAAAACAAGTCATTTTATCGACAATGTTGTCAATTGTCTTGATGACGCGGTGGGCGGCCATGACAGGCAGCGCTGCCAACTGTCAGCTGTCGCGTCGGTACGGCAGTTTGTGAGGCATGTCGGTACGGCAGTCTGTGGGGCATGTCGGTAAGGTAGTCTGTGATGTACTGCAGTCTCTCATTATACCCGCGACCGCAACAATCAGAAATTAATGAAAGCTAACGGAAACCGAGTTGAATTAAACAATAAAGGGTTTATAATATGACAAAATAATAAACTACAATTAGTTTTAACGCCATTTTAAAATTAATAAATGAAAAAACGCATCGCAACTAAGCTTCACAAAGAAGGCAACTTTTTCCCGCGTAGTCCCAGAAAGATGATTTGATTTGAGAAATCGAGAATTGAGCATTATATTGGGAGTAATTTTTCATAGTAAGTGAACTAATAGGGTAATTTCACACTTTTTTTTTCTTTCGTAAATTGATAGATTTAAGTTATAAAAATAGTCTCCCGTTTTTTTTTTTTTTTAATAATGCGTATTTTTTGAATTAGGGCGCTTTTAAATTCGTCATTTTTCCATTTCCGGTTAAACGGCCCATTTTTTGCATTTGGGCGGATGTGCGTCGATGGATCTCATTCGGCTCAGCTGTCATTCAGTCGTGTGTATTTTTGTATGGCGGATTTGTTTACATTTGACGAGTATATCTATTTTCATCAATTTCAACTATTATTTGCACTTTAAAGTTAGTTGTGCCGTGTATAAAGTATAATTGAATTGGTGTAATCATCAAAGATGACTGAAAAGGGCTTTGAAAAGGCTCAATCTGACAATTTACCGGAGGTCGATGCTATGATGATGTATGTGTATTTCTCCAAGAACATGGACTTCATAAGTTCAGAATTACGTGGAGTAAAAGCTTCAAGGTAAGAAAAATAGTTCTGTTTATGTGTCAAAGTTCATTTAGATTCATAAATTCTCCAGATATTATACGTTTTCATGCAAACATCTTTCCTTTACAAATTCTGTAACCTTACTTATTCAAATTGCAATACTGCCATGTCATAGCTTCTAAATCTTAATATAAAGGCTAAATTAATTGTTTATAAAGCTTACTTCCTTTATTACATCATTAAAAGTTGTTTTTAATCACATAACCTTACTTTACACCAGTCAAGGGTTGTGCACTTGCAATATAACCTAACCCTTATTCCGTTTGTTTGTTTTTAGATCTTCGAGAGAAAGTTACGGAGACAATGCCATTGGCTATGTGCAAGTGAAACGCGATGGAGCCATTTGCACTGTTAAGGCCCGTATAACACCAGAACACAAAGTCCGTACAAAAGCATACGCGGTAACCTTGATCACCGATGAGGAACAAGGCACTGTTGAATCATGTGTCTGTGAAGATTGTCCAGCATCTCAAGGTCAGTAATGAATATTAGATTCACGAGGTGTCATGATTCCTTTGTAAAAGCAATAAAATGTAAGAGATCTAATTAGCAGGCTCGGCTCACCAAATAATTGCTATCTGTAATCTAAGATGCAAAGATATGTTAACATTTAAGATTCATGCCCACAAACGGACACGTGTAAGTTCGCGCTTACGAATTCTGCATGTGTACCTACTTACAAATTAAAATCCAATCTTCAAACGAACATACATCCTGCTACTGGTGCCGACCTTCCCTGAAACGGGCGACATTGGCAAAGTGAAACATATTTTATAGTGTGGGCGGTCAGACTCATATCAATCCATTGGCCAACATTATGGCCTTGCTGACTGCAAATATTTTTTCTTTTTAATTTCATTATTTTTCTAAAGAAAACAATATTTTGTGAAAAAATATTCCAATTTTTACTTAAAATTTATGTCAACAAAATAAGTGAATATTTTTTGTTAATTCATCAATATATAAAGTATTAAAGCAGAGGTCTACATTATTTGCATCTGTATTAATCAAAATGAAACATTTTTTTATTTTTACTCTCTTACAGGAGGTTGCAAGCATGCAGTAGCCTTTCTGTCATGGGTGCATCGTCGCAGCGAAGAGCCAGCAAAGACAGAAGTGAAATGTTACTGGAAGCGGTCAAAGATGGCAGAGATAGGCTCAGCTGTGAAATTCATAAAATGTAGGGATTTAGGAGAACTTAAAACTTTCACAGCTGGGCCTTCGAGTAACGGAAAGTTTTTGGCATCCGTCGTTAAAGCAACGAAGGAAGCTGACGTCAAGGATGTCCTCCTTATGAAGTATTTTAAGGAGGGCAATCCTATAGAATCCCTTAGCATCCATAGATTAATGGAGGAATTTATAGACGATGGAATAGGCACGACCCCTCAGCAATTTCAAACATACTGTGAAAATAGAATGAGTGTTGAGGCGTGCAACGAGGCAGCCAAGGAAACTCTGGAGCAGGCTGATTGCACTCTTTGGTACGAGTTGAGGTATGGGAGAATCACAGCATCCAAGATCCATGAAGCGTCACGCTGTCACACTCCTGATGGCTCTCTTGTGGAGCAGCTGTTGGGAGGAAAAATTTTTGAGACGGCAGCTGTGACACGTGGCCGAAAACTGGAAGAGTTGGTTTTCAAAAAAATCAAAAAGCAATTTCCCGATCTGAAAAAATGTGGATTATTGCTATCCAAGCATTATCCATTTTTTGGAGCTTCTCCTGATGGAGTATCTCAAGAATATGTACTTGAGATAAAATGTCCAAGCACCGAAAAATGGATGGAGAAATATTTTGTCAAAGACAAACCCACTCCAAAGTTCTTTGCACAAATCCAAATGCAAATGCATTTTACAAAAAAGAAAAGAGGAATATTCTGTGTTGCCAAACCGGATTTTGAAAAGAGTTGTGAGACCGTTGAATGCACTGTGGAGTATGATGAAAATTATTGTTTAGATTTAATGGAAAAAGCATGTGAATTTTGGACTAAAACATTATTTTTTAGATTATTTCAATAAATGTTTTATTTTATATGAATTAATTTTTATCTGTAATGTTGATCTGCTATTCTTGTTCTTATTCTCTCAACATTCTGAATAATTATATACTTGAGAATGTTATTTATTGTTTGTATCCCTTGACTTATAGGTTGGTATGACGCTGAACACCCTTGCTGTAAAAAATGGTTCACTTTGCCAATAAAAGGACGGCAAAAGTTGCTGGGATTTTGTTCATTTGAGTATTCATTTATATGGTTTTTGAATTGTAAGTACACATGCAGCATTTGTAAGCGAGAACTTACACTTGTCTGTTTGTGGGTGTGTATTTAATAGGAACTTTAAATGTTTATGTATATTTTCAACCTAGACTACATTAATATTTTTTAGTGTTGATCTGTTAACACAGTGAAAGTCCATTTTTATAAATATTTAAAAATATAAATGGTAAAACATTGTTTTAATTCACTTTATTATTTTTTTTTGTTCATTCTGCTCTTGAAGGTGCCTCATTAGGCGAAAATATTCGAGCAACAAAAAAAATTAAAACAATGTTTTACCATTTATATTTTTAAATATTTATAGACTACATTAGACTTTATGTATTACACTGTGGGTACTTTGAAAAGTATAGCTATAAGGTGTTTTAATGCATATTTACCAAAGTCTAACAATTTTAAAGTATAGTTATTTATGTATTTTATAACTGCTGTTTCTTAACTACTTTTTTATATTTGATATATGTGATAACTACTTTGTTAACAAAAGGTTCACTTGCCAATATTACCTCTGTTCCAGGGAAGAGCGTCAAGTTTAAGGGCTTGTGCATTCAGTTTAGATTTGGGTCTTTATTTTGTTAATGAACATGCAGCATATTATGTAAACGTTAACTAACACAATATGCCTGCTTATAGAAATGTATTTAATATGAATCATAAAGTCATGTGTATCTTTACCATTTAGATTATAATGTAAAAATGCACTACTTAACAATACCTGGTATTGGAGTTTTTCATATGTTCTTATTAAATGTATCATCTTTCTGTTGGTTTTTCTAATAAAAATAAAGAAGTTGTTGATTGAAGTGTATTTTATTAATAAAAAAGGCTTTCCATTATTAATACAAACATTAATACTCATTATGTACATGTTGCAACAGATGTAAAGTGAGATTCAGAAAAATTGACCAGAATAGTATTAGATTAGATTAGATAGTAAATGTAACTTAGTAAGCAACATGTGAAATGAAGAATTGAATAGTAAAAATTAGATAAAAGCTATCAAGATAAATTAAAACACATTGAGATTTAAAAAGAATATCAGTCATACAAGTGAAATGAAGAGTTGAATGGCAAAAAATAGATAAAAGCCACCAAGTTAAATAAAAACACATGAGATTTAAAAAATAATCTCAGACATACAAGTGAAATGTAGAGTTGAATAGTAAAAATTTGATAGAAGAAATAAAGGTAAATAAAAACACATGAGATTTGAAAATAATATCAGTCATACAAGTGAAATGAAGTGTAGAATGGTAAAAAATTAGGTAAAAGCTATCAAGGTAAATAAAAACACATGAGATTTAAAAAGAATATCAGTCATACAAGTGAAATGAAGAGTTGAATGGTAAAAAATAGATTAAAGCCACCAAGTTAAATAAAAACACATGAGATTTAAAAAATAATCTCAGTCATACAAGTGAAATGAAGAGTTGATAGTAAAAATTTGATAAAAGCCACCAAGTTAAATAAAAACACATGAGATTTCAAAAATAATCTCAGTCACACAAGTGAAATGAAGAGTTGAATAGTAAAAATTTGATAAAAGCTATCAAGGTAAATAAAAACACATTGAGATTTAAAAAGAATATCAGTCATACAAGTGAAATGAAGAGTTGAATGGTGTAAAATAGATAAAAGCGACCAAGGTAAATAAAAACACTTGAGATTTAAAAAGTAATATCAGTCATAAGCTCACAAGCATAAAGGTTAAATATAAGTACTGAAAATAAAAATTGAATTTTAAAAGTAATGTCTAAGGGTGGCTAACCCTTCTAAACTTTGATCAATGATTTTTGCAAGTTGATCAGACCACAAGCAATCACAATAATTTCATCCAAGCGATTCACGAGGTTGTGGTCGATAGTTGAATGCATAGTGAGCATATGAAATTCTCTCACTCTGCTTATCACACGTTCTACGTGAATACGTAAAGCGGCAATTCGCTTTGCTTCCTTAACTTCGTTTTGGCTAAGGGTACTTTTCTGCAGCACGCTTGGAGGGCGAACAAGGTGAGCACCCTTTTCCTCTAAAATATGGGAAATATTCTTAAACCCCCGATCTGCCATCACCCATGTTCCTGTGGCGATGTTGTCGAAATAGCCACAGTCCTGAGCAATAGTAGAGTCGGTTGCTCGGCCTCCATACCCACATGATAAGAAATTAATGAGACCATCTGGAGTGCAAGAAATTAGATATTTTACCGTATTACAGGCCTTGTATTCAGACCACGTTAATGATTGGTGCAGCGAGTTGCCTGGTTTCTCAATTTGAATTTCAAGACAATCAATAATGGAACGGACGTTCCTATATCGAGCTCGAAATGCAATGGGCAATTCCAACCTTACGAGTTTTGCAGATGGCCATATAATCAACTCTTTGAGTACCCCTGATAAAATGGGAATCGTTTTCTTAAAAATGCGACATATAGAGGAATCTGACATTCCAAAATGTGCACCTATTACTTTATATGAAAAATTCAACCTAATTTTCTTTAGGCAAATCATTATATCTATAATAGGTGCACAAACTGTATCTTGCAGAATAGCCAATACATGGTACATTTCTTTTGGAATGCCTAAATACAGTTGAGGTTGGCGTTGCACAAGCAAAATATAACCTCTTTTCATCTCAACGTTAAGCGCGTCCATTTCCATATTGTTGTCTTCAAAATCCGAGCCACTACCATAGTCCACAAAAAGATCAGAATCACTATCTTCAGGGTCTGAACTGGAAGATGAATAGACAGCTTCCACATTCAATTTTTCCAGAGGAGATTCCACAGGTTTCCCCTTGATCGGTGAGCAGCTACTGTGAGTGGTCGGGGGTCTCACATTCAAGGTGTTGGTTGCTTTGCTCCTGTAGGTGGGTACCATATTCACCTGCACTGCTTTATCCAATGGAGCAGAAGTCAGATGCGTTGACTGCTCCACAGCATCCACATCAACGGATGCGGAAGCATCCACATCAACGGATGCGGAAGCATCCACATCAACTGATGTGGATGCTTCAGAGTTTGTAGCGTTCAGACTTGCTTCTCTTAAAAGTTCCATCACTAGCATTTTTCTTTTTCTAATCTCGCCGGTTTTCCTATCCACAGTCTTTTTAGCTTTTTGGCACTCAAATTTGTGCGGCAAAACTCCTTTCTTCAGGCGCATATTGCTTCCCATCAATCTGCCCATCATAAAGTTCTCCAAGTCGTCCTGGAGCTGTAAAAATATAAATAACATAATATGAGAGCATGTAGTTCACACAACTACTACAACAAAAAGTAAAAAGGTAGGTTAGGCACGTTAGTACATGACAATATATTATTATTAAGTATGCACACAAACTTCTAGGATAAAAAAGTTGTGATGTCACACAGCCGGGTTGTCATGGCAAAGGCAAGCTTATATTTTATTATAGGTTGCTAAGGGGTCTAGTCCCATAGACCTGTGACCTTTGGCCGATGAGAAAATATTATATTTACATTCCAGTCCATTGCTGCCTTCCTAAAGAAACAAGTACAAAAACTTTGCTATGTTAACACTTGTTTCTTATAAATTACGGAATCAAACAATATTTGAGGATGTTTTTGATCATTACTGACAAAAAAAACTATGAGTTTCTAATCAATTTGTCAAAAACAAATCGATTTAAATTTTGACACGTTTGACAGCGTTTTCACATGCCATTTCTTGAGCCACGTGATTTATTTACGAAGGCATGTAGAAATAACATATTTTATAAATAGGTATGCAATTAAATAACAACAAAATACTATAACTTACATTAAAATGGTCTTCGCAAATGAAGCGGGTAGATTTGGAAGACAGAAGTTTGTCTCGCTTCATCACAAGACACCATTTTTTGTGGATAGCTGGATCGCGGGGCATCCGCAAAAACTTTTTATCCGGTGTTGCACGTGACGTATTTGTACACATCGGAACTACACAATATTTATGATACTTCGAAGACATTTTTCAAGGTTTGTTGTGAGTTTATATTAAGTTTGTCGGATCTCGGAAGCTTGATAATAGCACGTATTTTTACACTGACAGCCGGCTTTCTAATACTACAAACACACGTCACTCACGCCACTTGGATCCAATGACGTCACACGAGCTCCAGCCAATAGCGTCGCGTTTGAATTGGACTCGATTTGTCGGCATTTTATTTTACAAAATTAAAAATGAAAAGCCCAATTTTACCACTTAAAAAAAATATAGTTGAGATCCTTGACTTATAATCTACACAAAAATATCGTTTTCAACCATATTGCTCACCATTGCAATTACCCTATTATAAAAAAGTGCTCATGACAAACTTCTAAACTACAGGATTTTCACACTTTTGTAGTGTTTTCTCTCGTAGAAAATAGGAAAATAAAAATAGGTGCATTTATCTGAGAAACCCATGTTAGCTAAGTACCTATGTCACTTATTCAGTATTCTGATAAAAGAGAATTTGGGAATGAAAGTACAAAAAAAAGCACAACGAGATGCTTCAGACATCTTGAAAGAATGGATAATTAATGAACGAAGAAAGTTTACAGAAGAAATGTCAGAGGAAAGCGTGGAAAGGGAAGACCGAGGAAGGAATGGATACACCAAATAGGTGTTTAACAGAGGAATGTCAGAGGAAAGCGTGAAAAGGGAAGACCGAGGAAGGAATGGATAGACCAAATACTTAGGTGTTTTACAGAGGAAAGCGTGGAAAGGAAAGACCGAGAAAGGAATGGATAGACCAAATATAGATGAGATTGCGAAAGAATGGAACCTGCATAGTGAGAATAAGAGAAGAGTATATATATGAGGAAAGTGATGAATGTTGGAGAGATGAAAGAGATATGCAAGGACAGAGGCATCTGCGGAGGTACCAGCCACCCTTAGTGGAACGGCGGTAGGATACAGTAACAGTTACCTTTAAGGTATCGATATTGTGTTCCAATTGACTTATAGGTTGGTATGCGGCTGACCATCCATGCTGTAAAAATGGTTCACTTTGGCAATGTCACCCCTGTTTCAGGGAAGGAAGGCAAGAGTTGCAGGGTGTATGTCCATTTGAGATTTGGTTTTTATGTTGTAGGTTCACATGAGGCATGTGCAAGCGCGAACTTGTACGTGTCTGGTTGTGAAAAAGGATGTACTTAATGTGAATCTCCAAGGTAACACATCTTTGCAACTTAGATTAGATTAGATATCGATACACAAGTTCAATCCCATCACGACACCTTGTAAGTATAGAGCCGCGGAACCTATTTATTTTCACAGGCACGCTAGATAGAGAGATTTTGCATAGCGAGTTGAGTTATGGCCGCTTGCACATCTCACCATGTAACATCAATACCCCACAATAGCGGATAGTCGGCTGTGTCGCCTGCCTGGGAGTGTCGCGGGTTCGAGTCCTTTGTCGGCAAAAAGTGAATTACTAGAGTCAGATGAACCATATGACAATTCCCACTGAGACAGTATTTTAGTCGTTCAGTTTAGGTTGGAACTACGGTAGTTTAACACACCTACCAGTGGCGAAGGGTGCTTAACAAGCCGGTTCCCATCGGCTTCCCTTTTAAAATGATGTAACAAAGTAGTTAAAAAATATAGGCACAATGTAAAAAAATACATTTAAAACCAAAGAAACAATACGTATTTTTTCCCCATTGAAACCATGCAGTCTACTTTGTTATCATTTTTGCCTCATTTTAAACGGGAAACCGATGGGAATTGAGTTGTATGGCACCCTTCGCCACTGATACCTACATATCGACGTTTGAAAGGAAGTAGGGCATAAGCGACATAAATTAAATTGTTCAGGAGAGCAGTTTAAAGTTTGAGATTGCAGAAAAATGGTATAACTTTTTTATTTTGTATCATCAAAACAGCTTTAAGATAAATATAAAATTAAGGCATTTATTGGTATTCCTATTAATGTAGTTTTACGTTTTTTTTTTATTTCACAAGCGCCTTTAGGAGACAAAAAAAAAACAAAATCTTGTCGGTTACACCAAAACCAGACTTTGAAAACGCAGTTGTTTGCTTGGGTATAAACAACAACAAAAATCATCGTAGAGCTATGGGAGTTAGTGCATTAGAAAGAGCGGAAAATTTCAAGTAGGATAACATTCATAACTCATTTTTGACTAAAATGTCGCCCTACTGCCTTTTAACCGTCGACATCACAACTCCCAATGAGACAGTATTTCAGTAATAAATATTTTTAGGTTTTCATTGCTGGCTTCAGATGATGATGAGGATGCAGCATACATTCTTCCGGGCTTGTAGACCATGGTCCAGTATTTCTTCTGTAGGCTGCTTTTTTCTTAGAAGGCTGCTGCGTTTCGTCAGTAAACTTGTGACTGACTTCTTCAAGGCTCGTACTTGAACTAATCTAATATAATCTAAGTTGCAAAGGTATGTTGCATTGGAGATTCACATTACATGCATTCACACAACCAGATACGTACAAGTTCGCGCTTACACATGCCTCATGTGAACCTACAACATAAAAACCTAATCTCAAACGGACATACACCCTGCAACTCTTACCGTCCTTCCCTGAAACAGGGGTGACATTGGCGAAGTGAACCATTTTTACAACATGGGTGGTCAGCCGCATACCAACCTATAAGTCAAAGAACATACACGACAAATAACATTTTTTTAATCAATAAATAATAATATCTATGGATATCAAAACTAAAACGGAAAACAAATTCCAATTTAATAAACCCTAGCCGCCAACATTACAGATCAACCGCCACTTATTTACTAAGCTCTAAAAAATACATATTTTTCTAGTGTCCTATCCACTTGAACAATCTGAACATACTTTCACTGTCTTCACTCATATTGTGATACATTTCCATAACATGTGGACTGTCTCTGTGATATTTATACACCAGGAAGGATAATCTAGATGCGGCCAGCGTGATGGACAGTAGACTAGCAGTATGCAGAGCTGCACCATGAGAACGGACCATGGACTGATCTGTGGTCACTGTCCCCGTCTGAACATTGAAAGATGGATGCGTGTTGTGCGACAAGAAAGTCATACATTTGAATATCACTCTTCTTCCTACACAGAGCTGCAGCATCTAAAGAAAAAATAACAGTCACAACGATAGTCAATATTTGATAGCGTTACGGTTAACTTTGGAAAAACAAACGCAACTTAGCTACACATATAGCGTAACTACTTACCTGCGTTGTCCCCGAAGGGGTCGTCAGAGCATGTTTTGAAAATAAAAGTGTTATATTTTTTGTGTTTGTAGGACTGGTCCGTAGTTCAGTGGTAACACTTCGGACTCTGAATGGGAAGGTTGTGGGTTCGATTCCCGGCGGAGCACAAAAAATATACCATTTATATTTTCAAATTTGCTCTTAGCTGGGTTGACAAATTTATAAAACCTTTACCAATGACCGGTCACCAAAGGTCCATCCAGCCTTACAGCAACAGGGTCTTGCTTGAGAATTGGCGGTTTGTAGCGCGACGATCAAGCTCGTAAAAATTTCGATAGCTCAATTGGTAGAATGCTTGCATTCCATGCCGAGAGCAAGGGTTCGATCTCAAAGGTTTACTCAGCCTTCACAAGAAATGAGAACCAGCCCCCCGGGAGCTCGAAAACCCCCACTTCAACTGAAAGTGGTTGGTGTGAGGCCGGCCCCCTTACCTGTAAAAATAAATAGTTCCCGAAGCTCAAACCCTCCTCGTACCCGTCCTGTATGTATTTGTCAGAAGGACCCACAGCACATGGACGCTCATGCAAAGCTATATATTTTCTCAAGTGGCGAAAGGCCTTCCCGTGAAGTGAAAGTAACGGCACGACAAAACAAGAACCTCTAGGTCGCGCCACATGCGACCTCTTCGGAGATAACGCAGGCAAGAGGTTACACCAGTAGCGGCTCTAGCTAAATCCTGGGAGAGGGGATGACCTTGTAAGATAGTCTGGTGCTCACCTGGCCATGCACTCCACCAGGGCACCAGCCCACACCTGGTCACCACCATACAGCACACAGGCACATACACTACATACATATCACCAGGCTGGGCACTGTGCAGGTCCTCGCCTCTTACCAACTACTTTTTCTACATTTCTTACAGATATTAAATCACGGCATTTATAGACAAAAATAGAAATCACATCACAATTATACGAAATCAGAACAGTATCAACATAGGCGAAACTGTACGCAATCAATAACAACTGGCATTTGATAACTTAAAAACATTTCATTCAACAAGATTCTAAAGAAAACGAGATGTTTTCTCCTAAATTAGCTACCTATTTGGTAAGGAATTTCTGACAAATCGGACTTACGATGCTTGAAAACGCGTCAGACTGAAAAAATATTATAAATTTTAGTGTAATATCACGTCACGTGTAGCCTACCGGGAATCACCCAACAATAATATTACTTGTGATTTGTACCAAAGTGTTATAAGTATGTTGGTACGTACCTCGGTGACACTTGGCTCTCTCCCCGCCGCTCTGTGAAGACAGTTAAAGTGCGCATGCGCAAACGTATGTACTTGCTATGGACCCAACTCACAGATAAGCTCTGCTCACCCATACATACAAAAAAAACCATAGGGCTTACGTTCGGTATCCCCGTGTATGTCCGGCGCGGGCGCAGAAGGAACGGGAAGAGGTCCCCCCCCCATCGTACGTACATCTCATTACATAGCGAAGACCCGCTTTAAATTATAATCGCGCTACGTAGAAATTTCACACTAAAGGTGAATGATTTCGAAAATATTCCAGTTTATTTCTCGGATTCCATTTTCAATAAGTAAGCATTGACATTGTAAAGATTCATTATAAACTGATAAAGTAAAAAAAAAGCACAAAAATGCATTTTATTTTTACTTTGTTATTTTAGTGGATAGGTACTTATTTTTCCTATTTCATACATAGGGATAATCCCCTTTGTCCCCTAATGACGCACCGCCACTGGGTTACACTATATGTGTAGCTTAGTTGCGTTTATATTTTTTGTGCTTCGTCGGGATTCGAATCCACAACCTTCCATTAACGAGTCCGAAGGTTTCAAGGTTTCTCCACTGGACTACGGACCGATCAGATCTTTCATAGTGTTACAACTGACTATGGGTTCTATAATCTAAGTTGCAAAGATATATTAACATTCAAAACTCATATCAAATGCATGCCCACAAACAAACAGTTCGCGCTTACAAATGCTGAATGTGTAGGTACTAAAATTAAAACCAAACCTCAAATGAACATAAGCCCTGCAACTTTTGCCGACCTTCGCTGAAACAGGGGTGACATTGGCAAAGTGAACCATTTTTTACAGTTTGAGTGGTCAGCCTCATACCAACCTATAAGTCAAGGAACCAACCTATGAGTTAAAGAGTGTTCACTTTCATAAAACTAGGCTTGAATTTGCTTACATTAGGTTTCTTAACTTATTGGTTGGTATGAGGCTGACCACTGTGAAAATGGTTCACTTTGCCAATGTCACCCCTGTTTCAGGGAAGGTCGGCAAAAGTTGAAGGATTTATGTTCATTTGTAAGATTAAGTACACAATCAGGATTTGTAAGCGTGACTACACATTATGTATGTTAGTGGGCATGCATTTGATATGAGCTTTAAATGTTAATATATCTTTGCAACTTGGATTATAGGCTCACACGTGGTACCTACTGATTGGGTAATCATCGCATTTTTTTACAGTTTGGATGGTCAGCCTCATACCAAAAACATTAAGTCAAAGAATCAATACTTCAATCAAAATGTCCAGAAAAAAAATTCTTAGCAGTAGATAAAATGAAAACTTCAAAACATTGATATTTACACCTGAAGATGGGAGGTACTGCTTCTCCCGAAACTGGTTGTGTTTTTTAAAAAATAAAACTCAAGTGAATTGTAACAAAGTTAAAAAAGTATTTTAATTAATCATAACGGAGTTATTCTCTTGAATTGTATTATATTTAAAATTCAATATGGTCCATTTTTTGTATTGAAACCTTGATCAATGCCAGTTAGATATTATAGATCTCTATCCCAAGTAGGTACAAAATATAACGAATCCAAAAATGCATGCAACACTTAAACGCTCACAAGAGGCGCTTTTTAAGTTTCCATAGACAATTTTTGATAAAACGCCTCGGTTGTGTTTTAACTAAGAGTGGCCGAAATATCTGAGAATAAATAATAAAAGGTGTATTGAACTCATGGTGTGTTCACATACTTTAAAGACAGGTCTGCTCTAAATCTAAATCTAAATCTAAGCTGCAAAGATACGTATCATTTGAGGTTCATATCAAATGCATTCCCACAAGCAGACACGCATAATTTTGCGCTCACACATGCCGCATGTGGACCTACAATACAACAACCCAATCTCAAATGAACATAAGCCCTGCAACTCTTGCCGACCTTCCCTGAAACAGGGGTGACATTGGCAAAGTGAACCATTTTTTTATGGTTTAGGTGGTCAGCCTCATACCAATGTTCCATTGTATATTGCATACGTTTTCAATTAACATGATTGAGGGAAATCTACGAAAATGTTTATTAATATAATTATTAGTTACCCGAAGATGGAAGAGATTCCGAAAATATTTGTAACTTACTCAAAAATCAATAAAAGTGGAATAAAACAAAGTTGTAATTTATTTTATTTTTTAATTCTTAATTAAAAAATAATCAATTTTTAAAAATGAATTTCCACAGTGTTTCACAAAAATCTTAAAATCTCAGCATTGAAATTACGTTCCATCTCATCCGATCTGTCTCGCATCTTTGCGGGCACACCTTGCAGGACAATGGTATCTGCATTTCATATCGATGTCCGATGTCCATCTGTCATATTCCCCGGATGAAACGCCTGTCCGCCGCATTCTCAGGGCTTGCAATGAATAAAGAAGACGGTGAGCAAGTTGTTTAGTACAGCTGGTTAGTGATGCAGCAAGTTGTAACTGTAACTGTAACTCTGTCGCCATTGCGCTAGGGGTGGCTAGAGCCTCTGCAGAGCTGCCTCCATTTTTTCCTATCCTTACATACCTCTTTCAATTCATTCATATCCATCACCTTTTTCATGCATTTTCTTCTTTTACGCTCACTTTGTATTTCCCATTCTTTCACAATCTCCTCAATCTGATCACTCCATACTGTTCTCGGTCGTCCCTTCCCTCTTTTTCCTTTCACACTTTCTTTGTATACATACTTTGTCAGTCTATCATCATTCATTCTTTCCACATGCCCAAACCATCTCATCACATTCTTTTGTACCTTAACTTTCACATCCTCTTTCAAATTACATTCTTTTTTTACCCATTCATTCCTAACTCTATCCCTCAGAGTTTTATTTGTCATGCTTCTCTAATGCTTCATTTCCACCGTACATACTGTGTGACAACGTACAGTCGTACAAAATTTGTGAATACACTATTTTGTTTTTTTACGCGAATTCTATTTAATAAAAACTGCGGTGATTTATTTCGCACGATTAATTTGAGATTCGGTTCGGACACAGATGATGATGATGAGGGATGATTACAGACCATCTCAAGGGCGCCGTGGCTCTTTGAAAACAGCATTTTCTTAAGTCCTCTTCTGAAGGCGATGGTGGGCTGGTCAGAGTGAAGGTCGACAGGCAGCTTGTTCCAGGCAACTGGCCCGGCTACCCCAAAGCTCCTGTCCGCAAAGTTGGATGTGTTTGCTCTTATTGGTTCTTTGATCCTGTTGACAGCAGTAGAGACAGAGCGCAGTGTACCTATTAAGTAGGTACACTGGTAGAATGACTTCTGAAGCTACAGAGCATTTCGGTCCCTATTTTATATTAAAAATAAAGATCATCCTCGAAACATGGAGAAAAGTTCAATGCTAGATTTTGCTAGAACATTCAATTCAACGAATCTTGAACAAATACAAATCCTTATACATACCTAACAATTAACATCTATTTACTTCTATAGAGACTTATATATAGACACTAACACAGACAATCCACAACACACAACTAAATATTCGTAACAATACATAGATTATACTAGACGGAGGGAGTAAACTATATTTGAAAAATGCATTAAATACAACGCAAGGTTAATGAAAGTTTGTTTCCAAAATGTAGGTATCGTGGAGATGACGGCATCGTGCATAAAAAAGTTACCCTGCTAATATTTGTATATAAAAATTGTTCATATTCTTAATCTTCACACATACGTTTTTCCTTTTTCTCGGTTCCACTATTTTAGTGTTATTCACAAACATTCAACCCATAGATTATCCACGGATCATTATTGTTCTTATTTTGTGGAAAATTCCCTTTAGGCGGCGGATGAACCATGATGTATTTGTTTTCTGTGAATAACTCTGTATGATATTTAGTGCAATTTTTTTAATCGACAATTTAACTGAATATGAGATTCAGGCTTACACGGCCGGCTGATGATCTGTTGCCATGGTCTGTGGGAGCTAGAGCTTCCGGACGTTTCGCCCATGCCTACGATGGGCTTCATCTTCTTCAGTTTTATCAATATCATCTTCATCATTTCCCTTTCCCACTGAAGAAGCCCATCATAGACATGGGCGAAACGTCCGGAAACTCCAGCTGCCACAGACCACAGCAACAGATCCCGAAAAGCAACTCTCCAGCATCATCAGCCGGCCGTGTAGGTAAGCCTTAAATTCAGATTTAGATAAACATACAGAATTATTCACAGAATACAAATACATGGCTCATCCGCCGCCTAAAGTTAATTGGACGACAATTTAACGGTTTATAACTCACTTGCATTCAACTAACTAACTACTATTTGTAAACGCTATCCCCGTCTGGACAGCCTTCCAAAATGACCGCCCCTTTTCACGCGTCAGTTTACCGGACAATCCTTCGGTAATCTCCGCTCCATGAAAGAAGTGAAGCAAGGACTGGACAAGGATGCGCGAGATGAATCCTTTTACTCATAGGAAGACCAAAAGAGTCAATAAAAATTAATTAATCATTATTTCCAACTTTTCTATTTCAGCGAAAGGCAACAATAGTTGCAGAATCTATGATTTGAAATATGAATTTAGATGTTGTTTTGATTACAGTAGTAGCATGTTCCGGTGTTGTCATGGCAACGACTAATCAATAAGGGATGTGTAAGATTAAAAATATTTTCTTTCGAATTTCTTATAGAAAATCGAATATATTGTTTAATTTTTTGAGTGTGGAAACTTTACACAAAATAGTAAGTTGAATACGAAAAATAAGAAAAAGTGTGGACAATCTAAATATATAGTAAGAATGTGAGAAATATAAAAATAACAGTAAAAAATGTAAAACCAGCGAGTGTGTTACAAATACAACGAAGAAGTCTTTCAACTTTTTTGTCATTGTCGACCGGTCTTTGGTAAAGGTATATGAAATTTTCAACCCAGCGAAGAGCATATTTGAAAATATACATGGTATTTTTTTGTGCTTCAGCGGCATTTGAACCCACGACCTTCCATTTACGAGTCCGAAGCGTTACCACTATTTCAAAGAAAGTCAGTAAGCGATGCATGATTTATTATGTTCATTTGCACTTTGGGTCTTATTCTGCAAGTAGGTACCTATTCATGCAACATGTGTTAGCGCAAATTTAGGTTGGTATACATGTTTTTTTGTGGACATCCATCCAATGTAAGCTTTACCTAAATGTGTAAACTTTAAAAATAATATCTAACATTATAATACAATATTTTTTAAACTAAGATCATACATAAATTAATTATTATCTATTCGAACTGTTTTATTCATTACTTTAATTAAATTTTCTAGCTACCTACCTACCTACCGCTAAAATAAATTAACCTTCCCGATTCGAAAAAATAAATTTCCATTTCAAAACATTCGAAAAAAGTGACACTATTTTTTTGCACATCACTAGTATTATATTGGTTGTCATGACGACGTGGAAAACAATACACGTGTCAAATTTCCAACTAAATATTGTTTAACCTCAAAATAAACCAGTTTAACCAATAATACACTTATTGTTTTTTTTACATGGCAAGGTTTACATGTGATAAAAAATATTAAAAAGTTTAAATATTCTTCAATCATTTAGGATTCTAACAAGAATCTCGTGTAACGTAAAAATTAATGACAATCTATTCAGAATGTTAGATAAAAGTTTTCATTGTAAAACAGTTTCAACTCGTTTTTAAATTATCATTACGAAACGACCTGCAGGAGTTCAAAGCTTTGTGTTATGGTTTGAGGTTTTCTATTAAGTAATTTATAAAAATATCAAATGGCAGTGTTAAAAATCATTTTATTAAAAATATTAATATTCATAATGGTCGCCCTTCAGTTTTGTTACATTTCAGATTCCGATGTTGTCCATATCAACTATTGGAAGAATTTGGCAGAGAGACAGGCGCTTGACAGGCTCGTTTTGAGGTTATTGTATACGTAGGTGGGTATAGGCCTCTCTGATTTGGACTGCGATAGGCTCAAAGACTACTTTTATCAGATCAAATCTTTTTTTAAGCCATCCAGTTATAGTATTGTCTGTCAAGAAATATTCTACCCCGCTGGGTGCCATACTGAGGTATTGAAATATGCATATATTTGTTTTTTTTAATATTCCAATAAATATATTGAAAAATACATAACATTTATTTGATTGAAAAATGTTTAAAAAAAATTGTTTGAATATTTTGAAAGTGACATCTGTATATATTCCGTGTAACTTTTACACTGTTGGTTTGAGTACTCGCTAAAATATTGTGTGTCAATTTAAAAACATAAATGGCAATCTTATACTGTTGAGTTTTGAAATCACAATTTTATTTTTCTTATAATAAAAAGCTACCAATTTTTTCGTACATGACAAAATTGTGTTTTTTCCAAATTAAAAAAAAGTGACATCTATCTTAGATAATTTTTATTGTATTTGGTTTGAGCTTTTGCTAAAATATTCAATAAATTGTTTCATTTTCAAAATAACTAAATTAAATCAATATGACCCAACAAAGGCAGAAAATAATTGAAAGCATGTTCCAAAAATTACACAAAATGAATTTTAAAATAAATAAGAGAGATATGAATGTCTCATAGTCATAATAAATTATAGGATTTTTGTATAAATTTAAATCTTTGGACATCTGTGTTATAAATGTACAACTTCTATAATGTGGTTTGAGTATGTGCTAAAATTACTACTATTATTATTTACCAGCTGTCAGTTCGAGTCAAAAAAATAACTATAAGAATAAAATAAATTTCACAGCTGACGAGTCACTGTCAAAAATAAAGTTTGTTTGCATTCATTTTCAATTAACACCTTGTAAATCAAATATATTACATATTTTCTGAATAAAATTGTGCAATCGTATGTTAAACCAGGTGAATACATTATAATTTTGAGTTTCTGAAATAAATTATTATATAAACACGAATGTGAAGTTTATTTTCGACATCCAACTTTTTTTGGAAGTTTTTTCTTGCGTGTTTATTTCCAGAACTTGCAAGCAACGTGTGAAGGTGTGAAGTATTGAAAATATTGATTTCATGCAAATGTCAATTGGAACACTTTTGAATTTAGAATTAAATACTGTTTTAGAATACAAACGTTCGAAATTTAAAAATTAAACTTATTGAATAATTTTGAGGTTATGTTTTTATTCTTACTTAAGAAGATTTGATATACTTTTATTTATTAGTAGTATCGAATCAAAGACGACAATCTAGCATTTTATTAGAAATTGAAATATATTAGCATTTAAGTACTTACTTCATTTAAAAACAATCATAGATTGCCACTTTTGGATCCTATAGGTATTAAAAAAAAAAACTATTTTTGGAAAAACAAATTTGCTATCCAACTTTAATCTTGGTATTATATTTTTTGTGGTTAAAATTTGGTTAACTCTTTATCAAGCGAAATTCATACACACCTATAGTACTTAATGTAAGAAAAAATAATTGAAGTATTATCTGGAAGAAAGGAGCTGACACATATTCCATGGACAAAAAAATGTGATGTCTTGCGAACACGTTGCTAGGGAAAAATATGTGGGTTTTTAAATATTTATTTGTGGTCACATTTTTTAAGTTTTACACTTTTTTTAACCTTTATAATTTAGATAAATGATTAATGACTGACCACCCATACTGTAAAAAATGGTTCACTTTGCCAATATCACCCCTGCTTCAGGGAAGGTCGGCAAGAGTTGCAGGGCTTATGTTCATTTGAGATTGGGTTTTTTATATTGTAGGTCCACATGCGGCATGTGTAAGCGCGAAATTATGCATGTCTGCTTGTGGGAATGCATTTAATATGAATCTCAAATGATATAGGTAAATCTTTGCAGCTTATATTTAGATTTAGATTAATCAACATTCCTGATTTTTTAAAGTTTCTCAACCCATGCTGTAGAAAATGATTCACTTTACCGATATCACCCCTGTTGAAGGTTTCAGGGAAGGTGGGCAAGAGTTACATGGTACTTAAGTATATGTTTATTTGAGATTTGGGTTTTTACATTGTAAATCCACATGCGGCATGTGTAATCGCAAAATTATACGTCTAAAAATGCATATAATTTGAAGCTCAAATGTTACATATCTTTGCAACTTAGATAACATTACTTGGAAGCATTACCACTGGACTACGGACCGGTCTATTCTAATCTAATCTAATCTAAGCTGCAAAGATATATATCATTTAAGAATTATATTAAATGCATTCCCACAAGCAGATATGTATAATTTCGCGCTAACACATGCCGCATGTGGACCTACAATATAAAAACCCAATCTCAAATGAACATAAGCCTTGCAACTCTTGCCGTCCTTCCCTGAAACAGGGGTGACATTGGCAAAGTGAAACAATTTTTTATATTATGGGTGGTCAGCCGCATAACAACCTATAAGTCAAGGAACATACATGACAAATTACATTTTTTTAAATCAATAAATAACAATATATACATGGACATAAAAAACTAAATCATAAAACCAATTTCACTTTAACAAACCCTAGCCGCCAACATCACAGATCAACCGCCATTTCTTTCTATTAATCTCTAAGGTCTATTAATCTGTATTTTATCTTGATTTGTTACTCATAAAACTGTCTTTATTATTATTTATAATTTATCGCTTTATTATGTTCCAGGTGGCATCTGAACTATGAAATGTAGATAGAACCTTGTTTCATTCTGTACAAACAAATCAAAATGGTGACGTATCGAGGCAAGGTCAAGTCTCCCGACAGTCCAACGCCTCCAGAAGAAGCGGTGCAGTTCCCGCAGACTTATATAGTGTTGAAGTTTTCTCCGAGGGCCAATGAGAAGGCGCTGGATTGGTTCATTTCAAAGATCCGAGGCGAGAAACCAGACGGAGGAGCCGAGTTGCTTATCCGGAGACAACCCTACAAAGAGAATGAGGTATTAAAACTAAGCTATACTTGTAGAGCAAATTCTAAATTAATTTTACCCGAAGAGGTATGTCCATCCAACGGTCCAAAAGGTCCATCCAGCCTTACAGCAACTGGGTCTTGCTTGAGCATTGGCGCTTTGTAGCGACGACCAAGCTCGTAAACACCTCTGCGGCACTACAACAAGTGTCATAGACCCCTAGAGTCTCTAGAATTTTGGGAGTCTCCCGCACAGGATTTCTTAAAAAAAAAAAGTGGCGTTTGGAAACTATTTATTATAACTGTCGCTCACCTCAAGAGCTCTCTGCAAGCTTGTTATTGATGTAGAAGATTCTCATACATAAACTCGCCAATTAGCATTTTTAGCAATTAACCATTATATCCGTTCTTTGACTTATAGGTTTGTATGAGGCTGACCATCCAAACTGTAAAAAATGGTTCAATTTGCCAGTGTCAGCCCTGTTTCAGGGTAGTTCGGCAAATGTTGCAGGGTTTTTGCTCATTTGAGATTGCGTTTTTATTGTTTAAGTCCACGTGCGGCATGTGTAAGCTCGAACTTATGCGTGTCTTGGCATGCTTTTAGTACGAACTTTAAATGTTTATGTATCTTTGCAACTTAGATGATTATTCATTTTGCCAACGTATTTTGCCTGGCAGGATGTCTTCATGCGAAAGCAGAAGCTTTTGTGCATGCAATGACATCTGTTTAACCTGGGTCGAAGTTATGGTCAAAGGGCCAGGCGCGATTCGAACCAGCGTTATTCTTTTCCAAATATGTTAGGCAAGAATAGCGGCTTAACCCCCTCGGTCATAACACCGACATTATTATTATAATTATTTAATTTACCATTTTGCAGGGACTCATTCTACACATATCCGCGTCCAAAATCAAATTCCTGCAGGTGGCAGAGGAAATAGAGGTCATGAAGAAAGACCACTCGGGCGTTATACGAGAATTCGTCGTCAGCCAGATGGAGGAGTTCATAGAAGAGGGGGCTCCGCTAGACGACTTTCTAACAACGGCTGAACGGCAGACAATCGTTAGGCACGAATTGGAGAATATTAGAGTGTTGCCAGACGAGCATGCAGTGCCTGGTTACAGTCAGTATCGCTTGCAGCAGGGACAGTCAATTCTACAGACTTTCATAAGAGAGGGAATCATAGACAAGATATACTCTTTACATGATAACGAGGCACTTAAAAGACTCAGTACTAATTGGGTCTTAGCTCTGTTTCAAAAGCAGCCTTATGGTATGTATTTTTTTTTGTATTGTTGCGAATGTGTAATTGTGTGTCTGTGTGAGTTGGTGTGAGTTGTGTCTGTGTGAGTCTGTGAAGTCTGTTGATGCAGGCATGGAGTTAGTATTCAATGGAGGGGCTATGAATGTGATTTAGTACCAATCAACATGATGCGCCGTCTTTGACACCATACATTGTGTCTAGTGCTGTCTCGCTCACGACATATGAAATGCTTTTCTCTTTCTTTTTCTTAAGACAAACAAGCACTAACGAGACGTTCTGTCGATTTGTAACGAGATGAATTTGTTTGTTTGGTGGAATGGAACATTAGATTTGAATTTAAATAAAAAAAGAAAAACAAAAGAATGCAGAAAGAAAAAAAAAGCTTCCCTGGTGAGAGAGCCACAAGCATGTGAATTTTGGTTATATGTAATCAATATTGCTGTGGTAAATATAATAATATATACATTGTGATTGTAGATAAATAAATTATTATTTATATATTGTGATTGTGGATAAATAAAAGTGTTTATAAAGTTTTGGTTCATTATCCATTTTTGTAAGTGATATGGTTCCTGGCGCTATGCACTCAAGCAAAGTCATAATTCTTCAGAGCACGGCCAAACACCTCATTGAAGATCTTATAAATGAATAAAGAAAAACCCTCACAGATTCTCACATTATCAATTGTCTATGATGTGTGTGAGTCTTTCATGACTCATTCTGGAGACACGAAGAGATGATTGATTTGCTTGTATTGCCGTTGTTTGTTCTCAGAGGAGATCCGCGTCTACTTTGGAGAGTCCGTGGCGCTGTACTTTATCTTCATTGGCTTCTACACCACGGCGCTGCTGTTCCCCACCCTGCTGGGCGTCATCCAGCTCTTCATGGGCCACGAGACCCTCATGTGGTTCTGCATCATCAACGTCTTGTGGGTCATCGTCTTCCTTGAGGTAAGACAACTTATCCTGCAAACATTTTATGTACTCTACTAAATTTTATGGAATCCAAACAATTCTAAGTAAACACTGTTTTGTTTTCACTTCTAATCTAATCTAATCTAAGCTGCAAAGATATATATCATTTAAGATTTATATTAAATGCATTCCCACAAGCAGATATGTATAATTTCGCGCTAACACATGCCGCATGTGGACCTACAATATAAAAACCCAATCTCAAATGAACATAAGCCTTGCAACTCTTGCCGTCCTTCCCTGAAACAGTAATTAATATACAATCATATCATATATCATGGAAGGTTGTGAGTTCGAATTACGGCAGAGCACAAAAGATATACCATTTATATTTTCAAATGTGCTCTTCGCTGGGTTGAAAAATTCATAAACCTTTACCAATGACCGGTCACCAAAAGGTCCATCCAACTTTACAGCGACTGATCTTGCTTGAGAATTGGCATTTCGTAGTGTCAGATAAGTGAGATTGAGAATGAATGGAATTTACAGAGTGGAAACAAGAGAAGAGTGTGCATGAAAAGAGTGATGAAACTAGATGAGATGAAAGAAGAATGCAATGACAGAGTCAAGTGGAGACACTTGTGTGGAGGTACCGGCCACCCCTAGAGGAATGGCGGCAGGATACAAGAAAATACAAGACAAGTAGTGACGACCAAGCTTGTAAAAAAAGTCCAGTCGATAGCTCAGTTGGTAGAATTCTTGCATTCCATGCCGAGAGCAAGAGTTCGATCCACAGCAAGGATGTCAGAAATGATTTTCTGTTTTGGTATTTATTTACCGGCAAGTTTTACTCAGCTTTCACAAGAAGTGAGAACCAGCCCCCCTCAGGAGCGGGGGAACCCTCACATCAACTGAAATGGTTGGCGTGAGGTCGGCCCCCTCACCTGTAAAAATACCTGCGACCCCTTCAGAGATAACGCAGGCAAGAAGTTACACACGTGACATATTAAACCAGCATGGGTTTCTCAGGTAAATGCACCTTTTTCCCCTATTTTCTACAAGAGAAAACTCTGGAAAAAGTGGGAAAATCCTGTAGTTTAGAAATTCATCATGAGCACTTCCTTATAATTAGTTCACTTACTATGAGAAGTTACTCGCAATAAAATGTTTTATCCACGATTCCTCAAATCAGTGAATCATCACTTACTCAGGTAGCTTCGTTGCGTTGATTTTTTTAATTCACTATGCGTGACATCACATAGCCCCGAGGGATATTTGAAATGTACGGAGTCCATTTTCCAGGTTTGGCGCAGGAAGAGCAACGAGTTGGCGTTTAACTGGGGAACCATCGGGATGACCAGCCTGGACGAGCCTCGTGCCAACTTCCGGGGGCTCATGGGGATAGATGCCGTGACGGGGAAGGCCCTGCCTCAAGCCCCAAGGTGGAAGACCAACGTTAAAGTGAGTAGCACCCATGGCAGCACTGTTCAAGTGGACAGCACACACATCAAATGCATCTTATAATTGTCTATAACCATTTCAAATGGCGGTTGATCTGTAATGTTGGCGGCTAGGGTTTATTAAATTGGAATTGGTTTTCTGTTTTAGTTTTGATGTCCATAGATATGATTATTATCTTTGATTTAAAAAAATGTTTTTGTCGTGTATGTTCCTTGTCTTATAGGTTGGTATGCGGCTGACCACCCATGCTGTAGGCAACGGTTCTCTTTGCCAATGTCACCCCTGTTTCAGGGAAAGACAGCTAGAGTTGCACGGTGTATGTCCATTTGAGATTTGGGTTCATATGCTCGATTCCCACCGATGGTGTCAGAAATGATTTTCCGTTTCGGTGTTTATTTCAAAACCCATATTAAAATACAGGCAAGGTGTACTCAGCCTTTACAAGAAATGAGTACAAGCCCCCTCGGGAGTTGGGAAACCCCCGATAAAAACCTCTTACCTGTAAAATTAAATAGGTTGCACTCGCTACATGCGAAACTCTTTGGGGTTAACGCGGCGAGAAGCTACACTAGATGTGTAGCTTAGTTGCGTTACACTTATAATAGCTAGCACAACAAGGCACTGCCTTTACAAAACTCTTGTCGTACAAGTTCATTCACACAACCAATTAGAACATTGCTATCGTCTATGCTTGCAGCTATACTGCATCTCTCTCCCCCTGGTGCTGCTCTGCCTGTACGGCGGCTTCCTCATCATGCTGTGGTCCTTCTGGGCGGAGGACGAGCTCAAGGCCACGGGCACGTGTGACGCAGACAGCTGGTGCATCCTGGTGCCCAGCGTCATTTACACGGCCATCGTCTACGTGGTCAACCTGTGGTACAGGAGCTTTGCCACTTACCTCACCGAGTGGGGTCAGTTACAAATTCTTTTGCAAATGTCTCTATTATAATCCATAATCTAAGTTGCAAAGATATATTAACATTTAAAGCTCATATCAAATGCATGCCCACAAACAAACACGTGTAGTTCGCGCTTACAAATGCTGAATGTGTACTTACAAATAAAATCCAAACCTCAAATGAACATAAACCCTACAACTTTTGCCGACCTTCCCTGACAGTTGTGTAAAATAAATTACCGCAGTTTTCATTGCATAGAACCCGCATAAAAACATAACACATTTTTAATATTTGACACACCGTTGTAGGAGAATTTACTTATTATCAACGTTTCGCTGGTGTCAAAGCCAACGTCTTCATGACGCACCCTGTCTGAATGACGGTTAAGGATGAAATTTAAAAGTTTTAGTAGTATTGATGAAATTTGATGATTATTTGTAGAGAATCACCGCACGCAGTCGCAGTACGACCGTCACCGCGTCATCAAGCTGGTGCTGTTTGAGTTTGTCAACAACTTCATGTCCCTGTTTTACATCGTGGTGGTGCTGCGTGACCTGGAGATGCTGCGGCAGCAGGTGGCCACCATGCTCATCATCCTGCAGGCCATCAACCACGTGCAGGAGGCCCTCCTGCCTCTGCTCATGACCAGCGCAGGGAGGAAGGTAACTTCATGTCTCTGTCCTGCATCTAATCATGTGTTTCGACACCACTTCAGTTGGTTTCCCAGCTCCCGAAGGGGCTGAATCTCATTTCTTGTGAGAGCCGAGTAAGCCTTTCCGTTATTTTATTTGACATATTTCATGTTTTCTTGTTGACAGATGTGCGGCTTGAAAGGCTGGTCGTCCGACAAGAAGGATGATGAGAAGACTCAGTCCTCCTTCACGTCAGGAGTGTCGGCGCTGCCCAACATCCTGCAGGATGTGGAGTGCCTGCAGTATGATGATCCTCGCATCCACCAGGCCGACCTTGAGGGAGAGATGGAAGACTACGAGGGAACTTACGACGATTATCTGGAGTTGTTTATACAGTTTGGATATGTGGTGAGACAGAAATTACATGATTGATCCCCTTTTTGAGTCCTACTTGTGATTGTGTCTCACCTTCCTATTCCCTGATCTGTGGGGTGCCACAGGGATCTGTTCTGGGACCAATTCTATTTGTTTTATACACAACATTGGAAGCATAGTAAAAAAATGGAACCTCACTACACATTTTTCCTCAGTTCATGCACCATGAGGAGCTGCTTCGGGAAACTGGCTACAGGAGCTTATAAACTAGGGGAACCAATAAGAAGAGTTAACACAATGTTTGGAGAGTGTGCATTTGCACTCATAAGGTCATCTGATCTAAATCTAAGTTGCAAAGATATGTAACATTAGGAATTCATATTATATATTGTATTCTTACAAGCAGACACATATAAGTTCGGGCTTGCACATACCGCATGTGAACCTACAAAATAAAAACCCAAATCTCAAAGGAACATACACCCTGCAACTCTGCTGACCTTCCTTGAAACAGGGTTGACACTGGCAAAGTGAACCATTTTCTACAGCATGGGTGGTCAGCCGCATACCAACCTACATATAAGCCAGCGTCTACCAGGTCGCCCTTCCAAAAGATGGAATAACAGCTAGTCTTCTGCATCACAGGAGGGAGTTCCACAATAAACAGATCAATAATAATTATTACAAATTTTGTATATCGCCTTTTATGACAGTGTGTCACTACAAAGGCGCTTGTCCATATGATTGGACGAAGAGGTGAGTCTTGAAACATATTTTGAACAGTCTCTCCAAATCCAGTTCCCTCAGTGAGGAGGGAATAGCATTCCAAGTCATTGGAGCGGCCGCCTTGAATGCCCTGCCTCCAAAAACAATGCTGGGCCTTCTTGCAGGGATGTCCAGGCAGCTGCTTCTCAGATCATAGAACTTGTTTATTTTACAGTGTTACTATTGTTGTTCACAGGTGCTGTTTACTTCAATATACCCGCTGGCTGCATTTTGGGCTGTCGCCAACAACATCCTGGAGATCAGAGCCGACGCCTTCAAGCTGTGCAAGGTCTACCGGAGACCCATGGCCAGGAAGGTCAAGGATACAGGGGCGTGGCAGGTAATGACGATGTGTATACATGTCAACGACGATACCATGTTGAAAGCACCGGTTCTCATCAGATCACCGAAGTTAAGCAACATTGGGCGCGGATGCTGCCTGGATGGGTGACCGCTCAGGTACACCGCGTGTTGTTGGCATTTCTTGGACTGGTCTGTAGTCCAGTGGCAACACTTCGGACTCGTAAATGGAAGGTTGTGGATTCGAATCCCGGTGGAGCACAAAAATATACCGTTTCCAAATGTGCTCTTCGCTGGGTTGAAAAATTCATAAACCTTTACCAAAGATCGGTCACTGAAAGGTCCATCCAACCTTACAATAACTGGGTCTTGCTTGAGAATTGGTGCTTTCTACAGCGACGACCGCTCTGGACGAGGGCTCTTGAGGTGTGATACACACAAAAACAGCGCTCACCAAATAAATCATCCTAATATTATTATTATTATTTAAACTCACTTTTACTTTCATGGTCGGTGTTGACATGGCAAATTGGTTTTGTTTTCTTTCCCGGCAATGAAACAAGAAATTGTTTGATGATTTTAAAACAAACACCTCGTTGAACATCATCATAAGTATCCTCATCATTTTATTGTCACAATTTCCAGCGTTCGTTTGAGATAGTCGGCGCCCTGTCCATCGTGACCAACCTCTGCCTGCTGTGGCTGTCTCCTCAAGTCCGTGACTTGGCCGCGGCTCGAGAAATGGACTCCACGCAGCTGGCCTTCCACTTCATCCTGGTGGAACACGTGCTGCTCTGCATCAGGTCTGCTTCGTGTACCTTTTCCGTGAAGATTAGCAATTATGTTGTTTTTAAACTTTGTCTGAAAGCTGGCGTTGTACCGATGGACTGGAGGGAGGCAGTCATTGTTCTAATTTAAAAAGCGACAAGATATTAACACCTTTCTCTGTCTCTCTGATGAAAGATTTTGAGTACAAAAAAGATGTCAATTATTTCAAGGTGTAATGGTGGACCGGTCCGTAGTCTAGTTGTAGCGCTTCCGACTCGTAAACGGAAGGTTGTGGGTTTGAATCCCTGTGGAGCAAAAAATATATACAATTTCTATTTCCAAATATGCTCTTCACTGGGTTGAAAAATTCATATACCTTTACCAATGACCGGTCACCAAAGGTTCATCCAACCTTACAGCAACTGGGTCTTGCTTGATAATTGTCTCTTTGTAGCAATGACCAAGCTCTTAAAAAGTCCAATCGATAGCTCACTTGGTAGAATGTTTGCATTCCATGCTGAGAGCAAGGGTTCGATCCCCACTGAGGGTGTCAAAAATGATTTCCCATTTCGTTGTTTATTTCAAACACCCAAAATAAAATATCGGCAAGGTTTACTCAGCCTTCACAAGAAATGAGAACCAGCCCCCTCAGGAGCTGGGAAGCTCTCATTTCAAATGAAGTGGTCGGCGTAAGGCCGGTCCCTTTCGGGGATAACGTAGGCATAAAGCTACACTATACTTGTAGCTTAGTTTGATGACAGTTGGTCTGGTTTACAGATACATTCTGCACCAGGCTATTCCTGATAAGCCAGAGTGGGTGAGGATAGGACTGGCAAGGAAGAACCACGTCTGCAAGATGGCACTCAAGAATGAGGTCAGTTTCTTACATGTTTTTTATATTTAGGATCATGGAGGAAGTATTAAATGGAGGGGTCGTACATGACACCATACACTGTTTATAATGCTGTCTCGCTCACGACATATGAAATGCTTTTCTCATTTTCTATGTAAGCAACGTGTCTCTACTCCGTCTTCAATCTATTTAAAAATCACCAAGGAAACACATGAAATCACTATGGTAACGGATTTGTTAGTAGTGTTGTTGCAAGTATGAAGATATCTGATAAATTCCGAATTCAAAAATGTTCCCACCTCATTGTGTACGGGATTATTTCCACAAGTATCTATTACCGCGAGCATAGAAGTTACATACTTGAAGAAGCAAGTACCTATATATTTGAACATCACTAGTTCTAGAAATGGCTGTCACTTTCGCGAACAAAATATTTCGACAAACGAAAAATAAATTTTATCAATGTAATCATATAGAAAAGTGATTAAAGTGAAATATTATTCCATGTTCTATAACACATTTACTATCATTTGTTGGCACGTTTAGAAAATACCCAGTTTGGCATTTATATGCATATTTTTTCCAATTAGGTAACACACCTGTTCACAGTTGGAAGGTTACCGATAGACTGAATTTGGATTTTTGTGTGATGAGTGGGGTAGCGCATTTCTAATTCACAAAGGATTCCTTTCTCAGCCCATCCAGTCCTTATAAATCCATGTTAAGGATAGATAAAAATATATATATATGGGGATATATATATTCTCAAATCATACAGGTATACATGGCTTAAAATGAATTTAGATGGCAGCTAAATTAAGACACTATTACAACTTCAAAAGCCGCTATAATCAATGTTTATTTCTTGAAAAAAATATTCCTTGAATTGTAGCAATTAACCTTTTCGCTTCTGAATATTCTGGCTGTATGAATACCCCCAGTGCGGAATACATTTTCAAGCACATTTTTTAAACATTTTATTGATTTCCTACCTTAATTGATTGACGGCACTTCAAACTATGTGCACAGTCACGTGTATTAGTTATTCAAGAACAACAATCACAAAGGTTTAGCACATATTTCCACTTGCAGACTTTTGAATTGTTGAACACAGATGTCAGGGATAAGTTCACAGTTGGATGACGTCTATGATTGACAGCCGCACTGTATGCAAGTTTATACTTGACGCCTATACGTGTCACCCGCAGTTAAAGGGTTAATAGATTTGTGAAGAGGAATGCATTTTACTTGGTATTTGGTGTGACCAGAAACAGATATATCTGACATTTGATGTGAATTAAACTCTAGTCTTGTGCTTCCGTAAAACATGTTATTTCAGCTTTCCCTGGTATCTGTACACATAGATATATTTTCTTTAATTAATTGATGAATTTATTTTGTGTTTTCCAGAGACTGCAGAAGAATAACAGAGTCCTGTCTCGGAGATTCATGTCGGTCTATGGGACGACAAAAATATAACCAAAAATAACTTGAATAACAACCAATATACAGTCAAACTAGGTTAGAATGATCGTGAAACGTCAAACGACCAATCAATTTCCATAGTCTAGTAGTTAGCGCTTCGGACTTTGATAAAATGAAGGTTGTGGGGTTGAATCCCGGCAGAGCACAAAAAATATATCATTTATATTTTGAAATGTGCTCTTCGCTGGGTTCAAAAATTCATAGACCGGTCACCGAAGGTCCTTCCAGTCACACAGCAACTGGGTCTTGTTTCAGAATTGGCGCTTTCTATAGCAACAACCAAGCTCGCAGACTGCTCTTGAGGTGTGATGCAAACAAAAAATGCGCTCACCAAATAAATCATCCTAATATTAATATTAACTAACTCGCTATAACCAAGTTTGACTGTACCAATAAAAAAGAGCAACGCAAAAACGCAACTAAGCTACACATATAGTGTAACTTCTTGCCGCGTTATCCCCGAAGGGGTCGCATGTGGCGAGTTGAACCTATTTATTTTTACAGGTAAGGGGGCCGGCCTTACGCCAACCACTTCAGTTGAAGTGGGGGTATCCCAGCTCCCGAGGGGGCTGGTACTCATTTCTTGTGAAGGCTGAGTAAACCTTGCCGGTATTTTTATTATGGGGTTTGAAATAAACACCGAAATAGGAAATCATTTCTGACACCCTCCTCGGTGGGATTCGAACCCGAGCTCACGTGGTAGAATGCGAGCACTCTACCAACTGAGCTATCGACCGGACTAAGATAAGTAATAAGATCGAGCGCTAAGTCCATTTTTAATATAATGTAATACTAAACAACTCATTCTGCGATAACTGAAACTTAAGTGTTTTTTGCTTTTGCGTCCAATGTTTACGAATATATTGGTGCTACATATCGTCCCTTTAGTGTTTGTTTGTCTTATGTCCATCCGAGGTAATTTCACATGAGCAATGTTTGTATGTGTACTGGACCAATGTGTCTCATGAAAACTGGAAATTGATTTTTAAAATATTTAAAACGACTCTCACATTATCGTGTTTTACGTTTTTTCTTAGATCACATTGTGTAGAATGTGATTCTCAAGACAATTTCATTTAAAGGTCATCTTTTAATCGAATGGTAGATAAGCCAAACAAGCACTGCGGGGACGATATACTAATCATGGTGAAATTATTGATGAAGGACAGTTGTGCCTAGAATGATCTTTTTTTGATATAAGAAAAAACTTACAAATACTTACGCTTTATTCAAGATTTGTCATACTTTTGATACCAAGTTTTGTATTAAAAAAAACAATCTCTAATCATTAAACACATATGGTGTTATTCACAAATAGTAGATCCACGGCTCAGCCTCCACCTAACGTAAATTTTCTGTACAAAAAACTATGATCTATAGATCAGCTTCGGATCAAACGTGTTGTGAATAACCGTGATTGAATCTATGTTAAATTTTTAAGGGTTTGTGTGTTGGCATTCTGAAGATTAATTTTAAATTAATAATGTAAAAATAAAAGTCTTAGTTTCTCTTCACGGGTTTGTCTATTGTTTATGCGTTGTTCTCTTGATAATGGTGTGTACACATCGAAAGCGCTCGAGGAAAGAAATCAACTCGTGAAGAAAAACTTTGTGTCATTTTTTTACATTTTTAATTTGAATCAATATTTGAAATAATTGGGGTAAATTCATGTCTAAGATTCTTATGGTTACATACATGGATTGATATTAATTATACATTTAAAAAAGCTGATCTGATTTGTTATGTTTGTGTTTTTTTTTATTTATTTTTAATAAAGAGTTTGAATGACAATATCTTTTGTTTTTCTTTTCAAGATACAATGTTCTGTGCCCTAGTAGTCAATGACGTAACCATGTTGAAAGCACCGGTTCCCATAGATCACCGAAGTTAAGCAACATTGGGCGCAGATAGTACTTGGATGGCATCTTGGAACGGTCCGTAGTCCAGTGGCAACACTTCGGACTCGTAAATGGAAGGTTGTGGATTCGGATCCCGGCGGAGCACAAAAAAATATACCATTTATATTTCGAATGTGCTCTTCGCTGAGTTGAAAAATTCATAAACCTTTACCATAGACCGGTCACTGAAAGGTCCATCCAACCTTACAACAACTGGGTCTTGCTTGAGAATTGGCGCTTTCTACAGCGACGACCAAGCTCGCAGAGGGCTCTTGAGGTGTGATACACACAAAAACAGCGCTCACCAAATAAATCATCCTAATATTATTATTTATTATGACGCAAACTCACCACAAAAATTTATGAAAAGTAAATCACTCCCTAGGGGTGCCGTTGTATATTCCACATATTTTTTCATTTTTTTAGTCGACACCATTTATTAGACAAGTCTGTTGACAACAGATATTTTGCAGACTATGATGTCTTATAGGTTGGTATGAGGCTGACCACCCATACTGTAAAAAATGGTTCACTTTGCCAATGTCACCCCTGTTTCAGGGAAGGTCGGCAAGAGTTGCAGGGCTTGTGTTCATTTGGATTGGGTTTTTTATACTGTAGGTCCACATGCGGCATGTGTGAGCGTGAAATTATGCATGTCTGCTTGTGGGAATGCATTTAATATGAATCTCAAATGATACATATCTTTGCAACTTAGATTTAGATGATTGCAGAATATTTTGGTTGTGCCAAAGATCACACAGTCAATAAGGAATATTGCTTTAAAGTTATGCGCCTAAGGGATATGAAAGTATGGGTGGGCAGCCTCATACCAACCTACTAATCAAGGATTTTTTGTTGTTGTATCAAGGAATCAAGGAATACTTACAAAATTAAATAAGAAATAGGATTCTCTAAAACATAGGAGAAAAGAAACAATAGGATCAAAAATAATCAAAAGCATTTTTTTTCAGTAATATAATTAAAACATTTTTATTGCTGTCAATTCCTGCAGTTGAACACACAGACATTAATTACACTTAATCACAACACAAATTATAAACTTACACCTCAATGTACAATAACCGTTCTACTCTACGTCAAACGTAACAGGGTAATATCATGGTTCGGTGAGCGTTTACGTTGCGTAAATAATTTACGCAGTCCCCGCGCGACGCGAGGACTTAGGAATGCTTCTCCAGGAAGGCTTTACAGCAGCGGGTCGCCTGTTCAAAGCACTTCTCAAAGCCCAGACAGTCGTCGTCCTGAAAACAAGACATTTTAGAGGTTAAATTGTGATCTCCAGGATACCACAGGGATCTGTACTGGGACCCATCCTATTTGTTTTATACACCGCCGACATTGAGAGCATCTAATCTAAGTTGCAAATACATGTAACATTAAAGATTCACATTATATGCATTTTCACAAGCAGACATGTATAAGTTGGCGCTGAAACATGCCGCATGTGGACCTACAATATAAAAACCTGAATCTCAAATGAACAAACACCCTGCAAACTCCTGGCGACCTTCCCTGAAACAGGGGTGACATTGGCAAAGTGAACCGTTTTCTACAGCATGGGTGGTCAGCCGCATACCAACCTATAAGTCAAGCATAGTCGAGAAATGGAGCCTCACTACACATACATAAGCAGACGACTGGCAGATAGGGGGACAGCTGATACAGCCGTCAGATTCAGTGAGACTTCTAATAGTTACAGTGGATCGGAACCTCACAATGGGAGAGCAGTTGAATAACACGGTATCCTCCTTGTTTTTTGAACTTCGCCAGATAAAGGGAATCAGGAGATGTTTACCATCAGGGGCAGTCAGAACTCTGGTTAATGCTTTTATGATGTCTCAAGTTGAGCAAGCAATCTGTTTGCATCCTCAGGTGGCTAAATAATTACTAAATGGACCAGATACGGAATCAATCGTTGAGAGTGTTGAAGGGGATGCAGGACGGCCATGTGTGGACTTTGTGTCATCTGGGTTATATCTTAGGAATTGCTTCGTTGGAAATATGGTCAACAATTGATTCCGCATCTGGAAGTCTTGGGAGTAAAGTGACCAAGGTGATCATATTGGGGAAACTTTGTGAACTGTCATAGGATTCATTCATCAAATGTTTCACTGACATAGTACGGGTCCCTGATGATGCGATCTCCTTCAGGATCGAAGTCTCCCAGCAGCAGCAGCTGGGCTTTACTGTTCTTGGCGCAGCGGCGCTTCAGCTCCTTCATGTTCTCCTCGTCCATGCCGAAGATGAAGTCGTAGTGGAGGAAGTCTGCCTCCTTGATCTGGAACACACACACCACAAGCAAGGTTACTCTCTGTCATAGCACACATACACAACAAGCAGTTATTGCAAACTAATAGACGGTTGCCTAATGCCTGGGAACTGATGCTAACAATACCTCACTGGTGTCCTACGACCATTGACTTATAATATCTGTGGACAAGAAATTCTTTAACGAAAATAGACATACATATCTGTCTCAACTTACTTACGAAAATGGTCATTAGTTAGAAAGAGAACAAAGAACTTCACAGTTGCATTTCCATATGAACAAAAAACTCGGCAGAACGAAAAAAAAATCTTGAATGTTGGTACCATTGCAAATAATGGCTGCCGACTAGACCGGAAATAGCTAAAGTTGACAGATAACACGCGTTATAAATATTGTGATCGCCAAAATTGGTGTCAGTATTTAATTTTTTCAAGGTGTATATTCATATTTTAATTTTATCACTCATTTCATTATAACTATTGTGATTTTGAATGTGTCATATTTGTAATTGTTGCCGCCATACATTGGGGGCACCACTGCAACGTTTGACAGGAGAGGAACGCAAGTGGGAACAAGCATGTATCAATTCAGTATGTTAGTTTCCGCTCCCCTATGTTATAACTCAATGCCTCCGACAGAGGTCTCCAAACTACAGCAGGTACATTATGATAAAGTCGAGGACTATACTTATGATAAAGCTTTTTTAGGCCTCAAAAAGCTATTGTGTTCAAAATGTTCTCTTAAAGTCAAGATATTGTTATCTAAAAGGTAAGACTGAATAGGGGGTCTAGCTGTAGAGGCGTTAGCTTCATGGGCGGCCACTTTCGAGGCTACAGCCAACGTAATAGTTATTTGTGAAAGTGTTTTTAGTGATAAAGTGCAGGTCTGGCCATTTCCTTCATTTCCATTTCAATGCCCCATATTAAGTAAATAAACCCTGTTTTGTACATACCAAATAACCTTTAAATTATGCAACCTTTCCCAAGATAGAATAAGCAACACCACTAGAAAGAATTCCCACACCCTGAATGCTGATGATGAGAGCTAGCTGGAAGTAAGTATCCTGTACATAACATCAGAAATGTCTTGGATAGTGCCACATCCGGTGTCAGATCACTCGGACGTCCCAGGATACAGTGGGCAGACAATGTTGACACCCTGGGAAGTCCCCTAACTCCCAGCTTTGCGCTGTCCATTATAGATGGTGTTAGTAGTGAGGGAGTGAGTTACTTGTCTAGCCCTGTTGCTGTAGTTGACGTGGTGCTTCTTCATGGTGTCCATGGCGCGGTAGTCGGGGTGCTTGCCCACATGCCAGGCCCCCAGCGCCGCGCTGTCTATCTCCCAGCCGTCCAGCTGCCCCGCGTCCTTCACCGTCTTGATGAAAACTCCTTCGGCAATCGGTGAGCGACAGATGTTGCCTGCCAAACATGTGAAACATTATGGTAAAGATTATGAGTTTTTTGAGTATGTTCACAATGATTGGATAATGAATGAGTGTGGTATAAAAGAGAATATGAGTATGAAAGTACAAAAAATCACAATGACATGGTTTGGACATCTTGAAAGAACGGATGATGAACGACTAACAAAAAAAGTGTACAGAGGAAATGTCAGAGAAAAACGTGGATAGACCAAATAGGTGAGATTGCGAAAAAATGGAACCTGCAGAGTGAGAATAAGAGAAGAGTGTGTATGAGGAAAGTGATGAATGTTGAAGAGATGAAAGAGATATGCAAGGACAGAAAAAAGTGGAGACGCATCTGCGGAGGCACCTCTAGTGGAACGGCGGCAGGATACAGGAACAGTAACAGATATGAGAAATTCTTAAAGTAACAATACAGCTTTCTTGAATGAAGCCAAATCTCAATCCTTACAGCGTTGCACAATAGACCAGTGGTGCCCAACCGTAAGACCGCGGCCTGTTTCTAAGCGCCGGCGAACAAAATCAGATAAGGGGCCGTCCATAAATTACGTCATCGATTTTGGCCGATTTTCGACCCCCCCCCCTACAATCATCCTATAGTCATTATTTATTGACCCCCCCTCCCCCTCTTGCTGTAATAATGGATGAGTTTAATAAGTAATAATGTTATATTACTTACATAATGTTTTGAATATTTTGTAGAAATTGGTATTTACAAGAACGACATCACTTTTGGTACTCGTACATCATTTACCATCATCCGCAGACCAGACTCCCCCCCCCTTAATGCGAATGACGTAATATATGGATAGCCCCTAAGCAGTACACAAATCTACAAAACTTTAATTGGGTAAAATAAATAAAATAATTCAAAATGAGGCATATTGATGTGCAAGTAATACAAAGTTTTTTAAAAAAAAAAAAACATTTGACACATAAAAATATAGGTATAGTACCAGTATAAAAATTTAAGTTTCATTTTCATAAATTGAGCATTTCTTTCACCTCGAGTACTTCCGACTTGCTTATGTCATTTTATCATAGAGGGCATAGTATCATCTTTAGTTTCAAATTTGTTACGTAAATAGAATTGAAAAAGTGCAGGTACTTTTATCCATTACACATGTTTTTCTTGCACATAAATACCCGCCGCTGTCGATTAAAGATTAAAGTTTGAACTTTGCAAGTTGCTCCATACGCTCGACGAAATACTTATTTTCCCAGCTGAAGGCTGAGTGCACCTTGACGGAATTAATTGTGTGTTTTGAAATAGACACCGAAATGGGAAAATCATTTCCGACACCCTCAGCGGGGATTGAACCCGTGTTCTACCAACTGAGCTATCGACCGGACTTTTTACGAGCTTGATCGTCACTACAAAGCGCCAATTCTCAAGCAAGACTCAGTTACTGTAAGGTTCGATGGACTTTTGTAAGACCGGTCTTTTGTACAGGTCTATGAATTTTTCAACCCAGCGGAGAGCATATTTGAAAATATAAATAGTATATTTTTTTGTGCTTTGCCGGGATTCAAATCCACAACCTTCCATTTATGATGATGATGATGATGGATGATTTCTTTCCTGTGGCGCCATTTAATGGTCCAGGACCATCTCAAGGGCGTCATGGCTTCTGGAGAAAAGTAGTGTCTTCAGTCCCTTTCTGAAGGTGGTGGTGGGCTGGTTCGCGCGAACACCGATGGGCAAACTGTTCCAGGCAACCGGCCCGGCCACCGCAAAGCTTCTGTCTGCAAAATTTGATGTGTTTGCTCTATTGGGCACTATGACCTTGTTGACAGCAGTAAGGGCAGAGCGTAGTGGTCTTTTTGAAGTCCCATCGACAGAGCATAGCTCAGCGAGACATGGGGGTGCCGTGCCGTTCAGGGCCCTATGTCCAAATGTTATGAGTCCAAAGTGTTACCACTGGACTACGGACTGGTCTTTATACATTAAGATTTTCCAAAATTTAATTGCTATCTCTATGTCGTACACCAGGAAAATTTGACTCCAAAAAACTAAGCCTTGGTCATGTTATAAGCGCAGTAAGACAAATTGAAAATTTCAATCGTGGACGTTGAACCCTCCGTGTGATCTATAATCTAGTTTGCAGAGAGATAAATCAACATTTTAAATTTCATATTAAATACATTCTCACATATAGACAGGTACATATGTTCGCGCTTGCAAATGCTGCATGTGAACACCAACCCTTAAAATTTTCCCAACCTGAAATGCTATTCTGATAAATTCCTTACGACCCTAAGGTGACGAGATAGCGATTTGTGTCCAAAAAAAGTTGTAGGGTAAGTAAATAAGGGTAAAGAAAGAATGTACTTAAGCTGAAAGAGAATGTGAAAGTTAGATGGATGTCGTGGTAGAGGAAGACCGAGAAAGGTATGGATGGACCAAATATCCGAAATTGCGAATGAATGGAATATCCAGAGTCATAATAAAAGAAGAGCTTGTATGAAGAAGGTTATGACTCTGGAGGAAATGAAAGAAGTATGCAAGGATAGAAAGAAATGGCGGTTGATCTGTGATGTTGGCGGCTAGGGTTTGTTAAAGTGAAATTGGTTTTATGATTTAGTTTTTTATGTCCATGTATATATTGTTATTTTTATTCTTTGATTTAAAAAATGTAATTTGTCATGTATGTTCCTTGACTTATAGGTTGTTATGCGGCTGACCACCCATAATATAAAAATTGGTTCACTTTGCCAATGTCACCCCTGTTTCAGGGAAGGACGGCAAGAGTTGCAAGGCTTATGTTCATTTGAGATTGGGTTTTTATATTGTAGGTCCACATGCGGCATGTGTTAGCGCGAAATTATACATATCTGCTTGTGGGAATGCATTTAGTATAAATCTTAAATGATATATATCTTTGCAGCTTAGATTAGATGTAGATTTAGACACATCTCGAATGCCTACAAGCTAAAAATGCTACAAAAATCTTATTTAGAGCTGCAGAATCCAAAGACAAAACAGGCATAGCGTTAGCCGATCTTTGATAGAAGTGGCAATGAAAGAAGAATCCCGTTATGTTGTAGAGATGTGTCAGGGAGGTCTGTTGATATACACCTAGGGTTGTGACGTGACTCTGAAACAACGACACCACAAACACAATCAGATCCGGCTTTAAAAGCGCCGACAAAACATCCGGTTACATCACTAGTGGGCTTTTTTTAAAATGTAATTTGTCATGTATGTTCCTTGACTTATAGGTTGTTATGCGGCTGACCACCCATAATATAAAAATTGGTTCACTTTGCCAATGTCACCCCTGTTTCAGGGAAGGACGGCAAGAGTTGCAAGGCTTATGTTCATTTGAGATTGGGTTTTTATATTGTAGGTCCACATGCGGCATGTGTTAGCGCGAAATTATACATATCTGCTTGTGGGAATGCATTTAGTATAAATCTTAAATGATATATATCTTTGCAGCTTAGATTAGATTAGATTAGAAGGTACAAAAGAAAATTATGAGATGGTTTGGGCATGTGGAAAGAATGAATGATGATAGACCGACAAAGTATATATACAAAGAAAGTGTGAAAGGAAAAAGAGGGAAGGGACGACGGAGAAAAGTATGAAGTGATCAGATTGTGAAAGAATGGGATATATACAAAGTGAGCGTAAAAGAAGAAAATGCATGAAAAAGGTGATGGATATGAATGAATTGAAAGAGGTATGTCAGGAGAGGAAGAAATGGAGGCAGCTTTGCAGAGGCTCTGGCCACCCCTGGAAAAATGTAGACAGCGTTAAAGTTACAGTCAAAGGTCAATGTATCAGATTGCAGATGAGAGAACGTAAAAAAACAATATGTATGAAAAACTCACCCAGGCATATAAACAAAGCCTTTTTCTTGTTGTTGGCCGCCATGATTCACGCTTTTTACGATTTAATTTAATAAATAGACTATTTATTTAATTGACTTTAAGTCTGGAATGTTTGTTGCGTCGTTGTTTTATTATTATTTGGCACAAAAAGTTAGAAAAATCGAAACGTCCGCAATGCACACGCTGCGGTAAAAATGTCAAAACACGGAATGGGGATAACAGCATGATGAAATAAAAATCAATGATTTTTTTGCATTTTTTTTTTTGATAATTATACCTACCACTTACAGATTAGGTACTTTATTATTTAGAAAAAATGAGGCAAACAGAAACAAATGCGGCAATACAACACTTTTTCTTTATTATAGAAGTGCGTAAAAATACGGAGAACGTTATTATAAAATTTTATTTTAGAAAACAATTTTACATGGACTCCACAAAATATGATAAGCTTTTAAAAATTCCAGTGACAAAAAAATTATATTTTGATAGAGAAAATATGGTGTTTTCTTTTAGTCAAGAAAATAAGCTTATCCTTTGATGCAACTTTTTTACGAAATATAATCAATGGCACAAACTTGGGTGGGGCGTGGCCTCGCAGCCAAACTTCTTAATCTGGGTCTTTCGCGCCCCTTTGGATCCATCATCACAACCATCTTTTTTCAGGCTCCTATGGGCTGTGATTTATTAACAGGACCACATCAATGTTACTATCGAGTTTCTCACAACTTCAGCTTTCTGGCGACTCAACACACTATATATAGAGCCCGGAGGTTTTTTACTTCAGCCCAGTTATCTTCTTCTTCTTATACAGCCATCTCCATCAGCTGCTGGACATAGGCCTCCCCCATATATCTCCATTCATCTCTGTCTTGCGCTTTTTGAATCCAGTCTCCAGCAAGCCTTCTGATATCATCCGAACATCTCGTGGGATGTCTCTCTCTGCTTCTCCTATCTTCACAAGGTCTCCACTCCACCAAGCCCAGTTACAGACTGTATAAATCCCAAATCCACCCCGTTATCGAGTATGACAGTCATCTCTGGTCTGGCATATCCAAAAAGTTGAGTGACCAACTTGTTCCTGTGCAAAGGAGGGCAGTGAGGTTGATCAATGATCCTTTTCTGACATCTACAGCCGCTCCGACAAGTTGGAATGCTCAGTCTTTTTTACAGATATTACCACGGAGCTTGTTCTAATGAGCTCCATTCATTACTCCCTCCCCCTCGCATTTCAGAAAGGGAAACTCGTAGTACGACTCTCATTCATACCTTAGCAGTCAATTTCAAAACTATGAGAACTTGGCGTTTTCATGACTCATTCCTTTGCCAAACTGCACGTTTTTAGAATGGTCTACCAGTATCTGTGTTCCCTTCCCAATTTAATCTTGTTTTGTTCAAAACCAACATCAATCGCCACTTCCTTGCAGCGCCTCACGATAGAAGCAAGAACTCAAGCAACACCTCTGCGGCACCCTTCCAGGGTGTCCCTGGAAGGGAGCCTTTTAAGAATTGGGGAACCTCCTGCACAGGATTCCTTATAAAATCTTGGTACAGGTCTTATAGTTCAAAGTTGCATCATCTTTGCCCTGTAGTCCTGTGCTTTATTGAGCAGTAATTATGCCAAAGAATTATTCTTTCAAAGACATGGAGAGAGTTTTGATAATTTTTCACTTATAAGTGGTAAACATAACGCTAGTCTCCTTATCAGCAAAATAAATAGGGTCCTCACACTTACAAGGAGGTTATTGACAAAATAAAATAAAAAATATGTTAAAAAATTGTAAAATTTATTGTTTTATAAAAAATGTATAAAAATGTCAACAACTTACGACTAAAAAATGAGTAATTTCTTTCCTACACCAAAATAATCAATAAATAAAATATATTATTAAAAAAAAAAACATTTTTTATAAGGTTCAAAGTGTATGCCTCATTAATTAATGATAGCATATATTAATACCATTAAATGCTAGAAAAATATAGCACCCTCCCTATATGTAAACCTAATTTATTAAATAATAATTATTTATGGACTCCCAACAATAAAAAAAATCCTCAGCTGTGTGACATCACAAAGTAAATGAAAAATGGATTCTCGATAATCAGGGAATATTTATATTTAACAGCACCGTGAAACTTTCACCTTGAAACAGTTGACACCTCGCTCCCCCAGTTCTTGTTTATCGTATACGCCAATCTTGTCAAATATGACTTTGTCATGCAGTTGTCTTATGAATCAAATTCTACACAATCTGAGCTAAGAAAAACCGTAAAACTCGATAATGTGAAAGTTCTTTTAAATATTTTTTTAAATAAATTTCTTGTTTTCATAAAACACATTGGTCCAGTACACATGCAAACATTGCTCATGTAAAATTTTCTCAATGGCGTATACGATAAACAAGAACTAAGGCAGCGACCTATCCTAAATACAGTACATAGTAAGTGTTAGGTTTAGGTTGGAGTTACAGTCCTTTGACATATTTCCAATAATAATAACTGCACAGTTAAAATTTATTACTTGGATATTAGATGAACCGTCATAAGAGAACTTACATTATTCTTGAAGTTTCGTTAGCAACGTAGCTAACTTCTTCAGGAGACACCCTCTCTTCATGACATTCATCCTAATCTGTTCATCCTCAGTCATCGTGCAGAGAGGGTGTCTCCTGAAGACGTTAGCTACGTCGCTAACAAGACGTTCAGAATAATGTAAGTTAGAATGGTTTGTCTAATTTCCGAGTTATAAATTTTAACTGGGTAGTTAATATTATTGTAAATAGTACATAGTAATTGAGCAGTCTGTATTATAGTAGTAAACGCTACAGACTCTTAATCAGGAGGTCATGAGTTTGATTCCCAGCGGAGCCCAAATAAATAATTTTTAAATATGCTCTTCTCTGAGTAAAACAATTCATATACCTTTACCAGAAAGAGACCGGTAAAGACACTACTGCATTGAAGTTTTGATTCTCTATCTGACCTTTAGACTCATTATAAAGAAGACACATTCTGTCTGGTTTGTCTATGGATTACCAGATCAAAAGTCTAGCAGCGTATGGGAATGTATGAGAGCTTTCACACAGTCTCTCCGGTAATTCATAGACAAATCGGACAGAATATGTCTAATGTGAAAAGCGCTTAAGGCCGTTTTCGGGGAGTGCTAAGTGACATCACATTTTTAACAGACATTGAAAACGCACCGAGTCTATTATAAAAGTCAATCTTGCAGACTCATTCGTCCTTCTTCCTCAGTTTAGCACTCGCTAACTCCACGGCATCCAACCATCCCGACAGCTCTGGCGGACACGGCGGTTTGGTCTCGCAGCCCTTCAATCCCTTGAAGAGCGCGTCGACTTCCACTCCGACTATGTTCTGCTTAGACAGAACGATGGCTCGCACAAAGTTGTCTCTGACTGTGATGAATTGCTGTTCAATGTAAATGGCTTTGTCGTCCCAGTAAATCAACTGAAATAAAAAAATATATGAGTCGATTATAAGTACGGAAATGTAGTAGCCAAGACTGAGAAAGGATAGCTTGATCGCAATGTAAAACGCAACTAAGCTACCTACACAAATATAGTGTCACTTTTTTACAACTTTATCCCTGAGGGGGTCGCATGTGACGCTTCGGGACCTTTTTTTTTCACAGGTAAGGAGGCCGGCCTACCAACCACTTCAATTGAAGTGGTGGTTTTCCAGCTCCTGAGGGGGCTGGTTCTCATTTCTTGTGCTGGCTGAGTATTTATTTATTTATTTTTGGGTTTGAAATACACACCAAAACGGGAAATCATTTTCAGACATCATCTGCGAGATTCGAACCCGAAATCTCAGAATGGAATGCAAGCATTCTACCAACTGAGCTGCCATCTGGACTATCAACTATCACATTTGAAAAAATTCTCATTTGTCCCACCGGTTATTGGAGACCCCTGGGCTGGAAGTCTCACCATGGTAATTCTTACCTACCGAATATCGGTAATACTTGTATGAAGACCTGTCAATCCAAGATGGCCGCAAGTGAACAGCTGATTAGTATTCATACAAATAAAACCGATATTCGGTACGTAAGAATTACCGTGGTGATGAGACTTCCAGACCTGAACTACAAGTACATCACATTTTTTTGATCTAAGGAATTTCTTTTGACTCTATAATAAATAATAATAATATAAATTACTTACTAAACCATTTACTCCATTCTAATTAAACATCTTTCTTACCTTGGTCTCCACTTTGTACATGGTGAAGATGGGAATAGTCCTCCTGTATCTTATAGTGGAGGCTCCCTGCAGAGCGTGACCATCCACGGCCTTGATGTTATCGTAGATGCCGGTGCGGTCATAGAAGTGGAACCTGGCAAAGTCCAGCTCGCGGATGTAGCGAGCGTTGTTCATGTGGCGCAGGAAAATATCTACGTCATTGGTGGTGCAAAAGCCTGGAAACAAAAAGAAACAGTTACGTACAGTCTATCGGTTAAGAAAAATGCAACTAAGCTGCACAAATAGTCAAACTTTGCTCTCGCTGATATTGCGTGCATCTAAATCTCAATCTAATTCTAAGTTGCAAATATATATAACATTTGAGATAATATTAAATGCATTCCCACAAGTAGACACGTATAAGTTCGCGTTAGCGCATGCCGCATGTGGACCTACAATATAAAAGTCCAATCTCAAATGAACATAGACCCTACAACTCTTGCCGATCTTCCCTGAAACCATCTTTGTGAACCATATTTTTACAGTATTGGTGATCAGTCTCATACCAACCTATGTATAAGTCAAGGAACGTGCATAATCTATTTATTTTAATTAATAGGTAAGAGGGCCAGCCACTTTAGTTGATTTGAGTTTGACCGGTCTGTAGTTTAGTGGGAACGCTTCGGACTCGTAAGTGAAGGGTCGTGGGTTTGAATCCTGGCAGAGGACAAAAAAATACCATTTATAATAATTACAAATATGCTCTTTCCTGGGTTGAAAATTTCATATACCTTTACCAAAGACTGGTCACCAAAGGTCCATCCAGCCTTATAGTAACAGGGTCTTGCTTGAGAATTGGCGCATTCTACAGCAACAACTTAGCTTGCAGATTGCTCTTGAGGTGTGATTCACACAAAACAGAGCTCACAAAATAAATCATCCTAAAATTATTATTGATGGTAAGACATTCAAAGACAGAAAAAAGTGAAGGTAGCCATGCAGAAACTGTGGCCACCCTTAGTGAAAAAGCAACAGAGTATGCTTACATACCCCTTTCAATTCATTCACATCCACCACCTTTTTCACACATTTCCTCCCTTCACAAAAAATGAGAACCAGCCCCCTCAGGAGCTGAGAAACCCCCACTTCAAGTGAAATGATTGCCATAAGGCAGGCCCCCTTACCATACAAATAAATAGGTTCCACTTGCCACATGTGAAACCCTTCGGGGATAATGTGGCAAGAAGTTACACTATACGTGTAGCTTAGTAGCATTTAATAATAGCTTTTTGTACGTATCCCATTCTTTTTCAGCTGAGAATCCAACCAATGGCATTTCCATTATGAGGTAGAAGCATTAAACAGTATAGTAGAACTATTCAATTGGAATTCAATGGAAATTTAAAGTACATCACCAAATAAAATCAAGCTTAATAAACATGCACGGCCAGGAGTTTACAATTATTGGCATAAATTTCCTTTTAATGCCTGTATTTTCAATGTTGAATGCATAATCACATAATTAGAAATGTTAATGAGACATGAAAGCAACATTAACAGAGATTATATGAGTCGTATAAATGCAAACGCCGTCAACTCCTTACGCGATGATTTTGAGAAAGATAAACGTGTAAACTTGTAAAACGACAACACCAGTTGGAGATGACGGCGTTTGCACGAAATCATACTTTTTCAATTAAAATTACGAAGGATCAAGTGAGGTTTACAATATATTGCACACAGAAAATGATTTGTTACACTGCGCAGAATCAAATTCAATAATTATCTCAAAAATCATAAATTTTGGAGATGACGGCGTTTGCAGTTATACGACTCAAATCAGGCTAAGGTTTCTAAAGTTTTCCAAATTAACAATGAAAATAGATTGGAATCTTGTATTTTGTATTTGATTTTAATGTTTATCCATTTGTTTATGTCTAAAATGTGATTTGATGTGTATAATCCTTGAATTATAGGTTGGTGATGCTGCTGACCACCCATGCTGTAGAAAATGGTTCACTTTACCAATGTCACCCTTGTTTCAGGGAAGATCGGCAGGAGTTGCAAGGTGTATGCCCATTTGAGATTTGGTTTTTAGGTTGTAGGTTCACATGCGGCATGCTCAAGCGTGAACTTGTACGTGTCTGCTTGTGACAATGCATGTAATGTGAATCCGCGATGTTACATATCTTTGCAACTTAGATTAGATTAGAATAACGGAAGTAATAAAGAAGTATGAGATTCATTTCCTGGAGAGTGTGGTCATATAGCCATTGCCATACAAAATAATACCAAAATATCAAATGAACGTAGCCCCTGCAATTCTATGCAGTTTCTTGTGAAATATAGGTGACATTGGAAAATTGAAAAAAAAAAATCAGCGTGGGTGGTCAGTCTGATCTCATATCAACCTAAAAATAAAAATAAACTCCCATCCTGTAAAAATTGGTTTAATTTTGCAAACGTCACCCCTGTTTCAGAGAAGGAGGGTGAAGAGTTATATAAGGTTTTTATTCATTTACATTTATTTTGTACTTGATCATTTCTTCCGTGGCACATTTGTTAACCATGGGAAAAACTAGCATACTCCATCTATATATTTTATAGTGATCGATAGTTGCGTTAACAGCATTCAAAATATTAATTCCTCCAAGTATTATCCATAGTGTGCTGTAATAATTTTTAAATTCAAAAAAGGAATACTATTTTTCAAATTCCAATTTTGAATTGAAGTGTGGCCATATAATCAAAATAAGAATGTGCAATTAATAAGGAATTTAGGAGTGTTAGGTAAGTTCAATGGGTTTAGAAAGTTTTCAAGAAATTTATAATGTTTCAAGTTTCGTAAGATACTTGTACAAGAAATAATAGCTCTAAAATTTAATAAAAAGTATGAAAAAAACCATACTTCAAGGTGAAACAATAGATTAACATTAAAAAAACAGGTAGTTGGGTCATTATAAATAATGATTTGAAAAATACAAAAAAATCTAACCGTAAATAGTGGTGGATTGGTTTAATTTCTTCTTTTTGTCGACCAATCTTCCCAGTCCGATGGTCAGGGCAACTCTCAAAAAATAGTTGACATCCCAGAACATGTACAGGAGCGCAATAAATATGAAAAAGTAAACCATTTTAATGCAAAATGTAGTCAATTAATTTATCACAAGAAAACTTGAAAGTTTTCAAATATGCGAACGTCACCTGGTGAGTTTTGTTTTTAAAATGATTTTTCTAGCGGCCGGTAATAAAAGTAACAACCTTGACATTGACATTTGATACCTACCATCGCAAATTTATTCATAAAATATTAGAATACTTTAGAAAAATTGAAGACAATGGCAAAAGCATGCTTTATTTATGATTCACATGCCAAGAGCACTTTTTATTGGTGAAAATAATTCAAAATACGCAATTAATGATTTAATATGCAATACTGGCGCTCAATACTTTTCGTACAAATAGGGTATTTGCAATGGTGAGGAATATGATAAAAAGTATATTATTTTGATAGATTTCGAAAAATCAAGTAATAATATGTTGATTTGAAGCCGAAAATATTTTTTTTCGATTTTATATTTAAAAAAGAAAATATAGAAATTTGGACAAGTTTTTAAACGGATATGAGATCTGCTTCTTCTATTTCCGGTGCTGTGACGTCATATGTTGACGTCACTTTCTTTTATTGACATTCCATACTCTGTTGACATGTGTTGTTGACAACAGAAACAAATGAAAACAACAGAAACAAATTAAATGTTTTTAAAGAAACACACAAACTTCTTGAAAAAACAACAGCCGCAACAGTGTAAACATGGAAAAGCGATGTTTGAATGACATGAATGTCAGGTCTGTCAGTTGATACGGCGATGTTTACAAGACCGTGACGTCACGCGAGAAAATTTCATCTAGTAGCGTTTTGGCGCGAAAATTCAAAAATCGATTTTAAAATGCTTATAACTTTGCTAAAAATACAAGTAAAATTAAAATTTAAGAAGTTTTGGGCTAATAAAGCACAAACGAACTTAAATCACGAAAAAAAGAAAAATGTGAAAATACCCTATTGCCACACAAAAAAAGAAAAACTAGTCTATGATTTATTTGTGTCAGTTTGACAGCTGGCTCGCTTCAAATTTTAAAATGGCTTTAAAAGCCTTAAAGTATGTTAGCTTTCCAAAACAAAGTGCATATTCTTTTTTCGCAAGCATTGAAAACTCTTTAAACACAAAGGTAATCAATTTTCAACCGTTTTCTATACGTGTATTATGTCATTGAAATTTGAGGTTATGTTTCATATGATTTTTTTTCTAGTGCTTTCATACTGGCGCCTCTTTGCAGTCTACCATCTCGAAGCAGGCGCAGTTCCAGAAGCTGGTGGAAGAATGGGACACGACCATCAAGAAGACCAAGACCAGCAAGGCCATGAAGGCTTACCTGGACCGAGCGCAGGCTCACGACGAGTTCCTGAAGAAGGAAGAGATTTCCTATCAGATTGGAAAGCGGCATCTCGCCAACATGATGGGGGAGGATCCCAACACCTTCTCGCAAGAAGACATTGATGTAATAATATTAATTTATTGTCTGAAATTAAAAAAAAAGCCTAATTCATAACCGGGTTAGTAGAACCTTCACGTTCAAAGCAAGATGCCTGGATAATTTAAATCAGGCTTAGAAGTTCTTTGACTTGCTGAGTCGGCATGAGGCTGACCACCTATACTGTTAAAATAGCTTCACTTTTCCTGTTGTCATACTTATTTCAGGAAAAGATGGCAAGAGTTGCAGGGGCTATGTTCATTTGAAGTTTGGTTCCTTATTTGTTAAGCATAATCTTTCCAGAAAATTGGCATCATTGATATTCATCCCTGCGCGAACGCTGTGCGCACGCATTATAAATGTTTTATGTGATTTTGTCGGTAAATTTGAAAAATATCAAAGAAAAAAGGCATTATAGTAAAACATTATTGCATGTGTAATTATTGGGTGTGGAAACACAAAATGGAGAAAGCAAGAAAACATAGGATTTCATATGATTATTACGTATATTCTATGGTGTTTGACAGCTATGTGGATGACAGGTCCGGCTGAAAAATGAGCCATATTATATGTATCAATGCCGTAAGTTAGTTTCTTCTCCATAAATATTATAACTCAATGCACTCCCACATGTGGCCCCTTCAGGGACAATACTTTTGTATTCCATTTTACACCAATTTAATACTTCGCAAAGGAGAAGTAAAGTAAAATGATTTTTCAATGCAAATCTTTGTGTAACTTTCCAGCGGTCCATCGAGTATCTGTTTCCAAGTGGCATCTTTGACAAGGCCGCTCGTCCCTCCATGAAGCCGCCCAAGGAAGTATTTCCGGCTAGGAAGGCGGCTGAGTTTGACGAGGCGGGCAGACCGCACCACTTTCTGTTCTACACGGGACGACCCAACTACTATAAAGTTCTGTTTGTAAGTAATTCTAATATTAAATAATTAAAAAAATGCATAAAATTTGTTTTGGGATATTGGCAAGTTAAATTTATTCATATATGACCAGTTTCGTGAACAATTATGTTCACCATGCCCGTATGAAGTAACCTTTTTGTTGTATTTTATGTCATCTGCGCCAATGCTATGACGATGACTTTTTCCGGTCCGTAGTCTAGTAGTAACGCTTCAGACTCGTAAATGGAAGGTGGTGGGTTCTGATCCCGGCGGAGCACTAAAAATATATAATTTGTATTTTCAAATTATGCTCTTTGCTGGGTTGAAAAATTTGTAAATCTTTTCAAAAGACTGGTCACCAAAGGCCCATCCAGTGTTACAGCAATAGCGACGACCAAGTTCGCAGAGGGCTCTTGAGGTGTTGTTCACACAAAAACAGTGCTTACTATTTAAGTAATGAATAATCCTAATATTTATTATTATTTTAATGAAGAATCAGTTGACTTTTTTCATCAGCCCCATTTTGTGATATTGTCACTCCAAGGGTGTCGCAAAAGATTTAACTTACAAATCGATTTTCAAATGTCTCTTGAAGTGACCGCTGTCGGTAATCTCTAGAATCACAGATGTCAGTTGGTTCCATGCTCTTGGAGACGCCACTGCAAGAGCACGCTCACCAAATATGTTACACAATAACAATTGACCATAATTACATTTTAATTGTTTGATTTGTTTCCTTCCAGGATGTTTCCACTCACATAAAAGAATTGAACAACTATGAAGACGCCATGATTAGAAAAAATGTTGCCATAGATCCAGAATCAAAATTGTAAGTTCTTGTATTTATCTTCATTCAAATAATTACCAAAGAATCTATCCATTTTATACATCAACCATTTGAATGCACACTTTTGGATAACATTTGTTAATTTAGATATCAGAAAAATTCTGACTGACTGCCACCATTTTGAATTGTGTCCTGCCATTGTAAAAAAAATATTTTTCGGCTATTAATAATTAAAAAAATTCTACCTACCAAAGTATTTTGCTGAAATTCATAAAGCATTATCCAAGTTGAAGATATATTGGCATTTAGGGCTTGATTTTCGATCTTATTGCTATTCTCTTTTTACAATATTCAATCTTAAAAGTGATCTGTACTATGCGCGCGCATCCGCGTTCCGGCACTTTGAAGGTTAAAGGATAATGAAGCCTTTTGAAAAAAGTCTTTTATCATTTTTGTAGATCTCAGACTGGATACTCCTGGCTCACTAAAGACGAGTTGGAACACAAGCTTCTGGAGAACATTGTCGACATTGAATACAACAATTTTATCCTGACGTTTGAGCGCCTGATGGCCGTCACGTACTCCAACAGGATCAGGGACTTTGTGGACCAGTTCAGGAAGCCGCTGTCGGGACAGAAGAAGACCCTGGACTTTGTGAAGCCGATTATAGACGAGAATGGAAGATCTTATGTCACAACGTATGGTGAGTTTCGTGGAATTTTTGTGATACAGAGAGCACTTCTTCTTCTTCTTTTTGTGCCACTTCTATCGAAAATCTGCAATCATCATGGCTAATTTGACTTTAGATGCTGTGGCTTGAAACAGGGGCTTGGTGTTTCTGCCGAACCACTGCGCAGGTTTGTTAGCCACAATGTCCTTCGGCGTCCCTGAGATCTTCTCCCCTCAATTTTACCCTGTATGATAAGATGAAGGAGACGGTACTTCTCATTTCTCAAAATGTGACCGAAAAACATAAGCTTTCTCTGCTTAATGGTTGGCAGAAGCTTATTTGTAGTGCGCATTTAGATCACTAGAAACTGTTCTATTGCAAATAAACATTGTACAAAATACAAAATTCTAATTTAAAAAATTAGAGCCTAGCTGCCATCATTACAGATCAGCAGCCATTTCTTTCTGTCCTTAGTTACATACTTCTTTTATTTCATCCAGAATCATAACCTTCTTCATACAAACTCTCCTTTTATTGCTTTACTTGTATTTAATTTCAACTGGTTTTCTTTCAAAGTATCGTTCAATCTAGAGAGAGCATTGTTTGTAGTTAATAATAATAATTAAAAAAATTGTAAAGCGCCTTTTATGACAGTGTGTCACTACAAAGGCGCTTGTCCATATGACTGGACGAAGAGGTGAGTCTTGAGACTTCTTTTACATAGTCTCTCCAGTTCCCTCAGTGAGGCGGGAATAGCATTCCAAGTCATTGGAGCGGCTGCCTTGAATGCCCTGTCTCCAGAAACAGTGCGGGGCCTTCTTGCAGGGATGTCCAGGCAGCTGCTTCTTGATGCAGCTGACCTCAGTGCTTGTCCAGGTACCCCGGAGCACTCCCACGCAGAGCCTTAAAGGTGAGCAAACTGACTTTAAAGATGATCCTCTCAGGGATTTTCAGCCAATGCAAAGCTTGAAGGTGAGGAGTGATGTGGCAGGACTTTGCAGCCCCAAATATGAGTCTAGCCGCGGCGTTCTGCAGCGATTGAAGCCTATTGTCTAAGTAAGTCTACTGCTGAATCAGATACAAGAACTGCATCGTCAGCGTACAGTAAAACACTCGCTTTGCTCTAAGCTTTAGCTCACCCACCTCCTTTTAATTATCTCTTAGTGAGAAGATTTATATATCTGATGATATATTTGGTTTGTTCGCAGAATGTTTGAGGAAGAACGCCCGTGGACACGTCACAGTCCGATCTCCAGGCACCGGGATAGTGACCATCAATGGAAAAGACATATCCTACTTCCACGATGACCAGTCCAGAGAACAGGTAAGTCAATACATTTGTACTTTCATGGAAATGTTAGGCTTTTATGATCGACGGTTGACGCTGGAGAGTTTCTTTCCGGAATATGTTACCGCGGTCAATTGGAGCTGATGACATTTCAACAAATAAGTAACAGTGATTTTAAAAAAGTGATTTTTAATGTCATTTCTTCAGTAACAAAATAATACAAAAGTTTATGCAAAAAGTGTGCAAGTCTCAGAAGCAACAGTGATATGTGTGAATATAAAAGATTCGTCATCATCATGTTGGAGTAGGAGAAAGAAGTAAGTAAATGAAGTTGACATATAAGTATAAATCTATGAACTTATCTACAATCTTAGTTACAAAGATATATTCACATTTAAATTTTCTTATGCTTAAGCATAAGCTCTGCAACTTTTGCCGATCTGCCCTGAAACAGGAAAGTGGCAGTGGCAAAGTGAACGATTTCTTACAGTATGGGTAGTCAGCCTCATACCTACCTCTAAGTCAAGGGAGTTGAATATTTCTTGATTGCACTATCCCTCAAGAGGTTGTATGTGGCGGTTCGGGACCTATTTATTTTTACGGTGACGGCCAGCCTCACGTCAACTACTTCAATTGAAGTGGGGGTTTCTCAGCGTCCAAGGGGGCTGGTGTTCATTTTTTGTGAAGGCTTAGTAAACCTTGCCGGTATTTTCTGTTGGGTTTCAAATAAGCGCTGAAGCAGGAAATTGTTTCTGACACCGTCAGTGGGGATCGAACACGAGCCCCACTTCAACTGAAGTGGTTGGCATGAGACCCGGACCCGGACCCTTACATGTAAAAATAAATAGGTTCTATTCGTCATGTGCAATGCCGTCCGGGAAAGCGTGGCAAGAAGTAACACTATACATGTAGCTTAGTAACATTTAAAATCTTTGTTTGCATGTATTTTTGAAAACAGCGTAGATTTCTGTCTTTGACAGTACGCTCTCCCAGTTCTTGTTTGTTGTATATACCAATTCTGTCAAATAAGACTTTTTAATGCAGTTGTCTTAAGAATCAAATTCTACACAATCTGAGCTAAGAAAAAACGTAAAATTCGATAATGTGAGAGTTGTTTTAAATATTTTTTAAAATCAATTTCCTGTTTTCATAAGACACATTGGTCCAGTACACACGCAAACATTGCTCATGTGAAATCAGCTTAATGGTCTATACGGCAAACAAGAACTAAGGCAGCGAGTATAGGAATCATTTATTTTATGATTAATATTATTTTCTGCTGCCTTTATGGACATAATTATATAATTAAACTGGTTTTATAGACATGATGTGATTTTAAATGGTCCATAATAATTTCTGTTACTTCATCATGTAGAAAAAATACAAAGGTTTATTCTTGTACTCATATCTAAAAGTAACATATGTGTTATCCAGGGTAACACTTCGGACTCGTAAATGGAAGGTTGTGGGTTTGAATCCCGGCAGAGCACAAAAACTATACTATTTATATTTTCAAATTTGCTCTTGCTGGGTTGAAAAATTCATAAACCCTTACCAAAGACCGGTCATCAAAAGGTCCATCCAGCCCTACAGCAACTGGTTCTTGCTTGAGAATTGGCGCGGTCGTATAGCGATGACCAAGCTCGCAGAGGGCTTTTGAGGTGTGATACACACAAAAACAGTGCTCACCAAATAAATCAGCCTAATTTAATTTTTTTAATGGGTTTCTCAGATAAATGCACATTTTTTCCTATTTTCTATATAGGAAAAAAATGTGTGAAAACCCTGGAGTTTAGAAGTTTGTCATGAGCACTTCCTTATAATTAGTTCACTTACTATGAGAAGTTACACACAATAAAATGTTTTATCCACGATTTCTCAAATCAGTGGATTGGCACTTATTCAGTTTTACCTTTAAGGTGACGATATGTACCTATGCACTTACAATATAAGACATAAACTCTTGCTTATTACGGTGAAACAAGCAAAGGTAAACTATTTTTTACTACTTGGGTGGTGAGACTCTTAGCCTAACACTGCACTCGGCTGAAACTGGAGCCAAATCAAAGATTGAAGAACCGATAAAAAAAAAAAAATGCAACTAAGCTACACTTATAGTGTAACTTCTTCCCGTCGTTGTCCCCGAAGGGGTCGCATGTGGCGATTCGGGACCTATTTATTTTTACAGGTAAGGGGGCCGGCCTTATACCAACCACTTCAGTTGAAGCGGGGGTTTCCCAGCTCCCGAGTGGGCTGGTTCTCATTTATTGTGAAGGCTGAGTAAACCTTGAGATCGAACCCTTGCTCTCGGCATGGAATGCAAGCATTTTACCAATTGAGCTATCAACCTTTTTTTTATGAGCTTGGTCGTCGTCGCTACAAAGCGCCAATTCTCAAGCAAGACCCAGTTGCTGTAAGGCTGGATGGACCTTTGGTGACCGGTCATTGGTAAAGGTTTATGAATTTTTCAACCCAGCGTAGAGCAAATTTGAAAATATAAATGGTATATTTTTTGTGCTCCGCCGGGAATCGAACCCACAACCTTCCATTCAGAGTCCGTAGTGTTACCACTTAACTACGGACCAGTCGATAAGAAGAGTTAACACAATGTTTGGAGAGCGTGCATTTGCAGTTGCTGGTTCTCTGGCCTGGAATGTGAGAGAGCTACAGGATCATGGAAAGTTTCGGAATGCACTGAAGACAAGCAAATTTCTGGTATTATTTGCACAAGCGCCCTTGGAGTGACTACATCACGAAACGGCGCTATAAAGAAATCATCAACTCATCATCAATTTAAAAGTCAGACAAAATTGGAAAAACCCAGACTTTTTTTTAACCGTTCACAAAAATCAATTTGTTAGTCTATTCAATATTAATTATAACTGTGACAGATCAAGCCTAATTCATTGAATAGGTTTATAACCAAAAGTCAACCTTAAACTGGGTGTAAGCTATGAGAAAATTAATTAATGAAGGTTTAAACCTGTTTTATGAATGAACCATCATGTACCCGTACAAAGTATGTGATTGATATTTGAATCTGTATAGATCCTGTTGGCCATGCAATGCTATTGGAGTATTGTTCGAGTGAATGAAGTCCGCACAACAAATGGATTGATCAGAAAAGTGAAAAACCAGTGGTTCTTATTTACAAATATAATTCTTTGTGTTCTTATACAACCATCTCCATCCGCTGCTGAACATAGGCCTCCCCCATATCTATCCATCCATCTCTGTCTTGCGCTTTCTGAATCCAGTCTCCAGCAAGCCTTCTTATATCATCAGGTCTCCCTCTGCTTCTCTTATCTTCCCGAGGTCTCCACTCTACCAATCTCTTCGTCCATCTCTGGTCGGTGGCTCTAGCAACATGCCCCGCAAATGACCATTTTAGCTTTGCCACTCTCTCTACGACATCGGCTACTCCCGACCTTATCCGTAGCTCTGTGTTTATTATTCTAATATAATAATTATAACAAAGTTATTATGTCCAGTCGATAGCTCAGTTGGTAGAGTGCTTGCATTCCATGCCGAGAGTTCGGGCTCGTTTCCCACCAAGGGTATCAGAAGTGATTTTTAGTGGCGGCATTTATTTCAAACCCAAAATAAAATACAGGCAAGGTTTACTCAGCCTTCACAAGAAATGAGTACCAGCCCCCTCAGGAGCTTTAAAACTGCCACTTCAACTGGAGCGGTTGGCGTAAGGCCGGCCCCCTTATCTATTACAAATCAGTAGGTTCCACTCGCCACATGCGAAACCCTTCAGAGATAACGCGGCTTACACTAAGTTACACTATATGTGTAGCTTAGTTGCGTTCGGTATTTTTTTTTTGTTGGATATTAGACAAATCATTCATCAATCATTCTCGACGTTTCGTTGGCCAAGTTTAGGAGACATCCTCTCTGCATGACTACTGAGAGGATGTCTCCTGAAGACGTTGGCTACATCGCCAATGACACGTCGAGAATGATGTAAGTTCTGCCGTAACGGTTTGTCTAATATCAGAGAAGCTTCTTATTTATTTGAAAAATGTCTGTAGTCTGTCCATCCACATTGCTCTGGGTCTTCCCAATGCCCTGCGTCCTTCAGCGTCTGTCATCACAACTATCCTCTCCAGGCTCTGATGGTCCATTCACTGTATGTGTCCCATACTCCTACCTTGCTCTGGGTCTTCCCACTGCCCTGCGTCTTTCAGGGTCTGTCATCACAACTATCCTCTCCAGGCTCTGATGGTCCATTCACTGTATGTGTCCCATACTCCTACCTTGCTCTGGGTCTTCCCACTGCCCTGCGTCCTTCAGGGTCTGTCATCACAACTATCCTCTCCAGGCTCTGATGGTCCATTCACTGAATGTGTCCTATACTCCTACGTTGCTCTGGGTCTTCCCACTGCTCTGCGTCCTTCAGCGTCTGTCATCACAACTATCCTCTCCAGGCTCTGATGGTCCATTCACTGAATGTGTCCTATACTCCTACGTTGCTCTGGGTCTTCCTACTGTCCTGCGTCCTTCAGGGTCTGTCATCACAACTATCCTCTCCAGGCTCTGATGGTCCATTCACTGTATGTGTCCCATAATCGTACCTATTTGCTGATAACGCAAGAAGTTGCACTCTACCTGCAGCTCAGTTGCATTGTATGCACACAGCATTTGAGAACATCTGTGCCAGACTCATTGACTGATGACAACATTTGTATTTGTTGGAATTATTATTGTATTTGTGTATAATCCACCATTGTTAAGATTTTCCGGAAATGACGCTTTAACTTCCGTTCACAGAGGACAGATTCGATTTTTGTTGCCGGGGAAAATCCCGATTCAGAGCGGCAGCATCTAAAGTAACAATTGAATTATAATCGCCGATTTTCGATAGAAGGGCTCCTTGACTGATAGGTTGGTACGAGGCTGACCACCCGTGCTGTAAAAATCGGTTCACTTTTGCCAATGCCACCCCGGTTCAGGGAACGGCGGCAGGAGTTGCAAGGTTTATGTCCATGTGAGGTTTTCTTTATTTGTATGCACACATGCAGAATGTGTAAGCGCGAACCTACATGTGCCTGTCTGTAGGCATGCATTTCATATGAGCCTTAAATGCTTACATATCCTTGCAGCTTAGATTATAGATAGATTATAGATTATAGGCAATAGAGCAATTTCAAAATGACAAAATTATGAACCATTTGAAAATGTAATATTTATTAGTTCCGATTTATCAATTTTGTTATTAATTGTTAAGTATAAATACAAATATAGATTTCAGCATTTTTTTGGTGTGAATCACACATCAACAGCCCTGTGCGAGCGTGGTCGTTGCTACAAGGCGTCAAACATTGTCTAATAATATCTGTGGACTTGACACTTTTTTAACGAAAATATAAACTAAATCTGTTTCAAATTACTTAACGGCAAATCGTCCATATTTAAAAAGAGAACAAAAATCTTCATAGTTTATTTTATTGTTGTTAACCAAAAAACTTAGGTGAAACTATGAAATCTGTCCAGAAAGTTGGCAGTTTGGAAATTCATGTCTGCGCGAACGCTGTGCGCACACGTTTTAATTTTTTTGACGAGTTTTGGTTAGTAAAAGTAAAACTCACTGTTTGAAAACATTGTGGCTTGTGTAATTATTGGGTGTCGAAATACAAAATGGAGAAAGCAAGAAAGCGTCAATTCTCAAGCAAGACCCAGTTGCCGTAAGTCTGGATGGACTTTTGACGACCAGTCTTTGTAAAGACACATGATTTTTTTAACCCAGCGAAGAGCGGATTTTGAAAATAAAATGATATTTTTTTGTGTTCCGCCAGAAATCGAACTCTGCTCCTTTGATTTATTAGTCCGTAGCGTTAACCAATAGACTACAGATCAATCTAAGTGTCTTTTTTTAATCAAACATTCGTATAAAGATACCTTCAGCTTTTTTGCCCAGTAATGTATTCTTTTCTTTCCAAGGCCTTTCAAACATTCATTCACTTAAAAGTAGATACCTATTTTACCGACTCGTCACCTTATTGCTTGTTTGTCTTATCTCCAACACAAGTTATTTCACACGAGCAATGATTGTACGTGTACGCTACAAATGTCTCATCTAAAATAATAATCTATAATCTAAGTTGCAAGGATATATTAATTCAAAGCTCTCAGATGTATGCCCACAAACAACCACGTGTAGTTCGCGCTTACAAAACCTGATTGTGTACTAACAAATAAAATCCAAACTCAAATGAACATAAGCCCTGCAACTCTTGCCGACCTTCCCTGAAACAGGGGTGACATTGGCAAAATGAACCATTTTTTACAGTATGGGTGGTCAGCCTCATATCAACCTATAAGTCGAGGAATTCAAGCAATTCTAATTAAACAATTAAACAGTAAAAATGAAAACCTACCATATTCTATAAATAATATTTTTTAACAGCCTCAGCCTTAAACGCCACCATTACAGATCAACCGCCATTTCTTTCGGTGATGAATGCTGGAAATTGATTTTTGAAATGTTAAGAACAACTCTCACATTAAAACGTGTTTTACGTTTTTTTCTTAACTCAGATTGTGCATAATGTGATTCTTAAAACAATTTCATTGAAAGATCATATTTGAATCAAATGTTAGATAAGCCATTCATTCACTAGTACCTACTGGCTACCTATTTTACTAACTGTCTGCATTTGCATTTTAATCTGTGGGTACTGTACATTTTTTATTACTTCCATTCTTCTCCTGTATTCTTGAGGCTACCAACATACTTGCGTCCAATTATACAGGTCGGTAAAAAAAAAACAAATGCACCGCTGAATTTATTCTTTCTATAATCTATAATCTAAGTTGCAAAGATATATTAACATTTAAAGCTCATATCAAATGCATGCTCATAAACAAACACGTGTAGTTATCGCTGACAAATGCTGCATGTGTACTTACAAATAAAATCCAAACCTCTAATGAACATAAACCCTACAACTGACACAGGGGTTACATTGGCAAAGTGAACCATTTTTTACAGTATTGATGGTCAGCCTCATACCAACCTATAAGTCAAGGAGTGTGACCCTACTTTTAATTCTCAGTGTCACTCATTCTGATTTTCTGTATATTTTAATGATCCTTGACTAATAGGTTGGTATGAGGTTGATCCCGCATGCTGTAAAAACTTGGTTTACTTTTGCCAATGCAATGAGGTTTGGCTTATTTTGTATTTACACATGCAGCATGTTTTTGCGTGAACTTACATGTGCCTGCTTATGGGCAAGCATAAAATAGTAGCCTTAAATGTCAATGTATCTTTGCAACTTAGATTATACATTATTATAATAGGTCTGACCTGAATCCGTAAAAGACCTTCGTTGTACCCAAATACTCAACATTTTTGGGAATGTTTTTTCGAATCCCCATATAAAATGACCTTCGATTTACCCCATTACTCGCTTTTTCGGGTAAAAAGCTTCTGAATCTCATGTAAAATGACCTCCTGAATCCGGATACGACCTTTATCTATGAATGTCGACGAGCAAATGTCACATGCCTGTATGACAAAAGTCTTTGGCCACCAAAATCGTAAGTCTTCATATAAGCAAGACGGCCGTGCGACGTCACAATTTCCCAATTTTAATTAATGCTCGGACCTCATGCCTGATGTGTCATAACTCATAACAATACAACTGATCCGTTTAGTCTCTGCGTATTCAAGCTTTATAATATTGTCTATGCCCTTTGATCGATACAATGAGTGTAACGAATGTTTGTAAAGGGCATAACAGAACTCATCAGTTAATCGTCATTAATCTTGTGTTGGATAATTCTCGATCCGATCAAACTCCATTGAATGCTAATGAGTCCATCACAACAAGAAAAATGCTATTCTTTGATGTAAGACAACACCGGAATACCTTTCTGAGCTCTTCAGAACTGGAAGGCTTACTGTATGTTCATCAGATGATTAGGACAAAACATTAGTAAAGAAACTAATACGACATTTGGAGACAGTGCTTTTGCAGCAGCTGCTTCTCACGCCTGAAATCTGTGACTGTCTTTACAAGAGCATGGCGACCAGCAGAGACAAATGGCTAGCACAACAAGGCACTGTCTTTACAAGAGGATGGCGACCAGCAGAGACAAATGGCTAGCACAACAAGGCACTGTCTTTACAAGAGGATGGCGACCAGCAGAGACAAATGGCTAGCACAACAAGGCACTGTCTTTACAAGAGGATGGCGACCATGAGAGACAAATGGCTAGCACAACAAGGCACTGTCTTTACAAGAGGATGGCGACCATGAGAGACAAATGGCTAGCACAACAAGGCACTGTCTTTACAAGAGGATGGCGACCAGCAGAGACAAATCGCTCCCTCAGTTCTTGTTTATCGTATACGCCAATCTTGTCAAATATGACTTTGTCATGCAGTTATCTTATGAATCAAATTCTACACAATCTGAGCTAAGAAAAACCATAAAACTCGACAATGTGAGAGTTCTTTTAAATATTTTTTAAATAAATTTCTTGTTTTCATAAGACACATTGGTCCAGTACACATGCAAACATTGCTCATGTAAAAAATTCTCAATGGCGTATACGATAAACAAGAACTAAGGCAGCGAAATGGCTAGCTCAACAAGGCACTTTCCTGACAAGAGAATCATAATGCTATTTAATCATTTTGCAATATTTTGCCAATAAACTGACATTAAAATTGATGTCTGCCATGACCTGAGACGCCAAACTTAAAATTCATGGCAAACTACATAAAATTTGAAATCCACATGATTTGTTGTTTCTGGCTGAAGCTGAGTAAAACTTGCCGGTATTTGAATTCTTCTTTCTTCTTCCTCAGTCTTTCTCTGTCCACTTTTTTTTTGAGGTTTTTATGTTGTAGGTTTACATGCGGCATGTGCATGCGTGAACTTGTACGTGTCTGCTTGTGAGAATTCATGTAATGTGAATCCCCAAGGTCACATATCTTTGAAACTTAGATTAGATTAGTTAGATTAGTGTTGAAGAATCTAGTCACGCTATAACACGCGCTAGACTCTTCTTTAGCGCTTGTATATATAAGGCGAGTTTAGCGTAGAGCAGAGATGATTCATGAAAAGTCCTTAAAAAATGTGTTATTACTGAAATTAATAAAAAAAGGTGTCTGTTTTGTTTTTGAAAATTCGAGAACCCGAATGACGTCCAAATCATAATTAATTTCTAATCAACCTCTCATGAAATATGTAGTCAGAAAGTATTTATTCAATTAATTAAATTGAATCTCATATTAAGATGTGATTCTCATAGTTAAAACGCATTTCAACCTAGGCTTAATATTAAAATAGGATCAAAATTGTGTAAGTTGTATTTTTATCAGTCATAAGTGCATCGAAGTGATCAAATTCATTACAAATAAAACGTTTTTCTTGTCATTTTAATCTATCTTAAGTATATTTTTATTTTTATTGTTTATTTGTTTATATTTCTGTACCTTAGAGCATAAACAACGAAAGTCACATTTAGTAAAATGTGCAGGAGACGAGTTTTAGTGAAAATGTGCACTTTTATAAAACCATCATAACTTCTAAACTAGACGAGATATTTTTGATCTGTAAAAACTGTTTATCTTCTTTTATCGATATTTATTTAATGTGAAGTAATGTGAACAACATATGTGGAACTTCCGTGGTTTATGCTCGCACTTTTATGTGCATCCCATATTTATTACACTTGATAGCATTCCTTGACTTATAGGTTGGTATGAGGCTGACCACCCATACTGTAAAAAATGGTTCACTTTGCCAATGTCACCCCTGTTTCAGGGAAGGTCGGCAAAAGTTGTGGGGCTTATGTTCATTTGAGGCTTGGATTTTATTTGTAAGTACACATTCAGCATTTGTAAGCGCGAACTACACTTGTTGGTTTGTGGGCATACATCTGAGAGCTTTAAATGAATATATCCGTGCAACTTAGATTATAGATTATAGATATCTCAGTAACTATGAGTCCGAGGACTCCAATATTTTTACCACTTATAGAATAGCTAATTATAATAATTTCTGCATCATTAACTCAAAAAACGCAAAAAAGTGGACTTCCGTTGTTTATGCTCTAAGCTACAGATATAAAATTACATGTTACAATTTCGTTAAACTAATAGAATTCTAACTGAAAATAGAGATTTAGAGATAATTTGAAGTATCCCAGTAAAAAAACACTTGAAATGGAGTTGTTTAGTTTCGGCGCTGACGCACATGCACTTATTGTGTTATTCTCACACATCAAATCCATGGCTCATCCAACGCTTAATGTTGGTTTTCCGTACTGCAGCGTTTTGGATTATATTATTAAAAGTACTTGTGTTGATGTTTTTGAATGTAAAACGCAACGTAGCTAAGCTACACAATACACATATAGTGTAATTTCTTGTCTGCGTTATCCCCGAAGGGGTCGCATGTGGCGATTCGGGACCTATTTATTTTTGCGGGAACCAACCATTTTCAGTTGAAGTGGGGGTTTCCCAGCTCACCAGCGAACCTTGCTCTCGGCATGGAATGTAAGCATTCTACCAATTGAGCTATCGACCTTTTTACGAGCTTGGTCGTCGCCGCTACAAAGTGCCAATTCTCAAGCAAGACTCAGTTGCTGTAAGGCTGGATGGACCTTTTGATGACCGGTCTTTGTTAAAGGTTTATGAATTTTTCAACCCAGCGAAGAGCAAATTTGAAAATATAAATGGTACCTATATATATTTTTGTGCTCCGCCGGGATTCGAACCCACAATCTTCAATTTACGAGTCCGAAGTGTTACAGTAGGTATGGATGGTCAGCCTCACATCAAGCTATCCTAAGGGACAAACAAGAAATGAATAAATATATGAAATACAAAATAGCGATTAAAATTAAAATTTAAGGATCTCTAGCCACTAGCACTGCAGATCAACTGCCATTTTTGCATTCTTTGCATTGTCATTTGCTATTTAAAAATATATAAATAATCCTCGTATCAGCTCTGGATGAAAGGTTTTGTTAATTACACTATTAGTAATCAGTAGATTTATCACTCTGAATCACTCGCATCCTCTATTATTGTCTGTACTGTATACTTACTGTATTCCTAAACAGATTATATCTACATTTGTAGTTAACACCAAGCCGTGATTATCACAAAAAATAACTACGTATTTGTTAATTTAAGTAATTGTTGATTTAAAAGAATATAGCGCTAAGTGCCATAGTGGTTAATGTGAACCGTTAAATCTGTCGGGTTATAAAAAATATATATTTGGTCTGAATTTAATATTATAACTAGCATTAAAAGAAGAAGACTATTTGACGTCTGATCTCATTTTTTCTAACAACTAAAAAGTTAAAAAAGGAAGAAGACTTGTCTGACGTCTTATGTAATTTATTTAGTTGTTAAACTTTCTCTTGTGTTCTACCAGCCCTACTGCCAACATATTGTGTTTGCGGAAGTGAGCCAAATAAATGGCGCGTTCATCATACATCGAGTTTGATTTCTGCGAGTTGTAGTCCTCTCCACTTTTGCCCAGGATTCCTCTCTTCCCTAACATCCTTTCTGATTCCTAAATACGAACCAGCTTAGACCATTTTTAGAGCAATATTTCTTAAACTTTATGGTCTTTTTAAGGAGTGACAGTATTAAAAAAAATCTGGTGTGTTTACTGATTTTTAATTTGAACTGTTAAGGCTAAAAAGGTAAACCTATAACTTCAAAAATATCGTCACATTTTTTTTGTTATTGTTGCAAAGATCGCGTTTACACATTTCGCTTGTGAGCTTACTACATACAAACCCAAATATCAAAACAAAATATTTGTCTGCCTTTTCCCTAGCAACTCGACCGTGTCACGTCACAATCTTGTCTATGCCAATTCATGTGGTTCATTCCATTTATGTGGTCTTGTCTATTCCAATCCACCTGTAACTGTAACTCTGTCGCCATTCCACTCTAGTAGGCCGGCTGCTAGAGCTGCCTCCATTTCTTCCTACATACTTTACTCATTTAACTGTCATTTGCTGTCCATGCTTCACTTCCATACATAACAATTTGCTATTGTGTACCTCATTGCAAAGACTCTAAAAAAATATTTGTTATTGTTTTAATCATTTAAAAAAACGCAGATGGAATAATGATTTTAAAACATTAGTGGAGCTTATTTGAATCTGCACTATCATCATCGGTAGTTTTTTTTTGCTACAAATCTGCGGGAATCCCCGCTATTATCCATACATCATCTCTTTTGTTGTTTTTACGCTTCCTCGGTCATCGGAGCTCGCAAAAACGTACGAACATAGATAATAACATGTGCACTCATGTAGATCAGTGCTTCCAAACCTTTTCAGCTTCTGCAGTCGCGAAATTCAACATGGCGGCGTGGAAACAGCTGATGCATTATGTTTTTACACGAATAATGACAAATGAGACAACTTCGCTTACAACGGTTGTCAGCTTTGCAGTCATTAAAAAATTAATGAACAAAGATTAGCTGTCACATAAATGACCATATATCTATAATCTAAGTTGCAAGGATATATTCATTTAAAGCTCTCAGATGTATGCCCACAAACAAACACGTGTAGTTCGCGCTTACAAATGCTGAATGTGTACTTACAAATAAAATCCAAACCTCAAATGAACATAATCCCTACAACTTTTGCCGACCTTCCCTGACACAGGGGTGACATTGGCAAAGTGAACCATATTTTAGATGTGGGAATATATTGTTACGATTTTACGGGGTTCAAATTAATTAAAACTGCGGTGATTTACTATGCTATCCATGACGAGAGCTCGGGTTCGAATCCCACCGAGGGTGTCAGAAATGATTTCCCGTTTCAGTGTTTATTTCAAAACCCAAAATAAAATACCAGCAAGGATTACTTAGCTTTCACAAGAAATGAGTACCAGCCCCCTCGGGAGCTAGGAAGCCCCTCTCTACAACTGAAGTGTTGGAATGTTAAAATCGGTCCCCTTACCTGTAAAATAAATAGGTTCCACTCGCCACATGCGAAACCCTTAATTGCGTACCGTTTTTCGGTGCTTGGATCATGATCGAAAAAGGTTAAGAACCACTGATTTAGACGCTTAGGTACTGGGATCATAGGATACATATTTTTCGCCACAACAACGTATTTTTATTTTTTTTACTTTATGGCTCATCTTAGTTAGTGCTTACATTTTTTATTTATTTTAATTATTAGTCCTTGTAAAAGAATTACTGCAAATATGTATCGTTCGTCATCTCTGCCCGAAGTATAAAATTATATGTTTTTACGAAACCATCGCGTTAACCAAAAAAATATTGTAAAAATAAAAACAGTAACTTTATTCTAGTTATTGTTTTCATTTCCATGCATCTGAAATGGTGGTTGATCTGTAATTTTGGCTGCTAAGGCTTTCAAATTTTACTTGTTTTTTATTGTATTCATTTTAACGTTTTTGTAATACTACATTTTTTTAAAATGATAACTATATAAAATATAATGTATGTGTGTGTGTTTGTGTGTTCACCAAGGACTCCTAAAACTCTCATCTAATTTTAATGATTTTTTCAGGAAACATGTACAATGTTCTCGCAATGGTTCCTGTGAAGTTTTATATCGGTCGGACAATATTTTTTAACGCATTTTTTAAATAAAATGCATGGAAAAGTCGCTCCCTACGTCTGGTTAAACCGGATTTTAATGTTTTTTTCAGGAAACATGTATAATGTTCTCGCAATGGTTCCTGTGAATTTTTATATCGATCGGACAATTTTTTTTAACGAATTTTTTTTATATAAAATGCATGGAAAAGTAATTCCCTATGCCTGTTTAAACCGCTCGTTAGATTATGATCAAATTTTCAGAAAACCTGTAGATTACAATCAGAATGAATCGTGTGAAGTTTGATGTCAATCAGACAACAATCATTGCTTCTGCCTGTATAGCGTAAGGCTGCTCCTCTTACCTGTGGAAATAAATTGATTCAAACATAGTCTAAATGCGGTAAATACCCATAATTTTTTTTTGTTAAAACGAAAAAGTGGAGTTATAACGTACAGTTTAAATCTGTTTATTTGTAACAAACAAAATTACACTACATCTTCACTCTTCTGTATATTGTGATGTCATAGATTTTTATCATGTGGATTAAAAATACAATTTCTGCAAGTTTGTTGTTAATTTTTTAACTATGTTTACTAGTAATTAACAAAAATGTATATTTTCTGCGCTATGACTGAACCGATAAGGAGGTGATGTTTTGACTTGCGTGTGTTTGAAATAAAACTTGGCCTGTTCGAACCCCGTCAGGCCTTCTAGTCCACGAGTCAAAAGTGTCATTAATTAAGAATTCATTAAATTATCTTCTTTTTAAACTTAAAGGTTTGTGTACCTGTTTTTTTTTTTTTAAGAAAGCCTGTGCGGGATACTCCCTAGATTCAAGAGACTCTAAGAGTCTATGACACTTTTTATAGTGCCGGAGAGGTGTTGGTGATGTGGCAGTTGTCCATTTCCGGTTGCAGGGCCGTTAGCTGCGCAGTGCTGTGGTGTGTGTTGCGTTGCTTTGTTTTGAGTTTGAAATGGATAATGTAAAAATACAAAATTTAGTCATCACACCATTAACGTGTGATAACACCGAAAGCGCTCGAGAAAATAAAACAACTCGTGAAGAAAAAAAAATGATTTTATTTATTTTTACATTGTAAAAAAAAATACAATAAGTTACATCTAAATTGATCACGCTAAAACCTGTTTCTTCCCATAATGAAATAAGTTGATGAATTGCATTCCTCTTCATGATTTATTTTTCGCTTTTAGTTTTATCACTACTCTATTGGTAAGAGGCTGCTGAACATGTAGATACGAGGACAGTTTTTTTTAAATTTAATTTTAAATGTTTAAAGAATTAAGTAAGTGCTTATTTTATTTTTAATATGAAGATGAAAAATATTTATTTAGTAGAACAAACAGATAAGGTGAGTAAATTTTTGGTTCCTACTTCTTTACTTTCAATAGACATCAAATATAATACAAAATATATACAATCAAAAACGGCCATCTAGGTTTAAACCATTAATCAGATAAATGTATGAAAATAATGAGAAAATTATTCTCTGTGGTTTCGTATATGTATCATATTTTTGGAAAAAATCTTACATTGCCGATTTTGTTTCTATACGACTTCATATTATGTGATCGAAACTGGCAGCTCCTAGTCTACAGAGTAAATAACATTAACATTTCAATATTAAAGTACCAATTATCTGCCGATTTAATTTTTTTTTTAAGTGTTAATGCACTTTTTGTTCAAAAAGGTAAAAAATGAAAATATGTTTACGCCATTTTAAATCTGGCAGCTCTTAGATTTGCTGAAACATTTTTGGTATAAATTTCTATCAAAGTACCATTAATTGGCAGTAGTTTTCCGATATTTTAAATGATTTGGTACTTTTTTCTTCTAAGTACCAAAAAAATGCTTAAAAAGTGCAAGAAGCGTGACCGCATCTGGCAGCTATTTGTCTACTGTATACAAAATATTTTAATTTATAATCAGAATACCAATTAGTTGCGGGATTTTTTTTTTTGAATATGTGGTCTCGACCGTGAAATTCATCTTGCACAGTTCACCAACCTTTTATTTTAATCATGCGCAAGCGCAAACTTATACGTGTCTACTTGTGAGGATGCATATAATATGAATCCCCAATGTTACATATATTTGCAACTTAGATTAGATTAGTGTGATGTGAATTTATGTCACGTGATGTTTTTTTTATGTGCCGTTTATGATTTATGCTCTGTTTTAGGTATGTGGTTTTTGTCATATGATGTTTCGGTCTTTGTGTTGCTTTGTCATTGTGATATTATGTCGTGCTATATTTTGTCACGCGACTTACTGTCATGTGGAGTCCTCATGAGTCCTATTATATTCTGATTTTAGAACAGGTGCAAAAAACATTTCTAAGGCACCTCTATAAAAGCAACTTTGGGTATTATCCCTTTTTATAACCCAAAAAGTTTCTTCAAGGTCATCTCGGATTCTAATAATTAGAGTTGAGACGAGATATGGCCCTTCTCAAATTTATAATTAACTTACTTCGTGGAAAAATTTATTGCTCGCCACTGCTGGGACGGATTCTACAGCTTTACGCCCCCAGCAATTATAATAGAGCAAGAAGTCATGATCTTTTCATGTTTCCCGTCTGCCGAACCAATGTTCTCCGTCAGTCTTGGGTAGTGCGCGCGCTGTCGCTGCTCAATACTCTGGCCTCCTCAGCCCCACACCTGGATATATTTACGACTGGTGTGGATCGCTTACTATCAGAGTCTGTATGTATATTAGAACGACGTATGGATGCGTAGAATAATGTGTCTGTGTATTGTTCTATTATGTCTACCATGTTATATGTATTGTGACGTTTTGGTGTCTCACTGTCAGTCATGTATGTATTTGTTAAGTAAATAAATAAATAAATAAATGTGATATTCTGTCATGTTTTGCAAAGTCATGTAATGTAATAATGTCATATTGTAGATCGGACTTTAGTCTAGTGTTAACACTTCTTACTCGTATATGAAAGGTTGTGGATTCGAATCCCGGCGGAGCACACAAAAAATATACCATTTATATTAATTTCAAACGTGCTCTTCGCTGGGTAAAAAAACATATACCTTTACCAGCGTTACAGCAACTGAGTCTTGCTTGAAAATTGACGCTTTCTACAGCGAATACCTTATTATTCCTTGACTTATAGGTTGGTATGAGGCTGGCCACCCATACTGTAAAAAATGGTTCACCTTGCCAATGTTACCCTTGTGTCAGGGAAGGTCGGCAAAAGTTGTAGGGCTTATGTTAATTTGAGGTTGGGATTTTATTTGTTAGTACACATTCAGCATTTGTAAGCGCGAACTACTCGTGTTTGTTTGTGGGCATGCATTTGAGAGCTTTAAATGAATATATCCTATAGATATAGATTATAGGCGACCAAGCTCGCAGAGGGTCCTTGAGGTGTGATACACACAAAACAGCGCTCACCAAATAAATCATCCTAACATGATTATTGTGTTGTTTTCTTAGTATTCTGTTTTATCATGGTACCAGATTATATAGATGTATTCTCAATTGCTTGCCTTGGTCCATCCTTTAGGTACCTTCAAAGTCCAAACTTCGCCTATCGTCGGATGTAAGGGACAGTAAATAAATATAATTATTTATAATATGGACCCATCATCACTGGACGACCCTGCCAGATGAATTTGAAGGTCCGTGAACTTGTTCGCGGGTCAAATCGTTGTGATACGCATCACATAATCTGTAATCTAAGTTCCAAAGATGTGGTTTTACATTTAAGATTCATATTTAATGTTAGTCAATGAATAAATGTGTGTTAGTTTGTGCAGACATATTATGCTGTACGTGTACCTACTCTCAGAAAAAAAAAGTGTTTATTCAAAATAAACCAAACCTCACATGGGCATAAACCATGCAACTTCTGTCGCTTTTCCCTGAAATCGAGGTGGAGTTGGTAAAAGTGAGACAAGTTTTGACAGCATGGGAGTCACCCTCATAGCAACCTATTAGTCTTAATTCACATAATATCTTTACCAAAGACTGGTCAACAAAGGTACATCCAGCCTCGCAGCAACTGCGGGTCTAACGTGAGAATTGGCTCTTACTATAGCGACCAAGTTCGCAGAAGGCTCTTGAGGTGTGATTCACACAAAAGCAACGCTCACCAAATAAATCATACAAATGTTATTACTATTATTGGTTCCTTGGCTTATAGGTTGGTATGCGGCTGACCACCCATGCTGTAGAAAATGGTTCACTTTGCCAATGTCACCCCTGTTTCAGGGAAGGTCGGCAGGAGTTGCAGGGTGTATGTCCATTTGAGATTCGGATTTTTATATTGTAAGATTACATGCGGCATGTTTAAGCGCGAACTTCTGAACATGTCTGTTTTGTGAAAATGCATGTAATGTGAATCTCTAATGTTACTTATATTTTGCAACTTAGATTAGATTAGATAGATAAGATCCAAGAATTTGGAATGCAGATCTATCGTCTATGTCAAATATTTTTTGTTACTAAATTTCTGCCCAATACAACCTATCATCAGCATCATCCCACGTGATTGATATTTAAAAAGTTATCGCTTTTTCTTTACTTTATCGATAATAATAATAATATTAGGATGACTATTTTGGTGAGCGCTGTTTTTGCGTGTATCACACCTCAAGAGCCCTCTGCGAGCTTGGTTGTCGCTGTAGAAAGCGCCAATTCTTAAACAAGACCCAGTAACTGTAAGGCTGGATGGACCTTTAGTGACAGGTCCTTAATAATGATAATATTAGGATGATTTATTTGGTGAGCGCTGTTTTTGTGTTTCACACCTCAAGAGCCCTCTGCGAGCTTGTTTGTCGCTGTAGAAAGCGCCAATTCTCAAGCAACACCCAGTTAATGTAAGGCTGGATGGACCTTAAATGACAGGTCTTTGGTACAGATGTATGAATTGTTCACCCAGCAAAGAGCATATTTGAAAATGTAAATGGTATATTTTTTGTGCTCCGCCGGGATCCGAACCCCCTACTATCCAATTACGAGTCAGAAGTGTTAACCACTGGACTACAGACCGGTCATACCATAAGTCACACCATAAGCTCTATATTAAGCCAACATTGGGTTCTCAGAAGAATGCACTTTTTTACCTATTTTCTACGAGAGAAAAAACACTGTGTTAAAATCCTGTAGTCAAGAAGTTTGTCATGAGCACTTCCTTATAATGAGTTCACTTACTATGAGAAGTTACACACAATAAAATGTTTTAACCACGATTTCTCAAATCAGTGAATCAGCACTTATTCAGTTTTATCTTTAAGGTGGCGATATTTTAATGTATTGGTTGAAGATATAATGCAAAAACAGAATATCGATTATTCCTAGAAATCCCAGCATCTCCTATGTCAAAAGTTAAACAGTTTTTTTTTTCTATGCAAAAATGAATTCCTATTTAAAAATGATTGATTGTTAATTTATTATATTAGTTTATGCAGTATTTATATATGACAGTGATTTAAAACCTTTTTTAATATATACAATATTTAATCTTGACTTATAAGTTTGTATGAGGCTGACAACGAATACCACCATTACGATGGGACGACCGAGACAAGTATGGAGTGATCAGATTGAGGAGATTGTGAAAGAATGGGATGTACAAAGCGAGCGTAAAAGAAGAAAATGCATGAAAAAGGTGATGGATATGAATGAATTGAAAGAGGTACGTAAGGATAGGAAAAAATTGAGGTAGCTCTGCAGAGGCTCTGCCCACCCCTAGCGGAATGGCGACATGGAGTTACAGTTACAGCAAAGAGCATATTTGAAAATATAAATGATACTTTTGTTTGCCCCGCTGGGATTCGAAACTACGACCTATTATTTATGAGTCTGAAGGGCTAGACAGCGGACCGGTCTATAATCTATAATCTATAATCTAAGTTGCAAGGATATATTCATTCAAAGCTCTCAGATGTATCCCCACAAACAAACACGTGTAGTTCGCGCTTACAAATGCTGATTGTGTACTTACAAATAAAATCCAAACTCAAATGAACATAAGCCCTGCAACTCTTGCCGACATTTCCTGAAACAGGGGTGACATTGGCAAAGTGAACCATTTTTTACAGTATGGGTGGTCAGCCTCATACCAACCTATAAGTCAAGGAATTTTCATGAAGAGGTCATGAAATAAATATAATTTTTTAATCTTAATATATCTTTGCAGCTTAGATTATAAGTCGGTCGGATATATTAGTCGGTGTTATGGCCGAGGGAGCCAAGTGGGCCGATCGTTCTTGCGTGTTTGGAATGGAATAACGTTGGTTCGATTCCCGCTTGGGTCATTTGACCGTAACTTTGACCCTGGTTCAACAGATGTTATTGGTTATTATTTAATTAATAATTCATTAAATATAAACAATAATGAATTATTCATTGATGATATGAATTAAAACTTTGTTTATTGAATTAATATACAATGGACTTTCACTGTGTAAACCACCAAACCCTTACAAATATATCAATACCTGTTTCTGGCCAGGCAGAAGAGGTTGGTGAATAGCATTCCTCTTCACACCACTTTTTTTTTTTAAATGAAAAAAAGAAGTTAAAAGTTTTCTGTAGGTCGTTCTCGTCGATCGTTATCCACATGGGTAAACACGCATGAATGTTGAATGCCAAGCAATCGTCTGCAGATGGTAAAATAAATTATTGATGTTCACAAAATAATTGGCAATAGGCACTCATCATCATCATGTGCAATTGAATAATTTGTTGACCTGATAGTTATGATTTTAGAAAGTTTGTTGTCTTCAAAAAAAAAAATGTTTTGGTTACACGAGAAAGATTTCTCTAAATTCTTTTAGCAAAATAACGCCCACTCAAAATGTCTACAAAGTAAGTAAGCTTTATGCATTATTATTTTTATTTTGCTAATCGGCAATCTAAATTATCATTTTGTAAAGACAGTGCCTTGTGCTAGCCATTTGTCTCTGCTGGTCGCCATCCTCTTGTAAAGACAGCGCCTTGTTGTGCTAGCCATTTGTCTCTGCTGGTCGCCATCCTCTTGTAAAGACAGTGCCTTGTTGTGCTAGCCATTTGTCTCTGCTGGTCGCCATCCTCTTGTAAAGACAGTGCCTTGTTGTGCTAGCCATTTGTCTCTGCTGGTCGCCATCCTCTTGTAAAGACAGTGCCTTGTTGTGCTAGCCATTTGTCTCTGCTGGTCGCCATCCTCTAGTAAAGGCAGTTCCGAGGAAAAGAGACGGCTGAATTTAAAGTAAGCAAGTGCGAATGAGATGGATACCAAAACGAGAAACTTTCACGACATGCTTATTTAATTGTTTGCGTACGTACAGAGTTTGTAGAAAGGATAAACAATGAAATGACACAGTCTCTTGACAGTGCGCGTCAATAAATTGTGTACTCGCCCGTTTTTAAACCTTCGACAGTTGTGCTATAGATACACCTACCTCAAGCTTTCTACATCAAATTAAATAAGCCTATTTCTGAATGACATATCGCTAAAAAACTATTTTTTCTCTGCGCAGTTTTTAAACCAGATTGTCAAATGAATTAGTGCCAAATTTTTATGAAATAAAAAACTCAAATGCTCATCCAACCATAACACAACATGTCGTGTCTGAAATCCAGACAAAAAAATCCATCAAACTTTAATTCTGAACGCCCGTTTCATTATTTATTAATGATATTCATTTTGAAGCTTAGAAACGTCACTCAAAAGTCCGCCATCTTTAATTATGCGTTTTTTCGTCTGTGTTGCCATTGTAAAAAAAAATGGATTCTGGGAATATCTTGAGTGTAAACAAATTCAACCTACCTGCATGTTTATTGTAAAGAATGATATCATTAGATAAGTAAATAAATAGATTAAAAATACACAAAATTAATTGAAATATAAGTTTTTGTGGGGATGGTCAGACCCTTTTTAGAATTCCCCCTTTTTTAATGTTTTTTTAAAAATAATAATAGTATTAGGATGATTTATTTGGTGAACGCTGTATTTGTGTCAAATGCCAATAAAGCATTTTTGAATCTGATTTTTTTTACTCGGTGAGTGGGACTGCCGTCCATAGAAACTTATAATCTATAATCTAAACCACAAAAATATATTGACATTTAAGGCTCATATTGAATGCATGCCCACAAATATGCGGATGTGAGTTCGCGCCAACACATGCTGCATGTGTACAACCTCACATGAAGCAAAACTTTGCAACTCCTGCCGCCTTTTCCTGAAACTGGGGTGGCATTGGCAAAAGAGAAACAAGTTTTTACAGCATGGGAGGACAGCCTTATACCTTATACTATTACCTATTGGTCAAGGAACCAATAAAAAAATATTTGTTTGCCTTTTCCCTAGCAACCCGGCCGGGTGAGGACACAATTTTGTCTATGTCAATTCACGTGCCAATTCTCTAGAAAAACCCAATTTGCCGTAATGCTGGATATGGACGGTATTCATTTAAGGGTTTTGAAATCAACACAGAAAAGGGAAATCATTTCTGACACCCTCGGTGGGGTAGAAGACTTGCATACCATTTCTCTCGGCATGGTATGCAAGCCTTCTACCGACTAAGCCATCGACCGAATCAATACGAGCTTGGTCGTTGCTACAAAGCGCCAATTCTCAAGCAAGACCCAGTTGCCGTAAGGCTGGATGCACCTTTGGTCACCGCTCTTTAGTAAAGATGGATTTCTCAACCCATCTACATATAAACTATTATCTAAGCTGCAAAGATATGTTAACATTTAAGGCTCATATTAAAGGCATGCCCACAGACAGGCACATGTAGGTTCGCGCCTACACATTCTGCATGTGTGCATACAAATAAGCAAAACCTCACATGAACATAAACCTTGCAACTTCTGCCGCCGTTCCCTGAACCGGGGTGGCATTGGCAAAAGTGAACCGATTTTTACAGCACGGGTGGTCAGCCTCATACCAACCTATCAGTCAAGGAGCATAATTAGCATATTTGAAAATGACATTATATTTTTGTGATCCCCGGGATTCGAACTTACTACCTTCACGACTCTGAAGCTTTAACCACTAGACTACGGACCGGTGATCCGGATGATCCACCAGGAATCGAACCCGCTACTTCAGATTAAAGGTTCGAAGTGTTACCACTAGACCGGTCAAGTCACTTACTTAGTGTCAAAATATTGACTTAACAATTTACTAAAATCTGCAAAAATTTCCAACTAAAACCTATTTGTTTCTACCAGTGACTTCATCGTTCGTGTTTGATGGCTTGTTTACACAGGCAAGTCGAGTGGCCAGTCCATGTGATAGTCAGCACTTATCTGTCAATTTTTTTTTAACGGTCGGTCAATAATAATAATAATAATAAACTTGTTATTGGGAAATACTTCTGCGAGTGGGCGAAAGACTTAAAAATCATGTTTAACTTGACAGGTATTTTATGTTTTTTATATTATTTTCAAACCTTGCAGATTGTTTTTTTTGTGAAAATTACATAAAAAAATTGCATTCAGTGTTGCAGAATACATAAACATTTAATATTTACAATTCATGCATGCCCACAATTACACAAGTGTAAGTTCGCTTATTACGTAATCTCCGTGTGTACCTACCTACTTATAAAATAAAAACCCAAAATCTAAAATGAACACAACCCCTGAAACTCCTGCGCCCTTCCCTGAAACAGGGATTGCATAGGCATTGTGAACCAATTTTTAAACCTCGGTATTACATTGCCTTCTTCTTCTTCTTTTTCTCTTGGTGCCACTTTTATCGGATATCGGTGATCATCATAGCTATTTTGATCTATTATATGGATGCTGCTGCTCAAAACAAGGACTTGGTGCTTGTGTTGAACGATTGTCGTAGGTTTTTCAGAGTTTTTATGAGTCTGAATGAAATGAAAGAAGGATGCAAGGACCGTAAGAAATGGCGGTTGATTTGAGTCTGTATGTATATTAGAACGACGTATGGATGCGTAGAATTATGTATCTGTGGATCTGTATATTGTTCTCGTAAGTCTACCATGTTATATGGGTATCGCCGTCGAAATTTGTACCTTTTGTCTTGTGCGTGTGTCCCCTAATGATTTTCAGCTTTTTCATAAAAACTGGTGATCTCTACTGAATTCTAAAATTATCAGAGTAAAGTAAATAAAAAGCGTATCGAAATACAAAAAAAAACTGCAAAAAGCATTAAGTGGCGATGTAATTAAAAAATAAAACAAAAACGCCTTTTTTCCATTCCCATACAAATTTTACATGTCCGCAACCCGTTTTTGACCCTTTGATGGCATGATACGATCAAAATAGTCAAACGTTTTTAAAGTTGAGTATTTTTTAATATACCTTAGTAACGTATCTTTCATTTTCTGTACTAGCCACAATAATATTTACTTATTTAAACACGAAATATTGATTGCTAAGGGTTGTCTCCATTTTTGGCTCCGAAATTTTTCTTTTAGTATGTTACCAATTCCATTGGAACTGACAAAAATCTTGCAATCTTAAGTATTTGTTCACGTATGGTAACTCTTTGATGTAGTGTGGACAACACAAAAAAACTCATTCGATACCTTCATTTTCTTCTGAGAACGTTTACATCAGACTCGGGAATTTGTCGTGTGTGTTTTGAGTGGAAGTTAGCTTGGCATTATTAAGGTATGTATTCGAATATGTTGTCAGTTGTATATTTTTTACTTAGATCCATTAATTCTTCTAATGATTGTATGTTTTTATCATTGCTGACAGTATTATTTTTCAAATGGCACAAGTTTAAGGTAATGTCGGGCGGTTTTTTATTTACAATCTTTACCGTATGTTACCAGTATTAAGGTGTATTCACGTTGGTTTAAAAAAATACACCTACTTACCGTTAATTTATGGTTGACTAACAAATAACATTTACGTACCTAATTGAAACATAAAACTATCTAATCAACCTTACTACATGCTATTAATATTTTAAATGCACCGTTTGATGTTTGTTATTCAAAATAGCAAAAAGGTTTATTCCGTGATCTGTGGGCTAAACGATTAAATGAAATTTGGACCACAGAGGTATCTAATTTTTATATCGGTGCTGGATACTGTGAAAAATGTACGCAAAAAAAAACATTGCCTATCTATCTAAATCTATGATAATCTATAATCTAAGTTACAAAAATATATTGCATTTAAGACTTTAAGTTCGTACTTAAACATGCTGCATGTGAACCTACAATATAAAACCCAATCTCAAATGAACATAAACCCTGCAACTCTTGCCGACCTTACCTGACACAATGGTAACATTGGTAAAGTGAACCATTTTTTACAGTATGAGTGGTCAGCTTCATACTAACCTATAAGTCAAGGAAACTTATTGAAATACAATAAACGAACGATTTTAGGTAGTTATTAAATGTGCGTATTCATATTTTTATTAAACATTCATAGACAAACAACATTCATATTTATAGACATTCAAAATGGTGCTCTTATATTTTTTACTGAACAGTGTTTACGAACTGCTATAAAATCTTGTATTCGTCGTCGAAAAAAGAAATGAGATATCGAAATGTAAAAAAACCTAATTTTTCGAACCTGTCCGTCATTTTGAATAGACCTTAATTTAACTCACGATGCTTTCGTTTTCTTGAATCTTGCCGGTCGACAGTTATGGTACAAATTTAAACGGCGTTACCCATATGTATTGTGACGTTTTGGTGTCTTACTGTCAGTCATGTATATATTTGTTAAATAAATAAATAAATAAATAAATGTGCCTGTCTGTGGGCATGCATTTAATATGAGCCTTAAATGTTAACATATCTTTGCAGCTTAGATTATAGATTATACATAGATAGATTTAACATTTGACTTCTGTGAAACTTACAAGTACAATTTCCGTCTATTTGTGAATGGAAAAAACCTGTATTGACTTTGAAATTTATACAAAAAACGACAAATCGCATCTTGTCTTTTGTTCTTGCTTGCATTATCTCTTAAACGCATACATATTTTGGCCATAATTCAATCACCTTACCTACAATGTATCTGACACAGAAAGCGATTTGTTTTAACAGCGATCTGCCATGTTTTTATATTTGAGAATTTCTTGTTTGTTCTAAAGATATCGAGGTGAAAGAGTCGCAAACGCAGAGGACAAAAAAATAAATATACTCTGTATTGTTTCCATGTAAAATATGAACTGAAGATAGTTCACGGGCAAGTTGAAAGTACTGGTTAATGCCTCGTAGAAAGGGGATATATTTTGTATCAATTGAGTCGTTTGAAAACAAAGACTAGGTTTCTTTCGAATCTGAACCACATTTTTTATGTAAAAGTTTTAGGCTTACACGGCCGGCTGATGATGCTGGAGTGATGTTTTCCGGGATCTGTTGCCGTGGTCTGTGGGAGCTTCATCATCACAGTTCTCATCAAGACCATCTTCATCATAATACTTCACGCTGAAGAAGCCCATCGTAGAAATGGGCGAAACGTCCGGAAGCTCCAGCTCCCACAGACCACGGCAACAGATCCCGGAGAACATCACTCCAGCATCACATTTTCTATATTTCCATATCCTTGTCTAATTTAAAAATAAACCTACATTGACGTCTTTGATTGTACGTGTCTCGCATGTGACTGGTATGAAGTCTAGTGGTTAAAGCTGCGCAGTTGTAAGCGGAATGTCTTGAATTCGATCTCTAGAAGGATATCATAAATTTTTCAAAATTTTATTTTAACAAAAACCGGTCACCAAAAGTTCAACCAGCCATACAACAACCGTGTCTTGCTTGAGAATAAGCTTAATCTCTAGTGTCAAACATGCTCGCAAAGGGCTCTTGAGGTGTGATTCATACAAAAACAGCGCTTACCAAATAAATCATCCTAATATTAATATTCTTTACTTTCTGACGTATAGATTGGTATGAGGCTTACCTCCCATACTGTAAACAAAGTTTCACTTTGCCAATGTCACTCCGGTTTCAGGGAAGGTCGAAAGGAGTCGCAGGGTTTATGTTAATTTGAGGTTTGGATTTTAATTTGTAAGCACACATCCAGCATTTGTAAGCAAGAACTGTTTGTCCTGTCTGTTTGTGGGCATGCCTTGAATATGAGCCTTCTATCTAAATTGCAAGGATATATTCATTCAAAGCCCTCAGATGTATGCCCACAAACAAACACGTGTAGTTCGCGCTTACAAATGCTGATTTTGTACTTACAAATAAAATCCAAACCTCAAATGAACATAAGCCCTGCAACTCTTGCCGGCATTCCCTGAAACAGGGGTGACATTGGCAAAGTGAACCATTTTGTACAGTATGGGTGGTCAGCCTCATACCAACCTATAAGTCAAGGAACTATAAGTATATAGTCAACAACCCATAAGTCAACTTAGATTATAGTATATTGTCATCTATGATTAAATATAGAAAAATAAAATGTCTTGTATTTTTTACGCAACATACATTAACTTGGTAGTGTAATTTCGCTGCTGCGTACAATAGGTAAAATGATATTATAGTCCGTCAACATTTTAGTATGCTGAAGTGGCTGTACACACGAGAAACTTGTCTGACTCACTGTTTTTCCATATCAATTTGCATACCTACTCGATTTTGCGTAGGAAACACCCGATGGATTATTCATTTAATTGAACGAAGATGGTTTATCGGCAATGAAACGATTTTAATTGCAACTTAGATTAGAATGTTTAGAAATACTGATACAAACGAGTTCCAGTTCTTTGGATCTCAAATTAGCAATGAAGGAGAGATCAGTACCCTTAGTACGAGTTGCAAAACTTGAGTAATGTAAAGTTTACGGCAATTATTAAGGAGTGATTTCCCCCAAAATCTGCCGTTTTTGTTTGTTTGAATTTGATTTTCTTCATCACTGTAACTCTTTTGCTAAGACTCTAAGTGTAAGAAACAAAAACGGCAGATTTTGGGAGAAATCACTCTTTAATATTTTCCGTAAACTTTATTTTTCTCTAGTTTTGCAACTCGTACTAAGGGTACTGACGTCGTATCGCCATTGCCAAAAGTGCCATGTCTAAGCTGGACAAAATATGAAAATACCGGGGTGAGAGTAACAGCACCAAGATAAAGCTTGTCAGGAGTCTGGTGCACTCTTTTGTTATCTATGCTGCTGGGGCCAGCAGACCATAAAAGCAGCAGAAAGGTGTAAAATTGATGCCTTCAAAATGTGGGGCTGGAGACGCATGCTCCGAATCCCATGGACGGCTAGACGTACCAATGAGTCCATTCGTCGGGAGCTGCGTTTGGATGGCTTGACTCTGGCCAGTATATGTACATGCCGTATTCTTGAAGGTCAAGTGAAGACAGAAGCAGATACAGCGCAGTCAAGAGACAACTGGAGAAGAGTGTTTGCTTCCATAAGAGTCATAACCCTCAGAAATGAGGAAAAAGATGAAGGAGAAGATATACGTATTTCCGAGATAGATAGAAGCTCAAGACCCCTATATACTTCCCTTACCTAGTTCATTCACATATAATATTAACGTGCTGTACGTTTTTTCTTAGATCAGAGAATATGATTCTTTAGACATTTGAAGGTCATCTTTGAAAATAAATGGTAGATAAACCAAACAAGCACTGGTTGGACGATTTGACTGCCTGATCTTAAATCGATCGCTAGCTATTGTCCTATACTATCGCTAGCCAAATCGAGGATGCTTATCACAGTGCTATTCCTTCTGGTATTTTTTTGTTGAATCGACAGTTCTCTCCCCCAGTTCTTGTTTGCCGTATAGACCAATTCTGTCAAATATTACTTTGTAATGCAGTTGTCTTAAGAATCAAATTCTACCCAATCTGAGCTAAGAAAAAACGTAAAACTCGATAATGTGAGAGTTGTTTTAAATATTTTTAAAATCAATTTCCTGTTTTCATAAGAGACATTGGTCCAGTACACATGCAAACATTGCTCATGTAAAATTAGCTGAATGGTCTATACGGCAAACAAGAACTAAGGCAGCGAGTTGTAGAAGTTTCTCGTTCTTTATTCTTACACTTTCGATAACTTCAGATTCTTTTTCATTCATTTCAGTACAATTTTCTCACAAATTCTTCCATTAAAGAGAGCTATAAGAAGACGAAGAATGCTTTTGTCCTGTCGTCCCTAGGTCACGGGCGCGTATACTCCAGCAGTCTAGCGCATGTTTAGTATGTGCTAGAATATAGAAGTACTAGCTTAGAACTGGAGTCAGATGCTGAAAATGCAACCGAATTTGAACTATATCGCTTTCCTTCTCCAGTTTTTGTACTGACAACTTCAATCACCTTGCTTTGGGTCTTTGCCATCACCTTAGAAAGCTCTTTACGCCTTTAGACAACACCTCTGCAGCACTCCCACACGTTTTCCTTCCTTCTTCCCTCAGCTTTTCTCAGTCCACGCCTGTTCGTAGAACTATTTCAATCCTCTCCATTTCTGTCTATCGACTGCTGTGTTCAGCCATCCTTTGCCTGCAGTTTCCTTGACGTCGTCCAGCCACCTCAGTCGGAGTCTCCCCACTTTGACATCCTGGTTGACCACTGAACGATCTTTTTCGGCCAACTGTCTTGCGACGTGACCAGCCCAGCGCCGCTTTAAGTAGACCACTCGCTGTATGACATCAGTGACATTTGGACTGAAAATTATTCCCACAATCCTTTTCGGCTACCTGTCATGGTTCTGCCTTGCGACGTGGCCAGCCTAACGCCTCTTTAAAATCAGGGCATTCGCTCTATGACATCAATGACATTTGGATTTGGGACTGGAATTATTTCCACAATCCTTTTCGGCCACCTGGTATGGTTCTGCCGTGCGACGTGACCAGCCCAGCGTCACTTTAAGCAGGCCACTCGCTGTATGACATCAGTGACATTTGGATTTACGACTGGAATTATTTCCACAATCCTTTTCGGCCACCTGTCATGGTCCCACACATTTTATAACCCTTCAGACCTCCATATTTTTGGACAGTGTCTTGCGCAGAATTTCCGAGGTAACTTAAAGCCAGAGTTGGATCTCCAGCTCTGGCTGTGACATTATTTCCGTCTATTTATACGCTCGCCGCGGCTCCTCAATTGCATCTCCTTTTGATCGCTGATTGTCTGCGCGGTGCGCCTTAATCTCTTGATGGTGACCAGCTCCATACCACTCGCTGCATGCATCATATCAAACCATCAGTGCCCAGAGCGTGTGCGGACTAATGAAACAGCCAAAACACACGACAAAACAACAAATGACAGTACATCACTATTACAAAACATCTCAAGACAAAACATCACATGACAGAACGACACATGACAAAACAACACATGACAGAACGGCACATGACAAAACAACACATGACAGAACGACACATGACTAAACAACACATGACAGAACGACACATGACAAAACAACACATGACAGAACGACACATGACAAAACAACACATGACAGAACGACGCATGACAAACCAAAACATGTCAGAACGACACATGACAAAACAACACATGATAGAACGACACATGGCAAAACAACACACGACAGAACGGCACATGACAAAACAACACATGACAGAACGACACATGACAAAACAACACATAACAGAACGACACATGACAAAACAACACATGACAGAACGACACATGACAAAACAAAACATGACAGAACGACACATGACAGTGCATCTCAATGACAATTTATCTCAAGGCAAAACATCACATTCCTAAAACACCGCATACCATAAATGGCACATGAAAAATCACCACATTACAAAACATCACAAAACAATTCAATGGATAAAGCGTCGACACTAGAATTTGCGGTATCGAGACAATCGCAAGTTCGAACCCCGCCTGCGTCGTGTCAGATCGCCAATGTTATTTTTGTTGGCATTTTGAAAATCAATGAACTCGGAACATTTTTTAATTTGAAAATATTTTCTCGGAGAACAAACGACAGTCTTGTATGGGACTGCCGTCCTTGGCAGCTAATAACATAATATTTGTATACATTTTCCCTAGCAACGGACATCATTTCAAATTTCAAAATTAAAAACCAAAAATCTTCTATTTTTTTAACATTCATTGAATGTCAAAAAAAAAAATAGGTAGGTATACAACGAATTCTAATTTAGAATTACCTATTACGAAATTTGAAAAATCAGGGCCGTTCACACAGCGCTAGTATTGTGAAGTCGGAAAAAATAAATTGTTGTTTAATCAATGGAAAAAAAAACAAGTTAATTTTATGCCAGATTGCGTCAAAACTTAACATAGGTCAGGTATGAGAATTTTTTTTAATTTATTGTACGATTATGTATGGAATTTATTCCACTGATTTTTTTTTCACAATTGTGACGTCACACGTATGAAAATTATCTAATCTAAGTTGCAAAGATATTTTTTCAAGATAACAAAAATACCTATTACGCAATAAATAAAGTATTGTTTTAATAAATGTCGTACTTTATGCATTGTTCCTTGCGTTGGCTTAATGTTGGTATGAGGCTGAACACCCATTTCAGGGAAGGTCGGCCAAAGTTTCAGGATGTACTCGTATGTTCATTTGAGGTTTGTTTTTTAATTTGTAAGTACATACCTACACACTCAGCATTTGTAAGCGCGTAGATACTTTCACGTGTCTGTTTGTGGACATGTATTTAATATGAATTTTAAATGTTTATTTATTTTTGCAACTTAGATTTTATACAGATAGAATGAAATGTTTAAAGAAAATAAAAGAAACCATAGAGAAGAAACTCATATAGACACCTTTGTTCTTGACTTGTATTTTAACAATAGTCTTACATTAAATTAATTCAAAAGCCGTTATCTCGCGGAATCTCAGACTCCTAGAATTAGCGTTCTGTTTCACTGATAATAAAGCAAAAATATTTCTCGTTCTAAGTTTTGTTACTAGCTTCGTGTGTTCGCTACTCGAAGTATAAAACTATCTTCTACCAATAAATATGGAAACCAAAACACTCATTAGAGGCGCTGTTGGAAAAGCCAGTACATTTTTGCTTAACGCTAGTGTTTAGTTTGGACGTGATGTTTTGTACTGGGGTTACTAGTAGCTTGTGGCCAGTAAAGTTTACCTCTGCTAGTGATGCGATGACTAGTTGGTCCACACAAGGTCGAGTAGTGGAAGATGTGCAAATAGTGGAGAGATGCGAGCGTGAGATAAAGAATGGACGCCATTTTGGAACCGTGCAATGAGGTGTGAAAAAGAGAAAAAATAACTGGTCATGACAACTGTGGTAACTATTTTTTTTACGGGAAACATATTTTGGGCCTACGCCAAATAAGGGCTATCAGGAGGTGTCTACCGCCGGGTGTGGTTAAAACATTGGTGAGTGCTTTTGTGATGTCCCGAATTGATTATTGTTCCACACTTTATATCGGCCAGTCAAAGAAGCAACTGAACAGATTTCAGTCTGTTTTGAATGCGGCCGCAAGACTGATCTTCGGGATGTCCAAATTCTCTCACATCACTCCGCTATTGAAAGAACTACATTGGCTTCGTTTTCCTGAGAGGGTGGTCTACCGTGTGTGTTTTATGGTATTTAAAGCCCTAAATGGTTTGGCTCCATCATATCTGGCAGACATGTTTTCCCCTGTTGAGGTGAGTGTGCGGACGCTTAGGTCAGCGGGGTGTCGAACTGTCAGGTTGATGCAGCCTCGCCGTCAAATACGCACTAATTTTGGGGGTCGCGCTTTCCGGTTTGCGGGACCAATGGAGTGAAACAGACTGCTACCCGGAGTGAGGGTTTCGGAATCTGTTGGCATTTTTAAGGGAGCACTCAAACAGCACCTTTATAAAATATCTCATTCATGATTAGGAGGGCCCTTGAGGTGTGACACACACAAAAACGGCGCTCTTTTGTCATGTAAAAAAAACAATTAAATAAATTATCCTCATTATATACTAAATCTAATCTAAATCTAAGCTGCAAAGATATGCATCATTTGAGATTCATATTAAATGCATTGCCACAAGCAGAAATGCATAATTTCGCGCTTACACATGCCGCATGTGGACCTACAATATAAAAAAACCCAATCTCAAATGAACGTAAGCCCTGCAACTCTTGCCGACCTTCCCTGAAGCAGGGGTGACATTGGCAAAGTGAACCATTTTTACAGTATGGGTGGTCAGCCTCATACCACCATATAAGTCAAGGAATGTGATCACAGGGAAAACCGCATCGGTTCGTGTGAAGCATATATGCCCATACTCTTTTGAGTTTTGATTCAGAACCGCACCGGACGGTGTGAAAAGGCTCTAAGCCCCTGCAAACAAACGTGTTTTATCGGCGGATCTCTCTCTTGCAAACCGTAGACTTGCTCCCAACTCAGTACAGATGATACCAGTCTGCCGTGAGAGTAACTGTCTCATCAACTGGCCCCACTACCTATAAACAAACCTGGTGAAACAGTCATCAGCCATCAGTTGTCTGTGGGCATTCGTGGCGAGTGGAAGTGCGCCCAAAATACACAAAAAAAACATTAACTAATCGACACCCGGAACTCTGTGATATAAAAAAATTATCCTATTAAACAAAATACACCTGTGATACAAATTCTAATTGTGATACAACATTGCCTTTTATTTGTGATTAAAAAACATTTTAATTAAATTGTTATAAAAACTGCAATTTGCAATAGAATTAAAAGTTTGTTGGATTTTTATAACGGATTAACGCTACAAAAGAGTTAATCTCACACAATAAAAAAAACAGTTGTTTTTCTTCTGTTTGTTAATGGATTAAACAAAGTAAACTGGACTTTAAAAAAAAAGAGTAAATATTTATAAAGAGTGAACAAATGTGGGCTACAAATTTTTGAGAGTTAAAAGAAGAAAAACGTTGGAGATATTATGTTAAAGGTAAGATTGAAATTTTTCAATATTTTTTTCACAAAATAATTTCAGTCATATATTGCTTCAAAGGTGACAATCTAAGTTATTTTTTCAGGCAGAAAATATTGAGTATTTCTTATATATTTTAAATATTGATTTTATTTATTCCTTGACTGATAGGTTGGTATGAGGTTGACCACCCATACTGTAGACAATGGTTCACTTTGCTTATGTCACCCCTGCTTCAGGGAAGATCGGCAAGAGTTGCAGGGCTTATGTTCATTTGAGATTGTTTTGTTCATTTGATATTGTAGGTCCACATGAGGCATGTGTGAGCGCGAAATTATGCGTGTCTGCTTGTGGGAATGCATTTAATATGAATCTCAAATGATACATATCTTTGCAACTTAGATTTAGATTTAATTTTCGAAAACATATCCTGCATTGTCGCGTTTGGTTCACAACGACTCAATTTTGAAAACAGAATGAGTTCATCTTGATTCTAAAGCTTTTTTTTGCTAGCAGGTAGTTCAGAACTGGTTTTAGCAATTATTTCAGTTTTTTCCTTGTTTGAGAGTTCATCATCATCATCATAATCATCCTTTGCACAAATATCAGAGGTGGATCTTGGCCTACTTTATCGATTTCTCTCTTGACCATCCATCTTGCTCTGGGTCTTCCCCCTGCTCTGCGTCCTTCAGGATCTGTCATCACAACTATCCTCTCCAGGCTCTGATGGTCCATTCACTGTATGTGTCCCATACTCCTATCTTGCACTGCGTGTGTGAAAAACGATTTCCTGTTATAAACTTAATCGCAAAGATATATTAACATTTAAGTTTCATACTTAATTCATGCCTACAACTTCACAAGCAGACACGTGTAAGCGCTTACACGTGCTGCAAAATAAAAACCCAAACCTCAAATAAGCAAAAACCCTGCAACTCTTGCTGCCCTTCCCCAATATAGAGTTGTTTTCACAGTATGGGTGATCTGCATCATCCCAACTTTATTTCAAACCAAAAATCAAAATATCGGCAAGGCTCACTCAGCCTTCACAACAAATAGGAAACAGCACTCTTGGGAGCTGACCAACACTTCATGTGAAGTGGTCGGCGTAAGACCGGCCTCCATACCTGTGAAAAAAATAAGGTTCTGCATTTTTACATGTGATGTGACAATGTTGTACTATAAGTGCAGCCTAGTTGCATTGCGTTTTCTTGTCATGTTGACCGTCAATCTTTGATATAATATATATTTTTTTAAATATTCTCTTCGCTGGGCTTAAAAAAATCATATACCTTTACAAAAGACCGGTCACCAAAGGTCCATTCAGCTTTACAGCAACTGGGTCTTGCTTGAGGATATCATTATTATTATGATATCGCCACCTTAAAGGTAAAACTGAATAAGTACTGATTCACTGATGTGAGAAATCGTGGATAACCTATTTTATTGTGTGTAACTTCTCATAGTAAGTGAACTAATTATAAGGAAGTGCTCATGACAAACTTCTAAACTACAGGATTATCACACTTTTGTAGTGTTTTCTCTCGTAGAAAATAGGAAGAAATGTCCATTTATCTGAGAAACCCATGTTAGCTTAATATGTCACTTATTCAGTTTTACCTTTATGATATCGATATACAAATTTCTAGATAACGTTTGCGAGATGAACTTGTCAAACGAGCGTTCTATATCAGAAATTCACAGTCACCTATTTACTTGGCTAACAAAGACATATTTTATTATTTATTTACTCACTTAAGACAGTCGAGGCAAAAATCTTACATTTGTTTTATCATCACAATTAAAGACATTGTCCTATGAAAAATTAAGTGCTAAATTTAAATAAGTCACAAAGCAACTAAGCCACTCATATAATGTAACTTCTTCGAATCCCGCCGAGGGTGTCAGAAATGATTTCCGGTTTCGGTGTTCATTTCAAACCTCAAAATAAAATACCGGCAAGGTTTACTCAGCCTTTTCAACAAGAAATGAGTATCAGCCCCCTCGGGAGCTGGGAAACCACCACTTCAACTGAAGTGGTTGGCGTAAGGCCGGCCTACTTACCTGTACAAATAATAATAATAATAATAAATTGACAATATTTTTAGTGCCGTTTTGTGAATTCACTGCAAGGGCACTGCAGAGCCATAGCCCCTCCCGAACAAGCATGTCTTCAATCCTGACTTAAATGCACTTGTACTCTCCTCAGCTCTCAGCTCGTGTGGTAAGGCATTCCACAGCAGAGGGCCAGCAATGCAAAAAGCACGATCTAAATAATTGGCCATGTTGCTTCTGCAGGGAACCCTGAATCTATTCACAGCAGTACTGCATGCAGACCTCAGAGTACCCCGCCTACCCTCTACTGTGTCCCCCACACATAGCTCTGAGATATACAGTGGCGCAATGTTCTGCGAGGACTTAAATACAGTTAAGCAGACCTTGTACTCCACCCTCTCCTTTATTTTCAGCCAATGAAGCTGATCCCTGAGTGAGGGTGTGATGTGCTCAGTAATTTTTAAATTACAGATCAAACGTGCCGCAGCATTAAGCACAGATTGAAGTCTGCCCAGCTGTACAAGTGGCAAGCCACTGTATATCCCATTACAGTAATCAAGCCGGGAGAGCACAAATGCAGCAACAAGAGCCTTGGTTTCCTCGACTGGCAAGCATCTCCTGATGCTCCTGATCAATCTGATCTGGAACATTCCAGCACTTACTGTTTTTGATATTTGGGTTTCCAGTGAAAGTCCAGAATCTATATATACTCCAAGAAATTTTAAGATTGAGGATGGTTTGATACTCACACCCTCAATAGGAATAGAGTTAGTCCCACAAAGGTGCTGTCTGCGCGGGGAAGAGATCCACATTATCTCTGTCTTAGATGGATTAAGTTTAAGCTTACAATGTGCCATCCATCGCGCAATTTCCCCTATACATCCTACTATGTCATTTTCCAGCAGATGTTTCTGATCAGGATCAGCAAACCTGTATAATATGCGGTCATCCGCATATCCATGGGATAAGAAGCCCCACTTATTTGTTATCCTGTCAATGGAATTTATATATAAGATAAATAATATAGGTCCGAGTACGGAACCCTGCGGCACCCCATATTTGACAGGATAGAGTGAAGATTCTGTTCCACCATAACATACGGACTGCCAGCGATCAGACAAATAGGATACCAGCCAGTCAAGCGAACCATTACAAAAACCAAACTCTATGGACAGCTTATCAACCAGCATTGCATGATCCACTGTATCAAATGCAGCGCTCATATCGAGTGTGGATAGTAAAGCCACCTTTCCACCTTCGACACCAGAAATTAAGTCAGACAATACTCTTAGCATAACAGTCTCCGTGGAGTGGTTCGCTCGATATGCACTCTGCGTTACAGAAAGGAGATTATTTGATTTTATATATTGCATGATCTGAGATGATACAACACGTTCAAGCACTTTAGAAATAATGGGCAGATTTGATATTGGCCGAAAGTTACCAGGGTCATCATAGTCCAGGTTCGGCTTCTTTATGACCGGTGTTACAGTTGCCGTTTTTAAGCCCACTGGCACATGTGAACTTTTTATTGAGAGATTCACTATTCTAGTGATAATAGGGAGCATTACTGGTAAGCATGCCCTTAATATAAAAATAAAAAGGTTTAACTAGCCACGTGCGACCCCTTCGGGGATAACGCGGAAAGAAGTTACACTCTATGTGTAGCTTAGTTGCGTTGCGTTATACTCGTAAAAAATACAAAAGTCATGCCATTTTTCTGCAATCTCAAACTTTAAACTGCTCTCATGAATAATTAAGTTTTTGTCGCTAATATCCTACTTCCTTTTAACCGTCGATATTCACATTAAAACCACACTCGTTCATCACCCAATCATAGCAAACTCTATCGTTCATTTATGCTTTTGAAATTAACACCGTAACGGTAAATCATTTCTGACACCCTCGGTGGGATTCAAACCCTGGCTCTCGGCATGGAATGCAAGCACTCTATCAACTTAACTATCAACTAGACAAACATGTTTGTGATAATGATTGTGACAATATTAATAGTTGATATGTAGAAAAACTGCCAACTGATTCTTATACTTGCATTCCATACAAGTGAGTCATAATTTACAGTCGTTTTCGTACTCAATCTTCATATAAGTGACATGATTAAGTTACAATGGGTTGCTTAGGTGAATGCACCTTTTTCCTATTTTCTACGAAAGAAAACACCACAAAAGAGTGATAATGCTCTAGGTTAGAAGTTTTTCATGAGCACTGATGACCGGTCCGCAGTTCAGTGGTAACACTTCGGACTCTGAATGGAAGGTTGTGGGTTCGAATCCCAGCGGAGCACAAAAAAATATATCATTTATATTTTCAAGTTTGCTCTTCGCTGGGTTGAAAAATTCATAAACCTTTACCGATGACCGGTCACCAAAGGTCCATCCAGCCTTACAGCAACTGGGTCTTGCTTGAGAATTGGCGCTTTGTAGCGACGACGACCAATCTCGTAAAAAGGTAGATAGCTCAATTGGTAGAATGCTTGCATTAAATGCCGAGAGCAAGGGTTCGATCTCAAGGCTTACTCAGCCTTCACAAGAAATGAGAACCAGCTCCCCCGGGAGCTGGGAAACCCCCACTTCAACTGAAAGTGGTTGGTGTGATAAATGCGGCCCCCTTACCCGTAAAAATAAATAGGTCCTGAATCGCCACATGCGACCCCTTCGGGGATAACGCAGGCAAGAACTTACACTATATGTGTAGCTTAGTTGCGTTACTTCCCTATAATTAGTTCACTTACTATGAAAAGTTACACACAAGAAAATTGTTTTATCCACAATTTCTCAAATCAGTAAATCAGCACTTATTATGTTTTACCTTCTAGGTGTCGATATATAAAACTCAAAAATAATTCTATAATTTATAAACATATGCATTTATAATCTGTAATCTATGTTGCTAAGATATATTAACATTTAAAATTCATATTATTAAATGCATGCCCACTAACAGACACGTGTCAGTTCGCGCTTTTAAAAATGCTTCACGTGTACTTACAAATTAAGATACAAACCTCAAATGAGCATAAACCGTGCAACTTTTGCCGAACTTTCGTAAAACATGGAATGCCATTGGCAGTGATTTTTTTAAAGTATGGGAAGTCAGCCTTATACCAACCTACAAGTCAAGTAATACAAATAATGAATAATATTTAAGTACACAGAACCTTAATAAGAAATCTACACAAAAATATGTCAGTAGATATATTAATTACATAAAATTGGTACTAAGTTGGTAGAGTGAGCTCGGGTTCGAATCCCGCCCAGGGAAATGATTTCCCGTTTCGGTGTTTATTTAAAAATCCCAACATAAAATACCGTTAAGGTTTATTAAGCCTTCGCAATAAATGAGTATCAGCCCTCTCGGGAGCTGGGAAACGCCCACTTTAACTGAAGTGGTTAGCGTAAGGCCAGCCCTCTTACCTGTGAAAATAAATAGGTTCAACTCGCCTTATACGACCCCTTCGAGGATAACGCGGCAAGAAGTTACACTATATGTGTAGTTTAGTTGAATAATTATGAAAGAATAAGCCGCCAATATTACAGAGAAACATTACAGATTAGCCTTTTTTTTTTTCATTTTTTACTTACGGCTGACCACCCATGCTGTAATAATGGTTCACTTTGCCAATGTCACCCCTGTTTCAGGGAAGGACGGGAAGAGTTGCAGGGTGTGTGTCCATTTGAGATTTGTTTTTTGTTATGTTGTAGCTTCGCATGCGGCATGTGCAAGCGCGGACTTGTACGTGTCTGCTTGTGAAAATGAATGTAATGTGAATCTCCAATGCAACATATCTTTGCAACTTAGATTAGATTAGATTAGGCTTGCACCTCTTATTAAATTTAAACACAAACAGGGCTATTCACAACATATTGGATTTATAGCTGAGCCATGGATCATGTAGTTTTTGTTGTATGGGAAATTCACGTTAAGTGGCGGTTGAGCCATGTATTTCCTGTCTACTTAATAAATGATCTTTACATAATAGCCTATTAATTTCCGTTTGTATTTTACTTATATCGATATCTTAAAGGTAAAACTGAATTAGTAACATTTTAATCTAACATGGGTTTCTCAGATAAATGCACCTTTTTTCCTATTTTCCACGAGAGAAAACACCACAAAAGTGAGAAAATCCTGTAGTTTAGAAGTTTGTCATGAGCACTTCCTTATAATTAGTTCACTTACTATGAGAAGTTACTCCCAATATAAACCACGATATCTCAAATCAGTGCAACGCAACTAAGCTACGCATATAGTGCAACTTCATGCCTGCGTTATCCTCAAAGGGGTCGAATGTGTTGATTCGGGACCTATTTAATTTTACAGGGCGAATAAACTTGGCCGGTATTTTATGTTGGGTTTTTGAAATGAACACCGAAACGGGAAATCATTTCCCTCGGTGGGATTCGAACCTGAGCTCTTGGCTGTAACTGTGATATATAATCAAAGCTGCAAAGATATATTAAGATTTAAAATTTATATTTATTTCATGACCGGTCCGCTGTCTAGTGGTTACCCTTCAGACTCGTAAATAATAGGTCGTAGTTTCGAATCCCGGCGAGGCAAACAAAAGTTTCATTTATATTTTCAAATATGATCTTTGCTGTAACTGTAACTCTCTGTCGCAATTCCGCTAGGGGTGACCAGAGCCTCTGCAGAGCTGCTTCCATTTCTTTCTGTCCTTACATACCTCTTTTAATTTATTCATATCCATCACCTTTTTCATGTATTTTCTTCTTTTACGCTCGCTTTGTACATTCCATTCTTTCACAATCTCCTCAATCTGATGACTTCATACTTTTCTCGGTCGTCCCTTACCTCTTTTTCCTTTCACATTTGGCATGGAATGCAAACACTCTACCTACTGAGCTAAATAAATCGACCAGACTAATCTAATCTAAGCTGCAAAGATATATATATCATTTAAGATTTATATTAAATGCATTCCCACAAGCAGACATGTATAATTTCGCGCTAACACAATTCGCACGCTTAATAATAAAGAGAAATAACTCGAAAATTGGGAAAATCGAGATTTTGTAATAAAACGCAAGAACAATGCGAGAAGAATAGGTAGAATGCGACAGCCGTTCAATTTGGACGAATATGACCGAGATAAAACATCGGCCGCCTTTTTCATCCCATACAAGTTGTACTGGGTGTCTGAACTTTAAACGTGATTTCCCAACATTCTTGTTTTTTGAGTTATTGCTCTTTATTATTAAACGTGCGACATGCCGCATGTGGACCTACAATATAAAAACCCAATCTCAAATGAACATAAGCCCTGCAACTCTTGCCGTCTTTCCCTGTAACATGGGTGACATTGGCAAAGTGAACCATTTTTACAGCATGAGTGGTCAGCCGCATATCAACCTAAAAGTCAAGGAACTACCTGTTGTAAATCTTAGGTTGAATCTTAAATGTTGATAAATCTTTGAAACCAAAATTTTCCTTTTTTTACAAGAGAAAACTCAATCTTGTAGTTTTAAAGTTCTTCATGAGCACTTCCTTGCAATTAGTTCACTTACTATAAGAAGTTACACCCAATAAAATGTTTTATCCGAGATTTCTCAAATCATTTCCCTGACTTATAGCTTGCTTGGCTGACCACGCACACTGTAAAAGATGTCTCACTTTGCCAATTCCACCCCTGTTTCAGGGAAGGTTTGCAATAGTTGCAGGGCTTATGTTAAATTGAGATTTGGTGTTTTTATTGTAGGTTCACATGCGGCATGTGTTAGCGCGAATTTATACGTGTCAGCTTGTGGGAATGCGTTCAATGTGAATATTAAATGATGTATATCTTTGCAGATAAGATTAAGATTAAAATAGGGAATCAGCAGTTATTCAGTTTCACCTTTAAGGGGGTGATATCATGTTGTAAACTATTGCTATCGTCTGCCATTTTTGTTTTTTTATTGATAAACAAAAAGTTGTTTGCGGAGTGTTGCGTCGTTCTCTGTCCAAAGCCAAATGGATATAAAGTGACCAATTGTGATCACATGGTCACTTTACAATGCCCGGTAGAGTGACCGGTCCATGGATCTATCCATATCATGCATATATCCAGCCATTCAGTCATAATAATGTTACGTTCTATGCTGGATTCTTGTTAAAGAAAAATGACGGGTTTTTTTTTTGTTTTTTTTTATGAAATCCTGTGCTGGAGACTCCCTAGATTCTAGAGTCTCTAGGGGTCTATGATACTTGTTGTAGTGCCGCAGAGGTGTACGAGCTTGGTCGTCGCTACAAAGCGCCAATACTCAAGCAAGACCCAGTTGCTGTAAGACTGGATGGACCTTTGGTGGCCGGTGATTGGTAAAGGTTTAAGAATTTTTCAACCCAGCGAAGAGCCAATTTGAAAACATATATGGTATATTTTTTATGCTCCGCCGGGATTCGAACCCATAACGTTCCCATTCAGAGTCCGCAGTGTTGCCACTGAGCTACGGACCGGTCAAATTCTCGGTCAAAATTTTAAGGATTTCATTCATGTTTTCAGTCATTATGTCGGTGGACATTTTGTCGGTGGACATTTTGTCGTGACACAAATATCTATCCACTCATTGAGTCATAATACAGAGAAGTAGAAACTAACTTACTTCATTGGTACATAAAACATACTATGGGGCACAATTGTTCCAGTCCCATCGATATAGAATTACTACCTCCATATGTGTAAGTCGGTTAGTTGAAATTCTGTAAACTTTTAGAAAGTTCAACGAACAAATAAAGGGATTTTTATTTGAAACATTGTCCGGTCGATAGCTCAGTTGACAGGACGCTTGCGTTCAAAGCCAGAGGGGCTAGGGTTCGATTCTCACCGAGGAATTTAAAGAAATGATAAAAAAAATTCGGAGTTGATTACAAAACCAAGTAGCATAGTACAAGATAGTTAACTCGGAAAAGAAATGAGAACCGGTCCTCTCCGGAGCAGGAATAGACTACCCCTGTACCTGTGAAAATCAATAGGTACCACTCACGGCAACAAATTGTACTATATCTGCAGCTTAGTTCAGTAGCGGTGCACGATTTGCAAAAAGAAAGATATATTGAGAGTAACCCAGTTGTAAAAAAAATGATTTATCTACAAATCAATGTAACAAAAAATGAACGAAATCAAGATGTTCTCATTCTTTATCAGTGTCAAATCATTTTAACCACATTTCAACCGCATGAAATACTTTCTCAATCATATTAGTTTAACCACTTTTTTGTTTATATTATTTGTATCTTGTTTTTTTTTTCAGTGACGTCTTTCGAAGACTGAATCGTCGGATCCAAGATGGACAACTTCGGCTACAAGGAGCCCGGCACTCCCGTACCACTGACTACCAAATCTACCCGCCGTACCCGCACCAAACGCGCTCTGAGCATTTACGCAGCGTCAGAAGAACTTCCACTGGCCAGCAAATACAAGGGAGCAGGCAGTGTAAGATGGAGAGGAGATCCAGAGGTTGGGGGAGTACAAAAGACAGATGGAGTTGCCACAGGAGACTTCGAATACATGGAGGTGGGGCCGTCTCCTCCAGCTGAGAGCGCTCCGAACATGTACGACAGTTTCGAAGAGCCTGCAGCAGAACTCAGTGTTCAAATCTGCGGAGACTCCATCCGGCAAGCTTTGACAGAACAAGCAAAACAAGCTGGAGCAAAAGGAACTATCTGGGATGATATAGAGAATCCTGCGTTTACAGCAGAAGAAGCGAGAATTGTCTTGGAGCCTGCTACGAAGCCAGAAAGGAACTTCTGCTTTTTGTGGGCCGCGTTCCACAAAAGAAGAGATATCTTAGAGATGCTCGTTAGAATCGGAGTGGATTTGAATTTTCATGATTCTGGTGGGATGACCGCTTTGCATTTGTGTTGCTTCAGCGGTTGTACTTCTTGTGCTGCGTTTCTGATCTCGAAAGGCGCCGATGCGAATGACATGTCCAAGTGTTTTAGTCCGCTGCATTGCGCCGCTTTCGGGAATCACCCTCAGACAGCGGAACTACTTATCAATAATGGCGCTATGGTTGCGCAGACGACCAAGAAAACAAATTGTGAGGAGAATGTATTGCACTGCGCAGTCAGGGCAAACGCTGTAGAGTGCATTCAGCTGTTTCTGATGGAAGGCATCGACCTCAACTCGATAGAACCAAGTGGCGCAAATCCCATACACCTAGCAGCTGACTTAGGAATGGCGAGATGCTTAGAAGTCTTGCTGAGTTTCAAAGGCGCTGACGTCAATTCAAGAACGAGAATCAGAGATAAAGAGTCCACGGCGTTGCATTTAGCGGCAGACGAAGGGAACGTGGAATGTGTGGATTTGCTTTTGAGCAAAGGAGCGGATGCAAAGCTCAAGAACCATCGTGGTTTTACTGCTCTGCATCTCGCAGCTAGATCTTCTAGTCTAGAATGCGTTGAGTCACTTTTGAGAAATGGAAACGCGGATCCCAACGCAGAGGACTACGATAAGAGAACACCACTCCACGCTGCTATAGGGAAATCTGAAAGTGCGTTTGATATCGTTGAGACTTTGATAAGTTGGGGAGCGAACGTGAATCAGAAAGACGAGTACGGATTTACACCTTTGCATTTGGCTTCTCTAGACGGTTTGTCGCACTGCGTAGAAACTCTTATTTACCACGGAGCTGACGTCACGACTAAGTCAAAGAAAGGCAATTCAGCACTGAACGTAATCATGCGAAAAACTCCCGCGTCTATGGCGATGATAACGCAAAAGCTAGACTGCGCGATAACGCTGCATAACTCAGGCGACAACAGCAATAGGGAAGTGGAATTAGAGCTGGACTTCAGGAATATTCTGCAGCATTGTCACCCCAGGGAAATCAGTTATCTAAACACATTCGTGGACGAAGGACAAAAAGAAATACTCTTGCATCCTCTGTGTTCAGCATTCCTTCACATAAAATGGGAAAAGATACGAAAGTATTACATAGCGAGGTTACTGTTTTGTTTCATGTTTGTCGTGTTTCTCACTCTATACGTCCTGACAGCTTTAGCTACCAAATGTAAGAATGCAAACAGGGATCGGGATAAAGATGACAACGAACAAGAATTGTGTCAGCAGCAGTCTATCTTAGGGGACCTGCTAAGGAACAATCCTTTTGTTATAGAAATGCAGTCTTGGGTTTTGGCTGCCATCACAATCTTTGAGATCTTCCGGAAAGTGTATGGTATTGCAGGTTACTCCACGGTAAGGCAATACCTGACACAACCCGAGAATCTGATCGAGTGGTTTGTGATTGTGAGTGTGTTTCTGATTTCGTATATCTACACGAAAGGCACTCACACTTGGCAGAATCACGTGGGCGCATTCGCTATCCTAGCCGGCTGGACCAATCTCATGCTTATGATCGGACAATTGCCCGTTTTCGGCTCGTACGTCGCCATGTACCAAAAGGTTCAAAAGGAATTCGCCAAGCTGTTCATGGCCTATTCATGCATCCTAATTGGGTTCACGTTCTCGTTCTGCGTCATCTTCCCGGACTCGTCCACGTTCGCCAATCCATTCATGGGGTTCATCACTGTACTGACAATGATGATCGGCGAACTGTCGCTAGAGTTGCTAATAAACGATCCCAAAGGAAAAGATCCACCACTCATTTTAGAGATATCAGCCCAAATCACTTACGTCTTGTTCCTCATGTTTGTTACCGTTGTTTTGATGAATCTACTTGTGGGTATCGCTGTTCACGATATACAAGGCTTGAAAAAGACTGCAGGTCTATCAAAATTAGTACGGCAAACTAAGTTAATATCCTACATGGAGTTGGCTCTTTTCAATGCGTATTTACCAAGAATATTATCACGTGTTTTGCATTGGTCTGCTTTAGTCTCTCCACAAGCTTACAGAGTCGTTCTGAGTGTAAAACCACTCAATCCTGGAGAAAAGCGTCTTCCTAGAGATGTCATGATGGCTGCTTACGACATAGCGAAAGCTAGAAAGCAATACGGTCACACAATCTCTTCGAAAGGTTCTTCTGTTGCGTATTCCTTTAAAAGATTCGATAACAATAATGAAAGTGGTAGAATGTTTGATTACAGTTTTGATAGCAATTTGTGTGCGTTGCAAATGAAGGTTGATGAAGGTACAGAGAGGATTGATACGTTGACGAATGAGATAAAGGAACTGAAGGATTTGATAAAGAATCAGCATGCTTTGATGATGAAAGTGATGTCTGGCGCTTCGTGCGATAGTCCTGAAGTTAACAGTACCAATTGTTGATTGATTTAATACAAAAATCATTCATTTCATCATTTTTTTGTTAGCCATGCTAAATAATTGACACAAAAATTGATACTATTAATTCTGTGATTTATCGCTCTTTCTTAAAAAATCTAAATATGTTTTTTACGTGACAGGAAAAACTCTAAAGAGATCGAGTTAGGAATGAATGGGTGAATGGCAAATGCAAGTTGGAAGAGGGTGTGATGGTAAAGGTGCAAAAGAATGTGATGAGATGGTTTGGACATGTAGAAAGAATGGATGATGGAGGATTTACAAAGCGTGTATACAAGTAAATGTGGAAGGGAAAAGAGGAAAGGGAAGATCGAGAAAAGTAAGGGTGGATCAGATTGTTGAAATTTTGAAAGACTGGGCTATACAAAGTGAATTTAAAAGAAGGAAATGTTTGTAAAAGGTGATGGATATGAATCAATTGAAAGAGGTTTTCAAGGATAGGAAAAAATAGTTGCAAATCTGCAGAAGCTCTGGCCACCCTAGCGGAATGGTGACAGAGTTACGTAGTTGAAATAAAAGAAGAAAAAAAACGGTTCCCAAGTATCTAAAGCAGTGGCTCTCAACATTATTAGGAGCAGGCTCTTTGATCTTAAATTTAATCTAAGTTGTATCGTTTTTCCTTGAAATTTAAATATGTAGGAATATAAACATTGAAATGATGCAAAAGCAAAAATAATGCCTAGACCCAAATGGACTCGACACAAATTCTTCTAAAACAAAAAAAAATATTACGTCACACGGCCGGATTGCTGGAGAAAAGGAAATTAAATATTTTTTTATTGGTTGCTAAGGACCCTATAGTCACACAGACCTGTGACGTTTGTCCTCCTATCTATAATCTAAGCTGCAAGAATATGTTAACATTTAAGGCTCATATGAAATGCATGCCTACAGACAGGCACATGTAGGTTCGCGCCTACACATTCTGCATGTGTGCATACAAATAAAGAAAACCTCACATGGACATAAACCTTGCAACTCCTGCCGCCGTTCCCTGAACCGGGGTGGCATTGGTAGAAGTCTATTATTGTATTCTACATTAAAATATGTTGATGTGTGCCTTTAAAAAAATGTAAATATATACCTACGCAAAATAATTTAAGTTTTTTTTTTATTTAGTTTAAATATATATTTTAAGAAATATAGTTACTTGCCACTTATGATAAAAAGTGCCTTTTGTTAGAAAAATATATAAATAAATGGTCATAAAAGCAAAGTGATATTCTTGTATTTTAATCTATAGTAAAATTAAAAAAATATAAATAAACATTAAGTTTTTCACTTATTTTATTAAAAAAATAATGTTGATTTATTTTTATGAAAATATTTAAAAATGTACTAATCGATAGCAATAAAAAATAAATAGAAATAAGAAAGCATTTATCTTATAAATGGTGATATTGGATGAATAAGATTGTATTTTAATTAAATAAATATATTTGAATAAATTCCATAAATATATTTTTCAAATAAGTCCATAAAATAGGAAATAAGTAATAAATAAAAAATATTTTTAATAGATTGACAATTTAGTATTGATAGCACAATCAATGTTTAAGAGTGCTTTATACCCTAAAGCTGCCGTTTTTGTTTCTTACACTTTATGGTCTTAGTAGTAAAATAGTGACAGTAATGAAAAAATCAAGTGTGTTAATTTTTTTACTATCTAAATTATAAAGGTTAAAAAAATTAAAAACCTAAAAAATTATCACCAAAAAAACTACATTTAAAAAAAACATTTTTGTTTCACATTATTTGAGTTATATATATATTTTTTAACCTTTACAATTTAGATAAAAAAATGAAATAAAACAAACCTGATTTTTTTCATTACTGCCACTCTTTTAGTAAGACCATAAAGTATAAAAAACAAAAACGACAGGTTCAGAGTATAAAATGCTCGTTTATTTATTTTATCACAGTTCATATTTACTTTTGCACAGTATAGTTCGATGGTTGAATGATTTCTGAAGCTACATGGAATTTCAGTCCTTAATTTATACTGAAAATAAAGATCATTTTCGAAACATGGAGAATCGCTATTGTATGATTTAAATATTAAATGACTTTGAATACATTTTGTCTGTGAACACTGTGTCGTTAGACATTCTGTCTGTGGACAATTTGTCGTTAGACATTCTGTCTGTGGACAATTTGTCGTTAGACATTCTGTCTGTGGACATTTTGTCGTTAGGCATTCTGTCTGTGGACATTTTGTCGTTGGATATTCTGTCTGTGGACATTTTGTCGTTGGACATTCTGTCTGTGGACATTTTGTCGTTAGACATTCTCTCTGTGGACATTTTGTCGATAGACATTCTCTCTGTGGACATTTTGTTGTTAGACATTCTGTCTGTGGACGTTTTGTCGTTAGACATTCTCTCTGTGGACATTTTGTCATTAGACATTCTGTCTATGGACATTTTGTCGTAAGACATTCTGTCTGTGGAATTTTGTCGTTAGACATTCTGTCTGTGGACATTTTGTCGTTAGACATTCTCTCTGTGGACATTTTGTCGTTAGACATTCTCTCTGTGGACATTTTGTCGTTAGACATTCTCTCTGTGGACATTTTGTCGTTAGACATTCTCTCTGTGGACATTTTGTCGTTAGACATTCTCTCTGTGGACATTTTGTTGTTAGACATTCTGTCTGTGGACGTTTTGTCGTTAGACATTCTCTCTGTGGACATTTTGTCATTAGACATTCTGTCTATGGACATTTTGTCGTTAGACATTCTGTCTGTGGACATTTTGTCGTTAGACATTCTGTCTGTGGACATTTTGTCGTGGAACCGGCCTCAAATCTGCGCTTAGTATTGTCTTGTGCTATGAAATTATTGTAGCATAGCATTTTTTATGAATATGAGTGTCCTATTTACTTGTTCCTAAGGGTGTAAATATAACAAATTGTTTATTTAAGGACTTAATAGCTATTTGTTTTAATACCATTATTTCTTAATTTTTAATACTATTTTTTTTAAGTATTTTAGATTCAATTGAATGGAGTGAACAGAGAAAATCAAACAGTGCTATTGAGTATTGACAATACATTTAATTCATAGCTGAACATCAGTTTTTTGTTTGGAAAATTCAGTGTAGGCTGCGGATGAGCTTCGATTTTGCTGTTTGAGATTAACACTGATAGAATTTTAATGAACCATTTATGAAATATAACCCGATGACATCTGTTGGCACAGGGTGAAAGTTATCGCCAAGAGTGCCTGACGGGATTTAAACCGTCGCTGTATTATTTCAAACATACGCCAGTCAAATTACCACAGCCAGTCAATTGAGTGGAATAAATTAAATATACTATTTAATATTAATGTGACTAATTAAAGAAAATAAATGAAAAAAGGTATATTATACAATTTAATATTGAATAATTCTTATATTTTTTAAGTTATCCTCATATATTTTTATAAATACACACATAATATAAAATGCCATTAAAACTTTAATTAGGTTAAAAATAAATATATTTAAGAATTTAAATTTTGAAATGATTGTTTTATTATGTTAAAAAAAATGTATTTTAATTTACAATTTTAATAAACAAATTTCTTTAATTGTGTTTTTTTTTTTAATAAAGAAAAAATATCTTGATTTGAAATGGTAAATCATTCCATAAGGGGGCAGTTTGGCAAAGGAATGAGTCCTGAAAACACGACATTCAAAGTTCTCATAGTTTAGATGGCGACTGCAAAGTGTTGAATGTGAGCCGTTCTACGAGTTGCCCTTGTTGTGACGAGAAGAGGGGGTATAAGTGAGGATATTTCATCAGAACAGACGACATTGTAGTACCTATAGAAGAGACTGATCATTCCAACATTCTTTCTAGCTTGAGGTAATGTACATAGGTTGGCTGTGGGAGTAGTGTCGTTGATTAGCTTCACTACCCTTCTTTGCATAGAATCAAGGTCATCAATTAGTCTCTTTGATATAACTGGTACTCATTTCTTGTGAAAACTGATTAAACCTTACCAATATTTTATTTTTGGGTTTGAAATTATCAACCAAAATGCGTAATCATTTCTGACACCTTCGGTGTGGATCGAACCCTAGCTCTCAGCATGACATGAAAGCTCTCTACCATCTGACCTATTGACCAGACTTTTTATGAGCTTTATTGCCAATTCTCAAGCAAGGCCCAATTGCTGTAAACCTGGATGGACCTTTGTGGCCGGTCTTTGGTAAAGGCAATGAATTTTTTAACCCAGTGAAGACCGTTTTTGAAAATATAAATATTTTGTTGTCTCCGCCGGGAATTGAACCCACAACCTATCAATAACGAGTCCAAAGAGTTACCATTAGACTATAAGTGTTTACTTGACCCCTTAAATTACTACATAATATCACCTGCACCTTAAAGGTAAAACTGAATTAGTGCTGATTCACTGATTTGAGAAATTGTGGATAAAAAAAATCATTGCGAGTAACTTCTCATAGTAAGTGAACTAATTATAAGGAAGTGCTCATGACAAACTTCTAAACTGCAAAATTTATACACTTTTTAAATGTTTTCTTTCATGGAAAATAGGAGAAAAGGTGCATTTATTTGAGAAACCCATGTTAGCTTAATATGCCACTTATTCATACCCCTATATCTCGCTAAGCTAAATTATGTTGACAAGGCTTCAAAACGACCACTACGCTCTGCCCTCACTGCTGGCAACAAGGTCATAGTGCCCAAAAGAGCAAACACATCAAATTTTGCAGACAGGAGCTTTGCGGTGGCCGGGCCGGTTGCCTGGAACATTTGCCCGTCGGTGTTCACGCGAAACAGCCTACCACCACCTTCAGAAAGGGACTGAAGACACGGCTTATTTCTAGAAGCCATGGCGCCCTTGAGATGGTCCTGGACCATTAAATGGCGTCACGGGAAATAAATCATCAATCAATCATCAATTCAGTTTTACCTTTAATGTATCGATATCCTTTCTTAAACACTTTTCATTCTCAACTTATCTCCCGTCTACTTCCAGGTTCTGTTCCCGCTGCTGTTCACCGGCACCATGCACTCCGTGGACGTGGAGGCGCATGTGGAGAACGGAGGACCTTCAGGACAGGCTGGCTGCGTGCGCTGGGGCATAGCCTGCTCGCTTAGGAGCTTCGTCAGCCCCGAGATGCTGGAGAGCATGAGGATAGGTACGCATACGACTTGTAACTCTCCAACAGGGTGGGACTGCTTGTTCCTGCGAGTTCATTCTGGATAAGACTTAATACATGTACCGAGATGCTTGAGAGCATGAGGATAGGTACGCATACGGCCTGTAACTCTCCAACAGGGTGGGACTACTTGTGTCTGCGACTGCATTCTGGATTGGGCTCAATACATGAAGACCAAATACATGTTCCGAGATGCTGGAGTGCATTAGAAGAGGTAGGCATACGGCCTGTAACTCTCCAATGGGGTGGGGCTGCTTTTGTCTACAAGTTCATTGTGGATAGGACTTAATACATTACCGAGATGCTGGAGAGCACAATAATAGATATGCATACAACCTGTAAGTCTCCAATAGGGTGGGACTACTTGTGTATGTGAGTACATTCTGTATAGTACTCAATAGATAAAAAGGACCAAATTGCCACCTTAAAGATAAAATTGAATAAGTGCTGATTCACTGATTTGAGAAATCGCGGATAAAACAATTCATTGGGTGTAACTTCTCATAGTAAGTGAACTAATTATAAGGAAGTGCTCATGACAAACTTCTAGACTACAGGATTTTCAAACATTTAAGAGTTTTTTCCCTCATACAAAATAGGGAAAAAGGTGAATTTATCTGAGAAACCCATGCTACCTTCATATGTCACTTATTCAGTTTAACCTTTAAGGTATCAATATCATCTATTTGCGATTCATCCCGTATACAACTCCTTAAATAATCTTTGTCTTTGTCTGTTTCAGCTGGTCTGCTGACACGTGACTACCGCAGGAGAGAAAGGAAGAAGCCGGGACAGCCCGGAGCCAGAGCCAAGCATACCTGGAAGAAACGATAGATCAAGAGAGATCTTTTACGCAGTATACCAAGGGACAAACACTCCACTAAAGGATAATACATAACTATTGTAAAATGATGCTGGAGAGATGCTTTCCGGAATCTGTTGCCATGGTCTGTGGGTGCTCGAGCTTCCGGATGTTCCACCCATGTCTACGATGAGCTCCTTCAGCGTGAACTCACAGTTTTACATGCAATGTAAACAGATTTCGCTACTCCACAACACATGTAATTTTAATCGTAAGATGTTCTCTTCGGTGAGCGCTGTTTATGTGTGAATCACAACTCAATAGCCCTCTACGAGCTCGGTTGTCGCTGTAGAAAGCGCCACATTCTCAAGCAAGACCCAGTTGCTGTAAAGCTGGATGGACCTTTGGTGACTTGTCTTTAAATTATTCAACCCGGCGAAGAGCATATTTGATAATACAAATGGTATTTGTTTTGTACTCCGCCGGGATTCAAACCCAAAACCTTCCATTTGCGAGTCTGAAGCGTTACCAGTAGACTGAGGACCGTTCGAATCCCCGGATCAAGTACCATGAGAAGAAATACCACGAAAAGCAGACAAGACAAGCAAACTTCTGGCATCGTTTGCACAAGTATCCTTGGAGTGGCTTTATTACTAAATGGCGCTATAAAGAAATCACCAACTCATCGTCATCTTCAAAATGTTACATTTTTAAATATAATTATTTTTTTCTACACATTTATTACATAAGTACAATATCTAAATCTAAGTTGTAAAGATATGTATCATTTGAGGTTCATATTAAATGCATTCCCACAAGCAGACACGCATAATTTTGTGCTCACACATACCGCATGTGCACCTACAATATAAAAACCCAATCTCAAATGACCATAAGCCCTGCAACTCTTGCCGACCTTCCCTGAAACAGGGGTGACATTGGCAAAGTGAACCATTTTTTACAGTATGGGTGGTCAGCCTCATACCAACCTATAAGTCAAGGATATATCAATATTAGTTTTACCTTTATGGAGTGCATGTACTTGCATTTCGCATTGATTTTTCATTTATTAAATCATAAGGAACGCATTTACACAAAGAAATGAGTCTAAGATAATATTAGAATTTAGGATATTGTAAGTAGATTTTGATTCCAATAAAGAATGATAAACGGAAGTTTTGTTATGTAATTCTTTCATTGATTTTCTTCATACTAGAATCTGTGAAACAGAAGTACCAAAAGTGTTAGTGAAAGTTTAAAACTTTATTTAAGAAGTACCATGTGTTGTACAACGAATTTTATTAAATAAACAGACAAAAAAAGAACCAAAGGACTATTCGGAACATATTGTAAAATCGGTAAAACTGAAAAAGTGACATATTAAGCTAACATGGGTTTCTCAGATAAATGCACCTTTTTCTCTATTTTCTACAAAAGAAAACACTAAAAAACGTGTGAAAATCCTGTAGTTTATAAGTTTGTCATGAGCACTTCCTTATAATTAGTTCACTTACTATGAGAAGTTACTCACAATTAAATATTTTATCCACGATTTCTCAAATCAGTGAATCAGCACTTGTTAGTTTTACCTTCTAGGAAGCGATTTTTATAGTTTAAAAACCCACAACTGAAAAGAAACAAGACATATTCATAGAAATCATTTTTATTTTCTTCTATATAATCGTAAACAACTGTACGTCTACATTTGATTCAACGGCCTCACGCCCAATATTTCCAACGACGTTTTAATAACAATCCTAGCCGCATGAAACAGCAGTAACCTCTGTCCCGCCAAATCAACATGCTGATCCTTAACCTGCAAAACTTTTACCGCTTTATTCACAAGAGTACTCAAACCAAATAAATAAACAACCAAAACACAAGCCTCCATTTCTGCGTGTGCTTTTTCAATGACATCATCAAATCTAGACAGTTCTCTAATTAGAGACGTAGCTTCAGGTTCTTGCAGGAGATCTGGATTGCAATGCTCCGGTATTTTGACTCCGCAATTCTGTTCTATGCTCCATAAACGGCAGTGAAGATATTGCAGTCGGATTCCGCTGTCTCCGTGAGCTTGCAAGGCTCGCTCCCAAGAGAATTCATAGTCTTTCTGGCGGCGTTGCTTCAAGTCGTTTATGATGACGGCTGTCATGCCAAGAATGTCGGTGGTCGCTTCGTCGGATGGAGAAACCTTGGTGGCTGAAATTGTAAGAGAAATACAGGTAAATATGAGAAGTCTAGTTTTGTTTCAATTAAAAATGAGAATAAATTATGTGAGTAACACTAGAGGTTAAGAATAAGAATGGTCGATTGAAAAATGGAACACATTACCACAGTGGTCTATAATCTATAATCTAAGCTGCAAGGATATGTAAGCATTTAAGGCTCATATGAAATGCATGCCTACAGACAGGCACATGTAGGTTCACGCCTACACATTCTGCATGTGTGCATACTATATCTATAATCTATAATCTAAGCTGCAAGGATATGTAAGCATTTAAGGCTCATATGAAATGCATGCCTACAGACAGGCACATGTAGGTTCGCACCTACACATTCTGCATGTGTGCATACTATATCTATAATCTATAATCTAAGTTGCAAGGATATATTCATTTAAAGCTCTCAGATGTATGCCCACAATCCAACAAGTGTAGTTCGCGCTTACAAATGCTGAATGTGTACTTACAAATAAAATCCAAACCTCAAATGAACATAAGCCCCACAACTTTTGCCGACCTTCCCTGAAACAGGGGTGACATTGGCAAAGTGAACCATTTATACAGCATGAGTGGACAGCCGCATACCGACCTATAAGTCAAGGAACATACACAACAAATTACATTTTTTAAATCTATAATCTCTATAAACTAAGTTGCAAAGATGTATTACATTTGAGATTCATGTTACTTACATTCCCATAAGCAGACACGTATATATTTGTGCATATTTTTTTATGAACTAGGTCAGATGTTTTTGATTTATTTTCACCTATTTGTTTACTTTTCGATTCCATTGCTTGGAGTAAATCAAAAGAACAAAAGACCAGCAAGAACAAAATTTCAATGTCTTACTTCCAGATTCCATTTGCTGACGCCGCATCTTCTCCTTCGCCTCATCCAGGATATCCTTCAAGAACACCGTCGTTCCCTTCCTGGTGCTCATGCCTCGGATCCTCCCAAACTTGACATGCCGACAAAACCCAGCGCAAGGAGAACCCATCTGTCCCAACACTCCGAACAATCCGAAAAAATGATCCATCTGTGCGTTATCCACAACGTATACCATCTCATCAAAAGAATACTTGTTAAACCTATCTACTACAGCAGCAAGATCTCGAGACAAATACAGCGAAGATCCGTCACTTTTTGCAATGGAAATATTTCTATCGTTTACTTTAACAATCTTTTTTCCGGATTCGTCCGTTGAAACGATACCTTTACTTTCAAGTCCGTTTAAAAGTTTATTTACAACATTTGAGCCGTACATCGATTCCCAATGATATTCATCGAAAACTATTCCGATCCGATTATAAATGCTCTTCAGCTCTTCCATTGTGTATTCTTTGTATAGATTCCATCTTTTTATACTTTCCGTATCGCCGTTTTCTAATTTATTAAATTCTTCTCTCGCTTTGGTATTCAGAGTCGCGTCTTTTTCCGCTAGTTTGTTTGCGGTAACATAAGCTTCGTACAGCAATTGTATGGGATTTGCTTTAATCTCTTTATCAGTGAATGCGCAAACGTCGACGCCAATTTTCAGCATTCCGAATTGAGTGCCCCAATCTCCCAAGTAATTTAATTTTATTACGTTATTTTTTAAATAAATATTTATATTAGAAATGAAATTCCCTACGATTGTGGATCTCAAATGTCCAACGTGAAACGGTTTTGCGATGTTTGGAGAACTGAATTCAACGATAATCTTTTTCGGGTTTTCATTTTTTAATTCTGGGTTTAGTATTGACTCTACAACACTTTTTGCATAGAAATTTTTATCAATATTAAAAATTAAACCTCTTGATTTTTCTGATTCAAACTTTTCAATATTATTTATGTGAGCAGATTTTTTTGATGAAAATTCCTGTTGTATGGATTCTAACAATTTTGAATTTTCATTTTGTAAAAGTATGGAGAATTCTTTAGATGTTTTGGTATGTGGTGTTATAAACGATGAAGCTGTGATCTTGTATTGTTCCTGTAAACTTCTTGAAATCTGAAAAAATGATTTATTTATTAATGGTAGGTATGAATTAATAGACAATCTATTTTTTTCTAACTTGGCTAGATATTTTACACAGATTAGCCATTTATGACAACATTGCTAGAGATGGAATAAACAAAATTGTATTCAATGCAAGGAGATACGAAAAAACATATTTTGTAATAAATGTGTAATATTATGCAAAAACAACAAAAAAAGGAAAAAATATAAAGTAATATCATATAAATAGCGAATAATGGCCAATTCAACATTTTCTTTGTTTTCTTGTAATTGATGCTTAATTCCTAAAAAAATGGAAGTTTCTTTAACAATACCAAATCCAACACACATGCTGTAACTGTAACTCTGTCGCCATTCCACTAGGGGTGGCCAGAGCCTCTGCAGAGTTGCCTCCATTTTTTCCTATCCTGACATACCTCTTTCAATTCCTTCATATCCATCACCTTTTTCATGCATTTTCTTCTTTTGCGCTCAATTTGTATATCCCATTCTTTCACAATCTCCACAATCTGATCACTCCATACTTTTCTCGGTCGTCCCTTCCCTCTTTTTCCTTTCACACTTCCTTTGTATACATACTTTGTCAGTCTATCATCATTCATTCTTTCCACATGCCCAAACCATCTCATCACATTCTTTTGTACTTTAACTTTCACATCCTCTTTCAAATTACATTCTTTTTTTACCCATTCATTCCTAACTCTGTCCCTCGCGAAGCACATGCGAAAAAGTAAAAGATTAGTTATCTAGTATAAACATTGACTTACAAATAAATAGACCGCGTGTCTCCTACAAAAGGAACATACAAATATGGACCCAACTCAACGAGAGTAAATTAACGAAAGTACAAGATTTATCACAAATAGGTATAAACTTGTAGTGCACAAAAATTTTTTTTTTGCATCTTCAGCCGTGCACTCTTGTGTTTAAAGCTTTATTGTTCATCTAATAGCTCGTTTTAACATTACGAGCGAGGTAAATTTACTTTTGTCTCGCTCTGCCCACAGGATGAAACCAATGGATGCTACGAAATATTATTTTTGTGATAGTGTAAAGCACCATACATAACATGATTTTTTCTTGTTATGGGTGTGAACAATAATATTAAATCACTTAAAAACCATACATGTATGTACAGACCTTTTACGAGAATAACGGTAAAACATGGCTCTTGCAAAAAATGGTTACCAGAGCCGATTCAGGGTAAGAATACATAATAAAACAAAAAATATTTTAATATTTAATTATGAAAAATCAAAATATAAGTTGTTTATGGTTACAGGACGAGTCAAATTTATTAATGTACAACCAATTTCGAAAACATGATTTAATTTTAATACTAAAAAAACAAATTTCCGTGACTTATAGGGTATGAGGCTGACCACCCATACTGTAAAAAATGGTTCACTTTGCCAATGTCACCCCTGTTTCATTTAAGGCTAGGATTTTATTTATAAGCATTCAGCATTAATTGTAAGCGCGAACTAGGGCATGGAATACCGGAATAATTTTCATACCGGTATTGATACCGATATTGAAATTTCCAATACCGGTATACCGAAATTTCGGTATTTTTTCGGTATTTTATTAAATACTGCTAATTACTGGTTAAATGATGCCAAAAACGATAAGTAAGTCATTAAAGCAGTTTTCTAAGCTATTTGTCAAAAACACTCGAACTATTGATCAACTCAGTAAAAATCATTTATTGAGTTATTATAGTTAAGGTAATATTAAATAAAATACGTTATTGGATCCAAGAATTATTTAAGTTGTTTTAAAGGCACAAACATCACAATCACATTGGTATTAAAATCAGTCTTACTCTCTAATTATATGAAATCGTGCAACGAGAATTTCTTATATAGCGTACATAAGTTAAAACAAAATCAAATTGTTTTATTTTCTTAAATAAACCAAAATATAGGCGCAGGCGCAATTAACTTAAGTTTATTTTTCAGTCAGATCGCGTTTGTTGGAAAATCGTGCGAAGAAAACATAACGCGTCCAAACTTGCGTCGTTGAGAGATGATCTTATTTTGTTACATAATGTAACTTACAGCTGAAAATGCCCTTTCTGACTCAACGCTCGTTGGTGGAATGCTTAAGAGGTACTTGTAAGCTATGTCCAAAAATCTGCCTCTAGTACCTCCATTTTCATACAATGTCATTTCAATACGAATCAATGTTTGAATATTATCTTCTTCTTCCTCTCCGATCTGGCCAACCTGGGATCTGTTTTGATTTGTGGTCATAGATTGAGGGAGGGGTGGAGCGTAGACCATAGTGCCCGGATGCCCAAAAAGAACCGTGCGAGAGGTTTAATACTAATCCAATGTATGAGAGAGAGAGAAAGATGTATGATATAGCGCTTACGTACTTACGTATCGTCTTGTGTTGTGTTCGAGCGTGCGCGCGTGCCGGTAGCAGTTAATTGTAGAAGTAAAACATTAGACGAACAACTGAAAGCGATATCATTAAATACCAACTAGATACTATTAAGCATGCAGAATTTTGCGTAGTTGATATTGTGATGATTTTTTCTAATAATCGTGATTCGTCTCATATGAAAACTCATCTGAAGTATGAACAACACTGTGAACCATATAAATCGAGCGTTCTGCATAGTTTTTAAACACCTTTGCAATAATAATTGATATTTTTTTACGAAAAACCGAAATACCGGTATTTTATCCTCAAATACCGGTTTCAAAATACCGAAAATAACAGTCGGTATACCGGTATTTCGGTATACCGATATCCATGCCCTAGCGTGAACTGCACTTTTTGGTTTGTGGGTATGCATTTGATATGAGTTTTTAATGTAAATATATATTTGCAACTTAGATTGTAGAATATAGAAAGGTTACAAAGTGAATGCCTCATCAATTAAAGATTTTATTATTTTAATTTTAAAAATAATACGACTCGTTTAAAATTGTAACCACATTAATTTAGATGAAATAATCGAGGAATCCACTTGCAAACTACTCTTAGTTTAAAAAAAAGATTTTTTTGCAATGGCTGTCGTTGCATTGGATTTAAAAAAATGTTATTCTGTATTTTATTGTACTATTTCAAAACTCGCTAAGTTTCGTATAATTTGAGTTGTTATAATTTGAACTGTCAAATATCATAGCGACTTTTGCAAGAGTATACCGTATTAAGCCTCATTTTTTTTGTACATATATTCCATTTATTAGTCGAAGAATTCCTAAAATTATCATTTTTGTGCCACTTTGTTTTTTAGTAGTCAGTGGAAAATATTTTTCAAGAGGCTCGATTATTTCGAGTACAGCCCTGGGCGCTGTTGTCCCTTTCTTTCACACGGTAGAACACTATCTTTAAAGTAGACGCACTCTTCTAGCACGCGCCTGTCAATAATTCGTACAAAATATAAATAAAACTCTAATTAGCGTATTAAAAACATAAATTTACATGTGAAATGTGATTTCATCCATTTATTTTACTTTTTCGGACCTATTTTTGCGCCCTTTCACACAGAAAACCACTTTTAACGAGATGTTCACGATCCGAGCGCTGGAGAAATAATGAGACCAATCGAGGTTCAGCGCTTCAGTCCAAAAAAAAGGGGACATTATTTTGGCCTGGACTTCATCTCTATACCTTTATAACTCTATGAGTATAAAGTAAAGTAAAAATACGTAAAAATTCAATAAAAATACAGGTACTAAGTAACTAGTATAGAAATAATAAGAGTGACAAGGGATTGTGCACAACACTAGCAGCTGTCAAATATGAAACGTCACTATTTTATGGTTATGACTTGACGTATTTGACCTTGCAGCGGCATTCACACAAAGCTAATTATTGCTTAAAACAACACATTACCTGCGACAAAATATGATGCTTTATTCTAGCCGCCATCACAAGTAATACAACAATCAAAAACGTAACAAAGATTCCGATTTTTATGAAATCACAAACGATGACATATCGAAGACACGCCTACCGAGGTGTAGTCAAATGAAACACCAATTTACAGAAAATGTTTTATGTCATATAAGATATACTGAAACTTATTGATAAACTAAGAAAATATTTTTAAAAGTTGTTTCATGTATATTTAAAGTTGAAATATTACTATTTATTTAAATTCGATACTGAAATGGTGTTTAGCTTGACCGTATGCGCAGATCACACTTGCGCACGTTCGCCATTTTAATTTCAGTCCGCCGCCAGTCGCCCAGCTGTGCTGTTATCGCCGAATTTTTTTCTCGCGAGTCTCCAAAGAAAAGTGTCGTGTGCGGAGTTTTCGGGGGTTCTTGCGCCCCTCTTAGTGTTAATTAGTGTTAAGTGCTGTTAAATAATGAGTGTCAAAATGGCGGGACAGACTATCAACGACAGATTCCTGGCCGCAAGGCACAGCATCGCCGGCCAAGGACTGGCCAAGTCTGTATGCAAAGCCACAACCGAAGAAATGATAGGACCCAAAAAGAAACATTTAGATTGTGAGTACAATTTCTTATAATCTATCAAATCTTTCCTTTTAATCATTCGTATTGTATTGATCTTTTATAATTATTGATAAAATACAGATTCCCTTGACGCTGCCTGCAAGAGTGTTGTTAGTCTCTAGTTTGTAATGGTAATAATAATACCTATTTGTTCACCTGTACGCTCCTCCAGGTGATATGTGTAATTTAACGTTCATTTTGAAAGGAAGCTACATTTGTAACTGTTTTTTATTTTACAAATTATCAATATTCCAATCAATAAAACCATTAAAATTAATTTAATACATAACGAAGCTTTTGAGTTTGATTGATAAAAAAAAACATGTAAAATTCTAACTCGAATCCAAAAAGATTAGGTATTAAAAGAGTCACACGCGTTTAATCTAAGTTGCATAGATGTATTGTTAACACCTGAGGTTCACTCTCACTTCACATTGATATGTGGGAATGTGTATATTATCGCTTATACATGCTGCATGTGCATTTACAAACAAAAAAATAACCATGTATCGTCTGCATCACATTTACATTTTTTGCCACCTTTCCTTGGAACAGGAGTGACATTAGTAAAAGTGTATCATTACCTAACTTGAAATTTTTATAAGGATCGTTGGATGGATGAAAGGATGAATGAAGACTGACTGACAAAAAAGGTGTACAAAGGGAATGTAATAGGTAAGCGTGGAAGGGGAAGACCTAGGAAAGAATGGATTGATCAGATAAGTGAGATCGCGAATGAATGGAATTTACAGAGTGTAAACAAGAGAAGAGCGTGCATGAAAATAGTAATGAAACTAGATGAGATGAAAGAAGTATGCAAGGACAGAGTCAAGTGGAGACACTTGTGTGGAGGTACCGGCCACCCCTAGAGGAATGGCGGCAGGATACAAGACAAGACAAGTTGTAAATGAGGACTTAGAAAAAAATGTGTCGTAACCCGGCCGGGTTGCCAGGGAAAAGGCATACAAATAATTTGTTATTGGTTGCTAAGGATGGCAGTACCATGCTGGCGTTTGCTTGCCGAGAAAAATGTTCCGACCTCATTGTGATAAGAGTATAAATAAATCTACCAGATAAAAAGTATTTATTTTATGTAATTTAAAACATATTGCAAATCCATGTTTTATTAATTTAATTGTTATTTTTTTATAACAATATTACCGTTTTGATGAATGTAGTTAACAATAACATCTAGACTTGCCATATAAAAGTAGGTAATGGCTATTTTTTATTTGAATTATTTTTTTCAAGTACCTATTTACTTAATCATTATTTCTTATATTATCAATATAATATGTAGGTTATATTATTATTTTCAATTAAATTTTCATTTTATTTAAAGTTTTTTAATTATTTAATTTTCCGCAAATTTGCGTTCCTTGACTAATAGGTCTGTATGAGGCTGACCCCCAATGCTATAAAAACTTGGTTAACTTTTGACAATGCCACCCCAGTGTTAAAAAAATACTTAAATATTTTCGTTTCTTTTAAAAAATAAATAAATGATTTTTCACAATGCTAATAAGTACTATAATCTAAGTTAAAAAAATATATAAGGGTATCGCCGTTTAAATTTGTACCATAACTGTCGACCGGCAAGATTCAAGAAAACGTAAACATCGCGAATTCAATTAAGGTCTATTCAAAATGACATTCAAAATGGTGCTCTAATTTTTACTGAACAGTGTTTACGAACTGCTATAAAATCTTGTATTCGTCGTCGAAAAAAGAAATGAGATATAGAAATGTAACAAAACCTAATTTTTCGAACCTGTCCGTCTGTACATCCGTTCGTTCGTATGTATGCATGTATGTATTTTACCGGTATGGGTGGTCAGCTTCATACCAACCTATAAGTCAAGGAAACTTATTGAAATACAATAAACGAGCGATTTTAGGTAGTTTTAAATGTGCGTATTCATTTTATTACAAAGTACATCGTCCAAATATGCCCGCGAGATGGCGTTTCTAAGCAGCTGTGCCGTAGGCCCGTGACGCACTAGGCAGCCTGGCTGCCTAGTGCGTCACGGCCCAATCTAGGTCACGGCACAGCTGCTAGATTCAAAATCTCATTTAATAACTACCTAAAATCGATCGTTTATTGTATTTCAATAAGTTTCCTTGACTTATAGGTTAGTATGAAGCTGACCACCCATACTGTAAAAAATGGTTCACTTTACCAATGTTACCATTGTGTCAGGTAAGGTCGGCAAGAGTTGCAGGGTTTATGTTCATTTGAGATTTGGTTTTATATTGTAGGTTCACATGCAGCATGTTTAAGTACGAACTTAAAGTCTTAAATGCAATATATTTTTGTAACTTAGATTATAGATTATCATAGATTTAGATAGATAGGCAATGGTTTTTATGCGTACATTTTTCACAATATCCAGCACCGATATAAAAATTAGGTACCTCTGTGGTCCAAATTTCATTTAATCCGTTTAGCCCACAGATCACGGAATAAACCTTTTTGCTATTTTGAATAACAAACATCAAACGGTGCATTTAAAATATTAATAGCATGTAGTAAGGTTGATTAGATAGTTTTATGTTTCAATTAGGTACGTAAATGTTATTTGTTAGTCAACCATAAATTAACGGTAAGTAGGTGTATTTTTTTAAACCTAGTACGTGAATACACCTTAATATGGTAACATACGTTAAAGATTGTAAATAAAAAACCGCCCGACATTACCTTAAACTTGTGCCATTTGAAAAATAATGCTGTCAGCAATGATACAAACATACAATCATTAGAAGGATTAATGGATCTAAGTAAAAAATAAACAAATGATAACTTATTCGAATACATACCTTAATAATGCCAAGCTAACTTCCACTCAAAACACTCACGACAAATTCCCGAGTCTGATGTAAACGTTCTCAGAAGAAAATGAAGGTATCGAATGAGTTTTTTTGTGTTGTCCACACTGAACCAAAGAGTTACCATACGTGAACAAATACTTAAGATTGCAAGATTTTTGTCAGTTCCAATGGAATTGGTAACATACTACAAGAAAAATTTCGGAGCCAAAAATGGAGACAAACCTTAGCAATCAAAATTTCGTGTTTAAATAAGTAAATATTATTGTGGCTAGTACAGAAAATGAAAGATACGTTACTAAGGTATATGCAAAAATACTCAACTTTAAAAACGTTTGACTATTTTGATCGTATCATGCCATCAAAGGGTCAAAAACGGGTTGCGGACATGTAAAATTTGTATGGGAATGGAAAAAAGGCGTTTTTGTTTTATTTTTTAATTACATCGCCACTTAACGCTTTTTGCAGTTTTTTTTTTGTATTTCGATACGCTTTTTATTTACTTTACTCTGATAATTTTAGAATTCAGTAGAGATCACCAGTTTTTATGAAAAAGCTGAAAATCATTAGGGGACACACGCACAAGACAAAAGGTACAAATTTCGACGGCGATACCCATAAGCATTTAAAATTCATATTAAATGCATGCCAACAAACAGACACGTATAAGCTCGTGCTGCGTGTGTACTTACAAATTAAAATCCAAACTTCAAATAAACATGAACCCTGCAACTTTTGCTAACCTCCCCTGAAACATGGGTGACATTGGCAAAGTGAATCATTTTTACAGAAGTACACAAACCATAAAAAAAGTGGATATGAAGAAGGTATGCGTAACTACTAAATACTCGACCGTTGCGAGATAAGTGTAAACACATAAAAATGTATGTAACAGAGAGCAGCGCCCCTAGCGAGTGTTTTAGTTTAGTATAATTATGCAACGTTTTCATACTCGGGTGTGCATATTACGTTGCAGATCGATAAAAATACTCTCTACACTTGATAAGTGTCCAAAAATGTTGACAGCAGAAAAAACTGTCAAATCTGCTTGTGGTTACCCATAATATTCGTCATCACCATTGGCACGACAACCCAGGGTGGGTCCTGGCCTCCCTCATCAACCGCTGTCAGCGCTGTCTGTTCAACGTCTTCTTCCTCCAGTCCCACATTCCCACTGCACGGCAATCCGCCACCACTCCATCCAGCCATCTTGAACGTGGTCTTCCCACTGTCCTGCGTCCTTCTGGGTTCGTCATCACAATCGTTTCCTCCAGGCTCCGATGGTCCATTCGCTGAACGTGTCCCAGCCAATGTTGTATATTGACCTTTGTTCAGTGTACCACATCAGCGTCCTGGTACAGCGCATTCGATTCGGAGTTACGAGTATATCTTCTTCGCCATATGTTTCTGTCCTTTATTGGACCATAGATACGTCTTGGTATTTTCCTTTCGAAGACGTTGAGAGAGCATTGGTCACGCTTGGTCAGTGTCCAGGTTTCGGAGGCATATGTGAGGACTGGTTTTATTAATATTTTATAATGTCTGGTCCGTAGTTGGAAGGTGGTGGGTTCGACTCCCGACGGAGCGTTCAAAAATATTTAATTTCTCAAATTTGCTCTTCGCCGGATCGAAAAATGAATCTACCTTTACCATAGGTCCATCCAGCCGTATAGCAACTGGGTCTTGCTTGAGAATTGACGCTTTCTGCAGCGATGACCAAGCTCGCAGAGGGTTCTTTAAGTGTGATTAGCACAATAACAGCGCTCACCAAATAAATCATCCTAATTTATATATTTTTTTTGCACTGCTAAAAATGGTTCACTTTTACCAATGGCTAAAAGTGTTACTTCTTTTCCCGAAGGTTGCGTTTGTGGCGCGTGGAACCTATTTATTATTACAGGTTAGTGGGCCACCTCTGCATGCGCACTACAAAGGAGCTCCTGCCTACCATTAAGCAGAGAAAGCTGATGTACTTCGGTCACATTATGAGAAATGAGAAGTACCGTCTCCTTCATCTTCTCATTCAGGGTAAGATTGAGGGGAGAAGATCTCAGGGACGCCGAAGGACATCGTGGCTGAAAAACCTGCGACAGCGGTTCGGCAGAAGCACCAAGTCCCGGTTTCGAGCCGCAGCATCTAAAGTCAAAATAGCCATGATGATCGCCGATCTTCAATAGAAGTGGCACAAAAAGAAGAAGAAGAAGGATCACATGGTAACGTGTTTGTTACTAGTGTTGTTGAAAGTATGAAAATATCTGATAAACTCCGAATTCAAAAATATTCCCACCTCATTATGTACGGGATGATTTCCACAAGTATCTATTACCGCGAGCATAGAAGTTACATACTTGAAGAAGCAAGTACCTATATATTAGAACATCACTAGTTCTAGAAATGGCTGTCACTTTCGTGAACAAAATGTTCTATAACACATTTAGGTACTCTCTTTTGTTAGCACGTTTAGAAAATACCCAGTTTAGCATTTATATGGATTTTTTTCCAATTAGGTAACAAATCTGTTGATAGTTGGAAGGTTACTGATAGACTGACTTTGGAATTTTGTATGATGAGTGGGGTAGCGTATTTCTAATTCTCAAAGGATTGATTTATTAGCCCATCCAGTTCTATATATCGATGGCCCTCGGCATGGAATGCAAGCGCTCTACCAACTGAGCTATCGACCTTACAAGCATTAAATGTAAATTTAGTAATCTTATCAAAGTATAATTGCTTTGCCTTTATCTTTACCTTTTAAAATGTATGCGGTAATGATTCATGCTTCAAAATTGCTGTTTTAAATATTATCTTTCGATGTGTTCCTACATATTTAAGGCACACAAGCATTCGCTTTCGCCTGAGGGTTAGATTTTTATAACAATGTAGGTACATATAAAAATAAATGTAAATAAATAATGTAATCTATTTTTAAATAAAAAAAATAAATAAAAATATTATGTATTCACATAAAATACTGAGCTATACGGGGTTCCATGTTAAAACAGCACAGTGACATAACAGCACACGACATAAGTTCACACGACAGAACATCTTATAATAAAACATAGCACACATAAAACATTCCTTGACTGATAGGTTGGTATGCGGCTGACCCCCCATACTGTAAAAAATGGTTCACTTTGCCAATGTCGCCCCTGCTTCAGGGAAGGTCGTCAAGAGTTGCAGGGCTTATGTTCATTTGAGGTTTGGATTATATTTGTAAGTACAAATTCAGCATTTGTAAGCGCGAACTACACGTGTTGGTTTGTGGGCATACATATGAAAGCTTTAAATGTAAGTATATATATCCTTGCAACTTAGATTATAGATACATAAAACATTCCTTGACTGATAGGTTGGTATGCGGCTGACCACCCATACTGTAAAAAATGATTCACTTTGCCAATGTCACCCCTGTTTCAGGGAAGGTCGGCAAGAGTTGCAGGGCTTATGTTCATTTGAGATTGGTTTTTTTTTATATTGTAGGTCCACATGCGGCATGTGTGAGCGCGAAATTATGCGTGTCTGCTTGTGGGAATGCATTTTATATGAATCTCAAATGATACATACATTTGTATGTACATACATACATACAAATGATACAGAAAATAGCAAAAACGGCAAAAGGAGCAGTAGAAAATGGTAGACGTGCGTATATTACAATTATCAATAAATATTTGTGTTTATTTTGTATATTTATTTTAAGAAATCACAGTTTAAGTTCACTTTTATATTTTAAATGTTGAATAAGACTGCTCCCGATGATGCCTTTTATGGGAAATACATTTGCGCAATAAATAAAATTAAAAATATAAAAGTTAACTAAAACTGTGTATTTTTTTTTTAAATAAATAGATGTTTGTGATATGTATTGTCATGTACCGTTAGTTGTATGTATTTTTTTCAGTTTAAGGCTTGTGGATGTGTAAAGACGTATTTTATTTGTGATCCATTAGTCACAGAATATTGTTTATACAGATGTTCAAACTATAAATATAAATTCAGAATAACTTGCGTCTAAAGTAAGGTGTAAAAATTAGAATGAAATGCAAGGACATAGTGAGATGGAGCGGATCCAGGAGAGATCCTGTCTCCAGCATGAGTCATGAAAGCCTCGCACACATCGTAGCTAATGAGATGCCAATAGGGCAACGCCCAGCTGGGAGACCTCCTGGAGGTGGAGAGATAGCTGGACGTCCTCATCTCAGGATACATGAGCTGAAATGATTTTCGTTCGTGAATCACATATATAAAGATTAAGGAAAATAAAAATAAGAGCATGCAGCGTGCGTGAGCGCGAGCTAACGCACGTTTGTTTGTGAGCATGCATTCAATATGAATCTATCTATCTATAATCTAAGTTGCAAGGATATATATTCATTCAAAGCTCTCAGATGTATGCCCACAAATTAACACGTGTAGTTCGCGCTTACAAATGCTGATTGTGTACTTACAAATAAAATCCAAACCTCAAATGATCATAAGCCCTGCAACTGTTGCCGACATTCCCTGAAACAGGGGTGACATTGGCAAAGTGAGCCATTTTTTACAGTATGGGTGGTCAGCCTCATACCAACCTATAAGTCAAGGAATACGAGTAATAAATAACATTTAAGTATAAAAACAACAAAACCTTTTCAAAAATTTCCTATGCAAAAAAATGTAGCAAACTAATAAACCAACCAACATTACAAATCAGCATTGCAGATAAGCCGCCACTTCTTCCTGTCCTTGCATACTTCTTTCATTTCATCCAGAGTCATAACCTTTTTCATACAAGCCCTACTTTTATTATGAATCTTGAATGCAAATTAAAATCTTGGCAGAATAGTTTGTAGATTATAGAAAACTCATAGATCAAAAATACAAGTATGAGTGAAATCTTTACATATTGTATCCAAATATAGATTTTTGTTTTGTTTTTTATGTTGCTATGGGCGTGCATATCAATGGAAAATAATACTATTTGTTTTTTCATGTAAGTACATAAATGAGATTCCGTTTTTTCCTCTGGTTTCACTACAAATCGGTTACAGACAACCCGGCAATGGACAAATCGGTCACACGACACTTCGTCCACACGACTTAACGGTCAACGTTATTTCGGTTAAGAGACAACTCGTCCCCAGCTACATCGGTCACACGACACTTCGTCCACACGACTTTTTGGTCAGCGATATTTCGGTCACTTACAATTTATGGCTTACAGACAAAACCATCGCAGAAAACTACAGTACCTAACTACAAAGGTTTCTTGGAGAGCAATTTTTATGTGAGAGCTTTCTGTGGACTTATACCATCTAACTATTCACAGCTTAAAGTGGTACACAAATCGCACTCAAAAATTGGGAAAATCGAGATTTTGTAATAAAACGCAAGAACAATGCGAGAAGAATAGGTAGAATGCGACAGCCGTTCAATTTGGACGAATATGACCGAGATAAAACATCGGCTGCCTTTTTCATCGCATAACAAGTTGCACTGGTTGTCTGAACTTTAAACGTGATTTCCCAACATTCTTATTTTTTTAGTTATTTCTCTTTATGATTAAGCGTGCGAAATATGTTTTTTAGCGGGTTATATTTAATTTAAACTGCGGTTTATTTATGATGAGTTAAAAGTTCGACGGTTGAATGATTTCTGTATCTACATAAAATTTTGATCCTTTATTTGTACTAAAAATAAAGACCATTCTCGAAACATAGAGAATCGCCGCATACCACCGTGTTAGACCTTTTAAACTGTAACCGAAAATTCGAGAGACCAAATTGGTTATGACCGATGTGTCTAGGGACGAGCTATCTTTGAGCAATTTGTTGTGATACGTGTTTCTCTACATGGCTATATTTACTCCCAAGTAGAAAGCACCTACGTATTGACTCAATCATAGCGTTTTATCAGATAAATGGAAAAGCGCCTCACGTTGATCTGTAATGTTGGCGGCTAGGGTTTATTAAAGTGAAATTTGTTTTATGTTTTAGTTTTTGATGTCTATAATAATCTATAATCTAAATTGCAAGGATATATTCATTCAAAGCTCTCAGATGTATGCCCACAAACAAACACGTGTAGTTCGCGCTTACAAATGCTGATTGTGTACTTACAAATAAAATCCAAACCTCAAATGAACATAAGCCCTGCAACTCTTGCCGACATTCCCTGAAACAGGGGTGACATTGGCAAAGTGAACCATTTTTTACAGTATGGGTGGTCAGCCTCATACCAACCTATAAGTCAAGGAATATGAATAATAAATTACATTTAAATATAAAAAAGAACAAAACCTTACAAAGAATCTATACAAAAAAAGTCAAAAATTTCCTATGCAAAAAATGTAGCAAATGAATACACCAACATTAGAAATCAACATTGCAGATTAGCCGCCACTTCTTCCTGTCCTTGCATACTTCTTTCATTTCATCCAGAGTCATAACCTTTTTCATACAAGTCCTCCTTTTATTATGACTCTGGATATCCCATTCATTCGCTATTTCAGAGATTTGATCCTTCCATACTTTTCTCGGTCTTCCTCTACCACGACATCCATCTATTCTAGCAACATATACTTTCTTCGTCAATCTTTCATCACTCATTCTCTCCAAATGCCCGAACCATCTTAACATACTTCTTTTAATCTTCACTTTCACACTTTCCCTTACACCACATTCTTCTCTTACAAAATCATTCCTCACCCTGTCACTTCGTTTTTTCCCAATCATACTTCTTAGATAGTCCATTTCTACTGTATGGACTTTACTAATTTCCCTTTCACTCACCGTCCAGGCTTCACTTCCATACATCAAGGTTGGCACTAGTATACCACCGTGCACCGCCAATCTAACATTTTTTGAGAGATTTTGGTTCCTGGCGATGCAAGCGGTCGCACCCAGTCATAGCGTCGCACTCAATCATAGCGTTTTATCAGATAAATGGAAAAGCGCCTCACGTTGATCTGTAATGTTGGCGGCTAGGGTTTATTAAAGTGAAATTGGTTTTATGTTTTAGTTTTTGATGTCAATATACATTATTATTTATTGATTTTAAAAATGTAATTTGTCATGTATGTTCCTTGACTTATAGGTTGGTATGCGGCTGACCACCCATGCTGTAAAAATGGTTCACTTTGCCAATGTCACCCCTGTTACAGAAAAGGACGGCGAGAGTTGCAGCGTGTATGTCCATTTGAGATTTGGTTTTTATGTTATAGGCTCGCATGAGGCATGTGCAAGCGCTAATTTGTACATGTCTGGTTGTGAGAATGCATGTAATGTGAATCTCCAATGTAACATATCTTTGCAACTTAGATTAGATAAGATTAGACGAGTGCTTAATTTTGCGTCTATATTTTTTTGGTGTTACAAGATGGCTAGGTTTAAACAAGTTTAGTATTCGGGTGCGGTTCAATGATCCGTCTTCTATTTGGATTCTCAAGGTCACACACCGTTCCAGTGCTAAAATTCTTTTTAATTTTTTTATTACCGAAATAGATTTCTGAAGTACCTAATGCTGTGTTTAAATTTTTACTTCAGTGGTTGTTTTAAATGCAAGGGGAAAATATTAAAAATAAATTTACGCGTAGCATTCTTGTGACCTTGACATTGGATCTGAATATACTCGTTAGGCAATCCATGGCTCATCTGCCGCCTAAAGCATATTATCCGTGCTAAAAGCCCGAAGATCAGTGAATCATTCATGGATTAATTAATGTTGATCAGTGCATCTAGTCTAATCTAATCTAATCTGCAAAGATATATATCATTTAAGATTTATATTAAATGCATTCCCACAAACAGATATGTATAATTTCGCGCTTACACATGCCGCATGTGGATCTACAATATAAAAACCCAATATACGCATCTCAATCTATAATCTAAGTTGAAAAGATTTATTGACAACTAAGGCTTATATTTAATGCGCGTCCACAGGCATACACGTGTTAGTTCGTGCTTACACATGCTGCATGTGTACTTGCAAAAAAACAAACCTCACGTGAACATAAACCTTGTGACTCCTGCCGCCTTTCCCCGTAACCTGGGTGGCGTTGGAAAAATTGAACAACGTTTTTACAGCATTTGGGTCAGCCTTTTAAACTAACCGATTAAATTAAGACCAGAAAAATATGTCAAGCAACAAAATATTGTAGTGTTATTAGGGTTCTAATGTTTTTTAAAATTTTAAATATTGGTCTTCTTGATTAAAACTGCCGGAGATTTATTTTAAAGTTGTTTATTTTATATTAATTAAATAAACAAAGTTTTAATTCACTTTTATAATTTTATTTCTGTCTAGCACTTTCGCCTACAAGGCGAATCTTCAGGACAATTTCTTAATAATATAATTTATTTTAGTTCACAATTTATTTTACAATTCACATGTGTGGTTGACTTTCGCTGACTTGGCCTGTAACGGCTACTAGTATTTGGAGACTGCCTCACTTGCAGGCGATTTGCGCCTTTTATAGCAATGGCAATCAAACATTCTAGACTTAATTTCGCCTGGAAACGTCTATGATATTCCAAAAGCTTTCAATACAATTATTCCTTATATAATATTTCCTTACTCTGGGTACTTAATAATAATTAATTCATCCTACTTCAAGAATCTATATGCACCTACCCTATTTATTTTGTTTTACATAACACTAAATAAAATTTAACACTGACACTGAATAGAATTCAAAGAAGACAGTGCATAGATATTTATAATAACATTTTCTGGCTAAAATATTTGAAGAAAATCATACACAATGACACTTGTAACATTTTTAATTAGAGAAAGTAACCGCGTTTTTATGAATCGGAGTGTACAATTTAATTTTTGCAAAAAAAAACATTTTCGCAATTGAAATTTGCCAGTCGTTGTTTTTTGTTGCTGTTGTCTTGCCGGCAATTCAAAAACATACTGAGGTAGGTATCTCCCATTGTCGTGAATCATGATGTTCTCACATGTAAAAGCAAAAGTTAATCTAATTAATGTACTTAATTATCAATGAATAGCTTTTATTTAATGAGAATAAATAACACCGGATGTAGATGAGAAGTGATCCGCTGCTCCCTGCTTTCAAGGACATCTTCCAGCACCCAAACAAGCGACTCAAGTCCAGAAACCCCATCTGGACAATTGATGATCGGAGTAGGGATGCTACATTGCAATGGAAGTCCATATGGGAGGAGAAAAGCTGTAAAAACCACGAGCTGATCACTCTGCCACTCCAGGAGGTCCCAGGGTTTAATCTTGCGAGAGGACTGTGGACGACCTTGAATAGGATCCGAACCGAGCAAGGCCGTTGCAACTTCTTGCTCCATAGATGTGGATTAGCTCCATCTCCAGGATGTGACTGTGGGGCGGAGAACCAGACTGTCCGGCACATAGTGGAGGAGTGCCCCATCAGAAGACACCCTCCTGGCCTGAAGGACCTCCACGAAGCCACGCCAGGAGCAGTGAAGTGGATGGAGGGCTTGGATCTTCGCCTCTGACGCGGCCTAACGGCCAAGTGATTTGCTATGCTTGCCGGCCATTGCAAAGTAAAAGTAAGTACACCGGATGTAAGTAGTGGAATGTATCGAGGGTGCTGAAAAAGAAAATGCTAATATCTGACCGGTCCGTAGTTTAGTGTTAACGCTTCGGACTCGTAAATGGAAGGTCGGAGTACAAAAGATATACCAAGCATATTTTCAAATATGCTCTTCGCTGGGTTGAAAAAAATCATATTGACGGTTAAAAGCCAGTACTAACTTCTATGATCCACCCTTTCACTAATCGGACGGTTTCACAGGAAGACATAATATCGTCCTTCTGTACAAGTGGAGCTATTGCGACATCTATGGATGCATCACCGAAGGTTAATAAAAGTACCTACAACCTTCGACCTCGAGCAACAACAATAATTCAACATTCGTGTTTCTTCTCTGTAGAAGACATACGCCTCCTGAAGACGTCTGATATGACTCTGACGAAACGTAGAAAATATCGTTCTTCTCTTTTCACGGTCAGTAACATCCGTTTTTTTCATTCCAAAAAATGTCCTAACGACCGTAATCATAATTTTATTTAGTTGTTGTCGCTTATGCCCTATTACCTTTTAACCGTCGATATGATACTGTCCGCATAGGTATAGTACAACGCTTTTGTTGTATACAGTTTCTGGCCGCAGACTGACCGTTGGCGAGGGGTTAACTGGTTCTATGACGTCACTGGACTGTGAGTTATCAAGTATTTAATAACTTGGAAAGGTATACTCTCAAATTGTGGCATGCAACACCCGTATAATAACGATTAGCCATACCCTTTTTAAAATATAATATAAGGATGATTTATTTGGTGAGCGCTGTTTTTGTATTGCACCTCAAGAGCCCTCTGCGAGCTTGGTCGTCGCTGTAGAAAGTGTATGAATTTTTCAACCCAGCGAAGAGCACATTTGGAAATAGAAATATAGTATATTTTGTGCTCCGCCGGGATACGAATCCACAACCTTCCATTTACGAGTCAGAAGTGTTAACCACTAGACTACGGACCGGTCATAATAATTTTTAAAAGATAAATAATAGGAACGTCTTTCTCTTTCAAGATGAACGATTACAAAGCGAATGCCGTCTACAATCAACACAATTATAATAAGTCTATTTAATAAAAGTTAATAGAAGTTCGTTGGTAACTGCATCACTCAAGAACGGCTGAAGCTATTTCGCTTGTTTTCATCTTGAAATGATGTAATATAGGCTCTTGAAGTGTGATCCACAATATACCCTCTTTGAGCTAGTTTGTCGTGATATAAATCGCTAGTCCTCAAGCAAGCAAGACTGCATGCACCTTTAGTGAAAGCATATGATTTTTTTAACCCAGCGAAACTTTCCAAGCTATCCTTTGAAATTACTTCTGTGCACCTTTATTGATAGTCGTTATTCACCCATCGTTTCTATAGCTACCCGACCTCATTGTACTCGTGATGTCATTGGGTTGTGGTGATCGCCAATCTTCACGAGAAGAAATAAAATAAAAATACACGATAGCTCTCTTACATTGTTTTATTGAAGTTTCAGTACTTACGCACTTACGATTATGTGGTTGGGGGCATTACGAATATTGGCAAGGTCATCCGGATTGCCTTTTTCCGCCACCGCTCGGGTGTCGTCGCTGTGGTCGGTCGATTCCGCTCATGCGCACCACTGCCACCCTGCCTACCATCCGAGTCACATGACCTACCCCATACCACATACACTGCATCATCATCAGTCATTCAGAAAACTTACCCTAAGAGCCCGTTCCCACTTGTCGGGTGTGGGATCCGTATATTCATCGGAGGTTCCAGTGGCAGAAGATTATACGTATGGAGCTATTCACACTTGTCGGAACTCGCTTTTGTGCGAAATGCTATGCCACTGGAACCTCCAATTAATATACAGATCCGACACCCGTCAAGTGGGAACGGGCTCTAATCGGAGGTTCCAGTGGCAGAACATTATGTATGAAGCTATTCACTGTAACCGTAACTCTGTCGCCATTCCGCTAGGGGTGGCCAGAGCCTCTGCAGAGCTGCCTCCATTTTTTCCTATCCTTACATCCGTCCGGTCCGAGTCCGGTCGATAGCTCAGTTGGTAGAGTGCTTGCATTCTACCCCGTGAGCTCGGGTTCGAATCCCACCGAGGAGGGTGTCAGAAATGATTTCCAATTTCGGTGTGTATTTCAAACCCCATAATATAAATACCGGCGAGGTTTACTCAGCCTTTACAAGAAATGAGTACCAGCCCCCTCGGGAGCTGGGAAATTCCCACTTCAACTGAAGTGGTTGGCGTAAGGCCGGCCCCCTTACCTGTAAAAATAAATAGGTTCAACTCGCCACATGCGACCCCTTCGGGGATAACGCGGCAAGAAGTTACACTATATGTGTAGCTTAGTTGCGTTTTTTTTTTTTTTTTAGTTGCGTTACATACCTCTTTCAATTCATTCATATCCATCACCTTTTTCATGCATTTTCTTCTTTTACGCTCACTTTGTATATCCCATTCTTTCACAATCTCCTCAATCTGATCACTTCGTACTTTTCTCGGTCGTCCCTTCCCTCTTTTTCCTTTCACACTTTCTTTGTATACATACTTTGTCAGTCTATCATCATTCATTCTTTCCACATGCCCAAATCATCTCATCACATTCTTTTGTACCTTAACTTTCACATCCTCTTTCAATTTACATTATTTGTTTACCCATTCATTCCTAACTCTATCCCTCGAGAGTTTTTCCTGTCATGCTTCTCAAATGCTTCATTTCCACCGTACATACTTTACTCATTTCGCTATCGTTTACTGTCCATGCTTCACTTCCATACATCAAAGTCGGTAACAATATGCCATTGTGTACCGCTTATCGGAAACACTTATCGAAAACCGATTTTGTCCGAAATGTTCTGCCTCTGGAACCTCCGATTAATATACAGACCTGACAAGTGGGAACGGGCTCTTAATACGCAACGGTGATGATTTCTTTATAGCGCCGTTTCGTGATGTAGTCACTCCAAATGATGCCAGAAATTTGCTTGTCTTCAGTGCATTCCGGAACTTTCGATGGTCACCTAGCTCTCTCGCACGATGTGGCAGTTGGTTTTAGGCCACAGGACCAGCAACTGCAAATGCACGCTCTCCAAACATTGTGTTAACTCTTCTTAGCGGTTCTTTAATCCGTGTTTTGGCTCCGGTTTCTCTGGTGAGAGGTTAGAACGGCACAATGGCAAATATATAACATTAAAGATTCGCATTATATGCATTTCACAAGTAAAGTAAGTTTTATGTTCATGTGAGGCTTGGTTTACTTTGTATGTACACATAAATCGTATAAATGCAAACGCCGTCAACTCCTTACGCGATGATTTTAAGAATAATAAACTTGTGTTTTGAACGCAATTTTTTCCCAGTTGGAGATGAGGGCGTTTGCACGAAATCATACTTTTTCAATTAAAATTACTAAGGATTAAGTGAGGTTTTCATCACATTGCACGGAGCAAATGATTTGTTACACTACGCAGAATCCAATTCAATCATTATCTCAAAAATCATAAAATTTGGAGATGACGGCGTTTGCAGTTATACGACTCACATGCAGAACGTGTAAGTGCGAACTTATATGTGCCTGTTTGTTTTCATCATTTAATATGAGCCTTAAATATCAATATATCTTTGCAACTTACATTCTTGATATTCAAGCTCATACCAATCTATTTCTTTTAGGAAAGGATATGAATTTTTGAATAGTGACTCCAAAATACCCGGAATTCTTTTACTTACAGATTCCAGTTTTTTTTGTACCTCAAAACAGGTTTAGAATGTTATGTTTTTCTACAAATTAACCTCCCCTGAGGCAAAAAAATACTATTATGAATTCCTGTTCAATGGGAAGGGCAACCTTTTCATCCCTAGTTAAAAAAAAACAGGGATAACTTGAAGCAACCTTTATCAAGATATTTTATATTATTGTCTTGAACTTTTTGTTGAAAATACAAACATGGTATTCACCCCTATCTTATTGAGGTTTCAAGAGTCTAGATTTTTAAATATTTACTTAATAAATGGTATTTTTTTTATTTAGAAAATTTGCTATTTTTGGATGCGCAAAAAAGGGAATGAGTCGTATAGAAATTAAAAGCTACTAAGATACACATTTAGTATAACTTCTTGCCGCGTTATTGCCAAAGGGCTCGCATGTGGCGATTCGGGTCCCATTTATTTTTACAGGTACGCCAGCCGCTTCAGTGAATTAAAGTGGGTGTTTCCCAGCTCTCGATGGGGCTGGTACTCATTTCTTGTCAAGGCTTAGTGAACCTATCCGGAAATCATTGCTGGCGTCTGTGGGATTCGAACCCTCTCGGCATGGAAAGCAAGCAACATTCATAAAAATTATAAGGTTCCATATGTGTTTTTCTATATTAATTAAGTATATATTAATTTAAGTTGCAATCTCATATTAGAAAAAAATCTTGGTTACTGCCTTTGATTCTATACGAATCAAGTAGAAAAAAAATGTACAGATATTTATTTTTAATTCAATAAATCGCTCCCCCAGTTCTTGTTTGCCGTGTAGACCAATTCTATCAAATATGACTTTTTAATGCAGTTGTCTTACGAATCAAATTCTACACAATCTGAGCTAATGAAAAACGTAAAACTCGATTATGTGAGAGTTCTTTTAAATATTTTTTAAATCAATTTCGTGTTTTCATCAGACACATTGGTCCAGTACACATGCAAACATTGCTCATGTGAAATTAGTTTAATAGTCTATACGGTAAACAAGAACTAAGGCAGCGAAATGTCTATATTTTTCTCTGGTTCATTACCATAGCAACAAATGTAAAAAAAAAACTGCAAAATTGATTTAAACGCCTTGTTTTTCTCGTGCGAAAACGGTCTTTATTGCTGTGATTTTCATGTGTTATCGGTGACCGTTTCCCCTTGCGGCCGCCTCCGCTATCTGCCTGCACTTCCCTTCTCTCTCTATCTGACGTTGAACTTCCGTTTTCTTGTGATAGGACGCTATCTACTCCGGTACTAGTAAGCTGGACAATCTCTCATATAAACTACTGTGTTTTGCTCTCGAAACAAATGTGAAATGTATCGTTTCGATTCACTGGGGTCCAATTGAATGAAATTTCGATTAAATTTATTTTTGGATTGACTTGCATTTGGTTCACAGTTAATCTTTTGTTAGCACTATGTACTAATGTCACTTCAAAGCATTGCGATCTGTGTTTATAGGTGAATAAGGGATACTCAGGGTTGAAAGTCTCATCCCCACGGTAATTCTTACCTACCGAATTTTGGCAATATTTGTATGAAGACTAATCGCTTTACACTTGCTGCCATCTTGGATTGACAGTTTTTCATACAAATGCATCATTAGTTTGTCAAAGCGTCGGCTCAACGGACGATTAAAATGCTTTAGAATGGCACACTATGGTTCACTTTGCCAATGTCACCCTTGTTTCAAGGAAGGTCGGCAAGAGTTGCAGGGGTTATGTTCATTTGAGATTGTTTTTTTTTTATATTGTAGGTCCATATGTGGCATGTGTTAGCGAGAAATTATACGTGTCTGCTTGTGGGAATGCGTTTAATATGAATCTTAAATGATGTATTTATATATTTGCAGCTTAGATTTAGATAGCACCGTAAGAATTGAATCCTGGGGGGTCAATGCTCTCGCTCATAATATTCATTGCCTCTTCATCTATATCAGCTTAACACCTCACTTATATATTCAGTTTTACTTTTAAGGTATCTAGATAGGCATATCAACTTTCGATGCATTTTGTCATCGGTGGTATTCAACACAGTCCACTTCTGACTTTCTGGGTCAACTCTGTGCTAAACAGTCATCGGAGATCAGCAACCGATAGATGGCCGACCAAGCGAAAGTGAGTCAAGGTCTCTCTGTGTGGAATGACTGGGTTAGGAGAATAAAGTACTATCGGTGATTTGCAATAAAATATCACCGAAATGTGAATAGTAGGTACGATCGATGCGGTGTGAATGAATTCAAGTCGTTTGTTGACCGGCCCGTAGTCTAGTGGTTAACACATCTGACTCGCAATTAATGGTTGTGGGTTCCAATCCCGGCGGAGTACAAAAAAAAATACCGTTTATATTTACAAATATGCTCTTCTTCTTCTTTTTGTGCCACTTCTATCGAAGATCGGCGATCGTCATGACTATTTTGACTTTAGATGCTGCGGCTCGAAACAGGGGCATGGTGCTTCTGCCGAACCACTGTCGCAGTATGCTGGATAAAAATTCAGATACCTTTATCAAAGACCGGTCACTAAAGGTTCATCCATCCTAACAGGAACTTGGTCTTGCTTGAGAATTGGCGCTTTCTACAGCGACGACCAAGCTCGTAGAGGGCTCTTGAGGTGTGATACACACAAAAACAGCGCTCACCAAATAAATCATCCTTATATTATTAAGTGCGAATTAAAACATTTTCAGAATGTATAATCTAAGTTGCAAAGAGATGTACCTATTCTCAATTAAAATTCATACTAAATGCATACCCACAAAGAGACACGTATAATATTTTGTATTGTTCGTGTATTAACAGTGAAAATTCAAATTAATTGGAAACACCCAGTTAGAATTTTTATAAAGTTCTATAAAGTTTAGTAGAAATCAAGACTCGTATAAGTTATACTGTAAAAAATAGTTCACTTTGCCGATGTCACCTTTGTTACAGGGAAGGTCGGCAAAAGTTGCCGTGTGTATGTTCATTTGAGGTTTTGATTTTATTTTCTAAGTACATTTGTACGCGCAATTTTACGCGTGTCTGTGTTTTAATATATCTTTGCAACTTAGATTATAGAATATTTTTAGATTAAAACAAACAAGAACGAGTAAACAAACTCTGTATCAAAATTAAATTATAAAAATTCCTGGAATTGTTTTTAGAAAAAAAAAACGTAATTCCTAGAATCTGTCGGATTGAATATAAATTGGAAATTTAACCCACGCTTTCTTCCTTATAGCCTAGAGAGAAAATCAATACGGGAGAGAAAACCTTCAAGAGACCGAGAGAGATTCTAGGATATACTAAACAAACTGTATTATAAGTACTATCTAATACTGCTTATTGATTTAGATATTCAGATATTGTGCTCCTTGACTGATAACTTGGTATGAGGCTGACCCTCAGTGCTGTAAAAAGGGGTGCATTTTTTCCAATGCCACACTGGTTAGCAGGAAATGGCTTAAGTATGTTCATGTGATGTTTTGTTTATAATTGTATTTATATTTGTTTATTATGTTCCTTAACTTATAGGTTGGTATGCGTCTGACCAACCATGCTGTATAAGATGGTTCACTTTGTCAATGACACCCCTGCTTCAGGGAAGGTCGGCAAGAGTTGCAGCGCTTATATGTTCATTTGAGATTTGAGTTTTATATATTGTAGGCCCACATGCGATATGTGTTAGCGCGAATTTTTGTACGTGTCTGCTTGTAAGAATGCATGTAATATGAATCCCCAAGGTACATATCTTTGCAACTTATATTAGATTGATCTATTGATATATGCAAAAGTATCGTGTTTGAAATTAAACTTACATGTTAAAATGATTATTCTTACGAAGACTAACTAACTGTATTCTTAATTTCGCAATTTAGAATGTACGCAAATATTTATCTGCCAATTCAAACACGGATGTACCTACCTATACTGAGTTGCAAAAAAAAACTGCTTAATTATTTGGCCAAATTTTTCTTGGAGTTAGGTACCGTATTTCCTATGTTATATATTATGTACCTGCTTATCTTTACTTTCATTAAAACTCCTCTGTGTAGTTTCACCAAAAATACATGGAAGTTAAAACGCTCACCATAGGCGCTTTTTTGTTCTCTATATATATTTTTGTTAAACGCTGCGGTTGATTTAAAACCGTTTTATTTTATGCTTCGGTCAGGTACTGGAGAGAATTTCTGTCTAAAAATACTCGCGCCGGTAACCATGCAATTAAGCCAAACAAAAACATTGTTATTTTTAGTCTAACAATCATTAAAATCTACAATCTAAGTTGCACAGATGCATGTTTTTTTTTTTTTAAGGAAACCTGTCATTCTTCATTCTTCTTCAAGAGAAGAAGAAGAATGACAGGTGAACTTGAAAGAAGAGTAATGAAGGGCAGGTGTGTACTGGGTGCCACAGCTTGTATCGCCAAAAATCAAAACATATCTAAAAATGCTCGATTGGCGGTACGCAGTGGCATACTTTTACCCAACCTTGATGTATGGAAGCGAGGCCTGGACGGTGAATGAAAGTGAAATTAGTAAAGTCCATACTGTTGAAATGGACTTTCTAAGAAGTATGATTGGGAAAAAACGGAGTGACAGGGTGAGGAATGATTTTGTAAGAAAAGAATGTGGTGCAAAAGAAAGTGTGAAAGTGAAGATTAAAAGAAGTTTGTTAAGATGGTTTGGGCATATGGAGAGAATGAATGAGGAAAGACTGACGAAGAAAGTATATGTTGGTAGAATAGATGGATGTCGTGGTAGAGGAAGACCGAGAAAGGTATGGATAGACCAAATATCCGAAATTGCGAATGAATGGAATATCCAGAGTCATAATAAAAGAAGAGCTTGTATGAAGAAGGTTATGACTCTGGAGGAAATGAAAGAAGTATGCAAGGATAGAAAGAAATGGCGGTTGATCTGTGACACACAAGATTGTTTTTATAGTTTTTTATGTCCATGTATATATTGTTATTTTTATTCTTTAATTTAAAAAATGTAATTTGTCATGTATGTTTCTTGACTTATAGGTTGTTATGCGGCTGACCACCCATAATATAAAATTGGTTCACTTTGCCAATGTCACCCCTGTTTCAGGGAAGGACGGCAAGAGTTGCAAGGCTTATGTTCATTTGAGATTGGGTTTTTATATTGTAGGTCCACATGCGGCATGTGTTAGCGCGAAATTATACATTTCTGCTTGTGGGAATGCATTTAGTATAAATCTTAAATGATATATATATCTTTGCAGCTTAGATTAGATTAGATTAGATCCTGTGCGGGGGGCTCCCCAATTCTTGAGAGTCTTGGGGATCTATGTCACCCTGGAAGGGTGCCGCAGAGGTGTTGCTTGAGTTCTTGGTTCTGTCCGTGAGGCGCTGCAAGGAAGTGGTGATTGATGTTGGTTTTGAATAAAACCGGATTAAATTGGGAAGGGAACCCAGATACTGGTAGACCATTCCATAAGCGGGCAGTTTGGCAAAGGAATGAGTCATCTAACATTTAAGATCCGTATTAACTGTTAATATATCAATACCTTTAATTTAAACTAATGGGTTTCTCAAATAAATGCACCTTTTTTTACTATTTCCCAATCAAGAAAACTCTAAAAATGTGTAAAAATCCTGTAGTTGAGAAGTTTTTCATAACCTGTAACTGTTACTCTGTCGCCATTCCGCTAGGGGTGGCCAGAGCCTCTGCAGAGTTGCCTCCATTTTGTCCTATCCTTACATACCTCTTTCAATTCATTCATATGCATCACCTTTTTCATGCATTTTCTTCTTTTACGCTCACTTTGTATATCCCATTCTTTGACAATCTCCTCAATCTGAACACTCCATACTTTTCTCGGTCGTCCCTTCCCTCTTTCATAACCAGTTCCTTATAATTAGTTTACTTACTATGAGAAGTTACTCCCAATAAAATGCTTTATTCACGATTTCTCAAATCAGTGAATCTGCACTTATTCAGTTTTACATGCAAGGTGGCGATTTGAAAATTAAATTATATTTTTTGTGCTCCTTCGGCAATCGAACCCACTACTTTTCCACTCACATTACTTTACGTGGGTAAATAATAAATAAGCCTCGCCTTCTCGGACAGGTAGAAAAAAAAATGTTTGGTATTGGTAAAAAGGTTTTTCGGGCAATTTACTGATTAAATGTTTTCCCCAAATGAAAAACAAACACACTACTCTGATCAAGCGAATCCTCTCCGGGAATTCCACGCCCTCTCTTTGCAGGGTACTTGTTTTTTCACTTTCAATATAAATTCACAGATGGGTTGGTAAATTTTTCGGATATAAAATGAACTGTTATAAGAAAACTAACATAATTCTCGACGTTTCTTTGGCGACGTAGCCATCGTCTTCAGGAGGGTTTTGGCTTCAAAAGCCAGTACCTTGAATGAATTGAAAGAGGTGTCCAAAGATAGGAAAAACTATAGGCAACTTTGCAGAGGCTCTGGCGACCGTTCGCGGGATAAACCGAATGTAAAACAAATTTCTGCCTATCTAATCTAATCTAATCTAAGCTGCAAAGATATATATCATTTAAGATTTATATTAAATGCATTCCCACAAGCAGACATGTATAATTTCGCGCTAACACATGCCGCATGTGAACCTACAATATAAAAACCCAATCTCAAATGAACATAAGCCCTGCAACTCTTGCCGTCCTTCCCTGAAACAGGGGTGACATTGGCAAAGTGTTTTTTTTTTTTTTTTTTACAGTATGGGTGGTCAGCCGCATACCAACCTATAAGTCAAGGAACAATTGGGTAAAAAAATAATAAACCTTTACCAAAGACCGGTCACTAAAGTCCATTCAGCCTTACAGCAACTGGTTCTTGCTTGAGAATTGGCGCTTTCCAAGCTCGCAGAGGGCTCTTGAGGTTTGATACACACAAAAACTGCGCTCACCAAATAAATCATCCTAATATTATTAATACATGTTTCTGGACAGGGTGTCTATTCACGATAGGGGATAGAGAAGATTCATTTCGATTTTACCAGAAAAAGCAATAAATGGTATTGTGAGGCACAATACCTTTATTCCTTTCTCTATCCCCTATCGTTCTCTATCTCCTATCGTGAATAGACACCCTGGCAAAATAGGTTGGTGAACTGCATTCCTCTACACCAATATATTAAAAAAAATGTATTTTAATTAAAAATGAACTTCATTGTGACGTTGCATCTTTTAGTAGCAGACAATATAAAGTGATGACCATGTTTTTTTTTGAGGTAATTCCCGAGACTTGAAAATACCGTGGTCGTGAGTCATATACAGTCACGCTGTGAACTCACTGTACTTCAATGAGTCATGGACCCCTCTGTGTGTGGAGAGAGTTACAAAAAAAAACGTGGGTCAAAAATATAAACTGAAGAAGTGGTGATTCTCTTAGGTTATAGTATTTACTTGGTCTATTAATACGGCACACTTTTTTGTGCAGGCCCTGAATTTCGCCATCCGTCGAACTCCTTGACAAAACTTAACCCTAAACGCTGATTGGCCGGCGTTCGGCAAGACACCGGCTGAGCCGGATTTACTGTAACAAAATTTATGTGTTTTATTGTAATAAAAAGGGAATAATTTGTCACAAGGGTTGTCGGCCTGTTGGCCCGAAGACCGATTCTGTCTGTAACAAGTTGTGAAAAAAAAAGAAAATAAATAAGTAGAAAAAAATCATTAAACCAAGTCTTCCTCATTTTTTTGATTTTGAAGAGAGGGTATCACTATATATATAATCTAACTATAATCCAAGTTGCAAGGATATATTCATTCAAAGCTCTCAGATGTATGCCCACAAACAAACACGTGTAGTTCGCGCTTACAAATGCTGATTGTGTACTTACAAATAAAATCCAAACCTCAAATGAACATAAGCCCTGCAACTCTTGCCAAAATTCCCTGAAACAGGGGTGACATTGGCAAAGTGAACCATTTTTTACAGTATGGGTGGTCAGCCTCACACCAACCTATAAGTCAAGGAGTATTCTAGGTATTACTTGTTATGAACTTTATTTGATTTAAAATATGATTAGACAAAGATTAGCTTGCGTATCTTTATTGGTAAAGGACGTTGTACGAGTACCTATCTTGGGAAGATAACGTAAAATAATTGTTTGCATTGTCATCTTGTAGATTAGCATGAGGCATACCACCCAAACTAGTTTCTGGCGTCTAATCTAATCTAATATTATCTAAGTTGCAAAGATATGTTACATTGCAGATTCACATTATATGCATTCTCACACGCAGACACGTACAAGTTCGCGCTTAAACATGCCGCATGTTGACCTACAACATGAACACCCAAATCTCAAATGCACATACACCCTGCAATTCTTTCCGTCCTTCCCTGAAACAGGGGTGGCATCTTATCTAATCTAAGCTGCAAAGATATATATCATTTAAGATTTATACTAAATGCATTCCCACAAGCAGATATGTATAATTTCGCGCTAACACATGCCGCATGTGGACCTACAATATAAAAACCCAATCTCAAATGAACATAAGCCTTGCAACTCTTGCCGTCCTTCCCTGAAACAGGGGTGACATTGGCAAAGTGAACCAATTTTTATATTATGGGTGGTCAGCCGCATAACAACCTATAAGTCAAGGAACATACATGACAAATTACATTTTTTTTAAATCAAAGAATAAAAATAACAATATATACATGGACATAAAAAACTAAATCATAAAACCAATTTCACTTTAACAAACCCTAGCCGCCAACATCACAGATCAACCGCCATTTCTTTCTATCCTTGCATACTTCTTTCATTTCCTCCAGAGTCATAAACTTCTTCATACAAGCTCTTCTTTTATTATGACTCTGGATATTCCATTCATTCGCAATTTCGGATATTTGGTCCATCCATACCTTTCTCGGTCTTCCTCTACCACGACATCCATCTATTCTACCAACATATACTTTCTTCGTCAGTCTTTCCTCATTCATTCTCTCCATATGCCCAAACCATCTTAACAAACTTCTTTTAATCTTCACTTTCACACTTTCTTTTGCACCACATTCTTTTCTTACAAAATCATTCCTCACCCTGTCACTCCGTTTTTTCCCAATCATACTTCTTAGAAAGTCCATTTCAACAGTATGGACTTTACTAATTTCACTTTCATTCACCGTCCAGGCCTCGCTTCCATACATCAAGGTGGGTAAAAGTATGCCACTGCGTTCTGCCAATCGAGCATTTTTAGATATGTTTTGATTTTTGGCGATACAAGCTGTGGCACCCAGTACACACCTGCCCTTCATTACTCTTCTTTCAAGTTCACCTGTCATTCTTCCATCTTTCTCAAACTTACTTCCCAAGTATACAAACTCATTTACCACATCAACATTCATTCCGTTTATTCTAAATTCATAGTTCGTATTTTCTTCATTTCTTTCAAAAATCAAAACTTTCGTCTTACTTGCATTCAATTTCAAATAATTACCTAGCAGAGCTTCGTTCAATCTAGAGAGCATCGTTTGCAATTCTACTGCTGAGTCCGATACAAGAACAGCATCATCTGCATACAGTAGAACACTCACTTTGCTCTCTCCTATCATTAATCCACAATCATCAAGTCTAGCATCTCGAACACACTTGTCCATGACTATGTTAAATAGCCATGGGCTCATCACACATCCTTGCCTTACACCCTTAAAAACTTCAAACCATTCACTATACTCATCATCAATACGAACACATGCTGTACTATTTTCATAGTTTGCATGCACCGCACCTAGGAGAGCCCCATTCACTCCGTATGCTTTCAAAACATCCCATAACATACCTCTGTCTACTGAGTCAAAAGCCTTTTCCAGATCTACAAAGGCCGTGAACAGCTTCCGCCTCACCGACAATTGTTTTTCAACAAGTTGTCGTAGAGTAAAAATCTGATCAACACAGCCTCTACCGGCCATAAAGCCGGACTGTATATCGGAAATCCTTTCACTAGTAGTCAGAATCACATTTTTTATAATCACCTTGCAGAAGACTTTTCCTGGTATACTGAGTAGACTGATTGGTCTGAAGTTCTGACAGTCTTTTTTGTCCCCTTTACCTTTGTAAATGGGAACAATGACTGCCTTCCTCCAATCCATCGGTACTACTCCTGCATTCACACAAAGCTTACATAATTCGTACATCCAATCTATCACGCATTCACCTCCTGCTTTCAACATTTCACCATTTATTCCATCAAACCCAGCAGACTTTCCATTCTTCAAACATTCAATAGATACTTTTATTTCTTCTTTCAAAATCCTAAATTCATTCTCTTCTGTCATTTTTCTAAACAAAATTCTTTCGCCCCGACCAAAAATCCCTTCAAAATATTCTTTCCATCTCTTACATACTTCATCATTCTCCCATACCATCTCACCAACAGCACTTTTGATTCCTGGGGTGGTCAATGCAGAATCTTTATTCCTATTGGCACCGACCCATCTCCAGAATTCCTTCCTACTGTCGGTGAAACTCCTGTTCATTTTTTCATCAATCTTTCTCTGTTCATTCGCTTTGCTTTCATAAACTACATTCTTCGCCATTTGCTTGGCTATCTTATATTCATCTTCTAGCTTTCTATTATTCCTGTCGTTCAGCCACTTTTTGTAACATTCCTTCTTCACTTTCACAGCCTCTTTTACTTTAGCATTCCACCAGGCATCCCCTTTCAATCTTCCACCTTTCGTTTCTCCACATACTTTTCGAGCACATTCAATCATTCCTTCTTTCGCATTGGTAAAGTGAACAATTTTCTACAGCATGGATGGTCAGCCGCATAGGTACCAACCAACCTATAAGTCAAGAAACATACACAACAAATTACACTTTCAGTGTATTGGGTAAATTGAAAGCAATAGTCAACTGAAATAATCTTCAAGTTTGGAAATGCCGGACCTCAGAGAATAACCGTTTATGTTTTGTGTGCTTTGATTAATTTGCAAACAAGAACTGGTTTTCGCCATCACTGCCAAAAGCGAGTCTAACCCACGGCAAAATTGTAAAGTAGAATCATTGACTTGTTAAATATGTGTTTGTGTATGAACGACTAGACAGATACTGTGGGCTGCAAATAAATGATGATGATGAGTTGATGATTTCTTTATAGCGCCGTTTCGTGATGTAGTCACTCCAAGGGCGCTGGTGCAAACGATGCCAGAAATTTGCTTGTCTTCAGTGCATTCCGAAACTTTCCATGGTCCTCTAGCTCTCTCACATGATGTGGCAGGCGGTTCCAGGCCAGAGGGCCAGCAACTGCAAACAATAGAGGCATTCCTAATCTTTAAGATGTTAATTCAAGTCAATGTATTTTTATTTCGTATATGCAACTAAGCTACACATATGGTGTTACTCTTGTCTGCATTATCCCCGAAAGGGTCGCATGTGACGATTCGGAGCGTATCTATTTGTACTGGTGAGTGAGCCGGCCTTACGTCAACCACTTCAGTTGAAGGGGGGGGGGCTAGCCAGGTTCCGAGGGGGCTGGTTCTCATTTCTTCTGAAGGCTGAGTATTTTGGGTTCGAAATGAACACCGGAACGGAAAATCATTTTTGACACCCACGGTGGGCATCGATCCTTTCTTCTCGGCATGGAATGCAAGCATTCTACCCACTAAGCCATAGACTGGATTTTAAACGAGCTTTGTCGTCTCTACAATGCGCCAATTCGCAAGCAAGACCCTATTAATGTAAGGATGGATCGGATGGACCTTTTTGTGATCGGTCTTTGGTAAAAGCAATCAATTTTCCAACCCAGCGAAGAGCACTTTTGAAAATATAAATGGTATATTTCTTTGTATTTTACCGGAATTCGAACCCACGGCCTTTCATTTACATAACCGGCATTGACAAAAGTTACCCGAGTTTCTACAGCATGGGGGTCAGCCTCATACCGACAAATTGGTCTAGAAACAATGATAGAAAATTCCAGAAAAAAATCGTTCGTGCTCCCATTGCGGGTAATGTCGATAACTGTTATATTTGTCGGTAATTTTATAAAATTAGCTACAAACTATTTTTATACGCCAGTAAGTAAATGGCATCGATTTTTCCGTCAAACGTGGAATGTAGGCCTTAGGGTAGGAGTGGGAGGGAGGAGGTCACAGAACCACCCCCATCTCCCTCCCACAACCACCCCCCGCCCCCCAGAAGGCTGTTGGAGTGGGCGGGAGGGGGCGCTCTATATATCGATCCGTCTGCGAACCCAGAAAGAGAACGCTGCGACGCAGTACTCTAGTATTGTTGTGCTTTAGGAATGTTAAGACCTCAATATAGGAACATGGATTTTTTTTTCTGGGGCTAAGATTATGATGGCTAAATGTCGTGGTGCGAAGATAAGCTGCGGCAGAAAGAGCTGAAATAGATGCTTGAGCAACTGCACGAAGCGCCGGCAAGGGTAGGCTTGAAAATCAACTTTAAGATAAAGTTTTTCGGTAGAAAATTAAACCTTGGAAGTTGTAGACCGCTTTATTGATTTTGGTCACAATATTTAACTACTTGGGTGAAGGAAACCAAGCAACCGAAATCACCAGAAGTATATCACTGACATGGGCAGCTTTCGGAAATCTAGGCTACGTCCTCAATAACAAGAAAATGCCTGTTCACCTGAAACGCAGGGTCTTTGAGTCTTGTGTGCTTCCAGTATCCATATTTGGCTTGGAAATAAAAGGGCTCACTCAGTACAGCGCTAACAGAGTGAGAACATGCCAAAAAGATATTGAAAGGAAGATGCTGGGAATCAGCTTTAGAGACAGGGTTCCAAACCAGGAGATCCGTAGACGCACTGGTGTCACTGATGTTATACAGAGAGTGGCCTGCTCAAAGTGGCGCTTAGCTGGTCATGTCGCAAGTCAATACCATGACAGGTGGCCGAAAAGGATCGTCTAGTGGCGGCCCAGGATTTCCTAGCGGGGAGTGGGAAGACCCCAACTGAAGTGGCTGGACGATATCAAGAGAACTACAGGCAGAGGATGGCTGAACACAGCAGCCGATAGACAAACCTTCGACGGGAAGACGTCGTGGGAGGAATACCTGACCCTTTTTCGAGACGGCTGCCGAGAAAAAGGCTTCGGTTCTCAGTCTGTCGCTCCGAGGGGACGCTCTCAGGGTACTGCAGGCCATACCCTTGAATAACCGAGGCGACTACGAACAGCTGAAGCTGCGCCTGGATATGCGCTATGGCCACAAATGCCTGGAGCAGCTGTACAAATCGCAGCTGAATACGAGGGTTCAGAAACCCAACAAGAGCCTCCAGGAGTTGGAGATAGACATCGCCCGCCTGGTAAGAGACGCTTACCCGACAGCCTCCGATGACATCTGCAAAAGCTTTGCAGTGGACAAGTTTTTAAATGGATTGCGGGAATGGGAGACGCAGCAAGCCGTAAAACTGGCCCATCCCAAGGCTTTGAGCGAGGCGCTAAGCCAGGCTCTCTAGTTCGAGGATAGAAGATCACACATTATAAGCGTGCTTTGTTTTGTTTATGAAAATGACGAATCTTTAAGTATACGAGTGTTGAGGGTTTGCTGATCTAAATAATACGAATAAGCGGCGGGGATTGTCGGAAATGGCCGAGACCAGATGGGGAAATTGTCACGATTTTAATAATCCCAGCGGTAACCGGTATTAGCTGTACGACAGCACGCTATCATGAGTATGTATCTCTCACACCCCATATTCATTAGGGCCCTACCTCACCGAGATGCCATGGCAACGTCGCCGGCTACGTAGGCATGGTTATGGAGTAGCCAGTGGCGACCATCTGCCAGTTCAGTTATCCCTCAAATTGAGAATGGACGTTTCTTGCATTGAAGAAATCGCACTTGTTTATTATGTGCGTCGCAACAGATTGACTTCGATATCAGATCGAAGCCTGAAATTCAGTAAATATAAATTCAAAAAACAAATACGTTTACTTATTTTTGGATCTGATATTGTTTCTGGGGTGGGTTGAGTATCGGGCTATTTTTCTATTTTCTATTTTTTATTTTTCATTTTCACTTTCTATTTTTTTTTTTTTTTTTATTTTTTTTTTTTTTTTGTTCTTTTTATTTTTTAATTGTTTGGGGGCAAGTGACAAATTTATGTGTGTAATAGATTTATTTTAAAGAAATATTGTAATGGTGTGAATGCTGTGTATGCTTCTAGTGTTGTATAGCTGTGATTGCCTGCGTGATGTTTGTGTGAAGATGTATGCTTGTGTCTATTGATGTAGTGTGCATAGTTTGGATGATTGGTTATTTGTGTTACTGTTGCTTATTATTTTTTTTTATTGTTTATATGTACCAATTGTCTGTATTGCACCTCTTAATAAATAAATAAATAAATAAATAAATAGAAGCCAAAGAGGTGTTTTTTCAAAACTATATGAAGATTTAAGTAAATACCCTTCTAAGTTTGTAACTACGCGAGAATGTCATATCGGAATCCCATCAACATGGTCGATTTTGAATTTCTACAATGAATCTTACTGTATCGAAACTCATTATGCGTCCGTCTTGGCGGCTGGTTGGCCACTGAGTGAGAAGACGCAGCTTGCTCGTGTACATGTTACTGGCGATCTGGCGACGTCGCCATGGTCTCCAGACTCCACACAGGGAGCCGACAGTCGTGGCTACGCTTTCAAATTGGCGACGTAGCCAAACCTTCGCCTAGGGAGTTAACTGTCATACATTGTAATATGAATTGTTTGGATACGTAGCCGGCGACGTCGCCATGGCATCTCGGTGAGGTAGGGTCCTAACGGCGCTATGAGATGCTGAAGTATAAATGTCATGTGTTGTTCTGTCATGTGTCGTTATATCTCGTGTTGTTTTGTCACTGTCATTCTATCATGGGAGGAGTACGACACCTTTTTGGCTTTTATCGACCAGCAGAATGAAATGAAAGAAGTATGTAAGGACCGAAAGAAATGGCGGTTGATTTGCAATGATGGCGGCTAGGGCATTTAATTTGAAATAAAATTTCTAAGTATTTTTTTGTATATCATTTATATTTGTTTGTGCTCCTTGACTGATAGGTTGGTATGAGGCTGACCGACCGTGCTGTAAAAATTCGTTCACTTTTGCCAATGCCACCCCGTTTCAGGGAAAGACTGCAGGAGCTGCAAGGTTTTTGTTCGTGTGAGGTTTTGTTTATTTATATGCACACATGCAGAATGTTTAGCTTAGATCATTAATATTTCCATTTTCTAATGTTTCTGATGTCTCACTTTTTTGTCATGCCGTTTTCTGTTTTGTGATGTTTTTTCATGTGCCGTTTATGGTACCTATCTTCTGTTTAACGTATGCGATGTTTTGTCGGGTAATGTTTTCTCTTGAGATGTTTTGTCATGTTTCATACTGTCATGTGTCGTTATGTCATGTGTTGTTTTGTCACTGTGGCATTCCATCATGGAACCAAGTACGGCACCTTTTCGGTTTCCATCAACAAACCGAAATTGAGCAAAAAAGTACAATTTATGGTATTATATCTTCGTTAGAATGACGCCATTGAGGCTTGATTTTCTTGATAGATTTAATGATATCTAGTAGGCTTTGGTAATTGTAGCATATAGTCATTTTATATGCAATTACTTGGAGACATTATCTTTTAAAATCGGTTGCGCAATTTCGTCTAATATGACGTTTATGTCTAGGCTTTACCCGACTATGAATATTAACTAGTTGTTACTGATAATTTGATTGATATGAGACTGATCAACGCAGCAGTAAAAATATAATATACATAATTCGCTTGAGCTATAAAAATCAATGATCGTTTTTTTAACATAATATGTTCAGATTCATTTTAAAAGAAGAGCTTGTATGAAAAAGGTAATGTTATGATTCCAAATGAAATAAAATAAGTATGGAAGGACAAAAAAAGTACATTTTTTTCTTCAGTTCAGATTGTGTAGAATGTGATTCTTGAGGCAATTTTATTGAAAGGTCATCTTTGAATCAAATGGTAGATGAGCCAAACAAGCACTGAAGGGTGATGTGTATTGTGTAGACAAAAAGGCGACTCACTGAGTTCCCACACAAATACATAAATGGGAATTCCTTTCGATTTTGCAAACAAAACAACACTCGGAATATGTGGTTTTGTTGTAATAACCTTCCTTCAGTTGCAATCTTTTGATGCATTCGTTCAGACGCTATAATCTAAGTTGCAAATATAAGATTCATATTAAGTTGTACCTACATAGGTCAGCCGAAAAAGCAGTTCAACCGTCTTCAGTCTGTGCTGAATTCAGCGGCAAGACTCATATTCGGGATGTCTAAATTTACTCGCATTACTCCATTGTTAGGGAAACTGCATTGGCTTCGTTTTCCGGAGAGGGTGGTCTACCGTGTTTGTCTGATGGTGTATAAGGCTGTAAATGGTACAGCTCCTTCATATTTGGCTGACATGTTTACACCCGTTGAGAGGGATTTGAGGCGCCAAACGCTCAGATCTGCAGGGGATGGCGTGGTGGACTTGGTTCAGCCACACCGTCAGACACGCACTAATTTGGGGGACCGTGCTTTCCGGTTTGCGGGACCAATGGAGTGGAACAGACTGCCACCTAATGTGAGACAAGCAAAGACTGTTGGTGTCTTTAAAGGAGCACTAAAGACACATCTTTCAAGAAATCTTATCCGTGATTTGAGAGGGCCCTTGAGGTGTGACACACACAAAAACGGCGCTCTTTAATTATGTGTAGGTACATTAAAATAAATTATCCTTATATATATATATAAGTGCATGCCCGCAAACAGAAAGGTGTTCGCGCTTACAATTGTACACCTGTACCCTTAGTACGAGTTGCAAAACTTGAGAAAAGTAAAGTTTACGGAAAATATTAAAGCGTGATTTCTCCCAAAATCTGCAGTTTTTGTTTCATACACTTTGTGGTCTTAGCAAAAGAGTAACAGTGATGAAGAAAATCAAGTTCAAACAAACAAAAACGGCAGATTTTGGGGGAAATCACTCTTTAATAATTGCCGTAAACTTTACATTACTCAAGTTTTGCAACTCGTACTAAGGGAACTGTACTTACAAATTAAAATACAAACCTTATGTGAACATAAACCCTGCAACTTTAGCCGACCTTGCCTGAAACAGGGATGGCGTTGGAAAAGTGAAGCATTTTTTACAGTATGGATGGTTAGGATCATACCAACCTATACGTCACGCTGTAAAAGAATGATTCACTTTGACAATGTCACACCGGTTCCAGGGAAGGTCGTCAAAAGCTGCAGGGTTTATGTTCATTTGAGGTTTAGTATTTAATTTGTAAGCGCGAATTTACGCGTGTCTGTTAGTGGGCATGCATTAAATATGAGATTTGAATGTAACATACATACATTTTTGGAATATAGATTGTGGATAGATATAATGATGTCCGCACGTGAATTGATATAGACGAAATTGTATCGACACCCGGCCGGGTTGCCAGGGAAAAGCCAAACAAATATTTTGTATAAGAGTTTTAGGCTTACACGGCCGGCTGATGCTGGAGTGATGCTTTCCGGGATCTGTTGCCGTGGTTTGTGGGAGCTGGAGCTTCCGGACGTTTCGCCCATTTCTACGATGGGCTTCTTCAGCGTGAAGTATGATGATGATGATGATCTTGATCATCAGAGTTCTCATAAAGATCATCATCATCATCATACTTCACGTGACCGCCCACACCCTTGGTTGTGGGAGTTTGAAAACGACATAGGGAGAAGGGATCGATATGCTTACGTACTTGTTGTGTTTGGGAATGGAGAAAATACACGACTCTGTCAATGAAAATTCACTAAATGAGCATAAAATAAGGTTTGTTGGTTATTTTTTTTATTGAATTGTCACTCTAAACGCGTTGATCTATCAGTTTGTGAAAAAAAAGATTTTAATGCCTTATTAAACATGATATACGTTGCTGGAGTGATGCTTTCCGGGATCTGTTGCCGTGGTCTGTGGGAGCTGGATCTTCTCACAGTTCTCATAAAGATCATCATCATCATCATACTTCACGCTGAAGAAGCCCATCGTTGAAATGGGCGAAACGTCCGGAAGCTCCAGCTCCCACAGACCACGGCAACAGATCCCGGAAAGCATCACTCCAGCAAATATTTTGTATATGAACAGTAGAAAAAGTGAATGTTCCTTGAGTCATAGGTGCGTATGAGGCTGACGCCCATGCTTTAAAACTTGGTTCGCTTTTTTTTTTTTTTTTTTAAGAAATCCTGTGCGGGAGACTCCTTAGATTCTAAAGACTCTAGGGGTCTATGACACTTGTTGTAGTGCCGCAGAGGTGTACGAGCTTGGTCGTCGCTACAAAGCGCCAATACTCAAGCAAGACCCAGTTGCTGTAAGGCTGGATGGACCTTTGGTGACCGGTCATTGGTAAAGGTTTAAGAATTTTTCAACCCAGCGAAGAGCACATTCGAAATATAAATGGTATATTCTTGTGCTCCGCCAGGATCCGAATCCACAACCTTCCATTTACGAGTCCGAAGTGTTGCCACTACGGACTACCGACCGGTCCATTAGCTTTTGCTAATGCCACCCCGGTTTCAGGGAAAGCGGTAGGAGTTGCATGGTTAATATTCATGAGAGGTTTCCTTTTTTTTCGTGTACACATGCAGCTTGTGTTAACGCGAATTTTGCAACTTAGATTGTAATTATATTAAAGAAAAAATGGTTCTTTCTAGTAAAGCATGTTAGAAAAGCCATAAGGAACACGCGGCGCAAGGAAAGCGACTATAAGCCCTCCGGCAGAGTAAATAAGGCTGAAATTAGAATATCTGGCTTGGCACAATTTAACATAATCCATCCCATGGTAATCACGACCAAGAATTTCTGTCTCACGAAGTTTGTTGTATGGACCTAGGAAAGGCGAAATCACTTGAGCGATTCAAGTGTTTTGGTTTGGAAAAATATGCTGTATGTAAAGGAGATTTAATGTGTATTTTTGTGAGATGAAGTATAAAAATTGCGTCGGTGGAATTTGCACGAATTTGTATTAAATTTCTAACGGAGAGTTGAAATGGCTTATGGAACGTTTAACCTTTACCACCCTAAGTATCTAAAAATTACACATGGTCCGAAGTGGGGTACCGGAGGACCCCAGCTACTTTTCATACAAAATAATCATAAGGCAGAGAGCCCGCCAGACGTGCGTTTCGCTCCGCATACGCCGTGGGAATGACGCAAATAGGACAAACTCAACCAGTGTTTCCTAAACGGTGGAAGAGAATTTAAAATAAACATTTTTATAATAATTTTTGTTTCATTTTCAATTGTATAATAGTGAAATATGCAACATAGGAAATTAAAAAAAAACATAAATAAAGTTAAAATCCAATAAAACATAAATACAATTTTTCAAGTTATGTACAATAGTGTTGAGAAATATCAAGCGAAGGCATCTTTTATTATCTGGGCGTAGTTTATATCTGCAACAAATTAACGAATGGTTTGTTATTTATTTAAATACTCTAAATCTAAATCTAAGATGCAAATATATATTAAAATTTACAATCCACATCTTACATCCACACCCACAAAAGTAAACATACGTAAGATTTTCGCGCATACAAATACATTTTCAAATGTGTCGACAGTAGGAAATACCGCAAATGACCGGTCCGTAGTCCAGGTGGTAACACTTCGGACTCGTAACTGGAAGGTCGTGGGTTCGAATCCCGGCGGAGCACAGAAAATATACCATTTATATTTTCAAATTTGCTCTTCGCTAGGTTGAAAACTTCATAAACCTTTACCAAAGACCGGTCATCAAAAGGTCCATCCAACCTTACAACAACTGGGTCTTGCTTGAGAATTGGCGCTTTCTACATCGACGACCAAGCTCTCAGAGGGCTCTTGAGGTGTGATACACACAAAAACAGCTCTCACCAAATAAATCAGCCTAATTTTTTTTTTTTTTTTTTTTAAATGAACATAAGCTCTGCAACTTTGCCGCCTTTCCTTGAAGCAGGGGTGGCATTGACATAATTGAAACATTTTTTTTACAGTATGCAGACTCAGATTCATCAGACTCAGATTCAATAATATCTCCGACTTCAGAATCATCCGAATTACACAATTCGAATTCTAAGTCACTGTCAATAACTTCGTCATCACTAAAGTCTTGCAATTTTTCTATTTCTTCATAGGTATTTTTTCTAGCCATTTTCTAGAGAGAGAAAAAAATCAAATGTTTGGCACATATCACAAAGGAAAAACAATATACCTATTCAGAAAAAAAAACAACGAACTTACCTTTCTCTTCACAAAAATATATTTATTTTATATGTGTAAATTATTATAGAACGTTTTGGGAACCACAGGAATGACAGGACTGTTCCACTCGCTTACCCAGAAAGACGGAGTAAAGTCGTCGGCGGATAATATAGTTGACTCTTTTCCGCACAGCTGTGACGCGGTAAGCCCGCGTAAAAAAGTGAAACAAGTAGCTTATCTCTGGACCCACCACACACACAATGGCGCGCCAGCCCTTCCCGTCCCTCACATGCTCCAGCGCTCCCCCCGCGAGGGCATAATGTGACGTGTTTCTGACCACGTGATTAGTAGAGTACGCGAATATTTATCAAAAACAATTATTTGAAGACTACATGCTTTGAATACTTAAAAAAAAAAAATACAGAAATGTTTCTAAGTAGCTTTACGAAGATTACAAAAAGTTTCAATTGAATTGCTCGATTAATTATTGAGTAATCAAATAAAACGTTTTTTTGGGGTATCTCATATACCCCGCTTCGGCCAGGGAAGGTTAAGCTGTCTAAATAGAGTATATATAATATATCGACGGTTAAAAGGCAGTATAGGGCATAAGCGACATAAATACATATATATTTTGTTTAAACTTTATAATTAAGATGAAAAATTAATAAACATTCTTGATTTTTTTCATTACTGTAACTCTTTTGCTAAGACCGTAAAGTGTAAGAAACAAAAACGGCAGATTTAGCTTTATAAGGCGCCTTAGTTAGGGGCTGTCCCAAGGCCGTACTAGAACTCTAGTATGGCCTTGGGGCTGTCCATATATTACGTCATTCGCATTAAGGGGGGGGGGGGGAGTCTGGTCTGCGGATGATGGCAAATGATGTACGAGTACCAAAAGTGACATCGTTCTTGTAAATACCAATTTCTACAAAATATACAAAATATCATGTAAGTAATACAACATTATTAATTATTAAGCTCATCCATTATTATGGCAAGAGGGGGAGAGGGGGGTCATTAGATAATGACTATAGGATGATTGTAAGGGGGGGGGGTCGAAAATCGGCCAAAATCGATGACGTGATTTATGGACGGCCCCGTTAATTTTTTTTACAGTTTGGATGGTCAAATTCATACAAACCTATTATTTGAAAACATTTTTACTTTATAGCAGTTCTTGGGAACTGTAAAAAAATGAAGTTTCGACGGAAATGAGTTGTCCTGCTCTAGGACATATAAAAAAAAACATTTTTTTCGAACCTGTCCGTCCGTATGAAACTACTGATAGTAGAGACACGATTTTTTCTTATTTTATTGTTGTAACATTGAATAGTTCGACGTGATTGCAGATCTGTATCTAGTTACCGTCACTGGTATATTGTATCAATTACAATCTGTCAACGGTTCCAGTGCCAATTGAAGCTGTTTAACATCTATACCGATCGTTATGGTCACCAATAAAACACCGTGCGCTATATTAAAGGTGAATGACGTAAAAATTGCCAATAAATAAACGCGTACGCTATTAAGCTACACATATAGTGTAACTTCCAGTGGCGAAGGGTGCCATACAAGCCGATTCCCATCGGTTTCTCGTTTAAAATGAGGCAAAAATGATATAAAGCAGATTGCATGGTTTCAATGGGGGAAAAATACGTATTGTTTTTTTTTTAATTTTTTTTAAGGAATCCTGTGCGGGAGGCTCCCCAATTCTTGAGTCTTGGGGGTCTATGTCACTCTGGAAGGGTGCCGCAGAGGTGTTGTTGAGGTGGTTCTTTGGTTTTAAATGTGTATTTTTACTTTGTGCCTATATTTCTTAACTACTTTGTTACATCATTTTAAAAGGGAAGCCGATGGGAACCGGCTTGTGTGGCACGCTTTGCCACTGGTAGCTTCTTGCCGCATTTTCCCCGAAGTTTTTTTCATTATTTATTTTTACATCCCTTGCCAATGTCACCCCTGTTTCAGTGGGGGTCGGCTCAAAAGTTGCAGGGTGTATGTTCATTTGAGGTTTTGTTTTTGAATTTTCAGTACACATGCAGCATTTGTGAGCGCGAACTTAAAAACGAGTCTGCTTGTGGACATGCATTTAATGTGAATTTTGAATGTTAATATGTCTTTGCAACTTAGATTGTAGGCACGCAAGGGTACCGGCATTTCGACAACCACTTCATTGAAGTGGGAGTGTTTATTTCTTGTGAAGGCTGAGTTAACCTTGCCGGTATTTTATTTTGGATTTGAAACAAACACCGAAACGGGAAATCATTTCTGATACCCTCGGTTGGAAATGATAACCAGCCCCGTTTTTTTATGTGGCTTTATTTTGCAAATATTTGTTTGCTTTTTAATTACAGAATCATACGTTATTTAGTCTACCAAGAAGCTAATTTTTGATAATTTGAATAGTTTTTTTTAAGAAAATATGGACAAAGTGTAATTTCTTTATGATTCCTTGACTTATAGGTTGGTATGAGGCTGACCACCCATACTGTAATAAATGGTTATTTTGCCAATGTCACCCCTGTTTCAGGGAAGGTCGGCAAGAGTTGCAGGGCTTATGTTCATTTGAGATTGGGTTTTTTATACTGTAGGTCCACATGCGGCATGTGTGAGCGCGAAATTATGCGTGTCTGCTTGTGGGAATGCATTTAATATGAATCTCAAATGATAAATATATTTGCAGCTTAGATTTAGATTTAGATAAGATAATAAGTTTCTTGAAAACAGCAATTATTCTTTAGATAAATAACAAAGCCCCCAAATAGTTCAGCGATATCTATTGCTCGTGAATCATTAGCTTCAAAGATCAATACAGATCTCATGGCTGTCAGCCGTTGGGGCACTGACAACCTTGTAGAGTTCAACGTCAAAAAGACTCAAGCATGTCTGATATCCTTAAAGAAGATTCCAAACAACTATCTGCCAACTTTCGACAATGTCTCCCTCTCTAACCATGAACACTTAAATCTTCTTGGTGTTTCTCTGTCATCAGAGTTAAAATACCATGATGCTATTGAGTCTCGCACAACTTCCGCTTTCCGGCGACTCGGCATATTATACAGAGCCCGTAGGTTTTTTACTTCAGCCCAGTTATTGACTCTGTATAAATCCCAAATCCGCCCCATTATCGAGTATGGCAGCCATCTCTGGTGTGGTATGTTCAAGAAGTTGAGTGACCAACTTGATTCTGTGCAAAGGAGGGCAGTGAGGTTGATCAATGATCCTTCTCTGACATCCGATCTGCAGCCGCTCCAGCACAGAAGAAAAGTTGGAATGCTCAGTCTTTTTTATCGATATTACCACGGAGCTTGTTCTAATGAGCTCCATTCATTAATCCCTCCCCCTCGCATTTCAGAAAGGGAAACTCGTAGTACGACTCTCATTCATCCCTTTGCAGTCGATCTCAAAACTATGAGAACTTGGCGTTTTCATGACTCATTCCTTTGCCAAACTGCCCGTTTATGGAATGGTCTACCAGTATCTGTGTTCCCTTCCCAATTTAATCCGGTTTTGTTCAAGACCAACATCAATCACCACTTCCTTGCAGCGCCTCACGACAGAACCAAGAACTCAAGCAACACCTCTGCGGCACCCTTCCAGGGTGACATAGACCCCCAAGACTCACAAGAATTGGGGAGCCTCCCGCACAGGATTCCTTAAAAAATAAAAATAAATAAATAAGCACGCATTTTTTTTTTCATTACTGTAACTATTTTGCTAAGACCATAAAGTGTAAGAAACATTTTGTATAAAGTGACAGATTTATTGTGTAGAGCGCTCTTAAGGCGTGTTATAAAGCTAAATCGGCCGTTTTTGTTTCTTACACTTTATGGTCTTAGCAAAATAGTTACAGTAATGAAAAAAATCAAGAATATTTATTAATTTTTTATCTTAATTATAAAGCTTGAACAAAATATATAACTTAAGAATTGCCACCACAAAAAAATATAAAAAACGCGTTTTTTTAAATATTTTTTTGTGGTGGCAATTCTTAAGCTGTTATATATTTTGTATAAGCTTTATAATTAAGATAAAATAATAATAATAATGCTTGCTTTTTTTCATAACTGTAACTATTTTGTTAAGACCATAAAACTTAAGAAACAAAAATGGCAGATTTAGCTTTATAAACTACTTAAAATTCATATATTTTTTCATCGTTAACCTTTTGGCTTGCCATTTGTTTGCAATACAAAATGCAGCGATGGGAAAAAATATGAAATTCACATGCATTCTGATTTTAGAAAACATGTCGGGGTTATAGCCGCGGGGGCCAAGAGGGCTGATCTTTCTAGCGTGTTTCGAATGGAACAACGTTGGTTCGATCCCCGCTTGGGTCACTTGACTTTAACTTTGACCCTGGTTCAACAGATGTTATTGGGTAATTATTATTTAATAATTCATTAATAATTAACAAGAATGAATTATTAAATGATGATATTAATACCTGTTTCTGGCCAGGCAGAATAGGTTGGTGAATTGCATTCCTCTTCACAAATCTATTTAAAAAAAAAAAAAAAAAAAAAAAAGTCATTCTGTTTCCAATGCACCTATTGTTATCAGATATCAAAATCTAAGTTGCAATTGAAAAAAAACCTCGATGTGAAAGACGGATTGGGGGAAGGGGGTGTCCGTTGTATAAAGATTAATATTTAATCCGTGCCCACAAGCAGATAGGTACGTGTAAATTCTCCCTTACATAAGCATTGCATAGGTACTTACAAAATGAAAACCTAAATTTCTAACGAACATAAACCCTGCAACTTTTCCCGATTTTCCCTGAAACAGAGGTGGCATTGGCAAAGTGAATCATAATTTATAGTATTTAAATATGTAACTCAACCGTTATTACACCCCGTTTTAGGGATTGGCGATATGAGTTGCAAGGTTTATGTTTATGAAAGGTTTCGTTTTTTTTTCATGTACACATGCCGCTTGCGTAAACGCGAACTTACACGTGTCTGCATGTGGGCATGCAATTTATATGAATTCTGGATGTTAATATATCGCCACCTTAAAGGTAAAACTGAATAATTGCTGATTCACTGATTTGAGAAATCGTCGATAAAACATTTTATTGGGTGAAGCTTCTCATAGTAAGTGAACTAATTATAAGGAAGTGCTCACGACAAACTTCTAAACTACAGAAATTTCACACTTCTTTAGTGTTTTCTTTTGTAGAAAATTGGGAAAAGGTGCATTTATCCGAGAAACCCATGCTAGCTTCTAAATCTCAATCAAAGCTGCAAAGATATATATTATTTAAGTTTCATATCAAACGCATTCCCGCAAGCAGACATGTATAAGTTCGCGCTAACACATGCCGCATGTGGACCTACAATATAAAAACCCAAATCTCAAATGAACATAAGCCCTGCAACTCTTGCCGACCTTCCCTGAAACAGGAGTAAACTGTAACTGAAACTCTGTTTCCTTTTCGCTAGGGGGGGAGGGGCAGAGCCTCTGCAGAGCTGCCTCCATTTTTCCCTATCCTTACATACCTCTTTCAACTCATTCATATCCATCACCTTTTTCATGCATTTTCTTCTTTTACCCTCACTTTGTATATCCCATTCTTTCATAACATCCTAAAATCTGATCTGGTGACATTTGCAAAGTGAACCGTTTTTAACAGTATAGCTTCTATAATCTATCTATAATCTAAGTTGCAAGCATATATTCATTTAAAGCTCTCAGATGTATGCCCACAAACAAACACGTGTAGTTCGCGCTTACAAATGCTGATTGTGTACTTACAAATTAAATCCAAACTCAAATGAACATAAGCCCTGCAACTCCTGCCGACATTCCCTGAAACAGGGGTGACATTGGCAAAGTGAACCATTTTTTACAGTATGGGTGGTCAGCCTCATACCAACCTATAAGTCAAGGAATAATGTTTATTATTTAGTTTTTCCTTTGAGGTCAGGTATTTTTGCAACTAAAATTACAGATTATAGATGTCTTCTGGCTAAAATACATAGAACGTGAACCTCAATTTGTTTATATTAATTATTCATTGAAATTTGTTTCATAGTTGACATAATTCAGTCGAAATTCGATACGATCATTAATTTAGCGATAATTATACCTAAAACTGTTATATTTCGGTGTTTCTGTCCCCGATACAGTCCACTAGGGGGCGTCGGCTATTGTGTTTCTTGTACTCCCATGTGATAAGGTTGATAACCGCTTGCCACGCCTGTGACCTCGCACACTACCCCCTAATCAATGCAATTTATCTAATAAAACAAAATTGTGGGTATTTATTTTTGGAATGTATTATGTAAGTTTTGATAATTACAATGTGTATGTACAGAGGAAATGCGGAAGGGAAATGAGAAATGGGAAGACACAGAACAAATATGGCTAGATCAGATTGGTACGAAACGTAGCTCCCGACGAATACTCGCCGTCTATGGGATTCGATTCCATTTTTGGTACTGACGTGATTCATTGACTTGTAGGTGGGTATGAGGCTGACCACCTATGCTGTTAAAAAAAAAATCGCTTTGCTAATGCCACCTCTGTTCCAGGAAAGATCGGCAAGAACTTATATTGGGCTTATGTTAATTTGACATTGGATTTTGTTGTCCACATGCGGCGAAGCGCGAATTTATACGTGTCTGCTTGTAGGATTGCTTTCAGTATGAATCTTAAATGTAATATATCTTTGCAACTTTGATTATAGATTATAGAGCCGGTCGCAAATAAGCTACACTTATAGTATAAGTTCTTGCTGTGTTATCCCCTAAGGGTTTCTCATGTGTTGCGAGTGAAACCAATTTAGTTTTACAGGTAAGGGGCCGTCCATAAATTACGTCATCGATTTTTGCCGATTTTAGACCCCCCCCCCCTTACAATCATCCTATAGTCATTATCTAATGACCCCTCCTCCCCCTCTTGCTGTAATAATGGATGAGTTTAATAAGTTATAATGTTACATATCTTACATAATATTTTGTATATTTTGTAGAAATTGGTATTTACAAGAACGACGTCACTTTTGGTACTCGTAGGTCATTTGCCATCATCCGCAGACCAGACTCCCCCCCCCTTAATTCGAATGACGTAATATATGGACGGCCCCTAAGGTGGCCGGCCTTACGTCAACCACTTCAGTTTCAGTGGGGGTTTCCCAGCTTCCGAGGGGGCTGGTTATAATTTCTTGTGAAAGCTGAGTAAACCTTGCTACAGCGACGACCGAGCTCGCAAAAGGCTCTTGAGGTGTGATACACACAAAAACAGCGCTCACCAAATAAATCAGCCTTATTTTTTTTTTGGTTCAACCTTGCCGGTAGTTTATTTTGGAGCTTGAAATAAACTTTGCGTTTTTGAAATTGATGTAGGTACCTAATCAGTCTTATTTGGAGAGAAAAAAAATCTTTTTATTTTTATTTTAACCTTGATTTAGATTTTCTTCTTCTTCTTGTTCCAGTCCTAGTCCACTGCACCAACGAGCCCAACGTCTCCATACCGCAGCTGGCCAACCTGCTGGTGGAGAGGTCGCAGAGCGCCAACTGGGTGGTGGTCTACAAGGCGCTCATCACGGTGCACCACATGCTGGCCTACGGGAACGAGGTGAGCAGTTTGACTTTTCGAAATTTGACATTTGAAATTTTAGTGTAAAATTTGACTTTTTGAATTTGACAGTTTGAATTGACATGTGGAATTTGACATTTTAAATTTGTCATGTGGAATTTGACTGTTTGAATTTGACATTTTTAATTTGACATGTGGAATTTGACAGTTTGAATTGGACATTTTGAATTTGGCAGGTGGAATTTGACAGTTCGAATTTGACATTTTAAATTTGACATTTGGAATTTGACATTTTGAATTTGATATTTTAAATTTGACATTTTAAATTTGACTATTTTAATTTGATTATGGGATAGGGAAGCTTCAATTGGTCAGTTTTTACCTATTTCATTGATAAATTTGGCAATTTCAATTTGATGGTTACAATTTGACAGTTAAAATTTGATATTTGCAATTTGACAGTTGGAATTTGACAGTTTAAATTTTCCCATTAAAGTGATGCAGGTGATACTTACAGAACTAATTTCTCATCTAAAATTGATTAATTTAATAATGTCAGGTTTAATTTGACATTCTAAATTGTGCATCAAATACAAATCGACGAAATAAAAAATTAAAATTTAACCATATAACTGTTACGTAAATATTAGGTATATGGATAATTTAATAATTTTGCAATAATACAAAATGAATTTTAGATTATTTTTTTCGTTTATTTGAAATTCTACACGTCGCACAGAGGAGTATTTCACCTCGAAAGTTGAGCAAAATTATTTAGTGGGTTTTATCGATGAAATATGTACTAAAAAGCAAATTGGGGCTGTAGTTATGTATTTAAAACATCATTCACATACAAAATAAAAGAAAATAAAATATATGTATATATAACTTACAAAAAGAAAAATATATACAATTACCCATTTCAAAAAATCAACATAAGTATATTAAAAGTACACTAATCAGAACTGTCATCACTAGACCCATTCTCGTCTTCATCATCAACAACGATATGATCGTAGGTCTCTGTTACTACGTCCGATATTTCCGGTAGCAAGAGTTGCAATGTCTCACTGCAGAAAGGCTTACTTTTTCTGCGGGGCCTTTGTCTTATACTGCTCATTAAAGGGTCCGAACTTAACAATAATCTATTTAACACATCTCTATTACAGTCTTCTCGTGAAAACTTTCTTGAAAAATTTTGCCTGTATATTCGAAAATGTTTATTACGGGCCTCAGCCGCCTCTTTAGTATAGCATGGTCAATTATCGTGGCTCCGTGCCTCAATATTTTGTGCATTGTCGGTGTCATTGGGTGCCACTCATACAACTCCACATAAAGTTTGGCTGTTTGGTCTGCAAAACTTTCAAATTTTTGCACATCGATTTTGTGTCCACTTGACAAAGTCTCTAAAATGACACTGCATTTTTTTATAAAGCTTATGTCAACACCTGTTATGCGGGAAGAAGTTTCTGGATCTGAGAAAAATCTTTTTGAAGTATTCCCGTCATTTGTATTTCCAAACCCTGCCTTGGGAAAATCCACTAACAGACCCATTTCATCTTTAAAAGACTGTTGTATACTTTGTTTCGTATCTGCCACAATCTTTTTATCTACTTGAGTCCTTGCTTGCCATTTCTTTATAGGTATTTTATAAGATAAATGAAGAATGGATTAAAAAAAGCGGATCCTTGCGTGTTATAAAGATAATCCGAATTTAAGGGCATCAGGATTATCTGGTTTTCTTTTATTTAAAATGTTGAAGTCTTTTGATGTTTGCCCGCATATTACTGTCCGAACACTGTTTCAAGACTTCATATAGTGATATTCTTGTAATCTCCATCACCATTTCTGATGGTTCTGTAATAAAAAATATAAATAAGGAATTAAAGAAAAGAAATATTTAATTAAATCATTTTTTTACGTAATTTCTAAGAAAAATATTTTTTAAAAATGGCGGCAACATGCGGCACATTTTTCTTTGAAAATAACATCGAAATGAACTAGTCTTTACGTTACATTGAGAATTATAGGTTAACTCAGCTTAACTCATGTACAAAAACATCTTTGTATTTAGCGTTCACCAAAACAAAAGTTACATTTTTATTATAAAAGTTTAAAATAGTGAAAAAACACTTTTTCGAGTACAACGCTAAAACTGAATATCTTAAATTGAAGTACATACCTTCTTCTCCAATATTTATTTTGGTTGTTATAAAATTGCTCCAAACACTAACTCAAAAAATGCGAATGAACGATGCACGTTTTAGCAGGAGCGCCGAGAGCGAGACAAGCGGTCACCACAATGACTGGATTCAGACTGCTGTTACGGTTGGAGAAGGGAAAGAACGTCACTAAAATGGCCGTTAAGTGATGGAACAGTTACTGGGCTTTAAAGTTGCACGATTTGAGAAAGACTTTAACCAATTTGGAGTTTTCTACTTTTGCTCGAGCTTTTATCCTTAATACTCCTCTGTGCGTCGTCTTTACAGTTGACTACACATTATTAATAATATAAACCAGCTGTTTAAATATTATACTCGTTTTTTTTTTTTACATATTTAGCATATGGTGGTAACACAACACCTTACCGTTTTAAATTCAACCATTTTATGATCGGTCCTTAGTCTAGTGGTAAGGCAAATGGAAAGTTGTGGGCTCGAATCCCGGTGGAGCAAAAAAACATTTACATTTTCAAAGATGCTCTTCGCTGGGTTGAAAAATTCATATACCTTTATCAAAGACCGGTCACCAAAGTTCCATCCAGCATTACAGCAACTGGATCTCGCTTGAGAATTGGCGCTTTGTAGCGACAACCAAGCTCGTAAAAAGTCCAGTCGATAGCTCAGTTGGTAGAATGCTTGCATTTCATACCGAGAGCAAGGGTTCGATCCCCACCGGCGGGGTAAGAAATGATTTTCCGTTTCGGTGTTTATTTCAAAACCCATAATAAAATACCGGCAAGGTTTACAGGCGTAGAGGTGGTCTAATTAGTTGTAAAAATAAATAGGTTCCACTCGCCATAAGCGACTCCTTCGGGCAAAGAAGTTAGGGAGATAGGAAACCCTTACTTCAACTTAATTGTTTGGCGTAAGGCCGGCCCCCTTACCTATAAAAATATGTAGGTTCCACTTGCCTCATACGAAACCCTTCGGGGATAACGCGGCAAAGAGTTACACTTTATGTGTAGCTTAGTTGCGTAGTTGCGTTGTTGGGTTGAAAAATTCAAACCTTTACCAAAGACCGGCCACTAAAGGTTCATCCAGCCTCACAGCAGCTGGGTCTTGATTGAGTAATGGCGTTTAGTATAGCGATGACCACGTTCGCAAAGGGCTCTTGAGGTGTGATTCACACAAACACAGCGCTCACCAAATATACCATCCTAATATTATTATATTATCTCGCATGATATTCTAATCCGATTCGTTTTATTAATTTATTTTGACTACCAGGAAAAGTCTTTCTGGTTTAATGTGTCATGACTGGCATGGTATGATGATGATTATCTAGTTAGGCATTCATAGAAATCATCTGCAATATCAAGTGTCAAATTATGGTTTAAAATATCGTTTCATATGAAGTTGCGCCATCAACTGAAATTCAACCTAAACGATAGATGCTTTTCAGTCTATTTTTCTTTTTTATTGTGTGTCTTTGATCGGTCTTTAGTGTAGTGGTTAACTTTGTATACTCGTAAATAGAAGGTCGTGTGTTTAATTCCCGGTGGAGCAAAAAAAACAACATTAAGGGTCTGTTGCACCTTGAATCAGACAAAAATCCAAATTAAGTGTGATTTCTCCTATCGAATCAAAAATTTGGTTGCATATACGTAAATCAGCTGATGTACATCAACTTGGATAATCAAATTCCATCATGTTATTATCTACCCAATCTAATCTTATCTAAGCTGCAAAAGATATATATCATTTAAGATTTATATTAAATGCATTCCCACAAGCAGACATGTATAATTTCGCGCTAACATATACCGCATGTGGACCTACAATATAAAAATCCAATCTCAAATGAACATAACGTCGCTGCACGTAAAATTTGACTTATGTGAAAAATTTACGAAAATGAGTTTAATACATGAATCGACTCAGTTTTTTCCGCTCTATCATCTAAAATAAGATTTATGTAAAATAAATGAATTTTTCACTAAATAAAAAACGAAGTATGTTTTTGTATCCAAAATCATGCCCGCAAATATGACCTATGTGACGACTGCGCACATAAGTCATATTTTAGCGTGCGCCATTTTGAATCTGCGGCGACATTACTCGAATTTTATACCTGCGTATCCACCGGTGTGAAGACAGCCTGACAAAGCCGTTTCCCTACATGTATGGATTTTATTTTCATGGGAATTAAATTATATTTATTCATTCCTTAAGTTTTTTTCCATTAAACTAACTCGTATGTAAACAAATTGTCTTTTCGCTAGTGATGTGATACAAAAAAATCTTTCAAATTTTGATACTTTACAATTTTTCATACTTTGGGCTGGAAGATTGTGAGAGAACGAATTCATAGACACCCCTTTTTTTCTTCCAATATGATAGCTAAGTATAATGAAGCATAATAAGCAATAAAAAAATGTGTCTTTTCGCTAGTGATGTGAAAAAAAAAATCTTTCAAATTTTCATACTGTACAATTTTTAATACTTTCGGCTGGAAGATTGTGAGAGAACGAATTCATAGACACCCCTTTTTTTTCTTCCAATATGATAGCTAAGTACATAATCAAGCATAATAAGCAATAAAAAAAAATGTGTCTTTTCGCTAGTGATGTGAAAAAAAAACTTTAAAAAATTTCATACTTTACAATTTTTCATACTTTGGGCTGGAAGATTGTGAGAGAACGAATTCATAGACACCCCTTTTTTTTCTTCCAATATGAAAGCTAAGTACATAATCAAGCATAATAAGCAATAAAAAAAATGTGTCTTTTCGCTAGTGATGTGAAAAAAAAAATCTTTCAAATTTTCATACTGTACAATTTTTCATACATTGGGCTGGAAGATTGTGAGAGAACGAATTCATAGGCACCCCTTTTTTTTCTTTCAATATGATAGATAAGTACATAATAAAGCATAATAAGCAATAAAAAAAATGTGTCTTTTCGCTAGTGATGTGAAAAAAAAAACTTTAAAAATTTTCATACTTTACAATTTTTCATACTTTGGGCTGGAAGATTGTGAGAGAACGAATTCATAGGCACCCCTTTTTTTCTTTCAATATGATAGCTAAGTACATAATCAAGCATAATAAGCAATAAAAAAAATGTGTCTTTTCGCTAGTGATGTGAAAAAAAAACTTTAAAAATTTTCATACTTTACAATTTTGCATACTTTGGGCTGAAAGATTGTGAGAGAACGAATTCATAGACACCCCTTTTTTCCTTCTAATATGATAGCTAAGTACATAATCAAGCATAATAAGCAATAAAAAAAATGTGTCTTTTCGCTAGAGATGAGAAAAAAAAATCTTTCAAATTTTCATACTGTACAATTTTTCATACTTTGGGCTGGAAGATTGTGAGGGAACGAATTCATAGACACCCCTTTTTTTTCTTCTAATATGATAGCTAAGTATATAATGAAGCATAATAAGCAATAAAAAAATGTGTCTTTTCGCTAGTGATGTGAAAAAAAAAATCTTTCAAATTTTCATACTGTACAATTTTTAATACTTTCGGCTGGAAGATTGTGAGAGAACGAATTCATAGACACCCCTTTTTTTTCTTCCAATATGATAGCTAAGTACATAATCAAGCATAATAAGCAATAAAAAAAAATGTGTCTTTTCGCTAGTGATGTGAAAAAAAAACTTTAAAAAATTTCATACTTTACAATTTTTCATACTTTGGGCTGGAAGATTGTGAGAGAACGAATTCATAGACACCCCTTTTTTTTCTTCCAATATGAAAGCTAAGTACATAATCAAGCATAATAAGCAATAAAAAAAATGTGTCTTTTCGCTAGTGATGTGAAAAAAAAAATCTTTCAAATTTTCATACTGTACAATTTTTCATACATTGGGCTGGAAGATTGTGAGAGAACGAATTCATAGGCACCCCTTTTTTTTCTTTCAATATGATAGATAAGTACATAATAAAGCATAATAAGCAATAAAAAAAATGTGTCTTTTCGCTAGTGATGTGAAAAAAAAAACTTTAAAAATTTTCATACTTTACAATTTTTCATACTTTGGGCTGGAAGATTGTGAGAGAACGAATTCATAGACACCCCTTTTTTTCTTCTAATATGATAGCTAAGTATATAATGAAGCATAATTAGTAATAAAAAAATGTGTCTTTTCGCTAGTGATGTGAAAAAAAAAATCTTTCAAATTTTCATACTGTACAATTTTTCATACTTTGGGCTGGAAGATTGTGAGAGAACGAATTCATAGGCACCCCTTTTTTTTCTTTCAATATGATAGCTAAGTACATAATAAAGCATAATAAGCAATAAAAAAAATGTGTCTTTTCGCTAGTGATGTGACAAAAAAACTTTAAAAATTTTCATACTTTACATGACAAATGACTAGTACCTGTGAAATTTGACTTATGTGACGAGTTGCGTGCGCGCCACATCATGTAATATGATGTATGTGCACTTTTTTATTAATAGAAGGATAAGTTTTTACAAAATATTGCGAAAAGCACATTGAGGATATTTAAAATACTCAAATCTATCATCTTTGTGCTAAAATATTGGTAAAGAATTAAAATTAAAACATTAAAACAGTTTTTTCTTGTTTTCTCAAAACAAGGTATATGTCACATAAGTCAAATTTTACGTGCAGCGACGATAAGCTCTGCAACTCTTGCCGTCCTTTCCTGAAACAGGTGACATTGGCAAAGTGAACCATTTTTTTTACAGTATGGGTGGTCAGCCGCATACCAACCTATAAGTCAAGGAACAAACATCGCAAATTACATTTTTTAAATCAATAAACAATAATATAAACATGGACACTAAAAAAAACTAAATCATAAAACCAATTTCACTTTAATAAACCCTAGCCGCCAACATTACAGATCGACTGCCATTTCTTTCTATCCTTACACACTTCTTTCATTTCCTCCAGAGTCATAACCTTCTTCATACAAGCTCTTCTTTTATTATTATACCCACTTTCGGAAAATATTTAATTGAGGACCGGTCCGTAGCTCAGTGGTAACACTGCGGACTCTGAATGGGAAGGTTGTGGGTTCGATTCCCGGCGGAGCACAAAAAATATACCATTTATATTTTCAAATTTGCTCTTCGCCGGGTTGAAAAATTCATAAAACCTTTACCAATGACCGGTCACCAAAGGTCCATCCAGCCTTACAGCAACTGGGTCTTGCTTGAGAATTGGCGCTTTGTAGCGACGACGATCAAGCTCGTAAAAAGGTCGAAAGCTCAATTGGTAGGAATGCTTGCATTCCATGCCGAGAGCAAAGGTTCGATCTCAAAGGTTCACTCAGCCTTCACAATAAATGAGAACCAGCCCCCCCGGGAGCTGGGAAACCCCCACTTCAATTGAAAGTGGTTGGTGTGAGGCCGGCCCCCTTACCTGTAAAAATAAATAGGTCCCGAAACGCCACATGCGACCCCTTCGGGGATAACGCAGGCAGAAAGTTACACTATATGTGTAGCTTAGTTGCGTTGAGGTCCATAACTAAGCAATCAAATTTGATGTGTAAATCAAACATGGATGGGAGAGCATTCAAGCATTTAAGTAAGAGACGCCATGTTTGCTATTTATACACAATGGCATACTGTTACCGACTTTGATGTATGGAAACTGAAGCGTGGACAGTGAATGATAGCGAAATGAGTAAAGTATGTACGGTGGGTATGCATTTGAGAAGCATGACAGGAAAAACTCTGAGGGATAGAGTTAGGAATGAATGGGTAAAAAAATAATGTAATTTGAAAGAGGATTTGAAAGTTAAGGTACAAAAGAATGTGATGAGATGGTTTGGGCATGTGGAAAGAATGAATGATGATAGACTGACAAAGTATGTATACAAAGAAAGTGTGAAAGGAAAAAGAGGGAAGGGACGACCGAGAAAAGTATGGAGTGATCAGATTGAGGGGATTATGACAGAATGGGGTATACAAAGTGAGCGTAAAGGACGAAAATGCATGAAAAAGATGATGGATATGACTGAATTTAAAGAGGTATGTCAGGATAGGAAAAAATGGAGGCAGCTCTGCAGAGGCTCCGGCCACCCCAAGCGGAATGGCGACAGAGTCATTCACCGTCCATGCCTCACTTCCACACACTGCCTTATTACTCTGTACATTGGCATGTTAGAATGTAGTGTATTTAACATTAAAAAAATGCTGGTTTGTGTGTTCTGATTACATTAATAATAATTTGATTATCGCCGTAGACATTACATAAGTCGTTGGAAGAAACGTGGCTCGTAAAATCAGCGTAACAAATTCATTTCAAATACGCCTGCCTGCATTCTATCGATTAAATAACATAATGAATATTAACAGAAGTTCAAACGTCTTTCTCATCATCATCATCATCATCATCATTGGCACGACAACCCGGGGTGGGTCTTGGCCTCCCTCAGCAACCGCTGCCAGCGCTGTCTATCCAACGTCTTCCTCCTCCAGTCCCACATTCCCACTGCACGGCAATCCGCCACCACTCCATCCAGATGATGATGATGATTTTTATAGCGCCGTTTCGTGACTACTGTCACTGGGGCGCTTTCAGGCTTGACGCGGCGGTGAAGAAATGGGTCTTCATTCCCTTCTTGAAACTCGCTATCCCTTCCTTGGCGCGCACTTCAGGAGGCAGCTGGTTCCAGGTGGACGGTCCCGCAACGGCGAAAGCGCGGTCTCCGAACACTGTACTTCTTTTTCTGTCTTGAGTGCTGACAGATGTAAGAGCACTGTCGACAGATCGCAGAGTGAGCCCCCTCTCGCTCAGACTCCTCGGTAGTATCAGCTCCTGCAAGTACTCCGGCGCCACTCCATGCAGCGCTTTGTGTACCGTGAGGCCCAGCTTAAATTTAATCCTTTCTGGGATCCTCAACCAGTGAAGCTTCTGCAGGAGTGGAGTGATATGGCAGTACTTGCTCTGACCATAAATCAGGCGGGCGCTGGCGTTCATTACAGACTAATCTGTTTAGCTGGCATTTTGGTTGTGCAGCATAGATTCCGTTGCAGTAGTCTACCTTGGAGATGACGAAGGCATTTATCAGCGCCTTCATGGCATCAGGTGGTACGCAATTTTTAGCTAGTTTTAGCTGCCTAAGACCATAAAAGCCAGCGCTGACAGTTCTTCTAATTTGTTTGTCCAGGCAAAGGGAGCTGTCTAGATGGACTCCTAGCAATCTTACATCACTGGATGGAACAATGTTAGCGCCAGAGATTGTTACTGGAGAATGATCTATTAGGTACGCTCTTCTGGCCGTGGTTAACCACATAATCTCCGTTTTGTTGGGGTTGAGCATCAGACGATGTGATCGCATCCATATGTTGACATCTTCAACGCATTCCGCCACCGTTGATTTTAAGTAGTCAACATCTGATGGTTTGCAGTCTGAAAAAATTTGGCTATCATCTGCGTATATATGTGCTTTCAGTCCCCGTTTGTGAATGACGCTTTCAAGCTCCCTCGTGTACAACGTAAAAAGCAGATCCAAGCCAAAGCAGAAAAGCAGATCCAGCCATCTTAAACGTGGTCTTCCCACTGTCCGGCGTCCCTCCGGGTTCGTCATCACAATCGTCTTCTCCAGGCTCCGATGGTCCATTCGCTGAATGTGCCCCAGCCAATGCAGTCTGTTGACCTTTATTGAGCGGACCACATCAGCGTCCTGGTACAGCTTATACAGTTCGGAGTTGTAACTTCTTCGCCATATTTTTCCGTCCTTTATTGGTCAAACGTTTTTCTATAATCTATAATCTAAGTTGCAAGGATATATAGTCATTCAAAGCTCTCAAATGCATGCCCACAAACAAACACGTGTAGTTCGCGCTTACAAATGCTGAATGTGTGCTTACAAATAAAATCCAAACCTCAAATGAGCATAAGCCCTACAAATTTTGCCGACATTCCCTGACGCAGGGGTGACATTGGCAAAGTGAACCATATTTTACAGTATGGGTGGTCTTTCGATTAGGCTAAATTCATACGTTGCAGTTCTTAGACATTTTAGTCGTCCGTTGAGCCCACGCTTTTACAAAGTAATGATGCCTGGGCTGGAAGTCTCATCACCACGGTCATTTTTACCTACAGAATTTTGGTAATATTTGTATGAAGACTTATCAGCTGTTCGCTTGCGGCTATCTTGGATTGACAGGTCTACATACAAATATTGCCGATATTCGGTAGGGAAGAATGACTGTGGCGATGAGACTTCCAGCCCAGGCATCATTAGTTTGTCAAAGCGTGGGCTCAACGGACGACTAAAATGTCTAAGAATAGCACCGACAGTTTTTAACATAACACTCTGAATTAATCAAGGACCGAAAAAAATGGCGGTTGATTTGCAGTGTTGGCGGCAGGGGAATTTAATTTTAGTTGAATTAAATTCAGTGTAATTTTAATTTGGTTTACCTGGCGAGAATATAAAGGTACCGATGGACTTGCCAACAGGCAAACGCAAATGCAACTAAGCTAAACATATGTGTAACTTCTTGCCGTGTTAGGGTTTCGCACGTGGCAAGTTGAACCTATTCATTTTTACAAGTAAGGGGGCCGGCCTTACGCCATCCACTTCAGTTGAAGTCGGGGTTTCCCAGCTTCCGAGAGGGCTGGTACTCATTTCTTGTAAAGGTTGAGTAAACCTTGCCGTTCTTTTATTTTTGGGCTTGAAATAAACACCGAAACGGGATATCATTTCTGACACCTTTGGTGGGATTCGAACCCGAGCTCACGACATGGAATGCAAGCACTCTACCAACTGAGCTATCGACCGGACGCCCTCGGTAGAATTCGAACCTGGACTCTCGGCATGGAACACTACCAACTGAGCTATCGACCGCAATTTAGATGTAGAATTCGAAATTATAAAAGAAAGTGTGAATTTTTTAGTACACAAACCCTAAAAAGTGTTCCAAATTTTCATCGCACAAATTGTATGAACAACATTTAACCGCGAGGTCAGCTGTTCACGTCCAGACATGCTTTGTTTTGTACTATCTACCAATATGATCGATAGACCTCCACCTGGAATTTATTTTCACAAACAATCAAAAGCGACTTGACCTCCGCCGTATTTTGTGTCGCTCGGGTCAAGATCACTTATATACAAAATTACGAACACCTAAGCCAGACGTACCCACAGCTGTGTTTGTGACAATTATCAAAAATTGAAGTCTCGCAGACACACGATGTCTTGACCTCAAATTAAAAATCGACTAGACGACTCAAAAACTATGTCCCCTTAGTGATTGTGTGTCTTATGCCCCATCTAAAATCTAAATCTAAGCTGCAAAGATATGTATCATTTGAGATTCATATTAAATGCATTCCCGCAAGCAGACATGCATAATTTCGCGCTTACACATGCCGCATGTGGACCTATAATATAAAAAAACCAATCTCAAATGAACATAAGCCCTGCAACTCTTGCCGACCTTCCCTGAAGCAGGGGTGACATTGGCAAAGTGAATCATTTTTTAGAGTATGGGTGGTCAGTCGCATGCCAACCTATCAGTCAAGGAATAAAAGCAATTAATATATTCAAATATATAAAACAAATAAACTCTAAAACAGTAAAAAAAAAAAAAAACTACAAAACATATTTAAAAAATAAATAAAAATGAAAGCCTCAGCTTTAACCGCCAGCATTACAGATCAACCGCCATTTCTTTCGATACTTGCATACTTCTTTCAATTCATCCAGAGCCATAACCTTTTTCATACAAGCTCTGCTTTTATTATGACTCTGGATATATTATTCATTCGCTATTTGAAAATTTGGTCCATCCATACCTTTCTCGGTCTTCCTCTTCCACGACATCCATCAATTCTCGCAGCATATACTTTCCCCATCAGAGGTAATTTCACATGAGATATAAGTTTGAATGTGTCCTGCCAGTGTTCACATATGGTATTGAGACAGTCACAATGTCACAAAAAAGTGCCCACAAGCTAAGAGTCGCACAGAGAGCAATGGAGAGAGCCATGTTGGGTGTCAGTTTGCGGGACAGACTCAGAAATGAGGACATAAAGAGTCAGGACAAAGGTTTCCGATGCCATCAAGATGGCCGCAACCCTCAAGTGGCGATGGGCGGGACATGCCGCTCGCGATCCAGATGAAAAGTGGACAAAGCGACTGCTGTGCTGGTGCCCAAGGACGGCAAAGCGTGGAGTTGGGCGCCCACAGTTGCGTTGGCGCGACGATGTTCAGAGAAGTGCAGGACTTGCCTGGATGCGGATCGCTCAGGATAGAGGTGAATGGAGGATGCGAGAGGAGGCCTACGTCCAGGAGTGAACGGTCAATACAGGCTGAAGAAGAATGTTTGTAAGTGTGTACTGGACCAATGCGTCTTATGAAAACTGGAAATTTATTTTAAGAATATATTGAAAACAACTCTCACATTATCGTGTTGCAAGTTTTTTTCTTAGCTCAGATTGTGTAGGATGTGATTCTTAGACAATGTCATTGAAAGGTCATTTTTGAATCAAATTTGAGATGTCATTGGGTTATTATTAATTAATTCGTAATTCATTAAAAATATTAAAAAATGAATTATCAATTAAGAATGTGAATGCCTGTTTTTGGCCAAGGGGCCGTCCATAAATTACGTCATCGATTTTGGCCGATTTTCGACCCCTCCCCCCTCACAATCATGCTATAGTCATTATCTATTAACCCCCCCCCCCCCTCTTGCTGTAATAATGGATGAGCTTTATAATTAATAATGTTATATTACTTACATAATATTTTGTATATTTTGTAGAAATTGGTATTTACAAGAATGACGTCATTTTTGGTACTCGTACATCATTTGCCATCATCCGCAGACCAGACCCCCCCCCCCCCCCCTTAATGCGAATGACGTAATATATGGACAGCCCCTAAGCAAAATAGGTAGATGAATTGTATTCCTCTTCACAAATCTATTAACAAAAATTCATAGATAAATGCAGTTTTTTTCCTATTTTCTACGATAGAAAACATTTAAAAAGTGTGAAATTTCTGCAATTTAGAAATTTTTCATGAGCACTTCCTTATAATTAGTTCACTTACTATGAGAAGTTACTACCAATCAAATGTTTTATCCACGATTTCTCAAATCAGTGAATCAGCACTTTTTCAGTTTTACCTTTAAGGTGGCGATATAATAGTTGAATTATTATAGATACACCGCTCCTGTCGATAACACCTTTATTGGGTAGAATTGGTAGACGAGACTTCAGACACGTACAATCTAGCATAGTGATAAAATAATATTATTTACCTTCTATAAATTTGACTCTGGTACCCCGTGCAAAGTTGTATGAACTTTTACCAAGCAAAGAAGTCGAAGATTTTGTACTAATGTTGTGTGGGAATGAAAAAGCGCCTCCTTAACTTTATTATGCTCTTTATATTTAGTTTTTGCTTTGTTTCCCTCCATGTCCCCTTACTCTCAGGACTTTTGCGTCGGCCTTGACATTGTCTGCCCACCGCATCCTGGGACGTCCGAGTAGTCTAACACCTGAGGGTGCACCAGACAAGACTGTTCTGATGATCCTGAAGGATTCTGCACGTGCTACATGTCCGGCCCACTGGAGTCTTCTTGATTTCATTACTGACAAGATGTCTTTACTCTTGAAATATTGCCTCGGCTCCGCATTGATACGGATGCGCCATCTGTCATCTTCGAGTGCAGATCCAACAATGCATTGCATTATCAAATACCTGGGAATATGATATTGTTTCTGAGTCAGACGCCAGGCTTCACATCCATGCAGCACAACTGGCCGAACGATGGAAGTATGTATCCTGAATTTTGAAGAACGGAAGAGCTATTTTGAACACAATAGGCTTTTGAGGCTGAAAAAAGCATTGCTGCCTTAATCAAGTCTGTACATTGTAGGAAATTTAAATGATTTGGTCTAATCATGGTGGTAATAATTCTAGACTATAAATGTGATTTAGTTCCTAAGGACATGAAGCACCAGTCTTTGAAATTGCTGATAGCGTTGTCTCGCTCCCTAGACATATAATATGTTTTTGTCATTTTCTATGTCAACTACGCGTCTCTACTCCGTCTTCAATCTATGTACATTGTACATATTACCATAGAAATTACCATAGCAACGATATTTGTTATGAATACCTCTCTAATGTTGTCGAAATCATGGAAGTGTATTCAATGGAGAGGCTATGAATGTGATTTAGTACCAATCGACATGATGCAACGTCTTTGACACCATATGTACATTGTTGATAGCGCTGTCTCGCTCACGACATATGAAATGCTTTTATTATTTCTATTTAAGCAACGTTGGGCTACTCCGTCTTCAACTATGTACATATCACCATGGAAACCTATAAAATCACTATGGTAACGGTATTTGTTACTGTGTTGTTGAAAGTATGAAAATAACTGACAGCCGGGACGTCAGAATCCTCAGTAATCAAACAAAAGTTGGTAGAAGAAAGTACGTATTATATTTTTTAAATAAACACCGAGTTTTAATTGTTTTTCACAAGTATGATTTCCATACAACTGTTTGTATGATATGCGCAGTGCGTGCGTTAGTTTTGGCATGCTGTGCGCAGTGGACCGTTGGGCCGGAACATCTCGGCTATCGTCCGCATCATCTGCATCCGTTACCTCCCGCAACACTGCCTATACGCGAACTTACGTGTGCATAACATAGCCAATATCACTGCTAAACAGATTCTTTGTTTGGTGCCATTTGTATCAAATCTGCATTGCTCTTTTTACTTTAAATGCTGCAGCTCAAAATAGAGAAAAGGTCTTCCCAGATTAGACCTACTAAAGTTTTGTTTCATTGACGTATTTTTTTTTTTTTTTTTTAAAAAAAAAATAGATTTGTGGAAAGGAATGCAATCCACCAATAATAATATTAGAATGATTTATTTGGTGAGCGCTGTTTTTGTGCGAATCACACATGGTTGAATCATGAAGGTTATGACTCTGGAGGAAATGAAAGAAGTATGTAAGGACAGAAAGAAATGGCGGTTGATCTGTAATGTTGGCGGCTAGGGTTTATTAAAGTGAAATTTGTTTTATGTTGTAGTTTTTGATGTCCATGTATATATTATTATTTATTGATTTAAAAAAATGTAATTTGTCGTGTATGTTCCTTGACTTATAGGTTGGTATGCGGCTGACCACCCATGCTGTAATAATGGTTCACTTTGCCAATGTCACCCCTGTCACAGGGAATGACGGCAAGAGTTGCAGAGTGTATGCCCATTTGAGATTTGGTTTTTATGTTGTAGGCTCACATGAGGCATGTGCAAGCGCGAACTTGTACATTTCTGGTTGTGAGAATGCATGTAGGTAATGTGAATCTCCAATGTAACATATATTTGCAACTTAGATTAGATTAGATTAGACACATCAAAATCCCTCAGAAAAGCTTGGTCGTCGCTATAGAAAGCTCCAATTCTCAAGCAAGACCCAGTTGCTGCTTGGCCGGATAAGCCTTTGGTGACCGATCTTAGGTACTTGATTTTTTTATGCTCCGCCGGGATTCGAACTCACGACCTTCAATTCTCGGGTCTGAAGCGTTACCATTAGACTGCAGACCGGTCGACTGACAGTAAGTGAACTCATTATAAGGAAGTGCTCATGACAAACTTCTACACTACAGGATTGTCACACTTTTGTAGTGTTTTCTTTCGTACGAAATACATAAGATATGCAATTTATCTGAGAAACCCATGTTGTAGCAGTATGGATAGTCGGCCTCATACCAACCTATAAGGGCCTGTTGCACCAAACTCCAATCAGACGAAAATCAAAATTAAGTGTGATTTCTCCCTTTCAAATCAAACAATTGATTGCATATACGTAAGTCAGCCGATGTGAATCATATTTCCTGTTCAAATTCCATCACATTTTTACTACCATCTTTCGAGAAATATTTAACCGAGGTCCTTACCAGAACTAAGCAATCAAATTTGATGTTTCAATCAAATATTGATTGGAGGTTGGTGCAACAGGCCCCAAGTCAAGGAATGTCTAAATGTAAATCTAAGGTGCAAAGATATACATCATTTAAGATTCATTTTAAACGCATTCCCACTAGCAGATATGTATAAGTTCGCGCTAACACATCGCACGTTTAATAATAAAGAGCAATAACTCAAAAAACAAGAATGTTGGGAAATCACGTTTGAAGTTCAGACAGCCAGTACAACTTGTATGGGATGAAAAAGGCGTCCGATGTTTTATCTCGGTCATATTCGTCAAAATTGAACGGCTGTCGCATTCTACCTATTCTTCTCGCATTGTTCTTGCGTTTTATTACAAAATCTCGATTTTCCGAATTTTCGAGTTATTGCTCTTTATTATTAAGCGTGCAATATGCCGCATGTGGACCTACAATATAAAACCCAATCTCAAATAAACATAAGCCCTGCAACTCTTGCTGCCGTTACATTCCCTGAAACAGGGGTGACATCGGCAAAGTGAACCATTTTTTACAGTATCGGTGGTCAGCCTCATACTAACCTATAAGTCAAGGCATATAAAATAAATGTAAAATTAAATAAAAGTAGTTATTTTACAATTTGTCTTAATCGATATAACAATTCCAAGATGCAATATGTTGCATGCGAAGACGTGTAATGATTTTATCGCCTATTAAGTAATAACGACATTTAGAATGGCCAGCGGCGATATTAGCATTTTGAAAATGGATATTTAAAAATACCAATAGTCATGTGATAGAGCCGGTTTTTGCGGATACAAAATTCATAACTATTATTTGAATTGTTAATGAGATAACATCCTTGTTAAAATTTAGCGGTGCTATTCTTAGACATTTTAGTCATCGGTTGAGCCCACGCTTTGATAAACTAATGATGACTGGGCTGAAACTCTCATCACCTCGGTCATTCTTACCTACAGAATTTTGGTAATATTTGTATGAAGACTTATCAGCTGTTCACTTGCGGCCATCTTGAATTGCCAGGTCTTTATACAAATGCATCATTAGTTTGTCAAAGCGTGGGTTCAACGGGCGGCTAAAATGTCTAAGAATAGCACCGTTAATTGTAAAAAAAATACCATTTATGTATTCAAAAATGTTCTTCGCTGGGTTAGAATATTCATTGCCTTTACCAAGACCGGTCACAAAAGGTCCATCCAGCCTTACAGCAACTGGGTTCTTGCTTGAGAATTGGCGCTTTGTAGCGACGAGCAATCTCGTCAAAAGTCCGGTCGATGGCTCAGTTGGTAGACTGCTGAGACAAAGGGTGCGATCCCCATCCAGAAGGTGTCAGAAATGATTTCCCGTTTCAGTGTTTATTTCAAGCCCAAAAAATAAAATACCGACAAGGTTTACTCAGCCTTCACAATAAATGAGTACCAGCCCCTTGGGGAGCTTGGAAACCCCCACATCAACTGCAGTGGTTGTTGTGAGGCATCCCCCCTTATCCGTATAAATAAATAGATCTTGAATCGCCACATGCGAACCCTTAGGGATAAGCAAGCAAGAAGTTACACTATATGCGTATCTTAGTTGAGTTTTACGTTTGTTTCTATTATATTTGTATGAAATATATATTTGCCCGTAGAGTTTTTTTTGCGTTGACCGTTATGCCTCCTAAACCTGTATACACAATGTACATAAATTGTTAGACACACTCTGCAGGTCAAAGAACTTCACTGAGAAAATATTATGAACATTTTTTATAATGTTTTTTATTATGTTTAATTGATGTAGACTTTTTGCTAAATGTCCGATAACGAGATCGCGTAAAAAAATACAATTGTTATAACAAGAATAAAGAGAAAAAATAAATTCATTTTATTTGAAAAAAAACATCTTCTACTAATCAGTTGTCTCAGCTGGTCGCCATCCTCTTGTAAAGACAGTGCCTTGTGCTAGCCATTTGTCTCTGCTGGTCGCCATCCTCTTGTAAAGACAGTGCCTTGTTGTGCTAGCCATTTGTCTCTGCTGGTCGCCATCCTCTTGTAAAGACAGTGCCTTGTTGTACTATCCATTTGTCTCTGCTGGTCGCCATCCTCTTGTAAAGACAGTGCCTTGTTGTGCTAGCCATTTGTCTCTGCTGGTCGCCATCCTCTTGTAAAGACAGTGCCTTGTTGTACTATCCATTTGTCTCTGCTGGTCGCCATCCTCTTGTAAAAACAGTGCCTTGTTGTACTATCCATTTGTCTCTGCTGGTCGCCATCCTCTTGTAAAGACAGTGCCTTGTTGTACTATCCATTTGTCTCTGCTGGTCGCCATCCTCTTGTAAAGACAGTGCCTTGTTGTGCTAGCCATTTGTCTCTGCTGGTCGCCATCCTCTTGTAAAAACAGTGCCTTGTTGTGCTAGCCATTTGTCTCTGCTGGTCGCCATCCTCTTGTAAAGACAGTGCCTTGTTGTGCTAGCCATTTGTCTCTGCTGGTCGCCATCCTCTTGTAAAGACAGTGCCTTGTTGTGCTAGCCATTTGTCTCTGCTGGTCGCCATCCTCTTGTAAAGACAGTGCCTTGTTGTGCTAGCCATTTGACTCTTCCAATCACCATCCTATTGTAAAGATAGTGCCTTTTGTGCTAGCCATTTGTCGTCATCCTCTTGTAGTTGTAAATAGTAATCGTCATCCATTTACATTCACAAAAACTGCAATTCCTCAGTATTTTCACAACCTTATCCCTCAAGAGTAATTCCTATCTTTCTTCTCGACTGCTTTATTCCTGCTGCGAACACTTCCTTTGTTTTATACTTCCAATTCTCTAGATATTATCTAGGTAATAACTAATAGGTTTATTTCACTCTTTTGGCACTCGCAATTCCACTTCACATTACGGCCAAACAACCTACTTTTCTTGTAGATCTCAGATGGTGTTCTCTGCTTTATTTTTGGCAAATTTCAGCGCCAGACTGTCTATGATGTAGCCGGCATACCGTCTCCCCGGTGCTTGTTTAGCTTATCCACCATTATATTCAAAGATGACCATTCAATGATATTGTCTTAAGAATCACATTCTACACAATCTGAGCTACGTAAAACAAAAGTCTAAATACGAATATGTGAGTTATTTAAAACAAAAAAACAGTTTTATAAGACACATTGGTCCAGTACACATACAAACATATTCTATAGGTACTATAATGGCGTCTGTTCTGATGAAATATCCTCACTTATACCTCCTCCTCTCGTCACAACAAGGGCAACTCGTAGAACGGCTCACATTCATCCCTTTGCAGTCGATATCAAAACTATGAGAACTTGGTGTTTTCACGACTCATTCCTCTGCCAAACTGCCCGCTTATGGAACGAGTTACCGGTATCTGTGTTCTCACTCCAATTTAACCTTGTCCTATTCAAAACCAATATCAATCTCCACTTCCTTTCTGTGTCTCAAAACAAAGCAACACACACCACAAAACTACGCAGCTAACAGCCCTGCAACTTGATCGGGACATCAACTACTACATCACCAACACCTCTACGGCACTACAACAAGTGCCATATATCCCTAGAGTCTTAAATCTAGGGAGTCTCCCGCCGAGGGCTGGAAGTCTTATCACCACGATAATTCTTACCTACCGTATATCGGTAATATTTGTATGAAGACTAATCAGCTGTTCACTTGCGGCCATCTTGGTTTGACAGGTCTTCGTACAAATATTACCGATATTCGGAAGATAAGAATTACCGTGGTGATGAAAGGTTATGACTCTGGATGAAATGAAAGAAGTATGCAAGGACAGGAAGAAGTGGCGGCTGATCTGCAATGCTGATTTGTAATGTTGGTTTATTAGTTTGCTACATTTTTTGCATAAGAAATTTTTGACTTTTTTTGTATAGATTTATTTTTAAGGTTTTGTTGTTTTCTTATACTTAAATGTTATTTATTACTCGTATTCCTTGACTTATAGGTTGGTATGAGGCTGACCACCCATACTGTAAAAAATGGTTCACTTTGCCAATGTCACCCCTGTTTCAGGGAATGTCGGCAAGAGTTGCAGGGCTTATGTTCATTTGAGGTTTGGATTTTATTTGTAAGTACACAGTCAGCATTTGTAAGCGCGAACTACACGTGTTTGTTTGTGGGCACACATCTGAGAGCTTTGAATGAATATATCCTTGCAACTTAGATTATAGATTATAGATGAGACTGCCAGCCCAGGATTCCTTCAAAAAGCATTGCTCACGTGAAAGTACCTCTGATGGAGATAGGACAAACAAGCACTGAGGAGACGATGCAGAGATGGTGAATGTGGATGACCCAAAACTGTGCATTTGCAGCTAATAACTGCTGGACTATTGATCCAACAACGAATATTACCCGCTGTATTATTTCTTTCACGAATGTATGTAGTTCGCTTCGGTACATAGAGTTATATACATTACATTAGTCTACGTATATATTACATTACTCCTCTTCTCCACAAGCTTCACTGGCTCCGTATACCGGAGCGCATCGAGTTCAAAGTGTGCACGATGGTCCACAAAGCTTTATTTGGAAAAACACCCAAATATCTCGCTGATTTAAAATCAAACCAGTCACCCTCGGCAAAAAAAGCCTAAGACTGCGCTCGGCTGAGACTGGAGCCAAATCAAGGATTGAAGAACCGATAAGAAGAGTTAACACAATGTTTGGAGAGCGTGCATTTGCAGTTGCTGGCCCTCTGGCCATACATAATGTTCTGCCACTGGAACCTCCGATTGATATACGGACCCTACACCCGACAAGTGGGAACGGGTTCTTACGCGTATCGTATGTTGGACAAGCCTGGGCTGGGAGTCTCATCACTACGGTAACTCTTACCTACCGAATATCGGTAATATTTGTATGAAAACTTATCAGCTGTTCACTTGCGGCCATCTTGGATTGATAGGTAGGATCTACCGTGGTGATGAGACTGCCAGCCCTGGTCTAGTATTATGAAAAGGCGCTGTACGAATTCCGAATTTTTATTTTTATTTGCCGAGGTAATCGCCAACGTCTGGGCTACCCGGCAGAGCATATAAAGAATAAAGTAGTCGGTCATGTTAACCCCATTGACGGTCGCTGCCTCTAGTATAATATTTGGCAGTGTGGGAGGAGGGTGGCAGCCCGTGACCGCCCACACCCTTGGTTGTGGGAGTTTGAAAACGACATAGGGAGAAGGGATCGATATGCTTACGTACTTGTTGTGTTTGGAAATGGAGAAAATATACGATTCTGTCAATGAAAATTCACTAAATGAGCATAAAATACGATGTTTTCGGTTATATTTTTTATTGAATTGTCACTCTAAATGCGTTGATCTATCAGTTTGTGGAAAAATATATTTTAATGCCTTATTAAACATGATATACGATGCTGGAGTGATGCTTTCCGGGATCTGTTGCCTTGGTCTGTGGGAGCTGGAGCTTCTCACAGTTCTCATCAAGATCATCATCATCATCATACTTCACGCTGAAGAAACCCATCGTAGAAATGGGCGAAACGTCCGGAAGCTCCAGCTCCCACAGACCACGGCAACAGATCCCGGAAAGCATCACTCCAGCATCATCAGCCGGCCGTGTAAGCCTAAAACTCTTGTTCATGATATACGTTGTCTTGAATCTCGTCATCATTTCTAAACCTCAAAGGTAAAACCTATTTAGTGATATCGCACGCTTAATAATAAAGAGAAATAACTCTAAAATTGGGAAAATCGAGATTTTGTAATAAAACGCAAGAACAATGCGAGAAGAATAGGTAGAATGCGACAGCCGTTCAATTTGGACGAATATGACCGAGATAAAACATCGGTCGCCTTTTTCATCCCATACAAGTTGTACTGGTTGTCTGAACTTCAAACGTGATTTCCCAACATTCTTGTTTTTTGAGTTATTGCTCTTTATTATTAAACGTGCGATATATTAAGCTAACATGTGTTTCTCGGATAAATGCACGGGTTCAAATCCCACCGAGGACGTCAGAAATGATTTCCCTTATCGTTGTTCATTTCAAACAACAACAAAAAAACACCGGAAAGGTTTACTCAGCCTTTATAGGAAATAAGTACCTACCAGTCCCTCGGGAGCCGCCCCCTTTACCTGTAAAAATAAATAGGTGCACTCTCCATGCACTATCCCTTCGGAAAATGCGGAAGGAAGACCACCCGAAAGACTTCCAAAGAGTTGGTGTGATAGCTGGCAGTTTGGATTGTGGTAGGAAGTAGCACAAACAGATCCTTCTAATCTAATCTAAGTTGCAAAGATATGTTACATTGGAGATTCACATTACGTGCATTCTCACAACCAGACACGTGCAAGTTCGCGCTTGCACATGCCTCATGTGAACCTACAACATAAAAACCAAATCTCAAATGGGCATACACCCTGCAACTCTTGCCGTCCTTCGCTGAGACAGGGGTGACATAGGCAAAGTGAACCATTTTTACAGCATGGGTGGTCAGCCGCATACCAACCTATAAGTCAAGGAACGTACACGACAAATTACATTTTATACATCACTAAATAAAAATATCTATGTACAACAAACAGAAAACAAATTCCAATTTAATAAACCCTAGCCGCCAACATTACAGATCAACCGCCATTTCTTTCTGTCCTTACATACTTCTTTCATTTCCTCCAGAGTCATGTATCCTTCGGATGTATTAAAGGAAGAGGAAGAAGAAGAAAACCTGCCATAAAAATTTCAAATCACATTCTAGTTGATTTTCCCAGCGGTGTGACGTCAGACGTGTCACATTATATATCTGAGGCTGACACACAAGAAGCGTAGGGCGTAACTCTTTGATCACTTCGCTGGCGTCAACTCCAGCGCCGCTCCCCGCGGTAAACAAGGCCCGAGCCACGTCACTGGAGAAGGGCGGTAAAAGTTGCTAGAGCGTGGGTTTCGTTTTCAATTTTGATAATGCGATCCGGGGCAATTGGGTTCTGGAGAGATTATGTGCCGAGGGAAGAAATGTAAGGTACCTACACCACCTGATGCGATTAAGGTAATTGGCATTTCTGACGAAATGGAAAAATCCTATAATTTAAATTGAAACATTTTTTGTGCTGTATGTTAAAAATTTCGGTGATGATGATGATGATGGATGATTTCTTTCCTGTGGCGCCATTTAATGGTCCAGGACCATCTCAAGGGCGCTATGGCTTCTAGAGAAAAGTAGTGTCTTCAGTTCCGGTGTGAATGTATCTTTCAGTATTTAAATGTGTTATTAAAAAAAAATACACGGCTGATACAGTTGAGAAGTTGATCAACATTTTGTTAAGGCAGGCACTTTACCCACCTCCACCCACCAAGTTCATACAACTCATGCGGAGTCGCTTCACTTGGTGATACTTCACTTGCAATGTTTTTTTGGCGGCGGAAGGCCTTCCCGTTGAAGTTAATCAGCTAAAGTTACTCTACTCAAGAAAGGAAAAAGAGAATTCTCAAATCAGGGGCTAACGCATGACTCTAAGAAGTCCCACCCTCCCCAGAACGTCGAGGTTACTGAAGCTAATGTGCCTGACGGGAGCCCTTCATCGACGTGTATCGAACGAGTTGCCATCCGCGCTGAGCGCAGTAAATTAATGGGTGTACATACTTCAATATGTATGGGTGTCCCGAGGACTGACTGAGGGCTAATGGTCACCTCTGCCCAGTCTTGAGCCCGCGGCTGCGGACTCGTGCCAGGACTGGCAGAAGCGGCGGAATGCAAGGTAGTTAAGGCAGTTACTTGTGCTAGCCATTTTTATCTAATGTTTGCCATCCTCTTGTACGGCAGTGCCTTGTTGTGCCAACCATTTGTCTGCTGGTCGCCATCCTCTTGTACGGCAGTGCCTTGTTGTGCCAACCATTTGTCTCTGCTGGTCGCTATCCTCTTGTAAAGACAGTGCCTTGTTGTGCTAGCCATTTGTCTCTGCTGGACGCCATCCTCTTGTAAGGACAGTGCCTTGTTGTGCTAGCCATTTGTCTCTGCTGGTCGCCATCCTCTTGTAAGGACAGTGCCTTGTTGTGCTAGCCATTTGTCTCTGCTGGTCGTCATCGTCTTGAGTTGTGAATTGGTAGTGACATACATGAGCCTCTTCAATTTCTATAATATTTTGTAGTACATCAATAAACGAAGCTTTTTGAGTCAAATGAGTTAGCGTGTAGTATGGTTTGAAAATACGACTCCTAAAACAATATTTCTGGAATAACGAGACAATATCTGATCAAATTTCACCCTGGATATTGATGTAATAACGAAAAGGTGACACTTCGCACAATCCCCTTGTCAAAGCTGTTTTCACTTCAAGTTTACGAACATTTACGACAATGATAACAAACATTGGGACAATGCTGGAGCCCTGTGGTACACCATTGTCTAAGTTGATGTAGGCTTTGCTAGCAAAACAATCAGACTGCCGAGTACTAACAATGGGTTAACATTTGAAGCTATTATCATGAAAATAAACGGGGTAAATTTGGGGATGCGGTAAGATATGAATATTTTATTTTGTTTGTAAATGTTAAACCGTTGACAAAGATTTTAGATGCTTAGATCTGTCTTAGATTGGGAAGCGATGATGAGTTGATGATTCCTTTATAGCGCCGTTTCGTGATGTAGTCACTCCAAGGGCGCTTGTGCAAACGATGCCAGAAATTTGCTTGTCTTCAGTGCATTCCGGAACTTTCCATGGTCCTCTAGCTCTCTCACATGATGTGGCAGATGGTTCCAGGCCAGAGTACCAGCAACTGGAAACGCACGCTCTCCAAATATTGTGTTTTAACTTGAATGCCTCAATGTAAAATTTTCAAGCAGTGTAAAGCTTTCTGTTGTACACTTTTTTCAATGCCACTCTCGTTTCACGAAAAGGCGGCGGGATCTGTTAAATAGTTTATTTATGGTTAACCTTTTGTCAATGTCACTACTTACGCTAGTTACAGTACTAACTTACAGTTTCATACTAACGTATTGACGTATGTACTTTGGCTTAAGATGGTGAATGAATTGAATCATTATATGATGCTTTCACTATTACTCTTAGTACGAGTTGCAAAACTTGAGTAATGTTAAAAGTTTACGGCAATTATTAAAGAGTGATTTCCCCCAAAATCTGCCGTTTTTGTTTGTTTGAACTTGATTTTCTTAATCACTGTAAATCTTTTGCCAAGACCACAAGTGTAAGAAACAAAATCGGCAGATTTTGAGAGAAATCACTCTTTAAGATTTTCCGTAAACTTTACTTTTCTCAAGTTTTGCAACTCGTACTAAGGTTACAGATCGGAAGACAATGTCTTGAATATTAAACAACCGCAAATCCATAAATAATACTACATCCTTTACCATAGAGTCGAATGTGATGTCTATGAATGACACGTTACTTTCTTGGGAATGAAGATTCAAAAGAATGAAAATAAATTGCACAGAATCTGTACTCGACTTTCTTGCAAAAATTAACCCACTGTATGACGTATGTAAAACTAGAATCATCTACCGGCTTATGCCGTTTCAATAAAAAATATAATATATCAATTATAAATCAATTTTATTCCACCGCGGTGTGTACCTGCATACTTGTACAATATGGATATAGCCATATAAATACTTAAATGAATAAAATTGTTGAGCGCCGTTTTGTGTGAATCACACCTCAAGAGCCCTCTGCGAGGTTGGTCTTCTCTGGAAAAAGCGCCAATTACACAAGAAAGATCCTTGACTTATAGGTTGGTATAAAGCTGACCACCCATAGTGAAAAAAATAATTTGCTTTGTCAATGTCACCCCTGTTTCAAGGAAAGTCGGCAAGAGTTGCAGGTTTTATGTTCATTTGAGATTTGGTTTTAAGTTGTAAGTACACATTCAGCGTTTTTAAGCGCGAATTTACACGTGTCTGTTTCTGGGCATGCATTTGATATGAGTTTTTAATTTAAATATATCTTTGCAACTTAGATTTTAGAATCTAGAATCTAGATATATAGATGGTCATTGAACCCTTTTGTATGCAAACTAGGACTTTGTATGGTGGGTAAACTTTTTAGTTTTATTTTAAAAACGTAACAACTGATTATTATTGGTATTTATAAAATTTTAAGAATCGCAGCCTTTTATCTTATTTTAACCCTTTGACTACCAAGAAAATTGCTAATACATTTTGTATGGAAAATTATCACTTTGTATGGCGTCTATACTTCTTATTCACTTTTTGGAAAAAATAATGATGGCAATATATACGTTATTATTATTGTTTTACATTTGTAGAACATCTTTTTTATTATTAACCCTCTAACTGCCGAGGATTTTTCATTTTTTTTTTCTTTTGTATGGCAACTCCCTAAATCGACATCATGATGAAGCAATGATTATTATCAGTAGATAGCACTATTTTATTTACGAATTCACAGAACATTTGAGAAAAATCGTTGGAGCCGTTTTTGAGAAAATCACATTTAAAATTTTCAGCTCTTCGGAAGCCATCTTGAATTTTCAAAAAAGAAAAAATCTTTCGTTATGAATTGTAGTGAGAAACTTGTTCTTTCTTTTAAATCTAATACAAATTTAAATATCTTGAATTTTAATGGGTTTTTGTTATATTTTCGATTTAAAATTTGAGGTCGTGTAAACAGTGCTTTATAATATTTTTTTCAAAATATTTATTTTTTAATTTTGTAGAAATTTATGTTTTTGTTAACCCCTTAACTTTCGAGAAAATCACGATTGTTTGTTTTTTTCATATTGCAGCCCATAGACACAGATTAGTAAGAGTGTTGCCATACATAATTTATTAAGTTAAAAATTAATTTGTGGCAACTCTGAAAATTTAAAAAAAATTCTTGGAGCCGTTTTTGAGAAAAGTGCAATTTTATGTTTTTTTTGTATGGCAGCCATCTTGAATTTTCAAGTTGGTGTAATGCCATGTTATTCATTTTTTTTTTTTTTTTTTTTTTTTTTAATATAAGACATTTTAAGTACATACATTACATTTTTTTTTTTTAAACTTATTTCTATTACATAATATTCAATTGTTTTATATGCTATACCTCACCAAGAAGAGTCAAAGCTCTTGTGTGTGGTGAGGGATTCACAATTAATTTAGTCAATAGTAATAACAAATTTATTTCAGTTATTTAATATATTTAAATTATAAACTAGAAATTTATTTAAGTTACTTCATACACTTAAGTCAAATACTTATGATGTGTATTTTCAGTGTGAAGAGATCTGATATGTGGAGAAATCAAATTAAAATAAGAAAAAACTGTATAATAAACAAAAGCAAATATATAAACATAGATAATATAGGCAAGTAGGTACCAAAGTATAATAAAATAAAAACATACATACATATGATTTATAGAGGTCTACTAATGACAAAAAAACAATACAAGGCACAGGCAATAATATCAAGTGGTATACAAATCTAATATTTTTCGAAATGTTTTTTAAGTTTATTTTTAAATACATGATAATCTTTTATATTTTTTAGTTCAGTCGGTAATTTATTAAAGTTTGTTACACCAACATAAATGAAGCTATTTTGATAATGTTTTGTGTCAAATTTTGACATTTTGAGGTTATGTTTGTATCTTGTTGAATGATTTGTTTCTAATTTTAATTGTTGTTTTTCCTTTAATATTTGCAATATGGCGTTTTTTTTAAAAATGATATCTACTGAACTTTAAATATTTTAAATACTAATTCAGTCGGGTAATTCGATGGTTTTTTTAATATTATCTTAATGATTAATTTTTGAATTATTTTTACAGGGTTTAATGTGTTTAAGTATGACCCTCCCCATCCTATAATGCCGTACTGTAATATAGATTGCACAATTGCGTAGTAGACTCTTCTTAAGTTATCTATTCCGAGTATATTTCTAAGTCTTATAAATATGTATATGCACTTTCTGATTCGTTTTATCAGTTTACTAGTATGTTCTTTCCATTTTAATTTACTATCTATGTCAACGCCTAAATATCTTGTAGTATCTGTTTGCTTTAGTATTGAGCAGGTTAGATTACAATTCGTTTTATTACATTTATTTTGTTGATGAATAAATACGTTTAAATTTAGATTTAATTTATTTTCATTAATAGAGAACGGGACAATGTAAGTTTTTTCGCTGTTGAGTGTTAACAAATTCACGTCGAACCAGTGCTTTAAATTGTCAATGTCAACATTTGCTTTATTGGTGACACTATTCCAATTTGTATCTTCGATGATAATAACTGTATCATCGGCATAGGATATTATTTTTCCGTTTAGTTTCAGTGTAAATACATCATTGACATATAATATAAATAATAAAGGGCCTAATACTGTGCCCTGTGGTATTCATACTTAATACATGTCCAAAAAAGTTGATGTAGCCAAAATTTGGTATCTCTAGGTCTTATACTTTGGAAAGTGACACACATACATACACACACACACACACACACACATACGGACGTGTTTGAAAGATAGTGTGTTTTGGCATGTCCTGTACCAGGACAACTCATTTCCGGGAAAAACTCGAAAACAAATTTTCACACCAAATCAATACTTTCTTTATAGCCTTCAGCTATAGCAAGGAAGTAAAATAACACACCTCTCAAGACTGGTATGTAGTCTAGGGGTTAGCGCAAAGAAATCGGAAGGTTATGAGTCCGATTCCTGGCAGAGAAAAAAAAAGCTCTTTTGCTAGCCTTCACCAAAGGCCCATGCAGACAGTAACTGAGGTCTGTCTTGAGTACTTTAAAAAAATCATCGTAGTATTTATTTTTATTGTCTAGAAAAATATGCTCCAATTTTGAAGAATATCGAAGAACCTTGCAATCATTAGATTTCATATTACAGCATTGTATTTCCTTGGCTTATAGGTTAGTATGAGGTTGATCACCCATTCTGTAAAAAATGGTTCACTTTGCCAATGTCACCCCTGTGTCAGGGAAGGTCGGCAAAAGTTGTAGGGCTTATGTTCATTTGAGGTTTGGATTTTATTTATATGTACACATTCAGCACTTCTAAGCGCGAACTACACATGTTTGTTTGTGGGCATGCATTTGATATGAGCTTTAGATGTAAACATATCTTTGCAACTTAGATTATAGTAAGTATTATTATTGATCTTTTGTACACTTAAAGATGCTCACGTAATGGAAGAATTTCAGTTGGAACTGTTGGTAAATTCAGACGAGCAAATAGACACATTAAAAAATCTTGGTCACATTTTGAAAAATCCGAAAATACCCATCAACTTAAAAAGGAAAGTATTCAATGCCTGTGTCCTGCCAGTGTTCACTTATGGTATTGAGACAGTCACAATGTCACAAAAAAGTGCCCACAAGCTAAGAGTCACACAGAGAGCAATGGAGAGAGCCATGTTGGGTGTCAGTTTGCGGGACAGACTCAGAAATGAGGACATAAGAGTCAGGACAAAGGTTTCCGATGTCATCAAGATGGCCGCAACCCTCAAGTGGCGATGGGCGGGACATGTCGCTCGCGATCCAGATGAAAAGTGGACAAGGCGACTGCTGTGCTGGTGCCCAAGGACGGCAAAGCGTGGAGTTGGGCGCCCACAGTTGCGTTGGCGCGACGATGTTCAGAGAAGTGCAGGACTTGCCTGGATGCGGATCGCTCAGGATAGAAATGAATGGAAAATGCGAGAGGAGGCCTACGTCCAGGAGTGGACGATCAATACAGTCTGAAGACGAAGAAGAAGAAGAGAAGAAATATACACATTTGAAGGCGTTCTGAGACGTGTCAATTGGTATCTTTTGTTCACCACTTATTCCTTCAAAGGGCCTACGAAGATCCTGCGTCATTCCTGCGTCCTTTGTGGTGACAGTTTAGAACGGCATAGTGACCGAACGACACATGACATAACGACACATGAGTGAACAACACGTGACTGAACATGATTATGAGAAAACGTCACATGATAAAAAATCATCATTACAAAGAAACACAAGGACTAAACATTAATAATAATAATAATCTATAATTTAAGTCGCGAAGATGTATTACATTTGAGATTCATATTAAACGCACTACCACAAGCAGACACGTATAAGTTCGCGCTAAATCATGCCGAATGTGGACTTTCAATGTAAAATCTCAATCTCAAATGAACATAAGCTCTGCAACTAGTGCCGAATTTTCTCCGAAGCAGGGGTGACATTGGCAAAGTGAACCATTTTTTTTACTGTGCGGTAATGTGTGGTCAGCCTCATACCAACGTATAAGTCAAGGAATACATAAAATAGAAAATACCATAAACGGCAGATAAAATGCCGCTTATGGTTTTTTCTGTTTTGTGATATTTGTCATTGTATTGTTTTGCCACGTGATGTATTTTTATTGTGACGTTGTGTCATGTGAGGTTTTCTCACGTGATGTTCTGTCATGTGTTGTTTTGTCGTGTGTTGTTTTAACACTCTGTCGTTCTAACATGGATCCGTCCTCAATACCTCACGTTTAATCTAAACCAAAAAAATACTGAAACTAAACGCTCACTAGATTCGCTGTCTAAGTTCCTTCACATTTTGTTGTTTTGCGAAACTCTTTAAACGTGTGTTTTTACGGTAAGGAATCATGCCGTAAGATCTGTATGATTGGGTTCTCTTATATATAAAAATTGAGGTCAAGCGCAAAAGGTACCCGCGGCATTGACCCATTTATGCAACTTGAAGGTCGACGTGAAACTGAAACTGTAACTCTGTCGCCATTCCGCTAGGGTTGGCCAGAGCCTCTGCAGAGTTGCCTCCATTTTTTCCTATCCTGACATACCACTTTCAATTCATTCATATCCATCACCTTTTTCATGCTTTTTCTTCTTTTACGCTCACTTTGTATATCCCATTCTTTCACAATTGCCTCAATCTGACGCCATGATGTTGCAGTAATCTATCGCTGTCGCTTCGTTACCGAAAGTAAGCTAAAATTTTACCGGAACTAGTGTAAAATATAACATAAACTAACTTTGATCGTATAGGTAGGAAATTTTTGAAAACTAAATCTCTCACTCATTCACAAGGTGTGCTGGTTTATTTTCCTTTTTTTTTATTTACTCGATCGAGGGGGTAAGAAGTTACACTATGTGTGTAGCTTAATTGTGATTTATGTATCAGATTTGCGTCTACAAAAAAAAAATCATTTTGCAAACAACATTAGTGTCACATACATATTTGTCGGTGTAATGGCTGTGGGGAGTCAAGTCGCTGTTCTTGACTATCGCATTTGGAACAGAATACGTTGGTTCGAATCATGTCAGGCCCATTTGACCATAACTTCGACCCTGGTTCAACAGATGTCATTGCATACACACAAGCTTCTGCTTTCGTATGAAGACAACTCACCAGGTTGGTGAATTTCATTCCTCTTCACAAATCTTCTAAAAAAAAAACTTCACAAGTGAAGTAATTATAAATCTCTGAAAAATTTTTGTTTGTATTTTTTCCTGTCTTCTATATATATAAAAATCAAGTCACAAATTAATTTATTTTTGTCTCGTTTGTTCACAGCGTTTCACACAATACTTGGCTTCGAGCAACTCCAGCTTTCAGCTTAGCAATTTCCTCGACAAGAGCGGAGTTCAAGGTAAACCATGTTGCATACAACAGATCCACTTTTGTAATTGCTCTATAATGTCTAATAATTGCCGCTGCAGTAACCTTATTAACACCTGTATGTTTAAAATAGTATGGAGTAGACACTGTTTGTGGGGTGGGCTTGGATTTTGATACTAATTTCCTTTAGATTTTCAATCATTTGAAAAAAAATATCGATCGATTTCACTATCGATTATATGAAAACCATTATACCCTTTTGCATCAAAAAAATAATGCAGTAGAACTAATTTTATTGGGGAATAAAGTAGAATTCAAAATGGTTGCCATAAAACAAAAAAAAGTAATAATATTTTGATGGAAGGATGAAAAAAATGTACATAAAAGTTTTATTTACTCAATTCCTATGTAGGTTTATTGTAAATTTTTGTATTAAATCTAGAAAACTAACCAGAGTTTTGTTTTTGGTGTCGCCATTTTTTAAATTTCTGCTGAATTAACCCAAAATATTAACAAAATTTAACAAATATAGTTGATAATTAGTTTTTTTTAACGTAAGGATGCAGGTCTTTCTTAACATTCTCTACATTGTCGTTTTCTTCTTTTTTTTCCACTTTACCCAAAGGCGCTGTCGGGGCAAGAATCGGTAAGTTGAACTTCTCCATCTTGTTTTACCTTCTAGGCCATGGTTTTCCTTCACACATTCATTCGAAATCTCTCCATTTGTAAAAAAAAAACAATTATCAAAAACGTTCATTTGGCAAGAGTTGCAGGGCTTATGTTCATTTGAGATTGGGTTTTTTATATTGTAGGTCCACATGCGGCATGTGTAAGCGCGAAATTATGCATGTCTGCTTATGGGAATGCATTTAATATGAATCTCAAATGATACGTATCTTTGCAGCTTAGATTTAGTTTAGTTTAGTTCATCTTCCTACATTGTTGGCTATTTTTCTTTTTACTAATACAATGGATGTCTGATACAATTTATTTTCAATTCGAAAGTGCAAAAGTTTCAGTCTCAAAATGAGGTTCTATATATTGTTATGTAAATATAAATATTGAAATAAGTATGGGTAGTTATAGTGTTATGTAAATATAAATATTGAAATAAGTATGGATAGTTATAGTTATAAGAATCCTCAAAAGTATTGGTAGGTAAGATCGATAATTATGTATAAGTGTAGAATTCTCTAGGCTAAGTAGGTATTTGTTATAATTATAGGAATACTGTATTGCATTGGTAGGTAGGATTTTGGTTGTGTCTAGGTAGTACGTGAAACATCGAGAAGTAATAATTACTCTGGAACCGTCTGGCGACTTTAGTTCTAGATCATACTGCTCTACAGAGTATAAAGGTGCGAATGGCCTGCAGAGCGGGCCAGTATCATAGAGACTTACAAACACATCGAAGTCATCTGATCAGTGAACCAAAACCAAGTGGAATAATCGAGAAAGTAGTGTGAAAATAAATTTTGTAACTGTGTAAAATAAATAACTATTGAAGAAGACCTGTGTATTTTTAATTTGAAGACAATTGAACCCTAATTTCGTAACAATTGGTGTCAGGTGTGGGGTTGTCAAGAAAAATTAAGATCTTCTGTCTAAAAATAAATAAAATAAATTAAATAAGTGTTAAAATGAACTTTATTCAAATTGAACTTTGTGTGAACTGACTTTTGTGAAAACAAGTGTTTAAATAAATTTTTGTTAAAAGAAAAGACGCAAAAGCAAGTTGCTTATAAATTCTGGAACATCATATGGAACATAACTCTGGACATAACATAATGACTATTTTACCGCATTGAGAAAGTCATCAAATTGGACCATAGTTTTTTTTATTATTGTGTGTGATTAAAAAAATAAAATAAATAAATAAAAATCTTGAAAAATATTACAAAAGAACGTTCCAGATTCATCGAGAAAAAGTTTTTGAATAACTGTGCTTCGTTTACAAGTGTGTGAATTATTAAGTACCTACCTGTGTGTTGGAGAGACTTGAGACGAAATAAATAATTATGTACTATCAGACATTATTATGTTAAAAATATTGGTGAATTAAAAATAAATATTAAAAGACAGTACCTACCAATCAGTGTAATCAGATAAATTATTATTTTGCTAAAGTACGTATTCAAAACAGCTATATATATAAAACTCAAAACTTGTATTAAATAAATTTGAAAATATTTTTGTTTTGACGTAAATTTAAAAAAAAAAAAATGGCAACTAAAGTGAACGTCAAGGACCTCAAAGTCACTGAGCTTAAAAATGAGCTTCTGGAGAGGGACCTGGAGACCTCAGGAGGAAAGGCAGCCTTACAAGCACGCCTCATAGAGGCCTTGGAACAGTCAGGCGAAGACCCGGCATATTTTGTCATGGCGTCTGGAGGGGACCGCGCCTTGGACGAGCTAAATATCAGCATCAACAGTAACCTGACAGGACTGAAGACTGAGATGGCTGACAACGCCAAGACCGTGAAGGAGGACCTGACCGGGCTGGAGGAGAAGATGGCTGACAATGCCAAGACCCTGGAGGAGAAGATGGCTGACAACGCCAAGACCCTGCAGGAGAACCTGTCGGACCTGAAAGTGGAGATGGCTGAAAACGCCAAGGCTCTGCAGGAAGACCTCTCCACCATGAAGGAAGACCTCGCCAACATGAAAGAGAAGATGAGCGAGAGTCTCACAACCCTGAAGGGAGAAATGGAGGAGAAGATGACAGCCCTGAAGGCGGAAATGGAGACTCGGATGTCAAATCTGGAGGTACATCTGCGTGCCGAGCTGACCGACAAGGGCCAGATGGAGTCCACCAGAATATCCCCCAAAGGCCTTCACGACGAGACCGACCAGGGATGCTCAACTCCAACCAGGATCACAAGAGGGGATGATGACCCTTCCCTAGCCAAGCACAACCTCCCAACCTTCGACGGGAAGACGTCGTGGGAGGAATGCTTGACCCTCTTTGAGACGGCTGCCATGATGGGAGCCTGGAGCCAGCAGAAGAAGGCTTCGGTTCTCAGCCTGTCGCTCCGAGGAGACGCTCTCAGGGTTCTGCAGGCCATACCCCTGGACAACCGTGGTGACTTTGGGCAGCTGAAGCAGCGCTTGGATATGCGCTATGGCCACAAGTGCCTGGAGCAGCTGTACAAGTCGCAGCTGAACACAAGGGTGCAGAAGCCCAACGAGAGCCTCCAGGAGTTTGAAATGGACATCGCCCGCCTGGTACGAGACGCTTACCCGACAGCCTCCGACGACATCTGTGAGAGCTTGGCAGTGGACAAGTTCCTAAATGGATTGCGGGAATGGGAGACGCAACAAGCCGTAAAACTGGCCCATCCCAAGGCTTTGAACGAGGCGCTCAGCCAAGCTCTCGAGTTTGAGGCTGTCAAACAGTCCATCAGGGGCCACGCCAGGGTTCGTGCAGTCGAGGCAGAGGAGGTCAAGCTACCTACAACCGAGGAGCTAATTGAAAAAGTGCTGGAACGTCTGAGACCTCGAAGACGAGACCCACGCTGCTGGAACTGCGGACAGCTGGGCCACCTTAGCACCAAGTGTCCCAAGCCTCAGAAACCCAGAAAACAGGCTGCGGAAAACTAGAAAGGGTTAATGGGAAGGGGCAACCGTTGACCCACGCTGGAGAGGCCCTGAAATCTGCTGCTACTGTCGCAACCGTGAGAGGAAAAGCCAGCAGCATTTTTATCAATGGCATAATAGATGGAGTAACTCGTGAACTACTGGTGGACACGGGAGCAACCAGGACAATTCTGAGACGCGACATAGTGGCACGAGGTAAGCAGATTGCACCAACAAAGTGGTCTCTGCACACCGCCACGGGAGAGTCAGCACAGGTGTATGGGGAGACGATTGCCACCTTCCAAATTGGCAGCACCACTTTTGATCATCGGACGTTGGTGGCCAACATTGAAGAAGACGTTATATTGGGAATGGACATACTGGACAGATTTGGGTGCAGTTTAAATTTAAAGAAAGGGTCCATTAAAATTGGAAATGAAGAAGTCATCCTGCAAAGACGGAAAGAACTGGCTGCACGTGTTATCCTAGCCAAGAATACCGAAGTGAAGGGGCGATCCGAGATGATAGTGAGTGCCCGCCTGGATTCCAGTAGTACAAATGACCAAATCTGTATGATAGAACCGGAGAACATGGACAATGTTAACAAAGGAGTCATGGTGGCAAGAACAGTGATTCGCGCAAAGGAGACCATTCCTGTCAAGATCATGAATGTGAACAGCTACCCAGTTAAAATGAATGAAGGTTTTGTTTTGGGCAGATGTGAGAGGATAACTTCCATTGTGCAACAGATGACAAACATGTCATGCGAAGGAAACAAATTGTCAACACAATTGGAAGCCCTGGTCCACGACGCTTCCCAAGGTCTAACCGAGGAAAACAAACGGAGAGTGAGGAGTTTGATCTGCCGCTACCAGAACATTTTCGAGGACTCTAATGGCCGTCTGGGAAGAACCAAGGTAGTGCGACATAGCATAGACACCGGAGAAGCGAGACCAATAAAACAGGCTCCAAGAAGACTACCCTTTGCAAAGCGGGAAGAAGCTGACAAGATCATCAAAGACATGAGCAAGGATGGCATCATAGAACCATCAAGTAGCCCTTGGACATCCCCGGTGGTACTGGTGAAAAAGAAGGATGGTACCACGAGATTTTGTGTGGACTACAGACTGCTCAACGATGTTACGAAAAAGGATAGTTACCCTCTGCCAAGGATTGACGACACCTTGGACACATTGGCAGGATGCACCATTTTTTCCACATTGGACCTGAAAAGTGGCTACTGGCAAGTTGAATTGGATGCCAAAGATAAGGAGAAAACTGCATTCTCGACTGGATCTGGACTTTGGCAGTTCACCGTGATGCCATTTGGCTTATGCAATGCCCCCGCCACGTTTGAAAGGCTGATGGAGAATGTGCTGCGAGGACTGTCATGGGAAACCTGCCTGGTATACTTGGATGACATAATCATCCTGGGAAAGGACTTCAACCATCAGTTGAGAAATCTGGAGCAAGTTTTCGGGCGACTACAAGACGCTGGACTGAAGCTCAACCCGAAAAAGTGTAACCTGTTCAAGAAACAAGTAAATTACCTGGGACACATAGTTTCTCAACGTGGAGTTGAAGTTGACCCTGCCAAAATCAAGGCAGTAAGAGACTGGCCCGTGCTGAAGGACAAACATGAAACTAGGAGTTTCCTGGGGCTGTGCACTTATTACAGGAGGTTTGTGCCAAGATTTGCGGACATTGCAAAACCGCTCACCAAGCTTACGGAAGAAAACACTCGCTTCCATTGGAGTGATTCCTGCGCACAAGCATTTGAAGAGCTTAAGGGAAGATTAACAAGTGCCCCCATCTTGAGCTACCCACGAAAAGATGGAAAGTTCATCCTGGATACCGACGCTAGTAATGTGGGGATAGGAGGCGTCCTTTCCCAAATACAGGATGGGCATGAGACTGTTCTGGGTTACTTCAGTAAAGTGCTTTCCAAGCCAGAACGAAATTATTGCGTGACCAGACGAGAGCTTCTTGCCGTGATAAAATCAGTGGAACACTTCCGCAAATACTTGTACGGGAGAAAATTCACACTACGGACTGATCATGCTGCACTGGTTTGGCTTCTGAAATTCAAAAACCCAGAAGGGCAAGTGGCTAGATGGATTGAAAGGCTCCAGGAGTATGATTATGACTCCGAACATAGACCTGGCACGCTTCATCGAAATGCGGATGCATTATCCAGACGACCATGCGCCAGTGACTGCAAACATTGCAGCAAGATGGAGGACAAGGTAGCAATTGTCCAAAGGACGACCACCGAAGATGAGGACTGGCAAGATGAAAAATTGGCGCAAGACCAACTGAATGATCCGGACTTGAAGTATGTGATGGAATGGGCGCGAGAAGGAGAAAGGCCAACCTGGGAAAAACTCGCCCCCTTATCACCAACTGTCAAGGCTTATTGGGCTCAATGGGGATCCATAGTGATAGAAGGAGGGTTTCTGAAACGAAAGATCGAGAAGGAAGACGGCACACTTAGAAGAAAGCAAACCCTCGTTCCGAGGAGCCGAGTACCGGAAATCCTTGGACTGCTGCATGGAGGAACTTCTGGAGGACATCTAGGCGTTAAGAAGACGCTGGAGAAAGTGAAAGAGCGATTTTACTGGATCAACTGCAGCGAAGACGTCAAAGATTGGTGTCGAAAATGTGTAACCTGTGCAACGGCCAATGGACCGCAAAGGAAAAGGCGAGCACCAATGCGTCAGTACAATGTTGGCAGCCCCTTTGAAAGAATTGCCATCGACATAGCTGGCCCATTTCCTACAACTGAGAAGGGTAACAAGTACATCATGGTGGTGATGGATTACTTCAGCAAGTGGGTGGAAGCTTACTCAATCCCTAACCAAGAGGCCGTAACCGTGACTGAAGTTCTAGTTACCGAATTTATCAGCAGGTTTGGCGTACCCCTGGAATTACATTCTGATCAGGGAAGGAACTTTGAAGCTGCTATCTTCCAGCAAATGTGTGAGCGGCTAGGGATCTACAAGACCAGGACCACTGCGCTACATCCACAGTCTGATGGAATGGTGGAAAGGATGAACCGTACCGTGGGGAGGTACTTAGCCAAAGTAGTGTCCAGCCATCAGCGGGACTGGGACCGACATCTGCCTTTGTTCTTATTGGCTTACCGGTCGGCTGTTCAGGAAACGACGAAGAAGACTCCCAGCAGCATACTGTTTGGGCGAGAAATGCGACTTCCTTGTGATCTCAAATTTGGCTGCAAACCAGGTGAAGACCTAGCCGGAGAAGACTATGTGACAGACCTTCGCAGGAGGCTGGATGACATCCATGATCAGGTCCGCATGAACATCGGGGAAGCCAGCGATCAAATGAAGGAGCGCTATGACACCAGAGCTGACAGCATGGGGTACAAAGCTGGTGACTGGGTGTGGCTTTTTGACCCCAAGAGGCGCCAAGGATACTGTCCGAAACTTCAGCGTTCCTGGGACGGGCCGTACGAGATCTTGGAGCGCATCAACGATGTGGTCTACCGCATAAAAAAGAGACCAAACGGAAAACCAAGGGTCGTGCACTACAATCGCCTCTCACCATACCTAGGCGATAATGATGACCAACCAGCCCAAAAAGTACGACAGTGCGTCGCATCCGAAAGATCACCAGCCTTTGAGACGTTTTGGGAGAACGCGAAGGCAGGGCAGAAGTTTCGCCATGGAGTGACCACAGAAGTCCACAAGGACTTATTTGAGGTCACTAGGGACCACACACTGGCATGCAGTGTACCGGAAGATCTAGATATGTCTAGAGGAATTGCACGGGTCTTCCGATACAAATTCGGAGAACCGCAACCCTCGAGCAGCCCGCAAGGAAGAGCTCTGAGACTACCGAAGGGGCGTCAACAAGCATACTGCCTGGTTGTCCCGGATTCCAGCAACCTGGAAGAGTACTACAAGGCATTGTGGGACGGCCTTGTTGAGCTGCGTGACTACATGTTGGAGGATCAGCAGGCGCGTCTGGCAATACCGAAGATGGGTGGCGGCCGCGCTAATCGAGACTGGCGGATAATCCGGAGTATGATTGAAGCAGTGTTCTCGGGAGTCGGCATCAGCGTCATGGTGTGCTGCGAGCAAGCGCAGCCGAGAGCCAGTGGGGAGAAATCCGTGGACTGCCACTTCTTCCTGACCACAGGGTGTCGACGTGGATCAGCATGCCCCTACCTACACAGAGTCAAGACTGTTCCGGGACGAAACAGTCTAGGTGGGGGGTAGTGTTATGTAAATATAAATATTGAAATAAGTATGGGTAGTTATAGTGTTATGTAAATATAAATATTGAAATAAGTATGGATAGTTATAGTTATAAGAATCCTCAAAAGTATTGGTAGGTAAGATCGATAATTATGTATAAGTGTAGAATTCTCTAGGCTAAGTAGGTATTTGTTATAATTATAGGAATACTGTATTGCATTGGTAGGTAGGATTTTGGTTGTGTCTAGGTAGTACGTGAAACATCGAGAAGTAATAATTACTCTGGAACCGTCTGGCGACTTTAGTTCTAGATCATACTGCTCTACAGAGTATAAAGGTGCGAATGGCCTGCAGAGCGGGCCAGTATCATAGAGACTTACAAACACATCGAAGTCATCTGATCAGTGAACCAAAACCAAGTGGAATAATCGAGAAAGTAGTGTGAAAATAAATTTTGTAACTGTGTAAAATAAATAACTATTGAAGAAGACCTGTGTATTTTTAATTTGAAGACAATTGAACCCTAATTTCGTAACAATATGCTTATCTAATCTAATCAAAGTTGCAAAGACGAATTGCATTTTTTTTTTTTTTTTTTTTTCAAGATATGTTACATTGGAGATTCACATTATATGCATTCTCGCAAGCAGACACGTACAAGTTCACACTTGCACATGTGAACCTACAACATTAAAACCAAACCTCAAATGGAAATACACCTTGCGACTCTTGTCGTCCTGCCCTGAAACAGGGGTGGCATTGGCAAAGTGAACCATTTTTACAGCATAGATGGTCAGCCGCATACCTACCTATACGTCACTGGATACGTAATAGTTAATATGGATTAATGAATGTCCAGAATTTTTTACATTTTGGTAGTTTGATTTTGTAAATTACCAACTGCTTTCATAGCCTAGAACAGAGTTCGTGCGCAGCACAGGTCGTTCACCTAATGTACTTTTTTTTATAAATGGAAAGATTTTTTATTTTTGAGTTTTTTTTTTATTACTAACTAAGTATTTGCATATAAAAAATATATGATAAAGCAGCACATTTCATAATGTTATTATTTTTTATAAATAACAATTCACTCCCCCAGTTCTTGTTTATCGTATACGCCAATCTTGTCAAATATGACTTTTTCATGCAGTTGTCTTATGAATCAAATTCTACACAATCTGAGCTAAGAAAAACCGTGAAACTCGATAATGTGAGAGTTCTTTTAAATATTTTTTAAATAAATTTCTTGTTTTCATAAGACACATTGGTCCAGTACACATGCAAACATTGCTCATGTAAAATTTTCTCAATGGCGGATACGATAAACAAGAACTAAGGCAGCGAATTGCTATCACAACTGCATATCAAACCAGCAATATAAATATAATAATTATTTATTTTTATCACTTTTGTTTTATTTGCTATCACATTTTGTATAAAGTACCTACACACTTATCATAAACATTTTTGCTTTTTATGGTTTCAATGAAATATGTTTTTTTGCTTATTTGGTTTCAACTTACTTTTTCTACATCAAAAAACAAAATACTTAGATTTAAATATTGTTTGATATACAAAAATGTTGCTTTATTCTTTCATGCTCAGTATGTTCAGAACAAGTTTCAAAAACGAAGGTTGTGGGTTCGAATCCCGGCGGAGCACAACAAATATACCATTTATATTTTCAAATTTGCTCTTAGCTGGGTTGAAAAATTCATAAACCTTTACCAAAGACCGGTCATCAAAAGGTCCATCCAGCCTTACAACATCTGGGTCTTGCTTGGGAATGGGCGCTTTCTTCAGCGACGACCAAGCTCGCAGAGGGCTCTTGTGGTGTGATACACACAAAAACAGCGCTCACCAAATAAATCAGCCTAATTTAATTTTTTGTTTAAAGGACCGTGGCCACTTGGATGTGCTACGTTTGCCTACCAACATTTTTACTAATTTTTTTCAATGGTCTGGTCCATAGTTTTGTTGCTTAAGTGCTTGCATTCCATGCCCAGAGCTCAGGTTCCAATCCCACCGTCGGTGTCAGAAATGATTTCCCGTTTCGGTGTTTATTTCAAATCCCAAATATAATACCGGTAAGGCTTACTCTGCCTTCACTATAAATGAGTACCAGTCCCGTCGGAAGCTGGGAAACCCCCGCTTCAACTGAAGTGGTTGCCATGAGGCCGGCACCCTTACCAGTAAAAATAAATAGGCGTTTGACTTGACGCACACTAAAATCGCATCTTGTTTGACGAAGCTTTTAAGTAGAGACACAATCAAGTAGGAGCATACATTCTGATATATTTATTGTTATGTTGGTGTGCTTCCAGGATATGATATGTCTCCGTTCATCAGGCGGTACGCCAAGTACCTGAACGAGAAAGCTCTCTCCTACAGGACTGTCGCCTTCGACTTCTGCAAGGTCAAGCGCGGGTAAGATATCAGCCTCAATGACAATGCTAGAATTCTCCAACAGATGGCTCCCTTTCATCAGTTGTATCCTTTATTATATTACCCTACGTGGTCGTCAATCCCTTGGAGTTTCTGTAACTGTAACTGTAACTGTAACTCTGTCGCCATTCCGCTAGGGGTGGCCAGAGCCTCTGCAGAGTTGCCTCCATTTTTTCCTATCCTTACATACCTCCTTCAATTCATTCATATCCATCACCTTTTTCATGCATTTTCTTCTTTTACGCTCACTTTGTATATCCCATTCTTTCACAATCTCCTCAATCTGATCACTCCATACTTTTCTCGGTCGTCCCTTCCCTCTTTTTCCTTTCACACTTTCTTTGTATACATACTTTGTCAGTCTATCATCATTCATTCTTTCCACATGTCCAAACCATCTCATCACATTCTTTTGTACCTTAACTTTCACATCCTCTTTCAAATTACATTCTTTTTTTACCCATTCATTCCTAACTCTATCCCTCAGAGTTTTTCCTGTCATGCTTCTCAAATGCTTCATTTCCACCGTACATACTTTACTCATTTCGCTATCGTTCACTGTCCATGCTTCACTTCCATACATCAAAGTCGGTAACAATATGCCATTGTGTACCGCCATTCTCAGATCCATCGTCAATCGCTTGTTCTTTGCTATTCTTCCTATTGCACCGACCACTTGTTTTCCCTTGCACACCCTATTCTCAAGTTCTCTTGTCATCTTTCCATTCTTCTCAAACATACTTCCCAAGTATCTAAATTCATCCACAATTTCAACTTTCGTACCATTCAACAAAAACGTGCATTCTTCATTTTCATCCGTTCTGTCAAAAATCAGTACTTTCGTCTTACTTGCATTAATTTTCAACTTGTTCACACACAGAGCATGGTTCAGACTAGAGAGCATTGCCTGAAGCTCTGCTGCTGAATCAGCAATTAGTACTGCATCATCAGCATAAAGCAGAACTCCGACTTTTCTCTCTCCAATCTGTATGCCATGCCCTTCCAGATTCGCTTGTTTAACACAATGATCCATAATTATATTGAATAACCACGGGCTCATTATGCAACCCTGTCTCACACCCTTGTACACATTAAAATACTCGCTGTATTCTCCATCCACCCTGACACACGCCCTGCTATTTAGATAGATGGCGCGTATCGCGTTCAGAAGTGCTTTATTCACACCATACCTCTCAAGCACACACCACATCATACTTCTATCCACCGAGTCGAAGGCTTTCTCAAGATCTACGAAAGCCGCGTAGACCTTTTTATTTACGGCTAGCTGTTTTTCGACGATCTGTCGAAGCGCGAATATCTGGTCTACGCAACCTCTTTCCGGAGTTTGATTTTTAAATAATCAAAAACATCCAGTGCGGGAATCGAACCCGAGACCTACCGGGGCGCCACGCCCCCAGGATTAGCGCGTTAGCTAACTACGCCATTTCGCTTCCCCGGGAAAGTAAGAAAATAAGATTTTATAATTTGACAGTAAATTTGTCTAATTGTAATTAATAATCTTTTTATCTAACTAATCCTTTTTCATCCCATTTTGAAGTAACTGTTGCTTTCATGTTGCAGGAAGGAGGAGGGCTCCCTGCGCACCATGACAGCGGAGAAGCTGCTGAAGACGCTGCCCGTGCTGCAGGCGCAGCTGGACTCTCTCGTGGAGTTTGACTGCACGGCCAACGACCTGACCAACGGCGTCATCAACATGTGCTTCATGCTGCTGTTCCGCGACCTCATCCGCCTGTTCGCCTGCTACAACGACGGCATCATCAACCTGCTGGAGAAGTACTTCGACATGAACAAGAAGCAGTGCCGCGACGCGCTGGACCTCTACAAGAAGTTCCTCATCCGCATGGACAGGGTGGGCGAGTTCCTCAAGGTGAGAGACTGCCTCTAATAGTAATGTAAGGATGATTGATTTGGTGAGCGATCGATAGAGTTTGGTCGATCGCTCAGTTGGTAGAGTGCTTGCATTCCATCCTGAGAGCTCAGGTTCGAATTCCACTGAGAGTGTCTGAAATGATTTCCTGTTTTGGTGTTTATTTCAAAACCCAAAATAAAATACCGGCATGGTTTACTCGGCCTTCCCAAGAAATAAGTAACGGCTCCCTCGGGAGCTAGGAAACCTCCACTTCAACAGAAGTGGTTGGCGTAAGGCCGGCCCCCTTACCTGTTAGAAAAATGGATTCCATTCACTACATGTGAAACCCTTCGGGGATTACGCGACAAGAAGTTACACTATATGTGTAGCTTAGTTATGTTGCGTTTGCGCAATGTTTTTGTGAGAAACACTCCTCAATCACCCTCTGCGAGCTTGGTCATTGCTATAAAAAGCTTCAATTCTCAATCAAAACCCAGTTGCTGTAAGGCTGGATGGACCTATGGTAACCGGTCTTTGGTAAAGGTTTAATGAATTTTTCAACCCAGCGAAGAGTATATTTGAAAAATAAATATTGCTTTACGGGGAATCAAATTCACTACCTTCTCATTACGGTTGCGACGAGTTGACCACTGGACTACGCACCTGGTATGAAAATGCCTCTAGGTTTCTTCAAATTCCTTCTCAATTCAATACAAGTATCATCAATGGTGCTTTGCTGATGTGTTCTAGGTTGCGGAGAACGTCGGCATCGATAAGGGCGACATCCCCGACCTCACCAAGGCCCCCAGCAGCCTGCTGGACGCGCTGGAGAGCCACCTGGCCGCTCTGGAGGGGAAGAAGGGCTCAGCCGCCAACACTCCCACGCAGACAGCAAGGTAAACCAGCAGGGGCAAAGGAAGAAGTAGGGAGGAGTGGAGGAAATGTATGGAAGAATGGAGTTAATCGGTTGAAGAATGTAATAAAAAAACAGTAATGAATTGAAAAAAGGTGTGGAAGAATGGAGTGAATCCATTGAAGAATGAAATGCAAAACAGTAATGAATTGAAAAAAAGGTGTGGAAGAATGGAATGAATCCATAGAAGAATGTAATAAAAAATAGTAAAGGATGGAAAAAAATAATGGAATATTGTTATAATAAAATAATGATGATTGTTTTGAAGAATGGAAAAAACGTATGAAAGAATGGAGTGAATTTGTTGAAGGAACGGAAAACAAGAATTTTAATTAACGGATGGGAAAAAAGTATAAAACTCTGGAGGAAATGAAAGAAGTATGTAAGGACAGAAAGAAATGGCGGTTGATCTGTAATGTTGGCGGCTAGGGTTTATTAAATTGGAATTTGATTTCTGTTTGTTGTCCATAGATATTATTATTTAGTGATGTATAAAATGTAATATGTCGTGTATGTTCCTTGACTTATAAGTTGGTATGCGGCTGACCACCCATGCTGTAAAAATGGTTCACTTTGCCAATGTTACCCCTGTCTCAGGGAAGGACGGCAAGAGTTGCAGGGTGTATGTCCATTGGAGATTTGGTTTTTATGTTGTAGGTTCACATGAGGCATGTGCAGGCGCGAACTTGTACGTGTCTGGTTGTGAGAATGCATGTAATGTGAATCTCCAATGTAACATATCTTTGCAACTTAGATTAGATTAGATTAGAATGCAGAGAATGTATTAAAAACAAGGAAAAAACATGTAAGGAATGGATGAAGTATGGAATAATGGATAAGTGTATGAAGGAATAGAAAAATAAATAAATAATGGAGCACAGCGGCCTGCTGGACCCGATGGAGATGAAGAAGAGATCAGACGTCAATACTCTGACACAGGGGTGTGGTAAAACATTACAGGAAGAGGTCCTGGATGTTGGATGTGTAAAAGAATAGAGAGGAACTGCCGAAGAATGGAATAAAGTATCAAAGAATGAAAAAATTATGGGTGATAAAGTGTAAAAGAATGGAGGGAAACTGTTGAAGAATAGAAAAATGTATTAATTAAAGAAAAAAATCTTGCTTTGATGTTTACATATTAATCCCATAATTATACAATTTGCAGCCTTATTTTAAAGAATCTCATATCTTGATTGTGTTCATCTGAAAGATATGTGAACATTTTACTGAATGGCTTCCTTGTTTGTGAGTCATATCACCACCTTAAAGGTAAAACTGAACAAGTGGTGATTCACTGATTTGAAAAAAGTAATTTCTCATAGTAAGTGAACAAATGATAAGGAAGTGCTCATGACAAACTTCTAAACTACAGGATTATCACACTTTTTTTAGTGTTTTGTCTTGTAGACAATAGGAAAAAAAGGTGGAATCGTCTGAGAAACCCATGTTAGTTACATATGTCACTATTCAGTTGTACTTTTAAGATATCGATGTGTCTTTTTTTTTTAACCATAAAAAATGTCATGGTCTCTTCAGGCTTCTTTCTTGTTCATTCTCCATATTGTTGCTTTGTCTGTGTTTTGTATGCAATCTGGAAAGTGAAATTGTCCCTACATTTTACTGAGAAATTGTCCCTACATTTGACTGAGAAATTGTCCCTACACTTAACTGTGAAATCGTCCCTACACTTAACTGAGAAATCGTCCCTACTCTTTACTGAGAAATTGTCCCTACAATTTACTGAGAAACTGTCCCTACATTTTACTAAGAAATCGTCCCAACACTTAACTGAGAAATCGTCCCTACTCTTTACTGAGAAATTGTCCCTACAATTTACTGAGAAACTGTCCCTACAATTTACTGAGAAACTGTCCCTACATTTTACTAAGAAATCGTCCCAACACTTAACTGAGAAATCGTCCCTACTCTTTACTGAGAAATTGTCCCTACAATTTACTGAGGAATTGTCCCTACAATTTACTGAGAAATTGTCCCTACATTTATTTTACTTATAAAATATCCCTACATTTTACTGAGAAATCGTCCCTACACTTTACTGAGAAATTGTTCCTACACTTAACTGAGAAATCGTCCCTACACTTAACATTGCCCCTACATTTTACCTTTCTAAAAAAAACAATTTGACTTTCCATCTATACAAATTACTTAATATTTGTGATCTTTTAATTATCCATGTGTACGGTACAATGACTGTCTATAATCTAAAATAATCTAAGTTGCAAAGATGTATTTACACATTTATGAGATTAAACTGGCACTGGAATTACTCTCTTTTGAAATGTTTTCAAATCCACGTGCCGTAGGTCCTTCCGACACATTTGTGCGAGGTGTGCTGAGCATCTCAAACATTCTAAGACAAAGAAAAATCAAAAAAAAAATGGCATTTCTCTTTGGCAGTCATTGTATTTTGGAAATCTCTCAACATGTCCTGTATTATTTGTGCCATCCATGTTTTATTTTTATTTTCTACATATTTTTAAAACGCACCTACACTCCCGAGTATGAATCTTACCATGTAAAATGATGGATGGGATTACTTGGTAAAACTTCGTACTCGGCACATTGATTCCGTATTATTTTCGTCACATTTATTTGATGTAATAATTTCTGTTGCTACTTTTCATTTTGTCCATCACCGTTACTCTTTATGTAGTGCAATTGTTTTTGTTTCCGTTGTACCCGTGTGTCTGTTTGTATTAATTTATGTTTTTGTTTCTCTTTTTTTCGTTTCCCCCAACCCCCCTCACTTTCGTTCCCCCCTCCCACACGTCATGTAACCTCCATGTTTGCCGATTTGTAAAAAAAAACAACAAAAAAATTGCATTCCCGTTTTTACAATTTGTTTAAACGCACATCGCACTTCTTTGATTAACAAATTAAATGATTTATTTGAAACACACTCCCGCTTGTTTATCGGCACTCATATTGTTTACTCGTCACATTTATTCCTCTTTTATTTCCCGTTTCCCGTCACCTTTATTCCTTTGTTATTCATTCCCCTCTGCGTTGAATTTATTTACACATTCATCATTCCTTGTCATCTATGTATCGTCTCATTTATTTCTGCACTATTTCTTGTCACCTTTATTCCACTACCATTTGTTACTTGTCACCTTTTATTTGTGTGATATCTATTTCTCTACACCTTTGTTTCATTTTATTCATTTACTATCCGTAATCTGTCATGTGTATTCCTTTTTGTTCCTCATCATTCATATATCTATCATCTTTATTCCTCTACCATCCATTTCCTGTCACCTTTATTCCTTTTTATTTATCCGTTTGTTTCCTTTCACCTGTATTCCTTAACCATCCATCATCTGTATTCCTTTTTATTCCTCCATCATCCATTTTCCACCATCTTCATTTCTTTATCATCTTTATTCCTCTACATCCCTTCACTGTCACCATTATTCAATTTTATTTGTTTCTTATCTGCATTTATTCCTTTTTTTTATCTATCGGATCATTCATTTTCCATCACATGTATTCCTCTTACCATTCATTCCCATCACCTCTATTCCCTTTGTCTTGTTTCTCATCTTTTTTCCTTTTCCATCCATTTACAAACACATTCATTCCTTTGTTTTCTCTATTCTGTTGGATCATTCATTTTCCATCACGTGTATTCCTCTACCATTTATTCCCTTTCTTTTGTTTCTCATCACCTGTATCCTCTCCGGCACTCCCCGCCACTTCTCCTCCTTTGCCCGTTGCCGTTGTGTGCCGCATTCTTCGGCACTCAGTGCTCAGAAGAACGTGGCCAACGGCATGGGCGCCCTCTCCTCTACCGGCAGCTCCTTCGGCACGGCGGCCTCCTCCACGCGGCTGGACCAGCACCCGGCCAACGGCAGCCAGGCCGCCTTCATAGACGACGTGCTGAAGCAGCAGGCGCTCGCCGAGGAAGAGGCCGTGCTCAACCAGTACAAGGTGAGGGAAACTCAAAGACTTCAATTTATTTAAATTCCTAATGTAAGTTTGTCAATTCACATTATCGGCGTTATGGCCTAAAAATCCAAATCTAAATCTAAGTTGCAAAGATATGTATCATTTGAGATTCATATTAAATGCATTCCCACAAGCAGACACGCATAATTTCGCGCTCACACATGCCGCATGTGGACCTACAGTATAAAAACCCCAATCTCAAATGAATATAAGCCCTGCAGCTATTGCCGACCTTCCCTGAAACAGGGGTGACATTGGCAAAGTGAACCATTTTTTACAGTATGGGTGTCAGCCTCATACCAACCTATAAGTCAAGGAATACAAGCAATTAAGTACATCCAGTTATACAAACAAACAAACACTAAGTAACTACAAAACATCTATAAAAATGAAAATTGATTCTTGGCCTTAGCCGCCTACATTACAGATCAGCCGTCATTTTTTTCGGCCCTTACATAGGTACTTCTTTCATTTCATCCAGAGTCATAACCTTCTTCATACAAGCTCTCCTTTTATTATGGCTCTGGATATCCCAATCATTCGCTATTTTGGAAATTTGGTCCATCCATACCTGGCCCAAGACGTTAATCTTGACTAATGGTGTTTGAAATAAAAGAACGCTAGTTTGATTCTTGTCAGACCTTTGATAACTATGATTTATTTCCTGTGGTGCCATTTAATGGTCCAGGACCATCTCAAGGGCGCCATGGCTTCTAGAAAGAAGCAGTTTCCTCAGTGCCTTTCTGAAGTTGATGGTAGGCTGGTTCGCGCGAACACCAACGGGCAAATTATTCCAGGCAACCGGCCCGGCCACCGCAAAGCTCCTGTCTGCAAAATTTGATGTATTCGCTCTTTTGGGCACTATGAACTGGTTGACAGCAGTGAGGGCAGAGCGCAGTGGTAGTTTTGAAGCCTTACCGATAGAACATGACCCAATTATTTATTGATATTTCATTAAAAATTCAAATAATGAATTATTATTTGCGCGGTGTACTGCTCAGGTACACCGCGTGTCGTTGGCATCTTGGACCGGTCCGTAGTCCGTAGTGGCAACACTTCGGACTCGTAAATGAAAGGTTGTGGATTCGGATCCGGGGGGAGCGCAAAAATATATCATTTATATTTCGAATGTGCTCTTTGCTGAGTTGAAAAAATCATAAACCTTTACCAAAGACCGGTCACTGCAAGGTCCATCCAACCTTACACCAACACTGGGTCTTGCTTGAGAATTGGCGCTTTCTACAGCGACGACCAAGCTCGCAGAGGGCTCTTGAGGTTGTGATACACACAAAAACAGCGCTCACCAAATAAATCATCCTAATATTATTATTATTATTAATTGATGATATCAGTTAAAACTCTCTCATATTTTAATTAATGAGCAATTTTCTTTATGATTGAATCGTTTTTGCTTAGTTGTCTAAACTCATATTTAAATAATAATTGAGGAAATGTAGAAAATTAAACAATGCACATTGGGACAAGGAAAGTGTTTATTGATGAACAGTCATAACGGGTAAGGTCAAGATTTCAATGTTATTGACTTTATATCCAATTTTATCTAACTCTAATAGGGTAATTGCAGTGGTGGGGAAAATGGTTTAAAATACTATGGTTGTGTAGAGTACATTTCAAGGATCACACACATATATTTTTTATATAGTAAAAATAAAGATGTCATTGATAATTTTCAAAAATAAAATGTCGAGAATTCGAATACCGCCAAAACGCAGTGGGGCCGAAGAAACACGCTGTGACGTCAAAATTACGTAGATGGATCCATCGATCTTAGAAAACCTAACGGTGCACTCCATACATTGTGAGATCCATTGACGTCACATCCGCCTAAATAAAAAAATGAGCTGTTTTAGCGGAAATCGAAAATGGGCGAATTTTACCGAGCTGTAGTTTAAAAACTAAGCCAGATATTATTATTTTAAAAAGGCAGATGCATTTTTTAAAAGGTTGTCTGTCATTTTGTGAAATAAAAAAAATACGTGAAATTACCCTATTGTTATGAGAAACCAACACTCATATTTTGCATTTATTTAGTCATGTCAAAATAGATTTAATGTAAAAAAATAGTTAGGTTTAAGTTAGAATTAGGGTCGTTTGACATTTTGACAATTATATAATTTTTTTAAAACTGAACAATTTTAAAACTTAATTTAAATCGGATATTTAACGAACCCTTTAAGAGAACTTACATCATTCTCGACGTTTCGTCAGGGACGTAGCCGACGTCTTCAGGAGAACATCCTCTCTGTACGGCGACTGCGAAATTCAGTTCATCCTCAGTCGCCGTACAGAGAGGATGTTCTCCTGAAGACGTCGGCTACGTCGCTGACGAAACGTCGAGAATGATGTAAGTTCTCTCTAAACGGTTCGTTAAATATCCGATTTAAATTAAGTTTTAAAATTTTTCAGTTTTAAAAAAATAGTATTCCTTGACTTATATGCTTGACCGGTCCGAAGTCGAATGGTTCGGGTAGACCTGCAAATAAATTGGTTCCATACGCCATATAATAAAAGTATGGTTTTTCCTTGACTTATAGGTTGGTATGAGGCTGACCACCCATACTGTAAAAAATGGTTCACTTTGCCAATGTCACCCCTGTTTCAGGGAATGTCGGCAAGAGTTGCAGGGCTTATGTTCATTTGAGGTTTGGATTTTATTTGTAAGTACACAATCAGCATTTGTAAGCGCGAACTACACATGTTTGTTTGTGGGCATACATCTGAGAGCTTTGAATGAATATATCCTTGCAACTTAGATTATAGATTATAGATGATTTATTTGCTTTTTGTGTGAATCACACCACAAGAGCCCTCTGCAAGCTTGTTTGTCGTTATAGAAAGCGCAAATTCTCAAGCAAGACCCATTTGCTGTAAGCCTGGATGGACCTTTGGTGACCAGTCATTGGTAAAGGTTTATGAATTTTTCAACCCAGCGAAGAGCACATTTGGAAATAAAAATGGTATTTTTTTGTGCTCCACCGGGATTCGAATCCACAGCCTTCCATTTACGAGTCCGAAGTGTTGCCACTGGACTATGGACCGGTCCAAGAATAATTATAATAATAATGTTTGGATGATTTATTTGGTGAGCGCTATTTTTGTGTGAATCACACCTCAAGAGCCCTCTTAAACGTATGAAATCGCTAGGTAGACCTTGTAATGTATATATCTACAACAATTATCACTTTGTTATCATGAAAAATGTATTGAATATTCCCTATCAGTTTTCTGATAAGACAATATTACCTATCCTATACTTCGTACACACATTCGTTCAACATTCACCAGTTTTGCATGTTAATAATATGCGGCTGACCACCCATACTGTAAAAAATTGGTTCACTTTGCCAATGTCACCCTGTTTCAGGGAAGGACGGCAAGAGTTGCAAGGCTTATGTTCCTTTGAGATTGGATTTTTATATTGTAGGTCCACATGCGGCATGTGTTAGCGCGAAATTATACATATCTGCTTGTGGGAATGCATTTAATATAAATCTTAAATGATATATATCTTTGCAGCTTAGATTAGATTAGATTAGACTTACTTAATTCGGCTCACTGGCCTTGTCGGTATTTTAAGTCAGGCTCAAAATAAACACCAAAACGGGAAATCATTTCTGACATCCTCGGTGGGATTCGACCCGAGCTCTTGGCATGGAATGCAAGCACTCTACCGACTGAGCTATTGACCGGACAGCAATTTTTTTTTCTGTTCAGCTGGGAATCGAACCAAAGTTGTTCCTGTTACAAATCCGTAACGTTAACCACTAGACTACACACTGTTCGATGGTGATGATGGCTCTGAGAACATTCCAGAGCAACTTTATGCTGTAGAAGTGTGAAAGGCATATCTATAATCTATAATCTAAGTTGCAAGGACATGTCAACATCTAAAATTAATATAAAATGCCCACAAGCAGACACGTGTAAGTTCACGCTTACAAATGCTGTGTGTGTACCTACTTGCAAATTAAAAACCAAACCTCACGTGAACATAAATCATGCAAGTTTTGCTGACCTTTCCTGAAACATTGTCAAAGTGAAACATTTTTTTACGGCATGGGTGGTCAGCCTCATACCACCAAACTATAAGTCAAGGGATTCAATAAGAATAAATGCATGCCAATCAGCTGTGTCTGATTCATTCGGCTCGTGGGTGCATTCAAAACTGACATCAATGAATGTTGCATGTTGAACGATTGTCTATGGGTGCCATAATGGATGCCAGCTGTTTCAGTATCTGAATTTATCATGTGTTTTAAAGTATTGTTATATTATTAATGTGTTGGGCTGGCAGTAAATATGAAAAAGGTTTTGATTTTATTGCTACTTCCATTGTCTCTGAAATCCTGCGGTTTTTGTAAAAAGTAATACGACTATGTGTATTTGAAGGACTCTTGTTTTCTTACGCAGGTTCAAGGTTTATTATTTAACTTAGTTGATTGCACTTTTACGCAGAGAGGTTATGCCTGAATAAATATTCAGTCAAATTATTTATATTTTCAAATTTGCTCTTCGCTGGGTTGAAAAATTCATAAAACCTTTACCAATGACCGGTCACCAAAGGTCCATCCAGCCTTACAGCAACTGGGTCTTGCTTGAGAATTGGCGCTTTGTAGCTACGACAATCAAGCTCGTAAAAAGGTGGATAGCTCAATCGGTAGAATGCTTGCATTCCATACCGAGAGCAAGAGTTCGATCTCAAAGGTGTACTCAGCTTTCACAAGAAATGAGAACCAGCCCCCCCGGGAGCTGGGAATCCCCACTTCAACTGAAAGTGGTTGGTGTGAGGCCGGCCCCCTTACCTGTAAAAATAAAAAGGTCCCGGAGCGCCACATGCGACCCCTTCGGGGAAACGCAGGCAAGAAGTTACACTATATGTGTAGCTTAGTTGCGTTTTATTGTGACAATGAGATTTGTGTTGTCAAAATCAGTCCAAAATCATCCAGTCTTACAGCAGCTGGGTCTTGCTTGAGAATTGACGCTTTGTAGCGACGACCAAGCTTGTAAACAATACCTCCGCGGTACTACAAGTGTCATAAACCCTTGCGGTGCTATTCTTAGACATTTTAGTCATCCGTTGAGCCCACGCTTTGACAAACTAATGATGCATTTGCATGAGGACATGTCACTCCAAGATGGCCGCAAGTGGACAGCTGATAAGTCTTCATACAAATATTACCAATATTTTGTAGGTAAGAATGACCGTGGTGATGAGACTTCCAGCCCAGGCATCAATTGTTTGTCAAAGCGTTGGCTCAACCGACGACTAAAATGTCTAAGAATCTAGGGAGTCTCCTGTACAGGATTCCTTTAAGAAAAAGAATCCCAGTTGGCCGCACACATAGATTGTATCTTGAGGGATGGACGCTCACACAGGCACTATTATCTAATCTATAATGTAAGTTGCAAGGATATATTCATTCAAAGCTCTCAGATGTATGCCCACAAACAAACACGTGTAGTTCGCGCTTACAAATGCTGATTGTGTACTTACAAATAAAATCCAAACCTCAAATGAACATAAGCCCTGCAACTCTTGCTGACATTCCCTGAAACAGGGGTGACATTGGCAAAGTGAACCATTTTTACAGTATGGGTGGTCACTGGAGAGACAAATTGAAGCGCTCGAGATGTGTATCTACCGAGAAATGCTTCGGATCTCTTGGCGTGATCGGGTCACCAATGAAGAAGTCCTCCGACGTATGCGCACCACAAAGGAACTTCTGCCAACGTTTTGTTTAAATGTCTGTTTTGAGAAATACCGCCTCCTCCATCGTATATCATACAGGGTAAGATTGAGGGGAGAACAACTCAAAGAAGCCAAAGGAAATTGTGGCTGAGAAGCATGTGGTTTTAGAAGTTGATAACACATCAAAATCTATAAAAAAGCTACGAAAACGCTTCAAAACAAGTTCCATTTTGTATTCTAGAAAATCTATAAAAAAGCTACGAAACACATCAGAACAAGGTCCACATTAATTGTTTTTCTCATCTTGCAATGTTTGTTGTTTGTCCAGTCCAAGGTGCAGTCCCCCACCAACAGCGGCAACCTCGCCGCCAACAACCCCTTCCTGTCCTCGGGCCCCCCGCAGGCCCAGCCCTCCATCGTGGACCTGTTTGGGGCGCCGGCCGGGCCCGACTCCGCGCACACACAGAGCAAGGCCTCCGACGATCTGCTGCAGCTGGGGAACCCCTTCGCAGACATGTTCAGTGGTGAGTCCGTAAACTGCAACTGCAACTCTGTCGCCGTTCCGCTAGGGGTGGCCAGAGCCTCTCGTTTCTTCCTGTAATAGTAAATGGAAGGTTGTAGATTCAGATCCCGGCGGAGCACAAAAAATATACCATTTATATTTCCGAATATGCTCTTCGCTAGGTTAAAAAAATTCTTAAAACTTTTACCAAAGACTGGTCACTAAAAGGTCCATCCAGCCTTACAGTAACTGGGTCTTGCTTGAGTATTGGCGCTTTGTAGCGACGACCAAGCTAGTACACCTCTGCGGCACTACAACAAGTGTCATTGCTGTATACAAATTGTCCAATTATTATTATTATTATAGAACCCTAGAGTCTCTAGAATCTAGGGAGTCTCCCGCACAGGATTTCTTAAAAAAAAAAAAAAAATTATAATTTGCCAATATGCTTAGTGCTGTTTTGTGGCACATCCCTACATACCTCTTTCAATTCATAGTTCCTTGACTTATAGGTTGGTATGCGGCTGACCACCCATGCTGTAAAAATGGTTCACTTTGCCAATGTCACCCCTGTCTCAGGGAAGGACGGCAAGAGTTGCAGGGTGTATGTCCATTTGAGATTTGATTTTTATGTTGTAGGTTCACATGAGGCATGTGCAAGCGCGAACTTGTACGTGTCTGGTTGTGAGAATGCATGTAATGTGAATCTTCAATGTAACATATCCTTGCAACTTAGATTAGATTAGATTAGATTCATTCATATCCATCACCTTTTTCATACATTTTATTCTTTTACACTCACTTTTTATATCCCATTCCTTCACAATCTCCTCAAACTGATCAGAGGCTGGCCTTACGCCTACAGCTTCAGTTGAAGTGGGGGTCTCACAGCTCCCGAGGGGGCTGGTACTCATTTCTTGTGAAGGCTGAGTAAACCTTGCCGGTATTTTATTTTGGGGCTTGAAATTAACACCAAAACGGGAAATCATTTCTTACACCCTTGGTGGGATTTGAACCTGAGCTCACGGCATGGAATGAAAGCACTCTACCGACTGAGCTATCGATCGGTGAGTGCATTGAAATTCCTAGAGGGTTTTCCAGAAGGAAAGAAGAACCTGAAAATGTGCATGCCGTCATCGCTGACGGTGAGATTGAGGTTATGTGGATGTAAAATCATCAGTCATTCTGTAAGTTGTATATTTCTGCTTGCAGCTCCTGCTCCAGCTCCTGCCGCGGCCGCTATAGGAACCCAGCCACCGTGGATGACAGGCTCTGGCACTAACGGCTTCAGCCAGCCCCAGCAGCAGCAGCAGCCACAGCAACAGGCACAGCCAGGCGGGGGCAATGCCTTCGTCTCCGACTCCAACTTCAGCAACGTGTTTGGCAACTCCGACCAGACAGGTACGCTAGACTCGGATTATAAGCTGTGTAAGAATTACAGCTATATGCATTGATAGTCCTGAACCATAGACGATAATTTAAAGCAGGGGCGTGCATTGGAATTAGGAGTTTGTAAGGCAACTAACTAGATAATTTTTCGATGCATATCAAACGTCGTAAAGTCTATTGAATGCTAATCTATTTGTAAAATTCCTATTAATCAAGGAACAATGGATGATTGTTTCAATTGATTTCGAAAAAAAAAATGAAGAGTTTTCAGACAGGGATGCTTTCATTATCCTATTTTTTAAAAACATGTTGAATCTAATTTAATCTTATCTAATTTAAGTTGAAAGATATGTAACATTGGGGATTCGCACTACATGCATTCTCACAAGCAGACACGTATAAGTTTGGGCTTAAATATGCCGCATGTGGATTTACAATATAAAAACGCAAATCTCAAATGAACATAAGCCGTGCAACTCTTGCCAACCTAACTTGGAACAGGGTTGACATTGGCAAAGTGAAACATTCTTTTTACAGTATGGGTGGTCAGCCTCATACCAACTTATAAGTCAAGGAATGCAAAGTTGAGAAAAATCACAAAAACTGTTATTTTTAAATGTAATAAATATTTCTCTGCACTGTGAGACGCTCGCAATAATATCACGATGGCGGCCATGACAGGCAACCTTCTTGTCTCTGATTGGCCGAGATGGACTTTGTTTATTTTGATAAAAATCTCCCCATAGACTTATTTTTATTAATTCTTATGAAAACACAAGACTTGTGACGGTTTGAAATACATCAATGTATGCAGCAATCGATTCTGATCCCTTATTAACTCAATTTTTGTAGTTTGTGGACTTTACGACGTTTGATATGCATTGACACAATATGGGGGTTGTTTGTTGTAAACTTGTAATTTTTGTATTTTTTTTTATCAGCGAACTGACTTCAGGCAAGGACTATTTGCCTCTGAGGAATGCACGTTACTGATTGAAAGTCGTACTAGAAACTGGTCTATGTTCTTGTTATATTATACATCAATTGACTTTCATTTTTTTTCACAGGATTTTCACACTTCGTAGAAAATTGGAAAAAGTTGCATTTATCTGAGAAACCCATGTTAGCTTAATATGTCACTTATTCAGTTTTACCTTTAAGGTACCGATATGTCGACTGTTCAAATGTGACCTCTTTGCGGGAGGGGGGTTAGCAGTTGCATAATATGTGCAGCTTAGTTGCGTTAATAAAATTGAAATGCTGTTCACTGTGTTTGCATGGGTTTTAATGTGTTCCAATTGAAACCCTCTGATGAAAATGGTTTTAGATTACAAAATCAGAAACAATTCGCTGCCTTAGTTCTTGTTTATCGTATAAGCCATTGAGAAAATTTCACATGAGCAATGTTTGTATGTGTACTGGACCAATGTGTCTTATAAAAACAAGAAATTTGTTTAAAAAATATTTAAAAGAACTCTCACATTATCGAGTTTTACCGTTTTTCTTAGCTCAGATTGTGTAGAATTTGATTCATAAGACAACTGCATGAAAAAGTCATATTTGACAAGATTGGCGTATACGATAAACAAGAACTGGGGGAGCGAATTGTCTATTCTTCACAAGTGTTGTCTTTAGTGAGTATATGTTACACTAGTCTGTTATATTTGATACTATGTTATCCCCGTTAAAATGTATATGACACATGTATCATCCCCTTTCTGCTTGTTTGTCTTATGTCCGTCAGAGCTTATTTCACATGAGCAATGTTTGTATGTGTCTGAACCAATGTGGCTTAAAATATTTTAAACAACTCTCACATTATCGTGTTTTATGTGTTTTTTTGTTAGCTCAGATTGTGTAGAATGTGATTTTTAAGACAATTTCATTGAAAGGTCATCATTAAATCAAATGGTAGATAAGCTAAACAAGTACTAGGGGGATGGTATGTGTCAATGCATATCAAACGTCGTTAAGTTCACAAACTACAAAAATAGAGTTACCATTTTTGTTGGAATCCGAATTGAATGCTTCATACATTCATGGAGCTCCTGTTTCGCTGTCTATTTCAAACCCAAAATAAATACCGAAAAGGTGTACTCAGCCTTCAGAAGAAATACGAAGCAACTCCCCCCTGGGAGCTGGGAAACCTCCACTTCAACTGAAAGTAGTTGGTGTGAGGCTGGCCCCCTTACCCTTAATAATGAACAGGTCCCGAATCGCCACATGCGACCCCTTCGGGATTAATGCAGCCAAGAAGTTACACTATATGTGTAGCTTAGTTAGTTGCGTCCATCTCGGCCAATCAGAGACAAGAAAGTGTCCTGTCATGGTTGCCATTGTGATATTATTGCGAATATCTCACCAGTGCAGACTTTGCCAATGTCACCCCTGTTTCAGGGAATGTCGGCAAGAGTTGTAGGGTTATGTTCATTTGAGGTTTGGATTTTATTTGTAAGTACACAATCAGCATTTGTAAGCGCGAACTACACATGTTTGTTTGTGGGCATACATCTGAGAGCTTTGAATGAATATATCCTTACAACTTAGATTATAGATTATAGCAGAGAAATGTTTTCTACATTGTACATTGAAGCTTTCACGGCCGGTTTTTGTTGACGTAAGAATCATATTTTTCAGGCTGTGTAGCCGTGGTCTGATTGATTCTTTCCGGACAGTTTCGCCCATTGCTGATCAGAGATCCTGTAAGAGCCCGTTCCCACTTGTCGGGTATCGGGTCCGTATATTAATCAAAGGTTCCAGTGGCAGAACATTATGTATGAAGCTATTCACACTTGTCGGAACCCGATTTTGTCTGAATTGCTATGCCACTGGAACATCCGATTAATATACAGATCCGACACCCGACAATTGGGAATGGGCTCTAAGAAGATCACAGCGACTAGCCAACCGCTGATAATGCCCATCGGAGCAATGGGCGAAACTGTCCGGAAAGAATCAACCAGACCACGGCTACACAGCCCGAATAAAGTGATTGTTGTGTCAATGTTTTCTACATTTCAAAATAACAGTTTTTGTCATTTTTCGTTTGATATGCATTGACATGTATGCCCCTGCATGAAACTACTGGTCACAATGTATGTCAAGACTTATTCTGGGAGCGTTCAAACTCTACAAGTGTGATGGAAGTACGTCTGTGGTGATTTGTTAACCACGCAAGTAAAGTTTCTGCATGTATTTGGTGTCTGCACTCACCCCACAACTGTGATACTAACCTAAATATAATTTAAAATTATGTTCTTAGCATATAAACTTGTTGTATTTTAAATGATCTAATTTTAAGTTAGATATGAGTGGTATAGGACCAAAGGCATGAATCTGGGATTTAAAAAAAAATTATATTATTTTAATACTAGAGAGTCGCTCGAAGATGAACTCAAAACTTAATAATTTTATGAGGGACAAATAGCATTGTGATGTCTTAACGATGACACTTTATTTTACTTAACCTGTGGGCATTGTGTGTGTGTGTGTGCGCAAGCAGCCTCGTTTGGCGCGGAGCCACCCACCGGGGCCCCCAAGTCTGCGTTAGACGACCTCAATGACACCATCCGCATGGCCCTGGGGGGCTCACCCTCTCGTCAGCCTCCCTCGCAGCCGTTTGGGTCGCCCTCCATGACGCACATGGGTATTCCACATCTGCAACTCTTGCCAGTGTAACTTAGGAACAGCTGCCTACCTGCCTATCTATGAACAAAAAAGACACATACTGTTGAACCTCTCTTAATCGGCACCTTTCATAATGAGTGATTCGTATAATGATGTCAGTGTTATGGTTAAGGATGCCAAATCGTCTGATCTTTCTAGCATATTTGGAATATTAACGTTGGTTCGATGCCCGGCCTGGGTCATTTCATCATAACTTTTACTCTTGTTCAACAGATGTCATTGGTCAATTATTAATTAATAATTTATTAAAATAAACAATAATGGATTATTCATTGATGAAATGAATACCTGTTTCTGGCCAGGCAGAATAGATTGGTGTATTACATTCCTCTTGACAAATCTATTTAAAAATAAAAATAAACGACCAAAAGAAATGTGAAAAAATTGCTCCCTTAACGAGTGACATTTCGCTTAATGAGTGACGCAGAAAGGGGAAGTCGCATAACGTATGACGCACTTGTGACTTCCGCGTCATTGTATCAGTCTGTGTTAACACTCGTAACATTTTTTTTTTCACATGGAACCATTCGACAGTCGTCCGTTGACCTGAGCTATCAACCGTTCCGTCAATAGCTCAGTTGGTAGAGTGCTTGCATTCCATGCCGAGAGCCCGGATGCGAATCTCACCGAGGGTATCAGAAATGATTTCCCATTTCGGTATTTATTTCTATAATCTAAGTTGCAAGGATATATTCATTTAAAGCTCTCAGATGTATGCCCACAAACAGACACGTGTAGTACGTTTGGTACAATTGTGTGTTTTTTTGTTCATAGGAGGTCCATCATTAATAATTGCGTCCCTGTTTTCAAACAAAATCATCAAATTAATTAATTTCTTTGTGGTTTTTTTTCTGGTTGCATCACTGACACCTGCTTAGATTGCAACTTCTTTGCGTGGAGTGCATTTCTGAACAGACCACGGTCTTGTAATTCTTGAAATCAAATTCACAAACGAAATTTGTAAGTCATTTTGGAATGCTTGCCAGTGTTGAGCATTGTTTTTTTTTTTTTTTTGGTTGGTAGACCTCTTTGGATGTAGGCCATTTTGATTTTATATTTTGGGATTACAAAATGAGATACCTATTTACAACAACAAAAAACCAAATCTGTATTCGCCATTTTACTGTGTGAAATTTAATTGCGGTTTGTGTAAAAATTTTTTTTTTTTTTGCTTAAATATCGCTTAATTAACTGGCATGTTGTTAATGCTATGGGCTCGAAAACTGAAAGTCGTGAGTTTGAATTCCAGTGGAGCACAACAAAAAATTAAAAATTTGCTGGATTGAATGATTTATGTATGTACCTTTACCAAAGATCAGTCCGGCTTTACGGCAAGGGTCTTGCTTCAGAATTGCGCTTTCTTTAGCTACGACCAAGCTTGTAGAAGGCTTTTGAGGTGTGATTCACACAAAAGCATTGCTCGCTTAGTTAATTGCGTTAAATCATTTCCATTACATACCCAATTTACCTCCATTTTTAGTGTTTTCTTTTGTGTAGAAACGAATGGGTCTCATTTATTTATTTTTTATTTTGCGCTAACGATCCAGTTTTGTAATCCCAATCAGCGTGAAGTTTTTTCTTCCTTTAGCGGCTAGCGACTTTGATTTGCCGAGGTTTCCTTTGTGTTTTGATGGTAGACGTGTCGCCTCTCAGGGTTTCTTAACGCATCGCCGCACACCATCCCTCATCCATCTCACCGCTCCGTGCAACTCTTCTTACTCCTCTTCTTTATTCGTCTTAACGATCCATAACGATGTGATGTTGTTTTCATGTGTCAGCCATCATTTGTCGTCTCGCCGCCTCCGCTGTGCTTATGCGAATCATTGAAAATATCAGATTAAACTAATTAGGGTTTGAATGCGCTAACGATGAACTTATGTATGCTAAAAATGTATGTATATAGATGGGAAAACTCTGACACTCGCAGCACCTGAGCGAAAAGGGAAAGCAGCTGATGATGATGATGATGATGAGTTGATGATGATGATGATGAGTTGATGATTTCTTTATAGCGCCGTTTCGTGATGTAGTCACTCCAAGGGCGCTGGTGCAAACGATGCCAGAGATTTGCATGTCTTCAGTGCATTCCGGAACTTTCCATGGTCCTCTAGATCATGATCTAAATCTAAATCTAAGCTGCAAAGATATGTATCATTTGAGATTCATATTAAATACATTCCCACAAGCAGACATGCATAATTTCACGCTTACACATGCCGCATGTGGACCTACAATATAAAAAACCCAAGCTCAAATGAACATAAGCCCTGCGACTCTTGCCGACCTTCCCTGAAACATTGGGGAGACATTGGCAAAGTGAACCATTTTTTACAGTATGGGTGGTCAGTCGCATACCAACCTATCAGTCAAGGAATACAAGCAATTAATACATTCAAATATATAAAACAAATATACTCTAAACAATTACTTAAACATCTTTGTTATTATGGCATGGATTGTTTTTGGCGGCCGATAAGCTTGCTCGAATGCCTTTCTCATCATCATCGTTAGCTCGACAGCCCTGGGTGGACCATGGCTGAATCCAGGATTCTCCTTCACTCTCACCTGCCCATCGCTTTTGCGCTCCAGCCACGTATGTCTGCCGTGGCTGCATTAACGTTAAAACCGTCCATCCTTTGCATTTTTGGCCTTCCTGGGGTGGAAGTCAGGTGTCGGCCATTGATAGATCTTACCGCACCTTTTAAACAATAATCAGGTTGTTCAGGCATCGCCATGTTTTGTTCCGTCCTATCTTCAAATAGATACAGTAAGCTCTACCGCCCGTTGTCAAGGCTTCCACCTTTGGTCTCCTTCAGCCTTGTGGTGATGAGAGTGTGTCTCTAGCAAACAGGAAGTCAAACTATCAACCATAAGTCAGTTTTTACATCTATATACGTACACCTTATGTATTTCTAAGTATTATTAATATCTAGTTTTATAGTTCTCATATTTATTATTTATAATATTTAGTTTTTATTTTAGCTGCATGGATATTAAAAATTGTTCCTATGTTTTAAAATTAGTATAGAAAATAATGTATTTAATTTTTTTTTACAGTTTTGTATTGATTTCTCCCGTACCTACATACTATCTTTTGAATTCGACATTTTTTTTTAATGTTTGTACATGCTGCTCTTTTTGAGGTGGTATGCCTGATTTTTTTGTTGTTTATGGATTTTTGTGTTTTTGAAAAAAAAGTGAATTAATAATGCTATGTACTAACCAGTGTAATAATTTCTTTAACAAGATTTCAGAAGAAAACAGTGTCAATAAAGAAATGAATCTTATAGAAACAGAAGTGGCAATCAAAGATTTTTTAAAAATTGACCGGTCCGTAGTCTAGTGGTTAACGCTTCAGACTTGTAATTGGAAGGTTGTGCATTTGAATCCCATGAAGAAATATACATTTATATTTTCAAATATGCTCTTCGCTGGGTTGAAAAATACATATACCTGTACAGCGAAGACAGCCGAAGACTCACAGCAACTGGGTCTTGCATGAGTATTGGCGCTTCGTAGCGACGACCAAGCTCGTAAACATCTCTGGGGTACTGCAACAAGTGTTATAGACCCCTAGAGCCTCTGAAATCTAGAGAGCCTCTCGCATAGGATTTCTAAAAAAAAACAAAATTATCTCATACTGGGAAAAATCCTATATTGCCATTTTTGATTCTATATAACTCAAAATAATATTTAATATATGGTGCTTGAAGGAATGTTGTAATAACAAATCATGCACTGTTCACAAAAGCAAATTTACAATCAATGGATGATATTTTTGATTTTATTTATTCATACAACAAAATCGTTGTGTCGAGGTCCGAATGAATTAAGTAAATTCAAGCATTAAATTTTATATTAAAATCCAGTCAGTAGCTCAATGGTGAAAGTGTCTGCTTTCTGATCTAAAAGTCTTGGGTTCGAGTCTCAGGGTATTGTTACTTTCTTCTCGCCCAACAAGGTTTGATTATATTTTCGTTGCCAATATGAAAAACTAGCCAGTATTTCGAGTAAGACTGATCTCTTTATCTGTAAAATTTAATTGGTTGTATACATGAGCGCTGGACGATTTATTAGGTCTGCGCATTTTTAGTTTGTTAAACAGCTCATTCGGTAGAGTCCTTGCCTTCAATGCCAAAGGGATAAGGTTCAAGTCCCACTATACTTTACTGTATCCTGCCGCCGTTCCACTACGGGTGGCCAGTACCTCCGCAGATGCGTCTCCACTTTTTTCTGTTCTTGCATATCCCTTTCATCTCTTTCACCACTAACAGGGTTATTCACAACACATTTAATACATAGCTGATCCATGGACCATCGTTTTTAAATTGAAAATTCACGTTAAGCGGTGGTTGAGCCGTGGATTAGCTATGTGCGAATAGCACCGTAAGGGTTCAAATCCCACTAAGGGTTCAAAAACCTCACTAAGCGTGTTAGAGATTATTTCTTAATTCTGTGTTTATTTCAAATCCAAATTCAAAATACTGGCAAGGTTTAATCAGCCTTCACAAGAAAAGAGAACCTGGGAGCTATTTGGTTAATAGTTTCTTTGTGATTCGTTGGGAATCAAAGCTACCGCCCTAAGACTTGGATTAGATCACTTGTATGCTTAAATTACTTGATTCATTAGTCCGGATCGTCCCTGGATCACCCCCGCTGCGCCAACAAACCACACATCTAGAAACAAATATAGCATTCACTCAAGCGTACCCATCTCTTTCCAGTATTATTTTTCATGTTTAAGTAAATTGCCAACTACTACCACTTTTCCTTTATTGAAGTTTCACCCCCGATTAACAATTTAAGGTTGGTTAGGAAATTCTAAAATTTTAAGAATATAATAATCTATAATAGTCTGAGTTGCAAAGCTAAGTTAACATCCAAGATTCATATGATGGGGCATCCACACGCTTGCGGCAAGCGCCTTGAAGCAAGGGCTCGCAAGCGCTTGCAAGCTCTTGGAAAACCAAACAGGGCCATCCACACGCTTGTGTGTGCGCCTGTGTGTGTTCGAATAAGACATCCAGCTTTTAGCTATAACATTTGGATAAACTCTTTTTTATTTAAAAAAAAAACAAAACAAAAAGAGAGAAACTAAAAAGAAACGAATAATTCGGCAAAGACGATGGTGGATGATCAAAATTCATAGAAACCGTACCGCACCAGAATGCACGCGCACAAGTATGTGTGTGCCTGGCATGTGCATGCGTGAATTCCCTTTGACTTGCGTCAAAAAACCGACTCTGGTCGGATCGGCGACAAGCCGAGCCAAGGCGGCACAAACCACGCCCCCAGCTGAGCCAAACGGCCGTCCACACGCTTGGCTTGTAATGGGTTGGCAAGCGTGTGGAAGCCCCATTAAGTGCCTGCCCACAAACAGACACTTGTAAGTTTGCACTTACAAATGCCGCATGTGTACTTACAAATTAAAATCCAAACCTCAAATGAACATAAACCCTGCATCTCTTGCCGACCTTCCCCTCAACAGGGGTGACTTTGGCAAATGAACCATTTTTTACAGTATGGGTGGTCAGCCTCATACCAACGTGTAAGACAAAGAATACAAATAATAAAAAATATCCTAAACTTATAGGTTGGTATGCGCTGACCACCCATGCTGTAGAAAATGGTTTACTTTGCCAATGTCACACCTGTTTTAGGGAAGGTCGGCAAGAGTTGCAGGGCTTATGTTCATTTGAGATTTGAGTTTTATGTTGTAGGTTCACATGGAGCATGCGCAAGCGCGAACTTATACATGTCTACCTGTGAGAATGCATATCTATAATCTATAATCTAAGTTGCAAGGATATATTCATTTAAAGCTCTCAGATGTATGCCCACAAACCAACAAGTGTAGTTAAATGCTGAATGTGTACTTACAAATAAAATCCAAACCCCAAATGAACATAAGCCCCACAACTTTTGCCGACCTTCCCTGAAACAGGGGTGACATTGGCAAAGTGAACCATTTTTTACAGTATGGGTGGTCAGCCTCATACCAACCTATAAGTCAAGGAATATATAATGTGAATCCCTATTGTTACATATCTTTGCAACTTAGATTAGATTTAAGTATATATAAAAACAACAACAGAAACTTAAAAAGGAATCTGTACAAACAAAATGCAATAGGCATACATAAAATTTCAAATGAATAGCCGCCAACATTACAAATCAACATTATAGATTAGCCACCATTTTTTCTCTCCTTACATAGGTACTTCGTAACTCGTTAAAAAAACGCTATGCTATACTTGTTTTGAGCTGTCTGGAACTAAACGCTCGTTACTAACACACTAACACTGAATTTTTGCACAAATGTTTGCCACATAAAATTGCAATGTACATAGTATGGAGTCACATATAGTATAATATAATATGAAATCTACCAAAAATATAATTCAATTGTACTTGTTACTAGAATCATTGACTTTTTAATGTTGAACTAATCATTTTGAAAATGTCAATCAGTTTTTAATTCTATACATAATGCCTAACATTGCTTCGTCTAATAATGACACATGTTTCTTTCAAATGAAACCTTTATTTTTGGTAGATTTTTTTATCGCATTTAAGATTTTCATCCTTGGAATTCAACATTTTTTACACAATTTTTGCAATATGTAGGGGGCAACTCTTGCCGACCTTCCCTGAAACAGGGGTGACATTGGCAAAGTGACCGGTCTGTAGTCTAGTGGTAATACTTCAAATTAGTAAATGGAAAGTTGTGGGTTCAAATCCCGGCGGAGCGCAAAAAGTATAACATTTATATTTTCAAATATGCTCTTCGCTGGGCTGAAAAATTCATAAAACCTTTACCAAAGACTGGTCACTAAAAGGTCCATCCAAACTTACTACAACTGGGTCTTGCTTGAAGATTTTTGCGAAGACCAATTTCGTAAAAAGTCCGGTCGATAGCCCTGTTGGTAGAATGCTTGCATTCCATGCCGAGAGCAAGGGTTCGATCCCCACCGAGGTGTCTATTTCAAACCCAAAAAAATACTGACAAGGTGTACTCAGCCTTCACAAGAAATGAGAACCTGCCCCGCTGGGAGCTGGGAAACCCCCACTTCAACTGAAAGTGGTTGGTGTGAGGCCGGCCCTCTTACCCGTAAAATAAAAGGTCCCGAATCGCAACATGCGATCCCTTCGGGGAGAACGCAGGCAAGAAGTTACACTATATTTGTAGCTTAGCTGCGTTTGCGTTTAACCATATTTTATAGTATGGGTGGTCAGCCTCATTAAAAATCCCATTAGTCAGGGAACAATTGATGATTGTTTGAAACATGAATAAGGGGTTAACATTTGCTGATTTTGAAAACAAAAAATGAAGAGAGTTTTCATTATCCTATGTTTTAAAAACACGTTGAATCTAATCTAATCTAAGTTGCAAAGATACGTAACATTGGGGATATACATTGTATGCATTTTCACAAGCAGACACATATAAGTTTGCGCTTAAACATGCCGTATGTAGACTTACAAGATAAAAACCCAAATCTCAAATGAACATACACCCTGCAACTCTTGCCGACCTTCCCTGAAACAGGGGTGATATTGGCAAATTGAAGTTGATGATTGTTTGAAACATGAATGAGGCGTTCACACTTGCTGATTTCGAAAAAACAAATCAAAATAGTTTTCAGTTTTCGGGGATGCTTTCATTATTGTACTTTTTAAAATCATCTTGAATGAGAATGTGTCTACTAATCTCTGTACATATGAATAACCTTGGCACTGTGGCACTCTGCTTGTGTGTGTGTGTGTCACTAACGTGTGTTGTTGGTTGGTCTGGTGCGCCGTGATTGGCTGCAGGCTTTGACGGCATGGGGGACGTCCTGCGGCCCGGGGCGGGAGGGGGCGGGGCCTCCGCACCTGCTCAGCCCGTGATTGGTGGGATTACAGGGGGAGGCGGCGGCTCCCAGGGGGCGGGGAAGGTGTTGACCGGCGACCTGGACTCCTCGCTTGCGTCCCTCGCCAACAATCTCACCATCAACAAGAGCGCGCAGTCGGCCGTCAAGTGAGTCAACTTCATTCCTTCTCTATGTTACCTTCCTAAACTCATTCGTCAATGTAAACCTCATTCCTTCTCTTCTATATTACTTTCCTAACCTCGTTAGGAATGAATGGGTAAAAAAAGAATGTAATTTGAAAGAGGATGTGAAAGTTAAGGTACAAAAGAATGTGATGAGATGGTTTGGGCATGTGGAAAGAATGAATGATGATAGACTGACAAAGTATGTATACAAAGAAAGTGTGAAAGGAAAAAGAGGGAAGGGACGACCGAGAAAAGTATGGAGTGATCAGATTGAGGAGATTGTGAAAGAATGGGATATACAAAGTGAGCGTAAAAGAAGAAAATGCATGAAAAAGGTGATGGATATGAATGAATTGAAAGAGGTATGTAAGGATAGGAAAAAATGGAGGCAACTCTGCAGAGGCTCTGGCCACCCCTAGCGGAATGGCGACAGAGTTACAGTTACAGTTACAGTATTCCTCATTCCTCATCCTGAACTACATTCCTTGTCTTCTATGTTACATTCCTAACCTCATTCCTCATTCCTTAACCTAAACCTAAACCTTATTCCTTCTCTTCCATGTTAATCAATCCATGTTAAATAACCTTCAGGTTATTTTTCGAGAAATAGTCAATAAATTATGAAACGCCAAACAAACAACCGAACGCTTAGCCTGCCCTTGAGGAACTAACTTGTCTAGACTTGTAATGACGTGACTTTAGAATTGGACTGGACAGTTGCCCAAAGCAAACAAAGGATAAAGGTGCCCTGTCGCTTCGAGCCTTGAAAATGTTCTCCGCCCGAAAGAATGAAACGTCGGCAGTCAAAATTACTGCTAATAGAACATGGTCTAACCTTAGATAAACATTGAACACCGACCATGAAAGTGAATGTTTTAAACTTTATTTAATCAATTTGTCCTTGCAGGGGTGTGCAGTGGAACTCTCCCAAGAACACGGCCAAGCCTGGAGGCGCGGGGTGGAGTCCCCAGCCCATGGCAGCCACCACGGGCGCCAACTACAGGCCGATGGTAAGCCCTGCACTGTCGTATATGCCAGCAGGCATCTAGCCCCTCTAGAGAATATATACTAGAATGTGTACGGATGATTCCCTGAGGCAATCATGATACTTTTAATACTCCCCTTAGTGCTTGTCTGTTAATAATAATAATAGTATTATCTATAATCTAAGCTGCAAAGATATGTTAACATTTAAGGCTCATATGAAATGCATGCCCACAGACAGGCACATGAAGGTTCACGCCTACACATTCTGCATGTGTGCATACAAATAAACAAAACCTCACATGAACATAAACCTTGCAACTCCTGCCGCCGTTCCCTAAACCGGGGTGGCATTGGTAAATGATTTATTATCTGCAAGTTTGGTCGTCGCTGTAAAAAGCGGCATTTCTCTAGCAAGACCCAGTTGCTGTAAGGCTGGATGGACCTTTTGATGACAGGGCTTTGGTAAAGGTTAATGAATTTTTCAACCCAGCGAAGAGAAAATTAGAAAATATAAATGGTATATTTTTTTGTGCTCCGCCGGGATTCAAACCCACAACTTTCCATTCACGAGTCAGAGGTGTTAACCATTAGACTACGGACCGGCCAAACGGACTGTTGTATGTCCATCAGAGATAATTTCACATGAGCAATGTTTGCATGTGTACTGGACCAATGTGTCTTATAAAAACTGGAAATTGATTTTCAAAATATTTAAAACAACTATCTCATTATTGTGTTTTATGTTTTTGCTTAGCTCAGATTGTGTAGAATGTGATTCTTAAGACAATTTCATTGAAAGGTCATCTTTGAATCGAATGGTTGATAAGCCAAACAAGCACTGGGGGGACGTAATGATAGCTGTACTCTGAGTATATAACATAAATTTCCGTCAATCACGTGAATAGAAAAAACAGCACCCCTAGTGAGCTGTATGGTATCAAAGGGGGAATTGTAGGCTTATTTTTGACAATGTCCAGTCGATAGCTCAGTTGGTAGAGTGCTTGCATTCCATGCCGAGAGCTAGGGTTTGAATCCCACCGAGGGTGTCAGAAATGATTTCCAGTTTCGGTATTTATTTACGCAACACAAAGCAAAACGCAACTAAGCTACACGTATAGTGTAACGTCTTGCCGCGTTATCCCCGAAGGGGTCGCATGTGGCGAGTTGAACCTATTTATTTTTACAGGTAAGGCGGCCGACCTTACGCCCACCACTTCAGTTGAAGTGGGGGTTTCCCACTTCCCGAGGGCGCTGGTACTCATTTCTTGTGAAGGCTGAGTAAACCTTGCCTTTGGGGTTTGAAATAAACACCGAAACGGGAAATCATTTTTGACACCCTCGGTGGGATTCGAACCCGAGCTCACGGCATGCAATGCAAGCACTCTACCGACTGAGCTATCGACCGGACTAAAATCAAAAACCCAAAATTTAAAAACCGGCAAGTTTTACTCAGATTGACTCGGGGAATCCTGTCTATTTTTAAAATCTAGATTTCTTTCTTTAGTATAGAATTTTATAGCCTGTTTAAAATAATACTACAATTTAATATTAATCCTTTTTAAATTATTGTAAAAATACATACCTTGGTAAGTACCTATTTTTCTCTGTGTAAATAATGCAAAAAAACAGTTTTATATAGTTTTTGTTTTCACAGCAATAATTATTGTAAATACATTTATTGTTTGCTGATTCAATAATTTAATTTAACCAACAATATACATTTTTGCACACAATTTTTTTGTTTTTGTTTTTGCATGGTTGTTTATATAAATATATTTTGTTGTACAATTTAAACCATTAATTAAATGCCCCCCCTTTTTCAGTTGTAATTATTTTTTATTCCAGTTTTTGTTTTTTTTTTTTTGCATGTAGGTAGGTAGGTAATAGAATTTAATTTTATTCAAAAAAATATCAAAAATTATTGTGAATTTTTTTTTTTCAATTACTCAACCATTTATTCAGTTTGTAATATTTTAAAAATAAAGATGTGATGGCAAAGATAAACATTTGATACAGTTCCATCACAGCTCTGTTGCACTTTGTCACAGCTCCGTCACATTTGACTCTGAGGATGATGTCAGAAGTAATTTCCCGTTTCGGTGTTTATTTCCAACTCAAAATGAAAATACTGACAAAATTTACTCAGCCTCGGGAGCTGGGAACCTGTAAAACCTGTAGAAATAAATAGGTTGACATGCAACCCCTTGTATTGTTAGCATTATGACAGAGTTTACTGTATTTGATGCTGATTTTACATATTCAAAGCGCATTCTGCCACAGTTAATGCAGTTTTAGTAGGTTTTTTTTTTGTTTCACATTTCGCAAAGCTTCACCACTTCACCGCGTCGGTGCCCGGCATTGCACGGACCGCAGCCGCGTGTGTGTGAGAGGTTGCCGCACACGAGCGGGGCGGGCGCGCATGCTGCATTTTGTTGTATCTGTGTTGTTTGCAGGTTCAGGGCATGCAGATTACCCCCACCATGTCCCACCCATTCCAAAACCAACACCATTTTAACATGGTAAGTCGGAGAATTGCAATCACGCCCCAATCTCTCTCTCTCTCTTTCTCTATCTAACATGTGCCGTCTCTTTCACCATGAGGTAGTTCACCTTGTAAAACTGTTGACGATAACAAATGCTGGAAGTAGAAAACATTATGGATCGCGTAGGAGATTACATTTCATAGTAAATATTTGGTCGTATTTCTTGAAAAACATCCATCTCGATGCCTTAAAGCAGTGTTCGGCAAAGCGTGTGCCGCGGCGCGCTGGTGTACCGTGGTCATCAGTTGGTGTGCCGCAGAAAAAATTCAAGGTTTTGTCAGCAGAAAAAATGAACTGTTATTTTCCTAATGTGACCTGCAATGTTTCTTGACTTATAGGTTGGTATGCGGCTGACCACCCATGCTGTAAAAATGGTTCACTTTGCCAATGTCACCCCTGTCTCAGGGAAGGACGGCAAGAGTTGCAGGGTGTATGTCCATTTGAGATTTGGTTTTTATGTTGTAGGTTCACATGAGGCATGTGCAAGCGCAAACTTGTACGTGTCGGGTTGTGAGAATGCATGTAATGTGAATCTCCAATGTAACATATCTTTGCAACTTAGATTAGATTAGATTAGATGACCTGCAACCTATGGACTGGGTACAGAATCCATTCTCGGATAACATTTCCCTTGGACACTTACCGATAAACGAGCAGGAGGAATTCATGGAGTTAAAAACTGATCGGACATTAAAACTAAAATTTTCCGAAGTAGAGGTAGCACATTTTTGGCTGCATATAAAAAATGAGTATCCACTGCTTTCAAAGCGTGCTGTTGCAATTATATTACCATTTGCCACAACCTACTTATGCGAATCGGGATTTTCATGGGATTCATAGGGATTCATGTAATTTTCCTGCGTTTTATGCATTTCATTTTGTAAATATTTTCAAATTAAAAGTGAACTATCTCATAATTAAAAAAAATTATAATCGTTAACGAATCGAACAAGGAAAATGGATATTTTCAAGAACCTTCTGTGTGAGAAGTTAGATTTCTCAATGTCCTGTTGAGGTTGTAGATATAAATTATTGGATATAACTCTAGCAAAACATTGAAAAATATTTCTTCTCCGCTGTCTTGATTACAATATGTATATTTTCTTGGTTAATTTGTCATCGAAGCTTGTAAATTCTGATTTGAAATAAAAATAAATAATGTGCCTGATCTGTGCATCCATTTAAGTCTCAAGATGTCGAGTTGTTTCAACGATAGCTTAATCAACTAAAAGCTATTGACAATTGTGTCAATCTTGCTACTGCTGGGCGTGAATGTAAAAAAAGGAAATTTGTAAAAAAGGTGATGGATGACTTGACGGAGGTATGCAAGGACAAGATGAAATGGAGGCAACAGCGCAAAGGCTCTGGCTGCTTTTAGTAGATCAGTGACAGAGTTACAGTGCAAAGATCTAAGCAGTTGGTAGTCTAGTGGTCAATACTTAATCGGTAATGGGTTTGATTCCGATTGGAGCGTGAATAAAATATTTAATTTTCATATATGCTCTTCGTCCGAGTCCGGTCGGTAGCTCAGTTGGTAGAATGCTGTCATTCCATGCCGAGAGCTCGGGTTTGAATCCCACCAAGGTGTCAGAAATTATTTCCCGTTTTGGTGTGTATAGCAAACCCAAAATAAGAATATCGTCAAGGTTTACACTCGGCCTTCACAGGAAATGATTACCAGCCCCCTCGGGAGCTGGTAAACCTCCACTTTTACTGAAATGGCTGGTTTAAATCCAGCTCCCTTAAAAAAAAAAATTAAATTAGGCTGATTTATTTGGTGAGCGCTGTTTTTGTGTATATCACACCTCAAGAGCCCTCTGCGAGCTTGGTCGTCGCTGAAGAAAGTGCCAATTCTCAAGCAAGATCCAGTTGTTGTAAGGCTGGATGGACCTTTTGAAGACCAGTCTTTGGTAAAGGTTTATGAATTTTTCAACCCAGCGAAGAGCAAATTTGAAAATATAAATGGTATATTTTTTGTGCTCCACCGGGATTCGAACCCACAACCTTCCAGTTACGAGTCCGAAGTGTTACCACTTGGGCTACGGACCGGTCTTGTATAAATAGAATTCACTCGCCACATGCAACCCCCTCAGGGAAAACGTGGCAAGAAGTTACACACTGTATGTAGCTTAGTTATGTAGTAAATCCATTCTTCACCATGAGTCCATCGCAGCCTTATAGCAAGTGGTTCTTTTAGAGAATTAACGCTTTCTGTAGCAATGATCACAACCAAGATCGCACAGGGCTCTTGAAGTCGGATTCACACAAAAACAGGACTTACACAATAAGTCATTTATCTTTATAAGTGCATAAATTAATAGTTTAAAATTATGCAAGGTCTGAAAAGAACGGAGCTGGTTTCACAATCGTCAGTTACAGAGCAAGCTACCTTAGTTCGCTCCCCCAGTTCTTGTTTACCGTATACGCCAATCTTGCCAAATATGAATTTTTCATGCAGTTGTCTTATGAATCAAATTCTACACAATCTGAGATAAGAAAAACCGTAAAACTCGATAATGTGAGAGTTCTTTTAAATATTTTTAAAATAAATTTCTTGTTTTTTTAAGACACATTGGTCCAGTACCTACACATGCAAACATTGCTCATGTAAAATTTTCTCAATGGCGTATACGGTAAACAAGAACTAAGGCAGCGAGTTGACTAACTATCGTTGAAACAACTAGTTATTTAACTGTAACCTAATCTAAATATCTGACTAATCCTCAATTTCTACTCTTTAATATTCCTGTCTTAATTTTACAACGGACTCGACACAAATTTAAAAGTAGATTTCTTTCTCGGCGGCGGGCAAACGTCACACGTCTTTGTGAGTAGGGTTATCGGTAACCAATCACCCCCCTTGCTTGTTTGGCTTATCCACTATTTGATTCAAAGATGACCTTTAAATGAAATTGTCTTAAGAATCTCATTCTACACAATCTGAGCTAAGAAAAAAACTTAAAACTCGATAGTGTAAGAGCTGTTTTTAGTATTTTCAAAATCAATTTCCAGTTTTCATAAGACACATAGGTCCTCTACACATACAAACATTGTTCATGTGAAATTACCTCTGATGGACATAAGACGAACAAGCACTAAGGGGATGCAATAACAAAATTTTAGTTTGCCTTCTTCCTAGCAGCTCCGTCGTGTGACGTAACAATTTTATCTATGGAATTTGTGCCGAGTCAATTCTCCTTTTTCTGTTTCATTCTCAATATCCTCAAATTTTTAATTCTTTCTTTTCAATTTCCTTTGTAGTGCACATTGATATAATATATTATAATTTATAGTTGCTTCTTGATTTTGTTTCTATGCAATAGTTAGTACTTCACATTTTTTACAAATTTTAAAATTAAAATGTAATTCTTGGTGAAGGTGTGATGAATGAGAAATGCCCTTTTTTGTTGTGGAAATTTATTTCTTTGTAATTGATAACAAAATTGTAATTTTGTAATAGATGACAAAATTGTAATTTTGTAATTGATAACAAAATTGTAATTTTGTAATAGATGACGAAATTGTAATTTATAACAAAATTATAATTTTGTAGTTTATAACAAAATTGTAATTTATAACAAAATTGTAATTGATAACAAAATTGGGCTCTAAAGCATTTTCTGTAAATCTATCATAACATCTGTAATAAACCGCAGGGACAAGCACTCCATAAAGGTGAGAAAAAAGAGAAAAATACTTTATTTTGAAAATGAAGTTCTCTTATTAAAATTTTTGGTTCAATTCAGGTTTGAAATAATAAATAATTTCCCGTTTCGGTGTTTACTTTAAACCTAAAATAAAATACTGGCAAAGTTTACTCAGCCTTGACAAGAAAGGAGCTGGGAAACCCCCACTTTAACTGAAGTAGTTAGCGTGAGGCCGGCCCCGTTACCTGTAAAAATAAACAGGTCCCGAAGCGCCGCATGCGACCCCTTTGGGAATAATGTATTCAAAAAGTTCCGCAATATGTGTAGCTTAATTGCGTTGCATTTCACGAATGTGACGACTACTTATGTTTTAAATTTCAAATGATATTGTTTTTTTTTATTGATTGTAGAGGCATTAACTTTGTAATCGTTCATCATAAATGATAAAAGAAAGTATTAATTTATCCACCTGATGATGCGAACGGATGTTTGCGAAACCGGTTGTGGTATATAAAAATATACTCATGTAATCGAAAACAAAACTGTTTTTCTTTTATCATGATATTGTTTTTATTTATCTGCCCCTCTGGAGTGCTTGTGTCTTGTATAATCTGCACCGTTGTATTAAAACAATACTAATCCTGTACACTCTCTTCTCTTTCTCTCTCTTTGCTCTCTCTCTCCGTCTGTCTGTCTGGCCGTCTGTCTGGTTGTCTGTCTGGCAGCAGCAGCAGCAGCCGCAGCAGCAGCAGCAGACGGCTGCCCCCCCGGCCCGTCCGCCTCCACCTCAAGAGCAGCTGGATCCTTTTGGCGCTCTCTAACTCTGTCAGGCTAACACTAGCCAGCCAAATGTATCCCGTGTATGTATGGAAACCTACACTTGTACACTTCTAGATCAAAATACGACATTCATTACCATCATAAACCCATCAAAATCCAATCGTTTTGAAGGTATCCTGGAGTCGGTAACAAAAAAAGTCTCATTTCTATTGTTTGAATCCATGTATAAAATCTTCATTTATAATTTTGTCCAATTTTTAAAGTCCAATCGTTATGATGATGATGATTATGGATGATTTCTTTCCTGTGGCGCCATTTATTCTGGAGAAAAGCAGTCTCTTCAGTCCCTTTCTGAAGGTGGTGATAGGCTGGTTCACGCGAACACCAACGGGCAAATTGTTCCAGGCAACCGGCCCGGCCACCGCAAAGCTCCTGTCTGCAAAATTTGATGTGTTCGCTCTTTTGGGCACTATGACCTTGTTGACAGCAGTGAGGGCAGAGCGTAGTGGTCGTTTTGAAGGCTTATCGATAGAACATAGCTCAGCGAGACATGGGGGTGCCGTGCCGTGCCGTTATGATGATTATTCGAATCGGTAGCATTTTTTTCAAATCCATATTGTTTTAATCCAATGCAGAGAGCAAGGGCTTGATCCCCACCTAGGGGTTCAGAAATGATTTCCCGTTTCGGTGTCTATTTCAAAACTGTGTACTCAGCCTTCACAAGAAATGAGAACCAGCCCCTTCGGAAACTGAGGAGCCCTCATTTGAACTGAAATGGTTGGCCCCTTACGCGTAAAAATAACCAAGTCCCTAATCGCCACATGCGACCCCTTTGTGGATAACGCAGGCAAGCAGTCACGCTATATCTGTAGCTTAGTTGCGTTACGAAGAAAATGGAGGCTTCTGAAATAAACTGTCTAATCTGCACCGAGTCAATTCTTGCAAGATTATTTTCCACTATCATAAATCCGAATTGAAAGAATTTCTTCAAATTGACAAATTGAAGGAAAGATTTCGGGAAGACGAACGAATGGTCGCTCAAGAATTTCATACTTTCAGGACTTGAAGGGACTCATGGATATCTCGTCCTATTCACAGCTCAAGAGGATGGCAACCAGCATAGACAGATAGCCGGCACAACAAGGCACTGCCTTTAGAAGATGATGATAGAATCCAAATTAATTTCATTCACAAAAATCTTACTCATGGTCCGGTCGATAGCTCAATTGGTAGAATGCTTGTATTCCAAGCCAGAAAGCTAATATCAGAACCGATCGGTGTCAAAAATGATTTTGATTAAGTCACATTGGCTTTAATATGCCAATTTTCATAGTATTATATCAGAGAATGCAAGAATCAACATGGTATTCGTTGACCGTACATTCGCAGTAGCTGGTCCTCATACCAGAAACCTGTTCCCCGTAGGATTAAAAAAAACTGATATTAAAAAAATAAAAAAAACTATAATTTAGGTTGAAAGATAGGTTTCTTCGAATTTCTTGCATGTTTATTTGAATTCAATAGTTAATACTGTTAAGATTTTTATTGTGAATTTGAAATAATACAACTATATCTCTTCACTGTAGTTATTTGGTGGTTTTTGCGCACAAATCTAATTTAAAAGTTTAGCCTCCTGAAGACAAATCCCGAGTTTTATTTTCCTTTCATGCATAAGTGATGCAAATATCACAAGGTGTATTTTTGATGTTGTGTCGGACATCTATTGAAAAAGCACCAAAGCTTTTATTTTAAAAATATTTATTTGGACATCTATTAAAGATAAACCAAAGCTTTTATGTTAAAACTATTTATTTTGGACATCTATTGGAAAAACCGTGAAGTTTTATTCAACAAAACATATGGGATTGATCTTCAAGTGGTTATTTTGAATTGGTAGAGCTTGGGTGATGAGCTATTTTGTCACTAAAAATATATTTAATCTGTAACATCTATCCTACTTCTATAACTCCATTGTTTTTTTTCTATATTTTTCAATTATTTATTTACATTTCTCTAACGCATTTTGTTATGTTTTCAGGACATCAAGTGGAATTAAATAGAGGATAGTTTTATTTGTAAATACTTCATTAGTCCAATCAGCAAAGGTTTATTAGCGTTGCTTTTTTGTTGATACAACCGGACATCTGTTGGCGATCTCCGGAAGCTTTTCTAGGATCGCCGCGTTGTGGAGCAACAAGCCAACGCTACTGATAATAATTGTTTTTAACATTCTTTGAAAATGCCGTGATATATAAGATGTATATTTTTTGAATTATACTTTTAAGGTAACATAATACTTATTGTTTCGCGCCGACTCCAACCAGTACTGTGACATCTGTTAAAAAAATTACAAAGTTTAGTTTTCAAACAGTTTTTCAAATGATCTTCTTTTGGTGCCACTTCTATCAAAAATCATCATGGCTATTTTGACCTTGGATGCTGCAGCTCGAAACAGGGACTTGGTGCTTTTGTTGAACCGTTATCGCAAGTTTTTCAGTCACGTTGTCCTTCGGCGTCCCTGAGTTTTTCGCCCTTTAATCTTATCGTGTATGATAAGATGAAGAAGGCGGTATTTTTCATTTCACATAACGTGACCGAAGTACATCAGCTTTCTCTGCTTAATGGTTGGCAGGAGTTCCTTTGTGGTGCGCATACGTCGGAGGACTTCTTCATTGGTGACCCGATCACGCCAAGAGATCCGAAGCATTTTTCGAACTAAATATTTTAAAACTTCCGATTTTAAGTGGGTTTAACCCCTCGAGCGCCCGAACGTGGATCTACGCTCATAGTACTAAATGCGATTTTTTTCATTTTTCTTTAATTGTTACACAGCAATAAGATCAAAAATCGCATGAAATACTGCTATGCCAGAAAATCACTGGCACTCCAGGGGTTAAAAGTAACTTATTTGTATGAAAATTGAACTTCACCTGCTGTCAAACAAATGTTGCCGTAATGTATGGAGTCGGCCTCAGTTGACAAACTTTAGTTGCCAGATTATTAATATGTTATTGGTAAATTTTTATATATATTTTTTTCAATATCTCGCCTAGTGTTTACGACTGTTATTTATAATTAAGGCTAAATTTACCGATGCCATCTGTTGTCGAAAAATCAAAGCTTTATTTTCAGATTCAATTTAAAAAATCTCTGCTACCAGATAACTGAATCAACGTATAGGTACTGTTGAAAGTTATCCAAAAAAATATTTATTAAGTGCGTTAATTTTTTTTTTTGATTATTCAGAATCGTGTTTTATTCAAGCTTTCATTATTTCCCAACAGATGGCAGCGGATGCTATTTCATAGTATTGTATATTTATCAGCACGGTACCTAAATTATGTTTAAAAAAAACAATGCAATTTTGTCATATTGCTTCAAAAAGTTCTCTCCGCGGTTTTTGTTGGCCAATTTAATTATTTCTTCATAGGTAAACGAATCCTTTTATTGTCTTAAGAATAACATTAAATACATTATTTAATTTCATTTAATTTATTAACAACTTTCACACGCATTCACCTCATCATCTTCATTTTAGTATCAAGCATATTTTCATTTAAAATTTTTTAGATTGTGCCAGAATCAGGTTTTTTTGTAAATGAGTCTTTACAGAACCAAAACTAGCAATTGTTTTTTGTTTTTTTTTTAATAAATAAGAAATAAATGGAAATTTATCCTAGGAAATAAATTGTAGATTGGTTCAAATACCTTCATAAAAAAACTTCTAGCATTGAAAAAAAAATGTATATTTTTGTTTTCGGCTAAAATATATTATAACCTATAAATTTTGAATGTTAAATTGTAAATGCAAATAGGCTAGCGCAGAAGAAAACTATATTTTGCATGCTTAAAAATATATATATATATATAAAGAATGATGCGTTGTACAAAATGAAGAAAAAAACCATACAAATATAAAATTGCAATATCCATTGATAGTAAACGTTAAATTCATCTTGTTCTAATGTGCTATAGAGAGTAAATATAAAAGAATAATTAATGAATTTTATGCTTCTATACATTCAATGTATAAAAAAATTTAAATTCCACAAAAAACACTTTTAAGTTTGTAGTGAAGAATCATTCTCATTTCTTTTCTATTATTATTTAAAGATTTTCAAATTTTAAAGAGAAATCATTAATTTTATGAAATGAAGTGGTTTCTCGACCGTGAATTTGTTGGAATCCATTTTTAGTGATGTACGCTTGCATTCCGAATTTGTGCACTGAGAGAATAAAAGAAGTTTTGAAATTATTAAATTTACAAACTAAAAAAACATGATTTTTAAAATCCTGTCATTTTTGTCCTAGTTTAAGATTTTTAGTACACATTTTTTTAGTCTATGAATTTAAAGAGAGACTGGTCAAGTCATGTTTACGCGAACTGATTTTTTAGAATGCAGATCTTTGTAGGCTTTTGATGAAATTGTGTATGGAAATTAATTTATCGGTTTGGAACTCGATTGATCAATACTTGAGGTTCGGATCTTGGATAATGAAATCAAGTATATGTGGTTCTCATCTTGGATTAAACACATATCTGTGGTTCTGATCTTAGATAATGTTATTATTAATTCATGGTTCTGATCTTGGTTTATGAAATCAAAAAGCCATTGTTTTGGTCGTGGATTAGTCACATATCCGTGGTTCTGATCTTGGATAATGCAATTAATCCATGGTTTTGATCTTGGATTAATCACATATCCATGGTTCTGATTTCGGATAATGAAACCACACATCCACGATCTTGGATAATGAAATCAGGAATTCATGGTTTTGATCTTGGATTAATCACATATCCATGGTTCTGATTTCGGATAATGAAACCACACATCCACGATCTTGAATAATGAAATCAGGAATTCATGGTTTTGATCTTGGATTAATCACATATCCACGGTTCTGATTTCGGATAATGAAACCACACATCCACGATCTTGAATAGTGAAATCAGGAATTCATGGTTTTGATCTTGGATTAATCACATATCCGTTGTTCTGATCTCGGATGATGAAATCACAAATCCATGGTTCTGATCTTGGATAAATCACACATCCGTGGTTCTGATCTTGAATGCATAACATATTTCCTGAGATTTTCATGTTAGGCATGTTATTTAATTGTTTTTTTTGGACGGGTCCTAATGATTATATTAAATAAATTATATATATTTTTTTTGTGTAGCCCTTAAGTTGACTTCCGACTGCAAATACTGATTATTATTTTGTTTTTCGTAATGTATCATAGGAGTACAATTAAAAGAAAAAGATTAATTCTAAGAAGTGTAGCAATGTAAAATTTAATCTTAACACTGTTCTTTAGATATTAGAGTGTGTCTCCAATAGGTGATGAAAGAGTCGTACACAACCAAAAGTGGAATTGTAGGATTTTGTTGTTTGAAAATGAGAGCAACATATTGAAACACAGAGGCTTGCCATTTTCTTTATTTCTATATTGATAATAATTTCCCTGAGTATGAGTGTTTTCCACTTTACTCGAAGTATTGATTATTCGAGAAAAATGTATGTGAACTAGTAAAGCACCTCTGGCAAAACAAGTTTCCAAACCATTTTTGCCAGAGGTGTTTTACAAGTTCACATATATTTTTCTCGAATACTCAATACTTCGAGTAAAGTGAAAAAAACTCATACTCAGGGTACAGTTTGTATTTAAAATGTATGGTGGAAATGAGGTTGTCGTTTAAGCTACATAAAAACGATATTCTGTTGAATTTTGTACAAAAATCTGGTTATTACTTGTAACCTTCTTATATACAATCCTCGTATCTTGTTCTTAGTTTGACCGCTATGGTATTTAGTGCCTTTGTACATCAACCATTCATATGTTTACCTCATTTTAAAAAAAATCCTATATTTCCATCTTTTTGTTTTGTACGACTTGAATATGAAGAATAAATATATCTATACATTTATGCGACGTCTAATGTAATATATTCAAAATTATCAAAAAATTAAAACTTACAAGCGTTATGTATGGGAGAGAATATTTATCTAATAAAATGTTGTTATGAATTATCGCGCGATTCAGTCAATTTATTAGAAAGCAGTCGACAAATTTTGGAAAGTGCAATCGATGGCGTGATTCACACAAAAACAGCGCTCACCAAATCGTTGTGAGTTTTGTTTTTGTATGAATCAGTTGAGTTTTTTCATTGGTGACGTTTTTTGAGTCTGTCATTTCAAGGATTCGGTGATTAAGTCTTGAGATGTCTCTTTATGTGACTGCTCTCTCTCTCGAATCACAGGTTGCAGTTGTTTCCATGCCCTCGAAGCCGCCACTGCAAAAGCACGCTCACGAAACACTGTTGCAGACTTGCATAAAGTCTTATTGACAAATGTTTTAGCTTCATTTTTCCCAAAGTCAATTATCTGGTATTCAAACCAGTTTGTTTGATGAGTTCCGTGAAAAGAAGTCTTGTAAAATAGTTATTACATGCTTTGTGCTAAAATTACGCTCGTTTTACTTTCCGACAAATCAAGAGTGTCATTCAAATAAGTGGATTGGATTGCGCCGTAAGAGAAAAATGAAAACCTAATGTAACGTTAAGACAATATGAAAGTAAGTAGCTATAGATGTATGTATATTACGGTTACGTTACATACCTACTTAAGGAAAACGCTTGGACAGTTCAAATGTTTAGGGAACAAATTATAGTTTGCGTAAAAGATAAATTAAAAAAATGATTGTTGTCCCATTCTGCATACTATAATATATGTATAGGGAATAAATGGGTTACGGTATTGTGAAAATTGGCAAGCGTAAAGTTGGCACATGACTTCAAAAGATGAAAGAAATGTTATTTACATGAAAGTGTTAATTTTACCCTCGCACTCAAAAATATGCATGTTCTTAATTTGAATTCAAGTGTTTATTTGACGTTTACACTTGAAATAAAAGAAAAATGTTCTCCATTTGAAATTGAGTGTAATTTTTAGAGTAAGTTTGGAACATTTACTTGAAAGATAGAATGTTCTTTGTTGGAATTTATGTGCTAGCTTTACGCTCACCAATATTTGTGCTACCGATTCCTGATGTACTAAATATATACAGAAACACATGTGTAAAGTTTACTTATGAGCAAAATAAATAAATGTAGTCAAAATTACGCTACGTCTTTTATTTCTATTTGAATTGTTTTACAGCTACAGATTCAGAAGGGATGGACGCTCACACAAGCACTGGAGAGCAGAATAGAAGCGTTTGAGATGAGTGTGTGTCAGAAATGAGTTTTGCACATGAATTGATATTGACAAAATTGGACGTCACATGGCCGGGTAAAAGGTAAAAGGTAAACATATATCTTGGTCGCTTAGGAACATAGTCCCTTACAGGTGTGACGTTTGCCCGCTGAGAAAATAAATCCAAATTCAAAAATTGTGCTGAATCCAATGCCAATATATATATTTTGTATCTTTAGAATCGACGATGGCTATCTAGAAGTTTTTAGAAAATGTGAATATGATAAAAAAATATTTCCAGGGATTTCGTATATTTTTGACATATTCGAAAAATATCCTAGATGGTCGCTTATGATTCTGTGCAACTCTATTCTTCAATAAGATATCCAAGTAACAAACCATAAAGAAGCTATAAAAAGACTTTGTGAATTTTTATATAGATGTCAGTCATTAAAAATTACGTAGGAACACGACTTTCGAAGGCAAAAAAATATATTTCAAAATTAGTTTGTACAAGATGTAGCATTGTAATTCAAGCAGTTAGTTTGTTAGTGACTTAGTTAGTTAGTAATTTAGTTGTTTAGTAGCTTGCAGTTGATTTGGCTGCCACAATTAGGTGGAATCTTCAATATAAAGGGACAGGGGCGAACTCGGGTCAAATCGATAAATTATATTTTGAAAGTGATTTATTAGAAAACAACAATAATTTATAATTGCACTAATAAATCATTTATTCTCAATCGAAGTTGCAAATATATTTTTAAATAAGGTAAATTATAACCGCTGCATTTACAAAGGGGTAGAATTGGTTTGAATAACATATCTATTATAAATTTTCCAGCGTCCCCTTAGTGCTTGCCTGTCTTATCTCCATCAGAGGTAATTTCACATGAGCAATGTTTGTACGTGTACTGGACCAATCTGTCTTACGAAAACTGGAAATTGGTTTTGAAATATTAAAAACAACTCTCACATTATGTGTTTTACGTTTTATTCTCTCTCAGATTGTGTAGAATGTGAGAATTATTATATACCAGCTTGCTAGACTTTACCAGAACATTCGATTCAACAGTTAATTAATCTCAAAGAAATACTAATTATAATTAGGTACTACCTACCTAAGTTTCTACTTATTTCTAGAGACTTTATATACTTATATATTGTTGTGTTTTTAGGTTCGGATAGTCTTTAAATTAAAAAAAACTGGTCTCCTTTTTTTTGGATATTTATTTTACACTTAATTTATTTGACAATTTATATTTATTTTTAACACTTTTACAATTCTTAAGCAACTCACATTTATTTCACAGTTCAGCACTGCACAGTTGTTTTTTAATCAAAGGCGAATATCCATCTCCTCACCTGCAGGCGATTTACGCCTTATATACTTACCCATAAAAACATAAGTCTCTAGATACCTACCTATTTGCTAGAACGATCTCGACCGCTCTAACAGCTTCGAGAGTACATTATTATTTATAGATGTCTTTAGTCTATAATAATTATTGCTACTTGCTCTACCTATGTTCCTACCGATAGTAATCTGCTATTTACATAACAATATTATCAAACCAACGCAGACAAACCAAACACAACCAATAACATTCTTCTGGGCCACGACAAAATGTCCATTGACAGAATGACCACGCGACAAAATGTCCACGCGACAAAATGTCCATTGACAGAATGTCCACGCGACAAAATGTCCATTGACAGAATGTCCACGCGACAAAATGTCCACGCGACAAAATGTCCACGCGACAGAATGTCCACGCGACAAAATGTCCACGCGACAAAATGTCCACGTGACAAAATATCCACGCGACAAAATGTCCATTGACAGAATGTCCACGCGACAAAATTTCCATTGACAGAATGTCCACGCGACAAAATGTCCATTGACAGAATGCCCACGCGACAAAATGTCCATTGACAGAATGTCCACGCGACAAAATGTCCATTGACAGAATGTCCACGCGACAAAATGTCCACGCGACAAAATGTTCATTGACAGAATGTCCACGCGACAAAATGTCCACGCGACAAAATGTCCATTGACAGAATGTTCACGCGACAAAATGTCCATTGACAGAATGTCCACGCGACAAAATGTCCATTGGCAGAATGTCCACGCGACAAAATGTCCATTGACAAAATGTCCATTGACAGAATGTCCACGCGACAAAATGTCCACGCGACAAAATGTCCACGCGACAGAATGTCCACGCGACATAATGTCCACGCAACAAAATGTTCATCAATATTACGTTAAATATTCACAAACATAATGCCCACATTTTGTTGCTGTACATTTTGTCGGTGCACATTTTGTCGGTGGACATTCTATCTATGGACATCTTGTCGTGGAACCACATCCTGCATATTCATAACAAGATCTTTGCAACTTAGATTACAGATCGATTTTATGTGACATGGGAAAATGATTTTCCAAGAAAACGCACGCTATATAGTTGATAAGAATGGCTTGCCCTTAATTGATGGCTGACAGGATCCCACGATGTTTTTCACGACGATTTTTTACATAACTTATTGATTTTCTGACAATCCATCAAGCCAACTTGGGTTTTCTCATTTTTTTTTTTTCTCGGTATATTTTTTTCAAGTTGCCTCTCTCCTGTGATTTTGACACTTAGATCCCGTTCCCACTTGTCGGGTGTCGGACCCGTATATTAATCGGAGGTTCCAGTACAAAAGAATGTGATGAGATGGTTTGGGCATGTGGAAAGAATGAATGATGATAGACTGACAATGTATGTATACAAAGAAAGTGTGAAAGGGAAAAGAGGGAAGGGACGACCGAGAAATAGTATGGAGTGATCAGATTGAGGATATTGTGAAAGAATGGGATATACAAAGTGAGCGTAAAAGAAGAAAATGCATGAAAAAGGTGATGGATATGAAGGAATGGAAAGAGGTATGTCAGGATAAGAAAAAATGGAGGCAACTCTGCAGAGGCTCTGGCCACCCCTAGCGGAATGGCGACAGAGTTACAGTTACAGTGGCAGAGCATTATGTATGGAGCTATTCACTAATCTAATCTAATCTAATCTAAGCTGCAAAGATATATATCATTTAAGATTTATACTAAATGCATTCCCACAAGCAGATATGTATAATTTCGCGCTAACACATGCCGCATGTGCACCTACAATATAAAAACCCAATCTCAAATGAACATAAGCCTTGCAACTCTTGCCGTCCTTCCCTGAAACAGGGGTGACATTGGCAAAGTGAACCAATTTTTATATTATGGGTGGTCAGCCGCATAGCAACCTATAAGTCAAGGAACATACATGACAAATTACATTTTTTAAATCAAAGAATAAAAATAACAATATATACCTACATGGACATAAAAAACTAAATCATAAAACCAATTTCACTTTAACAAACCCTAGCCGCCAACATCACAGATCAACCGCCATTTCTTTCTATCCTTGCATACTTCTTTCATTTCCTCCAGAGTCATAACCTTCTTCACACAAGCTCTTCTTTTTCACACTTCACACTTGTCGGAAACCGATTTTGTCCGAAATGCTATGCCACTGGAACCTCCGATGAATATACGGATCCAACACCCGACAAGTGGGAACGGGCTCTTACGTAAAACACTGTATGAAAGGACACCACTGTACCTCGCTGAAAATCCCTGAGAGGATCACCTTCAAAGTCGGCTTGCTCACCTTCAAAGCACTGCGTGGGAGTGCTCCGGGGTACCTGATGGAGCTGGTGTCTCCAGCAACTACAAACACTGAGGTCAGCTGCATCAAGAAGCAGCTGCCTGGACATCCCTGCAAGAAGGCCCCGCACTGTTTTTGGAGACAGAGCATTCAAAGCGGCCGCTCCAATGACTTGGAATGCTATTCCCACCTCACTGAGGGAACTGGATATGGAGAAACTGTTTAAAAGACGTGTCAAGACTCACCTCTTCGTCCAATCATATGGACAAGCGCCTTTGCAGTGACACACTGTCATAAAAGGCGCTACATAATTTTGTATAAATTAATTAGTATGAAGAAGGTTATGACTCTGGAGGAAATGAAAGAAGTGTGTAAGGACAGAGAGAAATGGCGGTTGATCTGTGATGTTGGCGGCTAGGGTTTTTTAAATAAGAATTTGTTTTCTGTTAGTTTTTGATGTCCATACATATTATAGTTTGTTGATTTTAAAAGTGTAATTTGTTGTGTATGTTCCTTGAATTATAGGTTGGTATGCGGCTGACCACCCATGCTGTAGAAAATAGTTCACTTAGCCAATGTCCCCTCTGTTTTCAGGGAAGGTTGCCCGGTCCGTAGCTCAGTGGTAACACTGCGGACTCTGAATGGGAATGTTGAAAAAATATACCATTTATATTTTCAAATTTGTTCTTCACGAGTTCAAAAATTCATAAACCCTTACCAATGACCGGTCACCAAAGGTCCATCCAGCCTTACAGCAACTGGGTCGTGCTTGAGTATTGGCGCTTTGTAGCGACGACCAAGCTCGTACACCTCTGCGGCACTACAACAAGTGTCATAGACCCCTAGAGTCTCTAGAATCTAGGGAGTCTCCCGCACAGGATTTCTTAAAAAAAAAAAAGAGTTGTGTATGTCCATGTGAGATTCGGGTTTTTTTATTGTAGGACCACATGCGGCATGTTTAAGCGTGTCTGTTTGTGAAAGTGCATATAACGTGAATCTTTAATGTTACATATATTTAGCAACTTAGATTAGATTAGAATGAATTCACACGTCTTAAATTCGTCCCTGTGCGTTGAGAATATCTCCGTTGTTTCGTGCTTCGATTATGATCTGTACAATCAGAAAGGTGACGAGGTCAGAGGGCATTCGAACCCGAGACTAGCTTCCCAACAACGGGCGACCCATCCACTCAACTACCGGCGCAATACAGGTACATGGATAATCACAGCCTTCTGAATCCTCTCTACAATTTGTTTGGTACTGTAACGTCTTCTGCTTTAATAAAAATGCTAGAATTTATATTTTAGAGAATTTACTTTTCAAAATTTACAATTGAAGTATGGGAGTGAAGGGAGCATGGAGGGAAGCAGCACAAAACAGAGAGTCCTGCAGGATTGTGGTGCGGGAGGCCCTGAGCCTTCAAGGCCTATGAGCCGACGAAAGTAAGTACAATTTATCTCACAATTTGACAGTCACTGGTTATATGTGTTGTTTAGCGTATTTTTCTCTTGTGACTTTTCCAATCCTTTTGTCATTTTGACCTATTATATAGTAAACCGAAGGGGTCAATAATAATAATCTATAATCTAAGTGGCAAAGATTTATCAACATTTAAAGCTCATATCAAATGCATGCCCACAAACAAACACGTGTAGTTTGCGCTTACAAATGCTGAATGCATTGACTTGTGATATTTGATGTGGACTAGAAACACACTACTTCCGTTTCAACTTATTTACCGGTCCGTAGTCCAGTGGCAACACTTCGGACTCGTACATGGAAGGTTGTGGATTCGGATCCCGGCGGAGCACAAAAATATACCATTTATATTTCGAATGTGCTCTTCGCTGGGTTGAAAAAAATTCACAAAGCCTTTACCAAAGACCGGTCACTGAAAGGTCCATCCAGCCTTACAGCAACTGGGTCTTGCTTGAGTATTGGCGCTTTGTAGCGACGACCAAGCTCGTACACCTCTGCGTCACAACAACAATGCCATAGACCCCTAGAGTCCCTAGAATCTAGGGAGTCTCCCGCACAGGATTTCTTTAATAAAAAAAGGACAATTTTGCGTAGTATCGTTTCACCTTAATCATTGCCATGTTTAAGATTGAGTGCGTGATAGATTCACACAGTTGTCAACGCTAAGTGAAGAATGCAGTAGATATGAAAAAAAGTTAATAGGAAGTCTTAGAATGCGATCATTTCAAATGGGTTACGCTAATGCAGTGGTTCCCAAACTTTTAATTTCGCGTACCACTCACGAAATTATAAATCAGAGGTGTACCACTGAAGTGCAACAATTAAAAAATCGTTCAAAATGGTAAAGTAATATAAACTGCAACAACTGTTTACTTATTAATTATAGAAAACAAACACAATACTCTTAGACATTTTAGTCGTCCGTTGAGCCCACGCTTTAGACAAACTAATGATGAATTAATTGTAAGAAGACCTGTTAATCCAAGATGGCCGCAAGTTAACAGCTGATTAGTTTTCATACAAATATTACCTAAATTACCTAAAAATATTCCTATTGCTAATTTTGACCCCATCTTCCTTAATTAATTACCTTACTTAATTTAACTAGTTTGTCTAATAGGAGAAAAATTATTGATTTACTCACACTCTATAAAATTAAGAATGGTCTAATAGATTGCCCGATGTTGCTTGAAACTATTAATTTTTTTGTTCCGCGACAGGGATCTCGTCAGATAGTTCCTTATCGCCCTGTAGCTTCCAATACAAATGCACAATATAACAGTTGCATAAATCGCCTTCAACGTAGTGGTAATACCTGTACACTGGACTTTGACCCACCCAACAATACCTTTGATAGGTATAGAGCTGGTCTGTTGAGGTACTTTTTGGATGAATAGTGTTTTTATTTCTGTTGCTTGTATATTTCATTTGATTTTTGATTTATATTTTTTGATTTATATTTTTTCTCTAGATAGTAACTTTGATTTTTATTCTTATTTTTATATAGTTTTTGTTATTGTGTTTATTTGTTTCATTTTACTTTCATATACTTTACATCTTTTTGGTATTTTTATGTATTTGTGTTATTTTTGAAACTATGTAACCATTTCATGTAAAAGGCACTAAGTGCCGTTAATAAATAAATAAATAAATAAATAAATAAATTCTGTAGGTAAGAATGACCGTCGTGATGAAAATCCCAGCCCAGGCATCATTATTTTGTCAAAGCGTGGGCTCAACCGACGACTAAATTGTCTTAGAATAGCCCCGTTAGGACTTAGTGCGAAAAATGGTGCTGCATATTCGAGACAAGAGAGGAAATATTTGGCTCAGTTGTACTTAATTTTAAGCGCGAAATTGAAAAAAAACGTTATATCTAATTATTACTATGGATTTTAGATGGCCATGGTTGCTTGCGGACCACTGGTGGTACGCGTACCATAGTTTGGGAATCACTGCGCTAATTGTTAAAAGCTCTCAGAAAATATGCAGATATGGTATAAAATATAGAAAACATATGATCTCCTTGTCTCTCTCTCCTTGATCAACCGCTGCCACCACTGTCTCTCCAACGCCTTTACTTGTGAAAATATATCAGTATTGTACCAAAAAAAAGCAATTTTTTTCCTACATATTTTCTACGAGACATAACACTTACAAAGTGTGAAAATCCTGTAGTGTAGAAGTTTTTCATGAGTGCTTCAGGGAAGGTCGGCAAGAGTTGCAGGGCTTATGTTCATTTGAGGTTTGGATTTTATTAAGTACACAATCAGCATTTGTAAGCGCGAACTACACGTGTTTGTTTGTGGGCATACCTACATCTGAGAGCTTTGAATGAATATATTATTGCAACTTAGATTATAGATTATTATAGATTATAGACTTCCTTATTATTATTATCTTTTTTTAAGAAATCCTGTGCGGGAGACTCCTTAGATTCTAGAGACTCTAGGTGTCTATGACACTTGTTGTAGTGCGGCAGAGGTGTACGAGCTTCGTCGTCGCTACAAAGCGCCAATACTCAAGAAGGCTCAGTTGCTGTAAGACTGGATGGACTTTTGGTGACCGGTCATTGGTGAAGGTTTATGAATTTTTCAACTCAACGAACGTGCGTTCCATGTTATTCTAGAATCTTCCATAGTTTTATAAATAAATTTATGACTCATGCAAAACAAAAAGAGACGCATTAAATTCATTTTATTGTTACTTGAACAGTTATGCATTTGATGAAAAAAAAATGACTTTCACTCGTAAGACAAAAAAATATCTTCATAAATAACAATAATAAAATTGTAAGGATAAGTAGACCGATCCGTAGACTAGTGGTAACGCTTCGGACTCGTAAATGGAAGGTTGTGAGTTCGAATCCCGGCGGAGCACAAAAAATATACCTATGATGATGATGATAATGGATGATTTCTTTCCTGTGGCGTCATTTCATGATCCAAGACCATCTCAAGGGCGCCATGGCTTTTGGAGAAAACCAGAGTATTCAGTCCCTTTCTGAAGGTGGTGGTAGGCTGGTTCGCGCGAACACCGACGGGCAAATTGTTCCAGGCAACCGGCCCGGCCACCGCAAAGCTCCTGTCTGCAAAATTTGATGTGTTCGCTCTTTTGGGCACTATGACCTTGTTGACAGCAGTGAGGGCAGATCCTAATGGTCGTTTTGAAGGCTTATTACCTACCATTTATATTTTCAAATATGCTCTTCGCTGGGTTGGAAAATGCATTGCCTTTGCCAAAGACCGGTCACAAAAGGTCCATTCAGCCTTCCAGCAATTGGGTCTTGCTTGGGAATTGACGCTTTGTAGCGACGAACAAGCTCGTAAAAAGTCCGGTCGGTGGCTCAGTTGGTAGAATACTTGCATTCCATGCCGAGAGCAAGGGTTATATCCCCACCGAAGGTGTCAGAAATGATTTCCCGTGTCGGTGTTTAAAACCAAAAAATACATACCGGCAAGGTTAGCTCAGCCTTCACAAGAAATGAGAACCAGCCCTCTCAGGAGCTGGGAAACCCCACTTCAACCGATGGATATTTTGTCGCGTGGACATTTTGTCAATAGACATTGTATCGGTAAACATTCTGTCAATGGACATTTTGTCGTGACACGAGCAGATGGCTCTTGAGGTGTGATTTACACAAAAACAGCGCTCACCAAATATATCATCTTATTATTATTAATTCCTTGACTTATAGGTTGGTAAGAGGCTAACCAACCATGCTGTAGAAATTGGTTCACTTTGCAAATGTCACCCCTGTTTCAAGGAAGGATAGCCATGTTACACATATAGCTTATCTTCTTGCCGCGTTATCCCCGAAGGGTTTCGCATGTGGCAAGTGGAACCTATTTATTTTTACAGGCAAGGGGGCCGGCCTTACGCCAACCACTTCAGTTGAATAAAATTATGTTTAGGTATTTGAGATTTGGGTTTTTATGTTGTAGGTTCACATGCGGCATGTGCAAGCACGAACTTACCTATACGTGTCTGCTTGTGAATCTAATCTAAGTTGCAAAGATATGTTACATTGGAGATTCACATTACATGCATTCCCACAACCAGACACGTACAAGTTCGCGCTTGCGCATGCCTCATGTGAACCTTCAACATAAAAACCAAATCTCAAATGGACATACACCCTGCAACTCTTGCCGTCCTTCCCTGTAACAGGGGTGACATTGGCAAAGTGAAAATGCATATATTATGTGAATCCCCAATGTTACACATATCTTTGCAACTTAGATTAGATTAGATTAGAATGCAATTAAAATAAAATTCAAAACTGCAAGTAAGATTGGAAAATTTGTTTTCAAAATTAACAATCAAAATGGTGAATTAAAATGCTTACATAAAAGTCACGTGTACGAATAGGTGATTTCATATAATGCAGTTGGTATTAATTTGGTGAAATAATAGTTGGGTGTTGTTTACGGTGAACAATTCATATGAAAACAGACGCGAGAATCTCTAGCGTTTAAGAGAAGGTAAAAGTGAAGTTCCTGAGAAGAGCATTGTGTTGTAGGAACCATGCCGGACATAGGCGTAACTGTATTGTTAAATTAATTGTTGATTTGAAAATTAAACAGAAAAAAGTGGAGGCGCATCTGCGGAGGCACCGACCACCCCTAGTGTAACGGCGGCAGGATACAGAATAGAACAGAAGTGGCTATGAATGTGATTTAGTTTTAGTTAGTCTGCCTAGGAGTGCTACAAAGGCGATTGTAAATTCCTTTGTTGTGGCCAAACTTGACTACTGCAATGCGATCTACGCTGGCCAGCCAAAAAATCAGCTCAAAAGGCTTCAATCGCTGCAGAACGCTGCAGCTAGACTCATATATGGCGCTGCAAAGTCTTGCCACATCACTCCTCACCTTCAAGCTCTGCATTGGCTGAAAATCCCTGAGAGGATTACCTTTAAAGTTGGTCTGCTCACTTTTAAAGCACTGCGTGGGAGTGCTCCGGGGTACCTGATGGAGCTGGTGTCTCCAACAACTATAACCTTGCGTGGACAAACACTGAGGTCAGCTGCATCAAGAAGCAGCTGCCTGGAAGTCCCAGCAAGAAGACCCCACACTGTTTTTGGAGACAGGGCATTCAAGGCAGCCGCTCTAATGACCTGGAATGCTTTTCCTGACACACTGAGGGAACTGGATTTGGAGACGCAATTTAAAAGAAGTCTCAAGACTCACCTCTTCGTCCAATCATATGGACAAGCGCCTTTGTAGTGACACATTGTCATAAAAGGCGCTATATAAATTATGTGTTTATTTATTATTGATTTAGTTCCAAATGGCATGATGCAACAGTCTTTTGATAGTGCTGTCTCAATAACGAAAAATTAAATGTCTTTGTCATTTTCTATGTAAGCAACATGTCTCTACTCTGTTTTCCATTTATGTACATATCACCATAGAAACCTATGAAATCACCAAAGCAACGGTGATTGTTATGAGTAACCCTCTAGTGTTGTTGAAAGTATGAAAATATCTGATAAATTCCGACCTCATTATGTACGGGATGATTTTCACAAGTATCTGTTACCGCGAGCATAGAAGTTACGTACTTGAACAAGTACCTACATACTTGAACATAACTAGTTCTAGAAATGTCTGTCACTTTCGCGGGCAAAATATTTCGACAAATTAAATGAACTGGCTGCGGGTAAAATTCATATACCTACCTTTACCAAAGACCGGTCACCAAAAGTCCATCCAGCCTTAGCAAATGGATCTTGCTTGAGAATTGGCGCTTTCTATAGTGTCGTCCAAGCTCACAGAGGGCTCTTGAGGTGTGATACATATATAAAAACAGCGCTCAGCAAATAAATCATCCTAATAGTATTATTTATCTATTCTAGAGATGAGAGAATAGGCCTTAGTCACATAAATATAGGCTGCGATTCTGTGGAGCTTCAGTGATCAATTAACGCCCAAGCCATGAAACCGACAGTACACAAGTTACAGAGTGAACCATATTATGTAATCAACATTTTTTTAAAGTGAATCCGAAATAACTCATCACAATATGTTTACATTAAGTTGCGCCTCTGCCCGCTGCATTATTTGGCAACCTTCTCACCATTCTTCTCTCTCCGACTTCCCACCCCGCCGTCACTTGTTCCCTCCGGAAGTCCGCGCCGAGACAATGAGCCGCCGCTCGGAGAAGTGTTACGTCACCCGGCGGGTCTTCTGCTTTACCCACGGCGGCCATGTGATTCATATTACTGATCATGCTAATGGAATGCATGCCGAATTATTGGTGCTACCTGTGTTGGATGTTATGGCATACATGATACAATTTGTTTTGTAAGCGATACGCCCAGTACAAATTTTACACGTTACTCTAGTTCCTTTTTCCATAGAGTACTATTCCTTGACTTGTAGGTTTATTGTCCGGTCCTTAGTCTAGTGGTTAACACTTCTGACTCGTAAACGGAAACTTGTGGGTTCGAATCCCGGTAGAACACAAAAAAATACCATTTACATTTTCAAATGTGCTCTTCGCTGGGTGAAAAATTCATTATGCCTTTACCAAAGACCGGTCACTAAAGATCCATCTAATCTTAGAGCAACTGGGCTTTCCTTGAGAGTTGGCGCTTTCTACAGCAACGAACAAGCTCGCAGAGGGCTCTTGAGGTGTGATACACACACAAAAATAAATAAGTAAAAACATTTTTTTTCCAGCTTAGTCATGTGGAGGCAAAAACAGCTCTCACCAAATAAATCATCCTAATATTATTATTATTGCTGGAGTGATGCTTTCCGGGATCTGTTGCCGTGGTCTGTGGGAGTTGGAGCTCCCTGACGTTTCGCCCATTTCTACAATGGGCTTCTTCAGCGTGAACTAACCGGACTAACTAGGTATATAATAAAATAAGCATAGACTATTGCTACTCCCAAGATGCAGGACTAACCTACCTAGGGTTGTGACTGTGGGGAGGGCAATGGCTATGCTCAATGAGATCTCCTCTTCGGTTGATATCTTCCACCTGAGTGAAAATCAGCTTAGACAGAGGCTTCCGTTTCTCCTAAGCTGATTTCTGTTACTTATGAATGTTTTGAAATATTGTATCTATCTATAATCTAAGTTGCAAGGATATATTCATTCAAAGCTCTCAGATGTATGCCCACAAACAAACACGTGTAGTTCGCGCTTACAAATGCTGATTGTGTACTTACAAATAAAATCCAAACCTCAAATGAACATAAGCCCTGCAACTCTTGCTGACATTCCCTGAAACAGGGGTGCCATTGGCAAAGTAAACCATTTTTCACAGTATGGGTGGTCAGCCTCATACCAACCTATAAGTCAAGGTGTACTAATTAATATATTATAAAAGTAAATATATAGAATAAAAGTATGTATTAGGTTTAACCTGTCATGCACTATAATGTGTGAAAATAAATCTATCTATCTATCTATCTATCTATCTATCTATCTATCTATAATAATCTAAAATCTCTAAAGGCTATCGCTGTAGCAAAAACAAATTTATTTTGCACTGTTATTTCTCAAAGCAAAGAAAACCTGCAGAAAGCAAAAGTAGACATCAAAAATGTCACAACTCCGCACAAATCATGAGATTATCGGTTGGGAGAGTGCTGTTGCGTCACGCCGCCGAGATTTTGTGTCGGAATCCTCGAAATGCATTCAAATATCCATCATCAGGCACCGGCAGGCACTGTCAGGCACCAGCAGGCACCGTCAGGCAAGTCTTTTCACACTATCGTCTGATTTTTTTCACATTTTAATCGCAAAATCGTGAAAGGGCGAATGGAATTGTATGTTTGAGTGAAAATCAGAGACAATACTGACCCAAATGACAAACAGAAGATAGAAGCAATGCAATATAAGTATTTTACAAGATTCAAATCATTCATAAAGAATAAATATTGCCATTTTTTAAAAGGAAACCTGTGGGGTAAGCTTTTTTTAGTGAATATTTGGGTGCTGACAAAAAAAAAGGAAAAAGCTTAAAGACCTGTTGTACCAACCTCCAATCAATATTTGATTGACACATTAAATTTGATTGCTTAATTCTGGTAAGCACCTCGGTTAAATATTTCCCACAAGTGGGTTATATGATGGAATTTGAACAGGAAATATGATTTACATCAGCTGAATTACGTATATGCAACCAAATTTTAGATTTGAAAGGGAAAAATCACACTTAATTTTGATTTTTGTCTGATTGGAGTTTGGTGCAACAAGCCCTTAAAACAAGTGAGTTTATGAAGCTATTCGGGTATTAGACAAATTTCCACTTCAACTGTACCCTTAGTACGAGTTGCAACACTTGAAAAAAGTAAAGTTTACGGAAAATATCAAAGAGTGATTTCTCTCAAAATCAGCCGTTTTTGTTTTTTTTTTTTTACACTTTATGGTCTTAGCAAAAGAGTTACAGTGATGAAAAAATCAAGTTCAGACAAACAAAAAGGGCAGATTTTGGGGGAAATCACTCTTTAATAATTGCCGTAAACTTTACATTACTCAAGTTTTGCAACTCGTACTACGTAAGGGTACATCTGAATTGGTTGGCGTGAGGCCGGCCCTCTTATGCGTAAAAATAAATAGGTCCTGAATCGCCACATGCTACCTCTTCGGGGATAACACAGTCAAGAAGTTACACTATATTTTTAGCTCAGTTGCGTGAGGTTACATGACTGAATACACAACATAAAAGTAGAAGCTTTGGTAATGTAGGGCATCTGGCTAGCCTGACATCTAACGTAGTAGTTCATTGTATCAGAAAGCAACTGCTGAGGAATTTCTCACAGCGAAATTGCTATGATCGTGTCATACAGTTTTCAATACAGTACATTTGTAAGTATAATGTTATCTTAGACATCAGATAAAGTAGACTATGTGTTAAAGCAAAGCATAGAAGAGAAGTAATGATGAGACAATAAATATCAGTATCCTCGTCCACTGAATAAAGGTCAATATACAACATTGGCTGGGACACTTTCAGCGAATGGACCATCGGAGCCTGGAGAAGACGATTGTGATAACGAACCCAGAAGGACGCAGGACAGTGGGAAGACCACGAGCAAGATGGCTGGATGGAGTGGTGGCGGATTGCCGTGCAGTAGGAATGTGGGACTGGAGGAGAAAGACGTTACAGATTGACAGCGCTGGCAGCGTTTGATGAGGGAGGCCAAGACCCACTCCGGGTTGTCGTGCCAATGCTTTTTTTTTTTTTAAGAAGTCCTGTGCGGGAGTCTCCCTAGATTTAAGAGACTCTAGGAGTCTATGACACTTGTAATGCCGCAGAGGTGTACGAGCTTGGTCGTCGCTACAAAGCGCCAATACTCAAGCAAGACCCAGGTGCTATTAGGCTGGATGGTTTTATGATTTTTTTCAACCCAGCGAAGAGCATATTTGGAAATATAAATTGTATATTTTTTGTGCTCCGCCGGGATTCGAATCCACAACCTTCCATTTACGAGTTCGAAGTGTTGCCACTGGACTACGGACCGATCCAAGAAATGCTAAAAACACGCGGTGTACCTGAACGGTCACCCATCCAGGTAGCATCCGCGCCCAATGTTGCTTAACTTCAGTGATCTGATGAGAACCGGTGCTTTCAACATGGTATCATCGTTGACAATGTAAAGTGATGATGATGATGAGATGTGTTATCTTGGTGTTTGAGTATCCATGCCAAAGACGCGTAATTGTCAAAGCCAGTTGAACGCAATGATAATTTTAAGATGCCTGTCTAAGTGATTGTAATACCCCCTAGTTATGTAAGCTCTCCTCTTTAACTTATGTAATGTGAACTGTTTATAAAGCATCAGGCCTGCCTTTGCCTAATTGTCACAATAATTATGTGACATACTTAATAATGCAATCTACAACTATTATCTGCATTTTTTTCTCATTTCAGTCGGTAGGTCAGTTGGTAGAGCGTCCGCTTTAAGAGCAAAGAGTTTTGGGTTCATCTATAATCTAAATTGCAAAGATATATTGACATCTAATCTAATCTAAGCTGCAAGGATATATTTTATTTAAGATTTATATTCAATGCATTCTCACAAGCAGACATGTATAATTTCGCGCTAACACATGCCGCATGTGGACCTACATTATAAAAAAACCCAATCTCAAATGAACATAAGCCCTGCAACTCTTGCCGTCCTTCCCTGAAACAGGGGTGACATTGGCAAAGTGAACCATTTTTTACAGTATGGGTGGTCAGCCGACATTAAATGCTTAAATTTGAAAGCAGGCACTCAACCCCTCCTCATACCCGTCCTGTATGTAAGTGTCAGAAGGACCCACAGCACATAGACGCTCATGCAAAGCTATATATTTTCTAAAAAATTTAATGGTTTTGTGTATTGACATTGTGAAGATTCATTTTAAATTAATTTAAAATGAATGATTTAAACTAGTTAACTATTGAATTTTAATTAATGGGAAAATAGTTAACTAGGTGTTTTATTTTACATTATTAGTCTATAAATTTTCTCAAGTGGCGAAAGGCCTTTTCGTGAAGTAAAAGCAACGGCACGACGAAACAAAAACTTTTAGGTCAGAGACGTGCCCATGACTCTGCAAGTAAGTTCACTGGCTCCGTATACCGGAGCGCATCGAGTTCGAAGTGTGCACGATGGTCCACAAAGCTTTATTTGGAAAAACACCCAAATATCTCGCTGATTTAATCAAACCAGTCACCCTCGGCAAAAAAAGCCTTACACTGCGCTCGGCTGAGACTGGAGCCAAATCAAGGATTGAAGAACCTATAAGAAGAGTTAACACAATATTTGGAGAGCGTGCATTTGCAGTTACTGGTCCTCTGGCCTAGAACCACCTGCCACATCATGTGAGAGAGCTAGAGGACCATGGAAAGTTCCGGAATGCACTGAAGACAAGCAAATTTCTGGCATCGTTTGCACCAGCGCCCTTGGAGTGACTACATCACGAAACGGCGCTGTAAATAAATCATCAACTCATCATCATCATCAAGTGGTTCGATGTTACTGAAGCTAATAAATAGCATACCTCGGGTGGCACTCCTTGTGGGATTGTTGCTAGATCTCCGGTAACGTGAAAAATATAAAATAAATAAATTACCTCTAAGTCCGGTCGATAGCTCAGTTGGTAGAGTGCTTGCATTCTACCCCGTGAGCTCGGGTTCGAATCCCACCGAGGAGGGTGTCAGAAATGATTTCCAATTTCGGTGTGTATTTCAAACCCCATAATATAAATACCGGCGAGGTTTACTCAGCCTTTACAAGAAATGAGTACCAGCCCCCTCGGGAGCTGGGAAATTCCCACTTCAACTGAAGTGGTTGGCGTAAGGCCGGCCCCCTTACCTGTAAAAATAAATAGGTTCAACTCGCCACATGCGACCCCTTCGGGGATAACGCGGCAAGAAGTTACACTAGATGTGTAGCTTAGTTGCAGTTGCAACCTCTTAAACATGCTGCCTGTTTACTTACAAAAAAAATCCTCACATGAATTTTGCAATTCCTGTCGCCTTTCCCTGAAGACGGGGTGGCATTGCGCTGCCTTAGTTCTTGTTTATCGTATACGCCATTGAGAAAATTTTACATGAGCGATGTTTGCATGTGTACTGGACCAATGTGTCTTATGAAAACAAGAAATTTATTTAAAAAATATGTAAAAGAACTCTCACATTATCGAGTTTTATGGTTTTTCTTAGCTCAGATTGTGTAGAATTTGATGCTTAAAGACAACTGCATGAAAAAGTCATATTTGACAAGATTGGCGTATACGATAAACAAGAACTGGGGTCTATGTCGTGGTAGAGGAAGACCGAGAAAGGTATGGATGGACCAAATATCCGAAATTGCGAATGAATGGAATATCCAGAGTCATAATAAAAGAAGAGCTTGTATGAAGAAGGTTATGACTCTGGAGGAAATGAAAGAAGTATGTAAGGATAGAAAGAAATGGCGGTTGATCTGTGATGTTGGCGGCTGGGGTTTGTTAAAGTAAAATTGGTTTTATGATTTAGTTTTTTATGACCATGTATATATTGTTATTTATTGATTTAAAAAAATGTAATTTGTCATGTATGTTCCTTGACTTATTGGTTGTTACGCGGCTGACCACCCATACTGTAAAAATTGGTTCACTTTGCCAATGTCACCCCTGTTTCAGGGAAGAACGGCAAGAGTTGCAAGGCTTATGTTCATTTGAGATTGAGTTTTTATATTGTAGGTCCACAGGCGGCATGTGTTAGCGCGAAATTATACATATCTGCTTGTGGGAATGCATTTAATATAAATCTTAAATGATGTATATCTTTGCAGCTTAGATTAGATTAGATTAGATTAAGGGGAGCGATTGGTAAAAGTACACCAAGTTTGTATGGCATGGGGGTCAGCCTCGTATAAACCTTTTAGTCAAGAAGACTTCTTCATTTAGGGTTAAAAAAAAAACGAAAGATTTTTGTGCAACGCTGTGGTAAGCATGTATTATTAAAAAGTGTTATTATTATTTATAAATAAAAGGTATGTCAAAATTCAATTTTTTTTTATTCCACTTTTATTTTTATTTTTATTTTTTGAGTCGTTACTTACATTTTCGGAGAACCACAATCTTCGGGTAGCATATGAACATGTGAACATTCAATCACATTCTATGCAACCTGATCTTAGAAAAACACGTAAACCATGTAAAAATAAATGAAAAACTTGGTTATCAAATTAAATGTGATTGTTTTAAGTCCAAAATGAACCCCAAACAAATATCGGAAGGGATCGAGAGCTTCAAGAAGGGAATGAAGACCCATTTCTTCACCGCCGCGTCAAGCCTGAAAGCGCCCTTGCAGTGACAGTAGTCACGAAACGGCGCTATACAAATCATCATCATCATCATCAACAATATCTTATATAACTCAGCTGATATTTTTCATTAAACTTTTTTCCCTAATTAAGTAATTTTGATGTCACAATTGTACATGTACTCTGTCTATATGGGAATTCCTCACAGTACGGGCTTAGTTCTGTGTTAGTCTTAGTTTTTCTCTGACACAGTTTCTTTGCAACTTAGGCCGCATTGTCAAGTGACATGTCGATTCTGAACGATAAACTTTGCGCCACTTTCTTTGTACTAACTTTTAGTCCAAAGGTATTAACGGTGCATGCATAGAGTACGCGTTGTGTAAAAAAACGAAGTGTGAGTAAAAAAAGGCAACCAAGCTACACATACAACACCTTCTCTCAGGGTCAGTCTCCCCTCCCCTGACCCACGCCCTGTATATCCATCTCATCCGGGGATGTGTCACAGGACTCGCATGCAAAAGTTATGTGAGATGCGAGTGGCAGAAAGCCCTCCCGAGAAGCTACACTTTCCCAAGTGTTTGCACAAAGCAAGGAAGCTCAAAAATCACTGAAAGGTTATAGCCGTGAGGGTTTGGGGCTCGAGCTACACATACAGTGTAATTTCTTGCCGCGTTATCCCCGAAGGGGTCGCATGCGGTGTGTTGAAGATATTTATTTTTACAGGTAAGGGGGCCGGCTTTACGCCAACCACTTCAGTTGAAGTGGGGGTAAAATAAGGGTATTTTTTTTATTTTGAAGGATCCTGTTAATTAAAGGGTTTTGCCAATGTAACCCCTGTTTCAGGGAACGTCGGCAAGAGTTGCAGGTTGTATGCTCATTTGAGATTTGAGTTTTTATGCTGTAGGTTCAGATGCGGCATGTATAAGCGCGAACTTAAATAAGTTTTCTTGTGAAAATGCATATTACGTGAATCCGCAATGTTACATAACTTTGCAACTTAGATTAGATTAGATTAGACTGTGAGGGAGGCTCCCTAATTCTTAAAAGACTTGGGGGTCTATAAGGGGTCCACTCTGGAAGGGTGCCGCAAGAGTGTTGCTTGAATTGTTGCTTCTGTCGTGATGACCCGTCCGTAGTCCAGTGGTAACACTTCGGACTCGTTAATGGAAGGTTGTTGGCTCAAATCCCGGCGGAGCACAAAAAATATTCCATTTATATTCGCAAATTTGCTATTCGTTGGGTTGAAAAAATCATATTCCTTTCCCAAAGACCGGTCACCAAAGGTGCATCCAGCCTTACAGCAACTGGGTCTTTTTTGAGAATTGGCGCTTTGTAGCGACGACGAACAAGCTCGTAAAAAGGTCGATTGCTCAATTGGTAGAATGCTTGCATTCCATGCCGAGAGCAAGGGTTCAATCTCAAGGCTTACTCAGTCTTCACAAGAAATGAGAACCAGCGCATCCGGGAGCTGAGAAACCCCCACTTCAACTGAAAGTGGTTGGTGTGAGGCCGGCCCCCTTACCCGTAAAAATAAATAGGTCCCGAATCGCCTCATACGAAAACGCAGCCAAAAAGTTACACTATATGTGTAGCTTAGTTGCGTTAGTCGCGTGTTTATTCCGAACCTAAAATAAATACTGGTTAGGTGTACTCAGCCTTCACAAGAAATGAGAACTCCCACTTCAACTGAAGTGGTTGGTGTGAGGCCGGCCCTCTTACCCGTAAAAATAAATAGGTCCGAAGCCCCACATGCGACCCCTTCGGCGATAAGAGCTTTGCGGTGGCCGGGCCGGTTGCCTGGAACAATTTGCCCGTCGGTGTTCGCGCGAACCAGCCTATCACCAACTTCAGAAAGGGACTGAAGACACTGCTTTTCTCCAGAAGCCATGGCGCCCTTGAGATGGTCCTGGACCATTAAATGGCGCCACAGGGAAGAAATCATCCATCATCATCATCATAGGCAAGAAGTACACTATGTGTGTAGCTTAATTGCGTTGTGTCCACTCCATGCTATTTCATATAGACGTATAAATTACTGGTACAGATCTTATATCACTGACGATAGCTCATTATACACAATTCTTAAAGTTGTGTGTAATTATTATGACATTAAAATTCAGCCGCCATTTTTTCCCGCGACACGAATATAATCTAATTATATAACTCTCCTTTCATATTTGTCATTTGAGATTGAGATGCTGAAATGTTCCAGTGGATTCTAGAAACTTCTCTAGTGGTTGAAATGGTGTGACTCTTTTGATGTTTTGTGTCTACCGAAAAATGCTTCAAAAATCTTGATGTGATCGGGTCACCAATGAAGAAGTCCTGCGACGTTTCTTCTTTTGAATAGATTTGTGAAGAGGAATGAAATTCACCAACCTTTTGCCTGGAACATCTAATCTAATCTAAGTTGCAAATATATGTAACATTAGGGATTCACAGTATATACATTTTCACAAACAGACACGTATAAGTTCGCGCTTAAACATGCCGCATGTGGACCTACAAAATAAAAATCTGAATCTCAAATGGACATACACCCCGCAACTCTTGCCGTCCTTCTCTGAAACAGGAGTGACATTGGCAAAGTGAACCGGTCGATAGCTCAGGTGGTAGAGTGCTTGTATTCCATGCCGAAAGCTCGGGTTCGAATCCCACCGAGGGTGTCAGAAATGATTTCCTGTTTCGGTGTTTATTTCAAACCCCAAAATAAAATACCGGCAAGGTTTACTCAGCCTTCACAAGAAATGAGTACCAGCACTCTCGGGAGCTGGGAAACCTCCACTTCAACTGAAGTGGTTGGCGTAAGGCCGGCCTCCTTACCTGTAAAAATAAATAGGTTCAACTCGCCACATGCGACCCCTTTGGGGATAACGCGGCAAGAAGTCACACTATATGTGTAGCTTAGTTGAAACCATTTTCTACAGCATGGGTGGTCAGCCGCGTACCAACCTATAAGTCAAGGAACATACACGACAAATTACAGTCCGGTCGATAGTTCAGTTGGTAAAGTGCTTGCATTCCATTCCCAGAGAGCTTGGATTCCAATCCCACCGAGGGTGTTGGAAATGATTACCCATTACGGTGTTTATTTCAAACCCTAAAATAAAATACTGGCAAGCCTTCACAAGAAATGAGTACCATCCCTCTCTGGTGCTGGTAAAACTCACACTTCAACTGAAGTGGTTGGCGGAAGGCCGGCCCCCTTACCTGTAACAATACATAAGTTCCACTCGCCACATGCGGAACCCTCCGGGGATAACGCTGCAAGAAGTTACACTATATGTGTAGCTTAGTTGCGTTTGCATTGTCACTCACAACCCGGTCTTTCTATATTTACATAGTAAAAGGGTTAAAGACCCACCTGTTCGCATGCTCATATGAGCAAGCGAATTTGGGATGACCAAGAGTCATGAAAAGGCGCTATAAAAATCCCGCATTATTATTATCATTATTAGAATAATAAATAGGTAAGCGTGGAAGGGGAAGACCTAGGAAACAATGGATTGATCAGATAAGTGAGATTGCGAATGAATGGAATTTACAGAGTGGAAACAAGAGAAGAGCATGCATGAAAAGAGTGATGAAATTAGATGAGATTAAAGAAGTATGCAAGGACAGAGTCAAGTGGAGGCACTTGTGTGGAGGTACCGGCCACCCCTAGAGGAATGGCGGCAGGATACAAGACAAGACAAGAGTTTTTTGTTGTTCTATTAAAATAAAATAAATGTAGAACTGCACATTATTTTTGCAATTTGTTAAGTTGCTAATTTCGCGCAGAAAGTGAAGCAGTGATTTAATGCGCAGATCTCCGGCGCAGATCTTGCTGCATTACTGTTTCGCGCATTTCTTTTGTCTCCATAATTGTTCCAGATCGCTTTCGTTTAAAGAAAAGTTCACAATCTGTGCTACACGCACAGCAGCTTTATATAACACCGAGATCTGTGCTTCACACTCTGGAATGCTATCTGTGTTTCACAAACTAATACACTTATTAAAAAAAATACAAATGAAACACTGTTTAATTCTACTGAAATATTATCAATAGAATTACGAAGTCCTCCAACGAATGCGCACTACAAAGGAGCTTCTGCCAACTATTAATCAGAGAAAGCTTATGTACTTCGGTCACCTTTGTTTAAATGAGAAATACCATCTCCTGCTTTGTGTAAGCACTTGGGAAAGTGTATCTTCACGGGAGGGCCTTCTGCCACTCGCATCTCACATAACTTTTGCACGCGAGTCCTGTGACACATCCCCGGATGGGATGGATATACAGGGCGTGGGGCAGTGGAGGGGAGACTGATCCTGAGAGAAGGTGTGCCAGGCAGATATGTTGGAGGATTGCACTCCTTTGCACAAATCTATTTACAAAAAAAACCCCAAGTAAATCACAACAAAAATATGAATATTAAAGTTTGAGAACTGTAATTTCTCACCTCATAATGTATAATAACAATCGCTGATCTGTGAGTTACTCGGCTAAAACAATTAACCATATGATGATTGTGTGAACCTTTGCGCCGGTCTCGATATAATACACGTAGGTACATAGGATTATGAAATATGGAGAGCAGAGAAAAAACCAGATGATCTTTCTTACGACAGCGTATTAGACGTCATCAGGAATTCTTGCAAGTGATTGATTAGTCTTATTGTAAAAGTAACGTAATTTTTTACACATCTTGTTTAAGAAACAATAACGCAAATTAGCAGCACATACAGTGCACCTTATAACCGCTTGTCGAAGCTGTCAGCCCCTAAGTACTAGAGCTAGAAAACCCCCACTTCAACTGAAGTGGTTAGCGTAAGGCCGGTCCTCTTACATGCAAAAATAAATAGATTCAATAGTGACCCTTTCGGGAAGAATGCAATAAAAAGTTACACTGTATATGTAAACCTGGAACCAAAAAATCAAGCAACTATATGTGTTGCTTAGTGGCGTTTTTTTATTCGGAGAAATGAGTACCAGTCCCCCCAGGTAGCTGGGAAACCCCCAATTCAACAGGAGTGGTTGCCTATTATAGCCGGCTCCTTTACCTGTAAAAAAAAGGTTCCACTCAAGACACTTCGAGGAAAATGTGGCAAAAGGTTAGGTACACTGTATGTGTAGCTTAGTAGCATTTTAGCGTTTAATTTTTTTTTTGCAAATAATTCCTAGATGTCTGAATGAAATGAATGTTTAGGATTTGATTGTTTTCAATGTGTGAAAATTTAGTCTCCACTTCCCAAAGTAACCGCTTCCTTGTGAGTTCGCTGCTTTAGTTCTTGTTTGCCGTATAGACCATTGAGCTAATTTTACATGTGCAATGTTTGCATGTGTACTGGACCAAGTGTCTTATAAAAACAGGAAATTTATTTATAAAATATTTAAAACAACTCTCACATTATCGAGTTTTACGTTTTTTCTTAGCTCAGATTGTGTGGAATTTGATTCTTAAGACAACTGCATTATAATCTATAATCTAAGTTGCAAGGATATACTCTTTTAAAGCTCTCAGATGCATGCCCACAAACCAACACGTGTAGTTCGCGCTTACAAATGCTGAATGCGTTCTTACAAATAAAATCCAAACCTCAAATGAACATTATCCCCACAACTTTTGCCGACCTTCCCTGCAACAGGGGTGACATTGGTAAAGTGAACCATTTTTTACAGTATGGGTGGTCAGCCTCATACCAACCAATAAGTCAATAAAAAAGACAAAACCTTAAAAAGAAATCTATACAAAAAAAGTCAAAAATTTCCTATGCAAAAAATGTAGCAAATTAATACACCAACATTAGAAATGTACATTGCAGAGTTAAAAATATATATTAAAGAGTCATATTTGACAAAATTGGTCTATACGGCAAACAAGAACTGAGGGAATGAGTTGTGAAGCAACAGTAGAACTCAGCTCTAAAATACGGTTGGATTTTAGAATATTATACAATATTTTTAATGCATTGTCTTAAGTCACTGAAACGCATCGGTTGGCGTTAGAAATTATTTTTATTTTTTTCGGAATAAACGGTTTATTGTTTAATAAACGTCCCCCACTTGTGCCTGTTTGGCTTACCCACCATTTGATTTAAATATGACCTTTCAATGAAATTGTCTTAAGAATCACATTCTGCACGATCTGAGCTAAGAAAGAAAAACGTAAACATGATAATAAGAGAGCATAAGACACACTGATCCAGTACACATACAAACATTGCTCATGTGAAATTACCTCTGATGGACATACGACAAACAAGCACTAAAGGGCGGAATATTGCCTGTGAAGTAAACATGAAAATGTTCACTCTGCCATATTTTGTGGAAGGTCCACTTACCACTGTCTGGTACACATATACATATATGGTTTCGGACAAACACTGAGGTCAGTTGCATCAAGAAGCAGCTGCCTGGACATCCATGCAAGAAGGCCCCGCACTGTTTTTGGAGACAGGGCATTCAAGGCGGCCGCTCCTATGACTTGGAATGCTATTCCCACCTCACTGAGGGAACTAGATATGGAGAGACCAAAAATATATATATAAAAGAGGTCTCAAGAAGACTCACCTCTTCGTCCAATCATACGGACAAGCGCCTTTGTAGTGACACACTGTCATAAAAGGCGCTATACAATTTTTTCTTATCTATATATAGTGTAACTTCTTGCCGCGTTATCCCCGAGTGGAATCTATTTTTTTTAAAGGTAAGGGGGCCGGCCTTACGCCAACCACTTTGGTTGAAGTGGGGGTTTCTCAACTCCCGAGGGGCCTGGTTCTCATTTCTTATGAAGGCTGAGGAAACGTTGCTGCTATTTTATTTTGGGTTTTGATATGAACCCCGTAACGGAAAATCATTTCTGGCATCCTCGTCTCGGTGGGATTCGAACTCGAGCTGTCGGCATGGAATGCGAGCACTCTACCAACAGCTAAGCTATCGAACGAACTGATGCTGGTTCTTAACATCTTGACGTTCCACAAAAAATAAAATATTTTATTCCTTAAATTTTAAGTATTTTTTATATTTACATTTGTACCTATAAGATTGTGTCTTTACAAGAGGATGGCGACCAGCAGATACAAATGGCTAGCACAACAAGGCACTTTCTTTACAAGAGCATGGCGATCAGCAGAGACAAATGGCTAGCACAACAAGGCACTGTCTTTACAAGAGGATGGCGATCAGCAGAGACAAATGGCTAGCACAACAAGGCACTGTCTTTACAAGAGGATGGCGACCAGCAGAGACAAATGGCTAGCACAACAAGGCACTGTCTTTACAAGAGCATGGCGATCAGCAGAGACAAATGGCTAGCACAACAAGGCACTGTCTTTACAAGAGGATGGCGACCAGCAGAGACAAATGGCTAGCACAACAAGGCACTGTCTTTACAAGAGGATGGCGACCAGCAGAGACAAATGGCTAGCACAACAAGGCACTGTCTTTACAAGAGGATGGCGACCAGCAGAGACAAATGGCTAGCACAACAAGGCACTACCTTTACAAGAGGATGGCGACCAGCAGAGACAAATGGCTAGCACAACAAGGCACTGCCTTTTTAAAATGATGACATCTACAATTTATATAATTTAATAAAATCTTGATTTAGTCATTTGATACCTGAATTAAAGTCTATGATGTGTTCTACTATATGAAGTTCTATTTAAATGAGAAACAGAAGTACTTAAGTGAGTTTTCACGCGTAGTTAAACATTTCTGACTTAACATTAAGTTATCATGATTTTCATTTAAGAAAATGTGTTCCACTCTTGCTTGAGTGACTTTTAAAATTTAACAAATCTACCATTTACTAGGAGATGATAATCTTATAAAGAAATAAAAATAATCGTTTAGATTCCTTGTTTTATGGGTAAGTATGAAGCTGTAACTGTAACTGTATCCTGCCGCCGTTCCACTAGGGGTGGCCGGTACCTCCGCAGATGCGCCTCCACTTTTTTCTGTCCTTACAAACCACTTTCATTTCCTCAATATTCATCACCTTTTTCATACATACTCTTCTCTTATTCTCACTCTGCAGGTTTCATTCTTTCGCAATCTCACCTATTTGGTCTAACCATTCTTTCCTCGGCCTTCCCCTTCCGCGCTTTCCTCTGACATTTGCTTTGTACACTTTCTTCGTTAGTCGTTCATCATCCATTCTTTCGAGATGTCCGAACCATCTCATCGTACTTTTTTGTACTTTCATTCTCATATTCTCTTTTATACCACACTCGTTCATCACCCAATCATTACGTACTCTATCATTATCAAGCTGAACACCCATAATGCTGTTAAAAATAGTTATATTTGACAATATCACCCCTGTTTCAGCGAAGGTTGGTAAAAATTGCAAGGCAAAAAATTGTACCTTGGAGTTTTAGTTTAATTTTTAAAAGTAGGTGCATATGCAGCATTTGTAAGCGCGAACTAGCACGTGTCTGTTTATGGGCATGCATCATATATAAATTTGAAATATTAACTTATATCTGATATAGATTAAAGATTGTAGATAGAATCAAAATTAGACCGGTCCGTAGTCTAGTGGTTAAAATTTCTGACTCGTATCGTTTCTGGGTCGGCTTGGCAAAAGTGAACCAATGTTTACAGCACGGGGGGGTCAGCCTCCAATACCAATCTATCAGTCAAGGAGTTTAAGATTCATATTTAATGCAATTCTTAAAGCAGACGCGTATAAGTTCGCGCTTACATATGCCGCATGTGGACTTACAAAAAAACCCAATCTCAAATAAACATAAGCTTTGCAACTCTTGGGGGCTTTCCCTGAAACAGGAGTTACATTGGCAAAGTAAATAATTTTGTAAAGAACGGGTGCTTAGCCTCATACCAACCTATAAGTCAAGGAAGGTCACTGGTTACAACCATTGCAAAGAGCACTACATATTCGCTCCCCCAGTTCTTGTTTGCCGTATAGACCAATTCTGTCAAACTTTACTTTTAAATGCAGTTGTCTTAAAAATCAAATTCTACACAATCTGAGCTAAGAAAAAACGTAAAACTCGATAATGTGAGAGTTGTTTTAAATATTTTTTAAATAAATTTCCTGTTTTCATAAGACACATTGGTCCAGTACACATACAAACATTGCACATGTAAAATTAGCTGAATGGTCTATACGGCAAACAAGAACTAAGTCAGCGAATTATGTATGAAAGATGTCTGAAATATCCTTTTGTTTTGAAAAGAATTCAACGCTCGGGAAGCCACAAAACTTACTGAATCATCTTTGCAAATGAAGTGTAATATACTACAGATTATTTAAACACCAGCCTTGTACAGAAAATGTTGAAAGAATGAATGATGAAGGCCGGGAAAAGTGTTCATTCAGAGGAAATGTAAAGGGAAAAATATGATAGATACGACCAGGAGAATCGGGATTGAACAATGGCCTTCAGGAATTGAACGCAAGCGCTTTACCAATAAAACATTCGTCATCTATCTGAACTAGTAATGTATTTACTGTTACTTTTCAATTTAATCTTAATTGTTATTGCTTAAATTAATTGAGAAATACCTACTTAAAAGTAAATATAAAACAATGTTCTTAATTAATTTATAAGGTCAAAGGAAATCATTAACTTCATATAGAGTACAATAGCTGATATGAAATATTTTCTTATGAAAACACTTTCGTAGGATGACTCCAATTAAATAAAATGATCCACAAATATCAAACAAAACAATTTACTCGTGTATGTATTAAGAAATCAAAATATTAAAAAATTAAATTCGATCCGGTCGATAGCTCAGTTGGTAGAGTGCTTGCGTTCCATGCCGAGAGCCCGAGCTCGAACCCCACCGAGGGTGTCTGAAATGATTTTCCGTTGCAGTGTTTATTTCAAAACTAAAAAAATAAAATACCGGCAAGGCTTACTCAGCTTCACAATAAATGAGTGCCAGCCTTCTCGGGAGCTAGTAAGCCCCTGCTTTAATTGAAGTGGATGGCGCAAAGCCAGCCCCCTTATCTGTAACAATAAATAGGTAAGAAGTTGCACAATATATGTAGCGAAGTGGCGTAGCATATAAAATAATAAATTGAGAACATATTATTTTACATAATATCCTTTTAAATCAAATCAATAAATTAAAAAGAACACCCTTCTATAATCTATATTGTTAGTTGAAAAGATATTTCAGCAATTAAAATTCATTTTAAATGAATGTTCATAAACATGTATATTTTCTAATAAAAATCCAAACATCAAATGAACATAACCCTTCAAATCTTGCCCACCTTCCCTGAAACAGCGGTGACATTGGCCAATTATCCTAATATTATTATTTTAATTAAAATCAGTTAATTGTAGTTTGTTTTTCAATGCGTTCGTTTGTCATTTTCAAACCCGGAAATGTAAAAACTCAGAAAAATGGTTAACAGACATGTTGACGCATCAACAAGTGTCATTAATAAACTAATTACGTTATATATAATTACATATTGAGTCATTGAAAAGTTTGCAAAATTAGTTATTTATAAAAATAAACTCTTAATTAAATCAGTTTAATGAACATAATAGAGTTTTAATCACTTAAATAATTTCTTAATTTTATTTGGATTAAAACATATCGATATCTTAAAAGTAAAGTTGAATAAGGGACATATTAAGCTAACAAGGTTTCTCAGATAAAAGCACTTTTTTCCTATTTTCTACGAGAGAAAACTTTAAAAATAACGCAACGCAACTAAACTACACATATAGTGTAACTTCTTGCCTGCTTCGGGACCTTAAGAATTGGCGCTTTGTAGCGACGACGATCAAGCTCGTAAATAGGCCGATAGCTTCATTGGTAGAATGCTTGCATTCCATGCCGAGAGCAAGGGTTCGATCTCAAGGTTAACTCAGCTTTCACAAGAAATGAGAACCAGCCCCTCCCCCCCCCCGGGAGTTGGAAAACCCCCACTTCAACTGAAGTGGTTGGCGTAAGGCCGGCCCCCTTACCTCTAAAAATATTTAGGTTCCACTCGCCATATGCGGCCCCTTCAGAGAAAACGCGACAAGAAGTTACTCTTTATGTGTAGTTTATTAGCATTTATTTTGTTATATATAATAGAAGTTTGTTAAGATGGTTTGGGCATATGGAGAGAATGAATGAGGAAAGACTGACGAAGAAAGTATATGTTGGTAGAATAGATGGATGTCGTGGTAGAGGAAGACCGAGAAAGGTATGGATGGACCAAATATCCGAAATTGCGAATGAATGGAACATCCAGAGTCATAATAAAAGAAGAGCCTGTATGAAAAAGGTTATGACTCTGGAGGAAATGAAAGAAGTATGCAAGGACAGAAAGAAATGGCGGTTAATTAATGTTGGCGGCTAGGGTTTGTTAAATTGTAATTTGTTATCTGTTTAGTTTTGATAATATTATTATTTGTCTGTCATGATATCTTGATAAAGAGGTTGGAGGATGCGTACGGCTTGAGAGATAAGGCTCTGGCGTGGTTCACCTCCTATTTGGCGGATCGCAGGCAGGTAGTGCGTACTTGTGACTGTGTCTCACCTTCCTATTCGCTGATCTCCGGAGTGCCGCAGGGGTCTGTGTTGGGACCGATCCTGTTTATTTTATACACGGCCGACATTGAGAGCATAGTCGAGAAATGGAGCCTTACTACACATGCATATGCAGATGACTGGCAGATTTACTCTCAGTGTCGACCACACATGGCGGGAGCTCTCAGTAACAGAATGGCAGCTTGCATTGCGGAGATCGGTGAATGGATGACAAGCAATGGCCTAATCCTTAACATGGGTAAGACGGAAATTATGTGGGCGGCTACGTCCAGGCGTGATCATCTCCTGACAACTCGCGTACCACTCTCCATTGGGGGACAGCTGATTCAGCCGTCAGATTCAGTGAGACTTCTAGGAGTCACACTGGATCGGAACCTCACAATGGGAGAGCAGTTGAATAACACGGTATCCTCCTCGTTTTTTGAACTTCGCCAGATTAAGGCAATCAGGAGATGTTTACCATCAGGGGCGGTCAGGACCCTGGTTAACGCTTTTGTGATGTCTCGGGTTGACTATTGCTCAACGCTGTATATAGGTCAGCCGAAAAAACAGTTCAGCCGACTACAATCTGTGCTGAACTCTGCAGCAAGACTCATTTTCGGGATGTCCAAATTTAATCATATTACTCCATTGTTGAAAGAACTGCATTGGCTTCGTTTTCCGGAGAGGGTGGTCTACCGTGTTTGTTTGATGGTTTACAAAGCTGTCAATGGTACGGCTCCTTCATACCTGTCTGACATGTTCTCACCTATTGAGATAGATTTGAGACGCCAAACTCTCAGATCTGCAGGGTGTGGGGTGGTTGACTTAGTCCAGCCGTCACGTCAGACACGCACTAATTTTGGGGACCGTGCTTTCCGGTTTGCGGGCCCAATGGAGTGGAACAGACTACCACCTAATGTGAGGAAGGCAGAAACTGTTGGTGTCTTTAAAGGAGCACTAAAGACGCATCTTTACAAAAAATCTTATCCGTGATTTGAGAGGGCCCTTGAGGTGTGACACACACAAAAACGGCGCTCTTCAATTATGTGTACCTTATAAATAAATTATCCTTGTATATATATATTTACTGATCTACAAAATGTAATTTGTTGTGTACCTATGGTCCTTGACTTATAGGTTGGTATGCGGCTGACCACCCATACTGTAAAAAATGGTTCACTTTGCCAATGTCACCCCTGTTACAGGTAAGGTCGGCAAGAGTTGCAGGGCTTATGTTAATTTGAGATTGGGTTTTTTATACTGATGGTCCACATGCGGCATGTGTGAGCGCGAAATTATACGTGTCTGCTTGTGGGAATGCATTTAATATGAATCTAAAATGATAAATATCTTTGCAGCTTAGATTTAGATTTAGTGCACTGGGGAGACGATTTGTGACTCGATCTATCCAGGAAACTAAAAAATGCGGTTTCCTAATTGAACATTGATTCACGAGTGCATAATAATATTAAAAGAAGGTTCTTTTCTGCCTCTTCCATTCTTTCCACCTCCCACCACCCACAGCATCTTCCACGCAAACCAGCAAGAGAGCAATCGTATTCAGTCTTTTGCTGATTCTCAAGCGAGGCGCATGCTCCACAAATATATACAAAAAAAACTGAGTGATAATTATACTAAAAAAAACAACAATAAATATTAAAACCCTTACCGTATAAATAAAAATTTAATTGACGTTAAAATTTTTTTTTTGGGTGTTTTTTTTTTTAACCGAGTGTTTTGTTGCTTTTTAAGTTTGACTCTGAAAATTGTAAATATACCAAAAAGTGAAAGATTTTTTGACTTTTTTTTTTATTTTGGTGTTTTTGAATTTTGGACGACCAGGAGTCGGTGAGTTTTTTAAAATTATTTTATTTTTATTGTACAAACGTATTCAATACATATATGTCATGTATTTTCAGCTACCATTAACTATATTAGAGTTCTATTAAATCTAAATCGACAATTTAGAATTTGTAATTTAATATAAAAAATTGTATGGTACACAGAGAATGTCATTTGGATGTTTTTATTTCATTCTTTAAAAATATATCCTTGATTATCGCATCTGGTTCTGTCTTATTGTGCTTTCTCTCTAGCAACCTGGCTGTGTTTTTTATCCATGCTATTTGTGTTGACTCCATTGTGAAATCGTTCCCCATTATTATTTTTAGTTTTTTTTTAATTATTTTATATAAACATAAAAAGAGGCCATCGATAATATTTTTTCTTTATAAATTAGTGATGGTAAAATGAAGCTCCCTTAATTTCATCCTTGAATTAGAAAAATGTATTTATACGGCGCTATTCTTAGACATTTTAGTCGTCCGTTGAGCCCACGCTTTGACAAACTAGTGATGCATTTTCATGAAGACCTGTCAATCCAAGATGGCCTCAAGTGAACAGTCCTCATACAAATATTACCAAAATTCGGTAGGTAAGAATGACCGTGGTGATGAAACTCCCAGCCCAGGCATCATTAGTTTGTCAAAGCGTGGGCTCAACCGAAGACTAAAATGTCTAAGAATAGCCCCGTTACTATTTATTTCAAATATAAATACGTCTCATTATGTAAATAAAAGAACAAATATTTATCCACGTTGAAAAAAAACATAATATTTTTATAACAAAAATCAAAAGTAGTACACCATTTTTTTAGCTCATAGATCAGTCTAATTAATTAATTAATTGACGAAGAGTGTTCTACATTTTAATTGCGTTTTCCTGGCCATTTCTTCACTTTTCTCCACGCTGATCACGCAAAATGTCGTATACACGTAGCTCGCATAGTTTTCCTCTTGCTCAGGGAAATTGCTTTTTCTGAGGCACGCAGCACTCTGCGAGAAGACTGGCGGTAGGTTGTCTAACACACCGTAACAAACGACCATCTAACTTTGCCATTTTTGCGTGTTTACCCGAGATACTCTTCTCTGTCATTAATCAAAGTTGCAAAGATACATTACATTAAGGAATCATATTAAATTCATTCCCATAAGCAGACACGTATAATGTATATACATGCTGCATGTGGGCCTACAATATAAAAACCAAAATCTCAAAACTGCAACTCTCAAAACCGACCTTACTTGAAATATGGTGACATTTGCAAAGTGAACCATTTTTTTACAGTATGGGTGGTCCGCCTCATACCAATCTATAAGTCAAGAAATACCACCGATTTAAATCGATTCAACTGAGAGTATCAGAAATGATTTCCCGTTTCGGCGTTTATTTTAAAACCACAATACAAAAAATAAAAAGGTATGATATATTTTCAATCTTTACAAGGAATAAGAACCAGCTAAAGAAGGACGCTAGAAACCCTCCACTTTAACTGAAGTGGTTGCCGTAAAACCAGCCCTCTTACCCGTAAAATTGAATAGGTTCCACTTGCCACATGCGACCCCTTCAGGGAGAACGCGGCAAATAGTCCCACTACATGTGTAGCTTAGTTACGTTGTAGAAATTATTTCCCGTTTCGGTGTTTTAAACCGAAACGGGAAATGAGAACCAGTTACTCGGGAGCTGAAAAACCCAACTGAAACCTAACTGAGAGAAACAATGGATCTAGTTTACGTGAGGCCAGTCGCTTTACCTGTAAAAGTAAATGGGTTCCACAAACCCCATGCGACTCATTCGGGGGCAATACGGCTAAAAGTTGCATTATATGAACAGCTTATTTGTTTTTTTTTTGTTGTGTGGGTTTTTTAATGATGACGATGTCCATTTTCGTTTTCTATCCTAACTTTACCCAATCTTTCCTTTGATGATAAGATGGAAAATTCGTTATTTGACTCCTGTAGTTTTCGCTTTTCAAATAAGGTTTTGAATGAATTCCAATGAAAAGCGTCCAATTTAAAAACTTATATTTTTATTATTAAAATAAATTTCTGGTGTATGATTGTCGTGTTAAAATGCAAAAGTGACACTCATAATTGACAGTCTACAGCACGCATAACATTTCTACGACAAAACCACGCAAAAGTAGATACATATTTCTGATATTAAAACTTGAATTTCTGATGGCTTAGGAATATTTATAGTCAATCAAAATCACGAGAGAAATGGAATAGTTGCTGAAGTGAGAAATATAATTTTATTTTATGGTTGAAGTTTTCAAGTTGTCAACCATCAATGGCACGAAAGTATGGAATGGGTCTTGGACTTCTTGATGATGATGAGTTGATGATTTCTTTATAGCGCCATTTCGTGATGTAGTCACTCCAAGGGCGCTTATGCAAATGATGCCAGAAATTTGCTTGTCTTCAGTGCTTTCCGGAACTTTCCATGGTCCTCTAGCTCTCTCACATGATGTGGCAGGTGGTTCCAGGCCAGAGGGCCAGCTACTGCAAATGCACGCTCTCCAAATATTGTGTTAACTCTTCTTATCAGTTCTTCAATCTTTGATTTGGCTCCAGTTTCAGCCGAGCGCAGTGTTAGGCTTTTTTTGCCGAGGGTGACTGGTTTGATTAAATCAGCGAGATATTTGGGTGTTTTTCCAAATAAAGCTTTGTGGACCATCGTGCACACTTTAAGCTCGATGCGCTCTGGAATACGGAGCCAGTGAAGCTTCTGGAGAAGAGGAGGAATGTGAGTAAATTTTGACTGACCAGCAATCATGCGAGCACATGCATTGACGACCAATTGTAGCCTATTCAATTGCTATTTTGGTTGATCAACCGTAACCACTGCTGTCTGTCCAACGTCTTCTTAATCCAGTCCCATACTCCTACCGCATGGCAGTCAGCCATCACTCTATCGAGCCACCTTAATCTGGGTCTTCCCACTGTCCTGCGCCCTTTTGGGTCCGTCATCACAACCATCTTTTCCAGGCTCTGATGAACCAATGTAGTGTGCTGACTTTATTTGACATCGAGGTGGTTCACTTTGCCAATGTCAACCGTGTTTCAAGGAAGGTTGGGAAGAGCTGCAGGGCTTATGTTCATTTCATTTGAGATTGTGTTTTTATATTGCAAGTTCACATGCGGTATGTTTAAGCGCGAACTTGTAAGTTTCTGCTTGTGGGAATGCATTTAATATGAGTCTCAAATGTAATATATCTTTGCAACCAAGATTATAGAACGTCTTGGTACAGTTCAAATAGTTCAGAGTTTTATCTTCTTCGCCCAATGTTCACGTCCTTTATCGGATCGTAAATCACTTCTATTATAACTCTTCTAAAAAGTTCCTTGACTAACAGGTTGATGGTTTGCCAATGCCACCTCGGTTTCATGGAAAGGCCTCAAAAGTTGCAAGGTTTATGTTCGTTGTTGTAAATGCACTAGCAGCATGTCGCACGTTTAATAATAAAGAGAAATAACTCGAAAATTGGGAAAATCGAGATTTTGTAATAAAACGCAAGAACAATGCGAGAAGAATAGGTAGAATGCGACAGCCGTTCAATTTGGACGAATATGACCGAGATAAAACATCGGCCGCCTTTTTCATCCCATACAAGTTGTACTGGGTGTCTGAACTTCAAACACGATTTCCCAACATTCATGTTTTTTGAGTTATTGCTCTTTATTATTAAACGTGCGATGTGTAAGTGCAAACTTACACGTCTCAGCATGTGGATGTGCATTGTATTGTTTTACATTTATTAGTTGAAAACCTATAAACTTTAATATTAACTAGTTGTTTTATTGATTGTAGAGGTATTAACTTTGTAATCGTTCATCATTAATGATAAGCGAAAAACAGCTTTGTTTTCGATTACGTGAGTATTTATTTTTATATACCACAACTATTAATTGATCAGTATTAATTGATCCACCTGACGATGCAAACGGAGGTTTGCGAAACCGGTTGTGGTATATAAAAATAAATAAATACTCACGTAATCGAAAACAAAGCTGTTTTTCTTTTTACATTAACTAGTTGTATTTGGGAAACAAACTCATCCGATACGAAAATAATATATCTATACATTAAACGTAAAACTGTTCAATAATAATAATTTGACAATATTCTTAGTGCCGTTTTGTGAGTTCACCGTAAGGGCACTAGTGGCATATTAAGCTAACATGGGTTTCTCAGATAAATGCACGTTTTCCCTATTTTCTACGAGAGAAAACACTACAAAAGTGTGATAATCCTGTAGTTTAGAAGTTTGTCATGAGCACTTCCTTATAATTAGTTCACTTACTATGAGAAGTTACTCACAATAAAATGTTTTGTCCACTATTTCTCATATCAGAAAATCAGCATTAATTCACTTTTAATATTATATAATATTTTCAACTTGGGTTGTATAATATAGCAAAGATTGTAGAGCTCTCAAATCCCATCTTTATTTTATTTCAGGTTGTAAATTGCGTAGCTTTGACTTTGATAGAATTTATATTACTTTCGTGTCTCACAAGTAAAACCAGTTGTATAAATATTTCAATATTTGATCCTTTGGTATTTCCACGAGTATCAAATGCTCATACATAAAGGAGGATGACGTTTTTCCTTGCATTATGAAATCGAAAGTATTTCTGAAATATCTCATAAACTACAGAAAGTGAAGACTTGTCTGCCCACGTATTTATTTAAAATATGCGTTTAAAACAATTCTCGGGCTTATAAAGTTTCTATTATTAACAATAAAGTCCACAAATGGATGTGCAATTTTATGATATTGTTTCGAATATGCAGTTGTGTTGTGGCTTGTCTGTGTTAAAATCTATGAAGTCTTTCTTGAAATAAGTAGACGTTAAGTACTTATAAGGATCATAATTTGTTCGAGATCGCTTGAGTGTTTGGTCGGATGTTATAGTAAAGTATAGCTTGTGACGGTTCTCAGAGATACGAGGATGATCTTTATTTTAACTATAAAATAAGGACTAAAACTCTTCGGAGTGGCAACACTTCGGACTCGTAAATGGATGGTTATGGATCGAATCCCGGCGGAGCACAAAAATGTAAGTACCATTTATATTACCAAATGTGCTCTTCGCTGGGTTGAAAAATTCATAAACCTCTATCAAAGACCGGTCACTGAAAGGTCCATCTAACCTTACAGCAACTGGGTCTTGCTTGATAATTTGCGCTTTCTACAGTGACGACCAAGAGGGCTCTTGAGGTGTGATACACACAAAAACAGCGCTTACCAAATAAATAATCCTAATATTATTTATTATTATTATCATTTCTTTGCTATGGATACCCATTTGTAAACGTACAACGGATATTTTTGCATCTACAGTGAAACTCGTTCACTCGCGTGACAAAAGAAGAATTGCAATTATAAAATATTTAGCATCTAGTGAATGAATTATATCTGTAACTTTTACTCTTTTTCCATTCTGCTTGAGGTGGCCAGAGCCTCTACAGTATACAGCGTTACATCCACTTCTCTCTATTCGGGTTGATAGCTTAGTTGATAGAAGGATTGCGTTCCATGCAAGACGGATAGGGCTTAATCTCCATCAAAAGTGTCAGAAAGGTGCTCCTTGGATAGGGAGAAATGTAGACAAAAGATGGATGCAGAACGTGAAATAGACAAAGTTCTAAATTTTTTAATCAAAAATACAACTATGCACTTTTTTCCAAAGGTAAATAACTAAGCTATAGACAACTAATAAACAAAGCTTAATAACGTAACTAATTTTTTTTTTTTTTAAATAGATGTGTGAAGAGGAATGCAATTCACCAACCTATTCTGCCTGGCCAAAAACCGGTATTAATATCATCGATTAATAATTCATTATTGTTTATTTTAATGAATTAATAATAACCCAATAACATATGTTAAACCAGGGTCAAAGTTATGGTCAAATGATCAGGCAGGGATCGAACCAACGTTGTTCTATTGCAAACACGCTTGAAAGATCAGCCCACGTGACCCCCTCGGCCTTAACACCGACAATCTTAGGTTTTTTGATTTCCAATGAAACTTGAACAGTTTTGAAGACCGGTTCATAGTCTAGCGGTTAGCGCTTCTGACTCGTAAAGGGAAGATCGTGGGTTCGAGTCTCGGCGGAGTGCAAAAATATACTATTTATATTTTCAAATATGCTCTTCGCTTGGTTGAAAAATTCATATACCTTTACCAAATACCTGTCAATGAAGGTCCATCCATCCTTACAGTAACTGGGGTCTTGTTTAAGAATTTACCCTTTCTTTAGCAACAACCAAGCTTGCAGAAGGCTCTTGAGATGTGTTTCCAACAAAAACAGCGCTCACCAAATAAATCATTCTAATATTATTGACACTCCATTTTTACACGCTTTAAAATATTTTTTAAACTACTTTTAATTCTTTGAGCTCGGACATCATTTTTTCTTCGTCTGTCCTTGAGTTTGACATTTTCTTGGTTGAATAATGACTCTGAGAAATGGTTTAAAAGCAATTACACAAACAAAAAGAAGCATTCACTTTGGACATAAGTAACACTAGTGTGTTTGCCTATATTCATATCAACGGTTAAAAGGCAATAATCGACATTTTGGTCAAAAATAAGTTAGGAATGCTATCCTACTTAATTTTTATTTGTTATTTTGTGATGTTTGTTCCTTGACTTATAGGTTGGTATGCGGCTGACCACCCATACTGTAAAAAATGGTTCACTTTGCCAATGTCACCCCTGTTTCAGGGAAGGACGGCGAGAGTTGCAGAGCTTATGTTCGTTTGAGATTGGGTTTTTATATTGTAGGTCCACATGCGGCATGTCGCTGCCTTAGTTCTTGTTTATCGTATACGCCATTGAGAAAATTTTACATGAGCAATGTTTGCATGTGTACTGGACCAATGTGTCTTATGAAAACAAGAAATAAATTTACAAAATATTTAAAAGAACTCTCACATTATCGAGTTTTACGGTTTTTCTTGGCTCAGATTGTGTAGAATTTGATTCATAAGACAAATGCATGAAAAAGTCATATTTGAGAAGATTGGCGTATACGATAAACAAGAACTGGGGGAGCGATGTGTTAGCGCGAAATTATACATGTCTGCTTGTGGGAATGCATTTAATATGAATCTCAAATGATACATATCTTTGCAGCTTAGATTTAGATTTAGATCCTACTTAAATTTCGATTGCGAATGACTTACTCCTCGACCGTCTCAGCAGCGACCTTCTCAGAGTTCAGATGTTAACTGCATTCTATTTAATTTTATACACGGATTTAGCTTGTTCCTTTAGGAGCAGGTTCTCATTATATGTAAATTGAAAAATCATAAAAAAAATCGCATGGAGAGTAAGAAAAACATAGTTTTTTTTTCTGAAATTAGTCAGTTTTGGATAATTGGTCGGCTTGGAGGTAAATCAGTGCAAGTCTCGTGTGATGAAAGCGACACAATCGCGCAGAATTCCCACACTGGTAGCGGAATATACAGTAAAATCATAACAAGCCACAATAATCCAGTGTTTGTGGGGTTACGACACCGTTGCACAACTCCGAATTAAACCTGTGAGCTGTGCCAAGACGGTGTACAAGTCTGCAGATTGGACTGTTTAGGACATATTTGATTGGACCATCAGAGTCAGTAGAGGAGAGTAGTGATAACATACCTTAAAGGACGCAGGGCACTGTGGAAAACAAACAGTGAATGGGCCATTAGAGTCTGGAGACGAGAGTAGTGATAATATACCTTGAAGGACGCAGGGCAGTGCGGGACACATACAGTGAATGGAGCATCAGAGTTTGGAGAGGATAGTTGTGATGACAGACCCTAAAAGGCATACCGGAGGACCCAGGGCAGTGTGGGACACATACAGTGAATGGACCATCAGAGCCCGGAGAAGATAGTTGTGATGACATACCCTGAAGGACGCAGGGCAGTGGGAAGACCCAGAGCAAGGTAGGAGTATGGGACACATACAGTGAATGGACCATCAGAGCCTGGAGAGGATAGTTGTGATGAGAGACCCTGAAGGACGCAGAGCAGTGAGAAGACCCAGAGCAAGGTAGGAGTATGGGACACATACAGTGAATGGACCATCAGAGCCTGGAGAGGATAGTTGTGATGACAGACCCTGAAAGGCATACCGGAGGACCCAGGGCAGTGTGGGACACATACAGTGAATGGACCATCAGAGCCTGGAGAGGATAGTTGTGATAAGAGACCCTGAAAGGCATACCGGAGAACCCAGGGCAGTGTGGGACACATACAGTGAATGGACCATCAGAGCCTGGAGAGGATAGTAGTGATGACAGACCCTGAAGGAAGCAGGGCAGTGGAAAGACCCAAAGTAAGTTAGGAGTATGGGGCACATACAGTGAGTGGACCATCAGAGCCTGGAGAGGATAGTTGTGATGACAGACCCTGAAGGACGCAGGGCAGTGGGAAGACCCAGAGCAAGGTAGGAGTATGGGACACATACAGTGAATGGACCATCAGAGCCTGGAGAGGATAGTAGTGATGACAGACCCTGAAGGAAGCAGGGCAGTGGAAAGACCCAAAGTAAGGTAGGAGTATGGGGCACATACAGTGAGTGGACCATCAGAGCCTGGAGAGGATAGTTGTGATGACAGACCCTGAAGGAAGCAGGGCAGTGGAAAGACCCAAAGTAAGGTAGGAGTATGGGGCACATACAGTGAGTGGACCATCAGAGCCTGGAGAGGATAGTTGTGATGACAGACCCTGAAGGAAGCAGGGCAGTGGAAAGACCCAAAGTAAGGTAGGAGTATGGGGCACATACAGTGAGTGGACCATCAGAGCCTGGAGAGGATAGTAGTGATGACAGACCCTGAAGGAAGCAGGGCAGTGGAAAGACCCAAAGTAAGGTAGGAGTATGGGGCACATACAGTGAGTGGACCATCAGAGCCTGGAGAGGATAGTTGTGATGACAGACCCTGAAGGACGCAGGGCAGTGGGAAGACCCAGAGCAAGGTAGGAGTATGGGACACATACAGTGAATGGACCATCAGAGCCTGGAGAGGATAGTTGTGATGACAGACCCTGAAGGAAGCAGGGCAGTGGAAAGACCCAAAGTAAGGTAGGAGTATGGGGCACATACAGTGAATGGACCATCAGAGCCTGGAGAGGATAGTTGTGATGACAGACCCTGAAGGAAGCAGGGCAGTGGAAAGACCCAAAGTAAGGTAGGAGTATGGGGCACATACAGTGAATGGACCATCAGAGCCTGGAGAGGATAGTTGTGATGACAGACCCTGAAGGAAGCAGGGCAGTGGAAAGACCCAAAGTAAGGTAGGAGTATGGGGCACATACAGTGAGTGGACCATCAGAGCCTGGAGAGGATAGTAGTGATGACAGACCCTGAAGGAAGCAGGGCAGTGGGACAATGTAGAGCAAAGCAGGACTGTGAGACTCATACAGTAATTGGGCAAAAAAAAAACGATCAATAAGCATTAGGCAATAATGCTGTCATCCTCCAAGCAGTGTAGTTAATATTAACAAATCCTTTACTGGATATGAATCATTGAAAAATGATTGAACAAATAATGATGGATAAATTAATCAATTTAAATAGCTCAATAATCAAAATGCAATTTAGAATTTTGCATTAACATATTGCAGGCAGCTCTGCAGAGGCTCTGGTCACCTCTAGCGGAATGGCGACAGAGAGTTACAAAATGAGTTAGAATCAATTAAAACTAAACCCATATTGTAATAAAATGGTTCACTTTTGACAACACGATAAGGTATAATAATTATGGTACGAGAGAAAAGTCCATTCAGCCATACAATAACTGGGTCTTGCTTGAGAACTTACGCTTTCTGTAGCAACAGACAAGCTCCCACGTGGATCTTGAGGTGCGATGCACATAAAAACAACGCTCACCAAATAAATTATCCCTGTATACATTTTGAACTTGCACGTGTTTGCTTGTGAGCGAGCGTTAAATATGAATTGTAATTTGGATGATATCGTTTGCGACATAGATAATGGATATAAATCGTTCCCCCAGTGCTTGTTTGGCTTATCTACCAATTGATTCAAAGATGACCTTTCAATTAAATCGTCTTAAGAATCACATTCTACACAATCTTAGCTAAGAAAAAAACGTAAAACTCAATAATGTGAGAGTTGTTTTAAATATTTAAAAAAAAATTCTAGTTTTCATAAGACACATTGATCCAGTACACATACAAAAATTACTCATATGAAATTACCTCTGTTGGAGATAAGATAAACAAGAACTAAGTGGACGAAATATAAAAAAACCTAGAACATTTGAGCTATTTTAAGGTGATCTAGAACGCACACACAAGAAAAATGTTATGCGAACTGTTTTTTTTTGTGAAAAAAATTAATTGCTGGAAATTTCAAAAACTCGTGAGAGCCTATTGTTCATTTTATTTTTGCCTTTTGACAGACAATTGTCGTGAGGTCCAAGTTACAGTGGCCTTGTCAAACAAAAAAAAATGTTGTCTTTTGCAGAAGTACTGGCAGTGAGAAAAAAATTATATATGTGTATATGGATACAATTAACCTGGGCCGATGTCAAAATACGATCAAATGGGATGATAACATAAAATTGCAAATTGTTAAATGTTTCTTTTAAGTATGTTTATTGTTTTGGATTAGTTAAAAAATGAACGGTTTGCTTAGGCACTGAGGCCCGGTATTTTCAACGTTTGCATAGCGACTTTATATTGAATGAAAAGGACGTTCTTATGTCCATCTTGTGGATAGTTTTTTTTGTATCAGTTTAATCAGTCACATAAGCTAATGTTGAAAGTACCGGACCCTGAGTAGCATAGTGGTATAACTGAGAAATAAATGAAAATGATGCTGTAAAAATGGTTCACTTTGCCAATGTCACTCCTGTCTCAGGGAAGGACGGCAAGAGTTGCAGGGTGTATGTCCATTTGAGATTTGGTTTTTATGTTGTAGGTTCACATGAGGCATGTGCAAGCGCGAACTTGTATGTGTCTGGTTGTGAGAATGCATGTAATGTAATTCTCCAATGTAACATATCTTTGCAACTTAGATTAGATTAGATTAGATGCCGATTTTTGATAATGTGAATAGTTTTTAAGAAAATATGAAAAAACTGAAACTACTCCGCTCGATAGCTCAGTTGGTAGTAGAGTGCTTACATTCCATCCCATGAGGGATGGGTTTCAAATCCCACCGAGGGTGTCAGAAATGATTTCCCATTTTGCTGTTTATTTTAAACCCCAAAATAAAATACCGGCAAGATTCACACTCAGCCTTCGAGTACAAGACCCCTCGGGAGCTGGCAAGCCCCTCCCCCTACATCTGAAGTGATTGGCGTAAGGCCGGCCTCCTTATCTGTAAAAATATATAGGTTCCACTTGAGATCCTTCGGGGATAGCGCGGCAAAAAGTTACACTATATGCGTAGCTTAGACCGTTTTTTTGTCACTTAATAAATGAAATTTCTTGAAAACAGTTTTTGTATATTTTCTCAAAAACTATTCACATTAATCAAAAATTGGCTTCTTGTGATGGAGCGCTCTTAAAAGTGGCAATGAAATAAGTAGAAGAAAAAGAACAAATAAATAATGCCAGTGTTTCTCAACAGCTGTTAATAGTTGATTGTTTTCCGAAACGTCCATCCACCGATTCTTCCGAACATTCTGGCGCAATCGAAGTAGTTTAAATTCTGTGTGTTTTTTTTTAGAACAAAAGGTCTAATTAAAATGATATAATTAGTTGGTAGAAAAAAAGGCGTTGCGCAGTGGCGTCCCAGGATGTTGGGTGATTTATTTTGTATCGGACCTTGATTGGGTTACTGCACTGTAATCTATAATCTATAATCTAAGTTGCAAGGATATATTCATTTAAAGTTCTCAAATGCATGCCCACAAACAAACACGTGTAGTTCGCGCTTACAAAATATGCTGAATGTGTACTTGCAAATAAATCCAAACCTCAAATGAAAATAAGTCCTACAACTTTTGCCGACCTTCCCTGACACAGGGGTGAGACATTGGCAAAGTGAACCAGTTGTTACAGTATGGGTGGTCAGCCTCATACCAACCTATAAGTCAAGGAATAATCAAAGGAATAATTAAGGTGATCGGTGATTCATCATGATTAAGGATTCTTACGTGCTTGTTTGGCTTATCTGCCATCTGATTCAATGGATGATCTTTCACTGACATCGTCTTAACAATCACATTCTACACAATCTGAGCTAAGAAAAAAAACGTAAAACACGATAATGTGAGAGTTGTTTTAATTTTTTTTAAATAAATTTCCTGTTGATTGAGTCCACAAACAGATGCGTGTAAGTTCGCGATTTTAAATTCTACATATCGACGGTTAAAAGAAAGTAGGGCAAAAGCGACGTTTTGGTCAAAAAAGAGTTATGAATGAGCTACATATCTTACTTGAAATTTTCCGCTCTTTCTAATGCGTTAACTCCCATAGCTCTACGATGTTTTTGTTGTTGTTTATGACCGGTCCGTAGTTTAGTGGTAACACTTCGGACTCTGAATGGGAAGGTTGTGGGTTCGATTCCCGGCGGAGCACAAAAAATATATCACTTATATTTTCAAATTTGCTCTTCGCTGGGTTGAAAAATTCATAAATTATTTACCAATGACCGGTCACTAAAGGTCCATCCAGCCTTACAGCAACTGGGTCTTGCTTGAGAATTGACGCTTTGTAGCGACGACGATCGAACTCGTAAAAAGGTCGATAGCTTAATTTGTAGAATGCTTGCATTCCATGCTGAAAGCAAGGGTTCGATCTCAAGGTTTATTTAGCCCCGCGAGCTGGGAAACCTCCATTTCAACTGAAAGTGTTGGTGTGAAGCTGGCCCCCTTACCCGTAAAAATAAAAAGATCCCAAATCGCCACATGCGACCCCTTCGGGGATAACGCAGGCATGAAGTTACACTATATGTGTAGCTTAATTGCGTTACTTACTATTTCTAACCAGGAAAAAATAGGTTTGTGAGCTGCATTCCTCGCCACAAATTTATTAAAATAAAAGGCTATAAGCGATATTTTAGGATGTACACACGTCGGATTCGAACCCACAGAAGCTCGTTGCATCACCGAAATGCAAAATATGCATTCAAACGCGAAACTTGAGTGTGTTTCATCAAAAAATTTGAAAAGAATTATCATTTGCAATCTGCTTTTGCAATTTGCGCCAGCCTCTTTTTTCCACCTCTGCTGAAAGTAACGCTCTGTGTTCGTACGAATTGAGAAACAATGGACTGGCTGGGCTATCTGTTTTTTCTCTCTCAAAAATTTTTGTTCGAAAAACTCACATTCAAGATATCAAAAGAAAAAAAAAACACGAACAGGGTTGTGCCGTACGAGTCGAAAATTAACAACAATGAAAACAGATATTATATTTAATTTTTATTGCTTCAAGTTTTTTGTCTTTATTCTTCACGGAGTATTCCTAAATCTTCCCATATTTAGTCCGGTCGTTACCCGGTTGGTAGAGTGCTTGTATTCCATTCCGAGAGCCCGAGATCGAATCCCACCGAGGGTGTTAGGAATGATTTACCGTTCCGGTGTTTACTCAGCCTTCACAAGAAATGAGTACCAATCAGCTCGAGAACTGGGAAACCTCCACTACAACTAAAGTGGTTGGTATAAAGCTGGCCCCTTACATGTAAATATAAATAGGTTCCACTCGCCACATGCGAAACCTTCGCGGAAAACGCAGCAAGAAGCTACACTATATGTGTAGCTTAGCTGCGTAGTAGTTGCGTTAAATACTGAAAATGTAATACGGATCTGATTTTGATTAATAATATGTAGCTGTAATGGTTCACTTTGCCTGCCAATGTAATGCCTGTAACAGCGGAGGCTGGCAAAAGTTACACGACTTATGCTCATTTTAGGTTTGGATTTAAATTTGTAAGTACACATTGAGCATTTGTAAGCGCATACTTTCACGTGTCTATTTGTGGGCACGCATTTGATATGAGTTTTAAAAAATATCTTTGCAACTTAGATTATATATGGATACTGTAACTGTAACTGTAACTCTGTCGCCATTCCGCTAGGGGTGGCCAGAGCCTCTGCAGAGTTGCCTCCATTTTTTCCTATCCTGACATACCTCTTTCAATTCCTTCATATCCATCACCTTTTTCATGCATTTTCTTCTTTTACGCTCACTTTGTATATCCCATTCTTTCACAATCTCCTCAATCTGATCACTCCATACTTTTCTCGGTCGTCCCTTCCCTCTTTTTCCTTTCACACTTTCTTTATATACATACTTTGTCAGTCTATCATCTTTCATTCTTTCCACATGCCCAAACCATCTCATCACATTCTTTTGTACTTTAACTTTCACATCCTCTTTCAAATTACATTCATTTTTTACCCATTCATTCCTAACTCTATCCCTCAAAGTTTTTCCTGTCATACTTCTCAAATGCTTCATTTCCACCGTACATACTTTACTCATTTCGCTATCATTCACTGTCCATGCTTCAATTCCATACATCAAAGTCGGTAACAATATGCCATTGTGTACTGCCATGTACTGATAAGAGAACTAAAATTCTTTGTTTTCTCAGCCCTAACTTTGGTTTATTTTGGTCTATACTAGACGATGCACAGAAAAAAGCGAGTGCCCCGTATGAGGTACAAAATATATATTGTACTCGTGCTGTGAAGATAGACTTTTTCCCCGAACTGGGTGATTGATCATTCTCTCATAATGTGGAGCAGAGTTTTCCAATCTGTGGGGCGCAACACCCAGGATGCTGTTCTTTTTCTTGGTGTGCTCTGTCGGATCCTTCTGACGTTGGTGATCACTTTGGCGAACGTGTCCCTTTCCTATGTCATCCATAACAGTTCCTCCACCCGTTGTCAACGACGATACCATGTTGAAAGCACCGTTTCTCATCAGATCCCCGAAGTTAAGCAACATTTTGGATGCTACCTGGATGGGTGACCGCTCAGGTTACACCGTGTGTTTTTGGCATTTCTTGGACCGGTCCGTAGTCCGGTGGCAACACTTCGGACTCGTAAATGGAAGGTTGTGGATTTGAATCCCGGCGGAGCACAAAAAATATGCCATTTATATTTCCAAATGTGCTCATTGCTGGGTTGAAAAATTCATAAAACTTTACCAAAGACCGATCATCAAAAGGTCCATCAAACCTTACAACAACTGGATCTTGCTTGAGAATTGGCGCTTTCTACAGCGTCGATCAAGTTTGCAGAGGGCTCTTGAGGTGTGATACACACAAAAAAAGCGCTCACCAAATAAATCATCCTAATATTATTATTATTATTATTGCATGCCGGTCCACTCCCTTATATTTTCCAGCCAGGACTGGAAGTGTTGTGAATGTGTAATTGTGTGTTTATGTGAGTTGTGTGAGTCTGTGAAGTCTCTTGATGAAGAAACTTAAATAATTATGTTTATATATTATAACAAATTGTGCAAAATAAATAATCGAATTTTTATTGAATTGAACCTGGTAAAATCGTAAAAATAGGTCAAAAAAATTTAGCGACCTCCTCGTTCCACAGATTGACGAAAAGATTGGATAGCACTGGTGCGGAGTGATGAAAGGCGGTCAATTTATCAATGGAGGATGGACCAATACTTAGCAATGGGCCGCGCTAAGTGTCTGCTTAAGTAATTGAAAGATATTTAAGATTTTTAGGGCAGAATTTGGTAACTCTATGAAGGTTGTATGAATTGCGAAAAAAAAATGGAAGCAAAGATCTGCGGTCACCTATCTGTGTATAATCTTAGTTGCAAAATTAAAAAGTTGAACAACTTTTTCTTTAATTAATAGAATTTAGGTTAGATTTACGGCCCTTAGACATACTTTTTTTAAAAAAAAATTTAAGGAATCCTGTGCGGGAGGCTCCCCAATTCTTGAGAGTCTTGGGGGTCTATGTCACCCTGGAAGGGTGCCGCAGAGGTGATGCTTGAGTTCTTGGTTCTGTCGTGAGGCGCTGCAAGGAAGTGGTGATTGATGTTGGTTTTGAATAAAACCGGATTCACTTGTAAAGTAAATAAAACAACTGTTCATGTATGTAAACTTTTAGTTAGAGAATTTCAGTGCTCTCGACGTTTTGTTGGCTCCTTATCCAACATCATCAGGAGACACGTCGTTGTTGGGCGGAGTGCAAGGATGAACAGTAATTTTACAAACATAATATGTCTAAGGACCGTACAATATCCTTTTCAATGGATCTTTTTTATTCTTATTTTATAGTATTTTTAATGAAATTAGGGTATTTACTTGATTTATAGGTTGGCATGAAGCTGACCACCCATACTGTAAAAAGATGGTTCACTTTGCCAATGTCACCCCTGTTTCAGGAAAGGTCGGCAAGAGTTGCAGGGCCTATGTTTATTTGAGATTGGATTTTTATATTGTAGGTCCACCTCCTCATGCGACATGAGTGTTAGCGCGAATTTATACGTGTCTGTTTGCGGGAATTCATTTAATATGAATCTCAAATGATTTATATCTCTGCAACTTAGATTTAGGTCAAATTCCCAACTGTTTTTAAACAAAATATTTTCGTCATTTCGAAAGAAAGAATTTGCAATTTTTTTTAATTAATAAAAAGACATGGTGCAACATAGTCTGGGTCTAAGTCGTAATTTGTGATTCTGAGTCGCGCACTGACTTAGGTGAGATTAGCAAGATGGGACGACTAAAAATGGCGGAATTTGTGATGTATGAAAATAGTGCAAAAAACAGTTACATAATTTCTTCTTAATTGCTCGTCCCTTTAGTGCTTGTTTGTATTATGTCCGTCAGAGGTAATTTCCCATGAGCAATGTTTGTATTTGTACTGGACCAATGTGTCTTATGAAAACTGGAAATTGATTGTAAAAACATTTAAAACGACTCTCACATTATCGTGTTTTACGTTGTTTTCTTAGCTCAGATTGTGTAGAATGTGATACTTAAGATGATTTCATTGAAAGGTTACCATTGAATCAAATGGTAGATAAGCCAAACAAGCACTGCGGAGGCGTGTTGTTAGAAAAAACGTAAGTATTTATGTTCTAAAGAATATCTTTCATATTTTATACAACAGATATTTATTACATTATTTTGTAAACTAAAATATGAATTGGTAATTAACTAAGCGTCCAAGTTACATACTGGTCAAACAAAGAAAAAGAAGAAAATGTACGAGTATATCAGTACCCTTTGTACGAGTTGCAAAACTTGAGTAATGTAAAGTTTACGGCAATTATTAAAGAGTGATTTCCCCTAAAATCTGCCGTTTTTGTTTGTTTGAACTTGATTTTCTTCATCACTGTTCCTTGACTTATAGTTTGGTATGCGGCTAACCACCCATACTGTAAAAAATGGTTCACTTTGCCAATGTCACCCCTGTTTCAGGGAAGGACGGCAAGAGTTGCAGGGCTTATGTTCATTTGAGATTGGGTTTTTTATATTGTAGGTCCACATGCGGCATGTGTAAGCGTGAAATTATGCATGTCTGCTTGTGGGAATGCATTTAATATGAATCTCAAATGATACATATCTTTGCAGCTTAGATTTAGATTTAGATTTAGATCTACCCTTGATCGCCCGTATAGAAAAATATGACAGTATGCTCAAACCTTCCTCACACCCGTCCTGTATGTATGTGTCAGAAGGACCCACAATACATGAATGCTCATACGAAAATATGACAGCTAGTGAGTCTACAATCTATCATATAAGTTGCAATGGTATATGAACGTTTAAAGCTCATATCAAATGCATGCTCAAAAACAAAGACGTGTAGTTCGCGCTTACAAATGCTGAATGTGTACTTACAAATAAAATCCAAGCCTCAAATGAACATAAACCCTATAACTTTGGCCGACCTTCCCTGACACAGGGGTGACATTGGCAAAGTAATTGATTTTGCAAAAATAAATCATTTTACGTCATTGAGGAATAGCGAATGAATGGGATATCCAGAGTCATAATAAAAGGAGGGCTTGTATGAAAAATGTTATGACTCTGGATGAAATGAAAGAAGTATGCAAGGACAGGAAGAAGTGGCGGCTAATCTGCAATGTTGATTTCTAATGTTGGTTTATTAATTTGCTACATTTTTTTGCATAGGAAATTTTTGACTTTTTTTGTATAGATTTCTTTTTAAAAGGTTTTGTTCTTTTTTATATTTAAAATTTTATTTATTATTCGTATTCCTTAACTAATAGGTTGGTATGAGGCTGACCACCCATACTGTAAAAAATGGTTCACTTTGCCAATGTCACCCCTGTTTCAGGGAATGTCGGCAACAGTTGCAGGGCTTATGTTCATTTGAGGTTTGGATTTTATTTGTAAGTACACAATCAGCATTTGTAAGCGCGAACTACACGTGTTTGTTTGTGGGCATACATCTGAGAGCTTAAAATGAATATATCCTTGCAACTTAGATTATAGATTATAGAGGAGAGTACAATACTTACTGCTTCACACTCGCGGCACTTCTTTCTGTTTGTCTTGACTTGAACGTGTTTGACCTTTCCAGCACTTTTGTGTGAACTCTCACATGCGTGTGGGTACATGCTAGTCATTGTGCAACGGCACTCACTCTAAAAAAGTAATGTTGCAACTTTAATTATTATTGTTAGTAATGATGGATGGGCATGCGCATTGTTGAGAGGGACTAATAGATTAACAAATTGAAAGGGCTTTAGAAGACGATGTAATTAGGGAAAGATTGTATAAGACGTAGAGGGAGAAAGATGGATGTATGCGGTAAAAATATAGAACAGTTGACAATGAATCACAATGACAAAACATCACAGGGCAAAACATCGCAACGCAACTAAGCTACACATATAGTGTAACTTCTTGCCTGCGTTATTCCCGAAGGGGTCACATGTGGCGCTTCGGGACCTATTTATTTTTACAGGTAAGGGGACCGGCCTCACACCAACCACTTTCAGTTGAAGTGAGGGTTTCCCAGCTCCCGGGGGGGCTGGTTCTCGTTTCTTGTAAAGGCTGAGTAAACCTTTGAGATCGAACCCTTTCTCTCGGCATGGAATGCAAGCATTCTATCAATTGAGCTATCGACCTTTTTTACGAGCTTGATCGTCGTCGCTGCAAAACGCCAATTCTCAAGCAAGACCCGGTTGCTGTAAGGGTGGATGGAGCTTTGGTAACCGGTCATTGGTAAAGGTTTTATGAATTTTTCAACCCGGCGAAGAGCAAATTTGAAAATATAAATGGTATATTTTTTGTGCTCCGCCGGGAATCGAACCCACAACCTTCCCATTCCGATGACGAGTCCGCAGTGTTACCACTGAGCTACGGACTGGTCATCACATGACCATAAATCTATAAACAATATTGCAAAGACAGATTAACATGTTCACAAGCAGACTTGCGAAAGTTCACGGTTAGAAAAGCTATGCATGCACAAGAGAAAAATTACAAATGAACATAAGCCATGCAACTTTTGTCCCCGATCTCCCCTGAAAAAGAGGAGAAATTATAGATGTTTTGTCAATTTCCAGTCGAGGTCCGGTCGATAGCTCAGTTGGTAGAGTGCTTGCATTCCATGCCGTAAACTCGGGTTTGAATCCCGCCGAGGGTGTCAGAAATGATTTCCCGTTTCGGTGTTTATTTCAAACCCCAAATCCAAAACCGAATAACGGCAAGGCTTACACATCCTTCACAAAAAAATGAGTAACAACCCTCTCGGAAGCTGGGAACCCCCCACTTCAAATGAAGTGGTTAGCGTAAAGCGGCCCCTTAAATCTAAGTTGCAATTATATACCTATATCATTTAAGATTCATATTTGACGCATTCCCACAAGCAGATATGTATAAGTTCGCTTATACATGTCGCATGTGGACCTACAGTATAAAAAACCCAATCTCAATGAACATAAGCCCTCACCTGTAAAAATAAAATAAGATCAACTCGCCACATCCGACCTCTTCGGGGATAACGCGTCAAGAAGCTGCACTATATCTGTAGATTACAGATGTTTTGTCACGTGATGTTTTGTCATTGTGATGTTCTGTGATGGAACCACTTTGGACGTGGAAAGAGAAAGAGCGGTTGACGAGGAGTATTGCCGTCAGAGTACGTGTTTTGTCACGATAGAGGTCTGATCTGCCGTGACCCTAGTCACCCATACTTATGGAACTCTGCAACTAATGGTGAATGCGGAGTAGCTAGGAAGAAAGCAAACAAGACATTTTTTGCTCTTAAAGTATTTTTTTTTTTAAATAGAATGCTTTTTAGACTAATAGGTTGTTATAACTGGAGGAAATGAAAGAAGTGTGTAAGGACAGAAAGAAATGGCGGTTAATCTGTGATGTTGGCGGGTAGGATTTTTTAAATCAAAATTTGTTTTCTGTTAGTTTTTGATGTCCATACATAATGTGTATTATAATTTAGTGATTTTAAAAATGTAATTTGTCATGTATGTTCCTTGACTTATAGGTTGGTATGCGGCTGACCACCCATACTATGAAAAAATGGTTCACTTTGCCAATGTCACCCCTGCCTCAGGGAAGGACGGCAAGAGTTGCAGGGCTTATGTTCATTTGAGATGGGTTCTTATAATGTAGGTCTACATGCGGCATGTGTTAGCGCGAAATTATACATGTCTGCTTGTGGGAATGCATTTGATGTAAATCTTAAATGGTATATATCCTTGCAGCTTAGATTAGATAAGATTAGATTAGATAAAGCTGACCCTATACGGGGTTATTCTTAGTCATTTTAGTCGTCGGTTGAGCCCACGCTTTGACAAACTAATGATGCCTGGGCAGAAAGTCTTATCACCACGGTAATTCTTACCTACCGAATTTTGGTAATATTTATACGAAAACTAATCAGCTGTTCACTTGCGGCCATCTTGAATTGACAGATCTTCATACAAATGCATCATTAGTTTTTCAAAGCGTGGGCTCAACGCACGACTAAAATGTCTAAGAATAGCACCGTTAGTTGCAAAGATGTATTGACATGCAAGACTCATATTCAATGCATGCCCTGAAGGAGCAACATGTGTGTTTGCGTTTACACACGCTGCATGTGTATGTACAAAATAAACCGAACCTCCCAATATGAACAGAAACCTTGAAACTCCTGCTAGTTTTCTCTGAAAGAGAAGTGGTTTGGACAGCATGGGGTATTGATCTATAATAATAATAATCTATAATCTTAGTTGCAAGGATATATTCATTTAAAGCTCTCAGATGTATGCCCAAAAACCAACACGTGTAGTTCGCGCTTACAAATGCTGAATGCGTACTTACAAATAAAATCCAAACCTCAAATGAACATAAGCCCCACAACTTTTGCCGACCTTCCCTGACACAGGGGTGACATTGGCTAAGTGAACCATTTTTTACAGTATAGGTGGTCAGCCTCATACCAATTTATTAGTCAAGGTATTCTGATTTATTCCTTCAGTTTTGCCAATACCACCCCGGTTTCAATGTTTATAATAATGTTTCTTGCATTGTAGAAAAGTATTAGGCTGACCCTAAACACTGTAAAAATTAGTTCACTTCTACAATGTGCACCTGGTTACAGGGTTTTCACAATTTTGTAGTGCTTTCTCTCGTAGAAAATAAGTAGGAAGAAACGTGCATTTATCTGAGAAACCCATGTTAGCTTAATATGTCTTTCATTCAGTTTTTCCTTAAGAAAAGGATATTTATGAAAAAGGTGATGGATTGATTGCATTGATGATGATGATGATGATTTGATGATTTCTTTATAGCGCCGTTTCGTGATGTAGTCACTCCAAGGGCGCTTGTGCAAATGATGCCAGAAATTTACTTGTCTTCAGTGCATTCCGGAACTTTCCATGGTCCTCTAGCTCTCTAACATGAAACAAGGATGCAAAAATCGGAAAAAATGATACAAATCTAAAGGGAGTCTGGCCACCTCTAGCGGATTGGCGAGAGAGTTACAGTTACAGTTAGGTATCGATATGACATCTACAAGTACATAGATATGTATTTTTACCTTGTATATTATGTGATTTGACTCGTCACGTTTTTTATATACTTGAGGTCGTTACGTACAATCAAGCAGAGGTTGATGATGGTCTCCGTATTGTGAAATTGACAATAATTTGGAGAGATGACCAGCGTCATGGAAGCCCGACCAACCAATCATTAATTTCTCTCTCAGTATGTCCTATTGTTGTATCAGCCTTTAGATCCGATATGGATTTGCTAACTAATTATTTTGTTACGAAAGAAGAAAGTGATTTATAATAATCTAAAATAATCTATAATCTTAGTTGCAAGGATATATTCATTTAAAGCTCTCAGATGCATGCCCACAAACAAACACGAGTAGTTCGCGCTTACAAATGCTGAATGTGTACTTACAAATAAAATCCAAACCTCAAATGAACATAAGCCGGCAAAAGTTGTAGGGCTTGTGTTTATTTGAGGTTTGGATTTTATTTGTAAGTACACATTCAGCATATTTTGTAAGCGCGAACTACACGTGTTTGTTTGTGGGCATGCATCTGAGAACTTTAAATGAATATATCCTTGCAACTTAGATTATAGATTATTATAAATTACGTCACTTGGTCGAGCGAAAATTTGAATGTGCCGCATCCATTATCTCATGCTCTTCTTCTTCTTTATTTTATCAACACCTTTCTCTCATTCTTTTCACAACAATTGCATCACTCTGTGGGAGAGAGATGATATTGATACGTGAGTACATGACTGGAGCGATCGTTCATTAAACAGAGAGAGAGAGAGAGAGAATACAGCAATACCTCAAAATACGAATTGGTTCAGTAACCTTGCTCGTATCTCAAAGCAATTTTCCACGTTAACATTAATAATTCTGTACCTTAGAGCAAAAACAAATTATTATAATTAGCTGTTCTATAAGTGGTAAAAATATTGGAGTCCTCGGATTCATAGTTACCGAGATATCAAGTGTAATAAATATGGGATGCACATAAAAGTGCGAGCATAAACCACGGAAGTTCCACATACGTTGTTCACATTACTTCACATTAAATAAATATGGCTAAAAGAAAATAAACAGTTTTTACAGATCAAAAATATCTCGTCTAGTTTAGAAGTTATGATGGTTTTATAAAAGTGCACATTTTCACTAAAACTCGTCTCCTGCACATTTGACTAAATGTGACTACCGTTGTTTATGCTCTAAGGTACAGAATTGAAATACCATTAATCCGTTCCAGCCCCAAAAATGCTACCCCCAATTATTTTTGTTACTGTTTTTGAATCAGAAAAAATGTATTATATCCTTAACTTATAGGTTGGTATGCCACTGATTACCCATGCTGTAGAAAATGGTTCACTTCGCCAATATCACCCCTGCTACAGGGAAAGTTGCCAAGAATTGCAGGGTGTATGTTCATTTAAGATTTGAGTTTGTATGTTGTAGGTTCACATGCGGCATGTGCAAGCGCGAATTTATACGCGTCTTGCTAGTTAGAATGCATATAATGTGAATCCCCAATGTTACATGTCTTTGCAACTTAGATTTTAAAAATGGCAAATATTGTAGAAAAACATAACAAAAGAGAATGTAAAATTAAATAAACTGGTTGTTTTGAAGTGAACATAGGTTTTTTTAAAAAAAAACTTGTACGGGATGCTCCCTAGATTCTAGAGACTCTAGGGGTTTAAGACACAGAGATACATATAAATTTGTATTATGATCACTTAAATGCAACTTACACACAACTTAAATGCTACTGTATGCTTAATTTTAGTCACTGCTTTTCTCTTCACTGGTCTTTGCCTTTTTCACCGGGTTCATAAAAAAGTCCAAGGAGGTTTATTTTTTCCTCCCTTGGGGCCGTCCATAAATTACGTCATCGATTTTGGCCGATTTTCGACCCCCCCCCCCTTACAATCATCCTATAGTCATTATCTAATGACCCCCTCCTCCCCCCTTCTTGCTGTAATAATGGATGAGCTTAATAATTAATAATGTTATATTACTTACATAATATTTTGTATACTTTGTAGAAATTGGTATTTACAAGAACGACGTCACTTTTGGTACTCGTACATCATTTGCCATCATCCGCAGACCAGACTCCCCCCCCCCCCCCCTTAATGCAAATGACGTAATATATGGACAGCCCCCTTTCAGAATGCTGCAGAAATTAGTAAGGCAAGTGTCATTAAATAGCTCCGATGTACGACCAGTTGCATCTTTTTCGGGGTGCTTCTTTTCCACGAACTTTTCTTTTCATCGTACCTCAAATTTCACTCGTATTTCACAACAGAACTTCACTCTATTTATATTGGACAAACCAAGCGCAGCATCAACACCCGCTTAAAGAAACATATTGGTGAAATATATTTATGCAGACCTAAAAAGAGCCGCACAAGACAGGGAGGAATGGAGAACAAGAATAAAAGATATTGCTGCAAACCAATCCTAGGATTGAAACAGGAGAAGAAGATTGGTGCAGTCAAGACGAGTAACCCGAACAAGTCTGCTATCTGTGAACATTCACAGAAAGGGGTAAATCATCTGATCAGATTTAATAAAACAAAGATTTTATCTAAAGAAAGATTTCTCATCCCTCGACTTGTGAAGGAAGCAATCGAAATACACAGGCACCCCAACTTCAATAGAGATGACAGCTACAAACTTTCCAGTATATGGAGACCAGTACAAACTTCTATGATCCACCTTTTTATTAATCGGAAGACTTTACAAGAAGACATAATATCGTCCTTCTGTACAACTGGGGCTATTGCGACATCTATGGATGCATCACCGAAGGTTAATAAAAGTATGTACCTACAACCTTCGGCCACGATCAAACAACAATAATTCAACAGTTCTTGGTTCTTCTTTGTAGAAGACACACGTCTCCTGAGGACGTCGGAAATGACTCCGACGAAACGTAGAGAAAATCGTTCTTCTCTTTTGCACGGTCAGTAAAATCCGTTTTTTTCATTCTATAAAACTTCACTGGTTCGGCAGAGCTCGTATCTCAAATAACTCGTATGTTAGGGCACTCGTATTTCGAGGTACCAGTGTATTACAAAACATAGATTGCTCGAGTTAGCTCAATGGTATATTGTTATGGAATAAAATGCGTGAGACGAAGAATTAAAAATAAACGCAGGTACACTCTTCTTAAATTCTAATCAAATAAGTGAGATCGCAAATCTACGATCTGTAATCTAGGTTGCAAATATATATTAACATTTCAAATTTGTATAAAATGCATGCCCACAAACAGACATGTTTAAGTTCGTGCTAATACTGCATGAGTACTAACAAATTAAAATCCGACCTATCTTGAAACAGGGATGACATTTGGAAAGGTTTTTTTTTACAGTATAGGTGGTCAGCCTCATGCTAACCTATAAGTCAAGGAATATGAGTCTTACATTTTGAATATTGCTATTAACACTTATAGAGAAAAAAAAATGTCAAGAGAGCAGTACCCTTAATGCAAAAGTCCGAAATAAAAATAGTAAGATCATAAACTGAGAGAGCTTGCATTCCATGCTAAGAGCTCGGGTTCGAATCCCACCGAGGGTGTCAGAAATCATTTAACATTTCTGTGTTTATTTAAAACATTCAAATAAAGTAGCTGCTAGATTTCCTCAGCCTTCACAAGAAATGCGTACCAAGCCCCCCGGGACCTGAGAAACCCCCAAAGTGGTTAGGCTCTTTCAGGATTTTCACGAGCTTAGTCGTCACTACAAAGCGCCAATTCTCAAGCAAGACTCAGTTGACTATACTGTGACCTGTCAAACTTAATTAATCTAATCTAATCTAATCTAAGTTGCAAAGATATGTTACATTGGAGATTCACATTACATGCATTCCCACAACCAAGACACGTACAAGTTCGCGCTTGCACGTGCCTCATGTGAGCCTACAACATAAAAACCAATCTCAAACGGACATACACCATGCAACTCTTGCCGTCCTTCCCTGTAACATGGGTGACATTGGCAAAGTGAACCATTTTTTACAGCATGGGTGGTCAGCCGCATACCAACCTATAAGTCAAGGATCTCATTGAAATAAAAACCTCTAGTTTATAACGAAAAAGCTCTATCAACAATTCCATAATACAATTATTTTTATAATTATTCTGTTACAACAAAATGTTAATATTATTATTTTTTGTCTATAAAGAGTGACACTGAATGACAAAAGCGTTACGGTAAAGCTCACGAAACAGTAAAAATGTCAAAATAATTGCGCACTTGTTAAACGCGTTTAATTCGCCGCCAGTCGTGACATTTGCAGATGCGTCAATTTTATTGCATCATAAAAAATAATTTAAATTCAGAAATTTCATGTCAACAATAAGATAATATTTTTAAAGTGACATTTATTTGTCAACTGTACCCTTAGTACGAGTTGCAAAACTTGAGAAAAGTAAAGTTTACGGAAAATATTAAAGAGTGATTTCTCCCAAAATCTAATGTTTTTTTGTTTCTAACACTTTATGGTCTCAGCAAAAGAGTTACAGTGATGAAGAAATTCATGTTCAAACAAACAAAAACGGCAGATTTTGGGGGAAATCCCTCATTAATAATTGCCGTAAACTTCACGTTACTCAAGTTTTTCAACTCGTACTAAGGGTACCGGTTGATGTGAAAAAATCTAATAAAATGATTTGGCAAACTATGGGATTTTTGAAATTTGTGATCGCAGAAATTTGAATGCATTTTGATTCATTGGAGACATAATTTTTTTGGTTGTGAAACGGTTCCATTTGAAACAGCATTGTTTCATTAATTAACTGTTTAATAAAAACTTTAAGAGAAACTTTTTTAATAAGGTTATATCAACTAGAATTTTTTGTCAGTTTTTGGAGGCTGGAGCATCGTCTCCCCAGGACTTTTTTTGGCTTATCTAGCATTCAAAGATGACCTTTCAATGAAATTGTCTCAACAATCACATTCTACACAATCTGAGCTAAGAAATAAACGTAAAACACAATAGCCTGAGATTTGCTTTAAATATTTCCAAAATCAATTTTACTGCGAACCCGAATGGCTGGGTTCAGAGAGAGAATATAATCCAGCGAAAACTCTCTGATCGCGAAATGGGAGTTGGGCATATGGCGTCATTGGGCAAGGAACCTAAAGCTAACCTAGCCTTTTCTTCCCTGTGTAATATGTTCTTGCTATTCCTACATAAGTACAATGTACATGCATTCTCTTTCCTTTCGATTCTATCTGTTTAATAAGATATCTTGTTTTTTTTTAAATATATATTTCTGCTTTTGTGCTCTCTCAATTGGTAGAATGCTTGCATTCCATGCCGAGAGCAAGGGTTCGATCTCAAAGGTTTACTCAGCCTTCACAAGAAATGAGAACCAGCCCTCCCGGGAGCTGGGAAACCCCCACTTCAACTGAAAGTGGTTGGTGTGAGGCCGGCCCCCTTACCTGTAAAAATAAATAGGTCCCGAAGCGCCACATGCGACCCCTTCGGGGATAACGCAGGCAAGAAGTTACACTATATGTGTAGCTTAGTTGCGTGTATTTCTGTATTAATTGTAACTTCTGCATTTTTGTATTTTTCTTCCATGTACTTTTCTATTGCTGTATTTATTTTCTATGGCCAGGGTTTGCTTCCCACCAAGGGTGTCAGAAATGATTTTATTTTTTTTGTTTTTCAAACCCGAAATCCAGCCTTCACAATAAATTAATACTTGCATGTATTAGAACAGGAAAAACTTATACTTTTATTGGAACGGTTGGCGTAAGCTGACCCTCTTACCTGTGAAAACAAATAAGTCTAACCCCCCACAAGCAGCAATTTAATACAAAAAAGTTACACATAATCGTATGCGCAACTTCTTTGCGTTTTTTTTTCAGGTAAAATGTCTTAATCTCAACTATGAACAAACTAAGTTGTTTTTTTGTTGTTAATTAATTATTTTTTGCGAGCTGAGAAAAGTGGGCCATGAAAATATGACACTGCGCAAATTAAAAAAATAATAAAAAGTGACGAAAGTGCAGGTCTAGTGCAGCGTTCTACACAAAACGAAATTACTCTTGGGTTAATGGTTATATATGCACTTGTGCAAACTGAGGCTGGATTTCTTAGGAAATTGTTGCAGCACTGCGCCTTGGAGGGATGCAATTTTTAATTGCCACAAAATAAAGCGCAGCTGGTGAGACAAAGGAAACCAGCAAACACCACAGTATATTATTAGTGCCGGCTATTACAGAAATGTCTGGTTTACTGTGCTTTACCGCAACTTTTGCAAGAACTTTTTTTTTTTTATTCAAATTGTGAAGACTAATGGATTCGAAACATTTTTGAATTTGGAACACAAACGTCAGCCTTGTATGAGACTATCGTCCCTTGCAACCAATCACAACCTTTTCCTTAGCCATCCTTTCTTTAGTTTTTCATATTTTCTTTAGTTTCCTTGACTGATAGGTTGATATGAAGTTGACCACCCATACTGTAAAAAATGGTTCACTTTCCCAATGTCACCCCTGTTTCAGGGAAGGTCGGCAAGAGTTGCAGGGCTTATGTTCATTTCAGATTGGGTTCTTATATTGTAGGTCCACATGCAGCATGTGTGAGCGCGAAATTATGCGTGTCTGCTTGTGGGAATGCATTTAATATGAATCTCAAATGATACATATCTTTGCAGCTTAGATTTAGATTTAGAATAGACTCGGAAATTTTTGAATGTGGATTCTTTTTCTCGGCAAGCATACGTCAGTTTTTTTTTAGACTACCGTCCTTAGCTAATAAAAAGACATTTGCTTGCCTTTTCTCTAGCAACCTGGCCGAGTGACGACATAATTTTGTCTATGCCAATTCACGTGCGGATCCCATTGTGAAGAGCAATTCACTAACCTATTTTTGCTGACCAGAAACAGATGTAAACATCTTCTTCTTCTTCTCTCTCAGGTTTTCTCAGTCCACTCCTGGACGTAGTCCTCCTCCAATCTTCTCCATGTTTGTTTACTGGCTGCTGTGTTCAGCCATCCTCTGCCTGCAGTTCTCTTGATGTCGTCCAGCCACCTCAGTTGGGGTCTCCCCACTCCACGCTTGGACATCCTGGGCCGCCACTGGACGATCCTTTTAGGCCACCTGTCATAGTTTTGTCTTGAGACGTGACCTGCCCAGCGCCACTTAATCAGTGACACCAGTGCATCTACGGATCTCCTGGTTTGGAACCCTGCCACTGAAGCTGATTCCTAGCATCCTCCTATCAATGGCTCTTTGGCACGTCCTCAGTCTGTTGTCGCTATACTGAATGAGCCTTTTTGTTTCCAAGCCATATGCTGATATTGAAATTCTTCCTTTATCTCCCTCTATTTAAGAATAATTTATTTAAAATGTAAACATAATAAGAGATTATTTAGAGGGCTCTTGAGGTGTGATACACACAAAAACAGCGCTCACCAAATAAATCATCCTAATATTTTATTATGAATGTCGAGGATATGAATGAAGGGTACAAGAACAGAACAAAGCGGACGCACATCTACGGAAGTACTGGCCATCCTTAGTGGAATGGTGTCTGGATACAAGAGGTAAAAGATACTGCTGCACAAAAAAGGAATTTGTGCTTCTGCCAAACCACTGTCTCAGGTTCTTCAACCAAGATGTTCTCCTTCGACCTGGAGCTCGTCTTCCGTCAATTCATCCCTGTATGATGAGATGCAGGAGTGAATATTTTTCATTCAGTATTTGTTATTGTAACTGTTACTCTGTCACTATTCCGCTGGGGTGGTTAAAGCCACTTCAAATTTTCCTCCTCTTTTCCTATCCTTGCATATACATAATCTATAATAATCTATAATCTAAGTGGCAAGGATATCTTCATTTAAGACTCTCAAATGCATGCCCACAAACAAACACGTGTAGTTCGCGCTTACAAATGCTGAATTTGTACTTACAAATAAAATCCAAACCTCAAATGAACAAAAGCCCTACAACATTCGCCGACCTTCCCTGACACAGGGGTGACATTGGCAAAGTGACCATGTTTTACAGTATGGGTGATCAGCCTCATACCAACCTATAAGTCAAGGATTACCTCTTCCAATTTATTCATATCCATTACCTTCTTCATACATTTCCTAATTTTTCCAGACTTCTATGTCAATATTATAAACAATGCTTAACAAAACAAGATTTTTTCTCACAAATCAAAATAAGGTTACAAACAAATCTTCAAGGATTTTAATTTGTGAATATCTCTCAAATTTATAACTAATTGTTTAATATTTAATATTTCTAAACAAAAACAACAAAAAGAATATGTTCATCGCCAACCTTAGCGCCATCTTGATTAACTGAGTTATTTAACAACTCAGTTAATTATAATTTATTATTAACGAAAACAATCATGGGAAGCATGTTTATTAATAAGATTTTTCTGCGTTCAAAGCGTCGACCGGAAGTGGTTAGAGAGTTGAAAAATATCATCTGCGGAAGTGAAAAGAGAGATGATGGGTGTTCCGGAATCAGAGAGAGAGAGATGTACATCGAGTGCAACGCAACTAAGCTACACATATAGTGTAACTTCTTTCAGGGATATCCCCGAAGAGTATAAAAAAAAATTGTAATAAAAGGAGAGCTTGTATGAAGACGGTTATGACTCTGGAGGAGATGAAAGAAGTATGTAAGGACAGAAATAAATGGCGGTTGATCTGTAATGTTGGCGGCTAGGCTAGGGTTTCTAAAATTAGAAATTGTTTACAGTTCTAGTTTTGATGTCCATACATGTTATTATTTATTGATTTTAAAAATGTAATTTGTCATGTATGTTCCTTGACTTATAGGTCGGTATGCGGCTGACCACCCATGCTGTAAAAATGGTTCACTTTGCCAATGTCACCCCTGTATCAGGGAAGGACGGCAAGAGTTGCAGGGCTTATGTTCATTTGAGATTGGCTTTTATATTGTAGGTTTCGAACTAAAACGTGTCTGCCTGTGGGAATACATTGAATACAAATATTCAATGTACAAATATATCTTTGCAAATTAGATTATAGATTATAAACCTCTGATTTGTGGATGTATAGATTCATTATAGATAGACGTATAGATAGATCGCCCATCTTCGATAGAAGTGTCACAAACAGAATGAAATGTTAAATTTCTTATTTATTTTGCCGTGCTGCGTTTTGATAAAAATAATTTTCAAAAAATAGCTGCCATTTTGACATGAACGACTATCTCAAAAATATCATGCACATAAGAATGTATTTTCGTTCACTGATGTTTAAAATTTCAAATACGTTTCTATTTCAAATCACGATACATATTTGGTTAGATCTTTAAAAAAAAATATGATGATAAAAATATTTTAAAGACATGAATTTATTTTCATATTTTGCGAAATTACGAAAACATAGAGAATTTATAAAATACAAATATATATTGACCGGTCCGGAGTCTTGTGGTAACGCTTTGGACTCGTGAATGGAAGGTTGTGGGTTCGAACCCGAGCTCTCGGCATGGTATGCAAGGAATCTACCAACGACTGATGCAAGGAACACGAACTGTTTTTTTATTTCACTTTATTTACAATGTATGTATGATCTAAATTGCGGTGGATTATTATAGATTTACACTATGTGCAAGTTTGCACTTACACATGCTGCATGTAGATACACTTACAAAATAAACAAAACCTCACATGAACATAATCCTTTCAACTTATGCCGCCTCAGGGGTGGCATCGGCAAAAAAGTGAACCAATTTTTACTGTATAGGTAGTCAGCCTCGAATCGATCTGTTAGTCAACTAACGAGGTATGTAGGTAAAAAAAAAATATTTCTCATGTCGCAAAAAAAAAAAACGCAACTAAGCTACACATATAGTGTAACTTCTTGCCGCGTTATCCCCGAAGGGGTCGCATGTGGCGAGTTGAACCTATTTTTTACAGGTAAGGGGGCCGGCCTTACGCCAACCACTTCAATTGAAGTGGTGTTTTTCCAGCTCCCGAGAGAGCTGGTACTCATTTCTTGTGAAGGCTGAGTAAACCTTGCCGGCATTATTATTTTGGGGTTTGAAATAAACACCGAAACGGGAAATCATTTCTGACACCCTCGCGCTCGGTGGGATTCGAACCCGAGCTCACGGTATGGAATGTAAGCACTCTACCAACTGAGCTATCGACCGGACCGGTCAATCAAATCGGTCGGAAATGTCAATCAAATAAAAAAAAAACTTATAGTATCTTGATATTCAAATAAGCTAATTAAGATTCACTGGCTTGTGTAAGATCGACTGATCTATATCATTCTAGTAACATACATATGAGTCGGATAGAACTAAAACTGGAAATCTAGGATTGTTATTGTAAAACAATATTTTTTTACATAAATTTGTGAAGAGGAATGCAATTCACCAAGCTATTTGGCCGTAACCAAGTATTTACCTCTCTATAATCTAAGTTGCAAAGATTTATAAAATTTAAGATTCATATTAAATGCATTCCTGTGAGCAGACACGTAAAAGTTCGCGCTTGCATAGGTAAGCTGCATGTGGACTTACAACATAAAAACCTAATCGCAAATGATCATGAACCCGATAATTATTGCCGACCTTCCCTGAAACTGGGGTGACATTGGCAAAATAAACCATTTTTTAGAATATGCGTGGTCAGCCTCATATCAACCTACTTCATATAAAAAAAAATTAGCCTAGAATGCCACCTTTGGTTCCATACTATAATCTATAATCTATAATCTAAGTTGCAAGGATATATTCATTTAAAGCTCTCAGATGTATGCCCACAAACCAACAAGTGTAGTTCGCGCTTACAAATGCTGAATATGTACTTACAAATAAAATCCAAACCTCAAATGAACATAAGCCCCACAACTTTTGCCGACCTTCCCTGAAACAGGGGTGACATTGGCAAAGTGAACCATTTTTTACAGTATGGGTGGTCAGCCTCATACCAACCTATAAGTCAAGGAATATGAATAATAAATTACATTTAAATATAAAAAAGAACAAAACTTTACAAAGAAATCTATACAAAAAAGTCAAAAATTTCCTATGCAAAAAATGTAGCAAATGAATACACCAACATTAGAAATCAACATTGCAGATTAGCCGCCACTTCTTCCTGTCCTTGCATACTTCTTTCATTTCATACAGATACGATTCACATAAATACATTTGAAAAGTACTGATCTGATCCACTCAACCAATTTATTTTAAATTATTCTCTGACATTGAACTTTGAGAATGATTGAAGTGTGTTTGCAACTTGAATAACTAGCTTATATTACAGTGAATGCAATGCTCATCAAATCTATAATCTAAGTTGCATGATATATTGTTGTGTTCTTGGGGCTCGAAAGTCTTTCAATTAACAATACTGGTCTTCTTTTACAGTTATTTATTTCACACTTAAGATTTATTTCACAATTTATAATTTAGGTTACAATATTCACAATATTGGTTTGTATTTATTTCACAGTTGGCCTTCCCTTACTATGTGTTTGGTTATTCACCAGCCAACAGATACATGTCAACTCCCCTCACTGGCAAGCAATAAGCGTCTTAAATACCCTTTACAACAGTACTCTCTAGAAACTATTTTTTCCAGAGAGCCCCAGAATTAAGGAATGATTCAAGTAGGTACATAGTAATTATTATTTCTAGACGCTTCAAGTACTTTATTTAATTATTTCTACCCACACATACTTATGAGTCTGATACTTAACACTACCATTACATTTACATAACAATATATTAGCATTTCAGGCTCACATCTAATGCATACCCACAAACAGGTGCATGTATCAAATAAATCATCCTAATATTATTATTATTAGTATTTCCTTGTTTTATTTGCTTGACTTATAAATTGGGGAGAGGCTAACCACCCATACTGTAAAAATAAGCTCACTTTGCCAATGTCACCCCTGTTTCAGGGAAGATAGACAAATGTTCATTTTGGGTTTGGATTTTATATGTAAGTAGGTACACATGCAGCGTTTGTAAGCGCAAACTTACACGTGTCTGTTTGTGGGCATGCAGTTAAAATGAATTTCAAATTTTAATTTCTTTTTTGCAACTTAGATTATACAGAATATATATTGTGACCTTAAAGGTGAAACTGAATAAGTGCTGATTCACTGATTTGAGAAATCGTGGATAAAACATTTTATTGTGAGTAACTTCTCATAGTAAGTGAACTAATTATAAGGAAGTGCTCATGACAAACTTCTAAACTACAGGATTTTCTCACTTGTGTAGTGTTTTCTCTCGTAGAAAAAATGGGAAAAAGGTGCATTTATTTAAGGACCCATTTGAATTTTGTATTTGAATTTATTGTTTATCCATTTGTTTATGTCAAAAATGTTATTTGTTGTGTATATTCCTTTACTTATAGGTTGGTATGCGGCTGACCACCCATGCTGTAGAAAATGGTTCACTTTCAATGTCACCCCTGTTTCAGAGAAGGTTGGCAGGAGTTGCAAGGTGTATGTCTAATCTAATCTTATCTAAGTTACAAAGATATGTTACATTGGAGATTCACATTACGTGCATTCTCACAACCAGACACGTACAAGTTCACGCTTGCACATGCCTCATGTGAACCTACTACATACAAACCAAATATCAAATGGACATACACCCTGCCACTCTTCCTTCCCTGAAACAGGGATGCCATTGGCAAAGTGAACCATTTTTACAGCATGGGTGGTCAGCCGCATACCAACCTATAAGTCAAGGAACATGCACAACAAATTACATTTTTTTAAATCAATAAATAATAATACGCATGGATCTAATCTAATCTAATCTAATCTAAGCTGCAAAGATATATATCATTTAAGATTTATACTAAATGCATTCCCACAAGCAGATATGTATAATTTCGCGCTAACACATGCCGCATGTGGACCTACAATATAAAAACCCAATCTCAAATGAACATAAGCCTTGCAACTCTTGCCGTCCTTCCCTGAAACAGGGGTGACATTGGCAAAGTGAACCAATTTTTATATTATGGGTGGTCAGCCGCATAACAACCTATAAGTCAAGGAACATACACGACAAATAACATTTTTTTTAATCAATTAATAATAACACGCATGTACCTACATCAAAACTAAAACAGAAAAAAAATCCAATTTAATATACCCTAGCCATAGGGTATAGCCATAGCTATATATTGGCATATTACAGATCAACCGCCATTTCTTTCTGTCCTTACATACTTCTTTCATTTCCTCCAGAGTTAACCACTGCCTATCCATGCTTAAAATGCTATGCACGCTCCTGATTGGATTACCTAGCTGTGGCAGAAGATCATACATAGTTTGCCGGTTAACTGGACCGCTTGTATTCGCTTTTCATGGTCGGGGAAGTGAGGCAAGAGCCGTAGATGCAAGAACACCGCGCAGATATGCAAATGCGTGTATTGTGAACAGAGACGGTTGTATAAGCAGCAGCGTTTAGCATAGACCGGGGGAAGTAAGATACGTACACCGAGAGGTGTTGTAAGACTGTTTACTGCCTTACAAAATATTAGGAAGATGGGAGTGTGGCTGTAGCCGGGTCGTTTTTGCTCTAGGGGTGGACAGAGCACATAAGCGGAACCTCAATGTATAATATATGACAGAGCTTGACAAAATTATTTGTACTGTGACGCCCCTGGGGCTTCAAAGAGTGTTGGTCCTTATTTTGTATTATAATAAAGGTCTTTATGTATTTTTTTTTTATCAATATGTACATAATCTAATCTAAATCTAAATCTAAGTTGCAAAGATATGTATCATTTGAGATTCGTTTTAAATGCATTCCCACAAGCAGACACGCATAATTTCGCGCTCACACATGCCGCATGTGGACCTACAATATAAAAAAAATCAATCTCAAATGAACATATTGTCAATCCAAGATGGCCGCAAGTGAACAGCTGATTAGTCTTTATACAAATATTACCGATATTCGGTAGGTAAGAATTACCGTGGTGATGAGACTTCCAGCCCAGACGGCAGAAAGTTCGGTTCCTACTCTCACTCACACAGACAAATACAACACACAACTACATAATATATGCCAATTGCTGTAGATATATTATGTTGTGACTCTCTGACATAGACCTCCCATTCCCCAGTACGGCTCGTCTCCTACCGAGGTCTGCTTAGAAAGGTCTCTGTATAATGGCTCACATTCGCGACGCTACGATGGGCATCTATTTTGTATACGGTCACGACTTAAACAGAGTTGGGAACAACGATCTCAAATTATTAAACTAAATAGTTACGAAGAATATGAGATTGGCGGTACACAATGGCATATTGGTATTCATTGATGTATGGAAGTGAGGCGTGAACAGTTAATGAATGTAACTGTAACTGTAACTCTGTCACCATTCCGCTAGGGGTGGCCAGAGCCAATTCATTCATATCCATCACCTTTTTCATGCATTTTCTTCTTTTACGCTCACTTTGTATATCCCATTCTTTCACAATCTCCTCAATCTGATCACTTCGTACTTTTTTCGGTCGTCCCTTCCCTCTTTTTCCTTTCACACTTTCTTTGTATACATACTTTGTCAGTCTATCATCATTCATTCTTTCCACGTGCCCAAACCATCTCATCACATTCTTTTGTACCTTAACTTTTACATCCTCTTTCAAATTACATTATTTTTTTACCCATTCATTCCTAACTCTATCCTTCAGAGTTTTCCCTGTCATGCTTCTCAAATGCTTCATTTCCACCGTACATACTTTACTCATTTCGCTTTCGTTCACTGTCCATGCTTCACTTCCATACATCAAAGTCGGTAACAATATGCCATGTGTGTACGGTTGAAATGGTGTAGCTTCACAGGAGGGCCTTCTGCCACTCGTATCTCACATAACTTTTGCATGCGAGTCCTGTGACACATCCCCGGATGGGATGGATACACAGGGCGTGGGTCAGTGGAGGGGAGACTGACTTTGAGAGAAGGTGTTGGTTGAAATGGCTTACCTGAGAGCAATGGCTGGAAATACACTGAGTGATAGAGTACGTAATGATTGGGTGATGAACGAGTGTGGTATAAAAGAGAATATGAGAATGAAAGTACAAAAAAGTGCGATGAGATGGTTCGGACATCTCGAAAGAATGGATGATGAACGACCGACGAAGAAAGTGTAAAAAAATAGGTCTTTGGTAAAGATACATATCGATACATTAAAGGGTAAACTGAACAAGTGACATATTAAGTTACCATGGATTTCTCAGATAAATGCACCGTTTTTTTCTATTTTCTACGAGAGAAAACACTACAAAAGTGTGAAAATCCTGCAGTTTATAAGTTTGTCATGAGCACTTTTTTATAATAAGTTTATTTATAGAAGTTACACCCAATATAATGTTTTTATAAACGATTTCTCACATCATTGAATACCTTTAAGGTGGCGATACATAATTTTCAACTTAAATTTCTTTTAGTTTTTACTTTTAAATTATTTTATATTTACTAAAACTGCCCATCCCTATTTCAAATGATGCTCCTTCTATACTAGCGAGTACCGCACAGTGACGTAGGTGTTTTTATAATATGTGTGAGTGTATGGATGCAAGAGAAAGATGGTGACCTTTAAGGAAGATTCTAGAAGGCGGGCCTTCTGAAGAAATGTGATATTTCAAAGTCGAAATATTGACAGCGTTTCTGAAACTCAATGTTTACGAAACGATGACTGTGCAAACCATTTATTCTTCGATAATGGACTAAATTTTTAATATAGGTTTGTGTAGAGAAACGCAATTTACCAGCTCACTCCGACTGACAAAAATAGTGTATAAAGGGAATGTAGTAGGTAAGCGTGGAAGGGGAAGACCTAAGAAAGAATGGATTGATCAGATACGTGAGATTGCGAATGAATGGAATTTACAGAGTGGAAACGAGAGAAGAGCGTGCATGAAAAGAGTGATGAAATTAGGTGAGATGAAAGAAGTATGCAAGGACAGTCAAGTGGAGGCACTTGTGTGGAGGTTCCGGCCACCCCTAGAGGAATGGCGGCAAGATACAAGACAAGACAATTCTGCCTGGCCAACAAAATTATCAATAAATATTTCATTATTGAATATTGTAATGAATTATCAATTCAAAATTACCCAATTATATATCTTGAACCAGGGTCAAAGTTACTGTCGAAAGGACACGGCGTAGGCGAGGTCTAAACTTGCGATTGTTTCAATAACGCGTAATAATCTATAATCTAAGTTGCAAGGATATATTCATTTAAAGTTCTCAGATGTATGCCCACAAACCAACACGTGTAGTTCGCGCTTACAAATGCTGAATGCGCAAATAACAAGCTTCGAGTTTCAATTCGAGTGTGAAATAAACACCGACATGGGAAATAATTTCTGTCACCCTCGTAGGGGATCGAATTCTAGCTCTCGGCATGGAATGCAAGCGCTCTACCAACTGAACTATCGACCCGAATATAAAGTACTAAGTTAGCTTTAATTTAAGCTCATTTATAATTTGTCTAAATTCTTCATGCACCGTTGCACCTTAAAGACCAAAAGGTCATTCCACCCACATAAGGTGTATTAAAATGTATCACATCGTCCCTTCAGTGCTTCTTTGGTTTATCTGCCATGTGATCCAAAGATGACCTTTCAATGAAATTGTCTTGAGAATAGCATTCTACACAATGTAAGCTGAGAAAAAACTTAAAACACGATAATGTGAGAGTTGTTTTAAATATTTTCAAAACCAATTTCCAGTTTTCATAAGACACATTGGTCCAGGACACATACAAACATTGCTCATGTGAAATTACCTCTGATGGACATACGACAAACAAGCACTAAAGGGACGACATAGTGTTTGTCCATGGAGAACAGATACACAATATACTAATAGTCTATGATTTTCAAATGTCAGATGAAAATTAAACTTTAAAATGTTTGAATAAACTTTATGAATATAATTTAATTTATGATTCCTTGACTGAAAGGTTGGTATGAGGCTGACCACCCATACTGTAAAAAATAGTTTACTTTGCCAATGCCACCCCTGTGTCAGGAAAAGTCGGTAAAAGTTGTAGGGTGTATGTTCATTTGAGTTTTGGATTTTATTTGTAAGTACACATTCAGCATTTGTAAGCGCGAACTACACGTGTTTGTTTGTGGACATGCATTTGATATGAGCTTATATCTTTGCAACTTATATTATAGATAGATTAACTTAAAGGTTAGTACAAGGCTGATAACGCATGCTGTGAAAAATGGTTCACTTTGCAAATGCCACTCCTGTTTCAGGAAAGGTCGGCAAAAGTTGTAGGGATTATGTTCATTTGAGGTTTGGTTTTTGAATTGTAAGTACACATGCAGCATTTGTAAACGTACCTGCTTAGAGCATACAAATAATATGGGCCTTAAATGCCAACATATATTTACAACTTCAATTATAGATGTGAGAAAAACGGATTAAAATTATGTAAAATAATTTTCTTATTCGTATGCGAATCTCGAGTGCTAGATTATTGTGTTTTTTCCCCATTAGACAAGAGGTGTTAATAGATTATATTACTTTAATAATGATGAGAGAAGAAGATGAAGCAAGAACTGAGGAAATGACTTCTGGGTGCTCATTACCCCTCACCACGTCTCCCCAGCCAGACGGAGCTTATCACCACTGATGACAGAGACAGAAAACTGGAGAGCTGGTGGAGATAAAGGTTCGGTAAGCTTCAGGGCGTCATCTTATCAAGGCAGAGTTTGGTTGGGCTTGCCATGGAGGTATATATATGGGGGGGCTGTGAATGTGATTTAGTACCAATCGACATGATGCAACGTCTTTGACACCATACTGTAACGAAATACACTGGTAGATGTTTATTGGTGTACGTGTGTTTTGAGAGAATGTTCTGGCCCAGACAATTGTAATTGTAAGGTGTGTATGTAGGTAGGAAATGGACTCTTCATAAAATAAATATGTCCAGAATCGTCTATACAACTGTGGTAGTGGAAGTTTCTAGGGCAGGCTGGAATGGCCCCTAGGTTCCACTATAAGAAGGGCGACAATGGGCTGAAGCGAGTCAGTCTTCGAAGCACTCACACAGAGGAGTATCTAGTTACTAGGGCGACCAATATGGTGTAAAATAAATGTAATCTGTACGAAATAAATAAGTGTGTTAAAATAAATCTGTTAGAATAAGTCTGTTAAAAATAAATCTATTGTAAGAAAGTCTGTGTAAATAAACTGTATGGCTAACTTGTGTTAAACTTGTGTTTTAATTAAAAGAACCCAGGAAAAACGTAACAATGGTGTCGGTGTGAAGTTTAAAACCAAGTACCAAGTAAAAACTGTGCTTGAGACTTTTGAAAAATATATGTGGACAACATAATAAAAACTGATGAATAAAAAAAAAAAAGTTTTAAATAAAACTGATTAAACTTGAATTAAAAACGATCGTGTGGTTACCCGCTAAAAATTTGATTGAAGTGTGGATAGATAACGTGTTAATAATATTGCGTTAGTGTTTGTAAATACTCATTAGCCGATGACGAAGCAAAGTAAATAATCATTATCTAATATCATTATTTGAAATTTAAAAATAAATATTAAAAGGCGGTACCTACCTACCGTCAGTATAATTAGATAAATTATTATTTTGCTAAAGTACGTATTTAAAATAACTTTATATATAAAACTCATAACCCGTATTAAATAAATTTGCAAATATTTTTGTTTTGAAGTTTGTTAAAATAAAAAATGGCTAAGGTGAACATCAAGGACCTCAAAGTCTATGAGCTTAAGAATGAGCTTCTGGAGAGGGACCTGGAGACCTCAGGAGGGAAGGCGGCCTTACAGGCACGCCTCATGGAGGCCTTGGAACAGTCAGGCGAAGACCCGGCATATTTTGTCATGGCGTCTGGAGGGGACCGCGAGCGAGCCGTGGAAGAGTTTAAAACAAAGATGGCTGCCAACTTCAAGAGCTTGAGGGAAGACCTAGCTGGTTGGAAGGAGGAGATGGCTAAAAACCTAGCCTTAAAAATGTCGGTGGACACTGATAGTGTAAAATTAAGTGATAATCAGGATGACAAAAAGGCCGATATGTCAACTGAGGATGAGTCGTCTCAGAAGTTGGGGAAGGGAGACCTGAAGGCCAAAAACAACGGCCAGCTCAAGGCTGAGGACGCAGCTGACAGCAAAGATGACAAAGATGGCAAAGATGTCAAGTCGGCTGAAAACGGCAAGAGTGACTCGGCCGAGGTGAAGGCTGACAAGGATGCGAAGGAGGAGACGGACGCCAAGGAGGAGGATGAGGACGCCAAGGACAAGAAGGGCAAGGCCAAGAAGGCCAACAGTGTGAAGAAGAAGCCCGCGCCCAAGAAGAAGGCGGAGGAGGCCGTGGAGGAGGCTCTCAAGAAGAAGAAGGCCGTGGAGCCGCCGGTGCCCGTGCCCGCGGGCTGGGGCATCCCCATCGACCACATCCCCGACGTGGAGGTGGCCATCTCCAGGTTCAAGATGGAGGACCTCAAGTTCCGGTACAATCAATTGTGCCGCACGAACCTCATCAAGCGCAACAAAAAGAAGTTCAAGGGCTACGAGTTTGAGAAGGACACGCCTGAGCACAAGGCCAAGCTGGAGGAGGTGCAGAAGCTGGAGCCCAAGCAGCTGCGGACGCTGTGCGAGAAGCTGGGCTTGGACAAGAGGGGCGCGCCCACGGAGCTGGTCAGCAGGGTGGTGGGCTTCCTGCTGCTGCCAAAGCAGGTCTCCTCGCACGCCAGGGGGCTGATGAAGGAGAGGCCGGTGACTGACCGCGGCGAGGCCACGGGAGGCAGGCCCAGAAGGTCCGCTGCTGCTATTGTCAAGAGAGGTTACTCTAACGAGGAGTATGAAACAGATCCGGAAACCAAAGTGCGGGGACCCAAAGTCAGCAGGGATGAATTAGGGGATTCAGATGGCTCGTACAACCCGAGTGGCTCCGGACAGGAGGCGGACTCTGACTTTGACCCGTCAGTGGGGGAAGGGGGCGCTCCCTCCCGCAGGCGCCGCGCCCCCGCCCGCAGGGGCTCAGCCAAGCAGAGCAAGCAGAAGGGACGACCCAAGCATGGCGCGGCAGGAAGCCACTCAGCGAGTCAGAGGACGAGAGCAAGAGTGAGAACTCCGCTTCCGAGCAGGAGAGCGGCTCCGACAACCAAGGATTCTGATCCTTTGACGCAGGAGCCGGCGAGCAAGCGGAGCCGAGGAGCGGTGGCTGACCAGGGACGCAAGGCGGCGCCCCCAACCAAGGAAAGGCGCCCATGCCGGCCGCCAAGAGGAAAGCACCCCCCCCCACACCAGCCAGCAATGACGGGCAAAACCCTAAGGGGAAAATTCCGTGGAACGTCATTTTTCCTGACCACTGGATGCAACTGTGGGTCAAACTGCCCGTACCTTCTTAAAGAAAAGACTGTTCCGGGGCGGAACAGTCTAAGGGGGGGATAATGTAACGAAATACACTGGTAGATGTTTATTGGTGTACGTGTGTTTTGAGAGAATGTTCTGGCCCAGACAATTGTAATTGTAAGGTGTGTATGTAGGTAGGAAATGGACTCTTCATAAAATAAATATGTCCAGAATCGTCTATACAACTGTGGTAGTGGAAGTTTCTAGGGCAGGCTGGAATGGCCCCTAGGTTCCACTATAAGAAGGGCGACAATGGGCTGAAGCGAGTCAGTCTTCGAAGCACTCACACAGAGGAGTATCTAGTTACTAGGGCGACCAATATGGTGTAAAATAAATGTAATCTGTACGAAATAAATAAGTGTGTTAAAATAAATCTGTTAGAATAAGTCTGTTAAAAATAAATCTATTGTAAGAAAGTCTGTGTAAATAAACTGTATGGCTAACTTGTGTTAAACTTGTGTTTTAATTAAAAGAACCCAGGAAAAACGTAACTTGTTAATAGTGCTGTCTCGCTCACGACATATGAAATGCTTTTGTTATTTTCTATGTAGGTAAGCAACGTGTCTCTACTCCGTCTTCAATCTATTTACATATCACCATGGAAACCATAATCACCATGGCAACGGAACTTTGTTACTAGTGTTGTAGAATGTATGCAAATATCTGATAAATTCCGAATTCAAAAATGTTCCTACCTCATTGTGTACGGGATGATTTTCACAAGTATCTATTACCGCGAGCATAGAAGTTACATACTTGAAGAAGCAAGTACCTTTATATTTTAACATCCCTAGTTCTAGAAATGGCTGTCACTTTTGTGAACAAAATATTTCGGCAAACGATTTTTTTTTTTATCAATGTAATCATATAGAATAGTGATTAAAGTGAAATATTATTCCATAGTCTATAACGCATTTACTCTCTTTTGTTGGTACGTTTAGAAAATACCCAGTTTGGCATTTGTATGGATTTTTTTTCCAATTAGGTAACACACCTGTTGACAGTTGGAAGGTTACCGATTGACTGAATTTGGATTTTTGTATGATGAGTGGGGTAGCGTATTTCGAATTCTCAAAGGATTGATTTCTTAACCCATCCAGTTCTATATATTGATGGTGCTTGCTATCTGTCTCTGTTAGTTGCCATCCTCTTGTAAAACCAGTGTTCTCGTTGTACTAGCGATGCGTCTGTGCTGGTTTCTATCCTTTTGTAAAGGCAGTGCCTTGTTGTGCCATCTGTCTCTGTTACTCGCAATTACAATTTTCTTCTAAAGGCAGTGCCTTGTTGTGCTAACCATTTGTCTCTGCTGGTCGCCATCCTCTTGTAAATACAGTGTATTGTTCTGCCAGCCATTTTTCTCCTGGTCGCCGTCCCCTTGTAAAGGCAGTGCCTTGTATGTTAAGACGCTCAGAATTACTTTGCATTTTTATTTATAAATTTAAAATCCTCGAGCCCTAAACCATCACGGCTATAATCTTTCAGTGATTTTTGAGCCTCCTTTGCTTTGTGTAAACACTTGGGAAAGTTTAGCTTCACGGGAGGGCCTTCTGCTACTCGCATCTCACATAACTTTTGCATTCGAGTCCTGTGACACATCACCGGATGGGATGGATATACAGGGCGTGGGTCAGTGGAGGGGAGACTTACCCTGAGAGAAGGTGTACTTGCCAATAGTCTATGTAGTTGCCATCCTCTTGTAAAGACAGTGCCTTGTTGTGCTAGCCATTTGTATCTGCTGGTCGCCATCCTCTTGTAAAGACAGTGCCTTGTTGTACTTGCCAACTGTCTCTGTAGTTGCCATCCTCTTGTAAACGCAGTTCCTTGTTGTGCCAGTGATCTAGCTCTGTTGGTTGCCATTCCTAGTAAAGGCAATGCCTAGTTGTTCCATCAAGTTTCCGTACCCAATGTAGTAAAACTGACTATCATCTTATGTGAGGAAGGCAGAAACTGTTGGTGTCTATAAATGAGCAGTAAAGATGGATCTGTTCAAACGGACCTATACGGGATTTGATGTGTGACACACGCAAAAACAGCCTTATTTAGTTACTTGTACTTTTTTTTTATAAATTATCCTTGAAAAGATTGTTTTGTTCATTTCGGTTCACAGTTCTTGCTAGGCTTAGAACGCATCAAATAACTGTTAGCGTTCACTTTCACTGCCGCTGTACAGCTACTTCTATAATCTCTCCACTGTCGCTTTGTTAGCAAATGTTCGGGAGCAATCGTGCCGATCGTATCATCATCCAACACCCACGGCCGCGTAATAACGTGTACCTACTCATCTCACATATTATATACTTCCATTCATTGCAATACTTACTTACTTTCTTCGGCTCAGAAGCCTTAAAGGCTCAGGGCCTCCCGTAGCACAATCCTCCAGGACTCTCTGTCTGTGCTGCTTCCCTCCATGGTCCCCTCACTCCCAGGACTTTAATGTTGTCTGCCCACCGCATCCTGGGACGTCCGAGTGCTCTGACACCGGAGGGTGCACCATCCAAGACAGTTCTGATGATCTTAATAAAAGGAGGGCTTGTATGAAGAAGGTTACGACTCTGGATTAAATTAAAAGATGTATGTAAGGACAGAAAGAAATGGCGGTTTATCTATGATGTTGGCGGCTAGGGCTAGGGTTTTTTAAATTAAAAATTTGTATTCTGTAGGTATTTGTTTTGATGTTTGTACATATTATTATTATTTGTTGATTTAAAAAATGCAATTGGATGCGAATGTTTCTTGACTTATAGGTTGGCATGCGATTGACCATCCATGCTGCAGAAAATAGTTCACTTTGCCAATGTCACCTCAGTTTCAGGGAAAGACGGCAAGAGGTGCAGGGATTATGTTCATTTGAGATTGGGTTTTTATATTGTAGGTCCACATGGGGCATGTATTATCGCGAAATTATACATGTCTGCTTTTGGGAATGCATTTAATACAAATCTTATTTGATACATATCTTTGCAGCTTAGATTAGATTAAATTCAGTGTAATTTTATTTTCTCCATCGGCAAGGGTTGCAGGATATATGTTCATTCGAGATTTTGGTTTTTATGTTGTAGGTTCACATGCGGAATGATAAATCGCGAACTTGTACGTATCTGCTTGTAAAAATGCATAAAATTTGAATTCGCAATGTTACATATCTTAGCAACTGAGATTAAATTCAGTGTGACACTATTTTATTTCTTCGGCTAATAAGCCTTGAAAGCTCAGGGCCTCCCGCAGCACAATCCTCCAGGACTATCTGTCTTGTGCTGCTTCCCTCCATGGTCCCCTCACTCCCAGAACTTCGGCGTCGGCTTCAACGTTGTCTGCCCACCGCATCCTGGGACGTCCGAATGGCCTAACACTTGAGGAGGCACCATCCAAGACAGCTCTGATTAACCTGGAGTCCTTTACTCGTGCTACGAAATCTTAAAATAGATTAACCGAAGTTTTTATTATTAAATTGAACTCGTTAGTCGTAACATTATATTGTATACGAAAGTGCAAGTGAACTAGTGGGTACAGTTCATATTATAAGAGTGCGGTATTGTCCGCAATGGGAACAGAGTTCACGCCGTTTAGAAAGCGAGATGCGCCAGCGGACTCTCCCATTACACTAGACGTGTAGGTACTAGTCGTGTAGACTTTAGGTAACGCCATATAATAAATAATGGCGAGTATCTCCTGGCGAATCTACTAGTGCAGAGGTCGGCAATATTTATTAGCAAATTAGTCAATTATTTTTTTTTTTTTGAAAAAAATAGATTTGTGGAAAGGAATGCAATCCACCAACCTATTTTACCTGGCCAGTTGTCTTCATGCGAAAGCAGAAGCTTGTGTGCATGCAACGGCATCTGTTGAACCAGGGTCGAAGTTATCGTCGCGGGATTCGAACCAGCGTTATCCGGCTCCAAATAACCTGTCTTGATCCCCGCGGCTATAACACCGACTAAATGGATTTACAAATTTGCTCACATCTAAGTCTTTATCTAAATCTAAGCTGCAAAGATATGTATCATTTGAGATTCATATTAAATGCATTTCCACAAGCAGAAACGCATAATTTCGCGCTAACACATGCCGCATGTGGACCTACAATACAAAAAAACCCAATCTCAAATGAACATAAGCCCTGCAACTCTTGCCGACCTTCCCTGAAACAGGGGTGACATTGGCAAAGTGAACCATTTTTTACAGTATGGGTGGTCAACCTCATACCAACCTATCAGTCAAGGAATGAGGTTTATAGTTAAAACTTTTATATTTCTCGTTTACCGGTTCGGGTACTGATGCCCTGCAAAGCACTGCAATCCGTATTTATAGGGGACTAAAGGTGATTCTAGCATATATTATATATAATATATATAACAGGCTTATTTATTTTAAATTACTTATGATAAGAGAGCACCGTTTTTGTGTGTGTCACACCTCAAGGGCCCTCTCCGATCACGGATAAGACTTTTTGAAAACGTGCGTCTTGAGAGCTCCGCGAAATATACCCACAGATTTGGAGCTCTTCACTCCGGGTGGCAGTCTGTTCCACTCCACATATACCATATACCAGACGATACCAGATAAAGCATATACCAGACCATACCAGAATTGTCTTAAAAAGAAGCTTCGAGTAAATACGAGTAGGTTCAACCATCAATTACGTAATAGCAAAAATTTTCTAATGTTTGCACATTCACCGAGTGAAAATTCATTTTTAATTTAGTAATTAAAAAACTTTTTTATTTAAAAAAACACATAGTTTTTATTTTCACATATGAGTTATAATGCCTAAGCGCTGTCGAACCTGCTCGGTTCATCATCAGAGGCTAACTGAAGTTTTTAAAATTAAAATACAAGGGTTAGAACAAATACATTTTGGGAAGAGAAAGTGGGTTTTTTAAGTAGGTAGGTATTGTTAGAAAGGAATGCGTATTTATTTAGAGAGGAGAAAGTGGGTGGGTTTTTTTAAGGGTGGGATTTGTTAGAAGAGGAGAAGGAGTGGGCCATTTGTTTATTATCAACATGGCTCAACAAATCCCACCCTTAAAAAAACCCACCCACTTTCTCCTCTCTAAATAAATACGCATTCCTTTCTAACAATACCTACCTACTTAAAAACCCACTTTCTCTTCCCAAAATGTATTTGTTCTAACCCTTGTATTTTAATTTTAAAAACTTCAGTTAGCCTCTGATGATGAACCGAGCAGGTTCGACAGCGCTTAGGCAGTATAACTCATATGTGAAAATAAAAACTATGTGTTTTTTTAAATAATTTTTTTTTTTATTTATTAAATTAAAATTTTTAAAGTTTATTTTTTAAATTACAGGAAATGCAAAAATACTAATCGCGAGATTTGTACAATGTACTATAATCTAAAAGTGTGATCTAATTTTGAAATCTAAGTTGCAAAGATATATTTGTCGTAGAGGACAAACATGACCAAGGTAAAGGAAATACGTCAAAGGTAGAGAGCTCTTTGGCCCCAAACTTATTACAAAATAAACTTCGATGATGATGGATGATTTCTTTCCTGATGGTCCTGGACCATCTGAAGGGCGCCATGGCTTTTTGAAAAAAGCAGTGTCTTCAGTCGCTTTCTGAAGGTGGTGGTAGGCTGGTTCGCGCGTTTGAGTATCTTTAACCTAAGTTGCAAAGATGTACTGACTTTTAAAGATGATATATAATGCATACCCAAAAGCTGGCTCATTTAACTTTTTATTATTTTTCTGTTGGAGCCTCTTCTTTTGAAGATTGACGATCTGTTACTGTTACTGTATCCTGCCGCAATTTCAGTAGGGGTGACCGGTACCTCCGCAGATGCGTCTCCACTTTTTTCTGTCTCTGCATAGGTACCTCTTTCATCTCTTCCAAATTCATCGCTTTCTTCATACATACTCTTCTTTTCACATCTATGGAAGCATCACCGAATGTCAATAAATGTACCTACAACCTTCGACCTCGAGCAAACAACAATAATTCAATAGTTCGTGTTTCTTCCTTGTAGAAGACACACGTCTCCTGAGGACGTCGGATATGACTCCGACGAAACGTTGAGAAAATCGTTCTTCTCTTTACACACGGTCAGTAACATCCGTTTTTTGACCTTGGATGCTGCGGCTCGAAACAGGGAGCTCCAACAGATTAGAAGAGAAACATTTTAAGTTAAGGCCTATCTATCTTCCATATTATGATTATTTTGTACCAACACTATTTTACATGTTTTTTATTATTTTCACTTTTCGGCTAACCGGTTGCACGCCCCTGTAGCCTAGATACTTTTTTCTCTCGTTCGGAAAATTTATATGGGAATCATTCCCATTGATAAGTGGGCTCTTGATAATTACTGCAACACACTCAAACTCACACACACACACTCACACACATACACACTCACACACACTTACGCAATTGACATACCTGTGACTTGATGCGTAAAAACTGTTCTACTATTCACTAGAGAACAAGTTCCCAAAGTTTTATTTGTTTTTTTAAGGTGTTTATTTTTTATTAAATAAAAAATTATTTCTATTGTTATTTTTGAGTCGTTACAATCACTAGAGTTATAGGTTGGCATGAGGCTGATCACCAATACCGTAAAAAAATGTTCACTTGCCAATCTCACCTCTGTTTCATGGAAAGTCAGGAAGAGTTGCAGGTCTTGTGTTCTTTAAAAAATGACCGTGTGAAAAACTGGTTTACTCGCTGCGAGTTAAATTTTGGAAAAAAACGCACTAAATACCACGCACGGTAAGTGTCGGTAAGTTTCAAAATATATGGCATCGATGAGGGAGTTGTGTGAGCACCTAAAAAGGATTTTTCCTTCTCAAATACGTTTAACTCTTTTTCTCAATAATTTAACCACTATGGTTCTTGGCCTATTTTTAATTAACCATTCCTTGACTTATAGATTGATATGAAGCTGACCACCCATACTGTAAAAAATGGTTCACTTTGCCAATTTCACTTCTGTTTCATAGAAAGACGGCAAAAGTTGTAGGTCTTATGTTCATTTAAAATTTGGATTATTTGTGATAAATTCACCTGTGGCATGTAGAAGTGCGGATGTTTAGCTTGTGAGAACGCATTGAATAGGAATCCTCAATAAAATGTATATATTTGTTTCATCAAAGCTCTTTTTTTTATGGAATGTTACAGCGGAAACTTTGTGAAACTCCATTTTAAATTAAAAAAAAAATGAAAGTAAACTTTGTTTTATTCTGCAATTTTATTCTACTAAAGTTTATTTTTATTTAAAGCTCTTTTTGTTTTCTCTAACAGGCTCAACCTACTAGAATTCAAAGTTAATACTTTTAAAATCAATGCCAATCCAAGGATAGATAGATAGATAGATAGATAGATAAGATTTATTTTCAGACATTATAGTACATGACAGGCTAAACCTAATACATACAATAATTAAAAAACATTCATAAGTAACCGAAATCAGCTTAGGAGAAACGGAAGCCTCTGTCTAAGCTGATTTTCACTCAGGTGGAAGATATCAACCGAAGAGGAGATCTCATTGAGCATAGCCATTGCCCTCCCCACAGTCATAACCCTAGGTAGGTTAGTCCTGCATCTTGGGAGTAGCAATAGTCTATGCCCACGTTGCCTACAATAATTTTTGGGAACATACAGATCAATTTGTCCCTTGGATTGTAGCTAAAATATGAAAAACGCACTTTGGGAACCAGTGGAGTGTGCGGTAAAGGTTACGGAGAGAGTTCAAAAGAGATTGTTCTCGAATATGTAATACCTTAAACACAGCTATTTGGTTTGACAATGAAACACACATGTCTGTTATAGAAGAGAAAAATTGTTACACGGATTATGGATTGATGTAACAAGAGCGCTAGAAGTTTCTAGAATCCACGAGAACCGTTTTTGAAACATAATTTTTGTTTTTGTAGAAGAAACGAGATCACAAAGTTGATTATCATGATTGAAGACTTAATTCCGTATCTATGAAAAACAATACACTTCAAAATGTCTACAATGAATGTAAAATTATACAAATAAATTAAATATTCGGATATTAATACGAACCGTTATTAGAGAATCTCAGTGTTCTCGACGTTTCGTTGGCTTCTTATGCAACTTCATCAGGAGACACAGTTTGGCGGAGGGCAAGGAAGGGTTGGCATGAACTTCAATGCTGCCTACTTTCTGGAAAGATTTCGTAATTTTACACAAGTTTTTTTTTGTGTACAGCGAAATGGCAAGTTGTGAGGTTCTTTGTTCTCTTTCTTACTAAGGACGATTTGCGGTTAGGGGGCTGTCTATATATTACGTCATTCGCATTAAGGGGGGGGGGGTAGTCTGGTCTGCGGATGATGGCAAATGATGTACGAGTACCAAAAGTGACGTCGGTCTTGTAAATACCAATTTCTACAAAGTATAAAAAATATTATGTAAGTAATATAACATTATTAATTATTAAGCTCATCCATTATTACAGCAAGAGGGGGAGGGGGGCATTAGATAATGACTATAGGATGATTGTAAGGGGGGGGGGGGTCGAAAATCGGCCAAAATCGATGACGTAATTTACGGACGGCCCCTAGGTAAGTTGAAAGAAATATAGTATATTTTTTCTTTAAAAACGCTTTTAGTCCACAGATATTGTAAATCAATGTGGATGCACATGAAACAAATGTTAAAAAAAATTATGAATGCAATAGTGTCTTTTATCTTTGCCCCGCGTCATAGTTGTAAAATTTACCCAAAATATAGGCATGTCGCTCCCTCAGTTCTTGTTTATCGTTTACGCCAATCTTGTCAAATATGACTTTTTCATGCAGTTGTCTTATGAATCAAATTTTACACAATCTGAGCTAAGAAAAACCGTAAAACTCGATAATGTGAGAGTTCTTTTAAATATTTTTTAAATAAATTTCTTGTTTTCATAAGACACATTGGTCCAGTACACATGCAAACATTGCTCATGTAAAATTTTCTCAATGGCGTTTACGATAAACAAGAACTGAGGCAGCGATGTGTCGAGTGTTCAATTTTCTCACGTTACTTACCCGTTTTTGATATCCTGTCTTGTATTATTTTGATGTTTTGTCTTGTGAGGTTTTGTCACTGTAATGAATTTTCCTGTTATTTTTCGTCATTGTGTTGTTTAGTCATGTGATGTATTGTCATTGTGGTGTAATGTCTTTCACTGTTCTATCATGGATTCGTTTCGTTCGCCCCTGACATATACAAACATACATACATACATACGTATTGTTAAAAAATGTTATTATTTGACCTTTGACTTAGTAATTATTAAAGTACCTATATACTTAAAATAACAGCTTTTAACACGTAATATATTATAAGTAGGGCCCGGATTAATATGTAAATACATATTTTTTATTTCAATAGTTTCCATTAATTATTTAGTTTTCTACATAGATTATGATGTTTTGAGCTGGAAAATGCAGATTTTATTTTCCATATTTTTCCATATTTCTAGGTTAAGACCATATTTGCACACGAAAATCACATTAGTCCATATTTTCAATGTTTGGTACTTAAACTAGAGAGAACGGAATAATTTTTGCTTTCATAGCGCTTCGGAATTAATTAGTTCGCGGTTTGGCGCGGCAAATACTGAAAACAACGAGTAAAAAATGAACGAATCGTTTCGCCGTTCACTGCTCGGCCGGGCGTTCGCCCGAAGGCCGAACGTCAGCTCGTCGTCAGCCAGTCACAACTTGTTAATCGTCGCGCGTACTCGTGTCGCCTGCTTGTGTCGCGCACATTGAATTTCTTTGTCTTGCGTCGTGATTTAAGTATTCTCCTGCATATTATTATATCCGAATTATTTAACTGTGCCCATTGAAATAATGCCCAAGGACAAACAACCTTTGCGGTTTAAATTAGGAAAATATATTGAAGATTTCCCAAACCAGTCTCTGAGTACAGATGGTAATGTACTGTTTTGTAATGCTTGCGAAAAATCCATTTCGACTGAGCAGCGTTTCTTATGGGGCTTTCTGCTTCCACACGCTTGCCAACCCATCACAAGTCAAGCGCACAGTGTGTCGTCTAGAACATGATAGCTGGACAAAATTTTGTCTAATGGACTAATTTTGTCCAGCTAGCATGTTCTAGACGACACGCTGTGCGCTTGGCTACAAGGCAATCCTAAAATGATTCACGTAACATGCTTGGCACATGGAATTAATAGACTAGCCGAATGCGTGAGATTCCAGTTTAAAAATGTTGATAGTTTGGTATCAAATGAGAAAATCTTTTTGAAAGCACCAAGTCGGATTTTAAAATTTAAAGAAATGCATCCAGACATACCTTTGCCACCAGAACCTGTGCTGACGCGTTGGGGTACGTGGTTAGCAGCGGTTGAGTACTACTGCGAGTATTATACTGAGATTAAAACGATTGTTTTTGAATTAGAAGATGAATCCGCTAGTATTTTAAATGCAAAAGAACTTTTCGAAAATGAAACTCTTCGAAATGATCTAATCTACATAAGAAGCAATTTTTGTTTTCTGTCACATCAGATCAAAGCACTGGAAAATCCATCAACATCATTAAAAGAAAATGTTAAGATCATTAAAACAATTGAAACCACAATTATGGAGGCGGAAGGCCCTGTTGCTGAATTGGTAAAAAACAAAATAAAGTCTGTACTTGAAAAAAATAAAGGGTATACAACGCTACAAAAAATTAACAACATGCTAAATGGAACAGCAGCTGGCAATCCAGAGGAGGCATATTCACCCTCAGAGTTGTGGAAATTTAAGTTTGCCCCAATCACATCCTGTGATGTTGAAAGGTCTTTCAGTCAGTATAAGGCGATGTTTCGAAAAAACAGACAAGGTTTTAATTTTGAAAATTTAAAGAAACATGTTATTGTGTAGGTACTGCAACAACTCGACTAAAAAGATAGACGCAGAGTAAATATAAGGCACTTTTTAAGTTCTTTGATTTTATATTTTATGTTCTTTGATGTTAAAATAAAGGGTTTTGTACTGGGTAACAGTTGTTTTTTATTCCATATTTTTCCATATTTCAGTTTTTTATATCCATATTATATTTACATATTTCGTGATTTTTGATACATATTAATCCGGGCCCTAATTATAAGTGTACTTACCTATAGATAATTTTACTTGTGAATTGTTTTTAACAATAGATTGTATAATAATAAAAAATAATAAACCCTTGCGTGTTTTTTTCGTTAAATAAAAAAAAACATTAAAAGGTAATTTTAAAAGAAACGTGACAGGACTAGAGGTATAAAAAAATTGTATTGTTTAATAGACTCGGTGCGAAGTTCCAGATTTTTTTATACTGAACATTTTAGATATCGTCTTGTTTGTCTTATGTCCATCAGAGCTAATTTCACAAGAGCAATATTTGATTATATTTGTATGTGTACTGGACCAATGTTTTTTATAAAACCTGGAAATTTATTTTGAAAGTATTAAAAACAACTCTCATATAATCGTGTTTTACGTTTTTATCCTAGTCCAGTTTGTGAGGGATGTGATTTTTAAGGGCCTGTTGCACCAAACTCCAATTAGACAAAAATCAAGTGTGATTTATCCCAACAAATTAAAGATTTGGTTGCATATACGTAAATCAGCTAATGTAAGTCATCTTTCCTGTTCAAATTCCATCATATTATTATTTAATTCCCAGAAATATTTAACCGAGGTCCTTACCAGCATTCTATAATCTATAATCTAAGTTGCAAGGATATATTCATTTAAAGCTCTCAGATGTATGCCCACAAACCAACACGTGTAGTTCGCGCTTACAAATGCTGAATGCGTACTAAGAAATAAAATCCAAACCTCAAATGAACATAAGCCCCACAACTTTTGCCGACCTTCCCCGAAACAGGGGTGAAATTGGCAAAGTGAACCATTTTTTACAGTATGGGTGGTCAGCCTCATACCAACCTATAAGTCAAGTCAAGCATTAAGCAATCAAATATTGATTGGAGGATGGTGCAACAGGCGGTAAGACAATTTCTTGAAATGTCATCTTTGAATCAAATGGTTCATAAGCCAAACAAGCGATTGGGGGACGATATGCAAAGAAAGGGGGAAAAAAGCAGTCAATTTGAGAAGCTTTCGCCACCTCTAGCGGAATAGCAACAAAATTAGAGTTACAGACACACTTTTCTAATTTTTACTTACTTTCTTCGGCTCACTAGCCTCGAAGGCTCAGGGCCTCCCTCACCACAATCTTCCAGGACTCTCTGTCTTGTGCTGCTTCCCTCCATGGTCCCCTCACTCCCAAAGCTTCGACGTTGGCTTCGACGTATAAAAAAATACGTATTGCATTATTTTTTTTGATGTTTCATAATTTTCTCTATTTGTTTATCGCACACGATGTTTGTTTGGTAAGAATTATGAAAATACCGAGAGAATGATGCTATCAGTTTGTATGAAAAATGTATGCGAAGGTGGGAATGTCACATTCAAGTGGCCCAACCCTGGGCCCAACAATGAGCTTTAGATTAAAATTGTGATTCTGAACTTTGTCACATTTCATACTAGAGTTATCGGGTGCATTCCATCTGGATGGATTTCAAAAGAAAACTGAATGAGCTCCGCGCGTGAATTGAAGCAGACAAAATTGTGTCGTCATTCGGCCGAGTTGGTAGGGAAACGCCCCCCAAGTGTTTTTCTTTAAATATATTTGTTAATGTAATTAAAATTTGGTTCACTTTGCTAATTTCACCACTGTTTTTCTTGGGTCGGTCCGTAGTCCAGTGGCAACACTTCGGACTCGTAAATGGAAGGTTTTGGATTCGAATCCCGGCGGATATTTCCAAATGTGCTCTTCGCTGGGTTGAAAAATTCATAAACCTTTACCAAAGACCGTTCACTGAAAGATCTATCCAACCTTACAACAACTGGATCTTGCTTGAGAATTGGCGCTTTCTACAGCGTCAAACAAGCTCGTAGAGGGCTCTTGAGGTGTGATACACACAAAAACAGCGCTCATCAAATAAATCATCCCAATATTATTATTATTAAGGAAAGGCCGGCAAGAGTTGCAGGACTTATGTTAATTTGAGATTGGGTTTTTATATTGTAAGTCCACATGAGGCATGTGTAAATGAGAACTGATGAGTGTCTACTTGTATGAGAATGCATGCCATATGAATCTTAAATATAATGTATGTATCTTTGCAATTTAAATTATAGATTTGCGCTTTTGATGAAAACGACTCCTTTACAGAAGGTCTTTGAGGTGTGATTCACACAAAAACTGCGCTAACCAAACAAATCATCCTCATCATATTTTTTCATAAGAAGATCTTGAAATTGCATTTTAAAATAATGCTAAAATATTTTGTATGAATGAAATTACGATAGAATGTTTCTCAATCCACATTAAAAATGCACAATAACTTTTTACTGCTTCGCTTTTAACGCGCCCATTCTTCTTATATTTGAAATCCACAAATTAAAATTTTTGCTAAAAGCCAATTTCAACACTATACAAAATTTAGATGAAGTGAGAAAGACGTATATCAAGAATGATGCACAGCAACAGACCGTCACGCGTGCTTGTCATTTTTGCGTGAATACCCTTGCAAGTTAACAGTGTTTCTAATCTGCATTAATACTGGTTTTAAATTAGGATCCTGAGAGCTGTCCAGTACGCTTAGTACAAGTTGCAAAACTTGAGAAAAGTAAAGTTTACGGAAAATATTAAAGCGTGATTTCTCCTAAAATCTGCCGTTTTTGTTTCTAATACTTTGTGGTCTTAGCAAAAGAGTTACAGTTTAAGAAAATCAAGTTCAAACAAACAAAAACGGCAGATTTTGGGGGAAATCACTCTTTAATAATTGCCGTAAACTTTACATTACTCAAGTTTTGCAACTCGTACTAAGGGTACTGATCTCTATTTACTGAGCAGAAACTTGGATCCTGAAGCGCTATTCTGCTAAATTCCTTTTTGGACAAGCATCCTTCAGATAGGGATGCTTGTCCAAAAATAAGGTGTACTGTGGTTTTTTTTAACTATGGAGTTCTTTCGCAAGCGCTGACAAGCTCCGACTTGGATTGATATCCAAAGTGTAAGGAATTCAACAGAATAGCGCTTCTGAAAGCTGTTGAGTTTGCTAACGCCAACGTTACTAAGCTACACATATAATGTAACTTTTAGCTGCGTTTTGCCAAAAGGGATCGCATGTGGCTAGTGGAAACTATTTATTTCTTGTAGACCTTCTCTAGAAGAACGCGACAACATGTTACTCTTAACGTGTAGCTTAGTTGCGTTTTTTGCGTTACCAATTGGGCGCACTTATGTTGTAACTGTAACTCTGCCGTTATTCCGCTACAGGTGGCTAAAAACTCTGCACAGTTGCCTCTATTATTTTATCCATACATACTTTTTCATACATTTTCATCTTTTATATTCACTCAGTACTTCTTCTTCTTTTACAATTCCATGCATTTGATCAAGACATAAATTGTTCAGTCTTTAATCGTCTTTTTTTCCTTTCACCTTTTCTCTGTTTAAAAACTTTGTCAGTCTTTTCATCATACATCCTTTCTACTTCTTCAAACCATCGCGCCACATTCTTTCGTACCTTTACTTTCATATCCTCTTCCAGCATGCATTTCTCTTTCACCCAATCATTCTTAATTCTATCTCTTTGTTTTTTCAGTCATACTCCTCAAGTGTTTCATATCCCCGTACATACCATACCCAATTCACTGTCACTCGTAGTCCATGCTTCACTTTCATACATCAACGTCGGTAACAATTCGTGTGTCGGCTACAAGCAAGAATGACACGCACGCACTAACGTTTACAGCCGTGAAATCAATATTATATCCAGTGAAGTAACACATTTTTTTTCTTCATTTAATTAATAATGGCAAATCTGGCAGTGTCGCAGGTTTTTTTTCTCGCGTAGGAGGGCAATATTTCTATGTACCTCTGAATGTCATTGGTTTTGAATAACTGGCGCATTGTTTCATGAACATAAAAAATAATTTAAAAAAAGTTCACACCACGCACACCTATGTACGTGTCTCATATTAATCTTCAACCTCTTACAAATAACTCATGCGTAAAATTAAATTTTAAAACAATAGTTTTTTTCATTGCAAGTAAGTACAGTATATACCTGCCTACTATATATAAATTTACAAATCTTCTTTTTCCTTTTTTGATATGCTCTTTTACTTAATCTATAATCTAAGCTGCAAAAGTATATATATCAACATTTGAAATTCATCTCAAATGCGTGCCTACAAATCGCACGCTTAATAATAAAGAGCAATAACTCAAAAAATAAGAATGTTGGGAAATCACGTTTGAAGTTCAGACAACCAGTACAACTTGTATGGGATGAAAAAGGCGACCAATGTTTTATCTCGGTCATATTCGTCCAAATTGAATGGCTGTCGCATTCTACATATTTTTCTCGCATTGTTCTTGCGTTTTATTACAAAATCTCGATTTTCTCAATTGTTTAGTTATTTCTCTTTATTATTAAACGTGCGAAATGCTGCATGTTATGCACCAATTAAAATTCAAACCTCAAATGAACACACATCCTGTGACTTTTGCGGACCTTCCCTGAAACAGGGGTGACATTGAAACAGTGAACTCTTTTTTACAGTTTGAGCCTTATACCAACCTATAAGCCACCTGAATGTAAAAAAAATGCTAGAAATTTATTACAACTCATTCTTCCGTTTTTCAAGTCGTTTCATTTACACGGTATTTTTTTAGTAGGTTCTATTAATCAAAAATTCGTTTAATTTATTCTATACAATTTATTTCCTCACTCTCGGTTCCGACAGAGTTTATACATTTGAACAGTACAACGGTTGATTTATGTCTGCTCTACAGGAGATTTTGGTCCTTAATCTGTACAGAATATTAAGATCATTCTCGAAACATGGAGAATCGTTACATACCACCTTGCTGGATTTCACCAGAATATTCGTGTCAACACTTAATTAATCTTAAACAAATAAAAATCATCATTAGGTACCTACCTAATATGAAAAAGGTTATGACTCTGGATGAAATGAAAGAAGTATGTAAGGACCGAAAAAAATGGCGCCTGATCTGTAATGTAGGCGGCTAAGGCCAAGGATCAATTTTTCATTTTTATAGATGTTTTGTAGATTTGTAGTGTTTGTTTGTTTGTATAACTGGCTGTAATTAATTGCTTGTATTCCTTGACTTATAGGTTGGTATAAGGCTGACCACCCGTACTGTAAAAAATGGTTCACTTTGCCAACGTCACCCCTGTTTCAGGGAAGGCCGGCAAGAGTTGCGGGGTGCATGTCCATTTGAGATTTGGTTTTTATGTTGTAGGCTCACATGAGGCATGTGCAAGCGCGAACTTGTACATGTCTGGTTGTGAGAATGCATGTAAAGTGAATCTCCAATGTAACATATCTTTGCAACTTAGATTAGATTAATTTGAGATTGGGTTTTTATATTGTTGGTCCACGTGCGGCATGTGTGAGCGCGAAATTATGCCTGTCTGCTTGTGGGAATGCATTTAATGAATCTCAAATGATACATATCTTTGCAACTTAGATTTAGATTTAGATTTTACCTAAGCCTCTACTTATTTCTAAAGATTTCATAGACTCATTATTAAACTAACACAGACAAACCAAACGCAACTGCAAATATCTTGTTTATTCGTAAAAATATAGATAAATAAACAAACAAAACTTTTCAAGAAAATTAAAATGTCAAATGTTTTTGTTAACAGACCACATCTGTACACAAAAGATTCTCGTATGAATGCGGTCAGTAGGCTGTTTCAGTTGCATAAGGCGTTGCATAATTTGCGTTCAGAGCATTTTAGACAAATCAATGACGGTGCATGAGAACAATCGAATGTGTCAATTTTATTTTTGTGATTCATTCAAAGATGAACTATAATTCAAAATTTCACAATTTTTAATTTTTAATGTCGTATTTCCTCTTTTGATAATTTATATGGATTTTGAAATGTTCATTTTTATTATATAGAAAATTCGGTCGAATATAATGTTTAATTTATTGAACTTTTTATACATTTTTTTTAATAATATTAGAAAAAAACTTTTTTAACGTTAAGAGTGGTATTTTTTCCCGTCAGTGCGTGTTAAGCTTATCTACCATTTAATTCAAAAATGGATTTCAATGAAATCGTTACGAGAATCACATTCTGCACAATCTGAGCTAAGAAAAAAACGTAAAACACGATAATGTGAGAGTTTTTAAAAATATTTTTTAACTCTAATCTAATCTAATCTAATCTAAGCTGCAAAGATATATATCATTTAAGATTTATACTAAATGCATTCCCACAAGCAGATATGTATAATTTCGCGCTAACACATGCCGCATGTGGACCTACAATATAAAAACCCAATCTCAAATGAACATAAGCCTTGCAACTCTTGCCGTCCTTCCCTGAAACAGGGGTGACATTGGCAAAGTGAACCAATTTTTATATTATGGGTGGTCAGCCGCATAACAACCTATAAGTCAAGGAACATACATGACAAATTACATTTTTTAAAATCAAAGAATAAAAATAACAATATATACATGGACATAAAAAACTAAATCATAAAACCAAATTCACTTTAACAAACCCTAGCCGCCAACATCACAGATCAACCGCCATTTCTTTCTATCCTTGCATACTTCTTTCATTTCCTCCAGAGTCATAACCTTCTTCATACAAGCTCTTCTTTTATTATGACTCTGGATATTCCATTCATTCGCAATTTCGGATATTTGGTCCATCCATACCTTTCTCGGTCTTCCTCTACCACGACATCCATCTATTCTACCAACATATACTTTCTTCGTCAGTCTTTCCTCATTCATTCTCTCCATATGCCCAAACCATCTTAACAAACTTCTTTTAATCTTCACTTTCACACTTTCTTTTGCACCACATTCTTTTCTTACAAAATCATTCCTCACCCTGTCACTCCGTTTTTTCCCAATCATACTTCTTAGAAAGTCCATTTCAACAGTATGGACTTTACTAATTTCACTTTCATTCACCGTCCAGGCCTCGCTTCCATACATCAAGGTGGGTAAAAGTATGCCACTGCGTACCGCCAATCGAGCATTTTTAGAAATATTTTGATTTTTGGCGATACAAGCTGTGGCACCCAGTACACACCTGCCCTTCATTACTCTTCTTTCAAGTTCACCTGTCATTCTTCCATCTTTCTCAAACTTACTTCCCAAGTATACAAACTCATTTACCACATCAACATTCATTCCGTTTATTCTAAATTCGTAGTTCGTATTTTCTTCATTTCTTTCAAAAATCAAAACTTTCGTCTTACTTGCATTCAATTTCAAATAATTACCTAGCAGAGCTTCGTTCAATCTAGAGAGCATCGTTTGCAATTCTACTGCTGAGTCCGATACAAGAACAGCATCATCCGCATACAGTAGAACACTCACTTTGCTCTCTCCTATCATTAATCCACAATCATCAAGTCTAGCATCTCGAACACACTTGTCCATGACTATGTTAAATAGCCATGGGCTCATCACACATCCTTGCCTTACACCCTTAAAAACTTCAAACCATTCACTATACTCATCATCAATACGAACACATGCTGTACTATTTTCATAGTTTGCATGCACCGCACCTAGGAGAGCCCCATTCACTCCGTATGCTTTCAAAACATCCCATAACATACCTCTGTCTACTGAGTCAAAAGCCTTTTCCAGATCTACAAAGGCCGTGAACAGCTTCCGCCTCACCGACAATTGTTTTTCAACAAGTTGTCGTAGAGTAAAAATCTGATCAACACAGCCTCTACCGGCCATAAAGCCGGACTGTATATCGGAAATCCTTTCACTAGTAGTCAGAATCACATTTTTTATAATCACCTTACAGAAGACTTTTCCTGGTATACTGAGTAGACTGATTGGTCTGAAGTTCTGACAGTCTTTTTTGTCCCCTTTACCTTTGTAAATGGGAACAATGACTGCCTTCCTCCAATCCATCGGTACTACTCCTGCATTCACACAAAGCTTACATAATTCGTACATCCAATCTATCACGCATTCACCTCCTGCTTTCAACATTTCACCATTTATTCCATCAAACCCAGCAGACTTTCCATTCTTCAAACATTCAATAGATACTTTTATTTCTTCTTTCAAAATCCTAAATTCATTCTCTTCTGTCATTTTTCTAAACAAAATTCTTTCGCCCCGACCAAAAATCCCTTCAAAATATTCTTTCCATCTCTTACATACTTCATCCTTCTCCCATACCATCTCACCAACAGCACTTTTGATTCCTGGGGTGGTCAATGCAGAATCTTTATTCCTATTGGCACCGACCCATCTCCAGAATTCCTTCCTACTGTCGGTGAAACTCCTGTTCATTTTTTCATCAATCTTTCTCTGTTCATTCGCTTTGCTTTCATAAACTACATTCTTCGCCATTTGCTTGGCTATCTTATATTCATCTTCTAGCTTTCTATCATTCCTGTCGTTCAGCCACTTTTTGTAACATTCCTTCTTCACTTTCACAGCCTCTTTTACTTTAGCATTCCACCAGGCATCCCCTTTCAATCTTCCACCTTTCGTTTCTCCACATACTTTTCGAGCACATTCAATCATTCCTTCTTTCATAAACTTCCACATGCTTTCAATATCTTTTTCATTAACATTCTTTTCAAGTTCATTCACACTTAACTTTTTTTGTATTTCTGATTTATACTTCACTTTCACATTTTCATCACTCAGACTTTCTACTTTTATTCTTGGCTTTCTTACTTTCTTCTTACGTTTCTTCTTTCTTACTTCTCCAATCATTATTTTAGCGCATAAGAGATAGTGGTCACTGCCTATTTCAGGCCCACGATAGACACGGCTATCTCTTACGGCTCCTCTCAGTCTTTCATCCACACAGATGTAGTCAATGATTGTGCGACTTCCCACAATCTGCCTTGTGTACAGATGCACATCCTTATGTCGAAACCATGTGTTTGATGCAAAAAGGCTGTGCTCTGCACACAAAGCTATCAGGTGTCGCCCATTATCATTGACTACACCTCGTCCACTAGGACCAACAATTTTCACACACTCATCTCTTTGCGTACCTACCCATCCATTCATATCTCCCAAAATTATAATGTATTCATTCTTCTTGCTTTCGCGCACAACTGCATTCAACTCATTCCAGAATCTCATTTTCACGTCCATACACTCTGAATCTACAGGTGCATAACAGGCCACCAAGAAAATTTTCATCCTGTTTGTTTTGAGTTTAACAGTCAAAACTCTTGGAGAGATTCTTTGGTAGCCCGTTATGCATCCTTTTACATTCTCACTTATAACCACACCCACACCCTGTCTTTCATTCCTCAATATCCAGTATTCATAAGACACATTGGTCCAGTACACATACGAACATTGCTCTTGTGAAATTACCTCTGTTGGACATAAGACAAACAAGCACTAAGGGGACGCAAACGTAAACGTAACGCAACTAAGCTACACTTAAGGGGTCGCATGTGGCGAGTTGAACCTATACATTTTTACAGGTAACGGGGCCGGCCTAACGCGAACGACTTCAGTAGAATTGGAGGTTTCCCAGCTCCCGAGGGGGCTGGTACTCATTTAAACCTTGTCGGTATTTTATTTTGAGGCTTGAAATAAAAACCGAAACAGGAAATCATTTCTGACACCCTCTCGGTGGGATTCGAACCCGAGCTCACGGCATGGAATGCAAGCACTCTGTCGACAGGACGATTTAATATTTATCGGAAAAATTTAGTACTTTTTTTCTTTGTGCTTTAAAAATATGTTTCAATGTTCTCTGCTCCAAATACTTAAAACAAAATGAATACACAACTGTTATATTGATTGAAATGGACTTTATCCAATTCCCACAGCGGTTTTTGGAAATGTCAAGGCGTTGAAGTCTCTCGAGCCGTTCGCGTTTTTTCTTCGCCTCGCGTGAAATGTATTTTAATTTTTTTAATGCTTCAACTTTTATGAGAGACACTTAATTACCATTATTAGATATATTATAAGAGTACATCTTTTCGACTATTCAATAAAATAAAAATTCGAAGGATTTAAAAAAAAAATGACCTGAATAAAAAAAATAAAAAATAAACTATTATGAACCCATTTCCACGTTGAAAACTGGTTTAAGCACTGCTAGCTTAATTTTGGATATTTAAAAAAGGCACTTTATAACTTTTTACTTAAATGCAATTAATTGTTTGTATTCCTTGACATATAGGTTGGTATAAGGCTGACCACCCAAACTGTAAAAAATGGTTCACTTTGCCAATATCACCCCTGCTTCAGGGAAGGTCGGCAAGAGTTGCAGGGTTCATGTTCATTTGTGGCACATGCGGCATGTGTGAGCGCAAAATTATGCGTGTCTGCTTGGTGGGAATGCATTTTATATGAATCTCAAATGATACATATCTTTGCAACTTAGATTTAGAATGAGATTTCAATCAATAAATGATTCAATAACGTCGACTGAATAGCGTCGAAGCGGTTCAAATACAAAGTACGCGACGTTATGGCGTCTAAACGCGCGTTAAAAACGCTTTCTATTTGACAAAGCCTTTAGTGTCTTTTTTTTCAATCAAACTCTCCTATATTATACAAATACTTGCAGCTCAGATTGTGGCTTATACGTATTTTCATCTCCATCAGTGGTTTTATGAAATTTCTAACCAACAAACACAGGAAATCAATTCATCTTGATTTCAGTGTCGTTCAACTTGATTCAAAACAGCCGCAAAGTTCGTAAATATTAACTGATGCAATAAATTTAATTTATTGACTCACACAAAAGCTATCACACAAGGGACTTGATTAAAATAATTGAGAACGTGCTTTTCGTATATGAATAATAATTTATAATCTAAGTTGCAAAGATATGTACAAAAATTCAAGATTCAATATAACCCAATGTTTTTTTTCACGAGTTGATTTATTCCCTAGAGCGCTTTCGATGTTTTCACATCATTATCAAGAGGATAACTCTTCTTGTTAATGATGTGGTGTCCTCTTGCTAACAATGTGAGAACATCAAAGCGCTCCAGGATATAAATCTGTACCTTAGAGCATAAACAACGGAAGTCCACTTTTTTACGTTTTTGAGTTAATGATGCAGAAATTAGAATAATTAGCTGTTCTATAAGTGGTAAAAATATTGGAGTCCTCGGACTCATAGTTACTGAGATATCAAGTGTAATAAATATGGGATGCCCATAAAAGTGCGAGCATAAACCACGGAAGTTCCACATACGTTGTTCACATTACTTCACATTAAATAAATATCGATAAAAGAAGATAAACAGTTTTTACAGATCAAAAATATCTCGTCTAGTTTAGAAGTTATGATGGTTTTATAAAAGTGCACATTTTCACTAAAACTCGTCTCCTGCATATTTTACTAAATGTGACTACCGTTGTTTATGCTCTAAGTTGTACAGAAATAAACTCGTGTAGAAAACTTCGCGTTGCATTTCTAAACTATTAATTTAAAATGATTCTTCACTGTGTCAAGACACAAACCCTTGGATTTTTTTTAAGATTTATATTACATGCATTCTCAGAAGCAGGCACAATTTAGTTCGCTGCACGTGGAATTACAACATAAAAACTGCATGTAGACTTACGATATAAAAACATCCCAGTCTCAAATGAACATAAGCCCTGTAACTCGCAGACCTTTTCTGAAACAGGGGTTACATTGGTAAAGTGAACCGGTTTTTTAAATTTATGCTGTAAGCACACATATCACATGTGTAAGCGCGAACTTATACGTGTCCGCTTATAAGAATACAGACAACATGAATCTTAAATGTGATATATCGTTGCAACTTAGATCATATGCTTGGTTACGCTTTCCATAAAATGAAATGCCCCCCGTTAAGGCGGCTTAAGGCTCGATTGGCAAATTTCTTTAACCGTTTCGATTCGGAATTTATTTGCTACATACGCACCGCCAGAACGGAATACTTTTTTAAGGTTATTTTTTTTTACACATAAATTGATTTCCTATCTTAATTACTTGATGAAACTTCAAAATTTATAAAAAAGTATATTTATTAGTTATCCAGGAACACAAATCACAAACTTTCAACAAATGTTTTCACTTGTTGTTTTATATAAAAACAAGTAAATCACAACAACACTACTTAAAAAAATATATTATACGCACATTCCATAACTAGATTTTATATCCATTAGGTTTTAAACAATTTTTTTACTCACTTAAATACTCGTTACTAAAGAGAAAAATGTATTAGTTATTTTACAAAAAAACAAAAAACGTAAACAGTTATATCTATCTGAATATAGTATACTTGCCTGGATTTTGTTTATAAACATTGGTACACACGCGCGGGACGAGAGATCGATCTGTTCTGACGAAATATTTGAGAAACAATATTTTCAAAATATGTATAATATGAGATTTTATTAGTGTACCTATAATGTAAGCAACAAAAAAGTTTGAAAAATTTGAACACCGATGTTACGGGAAGCTTTAAACTTCGATGACATGCATAGATGCCAGCCGCATTGTATGCAAGTTACGTCATGACATCTATGCATGCCAGCCGCAGCCATTTAACGTGTTTTTTTATTGTCAACATTCTGCGGCGGTCAAATGAACGGGTACCACCCATATGTGAACTTACAAAAAAAACAGTGTTACATATATTATTTAAGCTTGCAACAACAGCAAAAAATGGATGTGATTTGCATTTCAATATTATTGATAACCCTGATAAGTTCAATATTTCGATTTCGCAACTTGGTATTCGAATGAGCTATTCGAATATTAGTGCCAACAACAAATAACCGATCTGTACCCTTAGTACGAGTTGCAAAACTTGATAAAAGTAAAGTTACGGAAAATATTAAAGAGTGATTTCTCCCAAAACCCGGCGTTTTTGTTTCTTACACTTTATGGTCTAAGCAAAAGAGTTACAGTGATGAAGAAAATCAAGTTCAAACAAACAAAAACGGCAGATCTTAGGGGAAATCACTCTTTAATATTTTCCGTAAACTTTACTTTTCTCAAGTTTTGCAACTCGTACTAAGGGTACTGTAGTCTAGTAGTTAACACTTCTGACTCGTAAATGGAAGGTTGTGGGTTCGCATCCCGGCGGAGCACACAAAAATACCATGTATATTTTCAAATGTGCTCTTCTTTGGGCTGAAAAATTTATATATACCATTACCAAAAGCGGTCATTAAAGATCTAAAGGCGTCTCGTTTGTTCAGGAACACACGAAAATAGACCTTCTATAATCTATAATCTAAGTTGCAGAGATATATTAACATATAAAGCTCATATCAAATGCATGCCCACAAACAAACACGTGTAGTTTGAGCTTACAAATGCAGAATATGTACTTACAAATTAAATCCAAACCTCAAATGAACATACACTCTGCAATTTTGCCGACCAGAGGTGACATTAGCAAAGTGAACCTTTTTTACAGTATGGTTGGTAAGCCTCATACCAACCTATATAAAAATTGATCCCATATAAAAATAGGCTGCGGTTCTGTAAGGCTTCAGTGATCCATAAACGCCCAAGCCGTGAAACCGCCAATACAGAAGTTACAGAGTGAACCAAATATGTGACTTGTTAAAAAATAAATACTGCGAAATAAATTCAACTGCAATTTTATTGAAAGTGAACCAGAAATAATTCATAACCAAATCACCTATTCAGTTCTGCCCCTAAGGTATCGATCCACTTTTTCATCAACAATTTTTCGAATTCCGACTATTCGAAAATCGTGAATATTTGTTTCCGCTCTAATTCTCTTACACGTAGATTTAATATATAAATATACATACGAGTTGGTATTTAGCTTACTGCAGTAAAGGTCGATTAGTCAGTCACCTACTTAATACATTTCTACGTTTTAAACGCAACCAAAGCGTTCAACTAAAAAATATATATAAAAACTTATCCGCCCACTGAAGGCGCTGTTTTAATTTTTATACATATTTTATTTAACTTATATTTTGAGTTAAAATAATTTTAAGATGAATACTTGTTGTACGGGACATTAATCTTTTTATATGTACGTTATAAGATGTCCGCAGAAATAACATAACAATAACATAATAATGTCTAGCTGGGCAAAATGTTAACTGGCTCTTTTATGTCTTTTGCTCGGAGCGACAGACGGTAGGTAGGTATACGCAACTTAAAATAAATATTGCAATCTATCTTTTTTAAGATATGGAAAAAAGTGATAATTTAAACGAGACGTTCAGGAGAGCGTTTTGACTGTTTTAATTACTTTGTATTCAGGGTGCAGATGGTAGTTTTAAAAAATCAAAATCTTGCTTCCAAGTGATAAAAAATCACCAGTATTTTTTCAAGACTTTTCGTCACTTAATTAAGTAGTGCTTGTTTGTCTAATCTCCAGTAGAGGTAATTTCACATGAACACCGTTTATATGTGTACTGGACCAATGTGTCTTATAAATACTAGAAATTCTAAATCTAAATCTAAGTTGCAAAGATAATTCGCACGTTTAATAATAAAGAGAAATAACTCGAAAATTGGGAAAATCGAGATTTTGTAATAAAACGCAAGAACAATGCGAGAAGAATGCGTAGAATGCGACAGCCGTTCAATTTGGACGAATATGACCGAGATAAAACATCGGCCGCCTTTTTCATCCCATACAAGTTGTACTGGGTGTCTGAACTTCAAACGCGTTTTCCCAACATTCATGTTTTTTGAGTTATTGCTCTTTATTATTAAACGTGCGATATGTATCATTTGAGATTCATATTAAATGTATTCCCACAAGCAGACACACATAATTTCGCGCTTACACATGCCGCATGTGGACCTACAATATAAAAACCCAAGCTCAAATAAACATAAGCCCTGCAACTCTTGCCGACCCCTTGAAGCAGGGGTGACATTGGGAAAGTGAACCATTTTTTACAGTATGGGTGGTCAGCCTCATACCAACCTATAAGTCAAAGAATACCAGCAATTAATTACATCCAGTTATACAAACAAACAAACACTAGAAAATCTACAAAACATCTATAAAAATGAAAATTGATTTTTGGCCTTAGCCGCGTACATTATAGATCAGCCGACATTTTTTCGGTCCTTACATACTTCTTTCGTTTCATCCAGAGTCATAACCTTTTTCATACAAGCTCTCCTTTTGCTATGACTCTGGATATCCCATTCATTCGCTACTATTATTACTACTACTTTTCGGCCGTGTAAGCCCAAAACACTTATTCATGTTTTTGTTTTTTTCTTCTCCTATTCTTCTTTCTCCCTCTACATATTAATTGCGATTGCGCATGCTCAGTGAGTGGGCACAATCTCGATTACTGTAATCGCTCAGGTTGGCCAATGTCCGACATTGTCTTGCGTTTGTTATTATCATTTATGTGTGAAAAGTGCAAAATAAAATGGCGCTTGCTCAAACTCCGGCCGCCATTTTCCATTCAACTCCACTTCTCATATTCCCGCTATACTCGTAATTATATGTTATTAAAAACTCAACACATTAGGCCACAAATGAACATTATCAGCTAAGCGAATCTAAGTAACAAAGATATATTACATTTGAGATTCATATTAAATGCAATCCCACAAGCATTACCCTTTTCAAATCCAATATCAATCGCCATTTCCTCTCAGTGTCTCAAAACAAAGCAACGCAACACACACCACAGCACTGCGCAGCTAACGGCCCTGCAACCAGATAAGGACAACTGCCACATCACCAACACCTTTGCAGCACTAAAACAATTGTCATAGACCACTAGAGTCTCTTGAATCTAGGGAGTCTCCCGAACAGGCTTCCTTAAAAAAAAAACTCGTATAAGTTCGCGCTTACGCAAGCCGCATGTGGACTTACAACACAAAAACCCAATCTCAAATGAACATAAGCCCTGCAACTCTTGTTAACTGTCCCTGAAACAGGGTTGGCATTGGTAAAGTGAACTATTTTTTTACAGTATGGGTGGTCAGCCTCATACCAACCTATTCAAGGAAGATCATATTTGGAAATATGAATGATATATTTTTTGTACTACGCCGGAATCCGAATCGAAGACGTTCCATTCACGAGTTCTAAGCGACAACCACTAGACTACGGACGGGTCTATAGGGTGTCTTATTGAGGTAAAAAGAATTTAAGCTATATAAATCTAAGCTGCAAAGATATGTATCATTTAAGATTCATATTAAACGCATTCGCACAAGCAGACACGTATAAGTTTGCGCTAACACATGCCGCATGTGGACCTACAATATACAACCCAATCTCAAATAAATGAACATAAGCCCAGCAACTCTTGCCAACCTTCCCTGAAACAGGGGTGCAATACAAATGACATAGATGGCGTGCGTTTCTTTTTTCACTGATAACAAAGAAAGAGGATATCGGAACCCAATACCTTTGAGCTCACAAAGCGATCACTCTACCCACTAAGCTATCAGATCCTAATTTTTTACCGGAATAGAATTGACAAATCCACAAGGTTAATCAACATTAAATCGCATTCAAGTATAAGAAATGTTTTTTGATTGGTTTTTAACATGCGTTAATAAAAAAAAATGTTACTTTGTCACCTAATGATTCTGACATTTGAAAATTGGATCACTTCACGTTTCCAGTGACCACAAGTATTGGGCAAAACAAGACAAATGTCAAGGGTAGGTACATGAGTAAGAAACAAGAAAACTACTAGTGTAAAATATTGCGTAATCTCCTCTATAATCTATAATCTAAGTTGCAAAGATATATCACATTAATGAAGATTCATGTTAAGTGCAGCCTAGTGCCAACGACGATACCATGTTGAAAGCACCGGTTCTCATCAGATCACCGAAGTTAAGCAACATCGGGCGCGGGTGCTACTTGGATGGGTGACCGCTCAGGTACACCGCGTGTTGTTAGCATTTCTTGGACCCGTCTGTAGCCCAGTGGCAGCACTTCAGACTCGTAAATGGAAGGTTGTGGATTCGAATCCCGGTGGAGTAAAAAAACCCTAGCCGCCAACATTACAGATCAACTGCCATTTCTTTCTGTCCTTACATACTTCTTTCATTTCCTCCAGAGTCATAACCTACTTCATACAAGCCCTGCTTTTATTATGACTCTGAATATTCTATTCATTTGCAATTTCGGAAATTTGGTCCATCCATATCTTTTACGGTCTTCCTCTACCACGCCATCCATCTTTTTTTTTTAACATATACTATCTTAGTCTGTCGTGCTTATTAAGATTCATAATAAATCCATTCCCACTAGCAGACACCTATAAATTCACGCTTACACATGTCGTATGTGGATTTACAATATAAAACCCCAATTTCAAATGAACTGAATCAGTGGTGACATTGGCAAAGTTACCTACTACCTAACCATTTTTTTAGTATGGGTGGTCAGCCTCATACCAATCAATAAGTCAAGGGTACGTGTTTCTTTATTATTAAGTTATATAGGAATGTTTAATACTAGGAGCTACTTTTTAATTTTACATACTTCGACGTCTTTTAGAAAGAGGAATATAGCTGATGTCCGTAGTCTAGCGGTTGACGCTTCGGATTAATTATCATATGGTAATAGGTTCGAATCCAATACCTGAAAAACATAATTAAAATATAAATTTTATTTAAACTCTCTCCAAGTTATTTTAAAAGCATTTGATCCATGCATCAAGTTGTTATCATTTTCGTATGGAAAATTCACTCTAGGTGGCGGTTGAGCCATGGATTTTTTGTGTGTGAATAGCACCCTCTAACACTACTAACGCTACTAAGCGACTACTTAAGCAACATTGGGCGTGGTCAGTGCTTGGATGGGTAACCGCTCAGGTACACCGCGTGTCGTTGGCATCTTGGACCGGTCCGTAGTCCGTAGTGGCAACACTTCGGACTCGTAAATGGAAGGTTGTGGATTCGGATCCCGGCGAAGCACAAAAATATACCATTTATATTTCGAATGTGCTCTTCGCTGGGTTGAAAAATTCATACACCTTTACCAATGACCGGTCACCAAAGGTCCATCCAGCCTTACAGCAACTGGGTCTTGCTTGAGTATTGGCGCTTTGTAGCGACGACCAAGCTCGTACACCTCTGCGGCACTACAACAAGTGTCATAGCCCCCTAGAGTCTTTAGAATCTAGGGAGTCTCCCGCACAGGATTTCTTAAAAAAAAAAAAAGCTATACGTATAGTGTGACTTCTTGTCGCGTTTTCTCTAGACTTAGAGGATTCGTATACGGCGAGTGTAACCTATTTATTTTTACAGGTAAGAGAGCTGACCTAACGACAAACCCTACAATTGAAGTGGGCGTTTACCAGCTCCCGTGGAAGCTGGTACTTATTTCAAAGTGAATGACTCTACAATCTACAATCAATTAAACATAACTGGGTCTTGCTTGAGAATTGGCGCTTTGTAGCGACGACGATCAAGCTCGTAAAAAGGTCAATAGCTCAATTGGTAGAATGCTTGCATTCCATGCTGAGAGCAAGGGTTCGATATCAAAGGTTTACTCAGCCTTCACAAGAAATGAAAACCAGCCCCCCGGGAGCTGGGAAACCCCCACTTCAACTGAAAGTGGTTGGTGTGAGGCCGGCCCCCTTACCTGTAAAAATAAATAGGTCCCGAAGCGCCACATGCGACCCCTTCGGGGATAACGCAGGCAAGAAGTTATACTATATGTGTAGCTTAGTTGCGTTACAATTGATACAAATATTAAAACGTTTTTTTCATTTATTTTCAGTTACAATGACGAAATTCTGGAAAATTGGAGAACGGGGCGGAGGTCTATTCTTCATTTGTTTCCAGATCATCTTTGGTAAGTCTTTAAATTATATCTTAATTCTTGTATACCATGGAAGAGGAAAACAGGGGAAAGAATAGATTGATTAAATTAGCGAGATTGCAATTTAATGGAATGGACTCTGAACATTTTTTTTTGGAGATCAAACTTCAGTCTTGTATGGGACTGCTGTTCTGACCAATCAATAACGAAATAATTGTTTGCCTTTGCCATACCAACCAATTCAGGTCAATAATCTATAATCTGAGTTACAATGGATATATAGAACTGGATAGGCTAAGAAATCAATCCTTTGAGAATTAGAAATGAGCTACCCCACTCATCATACAGAAATCCAAATTCATTCTATCGGTAACCTTCCAACTGTGAACAGGTGTGTTACCTAGAAAAAAAATACAAATAAATGCCAAACTGGGTATTTTCTAAACGTGCCAACAAATGAGAGTAAATGTGTTATAGAACATGGAATAATATTTCACTTTAATCACTATTCTATATGATTACGTTGATAAAATTTATTTTTTGTTTGTAACAATATTTTGTTTGCGAAAGTGACAGCCATTTCTAGAACTAGTGATGTTCAAATATATAGGTACTTGCTTCTTCTAGTATGTAACTTCTATGCTTGCGGTAATAGATACTTGTGGAAATTATCCCGTACACAATGAGGTGGGAACATTTTTGAAATTGGAATTTATCAGATATCTTCATACTTGCAACAACACTACTAACAAATCCGTTACCATAGTGATTACATGTGTTTCCTTGGTGATTTATAAATAGATTGAAGACGAAGTAGAGACACGTTGCTTACATAAAAAATGAGAAAAGTATTTCATATGTCGTGAGCGAGACAGCATTATAAACAGTGTATGGTGTCAAAGACGGTGAATCATGTTGATTGGTACTAAATTACATGTAGGACCCCTCCATTTAATACTTCCTCCATGGTTACAAATTTGTAACTTATGTTATTAAATGCATGCCCACAAACAGACACGTGTAAGTTCGCGCTTACAAAATATGCTGCATGTGTACTTACAAATTAAAATCCAAATCTTAAATAAAAATTATCCCTGCAACTTTTGCCAACCTTCCGTGAAACAGGGGTGACATGGGCAAAATGAACCATTTTTATCAGGATGGGTGGTCAGCCTCATACCAACCTATACCTAAGCCAAGGGATACATACTGAGGAAATTTTGTTTTTTATTTTTTATTTCAAACCCAAAATCAAATATCGGGTATGTCTACTCAGCCCTCACAAGACATGTGTACCAGAGATGTGAAATGTGTACAAGAGCTGTGAACTCCCACTTCCAATTGCAGTGATTGGGGTAAGGCCGGGCCGCATACCTGTAAAAATAAATAAGTCTCACTCGCCACATGCGACCTATTCGGAGAGGACGTGACAAAAATATACACTTTATATGTAGCTTAGTTCTACACGGCTCATACATCTCCGGAAACATTCTTCAATATTATAATGTTCTGTTGATATTTTTGCAACTTAGATAATCAATAAAATGTTATGTATGAATGAACCCATCAAAAAGCAATTACTCACTGTTTTCAGTCAATGGCTTAATCAATTTGAAAATCGTGTTCAGGATTTCTTTTGCCAATTGTTTAAAAGCCAAAATTAACAAAAACGGTTGTCAAAACTCTTCATTATCATCTTTCAATCAAATCAATTTAAAAATGGCGCCGTGGAGAAATTTCAATAAACAAAACAAAAGGAGCTCTTTTGTCTCATTTCAAATTTGGAACGCTCTGACGTTTGAGCGTTCGGAGTTTGAAAAATATTGATTTGCTTTATTCTCCATTCGATTCCGTATGTGGGCACAATTTTATTTATGCATGGAAAACAATGCAGGCGTGATGATGGATTGGCGAATGTAATATTAATTGTCTACAGAGCATGCTAAATAAATATGATTTTATACCTACCGTGAAATCGAATGCTTTTCTCTTCCTCAAGTTGGTATTATTGTAATCATTTTAGTCGTCGAATATTATGTGAACGGTTGTTGTAGCATTTTGTATGCAGTCAATTAAACATTGTTTTTACCTACCCATTACTTTTTATTTTATTTTCATGTTTATACTTTTTGACAATTAATATTGTATTTTTACTTTTTAGTATATGAACTCAAAGACAAATTTTAATTTAGAACTTTTTTCTCGGCTGACTAACGATCATGGTCGTTATCAATCGCTACTAAGCGTCACATATAGTGTAACTTCTTTCCACGTCTTCTCCTAAGGGGTAGCATGTGGCGAGAGGAACCTTTTTATTTTTACAGGTAAGGGAGCCGGTCTAACGCCAATAACTTAGATTAAAGTTGAGGTTTTCCAACTCTCGAGGAGGCAGTTACGCATTTCTGGTGAGGTCCGAGAAAACCTTCCTGGGTGTTTAGTTTTGGGTTTGAAGTAAATATCGAAACGGGAAATCATTTCTGACACCCTTGGTGGGATTCGAACCCGGACTGTCGGCATGTTATGCAAGCATTATACCAATTGAACTATCTACCGGACCAACATTTTTTTATTTTTTTGCCTATTTCCTATCAACCCGGCCGAGTGGCGTTTGTTTCCCTATGTCAATTTATGTGCTAACTTCACTAACATTGTTTTTAATATAATCTGTACCTGAAGCATAAATAAAGTAAAATTGCGTTTTAATTTGAAACAAATTAAAATAGATTTTGTAGGGTTTGTGTATTCACACAGTGAAAATTCATTTTATTTAAAATATAATTATTTTTTTCTAAATTTAGTTTTATTTTCACAATAATATTTTCTACCTCAAGCACTTTCGACCTTCAATACTCGGGTCGCTCTTGATAATGACCTGAGTATTGAAGGTCGAAAGTGCTTGAGGTAGAAAATATTATTGTGAAAATAAACTACGTTTTAGAAAAAAAAAAAAAAAAAATTTAAAACAAATTAAGATATTTCTTATGTCAAAGTGTGGCAAATGAGAAAATAAACGATGGCTGGGTATACCTTTAAAGTTGAAGGATCGTTGCAGTTTGCAACACTGCATGCATTAAGTGAACAATTAATGTAGGTACTTTAATCAAAAATAATCTTTTGTTTATACTTTAATTTCATTTACTTAAATTAAATTTCGACACCTTAAAACAGTAAAACTGAATGAGTGGCATATTAAGCTAACATGGGTTTCTCAGATAAATGCACATTTGTTTCCTATTTTCTACGAGAGAAAACACTACAAAAGTGTGATAATCCTGTAGTGTAGAAGTTTGTCATGAGCACTTCCTTATAATTAGTTCACTTACTATGAGAAGTTACACACAATAAAATGTTTAATCCACGATTTCTCAAATCAGTGAATCAGCACTTATTCAGTTTTACCTTTAAGGTGGCGATTTATTATTTGTATTCCTTGCTAATTCAAGTTCACTTTATAGATGTCAACTCTGTTTCAGGAAAGGTCGGCAAGAGTTGTAGGGATTATATTAATTTTACATTGAGTTTTTATGTCGTAAGTCCACATTTAGCATGTGTAAGCGTGAACTTACACATATCTGCTTGTGGAAATGCACACAATATATCTTTGCAACTTAGATTTTATATAATTAATGATATATTATTGTTACTTCCTTTGACACCCTTTCTCTTATTTAAAAAAAATAGAGAAGACATTGTTGTCTAAAATAGATTTGATTAATTTTTCGAATCGGGTTTATTGAATGCAACTCCCACACCTACTTCATGGACTACCGTGCTTTCATCTATTCTTCGCCTTATATGTAAAAAGTATATTTTCTCTTATTGAATCATTATTGGTTATTTTTAGATTTCACCCACACATTTGTATAAAAAATAATTTTAAATTAAGAGACATTATTTTAGCATTTAAGATTCAACCTTTTTGTTTCTTTGAAATTAAAGTGATATTTGCAAAACAAATAATTAAAATAAATATTTAATACACTCTAGGTATTTTATAAGTAGTTGAATAACCATATCGACGGTTAAAAGGCAGTAGGGCATAAGCGACGTTTTGGTCATAAATGAGTTATGAATGCTATCCTACTTGAAATTTTCCGCTCTTTCTAATGCGCTAACTGATAAAGCTCTACGATGATTTTTGTGTTGGTTATGCCCAAGGAAACAACTGCGTTTTCGAAGTATGGTTTTCATGTCAGCGACAAAATTTTGGGCGTTTTTTGTCCTAAAGGGGCTGTCCATATATTACGTCATTCGCATTAAAGGGGGGGGAGTCTGGTCTGCGGATGATGGCAAATGATGTACGAGTACCAAAAGTGACGTCGTTCTTGTAAATAACAATTTCTACAAAGTATACAAAATATTATGTAAGTAATATAACATTATTAATTATTAAGGTCATCCATTATTACAGCAAGAGGGGGGGGGGGGGGGTCATTAGATAATGACTATAGGATGATTGTAAAGGGGGAGGGGGTCGAAAATCGGCCAAAATCGATGACGTAATTTATGGACGGCCCCAAAGGCGCTTGTGACATAAAAAAATGTAAAACATCATCAATAAGAATGCCAATAAATGCCTTTATTTTATTTTTATTTTAGAGCCGCTTTGATTTTAACGATTTGATAAAAAAAAAAAAAAGTTATGCCATTTTTCTGCAATCTCAAACTTTAAACTGCTCTCTCATTACACATTCATCATTTGTACGCGCGAACTTACACGTGTCTGTTTGTGGGCATGCATTTGATATGAGTTTTGAATGTTAATATATCTTTGCAACTTAGATTATAGATCCCTTTATGAGTCTGTTCCAATGCCTTCCAGAAACTTCTCTCTGTCTGGGTTCACTCGTTTATTTGATTGGACGGATTTAACAAATCCCAACACACGCATTGTAAAACCTTGAATATCGCATTTCATAATGTCAAGTTGTTATTGTCAAATTATCACAAATCTTCTCCATCAACTACATCTCTACTACTCCTAATACGATTTTAATTTCTACTAAAAATAACCGAAAATTGAGACATGGACTCTTAAAGCAACATTTAGCAATAAAAATCGTTTAAAAATATGTTTCGAATATATGTACCTACTATGATATTGTGAAATTTGGAGAATATATGGCAAGAACTTTGACCTCTCTAGAGAAAAATAATATAATTTTATTTGGAAAAATATGCTCTTCGCTAGGTTAAAAAATTCACCTGACTTTGCCAACGACCGGTCACCAAAAGTCCATCCAATTTTTCACCGACTAATTCTTGTTTTAAAATTTGTGATTTGTACAGCTATGACCAAGCTAGCAGAGGGCTTTTGATGAGTGATTTTTAGAATATATTTATACAATTTACAATCTGTATAAATAAATATTTTATTAATTTAGTAGATCACAACGGAAATCTTCTATTAATTTTCTTATGTGATCAACAAAAAAATAACATATCGGTTCATGTATCCTGAGATGAGGACGTCCAGCTATCTCTCCACCTCCAGGAGGTCTCCCAGCTGGGCGTTGCCCTATTGGCATCTCATTAGCTACGATGTGTGCAAGGCTTTCATGGTTTATTCTGGAGACATGATCTCTCCTGGATCTGCTCCATCTCACTATGTCCTCTATTTCACATATCCTATGTTTCAAAATATTCTATGTGTCAAAACAAATTTACAGTTTTCATAAGACACATTGGTCCAGTACACATACAAACATTGCTCATGGGAAATTATATCTGTTGAAGATAAGTCAAACAAGCACTAAGGAGACGATAAGCAGACGTGAAAACATGGAGAAACCCATTAACAACGACGTCAACGACGATACCATGTTAAAAGCACCGTTTCTCATCAGATCACCGAGGTTAAGCAACATTGGGCGCGGATGCTACTTGGATGGGTGACCGCTCAGGTACACCGCGTGTTGTTGGCATTTCTTGGACCGGTCCGTAATAATAATAATAATATTAGGATGATTTATTTGGTGAGCGCTGTTTTTGTGTGTATCACACCTCAAGAGCCCTCTGCGAGCTTGGTCGTCACTGTAGAAAGCGCCAATTCTCAAGCAAGACCCAGTTGTTGTAAGGTTGGATGGACCTTTCAGTGACCGGTCTTTGGTAAAGGTTTTATGAATTTTTCACCTCAGCGAAGAGCACATTCGAAATAGGTATAATATTACATTTTTTGTGCTCCGCCGGGATCCGAATCCATAACCTTCCATTTACGAGTCCGAAGTGTTGCCACTACGGACTACGGACCGGTCCAAGTGTACCGGTCGTAGTCCAGTGGTAACACTTCGGACTCGTTAATGGAAGGTTGTGGATTCGAATCCCGGCGGAGCACAAAAAATATACCATTTATATTTCCAAATGTGCACTTCGCTGGGTTGAAGAATTCATAAACCTTTACCAAAGACCGGTCCCTGAAAGGTCCATCCAACCTTACAAAAACTGGGTGTTGCTTGAGAATTGGCGCTTTCTATAGCGACAACCAAGCTTGCAGAGGGCTCTTGAGGTGTGATACACACAAAAACAGCGCTCACCAAATAAATCATCCTAGTATTATTAATATTATTAGAGCTACCATATGAAGAAAAAGAAGACGAGTAATGTGTTAGAATTTTTAGAATAGAGATGGACCGACTTGCATTTTGCAACAAAATACTAGTATGCATCATAACTGGTTTATCTAAAGTATCAGGTATTAAAACGTGCAGATTATCTCGTACTGGATACTTAACGAATAATTATTAACCTAATTAGAGAGTAGATAATTATACTAAGTATTTATCACGCAGTTACATCACTATTTTTTATAAGTACTTAAAAATGTTTTTCTTGTTTAAATCTTTACATGCCGCAAATCTAAATAAAGAGTTAGGGCTGGTATTTTTAATTTACTTGTATTTCAGTTACCTATTCTTCAAAATACTCTTGTAAGAGTTGACTTAAACCGAAAATTCCCGAAGTGACAAACTCCGCCCCAAAATTTTGCCCTTCAAAATATTTTCAACAGACAACAAACGGTTCACTTCTTTATAATTAGTTCACTTACTATGAGAAGTTACACCCAATAAATTGTTTAATCTACGATTTCTCAAATCAGTGAATCAGCACTTACCCGTATTTAGTTTTACCTTTAAGGTGGTGATATATTTCTTACAAACTAAAGACCAACCTGCCTCTTTTCTATCTTTTTTAATAAATCTACTTTCCGAGTGTTAAGAGTGATAAAAAAAAACTCACGAACTAACAATTATAGAAAACGGATTGTCAGTTAGATGCTAAACATTAATTGACGCATTAAATTTAAAAATAAACAAAAAATCTCAAGGCTAACGAATGGGAAAATCTTTAAAGATGATTGGTTTAAATTAAAAAAAACTAGGTCATTTATTTGAATAATTTCCTTCGACTTTTTTCGTACTGTTTTTGTTCTTCTTGCACTTTTGCAAATTTTGGAAAAAAAAAATGTCTGCGGGCAAACGTCACACATTCAAGTGGCTAGGCTCCTTAGCAGCCAATAACAAAATATTCGAGTCGATAGAATATGAAATGGCAATTTAAAAAATTTGTTCCATGGGTGCATTTATCTCACTCTAGTCAAAAATCCTAGATTGCGATATTTGATTCTACACAAACCACTGTATTTTTTCTCTAGTCGTGTGACGTCACAATTTTTGCTGTCTATGGTATTTCTGCGAGTTTCCATTATTTGTAAAGCTATTTTATTTACTTTGAGTCCGTAGTTTAGTGGTAACACTTCAGACTCTGATTCGAAGGTTGTGGGTTCGCATCCCGGCGGAGCACAAAAAATATACCATTTATATTTTCAAATTTGCTCTTCGTCGGGTTGAAAAATTCATACACCTTTACCAATGACCGGTCACCAAAGGTTCATCCAGCCTTACAGCAACTGGGTCTTACCTGAGAATTGGCACTTTGTAGCGACGACGACCAAGCTCGCCAAAAGGTCGATAGCTCAATTGGTAAAATGCTTGCATTCTATGCCGAGAGCAAGGGACCAGAGCCAGCAAGGAGAACCAGCCCCCCGAGAGCTGGGACACCCCCACTTCAACTGAAAGTGGTTAGTGTGAGGCCGGCCCCCTTACCCGTAAAAATAAATAGGTTCCGAATCGCCACATGCAACCCCTTCGGAGATAACGCAGGAGTTACACTATGTATGTGGCTTAGTTTTGAGTTGCGATGTGATAAATAATCGTACTTCAAATTGCATCTGTAATCTAAGTTGCGAAGAATATTCACATTTAAGGCTTATATTCAATGTATGCCCTCTAGCAGACACGTGTATGTAAGTTCGTGCTTACACATGTGTTCATATAAAAAATACAAACTTCACGTGAACTTAAACCTTGTAACTCCTGTCGCTTTTCCTTGAAACCGGGATGGCATTCACGAAATTGAGAGAACTTTTTACAGCATGCGGGTCAGCCTCATACCAACCTTTTTGTCAAAGAACTGAAAGGTTCGACTTCATTCATTATTAAACATTATCTTGCTTCACAATATTAATGTATTTATTTGCAGTTTCCTTCGATTATCCATTTAAATATCAAATTATGTGAATGCTTCGACACAGTCATCACAAGACGCTGGTCATCCACAGAATGGGAGCGTGAGAAAATTACCTCCGCTTATATAGCCTCCACGGAAACTGCCGAGTGCTTCCGAAGTTCCTCGATCTTGTAATGAGGCATCTTTCTCTTGTATAATGTATTGGGCTTATTGTGATGTTACATAACATGGACTGCGCGTTATTAGTGCACAATCATCTTTGTCACGACATAAACCATAATGAATCTTGGCTTCCTTTATCAATTGCTGTTGATCTAACTTATGCAGTCCCACACTCCTACTCCGTCCAGCCTTGTTCTGGGTCTTCCCCCTGCGTCCTTCAGGGTCTGTCATTACAACTATCCTCTCTAGGCTCTGATGGTCTATTTAGTGTATGTGTCCCATACTCTTACCTTGCTCTGGGTCTTCCCACTGCCCTGCGTCCTTCAGGGTCTGTTATCACAACTATCCTCTCCAGGCTCTGATGGTCAGTTCACTCTAAGTGTCCCATACTCCTACCTTGCTCTGGGTCTTCCCACTGCCCTGCGTCCTTCAGGGTCTGTCAACACAACTATCATCTCCAGGCTCTGATGGTCCATTCACTGTATGTATCCCAGCTCATATGATCTGTTTATGTTATTTGACTGAATATGAGTTTGGCCCTTAAAATAAATAATAATAAACTCAAATTCAACAAAGTAAAGATCGTTTAAAGTTCATTGACTTAAAATTTTGGTAAGACGTTGACCAACCGTACTGTATAAAAATAGTTCACTTGGCCAATGTCAACTCTGCGTCGTGAAAGGACGGCAAGGGCTTTTGGGGTTTATTCAAATTAGATTCGGGTTTCATAAATAAATTCTGGGTCTCTCCTTTTTGTCAGCTGTCAATATCAATCTTATCACCGAGTACCAGATTTGTCATGGTTTAAGTTTTCCCACAGCCAAATGGGTAAGAGGTTTATTTGTTTTTTTATATCCGCAACGACCTTTTCTATCAAAATACGTGCCTCGTTTAGACCTTCCACACACATTATCTTGGTGTTTTAACAACGTTTATCTGTAACCTATTACATATTGTTGGCTTGCAGTAGATTGCCTAGCTGGGAATTGTTGTTAATGTCATCTCTCAAGGTCTCGCGAAACGGCGCTTTGGACAAATCAGTTTTACGCCACTTTTGATGATGATGATTATGGTATTGAAGATTTCTCTGCCTTGACTGTTTTCTTTGTCATTTTGTCATTATGCTTCTTTTGGTGCCACTGTTATCGAAGTTCGGCGATAACCAAGGCTATTTTCCGGCAGGGGCGTGCATCCCATACAAGCACATGCACCTAATAGGTAGGCAAAGTATGGTAAAAACGAATTTAAACTATATATTGAGATTTGAAGTTTCGAATTTAAGTTCGATTGGAGCCATCGTTAGCACTTCAATCAATTTCAAATGAGTTATTATAAAGGAATGGGAGAAAATATTTATTGTGAAATGTATTTGCCTATACCTAATGCACGCGCCTGCTATTTTGACCTCGGATGCTGCGGCTCCAAACAGGGACTTCGTGTCATTATTAGGATCATCCTTCCTTAGCATTACTTACAATGCAACTTCTTCCCTTGTTGTCCCCGAAGCAGTCAAACGTGGCGAGTGTAACTTATTTATTTTCACAGATAAGAAGCGGCATTACGCCAGCTACTACAATTGAAATGGAGGTTTTCCTGCTCTAGGAAGGCAGATTTCCATATCTCATGAATGCTGAGTAAACCTTGCCACTGTTAAGAGTTTTGGGTTTGAAATAGCAAACTGAAACGGAAACTCATTACTGACACCCTCGGTGGGAATTGAAACCTAGCTCTCGGCATGGAATGCAAGCATTCTAACTACTGATCCTTTGACCAGACTATCTCCATTCACAAAATAGCACAAAGCATATTTGAAAAATTTCAAGAACAAAATACGTGCTCTCCAGTGGGAATCGAACACAAAACATTTGAGTCACGAGCCTGTAGCGTTAATCATTAGACTTATACACAATAAGGTATTTTTACGTCTTCAGGAGACGTCGGATATGACTCTGACGAAACGTAGAGGAAATCGTTCTTCTCTTTCCACGGTCAGTAACATCCGTTTTTTTCATTCCAAAAAAGTGTCTAACGACCGTAATCATAATTTAAAATCTTTAACAAGAAGGTTATTTTCAACCCTTCAAATTTTATTTAATACTTTGTATGGTTTTTTCAACCATTTCATTAGTACAATATTAAAAGTCAATAATTTATGATTTTGTATTATTAAAAAAAAAAAAAAACAGTTAATGCAATAAGCTTCACATATAGTGTAACTTCTTGCCTGCGTTATCCCTGAAGGGGTGGCATGTGGCGCTTCGGGACCTATTTATTTTTACAGGTAAGGCGGCCGGCCTCACACCAATCACTTTCAGTTGAAGTTGGGGTTTTCCAGCTCCATGGGGGGGCTGGTGCTCATTTCTTGTGAAGGCTGAGTAAACCTTTGAGATCGAACCCTTGCTCTCGGCATGGAATGCAAGCACTCTACCAATTGAGCTATCGACCTTTTTACAAGCTTGATCGTCGTCGCTACAAAGCGCCAATTCTCATGCATGACCCATTTGCTGTAAGGCTGGATGGACCTTTGGTGACCGGTCATTGGTAAAGGTTTTATGAATTTTTCAACTCAGCAAAGAGCAAATTTGTAAATATAAATGGTATATTTTTTTGTGCTCCGCCGGGATTCGAACCCACAACCTTCCCATTCAGAGTTCGAAGTGTTACCACTGAACTACGGACCGGTCAATAAAGTTAAATAACTTAATTATGTTTCTTGTTCTTTTCAATAATTAACTAATCTGAATTCCGATTAACAGTTAATCAACTTAATCAACATTGAGCATGACATCACGACAATTCGCATTTTAATTGTCTATGGATTAATTATTATTAATGAATGTTAACCGTTTTTAACACTGTTTTTAAATATACTTATTGACCCAGATCATTATCGTCGTTTTAGTATAAATTAATTTAACAATTATCAATGAAATTAATTAAGTTATTAAAAGTGATGTCGATTTAAAAAAAAAATGGTCTGTTTATTGATAAAAAAATTAAATTATGCGAATGGTTGATATAATTTAAATAAGTCATTCTAATTTATAACATAATCTAAGTAGTCAATATATACTAAGTCCAGGGGCGTGCATCCTATACAGGCACATACGCAAAATACATAGGCAATATATGGTAAAAACTTAAAACCGTTCAGATTTAAATCTCAAAATTTAAGTTCAATTGGAGCCATCGTTAGCACTTCAGTCAATTTCAAGTGAGTTATTTTAAAGGAACGGTAAAAAATATTTCTTCCAAAATGTATTTGCCTATACTCTATGCACGCGCCTGCCCTTGGAGTCCACCTGGATCACTTTAGGAATCACTGGTTTAAAACAAGACTATGAGAAGTAAATTCGTCAGATCACCCATACTGTAAAAAATGGTTCACTTTGCCAATGTCACCCCTGTGTCAGGGAAGGTCGTCAAAAGTTGTAGGATATATTTTCTTTTTAGGTTTGGATTTTATTTGTAAGTACACATTCAGCATTTGTAAGCGCGAACTACACGTGTTTGTTTGTAGGCATACATTTGATATGAGCTTTTAATGTTAATATGTATATCTTTGCTACTTAGATTATTATTATAGGTTGGTAGGTGGTTGATCACCCATACTGTAAAAAATGGTTCACTTTGCCAATGTCACCCCTGTGACAGGGAAGTTCGGCAAAATTTGTACTAGGGTTTATGTTTATTTGAGATTTGGATTTTATTTGTAAGGACAAATTCAGCATTTGTAAGCGCGAACTACACGTGTTTGTTTGTGGGCATGCATCTGAGAGCTTTGAATGAATATATCCTTGCAACTTAGATTATAGATTATATATGTAGATATGAACAGAAAATACTCCAGTGAATCTTCAATGAAATGAATTAATTCAAAAGTGAATTGAAACCTTGAACCCTGAACTTTAGCCCAGTTCTTCTTAAATACCACTAATTGATGGATGACTGTTAAATAACAAGGATTCTTCAGTTCTCTTGTAGAAGAATCAAGACGAAGAAATCAGTGGATTATTGTGAGATGTTAGCCTCAGAGATCGGATGAATTTCGTTTACATACAACATACGAAAACCAAATCAAAATATAATTTATTTAAGTATCTTGTAAAGTGTGTTTTTTTATAAAATATAATTTATTTAAATATCTTGTAAAGTGTGTTTTTTTATAAAATATAATTTAATAAAATATCTTGTAAAGTGTGTTTTTTTATAAAATATAATTTATTTAAGTATCTTGTAAAGTGTGTTTTTTTGGCTTCTATTTAATTTATATGATTACACCAAAACACTTATTTTCTTTAATTTTATCGGCGCTATGGCCAAGCGAGTATTTGACTCATACAGAGATATTGATGTGAGGCTTGGTTTATTTTGCTTCTTCTTAAAGTCTCGTATATATCTTTGCAACTCCGGTCGAAAGTTCAACTGGTAGAATGCTTGCATTCCATGCCGAGAGCTCGGGTTTGAATCCCAAGGAGGGTATCAGAAATGATATCCCGTTTTGGTGTTTATTTTAGACCCCAAAATAAAATACTGGCAAGGTTAACTCAGGCTTCACAACAAATGAGAACCAGCCCCTCGGGAGCTGGAAGATCTCCACTTCAACTAAAGTGGTTGGCGAAAGGCCAGCTCCCTTTACTGTAAAAATAAATATGTTCCAAATGGCCACATGCCATCCCGTTGGAGATTACACAGGCAAGAAGTTACACTATATGTGTAGCTTAGTTCAATTTTTTATCTTGACTAAAGAGGCACAAGAAGAAAAATAAACAAGGACTATAGACTATATATTCTTGGTTTTTTTTTATATTGTAGGTCCACATGCGGCATGTGTTAGCGCGAACTTATACATGTCTGCTTGTGGGAATGCATTTAATATATTTGCAGCTTAGATTTAGATTAGATTTAGACAATGGAAAAACGTAATATTTTTGAGCTGTTTTAAATTTTAAACGAAAGAAGATGGTTAGATAACCGAGGCATCCGATTATTGAGGTTTTTTCTGCATAGATTGTAGATTTTCGTCTCACCTTGGAGCGCTGGTCCCTTGGCACTTAGTCCACAGCACGAAGCCGCCAATGTTCCCACAGTTTGTATGGAGATTCTCGCTTCAATTGTGCTATCGATAAGTACCAGATAAATCAATAGTTTAATTGGTCAGGCGAGCCTTCTATTGTTTACATTTCGTCCCCCCGGTGCTTGTTTGGCTTATCTACTATTTGATTCAAAGGTGACTTTTCAATGAATCTGTCTTAAGAATCACATTCTTAACAATCTGTATTAAGAAAAACATGTAAAATACGATAATGCGAGAGTTGTTGTAAATATTTAAAAAATCAATTTCCAGTTTTCATAAGACACATTGGTCCAGTACCTACACATACAAACATTGCTCATGTGAAATTACCTCTCATGGATATTCCTTGACTTATAGGTTGGTATGAGGCTGACCACTCATACTGTAAAAAATGGTTCACTTTACCAATGTTAATCCTGTTTAAGAGAATGTCGGCAAGAGTTGCAGGGCTTACGTTCATTTGAGATTGGGTTTTTATATTGTAAGTCCACATGCGGCATGTTTAAGCATGAACATATACGTGTCTGCTTGTGGGAATGCATTTAATATTAATCTCAAATCTAATATACCCATCTGTGTAACTTAGATTATAGATAGACTTAGATAAACTTAAATGATAAATTAATAAACTTAGATTACAGATAAGACAAACAAGCACTAAGGAGACGATTTATATCCTGTACCTAAATACTGAGGTCTATGGTCCTGTTTCAGGAAATGTCGGCAAGAGTTGCAGGGCTTATGTTCATTTAAGGTTTGGATTTTATTTGTAAGTACACAATCAGCATTTGTAAGCGCGAACTACACGTGTTTGTTTGTGGGCATCCATCTGAGAGCTTTGAATGAATATATCCTTGCAACTTAGATTATAGATAGATGCAAACAAAAAAAAATTATGAATAATTGGTAACAATAAAAAATCATTAGTAACATAGCGGTCAACCATAAAAATGCATTTATGAGTTTTTGTACAACAAAATTATAAAATAAATTTAGAAAATTTAATACACGAAAATATTTTTCCGGTGTTTTATTTTGTGTAGAAAAAAATTCACAGTCCTTCTTCAAATATAATGAAAAAAAAATCCTAGCTATATTATCAATTTGAAGGATATGAGAAACATTTAATAAATTAACAATGCACTCTTAAAGGCTGTGTTTAATAATTATTATTCATTAACAAAGAGTATATTAAATAATTGTAGTCGTATAAAATTAAACTCATATTCACATAATAGAAATAATGAGGTAAGACTGTATTAAACATTTAACAATTAGTTAAAATTATAAACAATCTGTTAACATTTAAAAGTCATCACATCAGCTGTCTATAATGTATAATCTAAGTTGCAAAGATATATTGATATTTAAGGCTTGTATTCTATTCTTGTCACGTGCAAGTAAGTAAGCGATTACACATGCTGCATGTGTATTTACAAAATAAACCAAGCTTCATATGAACATAATCCTTCCATGAAGCATGGTTGGCATTGGCAAAAGTGAACCAAGTTTTTACAGCATGCGTAGTTTCTTGGTTGGTATAAGGTTGACCACCCATCTAAATCTAAATCTAAATCTAGGCTGCAAAGATATGTATCATTTGAGATTCATATTAAATGCATTCCCACAAGCAGACACGCACAATTTCGCGCTTACACACGCCGCATGTGGACCTACAATATAAAAAACCCAATCTCAAATGAACATAAGCCCTGCAACTCTTGCCGACCATCCCTGAAGCAGGGGTGACATTGGCAAAGTGAACCATTTTTTACAGTATGGGTGGTCAGCCGCATACCAACCTATCACTCATACTGCAAAAATTATGCACTTTGTCAATATCCCCCTTGTTTCAAGGATGTTCGATAAGAGTTGCAGGGCTTATGTTCATTTGAGATTGGGTTTTTATGTCCACGTGCGGCACTTTAAGCTTGTCTGGTTGTGGGAATGCATGTAATATGAACCTTGTAGTATATCTTTGCAACTTGTATTATATATTCAAGATTGTGGTCAGCTTCATACCAACCAAGTCAAAGTGATGGTTGGAAAACCATTAAATTCCCATTTGATATCAGTGAAAACTAAATTACATGCAATTCAATAGAAGTGATGATTTCTTATTCGCAAAAACAAAAACCAAAAAAAAGATTCGAGCTCCAGATTTTAGATTAACAATCAAAATGTGTTGACCAGAAAATTACCTAAATGATCAGGTGTGCCTCTATTTGTCAGATAGCATACAAAAAGAAAAGAAAGTGAAAAAGATCCATTCAAAAGATTGGGACGAAAGCGACCATTCTTTTTTTGTGAATTCTAAAATTGAAAATGGATTATTCGTTTGACCTCTGAGTCATAAAGATGCGAAGATGTGTTATCTTTTTCACTCTTCAAATCATTAGTAAGCATGCAACATTCTTGCGTGCCATGCATATGTATAATCTAGGGCCTGTTGCACCAAACTCCAATCAGACGAAAATCAAAATTAAGTGTGATTTCTCACTTTCAAATCAAACAATTGATTGCATATACGTAAGTCAGCTGATGTGAATCATATTTCCTGTTCAAATTCCATCACATTTTTACCAACTTTCGAGAAATATTTAAACGAAGTCCTTACCAGACCTAAGCAATTAAACTTGATGTTTCAATCAAATATTGATTGAAGGTTGGTGCAACAGGTCCTAAGTTGCAAAGATATATTTAGATTTAAAACTCATATCAAATGCATGCCCGTAAGCGACACGTGTAAGTTTAGGCTTGCATACGTTGCTTGCGTACTATAATAATCTATAATCTATAATCTAAGTTGCAAGGATATATTCATTTAAAGCTCTCAGATGTATGCCCACAAACCAACAAGTGTAGTTCGCGCTTAGGTACAAATGCTGAATGTATACTTACAAATAAAATCCAAACCTCAAATGAACATAAGCCCCACAACTTTTGCCGACCTTCCCTGAAACAGGGGTGACATTGGCAAAGTGAACCATTTTTTACAGTATGGGTGGTCAGCCTCATACCAACCTATAAGTCAAGGAATATGAATAATAAATTACATTTAAATATAAAAAAGAACAAAACCTTACAAAGAAATCTATACAAAAAAAGTCAAAAATTTCCTATGCAAAAAAAAATGTAGCAAATGAATTACTTACTTACAAAATTAGACCCAAGCTTCAATTGAACTCTTGCCGACTTTCTCTGAAACAGGGATGAAATTGGCAAATGTGAACATTTTTTGCAGAATGGGTGGTCAGCGTCATACCAACTTATAACTTAAGGAAGACAAATACTAAAACACATTTAAGTATCTAAAAACAGACAAATGGATTTTTTTGTTAATAACAATGAGGTTCGCTACATTGAAAAAAGTTGTGACGTCACAAGGTCAGGTTTCTAGGGAAGAAACTTACTACAATTTCGTTATTGGTTGCTTAGAAACCTAGTACATAGGTAAGTCAGTGGCGAAGGGTGCCATACAACGCGATTTCCATCGGCTTCCCTTTTAAAATGAGGCAACAAAGTAGTTAAAAAATATAGGCACATTTAGTAAAAAAATACATTTAAAACCAACGAAACAATACGTATTTTCTCCCATTAAAACTTGCAGTCTACTTTATTATCATTTCTTCCTCACTTTAAACGAGAAACCGATGGAAATCGAGTTGTATGGCACCCTTCGCCACTGGACTACTGCATAGAACTATGACGCTTTTCCGACGAAAAATATTCAAATTTGGAAATTTTTTAGTTTTTTTTAGTGTCCATGTTTATATTATTGTTTATTGATTAAAAAATGTAATTTGCGATGTTTGTTCCTTGACTTATAGGTTGGTATGCGGCTGACCACCCATACTGTAAAAAATGGTTCACTTTGCCAATGTCACCCCTGTTTCAGGGGAGGACGGCAAGAGTTGCAGAGCTTATGTTCATTTGAGATTGGATTTTTATATTGTAGGTCCACATGCGGTATGTGTTAGCGCGAAATTATACATGTCTGCTTGTGGGAATGCATTTAATATAAATCTTAAATGATATATTATATCTTTGCAGCTTAGATTAGATTAGATTTGGAGCATCCGATCAGACTGTTCCCATTGCAAAGAATATGTACATACTTCCTGCTTCATATACAACTTATGAAATTAAACGTTAGCTTAATTTATTGCAAGAAACAAGACAGCCAGTTATAAACAAGGAAACTAAATTTTTAAATATCAAATTTCGCTATGTAGCGCCATTACAAAATAGAGTAAATTCCTGCGATGGGATTCGAGAATCGTGTGTTAACAAAATTGCGGCAATTAATCAAGAACAGTTGATATGTAATGGTTCAGGCGATGAAATATATATATATATATATATACATTTGTAAGTTGTTTTGCAGATGCGATTGGAAATGCAATAGGTACTAAATTTCTTATGTGAGTGTTTCTGTTGCAAAATCTGTGTTAGAAAAATCGTGAACGAAATTCTTCCGCAAAAATTTCATTCAGAGCTTCTTACACTAAGGTCCGGTATTTTCAACGGTAGTTTATTGTCCCCCCAGTGCTTGCTTGGCTTATGAATCAAATTCTACACATTCTGAGCTAACAAAAAACGAAAAACATGATAATGTGAGAGTTGTTTTAAATATTTTTTAAATCTGTACTGTACTGTATCCTGCCGCCGTTCCACTAGGGGTGGCCGGTACCTCCGCAGATGCGCCTCCACTTTTTTCTGTCCTTACAAACCACTTTCATTTCCTCAATATTCATCACCTTTTTCACACATACTCTTCTCTTATTCCCACTCTGCAGATTCCATTATTTCGCAATCTCAACTTTTTAGCCTAACTATTCTTTCCTCGGCCTTCCCCTTCCGCGCTTTCCTCTGACATTTCCTTTGTACACTTTCTTCGTTTGTCGTTCATCATCCATTCTTTCGAGATGTCCGAACCATCTCATTGTACTTTCATTCTCATATTCTCTTTTATACCACACTCGTTCATCACCCAATCATTACGTACTCTATCATTCAGTGTCTTTCCAGCCATTGCTCTCAGGTAAGCCATTTCAACCGTACATACTTTACTCAGCTCACATTCATTAACTGTCCACGCCTCAATTCCATACATCAATGTCGGAACCAATATGCCATTGTGGACCGCCAATCTCATATTCTTCGTAAGTTTCCTATTTCTTGCAATTCTTCCAATCGTTCCCATTACACTTCTTCCTCTAGTAGCGCGCTTTTCCAATTCTTTCGTCAATTTCCCATTCGACTCAAACTTGCTTCCCAGATAATCAAATTCTTTAACGACCTCCACTCTTGTTTCATTCAGTCTTATCTCTTTGTCGTCAATTTCCAGATAACACAAGACACCTTGGTCCAGTACACATACAAACATTGCTCATGTGAAATTACCTCTGATGAACATAAGACAAACAAGAGTGAAAATCAAGTGAACAAAGTATTTGAAAATCTAACTGCAGGATCGATATAATGCGTCCTTTCATTTAGTATAAAGTCACTCTGCCTTCGTTCCATGACGAATAGGTTGGTATGAGGTTGACCACTCATTCACAGTTTGACCAAGATGGTAGTTCTTTTCTTTTGCAATAAAATTTAACTGTTTTAAATGCCAAATTATTTTAATAAGAAACCAGCAGACCTTGGTATGTTTCAAGTGTTCTGCTTATATTTATCAAGGGCCCATCTTTTCAATCACGCCAGTAGAACCTATTTATTTCTGTAGGTAAAGAAAGCAGCTTCACGCATAAGCAAATGTGTGCATTTCAGCATGTCGGTGTTATAGCCGAGGGGGCCAAGTGGGCTGATCTTTTTAGCGTGTTTGTAATAGAACAACGTTGGTTCTATCCCCGCCTGGGTCATTTCACCATAACTTTGACCCTGGTTCAACATATGTTATTGGGTAATTATTAATTCATTAAAATAAACAATAATGAATTATTAATTGATGATAGTAATGCCTGTTTCTGGCCAGGCAGAATAGGTTTGGTGAATTGCATTCCTCTTCACAAATCTATTTTAAAAAAAAAATGTAAAAAATAAAAATTATGAAAAATATTTTTTGCAATCCGATCGATATCAAACTTTACACGACCCATCTAACTTTTAGTTTCTATTTGTGTGGAACTCTTTTAGATTTTTTAGGCGCACAGTTTGACAATCACTGATTTCGTTTTAATTTTTAAATAGAGTAACGATTGAGAGATGGAAACGTTTATTTTTTAAATGGACTTTATGAGAAATGATTTTGACAATTTTAACAAACATTGGTTTAAAAGAGAAAATAATCAAAAGTTCGATTTTAAATCATTAATTTATAAATCAACAAATCGTGAAATATTCGAGAAGTTCATTTCAGTAAATAATATTTTTTTAATTAAAAGAAGATACCAGAATATTTTGCTGTATTGATTTTTTTTTTATAATTATTATTTTTCAAATCATTTTTAATCTTCGTGGGACGTGATTTTTCCGTTAATTTGGAGGTCTAAGCTGCAATTTTTCACTTTTTAAAATATAACTTTTCGAATGGGAATTCCATTCACCAACCTATTTTGGAATTACCAGAAAAAGTAATTTGACTACGTGAATAATATACACATATTATGGTGCGACTTCTTTCTGCGTTGCTTGTATGTTGCGAGTGGAAACTGTTTATTTTTACAGGTAAGGGGCCTGGCCTTCCACTTCCCTCAAGGTGGAAGTTTGCTAGCTTTCGAGGGGGCTGGCACTCATTTCTTGTGAAGGCTGAGTAAGTCTTTCCGGTTTTTGTTTTATTTTGGGTTTGAAATAAACACCGAAACGTGAAATCATTTCTGACACCCTCGGTGGGATTCGATCCCGAGCTCTCGGCAAGGAATGCAAGCACTCTTCCAACTGAACTCTCGATTGGACTGTGAAAAATTGAATTCAAAACAGTTTAAGAGTTCGTAAGAAACAAATCGATACCTTAAAGGTAAAACTGAATGCTTGACTCTACCAACTCAGCCTTCACAAGAAATAAGAACAGCCCTCTATGGAGCTGGGAAACCCTCGCTTCAACCGAAGTGGTTGGCGAGGGGCCAGCTATCTTACCTGTAAAAATAAACAGGTTCCACTCGCTGTATGCGGTTAGAATTTTCACTATATGTGTAGCTTAGTCCCGTTAGGGTAGTTAACGGATTGTTTTATGTTCGGAATACTAATCTAATCTTATCTAATCTAAGTTGAAATTTTTTTGTTACATTAAGGATTTACATTACATGCATTCTCACAACCAGACACGTACAAGTTTACGTTTGCACATGCCTCATGTGAACCTACAACATAAAAACCAAATCTAAAACGGACATACACCCTGCAACTCTTACCGTCCTTCCCTGTAACATGGGTGACATTGGCAAAGTGAACCATTTTTACAGCATGGATGGTCAGCCGCATAAAAACCTATAAGTCAAGGAACAGGCCTAAGAAAACATTATCAACAAAATATCAGGGTCAAAGATGTCGTTAAGGGGTAAAAAAACGAGACCCGAAACGTCATTTTGACGCTAACCACTTCGGGGACACACACGGTAAGAAGTAACACTATTTGTGCAGGTTTTTTCCGTTGCGTCTTGAATCTTTGTAAGCGCACCATGTACGCTCACGTTCACAAAGCATTCTAGACCATCTTTTGTGTCCAAATATGGCTTTCTATCAGTAAATCTGCGGTCCGGAAGTATTAACGTTCTTGTAATATTGTGTACTAGACGACTTTCTCAGTGATCTCTATTGGTATGTTGAACTGTATAAAATGACGTATGTTTTATATTATATCGAACCATTTAAACTTTGAAAAATGTCTGGCAGACGTCTCGTCCCCGTTAGTGCTTGTTTGTCTTATGTCCATCAGAGGTAATTTTACATTAGCAATTTTTATGTGTGTACTGGACCAATGTGTCTTATGAAAACTGAAAATTGATTTTGAAAATATGTAAAAGAACTCTTACATTTTTTCTTACCTTAAATTGTGATTCTTAAGACAATTTCATTGAAAGGTCATCTTTGAATTAAATAGTAGATAAGCCAAACAAGCAATGGGGGGCGGTCTGTGACCGAAAATATTTCATACTACACTGGTCCGCAGTCTAGTGGAAAACGCTTCGTACTCGCGATTGGAAGGAAGTGGGTTCGATTCTCGGCGGAGCCAAATTTTTATTTTTCCGAATATGCTCTTCGCTGCGTTAAAAAAATAATCTACCCATAAAAAAGACCGGTCACCATAAGTCCATCCAGTCTTCCAGCGACTGGGTCTTGCTTGAGAATTGGCGCTTTCTACAGAGACAACCAAGCTTGCAAAAGGCTCTTGAGGTGTGATTCACCCGAAAACCGACAAAATAAATCAACCTTAACAATCATAGCTATGACTTTGTGACTGTGATTGTTTCCATTTCGCTAGGGGTAGCCAGAGCTAGAGAAAAGCGGCGGATAGAGACAGCGTTGGCAACGGTTGATGGAGGAAGCTAAAGACTTTTGAGGCAAATTGTCTTGACAAAATATTTTACCTGGATAGCTAAGAAAACCATAAAAAAAAAATGTAATTCGATAAATCCTCCCACCTGGACGGGATCTACAGTAGCCTGTGTGGAGAGCACTCAACAGGCTGAGAACGGGTGTTGGCAGAGCTCGCTGTAACATGAGGGCCTGGGGAATCCTTCATCAAGATGACACCACGCTCTGTGAATGCGGAGCCCAACAGTCAATGGATCATCTTCGGATCTGCCCGGCCTGCCCAACAAGCTGCTCACTGGCCGACCTAATGGAGAGTAATGGTGAAGCAGTGGATGCTGCCCGAAAAAAAGGGCAAGAGCAGTGTAGTGTCTGGGACGACGAAGACGTTCAAAGAATGCGTTAATGAACATATTGAAAAATGATGTATCTTAGAAATAATTGACATTGGTCACTTAATGCAAAAGTATATTTCACTGTCAGTTTTTGTAAAACGTGTTTCCGAAAACAAAAAACTTTCGTATTTTCTATATGGACGTTAACAAAAAATATCATTTATCATGTTTGAGGACCTAAAAATAAATAATTAATGATTTGTAGGTATAACGGTAAAAAAAAAGTGTTATTTTTGTTTTACGACGCGACAGGTCATGAAGTTACACTGTATGTGTAGCTTAGCTGCGTGTTTTTTCTTATATTCCATACTGTTACAAAGTTTGAGAACTATAGCATTTCATTTCTGTGAAAAACACACACTTTTATATCTTTTGAATCGCGGGTGCAACATGCTAACAGTGACTTTTTATAGCCATTAATACATAAAAAATAACACAAGTACTTACTAAGGGGCCGTCCATAAATTACGTCATCGATTTTGGCCGATTTTCGCCCCCCCCCTTACAATCATCCTATAGTCATTATCTTATGACCCCCCTCCCCCTCTTGCTGTTATAATGGATGAGCTTAATAATTAATAATGTTATATTACTTACATAATATTTTGTATATTTTGTAGAAATTTGTATTTACAAGAACGACGTCACTTTTGGTACTCGTACATCATTTACCATCATCCGCAGACCAGACCCCCCCCCCCCTTAATGCGAATGACGTAATATATGGACAGCCCCTTATCTTTTGGCACAAGAATAACATACTATTTTCCCTACACCTTCAGCCCCTAGAGCATAACCTCATTCTATCGGTTATATTCTGTTTACGCCATCCGGGTCGATAGCTCTGTTGGTAGAGTGCTTGCATTCCATGCCGTGAGCTGGGGTTCGAATCCCACCGAGGGTGTCAGAAATGATTTCCCGTTTCAGTGTTTACTTAAAAAACCCAAACTAAGCTCTACTCAGCCTTCACAGTACCAGCCACCTCGGGAGCTGGGAAATCCCCACTTCAACTGTAGTGGTTGGTGTAAGGCCGGCCCTCTTACTTGTGAAAATGAATAGGTTCACTCGCTACATGCGACCCATTCGTCCCCAAATGCGGTAGGAAGTTACACTGTATGTGTTACTTTTGCCAATGTTACGGCTGTTTCAGGGAAGGTCGGCAAAAGTTGTTTTGTGGCTTGGATTTTAATTTCTGATTACACATGCAGTATAACAGCGCGAACCCACACATACCTATTTATGGACATTGGACATGCATTCAATCAATTCAATTTTAAATGTCTGTACTGTACTGTATCCTGCCGCCGTTCCACTAGGGGTGGCCGGTACCTCCGCAGATGCGCCTCCACTTTTTTCTGTCCTTACAAACCACTTTCATTTCCTCAATATTCATCACCTTTTTCATACATACTCTTCTCTTATTTTCACTCTGCAGGTTCCATTCTTTCGCAATCTCACCTATTTGGTCTAACCATTCTTTCCTCGGCCTTCCCCTTCCGCGCTTTCCTCTGACATTTCCTTTGTACACTTTCTTCGTTAGTCGTTCATCATCCATTCTTTCGAGATGTCCGAACCATCTCATCGTACTTTTTTGTACTTTCATTCTCATATTCTCTTTTATACCACACTCGTTCATCACCCAATCATTACGTACTCTATCATTCAGTGTTTTTCCAGCCATTGCTCTCAGATAAGCCATTTCAACCGTACATACTTTACTCAGCTCACATTCATTAACTGTCCACGCCTCACTTCCATACATCAATGTCGGAACCAATATACCATTGTGGACCGCCAATCTCATATTCTTCGTAAGTTTCCTATTTCTTGCAATTCTTCCAATCGTTCCCATTACACTTCTTCCTCTACTAGCACGCTTTTCCAATTCTTTCGTCAATTTCCCATTCGACTCAAACTTGCTTCCCAGATAATCAAATTCTTTCACGACCTCCACTCTTGTTTCATTCAGTCTTATCTCAATTTCCTCGCATTCCTCAGTCCTGTCAAACACTAATACTTTCGTCTTACTGGCATTCACTTTTAAACCGTTCTTACTAAAAGCATCATTCATTTTGGTGAGTATCATCTGGAGCTCCTCCGCTGTATCAGCCAACACTACGGCATCGTCAGCATAGAGAAGAACTCCAACATTCGTCTCACCCACTTTCACACCATAATGAGAAATTTCTGCTTCTTTCATACAATTGTCCATGATTATGTTAAATAACCACGGACTCATTACACACCCCTGTCGTACTCCCTTGTAAACATCAAACCATTCGCTACATTTACCATCCACTCTTACACACGCCAAACTATTTTCATAGATGGCGCGTATTCCATTCAGAAGCTTGCCGTTCACACCGTACTTTAGGAGTACTTTCCACATCATACCTCTGTCCACCGAGTCAAAAGCCTTCTCGAGATCCACAAAAGCCGTGTAGACCTTCCGACCCACAGCCAGATGTTTTTCAACAATCTGTCTGAGAGTGAAGATCTGGTCTACACACCCTCTTCCTGGCATAAAGCCAGTCTGGATATCAGAAACCCCATGACCGGTAGACAGTCTCACTTTTTTTATGAGAACCTTACACAATACTTTACCAGCTATACTGAGAAGACTGATGGGCCTGAAATTTTGGCAGTCCTTTTTGTCACCTTTTCCTTTGTAGATAGGAACAATGACCGCCTTTTTCCAGTCCATCGGCACTTTACTCTCTTTCACACACATCTTGCACAGTTCAATAGTAAAAAATGGTTCACTTTGCCAATGTCACCGATGTGTCAGGCAAGGTCGGCAAAAGTTGTAGGGCTTATGTTCATTTGAGGTTAGGATTTTATTTGTAAGTACACATTCAGCATTTGTAAGCGCGAACTACACGTGTTTGTTTATGGGCATGCATTTGAGAGCTTTAAATGTTAATATATCCTTGCAACTTAGATTATAGATTATAGATTCAATCTAAATTTTAAATGTCAATGCATCTTTGTAACTTCGATAACAGATTTTTTTTGTAGTTTATCAAGTACGACAACAAATATATTTATTTTTTGACCCTACCGCGTCTGGTGTTTAAAAAAACACTTAAATATCGCAATTAAAATATTCTTTAATACTATATATTGGATATAATAAATTTGATGTTCCAAGGCCGTTGGATTTGAAAGTGTTCTAAAGCAATTTATTTCTCCTCATTATTTTATATTAATGTTCATCACACATCTTATGCTCCAATTAGAAAAGTCGTGATACAATTCTTATTATTATTATTTATTAAATTATATCATACGTTATTTTAACTACCTTCAATTATGCATGTCATTTTTGCGTGTAATGTGTCCTCATTTAAAGTGTATGTGTTTCGAAGTAGCTCCTAATATTTTCCTTATTATTGTCATTGTGGTCCGGTCGATAGCTCAGTTGGCAGAGTGCTTGCATTCCGTGCCTTGAGATCGGGTTCGAATCCCACCGATGGTGTCAGAAATGAATTCCCGTTTCGGTATTAATTTCAAACTCTAAAATAATATACCGGCAAGGTTTACTCAGCTTTCACAAATGGTATGTCATGTGTTTTACTGTCTTTGTGTTGAACTCTCATTTGTGATGTTTTGTGATGTGATGTTCTGTCATGTGATGTACTGTCATGTGATGAAAAGACACGGGATGTAATGTCATGTGAAGAAAAATCACATGATATTATGTCACGTGTTTTGCAATCATTGTGATGTACTGTTATTTGTAATGTTTTGTGATGTGATGTTCTGTCATGTGTTGTTTTGTCACTGTGCTGTTCTGTCATGGAACCGTGTTTGAACGAGAGCCTAATTTTGTTATTTTCATAGCGTATACTCCCGTCGATAGCTCAGTTGGTAAAATGCTTGTACTCCATGCCGAGAGACCGGGTTTGAATCCCACCGAGGGTGTCAGAAATGATCCCCCCGTTAGAGTTTATTTCAAACCCTAAAATAAAAAACCGGCAAGCCTACTACACAGCCTTCACACAAAAAATGAGAAATGACACCATCGGTGGGATTTGACCCAAGCTCTCGGCGTGGAATGCAAGCATTCTACCAACTGGGCTATCGACCGGACATTCATACATTTAATCGAAAGATTGCCATTGTTTTATTTGATTTCTGGCATGCGTCTATCGTGACTGCATGCAAACATAACAATCAAGAATAACCGTCTATAGCAATCATCTTCGGCATCATTTGAGCGTCCATTTTGGATAAAACAAATTAGTTAAAATCGAGTGAAGTAATTTTATTTAGATTCAAATGTTAATCGACAGATTTAAATAGAATGCAAAAAAAATGGGTCAAATAAAAAATTGACTTCTGTGGAAGAAAATTTATTAATCAAATAAAAATTAAATATGTTAGTATTTTTAATTGACAATAGAACTGTAAACTATTTTTTTATACTAGTAAAAAATCTGCTTGATAGCTCTTATCTAATATAAGTTGTAAAATATATGTTACATTTAAGATTCACATTATATGCACTTTCACAAACAGACATGCACAAGTTTACATTTAAACATGCCGCATGTGGTCCTAAAATATAAAAACCCGAATCTCACATGGGCATACACCTTGCAACTATTGCCGATCTTCCCTGAAAACAGAGGTGACATTGGCAAAGTGAACCATTTTCTACAGCATGGGTGGTCAGCCGCATACCAACCTATAAGTCAAGGAACATACACAACAAATTACATTTTTATAATCAACAAATTATAATATGTATGGACATCAAAAACTAACTGATAACAAATTCTTATTTAAATAACCCTAGCCGCCAATATCACACATCAACCGCCATTTTTTCTGTCCTTACACACTTCTTTCATTAGCTCAGTTGGTACAACTCTTGCGTGTCATACCAGAAAGATATGGTTCGGTAATTTATTTTTCAAATCCGAAATAAAAAACACCGGCAAGGTTTACACAGCCTTCATAAAGAATGAAATCCAGCCTCCTCAGTAGCTTGGAAATCTTGTAATTGATTTTATCAAATTATATAAAATCCGGTTGATAGCTCAGTTGGTAGAGTGCTTGCATTCCATGCCGTGAGCTTAGGTTTCCCGTTTCGGTGTTTATTTCAAACCCCAAAATAAAAAAAAACCGGCAAGGCTTACTCAGCGTTCACAAGAAATGAGTACCAGCCCCCTCGGGAGCTGGGAAACCCCCACTTCAACTGAAGTGGTTGGCGTAAGGCCGGCCCCCTTACCTATAAAAATAAATAGGTTCAACTCGCCACATGCGACCCCTTCGGGGATAGCGCGGCAAGAAGTTACACTATATGTGTAGCTTAGTTGCGTTTTAGTTGCGAGTTGCGTATATAAAAAAAAATCAAAGCCTAATCCGACATCATTGCAGATCGAACCACCATTTATTTCGTGTAAATTTTTTTGCAAAAAACGTAAAAATTCAATTTCTCGGACATTGTTTGTTTGCTTGAATACTAAGTATGGTTTTTCTCTAATTAATACTTACGTAGTTATAGACCGTAATTAACTTTCGATAGAGGCTTATTAGAGCGACTCTGTACTGTAGTTTAGACTTAATGACCCTCCATTTGCTGCTAGTCTGGCTCTTTGTTAACTAGAAAGGACAATAACCAATTAGGCAGAGGCGGACCCTCAACAGAGGCAAGTAGTTGGTGCCGTAAACGCAACTAAGCTACACTTATAGTGTAACTTCTTGCCTGCGTTATTCCCGAAGGAGTCACATGTCGCTGCCTTATTTCTTGTTTATCGTATACGCCATTGAGAAAATTTTACATGAGCAATGTTTGCATGTGTACTGGACCAATGTGTCTTATGAAAACAAGAAATTTATTTGAAAAATATTTTAAAGAACTCTCACATTATCGAGTTTTATGGTTTTTCTTAGTTCAGATTGTGTAGAATTTGATTCATAAGACAACTGCATGAAAAAGTTATATTTGACAAGATTGGCGTATACGATAAACAAGAACTGGGGGAGCGATGTGGCGCTTCGGGATCTATTTGCCATATTTAGTTAAATAAAAACGCAAGTGTAACTTGTTTTGTCTTGTATCCTGCTGCCATTGCTCTAAGGGTGGCCGGTACCTCCACACAAATGCCTCCACTTGACTTTGTCCTTGCATACTTTTTTCATCTCATCTAGTTTCATCACTCTTTTCATACACGCTCTTCTCTTGTTTCCACTCTGTAGATTCCATTGATTCGTAATCTCACTTGTCTGATCAATCCATTCTTTCCTAGATCTTCCCTTTCCACGCTTATATACACATATAGTGTTACTTCTTGCCTCGTTATCTCCGAAGGATTTCGCAAAATTTATTTATTTTTACAGTTAAGGCGAGCTTGTATGAAAAAAAAATACTTTGCCAATGTCACCCCTGTTCGAGGGAAGGTCGGCAAAATTTGCAAAGCTTATATTCATTTAAGGTTTGTATTTTAATTTGTAAGTACACATTCAGCATTAGTAAGCTCAAACTTACACGTGTCGTTTGTGGGCATGCATGTGATATGAACTTTCAAAGTTAATATATTTTTGCAACTTAAATTATTAATTATAGAAGGGGGCCGGCCTTACGCCATCCCCTTTAGTTGAAGTGGGGGTTTCCCAGATCCCGAGGGTGCTGGTACTCATTTCTTGTCTGAGTTAACCTTGCCATTGTTTTTATTTTGGGTTTGAAATAAACACCGCAACGGGAAATCTTTTCTAACACCTTCGGTGGGATTTGAACCCGAGCTCTCGGCATGGAATGCAAGCACTCTACTGAGCTATCGACCGGTAAAAGTCTTCGGAATTTGAATCATCAATGTTTACATCAATGGTTCACTTTGCCAATGTCACCCCTGTTTCAGGGAATGTCGGCAAGAGTTGCAGGGCTTATGTTCATTTGAGGTTTGGATTTTATTTGTAAGTACACAATCAGCATTTGTAAGCGCGAACTACACGAGTTTGTTTGTGGGCATACATCTGAGAGCTTAGAATGAATATATCCTTGCAACTTAGGTTATAGATAGATTATAGAATGTTTATATATTTTTATGAATATGTAGGATATTGGTAGCTGTGTTTGGTTTTTCTGTGTTAGTTTGATAGTCTATGAAGTTTGTAGAAGTGAATGGAAACTCAATTTAAGTCCTAAAAATAACTTGTATTTGTTCGAAATTAATTAAAGGTTGAAACAAACGTTCTGGTAAAATAATGCAAAGTGGTATGTAACGATTCTCCATGTTTCGAGAATGTTCTTAATAATCTGTATAAATAAGTGCCAGAATCACCTGAAGAGTCAGAAATATCTCAACCGTTGTAGTACTGTACAAATGTGAAAACTCTATCGGAACCGAAAGTGATAAAATAAATAAACAACAGTTGTAATAAACATAACAATATCTTTGCAACTTAGATTTTAAATTATACATAACTCTTCATTGTTTTTCCGACAATTTTTTTTTCACTCAGAATGCTTTAATTCACATTTCCCATTCTATTCATACCGCCATCCCATTATCTGCAATTTCACATTGACTGATCACACCTTCGTGTTTAAAATGCATTTGTAAGAAGAACTGCGTTAAAACTCAACAATCGAGTAAACCAGGGCTGGAAGTCTCATCACCACGGTAATTCTTACCTACCGAATATCGGTAATATTTGTATGAAGACCTGTCTATCCAAGATGACCCCAAGTGAACAGCTGATAAGTGTTTATACTGTAATGTTTTTGAGTTCAGAAAGTCTCTAAATTAAAACATACAGGTCTTCTTTCAGGATCTTTATTTGCACTTAATTTATTTTTATAATTTGTATTTATTTTTAACACTTTAAGTAACTCAACTTTATTTTCACAGTTCAGTATCGCTTACACTCTTCAATCAAAGGCAACTATCTCACTGACTTAGTGCACTCAATTTTGCTCCTTGTATACTGTAGTGACAGAAGTCTCTAGGAGCTAATTTTGCCAGTAAGCTCGCGAACATTCTACCAACTTCAAGAGTACAAAAGGATCATTTAATTTCTAGATTTCTTAAGCCTATAATTATTGCTACCTACGGTTTACACCTATATTAATCTACTTTTGACATAACATTATAATAACTTCTATTACTACCTACGATGTACACCTATATTAACCTACTACTTATATAACAATACAAATATTACCGATATTCGGTAGGTAAGAATTACCGTGGTAATGAGACTTCCAGCCCAGAAATTCATCTTTTTATTGTAGAACTAAAAGGTTTTTACTCTGAAACTCCGGTCCGTAGTCTAGTGGTAACGCTTCGAACTCGTTAATGGAAGGTCGTGGGTTTAAATTCCGGGCTCTTTGATGTATTGGAAAATAGATTGCCTTCGTTAAAGACCGGCCACAAAAGGTATATCCAGACTATCAGCAACTGGGTTTTGTAGTGATGACCAAAGCTCTTAAAAATTCCGATCGATGGCTCATTAGGTAGAATGCTAAGAGGACGGGTTAGATCCCCACCGAGGGTGTCTGAAATGGTTTCCCATTTCGGTACTTATTTCAAACTCAAAATAAATACCGGCAAGGTTTACTCAGCATTTACAAGAAATGAGAACCAACCCCCTCGAGAGCTGACTTTAAATGAAGTGGTTGGCGTAAGGCCGGCCCGGGTGCTGGGAAACATGCATTTCAAATGATGTAGTTGGCGTGAGGTAGGCCTCCTCACCCGTAAAAATAAGTTGGATCCGAATCGCCACATGCGACTCCTTCGCGGATAAAACAGGCAAGAAGCTACATTATATGTGTAGCTTAGTTGCGTATCTTCTGTGTGTTTATTTTTATCAGTTTACGCGCTAGGTGAGTATTTACGCGGCGTGTTTCGTACTGCGCTCTCGGCTGCCATATCTGTCATCTTTAAAATATTCAAAATTCTCTTTCTGCACGCTTTTCAGCCCGTACGAAGAGTCACGCAAACCGACACAAAGAAAGTGATGACTGTTTAGCCATTTAGATGGGATGCGAGCATATGATGCAACGCAAAAGCAACTCTAATTTACATTAAAGTAACTTGTCTTTCTGCCTGCTGTTCCACTAGAGGCAGAAGGTACCTCCGCTGATGCGTCTTCACTTTTTTCCCTCCTTGCATATGTCTTTCATCTCTTCAACAATAATCGCTCTCTACAAACATACTTTTCTTTTATTCTCACTCTGCAGGTTCCATTGTTTCGTAATATCACCTATTTGGCCTATCCATTCCTTCCTCAATCTTTTGCTTCCACGCTTTCCTCTGGCATTTCCTTTGTACACTTTCTTCGTTAGTCGTTCATCATCCATTTTTTCAAGCCGATATCTTTACCATCTCTATTCTGTTTTTTTGTACTTTCATTCTCATATTCTTTGTTACACCACACTCCTTCCTCACCCAATCATTGCTCTATCATTCAGTGTATTTTCAGTCATTGCTCTTAGGTAAGCCATTTCAATCGTACAAACTTTATTAAATGTTTTTTTCTTCAATTTTCTGTTTAAAAAGTAAATCATTTTAGATTCAAACAATTCAGGCAAGTTATTTGGCTGATAAGTTGGCGTGAGGCTGACCCCCGTGCTGTAAAAACTTGGTGGAAACTTGACTAGCAGCCCCTGTTTTAGGGGAAAGGCAGCAGGAGTTGGAAAATTTATAGTCATATGACGTTTGGCTAATTATGCTAGTGCGCATGCAGCATGTGTAAGCGCAAACTTACATGCGCCTGCTTGTGGGCATGCATTAAATACCAGCTTTAAATGTCATATAATGGTTGAATTAAACTTGTCCAAAGATTTGTTATAAGAAGTGGAACAAGAACTCAATGCAATGGCATTATCAAAACCTTTCTAGAGTATTTTTTCACGCAACTGCTCATTGATTAATAGGTTGCTATGAAGCTGACCCCCATGCTTTTAAAACTATGCTCACTTTGCCAATGCCACCCTGATTTCAAGGAAGGTTGACAAGAGTTGCAAGGCTTATGTTCATGTGAGGTTTGTCTTTATGTTAGTAAGTGCACATGCAGCACGTGTAAGCTCGAACTTACACGTGTCTTCCTGTGGGCGTCTACAATCTTTAATCTTAATTGAAAAGATATATTAACATTTATGAATGCCTTTTAAGGCGAATATATTTGAGCAATAAATAAAATTTTAAGTAAACTAAAACTATTTTTTTAAATTAATTTAAAATGCGTATCAATATATTTTTGTAACTTAGATTATAGATTTACCATAGACAGATACATAGGGTTAAAATCTTTGGAAGCTGTTAAAGTATTTGCGTTGCTTATGCGTTGCTCAGTTTGCGAAGACGCCAGTGATGTTTGTGAGAAAATCAGTGCGAATAATTGCAAAAATTACAATAAAACATTGAAGACTCCAACATCTGTTAAATATATAGTCCATATTTGGCACAAACACCATACCAGACTTGGTTTAGGATTAAGTCTGTGGGAATTCCGTCTACGAATAAGTAATGGACTTTCTTAGCTTCCTGGATTCGCTATTCACAAAACATTTTTGGTCCACAGCTGATCTACGAATCGTCGAGTTGTTGTAAGGAAAATTTCCTGTAGGCTGTGGACAAACCACGGCTTTGCTGTATAAGAATAACACTGTATTGTGTGAATAAATGAATAAGAAATTTGGGAAAATTGTAGAGTTTAACACATGATAACGAGCTGGCTTAGATTCATTCCAATCTAGGAGACAGTAACCATAAAACTCATATTGGATGCTCAATGGAAAAGTAGCAAAGACTGAAAAATGGCGGTTGATCTGCAATATTGGATTATAAATTTTCAATGTTTATTTTTATTATTTTATTTATTTATTGACCGTTCTTCGAATAGTTTTATAACTATTATAATTTTTAGTGTTAATCTGTAAACACAGTGAAAGTCCATCTTTATTTATTTATAAATTCAAATGGGTAAACCACAGTTTTAATTCACTTATTTATTTATTTTTTGTGCTCGAACATTTTTGCCTAATGAGGCATCTTCAGGAGCAGAAAGGTACAAATATTTTTACAACAATAATTTTCAAAACAAAAACAAAATTCAACATTTTTTTTTAGTTTTATAACTGTTTTACCTTGACTAATTGATTGAAATGAGGCTGATCTCTTCGCTGTAAAAACCACCCCAATTTCAGGGAAAGGCGGCAGGAGTTGCGAGATTTATGTTCATGTGAGGTTCGGTTTATTTCGTATAGCCACCTTAAAGGTAAAACAGAATAAGCGCTGATTCACTGATTTGAGAAATCTTGGATAAAACATTTTATTGTGTGTAACTTCTCATAGTAAGTGAACTAATTATAAGGAAGTGCTCATGACAAACTTATAACTACAGGATTATCACACTTTTTTTAGGGTTTTCTCTCGTAGAAATTAGAAGAAAAGCTGCATTTATCTGAGAAACCCATGTTAGCTTAATATGTCACTTATTCAGCTTTATCTTCTTTGCAACTGAGATAATAGGTTCAAATAAAAATTAAACCAAAGGCTATACATATTTTTTTTTATTACCAAAAAGGTCTTAAAACACACATTCTTTTACCGAAAAGGTTGACAAACATATTCTTACAAAGGCTTTTCTTGATTTTTTTAATGTAAAAAAAAAACTACGAATTCATTCTTTATTTGAATGTGATGTACTAAGGTATTCAAAAAAGACGACAAAGGGTTTTTTGTCTGTTTTATTGTTAACCTTAAAGAACTTTCTCTCAAAATCGTTTACATTTAATGTTAGAGGGCGGACAGACAAAAACCTTTGAAATAGACGTATGAAATATTTCAGTGAGACATATCGTCCACTCAGTGCTTGTAGGGATTATCTACAATTTCATTCAAAGATGACCTTTAAATGAAATTGTCTTAAGAATCACATTCTACACAATCTGAGCTAAGAAAAAAAACATGAAAATGTGAGACTTGTTATCTAAATCTAATCTTAATCTAAGTTGCAAAGATACATATGTATATTTGAGATTCATATTAAATGCATTCCCACAAATAGACCGCATAATTTCACGCTCACACATGCCGCAGGTGGACCTACAATATAAAAACCCAATCTCAAATGAACATAAGCCCTGCAAGTCTCGCCGACCTTCCCTGAAACAGGGGTAACATTGGCAAAGTGAATTATTTTGTATAGTATGGATGGTCAGCCTCATACCAACCTATAAGTCAAGGAATATAACTATTTTTAAAATATTTTTTAAGTTTGTATCAGACACATTGATCCAGTTGACATCAAACATTGTTAATGTGAAATGACCTCTCATGACGGCACTGCACCCCCATGTCTCGCTGAGCTATGCTCTGTCGATGGGACTTCAAAAAGACCACTACGCTCTGCCCTTACTGCTGTCAACAAGGTTATAGTGCCCAATAGAGCAAACACATCAAACTTTGCAGACAGAAGCTTTGCGGTGGCCGGGCCGGTGGCCTGGAACAATTTACCCATCGGTGTTCGCGCGAACCAGCCTACCACCACCTTCAGAAAGGAACTGAAGACACTACTTTTCTCGAGAAGCCATGGCGCCCTTGAGTTGGTCCTGGACCATTAAATGGCGCCACAGGAAAGAAATCATCCATCATCATCATCATCATCATCATGGACATAAGACAAACAAGCACTAAGGGGACGATATGGTGTTGGAAATTTACCCATGGGTAGTTATAAAATACATAATTTAATTCATAAAGACAATTGGATGGTTCATTCGACATTGCGGTCGATAGTTCAGTTGGTAGAGTGCTTCCATTCCACGTCAAGAGCTCAGGTTCGAATCTCACCGAGGGCGTCAGGAGGGATTTCCCAATTTTACAAAATAAAAACCTTTACCTCAAACGAACAACCCTGCAACTCTTGCCAACCCTCTATCAAAACATGAGTGACATAGAAGATATGAACCATTTTATACAATATGGGTAGTCAGCCTCATACCAAGAATAACACAGAATAATACAGTTACATATATTTTGGTAATTCGCAACTAATCTACAAATATAGTGAAACTTCCTGACGAATTCTTCCCAAAGGGATCACATCTAAGGAACCTATTTATTTTTAGAGCCATACGTCAACCATTTCAGTTGAGGTTAGGGTTTCCCAGCTCCCGAATGAGTTGGTACTCATTTCTTGTGAAGGCCTGCCGGTATTTAATTTTGGATTTGAAATAAACCCTCGGTGGGATTTGAGCCCTAGCTCTCTGCATGGAATGCAAGCACTCTACCAACTGAGCTATCGCCCGGACAACACGCTTAGTATTTGTTTGCCTTATGTCCATCCGAGGTAATTTACATGAGCAATGTGTGTATGTGTACTGGACCAATGTGTCTTATGAAAACTGGAAATTGTGAAAAAAACTGAATGTGAATTTTCTCCTTTTTCATCCTCTTGTTATAGATCTAGGATCTGTTTATTGTGGAACTCCCTCCTGTGATGCAGACGACCAGCTATTCTTCCATCATCCAGGAGGGCGACCTGTTAGTCGCTGGCCGTCTGGTACCTCCAGTGCCACGATTTCGGGCTATCCATATTTCGCTCATGCGTTCTACATGGTCCCTCCAAAATGAGAAGTGATTCTTTAGGCCATTTCATTGAAAGATCATCTTTGAATCAAATGCTACAGAAGCTAAACAAATACTTGGGGACAATATGGCAAAGATTGATGGCTGTAATAACATAATTTTTTTATTTGTTGGCCAGTTGATTTTTATTGTCTTGGTAAAAATCATCTGTTATATAAATAACTCGTGGTTTGGTAATTTCTGCAGAATATTGAAGATTCCATTCGAGAAGAGTTTCGTGCAGGGAAATGGTTGGATGAGGAGGCGTGTCTTTCGGGCTGTGTTATTTGGTGGATGGGAGATCGCCGAGTGGTTACATCGGCTTCCTCATAGCCGGAGGTCGTGGGGTCGAGTCCCGACCGTTGTTTGCTTTGACTGCCAACTGATATTCAAAGTGAATTGTCGATAATTATACCGGCAAGTGTACAGACGTTAAGTTTACACTTTCCATGTTTGATTTTGAGTTCTGTTAACTGTTCACGTCCCCCCAGTGCTTGTTTGGCTTATCTACCATTTGAATCACATCACGATTTACAAATCTATGTGATCCATAAATTCAATGTATTGTTATGAACGTGTAATTGTATGTATGTGTGAGTTGGTGTGAGTATGTCTGTGTGATTCTGTCTGTGTATCTAGATGTAGGCGCTTTAATAACTGTACTGTGTTTTATCGATATTGTATGAGTATTCGCTCAAATATTCTGGCGGAGTCGCGCATGTTCCGGTCCCCAGTGTTTCAAGAACCGTCTTTATATCGTGTTGTTGGCATTTCTTGGACCGGTCCGTAGTCCAGTGGTTACACTTTGGACTCGTAAATGCAAGGTTGTGGATTCGAATCCCGGAGGAGCACAAAATAAAATATACCATTTATATTTCCAAATGTGCATTTCGCTGGGTTGAAAAAATTCATAAACCTTTACCAAAGACCGGTCACTGAAAGGTCCATCCAACCTTACAACAACTGGGTTTTGCGTGAGAATTGGTGCTTTCTACAGCGACGACCAAGCTTGCAGAGGGCTCTTGAGATGTGATACACACAAAAACAGCGCTAACCAAATAAATCATCCTTATATTATTTTTATTATAAATATTAATTGGCAACATGCAACTGAAATATTCATTTTTTCTTTGTTTTTTTTATATTTCTTTTAAATAAAGTTCTCAAGATCCCTTTGTGAGGTCAGTAGCTTTAACAAATATTTGTTTGTCTTTTCAGGTCTTGCAGTAATCCCCAACCTTGTCTCAGCCGGAAGACGACACGTAAGTGATATTTATAAATATATATTTTCATCATAAAGAACCTATGTTTCAAAAATAGGCGTCAATTATTTGTATGCTTTATTTTCAGTTGAGTGTAGGGTTTTATGTACACACGCAGCATGTCCTCGCCCACGGGTGCATTCGTCAGGCACGTACAACCTCTAGCCTTCCAACAGGGTGGGACTGTCAATTAAGCTATTGATGGCCTTATGAGAGACCACCATAAGGGATCTGTTGCATCTAGTTTCCAGGCTTCTGAAGCCAGTCTGCCGAAGTAGCTCCTCATGATGCATGAATTGTGGATAACTTCCAAGCAGCCTCATGAGGAGATACCCGAGGAACTTTTTTGAACTTGTTCCATCATATCTGTCATCTAAATCTAAATCAAAATCTAAGCAGCAAAGATATACATCATTCAAGATTCATATTAAATGCATTCCCACAAGCAGAAATGTATAATTTCGCGCTAACACATGCCGCATGTGGACCTACAATATAAAGACCCAACCTCAAATGAACATAAGCCCTACAACTCTTGCCGACCTTCCCTGAAACAGGAGTGACATTGGCAAAGTGAACCATTTTTAACAGTATGGGTGGTCAACCTCATAAAACCTTTAAGTCAAGGAATACAAACAGTTAATTACGTTTGAGTATATAAAACAAATAAACACTAAACAATTAAACAGTAAAAACTACAAAACATATTCTATGAAAAAGTGAATTTTTTTTTTTAAAAGCCTCAGCCTTAAACGCCAGCATTACAGAATAACCGCCATTTCTTTCAGCCCTTGAATACTTCTTTCATTTCATCCAGAGTCATAAAAATAGTCATAGTACAACCTTTTAGAAAACAGCCTTTCAAGAAGTAGAAATTCTTATGAATATTTTAGATGTAAAATAATGGTTAGAGTCAATTACATTTTCGCGGTAACTTGTTCTGCATTAACGATCGTTAACAATGTAACAACGGTCGTTAACAATGTTACAACGGCCGTTAAGGCTTCGTTTTTAACGCCGTTACTGTTAAGATTACAGCCCGGGGTGGCCGACAGCTTTAAGCGGGAGTTACGTAAACAAATAAAAAGATGAATCGCTAAGTGCGAGATACGAAAGCAATACGAATATAGAGTGGGAGGATTACTGAACGGTGATTGTCAAAGTGTGAGGCGTGGATTAAAATAATGCTAATAACAAAAAGTAAAATAAAACAATAGCATTCAATAAACAATATTTTAAGGAACTGTCTCCTTGACTTTTAGTTCCTTGGCTTTATATACAGTGAAAGTGTGAAAGAAAAAAGAGGTGAGGGACGACCGAGAAAAGTATGGAGTGATCAGATTGAAGTGATTGTAAAAGTGTATGAAGTGAATGTAAAAGATAAAAATGTATGAGAAAGGTGATGGATAGAATGAATTGTAAGAGGTATGTAAGGATAGGAATAAATGGAGGCAGGTCTGCAAAAGCTCAGGCCACCCCCAGTGGAATGGCAACAGAGTTATAGTTACAGTTACTAATAGGTTGATTTGACAATAACTCACAATGCTGTGACTGCTTGGCCAATGTTAATTCCACCCCGGTTTCAGGAAAATTTGGCAGGAGTTGCAAAGTTTATGTTCATGTGAGGTTTGGTTTATTTTGTGTAAACGATAATCTCACGTGTGACTGCTTGTGGGCTTGCATTAAATATGAGCCTTAAATTTCAATATATCTTTGCAACTTAGATAACATATAATATTATAGTGTCAGTGGAGAGGGCAGATTTCTGTACGTTTCGTCGGAGTCCCATCTGACATCATCAGGAATCAAAATTAATTGTAACGATGCAATAGGCTCATAATTGTTCAAGAACAACAAAAAATGGTGGTTAATTTGCATTGTTGACGGCAAAGGCTTTTTAAAAATCTAAGAAGCAATTGGAGTTTTTTTGTACTACTAATACAAGAAAAACCGACAAGGCTTACTCAACTTTCATAAGAATTGAGTCGCAGCTGATTCGGGAACTTAGAAACGCCTAGTGGCTAGCGTAAAGCAAGCCCCCTTCCATGTCAAAATAAATAGTTTCCACTCGCTTTATTCGACGCCTTCGTGGAAAACGCGGCAACAAGTTACACTATTTGCGTATCTCAGTATCGTTTTTGCGTCACTGTGCCGCCAAATCACTGCCTAAGTTCTTGTTTGCCGTATAGACCATCAAGCTAATTTTACATGAGCAATGTTTGCATGTGTACTGAACCAATGTGTCTTACGAAAACAGGAAATTGACCTAAAAAATATTTAAAACAACTCTCACATTATCGAGTTTTACGTTTTTTCTTAGCTCAGAGTGTGTAGAATTTGATTCTTAAGACAACTGCATTAAAAAGTCATATCTGACAAAATTGGTGCTATGTTTAGAATAAAGGTATCTCCAGGATACTTACATCCGGCTAGCTCTCATCAGCATCACTCTCAGGGCATGGGGTTCTTTCTTTGGGTTGCTTACTTGTATTTTGGGAAAGGGTGGTACATTTAAAAGATAAGTTTAACATGAACAAATAAGGGTTTATTTACTTTAGTAATATGGGAAAAAGGGGAAATAAGGGAATGGCCAGACCTGAACTTGTCACTAAAACACTCTCTACTTTTGACTACCTACCTACTGTTGACCGGAGTTCCGAACTGAATGGCCTGGGGCAGCGCCCCAGGCTAGCGGCGGCTCACGAGGCGGACGCCTCCACACGTTAGAGCCCCTGGGTGGGCGCTCCTATGCACTATGTCTCCTATGCCTCTGGTCCACAAGGCGGGTGCCTTGCTGGCAGGAAGTCCAAGTAGATGGGGAGGAGGGAGCTCCATTGTTATGCCCGCTTGCACCGCTTGGTGCTTGGTCGCCGACGTCTGAATCGGTTGACATCTTGCCGGGAACTGATGAGCGACGGCCCGATCAGTTCACACGGCGCAGTTCGGCCGCTTCCGTGACCGTTCGGCCCACACACACTGCACACTTCGAGATTGTTCTTTCAATGTTATTTTAAAATAACATAACATTGGTCTATACGGCAAACAACAACCTGGGGGAGCGAAGTAGCAAAAATTTTGACAGCCGCTGCCTTCAAGACAGTAGTGGTTCGGATAAATATAAAGTGTTTTTTTGAAAAGGTCATTATTGAGCGAGTGTTTTTAAACATCAAAAATTGAGCCACAAGTCGATAGCGTGATTGTATTGTTTCACTTCTGTTTAACGAGAGCGAGAAATTGCAAAAAAGTGATTTGTCTAAGTTATGCTTTCAATTATTCTTATTACTAACAATCAGATATTGCAATGTGAGTTTTTTTACGCTGTTTTATTATGAGTTTGACTTTTATGCGAGTAAGCTGAGTTTACTAGGTTAATAAAGCAATAAGAAGAAAGTGTTTCTGTTTGACATTTAGGGCCTGTTGCAACAAAGTTAATCAATCTTTGATTGACACATCAAATTTGATTCCTTAGTTCTAGTAAAGACCTCGGTTAAATATTTTTTGGCAGTGGGTAATAATATGATGGAATTGTATATGCAACCATTTTTTTTTAATTGTTGGGAGAAATCACACTTAACTTTTGATTTTGGTATGCTTGGAGTTTGGTGCTACAGGCCCTTACTTAAATAGTGTTTCTTCTTTTATAAAAATATACGCTATATATTAATACACTTTAACGACGATACAATGTTGAAAGTTCCAGTTCTCATCAGATCACCGAAGATAAGCAACATTGAGCGCGGATGCTACTTGGATGGGTGACCGCTCAGGTACACCGCGTGTCGCTGGCATCTCGGACCGGTCCGTAATCCAGTGGCAGTACTTTGTACTCGTTAATGGAAGGTTGTGGGTTCGGATCCCGGCGGAGCACAAAAATATACCATTTAATATATTTCGAATGTGCTCTTTGCTGGGTTGAAAAATTCATAAACCTTTACCAATGACCGGTCACTAAAGGTCCATCCAGCCTTACAGCAACTGGGTCTTGCTTGAGAATTGGCGCTTTGTAGCGACGACCAAGCTCGTACACCTCTGCGGCACTACAACAAGTCTCATAGATCCCTAGAGTCTCTAGAATCTAGAGAGTCTCCCGCACAGGATTTCTTAAAAAAAAAATACGTTGAAGGTAAAACTTGTACTAAGTTTCATGTTGCATTGATATGGGTTTCTAAGATATGTGCACATTTGTTCCTATTTTCTATGAGAGAAAACACTACAAAAGTGTAAAAATATATATTCAGTGATCTGTGTGTAAAAAGATGTTACTTAGAATTTTTTCATGAGTGTTGTCTCATAATTAGTTAACAAACTGTGTAAAGTTACCCACAATAAAATGTTTTATCTGCGATTTCTCAAATCTATGAAGACATAGAGAGCACCCTGGGCATTTCATATTTAGTAACACGCAGACAACATGCTCAACTCATATGTATTCTATGCTACCCACATTGACCGCCTTGAATCAGTACAGCATCGCTTTCTAAGACGAGTTGCTTGAAAACTGGGTCTAAGTAGAGATGAGTATGACTATAAAGACATAGAGAACACCCTGGGCATTTCATATTTAGTAACACGTCGACAACATGCTCAACTCATATGTATTCTATGCTACCCACATTGACCGCCTTGAATCAGTACAGCATCGCTTTCTAAGACGAGTTGCTTGGAAACTGGGTCTAAGTAGAGATGAGTATGACTATAAAGACATAGAGAACACCCTGGGCATTTCATCTTTAGTAACACGCAGACAACATGCTCAACTCATATGTATTCTATGCTACCCACATTGACCGCCTTGAATCAGTACAGCATCGCTTTCTAAGACGAGTTGCTTGGAAACTGGGTCTAAGTAGAGATGAGTATGACTATAAAGACATAGAGAACACCCTAGGCATTTCATCTTTAGTAACACGCTGAAAACATGCTCAACTCATATGTATTTATAAAATTATTAATAGTATTTTCGACTCACCTTATCTTTTACAATGTATCAAATTAAATGTTCCAACGCGAAAATTTAGAATAAATTAATTGCCCTCCCTCAACTTCCATACTTAAAATTTAGGATACTATTCTCCTATTAACAGAATGTGTCGTCTTTTAAATTCTTCCTCTCATCTAGATTTATGCGGCATGAGCCTGTCTGAATTCCGTAGAGCTTTGTTTTGCTGAGGAAAGTATACGAGTAGGTATTTTATTTGACTGGTGGACCAACATGCTGACCTGGGGATTTCTGGGACGGGAGAACTCTACACTATGTGAGTGTGGAGCTCAGCAAACTATGGAGCACCTCCGGTGTTGTCCCTCCTGTCCGACAAGCTGCTCCATGGATGATCTCTTTGCGGGAAACCAAAGAGCTGTAGACATTGCTCGTTACTGGGCCAATACGGTGTGAAGCTGACACGAAGAAAAAGATTTGACTGTGCTATTATGTAATACTAATCCTTGACTTCTTTTCTTTCTTTGTTATTCATTGTTAATTACCTTGTCATAAAATTATGTAATTGGACTATCATGTCCGTTAATAAATAAATAAAAAAAACAGTGAATCAGACACTTCAGTTTTAACTTTAAGGTGGCAATATTATACATTGCACAGATTTGTGAGTCGTGATGTGATCAAGATACTTTTAATTCATGCTATAAAGCCTTCCAAATACAGCATTTTGATATCACTTACAAATCTAGTGACCAATTATAAGAGAGGTGACATTCATTTGTCGAATCTTTGATACTTATTGAGTCCATTTAGGGATTGTGGACCATCTGCTCTAAATGCCAAAGAAGATTCATTTGTACCTCTAAAGTTTCTTCCCATGGAGTGTGTTATGTTAACAATTGAAGGTACCTCCAGGCTGTACCTACAGGATACTTACTCCGGCTAGCTATCATCAGCATCACTCTCAGGGCGTAGGGCTCTTTCCTTGGGTTGCTTACTTGTATTTTGCGAAGGGTTGTATATTAAAAAATAAGTTTAACATGAATAAATAAGGGTTTATTTACTTTAGTAATATGGGGGAAAAAGGGGAAATAAGGGAATGGCCCGACCTGCACCTTGTCACTAAAACACTCCCTACTCTGTTGACTGGAGTTCCGAGCTGAAGGCCTAAGGCAGCGGCGGCTCACGAGGCGGACGCCTCCACACGTTTGGGCCCCTGGGTGAGCGCTCCAATGAACCCGTCTCTGGTCCACTAGGCGGGTGTCTTGCTGGCAGGAAATCCAATTAGATGGGGAGGAGGGAGCTCCATGGTAATGCCCCCTCTTGCACCACTTGGTGCTTGGTCACCGACGTCTGACTCTGTTCACCTCTTGCCGAGAACTGCCGAGCGATGGCCCGATTAGGTCGCACGGCGCAGTTCGGTTGCTTCCGTGGACGTTCGGCTTTGTTCGGCCCACGACACAATATAGGTACTGCACACTTCGAGAATGTTCTTTTATATGTTATTTAGTAAAATAACATAACAAGTGGTAAATTAAGAAAAAACACTAAGTACCATAGTGGTACAACTGAAAAAAAGTACTAGAGAAGGTAGAGTAATATAAATAATAGGATAATTTATTTGGTGTGTGAATTCGAGCCCACGACCTTCCATTTTCGACTTCGAAGCGCTCCCGGAAGAGCACAAAAATACACCATTTCTATTTTCAAATATGCTCTACTCTGGGTCGAACCATTCATATTTCTTTACCAACGATCGGTCACCAAATGTCTATCCAGCCTTACAGCAACTGGATCTTGCTGGGAAATTGGCGCTTTAAATAGCGACAATCAAGCTCAAGGTGTGATTCACACAAAAACAGCGCTCGCCAGATAAATCATTCTAATATTGTTATTTTTGGCTTCACCACTATGTTCAATATTTCAAAGGTCTGTGGTATGGTCAAGACTCGAGGGAGTAACGCGTCGGCCCTCGAATTTGCGTTATTGAGACAATCACGAGCTCGAACACCACCTGCGCCGTGTCTTATCAACAATAACTTGATCTTGTTTCAACATATGCCATTGGTTAATTGTTAATTAATATTTAATTAAAATAATGAATTATTAATTGATAACGTTAAAACCTGTTTCTGGCCAGAAAAATAGGTTTCTGAATTGTATTACTGTAACTGTTCATTGTAACTGTTACTCTGCTGCCGTTACGCTAGGGGTGGCCAGATCCTTTGCAGTGCTGCCTAAATTTCTTCCTGCCCTCTTTTAATTCATTCATATCCATCAACTTTTTCATACATTTTCTTCTTTTACACTCACTTTGTACCTAAATCTCATCTATGATAAATAATCTATAATCTAAGTTGCAAGGATATATTCATTTAAAGCTCTCAGATGTATGCCCACGAACCAATACGTGTAGTTCACGCTTACAAATGCTGAATGTGTACTTACAAATAAAATTCAAACCTTAAATGAACATAAGCCCCACAACTTTTGCCGACCTTCCCTGACACAGGGGTGACTTTGGCAAAGTGAACCATTTTTTACAGTATGGGTGGTCAGGCCTCATACCAACCTATAAGTCAAGGAATACGAATAATACCTTCATTCCTTCACAATTTCCTCAATCTGATCACTCCATACTTTTCTCGGTTGTCCCTTCTCTTCAAAAATGTATTTTCATAAAACAAAAAGGAAAGTCGTTCATTAAACCGTTTTAAATTCCACTCACGATGACTGTTATATGATGATTGTACATTTGAAATGATCATGATTCAGATCTGCTGTGTAGCTGATCTTTGTCTTACACGTATATATCAAATGCTTCACAAAATGTTAATTGCTCATTGTAAAAGTGAACCCATCATATATCATCCCATAAAATTAGATTTATTATGTTTCCTAATTTATTCTAAGCATTCATTTCTACTTGCTATATACTTATGAACTAATACAGTTACAATTCTACGATCTTTGTAGAATATATGTACATAAGAATATATTTTTTTTCTACACGATAAAAGAGCGCCGTTTTTATGTGTTTTTTTATGTGTTTCAAAAATCTCATGGGTCTAAATCTAAGCTGCAAAGATATATATCATTTGAGATTCATATTAAACGCATTTCCACAAGCAGACACGCATAATTTCGCGCTCACACATGCCGTATGTGGACCTACAATATAAAAAACCCAATCTCAAATGAACATAAGCCCTGCAACTCTTGCCGACCTTCCCTGAAACAGGGGTGACGTTGGCAATGTGAAACATTTTTCACAGTATGGGTGGTCAACCTCATACCGACCTATCAGTCAAGGAATACATTTGTACATTCATTAAAAAAATGTTCCAAATTGGAAATGATAAATTGGTTACTATTAAAATAAATTGCACAGAATCTGTACTCGACTTTCTTGCAAAAATTAACCCACTGTATGACGTATGTAAAGCTAGAATCATCTACCAGCTTATGCAGTTTCAATGAAAATATAATATATCGATAATAAATCAATTTTATTCCACCGCGGTGTGTACCTGCATGCTCGTACAATATGGATAAAGCCATTAAAATTATTAAGTGAATAAAAAATATTTGGATGATTTATTTGGTGAGCGCCGTTTTGTGTGAATCACAACTCAAGAGCCCTCTGCAAGGTTGGTCTTCTCTGGAAAAAGCGCCAATTACACAAGAAAGATCCTTGACTTATAGGTTGGTATGAAGCTGACCTCTGTACTGTACTGTACTGTATCCTGCCGCCGTTCCACTAGGGGTGACCGGTACCTCTGCAGATGCGCCTCCACTTTTTTCTGCCCTAACAAACCACTTTTATTTCCTCAATATTCATCACCTTTTTCATACACACTCTTCTCTTATTCTCACTCTGCAGAATCCATTCTTTCGCAATCTCACCTATTTGGTCTAACCATTCTTTCCTCAGCCTTCCCCTTCCGCGCTTTCCTCTGACATTTCCTTTGTACACTTTCTTCGTTAGTTGTTCATCATCCTTTCTTTCAAGATGTCTGAACCATCTCATTGTACTTTTTTGTACTTTCATTCTCATATTCTCTTTTATACCACACTCGTTCATCACTCAAGCATTACGTACTCTATCACTCAGTGTCTTTCCAGCCATTGCTCTCAGGTAAGCCATTTCAACCGTACTTTACTCAGCTCACATTCATTAAGCCTCACTTCCACCAACCAATATGCCATTGTGGACCGCCGATCTCTTATTCTTCGTAAGTTTCCTATTTCTTGCAATTCTTCCAATTGTTTCCATCACACTTCTTCCTCTACTAGCGCGCTTTTCCAATTATTTCGTCAATTTCGCATTCGACTCAAACTTGCTTCCCAGATAATCAAATTCTTTCACGACCTCCACTCTTTTTTCATTCAGTCTTATCTCAATTTTCTCGCATTTCTCAGTCCTCCCAAAGTGTAAAAAATAATTCACTTTGTCAATGTCACCCCTGTTTCAAGGAAGGTCGGCAAGAGTTGCAGGTTTTATGTTCATTTGAGATTTGGTTTTAATTTGTAAGTACAAATTCAGCATTCGTAAGCGCGAACTTACACGTACCTGTTTGTGGGCATGCATTTCATATTAGTTTTGAATGTTTATATTTCATTGCAACTTATATTCTAGATTATTATAGATGGTCATTAAACCCTTCTGTATGCAAACTAGGACTTTGTATGGTGGGTACACTTTTTAGTTATATTTTGAAAAAGTAACGACTGATTATTATTGGTATTTATAAAATTTCAAGAATCGCAGCCTTTTATCTATTTTTAACCCTTTGACTACCAAGAAAATTGCTAATACATTTTGTATGGAAAATTTTCACTTTGTATGGCGGCTATACTTTTGATTCACTTTTTGGAAAAAATAATGATGGCAATATATAGGTTATTATTATTGTTTTACATTTGTGCTACATTATTTTTTTATCAACCCTCTAACTGCCGAGAATTTTTCCATTATTTTTTTCTTTTATATGGCAACTCCCTAAACCGAGATTATGATGAAGAAATGATTATAATTATTAGATAGCACTATTATAAAAATGGATTCCCAAAAAATTTAAGAAAAATCGTCGGAGCCGTTTTTGAGAAAATCGCATTTTAAATTTTCAGCTCTTCGGAAGCCATCTTGAATTCTCAAAAAAGTAAAAAAAAAATGATTACGAATTAAATTAATAAGCTTGTTCTTTCTATCAAATCTAAAACAAATTTAAATATCTTGCATTTTAATAGGTTTTTGTAATATTTTCGATTTAAAATTTCAGGTCGTGTAAACGGTGCTTTATATTTATTTTTTCAAAAATTTTTTTTTGTAAATTTGTGCAAATTTATGTTGTCCATAATATTGTGGAACATTATATTTTTGTTGACCCCTTAACTTTCGAGAAAATCACAATCGTTTGTTTTTTTCATATGGCAGCCCATAGACACAGATTAGTAAGAGTGTTGTCATAACTAATTTATTAAGTTAAAAATTAATTAGTGGCAACTCTGAAAATTTAAGAAAAATTCTTGGAGTCGTTTATGAGAAAAGTGCAATTTTATGTTTTTTTTGTATGGCAGCCATCTTGAATTTTTAAGTTGGTGTAATGCCATGTTATTCATACTTAATACATGTCCAAAAAAGTTGATGTAGCCAAAATTTGGTATCTCTAGGTCTTATACTTTGGAAAGTGACACACACACATACATACATACATACATACATACATACATACATACATACAGACGGACGTTTTTAAAAGATAGTGTTTTTTGGCATGTCCTGCACCAGGACAACTCATTTCCGTGAAAACCTCGAAATTTTTTTTTCACACCAAATCATAACTTTCTTTATAGCCTTCGGCTATAGCAAGAAAGTAAAAAAATGAAACACAAGATTATGCTGATGAAGCAGGGTCATTTGAAAAGGTCATTTGACCAAGGTCACAGAGGTCACAGTGACCCGCGGGTCATCCAAATATCAAAAACGTTACGACCTGTGGTTCGAAGCTTCGTTAAAATTAATACACTTTCGAATTTATGATGTTGGATCTTATATCTTCATTTTTAGGTCAGTTTTGGAATGATCGGGTCACCAACAAGGAAGTTCCAAGACAAATTATTCCAAATTCAAATTTAAAAAAATTCTTATTCAAAACCAATATTAATCGCCACTTCCTTTCAGTGACTCAAAACAAAGGCAATACAACACTACGCAGCTAACAGTTCTGCTACAAAGGATCAGGACATCAAAACCAAAAAAAGCAAATTTATACATATGCGGCATGTGTGAGCGCGAAATTATGCGTGTCTGCTTGTGGGAATGCATTTAATATGAATATCAAATGATACATATCTTTGCAGCTTAGATTTCGATTTAGACGCAGAATATCAATTGTCATAGACAAAATTGTAGCGTCACACGGCCGGGCTGCTAGGGAGAAGGCATATTTTTTTGTATTTATTACTAAGGACTGTAGTTCTATACAAGGGTCACGTTTGCCTGCCGAGAAAAAGTTCCAAATTCAAATTTGTGGCCTTTGATTATTTCCACAGTAGACTATGAACATGTTTTATTTATTTTCGGCGGGTAAACGTCACATCCACTTACGTAGGATCCAATAAGCAAAAAAAAAACTTTAAAGTCGAAACATTTTTCAGTATCAAAATAGATTATTATTGTATGCAGCAGTTGTAAGCACGAACTTACACGTGTCTGTTTGTCAGCATGTATTTAATATTAATTATGAAAATGTGAATATTTATTAGATTTTGTAGGGGTTGTGTAGTCACACAGTGAAAATTCATTTTATTTACATTTTTTTCTAAAACGTAGTTTTATTTTTACAATAATATTTTCTACCTCAAGCACTTTCGACCTTCAATACTCTGGTCATTATTAAGAGTCTAGTAAATATTTATCTTTGCAACTTAAATTTTAGATTATAGACTGTTACTATAGCTCTGTACCATTCCGCTAGGGGTGACTAGAGCCTCTGCAGATTTGCCTCCATTTTTTCCTTACATACCTCCTTCAGTTAATTCATAACTATAACCATACATATTCCCATTCTTACACAATTTTACCAATCTGATCTGACCATACTTTTCTCGGTGTTCTCTTTAAACTTTTTCCTTTCACATTTCGATAGATCACTTTTTACAGTAGTGGTGGTAAGACTCAAACAATTAGTTAAGGTACTATGTACAAACTTTGTATAGCGCCTTTTATGACAGTGTGTCACTACAAAGGCGCTTGTCCGTATGATTGGACGAAGAGGTGAGTCTTGAGACGTCTTTTAAACAGTCTCTCCAGATCCAGTTCCCTCAGTGAGGCGGGAATAGCGTTCCAAGTCATTGGAGCGGCCGCCTTGAATGCCCTGTCTCCAAAAACAGTGCGGGGCCTTCTTGCAGGGATGTCCAGGCAGCTGCTTCTTGATGCAGCTGACCTCAGTGTTTGTCCGCGCGAGGTTGTAGTTTCTGGAGACACCAGCACCATCAGGTACCCCGGAGCACTCTCACGCAGTGCTTTAAAGGTGAGCAAGCCGACTTTGAAGGTGATCCTCTCAGGGATTTTCAGCCAATGCAGAGCTTGAAGATGAGGAGTGATGTGGCAGGACTTTGCAGCCCCATATATGAGTCTAAAAATTTCTGAAAGCCAATCCTAGGATTGAAACTGGAGAAGAAGATATGAGTCTAGCTGCGGGCTTTTTGCAGCCGCATTTGTTGAATAAAAAAGTGCTGCAATAGTGTTTTTTTTTTGATGGGCTATAAAATATTCATTGATAATTTTGTAACAGTCTATACGGCAGCAACCTGCAGAAACTTACAGCAACTAATTGGCTCTACCACCATCACGATAACAGATCAACTTTGTTTCGTTTTCTGGTTCATGAACAAACGCAGGAAGCTGTTAGATGTACGTGGCCTACCGTTAAAATTGCGAGCAATCTTCTTCTTCTTCTTCAAGACACGACGCGGAAGGGGAAGACCGAGAACGGAACTGCTTGATCAAATTAGTAAAATTGTAAAGGTGTGGGATATACAGAGGGAATGTAAAAGAAGGAAAATATAGGGTAGACACGCAATTTCGGAAGTTCATTTGGTCCATAAAAATTCTAAATTTCTCGCTGTAGAAAGCGCCAATGCTCAAGCAAGACCCAGTTGTTGTAAGGTTTGATGGACCTTTCAGTGACCGCGGTCTTTGGTAAAGGTTTATGAATTTTTCAACCCAGCGAAGAGCACATTCAAAATATAAATGGTATATTTTTGTGCTCCGCCGGGATACGAATCCACAACCTTCCATTTACGAGTCCGAAGTGCTGCCACTGGACTACGGACCGATCCAAGATGCCAACGACACGCGGTGTACATGAGCGGTAACCCATCTAAGTACTATCCGCTTAAATAGGTAAATAACATATTGCGCAATTACTAGATGTCGTCGCGGGCCGTATGTTGGACAAGCCTGATGTAGATTCTAGATGTTTGGAACTTTACGTACCGAATCGAAATTTCATACACCAAAAGAAAACGAGATTTCCCAGCTCGGGCATTAAGAGCGCACTGAATCTTACGTAATACCGATTCAGAAACGATCTCGCATAATCTCTGGACCATTGTGACATGATTAGTATGGACGCAAAATAATTCGCTGCGTCTGCGAGGCAATTGCACCGAGATTCCATTTCTTGCTTTGTTCAACAACTACTTTTCGATGTTACAGGTTGCTATAGGTCTGACCACCTATTTTGGAAAAAAATGTTTCACTTTTGCCAATGCCTACCTTGTTTCATGAAAAATCAGGAAGAGTTGTTCCTTGACTTATAGGTTGTTATGGTTCCTTGACTTATAGGTTGTTATGGTTCCTTGACTTATAGGTTGTTATGGTTCCTTGACTTATAGGTTGTTATGGTTCCTTGACTTATAGGTTGTTATGGTTCCTTGACTTATAGGTTGTTATGGTTCCTTGACTTATAGGTTGTTATGGTTCCTTGACTTATAGGTTGTTATGGTTCCTTGACTTATAGGTTGTTATGGTTCCTTGACTTATAGGTTGTTATGGTTCCTTGACTTATAGGTTGTTATGGTTCCTTGACTTATAGGTTGTTATGGTTCCTTGACTTATAGGTTGTTATGGTTCCTTGACTTATAGGTTGTTATGGTTCCTTGACTTATAGGTTGTTATGGTTCCTTGACTTATAGGTTGTTATGGTTCCTTGACTTATAGGTTGTTATGGTTCCTTGACTTATAGGTTGTTATGCGGCTGATCACTCATACTGTACAAAATTGGTTCACTTTGCCAATGTCACCCCTGTTTCAGGGAAGGACGGCAAGAGTTGCAAGGCTTATGTTCATTTGAGGTTTGGATTTTATTTGTAAGTACACAATCAGCATTTTTAAGCGCGAACTACACGTGTTTGTTTGTGGGCATACATCTGAGAGCTTTGAATGAATATATCCTTGCAACTTAGATTATATGTAGATTATAGATAATAAAAGGCGAGCTTGTATGAAGAAGGTTATGACTCTGGAGGAAATGAAAGAAGCATGTAAGGACAGAAAGAAATGGCGGCTGATTTGTAATGTTGGTGGCTAGGGGTTTTTAAATAAGTCTGTGTACGAAATGTATCTGACAAAATATACTGAAATTTTTGTAAAATTTAACCCGGTAGAATCAAAACAATATTTTTTTTTGCAAGAAAATTTCGGTATGCAATTTTTGATTGATGTAGGTACCCCCTGAATATTTATTCATTTCAAATCAAACTCGTGGGAAATGTGAAACCATCCTATGACAGGTAATTAAGGCCGTACTCCATTATTTATTTTTTTGGCAACGCTAATGTCTCAATATTTGACAATTAAAATTTGCCAAGCATTTCCAAGTATGAAAAATTTCCCCATTGACTGAGACTCGAATGCAACGCAACTAAGCTACATATATAGTGCGTCTTCTTGATGTGTTATCCTCGAAGGCGTGGAATGTGGTGAGTGTAACCTATAATTTTTACAGTCATACCAACCTAAAGGCCAAGAGATACTAAATCTAATCTAAATCTAAGTTGCAAAGATATATATAATTTGAAATTCATATTAAATGCATTCCCACAAGCAGAGATGTAAAAGTTTACGCCAACACATGCCGCATGTGGACCTACAATATAAAACCCAATCTCAAATTAACATAAGCCCTGCAACTCTTGCCGACCTTCCCTGCAACAGGGTTGGCATTGGCAAAGTGAACCATTTTTTACAGTATGGGTGGTCAGTCTCATACCAATCTATAAGTCAAGGACCGGTCTTGACCGGTCCGTAGTCCAGTGGCAACACTTTGGACTCGTAAATGGAAGGTTGTGGATTCGGATCCCGGCGGAGCACAAAAAATATACCCCTTATATTTCCAAATATGCTCTTCGCTGGGTTGAAAAAATTCATAAAACCTTTACCAAAGACCGGTCACTAAATGGTCCATCCAGCCTTACAGCAAATGGGTCTTGCTTGAGCATTGGCGCTTTATAGCGACGACCAAGCTCGTATACCTCTGCGGCACTATAACAAGTGTCATAGACCCCTAGAGTCTATAGAATCTAGGGCGTCTCCCGCACAGGATTTCTTAAAAAAACAAAAAAAGGAATACAAACACAAATAATGTACCTAAGTGTCTACTCACTTCTAGAGAGACTTATGATTACACTAACACAAGTACACAACTACTCATATTCGTAACAATACCTTGAATCTGGCGAGCTACGACGCTAACCAGTGGTTTCGGCAAAACTTGCAATTAAATAAAATCGACATCTAGAAATTAGCCCAGCATCCAATGTGTTATTAGTTCAACAGAACCAAATTAAAATGCAATTGAACACTTTTTAATCTTTTGTCTTTGACCATTTTGAAATTTTGTGACCGCTCTGTTATTTTGTGTTGTCCAGCGGTGCTCTGGTTTGGGCAACTATTTCAAGACCGGTCACAAAGGTTCATTTGGTCGTACGTTTTTAGGTATGCTATTGAAAATATGACTTGTTTATTAAAATTTCAAATCAGCGAAGAGCATATTTGAAAATACAAATGATATTTTTGTTGTGCTTCGTCGAAATTCGAACCCATGACCTATCATAACGAGTTCACAGCGTTACCGCTTGACTACAGACTGCTCTTCACTGGGTTGAAAAAATCATATAACTTTACCAAAGATAGACCACCAAAAGTCCATCAAGCCTTACAGCAACTGGGTCTTGTTTGAGAATTGTACCTTTAACTTTAACTCTGTCATAATTCCGCTAGGATTACAAAGGTAGAGTCTCTGCAGATTGCTTCCATTTTTTCCTATCCTTGCATACCTCTTTCAATTCAATCATATCCATCACCTTTTTCATACATTTCCTTTTAAACATTCGCTTTGTATATTCCATTCTTTCACAATTTCACCAATCTGATCAGGAAAAGGTGATGGGACAGAAAAAAGTGGAGGCGCATCTGCGGAGGTACCGGCCACCCCTAGTGGAACCGCGGCAGGATACAGTACAGTGATCCAAACATATTTTTCTTGGTCTTCCCTTTGTAAGTCTTTCATCATCCATTCTTTCAACAGGTCAAAACCATCTCATCGCATTCTTTTGCACCTTGATTTTCACATCCTCTTTCAAATGGCGCTTTCTTTTGCGACGACCAAGCTCGCAGAGGGCTCTTGAGGTGTGATTCACACAAAAACAGCGCTCACCATATATATCATCCTATCATTCTTATTATTATTGAAGATATATATATATTTTGTAAAACGTACGGTTTTTACTAGGGTAGTGCGTTTCAAGAATTTTAATAATAACTGAAGTGAAATGTATAATAAGAAAATGTATGAAAAATGTGATGGATATGAACGAACTGAAAGAGGTATGCAAGGATAAGAAAAAATAGAGGATAAATCTGCAGAGGCTCAGGCAACCCCTAGGGGAATGGCGACAGAGTTGCAGTTACAGTTACTGCAAAACTGGATTCCCACGAGATCTGTCGGAAAAAAAAATTACGCAAAAAAAGATTGTTCTGATTTTCATCGTGGCGGCTTGCGACACTATCACAGTGTGTAAGTCGACACAAGATGATTATAATAGGAGAAAAAACGTATAATATGCTACTGTTTAATATTTGTATAAATAGAACAAGAACACCTCAATATTCAAACTGTCCGATTTACGAGCAGTTTTGCGATTCTTTTAAATCATTTTTGTCCAGGGCTGGAAGTCTCATCACCACGGTAGCTCTTGTCTACCGAATATCAGTAATATTTGCATGAAAACCTGTCAATCCAAGATGGCCGCAAGTGAACAGCTGATTAGTCTTGATACAAATATTACCGATATTCGGTAGGAAAGAGTTACCGTGGTGATGAGACTTCCAGCTCAGTAGGCGACAAGCATCTATCACCTAGAAGATATTTGGTATATTTGGAGTAGCTGAGACGGTTTGTGTAACAAAAAATAGTGCGTCCTTGGGCGTACGCTACAAACAAACGAAACGCAACGCAACTAAGCTACATATATAGTATAACTGCTTGCCTGCGTTATCCTCTAAGGGGTCGCATGCGGCGAATTGGGACCTATTAATTTTTAAAGGTAAGTGAGCCCACCTCACACCAACCACTTTCAGTTGAAGTGTGGGTTTTCCAGCTAGTTCTCATATCTCGCGAAGGCTGAGTACACCTCGCTTGTATATATATTTTGGGTTCTGAAAAAAACCTTGAAACGGGAAATCATATCTGACACTCGGTGGGGATAGAACCCTTGTTCTCTTGCATGGAATGCAAGCATTCTACCAACTGAGCTATCGGTCGTACTTTTTACGAGCCTGGTCGTAAAAAGACTGATAGGTTGGTATGAGGTTGACCGCTGTAAATACTGCGAATACTGTAAAAAATGGTTCACTTTACCAATTTCACCCCTGTTTCAGGAAAGGTCGGCTAGAGTTGCAGGGCTTGTGTTCATTTGAGATTGAGTTTTTTATATTGTAGGTTCACACGCGGCATGTGTGAGCGCAAAATTATGCGTGTCTGCTTGTGGGAATGCATTTAATATGAATCTCAAATGATACATATCTTTGAAGCTTAGATTTAGATTTAGATTTAGGTCGTCACTACGAAGCGCCAATTTTTAAGCAAGACCCATTTGCTGTACGGCTAGATGAACCTTTTAATGACCGTAAACAGTGAATACTTATTTTACCGAGTATCATTGCATAGAGCCTTAACAAATTTGCGAGTAGGCTTAAAATTTATTTAGTGCGAACTACCGTGAATGGGCTATAAAATTATATGTGTTTTAAGACGATCATAAAAGTTGGTAGCAAAGAGAATATAGCGAATTTGAATGATCAATAAAAATTCTGTTGTAAAAATGCAATGTATAAATTTATTATTTATTTGGCTAGCGCTGTTTTTGTGTGAATCACACCTCAAGAGTATTTTGCAAGCTTGGTCATCGCTGGATGAAGCGTCACTTATCAAGCAAAATCCCTTGACTTATTGGTATGTATGAGGCTGACCACCCAAGCTGTAAAGAATGGTTCACTTTGCCAAAGTCACCCCTGTTTCAGGGAAGGTCGGCAAAAGCCTCTGGGCTTAGTTTATAAGAGGTTTGATTTTTTTAATTGTAAGAACACATGCAGCATTTTGTAAGCGCGAACTTACACGTGTAAGTTTGTGGGCATGCATTTAATATGAATTTGAAATGTTTATATATTGTAACGAAATACACTGGTAGATGTTTATTGGTGTACGTGTGTTTTGAGAGAATGTTCTGGCCCAGACGATTGTAGTTGTAAGGTGTGTATGTAGGTAGGAAATGGACTCTTCATGAAATAAATATGTCCAGAATCGTCTATACAACTGTGGTAGTGGAACTTTCTAGGGCAGGCTAGAATGGCCCCTAGGTTCCGCTATAAGAAGGGCGACATTCGGCTGAAGGGAGTCAGTCTTCGAAGCACTCACACAGAGGAGTATCTAGTTGCCAGGGCGACCAATAAGGTGTAAAATAAATGTAATCTGTACGAAATAAAGAAGTGTGTTAAAATAAATCTGTTAGAATAAGTCTGTTAAAAATAAATCTATTGTAAGAAAGTCTGTGTAAATAAACTGTATGGCTAACTTGTGTTAAACTTGTGTTTTAATTAAAAGAACCCAGGAAAAACGTAACAATATTTTTGCAACTTAGATTATAGATTTAGTTGCTGTAAGGCTGAGTGAAACTTTGGTAGTAGGCTACAGCGCTCCTCATTCCCGTCTTGTATGTATGTGTCATAAGGACCCATAGCGTATGGACGCTCATTCAAAGCTATGCATTTTCTCAAGTGGCGGAAGGCCTTCCTGTGAAGACAAAAACAACGGCACGTCAAAAAAAGAACCTCTCGGTCAGAAACGTGTCCATGACTCCAAAAATACGTGGTTCGATGTTATTCAGCGCTCTTAAATGAATGTTAATATTGGAAATGGACCACATTTTCTCATGATCTTTGTCTTCTCCTTTCAGCCATCTTCTCTGGCCCCAGTTCCTCCTACTCCAGAGGCCTTGAGGGAGCTGGCAGACGCCATGGGAGCTTCAGTATACGAGGACTTCACAGCAGACGCGCAAACCTCTGCCAGTAGACCTTCAGCCAGGATCCTGAAGACGTCTCTAGTGGACGATGATGTGGAGTATCAGAACTATCAAGGTAAGAAACAATTGGATGAAATATTCAATTGTAAACGATGTAAACCTATTATTTTTTACAGGTTAAAGGTCCGCCTGGCTTGGTGAAGTAGGCTGGGTTTCGCATGTGGCGAGTGGAAACTATTTATTTTTACAGGTCTTTCCTTGACTTATAGGTTGGTATTAGGCTGACCACCCATACTGTAAAAAATGGTTCACTTTGCCAATGTTAACCCTGTGTCAGGGAAGGTCGGCAAAAGTTGTAGGGCGTGTGTTTATTTGAGGCTTGGATTTTATTTGTAAGTACACATTCAGCATTTATAAGCGCGAACTACACGTCGCTGCCTTAGTTCTTGTTTACCGTATACGCCATTGAGAAAATTTTACATGAGCAATGTTTGTACGTGTACTGGACCAATGTGTCTTATGAAAACAAGAAATTTACTTTAAAAATATTTAAAAGAACTCTCACATTATCGAGTTGTACGGTTTTTCTTAGCTCAGATTGCGTAGAATTTGATTCATAAGACAACTGCATGAAAAAATCATATTTGACAAGATCACGATAAACAAGAACTGGGGGAGCTACGTGTTTGTTTGTGGGCATACATTTGAGAGCTCTAAATGAATATATCCTCGCAACTAAGGTTATAGATTATTAAATATGGGGCCGGCTTTACGCCAACCACTTCAGTCGAAGTGGGGTTTCTCAGCTTTCCCAGAAAATTCAATTTTTGTGAAGGCTGAGTACACCTTGCCGGTATTTTATTTTGGGGTTTTAAATAAACACCGAAACAGAATATTATTTCTGACGCCCTCGATGGGATTCGAACCCGAGCTCTCGGCGTGGAATGCAAGAATTCTACCAAATGAGCTATCGACCGGACTTTGTTTGAGCTTGGTTTTCACTAAAAAGCAACAATTTACAACGAACACCCAGTTGCTGTAAGGCTGGGTGGACCCTTGGTGACCAGTCTTTTTTTAAAGTATGTAATTTTTCACAGCATATTTGAAATATTGTTATGGTTATACTTGGGCTATTTTTATTAAAATGCTAAAAGATTAATTTTTCACAATATCGATACTTTTCACTCTAGCTTATACCGACTTCGCGGCACAATGTTTAAAGAGATTCTGGCTCTCCGCAGAATCTTTGCTCGTATATATAGGTACGAAAGAGACGATTCTTGTACGTTCTAGATTATTCCACATACTTTCATAATGGATTTTTTTAAACACTTTCAGACTGTTCGACACACACCATCGTGTTTAGGCGCACGAACTACGAATTCATAGTTCGTTACAATGGTATTTTTTTGTGCTCTGTCGGGATTCAAGCCCACAACTGGTCTTTGCTGGTTTTTTAATTATTTCAATTATGCTGTTTGTACCAAGATGTATCATGTTAAAACTGTTTGCTTGCTATTGAAATAAAATAAAATAAACCTTCTATTTACGAGTCCGAAGCCTTACCGCTAGACTACGGAACGGTCCAAATTGTCTATCTAAATATTAGTTTTATTTGAACCCTTTATGTTGCCATGTTCCAGGTGTGATGGGCAGACCCGGCATCGACTTCCCCGTACTGCCGTCTATTCCTCACACAGACTTCAACTGCAAGAAAGTGGCCACAGGATACTATGCCGACTTGGAAACCGATTGTCAGGTAATGAATGCAACCTTTTTCTTACTGTACTGCAGTGGCGAAGCGTGCCATACAAGCCGGTTCCCATCGGCTTCCCTTTTAAAATGATGTAACTAAGTAGTTAAAAAATATAGGCACAAAGTAAAAAAATATATTTAAAACCAAAGAAACGATACGTATTTTTCCCCCATTGAAACCATGCAGTCTACTTTATTATAATTTCTGCCTCATTTTAAACGGGAAACCGATGGAAACCGGCTTGTATGGCACCCTTCCCCACTGCTATACTGTATCCTACCAGCGTTCCACTAGGGGTGGTCGGTACGTCTGGCTGATGATGATGGAGAGATGTTTCCCGGGATCTGTTGCCGGGGTCTTTGAGAGCCGGAGCTTCCAAACGTTTCGCCCATGTTTTTGATGGGCTTCTTTAGAGTGAAGTGTGATAATGAAAATTAATTCTGACATCAATTCCCTGCCAAAAAGACATCTTAAAGATATTATAAGATAATTTGAAGCTAAAGTTGACCATGTGTTTGTTTACTTTCAGGTCTTCCACATCTGTGACGGAGGCCGCAAGATTTCATTCCTCTGTCCAAACGGAACCATCTTTCACCAGTCCCATCTGATATGTGACTGGTGGTTCAAGGTGGACTGCCTAGATTCTCCTGGACAATATGAGGAGAGCGCTGAACATCTGGCAGAGGACCAAAGGAGATCCAACAAGCAATCACTTCCAACCAACTTTGAGACCATCCAAACCACAACACAAAGAAGACCCCAAAACGATTTCGGGACTAACATCCACTCTGGTAGGAATCACGTAAATGAGTACAAAGCAGAAGCAAGCTTTACAAGTGTGGCGCAATCAGCTCCGAGATCTGACTTGGGAAACAAACCGGAGAACATCCTCAAGGAGAAAAGACCAAGCCCTAGAACCTTCCAAGTGAATCCAAGACAAGAAAGAGTATCAAATTCAAGACAGTATTCAAGCTTTGAGCATTCACCGAAAGAAGAAACCAATGAACAAGCTGAAGAGATAAGAAGGAAGGATGTAGTTACGAATTATGAATATACTCCTACTAAACGGACGTTCCCAGATTATACAGATTCTGGTGTTTACAGAGGAACACCTTCGTCTAACAGGAATTCCAACTCGAAAGAAACTCAAGTCGTGGCTGAATCGGCTTCATTTTACAGTGGAAGAGGTAGAGTCAATTACAATCAGTATTCTTCGAATAATGAAAATAAGGTAAGAGTCACTCCAGAGCCTTTCTCGTCTACTGCTTCTTTGCCCAATGCTAGAACTACAAGACCGACTTATACGACTACCTACGTCCCAGGTACTAAGAATTATGTTGAAGTGAGCAGAAGCATTTCCCAATCAGTTGCATCAACAAGACAGCCTTCTACTACAACTGCAAGAGCGAATGAAGCTTACCAAACTGCTTCAGAGGGATCTTACGACGCCTTCCCAACTGCATCTCAAATGGTGCATGGAACATCCAACTTGAACAATGATTCTTACAGCTATGTTCAAATTGATCGATTTTCTTCAACGTCTTCTATTCCTCATAATTTCCAGTCATTGGTCAATGACACCAAAGACTCAAGGCAGGGTAAAGCGATTCAGAATGTATCAGGAAACAATAGAAACAGTGGAGTAAAGAATGCCAACTACTGGACAAGTAAAGTTTCACATCAGAATATCTACGAAGCAACTGTACCAACTGTTACACCTAAAGCTGTTCACAACTCAAACCGTTTTGGAGCTTCACACTCATACTTCCCGAGAAGAGACCACCCAACTACTACAACGTCAACAACTCAAGCAACACCTACGGAGCCATCTTACGCTTCTGAACCTATTGTGGTAGAGCACGCTGAAGAAATGATGAAAACCTTGGAAGAGCTAGAGCTGGCTTCAGCAGAACCTACAACAGAGGCTGAGAAACTCTTTGGAAGAAGACCTGGGCTGATCGTTCCACCATCTGCTGGTCCAAACACTCTGCACTCATTGGCTATTTATTTTGCGACAGCTGTTGATAATCTTGTATCAACACCAGCGCCTACAACAGCAACTGAAGATTTCACTGTTGAAGACACGACAGAACCTGAATACATCCCTGAAGAAAACAAGGAATCGTACACTTCTTTACTGAGCCAAAATACTCTCGATAGATACACAAGGCTTTTTGAGAATGAAACGGAAAGTGAAACACCCATTGCTGATTCTGGAGAGGATGATGTGAGCAATGATTTGGAGCTGTCCCAAAGCCGTGGACCATTGTCATCATCTCCTCAAATAAGAGAACTTGCTCAAGTGTTCACTCATGCTTTGTCTGCTTACCTTCAAGATCCCGAGACATTCAGAAAAGTGTTATCTGAAATTCGTCCTACAGATCCTACAACTGTCAGTGACTATTCAACAACAACTGTCAGCTCTAGATACGATTCCACAACAAATCCTATCGATTATTACTCTGTGACGAAGGAGGACGATGAGGTGTTGGACTTTTCAGATGTGTCAAAGGACTCACACAAAACATCAATCAACCCAACTTCTGATCCACAAGAAACGACAACGTCACTTTTCGCTGATGCAACGAAGTCATTTGATGCGGATGTGGATAAAAATCAAATCATCCAAACTACCGCATTGAACCATCGCCAACATCCCACCTATTATCCAAACACCAAAGATAAGACGCCAGCATCAAGAATTGTAACACAGGGGATCATTGATTATGAAATTGAAAAGAACGAGTTGAGGAAGGGAAAGGCATTGTCTACGACTTTACCTCCCCCGACAAGTAACGCAATTGCAATTGAAATAAACGGAGGTCTAAGTACTAAAAATGATCAAGTTACGTTTGTAACTGCAAAAATCAACAAAACAGAGAAGTACAATTCAAAATCAAGCTACTTCCCCATTGACTCTGATGTGTTTTCTGGACTTTCAGTGTCTCGTTTTGGTGGATTCCAAAACAATTCATCTGAAAATTATTCACCTTACGGAGAAGGAGTCAAACCAAGCAATGCAACTCCAATTAGTGGAGAATTGTCGAGTTCTATCGCAGGACCAGAAGCTGTGCCTCTGCATTGGGGTGATACGATTTCAACACAAAGTTCATCAGTTCCTCTCAATCCTAGTGCTCCTTCTGTTGATTTGTTGCCACCAAGTAGCACAGCTCAACAAATTTCAAGTAACACATTTGTTCCAGGAGATTTAAACAATTTGGCTGAAGTCAAAAAGACAACTCAGTATGATTATGAAACCACAGCTACATCACAAACAATTGTCGATAACAATAATAGCAAGGAACGTGTGAGTTCAAGGTATAGAGTTCAGACACAAGATCAAAACCTTTATGATGAGGGCTACAAAGTATTGAATGATAATGATGAACAGTTGCAAAGAGCTCACAGTCAATCTTTCGTATCTTCTGCCAACCAGTTGAACAGACGAGGCAAAAAGATAAAGAGCGAAAGTAGCAACAAAAAAGAGGAAGACCAATCAAATAAAAAACCTCCAACGACAAATGCAACAATGACTGTGAGGACATCAAATGGATTAATTTTGACTTTGCCTACGTTGAAAGATATCTTATCAAAACCCACAAGTACTTTACCTACAGAAAAAGAAACTGGAGGAACTCAAGCTTATGTTACTCCAGCTGATGTCACTTCAACGACAGTTCAAGAAACCACTTTCAGCTCTACAACCCTTGCTGATGAAACAACTACACAATATCAAACCACAACTGTCTCCCCAAGGGCAGCTAAGTCATCACCCAGGCCCAGAGGCAGAGGAACCACATCTCAATACAATGTCTGGTCAACCTCTGCTGCTCTTGGACATCTTTGGCAGACTACTGTCTTCCTGGATCCAATGACAATCAACGATGGACTAATAAGCGATCAAGACAGTGAATTGATTCTTCCCAGTGCAAACACTTACCGCTCGGGAGCTGTGACACAAAAGTTGATCAACAATCAAAGAGACAGCAGAACAACTACAACAACGCAATCTCCAACAGATTCATCATCATTCTCTACATTTACTACTCCTTTGAGCACGATTAGAGATGATGACTACACGACAAGAACTCCTGAAGTGACAACAACATTCTCAACACAAAATCCAACGTACGAAACCTTACCACCTATTTTCTCAACTTTGACCGGAAGTCAAGAGTATCTGTCCCAACTGAAAGATGACACCAAGTACAACGTGCAAACCAGTTCTGATAACAGAAAAGGAAAATCCTATTCAAGTCCTTCACCGATTCTTGCTTTGGAACGTTTGAATGCTTCTGAAGTGGATTTGACAATGATGAACAAGGCAAAGGAAATGTTTGGAGGATTGAATGCGTCAAGTGCAAACACTTTGATGAATGTCATGAAGCAAGCTGATCGCAACACAACTGTAAGGAGATTGATTCTATTGCTTGTTCAGACATGTGATGACGATCATAATAAAACAATTGAAGCATCTAGAACAGCACTGTTGGATGCCCTGATCAGAATTCCAGTTGAAGAAAAAGAAGCACCAGCACCAGCATCATCGCAAAATCCAACCAGTGAAAACTTTGAAGTGACAGGACGCTTTGAATCGCAAAAGACAACACCGATAAATCCAAATTACTTCAGGAGATCTGATGAAATCATTGAGGCGCAAGACACCAAAAGACCTGAACTTTCTTCGAGATTAAAAGATAGTCGAAAGGGTAAAAGCTACGAACCCAGTGCTACAGTTTCAAATCTGCTTACAACAGCAAAAATTGATGTTGTTTCATCGACAACCACTGAAACTATACCTCTGCTGTCAACGTCAACAGAATATTCCATCTCATCTAGCACATCGTCATCTGTTCCTGTTGTCACCTACAAAATGAGTAGGAGAGGAAACAGGAAGTTTTATGTGAAGTCGACCAAGACTCCAGTCAACTCCAAAACAGCTCAGGAGAAGGGTTCTCAAGTTTCTGGCGAAAGAAGCAGTACATCTTCACTGGAAGACGCATCAGTACCGTCTGATACGAGAGCTTTGGAATTGTTGAGGTCGCTTTACTCTTTGGCCGCTAGATGGGGTTAGTTACAAAAAACAGTTTATAGAAATACTAATAAATAAATCAATTAGACCTTAAAATGAAAAATAATGTACTTGCCACACTGATATGGAACTAATGTTATAAACATTTCTTAAATCAAATCGAAAATATTAAAAAAAGGATAAAATATTCTTAGTTTGAGAAATGTCTATAATGTAAAGTGTTAAAAAAACAAATGAAAGTAGATACCCCATACTTTTCATAAAAGACATCTATTGAAAATTAGTTAAAACTATTTATATTATTCGTTTAAAAGCAACAAATAACTTTCAATCATTGCACATAGATGTCAGTTTACAAAGTGCTTTGAAATTTTAAATTAGAACAAAATAATAAAGAACGAGAAATTATTTTGTATTTGGAGAAGCAGCCATGTTTTTTCACACGAAATTTTTCGTATTTTGACAGTATGGTAGAATTGATTCAAAAGTCCAGAAGGAAGAAGGAGCAATGACAACATTTGAATTTATCTTATAAATGCCATTAAATAATAATTTAAATTGTATTTATCATCACAAAAATGGATAACAAGAAAAAAATGTGAAATTAAAAATTGTACATTTGATTTTTTAATAAGTACAACTTATTTTTCGTATTTTTACCGTCTAAGAAAGAAGTTGAAAAGAGCCATCAGAGACGAAAATCTAGGATATTTTCCCTGAATTAAATAAATTGCATGGAAACACAGAAACAGTAATTTTTCCTATTTTTTTTTAAAACTCTCATAGATTGCCGTCTTAGTTTTAAAACGTTTTAAGTAAATGATACTTTTTTAATGTTACCTTGAAACATTTTTTTCCTTTTGACTATCAAATTTGAGGAAAAACTTTGTTTTATTTTTAAATTATAATTTAAATGATATAAATATATATATACATATTTTTACATTGTTATACTTTGTATAGTAATTACAATAAAAAATATGTTTATTTAATTAAGAATGTATGTATCTACAATACCTTTTTTTATACCTACTCGTAGATTAGTAAATGAACGCATTTTTTTTACAATTTTTGTACAGCTGCATATACATAGTGATAGTTTACTAGGAAGGGGTTGAAATATTCTTATGATTTAAAAAAAAACTGCCAGTTGGTTAAATGGTTCATTCAAAAGCAGGCACAAAGTACCACAGTATTAAATTTGAAACGATGTTTTAATTTTTTACAAATACCGAAATAAAATTTGTAGTAAACACTGCGAGTTGGATTAAAGAAATACAAAAAAAATCACCACCCACGGTAAACGACAGTTTGTATCACAAAGTTTGTATGACAAAGATGACAGTGCATTAAAAAGTTACTAAGTATATTTTTGTATGAAAATCTGATAGATATTTCTAACCTTCTTAAAAAACGTTCGCCTCTTTTCTCAGTTTTTCAAATTTTGTCAAATATTACTAAATTATATTTTTCAAAATTTCATTAAAATAAAATGACAATTACTTTGTAAACAAAATGTATTTGTAGATATTTTTTTATTTGTTAATGTTACCAATATTTTTAAATTTAATCCTTAGTCAGAAAGTAAAAAATAAAATCTCAAATATTGTTGACTCAAAAACTATCATTGTTTTTATTGATTTCTGTCTATTTTAAAAATTTACTTAATTATTTTTAAAAAGAATACCATGTACTTTAAAAAAAATGTAAAATACTTTTCTAACATTTTAAAATTATATGATTTTTACTGTTATTCAAATCAAATAATTTTGAATTTTTTTACCTTCACGAAAATCCTTTTTCTTACTTACAAATGTGACAGATCTTGTAAAAATAACCGTGAAATAAGGACAATGGATCGACATATTTTTGTATTTTAAAAAAAGCACAAAAATTGAAATCAGGTTTTTTTGGCGGGCAAAGGTTACTGGTCTCTGTGCCAAGGGTTCTCAACAATCAGTAGCAAAAATATTAATTTAATTAAGTTATAATTTTGGTGGAGAAGGACAATATTTTGGCATTCATACATACATACTATATGGCTCAACTGTCAACCGGGACTGTCATTCACAAAGCTGTCAAACACCACATAATACTTAATAATCATGTAAAATTTTATGTTTTCTTGCTTCCTCTATCTTTTGTTTCGACTCTCAATAACTAAACATGCCGTGTTGTTTGAAAATAATGTTATTTTTTAATTTAAAAATTAACCGACTAAAATAATTGGGACGAATGCGCAGGATTTGAAAAAAATTATAAGGACTGTAACTTTTGCCTGTTACCAAAGTGAAATCCTATGTTTTCTTGCTTCCTCTATCTTTTGTTTCGACTCTCAATAATTATACATGCCGTGTTGTTTGAATTTTTTTATTTTTAATTTAAAAAATAACCGACTAAAAGAATAGGGACGAATGCTCAGGATTTAAAAAAAAATCTAACAACTGTAGCTTTTGCCTGTTACCAAAGTGTCGACACTCGGAATATCATTGTTCTCTTTCTAACTAACGAAGATTTGTGTTGAGGTAGGCTGAAACAGATACAGTGTCTACATGTATTAAAACAGTTTCGACTCCATTATAATATTATAACTCAATGATTCGTTTGCATTTTCCGTAGATGTGCAACGTCACAATTTATTTAAATTTGAAATTTGTGTCGAGACACTATACAAATATATTTAATTTTATTTCCTTTACATGAGTAAATGTTTTATTTTAATGTATAAATACCTTATTAAATAATTACATATAATTTAAGATTTTTATACAATTTTATACATAAAAATTATTATCATATTAATTTTATTGGCTGTAATATATTTTGTTTAAATGAATTGAATTTGGATATTTCGAAAGACGATGAATGATTTGTTGATAATAATAAAAGTATATGAAACCTACGTTTTTTTTCTTTTTTTCTTTTAACACATTGATAACTCTTCTCGATTGCGTAAATCGAAAAAATACATGAAAAGTAAATCACTACCTACTTAACGGTGCTTTTATTAGACATTTTAGTCGTCCGTTGAGCCCACGCTTTGACAAACTAATGATGCATTTGTATGAAGACCTGTCAATCCAAGATGGCCGCAAGTGAACAGCTGATTAGTCTTCATACAAATATTACCAAAACTTGGTAGGTAGGTAAGAATGACAGTGGTGATGAAACTTCCAGCCCAGATATCATTAGTTTGTCATAGCGTAGGCTCAACCGACGACTAAAATGTCTAAGAATATGTACTTTTACCATCCAACTCTATAATCTAAGCTGCAAAGATATGATGCATGCCCACAGACAGGCAGCTGTAGGTTCGCGCCTACGCATTCTGCATGTGTGCATACAAATAAGCAAAACCTCACATGAACATAAACCTTGCAACTCTTGCCACCGTTCCGTGAACCGGGGTGGCATTGGCAAAAGTGAACCGATTTTTACAGCACGGGTGGTCAGCCTCACACCAACCTATCAGTCAAGGAGCTAAATGACAGCTATCCTAAACCTTTCTTAGTTCACTCCTGGACGTAGACCTCCTTTAATTTTCTCCATGTTTGTCTATTGGCTGCTGTGTTCAGCCATCCTCTGCCTGCAGTTCCCTTGATGTCGTCCAGCCACCTCAGTTGGGGTCTCCCTCTCCCAACTTGGTTATCCTGGACCGCCACTGGACGATCCTTTTCGGCCACCTGTCATGGTCCTGCCTTGCGACGTGACTAGCCCAGCGCCACTTTAAGCAGGCCACTCGCTGTATGAAATCAGTGACACCAGTGCGTCTACGGATCTCCTGGTTTGGAACCCTGTCTCTGAGGCTGATTCCCAGTATCCTCCTTTCAATGGCTCTTTGGCACGTCCTCAGTCTGTTGGCGCTATACTGAGTGAGCCCTTTTGCTTTCAAGCCATAGGTGGATACTGGAAGCACGCATGGCTCAAAGATCCTCTCCTAAACAAGGATTAAAAACTACAGTGTTCTATCCATATTTTTTTGCTATATTTCTTGTCGTCAATCAATGAATTAAGTACACGTGGTAAAGCGCCATCTATTTTTTGTAAAGAAAAGCTTTTTCATTCTCTTTTATGCAATTCAAAATTTTATTTTTATTTTCTTGATAGGATTTCATTAAATTCGTTCTGACGTATTTCCATAGATGACGCTTTACAACTCGAAATAATAAAATACTTCTATTTATACCTACATGAGATTTTCGTGCCACAATTTTGATAGCACCCCTAGCGGCAGTATTTAGCAATACGATTAGGTAAAATGTTTGGGGCATAAGCGACGTCTTGGTCAAAAATGAGTTATGAATGCTATCCTACTAACAATTTTATGTTCTTTCTAATGCGCTAACTCCCATAGCTCTACGATGATTTTTTCGTTGTTTATGCCCAAGCAAACAACTGCGCTTTCGAAATATGGTTTTGGTGTAACCGAAAAGATTTTGGTCTCTTTTGTCCTGAAGGCACTTGTTAGGTACCTACATAAAAAAAAACACATTAATAGGAATACCAAGAAATGCCTTTATTTTTTTAATGCCGCATGTGAGCCTACAACATAAAAAAACCCAAATCCTAATGGAAATACACCCTACAACTCTGGCCGTCCTTTCTTGAAACAGGGGTGACATTAGTAAAGTGAACCATTTTTACAGCATGGGTTGTCAGCCGCATACCAATCTATAAGTCAAGGAACAAACTGGCAAGAAGTTACGCTATACCTACATGTAGCTTAGTTGCTTTGCGTTTGCGTTCATATAAGGATAATTGATATCATGGTATACATGTTAAAAGAGTGCCGTTTTCGTGTGTGTCACACCTCAAGAGCCGCCCTATGACTTCATTATGACTTTAATATAATAATATGTTCATTTGAGATGGATTCTTATAATGTAGGTCCACATGCGGCATGTGTTAGCGCGAAATTATACATGTCTGCTTGTGGGAATGCACTTAATATGAATCTTAAATGATATATATCCTTGCAGCTTAGATTAGATTAGATTAGATAAGGATGATTTATGTGATGAGCGCTGTTTTTGTGTGTATCACACCTAAAGAGCCCTCTAAAGTTTTTTGAACAACACTGTGAATTAATATTTTGGTTAACCAATTTAGGTTACTAACGTATTCATGTTTTTTTTTTCTAATCTTTTTATTTGAAAGAAAAACTAATTCATTGTTTGACATTATAATTTGAAAATAACAAAGACCTCCAAAAAATACTTTTGTGGTTAACAAAAGTATTAGAAAAACTGCCTACGTTTCTTTTTCTTCTTCTTTCAGTCCCACTTCTATGGAAGATCGGCAATATCTATAGATATAAAAACATTGAAAAATTATGTTAAATGCATGTCCACAAACAGACTTGACTTGACTGGTCCGTAGCTCAGTGGTAACACTGCGGACTCTGAATGGGAAGGTGGTGGGTTCAAATCCCGGCGGAACACAAAAAAATACCGTTTATATAATATTTTCAAATTTGCTCTTCGCTGGGTTGAAAAATTCATATACTTTTACCAATGACCGGTCACCAAAGGTCCATCCAGCCTTTCAGCAACTGGGTCTTGCTTGAGTATTGGCGCTTTGTAGCGACGCCCGAGCTCGTACACCTCTGCGGCACTACAACAAGTGTCATAGACCCCTAGAGTCTCTAGAATCTAGGGAGTCTCCTGCACAGGATTTCTTAAAAAAAAAAAAGACTCGTTTAAGTTCGCGCTTACACATGCCGTATGTGGACTTGCAACATGATTATACGATCAGGCTCGCAGAGGGCTCATGAGGTGTGATTCACACAAAAACAGCGCTGACCAAATAAATCATCCTTATATGTATTATTACTATTCTTTTGATTCCCTACAATTTATTTTATTATTTTAGAATAAAAGACAAGAAATCAGATTTTTTGAAAAGGGATTTTTCCTTTATTTATGCAAAAAATATGACAAAAGTATTGAAAACATATCTGGAATAAAAATTTATTAAAAAATAAATCACTCTATGGTATTTTTTTGATCATTCAAAAAATTATTTAATCAAAATGAGTTGTTTATGTTGCGTTTTTTTAAATATTAACTATCAATAAATAATTTTAAATAATTCACTCTCAAAGCGATTTTTAAAATAATTTAAATAAATTATGAAAAAAATATACAAAAAAAAAATCTACTACATTATTATGGTAACTGTTTATGACTATGTTTATTATCATATCTTATAAAATATTTGTTTTTATTTTTTTTATTTTAAAAATGTAAATAAAATTAAAAATGGTAACTATTTGTTAAATAAAAATTAACTGGCCAAACAAAAAGTTTACAAAACTTTTTTATTCTACTCTAAATGAATATACAATATTTCAGTGAATACTTCTTGCTGTTGAAAATATATACATTAATTCAGATTTTCTTAAAAATTTAATATTTTTAAATAAATAAAAAGATGCAGCACCAACTGGATCTCGTTTGTCACCGATAGCACTTTTTCTTGTTTGTTTATCTATAAATTAAATATTTTTAAATTAATTATTTTTGTAAATCGATAGAATCTCATCCGTGTTCAGTGCCAAGTCGAGAATGAATACTTTTTTTTTAAATTAAATTAAATGCCCGTCCATATTTGATTTAAAAATTGATAAATAAAAAATTTGGAAATAATCTTGAATTTAAAGAAATATAAAATAAATGTTCATTAGTGTTTAAATAAGAAGATGATATTATTTTTAAAAATTCATAAAAGGCTGATTTTTGATACTGCAAAAAAAGGTATAATTTGTCAATCTCACCGTTGTATCAAAGAAAGACTGCAGGTACACATGCAGCATGTGTAAGCACAAGCCCGCATGTGTATGTGCTTAGAGTATCAACCTCTAATGCTAAAAGCATATCTGCAACTTTGATAACAGTTTTAAAAAAAATCGTGATATGGACAGGCACTTAAAATGTCCTTGAAAGTTTTTCTTTTAGGACTTAAAAATAGACATTCTCAAGTCAGTCAAAAGTCTAGCTTAGTTTTAGTTTCTTGGAGGCAGGTACTCTCTGTTTGGCTGGAGAGGAGATCCAGGGAATCCAGACTCGCTCTGTGAGGACCCTGGACGGCTAGATGAAGAAGAAGGCGGGAAGGCTGGTCCACTTGGAGCTCCAGACGGGTATCCCTGGTTGGACTGAGCTCCAGGATAAGCCGGAGTTGATCCCTGAGCTCCTGGGTATGAAGAAGGACGTTGGGATCCTGGGAAAGCGGTGGAAGGACTTGGGTACGAAGAAGATGGGCTCGGGAATGATGAAGGTGAGCCTTGAGATCCAGGGTAAGACGGGGAAGACGCTGGGTAGGATGAAGGGAAGGCGGTTGATGGGCGCTGGTTTCCAGAAGCAGTTGGGTAGTTGCTGGAACCCTGAGGGCTTGGTGAGCTTGAGTATCCTCCCGTTGAAGATTGTCCAGGGTAGTTTGCAGCAGGTCCTGATTGTCCTGGATAACTGGAAGATGGTCCTTGTGGGCTGGATTGTCCCTGATAACCAGTGGATGGCCCTTGAGGTCCAGATTGTCCTGGGTAGTTGGCAGAAGGTCCTTGAGGTCCAGATTGTCCTGGGTAATTAGCACTAGGTCCTTGTGGGCCAGATTGTCCTGGATAGTTAGCCGTTGGTCCTTGAGGTCCAGACTGTGACGGATAGTTAGCAGAAGGTCCTTGTGGACTAGATTGTCCCGGGTAGTTAGCGGTAGGTCCTTGGGGTCCTGATTGTCCTTGGTAGTTTACAGAAGGTCCTTGTGGTCCAGACTGCGATGGGTAATCAGCTGATGGTCCGTTCTGTCCTGGATAGTTGGCAGATGGTCCCTGAGGTCCAGATTGTCCTGGGTAGCTTCCTTGAGCGCCAGAATAAGAACCAGCACTCTGACTTCCATCCTTGGAGTAGTCATACAGATTGGCGTTCAAAGCAAAGAAGTTGGGAGCTGAATTGCAGTCGAATTGGTTCCACCAAACGCAGACAAATACTTCCTGGGAGAAGATGGTTCCGTTGGGGCACAGAAAATCGTAGGTTTTGTTGTTGGCGCAAATATGGAACACCTGGCACTGGGTTTCTACATCAGCATAATATCCTGGCCATTGTTGAGCATCGCAGCTGAAAGAGGTTTGAGGGACTTCAGAGTAGATTGGGTAGTCCTGGCCTGGTTCTCCGGGAATAGCAGAGTAGTCACCGTCTTCATAAGCTCCGGAATCATCTCCCTGCTGGTTGAAACCTGCCCCAGATGAACCCTGTTGACCAAATCCTTGACCGCCTGAACCTTGTTGACCAAAACCTTGATCAGATGAACCCTGTCCTCCAAAACCTTGACCTGAAGAACCACTAGGGCCTTGCTGTCCAAATCCAGATCCAGATGGTCCACTTGGTGCACCCTGAGTTGGGTAGTTATTGTTGAAAGTTCCTTGTCCACTTTGGCCTCCCTGTGGGTAATCTGAAGCTGGGCCTTGGTTTCCTTGAGGATACTGTCCAGTTGTGCTCTGTCCAGAGTATTGAGACCCAGATGAGGGACGGCTTCCAGAACCAGACGGTCCCTGGTTTGATTGAGGATACTGAGAGGAAGGACTTGGAGAGTATCCATTCTGGGAAGCTCCTCCAGGTCTTTGCGAATCATAACCTCCCTGAGATCCTTGGTTTCCTTGAGGGAACTGAGAAGAAGGCCTTTGTGTTCCTTGTGGGAATCCAGTATTTGATCCGGATGGGCCAGATGGGAACTGGTTACTACCAGAACCCTGTGGTCTTCCAGACGGATATCCATTGTTCTTTCCGAACGGAGCCGGGCTCGATCCTGGGAACGATGGACTGGAATCTGAAGCAGATCCTGAGTAGGATGGACTGGATCCTGCGAAAGATGTGGAGTAAGATGGAGTGGAAGGTCCTGATGAGGAACCCTGGTAGCCAGATGGAGAGCCAGGGAATCCAGGGCGAGGCGTTGAAGCGCCAGATCCTCCAAGAGGTTTTTCTGGACGGTCGTACGTGTAGCCGTTCTGGGCCTAGAATAAACAACATTTATTAGTTTTTTGCACACTTTTTTATAGGCAATTTAAAGTGCTGGTAAATAGAAAAGTCCACTTGTCTACCTAGTAGATTTTTACATCAAAATGCATGAGGCATCAAATTTTGTACAATATATCTTTTGTACATTTTTTTCATAACCGAGAATTTAGCTTCGACATCCTTCATATATTCAAATATATTTTCCTTAAAGTGATGTGTACCACAGACCATGGCAGCACCTCCTCATCATGAGGCAGGGAAACTACCCTCAGTTCATGCACCATGAGGAGCTGCTTCGGGAAACTGGATTCAGGAGCTTAGAAACTATGTGCTTTTAAAGGATGGTGAAAGAGTTCCTCCCAGCATGTTGATTGGCTGTGAGGGTGCACTGTAATTAAGGTAAACTGTACCCTTAGTACGAGTCGCAAAACTTGAGTAAAGTTAAATTTACGGAAAATATTAAAGAGTGATTTTCCCCAAAATCTGCCGTTTTTGTTACTTACACTTTATGGTCTTAGCAAAAGAGTTACAGTGATAAAGAAAATCAAGTTCAAACAAACAAAAACGGCAGATTTTGGGGAAAACCACTCTTTAATACTTTCCGTAAGCTTTACTTTACTCAAGTTGTGCAGCTCGTACTCAGGGTACTGTTGTGCACCATAAAAAAATATTGAATGATAGTTAGTGCCTGGTGGTGTGAGATTTGTTTACAAAACATGAATAATTGTTACTCATTATGTACACTGTACAAATGCTTTTTATATATGTGAAACTTCATTGAGTAGGTAAGCTTTAGTAACAAATTTTCAATCGATTATTTTTTACAGTCCACTCAAGGTTGTGCACTACGTAAAATACTTTTCTACTTACATGAACTGATGCGGTTATCGCCAAAAGGGCTGAAAAAGAAAAATAAAACATATTAGTTCAACACTTTTCCCATTGCTTCAGTGATACATTGTGGAATGCCATTTTATTCACAATAATTAAAAAAAACATTGTTGGATTCCATTTGTTTTTATCTACGTATGTATTTATCTACGAAACAATGTTTTAAGAGATACCATTCCATCTTCAATTTCTAAACTCACTCATGGTCATTTATTTTAGCAGGAACAAGTGAATATTAACTTACAAATAGATTAAAAATTAAATCATCTCCTACTCCGTTACATAGATATCAGATTGAAACAAAAATGAAATAATTTTAGTATTTTTCTAACAAATAACAGTAACTAGAAACTATAATGCGTAACTTATTTTACATTTTTTACCGAACCAAAGCTCGGCCGAATTTTTTATTTTGACCGAATGTTCGGCCGAAGTTCGTATTTGGTTCAAACCATATTCGGCCCATCCCTATAAAAATAGTATTACGCAGACAGCGTTGGCAACAGGTTATTTTTATATTTTTATTGTTATATTTAGCCGCACCGTCAAATCCGTACAAATTTTGGAGACCGTGCTTTCTGTGTTGCGGGTCCGGTGGAGTGGAACAGACTGCCACCCGGAGGCGTGTTCCCATTCCCCGACCTAAAAGGAATCTTTACTCAGACAAGCACACGGAAAAAAATTAATTCATCAAGTAGTTTCAGTTTTTCCATATTTACTCAAAAACTATTGACATTATAAAAAAACGGTTTCGATACTACACTAGACAATGTATAGTTCTATAAATAGAATGAAAAAAAAAAAATCCAAAACATAGCACACACGAGAAAGTAGCTACAGAAGTGAAAAAAACGTATTTTTTTAAATATTTTTTTGTGGTCGCAATTTTTAAGTTATATATTTTGTTTAAACTTTATAATTAAGATAAAAAATTAATAAACATGCTCGATTTTTTTCATTACTGTCACTTTTTTGCTAAGACCATAAAGTGTAAGAAACAATAACGGCAGATTTAGGGTATGATACTTCCGTGTGCTGTCTGAGTAAAGATTCCTTTTAGGTCGGGGAATGGGAACACGCCACCCGGAGTGAGGAACTCCAAATCTATGGGCATATTTCGCGGAGCTCTCAAGACGCACCTTTTCAAAAAGTCTTATCCGTGATCGGAGGTGTGACACACACAAAAACGGCGCTCTCTTATCATGTGCAATTAAAAATAAATAAGCCTGATATATATATATATATATATATATTTCGCATGCCTGTGAACTGAATTCCAATGCGCAAGTTGAACATGTAATTCGGACAATTTGTTGATGGGATTTTTGATTTGTATCTTTTTAATACAATCCATGAGAATAAAAAATAAAACTACACAGTACACACATTGTTTATACTTGTAGTTCAAGTCAATGATTTTACATAAAATACATGATGCGTTGCAGCCAACATAAAAGCGGTCAGCAAAGGTCCATCCAGCCTTACAGCAACTGGGTCTTGCTTGAGAATTGGCGCTTTGTAGCGACGACGACCAAGCTCGTAAAAAGGTCGATAGCTCTAATCCAATCTAATCTTATCTAAGTTGCAAAATATATGTAACATTAAAGATTCACATTATATGCACTTTCACAAACAGACATGCACAAGTTCGCGCTTAAACATGCCGCATGTGGTCCTACAATATAAAAATCCGAATCTCACATGGACATACACCCTGCAACTCTTGCCGACCTTCCCTGAAAACAGGGGTGACATTGGCAAAGTGAACCATTTTCTACAGCATGGGTGGTCAGCCGCATACCAACCTATAAGTCAAGGAACATACACAACAAATTACATTTAACAAAAAAATTGGTAGAATGCTTGCATTCCATGCCGAGAGCAAGGGTTCGATCTCAAGGTTTACTCAGCCTTCACAACCAATGAGATCCAGCCCCCCCTGGGAGCTGGGAAACCCCCACTTCAACTGAAAGTGGTTGGTGTGAGACCGGCCCCCTTACCCGTAAAAATAAATAGGTCCAGAAGCGACACATGCGACCCCTTTGGGGATAACGTAGGCAAGAAGTTACACTATATGTGTAGCTTAGTTGCATTTTATATCATTTCTTTTCGAATGTGTGTGTGCATAGATGTTGACTCAATAGCAGAACGCAGCCAAGTCAAATATCAATTTGACGCGGCAAAAAGTTACTCTATATGTGTAGCTTAGGGCCTGTTGCACCAACCTCCAATCAATATTTTTATTTACACATCATATTTGATTGCTTTATTCTGGTAATGACCTCGGTTAAATATATCTCGGAAGTATATAATAATAATTAAAACGCTATTAAGCTACACATATAGTGTAACTTTTTGCCTGCGTTACCCCCGAAGGGGTCGCATGTGGTGATTCGGGACCTAGTTATCTTTATGTGTGAGTGGGCCGGCCTCACACCAACTACCTTCTAGTTGAAGTGGGGGTTTCCCATTTCCCGGGGGGTTGGTTCTCATTTCTTGTGAAGGCTAAGTACACCTTGAGATCGAACCCTTGCTCTCGGCATGGAATGCAAGCATTCTATCTATTGAGGTATCGACCTTTTTACGAGTTTGGTCGTCGTCGCTACAAAGCGCCAATTCTCAAGCAAGACCCAGTTGCTGTAAAGCTGAATGGACCTTTTAATTTTAATTAAAGAAGGAATAATATGTTATATGATACCAGTAATAATAATAATAATATTAGGATGATTTATTTGGTGAGCGCTGTTTTTGTGTATATCACACCTCAAGAGCCCTCTGCGAGCTTGGTCGTCACTGTAGTGCATACCAAATCTATAAATGCAACCAAATTTTTGATTTGTTGGAAGAAATCCCCCATAGTTTTTATTTTAAAGTGATTGGAGTTTAGTGCATCAGGCCCTTAGTAGAGTAGTTTCTAGTAGGTATGCATTTAATGTGAATCGTAAACGTTAAGCACATCTTAGATTACAGAATTGGCGGCGCAGAAAAGAAGAGATGCACGTTTCGGGATGATGTAAACCTTAGCTCAATTATTTGTCCGGTCTTTAGCGGCATGCAACGATGTTTTACGTTCCAGATGTGTTGGGATCTCATAATGTTGCAGAATTTTGCAACAGTGATGGATGGAGATGGACCGCGAGCAAACGACGGAAGACATTGCATGATTGTGGCAAAAAGATTTGCATGTGTAAAAATATAATCGGCAATGTTGGCAGATGATTGCACTGACAATTTTGCGATTTTGTGGTGTTAGATCTTTATAAGTCAATGAGTTGAATGCAAGGACCGAAAAAAATGGCGGTTGATCTGCAATGAAAGCGCCTAGCATATATTTTTTAATTTCTTTAATTTTTAGTGACATTTTAATGAATTTTTTATGGCTCCTAATTTATGGCCACATTTCGGAATTTGTGTTTCTTGACTGATAGGTTGGTATGAGGCCCATGCTGTTAAAAATGGTTCTATTTGCCAATGTCATCTCTATTTAAGGGAAGGTCGGAAGGAGTTGCAAGGTTTTATGTTCATTTTTTTTTGCAAGTACACATCGCACGCTTCAAAAAAATAAAGAGCAATAACTCGAAAATTCGGAAAATCGAGATTTTGTAATAAACCGCAAGAACAATGCGAGAAGAATAGGTAGAATGCGACAGCCGTTCAATTTGGACGAATATGACCGAGATAAAACATCGGCCGCCTTTTTCATCCCATACAAGTTGTACTGGTTGTCTGATTTCCCAACAGTATTGTTTTTTGAGTTATTGCTCTTTATTATTAAACGTGCGACATGTAGTATAATATGTACCAGTGGCGAAGGGTGCCATACAAGCCGGTTCCCATCGGCTTCCCTTTTAAAATGATGTAACGCATAGTTAAAAAATATAGGCACAAAGTAAAAATATACATTTAAAACCAAAGAAACAATACGTATTTTTTCCCATTTAAACCATGCAGTCTACTTTATTATCATTTTTGCCTCATTTTAAACGGGAAACCGCTGGGAATCGGCTTGTATGGCACCCTTCGCCACTAATATGTACATACGTACAAATTTTACTTATTTGGTTTTGCATTTAAAAGACAGTAAATACCACGCAGTGTTTTGGTGGTTTCTCTCGTAGAAAATAGACAAAAAGGTGCATTTATCTGAGAAACCCATGTTAGCTTAATATGTCACTTATTCAGTTTTAACCTTTACGGTATCGATATGTTGTCGTTGTTTTTCTCAGTTTGACCACTACAAAAAAATAAAAAAAGACATATGTAAGCCGATATATATATATATTATTTTAAATCTTTACTGCCATACAATTTCCTAGCACGTGGGTCTATTATTTTAAATAGAAATAAAAATGACAAATTGTCTTACAATTTCTCCATACAAAATCTTCTTCGACTAACTCCATACTAAATTTCATCTTGCATTCACGAAAATGATCCTTATTATTTATGAGCACAAGATCTAAATTCCAACGTGCAAAATAAGTCGATTGACACATTTTTCTGTTATGTAAATCAGTAAGACTAACATACATGCATTGAAAAATATACCTTATGTTTATTTGCGTAAGAACTAAAATTGCATGTGCAAAAATTGTCGCTTGTAATTTTTTTTTTACATTAGGCAATTCGCGATCACGATTTTCCATATTAGGTGACATACTTTGTACGAAGATGTCTGTTAAATGTAGTAATAAAAAATGAACCTTATGAATTATGAAAATAAGAGTCAAATTGGAATGCAAAAAAATAAGTCACATAGGTTTTTTTTTTTAAGTAATCTTTTATGTGTAACAATTCTAAATTTGAAATTCGTTGAATACTGATCCGTAGTCTAGCGGTTAGCGCTTTGGACTTGTAAATAGAAGGTCGTGGGTTTAAATCCCGGCGGAGCACAATAATATATCGTTTATATTTTCAAATATGCTCTTCGCTGATTTGAAAAAATAATAAACCTGGTAAATAAAAATAAGCAAGTCGAAAGTACTTGAGGTGAAATAAATACTCAATTTGTGGAGATAAAACTCTGTTTTTTTAAAAGTTTTTTTGTATTTTTTCATAATAAAATAATGGCTTTATATCCTTCTAGATTGGTAACTAAGGACGGCAGTCCCATACAAGATTAATGCTTGCTTGACGAGAAAAAAGTTTGAAATTCATCTATAATCTATCTATCTATAATCTAAGCTGCAAGGATATATTCATTCAAAGCTCTCAGATGTATGCCCACAAACAAACACGTGTAGTTCGCGCTTACAAATGCTGATTGTGTAGGTACTTACAAATAAAATCCAAACTCAAATGAACATAAGCCCTGCCACTCTTGCCGACATTCCCTAAAACAGGGGTGACATTGGCAAAGTGAACCATTTAATTAACATAGTTATTATTATTTAAGTAAAAAAAAGACTTGTGAGGAGGAATGCAATTCACCAAACTATTTTGCCTGGCTACAAAGAGGTATTAACGTTATCAATAAGTTATTCTTTATTTAATATTTTCAATGAATAGTTAATTAATAACAACCCAATGCTATCTGTTGAACCAGGGTCGCAGTCATTGTAGATAGAATATGACGCAGGCGGGGTTCGAACCAGCGTTAGTGCCAATAACACAAATTCGAGTTCCAATACCTTATCCTCGACCATCCCAGCGACAACAGTAATCGTTATTACGCAACGGGCTGTAGGAATGTATGCTATTGTGATACCGTTAGACGTTTTGTATTGAGTAGGTACATTACCAAATGGGAATTAAAAAAAATATGGTTTTTGCATAAAAACGTCTTTAAAGTACTAACAGTACAGGCATTCATTAAATTTGTTGCGTTACTTCAGAGAGTAGCGAAATTGCAAAATTTACCGCAGCCTCATATAATTGACGTAAGGCTGGGTTTGCTAGTGCTTTAATTGTTTCATCGCAGAGTTGCGTCGATAAATAATTAGCGACCGGTCAAAAAGGTTTACTCACTTTATGATCCGTAATAAAAACGTTGCAGTAATCACAAACTACCCTGTATTATTTCTCTGATAAGCTCCAATTATAAGAGACTACCGTATATGGTAGGTATATACTTACATTGACCAACCCCTTAAGTTGCCTCTTACCTAACAATCATATCGTTAGATAGAAGAGCGTGAACAGCTGATTGGGTGGTCAAATATTCTCCATACAAATTGTATAGATAATATTTCATCACAATTACGTCCATCAAAGGTAATTTCACATGAGTATTGTTTGTATGTGTACTGATCCAATGTGTCTTATGAAAACTGGAAATTGATTTTCAAAATATTTAAAATAACTCTTAAATTATCGTGTTTTACGTTTATTTCTTAGCTCAGATTGTGCAGAATGTGATTCTTAAGACAATATCATTGAAAGTTCATTTTTAATTCAAATGGTAGATACGCCAAACAAGCACTGGGGGACGTATTAACCTTCGTTCTTCAGGGTCTGTCATCACATCTATCCTCTCCAGTGTCTGATGGTCCATTCAAGTCCAGAAAATGTAGTCTGCTCACTTTTCTTAAAGGAGAGCATCAAAGTCTTGTGACAACGCATACAATTCAGAGTTGAATCTTTTTCGATGACTTTTACAATTATTTTTTTGACCATACACAAAGCTTCAATTCACAGGTCACCAAAAAATGTGACGTACCACACGGCTGGGTTGCTAGAAAAAATCCGGGTCGTGGATCAAGACGTTTACTTTGACTAACGTGTTTGAAATAAAAACTGCCAGTTCGAGTCTCGTTGGATCCTTATTGTTTATCAATAATTCAATCAAATAAAATTTATGAATTATTATTTGATAATGACAATATCTCGTTGTGATCAGGAAAAAATACGTCGATGAATTGCATCCATCTTCAAGATTCAAAGAAAAGCTCTGAAATATTTTTGATTGGTTGCTAAGGAACCTAGTCACATAGACCAGTGACGCTTGCTCAACACAGAAAAGAAATTTGATTTTAAATTTTGACCATTTCCCATTCAAATAATTTGTAATTAGTCCAAGTGAAATGGACCACAAAAATTATCAAGAAGAACTAAGAGATTCAAAAAATATTTCGAAATTTTTAAATATTGTACAAAAATAACAATTTTAATTGCTCTTCAATATGTACAAATTATAAATACATGTTAATTATTTCACAGATAAAATCTATTAAAAGCATCTCGTAACTCGGCCATTTAAGGTATGAAATCAACACCACTAAATCGTTTCTTAATATTTTGACTCATTGCTCATAAAGTTCATCAATAACTGTAAACATGTCCAAATACCTTGACTAATTAAAAACACTTAGAAATTCTTTACGGTACATGTAACCTGGACTACAAAAAATATATGTAAGATTGAATTTTACGATTTCATTTTGAAAAAGAAGTGCGTTTTTTTTATATTACATTTTTACTTTATAGCAGTCCGATGGAACTATAAAGTATTGTATTCTTCCGAAAAAAAATACTTGGGTTTCAACGGAAATGAGTTGTCCTGCACCAGGACATTGTGTAGAAAATAAACAAACAACAAGTCACTTATGGTGCTCTCTCATAAGGTCATCAATAGCTTAATTGACAGTCCCACCCTGTTGGAAGGCTACAGGTTGTATGTACGTGACGACGGCGGTCCTATATACCAAAAAGAAGCCGTACTGATGTCGCGGCTCAACACCTTTTGACTCGGAGTATAAATCTCTTAAATAAGTCTAATATAGTCATTTTTGAGTGTAAATAATTAAGATTTTAAAATCTAGCAATAGAGTTCCTCCCAGCATGTTGATAGCTGTGAGGGTGCACTGTAACTATAGAGAAACCAGGGCTGGAAGTCTATCACCACGGTAATTCTTACCTACCGAATATCGGTAATATTTGTAAGAAGACAAGTTAATCCAAGATGGCCGCAAGTGAACAGCTGATTAGTCTTTATACAAATATTACCGATATTTGGTAGGTAAGAATTACCGTGGTGATGAGACTTCCAGCCCTGTTGTGCACAATAAAAAAATAAAAATAAAAGTGAATTTTATGTAAATGGATGTAATTCATTTATTTACCGAAATAGAATTCTTTGACTTATAGATTGGTATGCGGCTGACCACCCATGCTGTAAAAATGGTTCACTTTGCCAATGTCACCCCTGTTTCAGGGAAGGATGTCGTCAAGAGTTGCAAGGTGTACCTATGCCCATTTGAGATTTGCTTTTTATGTTGTAGGTTCACATGAGGCCTGTGCAAGCGCGAATTTGTACGTGTCTGGTTGTGAGAATGCATGCAATGTGAATCTCCAATGTAACATATCTTTGCAACTTAGATTAGATTAGAATAGAATAAATTCTGTGCAGCAATTAACAACTAATTTGATCAGTGGTTTTAAGAATGTGAGCGTTTTGCGGCCGGTTCTCACAAATGACCTTACATGCATTGTCTCGCCGGATTTCGATGCAAATTTTGCAACATTGCCATTGTCACGCCTGCCATGTGAACAAGTGCTTTTTATTTTAAAATTTTACCACAGCCACATTCTAAGGAGAATATTTTAATGCTAAAATTGCATGTTGGTGTTTTTATCACTCGGCCCGTGTATTTTTATGGTTTTACGAAATTGTTAAGTTCCAAATTTGATTTTGTCTCCGAGAGGTGTCACAGGTGTAGGAGACTAGGGGTTCTGAGACGCCAAAGCGGTAATCAAAGAATATTTTTCAAAATGTGATAAATTCATGAAAACACAGGACTTTAATTTCCATTCTCATTATATTCTACATAGCTACCTATTTGATTATCTACAAGTAATAAAAACTAAAACGCAACTAAGCTTCACGTATAGTGTAACTTCTTGCCGCGTTATTCCCGAAGGTTTTCGCATGTGGCGAGTGGAAACTATTTATTTTTACAGGTAAAAAAAGGGCGGCCTTACGCCAACCACTTCTGTGGTAGTAAGGTGTTCCCAGCTCCCGACGGGGTTGGTACTCATTTCTTGTGAAGTCTGAGTAAACCTTGCCGGGATTTTACTTGACGGAAATTCATTTCTGACACCCTCGGTGGGATGCAGCTCTTGCCAGATTTCCTTTTAACAGGGTTGGCATTGGATGGGCGGTCAGCCTCATACCAACTCGAAAGGTAAATGACAAATTTAAAATCCGTATCTTAGCAACTTAGATAATCGACAGATGGAAATACCAAAATCCGCAAAAATTAAAAAAATCACCGTTGCAACTTAGATTACAGACTAAAGACTCGTAAATCAACGGAAGATTTTGTTTCCATTTTACAATAAGTACGTCGCGTTTGTACAACTACGTATCTTGTATTTTGCATTATCTCTGTGAGTTTATTATTTGTGAACAAATAGTCGAATTCGTGGGAAGCCTTTGTGCCTCCGTGTCTACAGATCTGGTCGCGTTTAACAGCGCTACCTACTGTCGGGTCTAAGCTAGGGATGTCATGGATATTCGTATCCGTAACCAGTTACGGATAGATAAATGGATCTTATATCCAAAACTTGCCGATATACGAAATAATTCGAAATATCTAGCTATAATCTAAGTTGCAAAGATGTATTAACATTCAAAACTCGTATGGTTCACTTTGCCAATGTAGCCCCTGTTTCAGGGAAGGTCGGCAAGAGTTGCAGGGCTTATGCTCATTTGAGGTTGGGTTTTTATACTGTAGGTCCACATGTGGCATGTGTGAGCGCGAAATTATGCGTGTCTGCTTGTGGGAATGCATTTTATATGAATCTCAAATGATGCGTATCTTTGCAGCTTAGATTTAGATTATTTTAGATATCAAATGCATGCCCACAAACAGACACGTGTAAGTTCACGCTTCAAAGGCTGAATGTGTACTTACAAATTAAAACTAAGCCTCAAATGAACATAAAACCTGTAACTTTTACCTTCCCTGAAACAGGGGTGGCATTGGCAAAGTGAACCATTTTGTACGTACCTAATCAATAATATTTCCTTATCCGTATCCGTATGTTTCTATCGACCAAGTTACAAAGATATATTAACATTCAAAACTAATATTCAATGCATTTCCACAAACAGACACGTGCAAGTTCACGCTTTCAAATGCTGAATGTGTAGGAACTTACAAATTAAAATCCAAACCTCGAAAATGAACATATTCCCTGCAACTTTTGCCAACCTTCCCTGAAATAGGGATGACAATGGAAATGTGAATCATTTTTTACAAAATGAGTTCCTTGACTTATAGGTTGGTATGCGGCTGACCACCCATACTGTGAAAAAATGGTTCACTTTGCCAATGAAGGACGGCAAGAGTGCAGGGCTTATGTTCATTTAAGATGGGTTCTTATATTGTAGGTCCACATGCGGCATGTGTTAGCGCGAAATTATACATGTCTGCTTGTGGGAATGCACTTAATATAAATCTTAAATGGTATCTATCCTTGCAGCTTAGATTAGATTAGATTAGATTAGATTAGTGGTCAGCCTCATACTAACCTATCATCATCCAATATTTTATGTAAGTACCTAAAATCCCTATTCCAAAATGTTACGTTAGAACTCAAACATTGCGTATTACAAAGATACGTCACAAATATAATAAAACACTCGCTAGCGACGCTGTTTTCGTTTACCTACATTTTACTTTGAGCTTAAACGTTTGTTTTTTTCTAATCGTAGATAGTTGGTTTAACAGCGGCAGTTAAAGTTTACTGCTTCATATCGTAATTGCGAGAAACGACCGCTACAATGTGATGCAAAAAGTACGACGTTTCTTGGCTACGAGTTAAAATAGTTGTGTGCAAACTTTGTAAGGGCCTGTTGCACCAACCTCCAATCAATATTTGATTGAAACATCAAATTTGATTGCTTAGTCCTGGTAAGGACCTCGGTTAAATATTTCTCGAAAGTTGGTAAAAATGTGATGGAATTTGAACAGGAAATATGATTCACATCAGCTGACTTACGTATATGCAATCAATTGTTTGATTTGAAAGGGAGAAATCACACTTAATTTTGATTTTCGTCTGATTGGAGTTTGGTGCAACAGGCTCTTAGAGTATTTAGTTTTAATTACAGGGGATTGAACCCTAGCTCCCTAGTTTTTAAAATAAGCTTCAACCAGCTGAGTTATTGACCAGATAGACCAACTATTGTGTATTTCACTTATTACCGTTGGTAAAAATAGCTCCTATATTTAACCACGCACAGTAAACGACAGTTTGTACAAAAATGTATGAGCTACACAAAAAATTGTTAAATCTACCGCTGGCTGTTTAAAGGAAAGCCAACAGAAGTTGCAAAGTTTACGTCAATTCAAGGTTCGGATTTTATTTTGTATGTGCACGTCCAGCACGTGTAAGATTAAATATGGATCTTAAATGGTAATTCACTTTTGCAACTTAGATTTTTTCAATCGCAGCGGTTCCGTTTGACAGCTCAATTGGTATAGTGCTTACATTCTATGCCGAGAGCTCGGGTTCGAACCCCACCGAGGGCATTGGAAACGATTTCCAGATTCGGTGGTTATTTCAAACCCAAAATAAAATACCGGCAGAGTTTACTCAGACTTCAGAAGAAATGAGTTCCAGCCTCATTTGGAGCTGAGAAACCCCCACTTCAGCTGAAGCGGCTGGCGTAAGGTCGGCCTCTTTACCCATAAAAATAAATAGTTTACAGTCGTCGCATACGACCACGTCGGTGAGAACACGGCAAGATGTTACAAAATATGTGTAGCTTATTCGCGTTAGTTTCGAAGCGGCACTGAAAGAGAAAAATAGACTCTCATATAATATCGAAACCTCAAAGGTAAAACTGAATAATTGACATATTAAGCTAACATGGGTTTCTCAGATAAATTCACATTATTTCCTATTTTCTACGAGAGAAAACACTACAAAAGTGTGAAAATCCTGTAGTTTAGAAGTTTGTCATGAGCACTTCCTTATAATTAGTTCACTCACTATGAGAAGTTACTCACAATAAAATGTTTTATCCACGATTTCTCAAATCAGTGAATCAGCACTTATCAGTTTTACTTTTAAGGTGGCGATATACAATATTATCTAACAAAGCTATTAAAGGAAGAAGAAATAGGCCTAGAGGGCAAATGCACTAAGTGCAAGAAACCTAAGAAGACGATGGGAATGGAAAATCTATGTGTTTTAAAATCATTAAAACTTCAGACTGGAGATTAGACCGAGACAATCATGATAATACTACCAATGTGATCAGTGATGGAAAACGTCTGGTTGTAGAATAGATAATGCATTTATTATATTTTAAAATTCACATAGGGACACATTTTTCATTTATTTTTGTATAGGAAATTATACACTTTTTTGTATAGATTTCTTTTTTTATACTTAAATATTATTTATTATTTGTATTCCTTGAGTTATATATTGGTATGAGGCTGACCACCCATACTGTAAAAAATGGTTCCCTTTGCCAATGTCACCCCTGTGTCAGGAAAAGTCGGCAAAAGTTGTAGGGCTTATGTTCATTTGAGGTTTCGATTTTATTTGTTAGTATACATTCAGCATTTGTAAGCGCAAACTACACGTGTTTGTTTAAGGGCATGCATTTGAGAGCTCTAAATGAATATATCCTTGCAACTTAGATTAAATATTATACACATCGGCTGTGGGAACAGGGTTTTTAGTTCGTCTGGGCTGGATGTCTCATCATAACGGTAATTCTTACCTACCGAATATCGGTACTATTTGTATGAAGACTAATCAGCTGTTTACTTGCGGCCATCTTTCCAATTTCCAATTTCACTCATGTGAAATTACCTCTCATGGACATAAGACAAACTAGCACAAAGGGAACGTCATGACAGATTAATGTGTAATGTAAAATTACAACTCATTTTGTTACACGTTTACCTTGACTTATAGGTTGGTATGAGGCTGACCACGCATACTGTAAAAATTGGTTCACTTTGCCAATGTCACCTCTGTTTCAGGGAAGGTCGGCAAGAGTTGCAGGGCTTATGTCCATTTGAGATTGTTTTTTTTTATTGTAGGTTCACATGCGGCATATGTGTGAGCGCGAAATTATGCGTGTCTGATGCGGAATGCATTTAATATGAATCTCAAATGATACATATCTTGCAACTTAAATTTTATTTAGATAGGACACATTGGTCCAGTACACATACAAAACATTGTTCATTCGAAATTACCTCTGATGGACATAGGACAAACTAGCACAAAGGGAACGTCATGACAGATTAATGTGTAATGTAAAATTATAACTAAAATTCAAAGCTTCTAAACAGTTATCAAGTTTTTTCACGTTTACCTAAAAATAAAAATAAAATTGATTTAAAAAGTTTGCCGACCACTGTTTAAATCGTTTACAGATAAAATTGGTTACGTCCGTATTAAAAATGCTTAAGAGCCGCAATACCGTAAATCAGGTAAAATAAACGTGCTCGCGTGAGAACACAATACCATCGCGTAAAAAAGGAGGATGAAATCGCGCACTAGGCGTACAAGATCCCAGTAAAAACATCGCTCGTTGCAATTACTAATTATTGTGACGCAAAAAAATGTTCATTTTTTGCCTTGCGCACTTTTTGCAGTGGCCCATTGTGTTCTCCCACATTTGACACATTTCATTATGCTGGTAAAGAATATGGTAATTTTTTTTTTTGTTTGCTCATTTTTATTTGAATAAATGTGTTGAAAAAAAGTGCATGCAAATTTTTAACACATAAATGAATACTTTTATTATTGTAAGAGTTTTTTTTTAATTCCGATATATCGCCACTTTAAGGGTAAAATGGAATAAGTGCATATTTACTGATTTGAGAAATCGGAGATAGAACATTTTATTGTGAGTAACTTCTCATAGTAAGTGAACTTATTATAAGGAAGTGCTCATAACAAACTTCTAGACTGCAGGATTTTCACACATTTTTAATGTTATTTCTCGTAGGAAAGAAGATAAAAGGTGCATTTATCTGAGAATTCCATGTAAGTTTAATGTGCCACTTCCTGAATATACATTAAAGACATAAATTTGAAAAAAAAGACAAAAAACAATAAGTAACATAAAAGCGATGATCAAGCATGCAAAGGGCTCTTAAGGTGTGATGCAAACAAAAACAATGCTTCGTAAATAAACCAGTCTGAAAAATACATTGTCATTGAAATTAAAAAGATTAATTTTAAATGAAAAATGTAAAAAAAAGTTTTTCCTCACTAGTTGGTTTATTTTCTTGACTGCTACCAATGTTATCACACCATTATCAAGACCACAACGCAACTAAGCTACACATATAGTGTAACTTCTTGCCTGCGTTATCCCCGAAGGGGTCGCATGTGGCGCTTCGGGACCTATTTATTTTTTCAGGTAAGGGGACCGGCCTCACACCAACCACTTTCAGTTGAAATGGGGGTTCTCATTTCTTGTGAAGGCTGAGTAAACCTTTGAGATCGAACCCTTGCTCTCGGCATGGAATGCAAGCATTCTACCAATTGAGCTATCGATCTTATTACGAGCTTGATCGTCGTCGCTACAAAGCGCCAATTCTCAAGCAAGACCCAGTTGCTGTAAGGCTGGATGGACCTTTGACCGGTCATTGGTAAAGGTTTTATGAATTTTTCAAACCAGCGAAGAGCAAATTTGAAAATATTAATGGTATATTTTTTGTGCTCCGCCGGGAATCGAACCCACAACCTTCCCATTCAGATTCCGCAGTGCTACCACTGAGCTACGGACCGGTCTTTTGAAAATAATTTTGAAAATAATTTAAAATATTTAAATCCCGTTTTTTTAAAAATGTACACAAAAACATGTTCGTGCAAAGGTGCTATTATTACTTATTTATTTTAAGTTATTTTTGTACTTATTTCAAAAGCTGCAATTTCATTATTTTGCTATACTTGAAAAAGCTGAGACAGCTTGGCTCAAGTATGCAATATTTACAAACACTCGGATTTAACTGAAGATATTTGCAATTTCAAAATCGAGTTCACATCGCATCCGCCGAAGGACAATTCCTCCGCATTTTCTGCACAAAAGGTTCACTCGGTCAGTAAGGCTCAATCAATCTCGAAGACAATTTAACCCAGCGACAAATTGTTGCGAATCAATCGAGAACTTTGCAAAAACACGATTCGCGTTCAATTGATTCAACCAAAGTTCAAGAATTCAATTTGAATCGAAAGTGAAGATTCGCAAATGGATAAAATTTTATGCCTCCATTTTAAAATCATTTAAATGTTTACTTTGTTTTATTTCAATTTGCCAAGAAAAGGTTATTGAAATATTTAAATTTGTTATTGGACTCATTTTTGTTAATTTGTAACATAAATTTTGTATTTTGAATAAATATGATTGTTTTGAGGAAACATTATATTTGGTTTCTTTGTAATATTTTAATTTGTTATTTCACTCATTTTGTTAATTTGTAACATAAATTATTTATGTTGAATGAAGATTGTTTTTAACCAAATATGACTTGAATTATTTTGGTAAAGGTCTGTTTGAAATATATAAGTTTGATTTCTGAATTATTTTGTGTTAAATTGTAACATCAATTTTATAATTAAATTTGTTTTAATAAATGATTTTGTGAGAGAAGGTCATCTAATAAAGAATTTAAATATTTAAATGAATTTTTCAAAATTTGTCTGGAACATAGAAATGAAATAAATGAGACTTTCAAATAATAAAAAAAAAATAAGAAAATGAAAATACTTTTTACTGCAACTTTTCAATTCGTGCCTTTTTTCAACAAAACGAATTTCACGTCTAGTGTTATCTTTTTAATTTGACACTTTTTCAAATACTTTTATACAAATGTGTCTTTGTCTTTTACACAGTATATTCATACTTACATACGCAAACCTATATATTTTCACAACTAAGGGGTCTGCCCTTATGCCTACTACTTTACATACTTGAAATGGAGGTTTTCCTGCTCTCGTGAGATCAGATTCTCCTTACTTGAGTTAACTTTGACGGTAAAACCGACGCGTGAAATCATTTTTCAATCAAATCTTTAGGTTGGGATTAAGCTTAAGCCCTTTGGCATTAAAAACAAGAGTTTTACCAACTGCACTATCTACAATTTGAAAGAATCCTACGATTGTCGGTATTTTTATTGAAGATCTCGAGTTGTATTGATTGATTGGCAGTGCAGTTTCGTAATTCAAAGTTACTAGACCGTTTCATGCGTACAGTGTTGGCATAGGTAAGTGCATTACACTGAAGATGCGAGTCAATTGGCATAATCTGATCCAGCCATTCTCTCCGCGGTATTCTTCCTCTTGCTTCTTGAGTGTGTATGTATGTACAGACACGAGTGTGGTAAGATACAAATTGTTCGAATTGATCTTTTGCGAATCACGAATCGAGATGAGAGAAAAGATCTAAGTCAACGTTTTCCAAAAAAAAACCTCACTAAACGTAACTAAGCTACACGTGCAGTGTAACTTCTTGCCTGCGTTATCCCAAAAGCGTTGCATGTGGCAATTTAAGACCAATTTATTTTTATGGATTAAGGGGCTGGACTCACACCAACCACTTCAAAGGAGAGGTGTCCCAGCTCCTGAGGGGGCTAGTTCTCATTTCTTGAGAAGGCTGAGCACACCAACTGAGTCATAGACCGGACTTTTTACGAGCTTGGTCTTCACTGCAAAGCTCCAATTCAGAAGCAAGACCCAACAATGTCCATTAGCTTGAAAATCGTAGGGATCGGAAAAAATACTATTTGATAGTAAATGAAGAAAACTACAATAAAAACAAAAATATTTTCAGTTTTTTCTAAAGTAATGAACGTGCCATGTAACGCAATGGGTATACAATGAAAAAAAATAAACAAAAGTACCCCAAGTTGAGATAAATACAATGGAGATTCGTAAATTCTTTATTTTCTCCTGTTTTCAACCACTGTTTCAGGGAAGGTCGACAAAAGCTGCAGGTTTAATGTTCATTTGAGGTTTGGATTTAGATTTGCAAGTTAGCATGAAGCAATTTAAAAGCGCAAAGTTACATATTGTGCCTGTTTATAGTCATGCATTTGATATCAATTTCAAACGCTAAGATATCTCTACAACCTAGATTATAGATTATATATGCCCCACTATTTGATAATCTAGACACTTCGAAACCAATCATTCAAAGATGAATGTAAAATAAAAATATTTGATATTTGACTTGGCACAATTCAGCTATTGAGTCAATATCTATGCGTACACGCATTCGAAATGAAATGATATCGAAACACGAAAGCACTTGGAGGCAGAAATACACAAAGTGTACAAAACACAAATAGCAGAGAGGATACAATAGGATCTAAAAAATGCAATTGTAATCCGTGGCCTAATTTTAGCACGGTGTTGGTACTTAGGTCTAAGTGAGGCTTGCAATAACAAACAAGAGTACATAAGCTATAGATGAGTCTAGGTAACTACATACTTAAAATAATATTACTGTGACTTTGTTGTCATTCCGCTAGGGGTGGCTACAGTTCAGTGGCGAAGCGTGCCATACAAGCCGGTTCCCATCGGCTTCCCTTTTAAATGATGTAACAAAGTAGTTAAAAAATATAGGCACAAAGTAAAAAAATACATTTAAGACCAAATAAACAATACGTATTTTTACCCCATTGAAACCATGTAGTCTACTTTATTATCATTTCTGCCTCATTTTAAACGAGAAACCGATGGAAACCGGCTTGTATGGCACCCTTCGCCACTGCTACAGTTACTTCCTAAGAAATACGTCTATTCGTCTTCTTAGTGCTTGTTTGTCTTATGCCCATCGGAGGTAATTTCACATGAGCAATGTTTGTATATGTACTGGACCAATGTGTCTTATGAAAACTAGAAATTAATTTTAATAATATTTAAAACAACTCTCACATTATCGTGTTTTACGTTTTTCTTTTAGCTCAGATTGTGTAGAATGCGATTTTTAAGACAATTTTATTGAATGGTTATCTTTGAACCTAATGATGGATAAGCCAAACAAGCATTGGGTGGAGGTAGTGTAACTTCTTGCCGCGTTTTCCACGAAAGATTCGCATGTGGCGAGAGTAGCCTATTTATTTTAACAGGTAAGGGGGCTAACCTTACGCAAACCTCATCAGTTGAAGTAGAGGTTTTCCAGTTCCATAGATAGACTGGTATTCATTTCTTGTGAAGGCTGTGTAAACCTTGTAATCAAAAGGTAGTAGGTTCAATTTCCGCCAGCTTGCCACAAAACTGTAAGTGGATATTCAAGACTGCTCTTTGCTGGTTTGAAATAATCCCCCCTCTCTTCAGACTCAATATTGTAAGCTATTGGGTTTGATTACCAATAGAGCTAAAAGAATCTGAAATGATCTTTTGTGGGTTAAAAAATGGATCCGTCTTAATGATTAGTCAGTCTGCAGTCAAATGATTAACACTTCATACTTGTCAAAATACTATTGGGTTAGAATCCCAGCGTGGCATTAAAAATACTCTTCTTTCACATGCATTTTTGGTGTACCTGTGTACGAGTACCTTTATCATAGACCGGTCACAAAGGTTTGTCCAGCCTTGCAACAACTGCATTAGGTATACATTAATAGACGTTGTTTTTTTTTTAAATATTGTAGTTGAGTTTTAAAAGTGTAGGGATCTACACATTTTTTTTTTTGGGTTTTAGATGTTTTTTTGGGTTTCGGTTTTAGATGTTTTTAGGTTTTACTTACCGACACACAGTGACAAACTCCGCATAGTGTTGATGCTGTATCTAGTCTTTTACGAAAACCTGAAACAAAAAAAAAGTTCGGTTTTAATAACAATTATCATTGTCAATCTAAGAAACATCTCCGATGCAAGTACGTAATGAAATTTAAGATTATTATTAATTAAAAAACACAGTGTTCCAATTCACTTATTATTTATTTTAAATATGCCAAACGCTTAAATATGTCATTGTCCTGAGGATGCCTTTTTAGGCGAAAGCGTTTGGCATATTTAAAATAAATAATAAGTGAATTGGAACAGTATGTTTTTTAATTAATATACAATGGACTTTCACTGTGTAAACCACCAAACCCTAAAAAATTTAATATTCATTTTTGATGCATGTGATATCCAGAGTCATAATAAAAGGAGAGCTTGTTTGAAAAAGGTTATGACTCTGGATGAAATGAAAGAAGCATGCAAGGACCGAAAGAAATGGCGGTTGATCTGTAATGCTGGCGGTTAAAGCTGAGGCTTTTAATTTTTTTAAAGAATATGTTTTGTAGGTTTTAATTTTTTACTGTTTAATTGTTTACTGTTTAATTGTTTACTGTTTAATTGTTTTAAATATTTGAATTAATTGCTTGTACCTATTCCTTGACTGATAGGTTGGTTTGCGGCTGACCACCCATACTGTAAAAAATGGTTCACTTTGCCAATGTCACCCCTGTTTCAGGGAAGGTCGGCAAGAGTCGCAGGACTTATGTTCATTTGAGATTGGGTTTTTTTTGTTGTAGGTCCACATGCGGCATGTGTGACCGCGAAATTATGCGTGTCTGCTTGTGGGAATGCATTTAATATGAATCTCAAATGATACATATCTTTGCAGCTTAGATTTAGATTTAGATTTAGATGCACACACATAAGCCAACAACCCCTACATTAACTGAAGTGGGCCGGCCCCCTTACATGGCAGTGGATCTGTAATGTTGGCGACTAGCGTTTATTTAATTGGAATTTGTTTTCTGTTTTAGTTTTGATGTCCATAGATATTATTATTTATTGATTTAAAAAATGTAATTTGTCGTGTTTGTTCCTTGACTTGTAGGTTGGTATGCGGCTGACCACCCATGCTGTAAAAATGGTTCACTTTGCCAATGTCACCCCTGTCTCAGGGAAGGACGGCAAGAGTTGCAGGGTTCACATGCGGCATGTGCAAGCGCGAACTTGTACGCGTCTGCTTGAGAAAATGCATGTAATGTGAATCTTCAATGTAACATATCTTTGCAACTTAGATTAGATTAAATAAGCTCGCCACATGCGATTTCTTCAAGGAGAATACGCAAAGAAGTTACACTGTATGCGCAGCTTAAAAGTGTTTAGTGAAGGGACTAAATAAAAAGGTTTTATATCGTGTTAACCTTCATAATGAATTTAAAAAGAATCATTAGCGACAATAGAACTTCTTTTCTTAGATAATCAAGCATTAAGTCATTAATTGCTCTTACATTGGTTTCAGAGTCATTGTGAGATGGTTTTTCATTTATGTAATCTGGGTCACATGAAGAACAATACAGCGTTTAATAATGTAGAACTTCTATGCACCAATTGCAATTGTGATTTTTGATGATTTTGTTATGAATATGAATTTGTGGGTTTTGTTTGTGTGTGTGTCAAAAAACCCTGTGAAGTCTCTCTAGAAATAAACATATCGACGGTTAAAAGGAATCAGCGCATAAGCGACGAAACTAAATTGTTCAGGAGAGCAGTTTAAAGTTTGAAATTGCAGAAAAATGACATAACTTTTTTTATTTCTTATCCTATCGTTAAAATCAAAACAGTCCAAAAATGAAAAAAGAATAAAGTAATTTATTGGCATTCCTATTAACGTGGTTATACGATGTTGACCAAAATCTTGTCTTACTTCGAAAACGCAGTTGTTTGCTTGGGCATAAACACTACAAAAACATCGTAGAGCTATGGGAGTTAGCGCATGAGAAATATCGGAAACGGAAACACTCTCTCATGTATAAATTCTCAATGATTCGAAATAAGCTACAGCTTCCACAGGAGCTGAGAAACCCCCACATCAATTGATAGTGGTTGGTGTGAGGAGGGCCCCCTTCCCCGTAAAAATAAAAAGGTCTCACATTGCCACATGCGACCCTTTCGGGGATAGCACAGGCAAGAAGTTACACTATACGTGTAGCTTAATATGTTTTTTGCGTTAGCGTATGTTTCTGAGTTCAGCACAGATTGAAGCCGGCTGAACTGTTTTTTCGGCTGACCTATATACAGCGTTGAGCAATAGTCAACCCGAGACATCAGACTTGGACCGGTCCGTAGTCCAGTGGCAACACTTCGGACTCGTAAATGGAAGGTTGTGGATTCGGATCCCGGCGGAGCACAAAAATATTACCATTTATATTTCGAATGTGCTCTTCGCTGAGTTGAAAAATTCATAAACCTTTACGAAAGACCGGTCACTGAAAGGTCCATCCAACCTTACAACAACTGGGTCTTGCTTGAGAATTGGCGCTTTCTAAAGCGACGACCAAGCTCGCAGAGGGCTCTTGAGGTGTGACACACACAAAAACAGCGCTCACAAAATAAATCATCGTAATATTATTATTATCACAAAAGCGTTAACCAGGGTCCTGACCGCTCCTGATGGTAAACATCTCCTGATTGCCTTTATCTGGCGAAGTTCAAAAAACGAGGAGGATACCGTGTTATTCAACTGCTCTCCCATTGTGAGGTTCCGGTCCAGTGTGACTCCTAGAAGTCTCACTGATCTAATCTAAGCTGTAAATATATGTAATATTATATGCATTTTCACAAGAAGACACGTATTAAGATCGCGCTTAAACATGCCGCATGTGGACCTACAATAAAAAAACCCGAATCTCAAATGAACATACTCCCTGCAACTCCTGCTGATCTTTCCTGAAACAGGGGTGAAATTGGCAAAGTGAAGTATTTTCTACAGCATGGGTGGTCAGCCGCATATCAACTTATATATCAAGGAACATACACAACAAATTACATTTTTAAAAGCAAATAATAGTATGTATGGACATCAAAAACTAAACAGAAAACAAATTCTAATTTAAAAAATCCTAGCCGCCAACATAACAGATCAACCACCATTTCTTTCTGTCTTTACATTCTTCTTTCATTTCCTCCAGAGTCATAACCTTCTTTATAAAAGCTCTCCTTTTATTTTGACTCTGGATATTCCATTCATTCTCAATTTTGGAAATTCGGTCCATCCAAACCTTTCTCGGTCTTCCTCTATGTTTCTGAAACCATTATAATTGAACGTTGTAAGTTATGTTAGTGATTTAGCATGTATAATATTCTTAGGAAATAGACGTAACTAGGTTTGAACTTTGTACTCGTGTACAGAAGATGTAACTTTATATATAAGAAGATATAATCAAAAGTCGCTATAGGCGAGTATCATGTAACAGTTAACGTTGTATCTGATATACAATCATGTACGCTGCAAGTGAAATACACAGTGTATTAGATACAATGGAGTCATAATCTCGAAAGTGAAATTACAATAAATGTTAAGTGATTTATTGGACCATCTTTCCCTTGACTTAAAGGTTTGTATGAGACTGACCACCCGCATACTGTAAAAAAAGGTTCACTCGGCCAATATCATCCCTGTTTCAGGGTAGGTCAGAAAAAGTTGCAGGGTTGTTTATTTGAGGCACACATGCAGCATTTGTAAGCGCGAATTTACGCGTGTCTGTTTGAGGGCATGTATATAATATGAATCTTAAATTTCCGAAATTGCGAATGAAAGTTATGACTCTGGATGAAATGAAAGAAGTATGTAAGGACAGAAAGAAATGGTGGTTGATCTATAATGCTGGCGGCTAGGGCTAGGGTTTCTCAAGATTTATAATTTTTAAATTAGAATTTTGTATTTTGTATTCGATTTTAATGTTTATCCATTTTTTTTATGTTTAAATGTTATTTGTTGTTATGTTCCTTGTCTTTGCGGCTGACTATCCATGCTGTAAAACATGGTTCACTTTGCCAATGCCACCCCTGTTTCAGGGAAGGTCGGCAGAAGTTGCAGGGTGTATGCCCATTTAAGATTTGGTTTTTATGTTGTAGGTTCACATGCGGCATGCGCAAGCACGAACTTGTACGTGTCTGATTGTGAGAATGCATGTAATGTGAATCCCCAATGTTACCTATCTTTGCAACTTAGATTATAGATGTCTCCAGAATGAGTCATGAAAGCCTCGCACACATCGTAGCTAATGAGATGCCAATAGGGCAACACTCAACTGGGAGACCTCCTGGAGGTGGAGAGATAGCTGGACGTCCTCATACCAGGATCCAAGAGTCAATTTGATTTTTTTGGGAATCACAAATTCAATTTGCCAATCAAGAAAAACAGCATGCTTTTAAAATAATAATTCAAAAGCTCCTTGACCACAAAAATATTTATAAAATACGGGTACCTATTTATAAAATACGAAATGTATTTTACACTAAATATACTCAGGATGTGATTGATTAATTTAGAAAAAAACTTATGCAGAAATTGATTTTTTATTCAAAATGAATTAAAAAATAAATAATGATTTATTTTAAATAAAACGTAATCAACTCAAAGTTTAGGGTTTAATATATATTCAAGAATGGACTCCCCATATTTTGGGTGTGTGGAAAAAATATAACGTCAATTGGCCGAACTAGAGGCAAAGCAGACAGTCGAAACTTTAATAAAATATTATGTAGCGGCTGACCACTGTGAAAAAATGGTTCACTTTGCCAATGTCACCCCTGTTTCAGGGAAGGACGGCAAGAGTTGCAGGGCTTATGTTCATTTGAGATGGGTTCTTGTAATGTAGGTCCACATGCGGCATGTGCGAAATTATACATGTCTGCTTGTGGGAATGCACTTAATATAAATCTTAAATGACATATATCCTTGCAGCTTAGATTAGATTAGATTAGTTTGAAAGTAATTTTTAATTGTGAACGTTTTTCGCATAAAAACGGAATGATGTAAAATTTTAAATGTTTTTTTTTTTTTATATTTTCATGACTTATAGGTTGGTATGAAGCAAACAACACATACAGTAAAGGTTGGTTCACCTTGTTAGTGTCACGCCTGTTTCAGAAAAGGTCGTTCAAAGTTGCAGGGCTTATGTTCATTTTAGTTTTCAGTTTTTATTTTGGATGCGCGAAACGCGATAAATGAGCACTTACACATGACCGCTTTTGGACATGCATTTGACATGAATCTTAATGTTAATGTATATTTGCAACTGATATATTAAATAGTTACATAGATGGGGGACGTCACATAGTCAAGGGATTTTTTGAATATGCCAAGTCTACAATCATATATTTCGTATAAAGCTTCCAATCAATATTCATTTTATGTAAGAATAGAGTGTTGATTTATATTGAAAAGAATGTGAACGAAAAAACAATATATATTTTTTTTTTAAATGATAAAATCATCCCTTAATTAGATTTCACATAAACTACCCTTAAAATTAAAATAAAATGCTATCTTTGTTTCAATTAAAATATGAAAGAAAATTTCGTTATTTTTATAAAGCAAATAAGGGTTGTAAAAAAAAGACACACTAGATCGTTTTTTCGATACAGAAATAATTCACTCAAAAAATACACAATTTAAAAAAAAAAAATTAACACAATATTTTAAAATAAACATTCAAAGATTATTTTCCAAAAGCTCTCAAAAGCTCAACGAAAAAAAACATTTTTTTTTAAATTCAAATTTAGAACACTGGAATTTAATTTTAGGGGTGCGAATCCAAAATGGGATAAACCAATTATTTTTCGACACAATTATTTTTTGATTTTTGACAACTTACCTCGCCTTTTGACGAAGCAGTTCAGATAATGTGTGTAAGGCGGTTAGCCAAGCAAGACTGCCTTTGACGCCGGCTGCGCGCAGTATTTATAGGTTGCAACTTTTGATGGCTCGGCCCGTAGAGGGGTGGCTATAGCAGGCGCTATATGTGTACCGGTGACCCCAAGATTTGCACTTACTGTGATTTGAGAGTGCGCCAGAAAATTAATAATAGCATCATCTGTTTGCGGTTGGAATTCAAAACCAGGAAAAGATATGTAGATGGGTGCAACGCAACTAAACGCAACCAAGCTACACATATAGTGTAACTTCTTGCCTGCGTTATCACAGAAGGGGTCGTATGTGGCAATTCGGGACCTATTAATTTTTACGGGAAAGGGGGCCGGCCTCGCACCAACCACTTACAGTTGAAGTGGGGGTTTCCCAGCTCCCGGGGGGGGCTGGTTCTCATTTCTTGTGAAAGCTGAGTAAACCTTGCTATCGGCATGGAATGCAAGCATCCTACAAATTGAGCTATCTACCTTTTTACGAGCTTGGTCGTCGTCGCTACAAAGCGCCAATTCTCAAGCAAGACCCAGTTGCTGTAAGGCCGAATGGACCTTTGGTGACCGGTCATTGGTAAAGGTGTATGAATGTTTCAACCCAGCGAAGAGCAAATTTAAACATATAAATGGTATATTTATTGTGCTCCCCCGGGATTCGAACCCACAACCTTCCATTCAGATCCGAAGTGTTACCACTGAACTACGGACCGGTGCAATCATGTTATACAAAGAGTAAGGCATATAGATTATGTGGATCAAACAGGATTTATATCTAAAACCAAAATATATCAAAGATAAATTAACATTTAAACTTCAAGTAAAAGTTTAAGGGTCTGTGTTTTGACATTGAGAAGATTCATTTTAAAGTAATAATGTAAAAATAAACACAACTCCTGAAGAAAAACTTTATATTGGATTTTAAAATTATTAATTTAAAATTAATATTAAATGCATCCCCACAAACAGACACGTGTAAGTTTGCAATTACAAATGCTGTTCTTACAAATTAAAATCATAAACCCAAATGAACATAAACCCTGCAATTTTTATCGAACTTTCTTGAAACAGGAGGGACAATGGTAAAGTGAACCATTTTTTTCAGTATGGGTGGTCAGCCTCATACCAACCTATAAGTCAAGGAATTATTAACTACTTATTACCAAAATTGTAAGTGTTCCTAGACTAATGTATTGGTATGAAGCTGACCAACCATACTGTAAAAAATGGTTCACCCTGCCAATGTCACCCTGTTTCAAGGAAGGTCGGCCGGAGCTGCAATACATCAGCGATTGAGTTTTTTTATGTTGTAAGTCCAAATGCAGCATTTGTAAGCCCGAACTTATTCTAGTCTGCTTATGGAAATGCATTTTAAAGATTAAAAATCAATTTATGTACTTACCTGATTTTTACTTTTTTGGTCCACATATAACCTTATGATGCATCACGCGTAAAAAATAAGTCTGTTTATTTTAAATGTTTAATTAGAGTTGGAGAGTAAGAAATATACGACAATGGTTTTTCAAAGGTCTATGTTTTTATTTAGAGCTTCTGAAGCTCAAGTTAAAGTTTGGCAATCATGATAGAAGATTGTAGTATAAGAAAAGGAAGACGCGATTGTTTTTATTGTGCATGTACACAATGATATCATAAGAAGTCGTGAGTGAAATATTTCAAAGAATAATTGTATGGACGTGTGGGTGTGTGTTCAGTGCTTTAAGTACGAGTATGTATATAAAACTTTAAGTTTTAAGTAGGGATGTAATGCGTATCCGTATCCTAAGCTATTGGATATATCCGAAATAAAATTTTATCCGTTGTCCAATCGATAGCTTAGTTGGTATGGTGCTTGTTATCCATGCCGAGAGCTCGGGTTTGAATCCCACCGAGGGTGCTAAAAATGATTTCCTTTTTCAGTGTTTATTTCAAACCTCAATGAAATACCGGCAAGGTTTACACAGCCTTCACAAGAAATAAGCATCAGCACTCTCGGTGGCCGGAAAACCCCAAGTTCAATTGAAGTGGTTGGCGTAAGGCCGGCCCCGTTACGTGTGAAAAAAATAGGTTAACTCGCCAAATGCGACCCCTTCAGGAACGCGGAAAGGAGTTGTTCTATGTGTGGAGCTTAGTAGCATTTTTTTCTTATCCGTAACTGAAGCCGATATAAAGGTTTCGGAAAATTTCAGATACTTTTGAACTATAGATAATAGACAATCTTAAGTTGCAAAGATATATAACATTTAAGATTCATATTAAATGCATTCCCATAAGCAGGCGCATTTATTTCACGCTTACACTGCCGCAGGTGGACCTAAAATATAAAAACCCGAATCTCAAATGAACATAAGCACTACAACTCTTGCCGACCTTCCCTGAAACAGGGCTTATAAATTGTTTTTTGCATATTTAAGTGAATAGCTATAATAATAGCTCAAATGACTAATTGCCAAATGATACATAATCTAGAAATAAAATCAAAACAATTCATTTTCTTACTTGTAAGAATTATACTTTGGCAATTAAAATATCAAATGTTATGTAAGTTGCAAAGATATGTTACATTGGTGACTCACATTACATGCATTTTCACAAGCAGACATGTACAAGTTCGCGCTTGCACATTCCGCATGTGAACCTACAGCATAAAAACCAAATCTCAAATGGACATACACCCTACAACTCTTGCCGTCCTTCCCTGAGACAGGGGTGACATTGGAATATAATTTCCGAAACGGAAACTATCCGAAAACGGGTATTCGAAATAATTTCATTCCCCACATCTGTATCCTAAACTGAAAAAATAATATTCCCATATCCGTACCCATATCCTAAATTTTATACCCATACCATCCCTTATTTTATATCATTCATAGGGCTTACCAAATAAATTAACTATGCAGACTAAAGACACTAACATCCGGAGCTATATAACCACCTTAAAGGTAAAACTGAATCAGTGCTGATTCACTGATTTGAGAAATCGTGGACAAAACATTTTATTGGGAGTAACTTCTCATAGTAAGTGAACTAATTATAAGGAAGTGCTCATGACAAACTTGTATACTACAGGATTATCACACTTTTTTTTGGTGTTTTCTCACGTAGAAAATAGAAAAAGGGGTGCATTTATTTAAGAAACCCATGTTGGCTGAATACGTAACTTTTTCAGTTTCAACTTTAAGATATCTATATATTCAATTAAACATTAATGAATACTGAAATAATTTAAAAAATATAGGTATAAACTTTGTAAAGATTCAAATTTTGAATAACGATGCAGTCCTGTTGATAATAATTCGGTTAGCAGAATATGTGACTTGAAATTAGATTTCAACGCGTTGGTACATCTAAAACTTAATATCCCTGAAAATGTATTACCTGAATGGAAGTATACGTGTTAAAATTTATGATTCATATTAAATGTATGCCCACAAGAACACACGTGTAAATTTTGCGTTTACACAAACTAAATGTGCAAAATTTTCATGCAATCGGCAACTCTAGCCGCTCTTTCCAGAAACAGAGACGACATTGGTGAAATCAACCGATTTTAACAGTACCTTTATGATCAGCGTCATACCAACGTAGAAGTGGAGGTACATTAATAAATATGTATACTAATACATTCTATAATCTATAATCTAAGTTGCAAGGATATATTCATTCAAAGCTCTCAGATGTATGCCCACAAACAAACACGTGTAGTTCGCGCTTACAAATGCTGATTGTGTACTTACAAATAAAATCCAAACCTCAAATGAACATAAGCCCTGCAACTCTTGCCGACATTCCCTGAAACAGGGGTGACATTGGCAAAGTGAACCATTTTTTACAGTATGGGTGGTCAGCCTCATACCAACCTATAAGTCAAGGAATACGAGTAATAAATAACATTTAAGTATAAGAAAACAACAAAACCTTAAAAATAAATCTATACAAAAAAAGTAAAAAATGTCTTATGCAAAAAATGTAGCAAGCCAATAAACCAACATTAAAAATCAGCATTGCAGATTAGCCATTAAACAATAAAAAAAACAACAATGTTACATATTACAATTAATCGAATATAACATGGTGAGTCTATAATATAATTAAAAATAATTCATAATTATTCCTGTCGTTTTAAATTAATACAATAAATTACAGTTTCTTAAAATATACTTAAATAGTATTAAATTTATCTTTGATGAATACATGAATACTTTTATATATTATATTTAGGTTAACAAATACAGTATATCTTAGAAAACGGTTCTTATTATTTTATGTGGACTCCCCTCTGGTACAATCTAAGCTTCAATAACCTCTTACGATGCACAGTCCATGACTATATTATCAGTTACACTACAATATTCTCATTGCGTCCTTTGTTGTGTCGAGGCTGGATTATTGCAATGGTCTGTTCTGGGGTCTTCCAAGGTTTCAGCAGTCTAGACTGCAGTCCGTCTTTAATGCTGCAGCCAAATTACTTTTAGGAGGACAAAAAACTGATCATGTCTCTCCTCTGTTGCAGCGCCTTCATTGGCCCAGAGAGGATTGAGTACAAAATATGTGTTTCTGTTTTTAATGCCATCAGAGGAGTTGCTCCATCGTACTTGTGTGAATTGTGCAGAGTCGACCAGATAAGTGGAAAACGATGCACTCTTCGTTCTGCACAGAGTGACGCCGTAAACAGGCTTCAACTGCCACTTCGACGGAACAGAACCGGTTTCGGAGACAGGGCTTTTAGTTCGGCTGGTCCATCCTGCTGGAATAGTCTACCTCTGGAGTTGAGAACAGAGACCAGTGTTGGCAGTTTCAGGAAGTTGCTTAAGACACATTTGTTTAACAGAAGCTTCAACACATAAAAGCGCCCTTGGGGTGGCTAGTGCCACTAAACGGCGCTGTATACAAATTGTCCAATTATTATTATAATATCTAAATCACACATTTATTTAAATTTAAACTAAATTAACATATTATATTCTTTTAAATGTTATTTGTTGTGTATGTTCCTTGACCTATATGTTGGTGTGCGGCTGACCACCCATGTTGTAGGAAATTGTTCACTTTGCCAATGTCACCCTGTTTCAGGGAATCATAGCAAGAATTGCAGGGTGTATGTCCATTTGAGATTTGGGGTTTTATGTTGTAGTTTCACATACTGCATGTGCAAGCTCGAACTTATACGTATCTGCTTGTGAGAATGCATATAATGTGAATCCCCAATGCAACATATTTTTTCAATTCACATAGATTAGATAAATATATTTACACAGATGAAATAAAACAAAACCTCACATAATCATAAACTTAGCAATAATAATCAGTCCGGTCGATAGCTCACGTAGTAGAGTGCTTGCATTCCATGCCGAAAGCTCGGGTTCGAATCCCACCGAGGGTGTCAGAAATGATTTCCCGTTTCGGTGTTTATTTCAAACCCCAAAATAAAAATACCGGCAAGGTTTACTCAGCCTTCACAAGAAATGAGTACCAGCACTCTCGGGAGCTGGAAAACCTCCACTTCAACTGAAGTGGTTGGTGTAAGGCCGGGCCCCTTACCTGTAAAAATAAATAGGTTCAACTCGCCACATGCGACCCCTTCGGGGATAACGCGGCAAGAAGTTACACTATATGTGTAGCTTAGTTGCGTTTTTTTTTTTTTTTTAGAAACTTCTACAGCCGGTCCGTAGTCCAGTGGTAACACTTCGGACTAGTTAATGGAAGGTTTCCCAAAGCACAAAAAATACACCATTTATATTTCCTAACACGCTCTTCGCTTGGTTGTAATTCATACAGCAACTGGGTCGTGTTTGAAAATTGGTGCTTTCTACAGCAACGACAATGCTTGCAGAGATCTCTTGAGGTGTGATTTACACCAAAACAGTATTCACCAAATAAATGATTAAAATAATTTAAAATCATTTGTGTGCGCGAACTTATGCGCCTGTCTGTTTGTGAGCCTCCATTTAATACGAATTTACAATATGGATAAAAGAAAAACAGCTTTGTTTTCGATTACTTGAGTATATAATATAAAGTATATAATATATAAATATATTATATTTTATATTGCACAACCGGTTTCGCAAACATCTGTTTGCATCGTCAGGTGGTTAAATTAATATTGAATTACTATTTAACCACCTGACGATGCAAACGGATGTTTGCGAAACCGGTTGTGGTATAAAATATATACACCAAGTAATCGAAAACAAAACTGTTTTTCTTTTATCCTTAATGATGAACGATTACAAAGTTAATGCCTCTTCAATCAATAAAACGAATTTTCGATGTTCATTTATCTTTGCAACTTATGTAGATTAAATTATAAAAAGATTGTACCTTCAGATGTGTCTAGATACTGTACATATGTACATATATCTTACACACTATGATCGTATGAGTTGAACTGAGCAAAGAACTCTATTCATTTCAACAGCAGAGAGCAGTAGAGAAGGTCGTCTTTTGTGTGGTACTCCTGAATCATTGTGAATGGAACTGATTCAAAATCAAAACGTAAAACAGATTCTTGTTTATGAATGAAAAAATAATTTAAAAGCTTCAATTCATTTTTGTTAAATAAAAAAAAAAAGGTTTTTTTCCAAATGTGTGCCTTTAATATTATAATCTATCATCTAAGTTGCGAGGATGTATTCCGTTTGAGATTAATATTGAATGCATTCCCACAAGCAGACACGTATAAGTTCGCGCTTGCACATGTAGCATGTGAACTCACAAAATAAAAATACAAATCCTTAATGAACATTCACCCTGCAACTCTTGGCTACCTTCCCTGAAACAGGGGCGACATTGGCAAAGTGAACTATTTTATACAGCATTGGTGGTCAGCCGCATACCAATTGAATGTAAATGTATCTGTACGAATTAGTTTATAGACCAAACAAATATCTAAATCTAACCTAAGTTGCAAACAGAAGCAAACACGAATAAGATCGAGCTTGTACATGCCGCATGTGAACCTACAACATAAAAACCAAATCTCAAATGGGCATACACCCTGCAACTCCTGCTGACCTTCCTTTTCATCTTGATTGCGAGAAATCCGTATCGGTTGTCAAATATTATAATAACAGTGCTCCAGTTCACACAATCGTTATTTTTGTGAAGAAAAAATCTTCATACTACACAACTGATACAGATGTAGTTAAGGCAAGGGAATTATTACGGATCCATTGAAGACTGCAGAAGTAAAAGCAGATTAATGCAAAAAGATATTTCAATTATTATTTTTACTTTGAATAGGTATACGTTTTTAATAATTGTAGTTTTAACAATATTTTTGAGTACTTTCTCAATTTTTTTCTTCTATTATGTAGTTATTGTATCATTTCGTGGCGTTTAAAAATTATCTCCTTCTATATGGACTTCCATCCTTACTGCGATCCTCAATTGTACAGATGTGGTTTCTTGATATGAGTCGCTTTTAAGGGTGCTGGAAGATCTCTTTAAAAGCAAGGAACAGCGGGTCACTTTTCACTCTGTCGACCATTTACATGGTTGCTAGGGATCCATAAAATCATAAGATCTAAAAGTTTCTATGGAAAGTTTTGTAACCAATATGCAAGTCAATTTTTTAAATAGATTTGTGAAGAGGAATATCAGGGTCGAAGTTATGGTCAAAGGGCCAGGCGTCAATCAAAACAACGTTATTCTTTTCCAAATACGCAAGTCAAGAATAGCCGCTTGACCCTCGGCCATAGCCCCGACTGAAATTAGTAGTTATGTTTGGTTTATCTGTGTGTCAGGCGGTCAGCCTCATAACAACCTATAAGCCAAGGAACAATAATTTATAATCTATAATCTAAGTTGCAAGGATATATTCATTTAAAGCTCTCAGGTGTACATGCCCACAAACCAACAACATGTGTAGTTCGGGCTTACAAATGCTGAATGCGTACTTACAAATAAAATCCAAACCTCAAATGAAAAAAAGCCCCACAACTTTTGCCGACCTTCCCTTAAACAGGGGTGACATTGGCAAAGTGAACCATTTTTTACAGTATGGGTGGTCAGCCTCATATCAACCTAAAATAATAAGTCTGTGAAATCTCTAAAAATGAGTAGTAACTTAGGTAGGCACCAAATAATAATTTGTATTTGTTCAAGATTAGTTAAGTGTTGAATCGAATGTTCTGTTGAAATCCAGCAAGGTGGTGCGTAACGATTCTCCATGTTTCGAGAATGTTCATAAAAATCAGTATAAATTTAGACCAAGATCCCTTTGAAGAGCAGATATAAATTAATCGCTGTACTGTGCAAATGTAAAACTTTGTCAGAATCGAAAGTAGATAGAAAAATTGTGTAAAATAAATGAGTTTTGAATAAATAGAACCCGTTAAAAAAACATTGCAATACCTTCATTGTTATACCATTGGATTAGATATATTCAGGTGTTTTTGATATTTGTTAGCTGTAAAGTACCTAGCAGTATGACGAAAATGCGTAGCTTCTGTTTTAAGTCGTACAAAAATATTGCAGAACTCTTCTCTGCATATTAAGTGCCATTGTCTAATTGGAGCGAGACAAGAAGACGCGGAAGACAATGAGGTGGAGCCTATTTACCTTTACAGGTACGGAATTAATTGCATCTGTTGTGGTGACAATAGGTGGGCTGGAGAATTAATGGTAGGAGCTGAGAACACACTGGGAGACATTTTAAAGTGTTGATGCAATAAAACGTTAACTGTATTTTTGTTAACAAAAACCCAAAGATTTTTTGCATGTGGCGAGTGGAACCTACTGATTTTTACAGGTAAGAGACGATTTTTACAGGTAAGATACTTTAGAGGGTTCTTGAGGTGTGAAACACACAAAAACAGCGCTCCCAAATAAATCATCCTAGTATTATTATTATTTATTTTAAGAGGGTCGGCCTTACGCCAACCACTTCAGTTGATTGAGGTGGGGGTTTCACAGCAACCTAGGGTGCCGGTACTCATTTCTTGTGATGGCTGAGTAAACCGTGGCGGTATTTCATTTTGAGGTTTGAAATAAACACCGAAACGGGAAATCGATGCTGACACCCTCGGTGGGATTTGAACCCGAGCTCACGGCATGGAATGCAAGCACTCTACCCACTGAGCTATCAAACAGACTATCCAATTGTTGGGCTAGTATATTTTTTGTGTTACACCGGGATTCGAATCCACAACCTTCCATTTACGAGTCCGAAGTGTTGCCACTAAATTATTATTTATCCAATTTGTTGTCCAAAAATGACTCAAAAATGAGTGCATTGATTTCAAATACTCAATATTTTCATTGCTCATCCATTTTTGTGACCCAAGGTTGAGTTTGTCAAAATCACATCTCATGCGCTCATCTAGTGGAGATATTTTATTTAGATGTACTCGCCTCTATTAATTCAAGATACTTAAGTCTGATACTTGGAAATCAATATGTAATGTAGATTTGAATGAAGAGATTTCAATGTTTAGAATAGACCTGCAGTAATAATTGAAAAATACAAAAAAAAATGCAACTTAGCTACAAATATAGTGTAAATTAAATTACGGCCTGCGTTAAAAAAGGTTCACTTTTTGTCACTTCGGTTTCAGGGAAGGTCGGCAAGAGTTGCATGGCTTTTGTTCATTTAAGATTGCGTTTTTATATTGTAGGTCCACATGCGTTAGCGCGAACTTATAAATGTCTGCTTGTGGGAATGCGTTTAATTAGAATTTTAAATGATATAATATATCTTTGCAGCTTAGATTTAGATTTAGATTTTAGTTATCTCAAAAGGGATCACATATGTGGTGATTTGAGATCTATTTATTTTTACGGGTAGGAAGGCCGACCTCACGCCAACCGATTCAGTTGAAGTGGGGGTCTAATCTAATCTAATCTAATCTAAGTTGCAAAGATATGTTACATTGGGGATTCACATTACATGCATTCTCACAAGCAGACACGTACAAGTTCGCGCTTGAACCTACGATACAAAAAGCAAATCTAAAATGGACATACACCCTGCAACTCTTGCCGACCTTCCCTGAAACAGGGGTGACATTAGCAAAGTGAATCATTTCGTCGGAGGCTGGTTTTCACTTCTTGTGAAGACTAATTACACTTTTTCGGTATTTATTTTGTTTTGAAATAAACACAGGAACAGGAAATCATTTCTGACACCTTCGAAGGGATCGCACTTTTGCTTCTGTGCATGGAATGCAAGAATTCTACCTATGTTTTTCATTCTCGATGTTTCGTTGGCGATGTAGCCAACGTCTTCAGGAGACAGCTTCTCTGTACAATGACTGGGGATGAACACTCTTGTCATTCATCCTCATCCTCAGTTCAAGTGAACCATTTTCTACACTATGGGTGGTAAGCCTCATACCAATCTATAAGTTATGAAGAAGATGATGCTCTTTATGTGCAGCTCAGTTTAGTTGCGTATAAAATTGATTTAAAAAAAAATGTTTTCAATTCAAAAGCTTTAGCCGCCAACATTACATATCAACCGCAATTTTTTACGTATCTTGCTTCTTTCTTTAATTTAATTTCAACAAAAATAATGCATTTTGCCTGTCTATTTATTTTAAAAACTCTAATACACGATATTAAGGTCAAAATTGTTTCATAGTACGAATAATATGTTAAATAATTTCATACTATCGGATTACTATGAGATGGGTCTAAGTTATTCAAAGCTCACGCACTGTGTTCATTCATCATAAAACGCATCAAGTCCAAAATATAATTCAAGCAAATTTAAACCCTGTGTAACTGTCCATAAAATCGAATTTCGTGAGAACAAAATTAAAGGCTTACATTTTTAAATATGTGTGTACATTATAGATTAAGTCCCATATGAAATTGCAGACGAAATTTTACTCTTTTATTGCGTGTAATAAAGGTGTTTATCCCGTGAATTAAATTGTAGCTATAAAAATTAATAAATACCATAGACTTATGTTTGTATGGACGGGAAAGTAATAATTACGAAAAAGTACACTAAAATTTTAGTTTTAAAAATATGTTAAAATAACAAATTAAAATTTAGATTCTTGATATAAGGGTGATTCCGTCTATTCCGTTCATCCCGGTTTCAGGTAAAGTCAGCAGCAGTTGCAAAGTTTATGTTAAAGTGAGGTTTGTTTATTTTGTATGTACACATGCAGCATGTGTAAGCGCGAACTTACACCTTGCATGAATAGGGGTGACGTTGGAAAAGTGAACATTTTTTATAGCATGATTAGTCAGCCTCGGAACATTTTTTTAACTTGTATGGGACTGCCAACAATAGTGCATTGAAACTTTCACGGCCGGTTCTTGTTGACACAAGCACACAACAATAACTTTTTTCAGGATCTGTAGCCGTGGTTTGGTAGATTCTTTCCGGACAGTTTCGTCCATTGCTCCGATGGGCATTATCAGCGGTTGGCTAGTCGCTGTGATTTTCTTACAGGATCTGCTGTACTAGAAACAATGTTTCTAGTACATCAGTGAGCAATGAGAGAAATAACATCATTATCAACGTTTCGTTGCCGACGTAGCCAACGTCTTCAGGAGACAGCCTCTTCGCACGACGACTGAGCATAAACACTTTTGTCATTCATCATCAGTTCATGTTAAACAAAGGGAACCATCTTTTAAAGTATGTTTTGCCAACCTCATACCAACCTACAAGCCAATGAAGATACGTTCAAGATAGATAGATAACATAATTATCGACGTTTCAATGGCAACGTAGTCAACGTCTTCACGAGACCGCCTCTTTGGACGACGACTGAAGATGAACACTCTCTGGAACGTCCTCAGTCTGATGGCGCTATTCTTGTCCAATCGCATTTAGAAATCATTTGTAACATATGAAATTAAACCATTGCATTGGTTTATAATGTTTATAAAATTATGTGATGAGCGCGAACCTCCGCTGTTTTTTTTCGGACGTGACCGGAGCCGAGATGACCCGAGCTCCTCTGCCGTTCGGACATGACCGAGATGACGCAACGCAAACGTTACGTCGGTACGAAAATAAACATAAAAACGAATTCACTTACGCAGCCATTAAAAAGGACGTGATTTTGTAAAATTTTATTTTAAAGTATTTCTGTTCCCCTTGACTTATAGGTTGGTATGAGGCCGATCACTTTAATTAATCTTAAATCTATGCTGCAAAATACCTATGCACAAAACGCAAACGCAACTAAGCTACACATACAGTGTAACTTCTTGCCGCATTATTCCCGAAGGGGTCGCATGTGTCGATTTGAACCTATTTATTTTTACAGGTAAGGGGGCCGGCCTTACGTCAACCACTTCAGTTGAAGTGGGGGTTTCCCAGCTCCCGAAAGGGCTCGTTCTCATTTCTTGTGAAGGCTGAGTAATAAATAAATAGTAAATACCTTGCCGGTATTTTATTTTGGGTTTGAAATAAACACCGAAACGGGAAATCATTTCCGACACCCTCGGTGGGATTCGAACCCGAACCCACGGCATGGAATGCAAGCACTCTACCAACTGAGCTATCGACCGGTATTTTAGCATTTAAGATTTATATGGAATGCATGCCCACAATCAGACGCGTGTACGTTCGCGTTTACACATGCCGCATGTGCAAGTGAAAATAAAGAAGCGAATCTCACATGACCATAAACTTTGCAACGCCTGCCGCCATTTCCTGCATCAAGGGTTCCTTGACTTATAGGTTGGTATGCGGCTGACCACCTATGCTGTAAAAAATGGTTCACTTTGCCAATGTCACCCCTGTTACAGGGAAGGACGGCAAGAGTTGCAGGGTGTATGTCCGTTTGAGATTGGTTTTTATGTTGTAGGCTCACATGAGGCACGTGCAAGCGCGAACTTGTACGTGTCTTGGTTGTGGGAATGCATGTAATGTGAATCTCCAATGTAACATATCTTTGCAACTTAGATTAGATTAGATTAGATTAGAAGGGTGACATTGGCAAAGTGAACTAAATTTGTACATCCAAATTTTTTCTCGTTTGGTTCCTTGACTAAAAGGTTGGTATGAGGCTGATCACCCATACTGTAACAAATGTCTCACTTGCCACCCTTGTATCAGGGAAGGTTAGTAAGAGTTGCAGTGCTTTCATTCGTTTGAGATTGGATTATTATGTTGAGAGGGTTGTAAGTTAACCGGTCCGTATTTCAGTGGTAACACTTTGGACTCTGAATGGGAAGGTTGTGGGTTCGATTCCCGGCGGAGCACAAAAAAATCCCATTTATGTTTTTAAATTTTCTCTTCGCTGGGTTGAAAAATTCATAAACCTTTACCAACGACCGGTCACCAAAGGCCCATCTAGCCTTAGGGGCTGTCCATATATTACGTCATTCGCATTAAGGGGGGGGGGGAGTCTGGTCTGCGGATGATGGCAAATGATGTACGAGTACCAAAAGTGACGTCGTTCTTGTAAATACCAATTTCTACAGAATATGCAAAATATTATGTAAGTAATATTACATAATTGATTATTAAGCTCATTACATTACAGCAAGAGGGGGAGGGGGGGTCATTAGATAATGACTGTAGGATGATTGTAAGGGGGGGGGGGGGGGTCGAAAATCGGCCAAAATCGACGACGTAATTTATGAACGGCCCCTTACGGCAACTGGGTCGTGCTTGAGAATTGGCGCTTTCTATAGCGACGACCAAGCTCGCAGAGGGCTCTTGAGGTGTGAAATACAAAAAAAACAGCGCTCACCTAATAAATCATCCTAATATTATTTTTATTATTATTCTTACATATCTTTGCAACTTAGATTAGATTAGATTAGGTTACACCACTATGGCAGTTAATTTTTATTTACTTAAGTAAGCCATTCAATTAAGGCAATCTCCTTTCATCAAAAAAATGATTCATCGCTTTGTATGCATATTCAGTGTTATTCACACACTGCAAATCCACGGCTCAACCGCCACCTAACGGGAATTTTCTATATATACAAACAAAAAAAAAAACGATAATCTATGGATCAGCTACAGATCAAATGTGCTGTGAATAACCGCGATAGAGTGCAAATTAAACAATATCGGATTATAAACATTGCGAAGTCTATAATAAATGACTTTGAACGAAAAAAAAATGGGTTAATATTTTTATTTGTTATGCAAAATTCTTAATTGTAAAACTCTATTGAATTTGTATGAATCGTATTGTGTGTAGACTGTAATCGAATTAATTTAAAGAAAAAATGTGATGAAAGAGTATTTTTAATGTTATTGTAACGTTGTCGCTATTCCACTAGGTGTGGCCAAAACCTCTGTTAAGTTTTCTCCACTTTTTTTGATCTTCACATACTTCTCTTAATAATATTAAGATGATTTATTTGGTGAGCGTTGTTTTTTCTGTGTATCACACCTCAAGAGCCCTCTGCGAGCTTGGTCGTCTCTATAGAAAACGCCAATTCTCAAGCAAGACCCAGTTGCTGTATGGCTGGATGGACCTTTAGTGACCGGTCTTTTTTTTTTTTTTTTTTTAAGAAATCCTATGCGGGAGACTCCCTAGATTCTAAAGACTCTAGGGGTCTATGACACTTGTTGTAGTGCCGCAGAGGTGTACGAGCTTGGTCGTCGCTACAAAGCGCCAATACTCAAGCAAGACCCAGTTGCTGTAAGGCTGGATGGACCTTTGGTGACCGGTCATTGGTAAAGGTTTATGATTTTTTCAACCCAGCGAAGAGCACATTCGAAATATAAATGGTATATTTTTGTGCTCCGCCGGGATCCGAATCCACAACCTTTCATTTACGAGTCCGAAGTGTTGCCACTACGGACTACGGACCGGTGTCCAAGATGCCAACGACACGCGGTGTACCTAAGCGGTCACCCATCCAAGTACTGTCCGCGCCCAATGTTGCTCTGGCCACCCTTAGCAGAATGGTGACAGAGTTCACTGTTACAGTATCTGTTGAACCAGGGTCAAAGTTATGGTCAAATTACCCAAGCGGGGATCGAACCAACGTTATTCTATTCCAAATAAGTACGCTAGAAAGATCAGCCCACTTGGCCCCTCGCCTTTTAGTCTCATTCATCTTAACTATTGTAAAAAAGTCAAATTGTTTATGAATTATTAATTAACCAGAACTGTATATTAACGAAATGATTATCTTCTCTTCAATGATTAACGCGTGTTGTTTAACGCTATATTAAAAGTTAATAAATCATTTTTAATTAATAACTTGTTTAACAATCTGTTAACAAGCATTTAGTTAAACAGAAAATAAAAACCATTCTAATTGATTAAAAACGCACAAGAATAGATGGAATTTTTCAATCAGTATTTTTTTTTGTTTTTTATTTTATAACAACTTTTTTATTTTCGCAGGTTAAGAAGTCAGTCTTACGCCAACCATTTCAATTGAAACGGGAATTTCCCTGTTTTCAGGGGTGCTGGTTCTCATTTCTTGTGAAGTCTGGGTAAACCTTGACGGTCTATGATTTTTTAACTGAGAGAAATAGAAAAATGGTGAATCATTTCTCATACCCTTACGGGGATCGAACTCTTGTCCTCTGTTTTTGAACAAAAGCATTTTACCAACTGAACTATTAATCTGAATAACAACTATAGGTTTTTTAGAGCTCGGAAGTCCGGTCGATAGCTCAGTTGGTAGAGTGCTTGCATTCCATGCTGAGAGCTCGGGTTCGAATCCCACCGAGGGTGTCAGACATGATTTCCCGTTTCGGTGTTTATTTCAAAACTCAAAATAAAATACTGGCAAAGTTTAATCAGCCTTCACAAAAAATGAGTACCAACTGGGAAACCTCCACTTTAACTGAAGTGGTCGGCAAGAAGTTGTACTATATGTGTAGCTTGGTTGCGTTGCTTTGGAACGTTCGATATATCTCTCTTTGAATGACGTCACAGCTCTAGGTGACTAAGGTATGTAGCAAGCAAAAATGATTCTCTTACCTATCCGGCGGGGTGACGTCTTAACTTTGCCCCACCTCTTTAATTCCAACTTCTTAAAAAATATTTATATTGCACAACGTTGAACAGTAAAAATCTACAAAATAATATTTATTATAATATAATAGCAATGTATAAAATAATTTTAAAAAAAGCTATTAAAATGTTGGCAAATTTTAAAAACAATAAAATAATAATTTTGCATTTCCCATATTGTACAGAGCAAAAAATTGGTGTGAATAGCGTGTTTTGCGGGCAATTTTAACGTTTGTTAAAAAGGTTCAATTCTTTTTAAATAACTTTTCCTAACGCCTAACTAATTGCGAATAAAAGACGTGATTGATTACAATAATGCATGCAGAATTCGCGAATTTCGTTTATTTCAATTTATAGTGTTATAAAGTATGAAAAAAAAGAAGTATGCATTTCATCACAATTATCTTGTAAAGACAGTGCCTTGTTGTGCTAGCCATTTGTCTCTGCTGGTCGCCATCCTCTTGTAAAGACAGTGCCTTGTTGTGCTAGCCATTTGTCTCTGCTGGTCGCCATCCTCTTGTAAAGACAGTGCCTTGTTGTGCTAGCCATTTGTCTCTGCTGGTCGCCATCCTCTTGTAAAGACAGTGCCTTGTTGTGCTAGCTATTTGTCTCTGCTGGTCGCCATCCTCTTGTAAAGACAGTGCCTTGTTGTGCTAGCCATTTGTCTCTGCTGGTCGCCATCCTCTTGTAAAGACAGTGCCTTGTTTCACTAGCCATTTGTCTCTGCTGGTCGCCATCCTCTTGTAAAGACAGTGCCTTGTTGTGCTAGCCATTTGTCTCTGCTGGTCGCCATCCTCTTGTAAAGACAGTGCCTTGTTGTGCTAGCCATTTGTCTCTGCTGGTCGCCATCCTCTTGTAAAGACAGTGCCTTATTGTGCTAGCCATTTGTCTCTGCTGGTCGCCATCCTCTTGTAAAGACAGTGCCTTGTTGTGCTAGCCATTTGTCTCTGCTGGTCGCCATCCTCTTGTAAAGACAGTGCCTTGTAAAACGATGTTTATAGGTAAGAAATATAACACAATTTCGGAAAACTGTTCTTGAATAAATTGCGAACAAATGACATAGGCATTTAAAGATGGCATTCGGTTTGAAATATTTCAGATATTGTGTCATTTTATTGTGAAATTAAAGGGCACCCGTTATACATCATCTTAGTTCATATTTTATAATAGAATGACAAAAGTACTAAGGAATTTATTGCACTATAAATGATTAAATAATAGCTAAATGTGCATATAAAATTATACTAAGTTGTGGTATTTTCAACGATAGCATAGCTTCTTTATACTGAAAGAAAACGATGCACTTATGTCAAGTGTGTGGGTAGTTTTTTTTTATCTGTTTACAATCATTTAAGCTATCGTTGAAAATACCGGGTTCTTTATGATTTTTTTAAATTTAAGAATAAGCAATGAATTTTTACAGTGTTAATACACAAACCATGACAACTATAGTCTATTCTAAGTTGCAAATATATATTAACATTTCAAAGTCATATTAAATGCATTCTGACAAACAGACACGTGTAAAATCTTTAATCTAAGTTGCAAAGATTTATTAACATTTAAAGCTCATATCAAATGCATGCTCACAGACAAACACGTGTAGTTCGCGCTTACAAATGCTGAATGTGTACTTACAAAAATATAAAATCCAAACCTCAAATGAACATAGACCCTACAACTTTTGCCGACACAGGGGGGACATTGGAAAAGTGAACCATTTTTTACAGTACGCGTGGTCAGCCTCATACCATTCTATAAGTCAAGGAATTACATATTACAAATATTCAAAATTTAGATCTGTCGACTGTTCATTTGACCCACGGGTTGAACAGTTAACATATGGATTCGAACCCAGAAAAAAAACGTGACTTATAGCTTAAAGCTTGTTAATCTGTACGCGTGGACTACTTACAAATTATTTTGCTCCAAATTATGGTCAAAAAATTGTATGACATGAATACAAATAAGAAAGAAGATAACATTTCTTTTGGACTCTTGGAAAAATGTTATAGTGTGCGGTTTTTTTTTGTAAATTTATGGATTAGAGAGCTTTACGTAAGAAATGTATTTTTTTTAAATAACATCATATTTTTTTAGAGAAAGTTGAATATTATCCTTTTTGTATTTAGCTCCTTGACTGATAGGTTGGTATGAGGTTGACCACCCGTGCTGTAAAAATCGGTTCACTTTTGCCAATGCCACCCCGTTCAGGGAACGGCGGCAGGAGTTGCAAGGTTTAAGTTCATGTGAGGTTTTACTTTTTTGTATGCACACATGCAGAATGTGTAGGCGCGAACCTACATGTGCCTGTCTGCGGGCATGCATTTAATATGAGCCTTAAATGTTAACATATCTTTGCAGCTTAGATTATAGATTAAAGTTTCAATTAAAACATCTTAATCAAAGATATATTGAGGATATAGTCAAAGAAAGGGATATACAAAGTGAGCGTAAAAGAAGAAAATGCATAAAAAAGGTGAGGGATATGAATGAATTGAAAGAGGTATGTACCTAAGGATATGATTAAATGGGGGCAGTTCTGCAGAGGCTCTGGCCACACCTAGCGGAATAGCGACAGCGTTACAGTTTACAGTTACAGTATATTAAATGCACTACCATAAGCAGACACGTATAATTTTGTTTTTACACATGCCGCCTGTGGACCTACAATATAAAATCCAAATCTCAAATGAACATAAACACTGCAGCTCTTGCCGAACTTCCCTTAAACAGGGGTGACACTGTTAAAGTGAACTATTTTTGTGCAGTATGGGTGGTCAGCGTCATACCAACCTATAAGTCAAGGAAATAATATAGTAGATAAAAAAAAAGTTGTGGCGTCACACGGAAGGATATGTGTCCGCTTGATTTGTGCTCACGCTTATCCCTCGACTTATAGGTAGGTATGCGTCCGACCACCCATGCTGTAAATAAATGTTCACTCTGCCAATGTCACCCCTGTTGAAGGGAAGGTCGGCAAAAGTTGCAGGGTTTATGTTCATTTGAGGTTTGGTTCGTTATTTGAAACTACACATGCAGCATGTGTGAGCGCGAACTTAAACGTGTCTACTTGTGGGAAAACATTTAATATGAATCCTAAGTGCCTATACTCATCTACAAATATTATCCTTTTCGTATTTTGGCCAATTTGGTACATAGTGCTTTGTTTTAATCAACCATTCATTTATTAAACAAATGTATAACAATGAACAAATATGTATTTTTATAATAAAGAAAATACTCAGATTTAATTATTTTAATGAATCTGGAGCACATAATTATTCATGTTTATTAATTATACATCTTTGAGTTTAATTAAAACGCAGATGATATCACTTTGCATTACCCGGCAAGGTTTACTCAACCTTCACAATAAAGTAGAACTCATGACTTCAGCAAACAAAGTTCAAACGTCAGTAAAAAAATAATTCCGATTTAAAAAAAGAAATCTGCTGTGCCTTGAACACATTTAGAGAAAAGAAAGATATCCCTTGACTTATAGGATAGTATTAGGCTGACCACCCATGCCCTAAAAAATGGTTCACTTTGCCAATGTCACCAATGTTTCAGGGAAGTTCGGCAAAAATTGCAGGCTGTAGGTTTTGATTTTAATTTTCAAGGACACGTGAAGCATTTGTAATCGCAAACTTACACGCGTCTTTTTTAAGGCATTTCTTTGTAACTTTGATTATAGATTATAGTCCGGTCGACAGCTCAGTTGGTAGAGTGCTTGCATTTCATGCCGAGAGCTCGGGTTGGAATCCCACCGAGTGTGTCAGAAATGATTTCCTGTTTCGGTGTTCATTTCAAATCCAAAATGAAATATCGGCAAGGTTACCGGCTCCTTGACTGATAGATTGGTATGAGGCTGACCTCCCGTGCTGTAAAAATTGGTTCACTTTTGCCAATGCCACGCCGATTTCAGGAAAAGACAGCAGGAGGTTTATGTGAGTTCATTTGAGGTTTGGTTCATTTGTATGCACACATGCAGAATGTGTAGGCGCGAACCTAGATGTACCTGTCTGTGGGCATGCATAAATATGAGCCTTTAATGTTAACATATCTTTGCAGTTTAGATTATTATAGATAGATTATAGATTTACTCAGCCTTCACAATGAGTATCATCCCACCAGGAAGCTGGGAAACCACAACTTCAACTGAAGTGCTTGGCGTAAGGCCGGATCCCTTAACTCTACAAATAAATAGGTTTTACTCGCCACATGCGACTCCTTCAGTGAAAAATCGGTAAGGAGCTACACTATATGTGTAGCATAGCATTGATGATTTGTCTAAAAATCTGAATGTGAAATATTTGAAAAATCATGAGAAATTAATTTAGATTTTTTTCATGCATGCATATTTTTTGTGCTCTAATATGCAGAATACGTTGGGTGTTTTATTAATTAACTTTTTGCCAAGACCGGTGACTTACAAGTTAACTAATGTTCTCACCTTTTGCGAGAAAATTAATGATGCTCCACATTTACGTGTGTCGCGAAACATCTCTCACTTTATTAATGTGAGTGAGAAAATACATTTTTAAAGTGAAACTTTTTGTGTGGATGTGAATCTGAATTTGATAATCCAAAGTGTTTTATTTCCTACCCACAAAATTACGACCGGGGCGTAGTTTAGTGCGAACGCTTCGGACTCGTAAATGAAAGGTTGTGGGTTCGAATCCCGGCGGAGCACAAAAATATACGATTAATATTTTCAAATATACTCGTTGCTGGATTCAAAATTAATATACCATTACCAATGACCGGTTACCAAATGTCATGTGGTGTTTTGTCGCTGTGCTGTTCTATCATGGAAACATTTTGGGATGATTTTACAAATGTCTCATTATGAATTTCTGTAAATCATTTATAATTTTTTGTGCTCCTTGACTGATAGGTTGGTACGAGGCTGACCACCCGTGCTGTAAAAATCGGTTCACTATTGCCAATGCCACCCCGGTTCAGGGAACGGCGGCAGGAGTTGCAAGGTTTATGTCCATGTGAGGTTTTCTTTATTTGCATGCACACATGCAGAATGTGTAGGCGCGAACCTACATGTGCCTGTCTGTAGGCATGCATTTCATATGAGCCTTAAATGTTTACATATCCTTGCAGCTTAGATTATAGATAGATAGATTGTAAAAGAAAGAAATGTATGAAAAAGGTGATGGATATGAGTGAACTGAAAGAGGTATGCAAAGATAGGAAAAAATGTAGGCAAATCTGCAGAGGCTAAGGCCACACTAATTGGCATTGCGACAGAGGTATAGTTTCAGTTACAGATCTCAAGGATAGGTCACCTAGAAGGTTCGAAGAATTGGCGCTTTCTTTAGCAACAACCAAGCTCGCAGAGGGCTCTGCGAGTGTGGTTCAGACAAAAACAGCGCTCACCAAATAAAGCAACCTTATATTATTATTTCGACTACTTCAAGAAAAACTGAACAAGCGACATATTAAGCTAACATGGGTTTCTCTTTTAAATGCATTTTTTCTATTTTCTACGAGAGAAAACACTACAAAAGTGTGAAAAGCCTATACTTTATAACTTTTTCATGATCACTTATTTATAATTAGTACACTGAGTATGAGAAGTACAACCAATAAAATGTTTTATCCACTATTTCTCACATCAGTGGGCAATCTAATCTAACCTAATCTAAGTTGCAAAGATATGTTATATTGGAGATTCACATTACATGCATTTTCACAACCAGACACGTACAAGTTCGCGCTTGCACATGCCTCATGTGAACCTACAACATAAAAACCAAATCTCAAATGGACATACACCCTGCAACTCTTGCCGTCTTTCACTGAGACGGGTGACGTTGGCAAAGTGAACCATTTTTACAGTATGGGTGGTCAGCCGCATACCAACCTAAAAGTCAAGGAACATACACGCATTTTTTTTTTTAAATCAATAAATAATAATATCTATGGACATCAAAACTAAAACAGAAAACAAATTCAAATTTAATTAACCCTAGTCGCCAACATTACAGATCAACTGCCATTTCTCTCTGTCCTTACATACTTCTTTCATTTCCTCTAGAGTCATAACCTTTTTTATACAGGCTCTTCTCTAATTATGACTCTGAATATTCCGTTCATTCGCAATTTTGTATATTTGGTCCATCCATACGTTTCTCAGTCTTCCTCTACCACGACAAAAAACAACGATATATTGATATATTTTTTTAATAGTCCCCACACAAAATGATCTGGAAATTGTTTTATTTCCGTTTATCACACTCTTTAATTTTTTATTCTCTTAAATAGTTTTGTGCATTTAAATAAATAAAAATTCAACTCTTTTTATACAAACCTCTTAATGTTTACATAGCAAATAGGAGTAGCTTCATTTGTCGGTACATCTGTAATGTGGGCTCGTACAGAGTGTGTGAACTAAAGGTCAGACCTCTCGGCCATTGCGTCACTGACAATCAGATCAACTCCTGACCCGAATCCAGTATGGCAGAGCATTGTCTTAGACTTGCACGCTGTGATAAATCGAGCGTGGCTAACGTCATTTCTCATTGAACGTGGCGTCACGCGTTCGAGTCTCTGGAAATGACAAAAATTAGATGCATATTTAATGCATGCAACTTTCAAAGTTTGGCTCAGAAGCCTTGAAAAAGCAAGGGTCTATAAATCTTAGAGCCTGTTGCACCAAACTCCAATCAGACAAAAATCAAAATTAAGTGGGATTTCTCCCAACGAATGAAACATCTGGTTGCATATACGTAAACCAGCTCATGTACACAATGTACAAAATGGTTCACTTTGCCAATGTCGCCCCTGTTTCAGGGAAGGTCAGCAAAAGTTGCAGGGCTTACATCATCTTTCCTGTTGAAATTTCATCATATTATTGCTCACTTCCAAAAAATATTTAACCGAGGTCCCCACAAGAATTAAGCAATCAAATTTGATGTGTCAATCAAGTGTTGATTGGAGGTTAATGCAACTAGCCCTTAAAGTTTGTTTGGCTCAAAAGCTTTGAAACAAGCAAAGGTCAGATCCGTCAGTAGATCTTACCGTACCTATTTTAAGATAGTATGAAATAAAACATGACGCCAAAGGTCCATCTAGCCTTAAAGCAGCTGGGTCTTGCTTGAGAATTAGCTTTGTGTAGCGACGGCCAAGTTTGTACAAATCCGGTCGATGGCTCAGTTGGTAAAATGGTTTGGGTTCGATGGTTTCGATCCCCACTAAGGGTGTCAGAAATGATTTACCGTTTCGGTGTTTATTTAAACAAAAAAAGTAATACCGGTAAGAAATGAGAAGCAGCCCCCTAAGAGTATGGGAAACCAATTCAAATAAAGTCGTTGGCGTAAAACCGGCCCCGTTACCCGTAAAAATAAATAAGTCCCGAATCGCCACATGCAACCCCTTTGGGGATAACGTTGGCAAGAAGTTACCGTTTAGTATGCGTTGCGATTGTTGTTTCATATTAATTGTATCAGCTGTTGATACGCCGCCATGTTTTATTTCATCCTAGCTTCAATTAGATACGGTAAAATGTATCGACGGTCATCGAGAGTTCCTCCCCAGGACTCTCTGTCTTGTGCTGCTTCCCTCCATGGTCCCCTCACTCCCAGAACTTCGGCGTCGGCTTCGACGTTCCGACTGAGACGTCCGAGTGGGCTAACACCTGAGAGGGCACCATCCAAGACAGTTCAGATGATTCTGGAGTCCTCTGTACGTGCTACATGTCCGGCCCACTGAAATATTTTCAATTTCATTACTAACACAATGAATATATACAAAATGTAAATTAAATCAAATAATAAATTGTACAACGATTAAACAACAGTAAAAAAGGTGTTATAGAAGTGGTTCACATTCCAATGTCACCTTCCTTTCTGTCCAGGGTTATAAAATTTGCATCGTGTTTGTTCACTTGAGATTTGGGTTTTACAATTTGTAAGTGCAAATGCAGCATATTGATTGATATGGAATGATTTAGCGGGATTTTAACCTTATCCCTCAGGTTTTGAATGCAAGCGTTGTACAAACTGAGGCAACGGCCGGGATGGATGTTACAACTTTCACATGAGTATTTATTTTACCTTAAAAAAACAAGAATAAATAAATAAATTTGCATGTCTTCTAAAATATTACTCGAGAAAAACAGAAAAGAGAAATTTGAAATCTTTCGTCTCTAGAATATTAAAATGGACATTCGTATTTTTTTCATGAATCACATTTTTTATTGTTGAAAGTCCATTTTTTATTTTAAACAAAAAAAACCTTTTTTTTAAATATTTGAGATGATTTTTTCACCTACTTCCGAATGCTATTTTTACATTTTATGTATCTAAGATCAAAATCATTTCAAATTTGTTACAATTATTTAAGAATCTGTTTATGAAATTATGGAATTCACGATTTTAAGATAAAAATAATGTTATACAGAGATGATTTTATTTATTTTATCTTAAAATACATTTTATCCATGGTTAAAAAAAAAACAAAATGAAGATCAAAACAATTATAATTAAAGTAGGATTATCCAAAACACTCTTATTTTTTAATACACTACATTTACAAAAAAAAAAACTAAATTATAATCATTTCTCAAAACAATTACAGTCTCGATTTTAAAATTAAAAAAATACAAATGTATTTTATGGAAAATTATCTCAAACGTTCTAGCGTAAAAAAAATCATTCAATGCTCTATAATTTGATATTTGATTGCGTAAATTTGTACTTGAATTCTTAAAATAATAATTTTTAACATCCCGCAAAAAAAACTTAAAATACTTTAAATGAAAATCAACTCTACGCGTATATGTATTTAGTTGTATTTTCGCTTGATTTGAATGTGTTTGTTTTGAATCAATTTTCCTTGAAATCTTTAGTGTAATTGTCTAAATCTAACGGTGTTATTCTTAAACTATAGCTCATCCACAGCCTGCAGTGAATTTTCCATGCAACAAAATCCATGATCTGTAGATCAGCTATGCGTCAAATGTTTTGTGAATGGCAGTGTAAGAGATTTTGATGGGCAGTTATGAGATGGTCAGGTATTAGTAAAAAGCCACCGAATCTTGAATTTTTTTCGGCCATGACATCAATTTTGGTCCATCATTGTTAACGTTAAAGAAGATTTTATATGGCTGCCAGAAATAAATGTCTTAGATTAAATATATACGAATTTGTTATCATTATAAACGTATCAAATTTCAGTAGGAAATTGTTATTTTATTTAATGTTTATTATTACTTTTAAATAGTTATTTTAAAAATAAATGCATTTACGGAAGACGGATGCCACCAATTTGAACTGAATTTATTCTTTCATCAATTATTTATATTTTATTACTCACCAATTTCTTCTTATACTTTTTAATGTGAAAATAGTCATTTATATCACTCCCCCAGTTCTTGTTTGCCGTATAGACCGATTTTGTCAAATATGACTTTTTAAAGCAGTTGTCTTAAGAATCCAATTCTTCACAATCTGAGCTAAGAAAAAACGTAAAACTCGATAATGTGAGAGTTGTTTTAAATATTTTTGAAATCTATTTCCTGTTTTCATAAGACACGTTGGTCCAGTACACATGCAAACATTGCTGATGTAAAATTGGCTTAATGGTCTATACGGCAAACAAGAACTAAGGCAGCGATATGTATTTTTTGTTGAAGTCTGGTCGATAGTTCAGTAGGTTACAGTGCTTACATTCCATGCAGAGAGCTCGCGTTCGAATCCCACAGAGGTTGTCTGAAAAGATTTCCCATTTTGGTGTTTATTTCAAACCTAAAAAATAAAATACCGGCAAGGCTTACTCAGCCTTCACAAGACATGAATACCAGCCCTCTTGGTAGCTGGTAAACCTCCACTTCAATTGAAATGGTTGGTGTAAGGCCGGCCCGTTACCTGTAAAAATAAACTTAGTAAAATAAAATAAACTAAGGGGTTGTTGCACTAGCCTCCAATCAATATTTGATTGACACATTCTGGTAAGGACTTCGGTTAAATATTTTAAATCATTTATATAAGTATCGGTTAGGATACAATATGACGGAATTTGAAAAGGAATTATGATGTACCTACATCAGCTGATTAACGTATAACAAACCATTTTTTTTGTTTGAAAGTAAAAAATCACCCTAAGTTTTTATTTTTGACTAATCTAATCTAAGTTGCAAAGATATGTTGCATTGGAGATTCACATTACAAGCACTCCCACAACCAGACATGTACAAGTTCGCGCTTGCACATGCCTCATGTGAACCTACAACATACTGTAACTGTAACTCTGTCGCCATTCCGCTAGGGGTGGCCAGAGCCTCTGCAGAGTTGCCTCCATTTTTTCCTATCCTTACATACCTCCTTCAATTCATTCATATCCATCACCTTTTTCATGCATTTTCTTCTTTTACGCTCACTTTGTATATCCCATTCTTTCACAATCTCCTCAATCTGATCACTCCATACTTTTCTCGGTCGTCCCTTCCCTCTTTTTCCTTTCACACTTTCTTTGTATACATACTTTGTCAGTCTATCATCATTCATTCTTTCCACATGTCCAAACCATCTCATCACATTCTTTTGTACCTTAACTTTCACATCCTCTTTCAAATTACATTCTTTTTTTACCCATTCATTCCTAGCTCTATCCCTCAGAGTTTTTCCTGTCATGCTTCTCAAATGCTTCATTTCCACCGTACATACTTTACTCATTTCGCTATCGTTCACTGTCCATGCTTCACTTCCATACAACAAAGTCGGTAACAATATGCCATTGTGTACCGCCATTCTCAGATCCATCGTCAATCGCTTGTTCTTTGCTATTCTTCCTATTGCACCGACCACTTGACCGATCGACCACATAAAAACTAAATCTCAAATGGACATAAACACTGGAACTCTTGCCAGCCTTCCCTGTAACAAAGGTGACATTGGCAAAGTGAACCATTTTTACAGCATGGGTGATCAGCCGCATACCAAACTATAAGTCAAGGAACATACACGACAAATTACATCGTACATTTACTGATTGGAGTTTTATGAAAAAGGCGCTAAATATAAAAAACAATTGGAATACTTTCAATTCACTAAGTGACAGGAATGTCTTCAAAATAGCGGGTTTAAAGAAAATTATGGTTTTAGAGTTTCTCACATTATTTTCGATAAAACCAGCAGGTAGGCATAATATCGTGTTGAAAATGGCAATATTTTCGCGATGGTTCCACTGACAGGCAAATGGATTTCGGATAATCGCAATCCGCAAATTTTACAGTTCTGAAAGTCAGATCCTTCTCACGACAACCAAAATTCAAGGACTCCTTCACCTTTAAGATATAAAACGTCCCCTTAACGCTTTGTCTCTCTTATTTCCATCAGAGGTAATTTCACATGAGCAATGTTTGAATGTTTACTGGACCAATGTGTCTTATGAAAACTGGAAATTGATTTTAAAAATATTTGAAACAGCGCTTACATTATCGTGTTTTACTTTTTTTCCTTAGCTCAGATTGTGTAGAATGTTTTTCTTAAGACAATATTAACTGAAAGCTTATCCATGAACAGAATGGTAGATAAGCCAAACAAGCACTGTGGGAACGTATTAACCCGTCGAGTGGAAGTTCAGTTGACACAATGGCTTAAAATATACGTAAAACTAGTAGAACGGGTAGTGATAATTCTTATGTATGTATTATTTGTATCCTTTTTTTATGTTTACAATGACGTATTTTTACCGACACTGATGTGTGTAAGTGAAGCGTGGTTTGTGAAGTGAAACACTAAAATATAACAGGAATGAACTATTTTTTTTAATGTCAATTGTTTTTGAAAAAAAAATGGAAAAACTGTTTTTAAGAAATTTAATGAATTCAGTAGTTTCATTTTTTTTATATTTAACAAAAATCGGCTTCTCGCAAGACAAAATAATGTATAAGTCTCTAATAGAGAAGAGCTTTTTTTTAAATATAGCACTTACAAAAAAAAGTGTTTTTTTTTTTTAAATATTTTCTTGTGGTGTCATTTTTTAAGTTGTGAATATTATGTTACTATTTATAATTTTGATAAATAATCAATAAACACGCCTGATTTTTTTCATTAGTATTACTCTTAATAAAATACCATTAAGTTTAAAAAACAAAAAAGACAGTCTTCAGGGATTGAACACACTTAATGTTGCCATATTTATAGAAAATATTTCATATCATTCCATGTATGAAAACAATACACACGACGCATCTACGGCCGCCATTGTTTGGTACTTGAAATTTGTTTCGAGATAGTAAGCGAGACAGTTGATTGTGCAAGTCGAGGAGCACTTACACAGCGACTTGCTTCGCGTGCAAAGGTCCCGAAACCAGGACAATGTTAGCAATGTTAACACTGTACCCCTATAATCTAAGCTGCAAAGATATATTGACATTAAATGCACGTGTCTATAATATAATCTATAATCTAAGTTGCAAGGATATATTCATTTAAAGCTCTCAGATGCATGCCCACAAACGAACACGTGTAGTTCGCGCTTACAAATGCTGAATGCGTACTTACAAATAAAATCCAAACCTCAAATGAACATAAGCCCCACAACTTTTGCCGACCTTCCCTGAAACAGGGGTGACATTGGCAAAGTGAACCATTTTTTACAGTATGGGTGGTCAGCCTCATACCAACCTATAACGCTGCCTTAGTTCTCGTTTATCGTAAACGCCATTGAGAAAATTTTACATGAGCAATGTTTGCATGTGTACTGGACCAATGTGTCTTATGAAAACAAGAAATTTATTTAAAAAATACTTAAAAGAACTCTCACATTATCGAGATTTACGGGTTTTCTTAGCTCAGATTGTGCAGAATTTGATTCATAAGACAACTGCATGAAAAAGTCATGTTTGACAAGATTGGCGTATACGATAAACAAGAACTGGGGGAGCGTTATGTCCATCGAAGGTAATTTCACATGAGCAATGTTTGTATGTGTACTGGACCAATGTGTCTTATGAAAACTGGAAATTGATTTTAAAAATATTTAAAACAACTCTCACATTATCGTGTTTTACGTTGATTTCTTAGCGCAGATTGTGTAGAATGTATTTCGATTCGATTTTGAAGTAATCTTTGAATCAAATATCAAATAAGGTAAAAAGCACTGGGGGGAAAAACTTCGAAGCTTGCAACTCCTGCTGCTTTTGCCTGAAACCAGGGTGGTATTGGCAATAGTGAAACAAATTTTACAGCATTGGTGTCAGACTGCTACCAACCTATTAGTTAAGGAATCCAGAAATATTCTATTACAATTGTCATGTGATTGTCGTTCTGTCATGTGTCAGTTTGTCAATGTGCCTTTCATCGTGTCACCATTCAATAGAATCCGGAAATGAGGGTAATTCTCTATAACAAGAACTGGAGACAATAAGCACCAACAATACACCGACAAGAACTGGGGACATTAAGCATAAACAAGACACCGACAAGCACTGGGGACAATTAGCACCAACAAGGCACCGACAAGAACTGGAGACAATAAGCGCCATCAAGACACCGACAAGAACTGGAGACAATTAGCACCGACAAGACACCGACAAGAGCTGGAGACAATAAGCACCGACAAGACACCGCCAAGAACTGGAGACAATTAGCACCAACAAGACACCGACAAGAACTGCAGACAATAAGCACCAACAAGGCACCGACAAGAACTGGGGACATTAAGCACCAAAAAGACACCGACAAGAACTGGAGACAATAAACACCAACAAGGTATCGACAAGAACTAGAGACAATAAGCACCAAAAAGACACCGACAAGAACTGGAAACAATTAGCACCAACAAGACACCGACAAGAACTGGAGACAATAAGCACCAACAAGACGCCGACAAGAACTGGGGACATTAAGCACCGACAAAACACCGACAAGAACTGGAGACAATAAGCCCCAACAAGGCACCGACAAGAACTGGAGACAATAAGCACCAAAAAGACACCGACAAGAACTGGAGACAATAAGCACCAACAAGACACCGACAAGAACTGGAGACAATAAGCACCAACAAGACACCGACAAGAACTGGAGACAATAAGCACCAACAAGACAATGACAAGAACTGGAGACAATAAGCACCAACAAGAGCTGGAGACAATAAGCACCAACAAGACACCGACAAGAACTGGAGACAATAAGCACCAACAAGACACCGACAAGAACTGGAGACAATAAGCACCAACAAGACACCGACAAGAACTGGAGACAATAAGCACCAACAAGAGCTGGAGACAATAAGCACCAACAAGACACCGACAAGAACTGGAGACAATAAGCACCAACAAGACACCGACAAGAACTGGAGACAATAAGCACCAACAAGACGCCGACAAGAACTGGAGACAATAAGCACCAACAAGACTTCGACAATAACTGGAGACAATAAGCGCCATCAAGACACCGACAAGAACTGTAGACAATACGCACCAAAATGACACCGACAAGAACTGGAGACAATAAGCACCAACAAGACGCCGACAAGAACTGGAGACAATAAGCACCAACAAGACTTCGACAATAACTGGAGACAATAAGCCCCATCAAGACACCGACAAGAACTGTAGACAATACGCACCAAAATGACACCGACAAGAACTGGAGACAATAAGCACCAACAAGACTTCGACAATAACTGGAGACAATAAGCGCCATCAAGACACCGACAAGAACTGTAGACAATACGCACCAAAATGATACCGACAAGAACTGGAGACAATAAGCACCAACAAAACGCCGACAAGAACGGGAGACAATAAGCACCAACAAGACACCGACAATAACTGGAGACAATAAGCACCAACAAGACACCCTCAAGAACTGGAGACAATAAGCACCAACAAGGCACCGACAAGAACTGGAGACAATAAGAACCCCTAGCGGAATTGCGACAGAGTTTCAGTTATAGTTGCAGTTGCAGCTTTGACCTTTCTTTTCAACTATTCCGACGTTTCGTCAGTAGCATTCCAGATGTGCTGATTTTTTGCAATGTTCACATCCGACTGGCAGCTCCCATCCATGCAATTTCGCTGCCGATTGATTGATTGTTCTATGAACATACCGCAAAAAAACGTGAAGAAATTCACCATTTGGAAATGCTTTTATTTTAGACATGAATTGTGCATACATATCAATATCTATAATCTAAGTTGCAAAGATTTATTAAGATTCAAGATATATATTAAACTTATTCTCACAAGCAGACACATTTAAGTTCGAGCTTAAAATTGCCGCATGTGAACCTACAATATAAAACTCAATCTCAAATGAACATAAGCCCTGCGTTACATTAAATGGATGCCTACCAACAGACAAGGGTAAGTTCTATAATCTAAGCTGCAAAGATATATTAACTTATTAAATGCACGCTCACAGACAGGCACGTGTAGGTTCGCGCCTACACATTCTGCATGTGTGCATACAAATAAAAAAACCTCACATGAACCTTGCCACTCTGCCGCATTTTTCTGAAACCGGAGTGGCATCGGCAAAAGTGAACCAATTTTTACTGCACGGGGGGTTAGCCTCATACCAACCTATCAGTCAAGGAGCACTTTTGCGCTTACAAATGCTGCATTTGTACTTACAAATTAAAATCCAAGCCTCAAATGAACATAAGCCCCGCAAATTTTCCCGGAAACAGGGGTGACATTGGCAAAGTAAACCATTTGGGTGGTCAGCTTCATACCATATAAGACAATGGATAATATAAAGAATGCTTAAATAGAAAAAAATGGTCCATTAGTCTAGTGGTGAAGATTGCTCACTTAGAATAATGTATTGTCATGTACCCTTATTTCCATGACTTATAGGTTGCTATGAGGCTGACCACCCATACTGTAAAAAATGGTTCACTTTGCCAGTGTCACCCCTGTGTCAGGGAAAGTCGGCAAAAGCTATAGGGTTTATGTTCATTTGAGGTTTGGATTTCATTTGTTAGTACACACTCAACAATTGGAACCGCGAACGACCTCCACTTTAATTGTAGGGGTTGACGAGAGGTCGATCCCTTACCTGAAAAAAATAAAAGGTTACTCTCGCCACATGCGTAACCCTTCGAAGAAAACGCGACAAGAAGTTACACTATATGTGTAGCTTTGTAGCGTAGCGATCAAATAGTTAATTATATGTATATGTTTTTAAATTTGTTCGGATCGCATGACCAAAGCAACTTAAACAATTTGTGTTTTTTTCAACCTCCGGCAAGGTTTACAGTGACAAGGTAAAATATGTACAATTAACCTGGGAACAAAATTTTCCTTATCAACAGTGCACATTAAATTTTTGTCACGGATGTAAGAAAATAGTCGGCGCTGTAGCAGAATGGACATGGCTGTGACAATTTTACATGTTTCTGATAAAACAGCTATATTAATGGTTCAACAAAAACACCAAGTGCCTGTTTCGAGCCGCAGCATCTAATCGTATCTAATCTAATATAAGTTGCAGAGATATGTAATATTGGGGATTCGCATTGCATGCATTCTCACAAGCAGACACGTACAAGTTCGCGCTTGCGCATGCCGCATGTGAACCTACAACATTAAAACCTAATCTCAAATGGACACACACCCTGCAACTCCTGCCGACCTTCCCTGAAACAGGGAGGACATTGGCAAAGTGAACCATTTTCTACAGCATGTGTGGTCAGCCGCATACCAACCTATAAGTCAAGGAACATACACAATAAATAAAAAATTTCAAATCAATAAATAATAATATGTAATCACATCAAAACTAATTTAAAAAACCCTAGCCGCCAACATTACAGATCAACCGTCATTTCTTAGTTGCGTTGAATCATGAAAGATATTTTTATAAATAATTATTATAAAAAAAACACAGAGTTTTATTTTCACAAATTGAGTATTTAATACCACCTCAAGTACTTTCGACTTATTCACGTCATTATCAAGAGGATACTATGGATACTAATGACGTGAATAAGTCGAAAGTACTTGAGGTGGTATTAAATACTCAATTTGTGAAAATAAAACTCTGTGTTTTTTTATAATTTTTTATAATTATTTATAAAAATGAATTTTCACTGTGTGAATACACAAACTTTAACAAGTCTAAAGATATTTTTTTTTAATTCTTACACGTGTCAGTCCCATACATCCTCATGACGACAAAAAAATATTGTCAAATTGGTAAATGTGCGATTTTTTTTGTAGTTGTTTTTTATAAGTATTTAGTAATTTACTTGTATATGTACGGCCTCGCGATGATGGTTCTTGCGGTCATTCTCATCTTCGTACTAAAAATCTAATTTAAGTGATTTTCATAATATATAACGTATAATACATGAAGATTCCTTAACTTGGATTATCCTACCAACTGTACATTTCCATTCTTATTTATTTATTTACGACATAAGCCTTTTACTTCGTAGTGTTGTTTTAGTTCTTGAACAAATTTTTGTCCAATAAGCTACACATACAGTGTAACTTCTTGCCGCGTTCTCCCCACAGGGGTCGCATGTGGTGTTTTCATTAATTTATTTTTACAGGTAAGCCAGCCGGCCCGACGCAAACCACTTCATTTATAGTGTTCCCAGCTACCGAGGAGGCTGATTCTCATTTCTCGTGAAGGCTGAGTAAGCCTTTATGTCAATTTGAGCTTTGGATTTTACTTCGTTAGCACATATTATGCAGCACTTGTAAGTGCAAACTTACAGGTGTCTGCTTATGGGCATGCAAATTAATATATATTTGTAATATAGGTTTTATTTTTTAAGCATTCTACCGATTGAGCTATCGACTTATTTACGAGCTTGGTCGTCGTCGCTACAAAGCGCCAATTCTCAAGCAAGACCCAGATGCGGTAGGGCTGGATGGACCTTTGGTGACCGGTCATTGGTAAAGGTATATAAATTTTTCAATCCAGCGAAAGGCAAATTTGAAAATAAAATGGTATATAGTAATAAGTGCGTCTTTTTCATTGAGAATAAAGTCACTATGCTTACATTGAAAATACTGAGCCTAAATCATCAGAAAACGAACAGAAATTGGAAAAAAAAACACAGAAATTAGCGGTTGACACCGAATGTCTTCATAATTTTGCAATGATCACACTACACGACTATAAGTACTCATATACATGATTATTAAATGACGTACAGACGTGTAAGTACGTGCATACTTAATATGCGTAATTCTGCTCCATCCTGACCTTAATTCCGACCTCCATATATCACGTACCTCTAATTCTAAAAACCCAGACGGTCTAACCTGTGGTTTAATTTTTATTGCAACGTCTAGCTTTAAAATTATGAATGTAATATCCGGCGTGAAAATATTTCAAATACGATTTACGTGGAAATTTTTAAATATTGTTTTTATAGAAGGAAAAATGAGGTTTACAAGAAACCCACCCCGCAACGCAACTACGAAACTAAGCTACACAAATAGTGTTAATTCTTGCCGCGTTATCTGCGATGGGGTCACATGCGGCGATTCGGGACTAATTTATTTTTACGTGTAAGGTTGCCAGCCTTAAGCAACCACTTGAAGTAGGGGTTTCGCAGCTCCCAAAGAGAATGGTTCTCATTTCTTGTGAGGACTGAGTCCACTTGGTTCAGTTGGTAGTGCTTGCATTCTATACTGAGAGCTCGGGTTCGAATCCCAGCGAGGGTGTCGGAAATGATTTTCCGTTTCGATGTTTATTTTAAAACTCCGAAATAAAACATCGGCACGACTTACTGAGCCTTCGCAAGAGATGAGTACCGGCCCCCTCGGGAGCTGGAAGTGGTTGATGTAAGGCCGGCTCCCTTACCTTTACAAATAAATAGGTTCAAGTCAAGTTATTCGGGGATAACGCGGCAAGACGTTACACTACATGTGTAGCTTAGTTGCGTTTTATAGTTGCTTTGCATACTTTAACCCTACAGTCTTCAGCTATCTAATTAATTTATTTCATAACATTAACAAATTTACGCATTTTTTCTGTTATGAAATGAATAATGTTGTTTTCTTCAACAATGGATGTGTGTCTGGCAGGTAAACGTCTCAATAATTGATTGGGCATTACCTGTGTTTCCTCACCTGCAGATTTATCTCTTTGTTCTGACAATTTCGTGCCGGCAATAAACAACCCAGTCTTCCTCTTTTTCCCTTGCGCCATTGCTCATGCATTTTCGTGTCAAGTCAAACAATGTGTTGAACTTACAATCTGTCGATGTTTTAAAACTCAAGATGTGCAAATAAAATAATAAAAACTCGATAAACAAATATTTAAATGTAAAAACTTTAGACTGGTCGTAGTTCAGTGGTAACACTTCGGACTCTGCATGGAAGGTTGTGGGTTCGAATCTCAGCGGAGCACAAAAAATATAGCATTTATATTTTCAAATTTGCTCTTCGCTGGGTTGAAAAATACATAAACCTTTACTAATGACCGGTCACCAAAGGTCCATCCAGAATTACAACAACTGGGTCTTGCTTGAGAATTTGTGCTTTTTAGCGACGACGACCAAGCTCGTAAGCAACGGTTCGATCTCAAGGTTTACTCAGCCTTCACAATAAATGAGAACCAGCCCCCCCCCCGCCCCCGGGAGCTGGGAAGCCCCCACTTCAACTGAAAGTGGTTGGGTGAGGCTGACCCCCTTAGCCATAAAATAAATAGGTTCCGAATCACCACATGCAATCCCTTCGGGGATAACGCAGGCAAAAAGTTACATTCCATGTGTAGCTTAGTTGCGTTATAAAATATATAAACCATGCGATTTGCACCAAGATTTTGATATGCTTCGGTTAATAAAAGTCAAATGACTTCATTGCCTGAGTCATATCCAGCACATGGACCATCAGGGCCTGGAAAAGATGGTTGTGATTAATACGGACTCAATGAAACGCAAGAAAAATGTCGAACAGGAAGCGTTCGATCAAGAAAACCATGACCCAGCCCGGGTTGTCTCCACTATATTATAGCTCAATAGGAAACAAGCAGAATGTTTTTTTTTTACCAACAAATCTAGTGGTTTATACATCGATTTTCAAAAGCATATCCAAAACAATTGCTTCTTGCAGGTACAATCATAAATTAGGGATATTAGTAAAACATAGATCCGACCTTTTATCACTTATCTCAATACAAAACGACCCAAAATACCTTCGTCAATTTCTATGATCAATTACTTCTAATGTCTATCAATAAATATGCATTCACTTTTTTTACGTCATTTCTAAACTGATGTTAAATATAATCTACCTCTTATTAGACATATTTTGTGAGAAATTTTATACTAATCTAAGTAACCAGACGCGTGCTCTGATTCAGGCAACCACCCCTTATTCCTTGACTTATAGGTTGGTATGAGGCTGACCACCCATACTGTAAAAAATGGTTCAATTTGCCAATGTCATTTTTTTTTAATTTAGTCAACGACGTAACCATGTTGAAAGCACCGGTTCCCATATATCACCGAAGTTAAGCAACATTGGGCGCGGACAGTACTTGGATGGGTAACCGCTCAGGTGCACCGCGTGTCGTTGGCATCTTGGACCGGTCCGTAGTCCGTAGTGGCAACACTTCGGACTCGTAAATGGAAGGTTGTGGATTCGGATCCCGGCGGAGCACAAAAATATACCATTTATATTTCGAATGTGCTCTTCGCTGGGTTGAAAAATTCATAAACCTTTACCAAAGACCGGTCACTGAAAGGTCCATCCAACCTTACAACAACTGGGTCTTGCTTGAGAATTGGCGCTTTCTACAGCGACGACCAAGCTCGCAGAGGGCTCTTGAGGTGTGATACACACAAAAACAGCGCTCACCAAATAAATCATCCTAATATTACTATTATTAATGTCACTCCTGTGTCAGGGAAGGTCGGCACCCCCATGTGTCTCGCTGAGCTATGTTCTGTCGATAAGCCTTCACAACGACCACTACGCTCTGCCCTCACTGCTGTCAACAAGGTCACAGTGCCCAAAAGAGCGAACACATCAAATTTTGCAGACAGGAGCTTTGCGGTGGCCGGGCCGGTTGCCTGGAACAATTTGCCCGTCAGTGTTCGCGCGAACCAGCCTACCACCACCTTCAGAAAGGGACTGAAGACACTGCTTTTCTCCAGAAGCCATGGCACCCTTGAGATGGTCCTGGACCATTGAATGGCGCCACAGGAAAGAAATCATCCATCATCATCGTCATAAAAAGTTGTAGGGCTTATGTTCATTTGAGGTTTGGATTTTATTTGTAAGTACACATTCAGCATTTTTAAGCGCGAACTACACGTGTTTGTTTATGGGCATGTATTTGAGAGCTTTAAATGTTAATTATCTCTGCAACTTAGATTTTAGATTAAAGACCCAAACCTGAAGGACCTGCAACCTCAGTTTCAGGGAAGGGTGGCCAGAGATTCAACTTATTTACGTTTATCTGAGGTTTATTTTTATTGTAATTGCGCATCCTTTGACTTATAGGTTGGTATGACCACCCATCATGTCAAAAAATGATACACTTCTCCAATGTCACCCCTGTTTCAGGGAAAGTTGAGGTTTCGTTTTTAAATTGTAAATACACATATTAAATGCATTTGCATAAGCAGACACGTGTTAGTTCGCGCTTACACATGCCGCATGTGGACCTACAATATAAAAACTTAAATCTCAAATAAACATAAGCCCTGGAACTTTGCCGACCTTCCCTGTAACAAGGGTGCCGTTGACAAAGTGAACCGTTTTTTTACAGTATGGTTATACCAACCTATAAGTCAATGATTACAAACAAATAATAACAGTTAATATTTTGGATGGTCGGTGCATTAACACTGTGAAAATTCATCTTATCTTTAAGTTATTAAAACACTGTTTTTATTTTCAATTAAAAAATAAAGAGTGAAAATAAAAACAGTGTTTTAATAACTTAAAGAATAACAGTTAACTTTATATAACAAGCAATCACTAAGTTAAACAATAACATGAAAATATATAAAAAGTATAATTAAAAATGTGAAAGTCTTTCTATTTGTTCAAACGAAAATTGAATTGTGCAAAATAAATAAACAGTAGTTTTTTATTAAATAGAACCCACGTACAAACGTAACAAAATTACCTATAGTTACAATAGTATTACGCTAGATCAGGGGCTCCCAACCTTTTTGTACTCTAGAGCACATTCTAAAATATCGGTAAGGTGGCGGGAACCACATGTCTCTAATCGACAAACTCCTTTCATTATTTCTCATTTTTCCATAATTTACTGCCTTTAATATTCATAATATATTTTCTTAAATTAATAATTTATTAATAATTCATAAACAAAAATATGCCAAAATAATATTAATACGGGAGGAAGCAATTGGCTCGACATGTGTAAGCTGCAAAAATCTCGCTTTAAACTGGTTTTTTTACCACTTGAAGATGGTTAATAGATAATGATATTCCTTGACTTATAGGTTGGTATGAAGCTGGCCACACATACTGTAAAAAATGGTTCACTTTGCCAACTTCTTTGCCACTCTTCGTTCTGCACGGAGCGACGCCGTAAACAGGCTTCAACTGCCACTTCGACGGAACAGAACCGGTTTCGGAGACAGGGCTTTTAGTTCGGCTGGTCCATCCTGCTGGAATAGTCTACCTCTGGAGTTGAGAACAGAGACCAGTGTTGGCAGTTTCAGGAAGTTGCTTAAGACACATTTGTTTAACAGAAGCTTCAACACATAAAAGCGCCCTTGGGGTGGCTAGTGCCACTAAACGGCGCGGCGCTGTATATAAATTGTCCAATTATTATTATTTATTATTAATGTCACCCCTGTGTCAGGAAGGTCAGCAAAAGTTTAAGGGTGTATGTTCATTTGAGATTCAGGTTTTTATATTGTAGGTCCACATGCGGCATGTTTAAGCGCGAATTTACACGTGTCTGTCTGTGAAAATGCATATAATGTGAATCTTAAATGTTACATATCTTTGCAACTTAGATTAGATAAGATCATGGAAAAATTGAATTCTTTTTAAGTTTGAAGTAGCAGGGAAAAGACAAAAATATATCTGAGAGGAAAAGCTGTGTAAATTCAGTAAATTCATTGTTGATATCACATCTGCAGGTCAATTCACTCTTCAATTTTTCTCGGTCAATTTGCAACTTAGATTAGATTAGATTAGACATACGAATCGTTCGGCAAGCGCCATAGTGCCCGCGAACACGGGGTTGAGAACCACTGCGTTAGATTCACATTTGGTTTCGTCAACAGATATGTGCATCTAAAAATAACCTATAAAATTTTACCGTTTCCTAGATTGTTCTTTGGACATAAAGTCGCAATAGTATGCGCATTGATGGCCGTGTTGCTACATACACAATCTCTGTTATGTTTTGTTATGTTATTGAATTGGAATACTCTTCACAGCGATGTGGGTGCATTATATATCTAAAACTCCGGTTCACTTTTGAAATGTTTAAAACCTTAGTATTCAAATTATTGGACTTCTGAACGATTTAGAAATAATAACTAAACAAAGAAATGGCAAAGGCAAGCGTGGAAGGGGAAAAATAACATCTTTTTGAATTTACTTCTTCTTCTTCTTCAGCCTGTATTGATCGTCCACTCCTGGACGTAGGCCTCCTCTCGCATTTTCCATTCGTTTCTATCCTGAGCGATCCGCATCCAGGCAAGTCCTGCACTTCTCTGAACATCGTCGCGCCAACGCAACTGTGGGCGCCCAACTCCACGCTTTGCCGTCCTTGGGCACCAGCACAGCAGTCGCTTTGTCCACTTTTCATCGACATGTCCCGCCCATCGCCACTTGAGCGTTGCGGCCATCTTGATGACATCGGAAACCTTCGAAGGAGAAAATTCAGCGACGACGAGGTAGGAGGCAGATGCCCTGGCTAAGAAATATAAGGGAGTGGATCAATGTTTATGTGAATTATTATTTGTTGAGAGGTGTTTATATGTAAACGACGTTAGCCATGTTGAAAGCACCGGTTCCCATAGATCACCGAAGTTAAGCAACATTGGGCGTAGTCAGTGCTTGGATGGGTAACCGCTCAGGTACACCGCGTGTCGTTGGCATCTTGGACCGGTCCATAGTCCGTAGTGGCAACACTTCGGACTCGTAAATGGAAGGTTGTGGATTCGGATCCCGGCGGAGCACAAAAATATACCATTTATATTTCGAATGTGCTCTTCGCTGGGTTGAAAAATTCATAAACCTTTACCAATGACCGGTCACCAAAGGCCCATCCAGCCTTACAGCAACTGGGTCTTGCTTGAGTATTGGCGCTTTGTAGCGACGACCAAGCTCGTACACCTCTGCGGCACAACAACAAGTGTCATAGACCCCTAGAGTCTTAAGAATCTAGGGAGTCTCCCGCACAGGATTTCTTAAAAAAAAAAAAAATTGTTGGTTGTACAAATGTTATTTGTTGTATCTGTTCCTTGACATGGCTGAAGCTCCTTTGTCGTGCACATACCTACGTCGGAGGACTTCTTCATTCGTGACCCGATCACGCCAAGAGAACCGAAGCATTTTTCGGTAGACAGACATCTCGAATGATTCAGTTTGTCTTTCTAGTGCCTGTGTGAATGTCCATTCCTCCTATGTTACTTTTTGGCCACTGCTGGACATAGGCCTCCCCCATATCTCTGTATCCAGTCACCAGCAACTCTTTTAATAGCATCTGACATCGTGTAAGAGGCCTTCCTCTAGTTCTTTTGTCTTCGCAAGGTCTCTATTCCACCACTCTTTTTGACCATCTTTGCTCGCTGAATCTGGCAACATGCCCTGCCCACGACTTCTTCTGCTTTGTCACTCTTTTGACTATGTCAGTAACTCCCGATTTTCTACGTATTTCGGTATTTCGTATCCGATCTGACAGTCTTATATGTAACAAAGTTCTTTCTTCTTTTACCTCATATGTTTCTTCATTTTAATATTATTTGATTAATGCAGATAGATGTAGGACAGTTTGCGTTCATATTTTGAGGTAAAACTGCATTCTGACGTATACCAGATCACCGATATGACGTTTGTGCAATATTTCAAAGCCGCAGGAGTTGATTTATGCATGTGGTTCTGGAAATAATTAGCGAAGAGCCCATCCAAGAGGTTGCTCTCAACATAGCACGGCGTTTTATGACGTATCGTCCCCTCAGTGCTTGTTTGTCTTATGTCCGTCAGAGGTAATTTCACATGAGCAATGTTTGTATGTGTACTGCACCAATGTGTTTTTGAAAATTGAACGATGGTTGGTGTGTGTAGAACTACAACCTCGAGCGGACAAACACTGAGGTCAGCTGCATCAAGAAGCAGCTGCCTGGACATCCCTGCAAGAAGGCCCCGCACTGTTTTTGGAGACATAGCATTAATGGCAGCCGCTCCAATGACTTGGAACGCTATTCCCGCCTCACTGAGGGAACTGGATATGGAGAGACTGTTTAAAAGAGGTCTCAAGACTCACCTCTTCGTCCAATCATACGGACAAGCGCCTTTGTAGTGACACACTGTCATAAAAGGCGCTATACAAATTTTGTCTTATCTAATACTAGTGGTATCTACCATGAGAACATGCAAGAATCGTCTTTGCCGCCCATGTATATACGAGCAAAGGTTTTGTGGGACAGACAGAGTTGCTTAGATCGTTGTAACGCAAACACCACTGTAAGCACAGACTGAGTGTGTGTGATGTCTCTGGTATAGTGTCGAACAATCCTAGTGGAAGTATCCACTATGTTCTCGAACATGCAAGAATCGTCTCTGCTGCACTTATAAATACGAGCAAAGATTCTTGCTTAGATCATTGTAACGCGAAGACCTGTAAGCGGAGAGTGAAGAGTGAACAGTACATTGTAACCTAGGTATATTGAGAAAAATAATCTTGTGAAATAAATTTAAATCGCAGATTAATTAAAAGAACCCCCAGTAAAATAATAAACATATAAAACAACTCTCACATTATCTTTTTTACGTTTTTTTTCTTAGCTCAGATTGTGTAGAATGTGATTCAAAAGACAATTCCAATGAAAGGTCTAATCTAATCTAATCTAATCTAAGTTGCAAAGATATGTTACATTGGAGATTCACATTACATGCATTCTCACAACCAGACACGTACAAGTTCGCGCTTGCACATGCCTCATGTGAACCTACAACATAAAAACCAAATCTCAAATGGACATACACCCTGCAACTCTTGCCGTCCTTCCCTGAGACAGGGGTGACATTGGCAAAGTGAACCATTTTTACAGCATGGGTGGTCAGCCGCATACCAACCTATAAGTCAAGGAACAACTTATAAGTCAAAGGTCATATTTGAATCAAATAGTAGGTAAGCCAAACAAACTCTGAGGGAACGTTATGACGTATGAAGCAATCAAATAACTCTATTTATTTGTTTTTGTGATTCCAAACAAAACTTAATGAAATGGAATGGTGTAATGTGGAATTGAAGTAAACGTAAACAGTACTAGAATCTTTAAGACTTGTCGACTTCAAAACATTGCAATCTATAGCAATTATAATCTCAAGAGAAAGGATATCTGAATTGTTGATAATAAAAATACTAGTTTATTATAAAATTAATTTATAAATAAAGTATTGGAGATGCTTTCCGGGATCTGTTGCCGTTGTCCGTGGGAGCTGGAGCTTCCGGACGTTTCGCTCATGACTACGATAGCACCTTTATAAAATATCTCATTCATGATTAGGAGGGCCCGTGAGGTGTCTAATCTAATCCAAGCTGCAAAGAAATATATCATTTAAGATTTATATTAAATGCATTCACATGCGGCATGTGGACCTACAATATAAAAACCCAATCTCAAATGAACATAAGCCTTGCAACTCTTGCCGTCCTTCCCTGAAACAGGTGTGACATTGGCAAAGTAAACCAATTTTTTACAGTATGGGTGGTCAGCCGCATAAGGTGTGACACACACAAAAACGGCGCTCTTTTTTTTCATGTTTTAAATTTTAATTAAATCAATTATCCTCATAATATATTTATATAAAGGGATTTTTTTTAAAAATTCTGCGTTCATTGATGTACCAATCTAATCTCAGTTGAAAAGATATGTCACATTGGGGATTCACATTATGTGCATTTTCACAAGCAGACACGTACAAGATCGCGCATGCACATGCCGCATGTGAACCTACAACATAAAAACCCAAATCTTAAATGAGCTTAGGCATACGCCCTGTAACTCTTGCCGAGCTTCCCTGAAACAGGGGTGATATTGACAAAGTGAACCATTTTCTACAGTATAGGTGTATCAATACAAACCTATAAATCAAAGAACATACACAACAAATTACATTTTTTAAAACTTATAATATCAAAACAAATACAGGAATACAAAATTTAAATTTTAAAAACCCTATCCCTAGCTGCCAACATTACAGATCAACCGCCATTTCTTTCTGTCCTTACATACTGCTTTCATTTTATCCAGAGTCAGAACCTTCTTGATACAAGCTCTTCTTTTATTATGACTCTGGGTATTCTTGCCAAATCTCACCGGTCCGTAGTCCAGTGGCAACGCTTCAGACTCGTAAATGAAAAGTTGTGGGTTCGAATCCCGGGGGGTCACAAGAAAATATACCATTTATATTTTCAAATATATATGCTCTTTGCTGGGTTGAAAAATTCATAAAACCTTTAACAAAGACCGGTCACTAAAAGTTCCATCCAACCTTAAAGCAACTGGGTCTTGCTTGAGTATTGACCCTTTTAGCAAGGACCAAGCTCGTAAACACCTCTGCGGCACTACAACAAGTGTCATATACCCCTACGGAGCTATTCTTAGACATTTAAGTCGTCGGTTGAGCCCACGCTTTGACAAACTAATGATGCCTAAGCTGAAAGTCTCATCACCATGATAATTCTTAGCTACCGAATTTTGGTTATATTTGTATGAAGACTAATCAGCTGTTAACTTGCGGTCATCTTGGATTGACAGATCTTCATACAAATGCATCATTAGTTTGTCAAAGCGTGGGCTCAACGGGGGACTAAAATATCTAAGAAGAGCACCGATTTTCCCGCACAGAATTTCTAAAAAAATATATATATTTCTACCCCTCTCATGTGCGTTTACTTTTAATCTATTCTATGTTGCAAAGATATGTTACATTGGAGATTCACATTACATGCGTTTTCACAACCAAACACGTACAAGTTCGCGCTTGCATATGCCACATGTGAACCTACAACATAAAAACCAAGTCTAATAAAAAGTCTAATAAAAACCAAGTCTCAAATAAAAAATAATAAAAAAATAAAAATTAGGTTGATTTATTTGGTGAGCGCTGTTTGTGTGTGTATCACACCTCAAGAGCCATCTGCGAGCTTGGTCGTCGCTGGAGAAAGCGTCAATTCTCAAGCAAGACCCAGTTGTTGTAAGGCTGGATAGACTTTTTGATGATCGGTCTTTGGTATAGGTTTATGAATTTTTCATCCCAGCGAAGAGCAAATTTGAAAGTATAAATAGTATATTTTTTGTGCTCCGCCGGGATTCGAACCCACGACCTTCCAGTTACGAGTCCGAAGTTTTACCACCTGGACTACGGACCGGTCAAATGGGCATACACCCCGCAACTCTTGCCGTCCTTCCCTGAGACAGGGGCGACATTGGCAAAGTGAAACATTTTTACAGCATCGGTGGTCAGCCGCATACCAATCTATAAGTCAAGTTCTTCATCTCAATTTGACCACTATGGTACTAACCGCCTCTTTAGTCTCGACCATTCAGATATCGATATAATATACATCAATTCTAAAAAATGATTTAGGTTGATTTATTGTCGATGATTAAGTCATTATATATAAAAATCAATATTGCGAAATCTGCCATCAGTCAATACAGATGCCTCGTGATGAAAGAAAGACGCACGGATCTGAAAAAAATAGCGTTGCGAAATTTCCAATCTCAGTATCGTGAGATATGAACTAGTGTGACCTGAGAAGTCTAAATGATCTGAATCTAAAAATAATATGTAGGTATACCGGTGCAGAATTGTTTGCGAAAATTTGCAATACTCAGAACGACCTGATTATTATTTTTAAATCAATTTTTAAAAGGTAGCTAAATTGGTAGCACTGAGTTATAATATCAAAATCAATGGTTAAATTGAATAAGTGCTGATTCACTGATTTGAGAAATCGTGGATTAAATATTTTATTGGGGGTAACTTCTCATAGTAAGTGAACTCATTATGAACTATTACTTACTCATAGAAAACTTGTAAGCTACAGGGTTTTCGCACTTTTGTAGTGTTTTCTCTCGTTTGCTTAATATATATATAACGTGTTTTGGGGTGATTTATTTGGTGAGCGCTGTTTTTGTGTGAATCACACCTCAAGAGATTTCTGCGAGCTTGATCGTCGCTGTAAAAAGCACCGGTTTTCAAACAAAACCCAGTTGATGTAAGTCTGGATGGACCTGCTGGATAAAATGGTTGGCATAACCTTCCACGGTTACCTGTGAAAATAAACGTATTTCGAGTGAACAACTAACGTAGTGAAACACGCCTTGTACGAAAATATTTAAGTTACATATGAAGGTATAAAAATATTAGTAAAATTATAAATACGCACGTTTAAATTTGCGCTTATAAATGCTGCATGCACAGATCACTTTATTCACAGATGCTTTATTCCCTGATCCGCGTCTGCATGTAACTGTAACTGTAACTCTGTCGCCATTCCGCTAGGGGTGGCCAGAGCCTCTGCAGAGTTGCCTCCATTTTTTCCTATCCTGACATACCTCTTTCAATTCCTTCATATCCATCACCTTTTTCATGCATTTTCTTCTTTTACGCTCACTTTGTATATCCCATTCTTTCACAATCTCCTCAATCTGATCACTCCATACTTTTCTCGGTCGTCCCTTCCCTCTTTTTCCTTTCACACTTTCTTTGTATACATACTTTGTCAGTCTATCATCTTTCATTCTTTCCACATGCCCAAACCATCTCATCACATTCTTTTGTACTTTAACTTTCACATCCTCTTTCAAATTACATTCTTTTTTTACCCATTCATTCCTAACTCTATCCCTCAAAGTTTTTCCTGTCATACTTCTCAAATGCTTCATTTCCACCGTACATACTTTACTCATTTCGCTATCATTCACTGTCCATGCTTCACTTCCATACATCAAAGTCGGTAACAATATGCCATTGTGTACCGCCATTCTCAGATCCATCGTCAATCGCTTGTTCTTTGCTATTCTTCCTATTGCACCGACCACTTGCTTTCCCTTGCACATCCTATTCTCAAGTTCTCTTGTCATCTTTCCATTCTTTTCAAACATACTTCCCAAGTATCTAAATTCATCCACAATTTCAACTTTCGTACCATTCAACATGAACGTGCATTCTTCAGTTTCTAATACAAGTGTGTACGAATTAAAACAAGCCCTGCAACTTTTGCCGCCCTTCCTTAAAAAAACGGCAATTGATCTGTAATTTGGCGGCTTATTTTAATTCCTAGTCTTTTATAAAGTTTAAATTAATGTGTGTGTGACATATTTTGTATGTATGTATTTATAGGGTTTTATTTTCTTTATGAGGCAGACCACTCATACTGTTAAAAATTGATAATTTTGCAATGTCACCCTTGTTTCAGGGAAGGTCGTCAAGAGTTGCAAGGCTAATGTTCATTTTAAAGATTGGGTTTTTATCTTGTTAATCCACATGCGGCATATGTACCTAAGCGTGAAATTATACGTGCCTGCTTGTGAGAATGCATATAATGTGAATCATAAATATTAATAGAGCTTTGAAACTTAGATTATAGTTAATTCAAAGCCTTTAGGTGTAAAGAAATTACAGGCATAAATAACACTGAATTTTCCTTCAAAATGATACAGAAAAAACACCTCTACTATCTATTACATTAAAGATTATTTTCCTTTGGATACATTTTAAGTAATGAGAGGTCAAAAGTTCAAGAAGGCATTGTATATTATTATTATAATTTAGTTTTTTTTGTACACAGAAATGTCGACCTTCTTCGTTGATATACAAGCGTTTATTTTTGCGCGTGAAAAAAAATGGAGTTGACCGGATTTGGTATAACAAATGGGTTTGTTACAGTGGACTTATAAAATGATTAGATATATAACAAATTTCAAAAAAGTAAGAAGTATATTAAGAAGTTAGATTGTAATCCTACCTGAAGATGACTATATAGGTAGAAAACGTTTGGAAATTGTAATTAAAATAAAATCAATATCGTGCGATTTTTTTGTAATTGTTGTTTACAATTTTGTAATTTTGTTTTGTTTTGTAATTGTTTGTAATTTGTAATTTTGATTTAAACAATGTTTTAATAAAAATTGTTTTTTTTTTTTAAATAAATCAATCAAGGAAGAAGTAGTTGAATTTTGGTTACGTATCGTTTGCCGCTATACAAATATCTATTATTTATCTGTAATCTAAGTTGCAAAGACATGTTAACATGTAAGATTCATATTAAGTGCATGCCCACAAATAGACGCGCTTACAAATGCTGCATATGTATTTACAAATTAAAATCCAAACCTCAAATGAACATAAGCCCTACAACTTTTGCCAACCTTCCCTGACACAGGGGTGACATTGGCAAAGTGAACCATTTTTTACAGTATGGGTGGTCAGGCTAATACCAACCTATAAGTCAAGGAAAAACGCCTTCGGGGAAAACGCGACAGGTAATTGTTTAACCACCTGAGGATGCCAACGGATTGTTTGCGTAAACGGCCGTGGGCTTATGAATTGAATATATTCGCCAAAAAAATAAAACAAAGTTTTTTTACATACTTTTTATCTTTTAAGGTTTTTTTTTTAAGAAATCCTGTGCGTGAGAATCCCTAGATTCTAGAGACTCTATGGGGTCTTTGACACTTGCTGTAGTGCCGCAGAGGTGTACGAGCTTGGTCATCGCTACCAAACGCCAATACTCAAGCAAGACCCAGTTGCTGTAAGGCTGGATGGACCTTTTAGTGGCCGGTCTTTGGTAAAGGTTTTATTAATTTCTTCAACCCATTCAAGAGCATATTTGGAAATATAAATTGTATAATTTTGTGCTCCGCCGGGATCCGAATCCACAACCTTCCATTTACGAGTCCGAAGTGTTGCCACGCGGACTACGGCCCGGTCCAAGATGCCAACGACACGCGGTGTACCTGAGCGGTTACCCATCCAAGTACTGTCCGCGCCCAATGTTGCTTAACTTCGGTGATCTATGGGAACCGGTGCTTTCAACATGGTAACGTCGTTGACTATCCTATCAATCAAGAAACGTTTGGTACCTACTTCTTTCATTTGATTCAGAGTCATAATATTTTTAATGCACTCTCTCCTTTTGTTATGACTCTGAATATCCCATCCATTCGCTATTTCAGAATTTTGATCCATGCATACTTTTCCTCGGTCTTCCTTGGCTTCCACGGCTTCCATTTAAACTTGCAGCGTACACTCTCTTCATCAGTATTTCGTCATCTTTTAAGGTTAGGTACTTTATTTCTAAAAGCTTGTCTTGTACACATGGTTTTTATTCGTCAAATGGGTGTTACTTTATTAAATCGTGCACATAGTCAAATTCACATGCTCATTAAATGTGAATCGATACAAAAATATATATATTGTTGTTGCATGAAATATCAAGGCGATGGCTTCGAGTGCTGGCGAGTTTAAAAGTATATAATTGTCTTCACACGTTTATAAGTCTGTCGCAATCTGTCTTATTTTGAATCTAGTTATAAATTCATTTTAAGGTTTTTCTTCTTCTTCAGCTTGTTTTAGGACTAGGTCCTGTTTATTCTCGGGTTCACTCCTGGGACGCGGATGTCCAGCTGTCCTACCACCTCTTTGGTGGTCGTCCAGGGGGTCTGCTGGTTGATGGTATCTCGTCTGCCGCTATTTTCACCATTCTCACCGGATCCATTCTTTCGACGTGATCTCTCCTGTAACGTCTTCTGTTTCTACCCCATCGCACGACATCCTCGACATCACAGATCCTCCGAATTTCGGAATTTCGTATTCTGTCTCGCATGGTCAATCCTGCGATAGGGCGGAGAGTTTTCATTTCGGTGGTTCGTAGGAGACTCTTCGTTCTCGTGGTGTCGGCTCTGGTTTCGATACCGTATGTCATTATCGGTCTAACGCAGGTCTTGTATATCTTCATTTTACTTTCTTTCAGCATGTGTTCGTTTCTCCATACAGTAGTACGCAAGCATCCAGCTACAACGGCAGCTTTATTTGCTTGTTCCGAGACTTCTTCGTAAAGGTCACTACTGCTTGATACTTCAACGCCTAGGTATTTGAATCGCATCACTTGTTCTATTGTCAATTTCAAGTTCATTTTAAGGTTATGTTGTTTTTTTTAGATCAATACCTAAAGGTTATGGCTCTGGATGAAATGAAAGAAGTAGGTATGCAAGGACAGGAAGAAGTGGCGGCTAATCTGCAATGTTGATTTGTAATGTTGGCTTATTAATTTATATTGCATTTTTTTGTACCGGGAAGTATTGATTTTTTTTTTGGATAGATTTATTTTTAAGGTTTTGTTGTTTTTATATACTTAAATGTTATTTGTTATTTGTATTCCTTGACTTCTAGGTTGTTATGAGGCTGACCATCCATACTGTAAGAAATAGTTTGACAATGTCATCCCTGTTTCGGGGAAGGTCGGCAAGAGTTGCAGTGTTAATATTCATTTGAGATTTGTTTTTTAAATTGTAAGTATTAAATTGTAATAAAGTGAACAGATTGAGGAGATTGTGAAAGAATGGGATATACAAAGTGAGCGTAAAAGAAGAAAATGCGTGAAAAAGGTGATGGATATGAATGAATTGAAAGAGGTATGTAAGGATAGGAAAAAATGGAGGCAGCTCTGCAGAGGATCTGGCCACCCCTAGCGGAATGGCCACAGAGTTACAGTTACAGTAAGTACACATGCAGCGTTTGTAAACGTAAACTTACGATGCCCGTTTGTGGGTATGCATTGTTATGGATTCTGTGATGGATCAAAATAATTGTATGTGACCAAAAAGTCGTGCGGACGATTAACCTTCGACTAATTTGTCGTAACACGAATAATAATAATTTTTTATGAACTAAAAAAAAATATTTAGCTTTGTATGCGCGCACATCGACATCGAAAGCATGTTACATTACAAAGATACTCACAATATGTTCAGTTACATAAGAGAATAAGATGTTTCTGTATTGTGTATCTTTGTATGTCACTTATTGTCCAGTACCGCATTAAAATCAAACATAGAGTATTCACAAAAATGTATGAAAACTAAAACACTCGCTAGAGGCGCTGTGTCATTTTCCATACATTTTTTCAAAGACGATTTGGTTGCGTTTTAACTTTATTGCTGAGATAATCAGGGAAAGTCTTGCGCAAGAATAGCAACGTAATGTGAGTGTTTTTGATCCATAGATCATCCGCGGCTCAACTATTAGCATTGTAATTACGGGCACTTGTAAGAATAATAATATTAGGATGATTTATTTGGTGAGCGCTGTTTTTGTGTGAATCACACTCTGCGAGCTTGATCGTCGCTATAGAAAGCGCCAATAGTCAAGCAAGACCCAGTTGTTATAAGGCTGGACGGTGACCTTTCGCTGCCTTATTTCTTGTTTGCCGTATACGCCATTGAGAAAATTTTACATGAGCAATGTTTGCATGTGTACTGGACCAATGTGTCGTATAAAAACAAGAAATTTATTTTAAAAATATTTAAAAGAACTCTCACATTATCGAGTTTTACGGATTTTCTTAGCTCAGATTGTGTAGAATTTGATTCATAAGACAACTGCATGAAAAAGTTATATTTGACAAGATTGGCGTATACGGTAAACAAGAACTGGGGGAGCGCTTTGGTGACTGGTCTTTGGTAAAGGTTTATAAAGTTTTCAACCCAGTGAAGAGCATATTTGAAAATATAAATGATATATTTATTTGCTCCACCTGGATTCGAACCCACAACTTTCCGTTAACGAGTCCGAAGCGTAACCACTAGACAAGGACCGTTCCATTATAGTTGTAGTGTAGTGGTTAACGCTACTGATTCTTAATCGGTAAGGTGTGGGTTTCGATTCTCAGCGTGGTACAAAACAATAACTTAATTTTCAACACATGTTCCTTGACTTATAGGTTGGTATGCGGCTGACCACTCATGCTGTAAAAATTATTCACTTTGCCAATGTCACCCCTGTTTCTCCAATGTAACATATCTTTGCAAATTAGATAAAATTAGATTAGATTAGAACATTAAATGTAACTCCAATGTAACATATACCGGTCCGTAGTCTAGTGGTTATGTTTCGGGGTCTGAAGAGAAAGGTCGTGGGTTCAAATCCCGGCGGAGCACAATAAATATACGCTACGCTAAAAAAACTCTACAAAGCTACACATATAGTGTAACATCATGCCGCGTTTTCTCCGAAAGGGTCGCATGTGGCGCTTCGGGAACTATTTACTTATACGGGTAAGGGGGCCATCCTTACGCCAACCACCTCAGTTGAAGTGGGGGTTTTTCAGCTTCCGAGGTGATTGGTTTTCATTTATTAGGAAGGCTGAGTAAACCTTTCCAGTATTTTATTTGGGGATTTGAAATAAGCACTGAAATGGGAAATCATTTCTGACACCCTCGGTGGGATTCCAACCCGAGCTCTCGGCAAGCAATGCAAGCACTTTACAAACTGTGCGAGTCTTCGCGGTTGCGAAAGCGAGTAAAAACCATCACGTCGCTTAGATAACTCGCCTGGACAATGCTTTCTGCTCGTGAAAGCGAAACGTCGGCAGATAATACAGCTGCCAATAGATGACGATCTTACCCAAAAACGATAAAAAAAAAATTTAATTTTCCTTTTGGTCTGTATGGAAAAAAACATGAAATTAATAATCATTTAGGCATCATCTTAATCTCATGATTAACTTTGTAATTCTATGAAAAAAATCCATTTAGCAACGACTTAAAAGTACAACGAAATTTCATTATGAATCTGAATTTTTTCTTCGTATTCAAAAAAGAGTTTAATCATACTTTAAAGCTGAGATTACAATGTATTTTGTACGAGAATTATTCTGGATTAAATTGTTTATGAATAGGTTTGTATTTAATTACTCGATGATTTGTTTTATTTACGATCTTCTTTGTACGAAGAAATTTGTAGTAAAAAAAATTATAGTAATCTAGAACGCTCGATAGGTTCGCTGTGCAAGTTTCCATACATTTTTTGGTAAATGCTTTGAAGTATTGTTGTATACTAGGGCTATACAGACAATGTGTTCATAATTAATTTTATGTGCTGCTATGATTTCGGGTGATGAACCAAAAGGTATTAAGTCACGAATGGCTTGATAATAAAAAAAAATTAATTAAAAAAATATCGGTCAGATATTTTTATTCTTCTTCTTCAAGTATTAAATCTCCCGGTCCTTCTAGTCTAGTCTAGTGGTCAGCACTTTGAACTTGTAAATGGAAGTTGTGGGTTCGCATCCCGGCGGAGCATCATTTGCTCTTCGCTGGGTTGATAAAATAATAAACCTTTGCCAACGACCGATCACCAAAGGTCTATCCAGCCTTACAGCAACTGGGTCTTGCTTGAGAATTGTTACTTTCTATAGCGACGACCGAGTTTGTACAGGGCCCTTGAGGTGTGATTCACACAAAAACAGCGCTAACAAAATAAATCTTCGATAAGTTTTCAACCCAGCATGTTTGAAAACATTTTTTTTCTTATGCTTCGCCGGGAATCGAATTCAAATTACTAATTCATAGCTTCAACCAGTAGACGACGGACCGGTCTGTTACTGTAACTGTAACTCTGTTGTCATTCCGCTAGGGGAAGCCACAGCTTCTGCAGATGTGCCTCCATTTTTTTCCCATTTTCATCATATTTTTCCACACATTTCCTTATTTTACGTTCAATTTGTACATCTTCACAACTTGTACATGTACACTTTCACAATTTCACCAATATGATCCTAACGTAAATTCCCCGGTCTTTTCATTCCTTTTTCCCATTTTACTCTGTCAGTGGCGAAGGGTGCCATACAACTCGATTCCCATGGGTTTCCCTTTTAAAATGAAGCAAAAATGATAATAAAGTAGACTGCATGGTTTCTAATTTTATCTAAATCTAGATCTAAGCTGCAAAGATATGTATCATTTGAGATTCATATTAAATGCATTCCCACAAGCAGGCACGCATAATTTCGCGCTCACACATACCGCATGTAGACCTACAATATAAAAAAACCCAATCTCAAATGAACATAAGCCCTGCAACTCTTGCCGACCTTCCCTGAAACAGGAGTGACATTGGCAAAGTGAACTATTTTTTACAGTATGGGTGGTCAGCCTCATACCAACCTATACATATAGTTTATTTGGTTTTAAATGTATTTTTTTACTTTGTGCCTATATTTTTTAACTACTTTGTTGCCTCATTTTAAAAGGGAAGCCGATGGGAATCGAGTTGTATGGCACCCTTCGCCACTGCGTCTGTATCAGTACGTATAACAAAATAATTTTGCGAAAATTGACTTATTGCAATTTTTCCTGTGGTCCTCAAACACTTTGAAATGAATCTCGCATTGCAAAATATTTGTACGTTGCTAATTATTTTCTTTCTTCAATAAAAAAAAATACTCTTCTCCACGGTGGATCGTGTGTCCGCTATAGGTTACAGCTCTGCGGTATTCTCTCACATTTATTGCACACGTCGGGCGTGAATTGGAGCCCATTCATAACAGATTTATGACTTAATTTAACACAGGCAATAAAAAATCAATTCTTTAACGTTCACGCAGGCACTGCAGAGACGAATTGAAGCGTTCGAGATGTGTGTCTACCGAAAAATGCTTCGGATCTCTTGGCTTGATTGAGTCACCAATGAAGAAGTCCTCCGACGTATGCGCACCACAAAGGAACTCCTGCCAACCATTAAGCAGAGAAAGCTGATGTACTTCGGTCATATTTTGAGAAATAAGAAATACTGTCTTCTTCATCTTATCATACAGGGTAATATTGAGGGGAGAAGAACTAAGGGACGCCAAAGGACATCTATGTATAATCTATAATCTAAGTTGCAAGGATATATTAATTTAAAGCTCTCAGATGTATGCCCACAAACAAACACGTGTAGTTCGCGCTTACAAATGCTGAATGTGTACCTACTTACAAATAAAATCCAAACCTCAAATGAACATAAGCCCTACAACTTTTACCGACCTTCCCCCTGACATAGGGGTGACAAATTTGCAAAGTGAACCATTTTTTACAGTATGGGTGGTCAGCCTCATACCTACCTATCTAATCTAATCTAATCTAAGCTGCAAAGATATATATCATTTAAGATTCATATTAAATGCATTCCCACAAGCAGACATGTATAATTTTGCGCTACACATGCCGCAAGTGGGCCTACAATATAAAAACACAATCTCAAATGAACATAAGCCCTCCAACTCTTGCCGTCCTTCCCTGAAACAGGGGTGACATTGGCAAAGTGAACCATTTTTTACAGCATGGGTAGTCAGCCGCATACCAACCTATAAGTCAAGAAACATCGTGGCTGAAAAACCTCTGACAGTGGTGTGGTAGAAGCAACAAGTCCCTGTTTCGAGCTGCAGAATCCAAAGTCAAAATAGCCATGATGATTGCCGATCTTTGATAGAAGTGACATGAAAGGAAGAGGAATAAAAAACAGTTTGTAATCTGTAATCTATATTATTTGTTGCAAAGATTTACAATAAATATAAGCCTACAAGCAGAGAATTTGAAGTTCCTGCTTACAAATGCTGCATGTGTGATACATCGATACCTTGAAGTTAAGACTGAATAAGTGACTATGAGCCAACTTGGGTTTCTCAGATAAATGCACCTTTTTTCCTATTTTCTACGAGAGAAAACACTACAAAAGTGTGATAATCCTGTAGTTTAGAAGTTTGTCATGAGCACTTCCTTATAATTAGTTCACTTACTATGAGAAGTTACTCCCAATAAAATGTTGTATCCACGATTTCTCACATCAGTGAATCAGTGACGATATGTGTGTTAAAATAATATATGTGCAGCTTAGATTAAAGATTATAAATAAAGGCAATAAAATTAATTCACAATAATTCATTATTCGTTAATAACTAGTTATTTGTTCTCGTTATAAACACATAAAAAATAGAACCTATTATTTAAAAAATCGCAATATTTCTGCCACTTTATTTTAACATTTCGCATGCATTTGTGTGCTCTCTGACCTGCTAAAAAACAGATCTATTATTCAATAAAATTGTTACGTTAAAAATGGTAATAATACACATTTAAGATCTCTTGTGTAAGTTTGTTCAGTGTCTAATCTAATCTAATCTAAGTTGCAAAGATATGTAACATTGAGGATTCACATTGCATGCATTCACACAAGCAGACACGTAAGTACAAGTGCGCTTGCGCATGCCGCATGTAAACCTACAATATAAAAACCAAATCTCAAATGGACATACACCCCTCAACTCCTGCTGACCTTTCCTGAAACAGGGGTGACATTGGCAAAGTGGACCATTTTCTATAGCGTGGGTGGTCAGCCGCATACTAACCTATAAGTCAAGGAACATACACAACAAATGACATTTTAGACATAAACAAATGGATAAACAAATTACAAAATTCTAATTTAAAATTTACAAAAATTTGGAAAACTTGAGAAACTATAGCCCTAGCCGCCAGCATTACAGATCAACCGCCATTTCTTTCTGTCCTTAGATATGTACTTCTTTCATTTTATCCAGAGTCAATGTGATAGAAGAAATTTAATAGTAAAAGGTGTACTAAAAAGAAGAATTTGCAGAATTCTTGTCAATGACAGGTCCATTATCTAGTGGTTAACTTGGTAGTGGGCTCGAATCCCGGCGGAGCACTACAAAAATAGTTATTTAATTTGCTCTTTGCTGAGTTGAAAACATAATCTGCCTTTACCAAAGACCGGTCACCATAGGTCCATCCAGCCTTACAGCAACTGGGTCTTGCTTGAAAATTTGCACTTTCTACAGCGACGACCAAGCTCGCTTTATTGAGGCATGATTCACACAAAACAGCGCTCACCAAATAAATCATCCCAATACATATTATTGTTATTGCCTTACGGTATTTTTTTTATAAAAAAACTTGGCATAAATTTGAAACTATTATATTTTTACTCGGCGGGCGAACGTCACAAGGAGGTCCTTAGCAACCAATAAAAAAATATTTATTTGCCTTTTCCCTAGCAACTAGGTCGTCTGACGCCACAATTTTATAGTGTATGGAATTTGTTCAGGGTCCATCAAATGACTTACAGTGTTATTTATAAAGCACTTGATCCACAGCTCATCTATGGATCATCGTTTTTTTTGTATGGAAAATCTACTTTAGGTAGCGGCTGAGCCATGGATTTGTTGTAATATGAATAACACCGTTAGGGTTCCATTTAAGTTATATGCCCTTTTATAAAACAACATGCGTGCTCACTTACACATTTTGGTCGGAGCAAACTGCCGTTTACCTTGCGTGGTATTTCGTGGATTTTTTTAATGAACAATATTAACTTACAATGTCAGCCTTACACCAACATTTCAAGGCAATAATGTACCACAAATTTCCCTCGAGCGTTTTCTTAAGCGTTGGAGGAAATCTCTAATCATTTTTTTGTTCATCTGACACTTAGTTTAATGTTGATGCAATTATGACATCTACGGCCAAGGTCTTAGAGGCTATAATTGGACGGATGTAATGCCAGTGTATACAAACAAAATTGGAAGCAAAACTGTTTTTTTAATTTTTACTTTCTTGCTATAGCCGAAGGCTATAAAGAAAGTTATGATTTGGTGTAAAAAAAAAATTTCGAGGTTTTCACGGAAATGAGTTGTCCTGGTGCAGGACATGCCAAAAAACACTATCTTTCAAAAACGTCCGTCTGTATGTATGTATGTATGTATGTATGTATGTATGTATGTATGTATGTATGTATGTATGTATGTATGTATGTGTGTGTGTCACTTTCCAAAGTATAAGACCTAGAGATACCAAATTTTGGCTACATCAACTTTTTTGGACATGTATTAAGTATGAATAACATGGCATTACACCAACTTGAAAATTCAAGATGGCTGCCATACAAAAAAAACATAAAATTGCACTTTTCTCAAAAACGGCTCCAAGAATTTTTTTTAAATTTTCAGAGTTGCCATTTATTAGTTTTTAACTTAATAAATTAGTTATGGCAATACTCTTACTAATCTGTGTCTATGGGCTGCCATATGAAAAAAACAAACGATTGTGATTTTCTCGACAGTTAAGGGGTCAACAAAAATATAATGTTCTACAATATTACGGACAACATAAATTTCTACAAATTTACAAAAAAAAATTTTTGAAAAAATAAATATAAAGCACCGTTTACACGACCTGAAATTTTAAATCGAAAATATTACAAAAACCTATTAAAATGCAAGATATTTGAATTTGTTTTAGATTTGATAGAAAGAACAAGCTTATCACTTTAATTCGTAATCATTTTTTTTTTACTTTTTTGAAAATTCAAGATGGCTTCCGAAGAGCTGAAAATTTAAAATGCGATTTTCTCAAAAACGGCTCCGACGATTTTTCTGAAATTTTTTGTGAATCCATTTATATAATAGTGCTATCTAATAATTATAATCATTTCTTCATCATAATCTCGATTTAGGGAGTTGCCATATAAAAGAAAAAAATAATGGAAAAATTCTCGGCAGTTAGAGGGTTAATAAAAAAATAATGTAGAACAAATGTAAAATAATAATAATAACCTATATATTGCCATCATTATTTTTTCCAAAAAGTGAATCAAAAGTATAGCCGCCATACAGAGTGAAAATTTTCCATACAAAATGTATTAGCAATTTTCTTGGTAGTCAAAGGGTTAAAAATAGATAAATGGCTGCGATTCTTAAAATTTTATAAATACCAATAATAATCAGTCGTTACTTTTTCAAAATATAACTAAAAAGTTTACCCACCATACAAAGTACTAGTTTGCATACAAAAGGGTTCAATGACCATCTATAATAATCTAGAATATAAGTTGCAATGAAATATAAACATTCAAAACTAATATGAAATGCATGCCCACAAACAGGTATGTGTAAGTTCGCGCTAACGAATGCTGAATTTGTACTTACAAATTAAACATAAAACTTGCAACTCTTGCCGACCTTCCTTGAAACAGGGGTGACATTGACAAAGTGAATTATTTTTTACACTTTGGGAGGACTGAGAAATGCGAGAAAATTGAGATAAAGACTGAATGAAAAAAGAGTGGAGGTCTATAATAATCTATAATCTATAATCTAAGTTGCAAGGATATATTCATTTAAAGCTCTCAGATGTATGCCCACAAACCAACAAGTGTAGTTCGCGCTTACAAATGCTGAAAGTGTACTTACAAATAAAATCCAAACCTCAAATGAACATAAGCCCCACAACTTTTGCCGACCTTCCCTGAAACAGGGGTGACATTGGCAAAGTGAACCATTTTTTACAGTATGGGTGGTCAGCCTCATACCAACCTATAAGTCAAGGAATGGAGGTCGTGAAAGAATTTGATTATCTGGGAAGCAAATTTGAGTCGAATGCGAAATTGACGAAATAATTGGAAAAGCGCGCTAGTAGAGGAAGAAGTGTAATGGAAACGATTGGAAGAATTGCAAGAAATAGGAAACTTACGAAGAATATGAGATCGGCGGTCCACAATGGCATATTGGTTGGTGAAAGTGAGGCTTAATGAATGTGAGCTGAGTAAAGTATGTAAGTACGGTTGAAATGGCTTACCTGAGAGCAATGGCTGGAAAGACACTGAGTGATAGAGTACGTAATGCTTGAGTGATGAACGAGTGTGGTATAAAAGAGAATATGAGAATGAAAGTACAAAAAAGTACGATGAGATGGTTCAGACATCTTGAAAGAAAGGATGATGAACAACTAACGAAGAAAGTGTACAAAGGAAATGTCAGAGGAAAGCGCAGAAGGGGAAGGCTGAGGAAAGAATGGTTAGACCAAATAGGTGAGATTGCGAAATAATGGATTCTGCAGAGTGAGAATAAGAGAAGAGTATGTATGAAAAAGGTGATGACAGCAAAAAGTGGAGGCGCATCTGCGGAGGTACCGGCCACCCCTAATGAAACGGTGGCAGGATACAGTACAGTACAGTACTGAGGTCAGCTTCATACCAACCTATGAGTCGAGGATCTTTCTTGTGTAATTGGTACTTTTTCAAATAAATCAACAAAATATTTATATTCATTTAAGTATTTATATGCCTATATCCATATTGTACGAGTATGCAGGTACACACCGCGGTGGAATAAAATTGATTTATTATTGATATATTACATTTTTATTGAAACGGCATAAGCTGGTAGATGATTCTAGCTTTACATACGTCATACAGTGGGTAAATTTTTGCAAGAAAGTCGAGTACAGATTCTGTGCAATTTATTTTTAAATTGTTCCTAATAAGTAATTTTGTTTTTTGTTCAATTTTATGATCTCTTGTCGCATTTATAAATATAATCTAAGTTGCAAAGATGTATAAATATTTAAGATATGTATTAGGTGCAAGAAGACCGGTCCGTAGTCTAGTGGTAACGCTTCGGACTCGTAAATGGAAGGTTGTGGGTTCGAATCCCAGCGGCACAAAAATATACCATTCAAAGTTCAAAAATGCTCTTCGCTGGGTTGAAAAAATTCATTGCCTTTACCAATGACCGGTCACAAAAGGTCAATCCAACCTTAGAGCAACTGTGTCTTGCTTGAGAATAGGCGCTTTGTAGCGACAACTTAGCTCGTAAAAAGTCCGGCCGATAGTTCACTTTGTAGAATGCTTGCATTCCATGCCGAAAGCAAAGGTTCGACACCCTCTGAGGATGTCAGAAATGTTTTTGCCGAACTATGACGTTTATTTTTGGGCCCTTTTCAATTATCTGATCTCATTGAATGGTTGATTTAAATAAGGCACTAAGTACCAGAAAATTTCAATTTTAACTAATTATTTAAACAGTTAAATTATATATGTTTGATATAACACAACTCCTTTGACTAAATCCTTTCCTTGACTATTATTTTTTTGAAAATCTATTCTTGGAAAGAGCACCACAATCATTGTGGTTTGCGTCTCGGCTAATGAACAATAAAGGTTACCATCGTGGTCGCCAACCAAAAATGCCAGCCTACAGTTTGCACGAGGAAGTATAATAAATTATTTATATGGAAGCCCATAGACAGACGGTTCATTCCACCTGAAGATTGCATTTTGATTAATATGCAAAATATTGTTCCATAGCAACAATTAAAATGAAATGTTAAGTACGCGATAATTACCACTTAAACGCTATCTTCCTTATTGTTCACTACTCATCATCATCATCATCATTGGCACGACAATCCGGGGTGGGTCTTGGCCTCCCTCAGCAACCGCTGCCAGCGCTGTCTATCCAACGTCTTCCTCCTCCAGTCCCACATTCCCACTGCACGGCAATCCGCCATCTTGAACGTGGTCTTCCCACTGTCCGGCGTCCCTACGGGTTCGTCATCAAAATCGTCTTGTCCAGGCTCCGATGGTCTAATCTAATCTAATCTAAGCTGCAAAGATATATATCATTTAAGATTTATACTAAATGCATTCCCACAAGCAGATATGTATAATTTCGCGCTAACACATGCCGCATGTGGACCTACAATATAAAAACCCAATCTCAAATGAACATAAGCCTTGCAACTCTTGCCGTCCTTCCCTGAAACAGGGGTGACATTGGCAAAGTGAACCAATTTTTATATTATGGGTGGTAAGCCGCATAACAACCTATAAGTCAAGGAACATACATGACAAATTACATTTTTTAAAATCAAAGAATAAAAATAACAATATATACATGGACATAAAAAACTAAATCATAAAACCAAATTCACTTTAACAAACCCTAGCCGCCAACATCACAGATCAACCGCCATTTCTTTCTATCCTTGCATACTTCTTTCATTTCCTCCAGAGTCATAACCTTCTTCATACAAGCTCTTCTTTTATTATGACTCTGGATATTCCATTCATTCGCAATTTCGGATATTTGGTCCATCCATACCTTTCTCGGTCTTCCTCTACCACGACATCCATCTATTCTACCAACATATACTTTCTTCGTCAGTCTTTCCTCATTCATTCTCTCCATATGCCCAAACCATCTTAACAAACTTCTTTTAATCTTCACTTTCACACTTTCTTTTGCACCACATTCTTTTCTTACAAAATCATTCCTCACCCTGTCACTCCGTTTTTTCCCAATCATACTTCTTAGAAAGTCCATTTCAACAGTATGGACTTTACTAATTTCACTTTCATTCACCGTCCAGGCCTCGCTTCCATACATCAAGGTGGGTAAAAGTATGCCACTGCGTACCGCCAATCGAGCATTTTTAGAAATGTTTTGATTTTTGGCGATACAAGCTGTGGCACCCAGTACACACCTGCCCTTCATTACTCTTCTTTCAAGTTCACCTGTCATTCTTCCATCTTTCTCAAACTTACTTCCCAAGTATACAAACTCATTTACCACATCAACATTCATTCCGTTTATTCTAAATTCGTAGTTCGTATTTTCTTCATTTCTTTCAAAAATCAAAACTTTCGTCTTACTTGCATTCAATTTCAAATAATTACCTAGCAGAGCTTCGTTCAATCTAGAGAGCATCGTTTGCAATTCTACTGCTGAGTCCGATACAAGAACAGCATCATCCGCATACAGTAGAACACTCACTTTGCTCTCTCCTATCATTAATCCACAATCATCAAGTCTAGCATCTCGAACACACTTGTCCATGACTATGTTAAATAGCCATGGGCTCATCACACATCCTTGCCTTACACCCTTAAAAACTTCAAACCATTCACTATACTCATCATCAATACGAACACATGCTGTACTATTTTCATAGTTTGCATGCACCGCACCTAGGAGAGCCCCATTCACTCCGTATGCTTTCAAAACATCCCATAACATACCTCTGTCTACTGAGTCAAAAGCCTTTTCCAGATCTACAAAGGCCGTGAACAGCTTCCGCCTCACCGACAATTGTTTTTCAACAAGTTGTCGTAGAGTAAAAATCTGATCAACACAGCCTCTACCGGCCATAAAGCCGGACTGTATATCGGAAATCCTTTCACTAGTAGTCAGAATCACATTTTTTATAATCACCTTACAGAAGACTTTTCCTGGTATACTGAGTAGACTGATTGGTCTGAAGTTCTGACAGTCTTTTTTGTCCCCTTTACCTTTGTAAATGGGAACAATGACTGCCTTCCTCCAATCCATCGGTACTACTCCTGCATTCACACAAAGCTTACATAATTCGTACATCCAATCTATCACGCATTCACCTCCTGCTTTCAACATTTCACCATTTATTCCATCAAACCCAGCAGACTTTCCATTCTTCAAACATTCAATAGATACTTTTATTTCTTCTTTCAAAATCCTAAATTCATTCTCTTCTGTCATTTTTCTAAACAAAATTCTTTCGCCCCGACCAAAAATCCCTTCAAAATATTCTTTCCATCTCTTACATACTTCATCCTTCTCCCATACCATCTCACCAACAGCACTTTTGATTCCTGGGGTGGTCAATGCAGAATCTTTATTCCTATTGGCACCGACCCATCTCCAGAATTCCTTCCTACTGTCGGTGAAACTCCTGTTCATTTTTTCATCAATCTTTCTCTGTTCATTCGCTTTGCTTTCATAAACTACATTCTTCGCCATTTGCTTGGCTATCTTATATTCATCTTCTAGCTTTCTATCATTCCTGTCGTTCAGCCACTTTTTGTAACATTCCTTCTTCACTTTCACAGCCTCTTTTACTTTAGCATTCCACCAGGCATCCCCTTTCAATCTTCCACCTTTCGTTTCTCCACATACTTTTCGAGCACATTCAATCATTCCTTCTTTCATAAACTTCCACATGCTTTCAATATCTTTTTCATTAACATTCTTTTCAAGTTCATTCACACTTAACTTTTTTTGTATTTCTGATTTATACTTCACTTTCACATTTTCATCACTCAGACTTTCTACTTTTATTCTTGGCTTTCTTACTTTCTTCTTACGTTTCTTCTTTCTTACTTCTCCAATCATTATTTTAGCGCATAAGAGATAGTGGTCACTGCCTATTTCAGGCCCACGATAGACACGGCTATCTCTTACGGCTCCTCTCAGTCTTTCATCCACACAGATGTAGTCAATGATTGTGCGACTTCCCACAATCTGCCTTGTGTACAGATGCACATCCTTATGTCGAAACCATGTGTTTGATGCAAAAAGGCTGTGCTCTGCACACAAAGCTATCAGGTGTCGCCCATTATCATTGACTACACCTCGTCCACTAGGACCAACAATTTTCACACACTCATCTCTTTGCGTACCTACCCATCCATTCATATCTCCCAAAATTATAATGTATTCATTCTTCTTGCTTTCGCGCACAACTGCATTCAACTCATTCCAGAATCTCATTTTCACGTCCATACACTCTGAATCTACAGGTGCATAACAGGCCACCAAGAAAATTTTCATCCTGTTTGTTTTGAGTTTAACAGTCAAAACTCTTGGAGAGATTCTTTGGTAGCCCGTTATGCATCCTTTTACATTCTCACTTATAACCACACCCACACCCTGTCTTTCATTCCCATCTTCCACACCTGACCAGATATACAGTTCACCATTCATTAATACTTTTTCACCATTCCCTTTCATTTTTGTCTCTGTCACACCCATCACTTGTATTCTTTTTTCATTCATCACATTCACGATTTCCTTCTCCTTACACTCATTCATTCTTCTGACATTCCAAGTTCCAAACACCCATTCATTCTCTCTGAGCAAGTTTATGGCGGTTTTTCTGCAGAGTGGAACTGCGTTTATATTGGCGAACATGGGGTTTATTAATTACAAAAATAAATTAATTATATTAAATAATAACAATTATTATATAAAGTGTAAGTACATAAAAATGTCAAAATAAAAATGTCAAATATTTAAAACAATCAAATCATTATCATAATCGTTAAGGTATTAAAAAAATTATTAAATTATAAATATAAAATAAATCGGGCAAATATCGGGGGGGAGTCGGCAAGCTCCTTGCCGGAGTAGCTCCTGGCAGGCTGTCCTCGCCCATGCCCGCGTCTCTACGCTGGGCCCTCTTGCCGTGCAACACCCAGCCTCCTGTAGCTTGGCACTCCTTGGGGCTCTCATCAGAGTGGTCGTCGCAGTCGTCGTCCTTATCACACACCCAGGTGCAGGGAATGCAGCGCCCGTTGGCGCACTGGAACTGACGGGCGGAGCAGCCGGTGGTGTCAGATATGTGTCCAGCGCCAGCAATCACGTAACAAGTCCCAGTAAACAGTGCACAGAACGAAAACACAAACCACATTTTACATCCAAAAATCAATGCGAGGGCAGACTGCCTCTCGTTGGAATACATGTCGAGAATCCCGCTACAATTCACTGTTCACACTTTAATTTTTGTTTGGAGTAGAATACACAGCTTGAATTTTATTTGGATTTGGAACGCGTACGCCGATATCTAGTATGAATTATTGACTTCAATGCCTGCATTTTTTTAGAAGTTGTCCATTCGTTGAATGTGCCCCAGCCAATGCCGTCTGTTGACCTTTATTGAGCGGACCACATCAGCGTCCTGGTACAGCGCATACAATTCGGAGCTATATTCACTACTGCACTCCGAGTATAAAACAAAAACTTCCCTCGACCTCGTAAATCGAATATAAAGAGCGGTGAAAGTGAGATTAGTAAAGTCCTTACAGTGGAAATGGACTACCTAAGAAGTATAATTGACAAAAAAGACGGAGTGATAGGGTGAGGAATGATTTGGTAAGAGAGGAATGTGGTGTAAGAGAAAGTGTGAAAGTGAAGATTAAAAGAAGTATGCTTAGATGGTTTCGGCATATGGAGAGAATGAATCATGAAAGATTGACGAAGAAAGTATATGTTGCAAGAATAGAAGGATGTCGTGGTAGAGAAAGACCGAGAAAGGTATGGATGGATCAAATTTCCGAAAAAGCGAATGAATGGGATATCCAGAGTCATAATAAAAGAAGAGCTTGTATGAAGAAGGTTATGACTCTGGAGGAAATGAAAGAAGTATGTAAGGATAGAAAGAAATGGCGGTTGATCTGTAACGTTGGCGGCTAGGGTTTATTAAAGTGAAATTGGTTTTATGATTTAGTTTTATTTAATGTCCATGTTTATGTTTTATGTTTTAAAAAAAATAGATTTGTGGAAAGGAATGCAATCCACCAACCTATTTTACCTGGCCAGTTGTCTTCATGCGAAAGCAGAAGCTTGTGTGCATGCAACGGCATCTGTTGAACCAGTTTATATTATTATTTATTGTAAATATTTAAGAATATAAATGGTAAAACATTGTTTTAATTCACTTTATTTTATTTGTTTATGCTCGAATATTTTCGCGTAATGAGTAATGAGGCATCTTCAAGAGCAGAATGGTTACAAAACAAAATATTCGAGCATAAACAAATAAAATAAAGTGAATTAAAACAATGTTTTACCATTTATATTCTTAAATATTTATAAAAATGGACTTTCACTGTGTTAACAGATCAACACTAAAAAATATTATTATTTATTGCTTTAAAAAATGTAATTTGTGATGTATGTTCCTTGACTTATAGGTTGGTATGCGGCTGACCACCCATACTGTAAAAATGGTTCACTTTGCCAATGTCACCCCTGTTTCAGGAAAGGTTGGCAAGAGTTGCAGGGCTTATGTTCGTTTGAGATTGGATTTTGATATTGTAGGTCCACATGCGGCATGTGTGAGCGCGAAATTAAACATGACGTCTGTTTTGTGAAAATGCATATAATGTGAATCTCTAATGTAGCTTATATTTTGCAACTTAGATAAGATTATATAAGCGATTAGACCTCGTAAATTGAAGTTAAAGAGCGGTGAAGCTGATTGATGATCCCACTCTCACAGCCAACCTACATTCTCTCAAGAACAGAAGGAAAGCTAGAATGATCAGTCTCTACTATAGGTACTATAATGGCGTCTGTTCTGATGAAATATCCTCACTTATACCCCCTCCTCTCGTCACAACAAGGGCAACTCGTAGAACGGCTCACATTCAACCATTTGCAGTCGATATCAAAACTATGAGAACTTGGTGTTTTCACGACTCATTCCTCTGCCAAACTGTCCGCTTATGGGACTAGTTACCGGTATCTGTGTAGCCACCCTAATTTAACCTTGTCCGATTCAAAATCGATATTAATCGCCACTGCCTTAACAAAGGCAACGCAACACACACCACAACACTATGCAGCTAAGAGCCTTGCTACAAAGGATCCGGACATCAACCGTCACATCACCAATTTCTTCTGCGGCACTACAACAAGTTGCATTGACAGCTAGAGTCTCTGAAATCTGGGAGGTCTCCCACACAGGATTCCTTAAAAATATATATGAAACCTACATCACTCAATATGGGTAACGTCAAATATTCAATACATTTTCGATTTATGCAATCGAGGACTTAATTGGTGTAAATAGGGCTCTTTCCTGATCAGAGTGACATTGGAAAATTTAACGAAGGTTTTCAATCTTCTTCTTCTTTTTGTGCCACTTCTAACGAAGATCGGCGATCATCACAGCTATTTTGATTTTAGATGCTGTGGCTCGAAACAGGGACTTGGTGCTTCTGTCGAACCACTGTCGCAGGATCTTCAGCCACGATGTCCTTCGGCGTCCCTGAGATCTCCTCGCCTCAATCTTACCCTGAATGATAAGATGAAGGAGATGGTAGGTACTTCTCATTTCTCATAATGTGACCGAAGTACATTAGCTTTCTCTACTTAATGGTAGGCAGGAGCTCCTTTGTAGTGCGCAGTCGTTAAAGGAGGAAGGTTTTCAATATTGGTGGTCAACCTCCAATTCATTAGTCAAGGAACAAAAATTGTACAATACAGTTTTAAGTAGATAAAAAAACGGTTAATAAAATTCGTATTTTTTTTCTGTAAGTAAAAATTATTACATATTCTATATCCCATTTAGGAAACAAGTGATTAAATAAAATTGTTTATTTTTATAGCTGTAGTGGATTTGATTTATTTTTACAGGTAAGGAAGTGGTTATTCTTTACATTTAATGCACCATAATGCCTGCTTAATGATAAGCAAGGCTGTACAAATAATATGCATTCCACTCTAGGACATTGGCTTCTTCAAACTATTCAATATACTTAATAAAGAATAGATGCCATATAATATCATTAACATACAGCGGGGTACCATTGGACTAGAAATTATTTTAACAAAAATAGACATTAAATCTTTTTCAACCTTCCTACCTTTGTTTCAGGGAACATGTTATGCATCAGAGGTGGTCAGCCTCATACCAACCTATAATTCAAGCGATCTGCCGTACTGATGTTCTTCATATAAGATGTACGTTCTTCTTCGACCTGACGCTCGTCATTCCTTAATTCTTCCCTGTATGCTGAGACATGACATAAACCCTACAACTTTTGCCGACTTTCCTGAAACAGGAGTGACATTGGCAAAGCGAACCATTTTATACAGTATGGGGGGTTAACCTCGTACCAACCTATAAGTCAATGACTAATAATAATAGCCTACTGTCCCACACAGGTGGCAGTTACACGAATTATGTCCACGGGAAATTTTAAAGGACGAATGATAATAAATATCTGTAATCTACTCAAAAAAAAATCTGAGGGTACGCATGTCCGGTCGATAGCTCAGTTGGTAGAGTGCTTGCATTCCATGCCGTGAGCCCGGGTTCGAATCCCACCGAGGGTGCCAGAAATTATTTCCCGTTTCGGTGTTTTTTTCAAACACCAAAATAAAATACCGGCACGGTTTACTCAGCCTTCACAAAAATGAGTACCAGCCCCCTCGCGAGCTGCCCGAAGCTCCCAATTCAAATGAAATGGTTGGCTTACCTGTAAAAATTATAGGTTCCACTCGCCGCATATGATAACGCGGCAAGAAGTTACATTGCATGTGTAGCTTAGTTGCGTTTTTTTTTGCATTCTTAAATTTTTAGTTAATAAGATAGTTACGCTACTGGTTTCAAGAAACGATGTTAAAATAAGATAGAGTCTCTGTGTGACGCTTTATTTTATGTTTTTCTACTCCCATTTGGTAATTTTCTCATTACAAAACGGCAAACGGTATCACAATGCCATACATTCCTACAGCCCGTTTCGTAATGGTCATTACGTAATGGCTGGCCTGTATCGAATTGTATTTTTTTTAGTTTGGAACTTTTTCTCGGAGCGAAAACATAAGTCTTTTTTTTTAAGAAATCCTGTGCGGGAGACTCCCTAGATTCTAGAGACTCTAGGGGTCTTGTAGACTTGTTGTAGTGCCGTAGAGGTGTAAGAGCTTGGTCGTCGCTACAACGCTACGTCGCAAGACCCAGTTGCTGTAAGGCTGGATGGACCTTTGGTGACCGGTCATTGATGAATTTTAAAAGTCTTGTATTGAGATGCCATCATAATCATCACTTTCATTTCTTTTTAAGTTCATGTCGCCAGGTAAAACTATTTTATTAAGAAATCAGTTCATCCTCAATCGCTGTGCAGAGTCGGTGTCTCCTGTAGACGTTGGCTAAGTCGAGAATGATGTAAGTTCTCCCATAACGGTTCGTGTAATCTACAAAAAGTTTAACCACCTAACTGTGTAGTTATTATAACTGTAAATTGTTTTCTTATCAATTCCATATTATTGTTATGTAAATAGTACTTACTTATAAACAAAATAAATAGGATAGGTGTATATAGACTCTAGATGTAAGATGAATTATTATTAAGTACCTAGAGTAAGGAAATATTAAATAAGTAGTAGTTGTATTGGAAGCTTGTAGAATATGATAGAAGTTTCCAGACGAATCTAAGCCTAGAATGTTGTGTTGCCATTGCTATAAAAGGCGTGAATCGTCTGCAAGGAGACAATCTGCCAAATACGTATTTGGCAGAGCCTTACAGGCCAAGTCAGCGAAAGTCAACCATACAAGTGAACCAGTGTAAAATAAATTGTGAACTTCAATAAATGAATTTAAAAGAAATCTTCGGCCGTTTTAATTAAGAAGACCATCATTTTAAATTTTACAAAAATTAGACCCTAAAAACACTACATTATATACATCTTTTAATGTCGGAAAAGCCCTAGACTGCCGTCTTTGGTTCTATCATCTATGGTTCTATCCAAATTATATGAAACGCTTTAGGGTTCTAAGTTGAACGATTTCAAACTGCAGTAATTGCTTAAAAGTGAATACTGAATACATTAGAAAACATGGACCATATAACTAGAAAATAAATCAAACCATAATCAAATACAATATTTTTATTGAATATTGTCGTCATATTGTACGTTTGTATTCAGACCGGTCCGCAGTCTAGTGGCAACGCTTCGGACTTGTAAAAAGAAGGTTGTGGTTTCGAATCCCGACGGGGTACAAAAAAAATATCATTCATATTTTCAAATATGCTCTTCGCTGGGTTGAAAAATTCGTAAACCTTTACCAAAGACCGGTCACCAAAGGTCCATCCAGCCTTACAGCAACCAGCCAAAATTTAGTATGTGTAGTCTTGCCAATTGATGCTAATCAAATGTGAAGACATGCTGTGCATGTAAAGACACACCACAATCTGAAGTCATGCTTGACGGCAGTTCCAGGGTGTGGCAAGATGCAGAGGGGGGTTTTTAGTGAGTAAAAATCTCACATATCCTGCCGGCGGAAACGATGGCAAGAACCTTTTGAAGGTTTTCCTCTCTCACTTGAAAAAAAAAGTTGTACAGCAACTGGGTCTTGCTTGAGTATTGGCGCTTTCTATAGCGACGAACAAGCTAGCAGAATGCTTTTGAGGTGTGATTCACACAAAAACAGCCCTCGCGGAATAAATCATCCTAATATAATTATATGATCTTGGTATTTTAAAATCATCGATCAAAGGTCATACTTAAGTAAGTATGTGTTTTTTAATCGTAAAAAATACACACACAAAAAAATAACTATATATTTCTATTAATAACAGCTTAGGCGTGTAATTTTTTTTTTATCTTTTTTTTCTCACTTCGTTTCTTCGATCTATTTAGCAAACATCGTGTACGAAAAAAAATTGAACACTTACGATGTTATTCTCAAACAGCAAAGCCATGGCTCAAACGCAGCCTACTAAAGTGAATTTTCCATTAAAAAAAATAGATGATCTGTAGATCAGTTATGGATCAAATGTGCTGTGAATAAAACTGTTAGTTACAATAATTTTTAAATATTCCCACAAAATTTAAACAAACGATTGCGAGAACATTCCATTTGCAATTTTCAAGAATTTTTACATTGTTTATTGCAATTTAATACATTACGTCCCCTCAGTGCTTGTTTGTCTTATCTCCATCACAGGTAATTTCACATGAGCAATGTTTGTTTGTGTACTGGACCAATCTGTCTTATGAAAACTGAAAAAGTATTTTTTAAATACTTAAAACAACACTTAAATATCGTTTTCAACGTTTTTTTCTTAGCTCCTATTGTCCAGTCGATAGCTCAGTTGGTAGAGTGTTTGCATATTATACCGAGAGCCCGAGTTCAAAGCCCATCGAGGGTGTCAGAAATTCCCGTTTCGGTGTTTATTTCAAATCCAAAATAAAATACCGGCAAGGTTTACTCGGCCTTCACAAGAAATGACTACCAGCCCCCTCGAGAGCTGGGAAACACCCGCTTCAATTGAAGTGGTAAGCGTAAGGCCTGCTCCCTTACCTGTAAAAATAAAAGGGTCACTCGCCACGTGTGACCCCATCGGGCAGAACGCGACACTATATGTGTAGCTCTGTTGAGTTCCTATTGTGTAGAATTTGATTCTCAAGACAATTTCATTTCAAGGTCATCTTTGAATCAAATGGTAGATAAGCCAAACAGGCGCTGGGGTGACGATTGGGTCATCTTGGATGGGTTTCACAGAAACAACCGTATTTTTTTTGTACCTAATTAATTAATTAAATTATTGTTAAACATGCATTTCATAATTATTTGGTTCATTGAATTTTCAATAAAAAAAAACGTAATAATTTTTGTTTTCACCATGAGGTCCGAACATTTAAAATAGCCTTGGGTTTTGTGACGCCAGACATAGTAAATTCCCGACAATCAGGGAATTTTTGCTAGCTTACAACATTTTTTACAGCCTTAAGCATGCCGAAGAAAGCACTATCTATAATCTATAATCTAAGTTGCAAGGATATATTCATTTAAAGCTCTCAGATGTATGCCCACAAACCAACAAGTGTAGTTCGCGCTTACAAATGCTGAATGTGTACTTACAAATAAAATCCAAACCTCAAATGAACATAAGCCCCACAACTTTTGCCGACCTTCCCTGAAACAGGGGTGACATTGGAAAAGTGAACCATTTTTTACAGTATGGGTGGTCAGCCTCATACCAACCTATAAGTCAAGGAAAATATAACTATCAATACTTTATTTTGTATAAAAATACACATAAATAATATTTACCATTAGTCCATTTTTCCTTTAGGCACCTAGCTTCAAGAAAGGTGGCAGAGTTACAAGGCTTATCTTAATGCTATTACTTAGATCTTTCTTTCGATCAATGTTTATTTTCTTTCAATGTAATTTTCTTCTCTGTTTATATTTTCTTTCTCTGTTTTCCTGTATTTTTCGATCAATGTATTTCTTTTTTATATGGCCAGTCACGTATTGCACCCTCCACGACCGGGAAGGAGACCGAGACGAGAGGAAGACCGAGAAAGATATGGATGGACCAAATATCTGAAATTGCGAATGAATGGAATATCCAGAGTCATAATAAAAGAAGAGCTTGTATGAAGAAGGTTATGACTCTGGAAGAAATGAAAGAAGTATGCAAGGATAGAAAGAAATGGCGGTTGATCTGTGATGTTGGCGACTAGGGTTTGTTAAAGTGAAATTGGTTTTATGATTTAGTTTTTTATGTCCATGTATATATTGTTATTTATTGATTTAAAAAATGTAATTTGTCATGTACATATCGCACGTTTAATAATAAAGAGCAATACGCTTTGCGTGGCTCTGCTGACTGTGCTCAGGGGCGGGAGGCACTCTTAGCGGTTATTTTTATATATTTAAGACTTGTGTCAAACGACACATAACTGTAGTTTAGATTTTATTTATATATTTTTTAGTATTATGACAATTTTGTTTTTCCATCGAGTCTGTCTGGTTAAGATGGTTTGATGGAGGGACAAAGGCGCGCAGAATCTGACAAGTTCTGTCGCCGTGAAGCTTGGGGAGTGTCAAATGGCCCCTGCAGGGTTGCCAAAGCTTTTACCAGACTGAAGAAATCACTTCCGTCTGGTAACAGTAGACGTAAGCAAGAAGATGAATGGAAAATTGGAACTTTAAATGTAAGAGGAATGAAGGACAAAGAACAAGAGTTAGAGAAAGAGATGAATGACAGGGAGATTAAAATTCTATGTGTGACTGAGACCAAGATGAAAGGTGAAGGGGAGAAAGTTCTGAGTAATGGTAGTTTATTCATTTACTCGGGAGTGAAAGATGGATGCCCTAGACAGGGTGTTGGTGTGATTATAATTGAGAGTGTGAGAAATTATGTTAGGAATTATGAATGGATCTCTCCTAGGATTCTTCTAGTGAGGATCAGGTATGGAAGTATGAACTTTTTACTCATTGCATGCTATGTGCCAGTAGATTCAGAATGTATGGAGACTAAAAATGAATTCTGGGATATGCTTGATGACACAGTCAGAATGAAAGACGAGAATGAAAAGTTATTGCTTCTTGGTGACATGAATGGATGGGTAGGTAGAAGAAAGGATGAATATGAGAGGGTCGTAGGACCAAATGGAAGAGGTGTCATCAATGGCAGTGGGAGACGTCTTGTCGACATGTGTGTGGAGCATGGTATGTTTGTATCAAATACCTGGTTTAAACATAAAGACGTGCACACATATACGTGGTATGGGCCAAATACTCGCACTGTCATTGATTACATATGTATGGAAGAATGTATGAGAGGTGCCATAAGAGATGTCAGAGTCTACCAAGGTGTATCCGTGGGATCAGACCATCATCTCTTGTGTGCCACAGTTATGATAGGTAAAGTGAAAATGTTGAAAAGAACGAAAGTTATTAAGATGAAAAGAATAAAGGTAGAAAAACTAGATGATGAAAGTGTGAGGAATGATTTTGAAGTGGAAGTAAGCCAGATTTTGAAATCGGATGAATGCAAGGAATTGGCGAAGAATGCATGTGTAGGAAAAATGTGGGAACCATTTAAAACATGTTTGGTTGAAAGTGCAAAGAAAGTATGTGGAGAAGTGACGATTGGGCATAGAAAAGGCAATGAATGGTGGAACGATAAGGTTAAACAAGCAGTGAAAGAGAAGAAAGATAGTTATTTAAAATGGATTAATGATAGAAAGAATAAAATGTTAGAGACCGAGTACAAGAGGAAAAAATGGCTAGCGAAGAATGAAGTTCAAATGAGTAAGAGAAGTATGGAAGAGAAATTAAGTGAAAGAGCACAGAATGACTTCTCTGACAATAAAAAGATGTTTTGGAGCTGGGTGAGACAAAACAACGAAAGTTGTAAGTCCACAACTCCGGGAATCAAAAATGTCAGCGGAGACATTCTGTGGAATAAAGAAGATGTAAAAAAGAGATGGAAAGAATATTTTAATGAGGTTTTTGGTGAAGATGAATGTGATTTAACTGTGAAAGGAGAATATGATGAGGGTAATGTTTTGAAAATATCGAAAGAAGAAGTAAGAAAGGTTATAAAGGAATTAAAGAATGGGAAAGCTGCAAGTGTGGATGGTGTGAGACCTGAGATGTTGAAAGCGGGAGGAGAATGTGTGATCGAATGGATGAAAGAGCTTTGCGAATTGTGTGTTAGTGTCAAGGAGGTTCCATCGGACTGGAGAGAGGCGGTCATTGTGCCAATTTACAAAGGTAAAGGCGACAAAAAAGACTGCCGTAACTACAGACCGATCAGCCTTCTTAGTGTGCCAGGTAAAGTGCTATGCAAGATTCTTATCCATAGGGTAAGATTATCCACCCAGGAGAAGGTCTCAGATATACAATCTGGCTTTATGCCAGAAAGAGGTTGCGTAGACCAGATATTCGCGCTTCGACAGATAGTCGAAAAACAGCTGGCCGTTAATAAAAAGGTCTACGCGGCTTTCGTAGATCTTGAGAAAGCCTTCGACTCGGTGGATAGAAGTATGATGTGGTGTGTGCTAGAGAAGTATGGTGTAAACAAAGCACTTTTGAATGCGATACGCGCTATCTATGTAAATAGCAGGGCGTGTGTCAGGGTGGATGGAGAATACAGCGAGTATTTTAATGTGTACAAAGGTGTGAGACAGGGTTGCATAATGAGCCCATGGTTATTCAATATAATCATGGATCATTGTGTTAAACAAGCGAATCTGGAAGGACATGGCATACAAATTGGAGAGAGAAAAGTCGGAGTTCTGCTTTATGCTGATGACGCAGTATTAATTGCTGATTCAGCAGCGGAACTCCAGACAATGCTCTCTAGTTTGAACCATGTTCTGTGTGCAAGCAAGTTGAAAATTAATGCAAGTAAGACGAAAGTACTGATTTTTGACAGAAGGGATGAAACTGAAGAATGCACGTTTATGTTGAATGGTACGAAAGTTGAAATTGTGGATGAATTTAGATACTTGGGAAGTATGTTTGAAAAGAATGGAAAGATGACAAGAGAACTTGAGAATAGGGTGTGCAAGGGAAAGCAAGTGGTCGGTGCAATGGGAAGAATAGCAAAGAACAAGCGATTGACGATGGATCTGAGAATGGCGGTACACAATGGCATATTGTTACCGACTTTGATGTATGGAAGTGAAGCATGACAGTGAATGATAGCGAAATGAGTAAAGTATGTACGGTGGAAATGAAGCATTTGAGAAGTATGACAGGAAAAACTTTGAGGGATAGAGTTAGGAATGAATGGGTAAAAAAAGAATGTAATTTGAAAGAGGATGTGAAAGTTAAAGTACAAAAGAATGTGATGAGATGGTTTGGGCATGTGGAAAGAATGAAAGATGATAGACTGACAAAGTATGTATACAAAGAAAGTGTGAAAGGAAAAAGAGGGAAGGGACGACCGAGAAAAGTATGGAGTGATCAGATTGAGGAGATTGTGAAAGAATGGGATATACAAAGTGAGCGTAAAAGAAGAAAATGCATGAAAAAGGTGATGGATATGAAGGAATTGAAAGAGGTATGTCAGGATAAAAAAAAATGGAGGCAACTCTGCAGAGGCTCTGGCCACCCCTAGCGGAATGGCGACAGAGTTACAGTTACAGTTACAGTTACAGAATAACTCAAAAAACATGAATGTTGGGAAAACGCGTTTGAAGTTCAGACAACCAATACAACTTGTATGGGATGAAAAAGGCGGCCGATGCTTTATCTCGCTCATATTCGTCCAAGTTGAACGGCTGTCGCATTCTACGCATTCTTCTCGCATTGTTCTTGCGTTTTATTACAAAATCTCGATTTTCCCAATTTTCGAGTTATTTCTCTTTATTATTAAACGTGCGATATGTTCCTTGACTTATAGGTTGTTATGCGGCTGACCACCCATAATATAAAAAATTTGTTCACTTTGCCAATGTCACCCCTGTTTCAGGGAAGGACGGCAAGAGTTGCAAGGCTTATGTTCATTTGAGATTGGGTTTTTATATTGTAGGTCCACATGCGGCATGTGTTAGCGCGAAATTATACATATCTGCTTGTGGGAATGCATTTAATATAAATCTTAAATGATATATATCTTTGCAGCTTAAATTAGATTAGATTAGATTAGACGTGACCGGGCTGGAATAAACATTTTTTTTTTATTTCTTTATTATCAATAATATTAACTACACAGTTAAAATTAAAAGGACTGATTCATTGATTTGAAAAATCGTGGATTAAACATTTTATTGTGAGTAATTTCTCATAGAAAGTGAACTAATTATAAGGAAGTGCTCATGACAAACTTCTAAACTACAGGATTTTCACACTTTTTGTAGTTTTTTCTCTCGTAGAAAATAGGATAAAAAGATGCATTTAACTAAGAAACTCATATCAGCTTCATACGTAATCTATTTAGTTTTACCTTTAAGGTATCAATTTAATTGACGTAAGTTCATTAGGTTACAATGAACATTGTGTAAAATAAAGTACTTAACCATTATAAAAAATAAGCGGGTACATCTATCACAGATTACTCGCGTCTCTACAGTTATTAAGAAATCCGATGACAATCACATTCATGTCGTTTACAAGATCTCTAATTGCGGATTGAGACACCTAACGTTTTCCTTTATAACGGAGTCTATTCACACAAAAGGCCCTACAATTAAAGTGACTTAGAGACAAAGAAGTCTAGAATCACATAGAAGGTTTATACAAAGTTGTAATTCAGTTTCTGTATAAGATATCCGAGAAAAAAGGGGACAGAAAATTACATTAGACAGAAATGCAACGCAACTAAGCTTAACACATAGTGTAACTTCTTGCCTGCGTTATCCCAGAAGGGATCGCATGCGGTGATTTGTGACATATTTATTTTTGAACTGGTGAAGGCTGAGTACATTTATTTTAGGTTTGAAATAAACAAAAAAACGGGTAATGATTTCTGGCACCCTCAGCGGGGATCGAACCCTTGCTCTTGGCATAGAATCAGCTCAGTGATAAGCAGGAAATCGAGCCCACTACTTTCAGATTAAAAATCTGTAGAGTTTGTGAACCACTAGACTCAGGACCGTTTGTAAATATTCTATTTTCCTTGACTTAAAGGTTAGTATGAGGCTGACCACCCATACTGTAAAAAATGGTTCACTTTGCCAATATCACTTCTGTTTCAGGGAAGGTCGGCAAGAGTTGCAAGGGCTTATGTTCATTTGAGATTGAGTTTTATATTGTAGGTTCACATGTGGAATATTTAAGGGCGAACTTAACGTGTCTGCTTGTGGTATAAATTCTATGTGTAATATATCTTTGCAACTTAGATTATAGATTGTAGACCTAGGGATTCAAACCTAGTACATTCAGATTTAAAACCCGAACCATCATCCACTAGAATGCAAACCGTTCTTGTAATATAATACACAATAAATTAGTCTATTACACAACAATAACTTTGTCCCATCTTGAAAACGCGCCGCGGATCGTGCAAGAGAAATTCTATACTCTGCTCCACTCACTCCTTGCACGGTATTCCCTTTCCGTTCTTCTCTCTGCAGTCTCCCACAATGACAGAGATCGTGCAGGACAGAAACAAGACGCGGATTCTGCTTTAGAAGTCACAGACAATACAGTAAATAACCGCCTCAATCACAGAGAACGAATCGGATGTAAAATAAAATAATAAAGTACTTAATTTTAGGGCTTTCTTCTTTTGAAAGCAGTGCCTGGTTGTGTTAGCCATTTGTCTTTGATACTCTTGTAAAGGCAGTGCCTTGTTGTGTCATACATTTGTCTCTGATTCTCTAGATAAGACAGTGCCTTGTTGTGCTAGCCATTTGTCTCTGTTGGTCGCCATCCTCTTGTAAAGACAGTGCCTTGTTGTGCTAGCCATTTGTCTCTGCTGGTCGCCATCCTCTTGTAAAGACAGTGCCTTGTTGTGCTAGCCATTTGACTCTACTGGTCGCCATCCTCTTGTAAAGGCAGTGCCTTGTTGTGCTAGCCATTTGTCTCTGCTGGTCGCCATCCTCTTGTAAAGACAGTGCCTTGTTGTGCTAGCCATTTGTCTCTGCTGGTCGCCATCCTCTTGTAAAGACAGTGCCTTGTTGTGCTAGCCATTTTTCTCTACTGGTCACTATCATTTTGTAAAGACAGTGCCTTGTTGTGCTAGCCATTTGTCTCTGCTGGTCGCCATCCTCTTGTAAAGACAGTGTTAATCACTGGTATATGTTACTTGCTATCGTCTTCGTTCTTCATGACTCATTTTAAAAAAATAAGGTTATCTTGCGCAAGACGATGATACAGAATAACAATTCGGAAATCCGATTTTGTATCTTTCGTACCACACGGATCACAGGTTATACTGTTTACAAACTGACCTAACAATGTGATAATTGACGTGTTGGATGGTTTGACAGCTGAGACCGGCTAGGGTCAACTCAGCCATCACAATTAACAGCTGACTGATGATTTCGGCGAGTCATCACCTTGGTGGGATGATTTAAAAAAATATTGTAAGGCAACCTTTTGTTAAAATGAGTACCGATCACTTAAAAAAAGTTGATCATAAAAAAACATACCAGAAGATATCTTTATCTATGATGCGGTGCATCCAGTTTTTTTGTATATAAATGTGAAATGTAATGCAATCACCGACCTATTGTTTCCTGTACCCTTAGTACGAGTTGCAAACCTTGAGAAAAGTAAAGTTTACCTACGGAAAAGATTAAAGCGTGATTTCTCCCAAAATCTGCCTTTTTTGTTTCTTACACTTTATTGTCTTAGCAAAAGAGTTACTGTGATGAAGAAAATCAAGTTCAAACAAACAAAAACGGTAGATTTTGGGGGAAATCACTCTTTAATAATTGACGTAAACTTTTCTATACTCAAGTTTTGCAACTCGTACTAAGGGTACTGGGCAGAAACAGGTATTAATATTGTCAATTATTCAGTCATATTTACCCAAAAACATCTGTTGAACCAGGGTCAAACTTATTATAAAGGGGTTGGATGGGATTCAGATTAGTGAAATTGTGTGATCCATACATAGCTCAGTTGTTAGAGCGCTTGCATTCCATGCCGTGAGTTCAGGTTCGAATCCCACCGAGGGTGTCAGAAATGACTTCTCGTTTCGGTGTTAAAATAATTCCGGAAAGGTTTACTCAGCCCTCTCAAGAAATGATTACCAGCTCTCTCGGGAGCTGGAAAACCCCCACTTCTAACAAATTGGTTTGCGTAAGGCCTACGCTCTTACTTGTAAAAATAAAAAGAGTATCACACACCACATGCGCCTCTTTCGGGGATAACGCTGTAAGAAGTGGCTATTTATGTGCAGCTTAGTTACGTTTTTATCTAATAATCAGTGACGCTCCATGATGCATGAGTTCCATTTTCTCATGTTCTTGTTTGTCATGCCTTTTTTCTGTTTTGTCATGTGATGTTTTGTCATCTGATGTTCTGTAATGTGACGTTTTTTGATGTGTGGTTTTATCACTGTGCTGTTCTATCATGGAAACATAAACGCAGACTCCTGCATGTCTTATTTTTCATATGTGAAATATCTTTCACATATTTTTTCCAATCCGCTCACCATGGTACCAAACGCAATTTTATTGTATTCAGCCTTAAATAGTCTTATAAAGGCGCCTCTAGTGATTATATAATAGAACCTCTCAGGCAGAGCAACGAGATGCACAAAGACAGTGAATTACACGCGAAATCAAAGTACAACTGTACCCTTGCAACGAGTTGCAAAACTTGAGAAACGTAAAGTTTACGGAAAATATTAAAGCGTGATTTCTCCCAAAATCTGCCGTTTTTTGTTTTACACTTTGTGGTTTTAGCAAAAGAGTTACAGTGATGAAGAAAATCAAGTTCAAACAAACAAAAACGGCAGATTTTGGGAGAAATCACTCTTTAATAATTGACGTAAACTTTACATTACTCAAGTTTTGTAACTTGTACTAAGGGTACTGTGTTCGTGTAAACGTTTTACTAAAAATGCATTGAAACCAAAACGTTCACTAAAGACACAGAGGCGCTTTCTGATTTTTATACATTTTTTTTGCTGACTCATAAAAAATGTAAGATAGGTAATAAAAATAAATGCAATACGCATTTATCAAAGATATAATGAGTTACTACAGTGATACTGATCGCCGACCCACTGCTTGTTTGGCTTATCCACCATTCGATTCAAAGATGAGCTCTAAATGAAATTGTCTTAGGAATCACATTCTACACAATCTGAGCTAAGAAAAATACGTAAAACACGATAATGTGAGAGCTGTTTTAAGTATTTTCAAAATCAATTTCTAGTTTTCATAAGACACATTGGTCCAGTACAAATACAAACATTGCTCATGTGAAATTATCTCTGATGCACATAAGACAAACAAGCATTAAGGTGACGTGATGGTGATGATACGCAACGCAACTAAGCTACACATATAGTGTAACTTATTGCTGCGTTATCACCGAAAGATTTATTATTATTCTCGAGTGGAAACTATATATTTTCACAGGTAAGGGGGCCGGCCTTACTCACAACCACTTCAGTTAAGATGGGGGTTTCCCAGCTACCGAGGGCGCTCGTACTCATTTCTTGTGAAGGCTGAGTAAACCTCACCGGTATTTTATTTTGGGATTAAAAATATACACCGAAACCGGAAATCATTTCTTACACCCTCAGTGGGATTCGAATCCGGGCTCACGGCATGGAATGCAAGCACTCTACCAACTGAGTTATCGATCAGACATGTTATGTTGGGAATCAAACTCACGGCCTTCCGTTTACGAGTCTGAAGCGTTCTCTGCTAGACTACGGACCGGTCAAATGTGCTGGATGCCAAAATATGTTTTATTTTAAGGACTTCATAAATCTGTCTCAAGGCTTTGTGGAAAGGGCATTCTATATTATGCTCTCAATAACTCAAAGCTTTGCTCTTTGCAAGATTCAGATTAAAGTCTTAATTTCCTTTCAAGGATTTAACTTTAAACAAAGTTTAAGGTTGTGTGAATGAATAATCAGCTTTTTAAAAGTAAAAATTAACAAGGCATTACACTTAGGCCCGGTATTTTCAACGTTAGCAAAGCGTCTTTATAGTGAATGAAAAGGACGCACTTATGTCAATTGATTGGGTGTTTTTTTTATCAGTTGTAAGTCACATAGCTAACATTGAAAATACAGGGGCTTGTGCACAGTATTTCCAAGTATAGTTAAGTTAACTAAAATGTAATATTAGTAAATATTGAATCGAATTTCAACAGTAATTAAATTTTGTTAGTTTACAATTTTTTGTGCTCCTTGGCTGATAGGTTGGTATGAGGCTTACCCCCCGTGCTGTAAAAATTGGTTCACTTTTACCAATGCCACTCCGGTTTCAGGGAAAATCGGCAAAAGCTGCAGGGCTTATGTTCATTTGAGGTTACATTTTGAATTGCAAGTAAACATGCAGCATTTGTAAACGCGAACTGATACGCGTCTGTATGTGGCCATGCATTTAATCCAATCTAATCTTACCTAAGTTACAAAAGATATGTAACACTAGAGATTCACATTATATGCATTTTCACAAAACAGACACGTATAAGTTCGCGCTTAAACATGCCGCATGTGGTCCTACAATATAAAAACCCGAATCTCAAATGAACATACACCCTGCAACTCCTGCCGACCTTCCCTGAAACAGGGGTGACATTGGCAAAGTGAACCATTTTTTACAGCATGGGTGGTCAGCCGCATACCAACCTATACCGACATAAAATACTAATTTTAAATGGTAATCCATATTTGCAACTAAGATTATAGATTATCAGGGACATCTTGAAAATGACGTAGGTACCTAATCAATTCGAAAGTACTCGAGGTGAAATAAATGCTAAATGAATTTGTGAAAATAAGTCCCGAATCGCCACATGCGACCTCATTCGACTTTAGGGATATCGAAGGCAAGGAGTTACACTATATGTGCAGCTTAGTTGCGCTTTTTAAACTCTGTTTTTATTATGTCTGTTATTTGCATTTAATATCTAGCTGATTTAATCAAGCCCGTCGCCCTTGGCAAAAAAGCCTTGCACTACGCTCGGCAGAAACCGGAGCCAAGTCACGTATTGAAGAGAGGAGTGAGCACAGTGTTTGCAGAGCGTGCATTTGCAGTTGCTGGCCCTCTGGCCTGGAACCGCCTGCCTCATCATGTGAGAGAGCTAGAGGACCATGGCAAGTTCCGACATGCACTGAAGACAAGCAAATTTATGGCATCACTTGCACCAGCGCCCTTGGAGTGACTACATCACGAAACGGCGCTATACATAAATCATCTTCAGGGATATCGCAGGCATAAAGTTGCACTATATGTGTGGCATAGCTGCGTTTTTTAAGATCTGTTTTATTTCTGGTATTTTTATAACTGATTGTACTGGCAACCCATGAAATAGCTTCTCCTAATTAAAACTGATTGCGAGCGATGTTTGTGAACTGAATTATCTTCCCATAAGGTATTGATAAGACATAGACCGCGCGGTTACTTAACAAAAATCGTGAGACCGTCTGTCATACAAGTGGCACGAAGATCGTACTGGATATTATGGAGATGAGCCGAAATCGTGCACGTGTATGTTATGGCATTAACATGATTAAATACATCAAATGTGGGTCTGCCGTCGGATGTTGAAGGTTTCCTGGATGGATCTTTTCATCCCCTTAATGCTTGTTTGTCTAAATCCATCGGAGGTAAAAGATTTTAAATTATGATTACGGTCGTTAGATATTTTTTGGAATTAAAAAAACGTGTGTTACTGACCGTGGAATAAGAAGAACGATTTTCTCTACGTTTCGTCACAGTCATATCCGACGTCTTCAGGAGGCGTGTGTCTTCTACAAAGAAGAATCACGAACTGTTGATTTATTTTTATTTGCTCGAGATCGAAGGTTGTAGGTACATTTATTGACCTTCGATGATGCATTCATAGACACGTTTGTAGAAGACACACGCCTCCTGAAGACGTCGGATATGACACTGACAAAACGTAGTGAAAATCGTTCTTCACTTTCCACGGTCAGTAACATCCGTTTTTTTTTTCATTTAAAAAAATCGATTGGAGGTAATTTCACATGAGCAATGTTTGTATGTATACTGGACCAATGTGTCTCACGAAAACTGGGAATGGATTTTAAAAATATTCAAAACAACTCATACATTATCGTGTTTTACGTTTATCTTTCTTAGCTCAGATTGTGTAGAATGTGATTCTTAATAAAATCCTATTTAAAGGTCATTTTGAATCAAATGGTAGATAAGCCAAACAAGCACTGGGGAGGCGATGTGTGTATGAGTCGATGGCTCAGTTGGTAACTTGCATTAAAAACCAGAGGTCTAGGGTTCAATTCCCCTAAGAATACCAAACTTTGTTTTTCATCCCTCAGTTTTGTTATTGCCTACCCATATCCAAGGATCACAAAGGTTTACTCACATTGCAAAATAATATTGAAAGTTTTTCCGATTGCATTTACACAAAAAACAACCGTACCCTTGCCACTTTTTAAGGTTATTTTGCGTTACTATGAAAACGAAATAACTTGTAATGTAGATATTATTTTGATTCGCGTAGTGTTGTTTACAGACGTTGTCATGGCAACGAATGGATGACTAGTGTTGTGTAAGATATCAGGGAATTCGAATTCGATTTTTCTTTTAAAATGTTATGAATATATTTTATTTCCGCTGAATTTTTGGAAATGGCTGAGTCACACAGAAATAGCACTCACTTAAATAGACATAATGTTTTATTTATTTAAAAGTAATAAAACCTTCAATATTTTTTTTCGTCATTATATTTTGAAATTGAATATTGAAAAAAAGCATCCAAAAACCATAAAAATCCTACGTTTGAAACAACATTTGTTTGACTTTAGAATCTATAATCTAAGTTGCAAAGATATTTTGACATGTTAGGCTCATATTTAATGTAAACCCACAAGCAGGCGCATGTAAGTTCACACTTACACATGCTGCACGTGTAAACATACTGTTATGTAAATATAAATATTGAAATAAGTATGGGTAGTTATAGTTATAAGAGTCCTCATAGGTATAGGTAGGTAGGATCGATAATTGTGTATAAGTGTAGAATTCTCTAGGCTAAGTAGGTACTTGTTATAATTATAGGAATTCTGTATTACATTTGTAGGTAGGATTTTGGTTGTATCTCTAGGTAGTACGTGAAGCGTCGAGAAGTAATAATTACTCTGGAACCGTCTGGCGACTTTAGTTCTGGATCATACTGCTCTGAAGAGTATAAAGGTGCGAATGGCCTGCAGAGCGGGGCAGTATCATAGCGACTAACAAACACATCGAAGCCATCTGATCATTGAACCGAAACCAGTGGAATAATCGAGAAAGTAGTGTGAAAATAAATTTTGTAACTGTGTAAAATAAATAACTATTGAAGAAGACCTGTGCATTTTTAATTTGAAGACAATTGAACCCTAATTTCGTAACAATTGGCGTCAGGTGCGGAATTGTCAAGAAAAATTAAGATCTTCTGTCTGTGACAATAGATCAAACCTCAGATGAACATTAACTTTGAAACCCCTCCCGCCTTTCCCCGAAACCGGGGTGGCATTGGCAAAAATAAACAAAGTTTTTAAAGTATGTTGCGTCAGCCTCATGCCACTGTTTTTACTATTCGAAAAAAAATTCCATTCAAATATTCGGAGAGTAAATCCGTCTAGTCTTACACATCACTACGCAAGAACCAGTTGCCATGGCAACGAATGTAAACAAGAACTACGCTTGTCAAACACACAGCAGTATTGATACGTATTAAAAAATATTTATGTTTTTCAAAGAAGATAGTAAAAATGAAGTAAATATAAATAGCGCTCCCCGCTTGGACATTCAGAGTCGCCATTGGACGATCCTTTTCAGCCACCTGTCATGGTCCTGCCTTGCGACGTGACCAGCCCAGCGCCATTTTAAAGCAGGCCACTCGCTGTATGACATCAGTGACACCAGTGCGTCTACGGGTCTCCTGGTTTGGAACCCTGTCTCTGAGGCTGATTCCCAGCATCCTCCTTTCAATGGCTCTTTCCTCAGTCTGTTGGCGCTATACTGAGTGAGCCTTTTTGATTTCCAAGCCATATGTGGATACTGGAAGCACTCAAGTTATCTTTCATTAATTTAAAATTACACACATACCTTAAGTTGCACATATTTTTACATAAATACCATACTTAAGGCTTCACTATGATATTATACAAAAAATATTAAACGTATAATCGTGATTCTACCTCTTGCCTCAAGCTACTGACTTTTTGTACAGTAAAGTACATCTCATGTCACGAATCACTCAAGAGATCTAAAAAAAAAACTTAATATTTGTAATGATTAGACGATCTCTTACGCATGTTTGTAGGTTTTAATGAGTTTTTTTTATTGGTTAGTCTGACTTCCTAGATTTGGCAATTAAAATATATAAGTCTTTCTCAAGGTGTATAAAAATTATAAAATAATGCAATGTAAATACATGGACTTAAAAATATATCACACAAAATTATAGTTTATACGTTAGTTTTATTTTCATAATTTTTCAGGAGTTTCCTATTTTCAAACATTTTAATTTTTTTCTGTTCGCTACTAAAAACTATACTTAACTACACATAAAGTGTGACTTCTTGCCGTGTTTTCTCCGAAGAAGTCGCACTTATCGAGTGGAATCAATTTATTTTTACAGGTAACGGGGCTCGTCTTAGAGCCCGTTCCCACTTGTCGGGTGTCGGATCCGTATATTCATCGGAGGTTCCAGTTGAAGAACATTTCGGACAAAATCGGTTTCCTACAGGTGTGAATAGCTCCATATATAATGCTCTGCCACTGGAGCCTCCGATTAATATACGGATCCGACACCCGACAAGTGGGAACGGGCTCTTACACAAACCACTTCAGTTGAAGTGGAGGTTTACCAGCTCCCGAGGGGACTGGCATTTATTTCTTGTGAAGGTTGAGTAAACCTTGGTGGTATTTTTTATTTGTTTGAAATAAACACCGAAATGGGAAATCATTTCTGACACCCTTCGTGGGATTCGAACCCGAGCTCTCGGCATGAAATGCAAGCACTCTAGTAACTGATATGAAAAAATGTTTAGAATTCGATATTTCTATTGTTTATTAAATGTATAAGTTCTAGCCACCAACATAACAGATCAATCGCCATTTTTTCTGTCTTTGCACACTTCTTTAATTTTTAATCCAACTAATATTATTATAATTCATACAAAATTTATATAGTGCATTTTATGACAGTGTGTCACTGCAAAGGCGCTTGTCCATATAATTGGACGAAGAGGTGAGTCTTGAGACTTCTTTTAAACAGTCTCTCCAAATCCAGTTCCCTCAGTGAGGCGGGAATAGCGTTCCAAGTCATTGGAGCGGCTGCCTTGAATGCCCTGTCTCCAAAAACAGTGCGGGGCCTTCTTGCAGGGATGCCCAGGCAGCTGCTTCTTGATGCAGCTGACCTCAGTGTTTGTCCGCGCGAGGTTGTAGTTGCTGGAGACACCAGCACCATCAGGTACCCGGGAGCACTCCCACACGTGTATCTGATCCCATATATTAGCTATTTTCCAGAGTATCAGTGGCGAACGGTGCCATACGAGCCTGTTCCCATCGGCTTCCCTTTTAAAATGATGTAACAAAGTAGTTAAAAAAAAGGCACAAAGTAAAAAAAACATTTAAAACCAAAGAAACAATGCGTATTTTTTCCCCATTGAAACCATGCAGTCTACTTTATTATCATTTTTGCCTCATTTTAAACGGGAAACCGATGGGAATCGGCTTGTATGGCACCCTTCGCCACTGTTGAGTATGATCCATTCACAACTTTGTCGGTCTTCCTCTACCATGCCATCCATCTATTCTTGCAACATATGTAAATCAATAAAATATATGATTTTTGCAGCTAAAGACGGATACGATCCTCACAAATAGAACAAGTCCTTGGCGACGTCACTGCTCGTGACATCGTTTTTGAAATTATTAAATCAGATGGTGTTTAAGGCTTTTAAATTGGTACACTTTGAATGCAAAGTAGTAAATATACGAGTATATATCCGTTTAATACAAATACATTGAAAATGCATGTTTTTTTGTGTTTTCATTAGAGTACCGAAAGTGTACACTTGACTTCATTTTTACGTCGAAACGAAGTAATCGATTTTTAAAAACTTAAGTACTATGACTTATGGGTTGGTATGAGACCGACTTATTAATTATTATACTGTTAAACATTTTCTACTTTATCAATGTCATCCGTTTTCAGGGAAGGTCGGCGAGAGTTTCAGGGCTTATGTTCACTTGAGCTTTGGGTTTTTATGTTGCAAGTCCACATGCATGTAATACGAATCTTAAGTGTTATATCGACACTTGGCACAACTGGAAAAGTTACGTATTAAATTAAGCTAACATGGGTTTCTCAGATAAAATCATCTTTTTTCCTATTTTCATCGAGAGAAAACCTTAAAAAATGTGAAAAACCTGTAGCTTTCTTCCTAGAGGTTTCTCATGAGCATTTTCTCATAACTATTTCACTTAGTTACTGTGAGAAGTTACTCCCAATAAAAGGTTTTATCCACAATTTCTCAAATCAGTGAATCAGCACTTATTCAGTTTTACCTTTAAGGTGGCGATATGTCTTTGCAACTTAGATTATATATTAAATATTTGTAGCTTTGTTGCCATACCTCATATGCTACCTTGGAGGTTTTTCACACAAATCATACTTAGTTTTATTTCTGAAAGTCTAATTTAAAAAGAATCATTGCAGAAATATTTCACGCAAACTAAAATTATGCATTGCATTATATATTTCGCAAATGTCAAGGCGGTGTGATGTTATACATTTTGTTTATTAATGATGCGAATCATCACGTGAGGTTTACGGCAAAAGCATCACGAATCGTTAACAAAAAACTGACATCACGAACAAATCATTGAAAATGTAAATAAACTTTTAATTAAAACAAACACTATTCAGTGTTATTCTAATTACTTACAAAAAAAAGCTCTCACACAAAAAAAACATCACTAGCTTTTTCTTTGTAAGTTTATTTTGACTTTGAATGCAATAAGAAAATTCATAAACCTTTACCAATGACCGGTCACCAAAGGTCCATCCAGCCTTACAGCAACTGGGTATTGCTTGAGTAATGGCGCTTTGTAGCGACGACCAAGCTCGTACACCTCTGCGGCACTACAACAAGTGTCATAGACCCCTAGAGTCTTTAGAATCTAGGGAGTCTCCCGCACAGGATTTCTTAAAAAAAAAAAAAAAAAATCTTTACAAATTTTAATCAATTTATTGTTTGTGATAGAGGTAACTTTTTTCTTGATGGTAATTGATTATCTATACCAACTTATTTACGAGATATTTCTCTTGTTGTAACCAGCTGCCATTCCGTTACGGATAGCCAGTACCATTGCAGCTGTGTCTTCTATTTGTTCTGTCCCTACACACTTCTTTCATCTCCTCAACATTCATCACTCTCTTCATGCATGCTCTTCTCTTATTCTCACTCTGCAGATTCCTATCATTTGCAAACCATTCGAACCCTCAACCTTCATCATTGGCATTTCCTCTATACATTTATTTATCAATCGGTCATTCTCGATTATTTCTAGATGACCGGTCCGTAGCTCAGTGGTAACACTGCGGACTCTGAATGGGAAGGTTGTGGGTTCGATTCCCGGCGGAGCACAAAAAATATATCTACCATTTATATTTTCAAATTTGCTCTTCGCCGGGTTGAAAAATTCATAAAACCTTTACCAATGACCGTTCACCAAAGGTCCATCCAGCCTTACAGCAAATGGGTCTTGCTTGAGAATTGGCGCTTTGTAGCGACGACGATCAAGCTCGTAAAAAGGTCGATAGCTCAATTGGTAGAATGCTTGCATTCCATGCCGAGAGCAAGGGTTCGATCTCAAAGGCTTACTCAGCCTTCACAAGAAATGAGAACCAGCCCCCCCGGAAGCTGGGAAACCCCCTCTTCAACTGAAAGTGGTTGGTGTGAGGCCGGCTCCCTTACCTGTCAAAATAAATAGGTCCCGAAGCGCCACATGCGACCCCTTCGGGGATAACGCAGGCAAGAAGTTACTCTATATGTGTAGCTTAGTTGCGTTTTTTTTTTTGCGCCCGAATAAATTCATTGGTCTCTGTTGTACTTTCACTCTTATTTCGATACCTTAAAGGTAATACTGAATAAGTGACATATTAAGCTAACATAGACTTCTCCAATAAATGCACCTTTTTCCTATTTTCTACGAGAAAAAACACTACTAAAGTGTGATAATCCTGTAGCTTAGAAGTTTGTCATGAGCACTTCCTTATAATTAGTTCACTCACTATGAGAAGTTACACACAATAAAATGTTTTATCCACGATTCCTCAAATCAGTGAATCAGCACTTATTCAGTTCAACTTTGAGGTGGCGATATTATCCTTTACATAATTCTTTGACTTATAGGTTGGTATGATGCTGACCACCTTTATTAGTATAAAAAAAAAGGTTGACGTTTGTCAATGCCACCATGGTTTCAGGGAATGGTGACAAGAGGCTGCCTTAGTTCTTGTTTATCGTATCCGCCATTGAGAAAATTATACATGAGCAATGTTTGCATGTGTACTGGACCAAAGTGTCTTATGAAAACAAGAAATTTATTTAAAAAATATTTAAAAGAACTCTCACATTATAGAGTTTTACGGTTTTTCTTAGCTCAGATTGTGTAGAATTTGATTCTTAAGACAACTGAATGAAAAAGTCATAGTTGACAAGATTGGCGTAAACGATAAACAAGAACTGGGGGAGCGAAGAGTCGCAAGGTTTATGTTCATGTGATTTAGTATTTTAATTTTGTAAATACACACGCAGCACGCGAACTTACATGCCTGTTTGTGGGCGTGCATTGAATATCGTTTAACTAAGATTATAGATTACAGGGGTACTGAAGCTGCAACTAAGATTACAATTTAATACACACCTAGCTCGTTTAAACATTTTACAGGATTTCATCTATAATAATAATCTATAATAATAATAATCTATAATCTAAGTTGCAAGGATATATTCATTTAAAGCTCTCAGATGTATGCCCACAAACCAACAAGTGTAGTTCGCGCTTACAAATGCTGAATGTGTACTTACAAATAAAATCCAAACCTCAAATGAACATAAGCCCCACCACTTTTGCCGACCTTCGTTGAAACAGGGGTGACATTGGCAAAGTGAACCATTTTTTACAGTATGGGTGGTCAGCCTCATACCAACCTATAAGTCAAGGAATATGAATAATAAATTACATTTAAATATAAAAAAGAACAAAACCTTACAAAGAAATCTATACAAAAAAAGTCAAAAACTTCCTATGCAAAAAATGTAGCAAATGAATACACCAACATTAGAAATCAACATTGCAGATTAGCCGCCACTTCTTCCTGTCCTTGCATACTTCTTTCATTTCATCCAGAGTCATAACCTTTTTCATACAAGTCCTCCTTTTATTATGACTCTGGATATCCCATTCATTCGCTATTTCAGAGATTTGATCCTTCCATACTTTTCTCGGTCTTCCTCTACCACGACATCCATCTATTCTAGCAACATATACTTTCTTCGTCAATCTTTCATCACTCATTCTCTCCAAATGCCCGAACCATCTTAACATACTTCTTTTAATCTTCACTTACACACTTTCCCTTACACCACATTCTTCTCTTACAAAATCATTCCTCACCCTGTCACTTCGTTTTTGTGTGAAAGTAAGTTTTCATTACGTTGATAAAATAAGTTAAGTAATATATCATTGTGGTAATTGGTTGACTGTTGATTTGAGAAGGCTGGGTGAACCGTTTGCCGTGCTTTGAATTGTGTCACGACAAGCGAGCATTTTTTAGAACCACTCGAACCATCTTATATCACATTAAAAAATGCACAATATTCAGTACCTATTACTAATCTAAGTTGCTAAGATGCATTAAAATTTTATCGACGATTAAAAGCGATGTTTGGGTCAAAAATGAGTTATGAATGCTATCCTACTTAAAAAAATCCGCTCTTTCTAATGCGCTAACTCCCATAGCTCTAGGATGTTTTTTTGTTGTTGTTTATGTCCAAGCAAACAGCTGCGTTTTCGAAGTATGGTTATAGTGTAACTGACAAGATTTTGGCCTTTTTTGTCCTAAAAGCGCTTGTGACATAAAAACATCGTAAAACCACATTAATAGCAATGCCTTCATTTCTTTTAATTTTAGAACTGTTTTGATTTTAACGATATGATAAGAAATAAAAAAGTTATGTCATTTTTCTGCAATCTCAAACTTTAAACTGCTCTCCTGAACAATTTAGTTTTTGTCGCTTATGCTCTATTGCCTTTTAGCCCTCTATATGCATTTTTACAAGCAGACAAGTATAAGTTGGCGCCTGTGGACCTACAATATAAAAACCCAAATCTCAAATGAACACACACCCTGCAACTCTTGCCGACCTTCCCTGAAACAGTGGTGACATTGATAAAGTGGACCATTTTCTACAGCATTGGTGGTCAGCCGCATACCATAACCCTGCAACTCTTGCCGACCTTCCCTGAAACAGTGGTGACATTGATAAAGTGGACCATTTTCTACAGCATTGGTGGTCAGCCGCATACCTTAACCCTGCAACTCTTGCCGACCTTCCCTGAGACAGTGGTGACATTGATAAATTGGACCATTTTCTACAGCATTGGTGGTCAGCCGCATACCATAACCCTGCAACTCTTGCCGACCTTCCCTGAAACAGTGGTGACATTGATAAAGTGGACCATTTTCTACAGCATTGGTGGTCAGCCGCATACCATAACCCTGCAACTCTTGCCGACCTTCCCTGAAACAGTGGTGACATTGATAAAGTGGACCATTTTCTATAGCATTGGTGGTCAGCCGCATACTATAACCCTGCAACTCTTGCCGACCTTCCCTGAAACAGTGGTGACATTGATAAAGTGGACCATTTTCTACAGCATTGGTGGTCAGCCGCATACCATAACCCTGCAACTCTTGCCGACCTTCCCTGAGACAGTGGTGACATTGATAAATTGGACCATTTTCTACAGCATTGGTGGTCAGCCGCATACCAACCCATAGGTACCTACTAAATAATTGCAATGAGGTCCGCACGACAAAAATTGTATCCGGTCGATAGCTCAGTTGGTAGAGTGATTGCATTACATGCCGAGAGCCCGGGTTCGAATTCCACCAATGGTGTCAGAAGTGATATCTAGTTTCGGTGTTTATTTTAAGCCCCAAATCAAAATACCGGCAAGGTTTACTCAGCCTTCACAAGAAATGAGTACCAGCCCCCTCGGGAGCTGGTAAGCTCCCGCTTCATCTGAAGTGGTTGGCGTAAGTCAGTCGGCCACCTTACCTATAAAAGTTAATAAGTTCCACTCGCCACATCCGACGCCTTCGCGGAAAACGAAGCAAGAAGTTACACTGTATGTGAAGCTTAGTGTGTCGCCAACCAACCGGGCTAAGGTTATTGGCTATTGCTTGCTAAGGACGGCAGTCCCTCAGAAGAACAACGTTTCCTCGCAGAGAATAAAAAACAAATTTAAAAATCTTCAGATCAGTCTTGTATGGGACTGCCGTCCTAAGCAATCAGTAAAAAATATTTGTATGCCTCTTCCCTAGCCGACCATCAGTCTTGTATGGGACTGCCATCCTAAGCAATCAGCAAAAAAATATTTTTATGCCTCTTCCCTAGCAACCCGGGCCGCGTGTTCCCATTCCACGACCTAAAAGGAATCTTTACTCAGACAGCACACGGAAGTATCATACCCTAAATCTGCCGTTATTGTTTCTTACACTTTATGGTCTTAGCAAAAAAGTGACAGTAATGAAAAAAATCAAGCATGTTTATTAATTTTTTATCTTAATTATAAAGTTTAAACAAAATATATAACTTAAAAATTGCGACCACAAAAAAATATTTAAAAAAATACGTTTTTTTCACTTCTGTAGCTACTTTCTCGTGTGTGCTATGTTTTGGAAATATTTTTTTTCATTCTATTTATAGAACTATACATTGTCTAGTGTAGTATCGAAACCGTTTTTTTATAATGTCAATAGTTTTTGAGTAAATATGGAAAAACTGAAACTACTTGATGAATTAATTTTTTTCCGTGTGCTTGTCTGAGTAAAGATTCCTTTTAGGTCGTGGAATGGGAACACGCACCCGGCCCGGGTATGATAATCTTTGTTTTAACCCTTTTACGAATTTTAAAACCATTGGATTTTTGCCTGTGTATTTAGTGGTTATGTTTTGTATTTTTTTTTCTACCTTATTGTATAAAAAACAAAATAATACCTACCTATGTTTGTACTTTGTAGGTAGATAGATACGTTTACAGCAAGTCAAAATAGACTGCTAAAATAAAACATCTTTTAGCAGAGATCAAAATAATATTTTTTTTATTAAAAAGTTTAACCTGTATGAAAAATAAATTGTATTTTGTTTTTCTACAGTTTTGAACAGGATAATTGTACACTGCCATCTAGCGTAAAAAACGCAAAGCTTTTTTAGAATTCTAATCATAAAGTATCAAATTAAAATGTTAATTTATACCTACCAATAAAATTTGTTCACGTGCATTTTACGAACGCAAAGAACAGAATGAGGATTTGCATGTTCATAAATGGAATCTAAAATTCTCGCAAAAAAGTTTTCTCTGTATATCATAGATGGCATTATTTAATTCTGCTGTATTATTAGCATAAATATTTTCTTCTACAGCAGCTGTTACCAGTAAAACAACTATTTTGTATAGGTATATCAAAATCCATGCTTTAATTTTATATGGGTGACATCTTGAAACTTTGAAAATAAAAAAAATATTCAAGCAATGGTTAAAATTAATGGTTTATTTTTATAATAATATTTATGGTTCAAATAATCAAGATATAAAACATAATTTTATTAACTAAAAAATCAGATTGTAAGTTTCATTTGATATAAGAGTTAAAAAAAGTTATAATTAAACTATGGAATAAACTATACAAAAATATATAAGGAAATAAATGAAATCTTACCTAATCTGTTTTTTTGGTTAATGTGGACTATATTAACAAAAATTATCACTTTTTAAAATAACAAATATTTAATCATTGTATTACACATTATTTGATAGAATCAGAAAAATAACAAAAAATCTCCCATGAAAAGCAAAAATATAATTATTAGAATTTTCTGTTATATTTTGTTTTAAAAGCATTTTGTTTTCGAAAAACTGCTTGAAGTAAAATAAAGTACCTTCTTAATATTTGAAAATGAACCTTTTTGTAAGAAAATCAGAAAATAATAATTATCGCCTCAAAATTTTAGCATTCTAGAGTTTTTTTTTGAAAATTAACATTAAAAATGGCTTGAAGGTCTTTGTTTTAAAATATAATAAAATATTGTTGTAAAATTAATTATTTTTTTATTTATGTACTTGACTAGTAATATTATGGTAACATTTATAAAATTATTAAGTAAGTATTTAAAAAATGGTTATTTCCTTAAAAAAATTAAATAAAATCACACACATTGAAAATATTTTTTAAAAACAGTGATCATTAAAAAATATTGTTGTTTAACATTTTTTTTAGAAAAACAAATGTTAAAAAACAGATATTTTTAATTTAAAAATTTAACACACATAGGTACATCAACGCCACACAAAAACTCAGATTTCATTAAAAATCTTCATTCAAAATGTTAAAAAAAAATTACAAATTTCCCATAAAAGAAAAATCATTTGAAATAAAACACGATTAAAATATTTTTGTCATCATTCATAGATGATATTCAATCTTCACTCATGAACGTGAACTGTCAATATTGAATGACAGTTAAAGCTGGTCATGTTTAGTGATTTTTTGCAATACTTAAAAATACCATTTTATGTCATATAAAAAAATAATTTGAACACTAATGAATTTCTTTTAAAATAAATCTACCTGGATATAATGGTCACATTTCATTCAAAATAATACTAATTTATAATTAAATAAGTAAAACATTAAAAAAATAATCAATTTCAAAACACAACATTTATCAACAATTTTGTACAATATTTTTTTTGTCTTTGTTACATAAAATTCAAAATAAATAACATAAATAAATCACTATTTGTTTTTTATGTTATTATAATATATTTTAAGTTATTCAAAGTGCTGATTATCACAGACTTGATTGTATTTTTTTATTGGTAACTATATATCATTTAACTGAGACTAGACCGAATTTTAATTATTTTAATAAAATATATTATCACATATTTGTTTCATTAAGTAAAATTTATAAAATATATATATACTCGTACATTTATTTGAACTAACAATTTGTAACATGGAATATTTAATTAAAGGCGAACTTTTATCCCTTTAAAAAAAAAAAAAAATTGCACTAGGGTGGGCTGTTTTTTTTTTTAATTTTTTTTTTACTGATTTGAAAACTCTAAAGAAATCCAGTCTCTCTGCATGAACTCCTCAACAACATCTGTCAACCTTTCCCTGAACCTTTCAGTTGTCGTATCGCCTAGCACAGAGTTATTTTTTTGCAAATTATTCTCATTGACTGGCTCGCATGTTATAGTTGGGAGAGCTAGAACCGCATTCAGAAATCCGTACATTCTATACTCCCAAAACTCTTTGCTGATCGTTTCAAAGGTGATTTTATCCAAAAACTCGTCATTTTTAGATGTGACATTACTCTTTAAGTTCCTCACCAAGCTGTCGTAGTAAAAATTCAAAATAGAGTCGAAATATTTCCTGCGAACTTTTGGATCGACGCTAGTGTATAAAAAGTGATGAATATCCATTGCAGTTGAGCCTATTCGTGTGCCTTGGTAGTCTACGAATTTCACTCCTACAGGTCTATGGCTTTCATTGTAAGAAAACAATAGATTGTTGACCCACAGATCTCCGTGAATAATGACGGCTAAATCATTTTTTGGAGCTGCAGTCAGAACTGGAAGGTATTTTTCTGGATTTTTTATGACCTTTTCCAAGCACTCAATCGCAAGATTGTACTTCTGCGGAGTCTTTGAAGCCTTCAACACTTCTACTGCGTTCAGCAGGCTTTTTTGGACGTAGGCGTCCATTTTGTTTTCTGGACTGGTGTAAGGATGCTTCAGGTTGTCTTTGATGTTTTTGTAGGCGATGGGATCGTTGCATTGCATCGCTAGGGACGATGCGTGGAAACGAGATATATTCTGAAATGAAAGAAAATAAAGTTTAATTAGTTGTTGAAAATAAAGTGCACCCTATTGGTTTCATTATGAAGTTTATTCTCTATTCTAAATAAATATATTTTCTTATTTCCATCCTTAATGCGAAAAACTTCCTGATTAGAAGCTTCGAGCGAACACTAGTCCAAATACCTACGTCTAGAGACACACTCACACAAGTAAGTAAAAAAGACACAGACACACAATCAAAAGTAAACATACACACATAATATAATCACACATTTCGTCCCCCCAGCGCTTGTTTGGCTTATCCAACATGTGATCAAAGATGGCCATTTAAACGACATTGTCTTAAGAATCCCATTCTAAACAATCTGAGCTAAGAAAACACGATAATGAGCGAGATATTTTTCATATTTTCGTAAGAAACATTGGTCCAATACACAAAGAAACATTGCTCATGTGAAATTACCTCTGATGAACATTAGACAAACAAGCACTAAGGGGACGATTTTTAAGAATATCCAATAATTTTCTCACCTCCATCACCAGCAGAGTTTGATCCAGATCCAGCCCGTTAAGCCTGTCTCCCATGGTGTATCCAGAGTCGTTGAGGTCCTCCAGGATGAAGAGCTCCTGGTCGCTGTAGTAGAGGCGAGGATGCGGCAGCTCCCGCTTGCTGTGCTTGCCCAAGGTCGGCAGGATGACCTTGTAGATGTGCTCCTCGTTGGCCCACACCAGGTCAGCCATGAAAAGACGGCGGCGCTCAAGGTCGGCCATCTGCCGCTTCATTATCAGGTACTTCTGGAAGTCTGCGCCAGGAAAATCATCATTACAGTGGTATCTCGAGATACGAATGCAAAAACATTTTTTGAGATATGAGCTTTCGAGCGAGCGAAGTCCTGTTTTGACAATCAAGACCAAACAAGCCGGGTTTCACCGGCTTGTTTGGTACTGCTTGTAGGCACACGTAAGTTTCAAAAGTTGCCTCCTTAAAAACTTTTTGTTCGCGCCTCCCTTTCTACGTCCTTTTTTTTAATTTTACTAATACTGGGGGAGCGCGCCCCCATTTGGGAAACCGCTGATCTAGAGTATCACTGTGATATAGGTATCTATACATCTTTGCAATTTAGATTTGTGAATAAACTTCATGTCATCAGGTAGGTATTTGTTATTCTTACAGTCTCCATGGTTTTTGGTGCCTTGCAGGAGCGCCCTCTGTATGGTGGACATATAGTTGTCTCCCGCGTTGGATCCTGTGGAGAATTGGACGTTGGTGACCTCCAAGCTGGTGTCATTCTCCGCTACCCTGAGGACGTCTGTCAGGAGACTGCGTTCAAACTCGTAGGTCCAACTTTTGGCCGGCTGAGGAGGCGGCTTGAGGGATTTCTGAAATCGAAAAATATTAAGTTCAACGCTGTATATAGATCACCCAAAAAAAACAGTCCGACTTGCTTCAATCTGTGGTGGGTTAGAAGTCTCATCACCACGGTAATCCTTACCTACCGAATATCGGTTATATTTGTGAGGAAGGCCATCATTAAAGACACATCTTTACAAAAAGTCTTATCCATGATTTGAGAGGGCATTTGGGGTGTGACACACACTAATACGGTACTCTTTTTAATTATGGGTACCTTCCAAATAAATGATTATCCTTGTGCCTTGTCCGGTCGATAGCTCAGTTGGCAGAGTGCTTGCATTCTATGCCGAGAGCTCGGGTTCGAATCCCGCCGAGGGTGTCAGAAGTGATTTCCCGTTTTGGTGTCTATTTCAAACCTTAAATAAAAAAAAACGGCAAGGCTTACTCAGCCTTCACAAGAAATGAGTACCAGCCCCCTCGGGAGCTGGGAAACCCCCCACTTCACTGAGGTGGTTGGCGTAAGGCCTGCCCCCTTACCTGTGAAAATAAATGGGTTCACTCGCCACATGCGAAACCCTTCGGGGATAACGCGGCAAAAAGTAACACTATATGTGTAGCTTAGTTGCGTCTTTTTTTGTGGCATATTAAAAATGCAGAAATAGTATGTATGTATTTATGTAATTATCGAAAAAATGAGGGATTAGTCAGAACGCAAAAAGCAGAATAATATGTAAAAATGATTTATAAAATGCAGAACGACAAAATCAGAACGTAAATGTAGAAAACAGAACGTTCCATCGAGCATTTTGAAATTCCCACGATGTATTTTGAACAAATCAATTTTATTTGATAAATTTACACTTTATTTGTGACATATTAAAAGATGAAAAATGTGTTAAGCAATTTTTGTAGCCAACATAATAAATATTTTATCAAATTTCGCAATTTAAAATTGGCCCACATTTTTAGATGTATATAAAATGTATGCATCAAGACTAAAACATCAATAATAATAACTGTATGAAATTATCCCATAAAGATGGCGAAATTTTTAATAAATCTTTGCTAAGAAAATAGTCAGACTTATATTCATGTGAGATTTTTTTTCTAATAATTGGACCAATAGACATTCATGTCGTGCATGTGTACCAATATTATGAAGAAAAAATAGTCACGATTTGACTTTATTTGTTTTTTTTTTTTTAAGAAATCCTGTGCGGGAGACTCCCTAGATTCTAGAGACTCTAGGCGTCTATGACACTTGTTGTAGTGCCGCAGAGGTGTACGAGCTTGGTCGTCGCTACAAAGCGCCAATACTCAAGCCAGACCCAGTTGCTGTAAGGCTGGATGGACCTTTGGTGACCGGTCATTGGTAAAGGTTTATGAATGGTATATTTTTTTTATGCTCCACCGGGATTCGAACCCACAACCTTCCCATTCAGAGTCCGCAGTGTTACCACTGAGCCACGGACCGGTAAATTTAATTTAGATCAGGATGCTTGCTATCTTCAGGATGATAGGTTGGTATGCGGCTGATCACCCATGCTGCAAAAATGGTTCACTTTGACAATGTCACCTCTGTTTCAGGGAAGGACGGTAAGAGTTGCAGGGTGTAGGTATATTTTTGAGATTTGGGTTTTTATGTTGTAGGATCACATTCGGCATGTGCAAGCGCGAACTTGTACGTGTCTGCTTGTGAGAATGCATATAATGTGAATACCCAATGTAATATATCTTTGCAACTTAGATAAGATTAGATAAGATTAGATGCCCATCCTTGACTGATTGGTTAGTATAAGGCTGACACCCCATGCAGTAAAAACTTGGTTCACTTTTGCCATTGCCACCCCGGTTTTAGGGAACGGCGGTTGTGAAGTTTATTAAAGAGACATCATTGTAATGGGTGAAAGGTAAATTCAAGTTGAAAGAGGATGTGAAAATAAAGGTACAAAATAATGTGATGAGATGGTTTGGACGTGTAGAAGGAATGGATGATGAAAGACTTACAAAGTGTATTTACAGAGCATGGAGGTATATTCAATGGAGGGGCATGAATGTGATTTAGTACCAATCAACATTATGCAACGTCATTGATACCATACATTGTTAATAGTGCTGTCTAGCTCACGACATATGAAATACTTTTGTTATTTTCTATGTAAGCAACGTGTCTCTACTCCGTCTTCAATCTATGTACATATCACCATGGAAACCCATGAAATCACTATGGTAACGTGTTTGTTACTAGTGTTGTTGAAAGTATGAAAATATCTGATAAATTCCGAGTTCAAAAATGTTCCCACCTCATCATGTACGCGGGATGATTTCACAAGTATCGATTACCACGAGCATAGAAGTTTCATACTTGAAGAAGCAAGTACCTTTATATTTGAACATCACTAGCTCTAAATATGGCTGTCACTTTCGCCAACAAAAAAAATTGACAAACGAAAAAAAAAATTAAAAACGTAATCATATAAAATAGTAATTAAAGTGAAATATTATTCCATGTTCTATAACACATTTACTCTCTTTTGTTGGCACGTTTAGAAAATACCCAGTTTGGCATTTATAGGGATTTTTTTTCCAATTAGGTCGGTAACACAACTGTTGGCAGTTGGAAGGTTACCGATAGACTGAATTTGGATTTTTGTATGATGAGTGGGGTAGCGTATTTCTAATTCTCAAAGGATTGATTTCTTAGCCCATCCTGTGCTATATATCGATGATACAGAGGAAATGTGAAAGGAAAAACAGGAATGCGGAGACTGAAAACAATATGGCTGGATCAGATTGGGGGCATTGTGAAAGAATGGGATTTTGCAAAGCGAATGTAATAAAAGGAAATGCATGAAAGAGGTGATGGATATGAATGAATTGAAAGAGTTATAAAAGGATATGAAAAAAATAGGCAAATCTGCAGAGGCTCTAGCCACCCCTAGCGAAATGGCGACAGACTTACAGTTACAGAATTATAATAGTAAAACATTTAAGTGATGCGTTTGCAATTTCTTTTATAATCTTTTTTTAGTAATAAGCGAAATTCTAGACTTTAATATGTCTTTGATGTCAGCCCGATTAATTCCATAAGTAAAAAAATATACAAACCTTTTATAATATATCATAGTTCATTGAACCCTGAATTTGATTATTTAAAAACGCAACTAAGCTACACATCGAGTGAAACTTGTGTGGATCTAGCATGTGGCAATTCGGAACCTATGTATTTTTACAGATAAGGGGGCCTGCCTAACGCAAACCACTTTTAACTGAAGTGGGGGTTTCCCAGTTAGGAACCGAGGGAGCTGGTACTCATTTCTTGGGGAGGCTGAGTAAACATTGCCGGTATTTTATTTTGGGTTTGAAATAAACACTGGAACAGAAAATCATTTCTAACACCCTCGGTGGGGATCGAACCTTTGCTCTCGGCGTGGATGCAAGAAATCTACCAACTGAGCTATCGACCGGACTTTTTACGAGCTTGGTCGTTGCTACAAAGCGCCAATTCTCAATCAATACCCACTCATTATCTGTCAAAATAAATATGTACCATTCGCCCCATGCGATTCCTTCAGGGATAACGTACCAAGAAGTAACAATGTATGTGTGGCTTGGTTGCGTTGCGTACTTAGGCTGTATTGGGTAAGTGCACATGCAGCATGTAGAAGCGTAAATTTAATAATACCTGTTAGAGTGTGCATTCAGAAGCAGACTAGAGCAAGCCCGAAATGTCTTCGCTAAAATGAACAAATTACTGTTGTGCCGAAATTTAAGCCTTGAACTCCGGAAGCGCATAGTGAGGTGCTACGTTTTCCCAATCGCTCTGTATGGTATGGAGGGATGGACTCTCACGCAGGCACTGGAGAGACGTATTGAAGCATTCGAGATGTGTTTATACCGAAAAATGCTTCGGATCTCTTGGCGTGATCGAGTCACCAATGAAGAAGTCCTTCAACGAATGCGCACTACAAAGCTCCTGCCTACCATTAAGCAGAGAAAGCTAATGTACTTCGGTCACATTATGAGAAATGAGAAGTACCGTCTCCTTCATCTTATCATTCAGGGTAAGATTGAGGGGAGAAGATCTCAGAGACGCCGAAGGACATCGTGGCTGAAGAACCTGCGACAGTGGTTCGGCAGAAGCGCCAAGTCCCTATTTCGAGCCGCAGCATCAAAAATCAAAATAGCTATGATGATCGCCGATCTTCGTTAGAAGTGGCACAAGAAGAAGAAGAGTGTGCATGCATGGCGAGTGGACTTGCTTTGGTGCATCATAGTTCATAGACAGCTTTCTTTGCCAAAAAACTAAATTTGCACTCAATGCCAAGTTTACATTCCTGTAGGTACACATGTTTGGTCAGTCATTGACACGAAGACCTTGTCCGTAAAAAATGGTCTATTGACAATTGGCGCTTCCAACGTTTCCGTTCAGTCAACCTTAGATAATTTTATTCAAATTACACGTTTATGACTTATGCAATTTTTGTTTTAATGTGCCATTAACAATAATAATAGTTGTTTCTTGTCATTAACCCTCTGAATGCCGCAATCGATATCAAAACTACGAGAACTTGGTGTTTTCACGACTCGATGGCTCAGTTCGTAGAGTCCTTGTATCTCATTCCGCGAGCTCGGGTTCGAATCTTCCCGAGGGTATCAGAAATGATTTCCCGTTTCGTTGTTTATTTCAATCCCCAAAATAAAACAGCCTTCATGGGAAATGAATACCAGCCCCTTTGGGAGCTGGAAACTACCCACTTCAACTGAAAGGGTTGGCACACTTACCTGTGAAAATTTCCACTCGATACATGCGAAACCCTTCGGGGATAACGCGGCAAGAAGTTACACTATATCTGTAGCTTAGTTGAGTTTTTTTATTCCTTTGACATACTGCCCGCTTATGGAACGAGTTCCCGGTATCTGTATTTCCACCCCAATTTAACCTTGCCCTATTCAAAACCAAGATCAATCGCCAATTCCTTTTAGTGTCTCGAAACAAAGCCAACGCAACACATAATACAATAATACGCTGTTAACAGTCCTGCTACAAAGGATCAGTAATCAACCGTGACATCAACAACACGTCTGTGGTGCTACAACAAGTGTCATAGACCCCTAGAGTCCCTGAAATCTAGGGAGTCTCCCGCACAGGATTTCTTTAGAAAAAGTGTTTTCGAAATGTACTTTGGAATCCAGAACCCCGAGTATGCATGTGTTAATAAAAAATGTATTCCTAATTATTTCTTGTCAGAAAAAGTTGCAGGGCTTATGTTCATTTGAGGTTTGAATTTTAATTTGTAAGCACAAACTTACACAATACACATATCTGCTTATGGACACGCATTAATTGTGAAGTTTAAATGCAGGTATATCTTTGCAACTTAGTTTATAGATAATTATAGATAATTATAGATGCAGATGTCAATGTCAATGTGTGAATTATTTTTTAAAGTTGTGTATGTAAAGTATCCATATGTATACAGCACGAGTGATGTGCCTTATCTACGACGTAGCGAAAACTATTTTTTTTTATATTCCGACTCTGGCAGTCAACGGGTTAAAACAATAAACAAACTTTTAATGCGCCAATGTACCTTGCAACTAAGATAAGTTGATCAACCTCGTTTTCAAGAAGACATTATCCTTCTTCTCTCATTTCGGTTTGTATGAACTATTTATTTTTACTAGTAATGAATGCAGCTTTGCGCCTTATCAAGTCTTAAGAAAATAAGGGTATATTTTAACATGAAAGGGATTTGCATTCCGTGACTTGGTTGGTATGCGGCTGACCACCCATGCTGGAATAAATCATTAACTTCGCCAATGTCACCCCTGTTTCAGGGAAGGTCGGCAAGAGTTGCAGGGCTTATGTTCATTTCAGATTAGGTTTTTATATTGTAGGTCCACATGCGGCATGTGTAAGCGTGAAATTATACATGTCTGCTTTTGGGAATGCCTTAAATATAAATCTTAAACGATAAATATCTTTGCAGCTTAGTTTTAGATTTTAGATTTTATTTGCACATCTTGAGTCTTTCGAGTAGATATGCTCATTTGAGATTTGGGTTTTTACATTGTAGGTGTACATGCGGCATGTGCAAGCGCGAAATTATACGTGTCAACTTATAAAAATGCATATAATGTGAATCCCCTATGTTACAAATCTTTGCAACTTAGATCAGATACATTAGATTTATTTCGGTTTCGGTTCAGATATTTTTTATTTCGGATATCCGTAAGTTTCGGGTACGGATACCCATTACATCTCTCATTAAAAAAATTGTCCAATATAAAAAAAAAACGTCATTGCGTATTTGAATAAGTGTAGATGTTTCGATAAACTTATTTTTAAAATAATTATCGATAATTATTTTTATATGCTTGTAAAGTCTAACCTCGTCTTCAAGGAAAATGTAAAACCCTTGATATATATATTTTTTTCATTACCGTGCCTAAATGACAAAAAACATTTTTTTTTCAATTTTATTTTATTACACAATGAATTGCAAATTGCCTAACAAGCGAGACATTTTTTTTACTGCATAAACATCGCTTTGTTCCTTGAAGTTTATATTTTATTAGAAAATATTATTTTTCTGTAATCATAGAAGGAAATAAACCGTTTCGCTGTATAATAATCAAAGTATCGGTAAGATTTACCGAGCCTTGAGAAGAAATGAGAATTGGTTCCGTCGGGTATATTATTCATAATAATATTAGGACGATTTATTTGGTGAGCGCTGTTTTTGTCTGAATAATAACACACCCAAAGAACCCTGTGCGAGCTTGGCCGTCGCTATAGATAGCGACAATTCTCAAGCAAAACCGACTAGACAGTTGCAGTAAGGTTGGACGGACCTTTAGTGACCGGTCTTCGGTAAAGGTAATGAAAGGAATGGAATATTTGTAGTGCTCCGTCGGGATTCGAACCCACAACCTTCCATTTACCAGTTCTAAGCGTTAACAATAGAGACAATACGGACCGGTTATGTTCATTTGACGTTTGGTTTATTTTGTAAATGCACATGCAGCATGTGTAAGCACGGACTAACACGTATTTGTCTGTGGACGTGCATTAAAATATATACACATTAAATATCAACATATCTTTGCAACTAAGATTATATTATATCTCGTAGATCAACGGGGAAACCTCCACTTCAATCGAAGACGTTAGAGTGACGTTGGCTCTCTAACCTGTAAAAATAAATAGTTTCCACACGCCATGTGCGATTATTTTTTAGGATAACGTAGTAAAATGTTGTACTTCATGTGCAGCTTACTTGCTGTATCCGAAAAATAAAATCCGCGTGACGATACAATTTTTTACTAGGAATTCTTACCAAATCAATTTAAAAAAGAATAAACCCCTATTTTTCTCGTCCCCTTGCGTATAATTGAAGATATAATACGAATAAAAATGTAACTACAATAGAGAGATGGATGGTAAAGTATTGTTACAATTGGTTTTTGAGAAAAACCGCCATTTCTGATTTTGTGATTATTTTCGGAGTTAACTATGAGACATCTTTTCTTTCAAAAGTTATATATTTAAAATACAACAAAATAAGAAAATAAAAAATAAATAAATAAAAAAACAGTAAAAAAACTTTGAAGTTTCAACATGAAATATGAGTTCAAGGTATAGGGTCAAAGGTAGCAATTTAGAATTGTCTTCCAAATTGAGATACATACACATGGAAATTATGAGAAAGATGAGATTTCCTATGTTTTCATTTATTTATTGTCTTTTTTTATTCTGCGTGACTTATACAAAGAAATTTTTAATTTTATATTTTCAAATACCCTTGTCATTGCAAGGATTGTCGAAGCATACCCTTGAAAAATGTACATTTCACCTTCGGCCGCTTAATTTTTTTAATCCTACCCACTTACCCTTAAATATCAGTTTAATGATATTAACAAAATTAGGAACAAATAATTGTCAACAAATATATAAATTAAAAAAAAAATTGTCGGTACCTTGAAATACTGGATTGCTGTGATGACGATTAAAGCCGTTCCACCTTTACTTATGGAAAACATTTTATTTGACATTTTGGTGATATTTTGTAACTTAAACTATTAATTTTAAACCAGATAGGTAGTCGAGTTTTAAGTTAATTTAACTATTAAAATTAGTATCACAATGAGTATTTTAATTTTATTTTACGTAATCATAAGATTGAGATAAAGATTGTTGAGGATTTAAAAATTGTTATATCATATAATTTTTTGTTATTATTCGTAAAATACCATTTGGAAGGAGTAATTGAAAAGGTTTTTGAGTGTATTAAAAACAAAACATGCGAATAGGATGTAGGGAAAAATTAAAATTAAATAGAGGATTTTAAAGAATAAAATGAACATTTTAAAATTAAAGGTCAAAATTTAAACGACACACAAGACACAACGAACAAATTTGAAGTGATTTTTATTTTAATTTATTGTCTATGCATTCAATATGTTATTGCAACAATTTGATTAATTAAATTCATATTAAAAAGTTATTGCAATGAATATATTCCTAGCCAGTGATTAAAAAAAATGTACAAATATCTAAAGAGCATAATTTAAAAATTATGTTGTTATTATTATTGTAATGTAATAGTATTAATTAATTTTGAAATAAAGACAATCCATTTTTATTGAATTTATCTTTTTTTAACCTACTCACACATAAAAATCCATGGATATTTTTATTATTTGATTAATATTATGTTTTAATAATATCATAACTAATAATGTTGATAAATTTAACATATTATTGCGAAGTATTAGTTAAATAATAAAGTACAAAAATAATTAAACATAAAATACCTATACAGAAACGAAATTGAAAAAATAAAATACTGGATGGGTCGAAACACAAATGAAATTCAAACTGGTGACAAATACTAAAAGTCTTGATGTGAGTCAAAGGATAAAAATTGGCGTATTTCGGCCACATAATGAGAAATGAGAAATATTCAATTTTTTTTTTTTTTTTCGCACCTACATCTCATTTTGTAGGGAAGAATTGAGGGATGACGGGTTCCAGATTAAAATAAACATCTTTGTTAAAGACGTAGACCACAAGATCCCTCGTTCGTGCAAAACGCAACTAAGCTACACATAAAGCATAACTTCTTGCCTGCGTTATCCCTGAATGAGTCACATGTGACGATTTGGAACCTATGTATTTTTATGGGTAAGGGGGCCGCCCTCCCGCCAATCACTCCTGAGCTAACCTTGCCGATATTTATTTTGAGTTTGTAATAAACAACGAAACGGGAAATCATTTTTGACACCATCGGTGGGGATCGAACCCTTGCATAGAATGCAAGCATTTACCAATTGAGCTATAGGCAGGACTTTATACAAAGCTTATTTACCGCTATAAAGCGTCCATTCTTAAGCTAGACCCACTTGCTGTGGATGGACCTTTGGTTTGGAAGAGCATACTTGAAAATATATATGGTATATTTTTGTGCTTCGCAGGGGTTCGAACCCACGAAATTCTATTTATGAATTCGAAGAGTTACCACTTGACTACAAACTGGACCAGCAGATTATCCACTGATCGCCAATTTTCATGGAAGAGGCATAAGAAGAAGAAGTTTATTGGAAAAAGCTCGATGCACTGACGCATCAGAAGCTTTTCCTTGTATAGTATTATTATCTCATATTATTAGAACTGAAGGCCGTGCTAGCGGAATATTTTGCAATAAGATTCGCATTATATCGTGCGATTTACGTGGAAGAAGATGTCGACGGTTAAAAAGATATAGGGCATAAGCGACAAAAAATAAACTGTTCAGGAGAGCAGTTAAAAATTTGAGATTGCAGAAAAATGGCATTAACTTTTTTATTTTTAATCTAAATCTAAATCTAAGCTGAAAAAATATGTATCATTTGAGATTTATATTAAATGCATTGCCACAAGCAGACACGCATAATTTCGCGTTTACAAATGCCGCATGTGGACCTACAACATAAAAACCAAATCTCAAATGGACATAAGCCCTGCAACTCTTGCCGACCTTCCCTGAAGCAGGAGTGACATTGAAAAAAAACATATCGTTAAAATCAAAAGAGCTCTAGAATTGAAAAAATGCATTTATTGATATTAATGTGATTTTACGTTGTTTTACGAAGTTTTATGTCACAAGCGCCTTTATGACCAAAAAGTCTACAAATTTCGTTGGTTACATCAAAACCATACTTTGAAAACGCAGTTGTTTGCTTGGGAATAAACGACAAAAATATCATCGTTGAGCTATGGGAGTGAGCGCATTAGAAAGAGCGGAAAATTTTAAGTAGGATAGCATTCATAACTCATTTCCGACCGAAACGTCGCTTATGCCCTATTACCTTTTAAACGTCGATATAGTTAAGAATGAATGGGTAAATGACAAATCACTACCTTAAAAATAAAACTGAATAAGTGCTGATTCACTGATTTGAGAAATCGTGGATAGAACATTTTATAGGGAGTAACTTCTCATAGTAAGTGAACTAATTATAAGGAAGTGCTCATGACAAACTTCTAAACTACAGGAGTGTTTCCTCTCGTAAAAAATAGGAAAAAGGAGCATTTATTTAGTTAACCCTTTACGGTATCGAATTGTATGCTAAACATGTAGAAAGAATAAGTGATGAATGACTTCCAAAGTGTGGATGCAGAGGAAATTTGAATGGTTGGATCAGATGTATAGAAATTACGGCTGCAATGCAAAAAAATCCCAAATACCTAAATGTATTTTGATACCAAAGATTTCATTAATGCCAAATCAATTTATTTAATAATTTTTGTCAATATTTTTTTGGTTGATATTTTTATTACAATTCACAATTTAATACTTAAAAATAAAAGTTAGTCATAAAATTAGAAACAGTACACTAACAAAAAAATGTTAACCTTAAAAATATAGTAAATCTACGAACCTGTATAGCACCATGTGATTGCGCCATTTTCTATGTTTATATATTTTAAAGTTTTTTTTTTTAAGAAAATTCGTGCAAAGCCGGGTGAGCGAATTCACCCCGGAAGGCAGAGGGTTAGCGCAGAGCTAACAATAATCACGATATAAAACTCCGACGAAACGTTAAACGTCCACGAACAAAATGCGACTTTTAACTCGATGCACTCATTGCAATAAATCCGTTTTTTTTTTTTTTTGAGATGTGACTCCGACGAAACGTTAATATTAGGAAACGTGACTTTAAACTTTATGCACTCATTACAGTAAACCAAGAAGATTATTTTTAAACAACGAAATATAAAGCGTCCTAGATAGGACTCCGACGAAACGTTAAGTCATACAAAATATGAACTTAAATTATGCACAGTGAACCGTGATTTTTTTTTTGTAATTCTATATTGAAAGGAAAAGCGTCCTAGATAGGACTCTGACGAAACGTTGAGCGTCCGCGTAACCCTTGGTGTCACGGGCTTGCACTTGACTCAGATGCCGGCCAGTGTTCGACTGCACTTGGTAAAGCAACAAATATACGGACTAGCTAACTATATGTAGGTACGGAGAGACCGACCTTGATTTTCATACGCTAGATCGCCCCGCACACGATTGGTTTTCATTCGACATTCATACGTGTTTAACTTGCATGAATGTTGATTTAGTCACCATAAACAAGATTCTTTGAAGGGCATTCAAAAAATGACTCAAATCTGATAAGACTTGGGGTTTCTTAATTCGTTAAATTGAGAAAGAATAGAATGTAAAGATTGAATGTTAAATAAGTAAAAACATGAAAATGTATCAAAACCAAAAATATTTGTGTTTGATAAATTTAAAATTATCTGTCTTCAATATTTTGCTCATACTTTTAATTCTTAGTTAAATAATGGAATTGAAAACTAAATTATAAGATAAAGAATACAGAAAAAGAAATTTAAAAAATAAAATTCTGTCACAAATGAAATTCAAACTGACAAAAAATCATCCCCCTAGTGCTCATTTGTCTAATGTCCATCAGAGGTAATTTCATATGAACAATTTTTGTATATGTACTGGACCAATGTGTCTTATCAAAACTCAAAATAGCTATGATGATCGCCGATCTTCGTTAGAAGTGGCACAAGAAGAAGAAGAATGTGTCTTATGAAAACTGGAAATTGATTTAAAAAATCTTTTAAACAGCTCTCAAATTTTCGTGTTTTACGTTTTTTTTTTAGCTCAGATTGTGTAGAATGTGATTTTTAAGACAGTTTTATTGACAGTTCATATTTGAATCAAATGGTAGAATAGCAAAACAAGCACTTGGAAACGATGAGATAGTGTCACGCAAGAATGCCGCGTGTTTTCTGATTGTCTGTTGGTTTTATTCATTGATTCACATGCACACTGCAGAAATGTGCATGTATGAATAATAGAGCTACGAGCATAAAACACAGTGTGACATAATAAGTTAGTATTTTACCGGATATTAATCCAATGCCAGTAAAAAAAGGATTAATTCTTATACAACTCGCTGCCTCAGTTCTTGTTTATCGTATACGCCGTTGAGAAAAATTTACATGAGCAATGTTTGCATGTGTACTGGACCAATGTGTCTTATGAAAACAAAAAAAATATTTAAAAAATATTTAAAAGAACTCTCACATTATCGAGTTTTACGGTTTTTCTTAGCTCAGATTGTGTAGAATTTGATTCATAAGACAACTGCATTAAAAAGTCATATTTGACAAGATTGGCGTATACGATAAACAAGAACTGAGGGAGCGAACTGTTTATAGTCTTGTGGTTGACGCCTGTGATACAATTATCGGAAGTAGAAGGTTTAAATTCAAAAGAGAAATTAAAAAACGAAAAAAAGCGTATCTCATTTATTTCTAACTTCTTCTTATTTTTAACACCTGTGATAGGTACATTTATCGGAAATAGAAGTTTTAAATTCAACAGAAAAATAAATAAATAAACAAAACAACAGGAACAGCGCATCGTATTTATTTTAACAAACAAGCAGTACATAGAGTGTAAATTTTTACCAGGGTTGTCTTTATTTAGGTTAGTTTTTGATGTACATGTATATTATAATTTATTGATTTAAAAAATGTAATTTGTCGTGTATGTTCCTTGACTTATATGTTGGTATGCGGCTGACCACCCATGCTGTAAAAATGGTTCACTTTGCCAATGTCACCCCTGTTACAGGGAAGGACGGCAAGAGTTGCAGGGTGTATGTCCATTTGAGATTGGTTTTTATGTTGTAGGCTCACATGAGGCATGTGCAAACGGGAACTTTTACATGTATGGTTGTGGGAATGCATGTAATGTGAATCTTTAATGTAACATATCTTTGCAACTTAGATTAGATTAGATTAGATTTGATTGTCCCCGAGAGGGTTGCATGTGGCGTGAGGACCTATTTATTTTCATTGGTAAGGAGGCCGTCTTTAAGCTAACCACTTTATTAGAAGTGGAGCTTTCCCAGCTTCCAAGAGGGCTGGTTTTTATTTCTTGTGAAGGCTGATTAAACCTTGTTGGTTTTTATTAGTTTGGTCGTAAATAAACACCGCAACGGGTTAGAAAAAGTGCACCCTTCTTCATGGAGAAAACACCGTAACAAATTGCATTGTATGTATGTTCGGCTAATAGGTATTGTAACTGTAACTCTGTCGCCATTCCGCTAGGCGTGGCCAGAGCCTCTGCAGAGTTGCCTCCATTTTTTCCTATCCTGACATACCTCTTTCAATTCCTTCATATACATCACCTTTTTCATGCATTTTCTTCTTTAACGCTCACTTTGTATATCCCATTATTTCACAATCTTCTCAATCTGATCACTCCATACTTTTCTCGGTCGTCCCTTCCCTCTTTTTCCTTTCACACTTTCTTTGTATACATACTTTGTCAGTCTATCATCATTCATTCTTTCCTGAATAGAAACATTTAAACTTAAATGAAAATTTTGACTTACGGGACTGAAATTGAAGTTTTGTCTACGTATGGTGAGATGCTACATCGTTCTTATTGCACTCTATGGCATGGAAGGGTGGACACTTATACTGTGCCCGAGAACAGAAGCACTGCCTTTGAAATGCGGGTCTACCGTCGGATGTTGAAGGTTTTCTGGATAGATCGAACCACAAATGCCTAGGTTATTTCCCTTATGAAAACCACAGCCTGAAAACAACTTCTGATATCCATTTTACTGTACTGTATCCGTTTCACCAAGGGTGGCCAGCGCCTATGCAAATGCATCTCCACTTTTTTCTGTCCTTGCATTTTATTTTCATCTCTTAAACATTCATCACTTCCCTCATAAATATTTGTCTTTTTAAAGTTTGTGTATTCACACAGTGAAAATTCATTTTTATAAATAATTATAAAAAATTATAAAAAACACAGAGTTTTATTTTCACAAATTGAGTATTTATTTCAACCTCAAGTACTTTCGACTTATTCACGTCATTATCAAGAGTATACTATCATAGAGACACTATCATAGAGGATGAGTATCCTCTTGATAATGACGTGAATAAGTCGAAAGTACTTGAGGTTGAAATAAATACTCAATTTGTGAAAATAAAACTCTGTGTTTTTTATAATTTTTTATAATTATTTATATAAATATTTGTGTTTTTGCAACCTCAACTATTTGGTCTATCCATTCCTTCCTCGGTCTTCCGCTTCCACCTTTCTTCTGTACGTTTCTCTGTTAGTCGCTCATCATCCATTCTTTGAAGATGTCTAACATTTATCATAAAATCTATTGTACCGCATTCATTCATCACCCAATCATTGTGAACTTATCATTCTGTTCATCCACAAAGAGGCAAAAAATAGGTGTAAACATCTTATCATAGAGAGTAGAATTGAGAAAAGATAGATAGATAGATAGATTTATTTTCACACAGTATTGTTTTCCTTAACTTATAGCTTGGTATGAGGCTGACCACCCATACTGTAAAAAATGGTTCACTTTTCCAATGTCACCCCTGTTTCAGGGAAGGTCGGCAAAAGTTGTGGGGCCTATGTTCATTTGAGGTTTGGATTTTATTTGTAAGTACACATTCAGCATTTGTAAGCGCGAACTATACTTGTTGGTTTGTGGGCATACATTTGAGAGCTTTAAATGAATATATCCTTGCAACTTAGATTATAGATTATTATATTATAGATTGTACATGACAGGTTAAACCTAATACATACAATAATTAAAAACATTCATTTGCACTTTATGACATAAAATTTAAAAGAAAAAAAAAATCAAAGATGAGAATAAGTAACCGAAATCAGCTTAAGAGAAACGGAAGCCTCTGTCTAAGCTGATTTTCACTCAGGTGGAAGATATCAACCGAAGAGGAGATCTCATTGAGCATAGCCATTGCCCTCCCCACAGTCATAACCCTAGGTAGGTTAGTCCTTGTTAGCATCTTGGGAGTAGCAATAGTCTATGCTCACGTTGCCTACAATAATTGTCGTTATTGTAAAGATGAGCTGCAGGTTGACAGTACATGAGACAGTGGTTTGGCAGAAGCACATGATCGCTCTTTCGTGCAGCAGTAACGTAGGTGCAAATTGCTGACAAAGATCCCCAGTCTTCAGTGAAGAGTCACAAAAAGAAGAAGAATAAAAAAGAAACAAAAAAGAAAGAAAGAAAAAGAGAAAGACGAAGAAGAAAATGAAGGGGATGAAGAGAGAAGAAGAGGAAAAGATATTGGATTCACGCGTAAAGGAAGTCCACCAATAGAGAGTGGGAAGATGAAACGCAAGTGGGGAATGTATGCCATCAGCAAATTTTCACACACTTTTGGAAATACGACACTTGTGATGATGAAGATGATGCTCCATGACTGTAAACAAACGAGGAATTATCTCTCGAGGAGTTCACTTTCTTCAGAGTCAAGTTACTTCCTATAAACAGTGAGGAGAAATAAGTGTTCCAATGAAAAGGATTCAATTTAATTGCTTGCGTAATCTTTATAGCAAGGGTAACTCGTAGGTAGGCTATATATTTACCATCAAAGATCAAATGATGATGATGAGTTGATGATTTCTTTATAGCGCCGTTTCGTGATGTAATCACTCCAAGGGCGCTTGTGCAAGCGATGCCAGAAATTTGCTTGTCTTCAGTGCATTCCGGAACTTTCCATGGTCCTCTAGCTCTCTCACATGATGTGGCAGGTGGTTCCAGGCCAGAGGACCAGCAACTGCAAATGCACGCTCTCCAAACATTGTGTTAACTCTTCTTATAGGTTCTTCAATCCTTGATTTGGCTCCAGTTTCAGCCGAGCGCAGTGTTAGTCAACACTGACCTCAAAGCAGTTGGGGCGTTGACAATTTAGTTAAATTCAATTTTTAAAAATCGCAGGCTACTCAGATATTCTTGAAAAGGGCTCCAAACCCTAATCTTCCAACTTTTGACAACGTCCCCTTACCCAACCAAAATCACTCAGATCTTCTCGGTGTTTCTCTTTCGTCAGAACTGAAATATCAAGACGCCATCTCATCTGGAACTACTTCGGCCTTCCGGCGACTAGGTGTACTATACAGAGTTTGTAGATTTTTTACTTTAGCCCAACTGCTGGCTCTATATAAATCTCAAATCCGTCCAATTCCGAGTATAACAGCCATCTCTGGTCCGGTATACCAAAGAGGCTGTGTGACCAACTTGATTCTGTACAAAAAAGAGCGGTGAAGCTGATTGATGATCCTACTCTCATAGCCAAACTACATTCTCTCGAGCACAGAAGGAAAGTTGGAATGATCAGTCTCTCCTAATGAAATATCCTCACTTATACCTCCTCCTCTCGTCACAACAAGGGCAACTCGTAGAACGGCTCACATCCATCCCTTTGCAGTCGATATCAAAACTATGAGAACTTGGTGTTTTCACGACTCATTCTTTTGCCAAACTGCTCGCTTATGGAATGAGTTACCGGTATCTGTGTTCCCAACCCAATTCAATCCTGTCTTGTTTAAAACCAATATCAATCTCCACTTCTTTTAAGTGTCTCAAAACAAAGGCAACGCACCTAGTACCGGCCATTCATAGTGGAAAAGCGACAAGATACAGTAACAGGCACAAAAACAGACAAGTGCTGTATGTGATCTTACCAAAAATAAACTCAATCCTCAAACGTACATAACTCATGCAACTTTTGCAACCTTACCTGAAATAGAAGTGATATTGGCAAATCTAAATAATTTTACAGTATGTGTGGTCAGCTTACACCAACCTATAAAACAAAGAACTAAATACCTGCATGTTGATAAAATAACAAATACATTAAATACAACTTTTGCTTACACCTTAATAGACAGATTAAAGGGGTGGTTTTCAAATTAGTGTCCTATTTTTTTACAGTACGGATAGTCAACCTTACACCAACTCATTCTGCGTCACTCAAGAGACATTGTTATTAAGATTTTATCATCTTTCCAGTGATTTTATGACACCAATTATTTTTACAGCTTTTTTATTGTCTATTTATTTAATTTTCTAATAAAGTAAATTGCACTTAAATAAGCATAATTAATAACAACGTAACAGATTTTATATTATTTATAATAATTATTGCTGTAAGGGTTAAGCGAAATTAAATAACAATCTCCAAACTTGTGTCAAGTAAAAAACAGTGTTAAATGTTTACTTTCACAGATAAGGTAACCTCCCTTTCGCCAACGTCTTTGAATTTGAAGTCGAAATTTTGGTTCTCTCGAGGAGGTAGCAACGAAACTGGAATTAAATTTTTGACGCTCTTGGTGGGAATTGAACCCTAGTGTTTTTTTTTTGTTTTAAACAAAAGCATTCCAACAACTGAGCCATCAATGTCGACTATAATAATAGTAGCATGATTTATTTGGTGAGCGCTTTTTTTTTGTGTGAATCACACCTCAAGAGCCCTCTGCGAGCTTGGTCGTCGCTGTATATAGCACCAATTCTCAAGCAAGACCCAGTTGCTGCAAAGCTGCATGGACCTATGGTGCATGGTCTTTGGTAAAGGCGTATTAATTTTTCAACCCAGTGATGAGCATATTTGAAAATGAAATCGAACTCTCTACCTTTCAATCACGAGTCCAACGTGTTAATCACTTGACTACAGACCGGTCATAACGATGGCCCGTGTTTACTTTGTATAAATATCTTCAAAATCAAAAATAATAAATTTATAAACAAACTTAATTGTGAAATTAAAAAAAAAAATTTAAGCGTTTTCTATTATATACCAAGGTCAAAAAAGTGTTCCAAATTTGAATGTATCAATATTTTTTTTAACTCATCATTTTAAAATACCCCATCAACAAAAAGAAACGAGTTTTTGTCCCCAATCATCCAAAAACAATACAAACATAAAATGGCAACTAAGATATTTAAATGTTTTTTTTACATAAATAAACAAATAAGCATTTTTTCCATGGACGCCCAATTAAAATCTAGTTTTCTAGGGTAACAAATTTGCTGATAGTTTATTTTTAAAATGTAATAATAATAAAAAATGCTATATTGAGGGATGGATAGGTATATGCGGCTGACCACCCATACTGTAAAAAAATGGTTCACTTTGCCAATGTCACCCCTGTTTCAGGGAAGGACGGCAAGATTTGCAGGGCTTATGTTCATTTGAGATTGGGTTTTTAAAATTGTAGGTCCACATGTGGCATGTGTTAGCGCGAAATTATACATGTCTGCTTGTGGGAATGCATTTAATATAAATCTTAAATGATATTTATCTTTGCAGATTAGATTAGATTAGATTAGATAAGGTGCTTGAAAAGGGGCCATGTAAAAAATAGACTCCTAAAGGTTTCCGAAAAATCTCGATTTAAGTTCCAAAAGATCCAAAAAAGGTGGAGAAAGAGCTGGAAGTCTTTGTTACAAAACTGACCCCAAGTTTTTTATATAGACAGATCATTGATACTCACAGATTCTTCTTAAGGGTGATTGAGAGGTCAGCGCGCCCAACTTTGATGACCGAAATAACCCATATTTTGAATGGTAAGGTAGTATTTTTTCTCCAGTTTAAATTAACACATAAAATAAGGTATTTTTTTCCATAAAATACCAATTCAAAATAATTTTATTTACGGAGATACCTTAAATGGAGATTTCCACTGTTCTTATGAATAAATCCTAACTTTTTTTTATTTCAAAACATTCATTTTGATTAGTTTTATTTTTTCTACTTGTTAGTTGTTTTTTTTTACTTTTCATTGATTTTTTATGATTATTTAAAAAGTACCCAAATTTTGCATACGATATTGTAGCTAAATTCGTCTTTTAATGGTTTATTTTCCTTTTAGGATTTGAAGTGATATTTTTTATGTTTTCAATGCATTACTTGTTTTATTTTTTCTCCTCTAATTTATAATTAATAATGGAAAAAGAAAGATTTTCATACAAAAAATGATCCAGTCTTTGGCGCCACGGATAAACTGTGGCGGATTCGTGAACTGGCTTTAAATATAATATCTCCTCCGTTTTTGACCAAAAAATTATGAGTCCGATTATGAGTCCGAAAATGGTGTAACGGAGTTCAAGCGTTTACGTTAAAACTGGACCAAACAGGTACAAAAATGCATGAAAACCAAAACGCCAGCTCGAGATGCTGTTTAAGATTCGATACATTTTTCGCATGCGGTCTATTTCCTATAGTTACGAGAATTTTACACTTCGGGTATACTCGTATATCTTCGTATATCGACGGAAATGCACGAGTGGCTGTGGTTTAGTAAAATACGTATATACAGGTATTCCACTAGAAAGATTCATTGGCAAAACATAAATTATTTCGCGGTGTCAGAATATCGTCGCCTTACTTTCAAAACCTCGTATCTCAAAAAAATAAATATTCTTCTATATAATATTACATAACTACTACATACTCGATGGTTTGAGCATATGGAGAGAATGAATGAGGAAAGACTGACGAAGAAAGTATATGTGGCAAGAATGGAAGGGCGTGGGTTCGAATCCCGGCGGAGCACAAAAAATATACCATTTATATTTTCAAATTTGCTCTTCGCTGGATGAAAAATTCATAAACCTTTACCAAAGACTGGAGGAAATGAAAGAAGTATGTAAGGAAAGATAGAAATGGCGGTTGATCTGTAATGTTGGCGGCTTGGGTTTATAAAATTGGAATTTGTTTTAGTTTTGATGTCCATAGAAATGATTATTTATTGATTTAAATTGTCGTGTATGTTCCTTGACTTATAGGTTAGTATGCGGCTGACCACCCATGCTGTAAAAATGGTTCAATTTGCCAATATCACCCCTGTCTCAGGGAAGGACGGCAAGAGTTGCAGGGTGTATGTCCATTTGAGATTTGGTTTTTATGTTGTAGGTTCACATGAGGCATGTGCAAGCGCAAACTTGTACGTGTCTGGTTGTGAGAATGCATGTAATGTGAATCTCCAATGTAACATATCTTTGCAACTTACATTAGATTAGATTAGAATTGATATAAATCTCTGCAGCTTAGATTAGATAAGTAAATTATTTAAGTTAACCTGCTTTGTTTCATTGCTATAAAAATCACTTTAAGCAGAAATAAAGCACTTACTGCCTCTTTAATTGTACATTTGCTAAGAAAAAAAGTAGTATCTGTCACTTACTGCTTTTATGCTTAGTTTTTCTTATAACCAAAAAGCAGTAAGTGTTATAATTTTATGAATTTTTAATTTATTTTCATATTTTTTAATAGTTATACGTAAAAGGTCACTCACAAAAACCATGGTAAAAAATTGAAACAGAAATCTTTAAATTTAAATAAGTTAGCCCAACAAACTCAAGTTTGAAGTAGATTATCTCAAAACAAATATTTTGCAGATACTTCCTTTTTGGTAAGCAGGGCAGAACAGCAGAACGTCGCACTGGTAAATAAAAATAATGCTCTGCACACAAATCCGTGTTTGTATTCAAGATGCAATATTTTGTTAAAGTTTGTGTACAACACTCATACAACACTATTATGTGTGCTGAATCTTTTATCTGAAGATTCACAATTAATTATATAAAAAGTAAAACGCTCTCAAGGAGCGTTGTGTTACTTTCTATACAATTTTGTGAAAAATGAAATGTGTAACAAATAATAAATTAATTAATTTCGAAATAAAGTAAATACTTTTATTTTAAAAATGTACAACTTATTGATTTTAATTAAAGTCAGGATTTTTTTGATGTATTATAAAAAAGAAACACAAAATGGCTAAGAAAAGTTTCTAAGCCCTACCGGTGAATTCTAAAAGCGTTTACACAACCATAGCGTTTATCCAAAAGTTTATAAAAACTAAAACGCTGGGGAGTAACGCCATCTAATCATGATGAGTCAAAGTTATTTGACATAAAATTACGATTTTAGTTTCATAAAACAATTAAAGAGGTTCTTTAGTCCCGATATTAATAATCTTCTTAAACTCTCGTATAACCTTAAGAGCCCTTTATACCCTAAATCTGCCGTTTTTGTTTCTTTACAACCATTTTTTACAGTATAGGTGGTCAGCCTCATCCCAGCCTATAAGTCTAGGAATCTCGATTAGATAGAACGGGAACAGTTTGTTTTCTGTCCCGAATATTTAATTTATTGTTATTTATTATTATTTATATTTATTGTTATTATTTTATTTATTGTTATTTAATTTATTGAATATTTAATTTAATGTTATGTATCGTTCCTTATAAATGTAAATTTAAATATTAGCTGCAAAGGCATATATCATTTAAGATTCATATTAAACGCATTCCCACAAGCAGACACGTATAAGTTCGCGTTAACACATGCCGCATGTGAACCTACAATATAAAGACTCAATCCCAAATGAACATAAATAAGCCCTGCAACTCTTGCCGACCTTCACTGGAACAGGGGAGACATTGGCAAAGTGAACCATACTTTTTACAGTATGGGCGTTCAGCCGCAAACCAACCTATAAGTCAAGGAACATACACGACAAATTACATTTTTTAAATAAATAAAAAATAATATATTTAGAAAACCAATTCTAATTCAATAAACCATAGCCGCCAACATAACAGATCAACCGCCATTAATTCTTTCTGTCCATACATACTTCTTTCATTTCCTCCAGAGTCATAACCTTCTTCATGCAAGCTCTTATTTTATTATGACTCTGGATATTGCATTCATTCGCAATTTCGGATATTTGGTCCGTCCATACCTTTTTCGGTCTTCCTCTACCACGACATCCATCTATTCTTGCATGATAGATGTTATTGTATTTTATGCATAAATAAATACAAAAAATAAACAAAAAATGCAATTTGCATACCTACATCAAGAAATTTAATGAAAAAAGTAACCATTTTTTTTAAAAAGATTTTTTCTTCAACATTATATATTTGCATCTGCAGTGAATGGTTGTTTTTTTATTATTACTATTTATTTAAATCTTTTTGCATTCGACTGGTTTTTTTTTCTAACACGGAAATGCCTGCATAGAATGAATGATAGAATGCCTTGTAGACTGTATGCAGAAATAAAAAACGGGTTTATGCATTTATAAAATAAAAACTAGTTTTTATATTTTTACAAGGTTATTTTTTTCTAGTAATCCTATAACTGTCGGTGTTAGAAATATACTTCGAGATCATCAATAAACTAAAAAAAAAAAAACAGTTAAAACGATTTTTAGTCTAGTGTTTAAAATTTCTGACTTATATTTTTAATTGTTGTACTAAGTTTTTGAATAATAGCTTGGTTTGACGCTGACGACTCATACTGTAAAAAATTGTAAGTACATTTAGCCGCGGTCACCCCTGTTTCAGGTGATTTGGTTAGCGCTGTTTTTGTGTGAATCACGCCTCAAGAGCCCTCTGCGAGCTGGGTCGTCACTATAGAAAGCGCCAATTCTCAAGCCAGACCGAATTGCTGTAAGGCTGGATGGACCTTTGGTGATCTGTCTTTGGTAAAAGTGTATGAATTTTTCAATTATTGCTTTAACCCAGCAGCAAGCTTATTTAAAAATACAAATGTTATGTATTTTTTATGTGGTCCGCCGGGGCTTAAACCCAGAATATTCCATTTACGAGTCTGAAGCGCTAACCACTAGACTTAAGAGTGGTGACCTTAACCTAAAATGCATCCACAGATAAGCAATATTATGTATTGTTTCGATTTTCGAAAAAAACCCTTATCAACACGAGTACTGTGTTTATTAATCATAGCATAACCGCGTAATATAACGCACTGTGTTGATATTATAATATCGATATTGTAAAATAATACATAACTGAGAAATTGATATATTTATATTTGATTTACAAAAACATGGCACTAAGTACCAGAATACCTACTGACCGGTCCGTAGTCCAGTGGCAACACTTCGGACTCGTAAATGAAGGTTTTGGGTTCCAATCCTGGCGGAGCACAAAAATATTCAATTTATATTTTAAAATATTATGTTCTTTACTGGGTTGAAAAAATCATAAGTTTAAATATAAGAAGAGTTACCACAATGTTTGAAGAGCGTGAATTTGCAGTTGCTGGTCCTCTGGCCTGGAACCACCTGCCACATCATGTGAGAGAGCTAGAAGACCATGGAAAGTTCTGGAATGCACGAAGGCAAGCAAATTTCTGGCATCACATGCATAAGCGCCCTTGAAGTGACTACATCACGAAACGGCGCTATAAAGAAATTATCAACTCATCATCATATTCCTTTAACAAAGACCGGTCACTAAAGGTCCATCCAGCCTTACAGCAACTGGGTCTTGCTTGAGTATTGGCGGTTTGTAGCGAAGACCAAGCTCGTGAACAACACCTCTGCGGCACTACCTACAGCAAGTGTCATAGACCCCTAGAGTCTCTGAAATCTAGGGAGTCTTCCGCACAGGATTTCTTAAAAAAAATTTGTTAAAACTGAAAAAAAAACATTTTTTAAAATGCTGCAATTTTTTTTCATATTTTAGTACAAAAAAAAAAAAAAAGTATATTTTTTATGCAGCTCATCTCTGCGATATATGTTGGTACAAACTGTTGTTTACCGTGCGTGGTATTTATTGTCTTTTTTCAATGTCCATAATTCATCTAAGCGAATGAATGGGACATCCAGAGTCATAATGAAAGGAGAGCTTGAATGAAAATGGTTATGACTCTGGATGAAATGAAAGAAGTAAATAAAAACAGGAAGAAATGGCGGCTAGTCTGTAATGTTGGCGGTTTATTCTCTCATAATTTTAAAATATATTAATTGAAATACACACTGACGTTTTTTTGTATAGATTTATTTTTAAGGTTCTTTTTATTTTTTTATATACTTACTAGCAGACCAAACCGCGCTCTCGCACGGTTGGCTGCTAGGCCCTACAGGCAGTTTGAAGTCCGGCTTCGCCAGCACACTTTACCCCTGCTCTGATTTTTAAAAGATCCATGAGAACTGACCAACAACAACAACAAAAAGTGGACAGTTTTACGGTAGAATCCCAGGCCTGATCGTGCTATTTTCTATTGTTGTGCAGGTGCTGAAGTCTTTATCCTGCTTTTTATTTCTGCTCTTTATTTTTCTGGTGATGGTTTATAATGATGCTCGACACGATCATTATCAATTAAGTGTACAACTTGTCTTTTCTGCTCTTTTTCGTTTTGCTGGTAATAGTATCTTAAGCGTACCTGTGTTGCTTGCAATTGTCTTATAGTGGCATGAAACATGACTGCGTTTGCCATACGGCATTGTTTTGTTGGTACTGGTGCTTTTGTTTTTAGATAGTTCCAGCTGCTCTTATTGTCATGAAATGCCTTCAAACTGCTCGTCCTGCTCTGAATTATCTTTTGACATCTTTAAACTGCTTGTGATACTTTTCACGATATTTTAGTGTCTGATACTGCTTGGTACCTGAAGATACCTTAAAATGCCTAAACTCACAATCTACAAAAAATCTAAGTATGGAAAAACGTTCGACCCATCGACAGAACTCTAATAAAAAAATGACTCTTGAAAATTAAAAAAAAAAAACTTTTTAACTTTTTTCATTTTTATATATAAGACACTTTGTATGAAATTTTACTTTTTAAATATTTGTTCAAAGAAATTTGCCGTAGAAAAAAAGTTTCTTCCAACATTTATAGGGTTTACTAAAATGCATTTTAAATTCGAGTATGAGGCCTAGACATTTAAAATGGTCACCTGCAGAGCAATATATTTTTTTAGTTTGTATGACGGGTATGCAAAATATACACTTGGTGTGATTGTCTGATTACATATCTTTACATTTTGAAAAATTAGAATTGTAAATGTATCATCAAAATAGTTGATTTTTTTACTTATAAATTTGACTTTTTGGTGAAAATCAGGTTTTTCAAAATTTTGTTGGAAAAAAATTGTCATTGAAAAAAGTTTTCTTTCAAAAAATGTTGGTTTTAGCCAAATCAAACTTGATCACTGAGAATAAATCTTCAGAATTTTAAAATGAACGCCAGGAGAATGTTAAAAGTTGAAAAAACCAAAAAAATGTATGGCAGCTACTCTTAATCCTTCATGTATTTTGTTGTATTGTTTAAAATATTTAAGTCTGTTTATGTGCAGGTACCATGCCTAATTTCAATGTTCCAACTTTATGCATGCGCCCGATGTGCCACCTGAAAGTTATTATTTTTTATTTTTTTCAATGTAGGTATTTACAAACTTTGTTTGAAGAATTTACTTTTTGCGAAAAAAATTCTTCCAAAAGTTGTTGAAATAACTAAGAGACATGACTGTTTCGAATATCAAGTCTGTTTATTCAAAATGGCCGCCAGCGGCATGATTTTAATGTTCAGTTTGTATGGCAGGTATGCGAAATATGCACGTGACGGCATCCGGACCCTGACAGTTGTTTAGCCACTAACACTTTATGGGGGTATGCAAAATTTCAGCATCGTGCTGCAAACGGTCTGGGCGCCTATAATGGTACAAATATACAAACAAACAAACGGACAAACAAACAAACGGACAAACAAACACCAAAAATTCTGGAACGTAGCGTTAGTTCAGTTTGTCAATAGAAACACTTGTTAGAAAAACATTTTTGCAAATTCGAAAAAAACAGACGCAAATACCCTCTCCTTTTTTATATATAAGATAAGTTATTTATTATTTGTATTCTTTGACCTATAGGTTGATACGAGTTTGATCAACCATACCTACTTTAAAAAATGGTTCACTTTACCAATGTCACCCCTGTTTCAGAGAAGTTCGGTAAGATCTGTTGGTCTTGTAGGGCTCTAGGGTTTATGTTCATTTGAGGCTTGGATTTTAATTTGTAAGTACACGTGCAGCTTTTGTAAGCGCAAACTTACACGTCCCTGTTTGTGGGCATGCATTTAATATGAGTTTTAAATGTTAATATATCTTTTAAAGTTTTTCTTCTTCTTTTACTTCATTCATTTAACCATCCACGCTTCACTTCCATTCATACTCGTCTCTTTTAACTACTCCTAATCTAATCTAAATTGCAAAGATATGTAACATTGGAGATTCACATTATATGCATTTTCACAAGCAAACACGTATAAGTTCGCGCTTGTGCATGCCGCATGTGAGCATACAACATAAAAACCCAAATCTTAAATGAACATACACCCTACAACTCTTGCCTACCTTCCCTGAAACAGAGATGACATTTGCAAAGTGAACCATTTTCAACAGCATGGGTGGTCAGCCGCATACCAACCTATAAGTCAAGGAACATACACGACAAGTTACATTTTTTTAAATCACAAATAATAAGAATATGTTTGAACATCAAAACAAATACAGAATACCAAATTTTAATATATAAAACCCTAGTAATCTTTGCTATAGTCTATAATCTAAGGTGCAAAGATATATTAACATTCAAAGCTCTTATCAAATGCATACCCACAGACAAACACGTATAAGTTCGCTCTTACAAATGCTGAATGTGTACTTACAAATTAAAATCCAAACCTCAGATTAACATAAACTCTGCAACTTTGGCCGACCTTCCCTGGAACAGGGGTGTTATTGGCAAAGTGAACCATTGTCTAAAGTATAGGTGGTCAGCGTCATAGCAGCCTATAAGTCAACTGCAATCAAGCTTATTTGATAAAGCCATTCTTTTCTCGGTCTTTCCCTGAATGAGACAAGTATAAGCGACGCCATAGCGAGGTCAGACAAGAATGTTATAAGGCTAACTGCATTTATAGTACCATCCATGTACCACCCAAGCCCGGATTAAGCATTTTGGGAGCCCTGGTCCGAAAATAACTTGTGGTCCCCCAAATGCCCTTATCTAATCTAATCTTATCTAAGTTGCAAAGATATGTAACATTAAGGATTCACATTATATGCATTTTCACAAACAGACACGTAAAGTTCGCGCTTAAACAAGCCGCATGACTTACAACATAACAAACCAAATCTCAAATGGACATACACCCTGCAACTCTTGCCGACATTCCCTGAAACAGGGGTAAAATTATCAAAGTGAACCATTTTCTACAGCATTGGTGGTCAGCCGCATACCAACCTATAAGTCAAGGAACATACACAAAATAATGCATTTTTAAAATCAAAAAATAATAATATGTATCCCTAAAATTTACCTGCCCCCTTCCCCCATACTTTTTTTCACATCGTAACTGCAACTCTGGCAGACCTTCTCTGAAACAGGGATGACATTGGCGAAGTGAACCATTATTTTACAGTATGGGATTTTTTTACAGTAAGTCCGGTCGATAGTTCAGTTGGTAAAGTGCTTGCATTCCAAGCCGAAAGCTCGGTTTCGAATCCCACCGCGGGTTTTGGAAATAATTTCCCGTTTCGCTGTTTATTTCAAATCCAAAATAAAACAAGTGCCAATGTTTACTCAGCCTTCACAATAAATTAGTGCCAACCCCCTCGAAAGCTGGGAAAATCTCACTTCAAATGAAGTGGTTATCGTAAGGCCGGGCCCCTTATCTGTTATAATAAAAAGGTTCACTCGCCCCATGCGAAACCCTTTAGAGATAACGCGGCAAGAAGTTACACTATATGTGTAGCTTAGTTGCGTTGCGTCTGTAATTGGGATGCCCTTGATCGCTAATATACTTAATTCCTTACATTTTTAACTAATCAGCTGTTCACTTGCGGCCATCTTGGATTGACAGGTCTTCATAGAAATATTACCGATATTCGGTAGGTAAGAATTACCGTGGTGATGAGACTTCCAGCCCTGGTTCGATCGAGCCACACGAACCGCCCTTAATCCGGGCCTGGTATTACTGTATGTATAGCTTAGTTGCATGCCACGAAGGCAGATCGATGTCGGTCGACCTTGACCGCACAGCACTTCCTATGACGTCATAGCCCCCTCCTCTGAAAGCTCCCCCGTTAACACGTGCAATTTTATTGCATTAAAAAAACATAAAAAATATAAATATTCTGTGCAATATACTTATAGATTTAATTGCAGTAATTTTGTTCCTTTATTTGCTAAGAAATTATTATCTATAAATAAAAGTTATAGGTAATATTTTATATTCTTTAGGTTTTTGTTGATAATGCCTTATGAATGGCGGCTAATCTGTAATGCTGGTGGTTTATCCTCTCATCTAAATCTAAGTAGCAAAGATATGTATCATTTGAGATTCATATTAAATGCATTCCCACTAGCAAACACGCATAATTTCGCGCTCACACATGCCGCATGTGCACCTACAATATAAAAAACCCAATCTCAAAGTACACCCTGCAACTCTTGCCGACCTCCCCTTAAACAGGGGTGACATTGGCAAAGTGAACCATTTTTACAGCATAGGTGGTCAGCCGCATACCAACCCATAAGTCAAGGAACACAAAACTTTCATAAACGCAAAAAACGCAACTAAGCTACACATATAGTGTAACTTCTTGCCGCGTTATCCCCGAAGGGGTCGCATGTGGCGAGTTGAACCTATTTATTTTAATAGGTAAGGGGGCCGGCCTTACGCCAACCACTTCAGTTGAAGTGGAGGTTTCCCAGCTCCCGAGAGTGCTGGTACTCATTTCTTGTGAAGGCTGAGTAAGCCTTGCCGGTATTTTTATTTTGGGGTTTGAAATAAACACCGAAACGGGAAATCATTTCAGACACCCTCGGTGGGATTCGAACCCGAGCTTTCGGCATGGAATGCAAGCACTCTACCACCTGAGCTATCGACCGGACAATTTTTAATTTTGTATAATTGGTTAACTTTTCCGATGTCACACCTGTTTCAGGAAAGGTCGGCAAAACTTGCGAGTGTATGTTCAATGTTCATTCGAGGTTTGTTTTTTTATTTGAAAGTACACGTGTAGCATTTGTAAACGCGAAGTTACTAGTGTCAGTCTGCCCCACAAGGCATGCATTTAATATGCAGTTTAAACGCATATATATATATATCTTTGCAACATAGATTATAGATGATAGACTAGATATTACCTACATTACAGAATACAATGAAAATATATCACATGACAAAACAACACAATGACAAACAAACAAAACAGAAAAGTCCATCACAATGACAAAATATCACAAGTCAAAATATCACCAAAACAACACAATGACAAACAAACAAAACAGAAAAGTCCATCACAATGACAAAATATCACAAGTCAAAATATCACATGACAAAACAACACAATTGCAAATAAACAAAACAGAAAAGTCCATCACAATGACAAAATATCACAAGTCAAAATATCACCAAAACAACACAACGACAAAACAAAACAGAAAATTCCATCACAATGACAAAATATCACCAGTCAAAATATCACATGACAAAACAACACAATGGCAAATAAACAAATCAGAAAAGTCCATCACAATGACAAAATATCATCAGTCAAAATATCACATGACAAAACAACACAATTGCAAATAAACAAAACAGAAAAGTCCATCACAATGACAAAATATCACAAGTCAAAATATCACATAACAAAACAACACAATGACAAACAAACAAAACAGAAAAGTCCATCACAATGACAAAATATCACAAGTCAAAATATCACCAAAACAACACAACGACAAAACAAAACAGAAAATTCCATCACAATGACAAAATATCACCAGTCAAAGTATCACATGACAAAACAACACAATGGCAAATAGACAAAACAGAAAAGTCCATCACAATGACAAAATATCACAAGTCAAAATATCACATGACAAAACAACACAATGGCAAATAAACAAAACATGAAAGTCCATCACAATGACAAAATATCACAAGTCAAAATATCACATGACAAAACAACACAATGACAAAACAAAACAGAGAATTCCATCACAATGACAAAATATCACAAGTCAAAATATCACATGACAAAACAACACAATGGCAAATAAACAAAACAGAAAAGTCCATCACAATGACAAAATATCACAAGTCAAAATATCACATGACAAAACAACACAAAACAAAAAATACAAAAAAACGACAAAAAGAAAATGAGAAAATGGAAGGCATGAAAAATGGTTCTATTTGCCAATGTCACCCCTGTTTCAGGGAAGGTCGGCAAAAGTTGTGGGGCTTATGTTCATTATAGGTTTGGATTTTAATTGTAAGTACGCATTCAGTATTTGTAAGCGCGATCTACACGTGTCGGTTTGTTGGCATACATCTGAGAGCTTTAAATGAATATATCCTTGCAACTTATAATATAGATTATTTATAGCTAGTATGCATTAATATGCCATGTAATCATTTTGCGTAAATTTTACGACTAATGCCATGTCTACCTACAATCAGCGGTGGCAAGGGCATAGTACCTATGCATGAAGTAATGAAAGTTTGTTTTGATATGTGATGTTTTGTCAAGTGATGTTTTTTCATGTACCTCTACCGTTTATGGTATGTGATGTTTTGTCAAGTGATGTTTTTTCGTGTACCTACCATTTATGGTATGTGATGTTTTGTCAAGTGATGTTTTTTCATGTACCGTTTATGGTATGTGATGTTTTGTCAAGTGATGTTTTTTCATGTACCGTTTATGGTATGTGATTTTTTGTCAAGTGATGTTTTTTCATGTACCTACCGTTCATGGTATGTGATGTTTTGTCAAGTGATGTTTTTTCATGTACCGTTTATGGTATGTGATGTTTTGTCCTTGTGATGTAATATTTGACCGGTCCGTAGCTCAGTGGTAAAACTGCGGACTCTGAATGGGGAGGTTGTGGGTTCGAATCCCGGCGGGGCACAAAAAATATACCATTTATATTTTCAAATTTGCTCTTTGATGGGTGGAGAAATTCATAAACCTTTACTAATGACCGGTCAAAAAAGGTCCATCCAGCCTTACAGCAACTAGGTCTTGCTTGAGTATTGGCGCTTTGTAGCGATGACCAAGCTCGTACACCTCTGCAGCATTACAACAAGTGTCATAGACCCCTAGAGTCTCTACAATCTAGGGAGTCTCCCGCACAGGATTTCTTAAAAAAAAAAGTTTTTTTGTTGTGATGTATTTTCTGTGTTGCTGTCCAGAGATGTTTTCCGGGATCTGTTGCCATGGTCTGTGAGAGCTAGAGCTTCCAGACGTTTCACCCATGTCTACGATGGGCTTCTTCAGCGTGAAAGTGAAATAAGGAAGATGAACTTGATGAGACCACGGCAACAGATCCCGGAAAACATCTCTCCAGCTGCATCAGCCAGCCGTGTGAGCCTAAAACTCTTTTTTTCTGTGTTTTTTTGTCATTGTAATGTTGTCATGTGATTTACCTACTGTCTTTGTGATATTAAGTCATAATATGACGTTATGTCATGAGTTGTTATGTCACTGTGCTGTTTTATCCTAGCACCAAAGGAAGGAAGTACTTATGTTTGTTAATCATTTTTCTCATTACCATTGTATACTCATTTTCCTGGTAGTTTTCCATTATAAAATAATTATAAAGTGCATCAGAACATGACAAATTATCTGATTAAACAATGCATTAAGTGCAATTGCACTTAATCCAGTTGCATTCCTATTAATGTCAGAGATGACCATGATTTATTTTTTCTACTCTCATTTGGTAATTTACTAATTACAAAACGGCTAACGCAATCACAATGCCATACATTTCTACACCCGTTGCATAATGTTACATTATGCAACCGGTAACCGTGTTAAAATGAACATGTGCGCATGCGCATTGTCAGAATTGGAACCATTTTTTAATTTCAAATGTCAACCTTGTATGGGGGTATGAAGACCTGTCAATCCAAGATGGCCGCAAGCGATCAGCTGATTAGGCTTCATACAATATTAGTGATATTCGGTAGGTAGGAATTACCGTGGTGATGAGACTTTCAGCCCTGTTCAGATGAAAATAAATAAGTATATTTTATGTGTAGAGTCAAATAAAAATTGTTAATAGTGCTAAAATTTATCGAATTTATTTATCGGATTGCTCCAAATAAAGCTTTCCTTTTTTCAATGGAAAATAAAAGGCTTGAAAGGAAAACAATACAAAAAATTTCACCGCAAAAAATAAACAAACTCAAAAAGTTACTTGGTTAATAGGTGAGTATGAGGTTGATCACCTATGCTGTACAAATTTGGTTCACCTGCCAATACAACTGCAGGGCATATGTTTATTTGAGTTTTGGGTTTGAATGTTTAAGCTTATACCCAGGATGTAAAAGCGCGACCTTATACATATGTGTCGGCTTGTGGGCATGAATTCAATATAAAACGTAAATATAATTTATTTTTACAACTTAGGTTAGATTAGATAATCGAAGGGAATGATAAATCACACGTTTTGACAAAGGTAAGGTTTTAATTACTTCAAATGGACGAGTACATTATAATGACTATTATTCACTATTTTGTTAATTCTCTCATGGTCGTAGAAAAAGTATTGTATGCCACTGCACGTAATTAGTCTTTGTAACACTCGTGCTTTCTATTGTGCCATTCGGCTGCGCCTCATGGCACAAACTAGCACTCGTGTTAAAAAGACTATCATTACTTGGCAGTGGCATAAATAACTATTTTATATTTTTACATATTTAAAGCTCTGTTGTGGCGAGATTTGAACCATCAACTCGGCAAGCGCATGGTGAGGTGCTATGTCTTCCCAGTTTCTCTATATCAGGGTTGCCCAGGGCGTAGAATATCAAGCTAATAGGTAGGCAAAATTTAGTAAAAAATCCTTTTATATCGGACGATTTCACAAGAAGACATAATATTGTCCTTCTGTACAACTGGAGCTAGAGCGACAACTATGGATGTATCACCGAAGGTTAATAAAAATACCTACAACCTTCGGCCTCGAACAAACAACACTAATTCAACAGTTCGTGGTTCCTCTTTGTAGAGGACACACGTCTTCTGAAGACGTCGGATATGACTCTGATGAAACGTAGAGAAAATCGTTTTTCTCTTTTGCACGGTCAGTAAAATCCGTTTTTTTTCATTCTTTAAATTGATATTCGGATCTAGAATTCAAAGTTTAAGTTCGATTGGAGCCATCGTTAGTACTTCAGTCAATTATAAATGAGTTATTATAAAGGAATGGGAGACAATATTTATTCTAAAATGTATTTGCCTATACCCTGTGCACGCGCCTGGGGGTGCCCATACTTTTTCTTGAGGAGATCGACCTAGCAAAAATTTATGAAAAGGAGATCGACATTTTAACTGTTTAGCCCAACAATATACACTAAAATTTTAGCCATCCTCAACCTCCCGCGATCGACCGTATGGGCACCTCTGCTCTATATGGTATGGAGGGATGGATTCACTTTTACAGTCAATGTGACAAAAGCGAGGGTGTGATTTTCGCTATCTGGCCATAAAAAATCCTATATTTGTTTAAGGGAGTTTTAGCACTTTTAAATAAACTAGTTACCTATTAAGAACCTACTTTATTATAAAATGATTTATTTAATTGCATTAAAACTGGCCCCAAAAATATATTTGAAAATTTAACCTACAAAACTGTTTGCATAACATTTCTCTAAGTTTCCCTTTTCACATAAATCATTTAATAATAAATAATACCCATTTATTTAAAGTACAAATGATTTTGTTACACAAATTTAGTTATTTTTTTGTCCAGAGCGCGAAAATCACATCTTCCCTTTTTATAGACTCAATGTAAAGGCGCCACCCGGCAGGGTTGCTAGGGAAAATGCAAACAAATATTTTGTTGTTCGATGCTAAATACGACAGCCCCATGCAAGACTGACGTTTGCTCACCAAGAAAAAGTTTTAAATTTAAAAAATGCTCCGAATCCTTTAATCTAGTTTTGTATATCTCAGATTTTTAAAGGCGTTTTGTAGAACTGCACGGATAGCCTTCGTTAGCAACGCATACGCTTGGCGCACCCGGATGTATAAATGTGCAATAGATGAGCGACCTTGACGGATTATAACTACGCTGCAAATTCTGCAAGATCAATGCACCGTTGTTTGTAGGCGCATGCATGCCTTGACCACCGCACACAACGCGTCCACATTCAGCATGCAACACTCTTGCATGTTGAAAACGTTGATTACATTCAAGTACTCTGAATTTAAAGCATTGCGACCGGTCCGTAGTCCAGTAAATATAAATTTTATCAACGTAATCATATTTGTAGAATAGTGATTAAAGTGAAATATTATTCCATGTTCTATAACACATTTACTTACTGTAAAAAATAAAAAAAATTAAAGAAATTAAAAACTTTGTTTTATTCCACTTTTATTGTTTTTGAGTATGTTACAAATATTTTCGGAATTACTTCCGTCTTCGGGTAACTAACAATTACTAAATTTAAACTTAAAAATTAAGACGGTTGAGTGGGATCTATTGGTGGTAGTGGTAAGGGAGGGGGTAGAAAGGTAGATGTGTGGGAGGGAGATGGTGATTTTTGGGGCGGAGTTAATAGTGTTAGGAGAGGAGATGTAATAGTGGGAAGTTGAATATTAAGCATATAACTTTTATTTTTGTGTTTGTGAATCTCTAATATTTCTAGTATATCCAATTTTTTACCTTTTTGGCAGCTATGTATTAAAAAATAAACTCTAAAAAAATACAATAGCACCTCTAGTGAGTGTTGTAATTTAAGAATAATATTTTGACACCAAAATGCGAAAGGCATAAAAAATCGTTTACTCATAATACACTCAACTAGTAATGAGTAAGAAACAACATGGACAATAGTGAGAACTTACAAGCCAACATATAACAAAATACATCATGCAAGAATGCTGAATGTAGGCCAATTGTGTGTGGGCATATGACAAATGTTTAATAATACGTGGATGTTTATGCATTCCCCTTACTTGCAAGTTAAATGATTGCTTTAATGACATATCAAACAATTTAATTACGAAGATGTTTTTCATTTATGTAATTAAAAAACAAACCCTTTAAAAAAACATAAAAGTATTCCATGAAAATTCTGTCATACCAATGAACGGTCAAAAGGATAGATGTGTCTATTTTTCAGCAAATGGAGGTTGAGGATCGTCTTTGGACTCTGTTACAATGACCAATGTGACTGTTTGGTCAAATTGATAATGACCTATTTGAATGTTTAGTCAAATTGACAATGTGACAGACACCAATTTGACTCTTTAGTCAAATTGATAATGTGACAATGACCAATTTGACTGTTTGGTCAAATTGACATATGCCACAATGACCAATTTGACTGTTTGGTCAAAATGGTAATGTGACAATGACCAATTTGACTGTTTGGTCAAAATGGTAATGTGACAATGACCAATTTGACTGTTTGGTCACATTGACAATGTGACAATGACCAATTTGACTGTTTGGTCAGATTGACAATGTGACAATGACCAATTTGTCTGTTTGGTCAAATTGACTATGTGACAATGACCATTTTTACTGTTTGGTCAAATTAACAATGTGGCAATGACCAATTTGACTGTTTGGTCAAATTGACAATGCGATAATGACCAATTTGACTGTTTAGTCAAATTAACAATGTGACAATGACCAATTTGACTGTTTGGTCAGATTGACACCATGTGACAATTTTCAATTTGACTGTTTGGTCAGATTGACAATAAGTATGTGACAATGACCAATTTGACTGTTTGGTCACATTGACAATGTGACAATGACCAATTTGACTGTTTGGTCACATTGACAATGTGACAATGACCAATTTGACAGTTTGGTCAAATTAACAATGTGACAATGACCAATTTGACAGTTTGGTCAAATTGACGATGTGACAATGACTTATTTAACAGTTTGGTCTAATTGACAATGTGACAATGACCAATTTGGTCAAATTGACAATGCGACAATGACCAATTTTACTGTTTGGTCAAATTGTCTGCAAAGACACGTGTAACCTTAAAAACCTTGTTATGACCAGAAACCTAGAAGGTTTCTGGTCATAACAAGGTAATTAACTAATAAAATAACAAGTATTAATTAACCTAAAAAAGTCGTTGAATTTGAATTTTGTTGAATTTTCCGTACTTCTTATTTCAATTGAATGTTTCTTTTCTAAACAAATAATGATAAAAAGTAATAATGTTAAAGGTGGGAAATTGTGGTGTGAAATGTCAACTTTTTTTTTTATTAATAATTATTTTGAGGCTGACAGTTAGTTATCCCTGTTTGGGATAACTGTGGTAAGTCTTATGTTTCTTTTTTGGATTTTAATTTGTAAGTACACATGCAACATTCGTAAGCTTGAACTTACACGTGTATGTTTACGGGCATACATTTGGTATGAATTTTAAATGTTAACATATCGAAGCCACTTTTAAGAATAAATAAGTGTTTTTTTGGACTTTTCCAAATTTGTGTATTTACACAGTGAAAATTAATATTTATTAGATAAGTTTTAAGGTAGCACCCGTCGATGGCAGATATTGCACTGCCGAAACTAGTAGTGCATTACGAAATAAATTCACAAGTGAATTAAAACAAAGTTTTTTTATTTTTTTAAATTTTAAAGATGAACTTTCATGAAGTTACTGCTAAAAACCTAAATAATAACACAGTTTTATTTTCACAAATTGCACAAAACCATTGAAGTATATTAAAAGTGATTTATTGCCTTCCAAGTAAGTACCTTCCTTATTCTTGACTTGAGTTATTGCAGATGATAGTTTGAAAGCAAAACAGTGTGTCTCCATTCCTCATTTTTATCTTGAAAAGACTTCGCATAATGAAAAAGCTGTCATATTGACTACGCCAAAACTTGTGCAACAAAATATTTAATGAACTTAAAATAACAACATAAAACATTGATTCTTCTTTAATAGCCTTTCGTTTTATGGCAAAGTTCACAGATAAAAAAAATATATTGCAGGAAATTTCCTAACATGGCAGCCACTGTCTAAAAATCTATAAAATTGGGATTTGACAAAAAGTATCTAAAATTTCGTTGTCCAATAAATAAGCTACTGAAAAAAAAACATTAATATCTTGTAAGGAGTTGCTCCTTCTTAGTAAAACCAAAGTTAGCTTTCGATTCTACACTGATTTGAAATAGTTCTGAGCTTCAGAAGGCGTTGATACTGTAGCGTAGGTACATAATTATGTAATAGCACATTTTTACGATAAATTAATATCTGGGTTTATGGGAACTGAGAAAATCCCAAGTTGTTGCCTACCCATGGCTAAAAAGCAATGCACGCCACTGGCTGTAGTTGAGAAGTTTGTCATAAGTATTTCCTTACAATTAGTTCACTTATTATGAGAAGTAACTCCCAATAAAATGTTTTATCAGTGATTTCTCTTATATGTGAATCAGTAGGTATTTATTCAGTTTCACTTTTAAGGTGGCGATATCATTATATTTAATGCATGCCCACAACGAGAAACACGTACCTACACATGCCGCATGTGAATTCATAACATCAAACCCATTTCTCAAATGAACATTTACCATGCAGCTCTTCCCGACCTTCCCTAAAACAGCATTAACATTGACAAAGTGCACCATTCTAAAGAGTATGGGTGGTCAGCCACCTACCAAAGGATATTAAGTTAAGGAAATGAATTATTTGCATTTTTAAGAAACGGTGTTTTTCTTTGCGAAAACCAACCAGCTTTAAATATTGAGTGAGCCTAGGTTCGAATCCCACCAAGGGTGTCAGGAATGATTTCCCGTTTCAGTGTTTATTTCAAACCCCAAAATAAAATACCGGCAAGGTTTACTCAGCCATCACAAGAAATGAGTACCAGACCCCTTGGGAGATTGAGTAACCCCCACTTCAATTGAAGTGGTTGGTGTGAGGCTGGCCCCCTAATCTAATCTAATGTAAGCTGCAAATATATGTAACATTGGGGATTCATATTATATGCATTCCCGGATAAGTTCGCGCTTACACATGCCGCACGTGGACTTACAACATCAAAACCCAATCTCAAATGAACATGTATAAGACTTGCAACTCTTGCCGACCTTCCCTGAAACAGGGGTGACACTGGAAAAGTGAATATTTTTTTACAGCATGGGTGGTCAGCCGCATACCAACCATGTCACGGAATGCTAATCCCTTTTGTGTTATGATATACCCTTATTTTATTTTTTACAGTATTCGTGGTCAGCTTCATACTAACTTACAAGTCAAGAAATGCCACTTCCCCCTTACACGCAAAAATAAATAGGCGCCGAATCGCTACATGCAGGCAAGAAGTTACAATGTATGTGTAGTTTAATTGCGTAGTTAGAATGCAATAATGAGAATACCGTTCTGCCCTAGACCTAGTTAGGTGTGTCGTATAGTGAGTTGATAGATTGTTATGTATGAAGGAACACAGGTCCAGATTAAGACCACTGGGGGCCCTGGTGCGGGAAAAGTCTTCCCCCCTTTCCGCACGCCATTCAAAATTTATATACCTCTTGCGAACCAAAACGATTCTAATTTAATCTAATCTAATCTAAGCTGCAAAGATATATATCATTTAAGATTTATATTAAATGCATTCCCACAAGCAGACATGTATAATTTCGCGCTAACACATACCGCATGTGGACCTACAATATAAAAATCCAATCTCAAATGAACATAAGCTCTGCAACTCTTGCCGTCCTTCCCTGAAACAGGGGTGACATTGGCAAAGTGAACCATTTTTTTATATTATGGGTGGTCAGCCGCATAACAACCTATAAGTCAAGGAACATACATGACAAATTACATTTTTAAATCAATAAATAACAATATATACATGGACATAAAAAACTAAATCATAAAACCAATTTCACTTTAATAAACCCTAGCCGCCAACATTACATTTTATATACCGACGGTTTTTTAGTATTTTTTTAGAAAACCTGTTTGAGATGTCTATGACACTTGTTGGAGGAAACTTCGTCTTGTCCTTTTTGTAAAAAATATGTTGAAATATTTTTATATACAGGTTCATACGAGTCGCCATCTTTGATCCCATGGGTCACTTTTGATTTAGACCCCAAAATTTTTTCAAATTAAGCATCTTCTTTAACAAATTTCTAGAGTGTCTTTGGGGGCCACTTTGTCCTGAATGCATTGAATATCAAATTTACATCGAAAAATTCTTGAATTGTTGGTGACGCAGAAATAGCGTCATCTGTTTTTATTTTATTTAATTAGTATAAAGAAGCGAATTTCATGTTGGTCTGTTACAAACTGAAAAAAAAGTGCAAATAAATCGCAAGATGTCTGTATCAACTTTTTTGACACGGAGCGACGTGAAATCAGCAATGAATTGGAGACTTCCGTTTCATCCGTCGAGCGATGCAAACACGTTTTTATGTGTCTCGAACGGTTTGAAATTTATCCCGAAAAAATCCGTAAAAATCACATTGACTTTTTTAATATTTCGATAATTTGTGATTGTGACATGTGCTGTGACTGTTTCATATAACATCCAAGTGCGGTAGTTGTGAACAGAGCTCATCATCAAGGATCCTGAGAAGAGACGATCATATTGGACTTATGCAGCACGATTGGTGTTGATGTTCCTTGACTTATAGGTTGTTATGCGGCTGACCACCCATACTGTAAAAAATTGGTTCACTTTGCCAATGTCACCCCTGTTTCAGGGAAGGACGGCAAGAGTTGCAAGGCTTATGTTCATTTGAGATTGGGTTTTTATATTGTAGGTCCACATGCGGCATGTGTTAGCGCGAAATTATACATATCTGCTTGTGGGAATGCATTTAATATAAATATTAAATGATATATATCTTTGCAGCTTAGATTAGATTAGATTAGATTAGATTGGTGAGTGGCAAGCCTTTTGATAATCGCTTCTTTTTTTGGTACGGGAAAGTCGTCCAACATTGAAAGCCACCTAGTGAAGGTTGGTTTTTTTATTTGAGAGAAAATATCTAGGCACTAGATCTATATATTTTCATATCTCTCATTTGGAGAAATACAGTGTAGTTTCTCCATTTGTTTTTTTATATTTATATACTCCCTGAGGGGTAAAAGTTACACATTGCCCCTCCAATTGTATTTCTTTGAAACGTCTCGGGGGCCCCTAGGACGCGGGGGGCCCTGGTTCGGTCGAACCGCTCGAACCGCCCTTAATCCGGGCCTGAAGGACATATTTATTTTATGGAAGTAACCTCCCTACTACACGTGTTTGTTTGTGGGCATACATCTGACAGCTTTGAATGAATATATCCTTGCAACTTAGATTATAGATTATTGAACCTCCGCCTAGTTCTTGTATACTGACAAAATAATAATCAAGCAAGTATATATTATATCGCCACCTTAAGGGTAGAACTAAATAAGCGCTGATTCACTGATTTGAGAGATCGTGGATAAAACATTTTATTCGGTGAAACTTTCTATCGTTTATTTAGTTCTTGTTTATCTTATGTCCATCAGAGGTAATGAAGAATGTTTTTATGTTTACTGGACCAATGTGTCTTATGAAAACTGGAAATTGATTTTGTAAATATTTAAAACAACTCTCACATTATCGTGTTTTACGTTTTTTTCTTAGCTCAGATTGTGTGGAATGTGGCTCTTGAGACAATTTTATTGAAAAGTCTTCATTGAATCAAATGATACTTAGATGAGGCAAACAAGCACTGGATGGACATTATAGTAAGTGAACTACATCATTATAAGAAAGTGCTCATGAAATACTTCTAAACTACAGAATTTAATTCTTTTTTTTGTGTTTCTCTCGTAGAAAATAGGAAAAAATGACCATTTATTTGAGAACTGCCGTTTTTGTTTCTTACACTTTATGGTCTTAGCAAAAGAGCTACAGTAATGAAAAAAATCAAGCATGTGGATTAATTTTTTATCTTAATTCTAAAGTTTAAACAAAATATATAACTTTAGAATTGCCACCAAAAAAAAATGCCTAAAAAAAACTAATTTTTTTCACATTCGTAGCTACTTTTTCGTGTGTGCTATATTTTGGAAATATATTTTTTATTTTTAATTACAGACCTATACATTGTTAAGTGAAATATCAGAACAGTTTTTGTATAATGTCAATAGTTTTTGAGTAAATATGGAAAAACTGAAACTACTTAATGAATTAAATTTTAATTAAATCAAAGAACACAGTTCCTTATAAAGGTACCGATATGAAATCTCTCTGCTGGAATGTGACAACTCCAAATCTCATCACGATTTTAAAAAGTACCAGCCCCTTCGGGAGCTGTGTAACCCCCTTCAATTAAAGTAGTTGCCGCAAGGCCGCCTCCCCTTACCTGTAAAAATAAATAAGTTCACTTGCCACATGTGATTCCTTCGAGGAGAACGCAGCAAGAAGTTACACAATATGTATAGCTGATTTGCGTTGCGTGTCGAGTTTATTATGTTTAAATTAATTAAGTCAAATATTGGAGTTATAAGCTACATCCAGCAGTGCAACTTCATAAATGCATCGGGCGTTTATTTCTCTCCTATAAATAACGGAGCTCTAGCGGCAGAATGCGTTTGCAGAGCGCGCATGCGCTGTAAGAGGTGCACAACTAAATATTCATCAACTTAAAAGTCAATATTTCAAATAGATTGTGGAATAAGAATTGATTATCTTGATTTTAAGTAGGAATTTTGTGAATGTTCATTTTTATAAATCTAATCTAATCTAATCTAAGTTGCAAAGATATGTAACATTGGAGATTCACATTACATGCATTCCCACAACCAAGACACGTACAAGTTCGCGCTTGCACGTGCCTCATGTGAGCCTACAACATAACAACCAATCTCAAACGGACATACACCCTGCAACTCTTGCCGTCCTTCCCTGTAACAGGGGTGACATTGGCAAAGTGAACCATTTTTTACAGCATGGGTGGTCAGCCGCATACCAACCTATAAGTCAAGGAACATACACGACAAATTACATTTTTTAAATCAATAAATAATAATAAACATGGACATCAAAAACTTAAAACATTTAACAAATTTCATTTTAATAAAAACATTACAGATCAACCGCCATTTCTTTCTGTCCTTACATACTTCTTTCATTTCCTCCAGAGTCATAACCTTCTTCATGCAAGCTCTTCTTTTATTATGACTCTGGATATTCCATTCATTCCCAATTTCGGATATTATATAAAAATAAAATATAAATATAAATAAAATTCGTTTTTCTTAAAAAAATAAATATATACACGACCAGTTGTACACCCTGAAGATAGGAGGTATAATCTGCTATTTGCGAAACTGGTTGTGTTCAAAATTAATTCAAAAAGTGAATCAGAACGAAACTGGATTTTGGTGTTGTTTGCAAGTGAACTTGCAGCATTATCAATCGTACCAAGCCCTACATGAACGTTAATATCTTGCCACCCTTGCCTGAACGAGGTGACATTTTGTAAAAGTGAGCCAAGTTTTTACGCCATGGCGGGTCAACCTCATACCAACCTTTCAGGCAAGGAACAAAAAAACTAAACAGGGAGGTAGACAAGAATCTTACAGATAAAAAAGATCTAATCTTATCTAATCTAATCTAAGTTGCAAAGATATGTTACATTGGAGATTCACATTACATGCATTCCCACAACCAGACACGTACAAGTTCGCGCTTGCACGTGCTTCATGTGAGCCTACAACATAAAAACCAATTTCAAATGGACATACATCCTGCAACTCTTGCCGTCCTTCCCTGTAACAGGGGTGACATTGGCAAAGTGAACCATTTTTACAGCATGGGTGGTCAGCCGCATACCAACCTATAAGTCAAGGAACATACACGACGAATTACATTTTTTAAATCAATAAATAATAATATACAAAGATGAATGAATAAATAAAGCCAAATGAAATCTTCTTATTAAAAAACAAACTTTATTATTAAAACGTCACATATTTACGTTGACGCTCTCTCACAGCCGTGAATGCTCTGCGCACAATCACAATATTGTCGGTATATAAACCGCCAAGGTCGCGCATCTGCACCTACGTCACCGCCGCCCTACTGCACTTGAAATCTCGCTTACGCAACATTCCGCTCGGCTGCTATTATGTGTGCAGTGCATGTACCGGCAGCGTCACAAAGCATTATGCTATTATGGCAATGAGGAATTCAACTTACTACCGTTGCGTTGTGTACAGAGAATTTTTTCATTTTTTTTTGTACCGAAGTCAATGTTATAAAGTCTAGTATTCGTCGGAAAAAAATGTATTTTCGACGGAAATGAGTTGTCCTGCAGCAGGACATGCAAAAAAACCTAATTTGTCGAACCTGTCCGTCCGTTTTGATTTGTGGTCCTGTGTCTTTTCAGAGTTGATGCTATTTTTGAAAATATAAAAATATAATGTATTGTTATGTAAATAGTCGATTAATATACCTAGGTGTACATCGTTGGTAGTGATAGTTATTATAGTATTATGTCAAAAGTAGATTAATATAGGTGTACACCGTAGGTAGCAAAAATTATAGGCCTAAGAAATCTAGAAATTAAATCATCCTTTTTTAGTCTTGAAGTTGGAAGAATGCTCGCGAATGTGCTGGCAAAATTAGTCACTGGAGACTTCTGTCTGTGATGCAAGAGATATAAACCTATAAAATTAATATCAGCATAATATTTTGTATCTACTTACAAATTAAAATCCAAACAAAAATCCTGCAACTTCTCCTTAGGTACCTACCTTCCCTGAAACACGAGTGACATTGGCAAAGTAAATTTTTTTTTACAGTATGGATGGTTAGCTTCATACCAACCTATAAGCCAAGGAACGTACAAAATACAAAAGAATAATTTCAATGTTTTTTTTTCTCGAGCGGGCAATCGTCACACCTCCATAAGCTACTAAAGGCCTTTGCAATCAGTAAGAATATATAATTTGTTTTTACCTGGTAGCCCGGCCGTGTGACATCACAATTTTGTTTTCTATGGAATGGGAATCGTTTTTGAATTTCAGTAGATTTGGTTTGGGTTTTGTAAAAGTTAAGGAGGTTAATAGACTTTCGGTGTTATTCTCAATCAGCAAAACCATGGCTCATCCGCAGCCTGCAGCGAATTTTTCATTAAAATAAAAGGATTATCTATAGGTAGATCAGCCATGGATCAAATGGTTTCTGAATAGCACTGTTTGGAACATAATATATTTGTGATGCCCAGTACATTTTGATTTTATTTCCTATTTTTCAGGAAACTGTTTTATCGGTAAGTATAAACGTACTCGTATGTAGGTACCTTTATAAAAAGCTTCCAGGATAATCCAATAGATGGTAGTATACTCGTTTTGCGTAGAGAGCAATTAATATATTTTTTAATGTGTAAATACATCGATCTATAGACTGTAATCTAAGTTGCAAAGGTGTATTAACATTTAACATTAATTTATTGTGTTAATTTATTCCTTGACTTATAGGTTGGTATGAGGCTGACCACCCATACTGTAAAAAATGGTTCACTTTGCCAGTGTCACCCCTGTTTCAGGGAAAGTCGGCAAAAGTTGTGGGGCTTATGTTCATTTGAGGTTTGAATTTTATTTGTAAGTACGCAATCAGCATTTGTAAGCGCGAACTACATGTGTTTGTTTGTGGGCATACATCTGAGAGCTTTGAATGAATATATCCTTGCAACTTAGATTATAGATTATTATTATTGTATTGTAATGCACGCCTCTAAGTTGCGCTTACACATGCTGCGTGTGTACTTACAAAATAAGATTCAAACCTCACTCTGCGCCTTTTTTTTGAAACAGGGGTAACATTGGCACAAGGGAATCACTTTTCCAGTATCTACAGCTATCAGCCTCATACCAACTCATAAGTCAAGAAACTGTAAGCATAAATAACAATCAATTCTGTGAATGGACCCGGCTCAACATTCGAGAATAGTTTTTTCTCGGCTATGATCCTTAGCAACCAATAACAAAATATAAATTAGCCATCGCTTTAGTAACCCGGCCGTGTTACATCACAATTGACGTCAATCGATGTGCTGGCTTCATTTTTATACTTACTCACAATAAAAACAATATTAGGATGATTTACTTTTTTAGTGAGCGCTGTTTTTGTGTGAATCACACCTCAAGAGCCCTCTGCGAGCTTGGTCGTCGCTGTAAAAAGCGCCAATTCTCAAGCAAGACCCAATTGTTGTAAGTTTGGATGGACCTTTCAGTGACCGGTCTTTGGTAAAGGTTTATGAATTTTTCCAACTCAGCGAACAGCACATTCGAAATATAAATGGTATATTTTTGTGCTCCGCCGGGATCCGAATCCACAACCTTCCATTTACGAGTCCGAAGTGTTGCCACTACGGACCGGTCCAATATTCGAGAATAGTTTTTTTCTCGGCTAGGATCCTTAGCAACCAATAATAAAATATAAATTAGCCATCTCTTTAGTAACCCGGCTGTTTTAAATCACAATTGACGTCAATCGATGTGCTGGCTTCATTTTTATACATACCTACTCACATAATAATAACAATACCTACCTATTTGGATGATTTACTTTTTTAGCGAGCGCTGTTTTGGTGTGAATCACACCTCAAGAGCCCTCTGCGAGCTTTGACGTCGATATAGAAAGCGCCAATTTTCAAGCAAGATCCAGTTGCTATAAGGCTGGATGAACCTTTAGTGAACGGGCTTTGGTAAAGTTGTATGAATTGTTCAACCCAGCGAAGAGCATAATATTTGAAAATATCAATGGTATATTTTTTGTGCTCCGCTGGGATTCGAACCCACAACCTTCCATTAACGAGTCCGATGCTGTACCACCAGACCACGGACCGGTCAGAAACTTTTGAGATAAAAAAGATTAGATTAAAACAAAGTTTATAAGATATATTTTATTTATTAAACATTTGAAATTAAATTAAACATGACACGTTTTCATTCTACATAATTGTAAAAAAATATTAAATAAAACTAGCCTGCGTCCTTGTGCTTCACCCGATGCGGCATTCTAGCATAAAACTAATACTAAAGTGAAATAAAACATATACACAGTATACGCAAATTTCACACATTTCCAAAATCAAAATCAAAATAATTACGATGGCAGATATGAACGGTTTGGAGCATCGTACTGAGCCATGCTGTTAGCATTGTAGGCATTCGGTTGATCCAAATTGAACTGGTTTCCCTGTCCTGGATTTACAAATGGAGCACTGACTGAGATCGAATCAAAAGACGCTTCGGTCTTCGGAGGAAGGTACGAGGTTGTTGGAGCACTTGGTCCATTGCCCAAACCATTCCTGTAAGCAGAAACGTTAGAGTTTCTCCCATTGAATTGGGACGATTGAGCATTTGGTGTACCATAAGTCTGCTTGGGTTTGTTTCCGTTGAATCTGTCTGCAGCAAAGTTGTTTCCTGCGTTTCCGTTCCTATTGTATCCATTTCCATTCTTGTTTCCACCGTTTCTGTTTCTCATTCCGAATCCGTTTGAGGTTCTGGCATCAGCAGCTTTAGCAGGAGTGCCGTAAGCCTGGTTGAGACCGTTCTGAGGAGTGTTGTCATATCCTCTGGGAAGGGAACCAAACCCATTTGAGGAGAAATCTTCAACGCGGGCAGGCGCACCATAGTTTTGGCTCACAGCATTTTGGGACCTGAATCCATTGTTACCATTTGCATTACGTGCTGGAGTACCATAAGATTGACTTGGTGCGTTCTGTTGTCTGAAACTATTGAAAGACAAGTCTTCAACACGAGCTGGAGCTCCATAATTTTGACTCACAGCATTCTGAGACCTGAATCCATTGCTGTTACCGTTTTGGGCAGGCGCACCATAAGATTGGCTCAAACCATTTCTGGAACCTGCACCATTGAATCCATTGCTATTCCCATTGGCATTAGGTGTTCCGTACATTGAACTGGGTGCAGCTGTGTTCTGATACCCATTATTTTGGGCATTGCTATCATAACCTCCTTGTTTCTGGCTTGCTAATCTCGCATCAGCTTCTTCCATGGCTCTGACAACCTGCTCGTTTACACTGTAGAGGCCTTGAGCTCTGCTGCAATCAAAGTTGTACCACCAATCGCATACCAGATATTCTTGGTTGAAGACTGTTCCATTAGGACACAAGAAGCTATCGCTTCTTCCTCCTCTCTGGCAAATGTAGAAAGCTTGGCACTGTGCTTCAGTGTCTGCGTAATAACCAGGAAATTGCTGATTGGAACAGCTAAAGCTAGTTTCTGGAACTTCTGCGTATACTGGGTAGTCTTTGCCGGCTTCTCCAGGGATCTCGTCTCCGTTGCTTTGTTCATCACCTGCGGAATAGCCTTGATTGTTGCTGTAGTTGTCGTAACCCAGCTGGTTGGATGGATTGTCTCGTGGATATCCAGACTGGGCCTTGGCTGACACCAAGATACAAAAGAATAGCGTGAGTTTCAACGTCATTTTATCGGATCTGAAACATATTTCACATTAATGTTTTTAGTGATAAACCTTTACATCAGGAATTGTTACCCGATGGATAGACAAGATATTGCCGGATCATCAGGAGACACTCTGGTTGTGTGGAAATTAAGGATGAACAAGAATAAAAAAATGGGTCTTGCAAACAGCGGTTTGCCTAATATCCAAAATGCGAAGATTTTTGAAAATTTTCAAAGGTAATGGACTTAGATTAGAAAGACTAAGCCCAATATTTAAAATGCCTGACTAAAGACAGGACAGAGGATCATAACTTCGATACAAAATTGTCGTTGATATGGTCAAGTGGGTAAGGCGTCAGCAGTCAGCACTTGAATTTGCGTTATTGAAACAATCGCAAATGCGAACCTCGCCTGCGTCGTGTCCTATCGACGATAACATCTGGTGACGTCACATAGCCGATTGATACTTTGAGTGTCCACAGTCAATTTCAATTTTATTTTGTACTCGCAGCTAAGCTACACATAAGGAGTCGCATGTGGTGATTCGGGACCTATTCATTTTTACGGGTAAGGTGGCCGGCCTCACACCAACACTTTCAGTTGAAGCGGGGGTTTCCCAGCTATCGTGGGGGCTGGTTCTCATTTCTTGTGAAGGCTGAGTAAGCCTTGAGATCGAACCCTTGCTCTCGGCATTGAATGCCAGCATTCTACCAATTGACTTATCGACATTTTTACGAGCTTGGTCGTCATCGCTACAAATCGCCAATTCTTAAGCAAGACCCAGTTGTTGTAAGGCTGGATGGACTTTTCAGTGACCGGTCATTGGTAAAGGTTTATGAATTTTTCAACCCAGCGAAGAGCAAATTTGAAAATATAAATGGTATTTTTTTGTGCTCCGCCGGGATTCGAACCCACAACCTTTCCGTCAGAGTCCGAAGTGTTACCACTGAACTACAGACCGGTCCTCAATTTTCATTAAAGTATTTTAATTAATTTTCTATTTAATCGTTAATGTAATATTTAAGAAATTCTATACAGTCCATTGTGTTCTATTTGATTCTATTGCATAGACCTTACATAATTCTATTCTCACGCCTTTTTCTACTGGACCAATAGAACAACAGCTATTTTCTATTATGCATGTGGTGCAGTTTTTATTCTTTATTTTATGAAAAAGAATGAAAAGATGAAAGAAATAAAAGGCTTCGATAATATCCAGTAATTGTGGATCAATAAAATAAAATAAAAATCCATCAAATCAATCTTTTGTGCCATCTTTTAAAAGAAGTATTTTTTTTAAAGTAAATTCAGATTTGTGGTGAATTTTTTGGACTACATTTGAATTATGAGAAATGAAAATATCATTATTAAAATTTAATTCATTTTATACAAATTAAATTTATCTTCAAATTTTGTAACAATGATCTGTTTTCGTAACGCAAAGCAACTAAGTCACACAAATAGTGCAGCTTCTTGCCGCGTTATCCGCGAAGGGTTCCGCGTGTGGCGAGTGGAACCTATTTATTTTTACAGTTACCTTACGCCAACCACTTCAGTGGAAGTGGGTTGTGTCAGCAAGGGGGCTGGTGCTCATTTCTTGTTAAGGCTAAGTAAGCCTTGCCGGTATTTTATTTTGGGTTTCAAATATACACCGAAACGGGAAATCATTTTTGACACCCTCGGTGGGGATCTAACCCGAGCTCTCGGCATGGAATGCAAGCATCCTACCAACTGAGCTATCGACCAGACGAAATATTTTGAGACAAAAAAATTAAGGGCTTTTCCAATTGTGTGAGTCACAAAAAATTTATGTTTTTTTGAGTAAAAAATGCAAAAATAATAAAAATACCATAAACCCTGTTCATTCAAGAACATGTCTATTTTAATAGAACATATTTCTAAGAACCCATTGTATATTTTCTAGAGCATCTCTTTGACTTATAGGTTGGTATAAGGCTGACCACCCATACTGTAAAAAATGGTTCACATTGCCAATGTCACCCCTGTTTCAGGGAAGGTCGGCAAAAGCTGCAGGGCTTATGTTCATTTGAGGTTTAGATACACATGCAGCATTTTCAAGCACGAATATGTCTGTTTGTGGACATGCATTTAATATATCTTTGTAACATAATATGCTCAAACCCTCCTCGTATTTGTCCTGTATGTATGTGTCAGAAGGACCCACAGCACATGGACGCTCATACAAAGCTATATATTTTCTTAAATGGGGGAAGGCCTTCCCGTGAAGTTAGAGCAACGGCACGACAAAACAAGAACCTCTAGGTCAGAGGCCCTTAGTTGTATAAACTTGGGGGTCTATAGCATCAAAAAGGTGCCGCGGAGTAAATTTTGTACAACTTTTTGGAAGGCACTGATTGACATAGTGGTCCAATTAAAAAGGACAAAAATCGCACATGAGAAGGATGGGAAAAGATCAGAGTCTTACACAAATATCAATAGGGTATAGCTTGTTGATGCAGCTCACACGACACACTCATTTCCGCCATAAATTTAGCTGCAAACTGTATTTTACCGTGCGTGGTATTTAGTGCCTTTTTATAATTTACACCAATATTCAAGTCACACTGTTTAAAACAGCTTTTAACTTGTCAAAATATTTTAAGTTATTTGCCTTGGCACGTATTGTTTGTGTTCCTTGACTTATAGGTTGGTATGAGGCTGACCACCCATACTGTAAAAAATGGTTCACTTTGCCAATGACACTCCTGTTTTAGCGAAGGTCGGCATGAGTTGCAGGGCTTATGTTCATTTAAGATTGGTTTGTTATATTGTAGGTCCACATGCGGCATGTGTTAGCGCAAAATTATACATGTCTGCTTGTGGGAATGCGTTTAATATGAATCTTAAATGATATATATCTTTGCAGCTTAGATTTAGATATAGATTAGACGTAGTACTATTATTTTTGAGTTCCTTGACTTATAGCATGGTATGAGGATGACCACCCATACTGTAAAAATGGTTCACTTTGCCCCCCCTGTTTCAGGGAAGGACATTAAGAGTTTCACGGTTGACGTTCATTTGAGATTTGGGCTCTCAAAGGACGGGTATGAGGAGGATTTTAACGTATATAACCAATCTCAGCTTTCACAGGTAATGAGATCCAGCCCTCTCGGGAGCTGGGAAACCCCCACTTCAACTGAAGCGGTTGGCATGAGGCCGGCCGCCTTACACACAAAAAAATTGTATTGTTCCCTCCGGGAATATTGTTGGCAAGAAGTTACATTACAGGTGTAGCTTGGTTGCGACAAATATCACTTTAAATTAGGCTGATTTATTTGGTGAGCGCTGTTTTTGTGTGTATCACACCTCAAGAGCCCTCTGCGAACTTAGTCGTCGCTGTAGAAAGCGCCAATTCTCAAGCAAGATGACCGGTCTTTGGTAAAGGTTTATGATTTTTTCAACCCATCGAAGAGCAAATTTGAAAATATGAATGGTATATTTTTTTGTGCTCCGCCGGGAATCGAACCCACAACCTTCCCATTCAGAATCCAAAGTGTTACGACTGGACTTAGGATCGGTCACTACTCGTGAAGACGCTTTTTAAGGTGAAATATTTGAGCAATAAAAAAAGTTTTTTTTTTTTTTAACTAAAACTGTGTATAGTTACTCGTATTTTACAATAATTGATTTTAAAAATACGTTGATTTTTGTACAAACTGAATTACTATAATATATTATTATATGTCATAACTCCTTTTTTTTAAACAAAATTAACACAAAATAAATACACTCTTTAAGGTATCACTGATCGAAACAAAACCAAAAATAAGAAAATATTTACTTTCTTGAACAAAACTAAAAAATGGTATTCAGTCCACTGGTTGATTCCCGTGGTCCAGATGAGATGGGTGTGATGGTAGTTGCCCATTTTTGGCCGCCTTATATACCGGCGCTAGTTGCGAGTGGTCCACTAGTGAGCATGGGCCTCCCCCCTTCGAAGAAATGGTCCGAAAATCGTGCCCGCTACATCAGTGTTACTGATATTATTGTCTGGCAGAAAAATCAGATTTTTGGATGTAGGCAGTATGGGAGCTAGCTATGTATTTAAAAAAAACAATGCAATTTTAGTTTTACTGTATCTATTTGTATGTATGTATGTTCCTTGACTTATAGGTTGGTATGCGGCTGACCACCCATGCTGTAAAAATGGTTCACTTTGCCAATGTCACCCCTGTCACAGGGAAGGGCGGTGAGAGTTGCAGAGTGCATGTCCATTTGAGATTTGGTTTTTATGTTGTGGGTGAACCACATGAGGCATGTGCAAGCGCGAACTTGTACGTGTCTAGTTGTGAGAATGCATGTAATGGGAATCTCTAATGTAACATATCTTTGCAACTTAGATTAGATTTAGTTCTATAATGTATGCCATAAGGACGGTTCTCGAATCATCGGGAACCGGAACAATCCAGCAAACACTAGTACAATTATTATCCGAACAGCTACATCTAGAGATACAAGTAAAAAAAAACATACACACAATCACAATCACACATTCGTACCAATATTCATTAATACACCTACTATAATTTATGTTGCAACGAATTATTAACATTCAAAAATCACATTTTACATGCATGCCCACAAACAAACACGTATAAGTTCGCGCTTATAAATACTGACCCTACTTGCAAATTAAAATCTTAACCTAAATTAACATAAGCCCTGCAACTTTTGCCGACCTTCCCTGAGACATGGGTTACATTGGCAAGGTGAACCATTTTTTACAGCATGGGTGGTCAGCCTCATACCAACCTTTAATAAAAATATGTGTTCTTTACTACGTGAAAAATTATTCACCGTGTATTTTATTACAGGGCTATTGACAACATATTTGATCCATGGCTGATCCATAAATCATCGCTTTTTGGTGCGGAAAATTAACGATGGGGGACGGTTGAGCAATGGGCTTGCTGTGTGTGAATAATAGACTACTTATTTTTTTCGTAGTAGAAAATGAAATGTCCAAACCTGTACATGTTTTTGGTCTGGCAAAAATAGGTTGGTTAAATGCATTCCTCATCACCATTTTATTCAATATTTTTTAAAAAGTCGAAAAAAAATCAATTGTAAAAAAATATTTTTTCTTTCATATAAATGACGTGCCTAGCTCCCAAACAAATAACGCACGATATGAAAATTTCAATACTACCTATCTTGATGCTCCTAATTCAATGTTAATTTCGGCTCCACTTCAAGGCGAGATTATCTCTAAACTACAATACAAGCATTTCGCTAATCACGCGTTAAACGTGATGTGGGGATTAACCATGAATATCAAATAATTTGTACTGGAGTGAGATTTTAAAATACCAAGATAGAGTTGGTTTCAAGTTAAAATTCAAGTCAATTTGATTTGGTTATACTACGAAAATGTTGTATGGAAAAGATGTAAGGAAACACAAAAAATGACATTCTTTGAATATATTTTGGATTTTCCAAAAAAAACCTAATAAAATAAGTAAATACGAGTGGGTGCCGAATCCTCACATGCGATCCTTTGGGAGATAACGCAGGCAAGAAGTTACACTATATGTGTAGCTCAGTTGCATTACGTTACTATTGGTACTATACGACTCAAATATTACAATAATTGGATATTTTTTTCTATTTTGGGCGCCGTTTAGTGGCTTCAGCCACCCCGAGGGCGCCCATCCTTCGCTTGCTTCTTGGAAAACATGAACGTCTTCAACTCCTTCTTGAAACGTTCTTCACTGGATGGACCTCTCAGCGGTCACTGAAAGGTCCATCCAACCTTACAACAACTGGGTCTTGCTTGAGAATTGTCGCTTTCTACAGCGACGACCAAGCTCGCAGAGGGCTCTTGAGGTGTGATACACACAAAAACACAAAATAAATCATCCTAGTATTATTATATTAATATTCACCGTTCTCCGTCCTCAGCTTCAGAGGTAACTGGTTCCAGCATAACAATCCCTTCAAACAATGTTCCTTCTAAAGGAATGAGTACCATCGTCTTCGTAAGATGGAAAACCCCCACTTCAACTGAAATCTTTGATGTAAAGCCGGCTCCCTTACCTGTAAAAATAAGTAGGTTCCATTTGCCAAATGCAAAACTTTACGGGGATAACGCGGCACCATATATGCAGCTTAGTTGATTTTTTTTCGTGGGGCTCACGTTGTCTAAAGTCAGCAGTACTTGCATATATATAACGAAATGTTTTGCATACACGATTCATGTTGAGATGAATTACACGAAAAATTAGAACACAAATTTAATGAAATCAATGACGTGTGTGCACATACGAATACTCCATTTCACAACTCCCATATACTCCTCCTTGATCTGATTTTTGAGTTATTTCTTTTTTGTTAATAGACAAAAGGGGCTCATTAAAAAAAAATCCAATCCAATTATGAGGATTGTTTTTGTTATTCATAAACAATACTTAGTATTTGTTTTGTATTTCTGTTTGATCTAAAAAAATCTACATCTAAATCTAAGCTGCAAGAATATGTATCATTTGAGATTCATATCAAATACATTCCCACAAGCAGACACGTATAATTTCGCGCTCACACATGCCGCATGTGGACCTGCAATATAAAAACCCAATTCTCAAATGGACATAAGCCCTGCAACTCTTGCCGACCTTCCCTGAAACAGGGGTGGCATTGGCAAAGTGAACCATTTTTTACAGTATGGGTGGTCAGCCTCATACCAACCAATAAGTCAAGGAAAATAGATGAATTCAAAATATACCTAAATATTTTAAATACACTTACAATTTTAAAGATGCTGCAATATCATTTGTAATCTATATTTTTAAGGGTTTGGTGGTTTACACAGTGAAAGCCCATTGTATATTAATTAAATTAACATAGTTCATAACATAGGTTCACTTTGCCAATGTCACCCCTGTTTCAGGGAATGTCGGCAAGAGTTGCAGGGCTTATGTTCATTTGAGGTTTGGATTTTATTTGTAAGTACACAATCAGCATTTGTAAGCGCGAACTACACGTGTTTGTTTGTGGGCATACATCTGAGAGCTTTGAATGAATATATCCTTGCAACTTAGATTATAGATTATAGATAGATTATTATAGTTCCAATTCACTATTTACAATATTTTATTTCTGTCTAGCACTTTCGCCTACAAGGCATCATCAGGACAATTATTTATATTGTCCTGATGATGCCTTGTAGGCGAAAGTGCTAGACAGAAATAAAATATTGTAAAAAGTGAATTGGAACTTTGTTAATTTGATTGATATACTTGTAATCTAAGTTGTAAATAAATGTACCAACATTATAGGTTCATGTAAAATTTATTTCCACCAAAAGACACGTACAGGTTCGAGCTTACTTATCTATAATCTAAGTTGCAAAGATGTATTACATTTGAAATTCATATTAAATGCATGCTCACAAACATACATGTGTCAGTTAGCACTTACAAAAGCTACATTGATGTACTTACAAATTAAAATCCAAACTTGAAATAAACATAAGCCCTGCTACTTTTGCCGACCTTGCATTGGCCGCGTGACATTGGCAAAGTGGTATTTTTTTACAGTATGGATGGTCAGCCTCATACCAACCTACAAGTTAAGGAATAATTTGATATTTCACGTACCTATATATCAATTACATAAAATTAAAATACAGATTGAGGAGATTGTGAAAGAATGGGATGTTCAAAGCGAGCGTAAAAGAAGAAAATGCATGAAAAAGGTGATGGATATGACTGAATTGAAAGAGAGATGTAAGGATAGGGAAAAATGGAGGCAGCTCTGTAGAGGCTTTAGCCACCACTAGCGGAATGGCGACAGAGTTACAGTTACAAAAGAACAAGCCGCTAACATTTCAGATAAATCCACTTTTTTTAGACAGCTTCGTTCATTTCATCCAGAGTCAAACCTTTTTCACACAAAAGTAGGAAAAATGTAGTGTACTATTGATCAGCCTCATGATCAGCCACCAAACATTTTTTTACAACCATTTCGATTTTATACTCTGCCATTCACACGCAACAAATCTATGGCTCATCTTCCAATTTTCAATACAAAAAAATATATTATGACCCATGGATAAGCTATGGATTAAAGGTTTGGTGAATGGCACTGAATTACCCCATATCCAATCTTGCCGCAAGTAAATGTTACAAAAAACAAAACATCACATACATTTTGTAAACAAAGCCTTCCAGTGCTTGTTTGGCTTATCTACCATTTGATTCAAAGATGACTTTTCAATAACATTGTCCTAAGAATCACATTCTATACAATCTGAGCTAAGAAAAAAACGTAAAACACGATAATGTGAGAGTTGTTTTAAATAATTTTAAAATAAATTTCCAGTTTTTATAAGACACATTGGTCCAGTACACGTGCAAACATTGCTTATGTGAAATTACCTCTGATGGGCGTAAGGCAAACAAACACTAACGCGACGAAAACGTGAGAAAGCAGCGTCTGTCTTTATTCTAATGAAACAAATGCTTACAAATCAGAGCATAGTCTTCTTCATTTCGTTTAATTAGAACTAAATGATGAAAACCTATCCATGGGAAGCGTTTTACTCAGATTACATCAATAGAAGAGAAAAATTGTAGAATACGTAGAATGAAACTATGTCGAAGAATTTCATGTACCTACATGAATGTGTTACAAGAAATCCCACGGTCCAGTCGATAGCTCAATTGGCAAAGCCTAGTAGGTACTTGTATCCATTTCGCTAGGAGTAGCCAGTAACTCTTTATATGAGTCTCCACTTTGACTGTCCTTGCACACTTCTCGTCTCCTTTGTTCTGTTTGTCTTATCTCCAATTGAGATAATTTCACATATGAGAAATGTTTGCATGTGTAGTTGAAAAGTTTCATGGTGTATGTTCATTTGAGGCATGAATTTTAATTTGTCCAAATTCATCATTTGTAAGCGCGAACTTACACGTGTCTGTTTGATAGCACGCATTTCGCACGCTTAATAATAAAGAGCAACAACTCAAAAGTTGGGAAAATCGAGATTTTGTAATAAAACGCAAGAACAATGCGAGAAGAATAGGTAGAATGCGACAGCCGTTCAATTTGGACGAATATGACCGAGATAAAACATCGGTCGCCTTTTTCATCCCATACAAGTTGTACTGGTTGTCTGAACTTCAAACGTGATTTCCCAACATTCTTACTCTTTGAGTTATTGCTCTTTATGATTAAGCGTGCGATGTGTAGTTGAAAAGGTTCAGGGTGTATGTTCATTTGAGGCATGGATTTTAATTTTTAAGTCCAAATTAATCATTTGTAAGCGCGAACTTACACGTGTCTGTTTGATCGCACGCATTTGATATGAATCCTCAATGTTATTATATCTTTGCAACTTAGATTATAGATTAGAGGCGTTTGACCTTCCTGAAACAAATCATTCATAAAAAGAATCTTATATATACTTTCTTGAGAATGTGTTTTTATAAAAATCAAAAGCTTTTATTATGCCAACAATAGCAATTTGAATGTTTATTTAATTGCAACTATTTCAGTCTGACCAAACGGGTCATGGCTCAGATCATCCACCATGAGTACGCGCTGACCTCCATGTGCTATTCTTAAGTATAACACTTTGCAGCTGATGACACAAGTACGTGTAAAAATATGTTTATTTAAAAAGTGTATGGGTACTGATACAGCGCCTCTGGTGAGAGTTAAAGTTATTTTACATTTATTTATTGATCTGTATTGTACTTGGGGAGTCAGGTTCGATCATACAAGAAAAGCGATGATTGTTGATTGTTTAGAGAAGTGAATTAGATGCGGTTCAGACTGAGAAAGTGAACAGTAAATATTTGTAGTGAACGACACCGGTATCTATTATTTGGTTGGTTCGGCAGGGTTCAGCCATTGCGATGAGCGCTTCCGATTATTTTACAGGATCCACTTTTTATCACATGTAATTACCTGATCTAAAAACCATTCATTATTGTGTCGGTTGAGTAATGTAACGCAGCAGTCGACGCGCGTTTGTTGATTTGCTTCACATAATTCGTGAAGTACCCACCTTTTAAGCTTTTTCACCTTTCCCATATGTTTTAAGTGGATTAAAACAGTTGTATCACTAACTTCGCAGCCTGCAGCTGGATGGATCCGCTTCCACTATAGCCTTCAATCCCTCATTATCAACTTTGGTCTTCGGACATCCACGAGGCTTGTTCTGCAGGTCGAAATTTCCAGAACGAAAACGTTGGAACCAAAAATGCACAGTGTTTTCTTTTGCGACACCGTCGCCATACACATCATTAATTCTTCAAGCCGTTTCTGCAGCACTGGTGCCGCTTTGGAGCTCGCACTAGTAAATAACGCGATATTTCAAGTTTTCTAGTTTGTAAAATGAGTGACGCAAAGAAAAAAAAAAATTGAGGAAGGAACAAATTAATTACAGTTTTCGAAACAAAAATACATGAGTAAATAGTTGTATAAATTAGAACTTGTAATTTGTAACCGAAGAGGAGATATTTGAAATCAACGTGACCAGTACGGCAAAACGCCAATTTCATAGGTAATGACCTAATACTATGCATTTTTCCTTTATCTGTATAATATTTTTGTAATTAATAGTTTTTCTTCATTCTTTATTTTTAAATAGTCACATATTATTATTTTTTTTTGTCATGTTATTTTTATGTCATGTAACTAAACTATTTTTTATAGAAAAAAAATACTTCTAAAAAAACATTCACTTTTAACATATTACTCTGTATCAGTTTTTCCTAAATAAAAAAAGCTCAATGGACTGGAGAGTGGACACTAGAAGCAACTTGCCACTAACCTCTCACAACTAAACTACTAACTACTTATTGACTGTCCTCATCTGTAGCAGCTATACGAGAAGTATGTGTTTTATATGAAAATGAGAGTAAGCTTGTGTTATGAGTTACTATGGTTTGGTAGTCTGCCTCGAGCTGACGTTTAGGAAAATTAATGCAAGCCAGTGGTACGAAGCCTTTTTTTAAATATTATACTTTTATTCAGACGATAATCCATAATGTAAGTTGCAAAAATATCTATTAATAATTCATATTTAAAAGGCATAGGTTTTGGTTGGAATGACGGTCGTTAGACATACTCGTATTTACAATAATTATAACTATGTACACAATTACATTTTTTGATCGGATATTACACGAACCGTTATAAGAGAACTTACAGTATTCTCGACGTTTCGTTAGCGACGTAGCTAACGTCTTCAGGATACACCCTCTCTGCACGAGCATTCCATGCCCTGTGCTCGGGTACGAATCCCACCGAGTTAGTCATAAGTGATTTCCCATGTCGTTGTTCATTTCAAACCCAAAATATAATACCGGCAAGGTTTACTCAGCCTTCGCAAAAAAGGAGTACCAGCCCTCTCGGGAGCTGAAAAACCCCCACTTCAACTGGAGTGGTTGGCGCAAGGCCGGCCCTCTTACCTGTACAAATAAAAAGGTTCCACTCGACCCCTTCGGGGATAACGCGGCAAGAAGTTGCACTGTATGTGTAGCTTAGTTGCGTTCAGCAGTTCGATCGATAGCTCAGTGTCCGGTCGAAATCTCAGTTGGTAGAGTGCTTGCATTCCATGCCGTGAGCTCGGGTTCGAATCCCACCGAGCGCGAGGGTGTCAAAAATGATTTTGAAATGATAAACACCGAAATGAGATATCCATCGGGGATAATGCGGCAAGAAGTTGCACTGTATGTGTTGCTCAGATGCGTAGTTGCGTTGCAATATATTCTTTAAAAAAAAATCTAAAAAATAAATGTTTCATACCCCTACGGATCATTTCAAAGCTCACCACAGCACGCTACAACACTTTTTCTTCCTTTTTCTAAAGTAATGTTCACACACGCGCAGTTTAAAGCCGCATATTATATTATAATATGGAATCGTGCTTCTACGCTAGGAGTGATCTTGCTTCCATAGCCCAGTTTTAAATGGAAGCACTGTTAATTGCCGGACCATCATAATAATATGAACCGTGATCTTTGCGGCGTGTTGTTATAAAAAAAAACTAAACGCAGCTTGTGCTTCTAATCAAGGAATCAGTAGCGTAACAATGGGTACATCGATTGGACCGGTCCGTAGTCCAGTGGCAACACTTCAGACTCGTAAATGGAAGGTTGTGGATTCGGATCCCGGCGGAGCACAAACATATATATATATATATGTTAATAGGTTTTCGGGTAATCCGTTAATTTGCTATTTTTTAGCCGACGTTTCGGATCGGTATCACGATCCTTCATCAGTGAAAACTTAAAATTAAACATATATATATATATATATATATATTATATACTCGTACCATTTATATTTTGAATGTGCTCTTCGCTGAGTTGAAAAATTCATAAACCTGTACCAAAGACCGGTCACTGAAAGGTCCATCCAATCTTACAACAACTGAGTCTTGCTTGAGAATCGGCGCTTTCTACAGCGACGACCAAGCTTGCAGAGGGCTCTTGAGGTGTGATACACACAAAAACAGCGCTCACCAAATAAATCATCCTTATATTATTATTATTATCGATACTCGGCAGCTGGGAAACCCCCGCTTCAAATGAAGTGGTTGGCGTAAAGCATTACCTTACCTGTAAAGTGCATAGTTTATATTCGCCACACGCGGTCCGTTCGGGGATAACGCGGCTGGAAGTTACACTATATGTGTAGCTTAGTTGCGTACAAATCAAATGATCTAAATTCTAAGATGTTATGACGAATATTTTTGACATGTCAACACCTTAAAGGTAAAACTGATTAAGTAATATGGGTTTCTCAGATAAATGCACCTTTTTGAAGTTTAGAAGTTTGTAATGAATATTTCCTTATAATAATTAGTTCACTTAATATTAGGGAATGCAATCTCGAGACGAGATCGCTAAGTCGAGATCTCGAGGGATCAGAAATTCGATCTCGGCGAGATCTCGGCTCGGCTCGAATGATAACAAAATAATACAAATTTTCATTCAATTAACCCATAAAAACACGTAATTTTAGCACACCATGACAGTAACTGCACAACTGAAACAATTGTAAACAAACAAGACCTGCACGCCCTCGAATATCTTCCGCTCTCTTACTCTAGTCAAAACCATATCACTTATTCTTTTCTATCTCGCTCGACCAACATCGTAAATAGTCGGGATAGTTTGCGTATGCGGTCCGTCCTTTCCTTCGTCAGTCAGCGAATCGCTTGGGCGCAGAGAGCACGTGTCATGCATCTCCGACTACTGCCGCTCGATCTCGTAAATCTCGGTCGATATCTCGTCATTTTATGCTTCGAGATTGATCTCGAAAAATGAGGCGAGATCTCGGAAGATCGGGATCTCGCGAGATAGAGATTGCATTCCCTGCTTAGTATGAATAAATTGTTTTATCCATGATTTTTCAAATCAGTGAATCAGCACTTATTCAGTTTTACCTTTAAAGGGGCAAAATCTTCCTCGATAGTAAAGTGTCATTAGTCAAACTTTGACCGGTCCGTAGTCTAGGGGTTAGCGCTTCGGACTCGGAAATGGAAGGTCGAGGGTTGGAATCCCGGCGGAGCACCAAAATATACCAATAGGTACTATATGAAAACCTTTGATTATATTTTTCAACTGAGCTTCAACCATTCTGAATTTGTCTTACTTTTCATTCATGTATATTTTTTGCACATCACCTTTATTTTTTGTTGTTTTTTCATCAATAATTGAAAATTACTGGTCTTTTCAAATGTCCATCTAACTAGTAATTTTTCCTGTAATTGTTTTTTTCCAAAAGGAAATCATTTCAACTTATAAATACTCAATGGTTACGTCACTGGTAACAAAATCAACATAAATTACATCGCTTAAATTATTGAGAAATAGGTAATAACACAAAAAATGGCATCTCCCCATAAATCCACATTAATTTTAATATGCAAAAAAAAAAAACGTAACCTTCACACAATGTTAAAATTAGTGCAATTAAAGCAAACATTATTTAAATTTTGTTTTTATTTTTTTCATTTGTGTTTAGAAAGAATTAATGGCACTTTACGAGGATATAGATAGTATTTAGTATAATGAAGTTCAAATGTTTTTTTTTTATGATTTAATAAATTACCTCATTTTAAAAATAAATAAACGAATGTTTCTTTTGTCTTAGTTTATTTGTTTTTATTTTGATTTGTTTTTTTTTAATACGTCAATTTGACTAATATGTTAGTTTTAACTTGATTACAAACAAATAGAAAAACGCAACTAAGCAACACATATACTGTAAATTCTTGCCTGCGTTATTCCCGAAGGGGTCGCATATATGTATATGTGGAGATTTGGGACCTATTTATTTTTACGGGTAAGGGGGCCGGCCACACACCAACCACTTTCTGTTGAAGTGGGTGTTTCCCAACTCCCGGGGGGGCCCCCCCCCGGGAGACCTGACCCCCCGGTCAGCCGCATTTTTGCAAATTACGCATGTGAACCTACAACATAAAAACCAAATCTTAAATGGAAATACACCCTGCAACTCTTGCCGTCCTTCCCTGAAACAAGGGTGAAATTGGCAAAGCGAACCATTTTTACAGCATGGGGGGTCAGCCGCATACCAACCTATAAGTCAAGGAACATATATAAATAATAAATATTATATATTAGGATAATTTATTTGATGACCTCTGTTTTTCTGTCAATCACACGTCTAGAGTACCTACTCTGCAAGCTTTTTCATCACTATTGAAAGGGCCAATTCTGGATAGACCTTTATTGGCAGGTCTTTTATATTAGGAATTTGAAAATTTCAACCAAGGAAGTAGTGTATTTGATTTTTTGTGCGACGCAGAGAATTGAACCCACGCCCTTTCGATCACGAGTCCAAATCGTTAACCACTGCACTTTAAAACGATCATTTTTATTGCTGTTTAATGCAATAGCTTTTGAAGTATCGAATAAAATGAAATAAATCAATTGTTATTATTTAGTTTTTATTATTATCATAAATACATGGAAGTCTACATTAAAAACAAAAAAATTAAAATGAAAAAATAAATCTATTGTAAATAACAAATAATACATATTATTAAATAAACGCATTTTAAAAAAGCATAAGAATTGTTCAGAAAAAGCTATAAATATTAGCAAACACATAATTAACAAAAATAAGTAACAAAAAAATATTAATAAAAAGGCTTTTAGTCCCTTAAATTCTACAACCTTCTACATCCTTGTTTTTTTCTCTAAAATATCTTATTTTAATTTTAACTTTTTAGATTTTGTGTATTTACACAGTGAAAATTAATTATGATATTTTTTATGAGAAGGTATAATTTGCTTTTAAAAATACAGAGTTTTATTTTCAGAAATGGAGCATTTATTTCACCTCAAGTATTTCAAAATGACGTAAGCAAGAAATGCTCAATTTGTGAAAATAAAGCTCTGTGTTGAAAAAAAAAAAAATACAAAAAATTCAAAAGTGCATTTCAAGTAAAGGAAATAATATTATGAAATAAGACAAAATAAGAGATACAGCTACAAATATAATTTAAAACTAGAAGATTTGGTTTTTACAATAATCTATTACAAACAAACAAAAAAACTACAATTATTATAGATCATCTTAATTGCAAGGTTATGAACTAATTGTACTTTTTTCTACGTTAAAAATAAATGATAAATCTCGAGTGCAAGAATCGTGCGAATGTCGTCAAGGGGGTGCGGAATAGAATTGTGTCATTCGAAATTAACCACAGACTAAAATTCACTCATTTATTAGATCTAATTTCTGAATTGTATAAAATAAGTCACAAAAACCCCAAAAAATTGGATGTTTTGTAAGGATGTTTATCCAGCTTAATTATTGATTTCCATCACTTTGAACCAACTCTATTATGGACAGTTTTTTTGGATTCTTTCGGGAAAGACCATGTTTAAGACGTTTCGTTTTCACGAGCGGGAAGCATCTTCAAACCACCGCGTCGCTTCGAAAACCAGCCTTGAAGATGTTTCCCACTCGTAGAATTAAAATGTCAACATATGAAAGAAAACTTTTAATAGAACATGATTCATCAATCTCAGACCAGGAAAACGAACATTTTAAAAAAAAATATCGACAAGAAAGTTAAGAGACTCAAACTAGCGATGTATGGTGAAACATGCTCTTGGTTAGACTGTTTGATTAAAGTTTGAAAGATAACTTGAATAAATGAGTAAAATTTTTGTCAACAAATGACATTGTAAAACATTACAATCAGGGTTTATTTTGAAGGTGGTAAGTATCTCCTATCAGGAGATCCGTATCCATTGTTTCCAGAATTGGAACTGCCTTGAGAGACACCATTGTAGGCATTCGGTTCATTCAAATTGAAACCTCCAGAGGCATTTCCACGTCTTGTAGCAAATTGAGAACTTGGACTGGCATTTGCTCCACCGTTTCCAGTCGGAGGCAAATAGGTCCTGTCTGGAATTCTGACATCAGTTTGATAGTTTTGCTGACCGTTCCTTATATCATTGCTGTCAATACTGTATCCTGTATTCAAATTGTTCTCAACTGGTGGCAGATAAGTTCTGTTTGGTGTTACACCAGTGTTTCTGTTGCCATTGAAGTTGCTGTAATAGTTGCTGCCACCGTTTGTAGGAGTATATTGAATGCCTGGAGCATTTCCCCCAATGCGATTTGGTCTAGCTGTGTTGATCCTGACATTCGGTGTTCCAAAATTCTGGTTCGTTCTCACATTGTTTTGATTAGAACCTTGAATACCTGAAGGAGATGGAGAGTATCCATTGTTATTATATCTGTTTGGTCCATTGGAGATCGGATTTTGGGGTGTGTAAGCTGTTCCTGCATTTTGTCCACGGTTTCCAAAAGAATTTTGATTGTTATCACTTAAACCATTGAAATTTCTCCTGTTTGACGTAATATCATAGCTCGGTCTTTGAATTCCATTTTGATTTCCTATATTTGGTGTTTGCACAAATCCAGGAGCATTGTAGCTGTATCCACTTTGTTGCTGCTGTCTAACTCTTGCATCAGCTTCTTCCATTGCTCTCACAACCATCTCATTAACGGAATACAGTTGCTGAGCTCTATTGCAGTCAACATTGTACCACCAATCACAAGTGAGATACTCTTGATTGAAGATTGTTCCATTCGGACACAGAAACCCATTACCTTTCCCATCTTTTTGGCAAATGTAATAAACTTGGCATTGAGCTTCTGGATCTGCATAATAACCAGAATACTGCTGGTTCAAACAACTGAATCCAGTTCTAGGAACTTCAGAATATACTGGATAATCTCTCCCTGCTTCACCAGGTATTTCATCACCATTCAAAGCTTCATCACTGGGAACTGTTTGACCAAAAGGATTGTAACCAAGTTGATTTGTCGGATTGTCTCTAGAGTAACCTGATTGGGCTTTTGTACCAACAAAAGCGCAAACAAGCATCAAAACCCACTTCGATGCCATTTTTCAACTACAAAAATACAAATTGTTGCGAATTTAGTTGGTCAAACAAACAAAAACTGAATATCTAATGTCGCAATTTGATGAAATAGAGATTTTTGACAAATCTCTTTGTCTGGTAGCTCAGATCTGTTAAGTGTGAGCTTGATTGGGTGCACTTCTATGAACACTGACTGCTGATGGTCTAATGTGCAGTTTTCTAAGGATCTGGTCATATTTATATTTAGATCAGTTGAGCAGATCGCCTCCTCCTGGTGTTGCAAGATCCCCTCCACCTGTTCCTCCTCTCTTCATCTCCTCTCTGAGTGATCTAGAAAAGGCAGCGGTTGATGCGTATAATTGATGATGCATTTTAACCGTCACTTGACCTGGCAACATCAATAAATCATATAGGTGTGTAACATAAGTGTGGAAAATACATATTTTTAATTATTGGTTCTGTGTTTTCTTTTTACATTTTATTAAAATTTCAATATTGATTTAATGGTCACGCGGACTTGATGATGAAAACATATCAGTTTTTTATACATTTACTCTAGTAATTAAATGCTGGTTAATTTATTTTTCAAGATTACTTGATAAGCAGCTAAGCTACAGATACAGTATAATTTCTTGCCTGTGTAATCCCTGAAGTGGTCGCATGTGGCGATTCGGGACATATTTATTTTAACTGGTAAGGGGGCCGGCCTTACGTCAACCAATTCAGTTGAAGTGGGGTTTCCCAGCTCCCTTGGGAGCTGGTTCTAAATTCATCACATAACAAAAACCACTGAAATGTTTTTTGTCTAATGTGATGTTTTATCATGTGACGTTATGTTATGTTCTGTCGGTTTTGTTCATTTGTTGTTTGGTCTTTGAATTGCAAATACATAGGACTATTACAGGTGGCCGAAAAGGATCGTCCAATGGTGACCCAGAATGTCCAAGCGGGGAGACCCCAACTGAGGTGGCTGGACGACATCAAGGGAACTGCAGGTAGAGGATGTCTGAACACAGCAGCCGATAGACAGGAATGGAGAGGATTGGAGGAAGCCTGCGCCCAGGAGTGGACTGAGAAGGGTTGAGGAACAAGAAGAAAAATATAAATGCACAATTTGTAAGCGCGAACTTACACGTGTCTATTTGTGGGCGTGCATTTAATATGAGTTGTTTTGCGATGGGATGTTTTGTCATGTGACGTGATATATCGTCAAGTGCCGTTCTGTCATTTGTCGATATGTCATGTTTCAATCTAACATGGAACCTAATTTTCATAGTATATTCCACACTTGCAGCTTAGTTGGACTTGCATACAACTGAAAACTTTCCAACAGATTGAGACTGCGGCTTCAAACACATTTTCCAACAATCACAACTTATTGAACGGTCCCTTCAGGGTTGAATGCAAACGCCGCGTATCTTGATGATCTCTCACCAACACGTTCAAAGTTCGTCGGAATGAAATTCAGTATCTGGACACATGCAGCGCTTCGGGCACTAGTGAGCGCGTCACGTCCCATGTGAAATGAAGCTCCCAGAGCAGTTGTGTATACCGCGCAATGCTACCCTACAAATTACACATCTTAATAGGGTCTGCAAGCGATTGCAATTTATATTCCTGTTTAGTTTTTAGGATATAAAATAATGATAATTCCTTGACTGATAGGTTGGTATGAGGTTGACCACCCATGCTGTAAAAAATGGTTCACTTTGCCAATGTCACCCCTGTTTCAGGGAAGATCGGCAAGAGTTGCAGGGCTTATGTTCATTTGAGATGGGTTCTTATAATGTAGGTCCACATGCGGCATGTGTTATCGCGAAATTATACATGTCTGCTTGTGGGAATGCATTTGATATAAATCTTAAATGGTATACATCCTTGCAGCTTAGATTAGATTAGATTAGACATGTAAGTTCGGGCATTCACATGCTGCATGTACAAAATAAACCAAAACTTACATGAACATATAGACCTTGCAAACTCCTGCCACCCTTCCCTATTCAGGGTTGGCATTGGCAAAAGTGAACCAAGTTTTTACAGAATCATACCAAAATTAGTCAAGGAACAAAAAAAATGAAAGGTGGAGTAGGAGCTAAGAGAAAATAAAAATACATTAAAGTACGTAAAAAAAACTTTTATCTAATCTAATCTAATCTAATCTAAGCTTCAAAGATATCCATCATTTAAGATTTATATTAAATGCATTCCCACAAGCAGATATGTATAATTTCGTGCTATAAAGTGCAAAATAAGGCAAGGTACTCACCATCTAATAATAAAAATTCAAAGTTTTTCTTAATGTATTAATTTTTGTTAACTGGCAACCCTTGATTTCAAATGAATTAATTTCTGCACTAGGTGCACACGTCATAATTTCCGATTTTTTATTTGTTTATGACAAGTGACGTCACAGCCCAGTTACTGGTACGCGCATCGAATCATAATATTGGAGGATACGAAACTAACGTACAGCATTGTAACACACTATGTGACTTACTTGTCAACCAGATCTGTCAAATGCCACAGAGTACTTATTCAACATGTGTTCCTATATTTATTATGGTTTTTTTAAGAAATCCTGTGCGGAAGACTCCCTAGATTCTACAGACTCTAGGGGTCTATGACACTTGTAGTGTCGCAGAGGTGTACGAGTTTGGTCGTCGCCACAAAGCACCAATACTCAAGCTAGACCCAGTTGCTGTAAGTCTGGATGGACTTTTTTAGTGACCGGTCTTTGGTAAAGGTTTTTCATGATTTTTTTCAACCCAGCGAATTCGGAAATATAAATGGTGTATTTTTTTGTGCTCCGCCGGGATCCGAATCCACAACGTTCCATTTACGAGTCCGAAGTGTTGCCACTGAACTACGAACCGGTCCAAGAATGATGGCTCATACAGTGAAAGCACATTACATTTATTTGTAAAAAAATGTATTTCTATGTTTTCTTGCTTTTTCCATCTTTGCTTCGGCACCCAATAAAGACACATTCCATGGTGTCATGTTTTATTAAAATATCATTCTTTCATTACAAATTATCAAATTCACAGACCATAATAATTACAACGCGTGCATTTTACACACAGTTAAAAAAAATGTGATCGCAGAAAAAAATTTACAAACTGTTCCTTTTGCCTGTTAGCAGTGTGGTGTCACTCGGAGTATTGTTGTTCACCTTCTAAGTAACGAAAATTTGGGTTGAGATAAAAAGATGGTATGAAGCTGATCACCTTGCCTGTTTCAGGGATGGCCGGCATCTCTTGACTTATAGGTTGGTATGAGGCTGGCCATGAACTAATTGTGAATTATAAATGTTCATATAATATATCATTGCAACTTAGATTCTTAATAGATTATAGGGGGAAACGGATACAGTGTCTACTTGCGTCAAAATTGTTTCGACTCTCTTGTATCATAACTCAATGTGTACGCGGCAGTTAAGATCATAGACTAAAACATGATTTCATCTCATTTTCACGTCAAAACATTAATTTTATTAAAGTTACTCCTCAGGGCTTACGCTATCAAAATGTGTATTTACATAAAGTAACAAATTGTAGCAATTTGTTCTAAATAAATTCGTGAAGAGGAATGCAATTCGTCAATCTATTTTCGAATGACCATTAACAAAAATTTCAATTAACAAAATAAATGAAATGAAATAATAACGAAGTGAAAGAAGTATGTAAGGACCAAAAGGAATGGCGGTTGATTTGCAAAAATGGCGGCTAGGGCATTATTTCTAAGTGTAATATTAAGTTTCATTTTAATTCCACTTTATTTTCATTTTAATTTGTAATGTGTCTCATTATCTATAATAATCTATAATCTAAGTTGCAAAGATATATTCATTTAAAGCTTTCAGATGTATGCCCACAAACCAACAAGTGTAGTTCGCGCTTACAAATGCTGAATGTGTACTTACAAATAAAATCCAAACCTCAAATGAACATAAGCCCCACAACTTTTGCCGACCTTCCCTGAAACAGGGGTGACATTGGCAAAGTGAACCATTTTTTACAGTATGGGTGGTCAGCCTCATACCAACCTATAAGTCAAGGAATATGAATAATAAATTACATTTAAATATAAAAAAGAACAAAACCTTACAAAGAAATCTATACAAAAAAAGTCAAAAATTTCCTATGCAAAAAAATGTAGCAAATGAATACACCAACATTAGAAATCAACATTGCAGATTAGCCGCCACTTCTTCCTGTCCTTGCATACTTCTTTCATTTCATCCAGAGTCATAACTTTTTCATACAAGTCCTCCTTTTATTATGACTCTGGATATCCCATTCATTCGCTATTTCAGAGATTTGATCCTTCCATACTTTTCTCGGTCTTCCTCTACCACGACATCCATCTATTCTAGCAACATATACTTTCTTCGTCAATCTTTCATCACTCATTCTCTCCAAGTGCCAAAGAATTTAAGAATTTCGAATTTCAAATTCCAATTCAAATTCCAATTCCAATTCAAAATTCCAATTCAAATTCCAATTTCAAATTCCATTAAGAATTTCTGTAAATTATTTATATTTATTTATGCTCCTTGACTGATAGGTTTGTATGAGGTTTTCCACCCGTGCTGTAAAAATCGGTTCACTTTTGCCAATGCCACCCCGGTTCAGGGAACGGCGGCAGGAGTTGCAAGGTTTATATCCATGTGAGGTTTTCTTTATTTGTATGCACACATGCAGAATGTGTAGGCGCGAACCTACATGTGCCTGTCTGCAGGCATACATTTCATGTGAGCCTTAAATGTTAACACATCCTTGCAGCTTAGATTATAGATTATAGATTTACAAAAAAATACGCCACTAGGCTACACATATAGTGCGACTTTGTAGCGTTTTCCTCTAGTCTAGGGGGTTTTGCATGTGGCAAGTGGAAACTATTTATTTTTACAGGCGGCTGGCTTTACGTCAACCACTTTAGTTGAAGTTGGGGCTTCCCAGATACCGAGGGGGCTGGTACTCATTTCTTGTGAAGGCTGAGAAAACCTTGCCGGTTATTTTATTTTGGGTTTTGAAATAAACATCAAAATGGAAAATCATTTCTGACACCCTCGGTGGGATTCAAACCCAAGCTCTCGGCATGGAATGCAAGCACTTTACCAACTGAGCTATCGACCGGACTATTAATTAATATTGAGCAATTTTACTATTACCACGACCGGTTTATAGTCTTGATTTTGGAGCAGGGATTGTCACTTTGGGAATTTTCAGTTTTTATCATCCCCCCAATGCTTCTTTGGCTCATCTACCATTTTTTCAAAGATGGTCTTTCCATGAAATTGTCTTAAAAATCACATTCTACACAATCAGAGTTAAGAAAATAAAAACGTAAAACACGATAATATGAGAGTTGTTTTCTTCTTCTTCTTCTTATACAGCCATCTCCATCCACTGCTGGACATAGGCCTCCCCCATAACTCTCCATCCATCTCTGTCTTGCGCTTTCTGAATCCAGTCTCCAGCAAGCCTTCTTATATCATCCGACCATCTCGTGGGAGGTCTCCCTCTGCTTCTCTTATCTTCCTGAGGTCTCCACTCTACCAATCTCTTCGTCCATCTCTGGTCGGTGGCTCTAGCAACATGCCCCGCAAAGGACCATTTAAGCTTTGCCACTCTCTCTATGACATCGGTTACTCCCGACCTTATGCGTAGCTCTGTGTTCCTTATTCTGTCGGAGAGTCTTACAAGTAGAGGAGCTGTTTTGGGGCTGTCCATATATAACGCCATTCGCATTAAGGGGGGGGGGGGGGGGGGAGTCTGGTCTGCGGATGATGGCAAATGATGTACGAGTACCAAAAGGGACGTCGTTCTTGTAAATACCAATTTCTACAAAATATACAAAATATTATGTAAGTAATATAACATTATTAATTATCAAGCACATTCATTATTACAGCAAGAGGGGGGGGGGTCATTAGATAATGACTATAGGATGATTGTAAGGGGGGGGGGGTCGAAAATCGACCAAAATCGATGACGTAATTTATGGACGGCCCCTTTACATATTTTTAAAATCAATTTCCAGTTTTCATTAAACATATTTGTCCAGTACGCATACTCGTACAAACATTGCTCATATGAAATTACCTCATTATAGGACATAAGACAAACAAGCACCAAAGAAGCGAAATACCAGACATAATGGGAATCAAACCCTTGACCTCTGACATGGACTTGAAATGTAAACATGATTTACATAATATATTAAAAGAGACGGAAGTAGGAAAACGATGTATGAAAGGAAATCTTGTATTCCAGATTTAATGGCATCATCAATCTTGTAGAGGAATGCAAATCATTAATTTATATTTTAATACAATGTAATTTGCTACAGTTATGCTGAAATTAATTGATTTACTTGAATCGCTATTTCAAATAATGAATCATATGTCAAAAATATGCGTCATAACATCTTCTCATGCCTGATTTAGAATCGAATGATCTAAATTTTACATCATTCTATTTGATCTGTACGCAACTAAGCTGCACATGAAGTGTAATTTCTTGCTGCGTTTTCCCTAAAGGGTTTCGCAAATGGCGGCGAGTGAAACTATTTATTTGTTCGTGTAAGGGGGCCGGCCTAACGCCAATCACTTTTTTAAGAATCATATGCGGGGAGACTCCGTAGATTTAAAAGACTCTAGGGGTATATGACACTTGTTGTAGTGCCGCAGGGGTGTGGGTGATGTACAGATTAATGTCCTCATCCAGAGCTAGTAGGGCTGTTGTGTTGTGTGTTGCGTTAAATTAATTTAATTTAAAGTGCTGGTTTCCTAGCTTCCGAGGTAGCTGGTACTCATTTCTCGTGAAGGCTTAGTGAACTGTAACTGTAACTCTGTCGCCATTCCGCTAGGGGTGGCCAGAGCCTCTGCAGAGTTGCCTCCATTTTTTCCTATCCTGACATACCTCTTTCAATTCCTTCATATCCATCACCTTTTTCATGCATTTTCTTCTTTTACGCTCACTTTGTATATCCCATTCTTTCACAATCTCCACAATCTGATCACTCCATACTTTTCTCGGTCGTCCCTTCCCTCTTTTTCCTTTCACGCTTGCCGGTAATTTAATTTAAATAAACACCGTCGAAATAAACACCGAAACGGGAAATCATTTATGACACCCTCGGTGGACGATTCGAAGCCGAGCTCTCGGCATGGAATATAAGCACTCTATCTACTGAGCTGAACTTTCGAGATGTGGTCGTATAGAAGACTACTAGGAATTTCCTGAAGAGACCACACTACAAATGAGGAGGTTCTCCAAAGAATCGAAGGAGGAAGACATCTGCTCAGGACTTTGTCCGAAAGACGTGCAAGATGGATCGGCCATGTAATACGACAAGAAGGTCTCTTGCATGCCATAATGGAGGGGATGACCGAGGGGACCAACTCTAGGGGACGCCCACGCCAACAGTACCCGGAGGACCTGCTGGTGGACGTGCGCTGTTCAACATATGCAGACCTAAAAAGAGCCGCACAAGACAGGGAGGAATGGAGAAGAAGAGTAAAAGATATTGCTGCAAACCAATCCTACGATTGAAACTGGAGAAGAAGATCTACTGAGCTATCGATTGAGATTCCCACGATGAATATAATATCAGATATTTATTTTTTATTGATACAGTAATACACGTTTATTTTGTACATTGTTTTTTTCGGTTTGACGTTTTAATTTCTTATAATAGAGCTCTTATTTATTTGACAGCCAGAGTGAAGCAACAGATTTCGCAGTCTTCATAAAAGTGCACTCTGGGCAAATATCTTGCACAAACTTACACAAGATGTGATATCGTCTCAAATAAGCAACTAAGCTTAAAAAATCTGTACTTACAAATTCAAATGCAAACCTCAAATGAACATAATCCCTGCAGCTTTTGCCAGCGTTCCCAGAAACAGAAGTGAAATTGGCAAAGTGAGACATTTTTTACAGTATGGGTGGTCAGCCTCATTTCAACCATGAAGTCAAGGAATAGTAACATATTAAAAACCATAGATAGACCGTGCAAAAGAGAACGATTTTCTCTACGTTTCGTCAGAGTCATATCCGACGTCTTCAGGAGACGTGTGTCCTCTATAAGGAGGAACCACGAACTGTTGAATTATTGTTGTTTGATCGAGGCCGAAGGTTGCACGGTCAGTAAAATCCGTTTTTTTCATTCTTTAAAATGTCTAACGACCGTAATCATAATTTAAAATCTTTAACCATAGATAGAATCTGGAAGACTATGGCACTTGTTGTATCTCGTCGCCTTAAGGTCGTAAGGAATTTCGCAGAATAGCGTTTCTGATCCTTTGTAGCAGAGCTGTTAGCTGCGTAGTGTTGTGTTGCCTTTGTTTTGTGACACTAAAAGGAAGGGGCAATTGATATTGGTTTTGAATGGTACAGAATTAAATTGGGTTAGGAACACTGACACCGTTAACTCATTCCATAATCGTGAAAACACCAAGTTCTCATAGTTTTGATATCGACTGCAAATGGTTGAATGTGAGCCGTTCTACGAGTTGCCCTTGTTGTGACGAGAGGAGGAGGTATAAGTGAGGATATTAAATTTACAAATGCAATTGATCTAACAAAAAATAGACTTGCAATATGCAATTTATAAAAAAAATTAAACAGATACGAAATCTTGGCAATCGACACATTTCGATTCGCGCGAAAATGTCGATTTATAATTTTTGCACGAGCGAAATTCAGATTAATGAATCAAAAACACGAAGTTGTAAAAAAATAACATTATTCCGAATTTCTTAACAATATTACAAAATTCATTTGAGAACTTAATTAAATAATTCAAAGGTTTTTTTTTATGAAATCTTAAAATAGTTTACCGACTTTGTATTTGTAAATATTCCATTGAATTTTTTGTTGACAAATACAATGACAACCGTTAAAGGTAATTTTTTTTAAATAAATAAAAAAATAAATTGAGTAAGTGGATCAAACCATTTTTTTCACACCTTAAATGAACCGTTAAATTTAAATTTTTCATGCGAAACTGTTTTTTCGCTTTATATATATTTGTTAAACTGTTCCTTGACTTATAGGTTGGTATGCGGCTGACCACCCATGCTGTAAAAATGGTTCACTTTGCCAATGTCCCCCCTGTCTCCACCTATCCTGCGACGTGACCAGCCCAGCGCCACTTTAAGCAGGCCACTCGCTGTATGACATCAGTGACACCAGTGCGTCTACGGATCTCCTGGTTTGGAACCCTGTCTCTGAGACTGATTCCCAGCATCTTCCTTTCAATGGCTCTTTGGCACGTCCTCAGTCTGTTGGCGCTATACTGAATGAGCAGTACGTAATCACACGTTCTTAAGCCCAGTATATTCAAGTGTACTAAAATGCAACTTTGATTATAAATTAAACGCCTCATCAATTGATAATATTGAGAAATATTTGTTTTTCAAAATTAAACGCACGTTTTTTTTAAAAGCTGAGTCAACCTTGACCGGAGCAATACTTCATGCATATCTATTAATTTTTCAGCAACTTTTTATCTAATGCTATTTCTCATCTAATTTCAAATGTAGATGAATTATTATGTGTGCGTTAGATAATCTACAATCATAGATAATCTACGAGCATTAAAAAGGTTAACCAAACATCGAATTAACGGTCCATCTTCTGCAAAATAGGCTGTTCTTGAATCCGTTAATATGAAGTCCATTAATCAAGTTTCTTAAAACATACATTAAACAAATGATTATGGATTTGAAAAAAAAAAACACTTGGCAATTAATAAATTTTAATAAATCGAGCACGATTCGATCTTGTCAAATATACTGATATGTAGTCTAGTGGTTAATGCTGTTGACTCGTAATTCAGAAGCCATGAGTTTGATTTCCATCAGAGCTTAAAAAAATATTAATGTTTTCAAAAATGCTCTTTGCTTGGTACCAAAGATCTGTCACAAAAGTCCATCCAGCCTTACACCAACTGTATGGTCGAGGGGTAAGGCGTCAGCACTCGAATAAGGAGATAGTCGCAAGTTCTAGCCCCGCCTGCGTTGTGTCCTATCGACAATAACATTGACTCTGGCTTAACATATATGATTGAGTATTAGATAATTAATAATTCAGTAAAATACTAAAAAAGACTTCCATTAATTAATTCCATAATCTAAGTTGCAAAGATATTAATTTAAAGCTCTCAGATGTATGCCCACAAACAAACACGTGTAATTCGCGCTTACATATGCTGAATGTGTACTTACAAATAAAATCCAAGCCTCAAATGAACATTAGCCCTACAACTTTTGCCGACCTTCCCTGACACAGGGGTGAAATTGGCAAAGTGAGTTGTCAACGACGTTAGCCATGTTGAAAGCACCGGTTCCCATAGATCACCGAAGTTAAGCAACATTGGGCGTGGTCAGTGCTTGGATGGGTAACCGCTCAGGTACACCGCGTGTCGTTGGCATCTTGGACCGGTCCGTAGTCCGTAGTGGCAACACTTCGGACTCGTAAATGGAAGGTTGTGGATTCGGATCCCGGCGGAGCACAAAAATATACCATTTATATTTCGAATGTGCTCTTCGCTGGGTTGAAAAATTCATAAACCTTTACCAATGACCGGTCACCAAAGGTCCATCCAGCCTTACAGCAACTGGGTCTTGCTTGAGTATTGGCGCTTTGTAGCGACGACCAAGCTCGTACACCTCTGCGGCACTACAACAAGTGTCATAGACCCCTAGAGTCTTGAGAATCTAGGGAGTCTCCCACACAGGATTTCTTAAAAAAAAAAAAAAAGTGAACCATTTTTTACAGTATGGGTGGTCAGTCTCATACCAACCTATAAGTCAAAGAAGGTGTGATTCACACAAAAAAGCGCTCACCAAATAAATCATCCTAATACAATTGAGGGCCTTAGAATCAAAAAGGCTAGTGTCCCATAAATAGTCTATGGGACACTAGTCCATAGGATACTAGTCTATAGGACACTAGTCAATAGGACGCTAGTCTATAGGACACAGTGTCCCATAGGTAGTATATAGGACAATACGCTGCCTTAGTTCTTGTTTATCGTATACGCCATTGAGAAAATTTTACATGAGCAATGTTTGCATGTGTACTGGACCGATGTGTCTTATGAAAACAAGAAATTTATTTAAAAAATATATAAAAAAAACTCTCACATAATCGAGTTTTACGGTTTTTCTTAGCTCAGATTGTGTAGAATTTGATTCATAAGACAACTGCATGATAAAGTCATATTTGACAAGATTGGCGTATACGATAAACAAGAACTGGGGGAGCCAATAGTCCATAGGACACTAGTCTATAGGACACTAGTCTATAGGACACAGTGTCCCATAGATAGTCTATCGGGCACTTGCCTTTTTGATTTTAATGCCCTAAATCATAAATAGTTCTGATAATTTTCTGTACAGACCTCGTTTTGCATCTTAGCTCACTTTAAGTAACCTATTTATTTCGTCATGTGAAGATTCATTTGAGACCCGCGCCGTATCTCACCTTAATTTCTTTGCACGAACGAGCGAGTTATAGACACAGCATGTAAGTACTGTACAAGCCGCCTTGCTAAGTCACGAACTAAGCCTGTAATTATTTAAGTACGATCGGTTATTACGTCCTTTTGCAATATTCACTATTTACTAACACCACGAGGCTGACCACCCATACGGTAAAAATGTTGCACCTTAACACTACGCCTGTAGAAATTATTTTTTTCTTTAATCGTCCCTACAACTCGATTCCCATCGGCTTTCCTTTTAAATGAGGCAACAAAGTAGTTAAAAAATATAGGGGGCCGTCCATAAATTACGTCATCGATTTTTGGCGATTTTCGACCACCCCCCCCCCCCCCTACAATCATCCTATAGTCATTATCTAATGACCCCTCCCCCCTCTTGCTGTGATAATGGATGAGCTTAATAATTAATAATGTTATATATCTGACATAATATTATGTATATTTTGTAGAAATTGGTATTTACAAGAACGAAGTCACTTTTGGTACTCGTTCGTCATTTGCCATCATCCGCAGACCAGACTCCCCCCCCCCTTCCCCTTAATTCGAATGACGTAATATATGGACGGCCCCTAGGCACAAAGTAAAAAAATACATTTAAAACCAAAGAAACAATACGTATTTTCTCCCCATTGAAACCATGCAGTCTACTTTATTTTCTTTTTTGCCTCATTTTAAAAGGGAAACCGATGGGAATCGAGTTGTTTGGCACCCTTCACCTCTGGTCTCTACAGCACCAAGGCTCTGTTTCGAGCCGCAGCATCTAAAGTCAAAATAGTCATGTTGATCACCGGTCTTCGTTAGGAGTGGCACAAAAAGAAGAAGAACAAAACCTCGAATTCCTTTAGACTCTATAAAAGTTCAATATCCTTCCTTGAACTTGAAAAGAGACCCATAAATTAATAAAAATACTACTAAATAACAATTAATGATTGTTAAAAGACAATTAATTGCACGATGATTTCTTGTGGTCAAACCCGCATGGATCGGAATAATTTTTTGCAAGAATTTTTTGAAAATCTACGGGTCATCTAGTATTCGAAAAAGCTTTATATGGGTACATAAACAATATGGACCTCCCAGGAAAAATAAGGATATTGCTTTAATTATTTGGTACAATCTATAATCTATGTTGCCAAGATATAAACAACATTTAAGATTCATATTAAATGCATTCCCATAAGCAGACACGAATAACTACGCGCTTACACATGCTGCATGGAAACTTAAAACAAAAAAACCCAATCTCAAATGAACGTAAGCGCCACAACTCTTCCTGACCTTCCCTGAAACAGGGGTGACATTAGCAAAGTGAACATTTTTTTTAACAACAAGGAGCGATTGAAAGGAGTATGCTGGGAATCAGCCTCAGAGACAGGGTCCAAACCAGGAGATCCGTAGATGCACTGGTGTCAATGATGTCATACAGCGAGTGGCCTGCTTACAGTGGCGCTGGGCTGGTCACGTCGCAGGGCAGGACCATGACAGGTGGCTGAAAAGGATCGTCCAGTGGTGACCCAGGATGTCCAAGCGGGGAGTGGGTAGACCCCAACTGAGGTGGCTGGACGACATCAAGGGAAGTAACTGCACGTAGAGGATGGCTGAACACAGCAGCCAATGTACAAGTCTGCTTAACTGTATTTAAGTCCTCGTAGAACATTGCACCACTGTATGTCTCAGAGCCATGTGTGGGGGACACAGTAGAGGGTAGACGGGGAACTTTGAGATCTGCATGCAGTCCTGCTGTGAACAGAATCAGGGTTCCCTGCAGTAGCAACATGGCCAATTATTTAGATCGTGCCTTTTGCGTTGCCGGCCCTCTGCTGTGGAATGCCTTACCACACGAGCTGAGAGCTGTGGAGAGTGCAAATGCTTTAAAGTCAGGATTGAAAACATGTCTGTTATGGCTCTACAGTGCCCTTGTGGTGAACTCACAAAACGGCACTAACAATATTGTCAAATTATTATTATTGTTATTATTACAGGAATGGAGAGGATTGGAGGAGGCCTACGTCCAGGAGTGGACTGAGAAAGGCTGAGGAAGGAGACGAGAGTATAGATTTCAAGGTATCAAATTTCAATCATCCGTTGATGATCTCGTTAAAGAATTCTGCGCATCTCTCAGTGTTGCGAAATATTGTTAAACAGCCAATCAAAGGCTTGCACGCTTTAAGAAATCGCCCGGAGCTATTTGGTTTAAAACAAGAGTGTTCTCAAAACAGAAATTGCACGCCTCAGTTGCTAAAATCTAAATCTAAATCTAAGCTGCAAAGATATGTATCATTTGAGATTCATATTAAATGCATTCCCACAAGCAGACATGCATAATTTCGCGCTTACACATGCTGCATGTGGACCTACAATATAAAAACCCCAATCTCAAATGAACATAAGCCCTGCAACTCTTGCCGACCTTCCCTGAAGCAGGGGTGACATTGGCAAAGTGAACCATTTTTTACAGTATGGGTGGTCAGCCGCATACCAACCTATCAATCAAGGAGTACATGCAATTGATACAATCAAATATATAAAACAAATAAATTCTAAGCAATTAAACAGTAAAAAATTAAAAAGCTACAACACATATTTTTTAAATTTAAAAGCCTTAGCTTTAACCGCCAGCATTACAGATCAACCGCCATTTCTTTCGATCCTTGCATACTTCTTTCATTTCATCCAGAGCCATAACCTTTTTCATACAAGCTCTCCTTTTATTATGACTCTGGATATCCCATTCATTCGCTATTTCGAAAATTTGGTCCATCCATACCTTTCTCGGTCTTCCTCTTCCACGACATCCATCAATTCTCGCAGCATATACTTTCTTCGTCAGTCTTTCCTCATTCATTCTCTCCAAATGTCCAAACCATCTAAGCATACTTCTTTTAATCTTTACTTTCACACTTTCTCTTACACCACATTCCTCTCTAACAAAATCATTCCTTACCCTATCACTCCGTCTTTTCCCAATCATACTTCTTAAGTAGTCCATTTCTACTGTATGGACTTTACTAATCTCACTTTCACTCACCGTCCAGGCTTCACTTCCATATATCAGAGTGGGCACTAGTATACCACCGTGCACCGCCAGTCGAACATTTTTTGAAAGATTCTGGTTCTTGGCGATGCTAGCGGTAGCACCCAGTACGCACCTGCCTTTCATTATTCTTCTTTCAAATTCACCGATCATTCTTCCATCTTTTTCAAACTTACTTCCCAGGTATACAAACTCATTTACGACATCAACATTCATTCCATTAATTTTAAATTCATAATTCATATTTTCATCATCTCTTTCAAAAATCAATACTTTCGTCTTACTTGCATTCAACTTCAAATGGTTACCTAACAAAGCTTCATTCAATCTAGAGAGTTGCAATTATCAGTAAATCGTTAGCTTTTATTATCTGGTCGATTTTTTTCCTATCTTCATACACACCCTTTCTCTGCCGCAAAATATACAAAAAAAAGTCACTGCACATGTTTTTTTTACAACTGATATTATGTTATATTTTTTATTGTTTGTGTATTAATTATATCGCCACCAAAGGCGATACTGAATAAGTTTTGAGAAAACTGATTTGAGAAATCGTGGATAAAAAAATCTTCTTCTTCTTCCTCTTGTTATAGATCTAGGATCTGTTTATTGTGGAACTCCCTCCTGTGATGCAGAAGACCAGCTGTTCTTCCGTCTTTTGGGAGGGCGACCTTGTAGACGCTGCTGGCCGTCCGGTTTCTCCTGTGCCACGACTCGGGCTATCCTTTCTTCGTTCATGCGATTTTTATGAAATTTTTTAAAACCGTCTCCTTTTCCTCCTAAGTGAACTTATTTTAAAGAAGTGCTAAACAAAATTCTAAACTGCTGCATTTATACCATTCTTTAGTGTTTTCTCTGGTAGAATATGCAAGGAAAAACGTGCATTTATCCGAGAAATTTATGTTAGCTTATTATGCCCCTTATTCAGATTTATCTTTATATATAGATATTATCTAGATTTCGGCAGTTATTATGTGAAAGTTCATTTTTATAAATTTACATTTAATTAAATTTTGATAAAGTTCACTTTTGTTTGGACAGGAATAGTTTTGGGAGAAGCAAGACCTCCCATACTTCATTTCAGATTAGAATTGATTGATTTTGACCGTTTATCTATAATCTAAGTTGCGTAGATATGTGAACATTTTGGATGCATATTCAAAGCATGCCCACAAAAAGACACGTGCTATTTTGCGCTTGCAAATGCTACAAGTGTATTGTGTACTTTGAAATTAAAATCCAAACCTCAAATGAACAAAAGCCCTGCAACTTTTGCCGACCTTCCCTGAATCAGGGGTTACATTAGCGAAGCGATTATTTTGAACAGTAAGGGTGGTCAGTCTCATAGGTTTATCATGAGTTTTTTTATTGATTTTCATGAGTGGCACAATTTTTTCTTACACGACAATTCGTCTCTGGCAATCAACAGGTTAAATTGAAACATTAAACCATAAAATATACGTTTGAAATTTTGGCAGTTGAACTAAATATAAAGTATAACTTATGGGTGTATTTTTTATAACAAGGGGTCATCCTCTCCGAAAAATAAATAATGATATAATTTAAAATTAGAACAAAGATCAGTTACGAAAAACCAATACAGGTACCCAATGTCGATCGTGTTTTAGTTAATACCTTGTTAATTTTCAATCCCGATTTTAAATTGTAAATGGAAGGTCGTGGGTTCGAATACCGGCGGAGCACAAAAAAATATATACCATTTATATTTTCAAATTTGCTCTTCGCTGGGTTGGAAAATTCATTGTTTTTATCAAAGACCGGTCACAAATGGTCCATCCAGCCTCACAGAAATTGGGTCTTGCTTGATAATCGGTGCTTTGTAGCTTGTTAAAAGTCCAGTCGATGGCCCAGTTTGTAGAATGCTTGCATTCCATTCCCCACTTCAACTGAAGAGGTTGGTGTGAGGCCGGCCCCCTTACCCGTAAAAATAAATAGGTCCCAAATCGCCTCATGCGACCCCTTCAGGGATAACTCAGGCAAGAAGTAACGCTATATGTGTCGCTTAGTTGCATTTTTTCTATTACAGAATTCCGGTCGATAGGTTAGTATGTAGAGTGCTTACGTTCCATGCCCTAGAGCTAGGGTTCGATAACCACCAAGAGTGTAAGTTTTTTTACGGAATCATATGCGGGAGACTTCCCAGATTAGGTACAGGCAATCTAGAGATCTTTGACACTTGTTGGAGTGCCGCAGAGGTGCATGTATTGGTGAGCTGTCGGTTTGTTGTCGTGGGGTGGAAGTCTCGACGGCCGTCGGTAGACGTTACTGTTTCTATTTGTAGATAGGACGTAATAAGATGGCGGCGTATCAACAGCTGATTTTATATGAAACAACGATCAGCTATTCAGGCACCGCCGTGTTTTATTCCACGCTATCTTCAGATAGGTACGATAAAATCTACCGATGGCTGTCGTGTAGACAAAAATAGTTTGCTGAATTGCATTCCTCTTGACGTATTTGTTTTAAAAAAAAATGTTGCGGTAACTTTGCAACTTAGATTACAGATTAAAGCTACCGATCTAGGCACGTTAAATCAGATGAAAGACAAGTGCGTGATTTTCATATAATTTATTAAATAATTATTTTAAAGTTACGCAACTGAAGCGTGCGAGATGAGGTATAGATATACTGCACCGAGTGTACCTACGAGGTTTGTTCAAAAAAATAACAAACGTGTCTAAACTACACATAAAGTGTAACTTCTTGGCGCGTTCTCTCTGAAAGTGTCGCATGTGCAAAGTGGAATATATTTATTTTTACAGGTAAGAGGTCGGCCTCATGCCAACCACTTCAGTTAAAGTGGGGGTTTCAATGAAACGGGAAATCATTTGTGGCACCCTTGCCTGGGTGGGATTCGAACCTGAGCTCTCGGCATGGAATGCTAGCACTCTACCAATTGAGCTATCGACCGGGACAAGCCATTTCAAATAAATGTATGATCACTTAGAATAGTTATAATATTAGGTTGATTTTTTTGGTAAGCGTTTTTGTTTTGACTTGTAGGTCGGTACGAGGCTGACCACCCATACCTACTGTAAAAAATAGTTCACTTTGCCAATGTCACTCCTGTTACAACATGAATTATATAAATCATTGTTACTCAGTTTAAATTAACTTTAATTTAAATATATTAACAAATATAAAAAAAAATCAAACATATTCGCTTAGTAAAAAATGCATTTTATTTTGATATCTGTCAAAGCATTGTTTTTTTTAAATGGTTTGTGTATTGACACTGAAATTCATGTTTTATCTTTAATATAATAATTAAAAAATCGGGAAATTATTCTATTTTAATTATTAAACCTTTCTCTTATATTCCTCTGAGTTCCATTCTTTACATTATTTTCATCATTCAAATCATTCTTTCTCACATTACTATAATCTCCATCAAAATCATTTTTTAATTCATTCCTTCTACCATTACTTTCAGTTGTATCATAATTCAAATTCTTATATCTATTCTCATCATTATTCTTACGATTTTTAACATTATTACTTTCAAGTCTTTTTTCATTACTTTTCTCATTCTTTATTTGCGAATATGACGGACTTTCATTCCCTCCAGACGAAGCTAAATTCAAATCATAATTTTCATTATCAACAACATAATTATCATTTGTGTAATATCTATAAAAGTCTTCTTGTTTCTCTTCATTTTGATGGTAGACACTGTTTTTTTGGATGTCGTTCGAATGATCCAGAATACGAGCAGACGACTCGCAATCCACATCGTACCACCAGTCGCAAACCAAAACCTTTTGGTTGAAAATACTTCCGTTCGGACACAAGAATGATATCTTTTGACCTCCTGCTAAACAGACATGAAAAACCTGAAAAAAACATATTTTATTATTAATTATAGCATATTAATACATAAACATTCCTTGACTTAAAGGTTGATATGAGGCTGACCCCTCATCCTGTAAAAATGGTTCATTTGACAATGTTACCCCTGTTTTAGGGAAGGTCTGCAAGAATTGCAGGGTGTATGTTCATTTGAGGTTCGGTTTTAATTTGTAAGTACACATGCAGCATTTGTAAGCGCAAACTAACACGTGTCTGTTTGTTGGTATGCATTAGAAATTTATCTAATTAACATAAAATATCTTTGCAACTTAGATTGCAGATAGAACATATATGTAGTCCCGTCGATAGTTCAGTTGGTAGAGTGCTTGCATTCCATGCTGAGAGCTCGGGTTCGAATCCCACCGAGGGTATCAACAATGATTTCTTATTTCGGTGTTTATTTCAAACCCAAAAATAAAATACCTGCAAATTTAAACAACCTTCACAAAAAATGAGTACCAGCATCCTCGGGAAGCCAGCCCCTTTACCTGCACAAATAAATAGGTTCCACGCACCAAATGTGACCCCTTTGGGGTAAAAGCGGCAAGAAATTCCACTATATGTGTAGCACATTAAAAGCAGCAATACCTGGCAGTCTGTTTCCACGTCAGCAAAGTATCCTGCGACTTTTTTCCCCTTGCAGGAGAATCCTGTTTTTGGAATCTCCGTGTAGGCAGGGAAGTCCTTTCCAATTTTCCCTGGAATGCTGTCCACATAAGTGCCATCGTAGGAGCCGTCGTCTTCGTCTTCTTTTTCTTCGTCGTAGGAATAAGACGAAGAACCCCTGTGACTTCCGGCGTCTATGATCTGGATGACTTCCTCATCTTCGTTTTTTACTTCGCTACTTCCGGTCGAGAGTGGTGAGTTTTTGTATTTAATCGAAGGTTTCAAATCGTACCTTGCGTTGATGTTTTCGTTGTAGTCGTTTTCATAGAAATTTGGCTGAAAAAAAAATTAAGGTGAACTGTTATAATGACGTATCAATAATATTTATATGAAAGACGCTGACATCTATTGAAAAAATTAGAAAGCTTTTTTAAAACTAGATTACAATGCTGGAAATCGTCCCACGATATTAATAAAAAATAAATATCATTTAATTTTCAGATGTGCTTTCTTAATTTAAAAATTCAGACCGGTCACTAAAGGTCCAACCAGTCTTACAGTAAATAGGCTTATGATAATCTATAATCTATTCCCACAAGCAGGCATGTATAAGTTCGCGCTTACACATGCCGCATGTGGACTTACAACATAAAAACTCAATCTCAAATTAACAAAAGCAACCCTTGGCGACCGTCCCTGAAACAGGGGTAAAATTGAACCATTTTTTACAGTATGAGTGGTCAGCCTCACCTAATAGTCAAGAAAAAAAATAGAAAGCAATAAAAAACTTACATCCTCTCCAAGACTGGCAGAAAATACAATCATATACAGAAAGATTTGTAAAATATACATTTTTTATCATATTTTATTTTATTCAAATTTGACACCGCCTGTGACATCTCTCTCAGTCGACATCTTGAAGAGGTTTGTATGCAAATGCATCCAGCAATCTCTTATATAGAGAGGGAGAGCATGGGCTCGTTTAAAATGAGATGGTACCTACTTATTTTATGATAGGGTTCGCCATTTGAATCTCGCGAGATCTCGTACACAATTAGAAAGTTTAATTTCATCCACCATTTGTAGGTTACAAAGCTCGCGAGATTTAAAGTCGTCCGTTGAGCCCACGCTTTTGACAAACTAATGATGCATTTGTATGAAGACCTGTCAATTCAAGATGGCTGCAAGTAAACAGCCGATTAGTCCTCATGCAAATATTAACGATATTCGGTAGGTAACAATAACCATGGTGATGAGACATACAGCCCAGGCATCATTAGTTTGTCAAAGCGTGAGTTCAACGGACGACCAAAATGTCGAAGAATAAAACCGTTAGAAGATACCAAATAAATCAATTTTAAAGAAGAAGGACGTTAAATTCAAATACTACCTTATTATTCAGACTTTTTAAAGTTTGTGTATTCACACAGTGAAAATTCATTTTTATAAATAATTATAAAAAATTATAAAAAACACAGAGTTTTATTTTCACAAATTGAGTATCCTCTTGATAATGACGTGAATAAGTCGAAAGTACTTGAGGGAAATAAATACTCAATTTGTGAAAATAAAACTCTGTGTTTTTTTAATTTTTTATAATTATTTATACTTTATTATTCATAATAATATGCTCTTTTGGACATCAAAGTAGGGCCTTAAGTTTTTAAGTGTTAAAAACTGCCATTTTGACGCAGAAATCAGAATCAGGTGCTACACTGAAGACATCTTCAGATGGAGTAGGAAGAAGAGACGGTTCTGGAGGGGCCATGTAGACCGCATGAGTGGAAGAAGGTTAACCCGAATCATGGCACACAAAATACCAGACGGCTAGCGTCTACCAGGTCGCCCATCCAACAGATGGAAGAACAGCTGGTCTTCGGCATCACAGGAGGAAAATATAGAATAACTAGATCTTTAGGAATAAGAATATTATTATTTTAAAAATCAAATATGTTCCTTTTTCAGGGTTTTCATGTCTGTTAAGCAGGCGGTCAAAATATGTCATTTTTGTGCCCGAATGGAAGTATTTTCAACCAAAAGGTTTTGGTTTGCGACTGATGGTACGATGTGGATAATAATTATATGTATTTTAAGAAAATGCAATTGATTTTGTAAATTAAAAAAACAAAAACACTTATTTTCAATATCGGTACAAAAAAAATCAAATGGTATTGTTAGGATTTACGGGTTCTAATCTAATCTAGTCTAAGTTACAAATATATGCAACATTAAAGATTCAAATTTTATGCATTTTTACAAGCAGACACGTATAAGTTACTACAATATAAAAACCCAAATCTCAATTGAACATTGTACATCCTGCAGCACCTGCCGAAGTTCCCTGAAACAGGGGTGACATTGGCAAAGTGTACCAATTTCACACGATTTATTATTGATTTCGTTCACGTTTGGTTTGATATCAGAGTGGCTTTGCATTCTCCAACTCGCGACAATGCAATCTCGCGAGTTGGAGAATGCAAACTCACGATATTGTATTCTCGCGAGTTGGTGAATGCAATCTCGCGACATTGCAGTGTTACGTGGCGACTGCAAGAGGAGTTTGCTTTGCATCTGAGCTCTTGCGGGTAGTACCTACGGGCTTTACGTACAATGACATGATCAAGTGATTACAGATACACATGGGGACGGGTGAGAACTTGGATGTTGGATATCCAATTTTACATAAAAAATGTTTATAATTTTATGCCTATAAAATTATATTTCATGCACAGAGTGTGTAATGGTAAGAAAGTTACTCTGTCATTCAACACTGTCAAAAATTTACCGTCACTCATAGTCCATGCTTTACTTCCTTACATCAATGTCACTGTGTACCTACCTTTATCTATAATCTATAATCTAAGTTGCAAAGATATCGTCCCCCCAGTGCTTGTTTGCTTTATTTGGTTCAAAGATGACCTTTAAATGAAATTATCCTTTCCTTCCTTGACTTATAGGTTGGTATGCGGCTGACCACCCATGCTGTAAAAATGGTTCACTTTGCCAATGTCACCCCTGTTACAGGGAAGGACGGCAAGAGTTGCAGGGTGTATGTCCATTTGAGATTTGGTTCTTATGTTGTTGGTTCACATGAGGCATGTGCAAGCGCGAACTTGTACGTGTCTGGTTGTGGGAATGCATGTAATGTGAATCTCAAATGTCACATATCTTTGCAACTTAGATTAGATTAGATTAGATCTTAAAGTAATCACATTCTACACAATCTGAGCTAAGAAAAAAACGTACAATACAATAATGTGAGAGTTGTTTTTAATATTTTTAAAATAAATTCACAGTATTCTTAAAATTACGCACAAAACAGACAAAATAAACTTTTGTGTTGTTTGTGATGTTTATTCATGTGCCGTTTGTGGTATGTTCCGTTTTAGGTGTGTGATGTTTTCTCCTTGTGCTGTTTTGTCGTTGTGATGTTTTGACATTTGATGTACCTACTGTAATTGTGATGTAATGTCATATGAGGTTTCGTCATGTGTTTTTCTGAGATTTGTTGTTATGGCATGGGTTGTTTTATCATTGTGTCGTTCCAACTTGTCCACCAAATTAAATACCAAATGAATATATCGCACGCTTAATCATAAAGAGCAATAACTCAAAAAATAAGAATGTTGGGAAATCACGTTTGAAGTTCAGACAGCCAGTACAACTTGTATGGGATGAAAAAGGCGACCGATGTTTTATCTCGGTCATATTCGTCCAAATTAAACGGCTGTCGCATTCTACCTATTCTTCTCGCATTGTTCTTGCGTTTTATTACAAAATCTTGATTTTCCCAATTTTTGAGTTATTGTTCTTTATTATTAAGCGTGCGATATGTATACATCTCTGCAACTTAAATTAAATTCAACACATGCAACAATTTTTCTCTCAAGTGTTATGTTACGTCTTGGCCTAGGAAGAGCGCCTCATTGTTTATATCTCGTGCTATTCGGAATATATATATTCACTACTTATGCGCACTCTATTGCAACACTCTCACCCATATGAAATACTAAGAAATCAGTATGTAGGTGCATCGATATTATATTGTATATTATGCAATTTGATAGAAAAGACTATTTGAAAATGCTTCACATATCAAAGTGTGGATGGTTTTTCAAAGGAGTCCGACGCATGAAAACAAGTAAAGAATTATCCTTCCCCTAAATTGTTAATCTGTAATGTTGTCGGCTAGGCCTAGGGTTTTTAAATTAGGATTTTGTATTTTATATTTGTTTTGATATTTATATGAATTATTTGTCAATTGTAAAAATGTAATTTATTGCCTACGTTCCTTAACTCATAGGTTGGTATGCGGCTGACCACTAATGCTGTAGAAAATGGTACACTTTGACAATGTCACCTCTGTTTCAGCAAAGGTGTTGCATTTGATATTTGGGTTTTTATGTTATTGATTCACTTGCGGCATGTGCAAGTGCGAACTTGTACGTGTCTGCTTGTGAGAATGCATATAATGTGAATCCCCAATGTTACATATCTTTGCAACTTAGATTAGATTTGATAAACAAGGATAGGTAGCTAGAAAAAATTGTAGGCTACATCCTCAACGGCAAGAAAATGCATGTTAACCTGAAACGCAGGGTATTTGAGTCATGTGTGCTTCCAGTATCCACCTATGGCTTGGAAACAAAAGGGCTCACTCAGTAAAGCGCCAACAGACTGAGGATGTGCCAAAGAGACATTAAAAGGAGGATGCTGGGAATCAGTCTCAGGGACAGGGTTAAAAACCAGGACATTCGTCAGTGAATTGCATTCCTGTCAACAAACTTATTTTCTAAAAAAAATAACAAATGATTGAAACAGAAGAAGACGATTGTGGGCATTTCATAAAACGCCTAGGTTTATCAGAATTATAAAATTCAACAATCTGTCTGCGACATAATATCCGATATCCAATATAAATTTCTATACAACACATTGTATAATATCCGAGATGCATTTCTGCAGCATGCAACATGCATCTCGTCTCTATCAAAGACTCGTGACTAGAAATCCGCGCCAATGCTACGTCTTTTAGATGGTTTCACGAAAAATCGGTCATAGAAAACCCAACACGTCCACAAACGGCTCAGCCATGGACAAATTGGTTTTTCCACATACAATAAATGGTCTATTTGGTCACATACAATAAATGGTCTATTTGGTCACATAAAATAAATGGTCTATTTGGTCACAAACAATAAATGGTCTATTTGATCACATACAATAAATGGTCTATTTGGTCACATACAATAAATGGTCTATTTGGTCACATACAATAAATGGTCTATTTGGTCACATACAATAAATGGTTCACTGACAGTTCTTTTTCACAGTTTGTGGGCATGCATTTCAGAGCCTTAAATGATACTTATATCTTTGCAACTTAGATAGAAAGAGTATAAGAAGGGTGCCAGTGGCTTGCAGGGCCAGCAGTATCATACGAGATTTACAAACACATAGAACTAACTTGATCAGTGAACAGAAACCAAGTGGAATAGTCGAGAAAGCTTTGTGAAAATAAATTATTTAAAAGTGTTAAATAAACAACTGTATAAGAAGACCTGTGTATTTTAATTTGAAAGACTTTTGAACCCTAATTTCGTAACAATATATAGATTATTATAGGTTCAACCTCATACCAACCTATTTGTCAAAGAGCACTCTATCTTACACCACATAAAACTACAATTTATTAAAACTACAGCAATAACAATAGGTTTTTTGAGAGCAAGTTTTTTGTGTCCGGTCGATAGCTCAGTTGATAGAGTGCTTGCATTCCATGTCGAGAGCTCAGGTTCGAATCCCACTGAGGGTGTCAGAAATGATATCCTGTGTCGTTGTTTATTTCAGCCCCAAAATAAAACACTGGCAAGGCTTACTCAGACTTCACAAGAAATGAGTACCAGACCCCTCGAGAGCTGGGAAACCACCACTCTATCTAAAGTAGTTGGCGTAAGGCCGGCCCCTTTACCTGTAAAAATAAATAGGCCCACTCACCACATGCGTAACCCTTGGGGATAACGCGGCAAGAAGTTAAATTATATGTGTAGCTTAATTGCAGTTGTTGTTACAGTTGCAGAGCTGTCTACGGACCATATATATATATATACAAAGATAATTTATTTATAAGGTACACATTATAAAAAAGCGCCGTTTTTGTGTGTGTCACACCTCAAGGGCCCTCTCAAATCACGGATAAGATTTTTTGTAAAGATGCGTCTTTAGTGCTCCTTTAAAAACACCAACAGTTTCTGCCTTCCTCACATTAGGTGGTAGTCTGTTTCACTCCATTGGGCCCGCAAACCGGAAAGCACGGTCCCCAAAATTAGTGCGTGTCTGACGTGACGGCTGGACTAAGTCAACCACCCCACACTCCGCAGATCTGAGAGTTTGGCGTCTTAAATATATCTCAACACGTGAGAACATGTCAGACAAGTATGAAGGAGCCATACCATTGACAGCTTTGTAAACCATCAGACAAACACGGTAGACCACCCTCTCCGGAAAACGAAGCCAATGCAGTTTTTTCAACAATGGAGTAATATGGTTAAATTAAGACATCCCGAATATGAGTCTTGCTGCAGAGTTCAGCACAGATTGAAGCCGGCTGAACTGTTTTTTCGGCTGACCTATATACAGCGTTGAGCAATAGTCAACCCTTATTGCAATATTGTGTGTGACCGAAATGTCGCTTACTAAAAAGTCATGTGGACAAGCCGTCGTATGCTCAAATTGCCCGTGACCGATGTGTCTGTAATCAAGTTGTCTATAAGCAAAAAATTGTGTAGACGAAATGTTGTGCGACCGTTTTGTCCATGGGTGAGCTGTATGAGGGTGTTTTGTCTGTGACTGATTTGTCGATGAACCCTTTTGAGCTAGAGCCCATGTGTCTATGCTAAAAATATCGAATTAGCAACGGCTGATTGCAATAAATACTTAATTGTGAGAACTTGTCTGGAGAAAGACAGGAAATCATTTCGATAATGACAAACGATGGTTGTACAATCGCTAGATTATTATGTTTTAGTATATTGACTTGTAAAGCCATGACCGCTTGAAGTCTAGTGGTTATTTACCTTGGATTACTGATCAGAAGGTACATGGTTCGATGCCTATAAAAGCTCAGAAGAGCTCGCACAGTTTATTATCTAAAGCCTTTTAAAGGTAAAACTGAATAAGTGGCATATTAAGCTAACATAGGTTTCTCAGATAAATGCACCTTTTTCCCTATTTTTTACGAAAGAAAACACTACAATCTAATCTAATCTAATCTAAGTTGCAAAATATATGTAACATTTAAGATTCACATTATATGCACTTTCACAAGCAGACATGCACAAGTTCGCGCTTAAACATGCCGCCTGTGGTCCTAAAATATAAAAACCCGAATCTCACATGGACATATACACCCTGCAATTCTTGCCGACCTTCCCTGAAAATAGGGGTGACACTTGGTATAAGGCTGACTACCCGTCCTGTAAAAATCTCATTTTCAAGATAGGACGACAAGAGTTGCGAGGGTTTTGTTCATTTGAAATTTTGGTTTTTATTTTGTAAGTTTATTTGCAGCATGTGCTAGCGCGAACTTAAACGTGTCTACTTGCAGGCATTCTAAACTGTTAATCAATATTTTAGTAAAACTAATATTATTGTAGATTCAAGATACAAGTCACTAATAAAATCAAAGCAAATCCATGGCTCAAACGGCTCCTAACGTGAATTTTCCATACAACAAAACGATGATACGTGTATTAGCTACGGATCAATCGAGTAGTGAATAAATCTGTGAGGATTTACAACAAGAAAGGATTAAAACTGGGTCAGATGTTCCATATTGTCTCAACACTGTAGATAGTCGGTGATTTATTCTTGATGTAGGTACTTATACCTATAACAGTCACTCTTGTTAGTCGAGGAAGTCTAGAGAAACAGGGACACGGTTCATGTAAGTAAATGGTATCTTACAGGCCCTTGTTTTAATTGTTCGTATTTGTTAAAAGAAGAAGTTGTAACAAGTAACAAGACGTAGGTAGGTAAGCAAGCCATAGAGTCGAACAAAATTACATTTATACAGCACGTAATCTAATCTAATCTCTAATCTAATCTCTAATCTAATCTAAGCTGCAAAGATATATATCGTTTAAGATGTATATTAATGCATTCCCACAAGCAGACATGTATAATTTCGCGCTAACACATGCCGCATGTGGACCTACAATATAAAAACCCAATCTCAAATGAATATACCTAAGCCCTGCAACTCTTGCATTTATCTGTGAAACCCGTGTTAGCTTAATATGTCACTTATTTAGTTGGATTTTTAAGTATAAAAACCCAAATTTCAATTGTACATACACCCTGCAACTCTTGCCATCCTTCCCTGAAACAGGGGTGACATTAGCAAAGCGAACTATTTTTTACAGTATGGGTGGTCAGCCGCATACTGACCTACAATATAAAAACCCAATCTCAAATGAACATAAGCCCTGCAACTCTACAATGCCAAATATATAAAATATTATTTTACCAAGCAGGTAGGTCAGTAGATAGGAACTGTATCATTTCGATATTGGAAAGACAGAATAATATAAGTAAGATACTTATATAGGTGTGAAGTAAGCGACATAATAAGTAGGAAGGTATAATATTATAAGATAGAAGATCTTCTTGCATTATTTTATCGTAATAAGAATAATATGTGCAACTCTCGTGTAACACGATCGCATTTCATAAGAATGCAAGTATTTGAAACGAAAAATAAAGCATGATTTTCCCACTTACTTCATGCTTAGAAAATCCACCGATTATTTGTGTAATCTTCTAAAAAATCATCTAATATTTCATCAAGAATCTCTATCAATATAATCAATACAATATTATTTTTTTTACACTATTTGCAAGTAATCTTTATTCTCAATTATTTAAAAAAAATCAGGTAACATAAAATGCCGTACTTCAGTATGTTTTGAAGGCTGTCATCTTACTAAATTATACAAAAGCTTTTGCTTAAATCATTTTAAATGTTATGATAATACAGATTCCGTTTGTACCAAATATTTTTAAATTATTGTCATCTTGTAAAATAGAACAAAACCTTTAATTTGTGTATACTGAGTACTGCTTTCTTACTAAATAATACCAAAGCTTTTGCTTAGGTAATTTAAAAATTGTGATAATACAGATTCCGTTTGTACCAGATATTTTTAAATTACTGCCATCTTGTAAAATAGAACAATAACTTTCATTTGTGTATAGTGTGTACTGCCATCTTGCTAAATAACACCAAAGCTTTTGCTTAAGTAATTTCAAATATTGTGATAATACAGATTCCGTTTGTACCACATATTTTAATATTACTGCCATCTTTGAATATAAAATTAAAACTTTTTTTCTTGTTATGAACCGTATGGTAATGCAGTTTTTTTGTGTACCGATATTTCGTGATAGTTTTCATTTATAAATGGTAATTGCCATCTGTTAGTATACAACAAAAGCTTTAACTTAGAGGATCTAAGATAAAATGATAATATAGATTTCTTCCTACCAATAAATCATTATTTAAAAAAATAGCTTTCTCTGTACATCAACAGATGTCTACAAATGTACAAATTAATTTTCAAATAAAAATCACAATATATAATATATTATGTGGATTTTATTTCCCCAAATAAAATTGAATTCAAAAAATATATATGCACACTTAATTCTCAACTAATTTGAATAAACTTAAAACATAAAATTATTGTTTATAGATTCCATTTTCATTGTTTACATTCGTTACCATGGCAACCGAATCTCAAGTAGTGATGTGTAAGATTGAATTGATTCGAATAAATTTAAGTTTATATTTTTATTCGAATAATCACTAAACTATAATTCGAATTGCATTTTTAGTGGACGATAAATGGCTGTTTCATATAATATTATTTTGTATTGTTGAAATAAATTGAAAGAGATACAAAAACAATTTAAATTTCAAACAATTCAAAATAAAAATAAAAAGTAATGCTATTCATAATCAATATTTTTGTGTGTCTCGAGATAGATTTAAAAAAATAATGTGTAGAAATTTTTTCATATAAGTAAATATTAATTCAATTATTTCACTTTCTGAAAATTTTGGGTTAGGTTTTTGCCACAGGTTGGTATGAAGCTGACCCTCCATGAAATATAATTTGGTACCTACTCTTCTATGAATGCCACTCCAGTTTCAAGGAAAGGCGGCAGGAGTTGCAATGTTCACGTAGGTACCTACATGTTTATGTTCTATTTTGTATGTAGTATGTACACATGCATCGTGAGTAAGCGCGAACTTCTTAGGTAGATTATAAATAAATAAAAACTAATTTATCAGCATTTTAACTACTAATGTACCTACATAATAATATTATCATGACTTTAAATTACTAGTCACTGATTATCAGGAATGCATAAAGTTAAATTGAAATTGCTTTTGCCATTTTAACTGTCAAGGTCAAATGAAATGTCAGCTGGTTCAGAATGTCATTTTTTTGCAGTGCAATTAATTACTCATGCAAAAATATTTGTACACAGTAAATATGGTAGTAAATGAAGATACTCACGCTTCTATTAAGCTACACATTTAGTGTAACTTCTTACCGCGGCAAGGGGGCTGAAATGAGGGTTTCCCATCTGCCGAGGGGTAGTTGGGGGAAAAAAATACTCATTTCTTGTGAAGTCTGAGTAAACCTTATCGGTGTTTTATGTCGGGCTTGAAATACATAAACAACGAAACGAGAAATCAGACTACCTCGGTGGGATTCGAGCCCGAGCTCTCGGTATGGAATGCAAGCACTCTACCAACTGAGCCACTACCAGAGTACCTAATAAGGTTTATAGTTTTTCTGGTTCTTTTCTTGTATCCAGCCGTCATTCCACTAGGGGTGGCCAGTACCTCCACTTAGTTCTGTTCTTTGCAAGCTCATTTTTTTATTCGATACGACTTATTTACGTAGAATGTTAAATTAATGTACCTACTGATTTTTGTACATCTTCACCCCCTAAAGACGTAACCTATTTATTTTCACAAGTAGGAATCCAAAGACAACTTCGACTAAGAGAAGGCTAGTTCGTTAAACTGAATAAGTGCTGATTCACTGATTTGAGAAATCGTGGATATATTTTTATTGTGTGTAACTTCTCATAGTAAGTGAACTAATTATAAGGAAGTGCTCATGACAAACTTCTAAATTACAGGATTATCACACTTTTGTAATGTTTTCTCTCGTAGAAAATAGGGAAAAAGGTGCATTTATCTGAGAAACCCATGTTAGCTTAATATGCCACTTATTTAGTTTCACATTAAAAGTATTGAGATTGTTTTCAGAAAGTTGAAAGGAAAAGGAATGTCGGAATGAAATGAAAAAAATGTAAAGAAAGAAAAAAGGTTAAAGCTTTGTTTAGTGTTTATTCTTAAAAATAGAAAAATAAATTATTTACATACCTACAAATAGTCCAAATCAAAAAAGGTATTTTTTTTTATAAAATTCACTAAATTAATTCGGTGTTATTTACACACAGCAAATCCATATTGACGATCTATGGATCAGCTATGCCGATCAAATGTGATGTAAATAACCCTGTATCCATCTATGAAATTCATAAATGAAAAAAGTATACCTATATAAATTTGTTTTAAAACTCAACATGATTTCCAAAACAAATCTATGTTATTTTTTTTAATCTTGACTAAAGGCATTCACACAACAACTAAATAAATTACATTTTATTATTTAATCTAAGTTGCAGAGATGTATTAACATTTCATGTTGATTCTCCGTCGAGTCGAGAAACGTCTATATGAATGTATATAAATGTGAGCCGTACCCGTTGTGTGCAGGCCAGGTCGATTGAAACATTGAGCCGTGAAGTCGATAAGCAAAAAACTAGAATAAGACGTTATCAGTACTTTTTTAGACCTACATTGTGTTAAATAAATCTTGAAAAAAAAATTGCAGTTTGATTAAAGGAACCCGAATACAATCATAAGAATATTTTTGGAGACAGGGCATTCAAGGCGGCCGCTCCAATGACTTGGAATGCTATTCCCGCCTCACTGAGGGAACTGGATATGGAGAGACTGTTTAAAATACGTCCCAAGACTCACCTCTTCGTCCAATCATATGCACAAGCGCCTTTGCAATGACACACTGTCATAAAAGGCGCTTTATAAATTTTGTATTAAATATAAATAAATATCTTTGCAACTTAGATTATTGATAGATATATAGGCCTATCGCCTCCTGATGAATCCAGCGTTCTTCGCAATCTTGAAGATCTGCTCCCTGGGTATTTTCTCGGCTTCCCTTTCAAACACTTGAGACTCCTTGTCTCCGAACCAAGAGTCCTTCATCAGAGCGTCCCTGGACCTTGGGTTCTCGTAGAATTTTCTGGATTTGATCATATCTGGTGGCAGGAGAGCCTCGTGGGCAGCGTTTATCTCCACAGCTCTGTGTGGAGTTCCAGGATTGTTGTAGACGGGTTGTTCCTGATGCCCGGAGGCCATCTGATAGGCGATGGGCTGCTGGAGAAAGATTTGGCAGGATGAGAGGTTGGCTGCAAGGATGATGGTGAAACAGAAGAGGATTGAAGACTGCATTTTGATGTTCTGGAATTTAGAAAAGAAATGAGGTATAGTTCATGGTTGCGTGATAGAATGACACAGTTTCAAAACGACACATGACATAACGACAATGTCAGAATGACATACTAAAGATCATCACATGACTGATTGCCACATGACAGAGCGACACATGAGTCATGACATAGCGACACATGACAGAACGACACATGACAGAACGACATATGACAGAATATCTCAATGATAGACCATCACATGACAAAACATCACAGGAAAGTGTAACTGCAATGACTCTGTGCTTCTCAGCCGGAGGGTACGCAGCCCCGGTATGGGAACGCTACGCACATGCGAAGCAAGTTGATGTCGCACTGAATGATACCTGCCGTATTGTATCAGGATGCCTCAAGCCAACGCCCACGGGGAAGTTATATCCTCTTGCAGGCATAGCCCCACCCCACATCAGACGCAAGGTGGCGTCGAGAGTCGAGAGGCAGAAGGCTCTAACGTGCACACAGCACTGCATTTACGGAAGTGGCATTTCATCACAGCAGCGCCTGAAGTCGAGACACAGCTTCCTTAGTTCCGTGCAGCCCTTGTCTACGGATCCAGTGGCGGAGAGATTGCGAATGTGGAAAGAGGAATGTTCTGAGAGCTTTGTGCAGCCTGCATAGAGCCTACCTCCAGGAAAGAACCTCGAGTGGCCCGTGTGGAAATCTATGAACAGATTGAGAACCAATGTTGGAAGAGCCCGGGCCAACATGTTGACCTGGGGATTTCTGGGACGGGAGGACTCTACACTATGTGAGTGTGGAGCTCAGCAAACTATGGAGCACCTGCGGTGTTGTCCCTCCTGTCCGACAAGCTGCTCCATGGAAGATCTCTTTGCGGGAAACCAAAGAGCTGTAGACATTGCTCGTTACTGGGCGAATACGGGGTGTAGCTGACACGAAGAAGAAGACAGGAAAGTACATCACAGTGAAAAATCATCACAAGACAAATCATCACAATATCACGTACCAAAAACAGAACATACCGTAAACGGCACATGAAAACGGATTGTCATAGTGATGTATTTTCTCTGCATTTAAAAGCGTTTTTTTAGTATATTTTTAATCTACAATCCAATGACCTTTTAATATTCACTCTCGTATTCTCTTAAAATAAAGTTACGTATATCTAAATATATAACAAGAGCGAACAAGTATGGACTGCTGATTTTCTGCAAATCTCATTAGTACCCAAAACAAAGCACTGTTTATGGGACTCGAATGTGCAGAAATACAAAAAACAGAAGTCACGTTGTTTTTCAGTTAAATTTAAATTGCAAATTTGCCACTGGATCTCACATTATTAAAATTTTGAAGTTGTATAAAAATAATAGTGAATTGTAGAGGCATTCACTTTGTAATCGTTCATCTTAAAAGATAAACAAAAAAATAATCTTGTTTTCTATTGCGGTGAGTATATCAAAATTCTACGACAGATTTTGCACACAAACCGTTTGCATCTTTAGGTGGCTAAAGAATAACCTGACTGTAGACAAAACAATCAGTGACACCAATGAAGAAGTCTTCTAACGTATGAATATCACAAAGGAACTTCTGCCAATCATTAAAAGCAGAGAAAACTGATGTACTTCGGTCATGTTTTAAGAAATGAGAAGTACCGCATTATCCATCTTATCATACAGGGTAAGATTGAGGGGAGAAGAATTCAGAGACGCCGAAGGACATCGTGGTTGAAAAACCTGCGACAGTGGTTAAAAAAAAACACCAAGTCCCTGTTTTGAGCCGCAGCATACAAGGTCAAAATAGCTATGAAAATCGAAGATATTCGTTGGAAGTGGGTACCAAAAAAAGAAGAAGTAGGAAAAACAAATCAAGTATGAGTCTATTTTGTTATCGAAAAGACTATAATTTTCAAATGAATTTTTGTTTTTAATAAAAGCAATGGCCATTCACAAAGGATTAAATTCAGTACCTAGTATATATTATATTATCTTAAATGCAAGACTTGTCAAATTTGACAACTTTGCTTTTTAAGGGTTATTTATAAAAGAATAATTTCTGGCTTAAATTATTTTTCCTCCATGTAGGTACTATTTTTGATAATGGCAAAAAATATTAATATTTAATTAAAATAAATAAAAGATGTGATCAAAATACACAAATCACAAATAAACAAAAAATAATTATTTCTCAAGCCCTGTCGTTTTATAAATAAAACAATTTTTTTTTTTAAATAATGAATATTCACAACACACGTCACTTTTTAATAACAATAATATTTTATCTAAGTAAAGATTTACACAAAAAAAATACTCAATTTTTTTAACACATATATCTTGTTCAACTCGCAATTTAAAGGGCTTTTGACCTATCTACACATTTTCAAAAAGAAAAAGAAACTGACTTACGATTTAATTTTTTTTCACACTTGGGAACTGGATCGTTGGGGTCTGTGTTTAAGGCAGTACTGGACAGGTAGTGTTGTCTGGAGTGTATGCGGGGATGCCTTATATCCACTTGTCTGTGACCTCCAGAGCTTTGGCGGCGAAGCCTCCGATTTCCGCATTAAAAACACTGTGCAGCGAAGGTTGGCGCAGGACACAGTGGTTTGCAATAGACATGGGAATGCTATGAATTAAGATATGAGTTGTATAATTATTGAAGACACAACGTCCAGATTTAAAAACAAAAATAGGCTGATTTATTTGGTGAGCGCTGTTTTGTGTGTATCACACCTCAAGAGCCCTCTGTGAGCTTGGTTGTCGCTGTAGAAAGCGCGAATTTTCAAGCAAGACCCAGTTGCTGTACCCCTTCGGGGATAACGCGGCAAGAAGTTACACTATATGTGTAGCTTAGTTGCGTTTGCGTTGCAACCCAGCGAAGAGCATATTTGAAAATATAAATGGTATATTTTTTGTGCTCCACCGCGAGTCGAGCCCACACTCTTCTATTTACGAGTCAGAAGTGTTAACAACTAGATTATGGTTAAGTCAGATGAGAGGTTATACCTACGGTCAAAAAAGAGGTAAGATACGACCGAGAAAAGTATGGAGTGATCAGATTGAGGAGATTGTCAAATGTGAATAATTCCCTGAAAAAAGTTTTCACAACACGGTGGTCAGTGTTATACGAACTAGGTTGGTATGAGTTGCTAGGAAAAAGGCTTACAAACACTGTGTGATTGTGCTAAGAATAATTGTCCCATTAAAGACTGACGTTAACTCGCCGAGAAAAAGTTCCAAATCCAAAAATATTCGGACGCCATTCAAGAATAACAGTTTTAATTTACAAATTTAAAGTAAATTATGCATTTTAAAGAATGAAAAAAACGGATTTTACTGACCGTGCAAAAGAGAAGAACGATTGTCTCTACGTTTCATCGGAGTCATATCCGACGTCTTCAGGAGACGTGTGTCCTCTACAAAGAGGAACCACGAACATTTGTAGAGGACACACGTCTCCTGAAGACGTCGGATATGACTCCGATGAAACGTGGAGAAAATCGTTCTTCTCTTTTGCACGGTCAGTAAAATCCGTTTTTTTCATTCTTTAAAATGTCTAACGACCGTAATCATAATTTAAAATCTTAAATTATGCAATTTTCAGATATTGAGCATATATAATTATTATTATGCGCATCATGCATTTCCAACGTCTACTCTTTTGTCACTGTCATATCTAGTAGAATACAGCAGAGTGTTACGTTTGGTGGCCAATGCACCCGCTCTATTGACAGTATATAGATAAAGAGATTACAGCATGAGAAATAAGAGTTCCATATTGCTAAATATTGACAACCGTTGAGTGAGAGGTCATTTTTAAGCCTTTTCCATTAATTCTTGGTTTGATACTGATCACCATTGCTGTAAAAAATTGTTAACACCAATGCCAGACCTGTTAATCGAAACTCATAAGAACTTCAGCGTGACGTTGTTTTTTTTGTTCCAGTCGCCATTTCGCTAGAGGTGGCTAGTACCTCTGCATATGTGTCTCCTTTTTGTTCTGGCCTTGCACATTTCTTTCATCTCTACGACATAAATCACTATCTTTCGTACAGCTTTTCTGATCAATCCATTTTTTCCTCGGTCTTCCCTTTCAACACTTTTGCCAGTTTTAAACCTTACATTTTTTCCACGTTTTTGAACTTTAGTACTTTCACACTCAACTGGGTGGACAGAGCTTCAGCAAAGTTGCCTCCATTTCCTCGGAATAAATTTGATCTTGACAATAATATTATTTTTTTAAAACTGAACAATTTTAAAACTTAATTTAAATCGGATATTTAACGAACCGCTTAGAGAGAACTTCATCATTCTCGACGTTTCGTCAGCGACGTAGCCGACGTCTTCAGGAGAACATCCTCTCTGTACGGCGACTGAGGATGAACTGATGATGTAAGTTCTCTTTAAACGGTTCGTTAAATATCCGATTTAAATTAAGTTTTAAAATTGTTCAGTTTTAAAAAATTAATATAATTGTCAAAATGTCAAACGACCGTAATTCTACTTCTAACCTAAAAATTTGATCTTGTCTTACAGAGACATCTATAATCTAAGTTGCAAAGATGTATAAACTTTAAAATTCAAAAAAATTAAACAGATTAACACCATTTTTTTTTTTAATTCATATTAATTGTATGCCCACAATCAGGCACGTGTAAGTTCGCGCTTACAAATTGTCCATCAAGTGCTCGTTGACTTATTTACAATTTGATTCAAAGATGACATTTCAATAAATAATCACATTCTACACAATCTGCGTTTAGAAAAATACGTAAAAAATTATACCTAATGTGAGAGCTGTTTGTAAAATCAATTTCCAGTTTTCATAAGACACATTGGTCCAGTACACATACAAACATTGCTCATGTGAAATTATCTCTGATGGACATAAGACAAACAAGCACTAAGGGGACGATATGTGTACCAGACAATATAGAATGCAGACTTGGTCTCTGTTTTTCGACATCCTCTGTTACCTTTAAAGTAAATCCTTGTAAAGGCAGTGTCTTCTGTGATAGACATTTCGCTCCCCCAGTTCCGGTTTATCGTATACGCCAATCTTGTCAAATTTGACTTTTTCATGCAGTTGTCTTATGAATCAAATTCTACACAATCTGAACTAAGAAAAACCGTAAAACTCGATAATGTGAGAGTTGTTTTAAATATTTTTTAAATAAATTTCTTGTTTTCATGAGACACATATGGCCCAATACACATGCAAACATTGCTCATGTAAATTTTTCTCGTATTCGATAAACAAGAACTAAGGCAGCGATTTGTCAATATTTTACGTCAAAAAAGAATATACCTTTTATTTCTTATCGAGTGCCCTATGACTTTTAGAGTCACTGTTACTGTAACTCTGTCACCATTCCGCTAGGGGTGGCCAGAGCCTCTGCACATTGGCCTTCATTTTTTCCTGTCCTTGCATACTTCTTTCAATTCATTCATAGCCATCACATTTAATACGTTTTCTTCTTTAACATTCGCTTTGGGCATCCCATTCTTTCACACTTTCACCAATATGATCCAATCATACTTTTCTCTCCAGTCTTCCCTTTCCTCTTTCCCTTCTACATTATCTCTGTATATACACTTTGTAAGTCTTTCATCTATCATCATCCATTCTTTCTACATGTCCAAACCATCTCATCACATTATTTTGTACCTTAACTTTAACATCCTCTTTCAACTTTCATTTGTCTTTCTCCCATTCATTCTAAAAGTTTTTCCTGTCTTACTCCTCAAGTGTTTTATTTTACCTTACACAGAATACACACATTACTCATTCCGCTGTCATTCGTAATCCAGGCTTCAATTCCATACAGCTATGTTGATATGCCATTGTGTACCAATATTCTCCAATCCATCGTCATCCGCTTGTTTCTTTCAATTCATCCTATGACGTATGGGTTTCTTCCTATATATTATAAGAATTATCGTATCTTCTACCCACAATATAATTACCGTTTCTTCTACATGTCTGGAGGTAGAACTAATTGTTTGATATTGAACCTTTTCAAGGTGCAAGTACGCCTGAGGGCAGACTTGACAATGACCGCCTTATGGATATAGGAAGTGAAATCCCTTCGAGAAAAATATCATTTAAGCTTCATAAATCTCATATGTGATCTTGCTCACGTAATGTATGATCTATTTGCATAAAGTATAGGTGTAACATGTCGTGTGTAGTCTAGTGGTTATTGCGTCAGCGACAGGTATATGGTTCGAATCCCAGGTAGGGTTCAAAAGAGTGTAGGTCTGGACTCTGCAATATAATAATGTTAGATAGATAGATTTATTTTCAGACATTAAAGTACATGACATGTTAAACCTAATACATACAATAATTAAATACATTCATAAGTAACCGAAATCAGCTTAGGAGAAACGGAAGCCTCTGTCTAAGCTGATTTTCACTCAGGTGGAAGATATCAACCGAAGAGGAGATCTCATTGAGCATAGCCATTGCCCTCCCCACAGTCATAACCCTAGGTAGGTTAGTCCTGCATCTTGGGAGTAGCAATAGTCTATGCTCACGTATAATAATATAATATTAGGATGATTTATTTGGTGAGCGCTGTTTTTGTGTGTATCACACCTCAAGAGCCCTCTGCGAGCTTGGTCGTCGCTGTAGAAAGCGCCAATTCTCAAGCAAGACCCAGTTGTTGTAAGGTTGGATGGACCTTTCAGTGACCGGTCTTTGGTAAAGATTTATGAATTTTTCAACTCAGCGAAGAGCACATTCGAAATATTACTGGTATATTTTGTGTGCTCCGCCGGGATCCGAATCCACAACCTTCCATTTACGAGTCCGAAGTGTTGCCACTACGGACTACGGACCGGTCCAAGATGCCAACGACACGCGGTGTACCTGAGCGGTCACCCATCCAAGTACTGTCCGCGCCCAATGTTGCTTAACTTCGGTGATCTATGGGAACCGGTGCTTTTAACATGGCTAACGTCGTTGACATATTTTTTTTAGGGTGACACTTTTTAAGTTATATATTTTTTTCAACCTCATAATTTAGATAAATAATAAATTAACACGCCTGATTTTTTTCATTACTGTCATTCGTTTCTAAGACCATAAAGTGTAAGAAACAAAAACGACAGGTTTAGAGTATACAACGCTCTTTAGAATCATGTTAAATGCATGCCCACAGCAGATACGTGTTAGTTCGTATAACAAACAAGCCCTAAGGTGACGATATCAATGCAACTTAGATTATAGATCACAGAATGTCCGAGAAACAGTCTCGTGAGTATGTACGTTGTATATTATTGAACATACATGTTTATTTCGAGCAGAAAGGCAAGGCAATCAGGTGTTTAAGAAAACATAGTATGTACGAGTATGTGTGTGATATGTACCACGGATGCTATGGATATCCGTATTCGTGATTCCATTCATTTTACACAATTTATTTTAGATTCGGTTCAGATACAGAGTCACTTTATACTTGCACAGTCCAACGGTCGCTTGACTTCTAAAGCTACAGAGAGTTTTGGTCCTTATTTTATAGCAAGGATAAAGATCATTCTCGAATCATTGAGAGTTGGTGCATGCGAGACTTTACCAGAACATCCGACCAAACACTTTATAATCTATAATCTAAGTTGCAAAGATATATTACATTTAAGATTTATTTCAAATGTATTCCCACAAGCAGACACGTATAAGTTCGCGCTGTGAACCTACAATTTAAAACACAACCTCAAATGAACATAAGCCCTGCAACTCTTGCCGACCTTTCCTGAAACATGGGTGAATTTGGCAAAGTGAACGTTTTTTTTCAGTATGGGTGGACAGCCTCATACCAACCTATAAGTCAAGGAAGGAACTCGAACAATACACATCAATATAAAATATAAATCATAAAAGTACCCAACATCTTTTTATTTTTGGAGAGACTTCACATAGTTTATTATTAACTTATACAGATAAAAACAACACACAACTACATTTTCGTAACAATATTATTCACATATCCGTATCCGAAATATAACAGAGATAACATCCCTAGTGTGAGTATGCGATAATGACAAATAATAAAAGTGAGGTTAACCATATTGGCAGGTGAATGAATTATTGTAAAAAACCGAGCATAGTAGATGGAAGTATAACGACCTTGCAGAGGTCACAGAACTTGACTTGTCAAAAATATTTATCTTGGAGAATTAATGACCAGTCCGTTGTACAGTGGTAATACTTCAGACTCGTAAATGAAAGGTTGTGGGTTCGAATCCCGGCGGAACACAAAAAGTATGCCAATTACATTTTCAAAAATGCTCTTCGCTAGAGACGAGTATGAATGAAGTGAAGAGTGGACGGTTTAATGAATGAAGTTGACCGGTCCGTAGTCTAGTGGTTAACACTTCTGACTCGTAAATGGAAGGTCGTGGGTTCGAATGCCGGCGAAGAAAAATGTACCATTTATATTTTCAAATATGCTCTTCGCTGGGTGATAAATTCATCACCTTTACCAAAAACCGGTCACCAAAGGTCTATCCAGCCTTATAGCAATTGAGTCTTGCTTGAGAAATGGCGTTTTGCAGCGACGATCAAGCTCGCAATAAGTCCGGTTGATAGCTCAGTTGGTAGAGTGCATGCATTCCATGCCCTGAGCTCGGGTTCGAATCCCGCCGAGAGTAAAATAAATGACTTCTCTAATTAGGTGTTTATTTCAAACCCAAAATAAATACCAGAAAGGTTTACTCAGCCTTAACTTGAAATGAGTTCTAGCCCCCTCGGGAGCTGGGAAACCCCCAGTTCAACTGAAGTGGTTGACGTAAGCCAAGCCCCCTCTGTAAAAAGCCTGTAAAAATATATTGCTTCCCTCGCTCGCTACATGCGACCGTTTCGGGGATAACGCGACAAAAAGTTATCCTATATGTGTAGCTTAGTTCCGTTTTTGTTTTTTTTGCAAAAAATGAGAATAGAAAAGAAGATAAATAAGAGAAGAATAAAAAAATGAAATAATGATAGAAAATACAAAGTGAGCGTAAAAGAAGAAAATGCATGAAAAAGGTGATGGATATGAATGAATTGAAAGAGGCATGTAAGGATAGGAAAAAATGGAGGCAGCTCTGCAGAGGCTCTGGCCACCCCTAGCGGAATAGCGACAGAGTTACAGTTACAGTTACAGTATAAAACAAAATAAGGTAAGAAAAATTAAAATAAAAACAATTTCTTTCCTTGATACATGTTGACCCAAAGAACTAAAATCAGAACAGAATAAGGCAGAACTGGTTACAAGAATTATTATTATTATTATTGCATGTGGAAGTCAATGACCCGACCTTGAGAGATGGAGAGAGTTGAAGGCTTGAGTTCGATTCCGAAATGGTCAAATCTAAGAATGCCCACTTCCGTGTGTAAATAAATCATCATACGAAAATGTTAGACAGTGTAACGGTGTTATTCACACACAGCAAATCCATGGCTCAACCGACGCCTAACGTGAATTTTCCATACAAAAAAACGATGGATCAAATATGTTGTGAATAACGCTATAAGCATTAGGTTTGTGAGTCATGTGATATTTGAATAATTTGATTTTTTTTTTCATTGACCAAAAACGTTGACCCGTCAGAAAAAAAAATAGAACTGAGCTGCACAAATTGTGGGACTTTTTACCGCGTCGTCTCTAATCCTTGATGGTCTTTTTTTTGGTTTTGAAAAAAACACCCTTGGTGGGGATAGAATCCTAGCCCTCTGGAACGGAACGCAAGCATTCTACCAACTGAGCTATCGACCGGACAATCTTCTGGTAAAATAAATATTTTATTAATTTTTCAATAACTTATCCCCTTAGTGCTCGTTTGTCTTATATCCAACAGAGGTAATTTCACATGAACAATGTTTGTATGTGTACTGGACCAATATGCCTTATGAAAACTGGAAGTTGATTTTGAAAATATTAAAAAGTGCTCTCTGATCTCTAAAGGCTGGTTCGGACAAGGCGAGTAATTTAGTCAAGTAACGAGTAATTTAGTGGCTAAACGTGTGCGAACCACAACAATTTAGTCCAGTAGTTAAGTCAATGGTTTAGTCAAGCCGATCCATTTCATTCTATTTTTTCGGGCAAGTAGCGGCCCCGCCCACCGTCCGTGGGCGAGTGTTGCCGAGAAGCCACGGAAAAGTCCGAGTCCGAAGAGCCACGGAAAAGCCCGAGTCCGAGTCGAGTTTATTAGCGGCCGCGCCATTGGCCGCTCACTCTTGGCGGGGAAACGGAAATGCAAGAATGGCGGCAATTTAAATTGGCTGCAGTTTGAAAAGATAATGCCCGTTTTCAGCAAGAATATTTAAAGATAAAGTGCTGATTAAAAATATTTAAGTACTTAAGAACTTCTTATATTTGCGAGCCCAATGTTCCGCTCCCTAAACTTAGCGACCTGTCAGTGAGGTTATGTCATGTTTAAACTGTAAATAAGTGGATATGCACACCGATATCCTTGGTTTTTTAGAAACTCTTGAGAATATAGAAGTTGCTAGGACTTATCTACGTCCAAAAAGTTTTGAGAAAGGTAATTTTTTTTCGATAAGAATAGTATGACATCGATTTTTGGTGCGGATATCAGCTGTCAAAAATACAATCATGTAGCTCCTTGCTGGATGAAATTGTAGTAATTTTTAAGTTTTCGGACAATAGAGCTGTACAAATATAGTTTTGGTAAAGATGTTGTGGAAATAACTACTATCGTCCATGAATTTATTACGCATTTAAAAACATCGATCTTTTACATTGATCGATGTTTATAGGTACCTACCATAAATTTGTCATATCACAGGCCTTATGATATCCTTCAGATGGATTGTTACTTATTGTTTTGTACATAAACAATTCAGTGACACACGGGGATAACTAATTAGAGGCATTACAATTTTATGCCACTGTAAGCCATCAGCTGGTATCTGTGACAGACGTGAGAGGCGTATGTAGCAGGATTGAACAAGTTTCTCGCGGTCAGCCTCTGAAAAGTTGAACCATGTTTCTTCTTTAACTTGATAATTGATTGGTGACCGCCGTGTATTTGAAAATGCCGATTTTACATGTCGAATATTGATGTTAATTGTCAACAACGAAAAACGCAATAGAGAAATGCATCTGAATGCAGCTGCAGACTACGAGCCGTATTATAGTGTGTGCATACAAAATATACTTTGTACACATCATTGAAAAGATAAAAATTCAATTAAAAAATAATGTTTGCAGCGTAAATGGTAGATATTATTATAAACATCAAATAGTCATGTGTTGTTTTTATTTAAAATGTGTATATTATTTTATAAACCATAAAATACATTTCGAATTTACAAAAGTCGAGTTTCGAAGTTGTTTGCTAAACAGGCTCCTAGCTAGGTGGCCGGGCATAAATCAGTTAATATTACCAAACCATAGCCAATTTAAAGGGCTTTATAATAACATGATTTTAATACTCAATTAATATTTTCAAACTGCAGCCAATTCAAATTTTCCGCCATTATAGAAAGGGCTTTCTGCAGCCAACTTCGCACTTGTGTACTGTACTGGACCGTAATGCGAACGCTTCACGGGCGAGTAGCGCCCCGCCCACTACTAAATTACTCGGTACTTGACTAAATCAGTGGCCTCGTGCGAACTAGCCTTTAGTTCTAAGTTTTTTTTCAGCTCAGGTTGTGTAGAATGTGATTCTTACATACATAAGACAACTTCATTATAAGGTCATGTTTGAATCAAATGGTAGATACGCCAAACACGCTATGGGAAGACGGTATGGCTGGCAGGAGTAACGTTTTTTGCCATTTTATGCCGCGTCACAAGCGGAGATCCAAGCCTTCCATCCGCTGAACTGCTCCTGGCGTGGCTTCATGGAGGTCTTTCAGGCCAGGAGGTTGTCTCCTGATGGGGCACTCCTTCACTATGTGCCGCACAGTCTGGTTCTGCGCCCCACAGTCACACCCTGGAGATGGAGCTAATCCCCATCTGTGGAGCAAGGAGTTGCAAACAGCCTTTCTCGGTGTGGATTCTTTTTAAACTCGTGGTTTATGATTTAATTTATTTATTAGAAATACATTCAAAATTCAATTAATCAAGAGTTAGTATAACTTGCATTGCTTTTTAGCCACCTAAAAATGTAAAACTGAATGAGTTCTGATGCATTGATTTGAGAAATCGTGGATTAAACATTTTATTGTTGTGACACTGACACCTCTCATAGTAAGTGAACTAATTATAAAGAAGTGCTCATGAAAAAGTTCTAAACTACAGGATTATTACGCTTTTGTAGTGTTTTTTCTCGTGAAAAATAGGAAAAAGGTGCATTTATCTGAGAATCAAATAATATAGCCCTGAAACTGAGACTACTCCTCATCAAAACATATGTATGGAGTATCTTGATGTACGGCTGCGAGACATGGTGCCTATCCAAAAGAGATAAACGGAGACTAGAGGCTTTCGAGATGTGGTCGTATAGAAGACTACTATAGGAGTTTCCTGGAGAGACCACTCTACAAATGAGGAGGTTCTCCAAAGAATCGAAGGAGGAAGACATCTGCTCAGGACCTTGTCCGAAAGGCGTGCAAGATGGATCGGCCATGTAATGCGACAAGAAGGTCTCTTGCATGCCATAATGGAGGGGATGACCGAGGGGACCAACTCTAGGGGACGCCCACGCCAAGAATACCTGGAGGACCTGTTGGTGGACGTGCGCTGCTCATCATATGCAGACCTTAAAACAGCCGCACAAGACGGGGAAGAATGGAGGAGATGAGTGAAAGAAATTGCTGCAAGCAAATCCCAGGATTGAAACAAGAGGAGAAGATCTGAGAAACCCATGTTAGCTTATTTATGTCTATAGGGTGCGCGGTGGTTTGAAGTTTCATTGCGATCAAGATACAAACAAGTTATCTTCTGTTTAAAAAGCTTTCGCCTAAAAACTACAGATCTCGCTGTCTACCAGAATTATTTTTTAACATTATTACAAGCCAATAAATGCCTCTCGTTTTGTATGAAATCAGATTCAAAAGATACTCAATCATTTTATTCCCTTTTATTATCGCATTCAAAATAATTTTACTATTCGTAGATACCATAGTGGTTAAACCTTACTAAGCTACACATTAAGTGTGACTTTTTGCCACGTTTCTCATAATCTAAGTTGCACAGATATCTTTACATTTAAATTTCATGAATGACCACAAATAGACACATGTAAGTTCACTCTTATAATTAATGCTGCATGTGTACCTACTTAAAATCAAAATCCAACTTTTACCGAGCTTCCCTGAAACAGGGGTGACATTGGCAAAGTGACCATTTTTTACATTATGGGTGGCCAGCTTATACTAACTTATAAGTCAAGGAAGTATTGTTAGATTCTCCTGAATCCACAATAATTTTTGCATTTTCCCCCTTTCTTATTGGTCTAAATTTAATATGAGAACAAGAATTAAAAGAAGAAGACGATTTTGACATCTAATCTCATGTTGTCTAACAACCAAAAAGTAAAAAGAAGAGGAAGACTTGTCTGACGTCTTCTGTCATTTTATATTGTAAAACTCTTTCTTGTGCTCTACCAGCCCTACTGTCGACATAATTGTGTTTGCGGCAGTGAGCCAAATAAATGGCGTGCCAAAAAATACGACGAGTTTGATTTCTGCGAGTTGTAATCTCTCCACTTTTACCCAGGATTCCTCTCTTCCCTACCATCCTTGCTCATTTCCTAAATCCGAACCATTTTTAGACCACTTATCAAAATTGAAAACGCATTCATTTGCAGATATAAAATGCATATTAATTTGTACAAAAAACCTATAAATTATCAACTTGCAACCATTTCCAAATGTTTTAAACTAGATTCGGGTTGGGCTGCAAATATTGTGCAATTGATTTAATTAGGATTAGACCCACGCAGCTTTTTCTGTTGAGGAAATAGTTGTTTATTTCAATAATTGCAAAATACTTTTCTACAAAAAAACAGAACACTAATTCGCCCATACTGATTAATTATCTGTCGATTGCCAATATTGTTTCGCTGGCATACGAAGAAGCTTCCTGGATTTTAAGCGTATAGGTTGGTATAAGGCTGACCCCCCATACAGTAAAAAATGGTTCACTTACACAATATCACCCCTGTTTCAGGGAATGTCGGCAAAAGTTGCAGGATATATGTTCATTTGAGGTTTGGTTTTAATTTGTAAGTGCACATTTAGCATTGTTGTTCCTTGACTAATAGGTTGGTATGAGGCTAGCACTCCCTGCTGCACAAAACTTGGTCCACTTTTGCCAATGCCACCCCGGTTTCAAGGAAAGTTTGGCAGGGTTTGCAAAGTTCATGTTCATGTGAGGTTAGGTTCATATTGTTTGTACACATGCAGCATGTGTAAGTGCGAATTTACACATGCCTAGGCTGCTTGTGAGCATACATTTAATATGAGTCTTAATTGTCAATAAACCTTTGCAACTTAAATAAAAGATGCCTTGATTGTGTGGCTACTATTTAGGTTGGTATGAGGCTGATCGCTCACACTATAGAAAACGGTTTACTTTTGTCCATGTTACCCTTGTTTTAGGGAAGGTGAGCAAGATTTGCAGGCTTGGATATTTATTTTGTCCCTACATATGTAAGCTAAAACTCACCCACGATTCTGGTGAGTGTGCATTAAATATTAATATTAAATGTTAATATATCCTTGCTACTTAGATCATTGTGTCTTTAAACTACAAAACTATATATTTTTACACATGCTACGTGGTTTAATTGATTTATTATTAGGTAAATAAAAAGTATATAAATAACGTCCTCTCTATGCTTGTTTGGCTTATCTACCATTTGATGAAAATATGACGTTTTTTTATGAAATTGTCTTAAGAATCACATTCTTTTTAATCTAAGCTAAGAAAAAAACGTAAAACATGATCATATGTTGATTTAAATATTTTTAATATCAATTTCCAGGGTTCATAAGACACATTGGTCCAGTACACATACAAACATTGCTCATGTGAAATAAACTTTGATGGACATAAGACAAATAAGCACTAAGGGGACGATACATTCATGTTTTATATATTTTTATGGGTATGAACGAGTCAAAAACCAGTCTAAGGTCCAAGAACTACTTTTATAAATAAAGTGTCTCGATAATATAATAAATTAAAGCTAAGTTGTTATTTTTTTTAAACTGGAGCAGGACCTTGAATTTGCTTAATCACTTCGTCCCCTTAGTGCTTGCTTGTCGTATCTCCCCTTGAGGTGATTTCACATGAGCAATGTTTGCATGTTTACAAGTGGAATGTTCCTTGACTTATAGGTTGGTATGCGGCTGACCACCCATACTGTAAAAAATGGTTCACTTTGCCAATGTCACCCCTGTTTCAGGGAAGGACGGCAAGAGTTGCAGGGCTTATGTTCATTTGAGAAAGGGTTTTTATATTGTAGGTCCACATGTGGCATGTGTTAGCGCGAAATTATACATGTCTGCTTGTGGGAATGCATTTTATATAAATCTTAAATGATATATATATTTGCAGCTTAGATTAGATTAGATTAGATGTGTCTTATGAATAGTGGATACGCAACGCAACGCAACGGTAACTAAGCTACACATATAGTGTAACTTCTTGCCGCGTTATCCCCGAAGGGGTCGCATGTGGCGAGTTGAACCTATTTATTTTTACAGGTAAGGGGGTCAGCCTTACGCCAACCACTTCAGTTGAAGTGGAAGTGTCCCAGCTCTCGAGAGTGCTGGTACTCATTTCTATAATTATTTCAAAAACATTAAAAAACAACTCTCATATTTACATGTTCTTTTTTTAAAACATACCTTCTGGTTCGAAGTGTAATATGACATCTGACGACCGTGGTGGTGACTTTGTTATAAATTAGCGGAGACACCAACCACAAGGACTTTGTTGCTCGTTGCAATATTAGATTTTTCCAGTTGGCTTGGAAAAAAAAGAAGATCTTATATTAATTGTTTATACATATATTAAAGCAATAACTCTTCATACATTAATGTAACATAAATGTATATTGAAAATATTAAAAAAACGTTTATACTTTTAATTTATTGAGAGTGCAGCCATTTTGAACCCTGTGCTTGTTTGTATTATCAGAGGTAATATCACACGAGCGATATTTGTATGCGTACTGGACCGATGTGTCTTATAAATACTGGGAATTGATTTAAAAATATTTAAAACAACTCTCACATTATCGTGTTTTATGTGTTTTTCCTTAGCTCAGATTGTCCAGAATATGATTCTTAATGCATTTAAAGATATAATCTATAATCTATAATCTAAGTTGCAAGGATATATTCATTTAAAGCTCTCAGATGCATGCCCACAAACCAACAAGTGTAGTTCGCGCTTACAAATGCTGAATGTGTACTTACAAATAAAATCCAAACCTCAAATGAACATAAGCCCCACAACTTTTGCCGACCTTCCCTGAAACAGGGGTGACATTGGCGAAGTGAATCATTTTTTACAGTATGGGTGGTCAGCCTCATACCAACCTATAAGTCAAGGAATATGAATAATAAATTACATTTAAATATAAAAAAGAACAAAACCTTACAAAGAAATCTATACAAAAAAAGTCAAAAATTTCCTATGCAAAAAATGTAGCAAATGAATACACCAACATTAGAAATCAACATTGCAGATTAGCCGCCACTTCTTCCTGTCCTTGCATACTTCTTTCATTTCATCCAGAAAATCATCTTTGAAAAAATGGTAGATACGCCAAACAAGCACTGGAAGCACGATTTATCAATTACTTTATAAAGGTGACAGAATATTGGGCCACTAGATTTCTCGTTTTGTTTCTAGCAGGTGCGAGGTAGAAAATTCCAGAATAATTAATACAGTTACAGACAACTAAATCCCCAAGAAACAAAAAAAAAAGAAGAAATAAATTGCAATTATATAAATGGACAAATCCCTGCAGATTCACTCCTCCTAATTACCCCGTCATAGCTCACTTTGCCAATGTCATCCCTGTTTCAGGGAAAGTCGGCAAGAGTTGCGGGGCTTACGTCCATTTGAGAATTGGGTTGTTTATATTGTAGGTCCACATGCGGCTTGTGTGAGCGCGAAATTATGCGTGTCTGCTTGTGGGAATGCATTTAATATGAATCTCAAATGATACATATCTTTGTAGCTTAGATTTAGATTAGATTTAGATAGCTCCACCCCCTAAAACTTTCTGTTTTTAAGTATTACGTTTTTGTCGGTTGTTCTCTTGTAAATGATGTGTTAACACCCCGAAAGCGCTCGAGATATTAAACTCAACTTTGTATGTAACTGTAAGTACATATAACTCTGCCACCATTCCGCTAGGGGTAGCCAGAGCCTCTGAAGATTTGGCTGAATTTTTTCCTATCATTGCATACCTCTTTCAATTTATTCATATCCATCCGTATTCCTCACAATGTCACCAATCTGATACTTTTCTCGATCTTCCCTTTCCTTTTCACATTGCCTCTGCATATTATACAATTTGATGTTGATGGTGGATGATTTCTTTCCTGTGGCGCCATTTAATGGTCCAGGACCATCTCAAGGGCGCCATGGCTTCTGGAGAAAAGCAGTGTCTTCAGTCCCTTTCTGAAGGTGGTGGTAGGCTGGTTCGCGCAAACACCGACGGGCAAATCGTTCCAGGTACTTTGTAAGTCTATCTTCATTCATTCTTTTTACATGCCCAAACCATCTCATGACATTCTTTAGTAACATTGTCGATTTGAAAGTGTCCCTAAGTATGTACAAGAAGGTTCGACGTAAAACAAATGGATGCGTTACTTTTTGTCTGCAATTGGCAAAATCTCGTTGTGGTTTTTAGTCACGACTTTTAGTCGTCGTGAAGTGTATAGCAAGGAAGTAAAAATTTATGTTATTACTTGTTATATAATACTTAATTGTATAATATATGCTGTCGTCTTACTGTAGTTCCTTGACTAATAGGTTAGTATGACGCTGACGACCCGTTACTAACACGCTACGCTACACATATAGTGTAACTTCATGGTTATAAGAGGAATGCCCGGAGAGCTTTGTGCAGCCTGCAGAGAGCCTACCTCCAGGAAACAACCTCGAGTGGCCCGTGTGGAAATCTATGAACACATTGAGGACCAATGTTGGAAGAGCCCGGGTTGTTGTTGTTGACCTGGGGATTTCTGGGACGGGAGGACTCGACACTATGTGAGTGTGGAGCTCAGCAAACTATGGAGCACCTGCGGTGTTGTCCCTCCTGTCCGACAAGCTGCTCCATGGATGATCTCTTTGCGGGAAACCAAAGAGCTGTAGACATTGCTCGTTACTGGGTCAATACGGTGTGAAGCTGAGACGAAAAAGAAGACTTCATGGCTAGTGAAACCTTTTTATTTTTACAGGTAACGGGGCCTACCTAGAACCAACCACTTCAGTTAAAGTGGGGATCGGGAGCTGGGTACTCATTTCATGTGAAGGCTGAGTAAACCATGCCTGTATTTTATTTCGGGTTTGAAATGTATACCGAAACGGAAAATCATTTTTGACATCCTCAGTGGGATTTGAACCCGTGCTGTCTGCATGGAATGTAAGCACTCTAACAACTGAGCTATCGACCGGTTTCTGCAAGATTTGTTTCTGGAAGGTTGGGAAGTTTTCTTACGGTGTTATTCACACACAACATAGTCATGGCTCGTCCACAACCTGAATTAAACTTTCCATACAAAATAGTTATGAGGCATGGATCAGTTATGAATCAAATTTTCTGTCAATAACCTTATTAGACTTTAGCGACGTCTTATTAATCTTAACTCATTTTTGAAATCTTCTTTGAGTCGAGCCCGTTACCTTCTATATAAAGTCAGAGATTTCAGCAACTAGACTGTGACTGTTAGGGAATAAAATTAAAATAATCGTAAATAATTTTGCATTTTTTTTAATTCACACAATCGCATTCGCATTTTCTTTGAAAAATATTTACAAAAGAATCGGGTGTGTTGATCGATTTAAACATAAAAAATCAAAATACAGGCAAGCTTTAAATAAAATTCACTTTACTTATGGTGACGTCATCTTTAATGATGATGCTGATAATATCCAACAGGGACTTGCGCATGCGCGATGGCAGGAGCCAAAGCCTTTCCATAAACTGGTACAGAAGTCCGCACCCTTTCGTATCCCAACTTAGCTGTCTTGATCACAGTAGGCTCGTTAACAGCTACTGTGTGGATTTTCGTAGCTGGTTCAATAACATCAATCTCTTGGAGGGTCTGAACTGGTCTGGAGACAACGATCCTCCTCGTGTTGACCTTCTCTTCAACTGGTTCATGGTGGGGAGATGGGGTAGCTGAGAGAACCCTAGCCCTTGAAATACCAGCATCTCCAACGTGTTCAGAGTGTCCAGATCTGCCGAATCCCACTTCAGCTACACCACCACGAGCAGTCAACAGGGTCAACAGTTTCTTCTGGTTGTCGTGCGCTTCTTCGTGGCTCAATTTCCTCAAGTGCCTTACTTCTTCTTCAGCATGGTGCACAAGAACTTGTTGGGGTTGATAGATTTCTCCGTTGGAATAAGCTTCAACGCCTGAATACCCTTGAGCGTTGTGATGAGCTCTAGCAACAGCCTCCCTGTGAGCCAATTTAGCTTCGTAAACAGCGTGTTCAGCAGCTGCGACGTTCCTTGCTGCAGCATCCACAATTATAGAATCATCAGATTCAAGATGAGGAATTGGAGTTGAAGACACTAAAACAGCTTCGGATGAGCTAAAATGGACTGGAGCTGGTGTGGAAGAGATGTATTGAGCTTCGTGGTGGAGGTGCACTGGTTTTTGTTCAATGAAATGTGGTTGGTTGACGAAGTGGTTAACTGGGGTGACTGCCACAATTGGTTGAGGGGTAACATGGACGTGATGGGAAACTGGTGTGACAGCAACGGCATGGTGCTCATGGTGATGTTCATGAGCAATAGCATGGTGTTGTTGATGGCGTTCATCTACTGAAGATACGATCGCTGGTCCCTTTTGGGTCTTGGACAATGGCTCGTCCAGTTCCAAGAGAGCTGATCCTACTGGGCGGACTACGGTGCGTTCTTCAATGTCGTAGAACTGCTTCTGGATTGCTGGACGTCTGATCTGTGAATAAAATATAAGAACAATGTCATTTAAGTTTTTTAAAATAATATCAGATGAAAGGTAAATGAACCAATAGAGATTGCAACGAAGGCTTAGATGCTTTAAAAACAAGAGGCCTGTGCAATTCAATTTGTATCATTTGGTCATTTTGTGATAGATGCTGAACCTGTGCAAAAGCTATGCATGCTAAAAGATTTATATTGCAATTGCAACTGGTTCATTTTCTGTCTCTTCATCTTCTGAAGTCTCTAGATATATGAACTTAAATAATTGTATCTGTATTTGTTCGAGTGGTTTGGTGGTTTGGTGGTGGAATAGTCAAAGTAGAATGTTCTGAAAAAATCTCGCATGAGCCAGTTCTCAATGTTTCGAGAATTACTCTTATTCTCTCCCACAAATAGAGACCGAGATGCTTCGTAGCCAGAGTTATATCTAAGCCGTCAAGCTATATTAACAGTTCAAAAGCAACTCAGTGTACGGACCTTATATGAATCGTGTTTTAAATTAAATTGTGCAAAGAAATGAACACAATTTGTAATAAATTGAATCCGGTAAAATCCCAACAATATGGTCTAAAATGTGTTCGATTATTGCAAACATTTTGATGTTGGCATACAAAACAAGCAGTAAAAGGTAATCGATCAATTTTTGTTCTTGTCTCTTAAATCAATGGTAAAATTACATTATTGCCTGAATACTTGGTAAAAAATTATGATTGTCACAATAATTAAATTGTCATTCAATCAAAGGAGACTTGTAAATTGAACAACCCAGCAACCAACGCTTTGGACAAGAAATTTAGTCCATGCAACCAAGTTATAATGACAGCAATGGCCTTGAAAGGTTGGAGCAATCACTGGTAAGGCAAAATATATCAATTTGCGTTATAGATTGTTACACATTCATTTAGATCGAAGGTAATTTCCAATCTAATCTGATCAGTAACATTTCGATCAAGTTCCTTTTAAGCTTTGTGTAGTTTTATTATGAAGGAATTTATTTCTAAAAATTCGCTTATAATGTGCCATTGTTTCGATCTAACCTTGATTCTTTCCTTTTTATTTAAAATTTGACATTCTCTTTTGTTATGAATATAATTCAATTTGTCATTATTTTATTATTTGGGAATTATTTTGCTTAAACCACCAAAAAACTTGAAGTAGTTTACACGAGAAAGTAGACAAAGACTTTGGAATAGCTTTGTTTAGAAGCAACCCCTTACATCCCTTTGAGCTTTTTAAACCTTGCCAAACCTTTTTGACATCCGACAATATCCCATTATACACCCTTTTAAGTAGACATAAAATGTTTTCTCCTTCCTTTTTGTGGTCAACGACGTGCTGGATGTAAGAAAACGTGATAAAAATCAATGCCATTACGGGGTCAAATTTTCGATTCACGTTTCCATGGTTTCAAACACTTCTAGATATCTACCTCAAACTTCCTGGTCTTGATGGCTGGCTTCGCGACATCCACCAACTTCTGCACAAAGCCATGCTGTGCCTCGATCTTGGTCACTGGTACATCAGCAACTGCTTGCACATGCTTCACTGTTGGGACCTCCACGTGGGTTTTCACAGCAACCTGGGCGTACTCCTGATGATGGACTGGAGCAGCGTGCTGGTAGTATTCAGGAGAAATGACCTGGAAGGTTGAAGAATTGAAAATCAGCAAAGGCTACAAAACTACAAAAGACGGTTAGTAGAACTTAAGACCAATCAGGGATATTTGGATATTTGAGATAAAACTTATGGAAGAAAGATCGAATTGAAAAATCGATGAAACCATCATTTTTAAGGAAGAAAAAATTCAGACGACAATTTGAGTTGATTAAAAAAAATGACGCAAGTAGTAGGAAATATTAGTTTCGGAAAAAGTATGAAAATGAGGAAGTGTTCTGTTAGAAACGAAAGAAAACAGTACATTCTAACATGAGGATTGAGGCGATTACATGTAAAAGAAAAACAAACAAGGTCTTAAAGGTAACTTCTAAACAAAGAAAGTGAATCAAAAAATCTTAACTACAAGTCATCGTGCTTGTAATTTTGCACCAAATACCGCAAGAACCTCACCTGTTGGTAAGCTTGCTGAGGATACTGCGCATGTTGAGTGTACGCAAAAGGCTGATGCTCCTGGCTGTACTGGTACGCGCCAGGTGCCTCGTATCCTGTGGGCGCAGCGTAGGCAGCTGCCTGGTACTGTCCCTGCACGTAGGTGACTCCGGCGGGGTTCAGGAAGGGCATGCGAACTGCAACGTGGCCACCAAGGGCGACCTGGGCCAAGGCCAAAGCCATGAGGAGGAATGACATCTGGAAATAAACAGCCAAAACATTTATAAACATGGATTCTTTGGAATTGTTGGACCACGTCAACGGTTTTGAAAGCATTCATGGTTTAACACTGGGTGGACACTGAAGTCAGCGCAAACCATTGACAGCACCTTGGAGCTTCCGACTACCGTGTTCTGTGGCTTTCCGTGTTGCTGTTCCCATGGCTTGAAACTCTCTGCCAGCAGGACTGCGGACCAAAGACAAACAGGCAGATTTCATAAGTGCCCTAAAGACATATCTTTTCCACAATCAGCAGCCCGTTTGGGATAACCGAAGGTCATGCAAAGGTGCATGAAAATACCCAATAGTAATCATAATTTACAAAATTGATGACTGTGACACTACCCTGATTTCTTTTTAGTATTTTTTTGATACTTCATAATGAGTCCGAACACTTAGAACTTTGTAAAGCTCCTGGAACAATGACACTAATGTTTTTTTTCGTCTGATGGGTCAATTGACACAAGGTCATAAAAGTTACGGAGAAACAAAATCAAAAATTTGTCGTTGTTCGCTGTCAAAAAATGATCCACCAGTTGTAAGATCTGCATATTTGTCTGTTTGTCATTTATAACACAAAATTTTTGTATTCATTTTTATGCGTTAATGTCATGTTAAGTTACTTTGAATATAATTCTGCCAATTATTTTTAATGATGCCTTAATACGTATGCGTGAATGAGTTTGCCCTACAAACAGGCAAATCTAATCATGATAGCTAATTTATGTTGAAGATTATACAGCTTCATTTTCCTTGGCATCACAACCCAATATACTTGTAGATCCTCGTATATCCAAGGATAACAAAAAAATGCAAAGGCTCTGGCCACCTCTGGCGGTATGGCGAAAGGGTTTAGTTACAGTTAACCATTTTCTAGTGTTGAATGAATTGATTTTATTTTTTTGTTGCTCTGATTTAATTAAATTTATATTATAATAACTTTCATGCTAGTCTTGTATGGAGTGCTTTACTCCAAGGTTGTCTCATTGACCACAAAATTAAAACGGCATTTAGTTCCGGCTAGTCCCTTCGAACTGATTCTGTACATTCAAATGTTGCGAAATCGAATGTTGGTATGAGGCTGACCACCCATCTATTATCTATAATCTAAGTAGCATATATTTACATTTAAAATTCATATTCAATGCGTTCCCACAAACAAGTAAGTTTGCGCTTACAAATGCTGCATCTGTAATTACAATTTAATATCCAAACCTCTAATGAATATTAGCCCTACAACTTTTGCCGACCTTCCCTGAATTAAGGGTGACATCGGCAAAGTAAACCATTGTTCACATTGTGGGTGGTCACCCTCATACCAACCTTAGTAAAGGAAACCCATTTTTTAATAAATATATTAAGATAATTTATCTGGTGAGATTTATCAGTCATACCATGCCCGGTCGATAGCTCAGTTGGAGTGCTTGCACTCTATGCTGACAGCTCGGGTTTGAATCCCACCGAGGTTGTCAAAAATGATTTCCTGTTTCGGTGTTTATTTCAAATCCAAAAATAAAATAACGGCAAGGTTTAATCAGCCTTCACAAGAGATAAGTACTATCCCTTGGGAGCTGGGAAACTCCGATTGTAACTAAAGTGATGCAACTTAGATTATATGACTGACAAAAAATTATCTCAAATTTCGTAATCTTCATCGTATTTTTTATATACATATTCCATAAATTACGTCATCGATTTTGGCCGATTTTCAACCCCCCCCCCCCCCTTACAATCATCCAATAGTCATTATCTAATGACCCCCCTCCCCCTCCTCTTGCTGTAATAATGGATGAGCTTAATAATTAATAATGTTATATTACTTACATAATATTTTGTATATTTTGTAGAAATTAGTATTTACAAGAACGACGTCACTTTTGGTACTCATACATCATTTGCCATCATCCGCAGACCAGACTCCCCCCCCCTAAATGCGAATGACGTAATATATGGACAGCCCCATAGCAATTACGTTGAGACCCAATCAAACATTGCAAGTCCAAAAATGACAGTTATTTATAATTTAAATTGGCCCATTTAAAATATCCACCCCGTAGGCGAAAACCAGTTTTTTTTGCCTTCGAAAATTTGCACCAGTTTTTGTACAAAAAAATCAACACTGTATGTAACCTTGAAAGTTTTTCACTTTTTGAGTTATATTATTACAACATTAAGGCCAGGGAATGTTTTATTATTTATATTAATAATATTTATTGGTTGTATAACGAGTGACGTTATGAAATAAAACTGTTTTTTTTAAACACCTGCTCTGTTTTGTTTTTTTTTCGATTAAATTATATCATATAATTTTAGTATGTAAAAAAACTGTAACAAGCTCAGTCAATAAAAAAACAAGAATATCGATTATTTCAAAATCGTTTCGTAAGTAACCAAAATCGGCTGCATACGCAATGCAAACGCAACTAAGCTACACGTATAGTGTAACTTCTTGCCGCGTTATCCCCGAAGGGTTTCGCATGTGGCGAGTGGAACCTATTTATTTTTACTAAGGGGGCCGGCCTTACGCCAACCACTTCAGTTGATGTGGAAGTTTCCCAGCTCCCGATAGGATTGGTACTCATTTCTTGTGAAGGCTGAGTAAACCTTGCCGGTATTTTATTTTGAAGTTTGAAAATAACACCGAAACGGAAAATCATGTCTGACACTCTCGATGGGATCCCAACCCGAGCTCACAGCATGGAATGCAAGAACTCTACCAACTTAGCTTATTACCGATTATGTCAAAATCAATTCGTGGTATAAAAAAAATCGGCCACGTAGGATTTTTTTTAATACAATAGAGGGCCCTTGATGTGAGATCACACAAAAACGACATATTTCACACGTAAATCAGTCTTCATGCATCACTTTTTTCACTTTATAGATTTAAAAACGAAATTACTGCACTTAACTAATTTTATCTCTAATCACAATGTATTATTCTTTTTTTTTTGACGAAACAAAAAATATATTTTTGTAAAACTTATTGAATTTAAATCATGATCATTTATTTTTAAGTAAATACTGTTATTCTAAAACTAATTGTAAAATTTAGTATAACTACCACCAAAAAATAAAAATATGTTCCCACAGGCAGACACATGTAAATAAGCGCATACACACGCTGCATGTGTACTTTAAAGTACAAAACTCTAATTCCAAATATGAAATAAACATAAATCGGAAATAAAAGAAAACCAATTCGTAGAGCACTTAGGGGCTTTCCATATATTACGTCATTCGCATTTAGGGGGGAGGGGGAGTCTGGTCTGCGGATGATGGCAAATGATGTACGAGTGCCAAAAGTGACGTCGTTCTTGTAAATACCAAGTTCTACAAAATATACAAAATATTATGTTAGTAATATAACATTATTAATTATTAAGCTCATCCATTATTACAGCAAGAGGGGGGGGGGTCATTAGATAATGACTATAGGATGATTGTAAGGGGGGGGGGGTCGAAAATCGGCCAAAATCGATGATGTAATTTATGGACGGCCCCTTAGGGGTGATCAGCTAAATAGCAACTTAAAAGTCAAGAGACTACAGTTCATTTGTACCTATTAGTAACATTAGATTAGTAGAATGCCAAATTTGTAAAATTTCGAATTTCGTAAAATGTCAAATTTGTACAATGTCAAATTTAAAAAAATGTCCAATAAGTGTAATGCCAAACATGAAATTTGGTCAAATGTCAACTTTTTCAAGTGTCAAATCTTAAAAAATGAGAAATTTGACATTGAACGTATGTACGTTACATCAGTTTTATGTTAAATGGTAAAAAATTGTTTTTTTTTTCAGTCATCCTTTCATCCTTTCAGTCATCATTTCAGTCATTTCAGTCATGGTTCCTTGACTTATGGGTTGGTATGCGGCTGACCACCCATACTTTAAAAAATGGTTCACTTTGCCAATGTCACCCCTGCTTCAGGGAAGGTCGGCAAGAGTTGCAGGGCCTATGTTCATTTGAGATTGGGGTTTTTATATTGTAGGTCCACATGCAGCATGTGTAAGCGTGAAATTATGCATGTCTGCTTGTGGGAATGCATTTAATATGAATCTCAAATGATACATATCTTTGCAGCTTAGATTTAGATTAGATTTAGATCCACTTTATTAGTACAATATCAAGTAGTCGTAGTAGCTTTATAGTGGTCAGCCAAAGATGCATTTCAACCGCTTTCAATCTGTGTTGAATTCAGCAGCAAGGCTTATATTCGGGATATCCAAATTCGCTCACATCACTCCGCTGTTAAAAAAACTACATTGGCTTCGTTTCCCGGAGAGGGTGGTCTACCGTGTTTGTCTGATGGTATATAAAGCCATCAATGGCTTGGCTCCACCTTATCTGACTGACATGATTTCGCCTGTTGAGATGGGTGTGAGGAGGCAGACACTCAGATCCGCGGGCGATGGTGCAATCAATTTGGTTCAGCCGCACCGTCAGATCCGTACAAATTTTGGAGACCGTGCTTTCCGTGTTGCGGGTCCGGTGGAGTGGAACAGACTGCCACCCGGAGTGAAGAACTCCGAATCTATGGGTATATTTTGCGGAGCTCTCAAGACGCATCTTTTCAAAAAGTCTTATCCGTGATCGGAGAGGGCCCTTGAGGTGTGACACACACAAAAACGGCGCTCTCTTATCATGTGTAATTTAAAACAAATAAGCCTGACATATATAGTCAATAATTGTATCCACATTTGCTTGCGTGGCAACACTGGCAACTATAATACACCTCCGCAACTTAGATTATATCTCCACCTTAAAGGTAAAACTGAATAAGTGCTGATTCACTGATTTGAGAAATCGATGATAAAAACATTCAATTGTGTGTAACTTCTCATAGTAAGTGAACTAATTATAAGGAAGTGCTCATGACAAACTTCTAAACTACAGGATCTTCAAACTTTTTTATTTTTTACACTCGTAGAAAATAGAACAAAATGGTGCATTTATCTGACAAACCCATGTTAGCTTCATATCGTCCCCTTAGTGCTTGTTTGTATTATGTCCATCAGAGTTAATTTCATATGAGCAATGTTTGTATGTGTATCGGACAAATGTCTCAAATGAATGCACTAAAAACAACTCTAACACCATCGAGATTAACGTTTTTTTTTCTTAACTCAGAATGTGTAAAATGAGATTCTTAGAACAATTCTGTAGCTTAGAGCATAAACAACGGAAGTCCACTTTTTTGCGTTTTTGAGTTAATGATGCAGAAATTATTATAATTAGCTGTTCTATAAGTGGTAAAAATATTGGAGTCCTCGGACTCACAGTTACTGAGATATCAAGTGTAATAAATATGGGATGCACATAAAAGTGCGAGCATAAACCACGGAAGTTCCACATACGTTGTTCACATTAAATAAATATCAATAAAAGAAGATAAACAGTTTTACAGATCAAAAATATCTCGTCTAGTTTAGAAGTTATGATGGTTTAAAAAAGTGCACATTTTCACTAAAACTCGTCTCGTGTAGGTACATTTTACTAAATGTGACTACCGTTGTTCATGCTCTAAGGTACAGCATTTTATGTAAAGGTCACCTTTGAATCAAATAGTAGATAAGCCAAACAATCACTGGGGGAAGGATATGTCACTTATTCAGTTTTACTATACATTAAGTCTACGTTTGGTTATGAATAACACTTTAAATTGACAAGGTGATCAAGTTATAATTATTATATTTTGTAGGGTTTGTGTATTCACACAGTGAAAATTCATTTTTTTTAAATAAAGCTATTTTTTGTTTAACGTAGTTTATTTTCACAATAATATTTAATATTAAATATTATTGTGAAAATAAACTACGTTAAACAAAAAAAAGCTTTATTTTATAATTATTATTATTATTGTTACTATTATTATTATAAGTTAATTGATTTTTTTTGTGAAGGGTGTGCTAACCTTCTTGTTTTTGTTGGAACCAAGTCAGCGTATTGAACAGCAAGGATATGGTCGGTAGGCTTATATAGTTTTTGGTCGGATAAAGTAGTTTTGTTGGGCGGTACATAAAAAGCTTTTGGTAGGGGTAAGATTAAATTCCGTTAGCTATATGATCCCACAAAACTTACAAAATATTTCAATTAAAAAAAAAACTTATTCTTCTCACTTAGCCTTTAAAGTAATTTATCCTCTTCTTTTTTTCTTCCTCAGTCTTTTTCAGTTCACTCCTGGACGTAGGCCTCCTGCAATTCTCTCCATCTTTGTCTATCGGCTGCTGTGTTCAGCCATCATCTGCCTGCAGTTGTCTCGATGTCATCCATCCACCTCAGTTAGGGTTTTAATTAATATTAGGATCATTTATTTGTTGACTGCAGTTTTTAAGAGTCATCTGCATGCTTGGCAGGTGTTACGGAAATCTCATATTATTCAAACAAGACCTAGTGGCTGTAAAGATGTATGGACATTTGATGACCTGTTTCTGCTAAAGGCACATTAAATTTTAATCCTAGTGAAGATCATATTTTCAAAATTATATTAAAATTTTGGTGTGCTTCGCTCGAAAATGAATTCATGACCTTTTGATCCACTCCTACGTAGTCCAGGTAGGCTTCCTAGAATCTTCTCTATGCGTTTCTCTCGCCTGCTGTGTTCAGCCATCCTCTGCCTGCAGTTCGCTTGATGTCGTCCAGCCACCCCATTTAGGGTCTGCCTACTCCCCACTTGGACATCCTGGGTCATTATTGGACTATCCTTTTCCATTAACGTTACCTGCCCAGCGCCATTTTAAGCAGGACATGCGTTGTACGGCATCAGTGACCCCAGTAAGTATGTGGATCTTCTGGTTTGGAACCCTATCCCAGATAATTATCAGAATCCTCTTTCCCATAGTTCTTTGGCAAGTCTTCAGTCTGGTGTTTAATCATCCTCTATAACAAAAATTCTAAAAAATACAGGAAAATGACAAAAAAACATCTTAGATGTATTGATTGATTTTAAAATTGGCAGGAAAATAACAAAATCATCCGTTTTTTCAGATGTCATCAAATACTTGTAAGAGACTTGAATCGAAACCTTTTTTCTAAGTTGAAAATGAAGATAATCTTTTAAATCAATTCTAGAGAGATCGATTCGTCTATTCGTATTTTTTAAATCTTGTGTTATTGCACTGAACGCAATCACTCGTCCCACTGTTTGTCTACACTCTACAGCCACCGTCTATGGGTCCGTCTGACACACACATACTTCACATTGCAATTAATCAGTGGTCAACAGCTCACAGCACTCCTGTCACACAACTGACAGCTCAGATAAGTGACGTTAATCTATTCGGATCAATGCTAAACCACTTTATTTAAAAATATCAGACACAAAAAGGCAGCAAACTTTAGTGCTTCCAGCCTTTTAAGCAATATTGTTGCAGAATCACTTCGGATTCTAATTTCGATGAATAAAAAATCATTGAATTTTTCTGAAAAAATCCTGCAGGATTTAAATGAAAAAAACCTCTTTTTCTTGGGGACATTTTAAGGTTTTTTTTTTCTAAATGTTTTATTGTAATTCAACTGTACTCATAGCTTTATTTCAGAAATTAGGTCCGTTTTTTTTTTAATTTGGAGCTTTATTTTCATAGAGCAATGTAAGTAACCTAATCTAATCTAATCTAAGTTGCAAAAATAAGTTACATTGGAGATTCACATTACATGCATTCCCACAACCAGACACGTACAAGTTCGCGCTTGCACATGCCTCATGTGAACCTATAACATAAGAACCAAATCTCAAATGGACATACACCCTGCAACTCGTGCCGTCCTTCCCTGAAACAGGAGTGACATTGGCAAAGTGAACCATTTTTACAGCATGGGTGGTCAGCCGCATACCAACCTATAAGTCAAGGAACAGGGTAAGGACGTTTATTCCAATGGTCGTTGTCGTTTTTAAATAGTCAGTAATGTATTCTATAATTGTCTAGTAAAAATGTGGATGAAAGATGGGGATGACAAAAAATATACCATTTATATTTTCAAATTTGCTCTTCGCTGGGTTGAAAGATTCAAAAACCTTTACCAATGACCGGTAACCAAAGGTCCATCCAGCCTTACAGTAATTGGCTCTTGCTTAAGTATTGGCGCTTTGTAGCGAAGACCAAGCTCGTACTCTGCGGCACTACAACAAGTGTCATAGACCCCTAAAGTCTCTAGAATCTATGAAGTCTCCCGCACAGGATTTCTTAAAAAAATGTACCTTTAATATTAAAGATTATAGATAGGTTTTTTCAGAAACTTTATCTGAGATCTGCTTTTTATGACTTTATTTTCTTTAAACTGTTTTATAATCGGTTCAAAGCCATCTTATATTTTTATTTAATCCAGTTTTTTAAATACTTTCATATGGAGCCCTTTAAAAACCAGATCACCTGTTAATGGATGACCTTGGGCGAAAATCAGGGCACACCCACCGGTTTGCAAAAAAAAAAAAGAGTCAATAAGAGTCCTTCAAAATTCTTATAAAAAGGTCACATTGTACCTTGTATAGTGCGTGGACAAGTTTGTATTGAAAAAAGGAATCGGCCTCATACCAACCTATAAGTCAAGGAATACAAACAATTTATTACATCCATCTATATAAAAGAAACAAACACTTTGCAAAAACAATAAAAACAAAATCTACAAAAAATCTATAAAATAGGAAAGTTAAACACTTAAAAGCCTTTGCCTTAGCCGCCTACATAACAGATCAGCCGCCATTATTCCCGGTCCTTACATACTTCTTCAAAGTCGTATAACCTACTTCATACGAACTTTTATTTTATGATGACTCTGGATATCCATTCATTCGAAAATTCAGGAATTTGGTCTATCCATACCTTTCTAGATCTTCCTCTACCACGACTCCGTCTATTCTTGCAACGTATTTAACTTTTTTCATCAGTCTTTAATCAGTCATTCTCTCCATATGTCCAAATCCTCTACACAAACTTCTTTTAATCTTTACTTTCACACTTTCTCTTTCACCACATTCTTCTCTTATAAAATCATTCCTCGCCCTATCACTCCGTCTTTTTCCAATCAAACTCCTAAGATAGTTCATTTCCATTGTATGGATTTCACTTTCACTCACCGTCCAGGCTTCACTTCCATACATCAGAGTGGGCACTAGTATACCACCGTGCAGCGCCAGTTGATTTTTTTGTCTTCCTGTGGGAATGCATTTAATATAAACCATAAATGTAATAAATCTTTGCAACTTAGATTATTTATTATAGTATTTGCAGGGCCTATAGTGGATATAAACGTTTTTTACGTAACACGAAGAAAGTCGAGCTTACACGAGCGCTGGTCTATACTGAACCGAAAGGGCAAACTAAATAGGTCAAACCTCGACTCTCGTCTGGTCTTGAGTTTCATCGAAAAACGTCTTGAATATCGTATGCAACGCAACTAAGCTACACCAATAGTTTAACTTGTTGCCTGCGTTATCCCCGAATGAGTCGCATGCAGCGATTCGGGACCTAATATTTTCAGTGGGCCGGTCTTACACCAACCACTTCATTTGAAGTGAGAGTTTCCCAGTTCCCGAGGGGTTTGTTATCATTTTTATGAAGGCTGAGTATAAACCTTGCCGGTGGGTTTGAAATACACATCGAAATGGGAAATCATTTCTGACCACCACGGTGGGAATCGAACCTTTACTTTTGGCATGGAATACAAGCATTCTACCAATTGAGCTATCGACCAGACATTATACGAGCTTGGTAGTCGCTACAAAGCACCAATTCACAAGCAAAACCCAGCCGCTGTAAGTCTGCAGTGACTTTTGATGACCGGTTTTTGGTAAAGGCAATGATATGACCAAACCAGCAAAGAGCATTTTTGAAAATATAAATGGTACCTACTTTTATATTTTTTGCTTCACCGGGATTCCATCCCACGACCTTCCATTTAAGAGGTCGAAGCGTTACCACTAGACTACGGACCGGTCAATAAATATGGAAAATCAAAATTTGTAAGACAATAAAAAAATCAGTATGGTATGAGGCTGACCCCCGATATTGTAAAAAAAATAGTTCACCTTGCCAATATCACCCCTGTTTCAGGAAAGGTCGGCAAGAGTTGCAGAGCTTATGTTCATTTGGAGATAGTGTTTTTATATTGTAGGTCCACATGCGGCTTATACATGTCTGCTTGTGGGAATGCGTTTCATGTGAATCTTAAATTATATATATCTTTGCAGCATAGATTTAGATTTTGAATTTAGATTTAGTATGTCTTTGTTACGACAATACAAAATAAGGTTTCGGATAACGAATACCGTAACATTACAATTGTTGAGGTTTTTTTGAAATGCTGACCACGATGGCAACATAAATTTTGTCGTATTTAGTCCGGGAGTCGTGACTCTCATGACCATTGTCTTTTGGTGATTGTTAACACCGATATACGTTGGTCATTTCGTCATGAATTGCAGTCATTGCCTATCAACATTCGAGTGTCACATTTAGTGCAGACAAATAGGCCATTGTGATAAGATGATTTAAGAAATTTGAACAAATGGCTTCATAGGGCAATTTGTCCATCTTGCATCGTCTGTGCCAAAGCTCAATCCTATGGTTATTTAAACCGGTCCGTAGTCTAGTGGTAAAGCTTCGGACTCGTAAATGGAAGGTCGTGAGTTTGAATTGTGGCGGAACACAAAAATATACCATTTATATTTTCAAATGTGCTCTTCGCTGAATTGAAAAATTCATAAACCCTTACTAATGACCGGTCACCAAAGGTCCATCCAGCCTTACAGCAACTGGATCTTGCTTGAGAGTTCACGCTTTTTATAGTGACGACAAAGCTATCTTGCGATAGTGCTTTGTTGTGCTAGCCATTTGTCTCTGCTGGTCGCCATCCTCTTGTAAAGACAGTGCCTTGTTGTGCTAGCCATTTGTCTCTGCTGGTCGCCATCCTCTTGTAAAGACAGTGCCTTGTTGTGCTAGCCATTTGTCTCTGCTGGTCGCCATCCTCTTGTAAAGACAGTGCCTTGTTGTACCATTTGTCTCTGCTGGTCGCCATCCTCTTGTAAAGACAGTGCCTTGTTGTGCTAGCTATTTGTCTCTGCTGGTCGCCATCCTCTTGTAAAGACAGTGCCTTGTTGTGCTAGCCATTTGTCTCTGCTGGTAGCCATCCTCTTGTAAAGACAGTGCCTTGTTGCGCTAGCTATTTGTCTCTGCTGGTCGCCATCCTCTTGAGTTGTGAATAGGAGAAGATATCCATGATCTAAGTTGAAAAGGTATGTTACATTGGGGATGTACATTCTATGCATTCTCACAAGCAGACACGTGCAAGTTCGCACTTGTGCATGCCACATACGAAACTACAACATAAAAACCCCTAATCTCAAATGGACCCTGAAACTCTTGCTGACCTGCCCTGAAACAGGGGTGACATTGGAAAAGTGAACCATTTTCTACAGCATGGGTGGTCAGCCGCATATCAACCTATAAGTTAAATAACATGAACATTAGCTGCTTTAAATCTTGGATATAGGACATTTTATAGCCACCTCTAGTTTCTCTTCCATTGATTCTTTCTTTAAAGAAACTGAATGAAATAATTAATGTTTTTAAATGTTATGAAACACGATAGAACGAAATGTAAGCTATTTTGGTTAACTGTGGATTGTATGCAATTAAATTGTTGTGATAAGTATAGCTTTGAAAATGTACCGAAAAAATTGTTGCAAAATTTCCGAACGTTCTTTAAAAGGAAAGGCTTGAAGTGGACCATTTTTTCCCCCATAAAAATATTTCGACTTTTAAGAGAGCATAAAAAATTCTCAAACGCTCGTGTAGTAAGCTATCGTGTTTGTAAAAAAATAAAACGTCAAGTAACTCTATTGTCATTTCGTTTGGGGTGGCCAGAGCCTCTGCTGATTTGCCTCCATTTTCCCTATACTTGGATACCTCTTTCAATTCATTCATATCCAAAACCTCTTTCATAAATTTCCTTCTTTTCTATTCGCTATACATCCCATTCTTCTACAATGCCCCCGATCTGATCCAGCTATACTTCTTCTCGGTCTTCTAACCTAACCTAATCTAATCTAATCTAAGTTGCAAAGATATGTTACATTGGAGATTCACATTACATGCATTCTCACAACCAGACATGTACAAGTTCGCGCTTGCATTTGCCTCATGTGAGCCTACAACATAAAAACCAAAACTCAAATGCACATACACCCCGAAACTCTTGCCGTCCTTCCCTGTAACAGGGGTGACATTGGCAAAGTGAACCTTCCCTTCTTCCTTCCCTCTTTGTCCTTTGATATTTCCTCTGTACTCCCTTTGTATTCCATTTCACATTTCTTCTGTCAAGGGTTATTGAAGTTTATTTTTGTCGTAATAAATCTACACTGAACGTTCGTAGTCTGGTAGTAAAAGCTTTGGATTTGTTATAGAAAGGTAGTGGGTTTGATTTCCGACGAAGAAAATAATCAAATATGCTATTTTTTGTGCAGTATAACTGTCTTTACCAAATACCGGTCACCAAAATATGTCTCTTTAGAACCGGTAAGAAGTGTTAACACTGTATGGAGAGTGTGCATTTACAGTTGCTGGTCCTCTGGTCTGCAACTACCTGCCTCATCAGGTGAGGAAGATAGAGGACCATGGAAAGTTCCGTAAAGCACTGAAGACAAGCAAATTTCTGGCATCATTTGCACAAGCGCCCTTGAAGTGGCTACATCACGAAACGGCGCTATAAGTTAAACATCATCATCATTAAATCGCCACCTTAAATGTAAAACTGAATAAGTGCCGATTCACTGATTTGAGAAATCGTGGATAAAACATTTCATTGAAAGTAACTTCTCATAGTAAGTGAACTCATTATAAGCAAGTGCTCTTGAAAACCTTTTAAACTACAGGATTTTCATATTTTTAGTGCATTCTGTCGTACAAAAAAGGAAAAATTGTGTATTTAATCTGAGAAACCCATGTTACCTAAGTATGTCACTTATTCAGTTTTTCTATCATGTACAAATAATAAAAAATAAAAAATCGTTAACCTGCTGAAACCTTTATTACATCAAATTCGCTGCCTTAGTTCTTGTTTGCCGTATAGACCATTCAGCTAATTTTACACGTGCAATGTTTGCATGTGTACTGGACCAATGTGTCTGATGAAAACAGGAAATTAATTTAAAAAATATATTGAAAACAACTCTCACATTATCGAGTTTTACGTTTTTTCTAAGCTCACATTCTGTAAAATTTGATTCTTAAGACAACTGCATTAAAAAGTCACGTTTGACAAAATTGGTCTATACGGCAAACAAGAACGGGGGGAGCGCAATATTGCACCAAAAAAATACTTCTTAAAATTTTACCAAATTTATCGAATTCGCAGATACGATAGTTTATGTGAGAGAGATCGTTCTTTAAAAATAGTCTTCAATATAATATTCTAAAAAATTATGTTAACCAGTAATGGCAATTTAATAAATTAAAAAAAATATAAATGAACCAATTTGTTTGGCGCTTGATATTTTGTTAAAAGATTTTTATCTTAATTCTTGTTTTGAAATTGTTTATTAATTGGGTTGCCACGGCCCGGTATATTGAACTGTAGTAATATTTTAATTAACTATTACTTGAACTTTCATTCAAAATACTCAATCTCGAGTTAACTAAAACCGAACATTACCGAAGTATGAGGCCACGCCCCCAAATCTTGGAAATAATTAAAATGCCATTCAAAAGCTTTAAAACAAACAACTATTCATAAAAATCATATACCTAACCTTCATTCAGCTAGAAAACGAGACAAAAAATGTTCAGTTTGTATCAATTTTAATGTATCCTTACATTAAAAAAGAACAGCTGCTGTCAGTGAAGCGCCGCCTTCTTGAAAATCGAAAGTTAAAGTTACTGCATATTTACTGCCGAAATTCGGTGAGTGAAATATTATGATGATTTAACTAAAATTGCATTTTAGTTAACTTTACAATACTTCAAAATACCGAACCTAAGGTTCGGTATTTTCAGTTCGGTATTTTCGGTATTCAAAATACCGAACCTAAGGTTCGGTATTTTCAGTTCGGTATTTTACTAGTACTTGCATGGAATGCAAGCACTCAACCAACAGTCGAGTGGACTGCAACTTAGATTACTAAAACTTACAACCTTACTACTTAAAACTTACAACAATTTTGACCGGTCCGTAGCTCCTTGGTAACACTGCGGACTCTGAATGGGAAGGTTGTGGGTTCGAATCCCGGCGGAGCACAAAAATATAGCATTTATATTTTCAAATTTGCTCTTCGCTGGGTTGTAAAATTCATAAACCTTTCCCAATGACTGGAAACCAAAGGTCCATCCAGCCTTACAGCAACTGGGTCTTGCTTGAGTATTGGCGCTTTGTAGCGACGACCAGGTCGTACACCTCTGCCGCACTACAACAAGTGTCATAGACCCCTAGAGTCTCTATAATCTAGGGAGCCTCCCGCACAGGATTTATTAAAAAAAAAAAACCGACCACTACGTACAACTTAGATTAAAGATACACATCGCACGTTTAATAATAAAGAGAAATAACTCAAAAATTGAGAAAATCGAATTTTGTAATAAAACGCAAGAACAATGCGAGAAGAATAGGTAGAATGCGACAGCCGTTCAATTTGGACGAATATGACCGAGATAAAACATCGGTCGCCGTTTTCATCCCATACAAGTTGTACTGGTTGTCTGAACTTCAAACGTGATTTCCCAACATTCTTATTTTATGAGTTATTGCTCTTTATGATTAAGCGTGCGACATGTTCGGTTACTTTTATTTCCTAATTAACTTTTTTTAACCAATGCTGACTCATGTATATTTAAAAAAAAAATTTCATTCACTAAATTCATTGAAATAATTATTTTTTGTACTAGTACGGTTATTATAAATATTTTACCTTGAGATAAATTATTGATATCATTTTATTCACAAATGAATTTTATTCATACCGGAACTAAAAACGAATATACTAAAAAATGTATGATACAATTTTTTTTAATTTCACTTGAAATTTCAATTGAAAGTATCTTTCACTCTGTCCTATTCTAACTAAAGGTGGCCAAAGTCTTCACTAAGCTGACTATATTTTTTCCTTTACTCTTAACTTATTTCATTTCATTCATACCCATCACCATTTTCATATATTTTTTTCATTGTTAACAAGTTACTCTAGTCACATTGCACATTCTTACAGTTATCAACAAGGATAGGAAAAAATGGAGGCAACTCTGCAGAGGCTCTGGCCACCCCTAGCGGAATGGCGACAGAGTTACAGAGTTACATCAACACTCTGGGAGGAATCCTATTGCTAATATATGTACCTGTATACATTAGACTTTTTTTTTTCTTTTTTTTCTATTAAATTACAGAACTATACCTACATTGTTAAACGCCTTTACTTAATTAACATTTTTTTTTTATTATCAATAGTTTTTGAGTAAATATGGAAAACTGTGTTCTTTGATTTAATTAAAATTTAATTCATGTAGTTTTAGTTCTTCCATATTTACTCAAAAAACAATGACATTATAAAAAAAATGTTAAGTACGGGCGCTTAAAAATGTATAGTTCTGTAATTAAAAAGAAAAAAAATATTTCCAAAATACAGCACACACGAAAAAAACGCAAAAAATGTAAAAAAAACGTGATTATTTAAATATTTTTTTGTGTAGGCAATTCCTAAGTTGTATATTTTATTCAAACTTAATAATTAAGATAAAAAATTTATAAACATGCTTGATTTTTTTCATTACTGTAACTATTTTTCTAAGACCATAACTCTCACCAATTCTTAAGCACGACTCAGTTTGTGTAATGTTGGATGTACCTTTAGTGACCGGTCTTTGGTAAAGGTATCTATCTATATGATTTTTTTTCACCAAGCAAAGAGCATATTTGAAAATATAAATCGTATATTTTTTGTGCTCAGCCGGGATTCGAACCCACAACCTTTCATTTATGAATCCGAAGCGTTATCACATTCAAGATGGAAATGAAATGTTAAAATAATTCAATAAAAAATACCTTTGATTTTTCATTTGTTTTATTTTTTTCCAATTCAATACAAAAATGTTTAATATTTACAATTATTGCACTCTTTTAAAATGTTAAAAAAAATAATGGTAAAAAAGTATAAAACAGCTTAATTAATAATATTTATAATTACTTCATACGTTCACACAAAATAAGCAAAAAAAAAAATATTAATACTTCATTTTCAATCTCTCATAAAATGTATATATTTTTTTGTTTATAAAAAATCTAATAAATACTGAAAAAGCTATAATTTAATTTAATTTAAATAATCCTAAAGTAGCAAATTCTAAGTTATATTTTTGTCCTAAAGATACAGTTAAAATGGCTAGATTTTAGGCAAATGGTTAAACATTATTTGAGCTAGAGAAAAAATAATTTAAATGATAAAGAAGATAAAAGTAATTTGGTCTTAGTATAATTATGATTGTTAAAGATGATTTTAATATTTTTCCAATCAATAAAGGTGATTTCAGACAGTCCATATTTAATCTACATATTTATTTAATAAACGAAAGCGAATAAACCCATAGTGAATGAAATACCAATGGTTCACACTTGAGCAAAATCTTTACAGAAAGAAACAAAAGATGAGAGTCTGTAATCACCACCTTTCTTTTATTGAAAATAAACCTTTACCAAAAATACTTTTATGGTAAAACTCCATTGGATAAAAAAAACTTGAGTTGTTAATAGACCGAATAAGGATAAAAAGTGAACCATTTAAAATTGCCTAAAAATCTATTATCTAACCATGAAATTTTGAGAGTTAGAAAGGTCATTGCTTTTTGTTAATTCACATTAAAAAAATACAGACGCTTCCACTCCTCCACTCAAGAAGAATGATTTTATATCTTTCTTAAAATGATACAACTACATATTTCTAACTCTTTTGACTTCTCTCTTGCAATTTCTGTCCGTAATTGGACGATTCTTGCGCTTCCAGAGGCACGGCATACGACAAACTTGTCTGAGACTCACTCTCAGCTTGGACATTTTCACTTTGAAGCCTATACTGAGGACGAGGTCCATGTCTCCTGCCAGGTTTCCTCACTCTCGGAGCTGGAGTGGCTGTGGCATAAGCTTCACTGGATTGCTTCACGTACTCTGAAGGAGATTGAGTCGCATAAGTTGGCTGATATTGACTGTGTCCTGGGTAGTTTTCCGGTGCAGGACTAAAGCTAGGTTTGTCGTCATTGTCATGCACTGGCACTGGTGTCACTGAATACCCTGCATCGACCAAAGCTTGGAATTCCTCTTGAGTGTACACTTTGTTGTTCTTTGGCGGAGGTAGTCTCACAGTCTGTACTTCTTCTTCAGGTTCTGATTGCACTGTTTCGACTCTAGCTGCTGGTCGTGCAGATTTCTTAGGAGCCAAAGCTTTCGAGACAAATATAGAAGAGTGTGATGTACCAGTTAGAGGAGATGGTTCTGGTCTTTGTTCAGTTGTAGCGGCTTTATTTGAAGCGAATGCAGAAAGACCTTGGTTTGTTTTTTGTTGCGACAAAGCTATCAGAGACTTGATCAATGAGTCGTCATTTGAACTGTACTGCTGACTTACCAATTGTGGTTTTGCTGCTTTGTATGTGACATAGTTATTTGGGTTTTCCACTTTGCTTTGTTGTTGGTACCTTGGAATGTATTGAGGTTGTTCTTGTACTGGAGCCACAGTGCTAGGCTGAGCTTTGGGTGTCGCAAATCTCGAAGTGTATCCAATCTTCACATCATTTCCGGCTTCTTCTTCCTGTGGTCTGATTGCTTGGTAATACTGAAGATAAGCTGGTGTTGCAGCTTTCTTAGGTTCTTCTTGTACAAGATGTCTGTATTGCTGAGGAACCTGCACTCTTTGGAGTTGAGGAGCAGCTACCAGTTTCATCGGACTGAGTCTCTCTTGATAAGCTTGGATATCAAAATACTTTGGTTCTTCTGAGCTTGCTTGAACATACTGAGGTGCTTGTGGTCTTTGCTTCAACACAACTTGTCTAGCTGGAGCCTGTTGGGGTTTCGTCGTTTCAATCAAATACTGTTGGGGCAACTGTTTTGCTCTTGCTGCTACAATAGGCGCAACATATTTCTGACCTTGGGGATCTTGTCTTACGATTGTGTACTGTTTTGGTTTCGGGGATGAGATGATGTAGGTCGGTTTTTGTGGGACTTGTTGCACGTACTGAAGTTGTTGCTGCTGGTATTGGGGTTGGGATTGAGGTCTTTGCTTGTATTCAGCAGCTTGATTCGCAGCAACTAGTTCAGCGAGTTCTTTTTCGAAGGTTGAATCTCCTAGAGGTGATACTTGCTGTTGTTTTGGAGCTGCGTACTGGAACAGAGATTGTGATCCTTGGGTAGGTCTGTCGTCAGCTACTGATAGAGCAGCTTGGACTCTTGCTTCGTGTAGGGAATGCCCATTTTGTCCACTTAGAAATCCTTGTGTGGTGTATATGCCTTGAACTGGTGATGGTCTGACGCCTTGGGAAGGTCTCAGCACCAAAGGAATTCTGGTGTTGAGATATGCCTGCTGTTGTCCTACTTGGTTTTGGGCATATAAAGGTCTCTTTTGCTGGATTTGTTGCAACTGGATCAGCTTGGGTTCCGCTTGAAGAACTTGTCCTTGAGAATATTGCTGCTGTTCCCTGAAATTAAAAATGTATTATTTTAGTAAGTATAACTTTTTATTCATTGATTTATGATAATTTACTCGTAAAGTATTACTGATTGACAAATGCTTAAATCAAGAAGATGTATTGTTTTATCTCTTATTTTTTAAGATTTAAACACATAATTTTAATAACTTTACTTTTATTATCTGATGATTATTACTGTGTAGTCGAAAACGTTTGTGTCCAAATAATTAAATAATAAAGAGTGAAAATAAAACAATGTTTGAATAACTGAAGATAAGATGAATTTTCACAGTGTTAATGCACCAACCATCCATAATACATAGTTTTAAAGTTGTGCACACAATTTTTTTGTTGTTGTATAAATTATAGTAACAGTTACAGCATTAGTATAACTTATTAATGTGTGTTAGGTTTCATGAATGGATTTTAAATCGTCAGGTCTTAAATTATCTTTAAATCCACATCTGTAAGTAAAAAATATTATAATTAGAACCTGTCAATTTGAAGTTCATTCTTGAAACCCGTCGTACATTTTAATTTCTTTCTTATTTTTTTTTTAAAAGGGTTGCAGAGTTAATGCCTCATCAAATTAATGATATACAATCAAAATTGCGTCCTATTTTTTTGTACCAGTATAGTTATGTATGTATATTTAAGTTTACTTTCGTAAACAAAATGGGGTACAAACGACTACACAATTTTCGTGTTGTTTTTCTTGTTCGATGCAATACTGTCAAACAGTTTTGCAAGACAAATCTTCAAACAATGCTGCAACATTACGTGACTCGGTTTAATTTTTGTTTGACGGAAAGCAAAACACACTCAATCTCAAATAACAGTAATCGTGTAAACCCAGCTTTATAGATATTTACATATTATACGTATTTACACGAAACATTTTTTTTTCTCAAGATTTCGTAATTTTTTTCGACATGTGAAAACCGAACAAGTGTGAATACAAATTTGTTTATTTTTTTTTGTTTAAATTTGGCAAGTACTTAACTAGTGTTAACACTCCTTTACTATTTTCTTTATTACTGAATATGTACCAATTATTCCTTGACATATAGGTATGTATGACTTGCCAATGTCATCTCTGGTTCAGGGAAGGTCGGCATAAGTTGCGTTTGTATTTTAATTTGTTAGTACACATGCAGCATTTGTAAGCGTAAATTTTCACGTTTCTGTTTGTGGGCATGCATTTATTACGAATTTTAAATGTAAATATATTTTTGCCACTTAGATTATAGGTGACATTTTAGTAATAACAGTAATGCAGAGATATTTTCTAGCATCTCTTACACTCGCTTGTTAACAATGAAGTCACACGCGGAGCATCTTTCTTCTCTTTCCAACTAAAGAAAATTTGTGTAGAGGTAGGTTGAAACGGATATAGAGTCTGTGTTGAATCAATAATTACCTAGGTGTGACGTATTGTTGGAGAATGGGTCTTGCTTGCGCCGCGGACGCTTGGAGACTTCCTTCACCACCTAGCTGTCTCAGGAGGCCGAGGTAGTCAGCTTCGGACTGAAAAAGAAGAAGAAAACGTCATAAAAAAATCAGCATAATTTATTTTGAAAAGAGGGGCGAAGAGCAATGCAATTGAACAACTTATTTTTTATATTTCCTGTAACTGTATCGCTAGGAGCGGCCTCTGCAGAGCTGCCTCCATTTCTTCCTATCCTTGTATACCTCTTTTAATTCATTCAGATCCATCACTTTTTTCATACAGTTTCTTCTTTTACACTCACTTTGTATATCCCATTCTTTCACAATCTCCTCAATCTGGTCACTCCATACTTTTTTCGATCGTACCTTATTTTCCTTTCAAACTTTATCTGTATATCTTTGTCAGTCATTCATTCTTTCCACATGCCCAAACCATGTCATCACATTACATTATACTTTAAATTTCACATCCTATTTCAACTCACATTTTTTCTTTACACATTCATTCTTTACTCTGTCCTTTAGGTTTCTTGCTTTGTGACTAATATGTTTGTATGAGACTGACTCCCATGTTGTACAAACTCATTTCATGGAATGAAAAAAAAAACGGATTTTACTGACCGTGCAAAAGAGAAGAACGATTTTCTCTACGTTTCGTCGGAGTCATATCCGACGTTCTCAGGAGACGTGTGTCTTCTACAAGGAAGAATCATAAACTGTAGAATAATTCAACAGTTCGTGGTTCTTCTCTTTTGCACGGTCAGTAAAATCCGTTTTTTTTTTTAATTCTATAAATGTCTAACGACCGTTATCTAAATCTAAATCTAAGCTGCAAAGATATGTATCATTTGAGATTCATATTAAATGCATTCCCACAAGCAGACACGCATAATTTCGCGCTCACACATGCCGCATGTGGACCTACAATATAAAAAACCTAATCTCAAATGAACATAAGCCCTGCAACTCTTGCCGACCTTCCCTGAAACAGGGGGGACATTGGTAAAGTGAACCGTTTTTTACAGTATGGGTGGTCAACCTCATACCAACCTATCAGTCAAGGAATACAAGCAATTAAATACATTCAATCATAATTTAAAAACTCATTTCACTTTTGCCAACGCCACCTTGGTTTTAGGGAAAGACGGTAGGAGTTGCAAGTTGTATGTCCATATTTGGTTCGATTTATTTTGCAAAAGCGCATGGAGAATGTTTCAGTACGAACTTACATGGCTCTGATTGTGGGCATGCTTTAAATATGAACTTAGATTATAGATAGACCAGAAATTCTTACATTGGTTTCGGATTCGGATATTTATTTATTTTGATAATCCGATAGTTTAGTATACGGATTAAAAATATTTCCATAACACCCCCAGGCTCATCGTCCATTATTCCTTTCTCTAATTCTATTCGTATCTCATTTGATTCGCTCATATCTGACCTTTTCAAAATATTTTAGATTTTAAATTATTTTATCTTGAGTAACATTTAAAATTTAAATCCCATGACAGTTAAAATATGAAAGTTTTTGTAATAAGAAAAAGTCAATTCTTATAAAACAACAAAAATTCTACTGTTTCCGAAAATGTCCGACAATATTCCATTCTGATGTATTTTAAATTATCGTGAACGTATTTTTTAAACAAAAACAATGGACAGTTTTTTTTTGTTCACAAAAGAATAAAGTATTTTAATTTATAAGTCTGTTCAATTGTTTTTTTAAAGACGTAATATTTTGGTTCTGATTTTTTTTAAATGAGATTGATTTATTTTTTAAAAACATTTTTTTTTCATTAAAATTAATATTAAATATTGCAGTTCAAAACTTTAAAATAATAATAGTTTTTTTTTTACCAAATACGGCGATACCTCAGGTACAAGTTTATTTCGTTCCGTAACCATGTTCGTATGTCAATTTGCTCGTAACTCAAAGCAATTTTCCTTTTTGAAATAAATTGAAATACCATTAATCCGTTCCAGCCCCAAAAAAGCTACCTCCAATCGTTTTTGTTACGTGTTTTTGAATACGGAAAATGTATAATATTTATAAATGACAAATGTGGTATAAAACAAAATAAAAGAGAATCATAAGCAAAAGAACGCTAGATGTGATTAACCCCCGTATTCACGATCAAAACTGGCACTAACTTACGGGCAAACTAGCGCTTAGATTGGGAAAATTCATTTCAAGAACAATACTTAAGGCGTGTTATAAAGCTAAATCTACCGTTTTCTAAGACCATAAAGTGTAAGAAACAAAAATGGCAGAAACAAAACGCTCCAGAATGTCGACCCTTGAGTTAGTGTAGCGCTTGAGTTAGGCACTTAAATCAGTTTTGATCGTGAATACGGGGGTAAGTGTACACAGTGACTCACTCAGCAGTGGCAAAGGGTGCCATACAACTCGATTCCCATCGGCTTCCCTTTTAAAATGAGGTAACAAAGTAAAAAAATACATTTAAAACCAAAGAAACCATGCAGTCTACTTTATTATCTTTTTTGTCTCATTTTAAAACTGAAACTGATGGGAATCGAGTTATATGGCTCCCTTCGCCACTGTTAACACACATATTATTTTTATTTTGATCACTTGAATGCAATTTACGCACAACTTAAATGCTACTGTTTGCTTAATTTTAGTCACCGCTTTTCTCTTCAATGGTATTTGCCTTTTTCGCCGGATTAATAAAAAGGTCCAAGGAGGTTTGTTTCTTCCACCCCTTCAGAATGCTGCGGAAGTGAGCTAGGCAAGTTACTCGTATCTCAAAACAAAACTTCGCTCTCTCGATAGCTCGTATCTTAAATCACTCGTATGTCAAGGCACTTGTATATTGAGGTGCTACTGTATTTGTTTAATATTTTGTGAAGTGGCAGTTTTAATGGTTCACATTATTAAAAAGGTAGATAAAATTTATTGACATATTTTGTTCACCAAAAGTGCAAATGCATTATTTTTTTGTGTGCACATCCGGAGTGCGTACGTGAATACACTTCTGGGCATGCGCCTCGCGTGTCTAGGAAAAGTGAAAGCAAGTTCGGCGTTAGAAAAATGCATACATGTCGACTGCAGCCAAGATTTTCAACATACCAGTCGCGTGCATCATGTAGAGGCAAATGTATACCAAAAAAATAATTTGTGTTTTACTGTGACGGGGCTATTCTTAGATATTTTAGTCGTTCGTTGAGCCCACGCTTTGACAAAGTAATGATGCCTGGGCTGGAAGTTTCATCACCAGAGTAATTCTTACCTACTGAATTTTTATAATTTTTGTGTGAAGACTAATCAGCTGTGTTCAAATTCATTGAAAGGTCATCTTTAAATCAAATGGTAGATAAGCCAAACAAGCACTAAGGGGGTGATATGTCAAGATTGCTAAAAACTAGGCTGGATGTTATAATTAACGTCTTAATTTTCTTGGGCATGCAATTAAACAAATTAATGAAATTTTCTTATTAAGGAATTTCAGCGTCACGAGTGACATTAATTTAAGTTGCAAAATGACATTTTTATGATCCAATTATTAATAATTGCACGACACTGGACTGCGTTCCTCTTTTTAGAGCATGAAGATTGCAAAATTGCAACAATGGCAGCGAAATTACATGGAATGTAAAGCAATTTAGATGTCACATACATGGTCATTTTCTGTTTAACATAAAATGACAATAGACTCGGAATTTGTTTTCTGTTTTAGTTTTGATGTCCATAGATATTGTTATTTATTGATTTAAAAAATGTAATTTGTCGTGTATGTTCCTTGACTTATAGGTTGGTATGCGGCTGACCACCCATGCTGTAAAAATAGTTCACTTTGCCAATGTCACCCGAAACGAAGAGAAACGAATGGGTTCTAAATGAATGCGGAGTAAAAGAAAGCGTGAAAGTGAAAGTTCAAAGAAGTGTGATGCGATGGTTTGGACATATTGAAAGGATGAATGAAGACCGACTGACAAAAAGAGTGTATAAAGGGAATGTAACAGGTAAGCGTGGAAGGGGAAGACCTAGGAAACAATGGATTGATCAGATAAATGAGATTGCGAATGAATGGAATCTACAGAGTGGAAACAAGAGAAGAGCATGCATGAAAAGAGTGATGAAATTAGATGAGATGAAAGAAGTATGCAAGGACAGAGTCAAGTGGAGGCACTTGTGTGGAGGTACTGGCCACCCCTAGAGGAAAGGCGGCAGGATACAAGACAAGACAAGACAAGACCCCTGTCTCAGGGAAGGACGGCAAGAGTTTCAGGGTGTATGTCTATTTGAGATTTGGTTTTTATGTTGTTGGTTCACATGCGGCATGTGCAAGCGTGAACTTGTACGTGTCTGTTTGTGAGAATGCATGTAATGTGAATCTCCAATGTACCATATCTTTGCAATTTAGATTAGATTAGATTTCTCGGCGAGCAAACGTCAATCTTGTATGGGACTGCCATCCTTAGAAACAAAAAACAAAACAAGATTATGCTTTTTCCCTAACAACCCATCCGTGACCGGACCATAGTCCAGTGGCAACACTTCGGACTAGTAAATGGAAGGTTGTGGGTTCGAATCCCGGCGGAGCACAAAAAATATACCATTTATATTTTCAAATTTGCTCTTCGCTGGGTTGAAAAATTTATACACCTTTACCAATGACTGGTCATCAAAAAGTCCATCCAGCCTTACAGCAACTCGTTCTTGCTTGAGTATTAGCGCTTTGTAGCGACGAACAAGCTCGTAAACACCTCTGCGGCACAACAACAAGTGTCATAGACCCCTAGAGTCTCTGAAATCTCCCGCACAGTAACTGTAACTGTAACTGTGTCGCCATTCCGCTAGGGGTGGCCAGAGCCTCTGCAGAGTTGCCTCCATTTTTTCCTATCCTGACACATCCTGGCACAGGATATGTCAGGATAGGGATATGGCATTTAGATAAAAATCTAAAAAAAAATGTAAGTATGTGTCAGAAGGACCTACAACACATGGGCGCATGCAAAGCTATATATTTTCAACCAACCGCTGAGTCAAGGAATTGATGATAAATTGACTCCAGTTCACAATAATATGACGTTTGAATATGAAGTATGATTGTGGTCTATATATAATATAAAATTGGAATGGCCTTTGGAATAATCAATCATTCTAAACTGTACACTTTACCGGCTAAATATCTATAAATCAGCGACGACAGCAGCTGCTTATTTTGCGCGGGACTCGAACTAGGAACTGTCGATTCGCAATCGGCTGACATTACCACTGGACTCCTGTACAAGCGTCGCCCGGAGGTGCTAGAAACGACTTAAAACAACTGGTCTGCTATTGCGAAACGAAAACAATAACATTTGGTATGCGTGCGAACAAGCTAATAGAATATTTAAAAAAATGAGTTTGTGTTAGGTTGGTATGAGGCTGACCACCCATACTGTAAAAAATGGTTCACTTTGCCAGTGTCACCCCTGTTTCAGGGAAGGTCGGCAAAAGTTGTGGGGCTTATGTTCATTTGAGGTTTGAATTTTATTTGTAAGTACACAATCAGCATTTGTAAGCGCGAACTACACGTGTTTGTTTGTGGGCATACATCTGAGAGCTTTGAATAAATATATCCTTGCAACTTAGATTATAGATTATATTATAGTTTGTGGATTTATTTTGTTAAAATTATTTATTTAAGTGCACAACAGAAGCAAGGCGATTCGTGTCCCATAATAAGGTGTACTGTGATTTTTTTTATCTATGGAGTTGTTTTCGCAAGCGCTAGCGCTCCCGACTTGTATGAATATCCAAAGTGTAAGGAATTTAGCAGAATAGCGTATCTGGTTACTAAAATTTCAGTGCACCTTCACAGCTATTAACACGCTGGGAGGAACTCAATCGCCGAATTTTTAAATCTTAATAAATTACACTAAAAAATGTCTGTATTAGACTTTTTTAAGAGCTTTATACTCTAAGTCGCAGGATGTTGCGCGACGATATCAGTACGGCTTTTGGGTTCATGAAAAAAATCAAGTCCTCGCTCTCGGGTGAAGTCATCAGGCACATACAACCTGTAGCCCTTCAACGGGGTGGGACTGTTAATTAAGCCGTTGATGACCTTATGGGAGAGCATCATAAAGGCCCTTTTGCGCTTGTTCCCAGGCTACTTTATCCAGTTCTCTTCGAAAGGGCTGCATATGGCGAGTGGCGATAAAGGGGACAGCTTTACACCAATCACTTCAGTTTAAATAGAGGAGTTTCCCAGCTTCTATCTTGAGTAGACTGAGTTAAACTATATACATAAATTGTCAGTATGTTACTTTGGGTTTGAAACAAATACAGAAACGGGAAATCATTTCTGACACCCTCATTAGGATTCAAACCCGAGGTCTCTTCAAAGAATGCAAACACTTTACCAACTGAGCTATTGCACGGACTTGAAATCCATTTTGAAATTAAACTTGACAAATATATAAATGCGAATCACCGCTAATGTTGCCGACCGCTTCCATTAAAATGGTGCTTTGAAAACACGAAGATCTAGAGTCACGATGTTTTGTATGTACTTGTGTGTGGAGGTACAAAAGAGCTCTGGGTACCAAATGTTACAGCTGGTAATATAAGTAGGATCTTAGGCAATCGCCATTTCCGCCCTCTCACATCTCACAAACAAGAGAATTCACATCATTTTCTTTACAAATACATGACGTCATCGAGCTACGTCAAATATCCGATCAGAATGAAAATGGTGTGTTAAAACCATTGACTAATAACATCTGTGGACAAGTAGTTATTTTAACGAAAATAGACATATTTATTTGTCTCAGCTTACTTACGAAAATGGCCATTAGTTAGAAAGAAAACAAAGAACTTCACAGTTGCATTTTCGTTTGTACACAAAACACAACACAGCCCCAAAAAAAAAATTTTGAATGTTGGTACCATTGCAAAAAATGGCTGCCGATTTGACCGGAAATAGCTAAAGTTGACAGATAACACGCGTTATAAATATTGTAATCGCCAAAATTGATGCCAGTATTTTATATTTTCAAAGTGTATAATCTTATTTTAATTTTATCACTCATTTCATTATAACCATTGTGATATTTAATGCGTTTTATTTGTAATTGTTGCCGCCGTACATTCGGGGTACCACTGCAACGTTTGACACAAGAGGAGCGCAAGAGGGAACAAGTATGAACCAATTCAGTACTTTAGTTACCGCTCCCCTATATTATAACTCCATGGTTAAAACACTCCAAAAGAAGCTACAAATATGAAACTCAACCCGTGAAGAAAAAAAATATTTCAATTTTGCTTCACCGACCTAATGCGAACGGTCCGTAGTCTAGTGGTTTACACATATGACTCGTAAATGGAAGGTTGTGGGTTCGAATGCCGGCATATCGATAGCGAATTTGATGTATGGAAGTGAAGCATGGATAGTGAATAAAATATGTACGGTGGAAATGAAGCATTTGAGAAGCATGTCAGGAAAAACTCTGAGGGATAGAGTTAGGAATGAATGGGTAAAGAAAGAATGTAATTTGAAAGATGATGTGAAAGTTAAGGTAGAAAGGAATGTGATGAGATGGTTTGGGCATGTGGAAAGTATGAATGATGATAGATTGATAAAGTATGTATACAGAGGTATTGTGAAATGAAAAAGAGGTAAGGGACGACCGAGAAAAGTATGGAGTGATCAGATTATGGATATTGTGAAAGAATGGGATGTAAAAAGCGACCGTAAAAGAAGAAAATGCATGAAAAAGGTGATGAATATGAATGAATTGAAAGAGGTAGGTATGTAAAGATAGGAAAAAATTGAGGCAGCTCTGCAGAGGCTTTAGCTACCTCTAGCGGAATGGCGACAGAGGTACAGTTACAGTCACCTTTGATGACGGACATTCAAGAATTAACTTTTTTTAAATTAAATTAGTAATAAAAAATAATTCCCACCTCAGCATTGGCCTCCTTTGTCCTTAGCACATAATGTCCTGGCGCAGATCCATATATATGCTGCGTCCCAGGATTCACCAGCGACCTTTCATGGTCCGACTGCCTTTTGCTCTTCCCCTGGTCCTCCGTCTCCAGATCCACCTCATACACCAGCATCTTGTCTCCATCGCTTGGACCTTCGACAGCCTTGATGGCTTCCTGGCTCCAACTGACCCCAACCAATGCTGAAACCAACATATAGATATGTTCAAAGATTTTGCCATCAGGTTTAGTAGGTAGGTACATAAAACGTTTAAAAAATCTTCAATTCACCAATCGTCCCCCCAGTGTTTCTTTTGACTTATCGACCATTTGATTCAAATAAGACTTTTAAATTCACATGCGGCATGTGCATACGCGAATTCAAAACATGTCTGCTTGTGGGCATGCATTTAATATGAATCCTTAAAGTAAATATATTTTTGCGACATATATGTACATGGATTATTATAAATATACACCTCAAGAGGCCTCAGCAAGCAAGACCCGGTTGCTGTAAGGCTGGATGGACCATTTGGCGACTAGTCTTTGATAAAGCCATATTATGAATTTTTCAACCTAGCGAGGAGCATATTTAGAAAATTGATTGATTTTTTTGTGCTCGGCTAGGGATCGAACCCATGACCTCTCGATTAAGAGCGCATAGCGTTATTCAATAGACGAGGCAAAACATTGCGAAAACTTCCCAAAAATCGCGTAAAAATGTATGGAAAATAAAACAGCACCACTATTGAATTATTTAATTTTCACATATTTTTATATTAATTCGATCGAAAGGAATTTACGTAATGTAAAATAATTATATGGTGAAATAAGTTAGGTAGGTAATAAAGAATGTTCCATTTTCAAGTCATTTTTTCCCCTATTTAAAAATATGTTTCTTAAAATGGCAACACTGAGCTGACAACATTCTTTATTCAAAAATTCAAACTTTTCTCTTTGTAATTTTCATGTTAAAAATGCACGTCTTGTGACTTACTTTAAATGTTTAAATATTCAGTTAATTTAATTTTAATTCGAAATATTATGTATTTTTAAACTGTTTTATAAGAATATGTCAAAAACATTCAAAATTGAGATGGGAAATTCCATTTTTTAATGCAAACTTTCTCTCTCTTTCACATTGATTATTTATACAACAGAACGAGACAAAAAATAACGTACGTCAAATTAAATACATTTTTGTATAGTAATACAAAGATCGATCAACAAGAAAGAAAAATATGGAATATTAGAGCTGTCTGGTGTACCAAATCGTTGACGTTTCAGGGCGTCAGCAAAGACTTGTTTTTATTAATTCCCAGGCAAACGTCAACAAAGACTGTCAATAAAAAATTAAAGTAATTTTTTGACGTACTTACATATTTTTTTTTAAATAGATTTGTGGAAAGGAATGCAATCCACCAATCTATTTTGCCTGGTCAGTTGTCTTCATGCAAAAGCAGAAGCTTGTGTGCATGCAACGGCATCTGTTGAACCAGGGTCGAAGTTATCGTCGCGGGATTCGAACCAGCGTTTTCCGGTTCCAAATAACCTGTCTTGATCCCCGCGGCCATAACACCGACATGTTATTTAATGTTTTTTTTTAAATAATTATAGGTAGACATTTTTCCTTGTTCCTTTCCCATCTTATATATGTTCTTTGACTTAAAATGTGTAGGTTGGTATGAGGCTGACTACCCATACTGTAATAAATATTGTACCACTTTGCCCAATGTCACTTTTTTTCAGGCAAGGGAATTGCAGCGTTTATTAATTGTTTTTATTCCATTTTTATTTGTAAGTACAAATAAATACATAAATAGATTGCCCCCCCCCCCCCCTTCTAGTACGTGTTTGGTCTATCTACCATTTGATTCAAAGACGACCTTTCAATGAAATTGTAAGGATCGCATCCTACACAATCTGTGCTTATAAAAAAAACGTAAAACACGATTATATGTGAGTTGTTTTAAATATTTTTTAAATAAATTTCCAGTTTTCATAAGACGCATTGGTCCAGTACACATGCAAACATTGCTCATGTGAAATTACCTCTGATGGAGATAAAACAAACAAGCACTAAGGAGACAAGATGTTTCATTTTTATTTTTTAATGTTTTGATATGTACAAAAATAGCGATACAAAAAAATATATATTTCTTAACGTTTAAAAAGCAAAGGTGTTCCTAGATCGATAGAGATTTGACATTAGAACGGCGAGACTAAATTGTATGAAATAAAACGACCAAACTTATGGTTGAGAATTGCTTTTGAATAGCCTTGGACTATCTAGTCCGGTTCTAAGTTAACATTACGTTTACACTCTACTAAATAATCTATGGAAACTAAAAGAGCGCCTCTATTGAGTGTTTTAGTGTCCATACATTTTTGACTTTTTTATGATCGTGTTTTGTACTTGGAGTTTAGGACTAAATGGCACCAAGGAGGATATTGCAGAATTACTTATTTAATAAGTATGCTAGGCAACGTATCTCCCTGTAATCTAAGTTGCAAAGATTTTAATAGCTGATTAAAAAACGGGCACTAGTACTACAATCTATCTAATCTAATCTGTCTAATCTAAGCTGCAAAGATAATATGTTACATTGGAGATTCACATTACACGCATTTTCACAACCAGACACGTACAAGTTCGCGCTTGCACATGCCGCATGTGAACCTACAAATAAAAACCAAATCTCAAATTGGCATACACCCTGCAACTCTTGCCGTCCTTCCCTGAGACAGGGGTGGCATTGGCAAAGTATTAGTAATGTAAAAAACTCATACTGAAAAAAGGGGTAAACGGATCGATATCTTATTATGATCTTAGTATGATTTATTAGGTGAGCGTTGTTTTTGTGTGTATCACACCTCAAGTGCCCTCTGCGAGCTTGGTCGTCGCTGTGGAAAGCGCCAATTCTCAAGCAAGACCCAGTTGCTGTAAGGCTGGATGGACCTTTAGTGACCGATCTTTGGGAAGGGTTTATGAATTTTTCACCCAGCGAAGAGCATATTTGAAAATATAATTTGGTAATTTTTTTTGTGCTCCGCCGAACGACCTTACAACCTTACATTTACGAGTCAGAAGTGTTAACCACTAGACGACGCGACGGGCCGGTCAAACATGGGTTTCCCGTTTCTTAGATAAATTCATATTTTTCTACGAGAGAATTTTTTTTATAATCCTGCAGTTTAGAAGTTTTTCATGAGCACTTCCTTATAATTAGTTCACTTACTATGAGAAGTTACACACAATATATTGATTTAAACATGATTTCTCAAATCAGTCAATCAGCATTTATATTTAGTTTTACATTTAAGGTGGCGATATATGAAAAGGTAGTAACTTTTTGATGCAGCTCACACGACGCTGTCATCTTCGCCCTACATTTGTGGTATACACTTTCGTTTACCGTGCGTGGCATTTATGTTTTTTTTTTTCAATTAAACTTGCAATGTTTAAAATTGTGTGCGACGAAATGCAAGCACTCTATCAACTGAGCTACCGACCGGACACACAATTACATAAATCAACCTAGAAAGCTTTAAAACTCATACAGGTGTATTCACAACACGTTTGATCCATAGTTTATCCATGGATCATTGTTTTTCTTGTATGGAAACTTTGCGTTAGGTGGCGGTTGAGCCATGGATTTGCTGTGTGTGAATAACACCGTTTAAATCCGTACTTTGTTGCAAAGAACAAAGTTTTATGCAAGAACAAGTAACAAACAATTGCGTAAAGTAAATAAATATATGACAACTAAAACGCCCGCTAAAGGCACTGTTGTATTTTGCATATATTTTTCTTGTTAACGTGATGCTTGAATATTTACTCAATGTTGTATACTAGGAGTAAAGGAATATAATTACAAAGGTTACATAGTAGAACGACACAGCGACAAAACGTTACGTGACATAACGACATAATACAAAACGATATATGACAGAACGACTCATGATAGAACGACACATCACAGAACGATATATGACATAAATCAAGGATTGAAGAACCTTTAAGAAGAGTTAACACAATATTTGGAGAGCGTGCATTTGCAGTTGCTGGCCCTCTGGCCTGGAACCACCTGCCACATCATGTGAGAGAGCTAGAGGACCATGGAAAGTTCCGGAATGAACTGAAGAAAAGCAAATTTCTGACATCATTTGCACAAGCGCCCTTGGAGTGACTACATCACGAAACGGCGCTATTAAGAAATCATCAACTCGTCATCATCATCATCAAACGACACATGAAAGAACGTCACATGACATAAGGACGCATGACAGAAAGATACATGACAGAACATTACAGTGACAGAAAATTATATGACAGAAATACACCTAACAAATAACATATGACAGAACATCACGGTGACAGAACATCATATGACAGAAAGACACATGACAGAAAGACACATGACAGAATGACACATGACATAATGACACATGACAGAGCAACACACGTCAGAATGACAGATGATAAAACATAACCATGACAAAACATCACAGAATGTACATCATAATTCATAATGTCAAAACATAACGCAAATCATCACATACTAAAATAGAACATACCGTCGACGACACAAGAAATATTGTTAAAGTGATGTATTATCATACAATAAAATAAAAATTGCTTTGTTATAATTCACATGAGTTTATTTTTGGACACGACCAGTTTCGGGAGAAGCAGTACCTCCCATCTTCAGGTGTAAATAGAAATAGTTTATATTTACACCTGAAGATGGGAGGTACTGCTTCTCCCAAAACTGGTCGTATCCAAAAATAAACTCATGTGAATTATAACAAAGCAATTTTTATTTCATTGTATTAAAATGAACTTTCACAAAGTTACTGCTGAAAATCTAGATAATATGATGTATTATCTATGTTTTTTGTCATACTGATGTTTTGTCACGTGATGTACTGTCATTGTGTTGTTCTGTCATCTGTTACTCTGTAATGTGTCGTTCTGTCATGTGTTGTTCTGTCATCTGTTACTCTGTAATGTGTCGTTCTGTCATGTGTTGTTCTGTGATGTGTCGTTCTGTCATGTACCGTTTTGTCATTATGTCATTCTAACCTGTCACCAATTAAAAATAGTCTAAGCCAGTACGTTTTCATTAATTATTACGTATTGACAGACCGGTTAATCAGATATGCATTCATTAATATTAACGACTCGCATAACTAGAGTTGGAAAATGCGTTAATCATTAATCAACTTCCAGAGAAAATGCCGGTTTATCTAAGGAAATGTATGTGATTGAGACATAAGTCGATGGTATGGTTGAACGGATAGGCGTCTGTACTCGAATTTGCGTTATTGAAACAATCATAGTCTCGAATCCCGCCTGCGCCGTGTCCTATAGAGTATAGACAATAACTTGCATATTAATTAATAATTCATTACCACATTAAATTATAAATTCTATAATAATCTAGGTTGCAAAAATATATAAACATTTAAAATTCATATCAGATGCATACCCACAAACAGACACGTGTGAGTTCAAACTTAAAAATTATTCATGTGTACATACTTGCAAATGAAAAACCAAACCTCAAATGAACAGAGGTCTACAACTTTTGCCGACCCTCCCTGAAACAGGGTGGCATTGGCATAGTAAAACATATTTTTACAGTATGGCAGGTCTGCCTCATACCAACGTATAATTCAAAAGAATACAAACATTTAATTACAGTTAAGTATATAAAAAAATAATCATTTTACAATAAAATTAAAATCTATATAAAATGAAAATATTTTTTTTAAAGCCATAGTCGATAAAAAAAACTGAATTTTACACTTTTTATTTCTACTTCAATACCGGTAAGTTTTACTCAGCATCCATCAGATTTTTAAAACAATAACATTCTAAAAAGCGTATCTCAAACCTGAAGGTCAGTGAATGGTGAGTTTTAATGTACTTTTTTGTGATTAAGACAATTATAAAATTCTTGTTACATTATGATACAGCTGGGCTGACGTATCGTCCCCTTAGTGCTTGATTGTCTTATGTCCATCACAGGTTATTTCAAATTAACAATGTTTGTATATGTACTGGACCAATGTGTCTTTTAAAAACTGGAAATTTATTTCAAAAATATCTAAAACGACTCTCACATTATCGTGTTTTACGTTTTTTTCTCAACTCAGATTGTGTAGAATGCGATGCTAAGACAATTTTGTTGAGAGGTCATCTTTGATTCAAATGGTAGATAAGCCAAACAAGCACTGGGGGGGACGTTATGCTTTTTGCGTGGCCATTTTCGGACTTGAAGGTCGAACCTTTACGTCTAGCAACCAAAATGCACTGACAGCTAGACCATTATGTCTTAATTTTTAATCTTAGTTGCAAAAACGTCACCCGTCTATAATCTCTTTTTTTTTTTTTTAAGAAATCCTGTGCGGGAGACTCCCTAGATTCTAGAGACTCTAGGAGTCTATGACACTTGTTGTAGTGCCGCAGAGGTGTACGAGCTTGGTCGTCGCTACAAAGCGCCAATACTCAAGCAAGACCCTGTTGCTGTAAAGCTGGATGGACCTTTGGTGACCGGTCATTGGTAAAGGTTTATGAATTTTTCAACCCAGCGAAGAGCGAATTTGAAAATATAAATGGTATATTTTTTGTGCTCCGCCGGGATTCGAACCTACAACCTTCCCATTCAGAGTCCGCAGTGTTACCACTGTGCTACGGACCGGCAAGATATGATTTGCAAAGATATGTTTATATTTTTAATTCGTATTAAATGCATACCCAAAAACAGACGCGTGTAAGTTCGCGCTTAGAAATACCACATGCATACTTACAAATTAAAAAGCCAATCTTAAATGAACATAAGCCCTGCCACTTTGCCAACCTTCCCTGAAATAGGGATGACTTGGCAGTTTGGACAGTCAGCCTCATACCAACCTGGTAGTCAAAGAATACAAATAATATTTAGTATAGAAAAAACAACGGAACCTTAAAAATAAATCGGCACAAAAAAGTCAGTGGGAATATAAATTATATAAAATTAAAAATTATGAAAAAATAAGCCGCCAACATTACAGATCAACATCACAGTTTAGCGTCCATTTTTTTCTCTCCTTACATACTTCTTTCATTTAATCTAGAGTCAAAACCTTTTTCGTGCAATCTCTCCTTTTAAAATGTCTCTGGATATCCTATTCGCCACTAAGCTACACCTACAGTGTAACTTCTTGCCTGTGTTATCCCCAAGAGGTCGCATGTGGCGATTCGGGACTTGTTTTCAACTTATATAATGGATTTCTAGATTATAAGTGACCGACTATTTTTTCTTTAATCCGGCCGAGTGATGTAACATATTCCCTCACATTAAATAAATACTATTACCAACTTAATCTAATCTAATCTAATCTAAGCTGCAAAGATATATATCATTTAAGATTTATACTAAATGCATTCCCACAAGCAGATATGTATAATTTCGCGCTAACACATGCCGCATGTGGACCTACAATATAAAAACCCAATCTCGAATGAACATAAGCCTTGCAACTCTTGCCGTCCTTCCCTGAAACAGGGGTGACATTGGCAAAGTGAACCAATTTTTATATTATGGGTGGTCAGCCGCATAACAACCTATAAGTCAAGGAACATACATGACAAATTACATTTTTTAAAATCAAAGAATAAAAATAACAATATATACATGGACATAAAAAACTAAATCATAAAACCAAATTCACTTTAACAAACCCTAGCCGCCAACATCACAGATCAACCGCCATTTCTTTCTATCCTTACATACTTCTTTCATTTCCTCCAGAGTCATAACCTTCTTCATACAAGCTCTTCTTTTATTATGACTCTGGATATTCCATTCATTCGCAATTTCGGATATTTGGTCCATCCATACCTTTCTCGGTCTTCCTCTACCACGACATCCATCTATTCTACCAACATATACTTTCTTCGTCAGTCTTTCCTCATTCATTCTCTCCATATGCCCAAACCATCTTAACAAACTTCTTTTAATCTTCACTTTCACACTTTCTTTTGCACCACATTCTTTTCTTACAAAATCATTCCTCACCCTGTCACTCCGTTTTTTCCCAATCATACTTCTTAGAAAGTCCATTTCAACAGTATGGACTTTACTAATTTCACTTTCATTCACCGTCCAGGCCTCGCTTCCATACATCAAGGTGGGTAAAAGTATGCCACTGCGTACCGCCAATCGAGCATTTTTAGAAATGTTTTGATTTTTGGCGATACAAGCTGTGGCACCCAGTACACACCTGCCCTTCATTACTCTTCTTTCAAGTTCACCTGTCATTCTTCCATCTTTCTCAAACTTACTTCCCAAGTATACAAACTCATTTACCACATCAACATTCATTCCGTTTATTCTAAATTCGTAGTTCGTATTTTCTTCATTTCTTTCAAAAATCAAAACTTTCGTCTTACTTGCATTCAATTTCAAATAATTACCTAGCAGAGCTTCGTTCAATCTAGAGAGCATCGTTTGCAATTCTACTGCTGTGTCCGATACAAGAACAGCATCATCCGCATACAGTAGAACACTCACTTTGCTCTCTCCTATCATTAATCCACAATCATCAAGTCTAGCATCTCGAACACACTTGTCCATGACTATGTTAAATAGCCATGGGCTCATCACACATCCTTGCCTTACACCCTTAAAAACTTCAAACCATTCACTATACTCATCATCAATACGAACACATGCTGTACTATTTTCATAGTTTGCATGCACCGCACCTAGGAGAGCCCCATTCACTCCGTATGCTTTCAAAACATCCCATAACATACCTCTGTCTACTGAGTCAAAAGCCTTTTCCAGATCTACAAAGGCCGTGAACAGCTTCCGCCTCACCGACAATTGTTTTTCAACAAGTTGTCGTAGAGTAAAAATCTGATCAACACAGCCTCTACCGGCCATAAAGCCGGACTGTATATCGGAAATCCTTTCACTAGTAGTCAGAATCACATTTTTTATAATCACCTTACAGAAGACTTTTCCTGGTATACTGAGTAGACTGATTGGTCTGAAGTTCTGACAGTCTTTTTTGTCCCCTTTACCTTTGTAAATGGGAACAATGACTGCCTTCCTCCAATCCATCGGTACTACTCCTGCATTCACACAAAGCTTACATAATTCGTACATCCAATCTATCACGCATTCACCTCCTGCTTTCAACATTTCACCATTTATTCCATCAAACCCAGCAGACTTTCCATTCTTCAAACATTCAATAGATACTTTTATTTCTTCTTTCAAAATCCTAAATTCATTCTCTTCTGTCATTTTTCTAAACAAAATTCTTTCGCCCCGACCAAAAATCCCTTCAAAATATTCTTTCCATCTCTTACATACTTCATCCTTCTCCCATACCATCTCACCAACAGCACTTTTGATTCCTGGGGTGGTCAATGCAGAATCTTTATTCCTATTGGCACCGACCCATCTCCAGAATTCCTTCCTACTGTCGGTGAAACTCCTGTTCATTTTTTCATCAATCTTTCTCTGTTCATTCGCTTTGCTTTCATAAACTACATTCTTCGCCATTTGCTTGGCTATCTTATATTCATCTTCTAGCTTTCTATCATTCCTGTCGTTACGTTAAAGTTACTGTCAAATGTTACGAATATGCAGGATATTTGAAGTTGTGTTTGGTTTGTATGTGTTAGGGTATAATCTATGAAGTCTCTACTTATGATAATTTGTATTTGTTTGAGATTAATTAAATGTTGAATCGAATATTCTAGTGAAATCTAGCAAGGTGGTATGGAACGATTCTCCATGTTTCGTCATCTCAAGAAGTGTGAAAATCCTGTAGTCTACAAGTGTTTCATGAACACTGCTTTATAATAAGAATCTTTCTCTGTTCATTCGCTTTGCTTTCATAAACTACATTCTTCGCCATTTGCTTGGCTATCTTATATTCATCTTCTAGCTTTCTATCATTCCTGTCGTTACGTTAAAGTTACTGTCAAATGTTACGAATATGCAGGATATTTGAAGTTGTGTTTGGTTTGTATGTGTTAGGGTATAATCTATGAAGTCTCTACTTATGATAATTTGTATTTGTTTGAGATTAATTAAATGTTGAATCGAATATTCTAGTGAAATCTAGCAAGGTGGTATGGAACGATTCTCCATGTTTCGTAACTTAACAAAATTACAAAAACAAAAGTTTAACTTGTTTTCGTGTGTTGAGAATTGCGATAATAGACTTCTTCCTACTTTCACTGCATCTCTAGATTCATGTTTTAAGCACGCTTATTACGGCAATGGGACTCTGCTCAGCTCGACATAATGAGATGCCAAAAGGTTATACTCTGTACGAAGCATGTTGTACAATTATGTGTATTACGCAACAGTGTACTCGCGTATTTGCATGTTTGAGAAACAGACATTTGAATATTGGTATTTTTGTATGTAATTTGGCTTGAAGCAGGGGAGAGCATCCCATACGCAACATCTATCTATAATCTAAGTTTCTTTTAAATAAATTTTAAGGCCCTGTTGTACCAAACTTCAATCAGACAAAAATAAAAATTAAGTGTAATTTCTCCCATCAAATCCAAACTTTGGTTGCATATACAAGTCAGTTGATGTACATCATATTTCCTGTTCATATTCCATCAGATTATTACCCACTTCCGAGAAATATTTTAAACGAGGTCCTTACCAGAATTAAGCAATCAAATTTGATGTGTCAATCAAATATTGATTGTAGGTTGGTGCAACAGGCCCTAATATATTTCTTTTCTTAAAAAACTAAGCTCTTGTGTGAGTTGAAGGGTTGACAAACAATTTAAAATTTTAGATCAAATGTGTACTTTAAAAAAAAAATTTACTAACAAATTTTACAAATACGTATAATAGAAATATAAGAATGATTTATTTGGTCAACGCTGTTTTTGTGTGAATCACACCTCAAAAGCCCTCTTCAAGCAAGACCCGGTAGCTGAAAGACTAGATGGACCTTTGGTGACCGGTCTTTGGTAAAGGCAGATGAATTTATCAAACCAGCGAAGAGCATATTTAAAAATATAAATATGTAGTATATTTTTTGTGCTCTGCCGGTATTCGAACCCACGACCTTCCATTTACGAGTCCGAAGCGTTAACCAATAGACTACGGACCAGTCAAATATACACCAAGCCTTCCAAACGTTGTTCCATATAAAATGATCTGCTGTTGATACACCACCATGTTTTATTCCGTCCTATTTTAAAATATATATGGTAAGATCTATGGACGGTCATCGAGACTTCTACCCAACGTGGCATCCCATATAATATTCCCCAAATTTTGTTTTTCTTTCAGAATTTAGGTTAATATTCTCACTGCAATCCACAATTTTAATTCTTAATTTGAAATTTAAAAAAAAAAACTGTTACAAGATCACGCCATGATCTTTCCGTTTCAAATTAAGAATCCGTATTCCAATTTTAAATTTAAAAATGCGAATTTCGGCTTGTTTAAATTTTGACAGTTATACTTTCGAGTCATTATGACGGTAAAATGGTAAATTAGCTACCATTTGCCAGATGTTGCCAAACAGTTTTGATGATTTCAAGGTCACCATTTTGAAAAGGTTGCGTCGAGGAAATAGGTGTGTATAATCTATAATTTAGTTGCAAAGATATGTATTTATACATTTTAAGAACACGTATTTAAACCAAACAGAAAAAATATTTTAACTTTTTTGTCGATGATAATTATGAGAATGCCGTTCTTAGCGATCTAATCTTATCTAAGCTGCAAGGATATTTATCATTTAAGAGTTATATTAAATGCATTCCTACAAGCAGACATGTATAATTTCGCGCTAACACATGCCGCGTGTGGACCTACATTATAAAAACCCAATCTCAAATGAACATAAGCCCTCCATCTCTGGCCGTCCTTCTCTGAAACAGGGGTGACATTGGCAAAGTGAACTATTTTATGGGTGGTCAGCCGCATACCAACCTATAAGTCAAGGAATGTATAAGAAGGTATAAATAAATTTGAAAATATTGTTATATTTTTCCCTAGCAACCCGGCCGGGTGACGACACGATATTGTCTATGCCAGTTCAAGTGCGGACCTCATAGGGTCTCCATTTTTTTTTGTATATATGCAGCATGTATATGTGAGAATATACACCCGTCTGCTTATGTGCATGCATTAAATATGAATTCATATAAAAATATCTTTGCAACTTAAATTATAGATAGATTTTCGAAAAGTCGCTTGACCGAATAAAAGAACGTTTACACGGATCTTGTTTTTTTTTCGAAAGTATTTTTATTTTTGTAATTAAAAATATATCAGTTTAACGCGTAGTTACACACGCGTTACTGTTGATGAAATTTTAATTGTTAAAAGCATTAAAATAACAATTTAATCTCTAAAATTTAAATAATTTAAAAATGTGCTCTTTTCATCTAAATTTTAATTTTTACTTTCATTTCTCTGCTGCAATGCGTAACATGTTTTTTTTTTAATTCACTTTTCAAAATGAATAAAATTTGAATTAGAAATGAAAAAGAATACTTTGCAGAGATTTTATCTTAAAAGAAAACATTTTTTTTAAACTATATAGAAAATGAAATTTAAAAAAAAATGGAATTTCTTTTTGTTCTTAATTTTTTTTACACGATATAAATGTATAATTGCTGATAACAGAGATCTTTAAAGAAGAAAGAATAAATAACGAAATGCGTAGCTTTTTTTTTTTTTTTTGGAAAGTGTTATTTTTGGAATATTTTAAAGAAAAACTAATCATACCTACGCTTTTAAGAGTTTGTGTATTTACAAAGGGAAAATCCGTGTTTATGAGAAAGTATAAAAATTAACAAAACGCAGTATTTATTTCAATTCGAGTACTTTCGACTTGCTTACGTCATTTTCAGGAGGATGCTGTTACAAAATTGACAAGACACAAAACCATAGAGAAATGAGAAGGATGTGTTAGGACAAAGAGGTACAATTAGGTATCTTATAGTAGATTAGAGTCTGCCCTTGCACCCGGAATGGAGTATAATCTAAGTATCAGAGATATATTAACATTAAAAAAGACCGGTCCGTAGTTCAGTGGTAACAATTCGGACTTTGAATGGGAAGGTTGTGGGTTCGATTCCCAGCGGAGCGCAAAAAATATACCATTATGTTTTCAAATTTGCTCTTCGCTGGGTGGAAAAATTTATAAACCTTTACCAATGACCGGTCACCAAAAGTCCATCCAGCCTTACAGCAACTGGGTCTTGGTTGAGAATCGGCGCTTTGTAGCGACGACGACCAAGCTCGTAAAAAGGTGTGGTGAATGCTTGCATTCCATGCCGAGAGCAAGGGTTCGATCTCAAGGTTTACTCAGCTTTCACAATAACTGAGAACCAGCCCCCCCGGTAGCTGGGAAACCCCCACTTTAATTTAAAGTGGTTGATGTGAGGCCGGCCTCCTTACCCGTAAAAATAAATAGGTTCCGAATCGCCACATGCGACCCCTTCGGGGATAACACAGGCGAGAAGTTACACTAATATAATTAAAAACATTTTTGTAAGAATAAATAAAAGTTTTATTTTTAGCTGAAGATGGACAGATAGAGTCCAAAAACGCTCAGGCATTTCAACTGAATAAACTGTGAAAGAAAACAATGTTTTTTGTTATGTTTTTGCATTTAAAAAAATTAAACGCACTTCTTTCCTATCGCAAGTCAGAAGCGTCAACCACTAGACTACCGGCAGGTCGATTTCTGTTACGATACAAAAAAAAAACAATCGAAACATGCGTTTGAACGTTCACTTTTGTGTTAATTGAACCTTGGCAAAACATTTCCCACGGCTAACAAGAAAATTCACTCATTCTGCGTTGCTATGGTTGCAAAAATAATATCGCCACCCTAAAGGTAAAACTGAATAAATGCTGATTCACAGATTTAATAAATCGTGGATAAAGTATTTTATTGCGAGTAGAGATTGCAATCCGGATTCTTCGAAATTCGAAAATAACTGAAAAATCCGGATTTTCTGGAGTTTTTTTAAATCCGGTTTTTAAAACTCAAATCCGGTTTCTTCGGATTTTAGCCAAAATTGAGTTCAATGCATAATATTTTATATTTATCCACAAATTTTCATTCTAAGTAGTTCGATTGCCTACTCTAATAAGCAAATTCGAACAATATTTGAATTGGTAGGATTAGCTATAGGCTGTAGGTACTTTGTTTGAGCGAATTTGGCGCGAAATCCGTGATTGGCTCTGTTTATGCCCATATAAGGCAATAAACCGAGCAACGCGAGACGTGCGCGTGCCGCGGGCGCTGACTGATTAATATGTACTAAATTAATGTCATAAACTATAAATTAATGTCACTAAATTAATGTTATCTTGTGTGAAAATTTCTAACCGACCATTGTTTGACAACGGCAAATTTAATTTAAGGATGAATAATACGTTTTGTTGCATTTGATTTTATGTTATGTTCAGTTTATGACTATGTTAGTTAACTAATTTACCTATATAAGGGAAAGATGACTGATACCCAAAGTTTTGTTGATTATTTTAGTTGATTTTATTTGTCGTGTCTGAATAAATGCAGATTTTAAATTCTGTTTTATTTCAATTTATCAAATCACCTTAAAACTTAGAAAAATCCGGATTATCCGGTTTATCCGGATTTTAATCAAAGGAAAATTGGAAAATTCGGATTTCAAAAAAATCCGGATTTTGCATTCTCTAATTGCGAGTAAATTCTCCTAGTAAGTGAACTAATTATAAGGAAGTGCTCGTGACAAACTTATAAACTACAGGATTTTCACACTTTTGTAGTGTTTTCTCGACAATGGATCTGAGAGTGGCGGTACACAATGGCATATTGTTACCAACTTTGATGTATGGAAGTGAAGCATGGACAGTGAAAGATAGCGAAATGAGTAAAATATGTACTGGGGAAATTAAGCATTTGAGAAGCATGACAGGAAAATTTTTTAATGGATAGAGTTAGGAATGAATGGGTAAAGAAAGAATGTAATTTGAAAGAGGATGTGAAAGTTAAGGTACAAAATAATGTGATGAGATGGTTTGGGCATGTGGAAATAATGAATGATGGTAGACTGACCAAGTATGTATACGAAGAAAGTGTGAAAGGAAAAACAGGGAAGGGACGACCTAGAAAAGTATGGAGTGATCAGATTAAGGAGATTGTGAAAGAATTGGATCTACAAAGTGAGCGTAAAAGAAGAAAATGCATGAAAAAGGTGATGGATATGAATGAATTTAAAGAGGTATGTAAGGATAGGAAAAAATGGAGGCAGCTCTGCAGAGGCTCTGGCCATGCATAGCGGAATGGCGACGGAGTTACAGTAACAGTACAGTTCTCTTATAGAAAATAGGAAAACAGGTGCATTTATCTGAGAAACCCATGTTAGCTTGATATGTCACTTATTCAGTTTTACCTTTAAGGTATCGATTTAAAAAATAATAATAGGAAACAAACGATACAATATGTTAAAAATACATATGATTGTTTGGACGTTTCTTCACAAAGGCGCTTTTGTTATAAATTTTTCATTTTTTTTAAAAGCACATGTTATTTTGCAATCTGTTTTAAAACCTTTGTATGCCATAAAAGTACAAAAAATAAGTATAATTTTATGTTTTCAATTTGTATTTCACGTGCAAGCTTGCGTTTACACATGTTATACGAGTACTTGGACCGGTCCGTAGTCCAGTGGCAACACTTTGGACTCGTAAATGGAAGGTTGTGGATTCGAATCCCGGCAGAGCACAAAAAATATACCATTTATATTTCCAAATGTGCTCTTCGCTGGGTTGAAAAATACATAAACCTTTACCAAAGACCTGTCACTGAAAGGTCCATCCAGCCTTACAACAACTGGGTCTTGCTTGAAAATTGGCGCTTTCTACAGCGACGACCCAGCTCGCACAGGGCTCTTGAGGTGTGATACACACAAAAACAGCGCTCACCAAATAAAATTATCCTAATATTATTATTATCATGATTACATTGTTCCTTGACTTACAGGTTGGTATGAGGTTGACCACCCATACTGTAAAAAATGGTTCACTTTGCCAATGTCACCCCTGTTTCAGGGAAGGCAAGAGTTACAGGGCTTATGTTCTTTTGAGATTGGGTTTTTTATATTGTGGGTTCACATGCGGCATGTGTGAGCGCGAAATTATGCGTGTCTGCTTGTGGGAATGCATTTAATATGAATCTGAATTGATATATATTTTTGCAGCTTAGATTTAGACAAAATAAAAGCTCAGCCAGCAACTCTTGCTGACCTTCCCTGAAACAAAGATGACATTAAAAAATGTGAACAAATTTTTTTACAGAATTTGTTGTGTCAGGGAAGGACAAAAAGAACTACAAGGCCTTATATTTTCATACAAGTTTTTTTTTTTGTATCCGTTCGTGGGTGTCTATGAGTTCTAAATGTGTATATATCTTCGCAACTTAGATTATAGATTGTTAATGAATAATAAGGAAAGAATATTTTTTTCATTTAAAGTACTCGTATCTATATAATATAATTCGATGACTTTTTCACTGAGTAAAAATTACTGTCAATTTTATACTTAAGTTAAAGTTTCACTTTCTTTTATGTCAGGTAATTTCTTGTCCACAGCCAAGGCAAATAAATAAAAAAACTTGCGAGACGAGTTTCTTAGTATTTTTCTCATATTTGTCTGTTAGAAGAGATTAAAAAATATTATGTTGTATCACAACATCTAATGTTACGTTTTTATTTCAAATCTTAATTGACGGCCAATGATGTCAAGATTAATTTGTAACGTGATTTTGTTATGTAAAGTATTAGATACTTGTAAGTGATCCATATTATTTTTAGTAAATTATTCACGGATGATATCACTGCAATGTTATGTAAAGTATAAGTTCCTTGACTTATAGGTTGGTATGCGGCTGACCACCTATGCTGTAGAAAATGGTTCACTTTGCCAATGTCACCCCTGTTTTCAGGGAAGGTCGGCAAGAGTTGTAGGGTGTATGTCCATGTGAGATTCGGGTTTTTATATTGTAGGACCACATGCGGCATGTTTAAGCGCGAACTTGTGCATGTCTGTTTGTGAAAGTGCATATAATGTGAATCTTTAATGCTACATATTATATTTTGCAACTTAGATTAGATTAGATTAAATTAGATACTTGTAAGTGATAGATATTTTTGTAGTGAATTATTCACGGACGATGTCATTTATAAATAAATGTTATGTAAAGTATTCGATACTTTTAAGTAACAGCTGTTTTTTAAGTTAATAATTTATGGACGATATCAGCATAGGGGCCGTCCATAAATTACGTCATGGATTTTGGCCGATTTTCGACCCTCCCCCCCCTTACAATCATCCTATAGTCATTATCTAATGACCTCCCCCCCTCTTGCTGTAATAATGGATGAGCTTAATAATTAATAATGTTATATTACTTACATAATATTTTATATATTTTGTAGAAATTGGTATTTACAGGAATGACGACACTTTTGGTACTCGTACATCATTTGCCATCATCCGCAGACCAGACTCCCCCCCCCCCCCCCCCTTAATGCGAATGACGTAATAAATGGACAGCCCCATAGCAGTTTGATCGATAGCTCATTTGATAAACGTTTTTGTTCAAAGCTATAGATACAGGGTTCAATTTCCATCGAGGTGATTTTTTTTTTATTCTATTAATTTTTTCTTATCTAAATCTATGAAATTCAAAATGTGTATTCAGCCTTCCCAATATATTATGAGAAACTAAGTCATTTATAATACATTCTTGAATTTAAGTTGCAAATACGTGTAACAGTTTTGCGAGATGGAGCAGATCCAAGAAACGACTTTGGAGGGATCATGTCTCCAGAATGAGTCATGAAAGCCTCGCACACATCGTAGCTAATGAGATGCCAATAGGGCAACGCCCAGCTGGGAGACCTCCTGGAGGTGGAGAGATAGCTGGACGTCCTGATCTCAGGATGCATGAGAAGATATGAAGTTTTTTTATAAATTTCGAATCAAAAGATCTAAATCAAGAAATAGAAGAAGATTCTTGCACAATTGTGTCACTTCCTTTAAAACTTGTTTCTAGCTTATCTCAAACAGAGGTAATTCACATGAGCGATGTTTGTATTTGTACTGGACAAATGTGTCTTATAATTGATAGCAATTGGTTTGCAAATATTCGTGTTTTTGCTCATATTGTGCAAAATGTGATTTTTATGATAATTTCATTTAAAGTTCATCCTTGAATCAAACGGTAAATAAGCCAAACAAGCACTGAGGGGACAATATTTAGAAGTAAGCACACGTGAATCGCCCAATCACTTAAACGTGACTTGCAACTTTAATTAATCCAAACGCGATTGAAAACGTAATAAACATCGAATCTCTTCTACTAATCGATGTTTCTACCTGTTTATATCTAGTTTATAAGATTCATTATACGTCCCATCAATCAGTCGCTTTTACTTCAACATAATTGGAAAACGGAAGTTGAAGAATACTTTGTAGGAAGTCGCATTCACATATTCCAGTTAAACAACCCAAGTTCAATGTCTCTTCGATAATAAAAAAAAACTACGTTATAAAATTACTGATACTAATACTCATTACGAATAATAGTTACTTATAATAATAATAATAATAATTGGACAATTTGTATACAGCGCCGTTTAGTGGCACTAGCCACCCCAAGGGCGCTTTTATGTGTTGAAGCTTCTGTTAAACAAATGTGTCTTAAGCAACTTCCTGAAACTGCCAACACTGGTCTCTGTTCTCAACTCCAGAGGTAGACTATTCCAGCAGGATGGACCAGCCGAACTAAAAGCCCTGTCTCCGAAACCAGTTCTGTTCCGTCGAAGAGGCAGTTGAAGCCTGTTTACGGCGTCACTCTGTGCAGAACGAAGAGTGCATCGTTTTCCACCTATCTGGTCGACTCTGCACAATTCACACAAGTACGATGGGGCAACTCCTCTGAGGGCATTAAAAACAGAAACACATATTTTGTACTCAATCCTCTCTGGGACTCGCAGCCAATGAAGGCGCCGCAACAGAGGAGAGACATGGTCAGTTTTTCGTCCTCCTAAAAGTAATTTGGCTGCAGCATTAAAGACGGACTGCAGTCTAGACTGCTGAAACCTTGGAAGACCCCAGAACAGACCATTGCAATAATCCAGTCTCGACACAACAAAGGACGCAATGAGAATCTTAGCAGCTTCGGATGTCAAACAGTTTCTGACCCATCTCAACTGCCTCAGGTGAAAAAAACAGGAGCTCACAGTCGAGCTTATTTGCGTACTCATGGAGAGAGTGTTGTCAAGATGGACCCCAAGAAACTTAATTGAGCTAGATGGATATACATCCAGGCCCATTACTTTAATTGGTGAAGAGCCAAGCAAGTGTTTCCTACCAGGAGACGACATCCAGATGAATTCTGTCTTGTCTGGATTCATTCTAAGGCGACACCTTGCCATCCACTCAGCCACCACTTCAATGCACCGGACCATCTCAAGACTACAGGCATCTGTCATAGATGGCTGACAGAAACGACAAAGTAGAATATCATCAGCATAAGAATAGTAGCTGGTGCCGTTCATCAGTACAGTGCTCTCAAGATCATTTGTGTACAGGGTAAAAAGTAAAGGCCCGAGCACAGATCCCTGAGGCACACCACAGTCCATGGGCATACCTGATGACTCACCATCAACATCCACAGTCTGACATCTGCCTTTCAGATATGAAGATAGCAATTTAGATACTCCTCCTCGGACTCCGTACAACCTATCAAGCTTAGTGATGAGTATACTGTGATCAACAGTGTCGAAGGCAGCGCTCATGTCAAGTACTGCCACCATGGCAAGAGCACCGTCCCCAACCGCAGCTATCACATCATTCACAATGCGAAGTAAGGCAGTCTCAGTGGAATGAGCTTTTCTATATGCTGACTGAAACTTAGACAGATATCCGCCTCGCTCCATGTGCTGAGTGAGTTGCCAAACAACGGCCTTCTCAATAATTTTCGATATAAAAGGAACGGACGACACAGGTCTATAATTTTCCACAGAATCAGCTGGAAGGCTTGATTTTTTGAGAATTGGTGTAACAATTGATTTTATTATGGTAGTGCACACCTCTATAACTAGTTTAACGAGAAGTGATTATAATTTAAGTTTCAATAGATATAAAAAATAGCTTATATGGAATGTTGAAAATGAAATGATACCTCAATATGTATACGCTTTGGTTTACGTACAGTTATATCGTAATGCAGAAGGGTTTGCAATGCATACACTCGTATTGCTTGTAAGCAAAAATATATATTTTGATCTTTTTTGTACAAAAAATTAGGTCGAAATTATTGCTATTTGCTCAAATGACTCAAAAGAGGTCCACACATGAATTGACATATACAAACTGTGATGTCATACGGCAGGGTTGCTAGGGAAAAGGCAAAAATATTTTGTTATTGTTTGCTAAGGACCGTTATCCCATACAAATGCGACATTGGATTAACATAGACAACATTTTGTCGTCACCCAGCCAAGTTGCTACGGAAAAACAAATAATTATTTTATGATTGGTTGCTAAGGATCGCAGTCCTATACAAGTGTGCCTCTTACCCGTCGAGAAAAAAGTTATACATTTAAACTCGTGCTGATTCCAATGATTTATATTTTCATCCTGCATGCACCCTCCTCCTCACAAATACCGACATATCTTCACAGAATGACATCCTCAATCAATAATTAGGTAACTGGACCATTACTTATTCATTTTATTCTCTTGTGATGCAAACGGTGTGTGGACGAAACCGGTCGTGAATATTTAATTATACTCAAATGTAATCGATAACAAAACTGTTCTATTTATATGTTATAATCCATTACCTACATGTGCATTTCTAACCCAAATTTACAATCGCGGCAAGGTTTACTCAACAAACAACAACAAAAAAGACATGATTAATGTACTGCATAGTTTTTTTTAATGTTTGATTAACTGATTTAATTCAGTATTTGGAATGTTTATATTGCAGATCCACGTGGCATGTTTTTTTAAACCAAGCATATGAAAACCCTATGAAAAATATAACAATATGTTCGCTTTAATTGCGTTTTCGTTTCCGATTAACGTATATCGAAAATACGAACGTTGAGGTGTAAAAATATTTGCTAATCATTGGATCTCTTTAGCGGAGAAATTATCTAGGAAATGGTTTAACATATCTGCAATTATAATCGTTTAAACCATAATATCAAATGGCTTAAACCATAATATTTAATAGTCCAAACCATAGCATTAAATACGCAATAAAACAGTTTAAAATCTAACGAGTCGGTTAACCTGAAACCAGATATTCTAAGACAACTTTCACGATTAATTAAATAGTTTTATTATTTTTGTTTGTTGATTTAAAGCCAGGTATGAGATTGAATGGACATGACTGTCAAAAAAAATGTCAACTTTTTCAAAGCCATCCCTGTTTTAGGGAAAGAGAAGGGAGCAAGAGAACAAGGGTTTATGTTTATTTGAGGTTTCGGATTGTGTTTTTTAACCATTGTTACAGAACTAGTTTTTTCCTCTAGATTCCATTGATGTCGCAGTCAAAGTCTTCGGGAGGTACACTTTCTGCGCAATGACAAAGAATGAACTTTAGAATCTAACCTTGAAATATCACAATGTTTGTTCAACTAAGATTATGGATGTAAAATTGTCGCGTTCACCTTTACCAAAATTGTAATAAAGTAAAATTATACTTAAATGTTATTTATGATTTGTAATCCTTGTCTTATAAGATGCTATGAGCCTGACCTCCATGCTGCAAAAACTTGTTTTTAATTTGACGATGTCAACCCTGTTTCAGTGAAGGTTGGCAAAAGTTGCAAGGCTTATGTTCATTTGAGGTTTCGATTTTAATTTGTAAGTACACATTTTTTTCCTTGACTTATAGGTTGGTATGCGGCTGACCACCCATACTGTAAAAAATGGTTCACTTTGCCAATGTCACCCCTGTTTCAGGGAAGGACGGCAAGAGTTGCAGGGCTTGTGTTCATTTGAGATTGGGTTTTTATAATGTACGTCCACATGCCGCATGTGTTAGCGCGAATTTATACATGTCTGCTTGTGGGAATGCATTTAATATAAATCTTAAATGATATATTATATCCTTGCAGTTTAGATTAGTTTAGATACGACATGCAACATTTGTAATTACGAACTGGCAAGACGTGTCTGTGGAAATTCATTTTAAATGTTAATATATCTTTACAACTTCGATTATAGATAGTTCAACACATTCATTTACACATTCGACTTGAACTTTCTTTGTTCACTTTCTGTTAAAACAATAATTTAATTAAATGGATCAAGTAAGCTTGCACATTGTAAGAAAGTTCATACATTCAAGCGTAAAATATAAATCACATTAAAATATACATCATACTTTGTGGATATATCGTAACTTTCGCTTGACCAAACACTAAAGCCGACTCTAGCTTGGAGAAGTTTCTAGCATACTCAAGAATCTGCGACAATGGTTTAACAAAAACACCAACTCTCTGTTTAGAGTTGTAGCAACCAATTTAAAAAAAGCTGTGTAGTAGTCTTCGAAAGAAGTAGTATTTATTAAGAAATAGTAATGGATAAATGAAATAATATAATCTCTTTGTAAAATAAGTATATATACCTTCGTGTCTAAGTCGTGAGTTCGATTCTCGGTGGAGCACAACAAAAAATGATGGAACATAATACTCGTATAATGTAATATATGGTTGGTACTTAATTAAAAAAACAACTTACCGGCAAAAAAGATCGCTAAGGTACAACCCTTCATCTTAAAATTCGTTGAGTTAGAAATAATAAATAAAAACAACTTGAATCACTTTTTTTTTTAATCTTAACACTTTCTTTTAAATGTAATTTCAGCTATCAAAGTTGATTTAAATTACTGAAAAAAAAATAAACAAATTAATCACAAAAACACTTATTTATTGTATCTTGAAATTATATTATTTTGACACTTATTTATTTACAAAATATTCCTTTGATTGGGGCACAAAATATATCCTTGAACATTTAAAAAGAAATGAAATTAAAGTCGTTTTTATAAGATGAATTAAATTTAAAAACAACGTGTCAAAATAATATTATTTCAATGGTGCAAAAACGAAACTAGTTAAATGTATTTTTGTACATTATTTTTTTGAGAGATTTTTATTTTATAAAATGAATTATTTTAATAAAACGTTGTTTGGTCGGCTAGGTTCCGACCGTATATGTTGGTTAGCCTCCCTCTCTTATGGTTTTATATGGCTCCGGTGTACTGCGGAAACAAGTGGGGAAAATTTGAATGTAAAACCGACGACTTGGGAATACTGAATGCAAAACTGTTGCTTGTCTCGCTGTAAATCTATCGCAGATTGCGAGAAATTTACTATTTTAGTACTGCTAGAATATCACTTGCTTACAAATTCTGTGTTCTACCAAAGTTCCTTGACTAATAGGTTGGTGTGAGTTCCTTGACTTAATAGGTTGGTGTGAGTTCCTTGACTTAATAGGTTGGTAAGAGCTCCTTGACTTAATAGGTTAGTAAGAGCTCCTTGACTTAATAGGTTGGTACGAGTTCCTTGACTTAATAGGTTGGTAAGAGTTCCTTGACTTAATAGGTTGGTATAAGTTCCTTGACTTAATAGGTTGGTGTGAGTTCCTTGACTTAATAGGTTGGTGAGAGTTCCTTGACTTAATAGGTTGGTACGAGTTCCTTGACTTAATAGGTTGGTAAGAGTTCCTTGACTTAATAGGTTGATACGAGTTCCTTGACTAATATGTTGGTACGAGTTCCTTGACTTAATAGGTTGGTAAGAGTTCCTTGACTTAATAGGTTGATACGAGTTCCTTGACTAATATGTTGGTATGAGTTCCTTGACTTAAAAGCTTGGAATGAGTTTAGTAGGAGGCTAACCCCTGCAGTACAAGCATGGTTCACTTTTGCCAATACCACCCCGAGAAGGGCGACAGGCTTTATATTAATGTGAGATTTGATTTTCTTGTAAGTGCAAATGCAGCATGTGTAAGCTCTAACTTATACGTGTCTTTCTGTGGACAAACGTTGAGTGTAAGCCTTCGCAACGCAAAAAAAAATGCGACTAAGCTACGCACATTGTGTAACTTCTTGCCTGCGTTATCCCCGAAGGGGTCACATGTGGCGATTCGGGTCCTATTTATTTTTCCGGGTAAGGGGGCCGGCCGGCCTCACACCAACCACTTTCAGTTGAAGTGGGGGCATCCCAGCTCCCAAAGGGGCTGGTTCTCATTTCTTGTGAATGCTGAGTAAACATTGAGATCGAACCTTTTCTTTCGGCATGATATGCAAGCATTCTACCGATTGAGCTATCGACCTTTGTACGAGCTTGGTCGTCGTCGCTACAAAGCGTCAATTCTCAAGCAAGACCCAGTAGCTAGGCTGGATGGACCTTTGGTGACCAGTCATTGTCAAAGCGTTAAATGTCAATATTTATTTGCAACTCAGATTATATATAATGAAAGTTCTTCTAATGATCACAGGCAGAACGTTACCAGATCGCATTCATAATGACCACATACTGTAAGCCTGTGAAATAGAGGACATAGTGAGATGGAGCAGGTCCAGGAGAGATCATGTCTCCAGAAAAAGAGTCACGAAAGACTTGCACACACAATTGAATGTTCACTAATTTTATCATGCCGTTACTTTCTAGGTCTCACTCTTTTTCTTTTTCTCTGACTTCTCAATCTTACTGCTTAAATACGTAAAAATAAAATTACCTACTTCAATTCGTTCACTTTCACATCCTGAAAAATATTATGATTAAGGACGGCAAGAGTTGCAGGGTGTATGTCCATTTGAGATTTGGGTTTTTTTATGTTATAGGTTCACAATTCACATGCGTGCATGTTAAAGCGCGAACTTGTACGTGTCTGCTTGTGAGAATGCATATAATGTGAATCCCCGATGTATTGTATCTTTGCAACTTAGATTAGATTATATTTTGGAAAATTTAACCTTAAAGAACTTATCGATATCTTTGTTTCTCAAACATTAAACTTCGCATTATTTTCATTGTTTTTATTATTAAGTAACTCTTTCTAAAAAATAAATAAAATAAAAACATTCCCATTGCAATGTTCATTGCCAGAGTAATATTTTCGATTACTTCACGAAAAAAATAATAACAAACATTTTGTAACTTCAATAATGACTGCATTTAGGGCCTTTTGTATTAAATGGCCTACTTTTCTGCGCTCTACTTTATTTGTATTAAAATAATGACTCAATTAAAAATATAGTTTACAATTTAACATTTCATTTTTTACTTAGCTTTCATTCACCGTCCACGTCTCACTTCCATACATCAGGATCGGTAATAATATTCAATTGCGTTCGGTTAGTCTTATTCTTTTTCAAAAAAAATTCTTCCCTCCAATTCTCCCGAATCCCGAACGCTGTATAAAATTTGAAAACACGTGTAAAAAAAAAAGTTTGATAATGGCGTTTAATCTGACATGTTAGTTGTTAACTTCATTTTAAAGTTGTTAGCTTCATTTTAATATTTTATTCATCAAAACTTATAGGCTGGTATGCGTCTGACTACCCGTGCTGTAGAAAATGGTTCACTTTGACAATGTCACCCCTGTTTCAGGAAAGTTCGGCAAGAGTTGCAGAGCTTATGTTCATTTGAGATTTGTGTTTTTATGTTGTAGGTTCACATGCGGCATGTGCAAGCGTCAACTTATACGTGTTTGCTTGTGAGAATGCATATAATATGAATCCCCAATTTTGTATTTCTTTGCAACTAAGATTATCTAAGAGATTAGATTTGTTTCATGTTTCATTTATTTTATTGAGTTATTTTATATTTTTTGTTCTTTGACTTACATACGCTATATAACATGTGGATGATCACTCATTCTGTAAAAACTTGTTCACTTTTACCAGTGTCACCCCTGTTGCAGAGAAAGTCAGAGTTACAAGGTCCATGTTTATGCTTTTTTTTCTAAATTGGCATGCATTATATGTAGGCGCCAGCTTACGCGTGTTTTCTTACGGGAATGCATTTAATATGAATTTTAAATGTTAATGTATATCCTTGCAACTTAGATTATAGATTATAGCATGGAAGTAAACTCAGCTGGAACATCCGTGTGTCAAAATGACGAATGGATTTCGGAAATAAAGAAAATATTTGATTTCCATACATTTTCTGGTCTATAGAACGCAGTAACGCTACATTTATGTACCATCTTATATTTTTACTTTTAAAATAATAATATTTATATTTATAAAAATGGAATATCCGCTAAAGCTTTGAAATTTTGAATTCACATTTTTTTTTATATTTTGTACATTATAATATTAGTATTTTACTTAGTAATTGTTTGTTTTATATACCTAGTTAAAATGTAATTTATAATTTGCGTTCTTTGATTAATATGTTGATATGAGGCTGCCCACCCATACTGTCAAAAAATCACTTCACTAATGTCACCCCTGTTTCAGGGAAGATTGACCAGAGTTTCAGTGTTTGTGTCCATTTGAGATTGGGTTTTTAAGTCGTAAGCCCACATGCGGTATGTGTAAGCGCAAATTTTCCCGTATCTGCTTGTGGAAATGCATTTAATATAAATCATAAATGTAATATAAGTACTGCAACTAAGATTACAGAATTGCTACAATCGATATTATATTTAGAGTATATGCCTTAGGAAACCGCTTGGCAGATTTACACCAAAATTTCATAAATAGTGTAGATTACAGTTGAGATTAATCGTGCAAAGTTTGATGCTAATCATATGTACGTAAAAATGTATACTAAAAATTTAGAAAGAGTGAGGATCACCGCTCAAATGTATCATGTGAAGTTTGATGTCGATCGGAAAACACACATTTTTTGTGTATCCTAAAGCGAGAGGCTGTCGCGCTTATCTGTGAAAAATAAATTGATTTTGCATGCTCAAATGGCGCAGTGAAACACGCCGGGCACTGCTTGCAATTATTATAAATTTGCAGCAATAGGAAACGCAAAAAGCGTGCTAAAAGTTTAATCGATTTTAGTGGGTTTTTTGTATAACATTTCTTAACGCGAAATAATTTACTAAGTTCAAGAGCATATTCGCAAGCTGCGGCCTTGTATTATAGTTAAAAATTGCCAAAAAAATTAGTGTTTTATTAAAAAAAAATACCCATTAAAATACATGAAAAAAATTGTTTGGTCACTTCAGTCTATCGTGGAGTCCTGTCTTTTCAGCACTGTAATAAAATGCACGATATATCCAGTTTATTTGCGTTGTTAATTTGCTTCTTGTTAATCCTGTGCGGGAGACTCTCTAGATTCTAGAGACTCCAGGGGTCTATGACACTGTTGTAGTGCCACAGAGGTATACGAGCTTGGTCGTCGCTAAAAGCGCCAATACTCAAGCAAGACCCGATTTTTTATTGAGAATAGTAATAATAATAAAATTAGGATGATTTATTTGGTGAGCGCTGTTTATGTGGTGTGAATCACACTTCAAGAGACCTCTGCAAGCTTGGTCGTCGCCATAGAAAACGCCAATTCTCAAGCAAGACCCAATAATTGCTGTAAGGCTAGATGGACCTTTAGTGACAGGTCTTTGGTGAAAGTATATGAATTTTTTATTGCAGCGAGTATCATATGATGCATTTTTTGTGCTCGGCCGGGATTCAAACTAACTACCTTCCATTCACGAGTCTGAAGCGTTACCACTAGACTACGGGCCCACTACCTTTCAATCACGAATCCGAAGCGTTAACCTCTAGAGCTAGACTACAGACCGGTTGGAATGTCTACAATTTTGGATTTATATACGGAAAATAATGCAATATTTGATTTAAAAAATGCTTCAAATGTCTAATGGACATTGCTCAGCGATCCATCCAAGTGCTTGTTTGTCCTATGTCCATCAAAGGTAATTTCACATGAGCAGTGTTTGTATGTGTACTGGACCAATGTGTCTTATAAAAACTGGAGATTGAATTTCATAGTATTTAAAAAACTCTCACAGTATCGTGTTTTCTGTTGTTTTCTTAGCTCAGATTGTGTAGAATGTGATTCTTAAGTCAATTTCATCGAAAGGTCATATTTGAATCAAGTGGTTGAGCAGACAAACAATCACTGTAGGGACAATATGGTTCCCTTCGGATAGAAAGCGGCAAGATGCTACACTATTTGTGTAGCTGAGTCTTAGCTCAGATTGTCAGTGTTATGGCCGAGGGGCCAAGTGAGATGATCTTTCTAGCGTGTTTGGAATGGAATAACGTTGGTTCGATCCCCGCTTTGGCCATTTGACCATTACTTTGACCCTGGTTCAATAGATGTAAAAGGGTAATTATTTATTAATAATTCATTAAAATAAACAATATGAATAATGAATAGATGATATAAATATATCTATTTTTGGCCATGCAGAATAGGTTAATGAATGGCATTCTTCTCCAGAAATCTATTGAAAAAAAAAAAGATAGCGCAGAATGTGTTTCATTGAAAGTTCATCTATGAATAAAATGGTAGATAAGCCAAACAAGCACTGAAGTGACATTTACTTAGCGATACATCCAAGTGTTTTAAAATATCATGCGTGTTGAAATCAATCTAATAATAAACCATTACAGGTGTCAGCATATGAATTAAAAAAGTGTTTTTTATAAATTACATTCTAACTACATGAATTTAATCCATCGAAATTTCTAGAATTTCAATAGTTATCAGACAGTAAAGCACATTGAGTTATAATATTGGTGGAGAAGAATCTAGCTTACGGCATAATAATAATAAACACAGAATTTAAATAGCGCCTTTTATGACAATGTGTCACTACAAAGGCGCTTGTCCATATGATTGGACGAAGAGGTGAGTCTTGAGACTTCTTTTAAATTGCGTCTCCAAATCTAGTTCCCTCAGTGTGTCAGGAAAAGCATTCCAGGTCATTGGAGCGGCTGCCTTGAATGCCCTGTCTCCAAAAACAGTGTGGGGTCTTCTTGCTGGGACGTCCAGGCAGCTGCTCCTTGATGCAGCTGACCTCAGTGTTTGTCCACGCAAGGTTATAGTTGTTCATACTGCGAATGTGTAATTGTGTGTCTGTGTGAGTTGATCTTTATTATTTTACTCTTTGATTGTTGGTTTTATATAGTTGAATGTATTTTTTTTTGTGTTCCTTGACTTATACGTTGGTATGCGGCTAACCACCCATACTGTATAAATTGGTTCACTATGCCAATGTCACCCCTGTTTCAAGGAAGGTCGGCAAGAGTTGCAGGGTTTATGTTCATTTGAGGTTTGGATTTTATTCATAAGTACACATTCAGCATTTGTAAGCGAGACCTACACGTGTTTGTTTGAGGAAATGCATTTAATATGAATCTCAAATGTAAAATATCTTTGCAACTTAGACTAAAGATTATAGTGATCATCCTCAAACCAATCTATAAGTCAAGGACGGACGATATATATCGATGTATCAAAAGTACAAAAGTTAATATCGAAAAAAATATCGATATCGTTTTTTATATTTTAAAATATATATATCGATATTCTCTCCCCATTTTCTCTTCCCTAGAAAAAACGCCTCTCATTCAAATATCAGAACGAGACTGTCGCGGAGTTCTCTCATTCAGAAAAATTGCATTTTCTTCTTCTACATATACCCGACAATTGATACAAGCGCCTGTACATTGTAATGCACTGTTGTACACAGATCGCGAGTAGATAACACGTTTTCCCACAACATTGCCATAGAATGAGACCTTATATCCGCTGTACCGTGTTAACCTGCAGCTTGTAGCAAACTGCGGAGAAAAACAAGCACGAATACAATATGTAAAATGTACGAACATGTCAGTTTTTGGGATAATTTAATAAACCTTATAAAAAATGTATGTTGATGATGAGTTGATGATTTATTTATAGCGCCGTTTCGTGATGTAGTCACTCCAAGGGCGCTTGTGCAAACGATGCCAGAAATTGGCTTGTCTTCAGTGCATTCCGGAGCTTTCCATGGTCCTCTAGCTCTCTCACATGATGTGGCAGGTGGTTCCAGGCCAGAGGACCAGCAACTGCAAATGCACGCTCTCCAAACATTGTGTTAACTCTTCTTATAGGTTCTTCAATCCTTGATATGGCGCCAGTTTCAGCCGAGCGCAGTGTTAGGCTTTTTTTGCCGAGGGTGACTGGTTTGATTAAATCAGCGAGATATTCGGGTATGTGTTCTCTGTGTCTATTTTCTGTTTGTTGTGTGTTCTATTTTTTCATGTGCCGTTTATGTTTTTATCAAATAAATTGCGGAATAAAAACGCCATTGACTTACCTATATTTTTTGTTTCATTTAAATATTCATCCGTAATTACTCAATGACATTTATCTAACCATAGTCAACGATATCGTCATTCGTCAACAAGCTCTATGGGATTCAAAACATCACTGTTTTTACTTCAAACACGCTTGTCAAAGTTACCATCGTGTCTCGCTTAGCTAGCTACTACATGTTCTGGTTAGCAAATTTTCAACCATAACCATTTTGTTGTACTCTGTTTTGTTATGTGTTGTTTATTTTTGTGATGTTTTATCATGTGATGTTTTGTCTATTACGAGTATTAGTTATATTTTTGTGAAGGCTTAGTAAGCAAATACCGAAACGGGAAACCATTCCTGACGTAGGTACATTGTGAGGATTGAACTCTGCCTGGGCAATTTGATACCAACTGAGCTTTCGACAATACTTATTTTTAGGTTTCACAGATTAAAAAAAACGCCGTGTTAGCAAACGTGTTAACTTTTTGTCTAGCTGCGATGTAGAATAGTCCTCTGCTGGAGTTATTGACTCTCTGCATATGAAAATGAAAGTTAATCGATTGTACCCGCCGAGCGTGTCCGAGACAACGTGAAAGAGGAAGACCACGCAAGTGGTGAGTAGATCAAATCAGTTACTTTACTATACCACACACTACGACCTTGCTATTGAAGATTCCATACATTTGATAAACCGAGATAACGCACAACGTAATTAAGCTACACATATAGTGTAACTTTTTTCCGTATTGTCCCCAAAAGGGTCGCATGTGGTGAATGAAACCTTGCCGGTATTTTATTTTAAGTTCTAAATAAACACAGAAACAGGAAATCATTTCTGACACCTTCGGTGGGATTTGAACCCGAGCTCTCGATCGGACGTTATACTGGATGATCTTTGAAGACGAGTTGACACAGGAGAGTTTCATTCTGGGATCTGAATCCGGACGCTTCATACATGTCTGCGATAGGCTTCTTCAGCTTTAAGATGGTTCTTTTACAAAACTGTTAATAGTTTCATCAAGACGATAAAAAGATTAAAAAACTTTTTCTACAGTTTTTAATAGGTACCTAGGAGTTATTTTGTTAATTTCTTGGTAAGACGCTTAACAGCCATAAGGTAAAAACTACCATCTTTTGTCAATATTAACCCTGTTTTAAGAAAAAGTGGCAAGAGTTTTTAATCGCTTGATTTAGCCACTTCTTAAAATCATGCATGTCATCACAATTTATGCACAGTTTTGCATGACACTCGTCATATTATTATACGCCTACAACCATCACTCTGAATTTTACACCAACATGCAAAAATGACACGCAGGAGTGATTGCTTTCAGTTATCTTAATTTAATTACAGTGTATCAAAGACTCTATTGTTCATTTGTTGAAAATTATCAAGTATTTTTTTTGTTCAGTTCGTAAAATATAGATTGCAAATAAAACAGCCCGTTCATTTTTTTTATTGATTTTCTCACACTTGTTTGAGACGTTGGGAACAAAAAAATTGAAAAAAAATACAAACAAAAAAATTGCAAAGAAAATATTCAAAAATGAGTGATGGGAACGATCTCCGATATGCATACTAATTTTCTAATAAAAGTGTTTTTTTTTGTTGTTAAATGTATCATTTTGGATTCTTTCTCTTTTGTATTGTGAATTTTGAATGCATGTTAGGACAGCACAGTGACAAAACAACACATGACATTACATCATATGACACAACATCTCATGACAGAACATCATATGACAAAACCTCACATGATATTGCATCACAATGGCAATAGACATCACATGACAATACAACACAAAGACGAAACATAACTGGAAAGTACCTACATCACAATGACCAAACATCACATGACAAAACAACACAAACCTAAAACAGAATAAACCTACCGTAAACGGCATATTAAAATGCATCACATGATAGTAAACATGATTTTTTAAAGGGAAATAGCCAGCCTCACGCTAATCTGTATGTCAAGAACTAGGAAAAATGAATATTTGTGATGTTTTGTCATGTGATGTGCCGTTTATGGTATGCTCCGTTATAGTTTTGTGTTGTTTTCTGTGTTGTTTTGTCGTGTGATGTACTATCATGTGATGTTAAGTCATGTGACGTTATATCTAGTGCTGTTTTGTCACTGTGCTGTTCTATCCCATCACCGTGAAATTTAGCGTTACAATATAAATTTAAATATTCGATATGTTATAATTAAAAAACCTTCACTTTACTTCTCAGTTCTGTTACATAATCTACCATTACTTTTACTATCTTCTTGTGAACATGCCTTTTATTTTCAATACATTCCACTTCTAATCGTTTGTTCTGAAGGAAACAGTAAGATCGACGCTAAGAAACAAAGACAGTAGGTAATTTAGCATTCTAGAACCTTATACCAATCCCAAATAAATTAATAAAAAACCCGTGCTGTAAAAATCGGTTCACTTTTGCCAATGCCACCCCGGTTCAGGTAACGGTGGCAGGAGTTGCAAGGTTTATGTCCATGTGAGGTTTTCTTTATTTGTATGCACACATGAAGAATGTGTAGGCACGAACCTACATGTGCCTGTCTGTAGGCATGCATTTCATATAAGCCTTAAATGTTTTAACATATCTTTGCAGCTTAGATTATAGATAGATTTAAAGATGTATAACCAAAGACGGTCCGCAAACATTGGCATGGATAATTTTATGTCGTCTCTCAGCCGGGTTGCTAGGAAAACCGCAAACTAATATTTCGTTATTGGTTGGTAAGAATGACAGTCCCATTCAAGACTGACGTACTTTGCTCATCGAGAAAAAGATACAAATTCAAAAAAATTCCAACGTCATTTATACGTAAATTATTTCAACGAGTGGCTACACAGAAAAACATAAAAAAAACCTTTATGTTTTCAAACTAAAAAGGATTCCTTAATGTCAATTAAGATTTATTTTATAATTTTCTGAAGAATTTTCCATATTTAATTTATCCCCACACGTCATTCATGGTTTCAAGATAGAACAGCACAGTGACAAAACAACACATGACATAACGTCACATGACAGAACATCACATGAAATAAAATCGCATGACAAACAACAATACAATGACAAAACATCACAGGAAAGTACATCACTAAATCTAAATCTAAATCTAAGCTGCAAAGATATGTATCATTTGAAATTCATATTAAATGCATTCCCACAAGCAGACACGCATAATTTCGCGCTTACACATGCCGCATAAGGACATACAATATAAAAAACCCAATGACAAAAAATCACCAAACAAAACGTCATATGTCATTTTTGCGGCTAAGCTTTGTGTCTTGTATTAATGGCAACACCTTATTTGCCTCAAATAAACAGAATCATTCTTGCACACTGCTTTTTTTTCTGTTCTGGGACTATTTAAAATGAAGGTCATAATAATCAATTAATTTCTACTAAACGTTTACAAAATAAAGATTATTTTAGAAAAGTGTTCTAGAACAGTGAGAGTGTATAATATTTTTTCGTCATAGATAATACATCTTACTTTCAGATATTTTCTTTTGCCCGTTTATGGAACGAGTTATCAGTATCTGTGTTCGCATCTCCATTAAATCTTGGTTTTATCAAAATACCAGTATAATTAGACACTTCTTCTCAGTGGCTCAAAGTAAAGGCAACACAACACACAACACAACACTATGCAGCTAAAATCCCTGCTACCAAGAATCATAGTAAGCAGTCGAAGCTAGCGATCGTACCGGTCTAAATCTAAATCTAAGCTGCAAAGATATGTATCATTTAAGATTCATATTAAATGCATTCCCACAAGCAGACACGCATAATTTTGCGCTTACACATGCCGCATGTGGACCTACAATATAAAAAACCCAATCTCAAATGAACATAAGCCCTGCAACTCTTGCCGACCAATAGCAAGTAATCGAACATGACCGTTACGTTGTCTAGTGGTTAGCGCTTCGGTCTCGTAAATGGAAAGTCGTGGGTTCGAATCACAGCGAAGCAAAAAAAAAACTTTATATTTTGGAATGTATTCTTCGCTGGGTTGAAAAACCAAAGACCGGTCCCCAAAGGTCCATCTAGCCTTATAGCAACTGGGCCTTGCTTGAGAATTGGCGCTTTCTACAGCAACGACTACAGTTCGCAGAGGGCTCTTGAGGTGTGATGCACATAAAAACAGTGCTCACCAAATAAATCAGCCTATTTTTTTTTTTTAATATTAATGTGTTATTTTCAAGAAAGAGGGTAAAATATTTATTTTGATTTGTATCTGCCTCTACGCTATGCACGCGCCTGAATCGAGTGGTATATCTTCTTTAGCCCATTTCCGTCCACTCCTGGACGAAGGCCTCCTCCATCTGTTTCCATATCGACCTGTCTTATAGACCTGAGTGGTATATACATATATATATTATTAATAAAACTAATAACAAGAAATTACATATATGTAGTACATATTTCCGACAGCATGGATTGACTTACATATACGTGTTATAATATAATAATTAAATTAATCAAAACATGATTAATTCGCGTTTGATTTTATTTTTATTTAATTAATTTCCATTTCCCATTCAGGGATTTACATAAATTTTAATATTTCTTATAATAGAGTGATATGAAGCTGACCATCGGAAGTGCAAAAATATTAACAATTATTTTCAGCATGTAGGTACTGGAAAAAATTGCTTTCCGTTTCACAAAATGCATGAAAAATATACTTCCATTGTTCGGCCAGTTATGTTGTACGGATGTGAAGCCTGGAGTCTGACTGAGAGAGAAGAGAAATCTCTCTAGGAGATTTACAAAAAAAGAATCACACACATTCGCTCTCCTTCACAGACTTCTACCCCAGGACAAATAGAATAATAGGAAACAGTTTTACATCAAGTAATTATAAAAATATTACTAAAATTTATTTAGTCAGCGCTGTTTTTGTGTGTTACACACCTCAAGGGCCGTCTGCGAGCATGGTCGTCGCTATAGAAACCTCAAATTCTCAAGCAAGATCCAGATGCTATAAGGCTGATAATTTAGTTATAGGTCTTTGGTAAAGGTAGACGATTTTTTCAACCCAGCTTGAAGGCATATTTGAAAATATAAACGGTATATTTTTTGTGCCCCGCCTGGATTCGAACCCACGACCTTCCATTGACGTACCAAGTAAGTCTAAATCTAAATCTCAATCTAAGCTTCAAAGATATGTATCATTTGAGATTCATATTAAATGCATTCCCACAAGGAGACACGCTTAATTTCGCGCTTACACATGCCGCATGTAGACCTACAATATAAAAAACCCAATCTCAAATCGAACATAAGCCCTGCAACTCTTGCCGACCTTCCCTGAAGCAGGGGTGACATTGGCAAAGTGAACCATTTTTTACAGTATGGGTGGTCAGCTGCATACTAACCTATCAGTCAAGGAATTCAAAACAGAAGAAATAGAGAAATGACACAGGAAGTTGTCGTAAATCCTAACTTATTAGATATCAATAACGATTGATGGAATAAACGTTAGATTTTTGTCATTACTGCGGTAAAAAAGAAAGTACTGTTGATATTCGCAGTATGGAATAGTTAACAATGGACTTCCTCGTATGGCAGTTTACGGTTTGTGTGTAATTATTTCTCTTATAATATGTTACTTGTAATGTCGCATTATATGAAACATGATTCTCATGTGAACGACGCCAAAATAACGTACACTAGTCGCTATAAATATCGACGGTTAAAAAGAATAAAGAAGTAGGGCATAAGCGACGTTTTGGTCCAAAATGAATTATGAATGTTATCTAATCTCTAATGTAATCTAAGTTGCAAAGATATGTAACATTGGGGATTCACATTACATGCATTCTCACAAGCAGACATCTGAACCTACAATATAGAAACCAAGTCTCAAATGGACATACATCCTGCAACTCTTGCTGACCTGCCCTGAAACAGGGGTGACATTGGCAAAGTGAACCATTTTCTACAGCATGGGTGGTCAGCCGCATACCAACCTATAAGTCAAGAAAATTTTCCGCTCTTTCTAATACGCTAATTCCCATAGCTCTACGATGGTTTTTGTGTTGTTTATGCCCAAGCAAACGACTACGTTTTCGAATTATGGTTTTGGTGTAACCGACAACATTTTGGCCTTTTTTGTTCTAAGGGCGCTTGTGACAAAAAAAATCGTACAACATCGTAAAAGCAGATTAATATGAATGACAATAAATGACTTTATATTTTTCATTTTTGAGCTGTTTTGATTTTAACGATATCTATGATAAAAAACAAAAAAAATATGTTTTTTTTCTGCAATCTCAAACTTTATACTGCTCTCCTGAACAATTTAGTTGTTGTCGCTTATGCCCTATTACCTTTTAACCGTCGATATGTACTCTCTGATTATTATACCGGGCTTAATTTAATGAAAATTGCTGTTGTCTTCAGTTGAAATGGGGTTTTTCCTGCTCTCAAGAAGGCTGGTTCCCATTTCTTGTGAAGGCTGACTTCGCCGTGCTGGTATTTATTTTGGGTTTGAAATAAGCATCGAAACGGGAAATCGTTTCTGACACCCTCGGTCGGGATCGAACCCTCGCTCTCGGCATGGAATGCGAGCACCAACTAAGCCATCAACCGCACTTTTTACGAGCTTGGTCGTCGCTACAAGCAAGACCCAGTTGCTGTAAGTCAAACATCTCAGGTTCTCACTTTTCATTCTGTATATATGACTCATATCTTGTTGTTCTTATATCTTTGTTAAGTGCATGTTCCAACGAAAACCAATTAGTCGCTATATATTGTTGCACGCATTAAAGACAATGAAAATTGCCGCACATTTCACGTGTGAGCTACTCTTAACATTTTTCTAAAAATAAGCATTCCAAACCTTACAACTTTTGTTGTTTAAAAATTAAAATCAACCATAGAGTTTAGAGTTAGCGGTTCCCCGACAAACCGGTCACAGACAACCCGTCTATAGACAGATCGTTCAAGGACAATTCCGTCACATCGTTGCCTTAGTTCTTGTTTGCCGTATAGACCATTAAGCTAATTTTACATGAGCAATGTTTGCATGTGTAAAAAGTCATATTTTACAGAATTGGTCTATACGGAAAACAAAAACTGGGGGAGCGACATGACAGTTCGTTTGCGTACAAATCGGTTACACGACAGTTCTTTCTCGGACAAATTGGTCATATGACAGTTTGTTCGACTCTTCGGTAAGCGACATGTCGGTCACAGACAATTCAACCAAAGACAAATCGGTCAAGGACAATTCCGTCACATGACAGTTCTTTCTCGGACAAATGTGTCATATGACAGTTTGTTCGACTCTTCGGTAAGCGACATGTCGGTCACAGACAATTCAACCAAGGACAAATCGGTCAAGGACAATTCCGTCACATGACAGTTCGTTCTCGGACAAATCGGTCACACGACAGTTCGTTCTCGGACAAATTGGTCACATGACAGTTTATTCGACTCTTCGGTCAGCGATATGGCGGTCACGGACAATTCAACCAAGGACAAATCGGCAAGGACAATTCCGTCACATTACAGTTCGTCTACAAGACATTTCGGGCACTGACAACTAGGCCACAAATATCACGTCCACAGATACATTGATTACGGACAATTCCGTCTCACGACAGTTCGTCCACAAGTCTTCTTTGTCAACGACATTTCGGTCACAGACAACTTATGCATAGATGACTCGTCCACAGACACATCGTTCAAGGACAATTCCGTCACGTCAGTTCGTTCACATGACATTTCGCGAATAGGCAACTCGTCTGCAGACACATCGGTCACGGACAATTCTGTCACACGACAATACTTCCACACGATTTTTCGGTCACATACAATATATGATCGGGCTCTTGAGGTGTGATTCACAAAACAGCGCTCACCAAATAAATCATTCTAATGCTGTTATTATTAATATGGTCCAGAAACAGCTCCATCACAGAAAACTGCAATTAATTAACTGAAATAATTGCAAAGGTATTTTGTAGAAACAAGTTTTCTGAAGAAATCATGTCTATGTGTTTTTATGTTTGTGTGTCTAGGCGTATTTATTTGCTATTTATATGTGTGTATTGACACTTTGAACTGTTAGTACTTCTCGTCAGCTCTGGAAACATCCATTCGAGAGGAATCTCGTATGGTCTGGAACATGCGAGATTAGGTTTTGGTCATATATAAATACGGACTGCGGCTTTGTGAATCACCAGTGATTCATTAACGCCCAAGCCGTAAAGCCATCAATACATAAGTTAAAGAGTGAACCATAATTAATATGTAACCTTTTTTTTTTTTAAATAATTCAACTGCAATTTATTTCAAAGTTAACCCGAAATAAATCAATATCATTCAATTTAAAAAGTATTATTGCATAAGATTTGTGAAAGAGAAAAAATGTTAAATTGATATTTTAAAATAAACCAAGACGTAATAAACAATTGAAATGGGAATTTGAACAGTTTTTTCATTGTTTTCCTACTTTTACCGACAGATACTTTTACCAGTTTGAACATTGTTTATTTTAATTTGTTTTTAATTGCTAAAATCTTCACTCCATTATTGCGTTTAATTTTTTACTTGCTTGCGCCCCGGAGGAGCAACTAGAAAGTATTGTTGTTTCGTGAATAAAATATTTTTATTTTTATTAGCTGTATTTTTTTTCTATGGCTGGTCATGTATTGCACCCTCCACATGACTAAGCTGGAATAAACATTAATTTTTATTATTATTATAAAGGCTATACAAAAACTTCATTGTGCGAGTGTGTGCATTTGTGTGTGTGTGTGTGTGTGTTTTTTTTTTGCAGGTAAGGGCGCCGGCTCTAACCCAACCACTTTAGTTAAAGTGGAGGTTTCCCAGCTCCCTAGAGGGCTGGTAATCATTTTTTGAAAAGGCTGAGTAAATCTATAATCTATGTTGCAAAGATACATTATCATTTAAAATTCTTATTGAATACTTGCTAGCAAACAGACACGTGTAAGTTTGCAATGAAAAATGCTGCATGTGTACTTACAAATTCAAATCTAAACCTCAAATGACCATAAGCCCTGAAACTGGGGTGACATTTTCAAAGTGAAGCATTTTTAACAGTATGGATGGTCAGTATCATTCCCACATATTAGTCGCCGGTATTTTTTTTGGGTTTGAAATAAACACCGAAACGGGAAATAATTTCCTACACTCTAGGTTGGATTCGAACACCGGCTCTCGTTATAGAATGCCAGCACTCTACCAACTGAGCTATCGACCAAACACTTCTGTTGTCACTTTTTTTAAGTTTTCAAATATTTGAACCTTATTGTAAAAGCCAAAAGAGGAAACAGAAGATCCAGAAAAATATGGTATGATCAGATGAGTAAGATGGGATGTTCAGAGTGAATATAAAATATAAACACGTGTGAAAAGGGTGACGGATGTGAATGAATTGAAAAAGGTGTGTTAGAAATGAAAATTAACGAAAATTAATCATGCAGGAATAAAACACAAGATTTTCTTCGCGAGTTGATTAATTTCCTCGAGCGCTTTTGATGTTATCAACGGTTTCGATGTTAACTTAACCTCATCAACTCGCGAACAAAAACTTTGTAAAAATTCAATAGGATAAAACAGAGTTTTAATTCACTTTTTATTTCCTTTTTTAGTGCTCAAACGTTTTCTTCTATACGGCATCTTCAGGAGCATAATTGTTACAAATATTTTTATAAAACAATTTTCACAACAAAAATTCAAAGACAAAGTTGTACAGAAATATAAGATTCAAAGTGTATTATGGTTAGGTACAATTTAGTTAACATTTTTAATATAATAAATAGAAGTCGTCGGTGTTATGGCCACGGGGATCAAGTCTTATTTCTAATCTAATCTAATCTAAGCTGCAAAGATATATATCATTTAAGATTTATACTAAATGCATTCCCACAAGCAGATATGTATAATTTCGCGCTAACACATGCCGCATGTGGACCTACAATATAAAAACCCAATCTCAAATGAACATAAGCCTTGCAACTCTTGCCGTCCTTCCCTGAAACAGGGGTGACATTGGCAAAGTGAACCAATTTTTATATTATGGGTGGTCAGCCGCATAACAACCTATAAGTCAAGGAACATACATGACAAATTACATTTTTTAAAATCAAAGAATAAAAATAACAATATATACATGGACATAAAAAACTAAATCATAAAACCAAATTCACTTTAACAAACCCTAGCCGCCAACATCACAGATCAACCGCCATTTCTTTCTATCCTTAACCGGATAACGCTGGTTCAAATACCGCGACGATAACTTCGACCCTGGTTCAACAGATGCCGTTGCATGCACACAAGCTTCTGCTTTCGCATAAAGACAACTGGCCAGGCAAAATAGGTTGGTGGATTGCACTCCTTTCCACAAATCTTTTTTTTTAAATTAATTATTATAACAAAATGTGTTTCTTTTATTACGTATCCTATTGATTTTTTAAATAATACAATGGACTTTCACTGTGTGAATAGATTTACACTTAAAAATATAAAAACTTTATGTGTTATTTCTACATTATTACTCTTCACAATGTCAATGCACAATCCTTAATTATTTTATATTAAAGAAAATCTTCACAGGAATCGGGAAATCATTTTTGGCAATAGTTGGGGCTTCAAAATCGAGCTCTCTTCATGGAATGCAAGCACTCAACCAACCAAGCTATCGACCGGACAATTTACTCTCGTTTATTCAAATGATTTTCTTTCTGTTTCGCTTTTCTTTGTCCGTGCACACATACATCATTATTAATTCATGATTCTGAATAAGATAGCCGCTTGTTAAATAGATAATCACCTCATTAAGGCGACTTTAAGGCGATGAAATCTCAGTTTCCATGCCAAGGCCGAACTCGTTGCTATGCTGCGTGAATAATGCAGAAGAAGCGATAAAAATTACAAACACTTTCCCGCGGATGTAAATGTATGGCAGATTTTTCCTGTTTAAGGTGATAAAGTCAGTGCTTGACTTTTTAAAAATGAAAATAAAAATCTCAAGAAAGAAATGCAGAAAATTAAAAAAAAAAATCAACTTACATGTGAAAATATAGGTTCCACTCACCACATTTGACTTATATAATAATAATATGCTACTTCTTCTTCTTCCTCAGCCTTTCTCAGTCCACTCCTGGATGCAGGCCTCTTCCAATCCTCTCCATTCCTGTTTATCGACCGATGTGTTCAGCCATCATCTGCCTGCAGTTCCCTTGATGTCGTCCAGCCACCTCAGATGGGGTCTCCCCACTCCTTGTTTGAAAATCCTGGGCCTCCACTGGACGATCCTTTTCGGCCACCTGTCATGGTCCTGCCTTGCGACGTGACCAGCCCAGCGCCACTTTAAGCAGGCCACTCGCTGCATGACATCAGTGACACCAGTGCGTCTACGGGTCTCCTGGATTGGAACCCAATCCTCTTTTCAATCATCAAAAGACAATCATTACACATGAAAAAAATATTTGTTTAAAAAATCACTGTAAAATTAACAAACCAATCACTACATCGTCTACGCTACTTTCTTCATATATTTTGGAATTTTAAAACGAGTCTCTTATTCCATTGTCCGAAAAAAAATTAACGAGATTTTTAAAAGCAATTATTCTTATTAAATAATATTTATTACTGAGCTGTCATGATGTCTAGAAACAATTACACTCTGACATGATTTAATATGAGAATATAAGAGCTGATTCACTGATTTAGGATATCGTAGATAAAACATTGTACTGGGTGTAACTTCTCATAGTAAATGAACTAATCATAACAAAATAGCTTCAGAAAAACTACAGGATTTTGTGTTTTTTTCACGTAGAAAATAAGAAAAAAGGTGCATATATCTAAAAACCTATGTACAAGTATTGATTTCAATTTAACGTATATCCGAGTGCATTTCAGCGTTTATTTTCTACAATTGATAATAATAATACTAAATTAATTTGTTCCTGCCTAATCACGCAGGGGTGCAATACGTGACCAGCCAAATAAAATAAACATGAACAGAAATCACAATTAATACAGAGGATAAAAGTAAGGCCAAAATATAAATACATATATTCGTTAGAATAAAATTTTACTTGGATTTAATAATAACTATGTTATTTTATATAATTTTGATGTATAATAGATCCGAGTACATTTTAACAGGCAAGAAATTCAATTTAAAAGTAATTTCACTTCCATAAATATTTTCTGTTATTAATATACGTATTCATGTGATCGGTCATATCATTAGACCGGTCGATAGCTCAGTTGGTAGAGTGCTTGCATTCCATGCCGTGAGCTCGGGTTCGAATCCCGCCGAGGCGAGGGTGTCAGAAATGATTTCCCGTTTCGGTGTTTGTTTCAAACCCCAAAATAAAAATGCCGGCAAGGTTTACTCAGCCTTCACAAGAAATGAGTACCAGTTCTCTCGGGAGCTGGGAAACCCCCACTTCATCTGAAGTGGTTGGCGTAAGGCCGGCCCCCTTACCTGTAAAAATAAATAGGTTCAACTCGCCACATGCGACCCCTTCGGGGATAACGCGGCAAGAAGTTACACTATATGTGTAGCTTAGTTGCGTTTTTGCGTTTATGTGTATTTTTAAGAAAAATAATAAGTTGTTAATGTCATCTTTGACCTGCAAAATGCTGTAAACTAGAAAAATTCCCCGATTATAGGGAATCTACTATTGGTGACGTCACATAACCGAGGGATATTTTGATTGTTCGAAACTCATACTATGACTTCAGCTATTCAGATGTACCAGTACCCTTAGTACGAGTTGCAAAACCTGAGAAAAGTAAAGTTAACGGAAAGTATTAAAGAGTGATTTTCCCCAAAATCTGCCGTTTTTTTTGTTTGAACTTGATTTTCTTCATCACTGTAACTCTTTTGCTAAGACCATAAAGTGTAAGAAATAAAAACGGCAGATTTTGGGAAAAATCACTATTTAATACTTTCCGTAAACTTTACTTTTCTCAAGTTTTGCTACTCGTACTAAAGGGACAGTACAGAATGGGATCTACTCATTCTGTATGTTATTATCCTACCATCTGAGATTACCATTCTAGCTGTCTAATGAACTCCTTATCTGGCGCTCGCAATCTGTTCGTGTGCTCGCCAGCAACTTCCACGGGCCAGTAAATCTTGCCTCACAACTACAGACCGCATATCTGTAGAACCCTTCTTCACAGTTGCCCTACATTTCGCTGCTTTAGTTCTTGTTTGCCGTATAGACCATTAAGCTAATTTTACATGAGCAATGTTTGCATGTGTACTGGACCAATGTGTCTTATGAAGACAGGAAATTGATTTCAAAAATATTTAAAACAACTCTCACATTATCGAATTTTACGTTTTTTCTTAGCTCAGATTGTGTAGAATTTGATTCTTAAGAGAACTGCATTAAAAAGTCATATTTGACAGAATTGGTCAATACGGCAAACAAGAACTGAGGGAGCGATTTGTTAGTAAACATACCGATTGCATTCACAGCGCTACACGGATATTCTAACAAAATAGAATTTTATAAATGTTTGTAACAATTATGCTCCTGAAGATGCATTATATGGCGAAAACGTTTGAGCAAAATAAATAAATAAAAGTTAATTAACCTTTTTTTTATTATTATATAAATAAACACAACATCACATACAAAACATAAAGTCACAAGAAAAATTTAAAGAAAAATATTTTATGGCCAAAAACAGGTTTCGTACACTTAAAAATTTCAAAAATATAAACAATCCATATGTATAGCAATACCAAGGAAATAATAGCAAGGCTAAAAATGAAACAAAAGAAAAAAACAACTAATAATAAAACATCATAAAAAACTAACTAATTGAGAACAAGTTAAAAAGAGTAGAAAGAAAAGAAAGAAAAGTTCTTCCTATTGAATTTTAGAAAAAAATCTAATTTTATTTATCGCTGTGACGTGACGTGACTAAGCTACACGTTTAGTGCAACTTCTTCGTTTTCTCTGATAGGATCGCATGTGGCAGGTGGAACCTATTTATTTTTACAGGTTAGGGTGCCAGCCTTACGCCAACCACTTCAGTTGAATTCAGGGGATTTTTATTAAAATAATACAAAATCATTTTCACAAAGTTACTGCCGAAAATCTAGATGATATACTAATGTGAGTGTATTTGTGATTCTCGATTGCATGACAGATTATAAAATCGGGGCCCAGTCTCGGCTTTGTATCTATGTATGTATTTATTTATCGATACAAGTACAGAAATGAAAGTAAGACTGAATAACTGAGCTGGTTTAAAGTGCGAGTGTTTATAATATAACTGTACCAAGATGTGGTCCAGTCGGTGACAGGATAGAACAGCACGGTGACAAAACAACACAAGACATAACGCCACATGACTTTACATCACATGACAAAACATCATAATGACAAAACAACACAGAAAATACATCACAGTGGCAAAACAACACAAGGACAAAATATCACATGACGTCACATCACATGACTTAACATCTCATGACAAAACATCACACGACAAAACATCATAATGACAAAACAACACAGAAAATACATCACAGTGGCAAAACAACACAAGGACAAAACATCACATGACGTCACATCACATGACTTAACATCTCATGACAAAACAACACATGACAAAACGTCACATGACAGAACATCACATAACAAAACATCATAATGACAAAACAACACAGAAAATACATCTCAATGACAAAACAACACACGGACAAAACATCACATGACGACACATCAATAGCTTAACTACACATGACAAAACGACACAGAAAATACATCACAATGACAACAAACGCCAGGGCAAAACATCACATGATATAACGTCACATGAAAAAACATCATAATGGCAAAACATCATAATGACAAAACAACACAGAAAATACATCACAGTGATCACATCATCAATGTAATCTATTTTGTAATGTGCACAATAATAGTGGAAATTAAACTTGTGTTAATGTATCCTGCCGCCATTCCACTAGGGGTGGCCGGTACCTCCGCAGATGCGTCTCCACTTTCTTTCTGTCCTTGCATATCTCTTTCATCTCTTCAACATTCATTACTTTCTTTTCTAATCACTCTGCAGGATCTATTTATTTCCCACCTATGGGGTCTATCCATTTCTTTCTCAGTCTTCCCCTTCCACGCTTTGCTCTGTTCAGTGTTTAAATAAAGGAAATAATATTTTCTTCGGAGTCATTAGTAAAAACAAAAACATGCATTTTCCTTCCAAATGTAAAGAATGTCAGATTACTTAATATTTTGTAGAGGAAACAGAAAATACATGCATTCATTTACCATAAAAGATTTTTCCTGTCACAATAATATTATGTTTTTTGCATGCATGTGGAAATGCATACAGCATATTGCAAAACGTAAGAATGAATGCACATTATGACCGGTCCGTAGTCTAGTGGCAACGCTTCAGACTCGTAAATAGAAGGTTGTGGGTTCGAATCCCAGCGGAGCAGAAAAAATATACTATTTACATTTTCAAATATGCTCTTCGCTGGGTTGAATAATTCATATCTCTTTATCAAAGACCGGTCACAAAAAGTCCATCCAGCCTTGCAGCAACTGGGTCTTGATTGAGTGTTGGGGTTTTTTGATAGTGACGACCAAGCTCGCAGAGGTGTCTTGACGTGTGATTCACGCAAAAAAAGCGCTCACCAAAGAAATTACCCTAATATTATTATTACAAGACCGGTCGATAGCTCAGTTGGTAGAGCACTTGCATTCCATGCCGAGAGCTCGAGTTTGAATCCCACCAAGGGTGTCAGAAATGATTTCCTGTTTCGGTGTTTATTTCAAGCCCAAAATAAAATACCGGCAAGGTTTACTCAGCCTTCACAAGAAATAAGTACCAGCCACCTTGGGAACTGGGAAACCTTTACTTCAACTGAAGTGATTACAAATCAACCGCTAGTTGTTAAACTTTGTAGAGTTTGTGTATTCACATAGTGGAGATCCATTTTTATGAGAAATTTTGTTTCCTTGACTGATAGGTTGGTATGAGGCTGACCACCCATACAGTAAACAATGGTTCACTTTGCCAATGTCACCTTTGTTTCAGGAAAGGTCAGCAAGAGTTACAGGGCTTATGTTCATTTAATATTGGGTTTTTTATATTGAAGGTCCACATGCGGCATGTGTGAGCGCGAAATTATGCGTTTCTGCTTGTGGGAATGCATTTTTAATATTAATCTCAAATGATACATATCTCTGCAACTTAGATTTAGATTTAGATTTAGAAGTACTTTCGACTCGCTAGTCATCCAGAGTCGTAACTTTATTTGATCTTATATATTTTTTTGCAATACCTAGCAGTCCTTTGTAACATGAGCATATTTTTTGTACCGAAGTGATTGGCTTCTCTCAGAGGAACTAGTTTTGAAAGAATCGCCTGTCTAGCTGGTGATTAATTGCCAAATTGCAAATAATTGGCAGACAAACAATGTGTCAGTGCAAACATCGTGAAATAACAATTATGTCGATGCGGAAACATGCATGTTGCATTCTTGGCAACATGTGCTTGCATGCAACCTATTTATTTTCACACGTAAAGGACCGACAAAGTGTGAACACAGAATGTTTGGGTCAAAATATTTTTTCCACGGATGTACAAAATTTAAGTTTTTCTAAGTGGGATAAATAGGGTAGCTAGAAACCTATGGCAAATGATGAGTAAGCTACACATAGAGTGTAACCGCTTGCTGCATGTGAAGAGTGTAATCTATTTATTTTTACAGATAAGGGGCCTTACGTCAACCAGTTTAGTTGAAATAGGAGTTTTAAAGAATGAAAAAAACGGATTTTACTGACCGTGCAAAAGAGAAGAACGATTTTCTCTACGTTTCGTCGGAGTCATATCTGACGTCCTCAGGAGACGTGTGTCCTCTACAAAGAGGAACCACGAACTGTTGAATTATTGTTGTTTGATCGAGGTCGAAGGTTGTAGGTATATATAATATAATAGGGTACCTACTTACAAACCTATGACAAATGATAAGTAAGCTACACATAGAGTGTAACCGCTTGCTGCATGTGAAGAGTGTAACTTATTTATTTTTACAGCTCAGGAGCCTTACGTCAACCAAATTAGTTGAAATAAAGGCTGGTACTCATTTCTCGTGATGGCTGCCGCTATATTATTTTGGGTTTGAAATAAACACCGAAACGGGAAATCATTTCTGACTCCCTCGGTGAGATTCGAACCCGAGCTCTCGGCATGGAATGCAAGCACTCTACCAACTGAGCTTTTGATCGGACAGGCTGATTTATTTGGTGAGCGCTGTTTTTGTGTGTATCACACCTCAAGAGCCCTCTGCGAGCTTGGTCGTCGCTGTAGAAAGCGCCAATTCTCAAGCACGACCCAGTTGTTGTAAGGCTGGATGGACCTTTTGATTACCGGTCATTGGTAAAGGTTTATGAATTTTTTAACCCAGCGAAGAGCAAATTTGAAAATATAAATGGTATATTTTTTGTGCTCCGCCGGGATTCGAACCCACGATCTTCCAGTTACGAGTCCGAAGTGTTACCACCTGGACTACGGACCGATCGTGAGTGTATTATGTTGAAATAAATGATTAAATATATTTTTAAACAGCAATTTAGAATAGATTTAATCGCCACAAAAAATCGCTATTAAATATATTTAATATCTAATTAAAAATCAGATTAAATAATAGGCTTTTTTTAAATGTTATTAATATTCCCAAGAAACCATCCTAATAAATAGTTTATTTCCTAACAGCAAAGTCTTAGGCAAAAAATATAGAACCTACTTTAGAAGACGAGCAGCGAAAACGGCTAACATCCATTTAGGATATTCATCTCAAAAATGTATATTTAAGCTTATACTGCACTAAGGCCCGATATTTTCAACGATACTTACTTAAGTGTCCAGAATCACCTATGCTCAGTATCTCCAGTGACTAGCGACAGCCACTGCATTGTCGTTTCCTTGAACCAGGTCCGTCAGTGTGCATCTTTCATCAATTAATGGAAACTGAAGATTAAAAGAAGTATGCCTATTTTGGTTCGGACATATGGAGAGAATGAATGAAGAAAGACTGACGAAGAAAGTGTACGGTGCAAAAATAGATGGATGTCGTGGTAGAGGAAGACCGAGAAAGGTATGGATGGATCAATGGGAATCCAGAGTCATAATAAAAGAAGAGCTTGTATGAAAAGGGTTATGACTCTGGATAAAATTAAAGAAGTATGCAAGGACCGAAAAAAATGGCGGCTGATCTGTAAAGCCAAGAATCAATTTTCATTTTTATAGATTTTTTGTAGATTTTCTAGTGTTTGTTTGTTTGTATAGCTGGATGTAATTAATTGGCTGTATTCCTTGACTTATAGGTTGGTATGAGGCTGATTACCCATATTGCAAAAAATGGTTCACTTTGCCAATGTCACCCCTGTTTCAGGGAAGGACGGCAAGAGTTGCAGAGCTTATGTTCATTTGAGATTGGGTTTTTATATTGTAGGTCCACATGCGGCATGTGTTAGCGCGAAATTATACATGTCTGCTTGTGGGAATGCATTTAATATAAATCTTAAATGATACATATCTTTGCAGCTTAGATTAGATTAGATTAGACTAGTAAAAACGTAACATGTTTTTGTTGGAATCAGAATTCAATTCTGCATACATTGATGTATTTCAGACCTTCAAAAGTCTTGTATTTTCATTAGAATTTAATTAAAAATAAGGGTTTTTTTAAGCCCCGTAATGTCTATAAGGAGATTTTAATTTATTTATTCATTAATTGAATCAATAAATTAATTCTTTAAGTGTTTCCCTGCAACTAAGATTATAAATAGTAAATGGAGTTTGTTTGCCTTCAATTCTAGGCTCTTCTATTTTGTAAGACTCTGATCTGATTTGGTTATAAATTGTAACTCTGTTTAGAGGCGATGCCAACAATGATGCAACACAAACCACGTTTTCAATACATTCACGCAAATGCTGACAGATTTATTTTGTATACCATTGCAATGTGTGTCCAGAGAATTTCACGTAAGATGGAATTGTCAAGTAAAGTAATAAAAATTATCTTAATATTACATTATTTTAACAAAAAAATATTGCCATCAATTAAACAGTCAATGAAGCTACATTTTTAATCTATTTATTTTCTAAAATGAAGTGTATTTAATTAAAAATATTAGGTTTCCTGAAAAAATCAATAAAAATAATTTAAAAATAGGCAAGACCGGTCCGTAGTTCAGTGGTAACGCTTCGGACTCGTAAATGGAAGGCTGCAGGCTCGAATCTCAAAATATATCATTATATTTTCAAACATGTTTGAATCCAAAAATATCCCATTCATATTTTCAAATATGCTCAGCTGGTAGAACGCTTGCATTCCATGTCGAAAATAAGGATTCTCAACGAGAGTGTCAGAAATGGTTTCCCATTTCGGTGTTTATTTCAAACCCCAAATAAATACCGGCAAGGATTACTCAGCCTTCACAAGAAATGAAAACCACCCCTCCCGTTGGGCATATCCCACTTTGAATGAAAGTTGTTGGTGTGAGGCCGGCCCTCTTACCCGTAAAAGTTTATAGGTCCCGAATCGCCACATGCAATCCCTTCGGGGATAAAGCAGGCCAGAAGTTACACCATATGTGTAGCATAGTTGCGTTTTTTTTAAATCACTGTTTACATTTTGTAGTGCTTTCTCGTAGAAATTTGGAAAAAGGTGTATTTATCTTAGAAACCAATGTAAGTAGGTACCTACATAAGGTTCATACATCCCCATATTAATGTTTTTTTCAATAAAATTCTAGATCAGCCCATTCGATTCTTTATTTTTCATGTACTTACACCTAACTCCTAAGTATCATAATATTTTAATAATTCTAAAAAAAAACAAATAAAAGAAGAGGAAAACTTTATTTAAAAAAAGTAGTGAAGAGCATATAATATAAATAAAAAATAAGGTGTACAAAAAATAGGCATAAAATTTAAACTATTTACAAAAGGTTTATACAATTACGGTGCTATTCTTATACATTTTAGTCGTCCGTTGAGCCCACGCTTTGACAAACTAATGATACATTTGTATAAAAACCTGTCAATCCAATATGTCCCCAAGTGAGCAGCTGATTAGTCTTCATACAAATATTACCGATATTCAGTAGGTAAGAATGGACCGGTCCGTAGTCCAGTGGCAACACTTCGGACTTGTAAATGGAATGTTGTGGATTCGAATCCCGGCGGAGCACAAAAATATATCTACCATTTATATTTCCAAAATGTGCTCTTCGCTGGGTTGAAAAATTCATAAACCGTTACCAAAGACCGGTCACTGGAAGGTCCATCCAACCTTACAACAACTGGGTCTTGCTTGAGAATTGGCGCTTTCTACAGCGACGACCAAGCTCGCAGAGGGCTCTTGAGGTGTAATACACACAAAAACTGCGATCACCAAATAAATCATACTAATATTATTATTATTTGACCGTGGTGATAAAACTTCCAGCCCAGGCATCATTAGTTTGTCAAAACGTGGGCTCAACGGACGACCGAAATATCTAAGAAAATACTGTTAGTGTTTTCTTATTTTCTTATTTCTTGTAATAATCTCCGTAAGCGTTCTTCTTTAATTCCTCTTCGGGTTTGCGCTTCGGGACGAATGGATTCTTTTCCGGATCGGCATTCAAACTGAAAATGGAAAAGAGAATAATTAAAAAATAATCTACAATCTATATTGAAAATATATTATACTAAAAATTAATCGTCCCATTAGTGCTGCTTTGTTTTATGTTTATCAGAGTTAATTTCACATGAGCAATGTTTTTATGTGTAGGTACTGGACCAATGTGGCTTATGAAAACTGGAAATTGTTTTTTTTTTATTTAAAACAACTCTCTCATTATCGTGTTTTACGTAATTTTCTTGGCTCAGATTGTGTAGAATGTAATCAAATGGTAGAAATACCAAACAAGCACTGGATTCATGATACCTACTTATTACATGCATTTTTAAAAGGAGACATATACTTATATAAAGTTCGCTTGGACTAACTAATAATAAAAACAATCTCAAACATCTCAAATAAACAAACAAACAAAAGGTGGTACTATTTTTTGATCCAATTAATGATATACTTTGAATGTATAATAATAATTTATACTAGATCGCTTCTTATATAATCGTTCAACCAAAAAAAACTTTCGAACTATAAAAACCGCACTTGTAGAATTTTTACTTTTCCCACCCGTCACTGAATAAGGTAATAAATCTTACAGATTCTCGTTCATATATTTTTTCTCAGCGCTAGTAATAAATTAAATTAGAAATAATATCTAATATTAGGTACTCTAGCTAGTTTGTTACACAAATATCAATGTTATAATGAGGCACACATTCCGTAGACAAGATAATCATGACGTCATACAGCCGGGGTGCTTGGGATGAAGGCCAACAGTTATTTTGTCATTGGTCGCATTCGCATTCGCGTAACAGTCCTTGACTTATAGGTTGGTATGAGGCTGACCACCCATACTGTAAAAAATGGTTCACTTTGCCAATGTCACCCCTGTTTCAGGGAATGTCGGCAAGAGTTGCAGGGCTTATGTTCATTTGAGGTTTGGATTTTATTTGTAAGTACACAATCAGCATTTGTAAGCGCGAACTACACGTGTTTGTTTGTGGGCATACATCTGAGAGCTTTGAATGAATATATCCTTGCAACTTAGATTATAGATTATATGTAGGTCGCAAGGATCCTAGTCACATTCGAGTAAAACAATAAAATATCATAATGTTTGGACTGAATCCATCGTTGTCGACTTGAAATTTATGGATTCTAATTCAAGTTCTAAAATCAAAACTCAGAAAACAATTGATGTCTAATAATTTATTTGATCTACAAAATGTTTGTAGCTTATTGTGACTATAGACATCTATGATTTATTAATCAAAACTAAATACTGATGTACAAAAAGCTTCGCGTACCTGTACAGAGATGGCGCTGCCGCACAATCGACGTTGTACCACCAGTCGCAGGCAAAAATGTGCTGGTTGAAGAGAGTGCCGTTAGCGCAAAGGAATGAGGCGCCTTGATCTCCCTCACGACCATCGTGGCAAGTGTGGTATGCCTGGAAACAATCAGAAAAATAATTAAAAATAAAAATAAATATATTTCTGATAAATAGACCGTCTGTGTGTCGACGTTTCAAGCTTTTGTAATAATTGGAATAAGGAAGATATGGTTTGAGTCTTGTATAAAAATGCTTACATGGCTTGCGTCTTGGATAAATGAATATTTTATTTTCTCTGCCTTGGATATTATACTAATGAAAATATGAAAACTGAAAAAAACATGAAAATAATTTGACAAAAGAAAAAACCTTGACTTCAGTAACACATAATATCGACTGCTCCAAGGAAGAAGGAAGTAACTCCGAAATTAAGGTTTTTGACTTATTTCCATTTCTGAAGGAACAAATCATTATCTTCATTCCAAGATGACAGCCGTGTCTATATCTCTTCTTAATTCGTTAATAATAAATTAATGTAAAAATAGTTTAGGCATTGTACTCCATGGAATAAATAACATTCAATTGGCTCTCCTGCAAAACTATCTGTCTTGATTTAGTGCTGTCTTCCTTGGAGAAGTCGATACATACTAACTGCAATTGCAATTTTATAGCAAGACAGTGCTATTCACACAACAGTAATTGATCCATAGCTGATCTACGGATCATTAATTTTTGTTTAGAAAAATCTCTGCAGGCTGCGGATGAGCGATGGCTTTGCTGTTAGTGGTTAACACCGTCAAAGTACAAACAATAGGTACCTAGGTATTATATAACTTTTGTTGTACAAAAAAAAAGTGTCTTTGCGGTTAAATTATTTCGTAATACATAATTACTATTTCAGTAATCGTATAATTCATAAAATAAACAACGTTATTTTTTGATATTTTCTTGTGACACAAAAATTATATTTAATAAGATAAGATACGGCCCTCTAAATTAGATACCTACCATTTCAATTACTTCCGTCGCAATAAACATTTTTTTGTACAAATTGTAAAATATCCTAGGTAGAAAAAAAATCGCAATAAAGCTTTCATTATTTGCAATGAGGTCGGAACATTTTTGAATTTGGAACTTTTTTCTCGGCGAGCTTACCTACTTCATTCTCAGTCGTCGCGTCGTGAAGAGAGGGTGTCTCCTGAAGACGTTGGCTACTCCGCTAATGAAACGTCGAGAATAATGTAAGTTCTCTTATAAAGGTTCGTCTAATATCCGATTAATAAATTTTATCTGGGTATTCATTATTATAGTAAACAGAGCTTACTTCAGTTTGTATGGGGCTGCCGTCCTTAACAACTATTAAGCAACCAATAACAAAATATTTGTAAGTCTTTTCCTTGGTAACCTAGCCGCATGACAATACAATTTTATATATTATGTTAATTCATGTACGGACCTCATTCTCAAGTATTTTATATTTGAGATTGCATAAAAATGAAATAAAATAGTGGGATAAAAAATATTTTTAATTTGTAGGTAGGTAAAAATAAAATTATAGTGGTAGGTATTAAATAATTAATTATAAATTGAACGCAGCCAAAAAAATAAACGCATCCTTTTTCACGCATGTGCAATGAATGAAGTTCTTATTGCGCATGCGTGGCGCAATCATTTTATGGGGGTTGATTCTTGAAACCATGATAAATCGAGTGGTATAGAATTCAAAGACGGCAATATATAATTATTGTTGATGGCGAAATGTAGATACTCTTTAAACCAGTTGAATTCTACATTTTCTCATTTAAATAACGTGATATATTTCAATGTTTATCTTCCTATGTGCAAATATTATCAAAAAATATATTTTTTAATGTTAACAATAAAATACATTTATATCCTTTTCTCCTTTTATTCCAGATAACCGTTTTTGAGTCTAGATGGTTCAACCTTTATAAATTATATTAGATACCTACGGTGAAAAAAATCATTTCTACGTCTGTAGAGATTTTATATTTAGTTGGAGAATAGCATGCCCACAAAATATATTTAAAAATAGAACGCAGAATATTATGCTTTTTAACAAACGTCAACCGCCATTATCTTTTTCTTACGTATTTAAAAATAATTTTGCACAATAAGTAAATGCTATTACTTTTAACAAAATCAAAAAATCAGATAGGCATTTGCATTGCCGGTTTCTTTTTATTAACGTTTATGAGTATTTCCTATTCAACTTCTTTTTCCGGTTTTTGTAAATATCTACCATCGTTTAGAAGTTTTGAATAAGATCCGTACCTACATCAATTGATATTGACAAAAAATGTGACTTCAAACGTTCGGGTTACTGGAGCAGAGGCTTACTAATATTTTTGTATTGGTTGCTAAGGACGATAGTTCATATTATGTACCAAAATCTTTCTCGAGTCTATTTCCTTTTATTGTCACAATTCTTTAATCTATAATCTCGGTTGCAAGGATACATCAACTTTTAATTATTTACGATTTATATTTAATCAACGCCTACAACAAAGCAACCAAGTAGGTATTACCTGAAGCACGACTGGCCAAAAGAACAAAAGTGTACCAATTTTTATAGTTCGAGTACTCAGCCTCATACTGACACAAAAAAGGCATTCGCACATTTTTTACGAGTATTTTATTTTTCCATATTACTGTAGATATTATATAAACACCATTTTTCTATTACCGAATTGTTATTTTGACAAGTTTTCACTCTTGAGGAAACAATTATCTTATATAAAAGCCATCAAGTCGTCTATGAAGCATAACCGATTGAGAATTTGTTTACACGAAAGGTATTTTATTTATTTCTTTTTTTTTACAAGACAAAAAAATAACAATATAGGTAATTTTTTGTAAATACTGCTTCATTCTATATTTTAACATATTTTATCTAAATTTTTCGAAAATAAATAGAGAAAAAGTTTAAATAAAAAGAACGGTATTTTTATTACAAACTCTATTCATTTTAAAATTTACCTACGTACTTACAACTTCAAAGAAAATAACATAAAAATGAACAATTTTTCTTTTATTATTATTAGAGAAGGTCGGCAAAAGTTGCAGGGTTTGATATTATGTTCATTTGAGGTTAGGATTTTAATTTGCAAGAACAATGCAGCATTTTCATAAGCGCAAATTTACATGCTTCTGTTTGTGGGCATCTTTGCAACTTAGATTATCTTTTTTTTAGAGATTAAGGATTATAATAACAATATTTTTTTACACAGGTTTCGTTTATTACCAACCGGTAAAATTATTATACTGACAACGGGCAACTAGTGAATTTTGTTCTCGAAATGGTTTCATGAATGAAGCATTGAAAAGGGTGCGAAAATAAGCCTCATAATTCGGCCGGGATCCTTCCAAATCTGAATTCAAATCGCCAGAGTCGCTAGTCTCCAATCCATACTAAGGTTTTTTGAACATCAGAGGTAATTTCATATTAGCAATGTTTGTGTGTACTGGACCAGTGTGCCTTAGGAAAACTGAAAATTGGTTTAAAAAAAAAAAAAAAAAACTCTAATATTATCATACGTTTTTCTCTTAGCTCAGATTGTGTAGAATATGATGCTACAGACAGTATATTTAAAAGTTAATATTTGAATCAATCCTCAATGACACGAAAATGCCTGCAGTTGACCTGAAACGCAAGGTCTTTGAGTCATGCGTGCTTCCAGTATCTACATAAAGCTGGAAAACAAATTGGCTCACTCAGTATAGCGCCAACAGACTGAGGACGTGCCAAAGAGCAATTGAAAGGAGGATGCTGGGAATCAGCCTTAGAGACAGAGTTCCAAATCAGGAGATCCGTAGACGCACTGGTGTCACTGATGTCATACAGCGAGTGGCCTGCTTAAAGTGGCGCTGGGCTGGTCATGTCGCAAGACAGGACCATGACAGGTGGCCGAAAAGGATCGTTCAGTGGCGACCCAGGATGTCCAAGTGGGAAGTGGGGAGACCCCAACTGAGACCCCCAGCTGGATTACAACAAGAGAACTGCAGGCAAAGGATGGCTGAACACAGCAGCTGTAAGACAGGATTGAAGAGGATTGGAGGAGGCCTACGTCCAGGAGTGGACTGAGAAAGGTTGAGTAAGAAGAAGAAGGTTTGAATCAAATGGTAGGTAAGCCAAACTAGCACTGTGGGGCGACCTATATAGATTGTAACGGTGCTATTCTTAGATATTTTGGTCGTCCGTTGAGCCCACGCTTTGAAAAACTAGATTCCTGGGCTGGAAGTCTCATCACCACGGTAATTCTTACCTACCGAATATCGGTTATATTTGTATGAAAACCTGTCAATCCAAGATGGCCGCAAGTGAACAGCTGATTAATCTTTATACAAATATTACCGATATTCTGTAAGTAATAATTACCGTGGTGATGAGACTTCCAGGCCAGGAATCATTAGTTTGTCAAAGCGTGGACTCAACGGACGACCAAAAGCGACCAAGAGCACTGTAAGTCCTCTAAAAGACGATGTAGATCTGGAATTCTTACCTGACATCCAGCCTCCACGTTGGCGTACATTCCAGGATGAACCGGCACATCCCCGCAGTGGAAGTTGGTGTGTGGGACCTCGTGATAAGTTGGATAGTCCACTCCTGGGACTCCGGGCACCTTGCTGAGGTCCTGGGGCTTGTCCTGCTCTCTTACAGGCTTCTTTTTCAGAGCCTGCTTGGCGTAGTAGAGGTCTGGTTGGGGTTGGTATACGGCGGATTGGTATGTGGGTTGGTATGCTATTGGTTGCTGTTGATATACTGGTTGATAGACAGGTTGACGCGTATAGCGCTGAAAAAGATTAAAAATAAATAAATAAGTGAACAGGAATGCAATTTCCCTGCTTATTTCGTCCTGGCCAAAAATAAGTAATAAAATTAACAATTTTTAATCCATCAATTATTTAATTTTTCTATTTCCTTGACATAGGTTGGTTTAAGCCTGATCATTCAAACTGTAAAAAAATGGTTCACTTTGCCAATGTCACCCCTGTTTCAGGGAAGGTCGGCAAGAGTTGCAGTACTTTGAGTTAATATGAGATTTTGGTTTTTATATTGTAGGTCCACATGCGGCATGTGCAAGCGCGAACTTGTACGTGCCTGCTTCTGAGAATGCATAATTTGATTCCCCAAGATAAGAAATGATTACCAGCCCCCTCGGGAGCTGGGAAACCTGCACATTTTTATGAAATTAATCAAGCTAAATAGAAACATAGAAAATGAAATTTTGTGTACAATGTCTATCCATAATCTAAATTGCAAAGATACATCAATATTTAAAGTTCATATAAAATGCATGTCCACAAACAGACACGTGTAGGGTAGAGCTTACTAATGCTGCATGCGCACTTATCTATAATAATCTATAATCAAAGTTGCAAAGATATATTACATTCAAAATTTACATCAAATGTATTCCCACAAGCAGACACGTTTAAGTTCGCTGTGAACCTACAATATAAAACCTAATCTCAAATGAACATAAGCCCTGCAACTCTTTCCGACTTTCTAATTTTACTGTGTACCATATTATCAATATGTCTGATTTTTGTTGTTGTGTTATAAGGTGTTTTGATTTATTCAACGATATAAATATTGTTTTCTAATATTTTAGTTAATCCTTTCAAAATTATATATTGAAGATTGTTTTGACAAGAAAATTCAAAAAGATTAAAAAATATATGTACCCTTTTTAAATAATTAAATTAAAAAATAAATTTTACTTACATCAACTCTGATGGCTTCAACAACCAAACAAGAAATTGTAACACTCAAAGCAAATATAACAATATTTGACGCCATTTTTTTTTTTAAACTAATTTATTTATTTATTTCACAGTTTTTGAGTGGAAACGTCGACGTCTGTCGGCCGGTGGTTAACCATTAACTGTGAACAGTTCAGTTTCGTGAACATTATGGGTAAAGCGACGCAGTAAAAAGTAAAGGTAAATTACTCTTTAACCCTAAAGTGTGCAGCAGAAAAAAATGTCGTACAATTTGCCACTGAAATAAAAAGTTCTTATTTTTATTGTGCCTCTTCAGTGAAGATTGGCGATCATCATAACTATCTGTTTTTAAAAAATGTAATTTGTCATGTATGTTCCTTGACTTATAGGTTGTTATGCGGCTGACCACCCATAATGTAAAAATTGGTTCACTTTGCCAATGTCACCTCTGTTTCAGGGAAGGACGGCAAGAGTTGCAAGGCTTATGTTCATTTGAGATTGGGTTTTTATATTGTAGGTCCACATGCGGCATGTGCTAGCGCGAAATTATACATATCTGCTTGTGGGAATGCATTTAATATAAAACTTAAATGATATATATCTTTGCAGCTTAGATTAGATTAGATTAGATTATTTAATCAAAACTTTGGTTTACTTATTTTACACTATCTTCCTTGACTTAAAGGTTGGTATGAGGCTGACCACCCATACTGTAAAAAATGGTTCACTTTGGCTATGTAACCCCTGTGTCAGGGAAGGTCGGCAAAAGTTGTAGGGCTTGTGTTCATTTGAGGTTTGGATTTTATTTGTAAGTACACATTCAGCATTTATAAGCGCGAACTACACGTGTTTGTTTGTGGGCATGCATTTGAGAGCTTTAAATTAATATATCCTTGCAACTTAGATTATAGATATAATTATATAGACACAATTTATTTATTAACTTTCAATTTCAACCGAGTTTTACATGTGAACAGTACCACGATTGATAAATATCTTACCTCTCCAAGGTATTTTGGTCCTTATTTATACAGATTATTCTCGAAACATGGAGAATCGCTACGTACCACTTTACTGGATTTCACTAGAATATTCGATTCAACACTTAATTATTCTTGAACGAATACAAATTATTACAAGGTACCTATCTAAGTTTCTACTCACTTCTAGAGATTTACTTGATGATGAGTTGGTGATTTCTTTATAGCGCCATTTCGTGATGTAGTCACTCCAAGGGCGCTTGTGCATATACGCAACTAAGCCACACATATAGTGTAACTTCTTGCCTGCGTTATCCCCGAAGGGGTCGCATGTGGCGCTTCGGGACCTATTTATTTTTACAGGTAAGGGGGCCGGCCTCACACCAACCACTTTCAGTTGAAGTGGGGGTTTCCCAGCTCCCGGGGGGGCTGGTTCTCATTTCTTGTGAAGGCTGAGTAAACCTTTTGAGATCGAACCCTTGCTCTCGGCATGAAATGCAAGCATTCTACCAATTGAGCTATCGACCTTTTTACGAGCTTGATCGTCGTCGCTACAAAGCGCCAATTCTCAAGCAAGACCCAGTTGCTGTAAGGCTGGATGGACCTTTGGTGACCGGTCATTGGTAAAGGTTTTATGAATTTGTCAACCCGGCGAAGAGCAAATTTGAAAATATAAATGGTATATTTTTTGTGCTCCGCCGGGAATCGAACCCACAACCTTCCCATTCAGAGTCCGCAGTGTTACCACTGAGCTACGGACCGGTCCCATATGATGCCAGAAATTTGCTTGTCTTCAGTGCATTTCGGAACTTTCCATGGTCCTCTAGCTCTCTCGCATGATGAGGCAGGCGGTTCCAGAACAGAGGACCAGCAACTGCAAATGCACGCTCTCCAACCAATGTGTTTACTGTTCTGATAGGCTTTTCAAATCGTGATTTGGTTAGTGTTGAAACTTTTTTGCCGAGGGCGACGAGTTTGATTAGGTAAATCAGCTAGATATTTGGGTGTCTTTTCAACTTATTTTTAACTAATCAAACATAGCTACTAACATCTTGCAAATTCGTGGTTATAGAAATATACTATTTCGATTCTCTGTTCCTTTTAGGGTTAAGCCCGCAGGTTAAGTGTTACCCAACAAACTGGAAGGTTCTCTGTACGTACCACACGCAGCGCAAACAGGTCACAGCTACAGCAAGTATCGCTTTAGCAATACTCGACGTCAAACATGCCGGACAGGCTTACTAAGAACTAACCATCAGCTTCACTTTCACTTGTAAACACTGTATTGAAGCGTGGTATTAAAATGTCTTTGAGATGCAATAGTATGGAATTATTTTATAGTTATTGCATGTTACAACGTTAACGTCACTAAGCATTAAATATAGTGTAACTTCTTGCAGCGTTCTGCCTGAAAGGGTCCATATAGCAAGAGGAAACTATCTGTGTATATTGAAAGGTAAAGACTTACAAAAAACTTCAGTTGATGTGGGGGCTTCCCAGGGCTGGAAGTCTCATCACCAAGGTAATTCTTACCTACCGAATATCGGCAATATTTCTATAAAGACCTGTCAATCCAAGATGGCCGCAAGTGCACAGCTGATTAGTCTTCATACAAATATTACCGATATTCGGTAGGTAAGAATTATCGTGGTGATGAGACTTCCAGCCCAGGGGTGGAAGTCTGGACTGTCGGTAGATCTTAACAAACATATTTGAAGATGGACGGAATAAAACAGTGTGGTGCCTGAACAGCTGATCGTTGTTTTAAATAAAATGGATCAGCTGTTACTGATACGCCGCCATGTTTTATTGCGTCTTATCTTCAAATAAATACGGTAAGATCTATTGACGATCGTCGAGACTTCCAGAGGGGGCTGGGGCGGTCATTTGTTGTGAAGATTAAGTAAACATCGCCGGTATTTTATTTTGGGTTTGAAATAAACACCGAAACGGGAAATCATTTCTGACACCCTCTGTGGGGTTCGAACCCGAGCTGCCGGCATGGAACGCAAGCACTTACCAACTGAGCTATCGACCGAGTTGTTTTTTTTTTTAAATCATTCAACTAATTATATTTTACGGCGAAGGAGAAGGATAAAGAGAATACCAATAGTACAAAAAATGTGATGAGATGGTTTGAAGTGGAAAGAATGGATGATGAAATGTTGTGGGCGTAAGGCCGGTCCTCTAACCTGTAAAAATAAATAGATCCACTTGCCACATGTACACCCGTCGGGGAGAACGCGGCATGATCTTACGCTATATATCATATATGTGTAGCTTAGTTCCTTGACTTATAGGTTGGTATGCAGCTGACCACCCATGCTGTATAAATAGTTCACTTTGCCAAAGTCCCCCCTGTTTCAGGGAAGGACGGCAAGAGTTGCAGGGTGTCTGTCCATTTGTGATTTGGTTTTTATGTTGTAGGTTCACATGCGGCATGTGCAAGCGCAAACTTGTACGTGTCTGCTTGTGAGAATGCATTTAATATGAATCTCCAATGTAACATATCTTTGCAACTTAGATTAGATTAGATTACATTAGTTACGTTGCATAAATTTAAATTGTATTTTGTATTGTTTATCGAAATTATCGAAAAATGTTCGATTGGCGGTACACGGTGGTATACTAGTGCCCACTTTGATGTACGGAAGTGAAGCTTGGACGATGAATGAGAGTGAAATTAGTAAAGTCCATACGGTTGAAATGGACTTTCTAAGAAGTATGATTGGAAAAAAACGGAAATATAGGGTGAGGAATGAGTCAGTGAGAGAAGAATGTGGTGCAAGGGAAAGTATAAAAGTAAAAATCAAAAGGGGTTTGTTAAAATGGTTTGGACATATGGAAAGAATGAATGACGAAAGACTGACGAAGAGAGTGTACGCTGCAACTATGAATGGAAGCCGTGTCAGGGGAAGACCGAGGAAAGTATGGATGGATCAAATTTCCGAAATAGCGAATGAATGGGATATTCAGTCATAACAAAAGGAGAGAGTGCATGAAAAAGATTATGACTCTGAATGAAATGAAAGAAGTATGTAAGGACCGAAAGGAATGGCGGTGGATTTGCAACAATGGCGGCTAGGGCATTAATTCTAAGTGTAATATTAAGTTTAATTTTAATTTTACTTTATTTTAATTTTAATTTGTAATGTGTCTCATTATGAATTTCTGTAAATCATTTATAATTTTTTGTGCTCCTTGACTGATAGGTTGGTACGAGGCTGACCACCCGTGCTGTAAAAAACGGTTCACTTTTGCCAATGCCACCCCGGTTCAGGGAACGGCGGCAGGAGTTGCAAGGTTTATGTCCATGTGAGGTTTTCTTTATTTGTATGCACACATGCAGAATGTGTAGGCGCGAACCTACATGTGCCTGTCTGTGGGCATGCATTTCATATGAGCCTTAAATGCTTACACATCCTTGCAGCTTAGATTATAGATTATAGATTGTTAACTTTCGAGTAAGCCTGTAGTTTATTAGCCTAATTTCGTAATACTAACACTTATATCATATTATAAATAAATAATCCGTAAATGTCTTGTTTTTATAGCGTTATTACATTAATAATATAATTCAAATAACATTGTTAAAAAACAACAGTAACCTAGTATAAAACATTCAACCCTATAATACGTGGCTATTCTTAGACATTTTAGTCGCCGGTTGAGCCCACGCTTTGACAAACTAATGATGCATTTGTATGAAGACATGTCAATCCAAGATGGCCGCAAGTGAACAGCTGATTACAGTCTTCATACAAAAACTACCAAAATTCGGTAGGTAAGAATGACCGTGGTTATGAAACTTCCAGGCGAGGCATCATTAGTTTGTCAAAGCGTGGGCTCAACGGGCGACTAAAATGTCTAAGAATAGCCCCGATAGAGTTTTACAAAAAATACATCGATACCTTAAAACTAAGACTGAATAAGTGACATATTTAGCTAACATGGGTTTATCAGATAAATGCACCTGATTTCTTATTTTCTATGAGAGAAAACACTACAACTGTTAAAAAATCCTGTAGTTTAGAAGTTTGTCATGAGCATTTCCTTACAATTAGTTCACTTACTATGAGAAGTTACTCACAATAAAATGTTTTATCCACAATTTCTCAAATCAGTGAATCAGCATTTATTCAGTTCAACCTTTAAGGTGGCAATATATGCAAACTAAAACTCTCTCTAGATGCGCTGGTTTAGTTGATCGAAACGCATTTTTTTGGAAAACGCTAACATCGTGTTGTATACTTGGGGCATTGACCACAAAGTCACTCTTGCGCGGTCGCATTCTGACATTTTAATTGCTTTATAATCAATAATCATTTTCACGATCAAAATTGTTCGACATGTATTTCATAATTTAAAAGAAAATCTACATAAAAAAAAACGCAACGCAATTTAGTGCAACTCCTTACCACGCTGTCTTCAAAACGGTTGCATGTGGCGTGTGGAAGCTATTTATTTTTACAGGTAAAGGAGCTGGCCTTACGCAAAACACTTCACTTGAAGTAGAGGTTCACCAAGACTGTATTTTAAAGGGTCTGTCATCATAACTATCCTCTCCAGGCTCTGATGGTCCATTCACTGTATGTGTCCCATACTCCTACCTTGCTCTGGGTCTTCCCACTGCCCTGCGTCCTTTAGGGTCTGTCATCACAACTATCCTCTCCAGGCTCTGATGGTCCATTCACTGTATGTGTCCCATACTCCTACCTTGCTCTGGCTCTTCCCACTGCCCTGCGTCCTTCAGGGTCTGTCATCACAACTATCCTCTCCAGGCTCTGATGGTCCATTCACTGTAGGTATGTGCCCCATTATTTTTTTAAATACAAAAATCATTTATTTTATTATGATCGAAAGTGCAATAAAGATTACAATCAAAAATATTTTTGGAAATTTAGACTGTTATTTTAATTTCAAATGGTTTCATACTATTTTATGCTTCACTGAAATTTTAATAAACAAAATAACGGTTCAGTTCCTATTTTAAATGTTTCCAATTTCTTCTTTCTTCTTCAATGAGTATCGTAATGGGATCTGCACATTATAAAACATGAAAAAAGTTGTGACGTCACACTGCAGAGTTGCTAGAGAAAAGACTGATCGATCTTTCATATTCGATATGGCCAGACTGGTCAAGGCAATTGCTCACAAATTACAATCCCAATCTCAAATGAACGCAAGCCCTGCAAATCTAGCCGACCTTCCCTGACATATTGGATCTAATTTTGATAGCACCCCTAGCGACAAGATTTTTTTTTCTATTTGGGTGGTCACTGGTCAGCTCCATACCGTAAAAACTATGCAAAATTACCGTAAAACACTATGAATTACAAACATAAAACTCGAATTCATATTTCTGTGTTTATGTCAAACGTAAAAATAAATACCGACTAGGTTTACTCAGCCTTCACAATAAATGAGAACCAGTCCCATCGGGAGCTGGGAAACCCCACTTGAACTGTAGTGGTTGGCGTGAAGCCGGCCACCTTTCACGTAAATAAAATAGGTCCCGAAGCGCCACATGCGACCCCTTCAGGACTAACGGCTAACGCAGACAAGAAGTTACACTATATGTGTAAAAAATGAAAAAAATCCCAACTGTACGACGCGATATATGAATATGCAGATATTATATGTGATATCACAGAGACTTTCTAACGTGTATGGGCTTGATTATAAGATATAAGAGTGTGAATAAGTCCATGGTCAACTCAGCAGTTCATTGATTCATATTCAAACAACTCTCATTTTTTTCCCCATGCGTCAAATGAATCAAATCAAATCAAATAATATACTTACATATCGCCACCAAGGTAGAACTGAATAGGGGCCGTCCATAAATTACGTCATCGATTTTGGCCGATTTTCGACCTCCCCCCCCCTTACAATCATCCTATAGTCATTATCTAATGACGCCCCCCCTCTTGCTGTAATATTGGATGAGCTTAATAATTAATAATGTTATATTACTTACATAATATTTTGTATATTTTGTAGAAATTGGTATTTACAAGAACGACGTCACTTTTGGTACTCGTACATCATTTGCCACCATCCGCAGACCAGACTCCCCCCCCTTAATGCGAATGACGTAATATATGGACAGCCCCATAAGTGCTGATTCACTGATTTGATAAATCGTGGATAAAACATTTTATTGCGAGTAACTTCTCATAGTAAGTGAACTCATTATAAGGAAGTGCTCATGACAAACTTCTACACTACAGGATTTTCATACTTTTGTAGTGTTTTCTCTCGTAGAAAATGTGTATTTATCTGAGAAACCCATGTCACTTCTGCAGTAATTATGAAAATACTTTAGATAGAGTGGTGAAGGGTGCCATAGGTACAACTCGATTCCCATCGGTTTCCCTTTTAAAATAAGCAAAAATGATAATATAGTAGACTGCATGATTTCAATGGGGAAAAAATACGTATTGTATTTTTTTACTTGGTGCCTATATTTTTAAACTACTTTGTTGCCTCATTTCAAAAGGGAAGCCGATGGGAATCGAGTTAAAGATACATTTTATATTGGATCTTTATTTTCAATTTGATCTTATTCATCATAATATTCATACGACAAAGAGAAAAACATATTTATGAAGGTTGCAATCCAGAATTGAAAAAAAGAGATAAATACAATTCCATGTATAAGAAATTGAATTGCTTTGTGTTTCCATTTATTATATATGTTTATTTTTTTAAGACTTAGAAAATTAACTTGTCTGGGTTGCAATGCTTTTATTTCATTTAAAAAAAATACTAGATATTTTCTGCTTTTGTTTTTATTTCATAAACAAGTTTTTGATAATATTTAGATAAATTTCGATTCACATTATTTTCTATAAATTAAAACTAAAATACTTATTTATTCTGGATTATTTCACTAACTATTTTTAAAATATAATATTTTTAAAATATATTATTTTTAACTTTGTGGTTTTTTAAATTTACACCTGTTGAAAATATCTCAAAGCTTTTCTCTTCGGATAGATTCTCAAATAACTGATGCTGTAGCTTTCATTTGCAGGGATTTTTGGAGTTGGTACATTTGAATTTTTATTTTGGTTCGTGTCTGTGCTATAAAAAGCTTTAGTCTTGAGTTCATCAGATGGTGCTTTATTCGAAAACGATACTGGAACTAAGACTGGTTTGAATCCTTGCTTGATGGGTTGAGTTCTGAATTGATGGTTTGAGTCCAGGCTTATTGATTTGAATCTTGGACTTATGGTTTGAGTCTTGGCTTGATGGTTTGAATCATGACTTTTTAGTTTGAATCTTGGATTTATGGTTTGTGTCCTGGCTTGTGGAAAAACATTGTTGAACAAACCGATTTGGTTCGATTGCAAATCGACAGGTGCTCTGAAAAAAAACAAAAAATTTAATTTGTCACTCTTGCTGAACCTTATTTTATAGGTTAGTTTTCAGTTGTAAAGAAAGGTTGTGGGAGTTGCAAATTTTCTATTTACCAAAGACAACCCAATGTAACTATGCTAATAAATGCACTTTAACAATTTGAATAATCTAAGTTGCACAGATATGCTTAGTAACATTTAAGATTTAAATTAAATGTATTCCCACAAACAGAGATGTATAAGTTTGCACATGACGCATGACGTTTAAACACATGACGCATGTGCAATTAAAAAATAAAAATCTAATGCATGTGCATCAGTTTTTTTTTTTTTTTTTTATTTTATTTCATTAGATTTATGTTTATTTGAATAAACATGAGCCCTGCAACTTTAGCCGATTTTCCTGAAAACAGTGGGGAAATTGATAAAGTAAACCATTTTTTACAGTATCCTCATACCGACTTATGAGTGAAGGATACTTAACTTTTACTCATTTCATGGTCACATTTCAAGTATTGTATGCCACTGCACGTAATTAAATTGGTAAATTTTGTACGCACCTTATAATGTAAGTTGTATCAACTGTTCCTGGGTATGGATATTTCCCGAAAACTGACACAAATCTTCCGTCTTCAGTCTGATAGACCTTCAGGACTTCTGGCAGATCTTGGTAGGGGTAAGGATGACGAACGTGCCTGTAAAAAAATAACAAATTACATAATTTGAGTCATATTACCAAATACCTGCGTTGGGAAGTATTTTTTTTTGATACCTTTCATTCTTTCTTTATAATTTTTTTTTTTTTTAGTTTTTTCAAGAGGAATTCTATTCACCAACCTACTTTGGCTGGCCAGAAACATTATGAATTAACAATTCATTATTTAACATTTCAATGCATTATTAATCAATCATTACTCATGACATATCGTCCTCCCAGTGCTTGTTTGACTTATCTACAATTTGATTCAAAGATGACCTTTTAATTAATTTGTCTTAAGAATCACATTCTACACAATCTGAGCTAAGAAAAACATGTAAAACACAATAATCTGAGAGTTGTTTTAAATATTTTTTTAATAAATTCCAGTTTTCATGAGACACATTGGACCAGTAGATACACGTACAAACATTGCTCATGTGAAATTACCTATGATGGACAAAAGACAAACAAGCACTAAGGGGACGATATTTTGAGGCAGGATCAAAGTTACAGGACACGGCGCAGGCGGGGTTCGAACTTGCGTTTGTTTCAAAAACGCAAATTTGAGTGCCAACGTCTTATCCGCTCGACCATCCTAGCGAAATCATTTTATAATATATTATTTATCATTTTTTTAACGTAACAAATCTTTCGATTTGAATTGTGTAATAAATGTTTTCAATAAATAATCATATTAAAATAAATATAAGGTTTTTACAAGATTTAAGATTAGAAATTTAATCTCAAATAAGCCACCTTGTTTTTCTATGTAATTTTAGAAAATAAATGGAATTTTCGAAAATAAGTCATTCGCTATAATATATTAAGTATTATTGTAATTCAACAAATCTCATCTTGAGATATCAAAATTAGATTTTTGTATCTTAAAATTTGGTACCTAAAAGAGAAGTCTATTATTTTTTAAGTGTCCGGTCGATTAATCAGTTGGTAGAGAGCTCGGGCTTGAATCCCACCGAAATGATTCAGAAATGATTTCCCATTTCGATGTTTATTTCAAACTTAAAATAAAATACCTGCGAGATTTAATCAGACTTCAACGAGAAATGAGCTCTCGGCATGGAATGCAAGCACTCTACCAACTGAGCTATCGACCGGACTATCTGTTACTGAACTATATTGTTACTGTTGCTATATCCTGACACCATTCCACTAGGGGTGGCCGGTACCTCCACAGATGCGTCTCCACTTTTTTATGTTCTTGCATACCTCTCTCATCTCTTCAAAATTCATCACTTTCTTCATACATACTCTTCTCTTATTCTCATTCTGCAGGTTCCATTCTTTCGCAATCTCACCTATTTGGTCTAACCATTCTTTCCTCGGCCTTCCCCTTCCGCGCTTTCCTCTGACATTTCCTTTATACACTTTCTTCGTTAGTCGTTCATCATCCATTCTTTCGAGATGTCCGAACCATCTCATCGTACTTTTTTGTACTCTCATTCTCATATTGGGATTGGGGTGGGATTCGCGATTCTCAGAGATATAGTAAAGGGGTCTGTTTCCATACCTCCTGTGGTCCAGCAAGAGGCCATCTGGGATGCTGTATCCTTCTTTGTTGAGATGGTTGAGCGACAGACGATCAGATCTGAAGGCCGACTCTGGAATCTTCCCACCTGAAGACGGGAGAACCTGCTCCCGAAAAATCTGGCGTTTAGTCTGCAAAAGAAAGAAGTCATCATTAAAAATTGCTGGCCATTTGTCTCTGCTGGTCGCCATCCTCTTGTAAAGACAGTGCCTTGTTGTGCTAGCCATTTGTCTCTGCTGGTCGCCATCCTCTTGTAAAGACAGTGCCTTGTTGTGCTAGCCATTTGTCTCTGCTGGTCGCCATCCTCTTGTAAAGACAGTGCCTTGTTGTGCTAGCCATTTCTCCATGCTCTTCAGTGAAAGTTGTCGATCATCATACCGCTTTGCACCTTCGATACTGCGGCACGAAAGAGGGATCTTGTGCTTCTGCCAACCCACTGTCTCAAGTTCTTCAGACAAAATGTTCTTCTTCGACCTGGAGTTCTTATTCCCTGTATGATGAGACGCAGGAATGAATTCTTTTCATTTCTTATTATTTTGCTGTAATAAACCAGTTTTTGCGTTTGGATGGACATCAGGAGTTTGGTAATGTTATTCACACGGGAAAGAACCTCGGCATTTGTCACTTGATCCATCTAGGAAACCTTCAACTTCCGACGGTAGACCCGCATTTCAAAGGCAGTGATTCTGTTCTCTCTGCACTGTGTAAGTGGCCACCCTCCCATGCTATAGAGTAGGTATAATCGGAAAGATGTAGCATCTCACCATATGCAGACCTGTTAATCTACAATTTAATTTTTATGAAAGCTGTTCTTGCTTGCTCTATGTTACTTTTGCACTGATTTCAGTAATCGTTACAGACTTAATAAAACTTTAAAGTAATAGTTTTTTTTTGTGACGACATATTAAAGAGATTTATGTACAGGAGAAATGCCATCATGCGTGCAAAATTTAAATTCGCGACAGATGTATGTTTGCGACTTACCTATGATTCTATGAATACAATATATCGACGCGTCCCACGCAAATTATCGTATCTCCAAAAGCTTGTAAATTGAAAGCCCACGACCTGTCAATAGCTTAGTTTGTAAAATCGTCCGGTCGGTAGCTCAGTTGGTAGAGTGCTAGCATTCCATGCCGTGAGCTCGGGTTCGAATCCCACCGAGGGTGTCAGAAATGACTTTCCGTTTCGGTGTTTATTTCAAACCTCAAAATAAAATACCGGCAGGTTTACTCAGCCTTCACAAGAAATGAGTACCAGCCCTCTCGGGAGCTGGGAAACCTCCACGTCAACTAAAGTGGTTGGCGTAAGGCCGGCCCCCTTAGCTGTAAAAATAAATAGATTCAACCCGCCACATGCGACCCCTTCGGGAATAACGCGGCAAGAAGTTACACTATATGTGTAGCTTAGTTGCGTTTTTTTGCGTAGAATGCTTGTGTTCCATGCCTGAGGGCTAGAGCCTAATCCCCACCTAGGAGTTAAGAATGTATGATTTTATGTCTGGGTATATATACTTATGATTGTGTGTCTGTGTGTTCTTACTTTTTGTGTGTGTGTGTGTCTGTAGATGTAAATATTAGTATGGTTGTACATAATAGTGTTCGCTCAAAGCTTCTGCTTGAGAAGATTCTAGCATGGTCTGGTGTATGCCATAGTAGCCTTTAATCACCTATAGATACAGATTTCAGTGTTTTGGAGGATGATTAGTACCTAAGCCGTTGAGCGAGAACACCGAAACAGGAAATTATTTCTGACACCATCGGTGGGATCCAAACCAGAGCTCTCGTCATGGAATGTATCTCTATCAATTGAGCTATCGACCGGACAACGATATACGATGGTTTTATAAGAAGAATCGATAAATTACACAGCCAAACAGCTTTTTAAATAAATTTATTTTTCACTTTACATCTTAACCAAAGATAATTTGGAGATACGATAGTCGACGTTGGAGGGGTCGACATGCATGCGAAATTACATAGCATAGTCACGCGTGTAAAAAACCAGATCGTATCTCAACTTTTTATCTGAGATATACAATAAGGTGGATGTGCCTAGCACGATTTGTGAGCCAGTAATGCAGATGACATAATAAAATTTCGTTATTTTCTATTCACATAATCTTCACTAAACTATTTTACTATTTTTGCAACTACAGGGTTAACCGAAAATTGAGAGCATGTTAAATTCTTTTTCGAATTAATATCATGGTTAAAGACTTGAAAAAATTTAAACCATATCGCCACCTTCAAGGTAAAATTGAATAAGTGCTGATTCACTGATTTGAGAAATCGTGGATAAAACATTTTTTGTGTGTAACTTCTCATAGTAAGTGAACTAATTATAAAGAAGTGCTCATGAGAAACTTCTAAACTACAGGATTATCAAACTTTTGTAGTGTTTTCTCTCGTAGAAAATAGGAAAAAAGTGCATTTATCTGAGAAACCCATGTTAGTTTAATACATCACTTATTCATTTTTACTCTAAGGTGTCTATATCTAAAGTATTTTTAAAATAATGCAATATTACAATAATTAATAAACAAACCCAAAAAACATTAAGCGTCCATTTAATTGCTTTTAATTTCCTTTACTTGTAAAGGTTGATATGCGGCTGACCAATCCAGTGGCGAAGGGTCCCATACAAGCTGGTTTCCATCGGTTTCCCGTTTAAAATGAGGCAGAAATGATAATAAAGTAGACTGCATGGTTTCAATGGGCGAAAAATACGCATTGTTTCTTTGGTTTTAAATGTATATTTTTACTTTGTGCTTATAATTTTTAACTACTTTGTTACATCATTTAAAAAGGGAAGCCGATGGAAACCGGCTTTTATGGCACCGTTCGCCACTGCTGACCACCCATACCGTAAAAAATGGTTGAATTTTCAAATAATACCCCTGTTTCAGGAAAGGTCGGTAAAAGTTGCAGGGTGTATGTTCATTTTAGGTTTGGATTTTAATTTGTAAGTACACATGCAGCATTTGTAGAAGCGTTTTGTGGGCATGCATTTAGAATATCTTTTAAATTTGTTAATCTATGTGACATATTAAGCTGACATAGGTTTCTCAGATAAATGCAACCTTCTTCCTATATTTTACGAAAGAAAACTCGACAAAAGTGTTGTTTGAAGCTCCTGTTGTTTAGAAGTTTGTCTTGAGCACTTCCTTTTAATTAGTTCACTTACTATGAGAAAATACACACAATAAAAAAATATATCCACGATTTCTCAAATCAGTGAATCAGCACTTATTCAGTTTTACCTTTAATATTGCGATATCTTCGCAACTTAGATTATAGATTATTGATCTACGTATAAACTTATTATCATAATAAAAAATATTATCTGTTATTATCATTATCTGATAATAATAATAATAATAAATTGACAATATTTTTAGTGCCGTTTTGTGAATTCACTGCAAGGGCACTGCAGAGCCATAGCCCCTCCTGAACAAGCATGTCTTAAATCCTGATTTAAATGCATTTGTACTCTCCACAGCTCTCAGCTCGTGTGGTAAGGCATTCCACAGCAGAGGGCCAGCAATGCAAAAGGCACGATCTAAATAATTGGCCATGTTGCTTCTGCAGGGAACCCTGAATCTATTCACAGCAGTACTGCATGCAGATCTCAGAGTACCCCGCCTACCCTCTACTGTGTCCCCCACACATAGCTCTGAGACATACAGTGGCGCAATGTTCTGCGAGGACTTAAATACAGTTAAGCAGACCTTGTACTCCACCCTCTCCTTTATTTTCAGCCAATGAAGCTGATCCCTGAGTGAGGGTGTGATGTGTGATGATGCATTAAACACCCTATACTTTCATATATTATGTTCGTACATTTATAATATGGATGACTCAAAATAATAGTACATTGCTGTAACTTTATAGAAATGATGTCGGGCATTAATTTTATTTCCACAATACCTTTCTTACTCCATAGGCGTAACCAATGTGACACAATGAGGAGACCAACAAAAGCAGAATGAGGATCAGCGAGTGCCCGGGTGACATGTCTGGGGCGGATGATTCTGCAAGAAAAAAAGTGTGCAAAATAAATAAGGTACAAGAGCACTGCTAAAAATATTATGCAATAATAATAATAATTGGATAATTTGTATACAGCGCCGTTTAGTGGCACTAGCCACCCCAAGGGCGCTTTTATATGTTGAAGCTTCTGTTAAACAAATCGCTCCCCCAGTTCTTGTTTATCGTATACGCCAATCTTGTCAAATATGACTTTTTCATGCAGTTGTCTTATGAATCAAATTCTACACAATCTGAGCTGAGAAAAACCGTAAAACTCGATAATGTGAGAGTTGTTTTACATATTTTTTAAATAAATTTCTTGTTTTTATAAGACACATTGGTCCAGTACACATGCAAACATTGCTCATGTAAAATTTTCTCAATGGCGTATACGATAATCAAGAACTAAGGCAGCGAAATGTGTCTTAAGCAACTTCCTGAAACTGCCAACACTGGTCTCTGTTCTCAACTCCAGAGGTAGACTATTCCAGCAGGATGGACCATTGCATGTGGTATGCTCTTCAATTATTTCTCTTTTGATAATTGTTGAGGTATTGAAAGAACCTGTTTGTGAAAAATTAACTATGTTTTGGGAATCCCAACGATTGATTCAAAAATGAAGAAATTCACAAAGGTTTATCCATTTGTTTGTGTCTACAATGTTATTTATTGTATATATTCCCTGACTTATAGTTTGGTATGCGGCTGACCACCCATGCCGTAGAAAATGGTTCACTTTGCCAATGTCACCCCTGTTTCAGGGAAGGTCGGGAAGAGTTGCAGGGTGTATGCCCATTTAAGATTTGGTTTTTATATTGTAGGTTTACATGCGCGAACTTGTACGTGTCTGCTTGTGAGAATCCATGTAATGTGAATCCCCAATGTTACATATCTTTGCAACTTAGATTAGATTAGATTAGCAACAAAAATACACCAACAGAGTAACTTCTTGCCAGTGTTATCTTTGAAAGGAGATTTGATTGGAGACTATTTATTTTTACGGGTAGGGAGGCCGGTCTCACGTCAACCACTTCAGTTGAAGTGGGGGTTCCCAGCTCGCGAGGGGGCTGGTACTCATTTATTGTGAAGGCTGAATAAACCTTCCCGGTATTTACTTTGGGTTTGAAATATACACCGAAGCGGGAAATCATTTCTGACACCCTCGGCGGGGATCGAACCCTTGCTCTCGGCATGGAATGCAAGCATTCTACCAACTGAGCTTTCGACCGGAATGAAACTGCTAAATATACAAATTACTATGACAATCATATCTTTTAGTTCCTTGACTAATACGTTGGTATGAGGTTGAACATTCATATTGCAAAAATGGTTCACTTTGCCAATGTCACCCCTGTTTCAGGGAAGATCGGCAAGAATGGCAGGGCTTAGGTATGTTCATTTGAGATTGGCTTTTTATGTTGTAGCTCCACATGCAGCATGCGTTAGCGCTTATGCGGGTCTGCTTATGGCAATGAATACTCAATGTTTTAAATCCTTGCAACTTAGATTATAGAATATAGATACGTCCCTAGTCTAGTGGTAAACCTTCGGACTCGTACATAGATGGTAGTGGCTTCGAATCCCGACGGAGCACAAAAAAATACCAATTATGCTCTTCGCTGGGTTAAAATATTCATATCCCTTTACGAAAGACCGGTCACTAAAGGTCCACACAGCTGTGTAAAGTAACTGGGTCTTGCTTGAGAATTGACGCATTCATAGTGACAACCAAGCTCGCTTTTGAGTTGTGTTCCACACAAAAATAGCGCTTACCAAATAATAATTCTTATTTATTTAGTTGTCAACGGTGTAAATAAAAGTATATAAATACATTAATAATGAAATAATTTGAAAGATATTTTGTATCACTTACCTCCTGTGAAGGATTCAGGTTTTTTTTTCTTTAATTAAGTCTCCGTTATAGTTTTAATGATTGACAAAACAGTTTTAAATTAAATCATGAATTTTTTAAATATCAAAATTTTAGATACATAAGTACTGAAACCAGGTAGGACAATTTTCAATCTTCACTTGTCAAAGCTCTATACACGACTGTCGAAAATCGACAACGCTTTTGAAAGGTATCATGATTTTTTTTTCCATGGTAATGTATAGGTAATGATATGCGAATCTTTGTTATACTAAAAAGCATATAAATCATTATTCGTTGTAAAAACAGAAATACCAATGTAAAAATTTTTTTTTTGTGTAATTTTATATGTTTTAGAAATACCTCTTTTTTATTCTCACTAGAAGCCGATTATCGATTATGTTATTAGTTATTTAAATTACACAGAAAAACTGCTTCAAGAAATAATATTCAGTTAGTTTGGTTTTTTTTGGACCGGTCCGTAAGACAGTGGCAACACTTCGTACTCGTAAATGGAAGGTTGTGGATTCGGATCCCGGCGGAGCACAAAAATATACCATTTATATTTCCAAATGTGCTCTTCGCTGGGTTGAAAAATTCATAAACCTTAACCAAAGACCGGTCATGAAAAGGTACATCCAGCCTTACAACAACTGGGTCTTGCTTGACAATTGGCGCTTTATACAGCGACGACCAATTGCTAGCAGAGGGCTCTTGAGGTGTGATACACAAAAAAAGCGCTCACCAAATAAATCATCTTATATTATTATTACTATTTTTTTTTTATGTTTATTTTCGCGCCCTTTTCAATGTTTTGACCTCATTTGTAAAAAAAAAAAACATTTTTTGAAAGATACCTTCATCGGGTGGTCAGAAACGAAACCCGTGAGATTATTTTTTGGGCGGTAACTCAGGTAGAGAGAGTGCTTGCATTCCATGTCGTGAGCTCGAGTTCGAATCCCACCAAGAGTGTCAGAAATGGTTTCCCGTTTCGGTGTTTATTTTAAACCCAAAAATATAATATAGGCAAGGCTTACTCAGCTTTCACAAGAAATGATAACAAGCCTCCTCGGGAGAAGCAGGGAAACCCCCTTTTACTGTTGGTTGGCGTAAGGCCGGCCTTCTTACCTGTAGAAATAAATAGGTTCCACTTGCAAGGACTTACACTTTACGTGTAGCTTAGTTGCGTTATTTGTGTCGGACTTCATTTTAAGAATAACAAAAAAACAAAATTATATATTTTTTTCTCGGCGGGCAAACGTCACATGTCTGTATGTCTAGGGTCCTTAGTAAACAATAAAAATTCATTTTCCTTGCAACGTGTCTGTGTGACGCCACAATTTTCTGTCTATGGAATTTGGGTGGAGTTCATCGTCAAGAATTACCTCATATTACTAAGATTATTTCTATGATTTTATTTTTTTAAATAGAGTTGTGAAGACGAATGCAATTCATCAACCTATTCTTCACTTTACCAATGTCACCCCTGTTTCAGAGAAGGTCGGCAAAAGTTGCAGGACTTATGTTCATTTGACATTGGGTTTTTATATTGTAGGTCCACATGCGGCATGTGTGAGCGCGAAATTATGCGTGCCTGCTTGTGGGAATGCATTTTATATGAATCTCAAATGATACATATCTTTATAGATTTAGATTTAGATTCTGCCTGGCCAGAAACAGGTATTAATATCATAATTTAATAATTCATTACTATATATTTTAATGAATTATATTAATTCCTATTATTCGTATTCCTTGACTTATAGGTTGGTATGAGGCTGACCGCCCATACTGTAAAAAATGAATCACTTTGCCAATGTCACCCCTGTTTCAGGGAATGTCGGCAAGAGTTGCAGGGCTTATGTTCATTTGAGGTTTGGATTTTATTTGTAAGTACACAATCAGCATTTGTAAGCGCGAACTACACGTGTTTGTTTGTGGGCATACATCTGAGAGCTTTGAATGAATATATCCTTGCAACTTAGATTATAGATTATGGAAAATCTTTAATATATCACTCCCCCAGTTCTTGTTTATCGTATACGCCAATCTTGTCAAATATGACTTTTTCATGCAGTTGTCTTATGAATCAAATTCTACACAATCTGTGCTAAGAAAAACCGTAAAACTCGATAATGTGAGAGTTGTTTTAAATATTTTGAAAATAAATTTCTTGTTTTTATAAGACACATTGGTCCAGTACACATGCAAACATTGCTCATGTAAAATTTTCTCAATGGCGTATACGATAAACAAGAACTAAGGCAGCGATATAATATTTTCTTATGTAAGTACATAAAGCGACATCTATATTTTATAGTAAGAAGTAAAACAGCAACAGATGAAGTCAACACAAATTCCTTCTCGAGAACAAAAATACTTTCACTAAAATCAGAGAGATCACAGACTTCTAGAACAGTCTATACAAATCCAATCTAAATTACAGCGAATGAATGGAATATCCAGAGTCATAATAAAAGAAGAGCTTGTACGAAGAAGGTTATGACTCTGGAGGAAATGAAAGAAGTATGTAAGGATAGAAAGAAATGGCGGTTGATCTGTGATGTTGGCGGCTAGGGTTTGTTAAAGTGAAATTGGTTTAATGATTTAGTTTTTTATGTCCATGTATATATTGTTATTTATTGATTTAAAAAAATGTAATTTATCATGTATGTTCCTTGACTTATAGGTTGTTATGCGGCTGAGCACCCATAATATAAAAAATTGGTTCACTTTGCCAATGTCACCCCTGTCTCAGGGAAGGACGGCAAGAGTTGCAGGGCTTATGTTCATTTGAGATGGGTTCTTATAATGTGGGTCCACATGCGGCATGTGTTAGCGCGAAATTATACATGTCTGCTTGTGGGAATGCATTTGATGTAAATCTTAAATGGTATATATCCTTGCAGCTTAGATTAGATTAGATTAGATACAAGTGTAAGGAACTATTTCATATAATTTTATTTATTTATTTCTTTTTCCATCAGATTCCTCATCCTGTGGTGACCTTGAAACATCTTCAGAGCCAAGTCCTGTCTCTCTGTAGACTTCTTCACTTGCTCCTGGAGAAGTTGCAGGGTCTTCATAAAAATCTTCAACTGCAATAAAAAAACAATATCTTTGAAGTATTATTAATGATAATATTAGGATGATTTATTTTGTGAGCGCTGTTTTTGTGTGACTCACACCTCAAGAGCCCACTGCTAGCTTGGTCCTTCTATATATAGCGCTTATTATCAAGAAAGACTCAGTTGCTGTAAGGCTGGATGGACCTTTGGTGATCGGTCTTGGGTAAAGGTAAATTAATTTTACAAACAAATATAAATGGAATATTTTTTGTACTCCACCAGGATACGAACCCAAGACATTCCATTTACGAGTCTGAAGCGATAACCACTAGACTAAGAAACTGTGTTTGTGTTTTTGTGTGTTTTTGTGTTTTTGCATGTAAAGAAAAATATGTGCTTGGGTAGGATAAGCAATCACTGACATCCTTTAGTCATACTGTATTACTTTTGGCAAGAAAATTACTAACAACAATGACGTGTGCGCTGGCGCATTATCGTACCTCCATGACTGGATCCGTAAATTACGTAAAAAAAAGAGTTGTTTTTCATATTGCTGTTCATACTTCTTTGAATTAAAGTTTGGTATGTGAGAGTTGTTCTAAATATTAAAAAAAAAAATCCAGTTTTTATAAGACACATTGGTCCAGTACACATACACACATTGCTCATGTGGAATTACCTCTGATGGAGATAAGACAAACAAGTATTTAGGCGACGTAAAGATTAGCCTATTATTACCATTTGAACGCTGGCTCGAGCTTCAACCACAGAATCTCTCAGGTTTTCTTCAATTAGTTTCAATATAACTTCTTCTTCCTTCAATAAACTCTCATACCCAATAGACTTAGGTCGCTCATTTTCATGGTTGAAATTTTCAAACATTCTTGGTTCCTGAAAAATATAGTTCATATTCAACATCAAGTCCACACATATAAAATATCCCACGTGACATCACCCATAGTAGTCAATTTTAATTTGACTCCCTCCTTAATCGTATCCTATTTGCTATTGACAAAAACTTTGACCCTGGTTCAACAGATGGCATTGCGCAATCATCAATTTATTAATAATTAATGGAAATATTAAGTAATTGATTGAAATATGTAAGTAAATTCATAAAAATATTTAATAATTTATTAAAATATTAAATATCTGCAACTAAGCTACACATATAGTGTAGCTTCTTGCCTCGTTATCCCAGAAGGTGTAGCATGTGGCGAGTGGACCTATTTATTTTTACAACGCCACTTTACTTACGCCAACTTTTTTAGATGAAGTGAGGTGTGGGCTGGTACTCATTTCTTGTATAGACTGAGTATACCTTGCAGGTATTTTATTTTGAGGTTTGAAATAACCACTGAAACGGGAAATCATTTCTGACACACTCGGTGGGATTCGAACGCGAGCTCACGGCATGGAATGCAAGCACTATACCAACTGAGCCATCGACCGGACGTATTAAAATTGATAATATTTTACACTGGTTTCTGCCCAGTCAAAATAGGTTGGTGAATCGCATTCTTTTTCACAAATCTGTTCAGAAAAGAGACGAGAAAATAAATAGACATACACCAATGGTGTTTTGAACATTAAATTCTTCTTGCAAGTCGCTCAGCAGCTGTTCAGTTTGACACTGGTGCCTTTTTTCTCCAAACTCGTCGTCTTCTTCCTTTATCATGTCACACTTTTTGTCGTCATACAGTTCCTGCAATTGAATTAAACAAAAAAATGTTGTATAAAAATAAATCGCCACCTTAAAGGTAAAACTGAATAAGTGCTGATTCACTGATTCGATCAATTGTGGATAAAACATTTTATTGTGAGTAACTTCTCATAGTAAGTGAACTAATTATAAGGAAGTGCTCATGACAAACTTCTTGACTACAGGATTTCCACACTCATATAGAATTTTCTCTCATAGAAAATAGGATTTTTTTTAAATTTATCTGAGAAACCCATGTTAGCTTAATATACCATTTATTTAGTTTTACCTTTAATGTTTTTACGCTAGTAGAGGAAGAAGTGTAATGGGAACGATTGGAAGAATTGCAAGAAATAGGAAACTTACGAAGAATATGAGATCGGCGGTCCACAATGGCATATTGGTTGGTGGAAGTGGGGCTTAATGAATGTGAGCTGAGTAAAGTATGTACGGTTGAAATGGCTTACATGAGAGCAATGGCTGGAAAGACACTGAGTGATAGAGTACGTAATGATTGGGTGATGAACGAGTGTGGTATAAAAGAGAATATGAGAATGAAAGTACAAAAAAGTACGATGAGATGGTTCGGACATCTCGAAAGAATGGATGATGAACGACTCACGAAGAAAGTGTACAAAGGAAATGTCAGAGGAAAGCGCGGAAGGGGAAGGCCGAGAAAAGAATGGTTAGACCAAATAGGTGAGATTGGGAAAGAATGGAATCTGCAGAGTGAGAATAAGAGAAGAGTATGTATGAAAAAGGTGATGAGTATTGAGGAAATGAAAGTGGTTTGTAAGGACAGAAAAAAGTGGAGGCGCATCTGTGGAGGTACCGGCCACCCCTACTGGAACGGCGGCAGGATACAGTACAGTACAGTACAGTAGGTTTAGAAATATTGTTAAAAAAAAGTTAGCCCCCGTGCTGTAAGAACTTGGTACGCAAAATGCTACTAATGCTGGCTTCAGGGAAAGGTGGCAGGATTAGCAAAGTCTAAATAAATAAATAAATACCGGATGATGTTCATCGAATAAAATTGTTAAATTTCTGTCCAATGTTTGTTTTTCCACTTTTTCCAAAATTACTGCGTCTTCATTGCAATCAACTGCATCTAAAAAAGAAATAATACTTGTTTACTTTAAAACTACATTCTTTCTGCTCCTATTTGGTAATATCGATGATTCTTTGACTTATAGGTTGGTATGAGGCTGACCACCTATTCTGTAAAAAAAATGTTCACTTTTCCAATGTCACCCCTGTTTCAGGGAAGGACATCTCGAGTTGCAGGGGCTATGTTAATTTGAGATTGGGTTTTTATGTTGTAGGTCCACATGCGGCATGTGTTAGCTCGAAATTATACATGTCTGCTTGTGGGAATGCGTTTAATATGAATCTTAAATGATATATATCTTTGCAGCTTAGACTTAGATTCAGATTTTAGATTTATTAAATACAAAATTACAACCATTACACAAAGCTATTCATTCCTACAGGACGTTTCGTAATAAAATGTAAAATAACTTACAGAAAATAGTCAAGTAGAAATAAAAATGAATGTAATGTATCCGAAGCATCTTTATAAGAAAGAAAAATGGAATATACCCTAATAATGATTTTATTTAGGAGGACTTCTATCTTAATTAAAGATTTATTAAATTGCTTTTAATAACTTCATTTCAAAATCTTTTTTATATTTTTTGACGTAAAAAAACAAAAGAAGATTGTATTTTATTCTGCGTATTTTGTTCTTTTTTTGAAAAAAATAAAACAGGCATGTCAATTGTGACATTGTTAGTTTCGAAAATTATACCTACCCGATTAATTTTTCTGTATTTTTCATACCTTGATTAATGATGATTTTTCTAAGAAGATTTGAATTTAGAACGCACAACATGTATTAATTTTTTTAACTATAAGATTATAATTTTTGTTTTTTTACCTACAAAAATAATTAATTTGATATTTATCAAGCTGGCAATAAATACATTATTTTTCAATTACCTCTATTGGTCGATTTGAATTTCGAACAAATCACATGCTTGCAATTTTTTGTCCGTTATTCCAAATTTAAGTTTCTGGAATTAAATAAATTTGTCCCTACCAGAATAATTTAGTAAATAATGTTTTTCATGCTAGCAATAATGACCTTGATTCCCGATGTGTCATCCTATTGGTCAATTTGAATTTCGAACGAATCACAAGCTGTTTTTTTATGGCTGTTCTACTAATACAAATTTAGTTTATAGGTATTCAAAATTATACCTACCAGAAAAAAAAACAATACCGCAATTTTAATGAAATTGAAACCACGAAAATCATAACAATATTATTTTGAGGTTTATTGCACTTGATGGAGTGTAGCAGAGGACTAGACCCTTAGTAAAATGGGATGGAAGCACAGATACCGGTGAATCATTCCACAAACGGGCAGTTTTTCAAAGGAATGTTTTCATAGTTTTGATATCGACTGCAAAGGGATGGATGTGAGCCGTTCTACGAGTTGCCCTTGTTGTGACGAGAGGAGGTATAAGTGAGGATATTTCATCGTTTTGTATGATAATACCGATTTGGTTCATCTGCTAATACCTAATTTCACATTTAATTCGTTTTTTTACCAATAATGCCATCGTTTCCACACCAACCAGGAAATTGTCATTATATATGTTAGATAATGATACATATTACGTAATTTTTTGTTACTTATATGTCTTTCCGGATTTAAATGGAATTCTTACACCATGGTTGAAGTCTTCCTAGCCAATTTGTCTCAACAAAATATAGAGTCAGCCATTGAAGTATTAAAGAGAAAAGGTATAAAACTAAAATACAAACTATGCATAACTAATAATGTTATGATTTGAATTGGGGTTCCATTAATTAAATTGCGGTTTACATTTATTTTTCACAATATAGGTTACGATGTACTGTTCACTCCCTGCTTACAGGTATTAGCGTCACAATGGCGTAAGCGACTCTGTTCGTCCCACAGAAACTTTGCTCGTATTTCCCTATAGGTACGAAATAGACGATTCTTGCATGCTCTAGAACATGGAAGATACTTCCATAATAAATAGTACAAGAGAATTGTCCTACACTATACCACACACCAATCAGCGTGCCTAGGCTCACATCTACGCAAACTCATACGTTCGTAACAATATGATTGTGAATCTTCGGTTAATTTGTTTCACACAATTTATTTAAGATACGGTTCATATTTGATTCAAACACAGCGCTGCTTTTGAACTGTATAGCTCGACGGCTGAGATACTAGTCTGACGCTACAGACAGCTTTGCCCCTATGAATGAAGCCTTTGAATGCCCCTAAATGAAGCATTTGAGAAGCATGACAACAAAAACTCTTAGGAATAGAGTTAGGAATGAATGGGTAAAAAAATAATGTAATTTGAAAGAGGATGTGAAAGTTAAGGTACAAAAGAATGTGATGAGATGTTTTGGGCATGTGGAAAGAATGAATGATGATAGACTGACAAAGTATGTAAACAAATAAAGTGTGAAAGGAAAAAGAGGGGAGGGACGACCGAGAAAAGTATGGAATGGCGGAATGGCGACAGAGTTACAGTTACAGTTACAGTACAGCAGGCGTAAGGATTGTTCTCGAATCACAGAGAACTGGCACGTGCGAGACCTTACTAGAATACTCGAGCAATCTAAACCAATATCTACAAATACTCAAATATATACATCTAGAGACTTCACAGACTCACACAGACATAAAATACCAATGTAAAATACATAATCATACATTCGCAAGAATACATTTTTTCAATCATGGAAGCTTTATCTCTTGTCCATATTTTAAAAGTCCATTTTGAACATGGCAACAAGTGCTTCAATAAATAAAGTTGGCTAATACTCATTGTGCCAAATTTTAGTCTCAAATTAGACTGACGATCGTAACAAACGCAATTTTATTTGAAAAAAAAACCAGTCATCGTCATATAACTCCAAGATTAAAGGCTTACTCTATGCTCAGTAGATGATGCGGTAAAATATTAGTGTGGAAAATCAACACGGTATATTTTGCTGACTGTGCTTTTGCAGTAGCTGACCCTCACGCCTGGAATATGTTGCTCTAAACTCTAAAGTCTAAAAGGTTCAAGATGATGTACATACATGGAATTTTAGATTCGAGGGATATTATGACAAGGTTCATTGGGTCTAGAATTCCCTAACATGCTGACATTTTTTAAATTTATTTTATAATATTTATTAAAATTTATACCTACCCGAATAATTAATTTAATATTTTTCATGTTTGAAGTGATCCCTCGATTACCGATGATTTCTATTAGTTAATTTGAATATCGAATAAATAAAGATTTTTTCTGCAAGATAATGACCAATTTATATTTTTATCCTACTAGAATTATTTATTAAACAGTATTTTTCACGCTGGAAATACTAATAATGACCTTGATTCGTGATGTGTTGTTCCATTGGTCAATTTGAATTTCGAACGTGCTTATTAAGAAGCGCCTAGTTGCAAAATCCCCTAAAATGATTTGTTCATGATTTGAGATATTCAGCTTTTATTAATATCAATTGAAGATATGCCTCCGAATTGATTGTTAATATTTATAAAAAATATCAGGAACATGACGAATTTCAATTTGAATTACTTTTTTGTGTTGAAATTACCAAAATTTTATTAAAAATAAGTAAAATTTCATTATGGAGGATTTTGCTCCGGTCCGGTCGATAGCTCAGTTGGTAGAGTGCTTGCATTCTACCCCGTGAGCTCGGGTTCGAATCCCACCGAGGAGGGTCTCAGAAATGATTTCCAATTTCGGTGTGTATTTAAAACCCCATTATATAAATACCGGCGAGGTTTACTCAGCCTTTACAAGAAATGAGTACCAGCCCCCTCGGGAGCTGGGAAATTCCCACTTCAACTGAAGTGGTTGGCGTAAGGCCGGCCCCCTTACCTGTAAAAATAAATAGGTTCAACTCGCCACATGCGACCCCTTCGGGGATAACGCGGCAAGAAGTTACACTATATGTGTAGCTTAGTTGCGTTGCGTTGCGTTGCAAATCACATTTGATTTTAGGGGTTTTTGCAAGTTACACACACAATTTTGGGGGTTTTGAAACCAACAAGAAACTGGCAATTATAAAAGGGCTGGTTGCAGGGTGGATAATTCAGGCAAATGTTCGAAGGTAAATAAAAATATCAGTAATAATACAAAAGCTTTTCATTTTATTTATACACCTAAAAAAATAAATAAGTTTGATTACTTTAGTCATTTAATAAATATATTATTTGATTAAAAAAATGTGCGTGAAAATGAGTAGAAATGCTATAATAGTAATTTAATTACGTTATAAAATTCTTAATTAATTAACAGTAAAATACCTACCTAATATTAAAACATAAAGCAGCGTGAAAAAAATATTATGCTTTAAGTAGGTACCTAAGGGCACAGGTATTACTTGAATTCACTCTGCATTCTGTCATATAATATCAACAAAAAGTAACATTTTTATCATACCTTTTTTGACGTTCAACATTTCGTTTCCACATTTTTTCGTAACGCAAACGCTTTCGAGCTTCATTAGGTTTGGATTTAGGCACATTAATCGACTGTTCATCCATTATTTTTGCAGATTTTTACACAAATAAAGGGACCAAAAATACACAACCACGTCAACCACTTATCAAAACACTATGGCGGCCATTTTGGATTTAGATGAAATGTCATCATTTTTCTTATCTGTGATTGGCTTATTTGTTTTAGGGCAATTTGCAACTAACATGTGATGTTTTAGGGGGTTTTGCAACTAACCATGTTTAAAGATTCGATATTTTGTATGAAATTAGATGAGTTTTGCAAGTAACATGTTTACAGTCCTGTCAAGAATTTCATTATCTTCCTAACTGTATATCCAACTCAAAAATATGAAAAACCATTTTAGGGGGTTTTGCAACTAAGCGCTTCATTAATTTATTATTAACGCGGTTATTTTTTATGGCTACAAGATTGTGACAGATGAACTCTATGGGAATGAAAGTTTATACCTACCAGGATAATTAAGTAAACATTATTTTTCGTGCTAGCAATAATGACCTTGATTCCTGATGTGTTGTGCTATTGGTCAATTTGAATTTCGAACGATTCCCAAGCTGCTTTTTTATGGCTACAAGATTATCAAAAATTATCGGTTTAGGGATGTTTTTATACCTACCTGAACAATTTATTTTTTATTTAAAACGAATAACATGCTGATTTTTATGGCTATAAGAATGTTATAAATTTATTTCACAGATTCGCAAATTTAAGTCTTCAAGGGACTCAGAACAAATTTAAAAAAATACTATTAACTTGAGTCGTCAAAAAATTTTTTTTTTCGTTTTCCTAGTAATCCGGCCGTGTGACGTCACAATTTTTATTTAAACAGAATTCGTTTCGAGTCCATAGCTCAGTTTGTAGTTCGTTTAGTTTTGGACTTGCGGACGTTTCGCTCATCTCTACGATGAGCTTCAACAATGCATTTGTTCCCAATATCCTATGAATCAGTGTCCTTGGAGTCTAAATCTAAATCTAAATCTAAGCTGCAAGGATATGTATCATTTGAGATTCATATCAAATGCATTCCCACAAGCAGACACGTATAATTTCGCGTTCACACATGCCGCATGTGGACCTGCAATATAAAACCCAATTCTCAAATTGACATAAGCCCTGCAACTCTTGCCGACCTTCCCTGAAACAGGGGTGACATTGGCAAAGTGAACCATTTTTTACAGTATGGGTGGTCAGCCTCATACCAACCTATAAGTCAAGGAATAAAAGCAATTAATTACATTTGAGTATACCAAAAAACAAATAATCACTGAACAATTAAACAGTAAAAAAATTAAAAAGCTACTAAACATATTCCATAAAAAAGTGATTTTGTTTTAAAGCCTCAGACTTAAACGCCAGCATTACAGATCAACCGCCATTTCTTTCTGTCCTTGCATACTTCTTTCATTTCATCCAGAGTCATAACCTTTTTCATACAAGCTCTCCTTTTATTATGACTCTGGATATCCCATTCATTCGCTATTTCGAAAATTTGGTCCATCCATACCTTTCTCGGTCTTCCTCTACCACGACATCCATCTAATCTTGCAGCATATACTTTCTTCGTCAGTCTTTCCTCATTCATTCTCTCCAGTGATATCACCAAATTAAAGGTAAATCTAAATAAGTGCTGATTCACTGATTTGAGGAATCGTTGATAAACATTATATTGTGTGTAACTTCTCATAGTAAGTGAACTAATTATAAGGAAGTGCTCATGACAAACTTCTAAACTACAGGATTTTCCCACTTTTGTAGTGTTTTTAATTTTCGAAAATAGGAAAAAAATTGCATTCATCTGAGAAACCCATATTCAGTTTTTGACGAAACGGCGCTGTGGGGAAGTCTTCATCACCATCATCATCATCATGCGGTATCGATTGTACTGACACAAATATCATAAAAATGTTACATAAAATAATAAAAGCATTTAAATTAGTTAAAAATGCAATAAAACAATTTGATTATTGGCATACTTGCAATGATTTTTACCATTTCTTCTTACATAACACCCTCTTTACACGATCACGCATCATTCAACATTCAACTTTCTTCGACCGGTCCGTAGTCTAGTGGCAACACTTCGGACTCGTAAATGGAAGGTTGTGGGCTCGATTCCCGGTGGAGCACAAAAAATATACCATTTATATTTTCAAATTTGCTCTTCGATGGGTTGAAAAATTCATAAACCTTTACCAATGACCGGTCACCAAAGGTCCATCCAGCCTCACAGCAACTGGGTCTTGCTTGAGAATCGGCGCTTTGTAGCGACGACGACCAAGCTCGTAAAAAAGTCGATGGCTCAATTGATAGAATGCTTGCATTCTATGCCGAGAGCAAGGGTTAGATCTAAAGGCTTACTCAGCCTTCACAAGAAATGAGAACCAGCCCCCCCAGGAGCTGGGAAACCCCCACTTCAACTGAAAGTGGTTGGTGTGAGGCCGGCCCCCTTACCTGTAAAAATAAATAGGTCCCGAATCGCCACATGCGACCCCTTCGGGGATAACGCAGGCAAGAAGTTACACTATATGTGTAGCTTAATTGCATTTATTACCTAATGACATCTGTTGAACCATCAATGTCATGGTTAAAAGATCCAGGCGGGGATCGAACCAGGGTTATTCTATTCAAAATACGCTACAAAGATCAGCCACTCGACTCCCGCGGCCATAACACCAATAAAAAATTAAATAAAAAATTACGCAGAATTTTTTTATTTGGCGTACAGTCGTGTATTCTTGGGGTTTGAGCAAACGCACAAAAATGTCATGCAAGACTGATGCTTAAAATAATGAGTCAAATCACAAATATATTTTACATGAGTAGATTTATTTTTTGTACATTTCGTGGACAACATAATGTTTGTCTAGGAATTTGGCTTTTTTTCGTACATTTCCTGTTAAATCAAATAAAATCAAGCAAAACTATATTTCCGCTACCGAGTAATACTATTATTTTCAATACTCCTATTGCGAAATGACACAATCGATGTTTGATTTGCTTTTATTATTTTAATAAGTAGAACAAATGGTCAGAATAATTTTTGGCAGACATTTAAACTTTTTCACATATTTTTCCAACTGATATCACTTCCGTAAAAAAATCGTAATGATAATTTAATTTTTCATATTTTTAATGGAATACAATACAGACTAGTTGTAGTGCAGTGAGTAACGCCTCCGATTTGATAGCTTTTAAGGTAATGGGTTCAAATCTTACGCCGAGTTTTTCTTCTTTCAAATTTCAAATTAGATGGAATAGAATGCTTGCATTCCATGCCAAGGCTAGGGTTCATTTTCCATAAATAATGTAAGATTTCATGTTTCCGTAGTTTTTTTTACATACAAAAATAAAATACCGTCATGGTTAACAAGAAATGAGAACAATCCTTCTTAGGGGCTGGGAAACCCCCGTAACTTCAGCTGAAGTGGTCGGCGCACGGCCAACACCTTTGGTGATCCTTACCCTTTGGGGATAAGAAGTCACACTACATGTGCAGCTAAGTTGTATTAATTCAGATTCCAGGCCATTCAATAATGTTCACTCGGGCTTACAGCAACTGGGCCTTCTTTGAGTTGGCGCTCTGTATCGAAGACTAACTCTTGAAATGAGTCGCATAGAACCAAAATAAGATGTACGCAACTAAGCTACGCATATAGTGTAACTTCTTACCACGTTATCCCGAAGAGGACGCATACGCCAAGTAATCCTATTTATTTTTAGAGGTATGGGTGCCGGCCGTACGTCAAGCAACAGTTAAAAGGGTTTTCCCAGCTCCCGATTAGTCTCGTTCTCTTTTTTTTGTGTAGGCTGAGTAAACCTGGCCGATATTTTATTTTTGAGCTTTAAATAAACACCTAAACTGGAAATCATTTCCGACACCCTCGGTGGGATTCGAACCCGAGCTCTTGGCATAGAATGCAAGCAATCTACCAACTGAGCTATCGACCGGACATAATATTATGATATGTATGTACTGTACTGTACTGTATCCTGCCGCCGTTCCACTAGGGGTGACCGGTACCTCCGCAGATGCGCCTCCACTTTTTCTGTCCTTACAAACCACTTTCATTTCCTCAATATTCATCACCTTTTTCATACATACTCTTCTCTGATTCTCACTCTGCAGGTTACATTCTTTCGCAATGCCACCTATTTGGTCTAACCATTCTTTCCTCGTATAATGTATGTAAATGGAAATTAAAAGAATATAATCTTCTATGTTATTATCTACTTATTTAAATCGTTTTTTTTAATACTACATCTCCGTTTTTTGTTCTATACGACTATACATTGTAAACAATGATTAAGTTATATTTTTAATCCAAATTAATTGGCATTTCGTTTTACAGATTCGCAACGCTTACAGAATTATTAAAAATTGCCTTTTTTGCTAATTTTTCTCGATGACGCCGTTTTTCTCGTGCATTTTATTTTTAGCCTAATCTATAAAATAGAAAATTATACTTTTTAGCATTGTATTTGAAAAAGGTTAATCAATCATTATTATTTTTAGACTAATCTTTATGTTAGATTAAAAGAAAATAATATTTTATAGCATTAGTATTGGGACGTGGAAGAAAGAAGAGAGCTGATAAATCGTATTTTAAAAAGAGGAAAGCCAAGCTAATAGGGCACTCAATCAGGCATAGCACCTTTCTTAGCAACATCTTTGAAGGCAAAATCTTAGGACAACGCACAAGAGGTCGCCCAAGAACTTCATACTTCAAGGATGTGAAGCGGCTCATGGATGTCTCCTCCTATTCGCATCTCAAGAGGATGGCAGCAGACAGAGACAGATGGCTGATACAACAAGGCTCTGCCTTTAGAAGATGATGATGAGTATTAGTATTATAAATATCTGTTTAAAAAAAACTGGAGCAATAAATTAAATGAGAACTGTAACTCTCACTAAGGGTGGCCCGAGCCTCTGCAGTGCTAAAGAGGATGGATGTGAAAGTAAAGGCACAAAAAATGTGATGAGAGGGTTTGGACATGTGGTAAGAATTAATGATGATAGACTACTAAGTATACATACAGACGCAGTGGGGAAGGGTGCCATTTAATTCCATTCCCATCGGCTTCCCTTTTAAAATGAGGCAACAAAGTAGTTAAAAAATATAGCCACAAAGTAAAAAAATACATTTAAAACCAAAGAAACAATACGTATTTTTCCCCATTGAAACCATGCAGTCTACTTTATTATCATTTTTGCCTCATTTTAAAAGGGAAACCGATGGGAATCGAGTTGTATGGCACCCTTCGCCACTGAATTAGAGAGGAAGTGTGAAAGAAAAATGAGGTAAGGGACGACCGATAAAAGTATGGAGTGATCAGATTGAGGAGATTTTGAAAGAATGGGATATACAAAGCGAGTGTAAAAGAAGAAAATGTATGAAATAGGTGATGGATATGAATGAATTGAAAGATGTATGTAAGGATAGGAAAAAAATGTGAAACTGATTAATTATTATTAATTGATGATGTAAATACCTGCTTCTGGTCACGAAATAATAGGTAAATGAATTGCATTCCTCCTAATGAATTTATTTTAAAAATTATTTAAAATTTGCACTATACTGGGTTGAAAAATTCATATACCTTTACCAAAGGTCCATCCAGCCTTACATCAACTGAGTTTGCCTTAAGAATTGTCGCTTTCTACAGCGGCGACCAAGCTCGCAGAGGGCTCTTGAAGTTTAATTCACACAAAAACAGCGCTTACCAAATAAATCATCCTGATATTTTGTATTATATATAATTAAATCGAATTATTGAATAATATTTTTGGCTCAGTAATCTAATCAAAAGTGTCATAAAAATGGAGGAGCAAGAAGTATCGTTGATTTTTGCATCGGCCGCGCAAAAACTCCATCATTGTAGTGAAAATTGCATTTCACAGATAAATTGCTTGTAATCCGCATCCAATACTAGTGGCACTAGAGCAGAACGGTACTAACTGCTAAAATTTAAAGTTGATAGACGAGAGTAAGACCTAAGACGAGACAAACAGCGTTGCATTGCACTATATTTCTATCAAAAAAAATTTAATACTTGTAACGAGATGAATTTGGTTTGTTTAGTAGAATGGAACATTATATTTGAATTTGAATAAAAAAAAGGAAAACAAAAGAATGCAAAAGGACAGAAGAAGCTTCCCTGGTGAGAGAGCCACAAGCTGGTGTAAATTATGATAATAAATATTATTGTGTGTTGTCGTTATATGGAATTGTGAAACGAATAAAGTAAACATTTAATGTGGTTGTTGTATTAACATTGTGTCGTTCATCTGTCAGTGGAAAAACCCTCACACTATATATGTACTTTGGGAATGTGTAATTTTGTGTCTGTGTGACTTGTGTATGTGTGAGTCTGTAAAGTCTCTAGGTCAGAGGTGTCCATACGGTCGATTGCGGAAGGTTTTAAGGTCGATCGCCGAGGATAGCTTAAATTTCAGTGATCGATCTTAAAACTAATTTGACATTTTGCACTCGATGTAATTTTACTTATGCTAATTTTTTTCTTAATAATATTTATACATTATGAATTATGGGTTATATTTGTTGGGCTAAACAGTAAAAAGGTCGATCTCCTATTCATAATTTTTTGCTAAGTCGATCTCCTCAAGAAAAAGTATGGGCACCCCTGCTCTAGGTGAAGGTATTAGTATTGTAATTGCATGTGTTTCTCTAAATTTTTAGTAGAATGTTCTGTGGCAGTTCTAAATAATTCGAGAATTACCTTTATTCTCACCTATAAATAGAGACCGAGGAGCTCTGTAGCCAGACTAGTATCTTATCCGTCGAGCTATACACTTCAAAAGCAACTCTGTGTACGAACCGAATGTGAACCGTATCTTAAAATACATAACCACAATTCTTATTAAATTGAACCCGGTAAAGTCATAAAAATAATTTCACTTTTCGGATATCAGACGAAATATCATTATTATTATTCTTAAATTAATTCGTGGAATGCAATTCACTTACTTATTTTTGCCTCTCCAGAAACATGTTGTCAATTAAGAATTTGAGAACTTGTATTCTGTTTGATTGGCACTTTGGTTGACCTGCATATAAGCTATTGCAGTAGTCTATTTTTGACACCACAAATGTATTTACTAGAGCTTTCCTTGCTTCCATTGGTAGACAGTTATTGACAAGATTGATTTGGCAACGACCTTCCATTTAACAGTACGATGCCTTACCACTACGCTGCCTTAGTTCTTGTTTGCCGTATAGACCATTCAGCTAATTTTACATGAGCAATGTTTGCATGTGTACTGGACCAATGTGTCTTACGAAAACTGGAAATTGATTTAAAAAATATTTAAAACAACTCTCACATTATCGGGTTTTACGTTTTTTTCTTAGCTCAGATTATGTAGAATTTGATTCTTAAGGCCCGGTATATTGAACTGTAGTAATATTTTAGTTAACTATTACTTGAACTTTTATTTAAAATACTCAATCTCGAGTTAACTAAAACCGAGCATTGCCGAAGTATGAAGCCACGCCCCCAAATCTTGGAAATAATTAAAATGCCATTCAAAAGCTTTAAAACAAACAACTATTCATAAAAATCATATCCCTTACCTTCATTAAGCTAGAAAACGAGACAAAAAATGTTCAGTTTGCAACAATTTGGATGAATCCTTACATTAAAAAAGAGCAGGTGCTGTCAGTGAAGCGCCGCCATCTTGAAAATCGAAAGTTAAAGTTACTAAATATTTACTGCCGAAATTCGGTGAGTGAAATATTATGATGATTTAACTAAAATGGCATTTTAGTTAACTTTACGATACTTCAAAATACCGGGCCTTAGACAACTGCATTAAAAAGTCACGTTTGACAGAATTGGTCCATACGGCAAACAAGAACTGAGGGAGCGACTTGACTATGGACTTGGTTGTTTCAAATCCAATCAGATTGAGAAGTCAACAGTAGAAATGGACTTGTAAATGCTACAGAACGAATGTCGATGGTGCGATAAGAAATACTATGAGAAATACTATATTAAATTGTAGTTATTACAACTGCCGAAATATCGCGAAGTTCAAAAGACTTTTGAAAAAATTAATGGATTAGTAATTAACTAATTTTTCGCAAGTTTTGTCACAATCCAGGGCTGGATGTCTCATCACCACGGTAACTCTTACCTACCGAATATCGGTAATATTTGTATGAAGAGTAATCAGCTGTTTATCTTGGATTGACAGGTCGCTACCTTCAGTCGCTCTAAAAAACATTTCAGATTAAAAATCTGGAATGTTCCATAAAAAATATGGTTCACACATACATGTCTATAATTTATAATCTATAATCAATAATGTAAGTTGCAGAGAGATATATTAACATTTAAAATTCATATTGAATGCATCCCCACAAGTAGATAGTCTAAGTTCACGCTTAAAAATTCTGCATGTGTAATTACAAAATAAAACCAGAGCCTACAACGAACATAGACCCTGCAACTTTTCGTCCAGTTAGGGCTTGTTTGGCTTATCTCCATCAGAGATAATTTCACATGAGCAATGTTTGAAAAAACAGAGAGTCCTGTAGGATTGTGGTTTGGGAGGCCATGAGCCTTTAAGGCTAGTCAGCCGGATTAACTGAATTATTCCTTGACTTATACTGTTGAAAGATGGTTCACTTTGCCAATGTCACCCGTGTTTCAGGGAAGGTCGGCAAGAGTTGCATTATGTTCATTTGAGATTGTTTTTTTTTATATTGTAGGTCATGTTTTAGCGCGACTTTATACGTGTCTGCTTGTGGGAATGCATTTAATACGAACCTTAAATGATATATATTTTTGCAACTTAGATTTAGATGCAACTACGTATTCACCATGAGTAAATGTAAACATGCTTGTACCTGATTTGGTCATTCCAGACCTTTCTCATTAAGAAAATGTACAAGACGATAATCGCTTGAAGGACTGATCATTAATTAATTAGTAGCTCTTCATTACAATTTCTTAATGTTAGAACCCAAACACTGCAGTACACAGAAAAAAACTAAGGCGCCGGATGAGCCATGGATTAGCTGTATGAGAGTAAAAACATGTACGTCAGCGTCGAATCTACTCCAAATGGAGTTCCATTTCAAGTGTTTTTACTGAGGCACTCAAAATTATTTCTAAATCTGAATTTCCAGTGAAAAATTTATAAGTTTTCTCGAGTGATGCTGTTACCAGTGAACATCATTTCATTTTTACTAAACACTTAGTTTTTTTTCTCTACGAAAAAATGAAGATACTCGTAGCAATCTGTTTTTTTCTCAATTTTGAATGTTTTTTTAACCGTTACTTTTTTTTGACGGATCAAGAGTCGAGATATCTTTAAAGAAAAACAATAAAAAATGATGTATTGTCAATAAAAGTAAAATTAGAATAAAAGTAAAAAACTAATCTGTGTCGGTGAAATTCTTATGTATTGAGAATTTGCTTTTACTGCTGATAATTACACCTTATGTAATAAAAATGTGTGTTATGTACGTGTGTGTATTTTCAACAGTATGTTGGGGTAACTTTGACCAAATGGGCAAGTATTTTTCAAAATAATTACAAGTTTTTTTGTGATGATTTTTGTGAATGATTTCCCGTTTCGGTGTTTATTTCAAACCCCAAAATAAAATACCGGCAAGGTTTACTCAGCCTTCACAAGAAATGAGTACCAGCACTTTCGGGAGCTGGGAAACCTCCACTTCAACTGAAGTGGTTGGCGTAAGGCCTGGCGTAAGGCCCTTACCTGTAAAAATAAATATGTTCAACTCGCCACATGCGACCCCTTCGGGGATAACGCGGCAAGAAGTTACACTATATGTGTAGCTTACCCCCGTATTCACGATCAAAACTGGCACTTCCTTAAGGGCAAACCAGCGCTTAGATTGGGGAAATTCATTTCAAGAACAATACTTAAGGTAAAATTAGCGCTTAAGCGCTCCAAAAACTAGCACTCAGGTAAGTAAGGTCGACACGTATATTAACCAACGCTTAAGCGCTGTCAAAATATTCCGTCATATTTCATTGTTATCACATTTTTTGTTTGATTGTGAATTTTTATGAAAAAATGAATTCTTACTATAAACATGATTTTAACAAGTGTATTAACATTGTTTTGACGAGTTCATTTACATTGCTTGACCATCAGAATTGGGTTTGTTCTCCGGTATGGTCTAGGACCATACTTCAATGACAGATGAACTGTCAAAATATTCCGCCGCATTTCATCAGCACATTTTTTGTTTGGTTGTGAATTATTAACATAAAATAATGAATTCTTTCGATACAGTTGACTTCAACGAGAATAATAACATTGTTTTGTTCAAAAATAGTGTCCCAAGAAAATATATCAGAGACTGTAAAGACCCATTTACGTATTACGAAGAGGAAGAATTTAGAAGACGTTTTTGATTGAAAAAATGCGTCGTTCTGTATACAGTTTTGCCGTTGCTCATTGAGGGTTGCAAAGCCAACGATTTCTTCGATCTGTTATTTTATCTTCTATTACAGGTTTTTCTTTAATCAGAGCCACCAGCAGCTCCTTTTCCGCTGGAGAAAACAACATCTTTTTGGCGCTGAAATCGATCAAAACACTTTACATTGGATATTACATAAATGTATTTTTAAAAACTAATAGAAATTGTAAACAAACAAATTCGTACTTACGGTTTACTTAAAGTAGTAATTGCGTTATACGTACTTATTTGTTGTCAAGTTTTATGCAAAGTTGATATGACATTGAAATTTGAAAGAGGCGGCAATGATAAGAGTGAAGTACGCCGAATATCGGTCGGAAGGTACTGACCAATTACAGAGCTGGGTTTTTTCGAGAGCCAATGACAAACCCGTACGTCTCCTGGGGGTTGGGCACTACGCTGATTACTGCTTGAGTGTTCTTTGTGAAACAAAACGCTCCAGAATGTCGACCCTTGAGTAAGTGTAGCGCTTGAGTAAGGCACTTAAATCAGTTTTGATCGTGAATACGGGGGTTAGTTGCGTTGCGTAGTTGCGTATTTGTAAGGGATTCTGTGCAGGAGAATTCTCAAATTTCACACTTGTAGTGCCGCAGAGGTGTTGGTGATGATGCGGTCCTTTGATATCCTGATATTTTGTAGCAGGTCTGTTAGCTGCATAGTGTTGTGTTGCGTTGGCTTTGTTTTGAGACACTGAAAGAAGTAGCGATTGAGATTGGTTTTGTTTAGGACAAGGTTAAATTGGTCTGGAAACACTGATACCGGTAACTCGTTCCATAAGCGGGCAGTTTGGCAAAGGAATGAGTCGTGAAAACACCAAGTTCTCATAGTTTTGATATCGACTGCAAAGGGATAAATGTGAGCCGTTCTACCAGTTGCCCTTGTTATATCCGAACTTCATACCGACAATTTAGATAGGTTCGTGGTTTAGTGGTTAATTAATGTGAATCTAAATGTAGTGAGTTTGAAACACAGCGGACCACAAACATCATCATTTTTTGTACATTTTTTTGGCATTGTACTGTATTTGTGAATGTAAAAAATGACCATCTGCATATCGTTTAGAAGAGTTAAAACGGTTAAGTGGCTCAATCTATATTCTACCTATCATCTGTGAAAAAAAAACAACACTATAATCTATAATCTAAGTTCAAAGACTCTCAAATGCATGCCCACAAACAAACACGTGTAGTTCGCGCTTACAAATACTGAATGTGTACTTACAAATAAAATCCATACCGCAAATGAACATAAGCCCTACAACTTTGGCCGACCTTCCCTGACACAGGGGTGACATTGGCAGAGTGAATCATTTTTTACAGTATGGGTGGTCAGCCTCATAAATATTTGAAAATATTAAAAATACAATATTTGAAAATTAACTAACATAAAAATTAATTTCATAATTAGATACCAACGCTCTGACAGCACTGAAACTTAATTATCAAAATTAATGTGAAGAGACACAGCTTCCTTAGTTCCGTGCAGCCCTTGTCTACGAGATCCCGAGATTGCGAATGTGGACAGAGGAATGCCCTGAGAGCTTTGTGCAGCCTGCAGAGAGCCTACCTCCAGGAAAGAGCCTCGAGTGGCCCGTGTGCAAATCTATGAACAGATTGAGGACCAATGTTGGAAGTTGGACCGTTGGACCGTTGACCTGGGGATTTCTGGGACGGGAGGACTCTACACTATGTGAGTGTGGAGCTCAGCAAACTATGGAGGACCTGCGGTGTTGTCCCTCCTGTCCGACAAGCTGCTCCATGGATGATCTCTTTGCGGGAAACCAAAGAGCTGTAGACATTGCTCGTTACTGGGGCAATGCGGTGTGAAGCTGACACGAAGAAAAATAATGTGAATCAAAATAATGTAAAACGCCTTGTAAATCTATAATTTAAGTCGAAAATAATGTCCACAAGCTGACACGAGTAAGTTCACGCTTACACACACTGCATGTTCCACTTAGAAAATAAAAACTGGACTGTACTGGGGTTCCATTCCTATTTTTATTTTTATTTCAAATTAATTCATCAAATAAAGCTAAAACTCATTTTAAAATATTCATTTCTAAGGTCCGTAGCTCAGTGGTAACACTGCGAACTCTGAATGGGAAGGTTGTGGGTTCGAATCCCGGCGTAGCACAAAAAATATACCATTTATATTTTCAAATTTGCTCTTTGCTGGGTTGAAAACTTCATAAACCTTTACCAATGACCGGTCACCAAAGGTCCATCTAGCCTTACAGCAACTAGGTCTTGCTTGAGTATTTGCGCTTTGTAGCGACGACCAAGCTCGTACACCTCTGCGGCACTACAACAAGTGTCATAGACCCTAGAGTCTCAAGAATCTAGGGAGTCTCCCGCACAGGATTTCTTACAAAAAAAAAACTTTTTTATGTACAAATAAAACACAAAGTTTTTCTTCAAGAGTTGATTTATTTCTCGAGTTCATTCAATTGTCCTCTTGATAATGATGTGATAGCATCGAAAGCGCTCGAGGAAATAAATCAACTCGTAAAAAACAACTTCACAACAAGCCCTTAAACTAAATCTTTTTAAATATATTTTTAATTGTTTGTATAATATTTACACCATCGGTCAAAGTAGCCCCAATCTACCCTATTCAAAACTCAATACAATAAAATATAATTCAAATTTACTTCATATATTGGATGCGATGCAACGAATTCTATATTCACAGACAGACATTAGCACATGACTATCTCGTAATCACTTTCGATTCTCGTACAAAACGTGATCTAATTTCAGCTTCAAGTCGATACTAAGGCGTTTCGGTGAATTGCGTGATGAGCGTTTGAGAGGATTTTGTTCATTGAAGCGAAATCTTTTCAGACGGTTACTAATACAATTGTCTATATAATACAGTGATGCAAAACCTTTTCTGATTCGAATAGATTAAAAAAAAAAATCAACTAAGCTTTGGTATAGTGCTTGCATTCTACCCCGTGAGCTCGGGTTCGAGTCCCACCGAGGAGGGTGTCAGAAATGATTTCCTATTTCAGTGTTTATTTCAAACCCCATAATAATAATACCGGCAAGGCTTACTCAGCCTTCACAAGAAATGAGTACCAGCCCCCTCGGGAGCTGGGAAACCCCCACTTCAACTGAAGTGGTTGGCGTAAGGCCGGCCCCCTTACCTGTAAAAATAAATAGGTTCAACTCGCCACATGCGACCCCTTCGGGGATAACGCGGCAAGAAGTTACACTATATGTGTAGCTTAGTTGCGTAGTTGCGTTTTACACATATAGTGTAACTTCTTGCCTGCGTTTCCCCGAAGGGATCGCATGTTGCGCTTCGGGACCTATTTATTTTTACAGGTAAGGGGGCCGGCCTCACACCGACCACTTTCAGTTGAAGTAGGGGGTTCCCAGCTCCCGGGGTGGCTGGTTCTCATTTCTTGTGAAGGCTGAGTAAGCCTTTGAGATCGAACCCTTGCTCTCGGCATGGAATGCAAGCATTTTACCAATTGAGCTATCGACCTTTTTTTACGAGCTTGATCGTCGTCGCTACAAAGCACTAATTCTCAAGCAAGATCCAGTTGCTGTAAGGCTGGACGGACCTTTGGTGACCGGTCATTGGTAAAGGTTTATGAATTTTTCAACCCAGCGAAGAGCAAATTTGAATATATAAATGGTATATTTTTTGTGCTCCGCCGGGAATCGAACCCACAACCTTCCCATTCAGAGGCAGAAGTGTTACCACTGAGCTACGGACCGGTCTCGATAACGATAACGGTAAAGATAACGATAATATTAAAAAAATGTATAAATTAGTAGTTTATAGACATTATATATATCTAAAAATCCATAACCTTACTTGCGAAGGTAAATAATTATAATAACATTTTAGATTCATATAAGGTAAATGCTTGGTTTTTCTTTGAATATTTTTTTTCTTGACTAATAGGTTTCATGACCAATAAATTGGTAGGTATGAGACTTATCACTTGTACTGCAAAAAACGGTTCACTTTTCCAATGTCAAACTTGTCTCAGGGAAGGTCGGCAAGAGTTGCAGGGCTTATGTTCATTTGAGATTGGGTTTTAATGTTGTAAGTCCACAGCGGCCTGTGTAAGCGCGAGTGTGTCTGCTTGTAGGTATGCATGTAATATGAATCTCAAATGTAATTTATCTATGCAAATTAGATTATTGATGCTTACAAATAGACACAATATGTCAGTTCGCATTTAAACATGCTACATGTGTGCTTATTAAATAAAAACCAATTTCATAAATAAACAAAATTCTTGAAAAAAAGTTTTGCGTCCAATAGGGGTGACATTTGACAAAGTGATCCTATTTTTACAGTACATATCACCATACATTGCTCGACCGAAAAATGAAAAAAATTAAGAAATAAAGTTAAGTTGTGCTTTTTGTTTAAAATGATTTATTACAAATTTATTATTTTACAAAAACACAATGGTATTTCACTGTGTGAACCATCAAACCCTACTAAACATAAATATATTTTTTTAAATCATGTAACCTGCAGTCTAGATTGTTCGCCATCACTGCGAATGCAACACTTCCGATTTTGCCGATCAAAAAGTTGGTGGAAAAGTATCTATACCTATGCACGTACCTGCCATCCAATACAAAATAATCAATTCTCTGATTCGAGCCAAGAAATGTGAGTTATCAGGCAGAAGTGGTAACCGGTTCCAAAGTTCGTGAGTGGGGGTGGCACTGGCAAAAGTTTCATATAAATACTCTTCGGAAACTAGATGCAGTATCCAGTTCTTTACAGACACTATCTCAAAGCACATTAATAATTATTTAGAAAAGAAATCGTAAGAAAATAATTTAAAACAAATAAAAAATAATTATCATAAAAGTGATCTAATTTAATTATTTTAAATTCATTACAGCAACAAAAAAAAAACTCAATTACATAAGAAAATAATTCAAAATTTAAAAGCTTTATTTTCCTTGTTTTGTTTCAAAAGATTGTAGTGTTTTATTAATATAATTTAAGATTAATAATTATTTTTGTGTATTTTTTAGATTAAAAAACAAATACAAGATGAAATTCATTTGTGTTACACTTTTGTGCATGTGTAAGTATTTTTGTTCATTTTATCATTAATTTATATTTCATTTTTAAAAAACAAAAATATAAATTTAAATTTAAGGGTAAAAGAAAGATCTCTTCTTTTTGATTACGTTAAATCAACGTTTCTTACAAATATAATATATTTTAATTTTAAAATCATAAGATTATTATTTATTCTTTTTTGATTATCTAACATTCTAACATAAATGAAGATCATTTTTAATTATGCTTAATCTAACAACGTTCAATCTTTTTGTATTCATTTTAATTTTACAGATTTTTCATTCTTATTCAGCATTTAACAAATTTAATTTCCGATTTTTAATCAAATTCAATTTTCTAATTCATAATGCATTTGTTTCACTCAGATTCAAACTATAAAGGGCTATAAAAAAAGAGATATTTTGAGTACAAAACAACTATAAATTATTCGCTTATATCTGAGTGTACACTTTTACCCAATCATAAACATATCAAGTGAGTACTTTAATTAGAAAACATATTTCTACGTGATCTTTGCTGATAAATAGACCTTCTTGCGGTGGGAATTCTATGCTTAATCAAAAGCAATGATGGTGCATATAAAAGAGAATCACAAATCTACTTTCTTTCTTTAACCACAAATATTTTCTTCTTCTTTTTCGTCCGGTCTATTTATATGTAAAAGCAAGTAAGCTACACATATAGTGTAACTCCTTGCCTGTGTTATCGCCGAAGGGGTCGCATGTGGCGATTTACACCAACTCACACCAACCACTTACAGTTGAAGTGTGGATTTCCCAGGAAAGGGGGGCTGATTCTCATTTCTTGTGTAGGCTGAGTACACCTTGTCGTCATTTATTTTGATTTTGAAATAAACATCGAAACGAGAATCGTTTCTGACACCCTCGGTGGGGATCGAACCCTTGCACTCGGCATGAAATGAAAGCATTCTACCGACTGAGCTATCGATCGACCTTTTCACGAGCTGGTTCGTCGCTAGAAAGCGCCAATTCTCAATCAAGACCCAGTTACTGTAAGGCGGGATGGACTTTTGGTGACCGATCTTTCGTAAAGGTTCAAGAATTTTTCAACCCAGCGAAGAGCATATTTGAAAATATAAATGGTATATTTTTGTGTTCTGCCGGGATTCAAGCCCACAACCATTTACGAGTCCGAAGTGGCCCACTAGCCTACGGACCAATCTGGTCTACATGAGAAGGATTTATTTTTATTTTTATTTTCTACATGATAATAGAGCGCCATTATTGTGAGTGTCACACCTCAAGGGCCTCACAATCACGAATGAGATTTTTACAAAGGTGCCGTTTCAGTGCTCCATAAAAAAATGCCAACAGATTCCGAAACCCTCACTCCAGGTGGCAGTCTGTTCCACTCCATTAGTCCGGCAAACTGGAAAGCGCGTTCCCTAAAATTAGTGCGTATTTAACGAGGCTGCGTCAACCTGACAGCACCACTCCCCGCTGACCTCAGTGTCTACCCCCTCACACTCACCTCAACGGGGGAAAACATGTCTGCCAGATATGATGGAGCCAAACCATTTAGGGCTTTAAATACCATCAAACACACACGGAAGACCACCCTCTCAGGAAAACGATAGACAATCATCGCTTGGCTTAAAGCTTTTGGTTCAATCTAGGATGTGAATAAAAAATCTAACGGTGCTATTGTTAGACATTTTAGACCTTCGTTGAGCCCACAAACTAATGATGCATTTGTATGAAGACCTGTCAATCCAAGATGGCCGTGAGTGAACAGATGATTAGTATTCATACAAATATTACCAAAATTTGGTAGGTAAGAATGACCGTGGTGGTGAGACTTCCAGCCCAGGCATCATTAGTTTGTCAAAACGTAGGCTCAATGGACAACGAATGTCTAAGTGTCATATCCATTTAAAGTTAGCGTAACTTCACAGAAAATAGATTGATAGAAATGTGATTGAAAATAGAAACTATATCATTTAATAAATCGACGTATTTCATAATATGAAATTATGAAATAATGTGTTATTATGAAATAATGTGTTATTTAATACGTGGTGCGTTTACTATAGAAAAATCCATTTCCTCGTCAAAATCTAATTTTACTTATTTCTATGCTGTAAATCGTTATATATTCAATATCGTATACACGATCGACTTTTAAACGCATCAAAATATGTGTTATTTTTTAAAATAAAATTGTTACTAATATTGTGTTTTTATAAAATTCCTTGATTAATAGTTTGGTAGGAGACTGACCACCAAATCTAATCTAATCTAATCTAAGTTGCAAAGATATGTTACATTGGAGATTCACATTACATGCATTCTCACAACCAGACACGTATAAGTTCGCGCTTGCACATGCCTCATGTGAACCTACAACAAACCAAATCTAAAATGGACATACACCCTGCAACTCTTGCCGTCCTTCCCTGTAACAGCGGTGACATTGGCAAAGTGAACCATCTTTACAGCATGTGTGGTCAGCCGCATACCAACCTATAAGTCAAGGAACATACACGACAAATTACATTTTGAACATCAATAAATAATAATATGTATGGACATCAAAACTAAAACAGAAAACTAATTCTAATTTAAAAATCCCTAGCCACCAACATTACAGATCAACCGCTATTTTTCTCTGTCCTTACATACTTCTTTCATTTCCTCCAGACTCATAACGTTCTTCATACAAGCTCTCCTTTTATTATGTCTCTGAATATTCCATTCATTCGCAATTTCGGATAAAGAAATATAAGGAATAAACCTAAAGAAATCTAAATACGAAAAGGACCGATCCACAAAAGCCAGAGAAATAATTTATGGATTTTCTTGTTTCCAGGCGTTGCCATCTCTGCAGCCAAGAACCCAAAGCGCAAGAAGGAGTTCGACTTCGACTTTGACTACACATCCCATGGCCAACACGGTTCAGCCTCATCTCACATTCCTTCAAGGGCTCAGATCCATCCAAACCATGCTCCAAGCCATCAGTCTAAGATCCTGTCACTCAGTCAGCCATCAGGCCATGGTCCCAGCCAACCTGCAGCACATCCTTCCAATCATGCTTTGAGCTACGAGCCTGCCCATGGTCCAGCCGTGGCTGAATCTGCGTCCATCAGCCATTATGATGGATTCGCAACTTATGCCGCCAGCGCCCCGAGCCACCCGAAGAAGGGGTACAGTGTTGGAAGTGGATTGAGGTCTATTGCTCAAGGTATGTTTTTTCTTAATTAATCTGTAACTGTAACTATGTCGCCTTTCCGCTACAGGTAACTAGAGCCTCTGCAGGTTTTTTTTCCATTTTTTCCTGGACTAGAAATCTGTGATTGCATCTAAGGCCCGGTATTTTCAAGTTTAAATAAAATTCAATTTCATTTAAATTTTTATATTATTTAACTTACCAACTTATAAATGTCTGCTTGTGGAAATGCGTTTAATATGAATCTTACATGATAATATACATATATATTTGTAGCTTAGATTTGAATTTAGATTATAGATTTACTGAATTTCGCCCGTAATTAATTATTTGGTGAATTAAGGATTCTCAAAATGGCGTCCTCTTCACTAAAAGCAGCTGTTTTTGTTATGTAAGGATACATTCCTTGATTTGAAGGTTGATATGAGGCTGATCGCCCGTACTGTAAACAACTGGTTCACTTTGCCAATGTCACCCCTGTTTCAGGGAAGGTCGGCAAGAGTTTATGTTCATTTGAGGTTTGGATTTTTATTTATTTTATGCAGAATTTGTAAGCAAGAACTGACATGTAGGAACCTGTTTGTGAAAATGCATTTTAAATGTTAATATACCTCTTTGCAACTAAGATTATAGATAAATTATATTAAAGATAGATAGTTGTGTATCTACAGTGTGAATTTTAATTTTTTTATATGCTAATAATAAGAAAGAAAACACTTTTTATTTCTTTGAAACTCTGTTTATTTTCACCATTATTGTAAAGATTAGGAAAAACAATTTTGGTCTTCATGCCAGCATACAACATGCAAAATTTCAAAAACCCACAATTTTATAATTGTTTGTCTTTATATTGATCTTTATATTCATGGCCTTGAATCCAGGTTCCGCTGATCAGGCCAATTCAGCAGTCTTCAACCAGCACGCTGCGGCCAAGCAGGCAGCTTACGTGGCCAAGAACAACCTGGCCCAGCAGGCAGTCCAGGCCTCCAACACTGCCCAGGCGGCCTTGGCCGGCAAGGAACTCCTGGTGCAGGGTCTGGAGCAGCAGTTGAGGGATGCCAAGGTGTCTCTGGAGGGAGAGAATAACCAGCTGCAGTCGGCCAAGAGGTCAGCGGCTGCTGCGGCTGCTGCTGCGCATCAGGCTGCAAATCAAGTGAGTGCTAAATCTATGCAAAATAGTGAAGTCATCCATCACCTGGCTCCAGGGCTTGAAGTCTCATCACCACGGTAATTCTTACCTACCGAATATCGTATATATTATATATCGTATAATATTAGTCAACGACGTTACCATGTTGAAAGCACCGGTTCCCATAGATCACCGAAGTTAAGCAACATTGGGCGCGGACAGTATTTGGATGGGTAACCGCTCAGGTACACCGCGTGTCGTTGGCATCTTGGACCGGTCCGTAGTCCGTAGTGGCAACACTTCGGACTCGTACATGAAAGGTTGTGGATTCGGACCCCGGCGGAGCACATAAAAACATACCATTTATATTTCGAATGTGCTCTTCGCTGGGTTGAAAAATTCATAAACCTTTACCAAAGACCGGTCATCAAAAGGTCCATCCAACCTTACAACAACTGGGTCTTGCTTGAGAATTGGCGCTTTCTACAGCGACGACCAAGCTCGCAGAGGGCTCTTGAGGTGTAATACACACAAAAACAGCGCTCACCAAATAAATCAGCCTAATTTTTTTTTTTTATCAGTAATATTTGTATGAAGACCTCTCAATCCAAGATGGCCGCAAGAGAACAGCTGATTAGTATTCATTAAAATATTACCGATATTCGGTATGTAAGAATTACCGTGCTGATGAGACTTCCAGGCCAGAACAGTTTAGTTTTTTCACCGATAAACCTAAATGAAATAGATGAAGCATCATGGCCGTTTTATAATCGATAATGTGAGTTGCAATCTCAAATGAACTTAAGTCCTGCAACTCTTGCCGACCTCCCCTGAAACAGGGGTGACATTGGCAAAGTAAACCATTGTTTTTACGGTATGGGTGGTCAGCCACATACCAACCTATTAGTCAAGGAATACAAACAATTAATTACATCCAACTATATAAAATAAATACTCACCAAGCTATGTAAACAATAAAATTAAAATCTACAATACGTTTGATGTACAAAAAAGAGTGCACCCTTGGGCGTCCTCTTCATAGTGGATTAATCAATATAAAAGATATAGAGAGAATAAACAAAATCATGAGAAATTCTTCGATAGCCTCAACACACTCAAACCATATTCCGATCACGAGTCCGATGACCGGTCCGTAGTCCAGTGGAAACACTTCGGACTCTGAATGGAAGGTTGTGGGTTCGAATCCCGGCGGAGCACAAAACAATTATATTTTCAAATTTGCTCTTCGCTGGGTTGAAAAATTCATATACCTTAACCAATGACCGGTCACCAAAGGTCCATCCAGCCTTACAGCAATTGAATCTTGTTTGAGAATGGGCGCTTTGTAGCGACAACGACCAATGCTTGCATTCCATGCCGAGAGCAAGGGTTCAATCTCAAGGCTTACTCAGCCTTCACAAGAAATGAGAACCAGCCACCCCGGGAGCTGGGAAACCCCCACTTCAACTGAAAGTGGTTGGTGTGAGGCCGGCCCCCTTACCCGTAAAAATATTTAAATATTTATCCCGAATCACCACATTCGACCCCTTCGGGGATTACGCAGGCAAGAAGTTACACTATATGTGTAGCTTAGATGAGAAATGGCGAGCTCGTAGCGTTAACCATTAACCTACGGAGCGGTATGCAAATAATAAAATAAATGTTTTGGAAAATTTTACATTAAAAATGTTTAAAATCTGCATTACGTAAATCATACTTATATCTCAAATCCAAGAAGTGATTTCACTCAAAAAATACCACGTTTACCATCTGTAGTTTTAATATTACAAAATACTTCATAATGGAAGCATGTAAAAGCACGCACATGACTATGCTAATTTCTTTTACTTGTAGAATTAAGATTAAGGTATATTTACAACTCGTCCTCTTAGTGCTTGTTTGTCTTATGCACAATAGAGGTAATTTCACATGAGCAATGTTTGTATGTGTACTGCACCAATGTGTCTGATGAAAACTGGAAATTTATTTAAAAAATATTTAAAACAACTCTCACATTATCGTGTTTTACGTTTTTTTCTTAGATCAGATTGTTTAGAATGTGATTCTTAAGATAATTTAATTGAAACGTCATCTTTGAATCAAATAGTAGATAAGCCAAACAAGCACTAAGAAAACAAAATGACACTGCATTTTTTTTACTTGTATAAATAGGAAATAGGTACGTTTACAATTAAAATACAAATCTAAGGTTCATCCAACACCTAAGCCAATTTTTTCCATACAGAATAACGATGATCCATGGATCACCTACGGATCAAATACTTAAGAATAGCACTGTTAGTACTTATTAACTACTAATACTATATTCTAAACTGATTTAATCTTAGTTTATTTTAATAGTCGGTAATAAAGTCAATGAATTTGCATTTTTCGTGTTAAAAAAAGCATAAAATTCAAATAGCGTGAAATCATATAAAACGGTGCAGTGAAGCCAAACCTTTTATCATCTACAATCTAAGTTGCAAAGATATTTTAACATTTTAAATTCATATTTAATAAACAACCACAAGAAGACACGTGTAAGTTCGCGCTTACTCATGCTGCTAGTGTATTTACAAAAAAAAAAACAAATGTCAAATGATGCTGGAGTGATTTTCCGGGATCTGTTGCCGTGATCTGGGGGAGCTGGAGCTTCCGGACGGATCCGTGTAAGCCTAAAACTCTTATTAAATGTCAAATGAACAAAAAAGGTGCAACTCCAGAAGCCTTTCCCTGAATCCGGAGTAGAACTGGCAAAGTTAATCATTTTTTACAGTATAGTTGGTCAACATCATTCTAATCTATTACAACTAAGTGAAGGAACTGAATAATCATTTAAATAAAATCAAAATCAAAATTAAATCAGGCTGATTGATTTTGTGAATTACACATCAAGAGCAGTATGCTAACTAGGTTGTTATAAATCAGCACTTATTTCTTAATAAATACCCTATAAGGCTGCATGAATCTTTGTAAACGCTTTTGTATTTAAAAAAATTAAAATATTTATTTTTACTACAAAAAAAAAACGAATAGAGCCCACTACCTTAAAATTTACAATCTGAAGCGTTAACCATTAGATTTCTAAATGGAAATTCAAATTTCTACTCTAAAAGGTTGTGTTCAACCCAAAAAATTAGGCATGTTAATTTTTCTACTAAATTTTTCAAATGTGTTCAAAAAAAGTAAGAAGTTATTTAATAATGCTTGAGTTAAAATAGTAAATTGTTATATTCAAAAAAACATTTAATCCATGGCTGATCGACGGATCATCGATTTTTTGTATGGAAAAACTCACTGTAGGCTGCGGATGAGCCATGGACTTGCTATTTGAGAATAATACCGATAGCGTATTACAATTTAAAACACACATTTTTTTAGCCACTTTCCTTTATTTTCTATGGAGAAATTTTCAATTTGGAAGTTATGCATTAAAAACAAGAGTATTTTTTTTAACTACAAAATTATTCAACTGTCTCAAATGAACGTTTTAAAAGATTGATTGCTGTTTTAATTAAATTATATAAGTAAAAATGCTTCAATACGCAAGAATAAACAAATGAATGTAATTTTTTTTTCGAATTATTCGAAATTTGAATATTATTTTTTAAAGTCAAATGCGAAATGCATCTCATAAAATGTCTTGAATACTTGCAATGTGTGTATTATTATTTGTAGAAGTATTGAAGTAAGCAAAACCAGTTACAATTTGTGTTGTGTGGGTAGCTAAATTGCATTCATCACTTTTTCGAATATCTATTATTCGAATATTCTCAAAAAATTATTCACTACTGTTCTTTTTTTGATTCATTTTCACTCAAATATCACTCATGGATAATTTATCCATCTCAATTCCTCATCTTTTTCAATTCTCAACTAACACTCACTTACTTACATTTCATTCTACTTTTTTCCGACATTCACAAATCAGTTCATTTCAATTCACCATATTATTAAACGTTTTGTAAATATCTCGTCTATTTTATCGTGAAATCTAATTGAATCTTAAAGTATTGTATTCAATTTTTTCGAATACTTCCACACTCTTACACATCTTCAAACTTTTCATTCCTTTTCTTTAACACTACATTCTTCTCTGTGCGCTCATTGATCATTAATTTATTTATTCGAATTTTTCGAATGTGCTTTAATGCCTTCCTCCACACATCTCTACCGCTTAACCACTTCATTCCAGTTCCTCAACTTTCCTCTACCATCACTTAATTCTTTTTGCATTTCTCCAGGCTACCATCACTTAATTCTTCTCGCATGTCTTACCCCTACCGTCTAAATTCTTATTGCATTTCACGAAATTACATGACTAAATTATTTTTAATTTCTCCAAGCGATCTTCGCTCAATTTTCCTTGCATTTTATCAGACAAGATCACTCAATTCTTCTTGAATTTTTACCATCTACTATCGTTTAAATCTTCCTTTATTTCTCCAGTGTAACATCACTCAATTTTTTAACACCATTCCATTACGCAATTTTTCATTCTCTCCAGCTAACTATCACCGCTTACTTCGTCTTGCTACCATCACTACCTTTAGTCTACCATCACATCAATCTTTTGCATTCCCACAGGCTTAATACATAACTCATTTTTTCTTGCATTTCTCCAAGTTACTTCACTCAATTCTTCTCGCATTTCTTACTGTTATCATCATTCCATTTTTTTGTTGCATCCACCAGACTGGCATCACTCAATTCTTCATGTTTTCCTCAAGGCTACATCACTTGATTCTACAGCAGGCTTCCACCGTTTACTTCTTATCAATTCTCCAGGATACCATCACTCAATTCTTCTTGCATTTCTCCAAGATTTCATTACTCGATTCTTCAGCAAGCTTCCGCCGTTCACTTCTCATTCATTTCTCCAGGTGAACGTCATCCAGGCTGCCTTGAACGCTGCCCAAGGAACAGCAGAGCACGCTGCCCAGGCCCAGGCTGATGCTGCCGGAGAACTGGCCAACCAGGTGGCCATGGTGGGACAGGCCAAGCAAAAGATTGCTACTCTTCAAGAACAGCTGCACGGAGCCAAGATTGATCTGGAAGGAACTCAAGCTGCCGCTTTCAATGCACAGGTAAGCATTACTCCATCAGCATTCCGTTAGGGGTGGCCAGAAGATTGACCAAAGTTTCTCGTCTTTTCTGTCTACCTCAAATGCAACGCAATTGAGTTGCACCTTTAGTCCAACTTTTTGACAGTAAATCTCCACAATATTATCTATAATTTAACACGTAAAAATATACTATGTAACATTTTAGATTCACATTAAATGCATTTAAGATTTACATTAGCCGACCTTGCTGCATGTGTATTAAATAATTAATAAATCTCAAATTAACACAACGTCCCTTCAGTGCTTGTTTGTTTTATGTCCATCAGAGGTAATTTGACATGAGCAATGTTTGTATGTGTACTGCACCAATATGTCTCATGAAAACTGGAAGTTGATTTAAAAATATTTCAAACAACTCTCACATTATCGTGTTTTACATTTTTTCTTAGCTCAGATTGTGTAGAATGTGATTCTTAAGACAATTTCATTGAAAGGTCAACCTCGAATCAAATGCTAGATAAGCCAAACAAGCATGCCAGGGGTGACATTGGAAAAGTAAGCATTTTTTTATAATATTGGTGGTCAGCCTCATATGAACAAGACTAGAATAATCACTGGACTAAATAAACCTTTAATAACCGTTCATTGGTAAAGTTTACAGCATATTTGAAAGTATTTTTGGCTCCCCTGCGTATTGACCCCACAACGTTTTGATTACTAGTCTGAAGCGTTAACCACTAGAATACAGATCGGACAAAGAGATTGTCAGATAATAAATGAATGTATAAAATATACATTTAAAAGAGATAACATTTTAATGACAATGTTTAACAGATAAAATTAACGATAATATTATTTTAAATGACAAGATGTCTTACATGTATTAAACTGCCAAAAATAAAAATCATAAAAACTGCAAGCCATGATGCTTGCAATAAATATTGTTACTAATTTCATCTCACTGGAGATTTAATTGATTTTTTGTTGATTTATTCAGATAGAATTTGTTTGCCAGTTTTAATCCGATGACTTTCTACTTAATTATTATTATTATTATTATTTTAATAAATAATAATTAAAATTATTATTGATTAGAAATCAACAAAAATACTATCATACATTTAAAATCAAACTGAGCGAAATTTTTGGTACATTTGTTGAGTATTAAAAGTTGGATTAAATATGCAAAAACATCAATGGACACAGCACGTGAATTGTGACGTCACACAGACAGGTTGCTGAGGAAAGTGCATACAAATATTTTGTTCTTGGTTGCTAAGGACGATAATACTAGTGAGACGAAATCAAATGGCTGAACACAGCAACCGATAGAATGGCATTGAGAAGATTCGAGGAAGACCGGTCGCCAAAGTCCATCCAGACTTACAGCAACTGGATCTTGCTTGTGTCTTAAGGTGTATATCTATCCATAATTTAAGTTGCAAAGATAAACGTGTCATACATCACAATTACACAGATACATCACAGGATTAATATTGAATGTATGTATGCCCACAAGCAAACACGTAAAATCCAAATCTAAAATGAATATCAGCCCTGCTACTCTTGCCAATCTTCCCTGATGCATGAGTGGCATTGGCAAAGTGTGCCACTTTTTACAGTATGGGTGGTCAGCAAAATATCAACCTATAAGTGCTCACTTAAACCATCATCTAAATAAAAGAGATACAAGAACAATTTCATAGGAAGGTTCTCATTTTTGTGAAGACTAAGTAAACCTTTATGATTTTTTTCTGCTTAGTCTGCTGCTGCCACGGCCCAAAACAACGCTGCAAGCGCTGCTGCGAAGGCTGCGATCGCCGCCTCCAAACTTGAACCAAAGATCACCCATGGATCAGCTCCAACCGGTCATGGTGCACCAACAGGTCATAGCGCATCCGCAGGAGGTCATGGTGCCACCGGAGGTCACTATGACGACTACAGTCAACAAGGAGCAAGCGACGAAGGTCACGTGGAGTATGGATACAAGGTAGCAACCAACTACCAATACTAGAAGACCAGTCCCACTTCTGATGACGGAGATTCTACTTCAATTTTTTTTTAACGTTTCAACTCTTTTTGTGTGCGGCTTCCTCAGTTCAGTCTCGTGTATAAAACATTGCGTAAGCTCCCCTCAATTGCCTGAATTGATCAATGTATGAAAACTCAATCACTCACAAGGGGTGTTGTTGTTTTGATAGAGGTGATTCACATGTAAAATGAGTAATGTTTCGACGCTAGCATTGTGTGGCATCTTCAGTAAATCATAGTGCACTTTGACGATGTGACACACAGTTACGGATGAAACGTTACGTCTCATATAATGTTAAAAAAAACATTAAAGAAGAATCTCAGTTATTTATAAATTTAAATTAATTTTATTAGAAAATCACTTATCTCATTGTTACCAATTGAAAACAAAAATTTGGTTAATTGTTTCTTAAAAAATATTTTAGAAACAAAAATGAAAGAAGTGTAACAAAAACAATTTAACTTCGATAAAACAAGTTTAAATCTTTTTATTCTTAATACATTTTATCGATTTTAAATTTATTGTTATATTTATTTTCATTCATTGATTCTTATGAGTAAGAATTAAAATTCTAAAAATCCAGGTTACCATTGTATTTTTCATTCTTAAATGCTTCCAGCTTCAAAAGCATTAGATAATTTTAAGGTCCACACCAAATGCTGCCAAAAAACATGTTTTTAAAAATAAAAACATGCAAAAATAGAGGCTTTTTCTTGAGAAGCTTCTCTTAGACTTATTGTTAAATAATAAAAAAATGTTATTGTAATTATAGTATCTAATTGAAGTATCTATTGTTTAAAAATCACACAGCTTCCGATACATCACGTTTGTTTTTAAATGCACAAAAAACAAGACTTTTTATTGAATTTTTTGCAACGTCTTTTTATGACCCAGCGATCGTTTACATTTATGTGTTCGATGTATCTGTTTTTTATTAAAGTTTTTTCAAGTTAACTGATTATACCTCGTCAATCAATAATGATCATTTTTTAATATATTTAAAACAGATATATTTTTGTTAAATTTGACTTTTTAAAACAGAAAATGTGTTTAAATATGAAAGGAATTAAAATCTTTTATTTCTAGTATAATTTTATTTTAGGATGAAATTTTAAACACGTTTTTAGTAAAATCAAATTATTAAAATTCAGAAATACCAAAGACTTTCAATTAAATTTCTTGATCCATTGAAAAAAGTGCAATAGGTACCTACTATGAAACGATTTATTTATTGTGTTTAAAATTTCATTTTAATGATTTTTAACAATATAATACGAAATTTTACACACTATTGCAAAAAAAACTTTCAATTTTAACACTCATATGATATACATTTTAACAAATAACGATAAAAAATAACATCTTTAAGGTATTGAAAATTAATGTTTTTTTAAATTCATTTTCTGTACAAAATTCATTCCTAATCACTTACGTATTCTTGTAGTGAAATATGAAGTTAATTCAATTTATTTATTCAATTGATATCACTTAAAAATCAAAATTTTAATTATTATAAAACTTCTAATCTAGTTTTTTTTTTGTATGTGTGTAAACAATATTATTTTGATTTCTTTTTGATGACGAGGCATTCTCACTCTTAGCACTTATAAAAAAAATATTGATTTATCTGCTTCAATCATACTTTCTATTTGAACAAATAAAAAATAAAATTGATGGATTACTTTAAATTTAAATAGTCAAAATAAAATTCAGAATGTTTTTTTTGTCTGGTTGTGAAATTGATTTTTAAATACTCATGTATGATATTTTAACTTTGTTATTTAATTTTACGTGTTAATTCTTGTTTTATGTTTAAAACACAAATACTTGAAATTGAATCTTGTTGTTTAGTATTAACAATGTTGTTCACTGCTTTAATTGTTTAAAATTATCGCACATTTTGTTTTTAATGCTTTATTGTTACATCTTGTGATTTAAACAACAATAAAAAAAATAAACAAAAATTATAATGCCTTTATTTTTTTGTGTACCTACATTTTATCTTAAAAATATAAATTTATTGGCTGATATTTATAAGGAACTGATTGTGGTCAAACTAAGAATAAGAGGAAAACGTTTATCTATAATCTATAATCCAAGTTGCAAGGATATATTCATTCAAAGCTCTCAGATGTATGCCCACAAACAAACACGTGTAGTTCGCGCTTACAAATGCTGATTGTGTACTTACAAATAAAATCCAAACCTCAAATGAACGCCCTGCAACTCTTGCCGACATTCCCTGAAACAGGGGTGACATTGGAAAAGTGAACCATTTTTTACAGTATGGGTGGTCAGCCTCATACCAACCTATAAGTCAAGGAATAATAATATATAATATATTTATAAGATGGTAAATCGGTCCGTAGTCCACTGGTAACACTTGGGACTCGTAACTGGAAGGTTGTGGGTTCGAATCTCAGCGGAGCACAAAAAACATACCATTTTTATTTTCAAATTTGCTCTTCTCTGGGTTGAAAAATTCATAAACCATTACCAAAGACCGGTCATGAAAAGGTACATCCAGCCTTACAGCAACTGGGTCCTGCTTGAGAATTGTCGCTTTCTACAGCGACGACCAAGCTTGCAGAGGGCTCTTGAGGTGTAATACACACAAAAACAGCGCTCACCAAATGAATCTTTTTAAATATTTATCATATTTTGAACAACAATCAAGAGCGTATTTCTTGCAGCTCATCTTCATCTCCGAAATGTCATGTACCGCGGGTGGTATTTACTGCCTTTGTTAACATCCTAAATCAATCTCATCGTTTATAAGTTTTTAACTTTTTAGGACGTTAAAGATTTTTCAGGGACGAACGGGCTGTATTTCATTTACTGACTTGCCATCGCCAATAAAATCTTTAATATATTTTTAAAATTTTTTTTTGATGATGGAATTTTCTTTTACAAAGGATATCCAAAAGCTTTCCTTTAACTTAGTCAATATTCTACTATGGGTGGCCAGAACCTCCACTTAACTTCCCGAAACAAATAAAATTTTCAGTATAACCAATACACGTAGGACATATTTTTATTTTTCTTATACAGCCATCTCCATCCACTGCTGTACATAGGCCTTACCCATATCTCTCCATCTAACTCTGTCTTGCGCTTTTTGAATCCAGTCTCCAGCAAGCCTTCTTATATCATCCGACCATCTCGTGGGAGGTCTCCCTCTGCTCCTCTTATCTTCCCGAGGTATCCACTCTACCAATCTCTTCGTCCATCTCTGGTCGGTGGTTCTAGCAACATGTCCCGCAAAGGACCATTTTAGCTTTGCCACTCTCTCTACGACATCGGTTACTCTCGACCGTAGCTCTGTGTTCCTTATTCTGTCGGAGAGTCTTAAGTGTAGCATAGCTCTTTCATGTTTTGCAAAGCTGCCACTTAGGACATAGTCAAATGATATAAAGATAAAAATAAATATGAAAAATATTATAGATACTCTCTCAGTAAATATTTGTTACTGTTTTATTCCAAATCTAGGATTGGTTTGCAGCAATGTTTATCCATCTTTTAAGCCATTCCTCCTTATCCAAGGCAATCCTTTTGACCTCTTCGTAGGAGGAAAACCGCATATCTGCCAATATATCCTGCAGGAACCCTCGACGTGGACGTCTTCGTGCGTTTGTTCTCCGATCATCCCCTCAATTATCAAGACTGGAAGTCTCATCACCACGGTAACTCTTACCTACCAAATATCGGTATTATTTGTATATTTATAAAGACTAATCAGCTGTTCACTTGCGGCCATCATGGATTGACAGGTTTTTATACAAATATTACCGACATTCGGTAGGTAAGAATTACCGTGGTGATGAGACTTCCACCCAAGGACACTTTTGCATTTATTAGGAGCGGTTCGTAATCTGGTGGTTAATGTTACGGACTAGTTATTCGACGATCGTGGGCTCAATTCCTGAGGAGATAAAAAAACTACCATTTGATTTTTAAAATATGCTCTTCACAGTTCCTTGACTTATAGGTTGGCATGCCGCTGACCACCCATGCTATAAAAATAGTTCACTTTACCAATGCCACCCCTGTTTTAGGGAAGGATTGCAAGAGTTGCAGGGTGTTTGTCCATTTGAGATTTGGGTTTTTATGTTGTAGGTTTAAATGCGGCATATGCAAGCGCGAACTTGTAGGTGTCTGCTTGTGAGAATGCATATAATGTGAATCTCCAATGTAACATAATATATTTACAACTTAGATTAGATTAGATTAGACAGAGCTAAAAACTAAATCCAGCCTTATGGTAAAAGGGTCTTGGGATTTATTTTTAACCCAGCGAAGAGTATTATTGTTTTATATCTCCACTGGGAATCGAACCTACGACGTTAAGGAGAACGAAGCGTCAACCACTACTCACTAGACTACGGACCGATCTATATTATTGCTAATTTCTGATATTTAATGAATACTTTTAAACTAAATCGGATAGCTGTGATTTTAAGAAATCTTCATTAAAATGAATAATAAATAAATAAAACAAATTGAAAATTAACATTGTACAAAACATATTCCATTTATTCGCAAAATATTTAAACATTAATGAGCAAATTATTAGGTGTATTAAAACAACATATACTTAATTTTTACATAAAAAATATTTAGGTAGTATTTATTTAATTGCCTAATACTAAAATGTTATACAAATATTTCTTTAAATAATTCAAGCACCCCGTATTTTATCTTATAAAAGTATTTAATAAAAAGCAGAAGTATTTAGGAATTTGTAAATTATTTTTACTAGATAATTTTTCGTTTAATAAATTCTAAATACATTATTTTTAGAATAAATTAAATTGCAATTCAACAAACAATATTTCGTCCTTATTTTAATAACTATTTACATTTTGTATTTAACAAAAAATCAAGGATTTTTCTCAGTACTAATATTGTAATCTTAAATATACATTGTATTATGCGACATTTCGCTGGCGGTTTTAAAAAAAAAACTTTTATTTAAAAAAAAAGAATTTAAATAAATCCTAACTGATAACAGTATCAAACACAATTTTTTTATACTTTTTTGTGTTTAATATTTTAAATACATTATAAATATTTTTTTAATTAAAAAAGTATTTACAAACTTATCTGATATTTTCCATTCACCAAATTTATATAACAGAACAGAATATTACATTATTGTTTTTTTATTAATTTATTATTGTATAGCAGTTGTATGGAAATAAAAATTTTAAGTATAAAAAAAAACACATAGATTCCTATAATTCTTAATTTTATAGCATACAATTTTTCAAATAACAAATCATATTGGTTTTTGTTTATAAATAAAAACAATTAAGCTTCGATAAACTGGCGCAAGATGACGATATTTTCTAGTTTGTAAATTTCAGCACCTTCCTTTAAAATTGAAAATTTTACAAAATAAATAAATTTTGAACCACTGGTTGCAAAGTTTTTTTGTTAATTTTGAAATTATTTTCTAGATAAAAAAATCTTGTTTTTTACCATCTCTTTTTTTCACAAAACACAAACTTTTCGTTTTTAATTTTTAAACACTGTTTTCATATTTTTTTCACTAAAATTCAATCAAAAAATTATACAAACACATTTTTTATTTAATTTCAAACAAAATTTAACCTATTATTCTAATTGACTAAAATTTGATCCATTATTTTGATCACCAGAATCGCAGACACTCCACGAAACATCAAAAAAACTTTTAAGTTCTCTCCTTATTCTTGTTCTTCATAAAGATCTTTTCTGATTCAAAACAAAACTTTATATCGGCTCATGTATCCTGAGCTGAGGACGTCCAGCTATCTCTCCACCGTCAGCAGGTCTCCCAGCTGGGCGTTGCCCTATTGGCATCTCATTAGCTACGATATGTGCGAGGCTTTCATGGCTCATTCTGGAGACATGATCTCTCCAGAATTGCCTCCTGGTAAATAATATCAGTCGTTCCATTAGTGCTTGTTTGTCTTATGTTCATAATAAGTAATTTCACATGAGCAATGTAATGGACCAATGTGTACATTAGGAATCCAATAATTTAGAAGTCCAATAGGAATGCTAGACATTGAATTTAAAAATATTAAAAGCAGATTGTTTAAAATGTGATTCTAGAATGTGATAAGCGAAACAAGCACTGGGGGAACGAACTCTGATGAAATCTAAAACTCCTTCATTGTCTTAACTGTTAGGAGTCAATACGTTATGATTTCTTCTTTTACCCAAGAATCGCTTGATCCATCTTATTAATTGTCACCTCCACATCTTCCCTACTTGGTGTCACGACAATTATGTCTTCTTTTTGCGCTTGAGGAGCCGAAAGAGTCACAGGTCGTTTTGCATCTTCCAAAACCTGCTGAATTGTAGTCTTGAAAATTTCAGAACTCCTCACTCCAAATTCTTCTACCTTTTCAACTATCCTATGGTTCTTTAGGTTACCAATAAACTTTTGATCAATGTTCTCTTTTTGTACATTTGTAGGTACAGTCGTTCCTGCTCTTTTGAACCCTAAAATGTCTTCAACCTCTTCGCTAGCTCTTTCTGTTCTATGTTTCTGATCACTCGAAACCGTCGTGCCTTCACTTGAATTTCCAATCACTTCTTTTGATCTGTTCAAATATTGACCAGGCATCCTTTTCCTTTTGTTCCTTATAACGCTTGTGCTCTTTTCAACGCTCTTTTCAGTGCTTGCATCAGTCTCAATTCTGCTTTCTGTCGCACTAAATGAAGTTGCTGTTGTCGTCCTTTTAGGATACCTCACTGTCGTATAACTCTCTGAGTTCTGCACCCTAGTTTTGACTCCCACTTCCTTGCTCTTAGATTCCGATGATCTGATCCGACTGGGTCTCGTATTTTTGACCTTGGCAACATCTTCTTTCTCGCCTGATAGATTTTCTGCTTCACTCACAGCTGTTGAAAGTCCGTTGACTTCATTTACGTTGACAGGACTAAAGTATTTGCTGTTTCTCACAAATTCCGGTTGCGTTGTTGATCTGTTTGCTTTCGTTGCTTCAACTATTTCGACCTTTGGTAGTTCCATTTGTGATTGTGCCTGTAAAATTTTAACAGCATCTTTGACTCCTTCTTCGTTTTCTGTTATCGAAGACTGTCTTGCGTAGTTGTTGCTTGGATCTGTAGCTTGGACCTCTTTTTTGTAAGACGAGAAGAAAGTCAATGCTTTCATGAGTTGGTAGCTCTTTGAGATTGGAATGTTGGAGTCGTAGAGGGACTTGGAGTTTTTGCAGTCCACGTAGAACCACCAGTTGCATTTGAGGATCGTCTGGTCGAACAGTGTGGACTCTGGACACAAGAATGATTTCATGATCAAACCATCGTCGGTCAAAGCGCACACATGGAACACCTGGAAATATTATCATCAGAGCATTAGAAAAGTACAAACAAGAATCAAATGACTGAATTTGATCCAATATTTGAGATTGCAGATGATTGCTTTGTCCGGTCGATAGATCAATTGATAGAATCTCACCAAAGGTGTCAGAAATGATTTCAAGTTTATTTCAAATACAAAATAAAATACCGCCAAAGTTTACGCAGATGATAGGACATCACGTGACAGAACCTCACAATGACAATACATCACATGACACAACAGCAGAGGAAAGTACATCACAATGACAAAACATCAAATGACAAAACAACCCATACCTACAACATGACATACTTTTTACGGCACATGAAAAACATCAAATGACAAAGCATCACATAACGCAAAATATGAAATACCAACAACAGCCACAGGAAATAGAACACATGTTTGTATTTTGTAACGGCATAGAATGCATTAATCAATAAATGTTTGTGATGTTTTGTCAGATAAGGATTTTTCATGTGTTGTTAATGGTATGTTCTGTTTAACGGATGGAAGTTTTTTTATGCAGTGTATTTTTGCGTGTTGCTTTATCATTTTGATGTCTTTTCATATGATGCACTGTAATTGTGATCTAATGTCCTGTGATGTTAAGTGATGAGATAATAAAAATTATAATATTAGGATTATTTATTTCGTGAGCGCTGTTTTTGTGTGTATCACACCTCAAGAGCCCTCTGCAAGCTTGGTCGTCGCTGAAGAAATCGCAAATTCTCAAGCAAGACTCAGTTGCTGTAAGGTTGGATGGACCTTTCAGTGACCAGTCTTTGGTAAAGGTACATGATTTTTTAAGCCCAACGAAGAGCACATTTGGAAATATAAATGGTATATTTTTGTGCTCCGTCGGGGTTCGAATCTACAACCCACCATTTACGAGTCCGAAATGTAGCCACTGGACTACGGACCGGTCCAAGAAATGCCAACAACAAGCGGTGTACCTGAGCGGTCACCCATCCAGGTAGCATCCGCGCCCATGTTGCTTAACTTCGGTGATCTGTTGAGAACCGGTGCTTTCAACATGGTATCGTCGTTGATGTTCTGCCATGTGATGTTCGGTCATGTCACCATTTGTAACTAATGATACTTAAAACCCAGTACCTACTGTTTTTGGGCACGCAATAGATATGAATTTTAAATGTCAAAACATATATCTTTGCAGCTCAGTTCATACATGGAGCCATTCTGATTGCGTCCTATTCTAGTTGTTTGTAACTAATAGCACTTAAAACGAAGTACCAACTGACAAAGGCAAATGAAACGACTGTGTCTGAAGAGACATCTAAAAGCAAACAGAGATAACACTTGAGAAGAGCAATTCTTCTCTTTCTCAATGTTTCACCTCCTACACGAAATCTCACACATTTAACGACAGCCATCTTCTGACCCCAAATACTACAATGTAACACAAGCATGCGTATCCGCAAACGATGCTGTGAGACTTCATAGTGTTAGCAAACACTTAGCGTGGACTGAAGTCATCGATCACACTAATATATCGATACGTTAAGACGCCATAGAGAAAATAAGGGGTTTAACTTGGTAAAACTGAATAAGTGACATACGCAACGCAAAAAAAAACACATATAGTGTAACTTCTTGCCTGCGCTATCCTTGGACGGGTCGCATGTGGTGATTTGGGACCTATTTATTTTTACGGGTGAGGGGGCCGGCCTCACACCAACCACTTTCACTTGAAGTGGGGGTTTCCCAGCTCCCGGGGGGCTGGTTCTCATTTTACCCTGAGATCGAACCATTGCTCTCGGCATGGAATGCAAGCATTCTACCAATTGAGCTATCGACCTTTTTACGAGCTTGGTCGTCGTCGCTACAAAGCGCCAATTCTCAAGCAAGACCCAGTTGCTGTAATGCTAGATGGACTTTTTTAAGTGACCGGTCTTTGGAAAAGGTATCTATATGAATTTTTTACCCACCGAAAAGCATAATTGAAAATATAAATGGCATATTTTTTGTGCTCCGCCGGGATTCGAACCAACAACCTTCTATTTACTAGTCAGAGGTGTTAACCACTAGACTACGGACCGGTATTGCCTGCGTTATCCCCGAAGGTGTCGAATATGTCGATTCGGGGCGTATTTATTTTTACGGACAAGGGGGCCGGCCTCACACCAGCCACTTTCAGTTGAAGTGGGGGTTTCCTGGCTCCTGGGGAAGCTGATTCTCATTTATTGTGAAGGTTGAGTGCACTTTGTCGTCATTTATTTTGATTTTGAAATAAATATCGAAACGGATAAGGGAGCCGGCCTCACACCAACCACTTCAGTTGAAGTGGGGGTTTCTCGAGGGCGTTTGTTCCCGAGGGGGCTGGTTCCCATTTCTTGTGAAGGTCACCTTCCCTACTTGTGGAAATAAAGAGGTCACACTCGCCACGCGCAAACTCTTTGAAGCGAGTGGTATATGAATCAACCTATGAAATTTCATAGCATTTGGTTTATGAATACCGTTCTAACAGTGTCAAGTGGTCAAAGAAAATTGCTTCATCATGCGAATGCATCATGAAATACCATTGTATATTTGATTTATTGCCAAGAATGCGTTTTGTGACATACCAGCATGACAGCAAGTGTTTTTCAAATGGATGTTAGAAATATATAAACATTCTACCATCACGTCTGCGTGCAAAATAAATAACTTTTAGCACTTGACATGTCAGTCCCAGCCTATTAGAGAGTTTTAAGCTTTGTGTGCTTTATGGAACGGTCGGTAGTCTAGTGGTAACGCTTAGGACTCGTAAATGGAAGATTGTGGGTTTGAACCCAGGATGAGCAAAAAATATATCCCATTTATATTTTAAACCAAAGGTCCATCCAGTCTTACATCAACTGGATCTTGCTTGAGAATTGGCGCATGGCAGCGACGACTAAGCTCGTGAAAAGCTCGGTCGATGGATTAGTTGGTAGAATGCTCGGATTCCATGTCGAGAGCAAAGGTTCGATCCCCAGCGAGTGTATCAGAAATGATTTCCCGTTCAGTGTTTATTTCAAACCCAAAATAAATCCCGCCAAGGTGTACTCAGCCTTCGCAAGAAGTAAAAACCGGCCACAACGGGAGCCGGAAAACCTCCACTTCAACTGAAGTTTTTGGCGTGAAGCCGGCCCCCGCACCCGTTAAACTAAATAGGTCCTGAATTGCCAAATACCACCACTTCGGGGATCAAACTATATAAGTTAAACAAATCGCCACTTTAAAGATAAAACAGAATAAGTGCTGATTGGCTGATTTGAAAAATTGTGGATAACACATTTATTGAATGTAACTTCTCATAGTAAGGGCCCTTGAGGTGTAACAGACACAAAAACGGCGCTCTTTTATCATGTACAAAATAAAATAAGTAAATCATCCTCATATAATTATACACACATATCGAAATGCTCTAAGCCAGTGGTTCCCAAACTTTTAATTTCGCGTACCACTAATGAAATTATAAATCAGTGGCGTACCACTGAAGTGCAACAGTTAAAAAAATCATTCAAATGGTAAAGTAATAAAAACTGCAACTGTTAATGACAACATTATGCTTATTTATTTATTATAGAAAAAAAATACAATACTCTTAGTGCAGGGGTGTCCAACATAATATTGTGGAGGGCCAGATTTAGTATTTTTGTAATCGTGGCGGGACAGGCCTGTCTTAGTCTGAAAAATGGTGCTGCATGTTCGAAACAAAAGAGGAAATATTTGGCTCAGTTGTACTTTTAACTTGAAGCGCGAAATTGAAAAAAGTTTTATCTTATTATTTACTATGTATTTCCTATGGCCATGGCTGCTTGCGTACCACCTTAAGAAGCGTCGCGTACCACTGGTGATACGCGTACCATAGTTTGGGAACCACTGCTCTAAGCAGATATGCGTGGGCTACCTTTGACTCAGCGTCAGTAGTGTGTTTTGTTGTTCTATGAATCTAAGTTGTCTTTTTAGGGTCAGCGTGCCGTTGACCTCGATAGAAAAGTGTGCTTTTGATGTAAGTCACTGTGCGGGAACAATTTACATATTAAAAAGCCTAAAATTGACATAAAACTCATCTCTAATATGTCACATACCTGCATAAAATACAACTTAAGGTAAAATTATATTCCCTCATTACTTTCACCATGAGGTCCGAACGTTTGACGATACTGCTACTAAGCTACACGTATAGTGCAACCTTTTACCGCGTTTGCCTTTTTTTTTTTTAAAGAAATCTTGTGCGGAAGACTCCCTAGATTCTAGAATTCAGGATTCAGAAGTGTACGAGCTTGTTCGTTGCTACAAAGCGCCAATACTCAAGCAAGACCCAGTTGCTGTAAGGCTGGATGGACCTTTAGGGACCGGTCTTTGGTAAAGGCTTTATTAATTTTTTCAACCCAGCGATGAGCATATATGGAAATATAAATGGTATATTTTTTGTGCTCCGCCGGGATCCGATCCAAAACCTTCCATTTACGAGTCCGAAGTGTTGCCACTGGACTACGGACCGTGATTAACTGATTTAAGAAATCGTGGATAAAATATTTTATTTAGTGTCACTTCTCATAGTAGGTAAGTAAAGTTATTATAAGGAAGTGCTCATGACAAACTTCTAAACTACAGGATTATCACACTTTTGTAGTGTTTTCTCTCGTAGAAAATAGAAAAAAATGTGTATGTATCTGAGAAACTAATGGTAGCTGAATATGACACTTATTCAGTTATATTATTAAGTTATCGATGTAAATATTTAAACTTTTTAGATTTGTATTTATTTTATAAATAACACAATTTTAATTCACTTACAATTTTATTTTTATTTTTTGGCTCGAATATCCTCAGAAGCAGTGACTGATGTAACAAAAATCAGTGTCAAACAAAAATTCGTACACACATTTAATAATTATTTTTTATTAATTTAAGAAATTAAAGAATAAATCCAACTAAATAAATATGTTCTCAATATATACACGCATAACTTAAAATAAATAATATGCAATCTAAAAATACGTGGGAATCTGTTAAATTTCACAATTCAGGCATCAAAGTTCAAATTATTACCTAAAATTTAAAATTATTTATTTTAACTTCGATTTCGAAATACTCTTGGGTCACTATTTTATATGTTTCAAAATAAATAAATAAACCCACAAAGTTGTTCATTTTCATTCTTATAGTTGACCACTTTTAATGTAAAAAAATGTTACACCTTTACCAATGCTATTCCTGTTTCAGGAAAGGGTGGAAAGAGTTTTTATTTATTTTTATATTTTATGTTTTTTTCACAAATACATGAGTAAATAGATGTAACAATTTGAATTTGGAATTCTTAACCAAAGAGGAGATATTTGAAATCAAAGTGGCCAGTATGGCAAAACGCCAATTTCATATGTAAGGACCTAATATGACCTTTAAATGTAAACACATCTTTGCAACTTAGATTATAGACAGATCTAGAAAGCCGTCTTTGTTTCTATCCGACTTGTAACTAAGTACACATGCAGTGTGTGTAAGAGCTAACTTCGATGTGTGTATGCGCAAGGATAGTGAACTTCAAATGTTGATGTATCTCTGCAACTTAGATAAAAGTATACCCATTCATGTGGGATAAGTTTTATGTATTATTTTTTCAACAATAAAATTATTTGAATTTTTATGGAATACCAAATAAGAACGGAAACAATAAAAAATATATTAATTTGACAGAAATTAGTATTTTCATTCAAAAATAGCATTTGTATACTTTCACTTAATACAAGACTGGTCCGTAGTCCAGTGGTAGCACTTCGGACTCGTAAATGGAAGGCTGTGGGTTCGAATCCCGGTGGAGCATAAAAATATGCTTTATATTTTCGCCACTGGACTACGGGCCAGTCCAAGAAGCGTCTCGTATTATCAGGTGAATGCGATACTAAGCTCAAGTCGTCTATAAATACGGACTGTGGTGCTGTAAAGCAAGTAGTTACCCATTAACACCCGAGCCGTGAAGCCACTAGTACAGAAGTTAACATGTGAACCACGTGTAATCAATTTTTTTTAAATAATTTATGTAAAATAAAGCCAAATTGAATTGAAACAAAAATATCACCACAAAGAGTAAAAAAAAGACGACGAAGAATAGAAATGTGGAAATGAAGAAAAGAATTAATCATATTCACCATGCATCCCAGATCCTCGTCTCCATAAAGCCCCGGGAAGTGTTTCTGATCTCCGCAGTGGAACGAAGTTTCTGGAAGTTCAACCTTCGAGACGAAGTTGTCATCGAAGTTCTTGTCGTACCCGACTGGGTAGTACTCCTTGGGTGCGTTCATGACCTTGGAAACTGGTGCTGGTGGAGCTGGAGGCTGGTACCTGGAACACCAAGATCATATCTTCAAAATCCACTATGAAACTCCATGAATTTGGGAGAAATAACTATATCGTTTGGATGGTCAAAGCTGTGAAAGAGAAAAACCATAAAATTTGGGAGCTTAGAGACGTTTAGTTAGATAGTCAGAGAGTCATTGTCCACTCGATAGCTCAGTGATAGAGTGCTTGCATTCCATGCCATGAGCTCGGGTGTCAGAAATGATTTCCCATTTCGGTGCTTATTTCAAGCACCAAAAAATAAAATACCGGCAAGGTTTATTCAGCCTTCGCAACAGACTACCAGCCTCATCGGGAGCTGTGATACCCCCACTTCAATTCAAGTGGTTGGCGTAAGGATAGCCCCCTTTCGTGTACAATGTATAGGTTCCACTCGCTACTTGTACATGTGAAACCATTTGGAGATAACGCGGAAAGAAGTTACACTATATGTGTAGCCATTGTAGCTTAGTTGCGTTGAGTTTTGCCATGCCAAGTCTACTTGATGATTGAGAGACCAAAGCATTCTGACATCAGTCCAAAAATCAAATTATACATAGGCAGTTTCAAAGTATGAAAGTAAGAGATGCTATCGAAAAATACATAATTGTTTAAGATACAATATTGGAAGATATTGAAGATAAATGATACGGAAATAAGTAGGTAGTATTTCGGAAATATGGACGATGAAAGATTGGCAGATAGTATTACTAAAATGAATAGTCAAGAGTACAAAAGTGTGATAGATTTGAATGATTCGACAGAAATTGTAAGAGATTGAGACTATACAATTATAGGAAAAATGGCAACAGAAAAAAAGCAAAAGTAAAAATACTGACCAAGAAATTTAAAGATCGATCAAAAATGTGTAAAAGAAATACAGGTTTACCTCTTAGTGGGTCTTGGAATTGGTTGTGGAGTGGTCGTAGTCGTTGTCGTGGTGGTTTGCGTCGCCTGCAGCATCTGATTCAGAATCTGCTGTTGTCTCAACTTGATGGCCGCCTCTATAGTCTCTACAGACACATTGGTCGCCTTGGATATCGCCATGATCCTCGCTGCCAGACTCTCATTGCTGTACTCATTCCCGCTGTTAGTTCCAGGTATCGAATTGTAAGTCACCATGTCATCGATTTTGTTTGCTGGCTTCGGTGCGTAAGCTTGCGAAAGAGCTGTCATCGTTTGCTGATACTCATTCTGAATATCCTGCCCGAAGAAATTCTGAACAAACTTGTTGCTTTGAGTTTGAGATGCGACAGATGGTTGAGGACTGTTTCTGATTCCAATATTTTGAACAAAACTACCAGAAGATGGGATCTTTTGCATCATTTGTGGTGCAATCGCTACTTGAACCGTGTTTTTGTACACACTCCCCGAAGGCACAACAGATATTCCTTGTTGTTTCTGCTGCTTCTGTGCACTTACAAACTGACTCGGGAGTTTTGAAATAGATGAAGGCATTCCTTGGAATGTTGGAAACTGCGGCATTGGACTGCTCATCGTAGGTGGAGGAACCATTCTAAAAGCTTGATCTGATGGCACAGATGAAGGGTGATGTTGCTGGTGCATCGACATCAAATTATGTCCAACATTCGCTACTCTAACAGGTGCAGCAGATACACTCACAAAACTTTGCTTGGCAGGTTGGCCGATTCTGTTTTGTGATGCTGTCATTGACGACACAACTCTTACCATATCGTTTTGGGAATACCTTTGATTCGGAGTTGGTTTTGTTGGAACTGCTGTTCTCACACTGTTACCTTGAGGATTTGAGTACTGAAGGATGCTTTGCTTTGTTGGAAAAGGTGCTGGTGCTAGCATTCCTTGTGCTGGAGGTATTGGTTTGAATGGAGGCACTACCAAAGTTGGGGCTTTGCTTAGACTCAATTGTCTTGCTTGGTATCTCGCGGATGGAGGTGCTTCTGTTTCCATGACAACAATCGGTTGAGTTAGTGTTGCTTGGGTGGTGGAAGGGACTGTTTTAGTTGACGGTTGCACCACTGTGAGACGGTTCTTCCTTCCGACTTTGGCCTGAAATACAAAGTCAGATACTGTTAGGTAATCATCCAAATTTCACCCGCTAAAAAAAGGAATTTAAATGAATTAGAAATTTCTCCGACGAGCGCAAGTGTTTTTTGTACTAATCTGGTAAAATGAAGTGAGACATGTAATCTCACGAGAAAGTCAACATGATGCAACACGTTTTAAAACTGTAGTTTCACTTAGAAAATTTCCTTATATTATGGTTAGTGTTATTTTCTCAAAAAAATAAGCTATTTTATACCTAGTTATTTTTCTAAAAAGATCATTACCTAGATATGTAATCTAATCTAATCTAAGCTGCAAAGATATATATCATTTAAGATTTACATTAAATGCATTCCCACAAGCAGACATGTATAATTTCGCGCTAACACATGCCGCATGTGGGCCTACAATATAAAAACCCAATCTCAAATGAACATAAGCCCTGCAACTCTTGCCGTCCTTCCCTGAAACAGGGGTGACATTGGCAAAGTGAACCATTTTCCTTTTTACAGTATGGGTGGTCAGCCGCATACCAACCTATAAGTCAAGGAACATACATGACGAATTACATTTTTTTTTAAATCAACAAATCGCTGCCTTAGTTCTTGTTTATCGTATACGCCATTGAGAAAATTTTACATGAGCAATGTTTGCATGTGTACTGGACCAATGTGTCTTATAAAAACAAGAAATTTATTTAAAAAATATGTAAAACAACTCTCACATTATCGAGTTTTACGGTTTTTCTTAGCTCAGATTGTGTAGAATTTGATTCATAAGACAACTGCATGAATAAGTCATATTTGACAGGATTGGCGTATACGATAAACAAGAACTGGGCCATATCAAGATCTAATATTAGCTGTTCCTCAACTAATAAGTTGGTATGTAGTTGACCACATATACTGTAAAAAATGGTTCAATTCGCCAATGTCACCGCTTTTTCAGGGACGGTCGATAAGAGTTTCAGGGTTTGTGTTTATTTGAGATTGGGTTGTAATGTTATAATCCCACGTGCGGCATGTGTAAGCGCAAACTTTTACGTGTTTACTAATGCGAATGCATGCAATATGAATCTTTCATATTCTATATCTTTGCAAGTAAGATTATAGATACAGATGAATGTGTCTGTTTTTTATGAACTCCTAAGCCACTCAAACGACTTTAACCAAATTTTCAGGAAAGATGTAAAGTAATTACAGATTGATTACTCTGAATTTTGATGTCGATCAAATTTTACATAAATTGTGCAACAAAATTAATCGTTATGCGTGTCTTAACTGACAAGAATTGAACGTAGTTATCAGGAAACGTGTAAATTATGTACCATACAAATGGATCTTGTAAACTTTGATATCGATCGGTTTAAAAACAAATAACCTGTGAAAAAAAATATTGCACATGTCCCAATGGCGGAGTCAAATATGTCTATTATAACATAGAAATAATACCATCATAAAATTAAAGTTGTAAAATCTTAGTATACCATTTTTCGAGAAATTATTGCAGCATAAATAGATACAATTAGTAAATTGAATTGCATCGATTTAATTTAATGGGGAATTATTTGTTCATTCACATGTGGTAACATCAACTCTTGTTTGGCCTTCATAAAACGTAATGCTCCTTCACTCTGATTATATACATTTTTTTTTGTTTTCATCAAAAAATTCTTCACCAATTTCGCAACGCAACTCGCAACGCAACTAAGCTACACATATAGTGTAACTTCTTGCCGCGTTATCCCCGAAGGAGTCGCATATGGCGAGTTGAACCTATTTATTTTTACAGGTAAGGGGGCCGGCCTTACGCCAACCACTTCAGTTGAAGTGGAGGTTTCCCAGCTCCCGAGAGTGCTGGTACTCATTTCTTGTGAAGGCTGAGTAAACCTTGCCGGTATTTTATTTTGGGGTTTGAAATAAACACCGAAACGGGAAATCATTTCTGACACCCTCGGTGGGATTCGAACCCGAGCTTTCGGCATGGAATGCAAGCACTCTACCACCTGAGCTATCGACCGGACTAAATAGGTTCTTTATTTTGTATTTTTTATTTGATGATTTATCAATTCATTTAAGAATTATTTTAATTTAATTAACAAAAGCATAATAGTTCTAGAATAGCGGACCATACTCAATTCCCATATAAAACAAGATTTTAGTGTCAAATCACAGGAAGGATTTTTTTTAAATTAAAAATAAATAAATGCATAAAAGTGTAGAAAATGACATTCTGTGTATGACATTCAGTTTAAATAAAAAATATCATATATTTTGCAAGCAACACCCAGTTTCTGTAAGGCTAGGTGAACCTTTGTGGCCGGACTTTAAGTAAATGCGGATGATTTTTTTTAAACCAACAATAATTTTTCGCTGGTATGGTTGAGCGAATAAGGCGTTGGCACTCGAAATGACTTATTGAAACAAGCGCAAGTTCGAACCCTGCCTACGACGCCACTTTGGCTAGGCTTAATCAGACTTCACAATAAATAAGTAACAGCTCCCTTCAGAGCTGAGAAACCTCCACTTCAACTGAAAAGCCTGGAGTAAGGACGTTCCCCGTACCTTTGAAAATAAATGGGTAACGACCGGTCTGTAACACTCCAGACTCTGAATGGGAAGGTTGTGGGTTCGAATCCCGGCGGAGCACAAAAAATATCCCATTTATATTTTCAAATTTGCTCTTCGCTGGGTTGAAAAATTCATAAACCTTTACCAATGACCGATCACTAAAGGTCCATCCAGCCCTACAGCAACTGGGTCTTGATTGAGAATTGGCGCTTCGTAGCGACGACGAAGCTCGTACACCTCTGCGGCACTACAACAAGTGTCATAGACCCCTAGAGTCTCTAGAATCTAGGGAGTCTTCCGCACAGGATTTCTTAAAAAAAAAAAAAAGGAGCACGCTGTAAGAAGTTACATTGTATCTGTAGCTTAGTTGCGTTGCTTGTAAATTAAGAATTTAAAACGCTCTCATCTACTAGTTAATCCGAATCAGTGAAAACAACTTTCCAATGCTGTTTCCCAGGCAGTAAAAACCACAAAATTGGAATTCTGCACCCACATAGATGGATGACATTTATTTTTAAGTTGTATTTATTAAAAGAATGAATGATGATAGACTGACAAAGTATGTATACAAAGAAAGTGTGAAAAAGAGGGAAGGGACGACCGAGAAAAGTATGGAGTGATCAGATTGAGGAGATTGTGAAGGAATGGGATATACAAAGTGAGCGTAAAAGAAGAAAATGCATGAAAAAGGTGATGGATATGAAGGAATTGAAAGAGGTATGTCAGGATAGGAAAAAATGGAGGCAACTCTGCAGATGCTCTGGCCACCCCTAGCGGAATGGCGACAGAGTTACTGTTACAGTAAAATTATTGAAGATTTTATTTGTAAGTACACATTCAGCATTTGTAAGCGCGAACTACACGTGTTTGCTTTTGGGCATACATTTGAGAGTTTCAAATGAATATATCCTTGCAACTTAGATTATAGATTATATTATAATGACAATACAATTGCAAAAAGACGATTACTTAAATAGATTAGCTTCATTTCTTACACACTACTCAATTTGTTGTTATGAAAATTGACTATGACCTAAACATGTCCGTATTTTATGCTATAAAGTCATGGGTCACTGTACATTTTTTTTTTTAATTAATAAATCATGGTTTACCTTAGTCTGTTGCTGCTGGGTGGGACTGACTCCGACCGTGTTGATAGGAGCTCCATTTCTGGCGCTGACGGACCTCCTCTTGCTGGTGTCCAGGTTGGACAAGGACTGTCCAAAGCCCAGCTCGTCTCCGACGCTGAAACCTGGAAGATGTTAACAGAATTCTTTAAAAAAAAATCCTTGAAAGCAGCTTTTACAGATTATATTATCTCAAAAACTATTTACATCCTTAAAAGTCGTATTTTTATGAGACTGAATAAAGTAGAATTCTGTAATCAAAAAGGAAAAATAGATTTCCAAAATATAACACAAAAAATGTTTTTTTTTGCGGTGATACTTTTAAAGTAATATATATTTTGTTAACCTTAAATAATTAATACACACGCCTCACTTTTTTCATCGCTGTCTTTTTTTGCTAAAGCCATACGGGGCTATTCTTAGACATTTTAGTCGTCGGTTGAGCCCACGCTTTGACAAACTAATGATGCATTTGTATGAAGACCTGTCAATTCAAGATGGCCGCAAGTAAACAGCTGTTTTTTTTGCATACAAATATTACAAAACTCGGTCGGTAAGAATGACCGTGCTGATGAAACTTCCAGCGCAGGCACCATTAATTTGTCAAAGCCTAGACTCAACCGACGACTTAAAGTCTAAGAATAGCCCCGATAAAGTTTAAGAAACTAAAACGACAGGTTAAAATAGGATTTTTTCAATATTTTTTTGTGGCGACATTTTGTAAGTCACATAATTTTGTAACATTTTTAATTTAGATAAATAATCAATAAACACGCTCGATCTTTTCATTACTGTCACTCTTTAACTAAGGACATAAAGCTTAAGAAGAAACGTATACTTTTTCTATAAAACGAGCTCTCTTACTTAAACTAATGGTTGAGTTTAAATGTTAGTATATAATGACGTAATATTCCACGAGCTTAAATTATTCTTGGACTCGGTTCAGCCGCGGTTGATCGCTGGCTTATTAATTTATCGGTATGCATATACCGGTGTTATCTAATGAAATAGAAAGGCCGCCGTCCTTGCGGGGAGTTGTAGTACGGAGGTCTATAATGTGTGCTAGTCCACAGTTGTGAATCACTCGCACGGTGACTAAGTTGAGCTAGTGTATTGGGATAGTTGACTAGTGGAGTGTGAATAAATTAATTGTAATAATTATAAGTTAACTGATCGATATGAATGTGCAAATCGTTCCATTCGTGCTTGTCTGTCTTATCTCCAACAAAGGTAATTTCAAATGGGCAATGTTCATATGTAGACTAGACCAATGTGCTGGAGTGATATTTTCCGAGATCTGTTGCCGTGGTCTGTGGGAGCTGGAGATGTGGAACTGTGATGTCATCACAGTTCTCATCAAGATCATCATCATTATATACTTCACGCTGAAGAAGCCCATCGTAGAAATGGGCGAAACGTCCGGAAGCTCCAGCTCCCACAGACCACGGCAACAGATCCCGGAAAACATCACTCCAGCATCATCAGCCGGCCGTGTAAGCCTAAAACTCTTAGACCAATGTGTTTTATAAAAACTGGAAATCGATTTTGAAAATATAAAAAACCACTCTCACATATAAGTCAAGGAATCCAAGTATCCTGTATCTTACGTTAATTTCTCTGCTTTATGTGACTTATTGAGGTCCGAACATTCAAAATATACCTCGGCTATGTGACGTCAGCCATAGTGACTTCCCTATAATCAGGACTTTTTTGTAGCTTACATTTGACAGCCAAGAAAGAACAAAAACTACATTATTTTTCATAAAATGCAATCAAAAAGTCAAGGACTTAAATACTTGATAGAAACGTGCCTGCAGTTTTTTACTAGCTACTTGCTTATTTCACTCTCTGTTTTATTTTTCCTATGTAAGCAACGCACAAACGGTACCTTATTCCAGTACAATGATTATTATTAAACAGTAATTATTTAATATCGTGCAGATAGATGCGTTTTTCGAGTAATCAACTTACATCTAACAAGAAGGCTTCTGCGCAGAGCACGAAGGCTATTCTAATGTAAACACATTATACCTAAACACCGTAATTCCAACATTTAGCACGCAGCCTTAATATCACCGGACGGTACTTAGTTGAACAGTGGTAACACTTCGGACTCTGAATGGAAGGTTGTGGGTTTGAATCCCGGCGGAGTACAAAAAATATACCATTTATATTTTCAAAATTTCTCTTCGCTGGGTTGAAAAATTCATAAACCTTTACCAATGACCGATCACCAAAGGTCCATCCAGCCTTACAGCAATTGGGTCTTGTTTAAGAATTGGTGTTTTCTTTAGCGACAATCAAGGTTGCAGAGGACTCAAGAAGTGTGACTTACACAAAAAAATCACTCACCAAATAAATAAAAATAAAAAATCCATAATCTTAGTTGCAAAGATTTACCTATTACATTTAAGATTGATATTTAATGCATTCGCATAAAGAAGACACGTATAAGTTCGCGCAAACACATGCCGCACAAATATAAAAATCCAAATCTCAAATGTACATAAGCACTGCAACTCTTGACGACCTTCCCTAAAACAGGGGCGACATTGACAAAGTGAACAATTTGTACAGTATGGTTGGTCAGCCTCATACTTACCTGTGAGTCGAGGAATTATTACTACTAGGGGCGTTGCCCCTGGCTGCTACGCAGCCCAACCCCTTAACATTTAGTGAATGTGTATATTGCGCATAGTTTCCTCGCGTTAAAATTCGGAAAACATGTAAAATAAAAACATGCAACCTTTGTAAAAGAAAATCGACCACACATAGTTTAAAAAATGGTTCACTTTGCAGATTTCAGCTGTGTTTCCGGGAAGATTGGCAACAGTTGCAGGGTTATATATATTATATTAATTTATTATATTAATTTGATTATATATATTATATTAATTATTATATTATATTAATTTGAGATTAGGTTTTTATGTTGTAAGTCAACATGCATTATGTGTAGGCGCGAACTTATACCTGTCTGCTTGTGGGAATGCATTAAATATGAATCTCAAATGGTATGTATCTTTGCAACTTAGATTATAGAACTTAACAAAATAATTTCCTTGACTTATAGGTTAGTATGTGGCTGACCACGCATACTGTAAGAATGGTTTACCATGAAAATTTTATCTCTGTTTGAGGAAAAGTCCGCAAGAGTTGCAGGGCTTATGTTCATTTGAGATTAGTTTTTTTATTTTGCAAGTCCACATTGGGCATTTGTAAGCGTGAACTTGTACCTGTCTGCGTGTGGGAATGCATTTAATATGAATCTTAAATGGTATGTATCTTTGCAACTTAGATTATGTAAAGAAATAAACAAAATAATTTTCTTGACTTATAGGTTGGTATGAGGCTGACCACCCATACTTTAAAAAATGGTTTACTTTGAAAATTTCACCTTTGTTTCAGGGAAGGTTGGCAAGAGTTGCAGGGCTTATGTTCATTTGGAATGGGCTGTTATGTTGTTAGTACACATGCAGCATATGTAAGCGGGAACTTATACATATCTGCTTATGGGAATGCATTTAATATAAATCTTAAATGATGTATATCTTTGCAGCTAAGATTAGATTAGATTAGATTAGAACTTATACATGTCTGCTTGTAAGAATGCATGTAATATGAATCTCAAATGTTATATATCTTTGCAACTTAGATAACGGAGTGAAGAACTCCAAATCTGTGGGTGTATTTCGAGGAGCACTCAAGGCACACTTGTTTAGAAAGTCTTATCCATGATCGGAGAGGGCCCTTGAGGTGTGACACACACAAAAACGGCGCTCTCTTATCATGTGTAATTTAAAATAAATCAGCCTGTTATTATTATTATTATTATAACAGATTTAAATCCATTTTTATTTTGTTTTTTTTTTTTTAATTTGCATTAAATAAAAGAAAATAAAAAAAAACTTTCACGTTTTGCCGCTAGATGTCAATATAGTTCCATACATTTTCAATATGAACAAACAGATTTATTGAAATAAGTTTTCATACATTTTTAAACACATACGCGAAAGCTCGCAGCATTGCAGCATATATAAAAAATTAATTTGCCATAGATCATGAATGTGTTTCATCTGCTGTGATGGCATTGATTTTGAAAATCGAAACTCGACGACGAAAGACGACGACGAAAGACGACGACGAAGGGTAATATAATTAGGGATTACTAATTGAGTTATAATATTTATGGAGAAAAAACTAGCTTACGGCTTTGAAACATACCATTTGGCTCACCTGTCAACCGGACCTGTCATCCACAGAGCTGTCAAACACGACAGAATATTTGAAAATCATGTGAAATTCTTTGTTTTCTTGCTTTCTCTATAAGTATGTCGCGTTTTAAAATAATGCATTTTTATTTAAAACTGTCAATTTCCAAAAAAAATATAGCGCGTGCGCACAGCTTTCGTGCAGGCATGAAATTCAAAATCTGCCAACTTTCTGGAAAGATTTCGTAGTTTTTGTACTTTCGTAGAATATAATTTAGTTAAAAAATCATTAAACACGCGTAATTTTTTTCATTAATAACACTCTTCTACTAAAACCATAAAGTATAAGAAACATTTTTTTAAAAACAACGGACAATTTTTGGTGAGAGCCCTCTTAACAGTGAAATTATTATAATTGTAAATCTGTCGTTTTTTATGAATGCATAGTTCTCCTCTATCTATGATGCTCAGTTTTGTAATTCCCTAAAAACGCAACTAAGCTACACACATAGTGTAACCTTTCGCCGCGTTATCCCCGAAGGGGTCACATGTGGCGAGTTGGACCTATTTATTTTTACAGGTAAGGGGGCCGGCCTTACGTCAACCACTTCAGTTGAAGTGGGGGTTTCCCAGCTCCCGAGAGGGCTAGTACCAGTGGCGAAGCGTGCCATACAAGCCGGTTCTCATCGGCTTCCCTTTTAAAATGATGTAACAAAGTAGTTAAAAAATATACGCACAAAGTAAAAAAATACATTAAAAACCAAAGAAACAATACGTAGTTTTGCCCCATTGAAACCATGCAGTCTAATCTAATGTAATCTAATCTAAGCTGCAAAGATATGTATCATTTAAGATTTATATTAAATGCATTCCCACAAGCAGATATGTATAATTTCGCGCTAACACATGCCGCATGTGGACCTACAATATAAAAACCCAATCTCAAATGAACATAAGCCTTGCAACTCTTGCCGTCCTTCCCTGAAACAGGGGTGACATTGGCAAAGTGAACAATTTTTTACAGTATGGGTGGTCAGCTGCATAACAACCTATAAGTCAAGGAACATTATTTTTGAAAATCGATAATGTACGAGTGATTATTAAGAAAAAAATGTTAAAATAATTAAAAATTGTTGAAAAAAAAGTGAAAATAATTTTAAATTGTAAGTTCCTTGACTTATAGGTTGGTATGCGGCTGACCACCCATAGTGTAAAAAATGGTTCATTTTGCCAATGTCACCCCTGTTTCAGGGAAGGACGGCAAGAGTTGCAGGGCTTATGTTAATTTGAGATTGGGTTTTTATAATGTAGGTCCACATGCGGCATGTAACGCAACTAAGCTACACATATGTATAGTGTAACTTCTTGCCGCGTTATCCCCGAAGGGGTCGCATGTGGCGAGTTGAACCTATTTATTTTTACAGGTAAGGGGGCCGGCCTTACGCCAACCACTTCAGTTGAAGTGGGGGTATCCCAGCTCCCGAGGGGGCTAGTACTCATTTCTTGTGAAGGCTGAGTAAACCTTGCCGGTATTTTTATTATGGAGTTTGAAATAAACACCGAAATAGGAAATCATTTCTGACACCCTCCTCGGTGGGATTCGAACCCGAGCTCACGGGGTAGAATGCGAGCACTCTACCAACTGAGCTATCGACCGGACTATGTGAAATTATACATGTCTGCTTGTGGGAATGCATTTGATATAAATCTTAAATGATATATATCCTTGCAGCTTAGATTAGATTAGAATGTCCATTTTATTACGCTCCATGCGTTTAGCTAACATGCACAAATAATGGTATATTTCAAATGTTAAAATAGTGATATATATTTTCAAATAGATTAAAGATAACTTAAATTACTGTAGCTTTATTTCATGGTAGCATCGACCTAAGTACACCTCTTTAAAAGAACGAGTGGTCAATCTCATACCAAACCATTATTCAATTAATACAATCACGCACTAAGCAGAAAACAAAAGTAAAATTATAGATCTGCACGTGACATGACTCTGTTATTTCTTATGATATGATGAATGTATTGCTGTCTTTATGATTTTACTTTCTTTTTTTGCTCGTTCAATTGGTATGCCTCCCTGGCACGCACATCACACGAGGTTCGTAAAAAAATATGTGACTTAGAATTTCACTAATTGTATTGCATAAATTGTATTTTGTTTTTTTTTCTTTTGTCGAAGATTGTACAGTCAATGAGGAATATTGCTTTGAATTTGTGCGCGGTTTGCGTGAAGGAATAGGATAAAAATACACACGAAATACTTTAAAGTTAAAAACAAGAATATTAAATGGATAATGCGCTAGCGCACACGTCATTACTTGCTCATGTTTTTCTGGCCAAAGCAACACCATAATCATGGCTGTGTATCAGTTCATATGTTGTCAACTTTTAACGCTCGCATTTAATGCACGCCCACAATCAGAAACAAGTTAGTTATCGTTTACACAATGCTGTATGTGTATTTACATAATAAATCAAACCTCACGTGAACGTACTTTTTCTTTACCTGAAACTAGGGTGGCATTGGCAAAGTGAACTATTTTTTACAGCATGGCTGGTCAGCCTCATACCAACCTATAAGTAAAAGGATTAATAAATAAACACTCTTCAATAAATACAAAATGTCACCATTTTTTTTGACCAACCTCGTTTGTATGTATAGGTACAGGCATTGGTAATGAAACATAAATAACAATTCAAATAACTGTAAATTGTTTATAATTTAAGTTATTTTAGCTAACTATCACATGCTCCAGTAGTCGAGAAAATATTATATTGTATGTACGATATTTGTGATTTCTAAAAAAACTGCTGAGTGTGCCAAATAACAGTGCTTCTCAAATTATATGAACGGTTGATTTAGCAACTAAGCTACACAATTAAGTTTTATTGATTGTAGCGGCATCAACTTTGTAATCGTTCATCATTAAGGATAAAAGAAAAACAGCTTTGTTTTCGATTACTTGGTTACCACCTGACGATCTATAATAATCTATCTATAATCTAAGTTGCAAGGATATATTCATTTTAAGCTCTCAGATGTATGCCCACAAACAAACACGTGTAGTTCGCGCTTACAAATGCTGATTGTGTACTTACAAATAAAATCCAAACTCAAATGAACATAAGCCCTGCAACTCCTGCCGACATTCCCTGAAACAGGGGTGACATTGGCAAAGTGAACCATTTTTTACAGTATGGGTGGTCAGCCTCATACCAACCTATAAGTCAAGGAAATGCAAAACGGATTTTTGCGAAACCGGTTGTGGTATAAAATATATATACTCAAGTTATCTAAAACAAAGCTGTTTTTCTTTTATCCTTACACAATTATGTGCTACTTCTTGCTGCGTTCACCCCGAAAGGTTCGGAAATGTCGGGTGAACCTATTTATTTTTGCAGGTAAGTGAACTGACCCCTTGCCAATCACTTCAATTGAAGCGCAGGTTTCCCAGCTCCTGAGTGGACTGGTACTCATTTCTTGTGAAGGTTGAGTAAACCTTGCCGATGTTATATCTTAAGTTTGATTTAAACACCAAAATGGAAAATCATTTCTGACACCCTCGGTGGGATTCGAACCCGAGCTCTCGACATGGAATGCTAACACTTTGGTCACTCGTACCAAAGTGGTATATAATCAATAGTCTAATTTACAAAGATACATTGATATTTAAGGCTTATACTCCATGCACGCCCACAGGCAGACACGTGTAATTTCGCGCTTACACATGCTACATGTGCGCTTATAAAAAAGATCAAACCTCACATGAACATAAGCCTCGCAACTCCTGCCGCCCTTGCCTGACACCGGGGTGGCATTGGCAAAAGTGAACCAAGTTTTGACAGCATGGGTGTCAGCCTGTTAAAATATACATATATAAGTAGACTAGAAGCTAACAGAACAAAATATATAAATACATTTGATTAAATAAACATAAATTAAAAATAAATTAAACTGAGGAAAACGTAGGTATGCGAGAAATGAGTTTAATTAGTATTTATGTAGCTTTTACGACGTTCTTATCTCTGCCACACATTTCGGTACAATATTTTGTGTACCGTGCGTGAGATTTTGTGCCTTTGAAATTTCCAAAATTCAACTCGCAGCGCTTAAAACAGTTTTTAGGAACTTATGACCGTATTTAAGTAATTTGCATTCACATTTAGAAGAACTCTGTATACTTCGGTTTAGCTTTGGCAAATGAAACCGTGTTTATTTTCACAGGTAAAGAGACCACTTTTAGGTTCGTCATTATTGGTAGCAACTTAATCTGTAAACGATTTATTTTTGTAATAATTATTTTTATATTAAGATAACTAAATTTAGAATCACTGGTTAAAAGCTTTCAACCATGAATTAAGTCGTTTTTATATAAATGCAGATACAAGAATTATAATCCATTAAAAGTTTTCAAATAAAATTGACCCTTATTATCCTACATCACAAGGTTTAAATTTCTTTAACTGAATGCTTTAAACAATTTTGTTAAATTTAAGTAGAACAATACAAAATCTTTTGTTAAATTTGAATCACGATAAATTTTGTACTTTATTAAAAATTACAAATTTACTGATGTGTTAATTTTCATAAAAAAATATTGCTTTATAAATTAGATAATAATTTCTGTGTTTTTCAACATTATTTTTTACGACGTAATTAAAAATGACATTATGGTGTAAAAATGAGCAAAGATGAATGAAATTAAATTCATTTTGGACACTTTTATTGTAAACGAGATTTAATTTTGCTTTTATTCCTTTACAAATAATTTGGTATGAGGCTGATCCCCATGCTGTAAAAACTTTGTTCATTTTTACCAATACCATCCCATTTTCATGGAAGCGCGACATGAGTTACAAGGTTTATATTCATGTGACTTTTATTAGGCACATGCAGCATGTGTAAGTGTGAACTTACACGTGTCATCCAGTGGGGGTGCATTTAAAATAAGCCTTACATGTCAATATATATCTTTGCAGCTTATACAGGGATGAAAGATTAATGAAGGATCTAGACAAGCAAAATCGGATTCTAGTCTATTCTCTTGCAGTAGTATATAAACAGGGCTATTCTTAGACATTTTAGTCGTCGGTTGAGCCCACGCTTTGACAAACTAATGATGCATTTGTATGACGACCTGTCAATCCGAGATGGCCGCAAGTGAACAGCTGATTTGTCTTCATACAAATATTACAAAATTCGGTAGGTAAGAATGACCGTGGTGATGATACTTCCAGCCCAAGCAACATTAGTTTGTCAAAGCGTGGGCTCAACCGACAACTAAAATCTCTAAGAATAGCACCGAAAGTCATTTATTTATGATGCGGATTCACAGAATAATCAACCGTCACAAACAAGGCTATGACATAGCTCAGTTCAATGTGAAATAAATTTATGACAAAATAAAAATAAATGTAAAATCACAATTACCTTCACTTATATATTTTTGTAAATCCCGAAAATGTAACAATATCAAATTTACCAAATATTATACTAGCCTGCCTACTCGTGCTGCGCACGATTACTCTATTCTAGTTTAAAGTCCGGCTTCGCCATTGCACTTTTTTCTGCTCTGATTTTAATTAAATCCACGAGGACAGACAAAAAACAACAACAAATTACTAGTCGGGCAGTCTAACACTATAATCTCATAACTGCTTGTGCTGCTTTTTTATTGTCTTTCACCAGTGTCTGTATTCTTTTCTTGCTTCCTGCTTGATCCATTCGCCATCTTTCAGTTTTTATCTTGTGTGTGCTCAGTGCTGCTATATTTGCAATTTATAACGTGAAATTTTATGTTTTTGAGATTTCGCTCGCTTCAGAGCGCTACCTTTTGACTCGTACCCTGAGTACGAGATTTATTAAGAGGTGCAATACAGACAATTGGTACATATAAACAATAAAAAAAATAATAATAAGCAACAGTAACACAAATAACCAATCATCCAAATGATGATGAGATGAGATGCACAACTTGAGTAAAGTATAGTTTACGGAAAGTATTAAAGAGTGGTTTTGCCCAAAATCTGCCGTTTATGTTTGTTTGAACTTGATTTTCTTCATCACTGTAACTCTTTTGCTAAGACCATAAAGTGTAAGAAACAAAAACGACAGATTTTGGGGAAAATCACTCTTTAAAACTTTCCTGAAACTTTACTTTACTCAAGTTTTGCAACTCGTACTAAGGGTACAGTCCGTAGTCTAGTAGTTAACTCATGATTAGAAGGTAGAAAGCATATTTCATTTTTCAAAGCTGTTCTTCGCTGGGTTGAAAAAAAGAATCTGCCTTAACCAAAGACCGGTCACCATAGCCTTACACGAACTGGGTCTTGCTTGAAAATTGTCGCTTTCTACAGCGACAAAGAAGCTCGCAGAGGGCTCTTGAATTATGATTCACACAAAAACAGCGCTCACCAAATCAATCAGCCTAATCTAATCTAATCTAATCTAATCTAAGTGGCAAAGACATGTTACATGGGAGATTCACATTACATGCAATTTCACAACCAGACATGTACAAGTTCGCGCTTACACATGCCACATGTAAACCTACAACATAAAAACCAAATCTCAAATGCACATACTCCCTGCAACTCTTGCCGTCCTTCCCTGAGACAGAGCTGACATTGGCAAAGTAAACCTTTTTTACAGCATTTGTCGTCAGCCGCAGAACAACCTATCAGTCAAGGAACATACACGACAATTTAAATCAATAAATAATAATATACATGGACATCAGAACTAAAACAGAAAACAAATTCCAATTTTATAAACCCAAGCCGCCAACATTACAGATCAACCGCCATTTCTATCTGTTCTTACCATAGAGTAATAATGTCTTTACACACCTCTTTCATTTCCTAATATTAATATTAGGTATTATCCTGACTTTATTATGTTTGTTTGTTTGTTTGTTTGTTTGTTTGTTTTACCTAGACTGACGTGTGACTTGATCCCTCCCAGGTTCCGCACCCTGAAGAGGCCCGACTTTTTGAAGGCGCAATCCAGGGTCAGACCAAAGTCGGTGGCGAACACGCACGTGGCCCCCACGTGGCCTGGAACACAACATCCACAATGTTTAGTTACTTTTACTGTTATTTCACTGTGGTTACTTTAGCTACTGCCACTGATGCAGAGCGTGGAGGCCAATGTAAAGCGGGATGATTGTGGATTTAATGATGGAAGCATGATTTTTATTTGGCGTGCTTTTAATGAAAATAGCACGATTTGTATTGGCTTTATTTGATGTGATTTGAATGAAAGATGTATTATCTTTTCTTTTGTGTTTATCTGATGATGATTTTTTGTGTTTATCTGATGTTTTTTTGATAATTTAATCATGATTTTTAGTATTTTCTTTTTATATTAGATGCCTTAATAATAAACATTTTTTATTTAATATGATATTAAAGATGGAGTGATAAAATGTTTTTTGTGACGTGCATTTGCTGGTAGAAGCATTTTTCGGTATTGTTTTTCTTTGAAATGCATTTAACAATAAAAGCATGTTTTCATAAGATTAAAGATTTTTCTTTTTATAAGTAAAATGATAGTTAATTGAAGTTTAATGATCTTTGAATTGTTATTAATGATAGACGAATTATTTGTATCGATTGTTTGATATGCCTTGATTAAATAAAGCATGATTTTTGTTGTGTTTAGTTGGCGTGGATTAAAGAATGAATCATGCTTTTTATTCGATGTGATTTTAATGATAGAAGCATATTTAAAAATATTTATATGCCTTCAATGATAAAAACACACTTTCTTTCACAGATCAACTGCACCAATGAGTCTGACAAGTATGAACTTTTATGGGTGATATGTTTTTTTATGAAAATTAAATAAAAATACTTACAACAAATAAATTAAGTTGATTTTATTTTTCTTTAAAATTTTATTTTTACAATTAAACATTTATCTCTCTGATATTTTTTTCGAACCTTGTAGGTACTATTTTTTCTAAACCGAACAAAAGTTTTGTTTATCCCATAGCGTTGAATTCTTTTTTCGCCTTATAGTCCTACTCAATATTCGCACTCTAAAATCATTATATTAAATATATTTTAACTATTAGAATGAATTATCTAACTCAAAAACCTGCTGATTGCATATTTTTACAAGCAAGAATTTAGAAAGAATAGTAGGTACAATTTAACTGAGCAAACAAAATAAAAGTAACGTCGACAAATACCTTCATGTATTTTTTAGAAAATCACAAAAATTAAGTCAAACAAAAGGAATGAAGTCTGCGAAATTCAAACCATTGGAAACATTAATAATCTACAAATCAAACGCAAAGTTTTTCTTCAAGAGTTGATTTATATCCTCGAGCGCTTTCGATGCTATCACACTATTATCAAGAGAACAGATCTAAAAAATCTCTTGTTCTCTTGATAATGGTATGTTCAAGTCAATTAACGAGAGAACAACTAACATATCTAAAAAGATAATTTGTTCTCTTGGGTATGTCTCCATTGATAATGGTGTGGTAACATCAAAGGCGCTCGAGGAAGTAAATCAACTCGTGAAGAAAAAACTTTATGTTTTATTTTTACATTATTATTTCTTATGAATTTTCACAATGTGAATACACAAACCCTTAGATTTTTAAAAAAAAAAAATGTAACGCCAAACCGCCGGATTGCTGGGCACAGACTAAATAAGAATTTATTATTGGTTGCTTTTATGACCTTAATTGCATAGACGTGTGACTTTTGCGTGCCGAGAACAATTAAAAAATTTAATAATGTGTCATCGGGAAGTTACATAATCTTTTTTATGATAACATTTGAGAATTAGTGATTGAAATAAATCAAATTTTAATGATTTTTTCTGCGCTGATATTTGAAAACTAGGTGTTATATTGTTTCGCAATACTAGATATACAATGACGTACCTCAAATTTTTTTTTTTTGTGAAATCGATTTTTTTTTATCGAATCATCCTTTCAGACATCTCGATGTCACAATTGACAGCAGCTGCGTAGAAATTTAACATGTTCTGTATGTTTGATAGAAATCAATGAATGAAATATACATGTCATCTTGCTATTGATATGAGTTTTTTTCGTGACTTGGATTTCAAAACAAGTGGAAAAATTAATGTATTAAAGAAGCCCATTCATTTCCATAGCTTGATGTAGACTCTTCTTATTTGGCTAACACGCTTTCTCATCCCTGTTTCGGAGAGAGTCGGCAAAAATTGCAGGATTTTTCTTAATTTAAAGTTTGGATTTGAATTTGTATTTTAGCATTCCTTGACTTATAGGTTGGTATGAAGCAGACCACCCACACTGTAAAAAATGGTTCTCTTTGCCAATGTCACCCCTGTTTCAGGGAAGTTCGGCAAGAGTTGCAGGGCTTATGTTCATTTGAGATTGTTTTTTTTTATATTGCAGGTCCACATGCGGCATGTGTGAGCGCAAAATTATGCATTTCTGCTTGTGGGAATGCATTTAATATGAATCTCAAATGATACATATCTTTGCAACTTAGATTTAAATTTAGATCCATGAATTATTTATAAGCGCGAAAGTACACGTTTCTGTTTGTGAGCATGCATTTAATATGAATATGAAAGTTTATACATCTTTGCAACATAGATAGATGTAACCTAACATAAAAATATTTCTCCGTGTCCCAAGTGCTTGTATGTCTTATCTTTCATTTGATTAAAAAATATATTTAAAAGGAATTGTTGTATGAATCACATTCTACACATTCTGAGCTACGAAAAACACGTGAATCATGATAATGTGAAAATGGTTTTAAATATTTATAAAATTAATTTCCAGTTTTCATAAGACACATTGGTACAGTACACATAGGTACAAACATTTCTTATGTGAAAGTACCTTTGTTGGAGATGAGACAAAGAAGCACTGAGGTGAAGCTTCGTGTATATATAATATAATCTACATATAATCTAGGTTGGAAAGATATATTCATTTAAAGTTCTCAAATGCATGCCCACAAACAAACACGTGTAGTTCGCGCTTACAAATGCTGAATGTGTACTTACAAATAAAATCCAAACCTCAAATGAACATAAGCCCTACAACGTTTGCCGATCTTCCCTGACACAGGGGTGACATTGGCAAAGTGAACCATTTTTTACAGTTTGGGTGGTCAGCCTCATACCAACCTATAAGTCAAGGAATAACCGTTTTTATTATTATTATTATCATATTAATAATAACGGTTAACTGACAGTCGTGGCAAATGAAGGACTCATGAGTCGTGATACACAACAAATTCAATCAACGATTTTTTTTTATCCATAATTTTAGAACGTGTTAACTTCGCATATAAAATGAAGGCGTTTAGAATACATTTTTTTTATAATTTGATTATATTCATAGACTCTTCGCACTTTGGCTATGAAACTGACTCATATTGACAGCTCTCTCTTATATCAAAGTCTCTTTTAATGGATAATAATCAGTAAGAGGAGTCAAAGATCATGAGTCAAAGTTGAAGTGCAAATCAATATTTTAGCGTTGTGCGTCTGTTGAAGTGCGTGAGCGATCAGTTAAAAGTAAAATTGACGTATATTGCGAAAGTGAAAAGAATTATTTTTTTATTAAGTAAGAATGAAGTAATTTACTATATTTCTTAACTCACAAGACAAACCAATGACCACCCATACTGTTATTTTTTTTAACTTTACCAAATTCGTTCCCCCAGTGCTCGTTTGGTTTATCTCCCATTTGATTCAAATATGAGCTTTCAATGAAATTGCTTTAAGAGTCACATTCTACACAATCTGAGCTAAGAAAAAAACCCAATACACGATAATGTGAGAGTTGTCTAAAATATTTTTAAAATCAATTTCCCGTTTTCGACGAGGTCTGCACGTGAATTGGCATAGATAATATTGTGTCGTCACCCGGCCGGGTTGCTAGGGAAAATGCAGACTAATATCTGTACCTTAGAGCATAAACAACGGTAGTCACATTTAGTAAAATGTGCAGGAGACGAGTTTTAGTGAAAATGTGCACTTTTATAAAACCATCATAACTTCTAAACTAGACGAGATATTTTTGATCTGTAAAAACTGTTTATCTTCTTTTATCGATATTTATTTAATATGAAGTAACGTGGACAACGTATGTGGAACTTCCGTGGTTTATGCTCGCACTTTTATGTGCATCCCATATTTATTACACTTGATATCTCAGTAACTATGAGTCCGAGGACTCCAATATTTTTACCACTTATAGAACAGCTAATTATAATAATTTCTGCATCATTAACTCAAAAATTCAAAAAAGTGGACTTCCGTTGTTTATGCTCTAAGGTACAGATATTTTTCCACATTAAAGGTAAAACTAAATAAGTGCTGATTCACTGATTTGAGAAATCGTGGATACAACATTTTCTCGTGTGTAACTTCTCATAGTAAGTGAACTAATTATAAGGAAGTGCTCATGACAAACTTTGAAACTACAGGATTTTCACAATTTTTTATATAGTTTTCTCTCGTAGAAAATTGGATAAAAAGATGCATTTAACTAAAAAATCCATGTTAGCTTAATATGTCACTTATTCAGTTCTACCTTTAAGGTATCGATTAGTTTATTGGTTGCTTAGGACGGCAGTCCCACAAAAGACGGACGTTTGCTTGCCGAGAAAAAGTTCCAAATTCAAAAATGTTCTGACCTCATTTACTGTCGCAAAAATGAAAAATTAAAACTATCAAAATATTGTTGACCGCGTTTTTATGTACCTAATGCATTTATAATCGTTTTTGTCTATTGTTGACAAATAAAAGATATACAAACAAAAAAATGGACTTTTGGATAACATTCTAAATTTAAAATTACTCAACCTTGTTCTTTTTTCGAAAAAAAAACATACAAAGTTGTGATTAATGAATGTTTGCATTTCAAGAAATTGTTCCAAATTTAGTTGGTCGTTCACTTAATGGTACTTTTTTTTTGCAATAACGAATGATACTAGAATAATGTTTAGTGTAACTTGTAAGCAGAGGTGGGCACAGATAAACGAAAATCATCTATAGATAAGATAAACAGATAACCGCCAAAAAATCAGCTTAAGATTATCTACAGATGATTTCACAAAAGTCCAGTGGAATCATCTTAGATAACAGATAAAGATTACGGTCATGGAAATCATCTAGATAAAAGATAATGGCCTATAAATTATCAAGATCAAAAGATAACGAAAATTTATTGATTTTTTAAAGAACATTTGTATAACTCTAAATAGAGAAAGAATGTAAGGACGGAAAACAGGCTGTTGATTTGTATCCTTTTTAGGTGAAGTGGGGTCTTATCAGCTCCGTAGAGGGCTGTTATTTATTTTTTGTGAAGGCTGAGCTTACCTTGCCGGTATTTTTCTTTCATATTTGAAATAAACACTGAAACGGGAAATCAATTCTCACACCCTCAGTGGGATTCGAACCCGAGCTCTCGGCATGGAATGCAAGCACTCTATAAACTGAGATACTGACCGGTCTATATTTTTTATAGTTCAGCTGTATACTCGTCACCATATTTGATTGCAGTCAGACTCGCTAGCCGAACGTTGCACAAGGCGGACGTGTTCACGCGGACGAAGTGCACATTTGTGTTTGTTTGGATTGTGAAACTAAAAAGAATCGCGCCCAGCAGGGCGAGATATTTTTGAAAAAAAAAATGGATTCAATACTAAGTGATATAAAGGAGTGTATTAGTAAAATGACGGGATCAGTGAAGGAGACTAAAATAAAGCTTCAACTGGAGCAGAAGATCATGCTACTAGAAGAAGAGATGCATGCTGAAAGGGACTCCCTTCAGAAAAAGATCATAGAACTCCAAGAAACGGTAATAACAAACAGCAAGCATTACACTAAAAAGTTGGAAGAGTTTATCGAATCTGGCCACAAAACCTACGCGGCGGTGGCTGGGGAAGATAAAAATGTTAAAAAGAACAAAAACGCAGTGACAAATTACGCAATCATGGTAGAATCAAAAAACACATTAAGTGCCGAAGAAATAAAAAAAAAGATCCAAAAAGAAATCAACCCTACTGAACTAAAAATTGGTATATCGGGTATAAAAAAGACTGGTGAAAAAAAGATAACAATTACGTGTACTGAGAAAACAAGCGCAGAAAAATTGAAAAAAGAAATTTCCAATACACTTGGAAAGGAACTGACGACAGAAGAAATGAAAAAGAAAAAACCTTACATCATACTAAAGGGACTAGAAAAAAACCTCACAGAAAAAGAAATCATCATGGGCATCGTAAACCAAAATGAGGGTATTGAAGAAAAAGAAAAAGAGAACATAAAACTTATAAAAGAACTGAAAAGTATTAACCCAAGAGAAACTACCAACTATATCATACAAACAACAGGGAGACTTCGAAAAATTCTTTTAGAAAAAGGCAAAATTAATATAAAATATAATAGAGCATACGTAGAAGACTGCAACCCATTAGTACAGTGCTATCACTGCTTAAAATATGGACATACAGCACAAAGATGCCTAGGAAGAACACAACCACCAAATTGTCCACACTGCGCTCAAGATCATACCTACGCGAAATGTAACAACTTAGAAAAAGATGCGATTTGCAGTAACTGTCACTTTTTAAATATTAAATACAAAACAAAAAACGACACTACCCACAAGACAACTAGCCCTCAATGTATTTACAGACAAAAAATGTATAAAATTGCCATAGATCGAATTGACTACGACTAAATTTACATATTTATGACTGACATAAACATAAGCTACATAGATTCTAAACTAAATATAAATGAACTAATATTCGACTCATTCTATGAAGCAAATCAAATATTAGTGAAGTGTGAAAACAGTTTAACAATCCTACATAATAACATACGGAGTATACAAAAAAATTTTGATGAATTTGTTATTTCAATAAAATTATTAAATTATTTACCGGACATTATTGTGTTAAGTGAAACCCACTCTGCCGGACAAATAGAGTATAATATTCCTGGGTTCACTTATTTAGCTGCAAGTACCAAAATTAACAAGAATAGCGGTGTAGCTATATTTATTTCGGATCGTAATATTATGATAAACGTAAATGAAATTAACACTGTACCTTACGTAAATATATTAAATCTTGAAATTAATAATAACAATAAAAATTATAATATATTTGCAATCTATCGTACTCATACATCAATTATATCACAATTTATAGAAGGATTAAAAAATATACTCGTAACTTGCACAAGTAAAAAAAACATTTTGGTTGGTGACATGAATTTAAATATTGCTGATAATAATTACACAAACGATAAAGATATCTACCTAAATATGCTGGCAGAATTGAATTATTTCTCCTGCATTAATTCATTTACAAGAAATATTAGAGGACAACAGCCATCATGTTTGGATCATATATTTACAAACATCCCCGACTTTCATAATATTACTTCCGCAGTCATTCACACATCTATAACAGATCACTTCTCATGTATATTTAACTATAAATATAATACTCCACAGATAGAGACAAAAAAAACAAATAAAGTATCAAAATATAATAAAATAAACCTAGATGGTTTAAAAGATAAATTAAATGTTGTGAACTGGTCCGATTTATATCTAATGAATAATGTAAATGAATGTTGTATAATGTTTGAAAATACAATGAAAAAACTTGTTGAAGAATCAACAAGTGTGCAACATAACATAAAACACAAATATAAGCCGATTAAACCATGGATCACACATGGGCTAGTAGTATCAATCCGACATAAAGAAACTCTGTATAAACAAACCCGTCAACAACCGAACAATCTTAAATTACTCAAATATTTTGAAAAATTTAAAAAAAAGCTTACATATTTAATAAAATCCACAAAAGAAAATTATTACAAACATAAATTAGAACAAACCAAAAATAACCCTAAAAATGTATGGTCTGTTATAAACGATTTTCTTGAAAAAAACAAAAACATGAAAAATGAAATAATAGCCATTAATCATGAAAACGAAACCACGTGCTGTAGAGAAAATCCCTCAAAAGCTGCTAATATTTTCAACAATTTCTTTTCAAGTGTTGGAAAAAATTTAGCTCAGCAAATACCTGGAAAAAGTACTTCTCCCGAATTAAAGTGCAATATAGAAGAGAAACACATGATATATATATTTCAACCCACAACAAGGGAAGAAATAGAGACAGTAATTAGCAATCTGAAAAACGGTACGGCGCCTGGATATGATGCTCTTTCTGCTGAAACTTTAAAACATATTAAAGAACAAATATCGAAACCACTACAACATATAATTAATTTGAGTTTTGAAAGTGGAACGTTTCCTTCAAATTACAAAAAAACAATAATAACACCCATATTTAAGACAGGAAATCGGGAAAAAGTAAACAATTACCGACCCATTTCTGTTATATCCAACATAGCAAAAATTTTTGAAAAATTAGCAAAAATTAGGTTAATTAAATTTATAAAAGCCAACAATATAATACACGATAACCAATTCGGATTCATGGAAAATAGAAGTACTCAAGATGCCATCGCGAAAATAACGAACTTAATTCATAGCTCACTTGACCAATCTTTTAAATGTATCGGAATTTTCATTGATTTAAAAAAAGCATTTGATAGCATCTCTCACGAAAAACTAATTGTAAAACTGAATTCAATTGGGATAAAATTAAAAGCGTTACAATGGATAAAAAGTTACTTATATCAGAGATCTCAAATAGTTAAAATTAATAGTTCTTATAGTCAACCATCAACCGGTGAATTTGGTATCCCACAAGGTACTGTACTGGGTCCATTACTATTCATCTTATACACAAATGATATTTTCACTCTAAAACTCAATGGAAAAATAATATCTTATGCAGATGATACTGCCATTATATTGGAGGGACAAGATTGGCGCTCTATTAATGAACGAGCAAATCTTGACATGAATATACTGAAGGGGTGGTTCGATAGTAATATATTATCACTAAATATTGAAAAAACTCAATTCATTTCTTTCGCAATAAATAAATTTAATTCAGAGCCGCCAATTAAAATCATCATACACAGTCAGAATTGCAATGAAACTAAAAACTGTGAAAACACATGTTCAACACTAACTTCAACTAAAAATATAAAATACCTAGGCATTATTATAGATCAAAATATGAAGTGGAAAAATCACATAATGGAACTGGTCAAACGAATACGAAAATGTATATACATATTCATAAGACTCAGAAACATTCTTAAAATCGAACAATTAAAAATGGTATACTACTCAATTGTACAATCAATGCTACAATATGGCATAATTGGATGGGGGGGATCATATGATAATATTTTAAATTCAGTCAAAATAGCTCAGAGATTAATTATTAAAGTAATTCTAAAAAAGCCACCAACATTTTCAACAGAATCTTTATTCAAAATTTTTAAGGTACCAACTATAGAACAAATTTTCAAACTGTACTCTATTCTGGAAATAATAAAAATTGACAAAGCAAAACAATTTGAAAGAGCTATATCAAGGAGAAGACAAAATTTTATAACAATTCCTAAATTTAAAACAAAACAATTCGAGAATAATTTTATCTGTAGGGGAATAAAATACTATAACATATTGCCAAATGAAATCAAAATAATTAAGGATGTTAAAAAAATTAAGTTTAAAATAAAAAAATATATATATTCATAGTTCTACTTATTGATTGGTTGTTTCTAATTTTTGGTTTTTTTCATTTTTTATATTGTTAGTTTATTTTTTGATTTATTCTTGTATATTACCTATATTTTTTTCCTTTAAGTATTATATTAAGTTTTTATCTCATTATATTATATAGAATATAAATTAAGAACATAATTTATTTAAGATAGCTGCGATTCCCTCACCAAGCACAAGAGCTTGGCTCTTCAATTGGTGAGGAAATAACAATTAAGTTTTTATTATTATTTAGAAATATTACTCGTTTTAAAATAAATTTGTATTTATATTTTGTTAAATAAAAAAAAAAAAAAAAAAAAATTCTATCTTTAAGTAGAAACGTTAAGATCTAATGACGGCCGTCCTTCCTTGAGACAGAGGTGACATTGGCAAAGTGAATATTTTTTACAGCGTGAGTGGTCAGCCTCATATCAAGCTATAAGTCAAGGTGTCTCGTAAATACTGAGAAATAAAATACTTTTAATATAATATGTATTGTCTACAGTTTTCGCCCAACAGACGTTATCTTATTATTGAAAAATCGCTTTCGGTGATCTATGAAATCGTTGTAACAAAACGATGATGATGATGATTATGATGATTTCCTTATCAGCGCCGTTTCGTAACTCAATGTCACTCCAAGGGCGCTTAGTAATTTACTGGGCGAAGAAAAATGTCGAATACGTAAAAAATAATTTAGAAGTAAAGGTTTCTTTACCGACAAAGATGGTATTTAAAGAAAAGAATAAAACTACGGCGTGATTCACACACAACAAATACATGGTTCATCTGAAGTCTACGCTGATTTTTTTATACAAAAAAAATATGATCCATAGATCAAAAGAGCTGTGAATGACCTAGTTAGAATTCAAATGCTATTTCTCGTATTCTTTTTTCAAACCGTGATGGAAAGGTTTTATTCCTTTTTTAAACATCACATGCCATAACAACTGCAATTTGATAGATTGTATTTATTGAAACGTAACGTGTAATTTTAAATATTTTTTATTACACATTACTTGGAATTGCAAAGGCGTTAATATTTTAACTTTCTTTTTGATCTTTATAGTCAATTGAATGGCTCGCAGCTATATAAACTATATTTTATTGCATTTTACACTTGGCACAGATCTTAAGGTAGATATTTTCACCGTTAATCTGTCCTTTTAGCCGCTATATTCCCACCTGTAACTGATCTAGTCAAGAAACTGGAAATATCTGCCGAGTTGAGTAGCATTCAATTTACCATCCAGATGAGAATAATCAGACATGGACTGTTATAGCTTAATTATCGTTAAAATTTATTCTGAACCACAACTAAGCTACGCATACAATGTTATTTCTTGCTGCGCTATCCTCGAAGGGTTTCGCATGTGGCTAGTGGAACGTATTTATTTTTACAGGAAAGGGAGCCGGCCTCACGCCAAACAACTTCAGTTGAAGTGGGAGTTTCCCAGCTCCCGAGGTGGCTGGTATTCATTTTTGTGAAGGCTGAGTAAACCTTGCCGGTATTTTATTTTGGGTTTTGAAATAAACACCGAAACGGGAAATCATTTCTGACTCCCTCGGTGGGATTCGAACCCGAGCTCATGACATGGAATACAAGCAGTCTACCAACTGAGCTATCGACTGGTCTTCATGACAGGAAAAACTCTAAGAGATAGAGTATAAGGATGGTTCTTGAAATATTGCGAACTGGAACATGCGTGATTTGGTCAGAATATTCCATTTTAAATATTTGATCGAATTCTCAGACCATCGAACAAATGCAAAATTAGTTAAACTCCTACATCTAGAGACACAGACATATTCACAGAAGCTTACTTTTTTATTATTGCATACTGCGTCAAACACGCGTTCATAATATTTTATTAAAGAACATTCGATGGCGTTGTGCAGGGAATCCCTCTCATTTTTTTGAAATTTATTTTTTAATTAATAAATTTGATCCTAATAGGCACCTTTTCTTTGATACATATTTTTGATAAAACGCAAAAAGACAAATCGCTCCACTCTAACGTACCTACATCAAACATGTGTTTAAAACAACTCAAAAAATGTATATTTTTCTGTTCATCAACTGGCTATTATGTAAATTTAATAATATTATGTTACTTATTTATAAAATAAAGTTTGCTGTCTTACATTAACACAAACTAGATCCAATTATTATATTATTCAAATCCAACTGCAAAGCAACCGTGATAACACCGTTAGAAGTCTGCAACAAGCTATTTTATCCATACAAAACATCAACATTTGTCAATAGAAACGACCGGCACGATATTAAAGCAAATGTACATGAATGAATTCAATTGACCTCTTGTTTTTTTTAGCCCCCTTTCGTGTTATGAAGAAGCACCACTTGGCAATAAGCTTTTTTTGTAGGATCGTGCTATAACGGTATGTTTGCATTCGTTTTGCATCACTTGAACAAATTCTATGCGATTTTAATTGCATGTCATTCAAGATCAAAAGGAGTGAACGCAGCTTTAATAAGAAGGTCAATAGCTTGTTCTACATCCTTGGTGTGTCAACCCAGAGTGGGTCTTGGCCCCCTTGATCAACTGCTGCCAACACATGGCTTTACTTCTTCAGTTCCACACTTCCACTCGGTCCAGCCACCTTGATGTGGGTCTTTCAACTACCCTGTGTCCTTCATGGTCTGCAAAGTGTATTTTTTTTTTAAATAGATTTGTGAAGAGGAATGCAATTCACTAACCTATTCTGCCTAGCCAGAAACATGCATTAATATCATCAATTAATAATTCATTACTTTTTATTTTAATGCATTATTAATTAATAATTACCCGATTACATATGTTAAACCAGAGTCAAAGTTATGGTCAAATGACCAAAACGGGGATCGAACCGACGTTATTCCATTCCAAACACGCTAGAACGATCGGCCCACTTGGCCCCCTCGGCCATTTCACCGACATGTTCATGTGAGGCTTGGTTTATTCTGTATGTACGCATGCAGCATCCGTAAGCGCAAACTTACATACGCCTATTTGTGGGCATGCATTAAATTTGAACCTTCCATAATCTAGAATCTTAGCTGCAAAGATATATTACAATTAAGATTCATATTAAATGCATTCCCACAAGCAGACACGTATAAGTTCGCGCATAAACATGCCGTAAGTGAACTTACAACATAAAATTCAATCTCAAATGAAAATAAGCCCTGCAACTCTTGCCAACCTTCCCTGAAACAATGGTGACGTTGGCAAAATGAACCATTTTTTTACAGTATGGGTGGTCAGCCTCATACCAACCTATAAGTCAAGGAATTGCCTTGCACATTGAATGCCAATATATAATTTTCAAATTAAATTATACTTTTTAGACTTTAAGTCTTTTTTTATTTTTTCAGTGAACGTGAAGAATGCATAAACGCGAACTTACAAGTGTTTGATTATTGGAGTACATTATAAATTAAACATAAATATATTTTTGCAACTTAGATTATAAATTTATTGATACTTGAGAATTGAGCAATTCAATTCACGAAAATATAAAAAATAATAAAAAGTCGAAGATCATTTTTTGATTGAATATATTTTTTTTAATTAACTCGTTATATTTTTTGTTAACAAATCAAAGGTTAACTCGCGGTTTTCTTTTTTGTTTATTTTATTTTATTTTGCTACTTACTATATATCCGACTTTATAAAACAAACAATTTGATGGTTGTTATTTTTTAAGAAGATTGTTTGAAGTACATTCATATTTCAATGCATTTTTTTTTTGCACGTACTTAAAAATAAATAAAATAAAAACACAAGTCTGTCAGATGCATTTGGAAGGTTTTCTGAATTTGAATAGAAAACATGAATGTGAATAATATGAAAGATGTATGCAAGGACCGAAAGAAATGGCGATTGATTCGCAATGTTGGGCGTTTTATTTTAATTTTCATTTGATTGTAAGTTTTATATTTAACATTCCAGAATTTTTGTGTTCTTTGTTTAGTTTTGGTTAGTATGAGGCTGACCCCCCGTGCTGTGAAAATTGGTTCACTTTTACTAATGCCACCCCGTTTCAGAAAAGGCGGCAGGAGTTGCAAGGTTTATGTTCATGTGAGGTTTTGTTTATTTGTATGCAAACAATATGCATAATGTGTAAACGCGAACCTACATGTCGCACGTTTAATAAAGAGCAATAACTCAAAAAACATGAATGTTGGGAAATCACGTTTGAAGTTCAGACACCCAGTACAACTTGTATGGGATGAAAAAGACGACAGATGTTTTATCTCGGTCATATTCGTCCAAATTGAACGGCTGTCGCATTCTACCTATTCTTCTCGCATTGTTCTTGCGTTTTATTACAAAATCTCGATTTTCCGAATTTTCGAGTTATTGCTCTTTATTATTAAGCGTGCGATGTGCCTGTCTGTGGGCATGCATTTGATATGAGCCTTAAATGTGAACATATCTTTGCAGCTTAGATTATAGATAAAACCATTTTTATAGTATGGGTTTTCAGCCTCACTCCAATAACCTATAAGTCAAGGAATGTACTTGAATTTTTTTACAATATTTTTTTTGACACTGATCGTATTTGAACTCAATGCCCTTGGCATTGTGAACAGGTGCTCTAATAACTAAGCTATCTCACGGTAATTGGTATTTTTCCCATAATTTTTTGGCACAATAACAAAAATACTTACAAAATAACGGGTGTTATACAAAAATTGTATCAGATTAAGATGCTATTGTTTTTTGTTACATTCTCACGAGGTTAAAAATTATAATTTTCAATGCAAAGAAGACACGAAATATTTTTGTTTCCTACTAACCTCACTGCATCACCTTAGTGCTAGTTTGTCTTATCTCCAACAGATAAAAAATTACACGAGCAATGCTTGTATGTGTACTGTAAAATGAAAACTGGAAATCTAATCTAAATCTAAATCTAAGCTGCAAAGATATGTATCATTTAAGATTCATATTAAACGCATTCCCACAAGCAGACATGTATAAGTTCGTGCTGACACATGCCGCATGTGGACCTACAATATAAAAACCCAATCTCAAATGAACATAAGCCCTGCAACTCTTGCCGACCTTCCCTGAAACAGGGGTGACATTGGCAAAGTGAACCATTTTTTACAGTATGGGTGGTCAGCCGCATACCAACCTAGAGAGATCATGTCTCCAGAATGAGTCATGAAAGACTCAAGAGCAATGAGATGCCAATAGGGCAACGTCCAGCTGGGAGACCTCCTGGAGGTGGAGAGATAGCTGGACGTCCTCATACCAGGATACATGAGACGATATGAAGTTGTTTTGTGAATCCCACATCAAAAGATCGAAATCACGAAAAGGAAGAAGATTAAGCAAATCTGGATCGCAAATGAACGTAAACTTTGCAACTCTTGTTACATTTTCCGGAAACAGAGGTATCTGAAGTAAAAGTAAACATTTTTTTATTACAAGCAAATGAAAAAAATCTACCTGTTCACAACTACTCTGTATAAAATTAAGTCATTAAAATGTAACGTATAAAACTAAGTAGGTAGGTACATATTTATACAACCTTTTTTTCTTACAAAAAGTATACTTGCGTTCAACTTATGTTAGTGATGCTTTGACCTGATGAAGACAGTAAACTAGTGAATTAGGACAGCTAGTAATAAGTGGTAAGTTGTTTAAAGTGTCCTGGCATTGACTAGAGACAAAGTACGCACCTAAAACGCTACTGAACTACACATATAGGGTAACTTATTGTAGCAATTTTCCCGAGCGATTCGCATGTGGTAAATAGAAAAAAAATTATATAACAGGTAAGGTAGCCGGCCTGACGCCAACCACTTCATTTAAAGTGAGGGTTTCCCAGCTCCCAAGAGGGCTGGAACTCATTTCTTGTAAAGGCTGAGTAAACCTTGCCGGTATTTTATTTTGAGTTGTAGATAAATGCCAAAACGGGAAGTCAGTCAAGGAATAACAATAAATGGTTTAGGGCCTGTTGCACCAACCTCCAATCAATATTTGATTGACACGTCAAATTTGATTACTTAATTCTGGTAAGGACCTCGGTTAAATATTTCTCGGAAGTGGGTAATAATATGATGGAATTTGAACAGAAAAGAGCATGTACATCAGCTGATTTACGTAGATGCAACCAAAATTTTGACTTGATGGGAATGAAATCACACTTAATTTCGATTTTTGTCTGATTGGAGCTTTGTGCAGCAGGCCCTTAATCACCGATTTATCAAATCAGTGAATCAGCACTTATTCAGTTTTACCTTTAAATTGGTGATTTGTAATCGCAAACTTACACGTGTCTACTTGTGGGCATACATTTTATACGAATTATAAAAGTTAGTATATTTTTTCAATTTTAGAAGCCTTAGAAGTATTTTTTTACTGTCCTGGTTTGAAAGATAGTACGATGTTCACAAAGGCACAAATGTGTGAATGTACACACGAGATGTCGCCCGAGAGATTGCAATTTAATGGATGCTAGCATATTCCACTGGCTCCAACAATAGTTGACACTAATGCGGGGAACTTTGCACTTAGTCGGTGTGATGACACACTTAAAATTTAAAATGCAAGTAACTGTAACAGTAAATTGCCTTTTCAGAAAACGCAACGCAAAACGCAACTAAGCTACACATATAGTGTAACTTATTGCCGCGTTATCCCCGAAGGGGTCGCATGTGGCGAGTTGAACCTATTTATTTTTACAGGTAAGGGGGCCGGCCTTACGCCAACCACTTCAGTTGAAGTGGAGGTTTCCCAGCTCCCGAGAGTGCTGGTACTCATTTCTTGTGAAGGCTGAGTAAACCTTGCCGATATTTTATTTTGGGGTCGAAATAAACACCGAAACGGGAAATCATTTCTGACACCCTCGCCTCGGTGGGATTCGAACCGGAGCTCTCGGCATGGAATGCAAGCACTCTACCACCTGAGCTATCGACCGAAAGCATTCTGCCCGGATGAACTGTGTGAAAGCTGTCATGCATCTCCATACACTTTTGACTTCCGACGCGACACAACTAAGCTACGCATATAGTGTAACTCTTGGCCTGCGTTATCCCTGAAGGGGTCGCATGTGGCGATTCGAGACACAATTATTTTTACAGGTAAGGGGGCTGGCCTCACGCTAAGCTTACAGTAAACCTTTGCCGGTATGTACTTCGTGAAGTACGGTAAGGATTGAACCTTTGCTCTCGGCATGGAATGCAAACATTCTACCAAATGATCTATGGACTGGACTTTTTACGAGCTTGGTCGTCGCTACAAAGCGTAAATACTTAAGTAAGACTCAGTTGCTGTAAGGCTGGATGGACCTTTGGTGACCGGTCTTTGGTAAAGGAGTGTGAATTTTCCGACGCAGCGAAGAGCACGCTTAAAAGTATAAATGGAATATTTTTTGTGCTCCGCCGGGATGAGAACCCACAACCTTTAAGTTCTGAAGAGTTACCACTAGACTAACGACCGGTTAGTAAAAAAAAACATAGTCTCACCTGGCAGACTGTACAAATAGAATCGTTTCTTATTTTTAATTATGTCATTTTTCATGTAAAAAAGACTTTGCACACAATTAACCCACTAATCTCGCCATTAACGTGTCATTAACGTCACTCTGAATTGCAGATTTACAATGTCGATTCAAAGAAGCCACATCAAAAACCGTGTCATGACAAAATGTCTACCGACACAATGTCCATTGACAAAATATCCACGTGACAAAATGTTCTCGTAACAGAATGTTTACCAATTTAATGTCCACGCAATAAAATGTCCACCAGCATTACGTTAGATGTTCACAAGCAAAATGCCCAAATTTTGTCGTTGGATATTTTATCAGTTGAAATTATGTCGCGTGGACATTTTGCCAATCTAATCTAAATTGCAAAGATATTTATGTTACATTGGGGCCGTCCATAAATTACGTCATCGATTTTTGCCGATTTTCGACCCCCCTCCCCCCCTTGCAATCATCCTATAGTCATTATCTAATGACCTCCCCCCCCTTTTGCTGTAATAACGGATGATCTTAATAATTAATAATGTTATATTACTAACATAATATTGTGTATTATTAGTAGAAATTGGTATTTCCAAGAACGACGTCACTTTTGGTACTCGTACGTCATTTGCCATCATCCAAAGACCAGACTCCCCCCTCCCCCTTAATGCGAATGACGTAATATATGGACGGCCCCATTGGAGATTCACGTTTAATGCATTTTCACTAGCAGACACGTACAAGTTCGCGCTTTCACATGCCGCGTGTGAACCTACAACATAAAAACCCAAATCTCAAATGGACATACACCCTGCAACTCTTGCTGTTCTTCCTTAAAACAGGGGTGACATTGGCAAGGCATGGGTGGTCAGCCGCTTAACAACTTGGAATAAACACAACAAATTACATTTTGGAAACAAACAAATTATTCCACGCATAAACAGTAAAAACAAGGACAAAAGTGTATAATTCTAACTATAAATTTAAATAACTAGAAAAACCCTAGCTCTAGCCGCCAACATTACAGATCAACCGCCATTTCTTTCTGTCCTTACGCACTTCTTTCATTTCATCCAGAGTCATAACCTTCTTCATACAAACTCTCCTTTTATTATGACTGTGGATATTCCATTCATGTCGCATGGACATTTTGCCACATGGACATAATGTCGGGTGGACATTCGGTCTATGGACATCTTGTCGTGGAATCACTAAAGACTTAGTCATGGCATGCGACATGCACTTTGAACGGTAATCTTGACTTGAATGCATAATTGGTTTCTTTACGCATAATAAAGTGGTATTCAGAGACGTTGATTATGATTCTAAATGCGTGCGTTCCAGTGAACTTTGATGCAATTGACTCGACACGAACAAAATATTAACGATTTTTTGTTCGAAACTTCTAGAATAATCTATAATCTTTAATCTGAGTTTCAAAGATATATCGTCACCTTTGTGCTAGTTTGGCTTCGTCTTCTCTCTAATATATAAACATGAACGGTACCTATATGTTTTGCGCTCCGCCGGGATTCAAACCCACTTCCTTCCATTTACGAGTTCGAAGCGTTACCACAAGAGATACGGACCGGTCGTATCTTACGTGTGTAAAAAAATTCTGCTTACGCTGTCGCGGGGAGTTTAATTTTTAACATTTACACTCGAGGTATTTATAATTATCATGAGATATGTGGTGTGATACATTTTTTGACATTGTAAAAATAAATCCGTTTTCAAAAATGTCGTAGACCTTGATCCACTGAGGCCTACCAAAGGATTTACATTATTTTCGAGACCTTGGTAATGACGATACGTCGTGTGACCCTCGAAGAGACGAGAAAGTCTCTTTTTAAATTTAAAAACATGTTCTGAAATGCACGACGATACAGTTGCGTTCACAGGGGACTTGTTTTTACAATACTCTCGGGGCTATTCTTAGACATTTTAGTCGTCGGTTGAGCCCACGCTTTGACAAACTAATAATGCATTTGCATAAAGACCTGTCAATCCAAGATGGCCGCAAGTGAACAGCTGATTTGTCTTCATACAAATATTACCGATATTCGGTAGGTAAGAATGCCCGTCGTGATGAAACTTCCAGCCCGGGCATTATTAGTTTGCCAAAGCGTGGGCTCAACCGACGACTAAAATGTCTAAGAATAGCCAAGAATAGCCTCAGAGTGTATGGTTACAAATTTACAATTTCATGCCTGTGTAACGCAAGTAAAACGCAACTAAGCTATACATACATATAGTGTAACTTCTTGCCTGCGTTATTCCCGAAGGGGTTGCATGTGGTGATTCGGGACCTATTTATTTTAACGTGTAAGGGAGCTGGCCTCACACCAACTACTTTCAGTTGAAGTGTGGGTTTCCCAGCTCCCGGGGGGGCTGGTTCTCATTTCTTGTGAAGGCTGAGTACACCTTGCAGGTATTTATTTTGGATTTGAAATAAATACCGAAACGGAAAATCATTTCTCACACCCTCGGTGGGTATATAACCCTTGCTCTCGGCATGGAATGCAAGCATTCTACCAACTGAGCTATCGACCGGACTTTTTACGAACTTGGTCGTTGTTACTAAGCGCCTATTCTCCAGCAAGACTCAGTTGCTGTAAGGCTGGATGAACCTTCAGTGACCAATCTTTGGTAAAGGTATAAGAATTGTTCAACCCAGCAAAGAGCATATTTGGAAATTTAAATGGTATATTTTTTATGCTCCGCCGGGGTACGAACTCGCAACCTTCCATTTACGAGTCCGACGTGTTACCACTGGACTACGGACCGGTCTAAATATTGAATAATAATAATAACTGATTGAAATTAATACAATTTTAATTTCTAATCGAATCAGTAAGTAGGTGAATGGTTATAATTTTAAATTATATGTGCTCATGCAAAACCGCGATACTTAATTGCTATCCGTAGAATTGCAATTCCTCTATTGAAAAACTAGATACATAAAAGTTTTTCTGTAAGTACCTTATATCTACTATAATTATTTTTTAATTTTATTTAATAAATTATATTATATTCTTATTTGAATTATTGCAGAATATTTTACATATAATTGTACAATCCAAGGGCAATTCGACAATCCAAAGATTGTATATTTTCCGGGCTATTTTTAGACATTTTTGTCGTCCGTTGAGCCCACGCTTTGACACACAAATGATGCCTGGGCTGGAAGTCTCATCACCACGGTCATTCTTTACTACAAAATTTTGGTAATATTTGTATGAAGACTAATCAGCTGCGGCCATCTTGGATTGACAGGTCTTTATGCAAATGCATCATTAGTTTGTCAAAAAATGGGCTCAACGGACGACTTAAATGTCTAAGAATAGCCCCGTAAGGTAAGTGACCCAAATAAGGCCTACCTTAACTTTGTTCTTACATAACTAGCGGGCTTATAATAATAATGCAATGGTAATTTGAAATACTTATGCTTATTTATTAAACGTTGTAATAAATGAAATACAATTGCATTATAAACAAAAATCACACTTTTGTGAACACAAATAATTAAAATGGCATTTTGGCCTTATTGGGAACCCTGTGTCTTAATAAGGCCTACATAAAAACAAATAAGCTTTCATTTTTTTATTGAATACAATACGTTGTCAATATTTATATTAAATCTTAGAGGACATGTCTACACATATAATTATCCTATAGAGAAAGCACAGCACACCGTATACAAAAAAAAATAAAAATGTTACTTTTTACTCTGCCAAAACCTTAAGAAATCAAGCGTGCGCTCCGCGTCCTGGATGTTTTGGACTCCAGGATCCAACATGCTCACGCCAGGACCACTTGTTGTGCTTGTGTGCGTTAATTAATGTCCACACACACTTCTACAAACATTGGCGGCTATTTGAAAACTCGAAGCGGGAAATTTCATCAATAGGCCTTATTAGGACATAGGCCTTATTTGGGTCACCCCCCTTATATTCCAACATCATCGCAAAGATGTATTTTAGTATCTACCTATTCTCCGTTCCCCCAAACATTATCTAATTTTTTATGTATTTTAGAAACAATGTTCTATTTAAACACTGTTTCTTATTGTAATTATAAATTAAAATAACTAATTATATATGTAATGCAATATATGTTTTAATCATAAAATAAATCAATATATTCTGTGAAAAGAAACAGTGTTTAAATTGAATTTTATTTCTAAAATATATATAAAAAATCAATCAATATGAATGTTCACAGTGTTAATACACAAACCAAAAAAAATATAAAACATTATCTTTGTATATCGATATCGCCTTAAATAATATTCGTTTTTAATGCATCGGAAAAACCAACAAATCGAATGGTTCTATGATAAACTTTATTATAGAGATCATGATATGAATATACTTGTATTATGGCTTAATTACACGGAGAGTTGAACGCGTTTTAGCCTACATAAAAAATCAAGGCTGTATGCATACAAGTTATTTTAATGGTACTTAATACAGTGTATCTTGTACTTAAAGTACCTGTACTTAATGGCAAAAACACGCATATAAGCTACACAAACAGTGTAGCTTTTTACCGCTGTTGCATGTGGTGAGTCATAATCCTATTCTAAGAATCTTCTAGAAGAGAGCTTATAAGTTACATTTTGAAGAGGAAAGCCAAGCTAATAGGGCACTCGATTAGACATAGCACCTTTCTTAACAACATCTTCGAAGGCACAATCTTGGGAAGACGAGCAAGAGGTCGCCCTAGAACTTCATACTTCAAGGATGTGAAGCGGCTCATGGATGTCTCCTCCTATTCGCATCTCAAGAGGATGGCAGCAGACAGAGACAGATGGCTGATACAACAAGGCGCTGCCTTTAGAAGACGATGATGTGGTGAGTGGGATCTATTTATTTTTACAGGCAAGGGGGCCGGCTTTACGTTAACCACTTCAATTGAAGTGGAAGTTTCCCGGCTCGTGATGAGGCTGGTTCTCATTTATTGTGAAGGCCTACAACCTAGCCGGTATTTTATTTGGGGTTTGAAATCAAATAAATAATATGAATTTTAAATGTTAATAAATCTTTATAATTTAAATGAAAGATTATAGTTCACTTAAGTAAGTAAATAAAACATTTAAAATGGATCGTGTTTTTTATTAGTGTTTACAGGAAATTTATATTGCCGAAGGTATTTTCAATAAACAATCATGCAATTTTTTCAGATACACGAAAAGGGTGTTTTCCGGTCGTTCACCCCGTTCTTGAAGGTCATGACCCTTATCCTGAGTTCTAATTATAGTTAACAATAGAAAACAGAATATTCAATTTGAATAAGGAGGAAATGAAAGAAGTATGTAAGGACAGAAAGAAATGGCGGTTGATCTGTAATGTTGGCGGCTAGGGTTTATTAAATTGGAATTTGTTTTTATTTGTAAATGGATATTTTGTATTTGGATATTATTATTTAGTGATGTATAAAATGTAATTTGTCGTGTGTGTGTGTTCCTTGACTTATAGGTTGGTATGCGGCTGACCACCCATGCTGTAAAAAATGGTTCACTTTGCCAATGTCACCCCTGTCTCAGGGAAGGACGGCAAGAGTTGCAGGGTGTATGTCCATTTGAGATTTGGTTTTTATGTTGTAGGTTCACATGGGGCATGTGCAAGCGCGAACTTGTACGTGTCTGGTTGTGAGAATGCATGTAATGTGAATCTCCAATGTAACATATCTTTGCAACTTAGATTAGATTAGATTAGATAAGGCATTCTATAATCTAAATTGCAGAGATAAAATAACATTTTAAAATTCAAATTAACAATGCATGCCCACAGATCGCTGCCTTAGTTCTTGTTTGCCGTATAGACCATTAAGCTAATTTTACATGAGCAATGTTTGCATGTGTACTGGACCAATGTGTCTTATGAAAACTGGAAATTTATTTTAAAAATAATTAAAACAATTCTCACATTATCGAGTTTTACGTTTTTTCTTAGCTCAGATTGTGTAGAATTTGATTTAAGAAGAAGACAACTGCATTAAAAAGTCATCTTTGAATCAAATGGTCTATACGGCAAACAAGAACTGGGGGAGCGAGATAAGTAAGTACATGAATATTTGGCTTAAAAAAATATTTGCTCTAAAAGAATGGGAGAACTTAGTGGAAGGGCGTTCGTAAGCATTCGTTCGTATACATATTTATAAGTTGGTATGTTCTTTAACGCTTTTTCATGATTTTTAATGAGAAGAATTTAGTATTTTTAAGGGTTTGGAAGAGAAGAAGAGAATTTAATTGTTAATTTGATTTGTCATTGTCCTGATGATGCCTTTTAAGGCGAAAACGTTAAACAAAATTAAAAGAATATAAAAGTGAATTGAAACAGTGCTTTATTTAATTAATATAAGAAGAATTTAGGTTTTCGTGGGGCTCGTTCGTTGAAATATTTATTGCGAAATTTCAGTACTATATTGAAAGTGAAAGGCAAAGTTATTTCCTGTTTTTCGATAAAATTTCTCCAATACTTTTATCCTCAAAGCGTAAAATATTTATCGTTTGCATATTTTTTTGGTAATTCAGAGAAAACTTTGAGTTTTTAAGATGCCATAAGAAAAACAATAAAAAAAACCACTGAAACAAATCTTGGTTGGCAAGAAAATATACGAATCAACGAGATGTGAAATTTAAGCACTCGGAGGAACCACACTGGAACACTGTTCCTTGACTTATAGGTTGCTATGCGGCTGACCACCCATACTGTAAAAAATGGTTCACTTTGTCAATGTCACCCCTGTTTCAGGGAAGGACGGCAAGAGTTTTTTTTTTTTTTTTTTAAGTAGATTTGTGGAAAGGAATGCAATCCACCAACCTATTTTATCTGGCCAGTTGTCTTCACGCGAAAGCAGAAGCTTGTGTGCATGCAACGGCATCTGTTGAACCAGGGTCGAAGTTATCGTCGCGGGATTCGAACCAGCGTTATCCGGTTCCAAATAACCTGTCTTGATCCCCGCGGCTATAACACCGACTAAAGCAGGGCTTATGTTTATTTGAGATTGGGTTTTTATATTGTAGGTCCACATGCGGCATGTGTTAGCGCGAAATTATACATGTCTGCTTGTGGGAATGCATTTAATATAAATCTTTAATGATAAATATCTTTACAGCTCAGATTAGATTAGATTAGAGGAGGTATTTTAATTGTTTCCCCTGTTCTTCAAACGAGTCCGGTCGATAGCTCAGTTGTTAGAGTGTTTGCATTCCATGTCGAGAGCTCGGGCTCGAATCTCACCGAGGGTGTCAGAAATGAAATCCCGTTACCGTGTTTATTTCAAACGACAAAATAAAATACCAGCAAGGCTTACTTAGCCTTCACAATAAATGAGTACCAGCACCATACAGGAGCTGGGAAACCCCCACTTCAACTGAAAGTGGTTGATGTCAGGCCGGCCCCCTTACCCGTAAAAATAAATAAGTGACGAATCGACATCTGCAACCCCTGCGGGGATAACGCAGGCAATAAGTTACACTATATGTGTAGCTTAGTTGCGTAGTTGCGTTCTCATTCTATTTACATGTTTGTACCAGAATCTTCTTAGTTGTCTTTTTCATCTCACAATGTATTCCATACCATTCATTTGTTTCGGATATATAATATCTATTCACAATCAATACCTTATGACTTAACATATTATTTGTAATAAACTGTACATACCTAGATTTGTAATGATTTACAATTATTGTGTTATAAGATTTGGCAATGTTTCGTCACTCATTTCAAGTTTGTTGATTTCCTACATACCACAACTGGACTATGCGTCCGACTTCCTAATTGATAACGAGTACAAATGTTTGTTACAATTACAAAATAATAAAATCTACCACCAAACTATCTCTAGGTCACAGTCGAGACATGAAACTGTAAGAATGGTAAAATTAAAATGAAATCAGTGATTGGATAATGCTGTACCGACTCTAATGTTTGGAAGTGAGGCTTGTTTTGTGCACAAAAAGTTTATCTTATTACAGTGCACCCTCACACAGTCATTAACAAGCTGGGAGGAGCTCTTGACAAGATATTTAAAAGATTTTCAATTAATTTGAAAAATATGTGTTGTACCCTGACATCGTTACGGAATAGTGGTACTTGAAAAAGAACATGCCGTCTTCCCCGGCCGTAGTCGTCTTGCACATAAATATGAAATCTCTCTAACAGGGTGGGACTGTCACATGAAATACTAGAATAGAATATAGTTGACTGGTCTGTAATCTAATAGTTAGCGCTTTGCATTCTTAAATATAGATTGTTGGTTCGAATCCCAGCGGAGTAAAAAAAAATCCATTTAAGTACATTTTCAAATATGCTCTTCACTGGGTTGAAAAATTAATACACCTTTACCTTATATCAATCCAGTCTTACAGAAAATGGATCTTGCTTGAGAATTGATGCTTTTTTTACCAACGACCAAGCTCGCAGAGGGCTCTTGAGGTGTGATTCACACAAAAACAGCATCCACAAAATAAATCATCCTAATCTAATCTAATCTAATCTAAGTTGCATGGACACACACCCTGCAACTCTTGCCGTCCTTCCCTGAAACAGAGGTGACATTGGCAAAGTGAACCATTTTTACAGCATGGGTGGTCAGCCGCATACCAACCTAAAAGTCAAGGAACACACACGACAAATAACATTTTTAAAATCAATAAATAATTATATATATGGACATCAAAATCTAAAAAATTAAAACAAATTTCACTTTAATAAACCCTAGCCGCCAACATTACAGATCAACCGCCATTTCTTTCTGTCCTTACATACTTCTTTCATTTCCTCCAGAGTCATAACCTTCTTCATACAGGATTTTCTTTTATTATGACTCTGGATATTCCATTCATTCGCAATTTCGGATATTCGGTCCATGCATACCTTTCTCGGTCTTCCTCATCCATGACATCCTAATATTATTATTCTATCTTTTTAGCACTCAGATTTCCTTAGTAATACCGTCTATGTACTAAAAAATATCTACTGAGTCTTTTTAAAAACATTCAATCATTGCATGTACTCACTCGTTTCCGTTAAAACCAGTTTTAATGCGTGATTGTGGTTGCGTATTTGGTATTATAGCCTTCCAGTGTACTACTCATGTACGGAATTCAATTTTGCTTCAATTTATTTTGCACTTGTGAATGTTTATCAGCTATAATATCTATAATAAAGGATACAACATCGATATATAGAACTGAATGGGCTAAGAAATCAATCCTTTAAGAATTAGAAATACGCTACCCCACTCATCATACAAAAACTCAAATTCAGTCTATCGGTAACCTTTCAACTGTCAACAGGTGTGTTACCTAATTGGAAAAAAAATCAATACAAATGCCAAGCTGGGTATTTTCTAAACGTGCCAACAAAAGAGAGTAAATGTGTTATTGTTAACATGGAATAATATTTCACTTTAATCACTATTCTATATGATTACTCTCTATATGAAACTCTTGCCGACATTCCTTGAAACAGGGGTGGCATTGGTAAAGTGAAATATTTAAAATAAAATGACTTTTTTCCAAAAAGTAGTTTTATTTTCACAATAATATTTTCTACCTCAAGCACTTTCGACCTTTAATACTCAGGTCATTATCAAGAGTGTGAATACACAAACCCTACAAAATCGAAAGTGAAATATTTTTTCCCAGTAGGAGTGGTCAGCCTCATACCAACCTATAAGTCAAGGAATTTATGTCTAGGGCTAAAATGTTCCTCTGACGCATTTATATAATTTTGATTTATTTCTTTCAAGGTTCTTTTCCAAAACGTATGAAAAAATAGACTTTTAAATTAAAAAAATAATTTGCGTCATTTCGAAATTTACTAGTAAAAAAATGTAATTATCGTGTACTTATTTGTAAAAATAAATCACTAAATTTTGTTTCGCAATTTTTTTATGGATCACAGAGCTCGTCGACAGTAAAAAAAATCTATTTTCATTGAAACGCCTTGAAAATTAAGAAAATAAATCTTTGCAAAGCGATTGACCGTGGTAGAAACAAATGTGTGGGTCGGAATATGACAAATCAATCAAGAAAAAATATAGCTCTGTATGTGCGCTAGGATAGCACTGACATGGGCAGCTTTTGGAAATCTGGGATACATCCTCAACGTCACGAAAATGCATGTTAACCTGAAACGCAGGGTCTTTGAGTCATGCGTGCTTCCAGTATCCCCCTATGGCTTGGAAACAAAAGGGCTCACTCAGCATAGCGCCAACAGACTGAGGACGTGCCAAAGAGATATTGAAATGAGGATGTTGGGAATCAGCCTCAGAGATTACGGTTTGAAACCAGGAGATCCGTAGACGCACTGGTGTCACTGATGTCATACAGCGAGTGGCCTGCTTAAAGTGGCGCTGGGCTGGTCACGTCGCAAGGCAGGACCATGACAGGTGGCCGAAAAGGATGGTCCAGTGGGAAGTGTGGAGAACCCAACTGAGGTGGCTGGACGACATCAAGGGAACTGCAGGCAGAGGATGGCTGAACACAGCAGTCGATAGACAAACATGGAGAGGATTGATAAAACTGAATAATTGCCCATTCACTGATTTGAGAAATCGTGGATAAAGCCTTTTATTTGGTGTAAGTTCTTATAGTAAGTGAACTTATTATAAGGAAGTGCTCATGACAAACTTCTAAACTACAGGAGTTTAACACGCTATTAGTGTTTTCTTACGTAGTAAATAGGAAAAAAGGTGCATTTATCTGACAAACCCAGATTGGCTCAATACGACACTCATTCAGTTTTACCTTTAAGGTATCGATTAAGTCATTTTCAACACTGAATGTTTATCAGTTATATAAATCAACAATTTTCTCTATGAGTAAGCCCGAGTGGAATTTTTGTCATGCAATACAAGAGTCGAAAGTTTACATAAAAATCAATGGATGCATTTTGATTGCTTATATAATTGATTTATTTTTTTAAAACATGAATTGGAGAGGGCCCATGAGGCGTAACGCACGACACATTAATGATCCACGCAAAATGACAATAAGAAAAAAAAATCGTGTGATACAAGCAAAACAAATGAAAGTGCATTCATTTTAAAAAAAAAAAAAATAGAACAGTATGCATTTTTTTGTGTTGGTCTAAAATATTAGCGTTTGTGTTTTTAAACAATTAACGATATCCAGGATTCCTTCACTTATAGGTTGGTATGATGCTGACCATCTGTACTGTTGTTAATTGATGATTCACTTTGCCAATGTCACCCTGTATCAGAGAAGGACGGCATCAGGTTTTATATTTATTTGAGATATGGGTTTTTATTTTGTAAATTCACATGCAGCATTTGTAAAAATAAACTTTGACGTGACTGCCTGAATTAAATGAATAGTCGGTGCTATGACCGAGGGAGTCAAGTCGCTATTCTTGACAAGCGTATTTGGTACAGAATAACGCTGGTTCGAATCACGCCTGACCCTTTGACCATATCTTCGACCCTGGTTCAACAGATGCCATTGCACATAAGCTTCTGCTTTCGCACAAAAACAACTGGCCAGGCAAAAAATAGGTTGGTGAATTGCATTTTTTTTCACAAATATTTTTTTTTTAAATGCACTGCAGCTGGGAAACCCTTACTTCAACTGAAGTGGTTGATGTGATGCCGGCCCTCTTACCCGTAAAAATAAATAGGTCCCGAATCGCCACAATCTAACCCTTAGGAGATAACGCAGGAAATTAGTAACACAATATGTGTAGCTTAGTTGCGTTTTTGCATGCCAATCAAATGTGACTGATTCATTCACAAACAAAAATCGTATCATGCAAAAATGTTGAATATAACTCTTATCACCTGTTGAGGTATTTCTCTAGTACATCGTCTCTCTCTCTTAAATTGTTGACGGGAAAAAAATATTTGCTAATTGTTGTAGCAACGAATATGATGATGATGATGGTGCGTGGTTTACCGTTATTGTGACAAAAGGAACCAACCGACACGCGTCATGAGTGGGCAAGGTCCGTGTATAGAACATGGGCGTATTCTTAAAATATCTTTATTTTCTTATGTAGGTATTTATATAGTTTTGTTACTTTATTATGTTGGCATTAAAAATATTCCCAAACTTTAAGTAGGTATGTAATATGAGGTAAAGCAATTTCAACAACAGCAACACCGGACCTGGAGAATACTAAATTCAAATTCAAATTTGGAATTACTTCCATCTGCCATGCGAAAAAAAAATAAGTGTATTTTTCTTTGGTAGGTATAAAAATAATCAAGTGAATGAGGTCTCGATGTGAATTTGCGTAGACAAAATTGTATCGTCGCCCGACCGGGTTGCTAGGTTACGTACAAGACTGACATTTGCGCGCCTCAAATAACGCAATCTGTATTATTTCTCAAAAATAAAATAAATGTAAGACAGGAACTCTTTCTGTTTTTTATATATATTTATTGCACTTTCGGATAAATTCTAAATTGTCCTCTTCTTCACAACTCACATCATATTATTTCTTAAATCTTTTTTACCAATATAAAACAAAAGCGTCTTACAGACGAGTAAAATTTAAAAAATGCATTTTATACATCTGCAAGTTAAATGCATGGCAAGTTCTTCCAATGGTAACACTGGTCCATAGAGAATGTAAAAATTCAAATTCAAATTTAAATTTTGGAGCGTTCCATCTGACAGCTCGTGGAAAAACAAGATGTCCGCCGGTGGCGCCTCTGCCGCTCCGGCTTCGGACAGCCGGCGAATTAAAACTGGGTCAATGGCGGAGAAAGAAAGTTGAAGGCCAAAGACATTCTGAGCGCTTGTGCGCATGCGAGCGCGCACCTGACGCGTCTAAACAAACATGGCGGCCGCATGATACACATGTGATGAAAAAGAAATTGATCACATTTTTATTCAATCACATTTAAAGCAATGAATCACGAGAGCAAGTCAGATACCTATGTTTGTAATGATTCTCGGCAAACGTCACAGGTCTATGCAACAAGGGTCATTAACTGCTATAAAAAAATATCACCACCTTAAAAGTAAAATGAACTAGTGCTGAATAGTTGATTTGATAAATCGTAGAAAAAACATTTTATTGGATTTAACTTCTAATAGTAGGTACCTAATGCTATTATGAGGAATTGCTCATTAAAATTTTTCTAAACTACAGAATTTTCTCACTTCCTAAGTGTTTTCTCTCGTATAAAATAGGAAAAAAAGTGCATTTATCTGAGAAACCCATGTTTATTCAGTTTCGATGTACCAGAACCAATAGCAAAATATAATTTGACATTAGACAGTTAGTAACTTGGCCGTGTGACTTCACAATTTTTTCGTCTATAGAATTTGTGCCGACTCCGTTGATCCAGAAGATTTCTGATTTCCCTGAGTTTAGTACCTACTTTAGTGAAATCATATTATGACTCAGCAACTGCGGTTCGGTGCGATAAATTACAAAATATTGGTAAGCTATCCGGATGGCAGCCCGGCGGGGTGACGTCACAAATTTTCCCCGGCTTTATTTTTCTGACTCTAATGAATAGATATTTTCTATGCTGACAATAATAAATAAAATTCACGGCAAGTTGTCAATTTAAAATTCGAATGTGATCGAATTTTTTATGGCTATAAGATTATGACTCATGAAAGAGATAGGTAAGCATGAATAATTTGACATCACATTAAATTTCAAAAATAAATTTTCCATGCTTGCAATAATAACAATAATAAACAAAATTACCGACGCGTTCATATTGGTCAATTTGAATTTCGAACGCGTCATGTGATCGTAATATTTTTTAAGGCTGTAAGATACAGATGAATATTTTTTAAATCTTAAATTTTATACCTACCAACCTGAATTTTACAAATTTAACAAATGTCGATTTATCCACGAAGATTTGTCATGGCAAACTTATTTTTTTCCTTGCACTGATTATTTTTAAAACGATTCTAAATTCAATACTAATTTGACATTCATACACCGATGGACCTTCCAAAAGTATTTATTAAATTTTAATAACATCGCTCTGTCTTTGACTAAATAAAAAAAAACGTGTATTCACTACCTCAAAGAAAAAAAAGTAAAAAAAATGTTACAAAGCTATTAAATAAAAAAAAATATATGTAGGCATTACGATTTAAAATTAACGACTAAATTGGTCACACATCGCGGCAGACCATTTTTTTAGGTTATAAAAAAAATGACGTCACTTTTTTTTTCAATCCGATATCCCATACTTTCTTTTTTATGTATTGAACTTCTTATTATAGCTTGTTCAGATGAAGACAGTGGGTATAAATATACCCACTTGTAAACACACAATATAAACTTGCAAGTAAATACTTGCAAGTTTTTGGGTTAGCTGTCAAGTGGTTAGTTGTCTCTGAAAGTGTTCGGGCATAGACAATTAGAGGCGAGCTACCTACTTTATTTTATTCGAATATTTAGTTATTTAGTAAAATACAATACAGCTGAAAATGAAATAATCTACATTTCTTGACTTATAGGTTTGTATGAGGCTGACCACCCAATACCCATACCTACTGTAAAAAATGGTTAACTTGCTACTGTCACCGCTGTTTCAGGGAAGGTCGGCAAGAATTGTAGGTTTTATGTTCATTTACGGTTTGCATTTTAATATTAAGTACCTACACATGCAGCATTCGTAAGCGCGGATTTACACGTGTCTGTTTGTGGGCATGCATTTACTATGAATCTTAAATATTTACTCATGCAACTTAGATTATATTATTATAGACAATTATGTGTACTAAGCAACCAATAATTTGAACGAGAAAAAGGCTATGGAACAAAATATTATCTTTTTTATTATGTTTTGTCACCCCTGGACCTATCAAGAGAAATAAATGGAAAAAAACATTTTTTTCAAAATTCAATTGATTCTCTTATTTAGTCAATAATATTTTCGACTTATATCAAACACTGTCCTCGTTGGATCAGTGTTCTTTCTTTAATATTTCCTTTACAAAACTAGTTTACATCCATCCCATATTTTGGATAAGATACATTTTAGAGAGCGTTGCGTTGGTCAGACATATTTGATCATGATATTATCATATCCGGTTTGATGTTTTATAATCTCGTTTCAATGGTGCACGATCTAAGTGCTTGTAATATCACATGCCATAAGTTTTTTTTCTAAGCAACATCTTTTTAGGAAAAATCTTAGCATAGGTCCCCAAAGAGCTTCATATTTCATCGGCTCACGGATGTCGTTTCATATTCACAACGCAAGAGGATGGCGACCAGCAGAGACCAATGGCTAGCACAACAAGGCACTGTCTTTACAAGAGGATGGCGACCAGCAGAGACAAATGGCTAGCACAAAAAGGCACTGTCTTTGCAAGAGGATAGCGACCAGCAGAGACAAATGGCTAGCACAACAAGGCACTGTCTTTACAAGAGGATGGCGACCAGCAGAGACAAATGGCTAGCACAACAAGGCACTGTCTTTACAAGAGGATGGCGACCATCAGAGACAAATGGCTAGCACAACAAGGCACTGTCTTTACAAGAGGATGGCGACCAGCAGAGACAAATGGCTAGCACAACAAGGCACTGTCTTTACAAGAGGATGGCGACCAGCAGAGACAAATGGCTAGCACAACAAGGCACTGTCTTTACAAGCTCTATCATTTTTAATATTAACATTGGCAAGGTTTTCTTAATCTTCACAAGAAATAACGCCTTTCTTTGACACAAAAAAAACGGTTCATTAATTTCAATTGACGATAGAAATAATTCAATAAAACCCATCATTTAAGATTTGTAAAGGTAATTTTTATTTGCTAGCTACCTGTCAGCAGAATCAATCAATCATTTTTTTCTATACAAAATGAATGTGCAAACATACATTAATTTTTTATATAAGCATGCCAAAAGAAATACAATAGTTCAATTGTATGAACAGTTAGTCTTATTAGATAAATCATAATACCATAAACCAGTCGATAGATCAGTGCTTGCATTCCATACCGAAAGCTCGGGTTCGAATTCCACCGAGGGTGTCAGAAATGATTTCCCGTTTAGGTGTTTATTTCAAACCTTAAGATAAAATACGGGTCAGGTTGGCTCAGCCTTCACAAGAAATGAGTACCAGCCCCCTCGGGAGCTGGGAAACTTCCACTTCAAGTGAAGCGTTTGGCGTAAGGCCAGCCGGCCCCTTTAGGTACCAGTAGCGAAGGGTGCCATACAAGCCGGTTCCCATCGGCTTCCCTTTTAAAATGATGTAACAAAGTAGTTAAAAAATATAGGCACAAAGTAAAAAAATACATTTCAAACCAAAGAAGCAATACGTATATTTCCCCATGCAGTCTACTTTATTATCATTTTGCCTCATTTTAAACGGGAAACCGATGGGAATCGGCTTGTATGGCACCCTTCGCCACTGTTAGGTACCCATCTGTAAAAAAATAAAGGTTAAAATTGACCAATTTTTACGAAATAGATAGTCAACCTCATACTTATTTTAAGTAAAGAATATATAATTTAATTTTTATGCGTATGAGGTAATAGAAGATTGTGAAATATGTTTTGTAAAGAATTTACCACAATCGCTCGCCACTTTATATGAGACCATTAGACCGTCTTTTGTCCGGTCTTCGGTAATTTTATGGAGTGATTGTGGTAAGTGTTACGAAATCAAATTTTCCTACCATTACCTCTCATTTGTATGGTTAAAATAAAAATATACAACAAATAAACAATAAAATACGTACTGCAGTAGAGACTCACACAACGAGCGATTTGGATAGCGAGTAAGATTGTAACAACAGAAAACATTCGTTTCATGAGACACATTTCGCAAAATTAGTGAAGTAGTCCCATGTTCTTTAATAAAAACTGAATAAGTGCTGATTCACTGATTTGAGAAATCGTGGATAAACCAGTTTAATTGTGAGTAACTTCTCATAGTAAGTGAACTAATTATAAGGAAGTGCTCATGACAAACTTCTAAACTACAGGATCTTCAAACTTGTCTAGTGTTTTATCTCGTAGAAAAGGTAGTATGGCTGGGCAGCCTCATACCAACCTTTAAGTCAAGGAACTCAAACAATTAAATACATTTTACTATATTAAACAAACAACCACTAAGTAAAGGAATAAAATTCAAATCTACACAATATCTATAACAAAATAGAATTCAAAATTTTTAAGCCATAGCCGCTAACATTACAGGTCAACCGTCATATTTTTAATGCTCCATCTATTTCTGTTACAGAAATCAATTATCATTTAATTGTGGAATATTGTTTCGCTCGTCCGGTCCGTAGTCCAGTGGTAACACTTCGGACTCGTAAATGGAAGGTTGTGGGTTCGAATCCCGGCGGAGCACAAAAAATATACCATTTATATTTTCAAATTTGCTCTTCGCTGGATTGAAAAATTCATAAACCTTTACCAAAGACAGGTCACTAAAAGCTCCATCCAACCTTACAGCAACTGGGTCTTGCTTGAGTATTGGCACTTTGTAGCGACGACCAATCTCGTAAACACCTCTGCGGTACTACAAACAAGTGTCATAGACCCCTAGAGTCTTTGAAATCTAGGGAGTCTCCCGCACAGGATTTATTAAAAAAAAAAAAACTTTTCACACAACGAATAAGATTCTATAACGAACTATCTTCGTTATCTAAAGGTTCCACTATGGCTACTTCAAAAGAATTGCAAAATCGATTCTTTTATACCTCAACTATAAAGTTTTACAAAAAAACATATATATATAGATATTAAAACACTCAACAGAGGTTATCTTACAGTTTCATTTGTATATTTTATTCAACGCTCTGATTGCGTTTTAACGAGTGGTTTTATACTCACTGTATTTTTAATGGAATAAATAAAAACAAGACGGAAATAATATTCAGTGTAAATTTGTAAAAAAACGTGTCGAGAAATGAATACTGTTGCAGTACTGTAAATTTGTTGAAAAGAGTAGTGACGTATTTTTGATCGATATCCAACTTAACATGATCTGTCTCGGGAGTGTTCTACACACGCAACGCAAACGCAACTAAGCTGCACATATAGTGTAACTTCTTGCCGCGTTATCCCCGAAGGGGTCGCATGTGGCGAGTTGAACCTATTTATTTGTACAGGTAAGGGGGCCGGCTTTACGCCAACTATTTCAGTTGAAGTGGAGGTTTCCCAGCTCCCGAAAGTGCTGGTACTCATTTCTTGTGAAGGCTGAGTAAACCTTGCCGGTGTTAGATGTCTTCAGCTGCGTCATTCGGTCTTAATTAGAGTACGCTGTTGAGGTGTGGACATCTCACCAGCGGAAGTACATCAATATGTTAGAGCAGCTCCAGAAGAAGTTCCTGAGGTACCTCCTCATGAGAACGCAGGGAAACTACCCTCAGTTCATGCACCATGAGGACCTGCTTCGGGAAACTGGCTTCAGGAGCTTAGAAACTAGGCGCAACGGGACCCTGATGGTGCTCACTTATAAAGTCATCAATAGTTTAATAGACAGTCCCACCCTGTTGGAGGGTTTCAGGTTGTTTGTACCAAATTATTATAATCGGGGGCGAGGTCATGATATTTTTCATGTACCAATGAGCCGCACCGATGACTTGGCACAGCATCCTTTAACTCGGAGTGTCAAACTCATTAACGAGTCAAAAATAGACATATTTTAATATAATTTAGACACCTTCAAAAGTATGGTAATAGAGTTCCTCCCAGCTTGTTGATAGCTGTGAGGGTGTACTGTAATTAGGGTAACCTGTTGTGCACCAAAAAAAAAAATGAGTGACGTTAACATGTACCTGCGTTAGGAGAGAGGAGATTGAATGTTGTTTCTTAGTTTAATTCAGCGTTTGAGTAAACTGATCCCAGGCTAATCCGCCAGAATTGCAGACTATCAGCGAACAAGGATAGAAGTCTTGTACTCATCAGAAAGGACTCACCTCACTCCCGAATAATCTTCTTTTATTTGGTTCTCCCTGTCGACCGCGCACGACTTGTGAGCAGCCGAAGAGACAAGACACGTCTCTTCACACTTGAGAATTAAAACAAGCACTGAACTTCACAGATAATTCTTGTTACATGGTGAGTAAGTAAGGAAAGACAGGGCTAATAAACGCCTAAAGGACTAAGGAATTTAATAGACAAAATACCTACCCACAAAACAAACACGTTTTTCGAAAATTTGAACAAAATCGTTCAGTACTTTGTATCTAAGATGTTTTCATTTAAGCAGCAGAAAAATAAGTGTCAAGTTTTGTACCCACATTGATTTAAATTAAAAAAATATGACACAAAATAATAAATCTTAAAATTTCTTAACAAAAATGTATGTCTTATATCCGCTTTATGTGTGTGTTATTTTTTATATATTTTTTTTTAAATATTTGACATACTTTTTAAAGTGTCAATTAATGTCATCAGATTCAATAAAGCATTTTTAAATTCCTGTAATATCCGTCGAACCGAATGTGCGAGTCTAGAAAGGTTTCTAGCTGACACGAGAACAGACTAAGTATTTATAATCTAAGTTGCAAATAAACAATAACATTAAAAAATAATGTAGTTACGAATGTGCAAAATATTAGTAGCTGCGTTTGGTTTGTCTGTGTTAGTTTCTATAATCTATAATCTAAGTTGCAAGGATATATTCATTTAAAGCTCTCAGATGTATGCCCACAAACCAACAAGTGTAGTTCGCGCTTACAAATGCTGAACGTGTACCTACTTACAAATAAAATCCAAACCTCAAATGAACATAAGCCCTACAACTTTTGCCGACCTTCCCTGACACAGGGGTGACATTGGCAAAGTTAATAATGTTAAATCTATGATATAAAGTGGCAAAGATATGTTACATTTAAGATTCATATTAAATGGAATCCATAAGCAGACACGCATAAGTTTGCGCTTACTCATGTGGACTTAGAACATAAAAAGACAATCTCAAATGTACATGCAAGTCTTGTCAAACTTCCTTGAAACAGGGGGGACATTGGCAAAGTGAACCATTTTAATAATAAGTCTATGAAATCTCTAGAAATAAGTAAAAGCTTAGATAGACCTACCTCATATTGATTTGTATTTTTTCGAGCATTACCAAGGGGTGAATCGAATATTCTGGTGAAGTCGAGCAAGGTGGGGTGTAGCAATTCTCCATGTTTCGAGAATGATCTTAATAATCTGTATAAATTAAGGTCCAAAATCCCCTGTAGAGCATACATAAATCAACCGTCGTACTGTTTAAATGTAAAAAAGTGAGGAAATAAATTGTGTAAAATAAAAGAACCGCAGTTTTGATTGAATAGAACCTGCTAAAAACATAACAAAATTAAATGTATTTCTACGAGCAGGCTTTCCTTGACTATGGTTGGTATGAGGCTGACCACTCATACTGTACAAAATGGTTCACTTTTACCCCTGTTAATCTTAAATGTACAATATCTTTGCAACTTATATAAAAAAAAAGCAACTAAGCTACACATGTAGTGTACTTTCTTGCCTGCGTTATCCACGAAGGGGTCGCATGTTGCGATTCGGGACCTATTTATTTTTACGGGCTAGGGGGCCGGCCTCACACCAACCACTTTCAGTTGAAGGGAGGGTTTCCCAGCTCCCGGGGGGCTGGTTCTCATTTCTTGTGAAGGCTGAGTAAACCTTAAGATCGAACCCTTGCTCTCGGCATGGAATGCAAGCATTCTACCAATTGAGCTATCGACCTTTTTACGAGCTTGATCGTCGTCGCTACAAAGCGCCAATTCTCAAGCAAGACCCAGTTGCTGTAAGGCTGGATGGATCTTTGGTGACCGGTCATTGGTAAAGGTTTATGAATTTTTCAACCCAGCGAAGAGCAAATTTGAAAATATAAATGGTATATTTTTTGTGCTCCGCCGGGACTCGAACCCACAACCTTCCATTCAGAGTCCGAAGTGTTACCACTGAACTACGGACCGGTCACAAGTAAAATTTCTGCAATCAAGTTAATATTTACTTTTTCAAATGCATTTCATTTACATATCGTTATGCAAATAGACTTGGCAATAAAACCCAGCGGGCTGTTTATCTTTACAGGTAAGGAGGTCAGTCGCACCGACAAGTTTTTGCAATTTCTACCCAACACGGTATAAATATAATTTGTTGCAAAATACCTTAAATATATAGTACAATAAATGACATTTATTCTACAATATATTTTTTTTTAATGAATATTTTTGCATATTTTATTTGTCATTAATTAATTTAAAATGCGAAACGTCCAGAAGAGCTATTTAACAATTTTTATAAATTTTTTATTTTCGTTTTACACGAACAGAAGTTATTAATAAAGTAGGTTTCTGGTAATTCTGAATAATTCAATATTCAAATAAGCGTAATCATTCAATCACGCTTTAATGCTTGTTTGTCTTACGTTCATCAGAGGTAATTTAACATGAACAATGTTTGTAAGTGTACTAGACCAATGTGTCTTATGAAAACTGGATATTGGTTTTACAAATATTTAAAACAACTCTCACATTATCGTGTTTTACGTTTTTTTCTTAGGTCAGATTGTGTAGAATGTGTTTCTTAAGGCGCATTATAAAGCTAAATCTGCCGTTTTTGTTTCTTACACTTTATGGTCTTAGCAAATTAGTTACAGTAATGAAAAAAATCAAACAACTTTATTGTTTTTTATCTTAGTTAGAAAGCTTGAACAAAATATATAACTTAAGAATTGCCACCACAAAAAAATATTTAAAAAAACGCGTTTTTTTAAACATTTTTAGCTTTTTTTCGTGTGTGCTGTATTTTGGATTTTTTTTTGCTTTTTAATTACAGAACTATACATTGTTTAGCTTCCGTACAAAACATTTTCTTTTCTTATGTCAATAGTTTTTGAGTGAATATGGAAAAACTGTATTCTTTGATTTAATTAAAATTTAATTCATTAAGTAGGCAGTTTCAGTTTTTCATTATTTACTCAAAAACTATTGACATTGTAAAAAAAATGTTAAGTACGGAAGCTAAACAATGTATAGTTCTGAAAAATGATTACTTCTGGAATGTTTTTGCCGCCATGAAACGCGCATATCTTATAAAATACAAATTCGATTTCATCGCAATAATTTCCATAGAGAAACCAATGGTGCACATTTTCTGTATTCTTTTTTTTTACACAAATACAATGTACAGTGTACTCTGTACACACGCATCTCGTCTCTGTTCGCGTATGCAATTATTTGACTTTTGATTTCTCATATTTCTCACATGTGAACAGAGCATGCACAACACCAACATGAAGTTAAATGATTTCTTTTGTTTTCTCAATGAAAGTAAAATGGCAGTCATCTTGCACACTAGAAAACCTCAATAGTCAAACAAAATGTGCTCGAGAACCGAAGCATCAACATTTTATCATAGTATTAAAATCCAACGTTAACAATATCACAATCTTTACCAATTAAATATAGGTACATATCACTAGCTTAAAACTAAAACTAAATTAGTGCTGATGCACTGTTTGTAGAAATCGTGGGTTCAACAATTTATTGTGTGTAACTTCTCATAGTAAGTGAACTAATTATAAGAAAGTGCTCATGAAAAATACCTACACTAAAGGGTTTTCATACTTTTGCAGTGTTTTTTCACGTATAAAATAGGGAAAAAGGTGCATTTATGTGAGAAACCCGTGTTAGCTTAAAATATAACTTATTTAGTTTTACCTTTAAGGTATCGATATCTGCTGTACAGCTATTAATTTAATTATATCACACAATGGTGAGGGTGATACAAAATTAATATTTTTGGTTTGGATTCGCGCTTACCCATGCTGCATGTGTACTTGCAAAATAAACCGAAAGTCACATGAACATAAACCTTGGTACTCTTGCAGCCTTTCCATGAAAACCGTGGTGGCATTAGCAAAAGTGAACCAAGTTTGCACAGCATTGGGGTCAGCCTCATACCAACCTTTGAGTCAAGAAACATATACTTTTAATTCAGTTTACTCGTATTAACATTCTTGTTCAATATTTCATTCAACTTATTTGAAACAATATTCCAAAATCGAAACCAAAAAATGAATCTGACGTAAACCAAAGCAAACGATTATTGAGGTAAGTATAAATGTGTTGTATACAAAAGTCAATCAAATATTGACAGTAAAAGTCGTTGAACAATTGACTTACAAAGCAAAGGAAATATTTTGACTTGAAGAGAGTCAAATGGTTTGAAAGTCAGTCCATCTTTGTTTCTTACAAGTCATGCCATATGGTGTTAACTTTTTAATTAATTGTTTTATTAATTTTATTTTTGCAATGAGTTTGGCATTTTCGAAAAGTTCATCCATTGTTCACAAGTTGAAATCAATAATGAATTTTATTACATAAAATACTGTGGACTCTCTTTGAATGCACTTTCTTTTATTGCTCCATAATCTTTAATCCAAGTTGCAGAAAAACACCAGCATGTAAGAGTCATGTAGAAGCAAACCGAACGTTTGACCGGTCCGTAGCTCAGTGGCAACACTGCGGACTCTGAATGGGAAGGTTGTGGGTTCGAATCCCGGCGGAGCACAAAAAATATATCATTTATATTTTCAAATTTGCTCTTTGCTGGGTTGAAAAATTTATAAACCTTTACCAATGACTGGTCACCAAAGGTCCATCCAGCCTTACAGCAACTAGGTCTTGCTTGAGTATTGACGCTTCGTAGCAACGATCAAAGCTCGTACACCTCTGCGGAAACCACAACACGTGTCATAGACCCCTAGAGTCTCTAGAATCTATGGAGTCTCCCGCACAGGATTTGTCAAAAAAAAAAACCGTCTCTTGACAAATAGGTAAAAGATGGATCGTCCGTAGACAAAAAGGCCACACGATTGTTTGTCCACATGAAATTTCGGTCACATACAATAAAGGTCGACAAACGACTTCATCACAGAAATTTTTCTCTCCTTTATAATTATTGTAGTTTTAATGAATTGTACCTTTAATCTATAATCTTAGTTGAAAAGATGTATCGTCCTCTCAATGCTTGTTTGGCTTATCTAACATCTGATTTAAACATAATTTTCAAAGTTCTATAAAGTTCAGTAGAATTCAATAAATTGTGTTTAAAGATGGCCTTTCAATTCAAATTGTCTTAGGAATCTTATTTCACATAATCTGAGCTAAGAAAAAAACATTAAACACGATAGTGTGAGAGTTGTTTTAAATATATTTAAAATCAATTTCCAGTTTTTATATGACACATTTGTCCAGTACACATACAAACATTGCTTTAATTTACCTCTGATGGGCATGACGCAGACAAGCACTAAGAGGACGATATTCAGATTTAAAGCTCATATGTAATGCATGCTCACAAGCAGGCACATATAAGTTCATGCTTACAAATGCTGCATGTGCACATACAAAATAAAGCAAACCTCGCATGAACATAAAAACTTTGAATGGACTGCAAGCACTCTACCAACTGAGGTATCGATTAATTAACTATTTTTTCTCAATTACTTAGGCACATTTTTTTTATCCCAGATTTGGGATTACAAATTATACATATTTTTTAAAACTGGATAAATTTATTGAATGGTTTACACGTGTTCACAACAAAAGCATAAGAAACATTTCCTAGGTTTTGTTTAAGAATGTTCATCACACAGATAAGGCATCTTATCTTTTTTGTAAAACTGTCTTACTTTTAAATAAACAATGACAGTATATAATTATGGACAGCACTTTACCACCATAAATACCCCAATAGATGTACACTCAACATTCAACACGCTTGCGTGATATTCTGTCAAGTTATTTTAAAGAAGACACAGTGTAAAAAAATATATTGACTCATGGTTAAGAAATTTTCTGGCCTGGATACATTTCGGCTCTAAGGCTCGGTATTTTCCACGCTAGCATAGCGACCTTATCATGGATAAAAAGGACTCTGTAACTGTAACTCTGTCACCATTCAGCTAGGGGTGGCCAGAGCTTCTGCAGAGCTGCTCATGTCAATCTTGTGGGTAGTTTTATTTATTAGTTTACAGTCACATAAGCTATAATTGAAAATACCGGGCATTAAAATTTTAATTTACTCGTCCACTTGTATTATGTCGTCACCTTAGCGCTTGTTTGTCTTCTCTCCTACTGAGGTAATTTCACATGAGCAACGTTCGTATCTTTACTGGACTAATATAATGTGCCTTACGAATGCTTGAAATGGATTTTTGAAATGCTTGTAGCAACTCACACATTATCGTGTGGTACGTTGTTTTCTCAGCTCAGATTGTGTAGAATGTGATTCTTGAGGCAATTTCATTTAAAGCTCATCTTTGAATCATTTATTTAATTTTTTATTTTTTTATTTTATTTACTAACGGACATGATAGTCCAATTACATAATTTTATGACAAGGTAATTTACAAAGAATAACAAAGAAAGAAAAAAATTCAAGGATTAATATTACATAATAGCACAGTCAAATAAATACCTATACTTTCCTCAGCAAAACAAAGCTCTACGGAATTCAGACAGACTCACGCCGCATAAATCTAGATGAGAGGAAGAATTTAAAAGACGACACATTCTGTGAAAAGGAGAATAGTAGCCTAAATTTGAAGCATGAAAGATGAATGGTAGATAAGCCAAAAAACCATTGAGGGGACGATGTGTTGCTAAGTTGCAGTGTACGTGCAGAAATGTCATGCAAGAGTGATGATTTGTTGATTAGAACTTAACACAACATAAAACTGAAGATAAGATGATACAGTGACATTTTTTTTATGTAAGAAACGCAAAGGTTGGATTTTCTGTTATTTTCACATACACGGTCCATGAGAATGAACTGTTTTTTAGTGTCAGATCATAATATGAACATAATAATGTCATATATATTGTTAGATTTATTTAACAATTTATATTTATTTTTAACATTTCACATTTACGGTTTAGTGATTTACAGTTATTTCACAGATAGTTATCACTTACACTGTCTTTCTTGTTCAAAAGCAGAGCGTCGTATCAATACTGACTCCTGCAAGCCACCTGCCGCCTTTTATATTGCAGCGACAGTAGTTACTAGAAGCCAATTTTGCTGGAATCTTCTAGGACGACTAAAAGCTTCGAGTAGGTACACAATTGAATGTCTCTTTCCTAGGTACCTATAAGCTCTCATCGGCTATAACTAATACACCTACCTACCTACCTAACATTTATATGTATTCGTTATTTACATAACAATATATATTTTAAAAATTAGTTTTATTATGAAATGACGTTGGTATGAGGCTGTCCCCCCATAGATACTGTAAAAAAATGTTCACTTTGCCAATGTCATCCCTGTTTCAGGCAAGGTTGGCAAGACTTGCAGGGCTTATGTACATTTGAGATTGAGTTTTTATTATGTCAGTCCACATGTGGCATGTGTACGGGCGAACTTGTACTAGTCTGCTTATAAGAATGCAGTTAATATGAATCTTAAATGTAATATATCTTTGCAATCTACATTATAGATTAAACTGACATTACGGATTAATTGTCTTTTTAATAAACGTTTAATTTTTTTTTAAAGAAGCCCCTAAGTACCAAAACATTTAAGTTAAAAAAAGTTCGGTCGATAGCTCAGTTGGCAGTGTGCTTGCATTCCATGCTTAGAGCCCGGGTTTGAATCCCGCTGAAGGTATCAGAAATGATTTCCCGTTTCGGTGTTTATTTGAAAACCAAAAAAAAATATCGGCTAGGCTTACTCAGCCTACACAACAAATGAGCACCAGGAATCCCCCATTTCAACCGAAGTTGTTGGCGTAAAGCCGGCCCCCTTACCTAAAAAAAATGATAGGTTCCACACGCTACATGCGACTAAAATAAGAATGAATAAGTTACACTATATGTGTAGCTTTGCAGCGTTCGCGAAGTTGAACTCATTTAAGTCCTGTTTTAAAACGCCCTCAAACCAAAGTCGAGAAAACATTCATATATATTATGGAGTAATTTAATATTATATATAATTTGCATTTAAACGGTATATATATAGATGTATTATATTATATCGATACCTTAAAGGTAAATCTAAATAAGTACTAAAAAACCTATTTTCTACGAGAGAAAACAGTAAAGATGTGTGAAAATCCTGTAGTGTAGAAGTTTGTCGTGAGCAAATTTCTGAAATAGCGAATGAATGGGATATCCAGAGTCATAATAAAAGGAGGACTTGCATGAAAAAGGTTATGACTCTGGATGAAATGAAAGAAGTGTGCAAGGACAGGAAGAAGTGGCGGCTAATCTGCAATGGTGATTTCTAATGTTGGTGTATTAATTTGCTACATTTCTTGCATAGGAAATTTCTGACTTTTTTTGTATAGATTTCTTTGTAAGGTTTTGTTCTTTTATATATTTAAATGTAATTTTTTATTCATATTCCTTGACTTATAGGTTGGTATGAGGCTGACCACCCATACTGTAAAAAATGGTTCACTTTGCCAATGTTACCCCTGTTTCAGGGAAGGTCGGCAAAAGTTGTGGGGCTTATGTTCATTTGAGGTTTGGATTTTATTTGTAAGTACACATTCAGCATTTGTAAGCGCGAACTACACTTGTTGGTTTGTGGGCTTACATCTGAGAGCTTTAAATGAATATATCCTTGCAACTTAGATTATAGATTATTATTATATTATAGACTTCCTTATAATTAGTTCACTTACTATGAGAAGTTACTCACAATAAAATGTTTTATCCACGATTTCTCAAATCTGTAGATCAGCACTTATTCAGTTTTACCTGTAAGGTGGTGATATGCAGGCATTTACTCGTCCAAGAGGCTTTTACATCCGTTTCAAAGAAAGTGCATACAAAACCATAAACATAAAACTTAAATAGGTAAATGTTTTTACAATATTTCAAACAAAAACATGTATATTTTATTCTTAAAAATAATTTATTTACTTCTTGACACTGTACTGTATTCCTTGACCTATAGGTTGACGAGGCTGATAACCGATTTTAAAAATAAAATCACTTTGCCAAAGTAGCCCCTGTTTCAGGGAAGATCGGCAAAAGTTGTAGGGCGTATGTTCATTTGAGTTTTGGATTTTAATTTGTGAGTACACATGCAGCATGCAGCCTTTGTAAGCCTTAACTTACACGGGTTGGTATGTGGCTAACCACCCATACTGTAAAGATTGGTTTATTTTTTAAAATGTCACTCCTGTTTTAGAGAAGGTCTGCAAGAGTTGCAAGGTTTATGCTCGTTTGAGATTTTGATTTCTATGTTGCAAGTTCACACGCGTCTGTTTGTTGGCATGTATTTAATATGAATTTTAGAGTCTATATATCTTTGCAACTAAGATTATAGAGTGACAATATACTCATGTCATGAAAGCCTAAAAGGCGACCGAGCTCACAAAATGCCCTTGAGGTGTGATTCACACAAAAACACCGCTCACCAAATAAATCATTCTAATATTACTGTTATAAAATATGTATTTAAATATCTTTTCTACATAGAGAAGAGGAAAATTCAAAATATATATTTTTTAATATTATTATTTCACATCTCGTGAATTCATAATTTTTTTTGCCAACCAAGATTTGTTTAAGTTGTTTTTTTTATTGTTTTTCTTATGACATCTTTAATACTCAGTTTTCTCTTAATTACCAAAAAAATATGCAAATGATAAATATTCAACGCTGTGAAAAAACTAATTTATGGAGAAATTTTATTGGAAACGGGAAAATAATATCGTCTTTCACTTTCAATATAGTACTGAAATTTTGCAATAAATATTTCAACGAACGAGCCCCACGAAAACCTAAATTCTTGTCACAGGAAAATCATGAAAAAGCGTTAAAAAGAACATAACAGCTTAAATTTTTTTAAAAGTATATTTCCTCCTTGACTTATAGGTTGGTATGAGGTTGACGACCCATACTCTAAAAAGTGTTTCATTTTACCAATGTCAATCCTGTTTCAGCGAAGGTCAGCAAAAGTTGAAGGGTTTATGTTCATTTGAAGTTTGTATTTTAATTTGCAAGTATACATGCAGCATTTGTAAGCGCGAACTTACATGTGCCTAAGAGTTTTAGACTTACACGGCCGGCTGATGATGCTGGAGTGATGTTTTCCGGGATCTGTTGCCGTGGTCTGTGGGAGCTGGAGCTTCCGGACGTTTCGCCCATTTCTACGATGGGCTTCTTCAGCGTGAAGTATGATGATGAAGATCTTGATGAGAACTGTGATGTCAGTGTGTGTGTAATGAGGGCTTATATGTCTACCATCTTGCTTCCACAGCGTGTGTTTGTTGTTTCATCATCATACTTCACGCTGAAGAAGCCCATCGTAGAAATGGGCGAAACGTCCGGAAGCTCCAGCTCCCACAGACCACGGCAACAGATCCCGGAAAACATCACTACAGCATTACATGTGCCTCTTTGTGGGCATGCATTTTTAAGATAAATTTTAAGGGTTAATATCATATCTCTTTGTAAGTAAGACTACAGATAATAGTTATGAGTTATATTTAAAAAGTTTTTTGTTCCGACTCAATTGAAAAATAAGAAAAAACAAAAAAGTACAAAATAATACTATTTCAAATCGAACAAAGTGTTTTTTTATCATACGGAACAGATTTTCTATTATTTTTTTCATAATTAGTACTTGGTATACCATTAAAAATATTAAATGTTCTAACTCACATACTGAATACAAAAAAACATGTACATAAATACATTCTATGGACATACAAACATAAAAAAAACCAAATTGATACATTTTAAAATATTCGTTTCGATCGAGCTATGTTTTTCTACTTTCAAGGTTGCATTATTTTTAATAGCATGATTTGTAAGAATTGTATATTATATTGTTTGTGATATGAAAACAAAGTTATGAAATATTTTTGGTGTGTTAAAAAAACAACCCATACAAAAATGTATGTATGCATGCAGCATGTATAAACGTTAACCTATAAGTTTATTCATGAGTATGTGCAGTGCATGAAAAAGAGGTATTGTCTTGTCTTGTATCCTACCGCCATTCCTCTAGGGGTGGCCGGTACCTCCACACAAGTGCCTCCACTTGACTCTGTCCTTGCAAACTTCTTTCATCACTCTTTTCATGCACGCTCTTCTCTTGTTTCCACTCTGTAAATTCCATTCATTCGCAATCTCACTGATCTGATCAACCCATTCTTTCTTTGGTCTTCCCCTTCCACGCTTACCTATTACATTCCCTTTATACACTCTTTTTGTCAGTCGGTCTTAATTATTATAAAAACCAAATTATATCATTTTAACAGCATGGGTACTCAGCCTCGTACCATCGATGAAATGTACCTATTTTAATTCAAATAAAGAACAATGTGAAACGAGTGTTAAAAGAAGAAGAGGATAAAAAAAATACGGTTCCAAATTTTAAATTAAAAACGTATGTACAATAGATTATAGTGTGAAAAATATGTTTATATCTTTACTATGTATATAATCGAAGTAAGAAAGAATAATATATTACCACCTTAAAGGTAAAAAAAAATTGCTGGTTTACTGATTTGAGAGATCGTGGATAAAACATTTTATGGGGTGTAACTTCTCATAGTAAGTGAACTAATTATAAGGAAGTGCTCATGACAAACTTCTAAACTACAGGATTATCACACTTTTGTAGTGTTTTCTCTCGTAGAAAATAGGAAAAAGGAGCATTTATCTGAGTAACCCATGTTAGCTTAAAATGCCACTTATTCAGTTTTACCTTTAAGGTATCGATATGATGGTGTGTTTGTGAGTCCCACAGAATCAAAAGCAGAAATCTAGTATTTCTTAGGAAATTAGATAAATACATAAACACTCATAAAATGTGAATCTTAATATTTTAATTTATGTATATATTACATTATCAAAAAAATCCTAGATTCCCGCATTGGTTCTATGGTATTCTAATTTATAAGTAAAAAAATATTATTTAGAAAAGGGGTACGACAACATAAAAATATAATTCGAAGAAAAATCAGAGAGATATAGTTCGTAGTGTATTTTACAGAAAATATTTGAAATTTAATTTTAATGTGAGAATGATGATGTGGATGATGTTAGTAGAGATGAACAAATCATGAAAATGTACATAAAAATTTAATGTTTTATTTGTTGTTGTAAAAATATTTTGAAATTGAAAGGTAAATAAGTAAAAAAGAATGGTTTAAAAAAAGATTTACAAAAAATATGATTGGAAGACATTCAGTTGAAATTAAATTTAAAAAATGATCAAGAAAATAAGTATTTGCAGGAAATTTGAAATTATTTATTAATAATTAATTCATTAACAAAGATTGTCTTACAATCATATTTTTTATTAAATGAAATAAACATTTTTTTAAGATTAAAATAAAATGCTTCTTACTTATCAAGATGAATGTCAAAATTGAAATCCCAATTAAATATTTGACGGCTGCCATCTTCAATTGTTGTTTTTCTGTCTTGAAAAAATAATTATCACCAAAAACCAGCCACAATTTTTAAATAAAGCAAAATTAATCAAACATCAATTAAAAGAAATATAAGTCAAATATGTTTATTGAATCACGATTTAAATGAGTCCAAATATTTAAAAAAGACAATTCAAAATAATTAGAACAGTCAAAATTTATTGATGAACAATGTTCAATAAATCAGTTTTATTTGCATCACATTTTTAAATCTCCAGTCAAAATAAATTGAACGACAATAAACAAAACACAGTTTTTAATGCGTCACAATATAGTATTAATAAGTCAGACTAAAATAGTGTTTTAAATAAGTCAAAATAATAATTTAAAATAACCAGAGGAAATCGCTGTTTTAATGTTTTAAACGAATCCAAATAAATCGAAAAACAATTTTAAATGAGTCGGAACAAATCGAATAACAATTTCAAATAAACGGTATAACAAAATCAACAACAATTAAAACGGAGTATACTTGAAATTTTCACACTCGCTAACTTTCACAATTTAGTATTTTAGCAGACCTGCGGTCAAACGACACTCCGAATAACGTAAAAAAATAAATAGAACAGCATTGAACAAATAAATCCCAATCGATTATCTCTTTAAAATTTTAAAACAATTTAATTTAAAACGATGTTTTAATATTTATTTATTTTTTAATTCGTTGCAATATGTTCCGGTTTGATTCACAATTTAAATCCGATCGCGTATATCTGAAACTTCGTATTTTCTAGTAGGCGGATCGCTTTGAGCACTGTACGTACTCCTCGTTTGAAGTCAACTTTCTTACTGTTGAATTTTATTTCACGTTCTTGCAATGAGGCTCCGGATCGAACACTCAGCGCCAGCGGTATCCAACCTTTTTCTCGACCAGAAACCACTTCAATTGGTTAGTTTTCACCGAATAATATAAAGTTTTTGACATGATTGTGACTTATTCCATGACTTATAGGTTGGTATGAGGCTGACCACCCATACTGTAAAAAATGGTTCACTTTGCCAATGTCACCCCTGTTTCAGGGAATGTCGGCAAGAGTTGCAGGGCTTATGTTCATTTGAGTTTGGATTTTATTTGTAAGTACACAATCAGCATTTGTAAGCGCGAACTACACGTGTTTGTTTGTGGGCATACATCTGAGAGCTTTGAATGAATATATCCTTGCAACTTAGATTATAGATTTGGTGAGCGCTGTTTTTGTGTGAATCAAACCTTAAGGCCGTGTTCAAAAAAAAATCCCGTTGTTTGTAAAAATATGTTTCTTATACTTTATGGTCTTAGTAAAAGAGTGACATTAATGAAAAAAATCACGCATGTTAAATGATTTTTTGTCTTAATTTTAAAGTTAGTTTTTTTATATAACTTAAAAAATGACGCCACAAAAAAATATTTAAAAAAACTCGTTTTTTTTTCTTTTTTTTTGCTCGGATTTTGTTGTTTTATATTTTGGAAATATTTTTTTTCTTTATAATTATAGAATGATACAAATTATAGTTTGTAGTGTGATTTTTAATAGAATAATGTAAATAGTTTTTGAGATAATATGAAAAAACTGTTTTCAAGAATTAAATAAGTTAATTAGTTTCAGAGTCTTAAGAACCATCTGCGAGCGTGGACGTCACTATAACAAGTGTCAACTCTCAAACAAGACCCGCAGTTGCTGTTAGGCTGGATGGGCCTTTGGTGGCCTGTCTTTTTTTTTTTTAAGAAATCCTGTGCGGGAGACGCCCTAGATTCTAGAGACTCTAGGGGTCTATGACACGTGTTGTAGTGCCGCAGAGGTGTTCGAGTTTGGTCGTCGCTACAAAGCGCCAATTCTCAAACAAGACCCGCAGTTGCTGTAAGGCTGGATGGGCCTTTGGTGACTGGTCTTTAGTAAAGGTAGATGAATTTTTCAACCCAGCGTATCATTCATGAAAACATTAATGATATTTTTTGTAATACGCCGGGATTCAAACCCACGACCTTATATTTACGAGTCCAAAGCGTTACCACTAGACTACCGATCAAAGACTACTGTTAACATTTTTTTTAATGAATAATATGACAAAAAGGCTGCAAAATAAATACAAATAGGTACATATCAAGATAGATAGACAGATTCTGGTTTATATTTTTATCTATATTGTTTTTGAACTCTTATCTGACAGGTAGAATGTTAGCCTGTACTATTATACTAATAAATTTATTTGTTGATTGAACAAATAATGAGTTTTGACCGGTAAACTAAAATCTAAAACGTAATGAGAGGCTATGTACCGCAAATTATAGTTAGGAAGTGTGCGATTTTTTTTTTTAACTTTTTTAAAATTCTTTCATGTATGCCGAATGGCGCTCCCGCGTACCTTTGGTTCGGAGCCACTGCTTTAAGCGGTTCGGAGTAAAACTCGTTACAGCGATGGTGTATGGGCTAAAACGACACTTTATTAAACGTATTGGAAGATCGCTGCAATTCCTAAGGTCAAATTATGCATCGCAAACATGTATGCAACAAAACAAATTGGGCATTTAAAATATTTGCAAGAAAATATCCAATAAGAAAGATGGCCAGTTCTAAACTTGCACACATTGACAATCGCAAAAAAAAAATTGACAGACTGACAAATAAAAGATGATGGTCCGTTGTATAGTGGTTAAAACTTCTGACTCGTAAATGGAAGGTCGCGGGTTCGAATCCCGGCGGAGCACAAAAAATATACCGTTTATATTTTTAAACATGCTCTTTACTTTGTTGAAAAATTCAAATACCTTTACCAAAGACCGTTCACCAAAGGTCCATCCAGTCTTTCTGCAACTGGGTCTTACTTAAGATTTGGCGCTTTAAATAACGACGACCAAGCTCGCACAGGGCTCTTGAGGTGTGACTCCCACAAAAACAACGCTCACCAAATAAATCTATATCTATCTATAATAATCTATAATCTAAGCTAATATTATTCTAATATCATCCTAATCTTATTATTAATATTCCTTGACTTATAGGTTGGTATGAGGCTGACCACCCACACTGTAAAAAATGTTTCACTTTGCCAATGTCACCTCTGTTTCAGGGAAGGTCGGCAAGAGTTGCAGGGCTTATGCTCATTTGAGATTGGGTTTTATATTGTAGGCTCACATGCGGCATGTTCAAGCGCGAACTTAAATGTGTCTGCTTGGGGGAATACGTTTAATATAAATCTTAAATGTAATATATCTATGCACCTTTGATTATAGATTATAGATAGAATATCATAATAACTGAGTAAAGTAAAGTTTACGGAAAGTATTAAAGAGGTATTTTCCCAAAATCTGCCGTTTTTGTTTGTTTGAACTTGATTTCCTTCATCACTGTAACTCTTTTGCTAAGACCATAAAGCGTAGGAAACAAAAACGGCAGATTTTGGGGAAAATCACTCTTTAATACTTTCCGTAAATTTTACTTTACTCAAGTTTTGCAACTCGTACTTAGGGTACAGCCGTACAGGTCTAAGACAACAAGAAAAGGAAGCTTTTTAGAAAGATGTCAAAGAAAAGTGTCACTATGCGTTGCTGTTACTGGCACATATATTAACTATAGTGCAGTGCCTGTATTCATTACTGGCACAAATTACACATTTCGTTTGCGGTATAAGTGCATTAGTATAAGTGCGGCTTTAGTGCCAGGTTTAAACTAATCTAAGTTCCTTAACAAGAAAAAATATTAAAATTAATGTACAAAAATATTTGTAACAATTATGCTCCTAAAGATGCCTTATTAGGCGAAAACGTCTGAGCGAAAAAAAAAAAAAAAGTGAATTAAAACTGTGTTATTTTAAAAAATAAATACGATGGACTTTCACTGTGTGAATACATAGAAATACCCTTAAAAATATGAAAACAAATTTAAAATTGATCAGTATCTTTTACGGAATAAGTCTTTATAAAAATTGGTGCGCAAACGCAGCTAAGCTACACATGTAGTTTGACTTCTTGCCGCCGTTATCCTCGAAGGATTCGTCTGTGGCGATTCGGGAACTATTTCTTTTTACTGGTAAGAGGGCCGGGTTCACGCAAACCACTTTAGTTGAAGACGGGGTTTCCCAGCTCCCGAAGGGATTGTGTTCACGCCAAAGCGCCATCTTTCGATCATTCCTCAAATTAACCTCCTTATCCTGGAACTTCACCATTATTATCCAAAATCTGTTTTACCGACCCACATATTGCCACTTGCATTTTGATCTTGGAGCAAGAAGGTTGTCGATAAAAACTTCGTGGGTGAAATTCGAAAACGTCGTGAATTTAACCGTTGTGCAGTCCATAGCAAGTTTGGACATTTGTGTGTGTTTTGTGTCCTCAAGAGCCGTGTGGTTTGAGCGCGCCTTTTGGACAACGGGAGCCGACTGCAGTCGATCCAAGCTGGATGACGGGAGACACGAGGTAGGTGGCAAATTCCTTGGGTCCTTCCTTCCTTTTGTCCCGATCGAGAGTTTGGAGCAGTTGCGCCCCCAATCGTCGTCGTCGAGACTCCTCAGATCATTTCTCGCATTGAGGAGCCCTCGAAAGTAATTAAGATACTCAAATAAGAAACATCGGCGCAGTGGCGTGCGTGAGATTCGCTCGCGCGTGCTGCGTGCGCATCCATTGGTCCTATCGTACCGGATTTGTGTTATTTTGCTGTTAATTGGACAGTAAAATATTTTGGTTTCTTCATTTGGTGTACTTAATTTGAATAGTTAGTTTTTGATATAGATATTGGAATAGATTATACAGAATCGTATTTTTATATTCATAATATTAGCTTTGGGTAGATAAGATAAAATTTGTAACAATAATCGGTGTACAGATTTAAATCTGAAGGTTGGTACTGGAGAGGTCATTTGTTTAAATTAAATTCCCTTTATAAACCTAACTGTTTATGTGAATTTTTGAAATCATCAATCGGTAGGTACCTAATTGCTAATGAGGTAATAAAAATAAGAGTTGTTTTGATTTGCGAATTTATTTTGACGTTTGTTTACATAATATTCAAGGTCAAGGGAATAGTGTCATTCATAACTGAGTTTTTGTTTACACTTATTGTTTTTTATTCTTCTTTTTCTTCTTTTTGATACTTTGGATACTTAATATATTCTTTCAAATATGGCTAAAAAAGAAGATCAAGAATATGCTGTTCAGCTTTTACAAAGCAAACTGACGGCCATTTACGGGAGAATTCAGAGTATATTCGATCAAAGTAGGAATTTAAATAATGATCCTGTAAAAATTGATGACTTTTTGGCTAACAGTTTTACAATCGATATTCTACGTGCCGATTTCATAAACACTATTGATGAACGAAATAAACTGCTGTCGGTTTCTGCGGAGAGTGTTCCCAATTATAATTCTCTAATGTCAGTTGAAGAGTTATATACAAAAATAAAGTTCCGGGTTAATCAATTACAAACGATTAGTCCAGCTGTCGAAAAATCGGGAACTGCAAAGAAGAGATTCAATTTGCCGAAACTGGAGTTATGTAGTTTTAATGGGGAAATAGAATCGTGGCCATTATTTTATGAATCATTTCGAACTGTAGTTCATGAAAATGAGGATCTCTCTGATAGTGAGAGAATTCAATATTTGATTGGGAAACTTTCTGGAAAAGCTCTAAACCTTTGTCATGGGATTGTACCATCGGCAGAAAACTATGTGGTATTGTGGAAAGCGCTTATTGATAAATACAATGATAAAAGGATGTTGGCTACTTCGTATCTAGAGAAACTGTTCAAACTACCTAGCGTAGATCGTGTTGAACAGTCACCCTCAAGTTTAGAAACTTTTATAGATGCTTTCTCGTCAAACGTCGCGGCATTGAAGCAGTTACAAATTGAAAACTTGGAGGATTTTTTGCTTATTTATATTGGAAGCAAGAAGATTGGCTTCGAGACAGTGAAATCTTTTGAGTCAGAATGGAGCCAAAATTTAGGCGGTCGTATGCCTAAATGTATGGATTTCATAGAGTTCGTTAGAAAGCAAGCACAGATACTGCAGCGTTCTCGTCAAACATTGGGTTTGACAGATCACACTCAGCCTCGTAAGGGTTCATTGTCATCGTCTTCTGTTTCACGTTCGTATAAAGCCAACAATGTGAAATCATTTGTGAGTATTCGAGAATCGATAAAATGTTTTTTGTGTGGTCTTAAAGATCATGGACGATTGTCAGAGTGTCCAAAGTTTAAGAAAATGAATGTTTATTGTAGATTTAACGTCGTAAAAGCAAATAAATTATGCATAAAATGTTTAGAGTCAGGACATATGATGCGCGGGTGCAGCAAAGATATTAAATGCACAGTGTGTGCACGCCATCATAATACTCTATTGCATTTTAAGGGCGCTAGCACTCCGGTAAGGGCGACTGGTGCTAACGTCGAAGGAAATGTTGCGTTGGAGTCGCCAACCAGCAATCCTGTATCGGTGGCATTGTGCTCTGTTGGAGAGCGCAAGATCGGGTCGGACTCGGATCCATTTTCATCGGTACTTTTGGGTACGGCAAAGTGTACTGCTAAGAATGAAAATGGTCGTGTCAAAATTATTCGGGCAATAATTGATAGCGCTTCACAGCGTGATTTCATCACTGTGGAGTGCGCTAAGTCGTTGGCTTTGCCTATTTTAGCCACGGAAAGGAAGTTTGTTTCTGGAGTGGGAAATAGTCAAAGTGAGATAAAGGGCGTCACATCTTTGACCATTCGATCAAGGATTGACGATATATTTGAGCTTGAAATCGAACCGTTGGTTGTAGACACCATAACAAATAAGTTGCCAACTGCGAAAATTGATAGATCACAATTGACCTATTTCGAGGGGATCGTACTTGCGGATGAGGATTATGACATACCAGCTAAGGTGGATGTCATTTTGGGAGCTGACATTTTTGCAAGAATCCTACGTGCTAAAACGGTATCGAGATCTGCCGGGGAGCCAGTAGCAGTAGAAACTGCACTCGGCTTTATAATAGTAGGAAAGGCTCCAGCTATAGAGAAAGTAGCAAACGAAGTGGAAGCCTTTCACTCGGTAGACACGCTTCCCTCCAATTCCTTAGAGTTCTTTAAATTAGAAGAGTTTCCCCAGAAGCCGTATTTGGAAACGGCAGAGAAAGTAATTATACAGAATTTACAATCTCGGCATTTTGGAAATGAAATTCAATTGTTGAATTTCGGAAAACAAGTGAAACCCGCTTTTAGAAGGTTGACAGCCTTCCTGAAAGATGGGGTTGTAAGAGTATGTGGACGGTTATCAAATGCAAATATAGAATATGATAATCAGCATCCAATACTTTTACCTCGTCGCGATCATGTGGTCAATCTTATGATTGATCATTGGCATCGAAGAAATCTGCAGACGGGAAATGAGTTCCCTTTGATGGCAGATTTTCCGGAGTTTCGAGTGAGAGAAGCCAAGGCCTTCTGTCATACCGGAGTAGATTATGCAGGCCCTCTGGCGATTATCACTTATTGGCGCCGAGGCGTCCGAAGTATTAAGGCATACATATGTCTATTCGTTGGTCTTGTAACAAAGGCTGTCCATTTGGAATTGGCCCCTGATCTTAGTGCCAATGCTTTTTTGAGTGCATTGAAACGATTCATTTCCCGGCGCGGACCAGTATGCGTTATATATTCCGACCGAGGTACTAATTTTGTTGGAGCCAAATCCTCATTAGATGCTATTTATAAAATGTTGGATTCAAAGGAATTCAACGAACGATCTGCGCATGAGCTCCAAGAGCATCGTATTGAGTTTTGTTTCAATGTAGCCGCCGCTCCTCAATTTGGAGGTATTTGGGAGGCTGGAGTACGATGTGTGAAGTCTCATTTAGCAAAGGTAGTCGGATTGCAGCTGTTAACTTACGAGGAGATGTTGACGGTGCTCGTGCAAATTGAAAGCATACTAAACTCCCGTCCGTTGACAGTGTTGAGTGGAGATCCGGCTGAGCCATTAGCTCTGACGCCGGCTCATTTTTTGACCTTAACTCCATTAAAGTCGTTACCTGTGGGACCGACCAGTGATGGAGGCACAAGCTTGGTCAGAAGAAAGAAGTGGTGCGAACAGCTAGTGCAGTCGTTTTGGAAGCGTTGGAGAACGGAAAACTTAAACACCATTCGGGTGAGAAAAAAATGGGATAAATACCATAAATCGATTGAAAACGGCTCCATCGTAATATTGGATAATGGAACGGGCGCACCGCTGAACTGGCCAATAGGGTTTGTTCAGGAGGTTTTCCCGGGTACGGAAGGAGTTGTTCGAGTAGTAGAGGTGCGAACAAAATTCGGTACATATCGTAGACCGGTAGTTAAAGTCTTTCCTCTACCAACTCAATAGATTGTTTTTTGAAATGGTTTTTGCTATTTTTTATTTTTGATTTTCGTTTATTTTCGTCGTTTTTTTTTGTTTGATATAAGTTAAGCTACTTATATACTCGTATATTTTCGATTCGTTGATTTAGATTTAGATATTACAGTCCACTTGTTTCGTGTCGATATAAGTATAGGTGCAAATAGATTCGGCATCTATCTTAAATTTTTCGTTTTCGTTTTGTAATAGGTAGTTGTGAGTAGGTAAATCAGAATCGAGGGCTGCTTGATGCGGGTGGTGGTGTGGGGTGTTGAGGCAGGGATGAGCAATGTTTGAAAGAAGGGGTTCTTTCAAGCCCGGGGGGATGTTCACGCCAAAGCGCCATCTTTCGATCATTCCTCAAATTAACCTCCTTATCCTGGAACTTCACCATTATTATCCAAAATCTGTTTTACCGACCCACATATTGCCACTTGCATTTTGATCTTGGAGCAAGAAGGTTGTCGATAAAAACTTCGTGGGTGAAATTCGAAAACGTCGTGAATTTAACCGTTGTGCAGTCCATAGCAAGTTTGGACATTTGTGTGTGTTTTGTGTCCTCAAGAGCCGTGTGGTTTGAGCGCGCCTTTTGGACAACGGGAGCCGACTGCAGTCGATCCAAGCTGGATGACGGGAGACACGAGGTAGGTGGCAAATTCCTTGGGTCCTTCCTTCCTTTTGTCCCGATCGAGAGTTTGGAGCAGTTGCGCCCCCAATCGTCGTCGTCGAGACTCCTCAGATCATTTCTCGCATTGAGGAGCCCTCGAAAGTAATTAAGATACTCAAATAAGAAACATCGGCGCAGTGGCGTGCGTGAGATTCGCTCGCGCGTGCTGCGTGCGCATCCAGATTGGTACTCATTTCTTGCAAAGCTTGAGTATACCTTGCCGGTATTTATTTTGGTTTTGAAATATACAAAGGAACGAAAAATCATTTATGACACACTCAGTGGGGATCGAACCCTTTGCTCTCGGCATGGAATGCAAGCACTTTACCAACTGAGCCATCGACCGGACTTTGTACGAGCTTGGTCGTCGCTAGGAAGCGTAAATACTCAAGCAAGACCCAGTTGCTATAAGGCTGGATGGGTGATCGGTTTTTGGTAAAGGAAATGAATTTCCCAACCCAGCAAAGACCATTTAAAAAAATAGTGTATATTTTTTGTGCTACGCCAGATTCGAACCCACAACCTTCCATTTACGAGTCCGTAGCGTTACCACTAGACTACGAACCGGTCTGAAAGTTCCTTAAACCCGGCATTACTTCGTTTCGAGTTACAAATTACAAATCAGATAACATACTCTCGAATCTGTTATCTGTACCAATAGAGAGATTTAGCTCTTTTCTCTCTATTCAGATTAAACAGACAGCTTTGCTCTTTTCTCTCTATATTCTAATGAAATTCTTGCGTCGCAGATCCGGTTGACATCTTGTTATCTTAGTATAATTTCTCTTGCAATTACTCGCAGTATAAAGTATTAACTAATGCATAAAATACAAGAAAAACTAGAGTATAAACCTAAATATGCATATGTACTAAAGTTCCTTGACTAATCCAACAAAGGTAATTTCACATGAGCCATGTTTGTATGTGTACTGGACCTATGTGTCTTATGAATGCTGGAAATTGATTTTCAAAAATATCAAAAACAACTCTCACGTTCTTGTGTTTTCCCTTTTTTTCCTTAGCTCAGATTGTGTAGAATGTGATTGTTTAGAAAATTTCATTTAAAGGTCATCTTTGAATAAAATGGTAGATAAGCCAAACAAGCATTGGGGGACGTAAAATGAGGTTTTTTTTATAAGAGCTTTCATTAAAACAATTATGACTCTGGTTGACTTATAGGCTGGTATCAGGCTGACCACCCATACAGTAAAAAATGCTTCACTTTGCCAATGTCACCCCTGTTTCAGGGAAGGTCGGCAAAAGTTGTGGGGCTTATGTTCATTTGAGGTTTGGATTTTATTTGTAAGTACGCATTCAGCATTTGTAAGCGCGAACTACACGTGTTTGTTTGTGGGCATACATCCGAGAGCTTTAAATTAATATATCCTTGCAACTTAGATTATAGATTATAGATGAAATGAAAAAAGTATGCAAGGACATAAAAAAAATGGCGGTTGAACTGTAATGTTGGCTGCTTAGGTTTTAGTGTGTGTATTTTTTTTAAGATTTGATTATGTTTTAAAATTATTTACAAAAAAAAACACTTTCTATTTCATACATTTTCTACATTTTTCCGTATTAAATTTAAATTGAATTTCTAAATAAATATAATATATTCGATACCTTTTTTATCACAAAATCCTAATAGAACTTACATATCGCACGCTTAATAATAAAGAGCAATAAGACGTCGGCTACGTCGCTGACGAAACGTCGAGAATGATGTAAGTTCTCTCTAAACGTTTCGTTAAATATCCGATTTAAATTTTAAGTTTTGAAATTTGTTCAGTTTTAAAAATTAATATTATTGTCAAAATGTCAAACGACCGTAATTCTAACTTAAACCTAACTAAGAGCAATAACTCAAAAATTGGAAAAATCGAGATTTTGTAATAAAACGCAAGAGCAATGCGAGAAGAATAAGTAGAATGCGACAGCCGTTCAATTTGGACGAATATGACCGAGATAAAACATCGGCCGCCTTTTTCATCCCATAAAAGTTGTACTGGTTGTCTGAACTTCAAACGTGATTTCCCAACATTCTTATTTTTTGAGTTATTGCTCTTTATTATTAAGCGTGCGATATGCTTGCGTAATTTTTAATATTTTCACACAAGTTTGTTATTTAAAAAAAAAGTCCAAGCGACACATTTTCCAAGATTTCATCACTGAAAATTTTCCCGTTTAAAAGATAAACTTTTTATTATTTAAGAAAACAAGTGTTTTTCTGTTTTCGTTTTGTCTCAAAGGTTGGCTCTTCATTTCGTCATGATTAAAAAAGTGTTTTAAAATCAACAGTTTTTGTGTAAAATATGAATTTATAAGTAAAAGTATGTGATATTGCAAAACAGTCGAAAAGGTCGGCCTGGTAGGTAATAAGAATTACCATAAATGGACTGTCTAACAAGTATGATTGAGAAACAACGGAGTGATAGGGTGAGGAATGATTTTGTGAGATAAGAATGTGGTGTAAGAGAAAGTGTGAAAGTGAAGATTAAAAAAAGTTGGAGACATATGGAGAGAATGAGTGATAAAAGACTGACGAAGAAAGTATAAGTTGCAAGAATAGATGGATGTCGTGGTGGAGCAAGACCGAGAAAGGTATGGATGGACCAAATACCTGAAATGGCGAATTAATGAAATATCCAGAATCATAATAAAGGAGAGCTTGTTTTGTAAAGTGATGTTTTTTCATGCGCCGTTCATGGTATTTTCTGTTGTAGGTATTTTATATTTATTTTTTCTTGTGCTGTTTTGTCATATTGTGATTACCTGTCATTGTGATGAAATGTCTATAATCTATATCTAAGTAAAAAAACAACGCAACTAAGCTACACACATAGTGTAACTTCTTGCCTGCGCTATCCCACAATGGGTCCCATGTGGCGATTCGGGACCTATTTATTTTTACGAGTAAGGGGGCCGGCCTCACACCAACCACTTTCAGTTGAAGTGGGGGTTTCCAGCTCCTGGAGGGAGGGCTGGTTCTCATTTCTTGTGAAGGCTGAGTAAAACCTTGAGATCGAGCCCTTGCTCTCGGCATGGAATGTTAGCATTCTACCAATTGAGCTATCGACCTCTTTACGAGCTTGGTCGTCGTCGCTACAAAGTGCCAATTCTCAAGCAAGACCCAGTTACTGTAAGGCTGGATAAAGCTTTGGTGACATGTCATTGGTAAAGGTTTATGAATTTTTCAACCCAGCGAAGTGCAAATTTGAAAATATGAATGGTATATTTTTTGTGCTCCGCCGGGATTCGAACCCACAACCTTCCATTCAGAGTCCGAAGTGTTAGCACTGAACTACGGACCGGTCTTATATAACTATTGTACTACAATAAAAACTATTATAAAATAAGCACGAGGGAAGAAAAATACCAAAAAAGCACCATTTATTCAAAATGCATGAGAACTCTTCCGCAAAATTTTAAAGATGTTTTTTTAAAGTCTTGTGTGATAGAGTGATAACCTACTCTACTTATTGAAGCTTAAAATGGCCCAGTTATACTTCCAAAAGGACGCGCCATCTCAAATCTCCGGAAACCGGTTCATCCATCACACCGTCCCCTTAGAGCTTGTCTGTCCTATGTCTATCACAGGTAATTTCACATGAGCAATGTTTGGAGTGATCAGATTGAGGAGATTGTGAAATAATGGAATGAACAAAGTGAGCGCAAAAGAAGAAAATGCATGAAATAGGTGATGGATATGAATGAATTGAAAAAGGTATGTAAGGATAGGAAGAAATGTAGGCAGCTCGACAGAGGTTCTGACCATCCCTAGCGGAATGGTGACAAAGTTGCATTTACAATGTTTGTGTGTGTAGGTAGGTACTGTACCAATGTGTCTTATGAAAACTGGAAATTGATATTAAACATATTCTAAACAAACATTTTTTCGTAGCTCAGATTGTGTAGACTGTGATTCCTTCAATTTCATTAAAAGTCCTATTGTCGGAGTAAGTTTTTTTTTTTTTTTTAAGGAATCCTGTGCGGGAGGCTCCCCAATTCTTGAGAGTCTTGGGGGTCTATGTCACCCTGGAAGGGTGCCGCAGAGGTGTTGCTTAAGTTCTTGGTTCTGTCGTGAGGCGCTGCAAGGAAGTGGTGATTGATGTTGGTTTTGAATAAAACCGGATTAAATTGGGAAGGGAACACAGATACTGGTAGACCATTCCATAAACGGGCAGTTTGGCAAAGGAATGAGTCATGAAAACGCCAAGTTCTCATAGTTTTGAGATCGACTGCAAAGGGATGAATGAGAGTCGTACTACGAATTTCCCTTTCTGAAATGCCAGGGGGAGGGATTAATGAATGGAGCTCATTAGAACAAGCTCCGTGGTAATATCGATAAAAAAGACTGAGCATTCCAACTTTTCTTCTATGCTGGAGCGGCTGCAGATCGGATGTCAGAGAACGATCATTGATCAACCTCACTGCCCTCCTTTGCACGGAATCAAGTTGGTCACTCAACTTCTTGGACATACCACACCAGAGATGGCTGCCATACTCGATAATGGGGCGGATTTGGGATTTATACAGAGTCAATAACTGGGCTGAAGTAAAAAACCTACGGGCTCTGTATAATATGCCGAGTCGCCGGAAAGCGGAAGTTGTGCGAGACTCAATAGCATCATGGTATTTTAACTCTGATGACAGAGAAACACCAAGAAGATTTAAGTGTTCAAGGTTAGAGAGGGAGACATTGTCGAAAGTTGGGAGATAGTTGTTTGGAATCCTCCTTAAGGATAATCCTCTTTAAGGATAACAGACATGCTTGAGTCTTTTTGATGTTGAACTCTACAAGGTTGTCAGTGCCCCAACGGCTGACAGCCCTGAGATCTGTATTGATCTTTGAAGCTAATGATTCACGAGCAATAGATATCGCTGAACTATTTGGGGGCTTTGTAAAAGAGAAACCGTCATGTATTGTACTGTCATTGGCATAGCAGTGGATAGGAGCACAGGATAGTAAATCATTGATGTGATCCTTGGGGGACACCGGAATTGATTGGTAGCAGGGCTGATTTACTACCATCGATGACTGTTTGGATAGATCTGTTTTTTAGAAAGCTGGAAATCCATTCTATGAGGAGAAGGGGAAGTCCAAATGATGACAATTTGTTAAGGAGGCTGGAGTGCCAAACTCTATCAAAAGCTTTGGAAATATCAAGAGCAACAGCTTGTGTTTCGCCCATAAGATCGAGGCGTCGACCCCAGACGTGTGTGACATAAGTGAGAAGGTCACCACTGGAGCGGTTACGGCGAAAACCGTATTGGTGGTCGCTGAGCAGTTTATGGGTTTCCAGATATTCCATAAGCTTATCATTTATGATCCTTTCCATGACTTTTGAAAGTAAGGAAGTGATTGCGATTGGACGATAATTGGCAGGGTCAGAGCGAATTCCCTTCTTGGGGATGGGATGAACGGTTGCAACCTTCCAGTTAGAAGGCACGGTACCGCATCCAAGGGACAATTTGTACAGTTTAAAGTTAAGTAATAAATATTCTTAAAATATTTTATTTTATTTATTAATTTACTGTTTTTGCAGATCCTTTTTTAATATGCACCTGTTTCCTACTCTCTTTATCCTTCTCATCTTTCCCATCCCTTTTTTTTATTTTTGTTTTTTCTCTTCTTTTAACTTTTGACTTCGTTTTTCAATTGTTTTTATTTAGATTTTGTTAAATTTTCTTGTTGATATTCACTTTTGTTTACTATCTTTTTACTCTTGTTGCTATTTTAGCATATTTCTATATTATACTATTTGAAATTGAAAAACTATCATTGGCGTTAAATATTTTAAACTGACATCCTCTATGTCATAATGTTTGCTGTTGTTTTTCGTACAATAAAAAAATGTCATCTTTGAATCAAATGGTGGATAAGCGAAACAAGCACTGGAGGGACGACACATCTCTTGTACCTGAGTTGATAAAATAGTACATGCACGGTCGTTATCTACCAGAATTAAAAGAAAATCGAGCTGGTATATCGAGATTTCATTATTTCTGGAGCAAACGTCAAAAGGTTCAGTGAAACCCGGTTACAAAAATGTTTATCTCTCATCCTGAATCGATATGAACTTAAAATCAAAATGAAACCGGCTTTGTTATTTTCAAAAATTTAATTTCAAGCCTTGATTAATAGGTTGGTATGAGGCACTCAAGCAGTTGGTTCACTTTGTCAATGTCATCTTGCTTAAGGAAAGGTTGGAAAGAGTTGCAAAGTTTTTGTTCATGTGAAGTTTGGTTTAGTTTGTGTGTAGGTAAACATGCAGCTTGCGTAAGCGCGAACTTAAATATGCCTGCTTGTGGGCATGTACGAGTATAAAAGAAATAGATGGAGCATCAGAGCGGTATGGTGTGCCAAAAATACTATGCCCTAAACTTTAGGGCATAGTATTTTAGGACCTAAAGCGTAGTCTCTCAGGTAGACGTCAACGAAAACTGTCAAAATGAAAAGGTTTTTTTCTCTCCTATTAAGTACAAATTGCAATTTGTAAGCAGACGTAATTTTTTCTTTAAATAACTATTTTCAGATCTTTCACGTACCTACAAGTGAATGAAGACAGATATTTCCCTACAAACCCCTAATTTATATGTTGCTCTATAGTTCCTTATTTTGTAGATAAAAATATGTAGTTTAATTTGTAGGGATTGTTCATGTAGATTTGATATACGTCACTTCAACCATTGCGCTTTATACGATCCCGTTCAACTTGTATGGAAGCTGTGAAACCCCGAAAAATATTTGAAAATGGAATAGCGTTCCAATACATAAATAATATTGTTCCAAACCTCAACTAATTGTTCGATATAATATTTTTTTTCATCTTCATCACTTCACTTCACGCTGAAGAAGCCCATCGCAGATATGGGCGAAACGTCCGAAAGCTCCAGCTCCCACAGACCACCGCAACAGATCCCGAAAAGCAACTTTCCAGTAGAGGTACTTTTGTTTCATGTTTCTGCTATATCTGCAATGAGCATCTTCAGAAGCATTCTGATTTTTTGGAGATGAGATACTTCACAAAAAAATAAGAAGGTACTTTTATTGATATTCAAGAGTAGCTGGGATGGTCGATGGATAAGGCGTTGGCGCTCGAATTTGCATTATTGACACAAACGTTGGTTCAAACCTCGCCTGCGTCATGTCCTTATGGACAAAAACTTCGATCCTGGTTCAACAGATGTCATTGGGTAGTTATTTATTAATAATTAATTAAAATGATTAAACACTCTAAATCTAAATCTAAGCTGCAAAGATATATATATCATTTGAGATTTATATTAAATGCATTCCCACAAGCAGACACGCATAATTTCGCGCTCACACACGCCGCATGTGGACCTACAGTATAAAAAACCCAATCTCAAATGAACATAAGCCCTGCAACTCTTGCCGACCTTCCCTGAAACAGGGGTGACATTGGCAAAGTGGACCATTTTTTACAGTATGGGTGGTCAGCCTCATACCAACCTGTAAGTCAAGGAATATTAATAACAAATAATAAACCTATAAGACAATGACTTACTTATTGATAGCGTTTCATACCTTTTTCTGGCCAGACCAAATAGGTTGGTGTATTGCATCCCTCTTCACAAATCTATTTTTTTAATAATAATAAAAAGAAAAACAGCTTTTGGTCTCTTATTTCAAAAAATAAAAGTCTTTTTTGATAATATTCATTATTTTATTTAAAACAAACAATCATACAGAAAATTGAACACCGCTGTCACACCAACCATCGCTTCACATACTTTGCAATCTTTATACAGATCTATAATTAATTATTATGATTCCTAATAAAATATTATTAATTAATTACATTTCATAACAATAACTACCTATAGGATAATTAAAAAATATAACTGCAATCGATTACACAAAATAAATAAAACAAAATTAACTAGAAGAATAATATATGAGTCATACAGAACCAAAGGTTTGGCAGTCGGAATTTTTTTCCAAAATGAGATGAACACGTCCGGTCGATGGCTCAGCTGGCAGAGTGCTTGCATTCTAGATTTATTTTTCAAAATTAGATACAATATTTGGATCTTAAATCGGCATTGCTGTTCTTAGACATTTTGTTAAGAATTAAATAACGGATTTTGCAAATTGCGTTCGTAGTTATTCGTCATAAAAGAAACGTCTCTCCAGATGAAGTTGGATACAATTTCGAAGAAGAGTTCAAAATTCAGTTCTGCTCTACAGCGCAGTTCAAATTTTTGATTCTATACGACTCAAATATTTCATAACAGAAGCGCTTCACAGACGATTTAACGAGAAAATGCATTTGAACATCACAAGGCATGAACAAAATATCCTTGACAAACTTTACAAAGTAAATAAAACAGAAAACTGGAGTGATGCTTTCCAGGATCTGTTGCCGTGGTCTGTGGGAGCCGGAGCTTCCGGACGTTTCGCCCATTTCTACGATGGGCATCTTCAGCGTGAAGTATGATGATGATGATCTTGATGAGAACTGTGATCAAGATCATCATCATCATCATACTTCACGCTGAAGAAGCCCATTGTAGAAATGGGTGAAACGAACGGAAGCTCCAGCTCCCACAGACCACGGCAACAGATCCCGGAAAGCATCACTCCAGCATCATCAGCCGGCCGTGTAAGCCTTAAACTCTTATTCAAAACAGAAAACATTTGAATTTATTTAATTTTAAGAGAATTTCCGCTATCTAATGTTTTTTCTTATTCGCTTTACGTTCTGAAAAAAATAAAACAAGAATCACAATTAGTTGAATTGAAAAATAAAAAAAGAGAATTAATTATTATTATGAATTTAACATAACATCATATTCCCAGATCTAAAAGTGACAAATGAAGTCGGATAATTCAAAATATCCTCAGTTATGTGAAGTTGCTTATAGTAAATAATAAATGTATTATTCCCTATAATCAGGGATTTTTTTCTAGTTCACAGCACTGTGAGCCCATACAGTTGGCGGTAATGCTAAATGCAGGACGGTGCACTTTAGTGGCTTTTTTAGGCTAACAACCTACGTAACATTGTAAAAATAAGATAAAGCTCGATATATAACAGTGTTAATGTCGATAGATGGCTTCTGAGAAAATAATAAAAAAACAATGCTGGCTTGCATGAATAGAAAAATGATTAAAAACAAACAAAAAATATCTATGAAATCTTTCAGTGGAGACTTTGTAGCGCTCCATTTAAAAAAAAATAGACAAATTAGTTCACGTTGAAGGTTGTTCATTTTATTGTTCGTGGAACTTCTCGTCATTTTAGGCCGGATTTCTAAAAATTGCAGTGGCAGTCAACGTGTTGACTTGAAACACTATCAAGGCTATTTTAGACATTTTAGTCGTCGGTTGAGCCCACGCTTTGATAAACTAATGATGCATTTGTATGCAGACCTGTCAATCCAAGATGGCCGCAAGTGAACAGCTGATTTGTTTTCATACAAATAATATTACAAAATTTGGTAGGTAAGAATGGCCGTGCTGATGAAACTTCCAGCGCAGGCACCATTAGTTTGTTAAAGCGTGGGCTCAACCGACGACTAAAATGTCTTAGAATAGCCCTGTATCAGTGCTATTCACAAAACATTTGATCCATCGCTGATTTACGGGTCATCAATTTATTGTATGGATAATTCACAATGGGCTAAGGATGAACCATGGTTTTGTTGTTTGATTTTAGCACCGTATGTTTTTGATTTGTGGCACACTAGATCTGGGAATACAATTATTTTATAAAAATATCAATTGATAGAACCAGTAAAACTGTAAACTATGCATATTTATTTTATTTTTTAAGCATTATAAAAAACTGTAGATTTGTATAACAAGAAATTGATTTTAGTAATTATTGCATTCTATTTTTAGTGTTGCTAAAACATATTTGCCACACATATTTAAATTTGTTAGTCTATTACTGTACCCTTAGTATGAGTTGCAAAACTTGAGAAAAGTAAAGTTTACGGAAAATATTAAAGAGTGATTTCTCCCAAAATCTGCCGATTTGTTTCTTACACTTTATGGTCTTAGCAAAAGAGTTACAGTGATGAAGAAAATCAAGTTCAAACAAACAAAAACGGCAGATTTTGGGGGAAATCACACTTTTATAATTGCCGTAAACTTTACATTACTCAAGTTTTGCAACTCGTACTAAGGGTACTGTACAAATGACCTAAGCACAATTTTTTTGTCAATGAAATTTGTGCCGATTCAATTGATATACATGTTTTTACTTGTAATGAGGTCAGAACATTAAAAAGGGCGCAAAAATAAACCTCATCGTTCGGCCGGATTACTTCCAAATCTGACCGACTGAGACAAGCGGGTATCTCATTCATGCAAAGCTTTCTTATCTGTCAAATCTTTTGAGGTTAGAATTCAAAACTGTCTTTGTACGTTGTAATAATGCAAAATAAGATAACATTGGTTGAATCTGCAAAGTAATTCAAAGAGTACCTGTACATTTTTTTTTTTATTATCCAGATCTTCGATTTCTAACTACAGTTACAGTTACAGTTCGATTTCTACTTTTATATGCAAGAAATTTAGCTTCAAAAGTAATTCAACACAGTTATTTCACAACAATAAACATTTTATATAATTAAAATCAGAATTAATGTGTATTCGAGTGTATTTCTTAGTCGTTTTTTATGAAAAATAATGAATTGTCAGTGCCATCTTTGCCCTATCAAGTATCGACTAAATGCTGTGAGCTATCAAAAATCCCTGCTTATCAGGGATTTACTATGGGTGACGTTAAATAGCCCAGAGATATTTATAACGTTCAGACCTCATTCTATAGTCTATACAACAAAAATACTTGCATTTTGTAGGAGAAAATAAAGAGAAATGTTATTGTATTCCTCAAAAAATTAAAAAAGCAGAAAGCACTGTTACATTGTTTTTAGTTAAAATTTTAAAAGCCAAAAAATCATTATAAATATAAATATAATTCAATTTTAATATAATTAACTTTTTGATTAAAGATTTTAAATTATGATTACGGTCGTTAGACATTATATAGAGTGAAAATAACTGTTTTTATTGACCGTGCAAAAGAGAAGAACGATTTTCTCTACGTTTCGTCGGAGTCACATCCGACGTCCTCAGGAGACGTGTCTCTTCTACAAAGAAGAACCACGAACTGTTGAATTATTGTTGTTTGATCGAGGCCGAAGGTTGTAGGTACTTTTATTAACCTTCAGTGATGCATCCATAGACGTCGCAATAGCCCCAGTTGTACAGAAGGACAATATTATAAGTACCTACAACCTTCGTGGTTCTTCTTTGTAGAAGACACACGTCTCCTGAGGACGTCGGATATGACTCTAACTTTTTGAGTTTATATTGTACACAGTTTTGGGAGAAGTACTTAGTACTTCCCGTCTTCAGGTGTAAATGGAAACCCAACACAATAAATAAAAGAATGTGTGGGTATGATTGGTTATCCACAGAAGGGGAGGGGGTATATATAACAAAAAAGAATGATACCTCCTTATAATTAGTTCACTTACTATGAGAAGTTACACACAATAAAATGTTTTATCCACAATTTCTCAAATCAGTGAATCAGGACTTGTTTAGTTTTACCTTGAAGGTGGCGATACACAAAAAGCGTTTGAATTTTTTTAGTCGGATTTTAAACATAACAAAGACAAAAGCAAATTAATAAAAAACACAATAGAAAAGCAGTCTTATTGATTATACAAGCCAGAAGGATAAACAGTACCCCAAGTATTAAAAATATGTTTTAATTATAGATTACTACAAAAGATATAGTTTTTTTTTTTTAAGGAATCCTGTGCGGGAGGCTCCCCAATTCTTGAGAGTCTTGGGGGTCTATGTCACCCTGGAAGGGTGCCGCAAAGGTGTTGCTTCTGTCGTGAGGCATTGCAAAGGAAGTGGCGATTGATGTTGGTTTTGAATAAAACCGGATTAAATTGGAAAGGGAACACAGATACTGGTAGATCATTCCATAAACGGGCAGTTTGGCAAAGGAATGAGTCATGAAAACGCCAAGTTCTCATAGTTTTGAGATCGACTGCAAAGATATGAATGAGAGTCGTACTACGAGTTGCCCTTTCTGAAATGCGAGGGGGAGGGATTAATGAATGGAGCTCATTAGAACAAGCTCCGTGGTAATATCGATAAAAAGACTGAGCATTCCGACTTTTCTTCCGTGCCGGAGCGGCTGCAGATCGGATGTCAGAGAAGGATCATTGATCAACCTCACTGCCCTCCTTTGCACAGTCAAGTTGGTCACTCAACTTCTTGGACATACCACACCAGAGATGGCTGCCATGATCGATAATGGGGCGGATTTGAGATATATACAGAGTCAATAGCTGGGATAGGGAAAAAACCTACGGATAGACGGAGCATCAGAGCTGATTGGTGTGCCAAACATCATCATCTCTAATATTTTTTGTGCTCCGCCAGGATTCAAGCCCACGACCTTCTATATACGAGTCCGAAGCGTTAACCACTAGGCTACGGACCGGCAATCGATAGACAAGCCAGGCACAATGCGCCTAGAGTGAAAAGCAATTTATACTCGGGGCACTAGAACCTTCTTTGTACGCTCGAAATTAAATTAAAAAACTAAAAAACGCACAACTCAACGGGACGTTTATTTGTTAACACCGTTAAGCAAGATGGCAAACACGCCAAGCACCACTCCACACAGCAACATTCCTCAGAAGGAAGTCAGAGGATTACTTTGCAAGGGCGGGGCTGCCACGGGATCCGCCTTCTCCTTCACCGCAACTTCTGCCGCCGTTTCAGCAGCAACGGGGGCGGCCACTTCAGCTGCCGCCACATCCGTAGCGCTACAGCTAGCACTGGCAGAATTGCTCTTATTCTCTAATATTATATTCTTAACGATGCTATCGAGGATTGACGTCACATTCACATTCTCCAACAGATTCACCTCGTTCTTCAGCAGACTGTCTTTGGTGATTCCCTCTTCTCTTTTGATATTTTGCGCTACTTCATCAACAGCCGGTAAAGGTGCTACATCTGCAATTTGCGGCGGAGCATGTTTAACAGCCGGTAAAGGAGCTACATCTGCGATTTGCGGCGGAGCATGTTCAACAACCGGTAAAGGAGCTACATCTGCCATTTGCGGCGGAGCATGTTTAACAACCGGTAAAGGAGCTACATCTGCCATTTGCGGCGGAGCATGTTTAACAACCGGTAAAGGAGCTACATCTGCCATTTGCGGCGGAGCATGTTTAACAACCGGTAAAGGTGCTACATCTGCGATTTGCGGCGGAGCATGTTCAACAATCGGTAAACAGTCTACGTCTGAAATCGGTAACATAGCTATTTCAGGGATCGGTGTTTCCTCTGCTTCTATATTTGTTAAAACGGTTTCTACCGCGTCGGGTGACATTGTTGCTATTTCTACAATCGATAAATTACTCGATGACGAATCTAAAACAGTAGTTTGTACGTCTGAAACTGCATTTATAGACGTCTCATCTGACGTAACACTCAATGTTTCTGCGTCAGTTTTATTCTCTGTTCCTTGAGCCGCCTCTGTCTCAGCGTCTTTAGTGTTGCCCTGTTTCCCCTTCTTGCCCTTGCCCTTTTTAGGTTTGCTCTTCTGTTGTGCGGTGTTGCCGGCCTGCTCAGGTGCGGGGGACTCCTCCTTGGGTGCTCCGCTCTCTGTTGCCGCGACCCCCTTGGCGCTGAGGACGTTCAGCTGTCCCTGCAGCTGAGCCAGGCTCTGTTTTAGCTGAGCGCAATTTGCAGCCATCGCGTCCACCTGAAAATTGTGAATGAACAAATTAGAACAAAAACAAGTAAAAACAGTATGTTTTCTTTTCATCTCTGTTGAATATTTTGTATGAATGTGATTGGCGTTGATAAATGGAATGAACCGGAATCTTTTTACACCAAGCTTTGAAGTCGTACACTCTTTGTCAGAAGAGTGATATTTAAAACAAAAAATCTTGTTCCTCATTACTGAGGGTTTTGTCCTGTGGGGAAGCAACCACTCTTCACCAGTTCTCTCTTGACTGCGCTGCCTGCAGCACTCCAAACACGGAGGTGCCTGCTGCTGTCTTCAGTTGATCGGTCAGAGAAACAAATAAACAACAATAATTTGAATTCAATCAGAAGATAGCAGAGCTCTGAAGAAGTTACTCACAGAATAGTGTTGAAACATAAGCAGGAGAAAAAAGAAGTTAAAAAAGCAGGCAACCGATTCGCAGTCTAGTGGTTCACGCTACAGACTAGTAATTGGAAGGCCGTGAGTTTTGATTCCCTGCGGAGCATGAAAAAGAATAATTTAATTAATAAAATTTGCTCTCCTCTTTGTTGAAAAATTCATTTGCCTTTACCAAAGACTGACTCACGACTTCATCCAGCATGCAGATTGCAGAGTATTGCTTTTTCTGTACTCAGAGTTGCCTCTCTGTGGTTATGGTGAAGAGAGATCTTCCAAAAGCGCTATTCCGCTAAATTCCTTACACTTTGGATATCAATCCAAGCTTCCAGCTTGCGAAAGAACTCCATGGATATAAAAATGACAGTACACCTTATTTTTGGACACAAATCGCCATCTCGTTGCCTTAAGGTCGTAAGGAATTTAGCAGCATAGCGCTTCTGGATTGTTCTCCATGTCCCACCTTGTCCATGCTGTTGCTGGGTGGTATGATCTCCGGCTCGGGAGGCAGCTGGGGCAGCGGCGGCCTCTCTATGTTGTGCTCCTGCAGCGTGCTCAGAAGCGTGGAGCGCTCCGCCTGAATTGTACAAAGACAACATTGAGCGCGTGCCGTCTACAGAGAGCCCCATGCCATCACTTGCATTAAAGCAGGGCGCCTGCAGTGGGCTGGTCACATAATTACATATAATGTTGATAACCTTGTTGAATTCAACATCAAAAAGACTCAAGCATGTCTGATATCCTTAAAGAGGATTCCAAACAACTATCTCCCAATCTTCGACAACGTCTCCCTTCCTAACCATGAACACTTGATGCTATTGAGTCTCACACAACTTCCGCCTTCCGGCGACTCGGCATACTATACAGAGCCCGTAGGTTTTTTGCTTCAGCCCAGTTATTGACTCTGTATATATCCCAAATCTGCCCCATTATCGAGTATGGCAGCCATCTCTGGTGTGGTATGTCCAAGAAGCTGAGTGACCAACTTGATTCTGTGCAAAGCAGGGCAGTGAGGTTGATCAATGATCCTTCTCAGACATCTGATCTGCAGCCGCTCCAGCACAGAAGAAAAGTTGGAATGCTCAGTCTGTTTTATCGATATTACCACGGAGTTTGTTCTAATGAGCTCCATTCATTAATCCCTCCCCCTCGCATTTCAGAAAGGGAAACTCGTAGTACGACTCTCATTCATCTCTTTGCAGTCGATCTCAAAACTATGAGAACTTGGCGTTTTCATGACTCATTCCTTTGCCAAACTGGCCGTTTATGGAATGATCTACCAGTATCTGTGTTCCCTTCCCAATTTAATCCATTTTTATTCAAAACCAACATCAATCGCCACTTCCTTGCAGCGTCTCACGATAGAAGCAAGAACTCAAGCAACACCGTATGTGTTACCTGCATGGTGCGGCACAGGCGCTGCAGCTGGGAGAGCTGGCGTGCCTGCAGGGCGGTGCTGGTGTCCCTCTGCTGCTTGTCGGCCGCCATGTCCAGCAGCGCGGCGTGTGACTTCTCCCAGCGCTGCTTCCACACGCTCGTCTCCTTCTCCAGCTTCAGGATCTTCTTGGACATCTGCAAGTTATGTGGACACACATCTTAGAGCACATGCATGTACAATACGGCGTCTTTATTTGTGCTTGAATAAAAGTATAGAATATTATAAAAGGTTAATAATAATATTAATATTAGGATGATTTATTTGGTGAGCGCTGTTTTTGTGTGTATCACACCTCAAGAGCCCTCTGCGAGCTTGGTCGTCGCTGTAGAAACCGCCAATTCTCAAGCCAGACCCAGTTGTTGTAAGGTTGGATGGACCTTTCAGTGACCGATCTTTGCTAAAGGTTTATGAATTTTTCAACTCAGCGAAGAGCACATTCGAAATATAAATGGTATATTTTTTTGTGCTCCGCCGGGATCCGAATTCACAACCTTCCATTTACGAGTCCGAAGTGTTGCCACTGGACTACGGACCGGTCCATTGCAGAATAAATGTTTTACTACATTATTTTCAAATAACTCATTTGAAAATGACTGAAGTGCTAGCGATGGCTCCAATCAAACTGAAATTTTGAATTTTAAATCTGAATATCAAGCTTAAATGGTTTTTTACCATATATTGTTAACCTATTAGGTGTCAATTTCAAACAAAACAAAATAAACTCTTGACTTCTGTTGTGCCAAGGAAATGATTAACAGGGATGGCAGTATGAAGAGTCCCACCTTCTCCATCTCCCCCTTGAACCCGCCGAACACCTCGTTGCTCTTGGTGAGCGCGTTCTGGAACTCGTCATACTTGTCCGTGTACACGGCCAGCTGGCACCGCAGGGCCGTCTCCGTGGACTGCATCTCCGCGCACCGGGCCTGGTACTGCGCCAGCTCCATCATCAGGTGCTTCTTCTCCGCAAGACCTGCCCCAGGAGATTACACATTTAAATGAATTGACTGCCAAATCAAATTTCTCCGCCTTTGAGCATTTGTCGATTCTTTTCGCTAATAAGCTGTGTCCGCAGCGAATTCACAGTAATCCTGTCCTTATGCCTTCCTATGATTATTTTGTATTACGTGTATCAGTGGCGAAGGGTGCCATACAAGCCGGTTTCCATCGGTTTCTCGTTTAAAATGAGGCAGAAATGATAATAAAGTAGACTGCATGGTTTCAATGGGGGAAAAATATGTATTGTTTCTTTGGTTTTAAATGTATTTTTTTACTTTGTGCCTATATTTTTTAACTACTTTGTTACATCATTTTAAAAGGGAAGCCGATGGGAGCCGGCTTGTATGGCACGCTTCGCCACTGATGTGTATCATTCTTCACGCTACTCTTGATCTAGCAACAATCCCACAAGGAGTGCCACCCGAGGTATGCTACTAGCTTTGCAGTAACATCAAAATATTTACTTTCAGAGTCATGGACACGCTTCTGACCTTGAGGTTCTTGTTTTGTCGTGCCATTGCTTTTACTTCACAGAAAGGCCTTCCGCCACTTCTTTGTAATGTAAACAAAATCATTTTTTCGTTGTGGGTAATTCCTTTTCGTTTCGTAATTCCTTGACTTATAGGTTGGTATGAGGCTGACCACCCATACTTAAAAAATGGTTCACTTTGCCAGTGTCACCCCTGTTTCAGGGCAGGTCGGCGCAAAAGTTGTGGGGCTTATGTTCATTTGAGGTTTGAATTTTATTTGTAAGCACACAATCAGCATTTGTAAGCGCGAACTACACGCGTTTGTTTGTGGGCATACATCTGAGAGCTTTGAATGAATATATCCTTGCAACTTAGATTATAGATTATATAGATGCGTGAATCAAATATTAAAAAAAAAAAAAACTCGTAACCTTTCAAGGTCAACTACAAATATATTTTTTAAATATTCACCAACGAAAATTAATGCTTTGAGTATGTTGATGGTTAGTTTTATCCTTGAAGAGTATTTTAAACAATATTTTCAATCTTATTTCTGTGTACATACTACTTAAAGAAAAACGAACAAAAAAAAGCGATAACTACTCAGAGCGCAGATCTGCGTTCCGGCACTCTAGAGGTTAAATTCAAACAATATCCTTCAGTCAGCAAATTCCTTCACTTATAGGTTGGTATAAGGCTGACCACCCATACTGTAAAAAATAATTCACTTTGTCAATGTCACCCCTGTTTCAAGGAAGGTCGGCAAGAGTTGCAGGGTTTATGTTCATTTGAGGCTTGGTTTTAATTTGCAAGTACACATTCAGCATTTGTACGTGCGAAATTTCACGTGTCTGCTTGTGGGCATGCATTTGATATGAGCTTTGAATATTAATATATCCTTGATGATGATGATGATGATTTCCTTATAAGCGCCGTTTCGTAACTCAATGTCACTCCAAGGGCGCTTAGTAATTTACTGGGCGAAGAAAAATGTCTTCATCCTCCTCTTTAGGTCCTCAATCGTCTTAGACCTCCGGATTTCTGGTGGTAGTTGATTTCAGGTCGCAGGGCCGGCCACTGCAAAAGCACGGTCTGAAAACAGTGGCAATTTTTCTTCTAGGTTCATTTAGCAGGGTTTCCGCTCCGTTCTCTGCTGATCTTAGTGTTTGCTCCCTTGAGCCCAGGACTTTTGAGACAATCAGCTCTTGGATGTAGAAAGGAGCTGCATCATGGAGAGCTTTGTATGTGATAAGGCCAAGTTTAAATTTGACGCGTTGAGGACTTGCAACTTAGATTATAGATTATTATTAACACAGACAGCACAAAGCTTGTGGTACCTCTCTCCCTCTCGGCCTGTGTCTCCAGCTGCGCCTTGTTGAGCTTGGCCTCGGCCAGCTGCTGCTCCAGGGACATCTGCTTGCCCAGCTTGTCGATCTGCTGCTCGCGCAGGTCGTACTGCTCCACCACCGAGATGAACTTCTTGGTCATGTCCAGGTTGTCGTCTCGCAGCTTGCTGTTCTTCTCGTTGTTCTGCTGCATCAGCGCCGTGATCTCCGTGAGCGTGGTCTGGAACTTGGCCTGCGTCTCCCGGCGGCGCTCCTCCTCGTCGCGGAACTTGATAGCTGTCTCTTCCTGAAACCATCAATGAACATCATATAAGTAAATAATAAAAATAAATAACTCAGCACAAATTTAAATCCGGTGTACTGGAACAGATAGCCAGCCGGAGTGTCTGTGGATGTGCTTCGTGATGAACTAAAGAGACACCTCTTATAAGAATCTTAACCGTCCTTGATCGGTCCGTAGTTCAGTGGTAACACTTCGGAATCTGAATGGAAGGTTGTGGGTTTGAATCCCGGCGGAGCACAAAAAATATTATGTGTAGCTTAGTTGGGCTGGTTCTCATTTCTTGTGAAGGCTGAGTAAATCTTGAGATCGAACCCTTGCTCTCGGTATGGAATGCAAGCATTCTACCAATTGAGCTATCGACCTTTTTACGAGCTTGGTCATCGTCACTACAAAGCGTCAATTCTCAAGCAAGACCCAGTTGCTGTAAGGCTGGATGGACCTTTGCTGACTGATCATTGGTAAAGGTTTATGAATTTTTCAACCCAGCGAAGAGCAAATTTGAAAATATAAATGGTATATTTTTGTGCTCCGCCGGGATTCGAACCCACAACCTTTCATTCAGAGTCCGAAGTGTTACCACTGAACTACAGACCGGTCCACTACAAGAAAATAAATTCAAGGTAATAATAAAATGTGTGTTGAACCTTGATAGCCTTGTTCTGTCGCTGCAGCTCCCGGCACAGGTTCTCCAGCTTGGCCTTCACCAGCACGGCCTTGTTGTACTCCGCCTGGATCTGCTCCTTCTCGCGCTGCAGCAGGGCGCAGCGCTTCTCCCACTGCCGGCTGCCAGCCCCCAGCTTCCTGCTCTCCTCCACCATCTCCGTGTACTTCTTGCACATGGCGGCCAGCTTCTCCTCGGGCGTCTGCAGGCTGCTCAGCGCGCGCAGGACATGCTCTACGGACTTGTCATCGGCGCGGCGCGATTCTTTGGACTTCTTGACGGGCGGCGCGGTTGCATTGTTCGACATTTTAATCTGCTAATTAAATAATTCTAATTTACAAGATTTATAGAAATGCGGGCTATAGTTTATATCAATGCAGTAAGCTAGTTTCTGCTCCTCTATGTGGAAATGTCTAATGAGGAAAGACTGAAGTTTCTGTTGCAAGAATAGATGGAAGTCGTGGTGGAGGAAGACCGAGAAAGGTATGGATGGACCAAATTCCCAAAATTGCGAATGAATTTGCCAATGTCACCCTTGTTTTAGGGAAGGACGGCAAGAGTTGCAGGGTGTATGTCCATTTGAGATTTGGTTTTTATGTTGTAGGTTCACATGAGGCATGTGCAAGCGCGAACTTGTAAGTGTCTGGTTGTGAGAATGCACGTAATGTGAATCTCCAATGTAACATATCTTTGTAACTTAGATTATATTAGATTAGATCCGAGGGTTGTGAGTTCCATTCCTGGCGGAGCACATTGGTTGGAAAAATTATTAACCTTAAGAAAAACAGAGCAGTCATCAAAGGTCCATCCAGCCTTACAGCAAATAGGAATTACAGCGTATAGGAAAAGAAGCAACTGCAGCATGCTGGCACTGCGACTCTGAAAATGATGACGCGGAGCACACGCTGCTTTCGTGTCCTGCCTGGGCGGACCAAAGGGGGTCATTAATGGCAACCATTGTGGTCGATCGACTAGACCTGGACATGGTAGTACCGTCAACGCTCCAATCAGAAGAGAACTGGCGGGCCTGGGATACCTTTGCCTCTCGCGTGATCGGAGAGAAGGAGGATGCCGAGCGCGTAAGGCGAAGGATGAACACGACCCGCCAAAATGTAGTCTCTGTTGATAGTAGTGTTAATGTAGATAGTAGTCTTAACACAATGTAGATAGTGTAGATTTGCCAATTGACGCAACTGAAATGTGAAGACATGCTGTGCATGTAAAGACACACCACACTCTGAAGTCATGCTTGACGGCAGTTCCAGGGTGTGGCAAGATGCAGAGGGGGGTTTTAGTGAGTAAAAATCTCACATATCCTGCCTGCGGAAACGATGGCAGGAATCTTTTGAAGATTTTCCCCTCTTCAAAAAAAAAAGCCTTACAGCAAATGGGTTAAATGCTTTAGAATTGGCACTTTGAAGCGACGACCAAGCTCGCAGAGGTCTCTTGAGGTGTGATTCACACAAAAAAGGGTAACAAATATTTTTTTATGGGTTACTATGGATCCTAGTCACATAGACGTGAGAAGTTTGTCTTTTTTCAAATTAATGCGGAGTTCATTTGTAACTACTTAGTATGGAAGCTATAGGTACAATTAGAATTATAATTTTTCATATGTTTATTTATAAATTTACAATGGATTTTTTTATTCTAATCCCTAAACACACATATTTAGAAGGAAAATTAAAGAAAACGAAGTATCTGTGGATAATTTTATTAAATGTTTTTTTTTTTAAATGGAGTCAATCTGATAGGATATCGAGTTATCAAATATCCCGTACCATTCACGATTTATAATATTTTTATGATGTGTACTTACCCCACAGGTTTTATCAATAATTCTGGATGAAATATGCAACAAAGGCTGCTACACAAACGCCGGCAAATAGAAAAAAAACTACGTCACTTACGTTTCCATCTTTCACGGCTTCTCCCGGCTTTTGGGGCTCGCCGTTGACAACTTTTGCCTCCATTATCGTATTTTCTGCAAAATACAATTCAAGGGAATGCCTATTTTTGGTGATTGTAAATAAAATAATAATAAAAAGGCAGCAACGGGTTTCAAATGTCAAAAAAATTTAACCAATGGCGCTGCAAGCGAGCGACATTTTGTAGAAGCTTAAAAATAGATTCCTTTATTACCGACTCATCGTTTTCCAGTACAAAACTTTATTATTTGAAATTCAAACATTGCGTTTACCTTAAAATGTATGAAATTGAAGTTAGCGCTTGTTGCGAGCGTTTTAATTTTTACACATATTTTGGTAAAACGCCATGTTTTAGTTTAAACGTAAAGTTTAATAATCAGGGTACTGTTTTACCGACGCACTGAAAAATGTATGAATTCCTGCTTTGCCGACTTTTTTTTACACAAACTCAAAAGAAAATTTTCATAACCATTTTCTTTTACACCTTTTTCAGAATTCTAATAAACTTACGTTCAACATGAAATGAAATTTAAATCGATTATTAAATATTCTAATTTTATCTTACCAAAATGGCGTTACCGACTTATTCCCTAAAAGTATTTCTCACTTCAAACTTCACAATGTGCGTTCAACTTTTCTTCTAGAACTTTCTTTTGGGAGATCTTTATTGACTTGATCAAAGCACTCGATGTTATATTGCCGCTTCAGTTATTGAATTATCAGTTTGTTTTTCACAAGAGTGATTGGAAAATGGTTTTCAATTGACGGGGAAACAAGCAGACAGCCGATGTGTTGTCTGCACGTTTTGTGAAATGTATTTTTAGCCACCTGTAATATAAATTTAGAATGCTAGTTCAACATAACGCTTCACAGCGCGCTCTCTTACAATTTTCATCTCCGTACCAATGAACTTTGGATTTCCGGCAATAAATGTACAATTTACTGAAAACTCTGCAAATACAGTTAAAAATTTTTTTTTTTTTGAGATTTATCTAGGCAGTATTTTTTTTAGGATTCTGGGAATATTTTTCATTTGGGTAATTACCTTCACGTACCCTTTATTAAAAAAATAAAATTAATTGTATGAATTACAAATTGTACTAGAATTTTGTTTTTCATTTTCTTAAAGAAATTAAAAAAAAATAATAATAAAATAAATGATCCATATAATGGACTCGGTACAAATTACATAAGTACTCCAAAAACGTAACGTAATACAGCCGAGTTGCTAGTAAAAAGCCAATTAATATTTTATGCTTGGTTTATAAAGATTTTAGTCCTTTTGTAATTGACCCTTGACGTTAATTGCCGCCAATTACAAATTCAATTTAGAATTTACGAACTCCATACGCTCTATACATTTTTTTGCATCGATCGACAATGGCGTTACACGTTCTTTTTTTGAAAATTCTGGGATACCTGAAGTAAAAATACTTTTTCCTTGATTCCCGTGTAATAGGTAGGTACTTATGGAAAAATCTTACGTACAAAAATAAATTGATTTTGTAATGGATCTTATTATTTGCCTATGTTGATGACTCAATGGCGACCTAGGATGTCCAAGCGAGGAGTAGGGAGACCACAACTTAGATAGTTAGATGATGCTCAGTTTATAAGGATCGCAAGACGTCCATTTTCAGGAGTGAATATAAAAAAAGCTGAGAAGAGCAACAATTCTTTGTATTTTTTTCTTCTTCCTCTTCCATTTCATTACTTTCACTTTTCCCGTCTTAGTTAAGGATATTATATTCACTTCACGTAAGAATAATTTTTCATCCTTAGGTACAGATGCGTCTTGTTCGAATTATTTCTCGTGATTAATGGGATGCAATCGTCTCTTGGCATAATTTATTATGACGTCGCACTATAACGTAGACGCCATGACAGTTTGATTCATATTTGGACACAAATAAGTGTGTATTTTTGTAGAATCACTGAAGTTCTAACAAGGTGTGTAATTTGAGAACAGCGATAGAAAAACTTTGGCATTAAATCTCTAATTTAAGTTGCAAAGATTTATTACAAACATTTGTGGTCCATAGACAGTAAAATTGCAGCGTCAAACGGCCGGATTGCTAGGGAAACGGTTTCTAGCAGTGCTATTCTTAGACATATTAGTCGTCCGTTGAGCCCACGCTTTGACAAACTAATGTTGCCTGGGCTGGAAGTCTCATCACAGCGGTCATTCTTACCTACCGAATTTTGGTAATATTTTTATCAAGACTAATCAGCTGTTCACTTGCGGCCATCTTGGATTGACAGGTCTTCATCACAAATGCACATTAGTTTGTCAAAGCGTGGGCTCAACGGACGACTAAAATGTCTAAGAATAGCACTATAAGGACCCTTGTCAAATAAATGTGTCACGACTGCCTGCCGAGAAAAACATTATATTTTCACAAAAAAAAAATCGCTATTACATGCAACTAAGCTGCACATATAATACATGTTCTTACCGCGTGGGAATCGAACCCTAGCCCTCTGGCCTCCGACACTGAACACAAGCGCTCTATCAAGTGAGCTGGCGACTGAAACAATTTTATGAAAAATCACAAAATCATTTTCAAAATTTTATTTGTTTTGATCAAAAGTAATTTAAAAATAAATAACTAATGGTTTGTATTCTTTTATTAATAAAAAGTTATTTATTGTCAATAGTTTTGTTTCACTATATTCAGAAAGATTTGCATTTGTAGACTCCAGCAATATGAGTTGGTATACTTTGTTGTCAAGTGTCCATAGATTTTCCTATTTTGAATCTCTCCTAGTATCCATATAACCTGCAGTAGGTAGTCTAGTGGTTAGAGCTTCAGACTAAATCTAAGTCCGGTTCCCCGGGAATAAAATCTTTTCTTTTAAAATGTATGTCGAATGTATGAGTCCGGTCGATAGCTCAGTTGGAAGAGTGCTTGCATTCCATGACGTGAGCTCGGGTTCGAATCCCACCGAGGGTGTCAGAAATGTGTTTATTTCAAAACTCAAAATAAAATAACGGTAAGGTTTACTCAGCCTTCACAAGAAATGAGTACCCCTCCACTTCAGTTGAAGTGGTTGGCGTAAGGCCGGCCCCTTACCTCTAAAATAAATGGGTTCCACTCGCCACGCGCGGAAACCCTTCAGGGATAACGCGGCATGAAGTAACACTATATGTGTAGCTTAGTTGCGTCGCGTTTGCGTTGCGATATGAGCGGCAACTTAGATAGCAGATAAAAGGAATATTCTATACGTGAACATAAGTAGGTATCAGTGGCGAAGGGTGCCATACAAGCCGATTCCCATCGGTTTCCCGTTTAAAATGAGACAGAAATGATAATAAAGCAGACTGCATGGTTTCAACGGGGAAAAAAATACATTCTTGTTTCTTTGGTTTTAAATGTATATTTTTACTCTGTGCCTATATTTTTTAACTACTTTGTTACATCATTTTAAAAGGAAAGCCGATGGGAACCGGCTTGTATGGTACCCTTCGCCACTGGTAGGTACCTACATACACATTGCTTTTGTCAAATTTTGCACTCGATTCGGTGATAGATTGAATTTACACCCTTTTGACAAAATTACATTTCGAATTCCCTTTTGTAGTTCGAGAAAAAATCCTGTCAGGTAACGAGAGTGACAATTCTACAACCCAAGTTTCTTTACTTATTGTTTCTACAGGTGACAAGATGGAACCGCGCAGTAACAAAACAACACATGACAAAACGACACACGACAGAACATCACATGAGAGAGCATCATAATGACACAGTAATGACAAAACATCACAAACCTAAAACAGAACATACTGGAGTGTTTTTGGGTTCGGATAATCTCTAAATTAAAACATACAGGTCTTCTTTCTGGATCTTTATTTTCACTTAATTTATCCTACAATTTACATTTATTTTTATCACTTTGAGCAACTCAAATATATTTTCACAGTTCAGCACCGCAGACACTCTTCAATCAAAGGCGACTATCTAACTGACTTGCTGTATTCAATTTTGCTCCTTATAGTACTGTAGTGACAGAAGTCTCTAGGAGCTAATTTGCCAGCAAAACTCTCGAACGTTCTACCAACTTCAAGAGTACAAAAGGATCATTCAGTTTCTAGATTAGTTTCCAGATTTCTTAAGCCTATAATATTATTGCTACCTACGATGTACACTTATATTAATTTACTTTTGACATAGCACTATCATAATTATTACTACCTACGATGTACACCTATATTAATATACTATTTACATAACAATACCGTATATGGCACAGGAAAAAACATCGCATTACAAGACATCTTAATCTAAATCTAAGTTGCAAAGACATGTATCATTTGAGATTCATATTAAATGCATTCCCACAAGCAGACGCGCATAATCTCGCGCTCACACATGCCGCATGTGGACCTACAATATAAAAAAAACCTAATCTCAAATGAACATATGCCCTGCAACTCTTGCCGACCTTCCCTGAAACAGGGATGACATTGGCAAAGTGAACCATTTTTTACAGTATGGGTGGTCAGCCTCATACCAACCTATAAGTCAAGGAATACAATACAAATATTTATTTTGCTTTCATACGCCATATGCGACTCCTTCGAGGATATCGCGGTAAGAAGTTGCTCTTTATGTGCAGCCTGGTCAGGTTTTTTTAAAACTTGTCATGATAATCGGATGCCTTAATTTTTTTTATAAGTTTCACCCACAGATCACGGAATATAACGTTTCACCAAATAATATATTAATGAGTTCCATTTTCTCATGTGTCACCTTTTCTTGTCACATGACGGTTGCCTAGAAACTGATTACAACAAAACCTCTTTTGCATGAAATTACGCTCTAGGGTGCATTCTTTTTTGGTACGCAGAACGGCTTAGATACTCAAAATTTTGATTCTTGATTAAAAAAGCAATGCAGCTGGTACTTTTCTGTTGCGTAATAAATTGTAAAGGACCTCAATACATTTTGTGTTTAGCTTCCACGAGTACCAATAAAAATAGTGCATTGTCTCCAACAAAGGGTAAATTACTGCAATTAAGCACGAAAGAACCAACACCATCCTTATAAACTACAAAAAAGAGTCTCATTTACACATATTTTAAAGTTCATTTTAGCTTGCTGTAAGAATGCAGTTAGTTCTTTTGAGCGGGTTTGTAAGTGTTCACGTATAAAAAGGTAGAAAAGAACTAAATGTGTCCTAAAAAAAATACAAAAATGTGTCTTAAACAAGTTAATAACAGAGTTTATTTTGGCTTGTTTAAAAAATTCAGTCAGTTCTTTTGTGAGGATTTTCACGTTAAAACGTTTAAAAGAACCAAATGTAATTTCAAAACAGAAACGAAAATAAGACTGAATCATATTTACTTTAATGTTTATTTTTGCTTGCTTTTTAGAATGCAGATGGTTCTGTTGTGCAGTTTTGGGAAATTTTCTACGCATTTTCACAGAATAAAATTTGAATAAATGAAAATTGAATTTGGATTTCTCTTCTACCTGTACATGGGAAAAGTTTCATGGGAAAAGTTTCAGGATAATATGTTGACGCTTTAAAGGAAGAAGCGACTAAGTAAATTGAAACCGCTGCCTACTTTGTCTTTGAAAGAGATTTGAAAGAGGATGTGAAAGTTAAGGTACAAAAGAATGTGATGAGATGGTTTGGGCATGTGGAAAGAATGAATGATGATAGACTGACAAAGAAAAAGAGGGAAGGGACGACCGAGAAAAGTATGGAGTGATCAGATTGAGGACATTGTGAAAGAATGGGATATACAAAGTGAGCGTATATAAAAGAAGAAAATGCATGAAAAAGGTGATGGATATGAATGAATTGAAAGAGGTATGTAAGGATAGGAAAAATGGAGGCAGCTCTGCAGAGGCTCTTGCCACCCCTAGCGGAATGGCGACAGAGTTACAGTTACAGTTACAGTCTGGTCGATAGTTCAGTTCGTAGAGTGCTTGCATTCCATGCCGAAAACTCGGGTTCGAATCCCACCGAGGGTGTCAGAAATGATTGTCGGGGTTATAGCCGCGGGGGCCAAGAGAGCTGATCTTTCTAGCGTGCTTCGAATGGAACAACGTTGGTTCGATTCCCGCTTGGGTCACTTGACTTTAACTTTGACCCTGGTTCAACAGATGTTATTGGGTAATTATTATTTAATAATTCATTAATAATAAAACAAGAATGAATTATTAAATACCTGTTTCTGGCCAGGCAGAATAGGTTGGTGAATTGCATTCCTCTTCACAAATCTATTTTTTTAAATATTAAAAAAAAAAAAAAAGATTTCCCGTTTCGATGTTTATTTAAGCCCAGAATAAAATTCCGATGAGGTATACTCAGTCTTCATAAGACATGATTATCAGCCCCCATATCTGTAAAAATATATAGGTCCCACCCATCACCTGCAGCCCCTTTATTATATGAGCCTAAATGTCAATATATTTTTGTAACTTATATTATAGATAGATAGACTTCTTAGAAATACAATATTTTTCCTTTTATATGTGTATATCGATACCTACTATCAATACAGATCTCATTTGCGCTTTACTTTGATTTAGACGCCTACCTATCCCTACTTATAGGCGTCCTTTATAATCCTGAAATCTGTCAGTACCATAGAGTATTATAGGTTTATAGAGATCCCACTTAAAAAAAAAAGTGGGAATGCCAGAATCTTAGCCACCTCTGGGGAGATTACGGAAGCTTTTGATAATATTATGGAATGTATAATATCACTTATACCTAAAATTTATTTCAAATATTTTTGATATTATAGGAAACTAATGGTGAGGTCATGTCAAATAAAAGTTTTTTTTTGTTTTAAAAATTTATTTCTTTTAAAATAAAAGTTTACAAGTTTACACAAATATACATTCTTAAATAATACACCGAACTACATTTTGGTTTTAAGCTAAATTAAGGTAATTAAGGTTTTGGCAAATTAAGTTAAAATAATGTAAATCATTTTGAAAGTTTGATGTCAATTAAAGTTTTTTTTTGAGGTTACGACGGAAATACGTTGTCCGGCACCAGGCCACCAATACACCATTTTCACGCACTTTTTTCACGCACAAAGTATTATATTCTTTTCAAATAACTTTTTGCACAATTTAACGCCGGTGAAAACAGCCAAAAACAGCATTCAACGGTTAAAAACTTACGACCCCACGCCAAGCAAGCGTTATCCGTGGGCGCCATTTTGGCTGTCAAGGGAATATCGGTAATACCAAATAGTAGTTTCCTACTATTATTTTGGACAAGAACCAATAAAGCAGCATCTACTGGTAGAGTAAGGAAGCTTGGTGGTCAATAGCGTTGTATGGAAGATTCCTTAGCATGGTCAGTACCACCGCGACACTCGCGAAGGCAGCACGCGAGCGTGCCGGTTGAAAAAAAATGTTTCAAATAAAAAAAACATGTACTTTTATCATAAATAACATTGTTAAAATAAAGTTTTAATTTGTAAGTGAATTAATGAAAAAAAATAGGATTTTTTGAGTGAATGCAGTTTACGTTTGTGAAAATAATGATTCATTGTTTATTGAATTGTCTGTACATTTCAAAACTTCAAAAAAAGATGCTAGAACAAAGGATAACTAGTATTTTGTTAATAGTTGCTGAGGATATGGTAATATAGACGTGTGATGTTTTCATGTAAATAAAAAATCAAATCTTGAACATCCGTGCAAAAAAACACGTTCTGTCTCCATTGATGAATATGTGTATATTGATTTAATTAAAAAAAAGACTCCCATTAAAGTAGGTTAAATATTAATTAATTTAAATTACTGACTTTAAATGTTTTTTTATTTATTTAATTAATTTAACGAAATTTTCAGTCCTAAATATATTTCCAAAGTACGCTTAATGAAATATTTTTAAAATCAATGGATATTTAATATTGCCCGGAGAATGTAAATAAAAATAAAATTAAATGTTAATACACAAACAATACAAAATATAAAAATAAAATTCGATACGTCTTGTACAGAGATCACTGGTCTTGTATGTATGTAGGTACGTGGATAAAATTTCTTCAGATATATAAAACTGCATGTGTGGTTTCTTGACTTATAATTTGGTATGAGGCAGACCTCTTATGCTGTAAAAAATCCATCGCTTTTACCAAGTCCACCCCTATTTCAGACAAAGGCACGGCAGGAGCTGATATTTGTTAATAAATCGTAAAAATCGTAAACGCAACGCAACTAAGCTACATATATAATTTAACTTATTGCCGCGTTATCCCCGAGGGATTTCGCATGTAGAGAGTGGAACCTGTTTATTTTTACTGGTAAGGGGGCAGGCCTTACGCCAACCACTTCAGATGAAGCGGGGGTTTCCCAGCTCCCGAAAGAGCTGGTTCTCATTTCTTGTGAAGGCTGAGTAAACCTTGCCGGTATTTTATTTTTCGGTTTGAAATAAACATCGAAACAGGAAATCATTTCTGACAACCTCTGTAGGATTCGAACCCGAGCTCACGGCATGGAATGCAAGCACTATACCAACTGAGCCATCGACCGGACTTAGATTCATTTTTTATTGCACGCCCACAAGCAGAAGTGTGCAAGTTTTCCCTTACACAAGCTGCATGTGTGGATGCAAAGTAAAAACTTAAATCTCAAACGGGCAACACCCCACAACTCTCTAACCGCCCTTTCCTGAAACAGGGGTGACACTGCAAAAGTGAAGTCTTTTTTAAGCATGGGTGGTCAGCTTCATACACCAACCTGCACGTCACGGAATCTAATCTAATCTAAGTTGCAAAGATATGTTACATTGGGGATTCACATTACATTCATTCTCACAAGCAGACACGTACAAGTTCGCGCTTGCGCATGCCGCATGTGAACCTACAACATAAAAACCAAATCTCAAATGGGCATACACCCTGCAACTCCTGTCGACTTTTCTTGAAACAGGGGTGACATTGGCAAAGGGAATCATTTCCTACAGCATGGGTGGTCAGCCGCATACCAACCTATAAGTCAAGGAATAACATTTTAGACGTAAAAAAAGGATTTAAACATTAAAATCAAATACTAAATACTAATTTACAAATTACAAAAATTTGGAAATCTTGCAATGAAACTTGAATCGAGTAAATTATTTGAAAAAAATACGCGTCAACAAACTGGCTTAGTTAACCTGCAGTTTTATCAGTGTTTTAGTCATGGTTTTAGTTAATTTCTTATCAAATAAGAATTGTACCTAAGCCCTTTTATAAACACCTTATCATTTATTTGTTTATCAACAGTCAAACATTATATAAATTAATATGTAAGGTATGCTTCATTTTCACAGCAATATTGTTACAAATAGGCTATGGCTTTGTGTTTTAAATAAAACACGACCTGTTCGAATACCGTCCCTTGTCGATTGCTTTTAACCTGTTGGTTACTTATGAATTATTAATTAATTAAATAAATATAAATTCTTACCTACATACCTATTTCTGAAATGCATTTCTCCTCACGAATTTATTCAAAAATATTTTTAAGAAAGCCTTGTTCTTCTTTATATTGATTTAATGTTTCTTAACCTTTTTTCTTCGACCACCCCTATTATGCGTAAATACCAGGCGCGTGCATCGAGTATAGGCAAATACATTTCAGAATAAATATTTTCTCCCATTCCTTTAAAGTAACTCATTTGAAATTGACTGAAGTGCTAACGATGGCTCCAATCGAACTTGAATTTTGAATTTTAAATCTCAATATCAAGCTTAAATGCGTTTGTATATTGCCTACCCATTAGGCGCATGTGCCTGTATGGGATGCACGCCCCTGGTTAATAGATAAACCCATCGCCCGACAGGGGGAACAGAAGTTAGAATCACAATAATCTTTAATGAAAGTTGCAAATATAATTATGTTAAAATTTTAAATTTACATTAAGTGCATGCTCAAACAGCCACGTGTAAGTTCGCGCTTACAAATGCGGCATGTTTACGTAAAAAATAAAATTAAAACCTCAAATGAACACAAGCCCTTCAACTATTGCCGACCTTCCATAGTCCGGTTGATAGCTCAGTTGGTAGAGTGCTTGCATTCTACCCCGTGAGCTCGGGTTCGAATCCCACCGAGAAGGGTGTCAGAAATAATTTCCCATTTCGGTGTTTATTTTAAACCCCATAGTAAAAATACCGGCAAGGTTTACTCAGCCTTCACAATAAATGAGTACCAGCCCCCTCGGGAGCTGGGAAACCCCCACTTCAACTGAAGTGGTTGGCGTAAGGCCGGCCCCCTTACCTGTAAAAAAATAGGTTCAACTCGCCCTTCGGGGATAACGCGTACCTAACGCCCCTAGAAGCATGACAGGAAAAACTCTGAAGGATAGAGTTAGGAATGAATGGGTACAGAAAGAATGTAATTTGAAAGAGGATGTGAAAGTTAAGGTACAAAAGAACGTGATGAGATAGTTTGGGCATGTGGAAAGAATGAATGATGATAGACTGACAAAGTATATCTACAAAGAAAGTGTGAAAGGAAAAAGAGGGAAGGGAAGACTGAGAAAAGAGTGATCAGATTGAGGAAATTGTGAGAGAATAGGATATACAAAGTGAGCGTAAAAGAAGAAAATGCATGAAAAAGGTGATGGATATGAATGAATTGAAAGAGGTATGTCAGGATAGGAAAACATGGAGGCAGCTCTGCAAAGGCTCTGGCCATCCCTAGTGGAATAGCAACAGAGTTACAGTTACAGTGCCCTAAATGCAGGGGTGACATTTTCAAAGTGAGCCATTTTTTACAGTAAAGGTGGTCAGACTCATACCAACCTATAAGTCAAGGAAAGACAATAATTATAATTGTTAAGATAATGAAATCTAGAGTTCAATATAAACCTTCATTTTCTACCTTACCCCTATAAAGTGACAGCCGGTTCTGACAAAATCCAGTCTTGCATCATTTTAACCATACAGCAATCTTCAAGTCCCCCTCCAATTCGAGGTTTGTCAAAAAAAGGACGACTTTAAAAACAATTCAGACTACGTATATTTTTTATAGTGTCGAAGGTAGTATTGTCAATCTATAATCTATATCTATAATCTAAGTTGCAAGGATATATTCATTTAAAGCTCTCAGATGTATGCCCACAAACAAACACGTGTAGTTCGCATTTACAAATGCTGAATGTGTACTTACAAATAAAATCCAAGCTTCAAATGAACATAAGCCCTACAACTTTTGCCGACCTTCCCTAAATGCAGGGGTGACATTGGTAAAATGAACCACTTTTTACAGTAAGGCTGGTCAGCCGCATACCAACAGCTATAAGTGAAGGAAAGCAAATTATTATTGTTAACAGAATGAAATCTAGAATTCAATATAAACCTTCATTTTGTACAGTACCCCTTAACATAAAATGACAGCCTGTTCTGACTAAATCCAGCCTTGCAACATTTTAACCATTTACAACAATCTTCAACTCCCCCTCCATGATGAGGTTTGTCAAAAAAAAGGACGACTTTAAAAAAAAATCAGTCTACGTATATTTTATTTAAGTTGTTTTTTTATTGTGTCGGAGGTAGTATGGCCAATAAGGAGTATTGTTTTGAAGTTATGCGGTGTTCACGCGAAGCAATACGAAAAAATACGAATTGTTTCGGAGTCAGTCGTGGATATTTCGCCAGCGCACACGTTATTGCTTACTCGTTAATGCGGTCGATAGCTCAGTTGGTATAGTGCTCGCATTCCATGCCGAGAGTTCTGGTTCAAATCCCACCGAGGGTGTCAAAAATGATTTCCCGTTTCGGTGTTTATTTCAAAACCAAAGTAAAATATCGGCAAGGTTTACTCAGCCCTCATAAAAAATGAACACCAGCCGAAAGCTGGGAATCCCCCACTTCAAATGAAGTGGTTGGCGTAAAGCCGACCCCCTTACCTGTAAAAATAAATAGATTCCACTCGCCACATACATACGATCCTAATAAGAAGTGCTTGGAGAATTGGAAGAAATGCTGGCACAAGTCTATTATATATAACTGTAACTGTAACTGTAACTCTGTCGCCATTCCGCTAGGGGTGGCCAGAGCCTCTGCAGAGCTGCCTCCATTTTTTCCTATCCTGACATACCTCTTTCAATTCCTTCATATCCATCACCTTTTTCATGCATTTTCTTCTTTTACGCTCACTTTGTAAATCCCATTCTTTCACAATCTCCTCAATCTGATCACTCCATACTTTTCTCGGTCGTCCCTTCCCTCTTTTTCCTTTCACACTTTCTTTGTATACATACTTTGTCAGTCTATCATCTTTCATTCTTTTCACATGCCCAAACCATCTCATCACATTATTTTGTACATTAACTTTCACATCCTCTTTCAAATTACATTCTTTTTTTACCCATTCATTCCTAACTCTATCCCTCAAAGCTTTTCCTGTCATACTTCTCAAATGCTTCATTTCCACTATATATGAGAAGGATTATGTGAAAAGGACAATATAGAAATTCATTTAAAATGTTATATTATTTTTTGAACAAACCTCGTAAGTAAGTACACCATAAAAGAACCAAATACATTTCAATAAAACGCAATTGTAACCTTTATGAAACAAATCAATAAAGACTTTATTTCAATGCGTTTATTATCCAACCGGTTCCCCAACGTGAATCGTTTAATTTTTTGTACTAAAAACTTCAGTCACTGCTTGTCTGCCGCGTCGGTTGCTAGAGTTGATTGGTGTATTCCTTATCAACCTAAATAAATCATAAAAAGTTGATAAAAAATTGTAAACAGCACATGTTAGTGTAAAAAAATATCATTTATCGTTGTAAAAATAATACGAGTGAATCATTTTGTATTTTAGTTGATGTAGAAATTGTTTGTTTCATTTTTGTTGTTATATAAAAAATGTAAACAGAACAGCGAGTTTATAATAATATTATGGTTTGTTTATTTATATCAGTTGTGCCACTTTCTGTTTTAATTATTATTATTTTATCGTTGCAAATGAATATTTTTTAAACTCGTTTTTTGCACACTTTGTTCAATTATTTTTGTCATTTTTAAGTAACGTAGAATTTTTTGGAGGTCTGCAAATGATAATTATATTTATCAATTTTCTAAACGAGATAATATAAAATTTACAAGTACCTAAGCATTATTTTTTTAATTAATCAAAAATATTTGTCTTACTTTCCACACTACTTAGTAAGTTTAATTTATTAATCATTGATGTGTTCGTTAATTTAACTCTGTGAAAACTGTCCACTGTCCAGTCGATAGCTCAGTTGGTAGAGTGCTTGCATTCCATGCCGAGAGCTCGGGTTCGAATCCCGCCGAGGGTATCAGAAATGATTTCTCAAACCAAAAATAAAATACCGGCAAGGTTTATTCAGCCTTCACAAGAAGTGAGTACCAGCAACCTCGGGAGATGGAAAACTCCCACTTCAATGGAATTGATTGACGTAAGGCCAGTATATCCTTACTTGTAAAAATAAATAGGTTCACTGGCACATGCGATTCCTTTGAGGAGAACGTGGCAACAAGTTACACTATTTGTGTATCTTAGTTGAATAGTTGCATAAATTTAAATTCCTTGATATTTTTTGCTTCCAGCATACCTACTTGCAAACTTATTAAAAGTTGTTCCTAAAACTATTCCTTTTTCAATCCATCGAATTCCTTGGTATGATTCCTTAACTTATAGGTTGTTATGAGGCTGACCACCCATAGAAACTGTAAAAAATGGTTCACTTTGGCAATGTCATCTCTGTTTCAGGGAAGGTCTTCAAAAGTTACAGAGTTTATGTTCATTTGTGGTTTGGATTTTAATTTGTAAGTATCCATTCAGCATTTGTACGCGCGAATTTACACGTGCCTGTTTGTGGGCATACATTTGATATGTGTTTTGAATGTCAATAATTATTATTATTAATACGAAATTTACGTAGCGCCTTTTATGACAGTGTGTCACTACAAAGGCGCTTGTCCATATGATTTGACGAAGAGGTGAGTCTTGAGACGTCTTGTAAACAACACCTTCTCTCAGGGGTCAGTCTTCCCTCCACTGCCCCACGCCCTGTATATCCATCCCATCCGGGGATGTGTCACAGGACTCGCATGCAAAAGTTATGTGAGATGCGAGTGGCAGAAGGCCCTCCCGTGAAGCTACACTTTCCCAAGTGATTACACAAAGCAAAGGAGGCTCAGAAATCACTGAAAGATTATAGCCGTGAGGGCTTAGGGCTCGAGGATTTTAAATTTACAAACAAAAATGCAAAGTGATTCTGAGCGTCTTAACATATGACAGTCTCTCCAAATCCAGTTCCCTCTCTTTGCAACTTAGATTATAGATTATCGAATGCATCATTGCTTCATGCAAGAGTGATTGCTGGTCGGGTAGAGGCGCACTCAGGAATTCGTTATAGACAGCCTTAGATGAGTGTGTGGTATAATAGTACCATGGTATATACAGGTAAATAACTACCTACCTGCCACAGCGACCAGCTGTTTAAAACGTAAACAACTCTGACCCACCTGTTTTTTACCGGCTTGGAGCAATCAAAACATGAAGATGTCTAACTAGAATTAAAATACATACAAAGAAAGTCTTCAAGAAAGAATAAAAAGAAAAAAGAAGAAGACAAGCAAAAACATGGACCACGGTCAAAACCCGGAACCAGAAAATCAAGCATCTAGATCCGGCCGTGAAAGCCTAAAAACAAAAATACATACAAGTTTTCTCTTTCAAATTATGTATGGGCATTTATTTAACCTATAACCCTTGTGATTCCTTGGCTTGTAGGTTGGTATACAGCTGAAAACCCATACTGAAAAAATGTTTCATTTTGCCAATATCACTTCCGTTTCAGGGAAGGTCGCAAAACAAAAAAAAACCTTTTGTTTTTAGCCTCAGTTGGCTTCTGAAGATGGACGGATAAAGTCCGATAGCGCTTATGCATTGTAAGCTCAAAAAAAAATGAAAACAAAACAATGTTTCCAAAAAGTTTTTTAATTATAATTGTAAAAAAAATTATGTAAATTTATAAGGACACATGCAGCATTTGTAAGCGAAAACTTACGCGTGCCTGTTTGTGGGTATGCATTTATGCACATGTTATACATAATATATTAGAGTATAGATTACAGATAGAATCACTCTTGCAATATCGCTTATTCAATCTTATTTACAAAAGAAACGCCTAAACGTAACATTAACATAAATTGTGCAACTCTAGCCTTGTGTTTCTGATGCCACAAAATTGGGGTGTACTTTTTCTACATCTTGATAGTGATATGTAGGTATATTAGTTACAAATCAAAATTATGAAAAAATAGATTTTTCTGGCTTTAAACCCATTGGTATCTTTGTTCCTCATTGCCTCTTTCTTGTGATGTTGACTCCCGGCTGTCCATCTTTTGTGGGGTCTTTCGAGAAGACGTCTGCCAGATGAAGAACAACTTTTGCTTTGTCATTTGAAGGTCAAATCATTAAAAATATTTTTTTGAAGAAACAAAACTGTTCAATAATATAGATTTACTTTTACAAGGATTTCTTCTCGTCTAAACTCTTTTGTAAATCGTCACCGGTGCGTGCGTTCGCAGCTGAGCCTTCCTGTTGAATTTTAAAATTAAAAATATATTACATACTTTGATTTATTGTAAATAATGCAAGAGAAAATTATAGTTTAAATTGCGGATAGATTTGGTATTAAGTAATTTTGAATGGGATAAAAAAAAACAAATATAGATATTATTTTGTCTTTTATTGTTTAGGGCCCTACCTCACCGGGATGCCATGGCGACGTCGCCGGCTACGTATCCAAACAATTCATATTACAATGTATGACAGGTAACTCACTTGGCGACGGGTTGGCTACGTCGCCAATTTGGAAGCGTAGCCACGACTGTCGGCTCCCTGTGTGGAGACTGGCGACCGTGGCGACCTGGCGACGTCGCCAGTAACATGTACACGAGCAAGCTGCGGCTCACTCACTCGTCCAACCAGCCCGCTGCCTTAGTGCTTGTTTACTGTAAACGCCATTGAGCTAATTTTACAGGAGCAATGTTTTTGTGTTTTGTTATTGTAATTGACAAAATCGTAATTCAATTGCCTATTTTACCGAAAGTACTGCAGGTCTGGCACTACAATAATCGGTAAAAATCATAATAATGTTACGTTTAATACTAAAAAAAGGCGTTTTAAAATGGATATACGTCAAAGATGCGCAACGGAAATTTCGTAAAGTGGATATACAGTAAAACGATCTTGAGATTGACCGGACGCTCGCAACAATCTTTTAGTGCTTGTTTACTCTATGCGCCAAATCACATATAAAGGGTGTTCCAGTCACTTCTTCACCGCACATTATATTTGTTGTACTTATTTAATTCATATTACACAGTAGGCTATTGAACTTTCATTTGACTTTTATTTATTTCTTTACTTCCTTCCTTTCCTATTAATACTCTAGTGTTAATGTTGTCTAGTGCATTTTTTTCACGAAATGGTGCTATAAAGAAATCATCAACTCATCATCATCATAAAGAAAGTATTGATTTGGTGTGAAATTTTTTTTTCGAGGTTTTCACGGAAATGAGTTGTCCTGGTGCAGGACATGCCAAAAAACACTATCTTTCAAAAACGTCCGTCTGTATGTGTGTGTGTGTGTGTGCGTGTGTATGTGTGTCACTTTCCAAAGTATTAGACTTAGAGATACCAAATTTTGGCTACATCAACTCTTTTGAACATGTTTTAAATATGAATTACACGGCATTACACCAACTTGAAAATTCAAGATGGCTGCCATACAAAAAAAAACATAAAATTTCAGATGGCAACCCATAGACCCAGGTTTGCAAGAGTGTTGCCATACCTAATTTTTTTAGTAAAAATTTGAGCAACGACCACACTGCAAAAAAATAATCTTGGAGCCGTTTTTGAGAAAAGTGCAATTTTATGTTTTTTTTTGTATGGCAGCCATCTTGAATTTTCAGGGTGATCCCATGCCGGTCGGCTCATCAAAATTTGTGGTTGTCAATTCTCTAAATCTAAAAATTGGTGTCTCTGTGATTAGTAGTATCGGCTGGGACATACACACATACGGACGGACAGGTTCGACAAATTAGGTTTTTTTGCACGTCCTGGCGCAAGACAACTCATTTCCGTTGTAACCTCAATTTTTTTTTCGGACGAATACAATACTTTATAGCTCCTTCTGACTGCTATAAAGTAAAAATATATTGAAAAGTTCTCAGCAGTTAGAGTGTTAATAAAAAAATACTTTTTAGAAAATTTAAGACAATAATGATAACTTATATGATGTCATTATTATATTTTCCAAAAAGTGAATCACATACAAAGTGAGAAATTTCCAGACCAAATGTTTGGTAATAATCAGAGGGTTAAAATTAGATAAAAGGCTGCGATTCTTAAAACTTTCTAAATAGCAATAATAATCAGTCGTTACTTTTTCAAAACATGACAAAAAAGTTTACCCACCATACAAAGTCCAAGTTTGCATACAAAAGCGTTCAATGACCATCTATGTACATATGTATAATAATCGAGAATCGTAGTTGCAACGAAATATTAACATTCAAAACTCAGATCAATTGCATGCCCACAAACAGAAACTTGTAAGTTCGCGCTTGCAAATGCTGAGTGTGTACTTACAAATTTAAACCAAATCTCAAATGAACATTAAGCCTGCAACTCTGACATTGACAAAGTGAATTATTTTTTACACTATGGGTGGTCAGCTTTATACCAATCTATAAATCAAGGTTCTTTCTTGTGTAATTGGCGTTTTTTTCAGAGACGACCAACCTCGCAGAGGGCTCTTGAGGTGTGATTCACACAAAACGGCGCTCACCAAATAATCTTTTTTTTCTTCTTGAAACAGCATAAACTGGCAAATGATTCTAGCTTTAAATTCGTCATACAGTGAGTTAATTTATGCAAGAAAGTCGAGTGCAGATTCTGTGCATTTTTTTTTATTATTTTGAAGAAAACATCAATTATATATCAGAAAATATGTTTTTTTAGGACAAAAGTTGTAGCTTTCTATCTCTTGTGTAAAATGTTTACGAAAGTAAGTCTGTTTTTATTTTGAATTTCCAAATAGTGCGTGAACTACGTTATTGAAAGATGGAACATTTTTATACGTTTCAATGTTTTGATGTTTGCTAATGATGCTCCTTGCCTGATAGGTTGGTATGAGGCTGACCCCCCATGCTGAAAAAATAGGTTCGCTTTTGCTTACGCCACCCTGATTTTACGGATATGTGACAGGAGTTGCAAGGTTTATGTTCATGTGAGATTTTGTTGATTTTAATTTTAAATTTAACGTCAATTTCAATTTTCAGTAAGGATAGGCAGAATAACAAGAAATGGAGGCAGCTCTGCAGAGGCTCTGGCCACCCCTAGCGGAATGGCGACAGAATTACAGTTACAGTTACATATATACATAAATACTTGTTCAGATTATATTAAATTTTTATGAAAATAGAATATGATCTGTAATTTCGGCTGGTACATGCATACATACATATACGGACGGACGGGACATTATGTCTTGGGACATTTATCGGTGGGCATTTTGTCGTGGTACCAAAAATATACTGTAAGTTATCCACGTACGTGTCTAATTAAGCATTTTGTAATCTCGTATGGCAATTATTGTCTATTAATAATTACCTACTGTTTCACGAACTAAAAATGTAGCAACCTGTATGTTAAAATGCCATTACGTTCATTTCAACATATAATCGACTAACCGTTCACATTGAACAATGCAATGGCAGAAATTGTTTTTGCAGATGGTCGGGAGATGTTTTTCTTCCTATGAACTATAATTTTTAAAGGATTTATCTCAGGAATCCCTTGAAAACTTAAATATTCATCTCAAAATTCCGAGCGGGCTACGGTTAAAAAACGATGTTTAGGTGTGACGTCACACCCACGCGCGTCTGTGATTGGCAGATACGGCAGCCACTCGTCAGCCACGCATGCGCATCAGCGTTTGTGGCGTATCCAGTAAACAAGCACTGAGTTGAAATTTCGAACACAGAATATCGTCTGTGAAAATGTTGAATAACTCGCACATTTGAAGACAAATACGTATTTTTTTTAGCTCAGATTGTGTAGAATTTTATTCTTAAGACAACTGCATCAAAAAGTCATATTTGACAAGATTGGCGTATACAGTAAACAAGAACTGGGGGAGCGACTGCCGCCAAGATGGACGCAAAATGAGTTTCAATACAAAAAGATTCATTGTAGAAATTCAAAATCGACCATGTTTATGGGATTCCGCCATAAAAAATTGTTCTGATCGTAATTCAAAAATAAAACGTTGGAACGAAATAGTTAATTTATTCAAAGAAAAAGACAAGATGACGGTGGTTTTGAAAAAAACACCCCTTCGACTTCGATCTGATATAAAAGGATGGACCCATAACTTCTTAGGTTTCTTCTTTTTAAACTTTTTGCGACGCACATAATAAATAAGTGCGATTTCTTCTATGCACGAAGCGTCCATTCTCGATACGAGGGAGAACTGAACTGACAGAGGGTCACCACTGGCTACTCCATTTGGCGACCGTAGGTAGCCAGAGGTAGCCATGGCTACGTAGCCGGCGACGTAGCCATGGCATCCCGGTGAGGTAGGGCCCTTAAAATCAACAATTCGGTACAAGGTTAGCGACCTTGTACCGAATTGGAATAAAAAATGCGAAATTTTTAAAGAGTTGCCTAACTGTTATAATTTCTTGTACACAGATGGTCATTTTTAAAACTCAAAATCAATATTGAAAATCTTTTTTAATTTATCCAGGCTTCCATTACATTAGTGCGTTTTCTGATTGTCAATGATACTTTCTTTGTGAAGACAGTATATTAAAGGTAAAACTGAATAAGTACTGATTCACTGATTGAAAAATCGTTGATAAAACATTTTATTGAGTGAAACTTTTCATAATAAGTGAACTAATTATAAGGAAGTGCTCATGAACAACTTCTACACTACAGGATTTTCACACTTTTTTAGTGTTTTCTCTCGTGGAAAATAGGGAAAAAGATGTATTTATCTGAGAAACCCATGTTAGCTTAATATGTCACTTATTATACTTCGATGTATGATAAAGTAAATGTACAAAAACAGTGGCTCAATTCACGATTACAATAAATCGACTGCTCCAAGGAAGACAGCACTAATTAAAAAAAAATAGTTTTGCAGGAAAGCCAATTGAATGTTATTTATTCCATGGAGAACAATGCCTAAACTATTTTTTACATTCATTTACGAATTTAAAAGAGATAGAGACACGGCTGTCATCTTGGAATGAAGATAATGATTTGTTACCTTCAGAAATGGAAATAAGTCCAAGAACCTCAATTTCGGAATTACTTCCTTCTTCCTTGGAGCAGTCGAAATGATATTAAAATATGAAACCATTGGCGTCAATCTAGGAGTTTTTATTTTATCGTAAATCGGATAAATATTTCAAACTAAACGAAGCTATTTCGTCATTATTTTCATATTCGTACATTAATTTCCTTTTTTTTTTAAAATCCTTGATGATTTATCTACATTTTTTTTTTTGTACTTAAGTGTTGATAAAGTAAGTGAATAAAAAAAATCTGGTACTGTATCAAACAAGAAAGAAACAGATCCTAAATAATTTACAAATACGAGTACATTTGTTGCTGAATACGTCATCGTATTTAACATAGTCACAAGTGATTCAACTATTGTGGTGTGAATCAAAACATTTTCAAGGACTTGTCTTTGTGTGTGTTTGCTTACAGTGTGTGAAATAAATCAATAAAAACGTTGGATGAATTTAAAAAATAATGAACACAAACAAGACTCTCACCTGTGAATGAAAAAACGGTGCATAACTTGAGTATAAAGACAGATATATACAAAAGTGGATGCAACGAAAGAGGAGAGAATGATAGCGCAAGGCAACCATTCAGACGGTTGCAACAAAAAGAAAAGGTCGATAGCTTTGTATAACTTTTATCGGTCCGTTGAATGCGCTGCGTGGTGTGGATGCCTCAAAAGACGACACGCAACTTACAGAAACTCAAAACGCAGCTTCAAATCCAGCGTGGCGTACTTCCAGCTCATATTCAACGATACAAGAGAGGCGAGCAAATCCAAAAAACAAACTTAAAAACCTCGTAAAAATGTTTTTTGTTGTTTGAATCCGTGTTGTGTAATAAAATGTAACCCAAAACGCAAATTTGCAGGAGGATTTTAGGTGCAGTTTAGGATTTCTCTTTTGCAATGCGTGCACGTTTTTGTTGAATCTGATTATTCAAATGATCTGATGGAATTCTGTGAAGCAAAATACATTTTCTTTTGGTGACGGAAACCGCAGAGGTTCGTGTATACAATCTCCATAAGAAATCAAAACAATTCCATCTGTTGGTTCTTAGAATTTTTTTAAAGTGGTGATTCAGCTTACAATGCTGGATCTAACCTCCCAGCAAACAATGGAGGCTGTAGAGTTGGACGCGTTACACAACGCAACTTCAGAAGTTCTGTCATCGCATATTAATTCAACGTTCTTGGACAATCTGGAAGAGCATCCCTCATTGATGAGGGAGTCAATGTCTCTCACTTGTGCTGTCATCATCAGGATAAGCTACGCAGTTGGAATAATTGGGAATTGTGCTGCTATTGTAACACTCTGCAGAGGTCACAGGAGAATGCGGAACAAGAAGCACGCTTTAATGTTGAGGAGTTTGGCCATTAATGATCTGGTGGCCTTGGTTGGAATGATGATTTTGATGAACATCCAGCATTTCCTTCCTCTCGTGGTTCTGGAGCGGTGGTTCTGTGCTTTGAGGGTCGTCCTGAGGATCTTTGGGCTTGGATCTGTCTGCATTGCCATTGTCATGGCCCTGGAAAGGTGGCTGGCGTTGACGCAGCCATTCTTGTACCAAAAGGTAAGATTTTTAAACTGATTCGATCTCCTTTTTCCTGTCATAGATTCGAATGCTAGATTTGTGTCACTCCTTCCTCCTGTGATCTACCAGCTATCGCTCCATCTCTTCGCAGGTCTTGCTAGAGGTCTTCTTCCAGATAGATTCCCTTGAAGGGCTTGAAGGGATCCTTTTCATTTCATTTCCCTTTCTAGTTACATGTTCGTACCTGTATTGTCTTCGTTGTCTTCCCCATCTTACAATGTCTTCCGTACTACAATTTTTCCTATGCTTAATATTTTGTATTCGATCTGTTTTTTACGATTTTACGATTATTTATTCTTTAATTTTACTAACGTTTTCGATCTTAGATCATCGTCAGGTATAAAATATTGAATATGAATTTTCACAGTGTTAATACACAAACAATACAAAATAATAATAAAATTACAACAAAAAATACATATTATTATTTTCACACATTATTGTTTTAATAGTTACTAATCAGATTTCTCTAGATCTTATATGTGTGCCAATGATTTAAAACATTCGCAACTCAAATTAATTTATTTATACGAATTTTAAGATTAACATTATTGAGTTTGTTGACCTGCTAAAGAATGTTTATAAACAATCTCTAATAATTATACAATTATCATAGAACTACAATTGTAATCATAGCAAACTTATTTTGCTTACATTTGTAGACTAAAAGCTATCAGAACAAAATAAAACACATAAAATGAATTCTTTAAAATAGCAAGTACAATGCCAAATAGTCAATAACCTAATTTTAATAATTATGCACTTAGCAATATATTTGTTGATAAAAAGCGGAAATGATTTTAAATATGTAAATTTCAGGTAATTAATATATTTTATTTATTTGAAGGTCTTACGGTGATTTTAGTATCTTATCAATTTTTATTGTAAACACGTTCAAAACAATGTTTATTGAATAATTTATTTATCAACACACTAGATATAGCCATATAGGTGATTTCTTAAAATGATAATAATTAATTATAATTTAAGAAAAAAATGCCTACATGTGACTTGTCACAGACTACGGCTTACCGAATATTTGTAAAAGCAAATTTTAGTTTAATTCGTGTGTGAATAATTGGAATAAAAAAATAAAATTATGCCTAAAGAGTCACTTCATTTTTATTTGTCGCTATTTTTTATTTTCAAAATATTTTTTGTTGTGTTCGTTTTTGTACTGCTTTTCCTTGAAATAAGATTTGGAATTTTTTCCTTTTGTATCTTTTTGTACAGTGAACTTATGACTTCGACTGGTTTTTATTCTATTTTATTGATCCATTTATTAGATGATAGTGTTATCATAGATGGTCGATAGCTCAGTTGGTAGATGCTTGCATTCTATGCAACAACAAAAAGTTACACTATTTGTGTAGTTCAATTGTGTATCTTACCACACAAATATCGTTCAATTTTTTTAAACGCATCAATGTCTATCTAGCCTTACAGCAACTGGGTCTTGCTTGAGTATTGGCGCTTACTAGCAACGACCACGCTCGTTAACACCTCTACGGCACTACAACAAGTGTCACATACCTCTTCTTCTTTTTCTTTTTGTGCCATTTCTATCGAAGGCGATCTATAATCTATCTATAATCTTAGTTGCAAGGATATATCATTCAAAGCTCTCAGATGTATGCCCACAAACAAACACGTGTAGTTCGCGCTTACAAATGCTGATTGTGTACTTACAAATAAAATTCAAACCTCAAATGAACATAAGCCCCACAACTTTTGCCGACCTTCCCTGAAACAGGGGTGACACTGGCAAAGTGAACCATTTTTTACAGTATGGGTGGTTAGCCTCATACCAACCTATAAGTCAAGGAATACATGTATATTTCAATCATCATGGATATTTCAACTTTAGGTGCTGCGGCTCGAAACAGGGACTTGGTGCTTCTGCCGAATCACTGTCGCAGGTTTTTCAGCCACGATGTCCCCCGGCGTCCCTGAGATCTTCTCCCCTCAATCTTACCCTGTATGATAAGATAATGGTCCACAAAGCTTTATTTGGAAAAACACCCAAATATCTCGCTGACTTAATCAAACCAGTCACCCTCGGCAAAAAAAGCCTAACACTGCGCTCGGCTGAGACTGGAGCCAAATCAAGGATTGAAGAACCTATAAGAAGAGTTAACACAATATTTGGAGAGCGTGCATTTGCAGTTGCTGGCCCTCTGGCCTGGAACCACCTGCCACATCATGTGAGAGAGCTAGAGGACCATGGAAAGTTCCGGAATGCACTGAAGACAAGCAAATTTCTGGCATCGTTTGCACCAGCGCCCTTGGAGTGACTACATCACGAAACGGCGCTATAAAGAAATCATCAACTCATCATCATCATAAAGGAGTACTTCTCATTTCTCATTATGTGACCGAAGTACATGAGCTTACCTCTAGTCTCTGAAATCTAGGCAGGATTTATTAATAAAAAAAAACACGAGAAGTATTTAATAACATTATTTTCCTACTCGTACACAACTACTACTTGCTTTATCACATTCGGGGTCAGCAAACAGTAATAAAGTGTCGGAACGTTGTACAAGATTGCGCGAGGAGGGAGCACTCTCCTTCACTCTGTGGACCAATGATAATGTAATAAATGCCATAACTCATGTCGAGCGTGACCTTAAACAAGCCGACTCGCTTGCCTACTTGCTTAACAACTTGCTTCAACACTAAACTCGTGTAAACTAGCCAGGATTTTAACAATTTGTTTAAAGTAGCTAAAACGGAACTAACTTTACACAATATAAAGTGTAACTTCTTGCCACGTTTACTCCGCAGGGCTCGGAACCTTTTTTTTTTATAAGTAAAGGGACCGGCCTTACGTCAACCGCTTCAGTTGAGTGGGGGTTTCCCAGCTACCGACGGGGTAAAAATCTTAATGTTAATATATCTTTTACAGGGGCGTGCATTTCATACAGGTACATGCGCCTAATAGGTATGCAATATGTGGTTAAAAAAATAATTGACTTTGATAATAAGAAATTCAAAATTTAAGTCCAATTAAATAATAAATTTACCTTTACAACTCAGATAATATTACAGATTAAAAACTTATGTATATCCACATAATATTTTAAATAAATTAACTTCGACTTTTCTTATTTTTTTCATATTTTTCACGTTGTTTTTTCATTCAAAACTTTTACATAAATATTATCAACCTCGCAGATTAACTTCGTTCAAAAGCAGCTTAGTTATTTTTTGTATCTCATTATAAGAAAGAGAAAACTTTTGTCCTTCAAGTAAATTATATAACTTAAAAGCATGTAAACTTTTCCATAAAATCTTACAATGTTTTTTTTTTATTTAACGCATTTTTACCATCAAAATATTTATTCAATATTCTTGTATCCAGCCGTTATTCCGCATGGGGTGGTCAGTACCTCCAAAGATACGTCTTCACTTTGTGCTGTCCTTGCACACTTCCTTCATCTCCTCAACATTCTCTTCAGGGTCTGCCATCACAACTATCCTCTCCAGGCTCTGATGGTCCATTCACTGTATGTGTCCCATACTCCTACCTTGCTGTGGGTCTTCCCACTGTCCTGCGTCCTTCAGGGTCTGTCATCACAAATTTACTATCCTCTCCAGGCTCTGATGGTCCATTCACTGTATGTGTCCCATACTCCTACCTTGCACTGGGTCTTCCCACTGCCCTGCGTCCTTCAGGGTCTGTTATCACAACTATCCTCTCCAGGCTCTGATGGTCCATTCACTGTATGTGTCCCATACTCCTACCTTGCTCTGGGTCTTCCTACTGCCCTGCGTCCTTCATCACAACTATCCTGCTGACTTTTCAAACAATTTAAATCAGATTCATTATTTAAGAATCCTTATTATGTTTTACACATAAAATTATAAGATTAACCCAGATCAATACTTACTCTAAACATAGAATATCAAATGAATAAAACGCAAGATATATCGGTTGTATAGGAAATAAATTAATAAAGTAATATTTTATTTAAATAATGCACTAAGTATTATAATATGCTATTTCAAACAAACTATGCAGTTTGATTCTACATGCCAATTCAACTAAATCCTATGTAGGTAAATCTGTGAGATAAATAATATGTTATTGGTTGCTAGGAACCCTGGTCAAATGGACGTTAACCCGCCGAAAAAAAACTACATTATCAAATTTGTAAGTTTTGCATTTTGGTCGCTTTACCAATGTCGCCCCTGTATCATGGAAGGATAGCAAAAGTTGCAGTGCTTATGTCTACACTACACCCGAGGGCGAGGACTTGATTTATTTCATGTACCGAAAAGCCGTACCTACTGATGTCGTGGTGCAACACCCTGTGACTCGGAGTATAAAGCTCTTAAATAAGTCTAATATAGACATCTTTGAGTGTAATTTATTAAGATGTATAAAACTAGCAATAGAGTTCCTCCCAGCCTGTTGATAGCTGTGAGGGTGCACTGTAATTATGGTGACCTGTAATGCACAAAAAAAAAAAAAAAAAACAGTTTATCTTACGTAAATTTAAGGTAAAGTCCTTGTCAGTTATTTTTAAGCATTGAGCTTCATTTTGTACGTGCCAAGGCAAAAGAGTTCACCCAATTACGGATAATAGACGAGTAGGAATACAGGACGGGAACCTGACAACAATGTATGTACGACCTCTATAATCTAACTAGCTGTACCTACCCTGAGTACGAGTTGCAAAACTTGAGTAAAGTAAAGTTTACGGAATGTATTAAAGAGTGGTTTTCCCCAAAATCTGCCGTTTTTGTTTGTTTGAACTTGATTTTCTTCATCACTGTAACTCTTTTGCTTCTACCATAAATTGTAAGAAACAAAAACGGCAGATTTTTGGGAAAATCACTCTTTAATACTTTCCGTAATTTTTACTTTACTTCAAGTTTTGCAACTCGTACTAAGGGTAGGTACAGGACACGGCGAGTATCGCTACGCCATTCGGGCGTGTTTTTCCACAGGCATGGGAGGCAGACAAAATAACGCAACTAAGCTACAAATATAGTGTAACTTTTTGCCGTGTTATCCCCGAAGGAGTCGCATGTGGCGCTTCGGATCCTTTTTATTTTTTTACGGATACGGGGGCTGGCCTCACACCAACCACTTTAAATTGAAGTGGGAGTTTCCCAGCTCCCGGGGTGGATGGTTCTCATGTGTTGTCAAGGCTGAGTACAACTTGCCGGTATTTATTTTGGGTTTGAAATAAGCAACGAAACGGGAAACCATTTCTGACACACTCGGGGATCGAACCTTTGCTCTAGGCATAGAATGCAAGCGTTCTACCAACTGAGCTCTCGACCGGATTTTTTACGAGTTTGTTGTGCCTACAAAAAGGCCATGATCCTAGAAGTACGTTTTTTAAAAATAAAACTTCAAGGATGAGCTTGAATGAAAGTTTAACACAAAGGCAATAGAACATTGCATGACAACGTTAAAGGCACATCAGACAGTCATTCGCAAGGGCTCCTTGACAAGATGTCTATAGACAGAATGTCCAACGACACAATGTTCACAGATAAAATGTCTACCTGACAAAATGTCTACGTGACAAAATGTCCACCGACAAAATGTGAGCATTATGTTCCTTGACTTATAGGTTGGTATGAGGCTGACCACCCATACTGTAAAAAAATTATTCACTTTGCGAAATGTCACCCTATCGCATGACCATTTTGTCGCTTCGACATTTTTTCGCGTGGACAATAATGTCAGTGGGCATTTGTTCGTGGCACGATTCGCAAGTTGCAGGCATTCTGCGAGGGCGACACTATGGGGAAAATTTGTAAAAGAAAATAAAAGGGACGCGGGAAATTAGAGGAATTTCCTCTCTGCAAAGAGCGAGAAAATTCCTTGAAATTATCATAATAATATTTCGCAGAACATTACATAAAGCGTCTAGTCATTTTCATGAAAAAACTGCAGAAAATTGTACATTAGATTTCACATAATATTGTTATAAATTCGTGGGGCTTGCTTGTGTGTGTGTGTCCCCCTCAAATTTAATCTACTGTGAGTTTGTGGGTGTGCATGTGCCTTGGCACGTAGTTTGCTGGTATGCGTAGCTGCAATAATATCGAACAGTACAGAAGTGTCTGGTACAATTTACTGTAGAATAATCTAGAACAAGCAAGAATCGTCCCATTCGCACCTATATAAACGAGCCGCAAAGGTACACAGGGCAGGTAGAATGAAACATGAACCACTTTTTACCGTATGGGTGGTCAGCCTCATACCAACCTATAAGTCGAGGAACTCGTGCTAATACATCTATATTTGAGGTTATAAAACCAAAGGAGGAAATCTAGTAGTTTTTGATTATGAGATAAAAACCAGAAAATCGGAAAGATCGGAAAACTATTTCCTGTTTTTTCCTACAATGATTTCATTCTCAAGTTCCTAGATTTCCGTTTTTGGTTCTGTACGACTCATCGCAAAGAAGCTTCAAGGTTATTTTATTTTGTGCGACCAAAGGTAAAAAAATACAACTCCATAATTTAACAAAATTACTGTTACTGTATCCAGTCTGCATTCCGCTAACGGTGGCCAGTACCTTCGCAGATATGTTATCACTTTGTTCTATCCTTGCACACTTTTTTCATCTCCTCAACATTCATCATTCTCTTCATGCACTTTTGCATGAAGATTGCAATTTCAACTTCATTGCAACTTCATGCATTTATTGCAACTTCATGCAATTAGCTTCAAAGATCAATACAGATCTCAGGGCTGTCAGCCGTTGGGGCACTGACAACCTTGTAGAGTTCAACATCAAAAAGACTCAAGCATGTCTGATAGCCTTAAAGAGGATTCCAAACAACTATCTCCCAACTTTCGACAATGTCTCCCTCTCTAACCATGAACACTTAAATCTTCTTGGTGTTTCTCTGTCATCAGAGTTAAAATACCATGATGCTATTGAGTCTCGCACAACTTCCGCTTTCCGGCGACTCGGCATATTATACAGGTAGGTTTTTTACTTCAGCCCAGTTATTGACTCTGTATAAATCCCAAATCCGCCCCATTATCGAATATGGCAGCCATCTCTGGTGTGGTATGTCCAAGAAGTTGAGTGACCAACTTGATTCTGTGCAAATGAGGGCAGCGAGGTTGATCAATGATCCTTTTCTGACATCCGATCTGCACCCGCTCCAGCACAGAAGAAAAGTTGGAATGCTCAGTCTTTTTTATCGATATTACCACGGAGCTTGTTCTAATGAGCTCCATTCATTAATCCCTCCCCATCTCATTTCAGAAAGGGAAACTCGTAGTACGACTCTCATTCATCCCTTTGCAGTCGATCTCAAAACTATGAGAACTTGGCGTTTTCATGACTCATTCCTTTGCCAAACTGCCCGTTTATGGAATGGTCTACCAGTATCTGTGTTCCCTTCCCAATTTAATCCGGTTTTATTCAAAACCAACATCAATCACCACTTCCTTGCAGCGCCTCACGACAGAACCAAGAACTCAAGCAACACCTCTGCGGCACCCTTCCAGGGTGACATAGACCCCCAAGACTCTCAAGAATTGGGGAGCCTCCCGCACAGGATTCCTTAAAAAAAAAAATGCACACTCTTCTCTTTTTCTCACTCTGAAGATTCCAGTCATTTACAATATTGCTTATTTGATCAATCAATTCTTAACTCAGCCTTCCCCTTCCGCAGTTACAGTAGCATTCTCTTTGTAGGTACCCTCTTTTTGTCAGACCGTCATTGTACATTCTTTCTGGATGCCTGAACCATTTCATTGTACTTTTTTGAACATTCCCTCTCATATTTTCATTGTAAGAAAAATATAAAATCAGAATAAAAAGAATGAGGATGATTTACATATTTGGTGAGCGCTGTTTTTATGTGAATCACACTTCAAGAGCCCTCTGGAAGCTTGGTTGTCGCTATAGAAAGCACCAATTCTCAAGCAACACCCAATTGCTTTAGGGCTGCATTAACCTTTGGTAGCCGGTCTTTGATAAAGGTATATATGCATTATTCAACCCAATTACCCAACGAAGATTATAGATATTTGTAGATATAAATGTTTTTTTTTGTCTCCGCCAAGATTCGAACCCACGACCTTCCATTTATGAGTCCGAAGCATTTTACCACTAGACTACGGACCGGTTAAACCAGTCCTTTACTTGTTATAATAAAAAAAATCATACAAATAAATTTGTACTTGTAAAATAGGTTTTTCTCAACTCAGTTAGTAGTCCTACAATTTTCTTTTTTATCCTTTTGCTCGCCAACCTTCAGCATGGCTCTTCTTTCTTCTTTTTTCTGTTTTCTTCAAATAATGAGAAAACTTCTTCAGCTTCTGTTTTCAGTTGGTTTGTTCTGAAATATGAAATACAGCTGTGCCTCAGTATTAGAATACAATTCAATATACGCACACATGTTCACACGAAATTTAAAACAATGTCACAACAGTTTTAGGGAAGGCGGAAAAGATTATGTTCATTTTAGATTTCTTTTTTTTTTAGTGCAGCACATCGCACGTTTAATAATAAAGAGCAATAACTCAAAAAATAAGAATGTTGGGAAATCACGATTGAAGTCCAGACAACCAGTACAACTTGTATGGGATGAAAAAGGCGGCCGATGTTTTATCTCGGTCATATTCGTCCAAATTGAACGGCTGTCGCATTCTACCTATTCTTCTCGCATTGTTATTGCGTTTTATTACAAAATCTCGTTTTTTGCAATTTTTGAGTTATTGCTCTTTATTATTAAACGTGCGACATGCAGCATGTGTAAGCGCTTAAAGCAAGAAGGACCGATCTTAACAGACTACATGTATAAGTACTGGAGAATTGTTTTACGGGATCTGCTGCCGTGGTCTGTGGGAGCTGGAGCTTCCAGACGTTTTGATCGTGTCTACGATGGGATTCTTCAGCGAGAAAGTGAAAAGATGAAGAAGTGTACACCTTTAACTCTTAGACTACATGTATAAGAGAAATAAGGTTCTGTCAGTTTTTGTTCTAAAATCTATGTTGCAAAGGTATATTAACACTTGAACTGTACGTGTAGGTACTTAAAAAATAAATACCCAAATCTGACTCCGAGGTTCTGAAACATGAACCAACATTTACAGTATGGATGATCATCCTTATACCAACATATTGTTGCGTATTTTGGTGTTTGTCCGTGAAAAAGTTTGTGAAGTTTCTAGATGTAGATACTATATGATTGTATTTGTATTTGTAGTTGGTCGAGATTTCTCAAGTGTTCTAGTAAGCTCTCGCATGTGTCAGTTCTCAGTGATTCGAGAATAATCCTTATTCTCTCTATAAAAAAGGCCGAAGCTGTCTGTAGCGGGAGAGAGAGCGAACTGACGTTCAATTGTAAAGGTGTAATGTGCCTCTGACTGTGACCCGTATCTGCAATAAATTGTGCAAAATAAATAACCGCATTTTTTTTTAAATTTAATCCGATAAAAACATTACATCAAAGAACAAGAAATATTATATTTCATCCTTTTACCCAGCAACTTGGCCTAGGACCTTACTATTTTTGAGTCCTTGTGTTTTGAGTCAACTTTTTTTTTTTTTTTTTAAATCCTGTGCGCGAGACTCCCTAGATTCTAGAGACTCTAGGGGTCTATGACACTTGTTGTAGTGCTGCAGAGGTGTACGAGCTTGGTCGTCGCTACAAAGCGCCAATACTCAAGCAAGACCCAGGTGCTGTAAGGCTGGATGGACCTTTTCAGTGACCGGTCTTTGGTAAATGTTTTATGATTTTTTTCAACCTAGCGAAGAGCGTTTTTGGAAATATAAATTGTATATATTTTGTGCTCCGCCGGGCTCCGAATCCATAACCTTCCATTTACGAGTCCGAAGTGTTGCCACTGGACTACGGGCCGGTCCAAGAACTTCATTTAAATTCATTGTTTTTCTTGCTAATGCTAGAAGAATCTAGCTTTAATTATTTCCTTTCATTTTGAGTATTGTCCCTATGAAATCGTTAATCAAAGCAGTCGAATACTGGATATAAAGTTCTTGGAGTATATACATATTATCAAGTAGGTATGTACATTTCAAATCGTGGTTGATAATATATATAATGTCTGTTCTAGTATCGGCGATACTGAAAATAAAAGTTTTATTCTTTCTCACACCGCCAAGGATGCAATCCAAGATCCAATATCTTATCATATCCTATGTATGTATCCCGAATACAAGATACAATATTATATCTCGAAGCTAATCTAATCTAATCTAAGCTGCAAGGATATATACCATTTAAGATCTATATCAAATGCATTCCCACAAGCAGACATGTATAATTTCGCGCTAACACATGCCGCATGTGGACCTTCATTATAAGAACCCATCTCGAATGAACATAAGCCCTGCAACTCTTGCCGTCCTTCCCTGGGACAGGGGTGACATTGGCAAAGTGAACCATTTTTTTACAGTATGGGTGGTCAGCCGCATACTAACCTATAAATCAAGAAACTTAAATAATTAATACATTAAACTACATAAAACAATCACTAAGAAAAGCAATAAAATGAAAATATCTATTAAAAAATGAGATTTTTTTTTAAAGCCTTTTGGATGCTTATTTTTGTGAATGTCACTTATGTTTGAGGTCGACAAGAGTCACAGGGTTTTGGTTCATTTGAGGTTAAAGGTTTTTATTTTGTAAGTACCTACAGCTATACATGCATCGTATGTAAGTGCGAACTTGTATGTGTTTGTATCAGGAGATGCACTCGATATGTGTAGTAAATAATAGTACCTACCTATATCTTTGCAACTTAAAAAGTAGATTACATTTGAAATTTGATAATCTTTTCCTTAGAAATCTATAACTTAATAGTTGATACAAAGTGATCCCAAGGAGAAAAGCTATTGAACCTGAGTTAAGAGAAACTTAGTAATTAATATTGAGAACTTGATTAAATTAAAATACGTTCATCAATTAATCAACTGAAAGTTCTATTAATTAACTAACAATTATATCTGACATTAAAAGACAAACGATATACTTTTTTCGTAAATATTTTTTCGATTAATTAAGTACATCTGATGGTTTTTCTATCCAGTTAATCAGAGAAATTGGGGGGAATGTGCTGAACCTTCCTGTGGTCCCCCCTGTGAGTAGTGCCATGGAAAGAATCAAAATGATACAAAAAACACCGAGAACTCTGAAAAAAAAGAAAATAATACAAAGCTTTCCAACAACAACACACAATGCACGAAACCAATCAGCACAAAAACGGCGGCCAAACGTCCTTGGACCTCTTGGCCTCGGCAAGAAGGGCTCTTTTCAGAGCTTGAACGATGGCAGAAAACGCCGGAAAAATACAAAATTTTACCATAGGACGACTGGCGACAAGCCAAAAAAGAATACTCCTCTTTTTAAGACACTAAAAATAGCACAATTAAATGTAGAAGGACTAACAAGGGCTAAAGCAGAGATCCTGAGTAAACTAGCCAGTGAAGTGGATATATTGGCCCTTCAAGAAACACATGTGCCAGATGAAGAAACTAGACGACTTATTCAGGCCCGGATCTAGGGCGGTTCGAGCGGTACGACCGAACCAGGGCCCCCGCTGCCAAAGGGCCCCCAAAAGTCTTATTCTTATCATTATTCTAAAAAATAAAGCATATAAAATGTAAAGAAATGCCACTTTTTCACTTCCACTTTATAACGCTACGTTTCATACGGACAAAGTCTTCAATAATTAGGAAATACAAGCTTCTCACAACAACTATTCAAGGGCCCCAGAAGAACTGAATAGGGCCCTGAGCATTCCAAACAGTAATCAAGTAATAAAAGTTTCTCCTCAAACTAAAAAAAAAAAACAAAGCAAGCAAAGTACCGAAGATGTGCAGTCGTACCCCTCCGTGTCAAACAATGGAACCTTAAGGATTATAGCGCTTTTGTTCCCGGCCCTGGCGGCAACAGTTCCGAGGACAGGATTATAAATCTTTCTCTACTAAGATAAGAAAGTATAAACAATACAAATATCGATACAAAATATTTGGTTGAACAAAATATAGTGTTGAAAATAATTTTTGCTTTATTTTAATCTAACTAGATCTTCCTTTCAAAAAATTATTAATTCAGACTAAGTGCATGCACACGCATTTCCTTGACATATAGGTTGGTTACCATACTGTAAAAATGGTTCACTTTGCCAATGTCACCTCTGTGTCAGGAATGGTCGGCAAAAGTTGCAGGGTGTATGTTTGTTTGAGTTTTGGATTTTAATTCGTAAGTACTTATTCAGCAATTGTAAGCGTGAACTTGCACGTGTTTGTTTGTAGGCATGTGAATATATCTTTGCTATATCGATAGCAATATTCCTGAAGGGTTCCGCAAGTGGCAAGTGGAACCTAATTATATTTACAGTTAAGGGGGCTGGCTTTACGCCAACCACTCCCGTTAAAGTGGGGGTTTCCCAGCTTCCAAGGGAGATGGTTCTCGTTTATTGTGAAGGCTAAGTAAGCCTTGCCGGTATTTTATTTTGGGGTTTGAAATAAACACCGAAACGAGAAATCATATCTGACACCCTTGGTGGGACTCGAAAACCGAGCTCACGGCATGGAATGCAAGCACTCTAACAACTGAGATATCGACCAGACTTACATTATAGATAAATACAAGTTAATAGTATATTTTTTATGGTTTGTGTATTAACACTGAAAATTCATGTTTTTTTCCATTGTTATATAAATAAATAACACCTTATTAACTTTAAAACACTGTTTATATTTCACAAAAATATCATAAATTTAAAAAAATAAATTTTAGATTAACTACTAACGTTTTCGACCAATATGGTCATCCTCAGGTCAAATAGATTTACATTCTGCTTAACTTATTGACTCCTTGACTTATAGGTTGTTATGCGGCTGACCACCCATACTATAAAAAAAATGGTTCACTTTGCCAATGTCCCCCCTGTTTCAGGGAAGGACGGCAAGAGTTGCAAGGCTTATGTTCATTTGAGATTGGGTTTTTATATTGTAGGTCCACATGCGGCATGTGTTAGCGCGAAATTATACATATCTGCTTGTGGGAATGCATTTAATATAAATCTTAAATGAAATATATCTTTGCAGCTTAGATTAGATTAGATTATATTAACATAAGTACGCCAGTGATATTTCAATTAATTTGAAATGAAAAAAGTTATTCCATTTCAGTATATTTTTGACCAAAATGAAAATACTTTTACGTTCTTTGATGTTATAAGGCTGACCAAAAAATTGTGAGAAGTGGTTCACTTTGGCAATCTCATTTTTGTTTCGGGGAAGGTCGGAAAAAGTTTCCGGGGCTATATTTATTGAAGGTTTTGGTTTTTATTTTGTGTGTGCATATGCAGCATGTGTAAAAGCGAACTTACGCGTGTCTGCTGATGGGCATGAATTTTACATGAATTTTATGTAAATCTTAATTTATCAAATGCAACGTGTAAATTGTTAAACCCTGGAATGCTAACCTAATTGAGATTTTCTAAAACTTCACTTCTTTCCTTATCCGCAGCTTCTTTTTTCGATTAAGTAGGTACCTTGAAGATATATTTCGGTTAATTTATATTATTGTTCTAAAACCTTATTTGTAAAAAGCAAAACGTAAAAACTTTAACTAGTAGCTCTTTTATCGTAATAAGGTACGCAAGTACTTTGATTATCAAGTCGTGTTTTTTTATATTGTCACGTAAAATGTATCCATAGCTCAATTTGTGGAATGCTCAATCAATTCCCACGAAGAGTATCAGAAATCATTTTCCGTTTCAATTTTTATTTCAAACCCAACTAAAATAAGTAAAATAAGTAAGACCTGTAAAATTAAATAGGTTCCATTCGCCACATGCAATCCTTTCGCTGACCATACGGTAAGATGCTGATGCTGCAAAATGTAAGTGCAGCTTTTATAAACATGAATTAAATGAAAAATATCAGATTTTTGTTTTTGAAATGACACCTTGAATTGACGGATGCGATGGTTATCTTACGTAAGTACTCGTACATCACAAAAAAGGTAAACGTTTCAGGGTTCAGTGAATACCATGGAAGATTTTTATTTTAAAATATATTCCTTTCATTGTACTACTAATTTCATAAGAAAAATGAAACAAAGGCGTTAGGGGAAGGTGCGACCGGCGCGGCGCCTGCTTTGCACAGTATTTACTTTTATTTTCAAACTATCTCTTTTGATTTATTGCGTCAACAATAGATTTGGCTTTGCAAATAAAATAACTGGAAGAATGCATTACCTTTGCCCAAAAACAAGTTTATGTGTGGAAGCAATTAATAGAGGTATTCTTTATTATTATTGTTATTATCTCTTACAAGAAGATTTTTTATAGAAAACGCTACTAACGCCACTAAGCTACACATAAAGAGCAACTTCTTGCCGCATTCCCCCCAAAGGGGCTGCATTTAGTGAGTGGAACCTATTTACTTTTACAGGTAAAAGGGCCGGCCTTATGCCAAACACTTCATTTGAAATGAGTGTTTCCCAGCTCCTGAGAGGGCTGGTCCTTTTTTTATGTGAAGGCTGAGTAAACCTTGCCGGTATTGTGTTTGAAATGAACACGAAACGGAAAATGATTTCTGATACTTTTGGTGTATAGACCACCAATATTGTCTTTGCCAATGTCTCTCCTGTTTCAGGGAAGGTCGGCAAGAGTTGCAGGCCTTATATTCCTTCGAGATTGAGTTTTTATGCTGTAAGTCTACATGCGGAACATGTTGCGCGAATTAATGTACTTATTATGAATCTAGAATGTAATATATCTTTGCAGCTATGACTATAGATTCTAGAGGTCAGTCTCACACAAACTTATGTGTCAAATAAGCTTTATCTATTATGTGTGAATCACACCTCAAAAGACCTCTGCAAATTCGGAGTGAAAATTGCTAAGATGTAGCATTGTACTTGCATTTTTTTTACCTAATTAGTGCCGTTTTTGATTCTTATCTAAATCTAACCCCCGTATTCACGATCAAAACTGATTTAAGTGCCTTACTCAAGCGCTACACTTACTCAAGGGTCGACATTCTGGAGCGTTTTGTTTCACAAAGAACACTCAAGCAGTAATCAGCGTAGTGCCCAACCCCCAGGAGACGTACGGGTTTGTCATTGGCTCTCGAAAAAACCCAGCTCTGTAATTGGTCAGTACCTTCCGACCGATATTCGGCGTACTTCACTCTTATCATTGCCGCCCCTTTCAAATTTCAATGTCATATCAACTTTGCATAAAACTTGACAACAAATAAGTACGTATAACGCAATTACTACTTTAAGTAAACCGTAAGTACGAATTTGTTTGTTTACAATTTCTATTAGTTTTTAAAAATACATTTATGTAATATCCAATGTAAAGTGTTTTGATCGATTTCAGCGCCAAAAATATGTTGTTTTCTCCAGCGGAAAAGGAGCTGCTGGTGGCTCTGATTAAAGAAAAACCTGTAATAGAAGATAAAATAACAGATCGAAGAAATCGTTGGCTTTGCAACCCTCAATGAGCAACGGCAAAACTGTATACAGAACGACGCATTTTTTCAATCAAAAACGTCTTCTAAATTCTTCCTCTTCGTAATACGTAAATGGGTCTTTAGGTACAGTCTCTGATATATTTTCTTGGGACACTATTTTTGAACACAACAATGTTATTATTCTCGTTGAAGTCAACTGTATCGAAAGAATTCATTATTTTATGTAAATAATTCACAACCAAACAAAAAATGTGCTGATGAAATGCGGCGGAATATTTTGACAGTTCATCTGTCATTGCAGTATGGTCCTAGACCATACCGGAGAACAAACCCAATTCTGATGGTCAAGCAATGTAAATGAACTCGTCAAAACAATGTTAATACACTTGTAAAAATCATGTTTATAGTAAGAATTCATTTTTTCATGTAAATTCACAATCAAACAAAAAATGTGATAACAATGAAATATGACGGAATATTTTGACAGCGCTTAAGCGTTGGTTAATATACGTGTCGACCTTACTTACCTGAGTGCTAGTTTTTGGAGCGCTTAAGCGCTAATTTTACCTTAAGTATTGTTCTTGAAATGAATTTCCCCAATCTAAGCGCTGGTTTGCCCAAGGAAGTGCCAGTTTTGATCGTGAATACGGGGGTAAATCAAAGATGAAAATCAATTGAGATTCACATTACATGCATTTTCACAACCAGACACGTACAATTTCACGCTTGCACATGTCGCATGTGAACCAACAACATAAAAACCAAATCTCAAATGGACATACACCCTGCAACTCTTGCCGTCCTTCCTTGACACAAGGGTGACATTGGCAAAGTGAACCATTTTTTACAGTATGGGTGGTCAGCCTCAAACCAACCTATAAGTCAAGGAATACACCTATAATCTATTATTTCAGTTGCTAATATTCTAGGTATGGCCACAAGCAGACACTTATAAGTTCGCGCTTACACATGACGCATGTGAACTTAAAAAATAAAAAACTCAAATCGCAAATAAAATAAGCGCTGAAACTTTGCCGTCCTTCCCTGAAACAAAGGTGACATCGGTAAAGTGAGCCATTTCTTACATCGATCAAAATAAAATATAAAGATGGCGTACGTGAACTTGTTTTTACCAAAAAAAGAGCTTAATTTACAAACGATTCTGAAAAAGTATATAATATGAAATTTAGAATTCTGTGTGTAACGTTTTTTACCCTTGGGTGTAATTTTCTGACAGCATTGGTTTGATTTTTCCAGTACAATTTTCATGCTTCATTTGGTATTTTTACCTGACTTGAATTTTAAATATATCTGTCAATAATATAACTCAGTTGATATTCTGAACGAACAATTTTTTCATTCTTTTTAAACATGTATTTTATTCGTTTTATTTTTGTTTTTGAAGGGGTATTCTCCGCAGAGCTTAGATCAGCTCAGAACAAATTCCATTGACTAAAAAAATGTGACATCACATGGCCGGGCTTCTAGGGAACAAACTTATAAATATATATTTTTTTGACAAATTGTTTTTCATTTCTCTACTTACTTACTTTACTTTTCGTATGGCCGGCAAGCACAGCAAATCACTTGGCCGTTGGGCCGCGTCAGAGGCGAAGATCCAAGCCCTCCATCCACTTCACTGCTCCTGGCGTGGCCTCGTGGAGGTCCTTCAGGCCAGGAGGGTATCTTCTGATGGGGCACTCCTCCACTATGTGCCGGACAGTCTGGTTCTCCGCCCCACAGTCACATCCTGGAGATGGAGCTAATCCCCATCTATGGAGCAAGAAGTTGCAACGGCTTTGCTCGGTTCGGATCCTATTCAAGGTCGTCCACAGTCCTCTCGCAAGATTAAACCCTGGGACCTCCTGGTGTGGCAGAGTGATCAGCTCGTGGTTTTTAAAGCCTTTCTCCTCCCATATGGACTTCCATAGCAGTGTAGCATCCCTACTCCGATCATCAATTGTCCAGATGGGGTTTCTGGACTTGAGTCGCTTGTTTGGGTGCTGGAAGATGTCATTGAAAGCAGGGAGCAGCGGGTCACTTCTCACTCTGTCGACCAGTTTTATGGATGCCAGGGATCTACGCAGGGTTGGAGGGGCGATGTTGGACAGGACCGAGAGCCACTGGACGGGTGTAGACCTTACGGTTCCTGAGATGGAGCGCATGGTTTTGTTCAGCTCCACATCCAGCTTGTTACAGTGATCGCTACGAGCCCAGACGGGAAGATATGCAAAGATATGTTACATTGGAGATTCACATTACATGCATTCCCACAACCAGACACGTACAAGTTCGCGCTAGCACATGCCTCATGTGAACCCACAACATAAAAACCAAATCTCAAATGGACATATGTAGGTACACCCGGCAACTCTTGCCGTCCTTCCCTGTAACAGGGGTGACATTGGCAAAGTAAAAAGGCTAGGCACTTATAAGTTCGCGCTTACACATGCTGCATGTGCACAAACAAATTTATATAGCGAAGCTTACAGTCCGGTCGATAGCTCAGTTGGTAGAGCGCTTGCATTCCATACCGAGAGCTTGGACTCGAAGATCCCACCGAGGGTGTCAGAAATTATTTCCCGTTTCGGTGTTTATTTCAAACCTTCACAAGAATTGAGTACCAGCCCCTCGGGTTACGCAAAACACTTCCATTGAAGTGTTTTGCGTAACGCCGGCTTCCTTACCTGTAAAAATGAATAGGTTTCACTCGCTTTCGGGGAAAACGCAACAGGAAGTTACACTATACGTGTAGCTTAGAAATGTTTTAAGTAGCGTCACATGAACATAAATCTTGCAACTCCTGAGACCTTTTCCTGAAACTGGTGTAGCACTGGCAAAAGAGAACCAAGGGACCGGTCCGTAGTCTAGTGGCCTCTATCTTCAACACTTCTGACTCGTAAATGGCAAGTTGTGGGTTCGAATCCTGGTGGAACAGAAAAGTATACCATCCAAGCACTGACCACGCCCAATGTTGCTTAACTTCGGTGATCTATGGGAACCGGTGCTTTCAACATGGCTAACGTCGTTAACAAACAACAACTGGGTCTTGCTTGAGAAGAGGACAGTTCGTAGAGGGCTCTTGAAGTGTGATTCACACAAAAACAGCGCTCACCAATTAAATCATCCTAACATTGTTATTAAGTGAAGCTATTCCTTCCTTCGTAAGCCTTCAATACCTCACTTAAATTTTCATAATTTGACTTCATTTTGAGTATTTGTGTAGCGGATCCCCAGTAATCTGATGATTGACGATGTTTTCCGCCGTTCTGCCCATCCCTAGTGTAAAATAATTTATTACTTAGCTCAAGTACAGCCCTAGTGTAATAAATGGAGGAGATTTACAGCGGTACACTTGGAATACTGTCAGTGATTGTCAACTTCATGGCACACAGATTCTCGTCACCTAAGTACGTGCTTGTTCTATCTCCAACAGAGGTAATTTCACATGATAAAAGTTTGTATGTGTACCAGTGGCGAAGGGTGCCATACGAGCCGGTTGCCATCGGCTTCCTTTTTAAAATGATGTAACAAAGTAGTTAAAAAAATATAGGCACAAAGTAAAAAAAAACATTTAAAACCAAAGAAACAATACGTATTTTTTCTCCATTGAAACCATGCAGTCTACTTTATTATCATTTTTGCCTCATTTTAAACGGGAAACCGATGGAAATCGACTTGTATGGCACCCTTCGCCACTCTTGTGTACTGGATCAATGTGTCTAATGTATGCTGGAAATTAAACGCAACGCAACTAAACGCAACTAAGCTATACATATAGTGTAACTTCTTGCCTGCGTTATTCCCGAAGGGGTCGCATGTGGCGATTCGGGACCTATTTATTTTTACGGGTAAGGGACGCCGGCCTCACACCAACCACTTTCAGTTGAAGTGGGGGTTTCCCAGCTCCCGGAGGGGGCTGGTTCTCATTTCTTATGAAGGCTGAGTAGGCCTTGAGATCGAACCCTTGCTCTCGGCGTGGAATGCAAGCATTCTACCAATTGAGCTATCGACCTTTTTACGAGCTTGGTCGTCGTCGCTACAAAGTGCCAATTCTCAAGCAAGACCCAGTTGCTGTAAGGCTGGATGGACTTTTTCTTCTTCTTAATCCTATTCCTCATTACTGAGGGTTGTGACCCTTGTGGAAGCAACCAATCTTCTCCAGCTCTCCCTCGACTGCGCTGCCCGCAACGCTCCAACTACCGAGGTGCCTGCTGCTGTCTTCACTTGATCGGTCCATCGTGTGGGGGATCTACCTCTTCCTCTCTTCCCCTCCAAGTTATCGATCACAACCAGTCGTTCCAGGCTATCCTCATTGCCACGGACAACGTGTCCGAAGAACTGAAGAATACGGCGTGTACACATGTTGGTATGGACTTTTTAATGCGGCCGAATAACAAGGTTTATTTTCGCTCCCGATGTGTTTCGACCACATTCTGGGAGCTGAAAATGCTGGCAAATCCTGTAAAAAAATCCTTATTTTTCAGGGGCAATTTTGCAAAAATGTTTACCACAACTGCCATTTAATCTACTTACTTTAGCCTCGTTGACGACAAAATGTCTGCTTTTCTCATTTTGATATTTCCCCTTTCGTTCTCAATCAATATAATTCTATATTTTAAGTACTCGGATAACCTATAATCGAAGATACTTACTTACTTACTTCCGATGGCCGAACAGTCCTTGTAGGACCTTTGCCTCCGAAACAATATATCTCCAAGCCTTTCTATCCTCAGCAATGGACTGCCAGTCGTCTTTAGCATTGAGCTCCTCCAGATCTCGGTTGATGTTATCTAATAATCTTTGTCTTGATCTGCCTAACGGTCTCCTGCCCTCGGGTATACCCTGCAGAATACCTTTAGTGGCCCTTTCTTCTCCGGATCTAACGACGTGGCCAATCCATGCCAATCTTCGGGATCTGATTTCACTTGTGATGAAAGGTTGTTTAGTTGTGGAGCGAATTTCGAGCGATAATCGAAGATGCCAGAATATATTAATAAAATCATTCACAGAAGCAAGCATGTGAAAGATCGCACATCATGTGAGAGAGCTAGAGGACCATGGAAAGTTCCGGAATGCACTGAAGACAAGCAAATTTCTGGCATCGTTTGCACCAGCGCCCTTGGAGTGACTGCATCATGAAACGGCGCTATAAAGAAATCATCAACTCATCATCTCATCATCATCGCGCTTACACATGCTGCATGCGTGAGAAAACACTCGTTTAAAATTAATATAGTCTCTGGATCTGAGAATGGTGGTACACTGTGGCATATTGTTACCGACTTTGATGTATGCAAGTGAAGCATGGACAGTGAAATGAGTAAAGTATGTACGGTGGAAATGAAGCATTTAACAAGCATGGCAGGAAAAACTCTTTGATTCGGAAATGATGTCCGTTTTGGTGTTTATTTCAAACCCAAAATAAAATACCGGCGATTTTTACTCAGCCTTAGCAAGAAATGGAAACCGGCCACCTCGGGAGCTGGGAAACCTCACCTTCGACTGAAGTGGTAAGTGTTATGCCGGCCCCCTTAACTGTAAAAATAAATAGGTCCCGAATCTCTACATGCAATTCCTTCGAGGATAACGAAAGCAAGAAGTTACACTGTGTGTTTAGTTTAGTTGCGTGACTCCGTTTTCTACAAAAATCTAGAAATAGTCCAACCTCGGCGGTTTGACGTCACAGGTCTATATGAAACAGTTATATAGTCCTAAGCAACCAAAAGCGAAATGCGGAATGATATTTGATAAGCATCCCGACGGGATGACGTCGCAATTTTCTCCCACCTTTTTCACATTCAGGCACAATATTTCCTCACAGCACTGTCTCCTTAATATAAAATTTTCATTTCGAAGCAATTACTTTTCAATTGACAAAATTGAAACACGATCCATCTTTGCTAGGAAGCTATTTTTTTTATTCTGAAAATAATACACACACACGCTATGACGTCAACGAACCAATTCACATCTCAGGAGGGAGCAATTTTATGTAGAAGAGGAAAAAGAAAAACGATACATCAGACGCGGCAGACGATCAAAATGGATCTGACCTAAATTGGGAAAATAATTTCTGAGAATTTTTGTAAATTATTTGTCTGAAGAAAATTGATCGTTTTGTTGCCAAAAAAATATCTTGCACACAAAACTGCGGTAGGTATTATGTGACATGTAAACGCAAAAACGCAACTAAGCTACACGTATAGTGTAACTTCTTGCCGCGTTATCCCCGAGGGGGTCGCATGTGGCGAGTTGAACCTGTTTATTTTTACAGGTAAGGGGGCCGGCCTTACGCCAACCACTTCAGATGAAGTGGGGGTTTCCCAGCTCTCGAGGGGGCTGGTACTCATTTCTTGTGAAGGCTGAGTAAACCTTGCCGGTATTTTTATTTTGGGGTTTGAAATAAACACCGAAACGGGAAATCATTTCTGACACCCTCGCCTCGGCGGGATTCGAACCCGAGCTCACGGCATGGAATGCAAGCACTCTACCAACTGAGCTATCGACCGGGACATGTGATCGTGTTTAAATATTATTTTAATAATTTCTTCTTTAATTAAATAAAATGCAAACAAAAAACAAAACAAAATGACCGTGACATTTCAATATTTGAAAATCGAATGGTTATTATTTTTTAAAATACAATTTGAAATGCTGTCAAGCTGATTTTAAAAAAAAGATTCGAATATTTTTTATATACCTACCAATGACCGGTCCGTAGTCCAGGTGGTAAGACTTCGGACTCGTAACTGGAAGGTCGTGACTCGTGGGTTCGAATCCCGGCGGAACACAAAAAATATACCATTTATATTTTCAAATTTGCTCTTCGCTGGGATGAAAAATTCATAAACCTTTACCAAAGACCGGTCATCAAAAGGTCCATCTAACCTTACAACAACTGGGTCTTGCTTGAGAATTGGCGCTTTCTACAGCGACGACCAAGCTCGCAGAGGGCTCTTGAGGTGTGATACACACAAAAACAGCGCTCACCAAATAAATTAGCCTAATTTAATTTTTTATTTATTGAATTAATTAATTTTGTATACCTACCCAATACATTTTCATTTTTATTGTGTGCAATGGCAATACTCTCTAGTGAAGTTCGTTCAAATAGCAGCAAAATTTGAATATCGAATCTTTTTGAATACCTACCTACAGAGCATCGCTCTGTCAATCATTATTGTATGAAGCTTTGAAAATATTATTTTTCCCTTGATTATATTTTAAAATAAAATGTGTTTTGTTAACAGACAACATCTTTAAATTACGTTAATTAAAGAATATATATTTCTGCTGAATTGTGTAAACTTAATATTCAATTAATTTAGCAGTCATGAAACTTTGAACCAAAATAAATTGGATTTAATAATTTTCCAGAAAATCTTCAAGATTATTGCCCTTCTTAGAAATTTAATACAAAGCGCTATCAAAAGAAAAATGTATTGAGTAGCCTAACCTTTATATCGACGGTTAAAAGGCATAAGTGACATTTTGGTCAAAAATGAGTTATGAATGCTATCCTACTTGAAATTTTCCACTCTTTCTAATGCCCTAACTCCCATAGCTCTACGATTATTTTTGTGTTGTTTATGCCCAAGCAAACAACTGCGTTTTTAAAGTATGGTTTTGGTGTAACCGACAAGATTTTGGCCTTTTTTGTCCTAAAGACGTTTGTGACAAAAAAAATCGTCAAACATCGTAAAACCACATTGAAAGGAATGCCAATAAATGCCTTTTTTTTATTTTAGAGCTGTTTTGATTTTGACGGTATGATAAAAAATAAATCAGTTATGCCATTTTTCTGCAATCTCAAACTTGAAATTGCTCTCCTGAACAATTTAGTTTACGTCGCTTATGCCCTACTGCCTTTTAACCGTCGATATTATCTTTTTTAAATCTTTATTAGTTGAATATTACTCTCGAGTCTGTAAACTTTAATACTGTGTAAGTTCACGCCTACACATTTCTTTATTTATTGAACATAGCCCTAGCGAACATACCGAAGTTCAATCCAGCCTTTCAGCATCTGGGTCTTGCTTGAGAATTGGCGCTTTGGAGCGACGATCAAGCTTGTAAAAAGTCTAGTCGATAGCTCAGTTGGTAAGAGTGTTTGCATTCCATGCCAAGACCAAGGGTTCGATCCCCACCGAGGGTGACAGAGACGATTTCCAGTTTCGGTGCTTATTTCAAACGCAAGATAAATACCGGCAAGGTTTACTCAGCCTTCAGAATAAACGAGAACCAGTCCACTCGGGAGCTGGGTACCCCCCCACTTCTACTAAAGTGTATGGCGTGTAGCCAGCCTCTTTACCCGTAAAAATAAATAGGTCCTTAATCGTTACATGCAACACCTTCGAGTATAACGTAGGCAAGAACTAAGAAATTACACCATATGTGAAGGCTATTTGTATTGCGTTGTATGGCTGTATTTATTACATTGAAAAAAAAATAACAAAGAAAATGATGTCCCTTTCAATTTTATTTTATTCTCTTGACACGTATTCAATTTCGAGATGATTGATTGGTAAAAAAAAAGATAAAAAGTGTGTTCATATGAAAAAATACACAAATTCAGACCGACTAAAAGGGGTTGTTTTTGTTTTTTTTTTTCAGAAAAACTCGTTTTGTTCTTAATTAATGTTTCGACCCCATCATCCCTCACGGCTGAATTAAAAATAAATTGCACAGAATCTGTACTCGACTTTCTTGCAAAAATTAACCCACTGTAAGACGTATGTAAAGCTAGAATCATCTACCAGCTTATGCCGTTTCAATAAAAATATAATATATCAATAATAAATCAATTTTATTCCACCGCGGTGTGTACCTGCATACTCGTACAATATGGATATAGGCATATAAATACTTAAATGAATATAAATATTTTGTTGATTTATTTGAAAAAGTACCAATTACGCAAGAAAGATCCTCGACTCATAGGTTGGTATGAAGCTGACCTCTGTACTGTTTCATTAGGGGTGGCCGGTACCTCCACAGATACGCCTCCACTTTTTGCTGTCATCACCTTTTTCATACATACTCTTCTCTTATTCTCACTCTGCAGAATCCATTCTTTCGCAATCTCACCTATTTGGTCTAACCATTGTTTCCGCAGCCTTCCCCTTCCGCGCTTTCCTCTGACATTTCCTTTGTACACTTTCTTCGTTAGTTGTTCATCATCCTTTCTTTCAAGATGTCTGAACCATCTCATCGTACTTTTTTGTACTTTCATTCTCATATTCTCTTTTATACCACACTCGTTCATCACTCAAGCATTACGTACTCTATCACTCAGTGTCTTTCCAGCCATTGCTCTCAGGTAAGCCATTTCAACCGTACTTACATACTTTACTCAGCTACATTCATTAAGCCTCACTTCCACCAACCAATATGCCATTGTGGACCGCCGATCTCATATTCTTCGTAAGTTTCCTATTTCTTGCAATTCTTCCAATCGTTTCCATTACACTTCTTCCTCTACTAGCGCGCTTTTCCAATTATTTCATCAATTTCGCATTCGACTCAAACTTGCTTCCCAGATAATCAAATTCTTTCACGACCTCCACTCTTTTTTCATTCAGTCTTATCTCAATTTTCTCGCATTTCTCAGTCCTCCCAAAGTGTAAAAAATAATTCACTTTGTCAATGTCACCCCTGTTTCAAGGAAGATCGGCAAGAGTTGCAGGTTTTATGTTCATTTGAGATTTGGTTTTAATTTGTTGTTTAAAAGTACAAATTCAGCATTCGTAAGCGCGAACTTACACGTACCTGTTTGTGGGCATGAATTTCATATTAGTTTTGAATGTTTATATTTCAGTGCAACTTATATTCTGGATTATTATAGATGGTCATTGAACCCTTCTGTATGCAAACTAGTACTTTGTATGGTGGGTAAACTTTTTAGTTATATTTTGAAAAAGTAACGACTGATTATTATTGGTATTTATAAAATTTTAAGAATCGCAGCCTTTTATCTATTTTTAACCCTTTGACTACCAAGAAAATTGCTAATACATTTTGTATGGAAAATTTTCACTTTGTATGGCGGCTATACTTTTGATTCTTTTTTTGGAAAAAATAATGATGGCAATATATAGTTTATTATTATTATTTTACATTTGTACTAAATTATTTTTTTATTAACCCTCTAACTGCCGAGAATTTTTCCATTATTTTTTTCTTTTATATGGCAACTCCCTAAACCGAGATTATGATGAAGAAATGATTATAATTATTAGATAGCACTCATATAAAAATGGATTCACAAAAAATTTAAGAAAAATCGTCGGAGCCGTTTTTGAGAAAATCGCATTTTAAATTTTCAGCTCTTCGGAAGCCATCTTGAATTTTCAAAAAAGTAAAAAAAAATGATTACGAATTAAAGTGATAAGCTTGTTCTTTCTATCAAATCTAAAACAAATTTAAATATCTTGCATTTTAATAGGTTTTTGTAATATTTTCGATTTAAAATTTCAGGTCGTGTAAACGGTGCTTCATATTTATTTTTTCAAAAAATTTTTTTTCTAAATTTGTAGAAATTTATGTTGTCCATAATATTGTAGAACATTATATTTTTTTTAACCCCTTAACTTTCGAGAAAATCACAATTGTTTGTTTTTTTCATATGGCAGCCCATAGACACAGATTAGAAAGAGTGTTGCCATAACTAATTTATTAATTTAAAAATTAATTAGTGGCAACTCTGAAAATTTAAGAAAAATTCTTGGAGTCGTTTTTGAGAAAAGTGCAATTTTATGTTTTGTTTGTACGGCAGCCATCTTGAATTTTCAAGTTGGTGTAATGCCATGTTATTCATACTTAATACATGTCCAAAAAAGTTGATGTAGCCAAAATTTGGTATCTCTAGGTCTTATACTTTGGAAAGTGACACACACACATACATACATACATACATACATACATACATACATACATACATACATACATACATACAGACGGACGTTTTTGAAAGATAGTGTTTTTTGGCATGTCCTGCACCAGGACAACTCATTTCCGTGAAAACCTCGAAAATTTTTTTTCACACCAAATCATAACTTTCTTTATAGCCTTCGGCTATAGCAAGAAAGTAAAAAGCAATTCTGATAAATTGTTTTTCAATTTCGTAAAAATTGATTTTCGGCCGGATGACTTACGATAATGTGAGTTAATCGAATCAATTAAATGCTTTAGAGATCAAATCATGTATTGGGAATATCTTGTGCTCCTTTATGTGCCCTGTCAGATCCTACCGACGTTGGCGATCACCTCGGCGAACTTATTCGGCTGATTAATTTGGTGAGCGCTGTTTTTGTGTGTATCACATCTCAAGAGCCCTCAGCGAGCTTGGTCGTCGCTGTAGAAAACGCCAATTCTCAAGCAAGACCCAGTTGCTGTAAGGCTGGATGGACCTTTTGATGACCGGTCTTTGGTAAAGGTTCATGAATTTTTCAACCCAGCGAAGAGCAAATTTTAAAATATAAATGGTATATTTTTTCTGCTCCTCCGGGATTCGAACCCACAACCTTCCCATTCAGAGTCCGGAGTGTTACCACTAGGCTACGTCGTTAACAGTACCCTTAGTACGAGTTGCAAAACTTGAGTAATGTAAAGTTTACGGCAATTATTAAAGAGTGATTTCCCCCAAAATCTGCCGTGTTTGTTTGATTGAACTTGATTGTCTTCATCACTGTTATTCTTTTGCTAAGACCACAATGTGTAAAAAACAAAAACGGCAGATTTTGGGAGAAATCACGCTTTAATAGTTTCCGTAAACTTTACTTTTCTCAAGTTTTGCAACTCGTACTAAGGGTACAGTAGTCACGATCAAGCTCACATAGAGTTTTGGATGTCTTTCTTTCCAATATTGATTACAGATTACGTGAAAGAAATTCGAAGAAATCCTTTATTTTGTAATCGCTAAATGAACCTTGTAAATAATAGATCCTAGTAGCATTACTTAATTAAGTGACGTCAAATTGCCAATCCCTTTTTCTAGAAACCATCACAGCCCTGCGGGATCCAAACCAAAGGTCTAATGAACAAACCCGAGTATAAAAAACGAACTCAATCCCGCAAATTGAAAATATGTTTGAAAACTAAATCAGACACCAGGAATGCCGTAGTATTTTGCATACACTTTCGATTTACGAAATCGAGATTTTAGGAAACTCGGAGTTCAGGAAGTGTAGGTACCCGGAGGGACGAAACGGTTGCCATGGAAACCAGTCGAATAACAGATAAATAAGTGGAAGGCAAATCTCTTCTACAATCTATAGTCTATGTTGCAAATATAGAATAGAATTGAAAATTCGTATAAAATGCATGTTCACAAACAGGCGCGTGTAAATTCGCGCTTACAAATGCTCCTAAAAACGCTTCGCAACTAAGCTACACATATAGTGGAACTTCTTGCCGCGTTATCCCCGAAGGGGTCGCATGTGGCGAGTTGAACCTATTTATTTTTACAGGTAAGGGGGCCGGCCTTACGCCAACCACTTCAGTTGAAGTGGAGGTTTCCCAGCTCCCGAGAGTGCTGGTACTCATTTCTTGTGAAGGCTGAGTAAACCTTGCCGGTATTTTATTTTGGGGTTTGAAATAAACACCGAAACGGGAAATCATTTCTGACACCCTCGGTGGGATTCGAACCCGAGCTTTCGGCATGGAATGCAAGCACTCTACCACCTGAGCTATCGACCGGACATCTCCTTGTTTACAAATTTAAATCTTAACCTGAAATAAAAAAAGTCCTGCAACTTTTGCCGGCGTTTTGGCAAGGAAATTGGAAAAGTGAACCATTTTTGGCAGTTTGGGTGGTCGGCCTCATAACGACCTATAAGTCAAAGCATTTAAATTTTGGTTTATATAAAATCGACGTTTCTACAATCTTAGTTGAATATATTTAAAATATGCAATATAATAATATATAATCTAAGTTGCAAAGATATTATATTAACATTTAAAGCTCATATCAAATGCATGGCCACAAACAAACGCGTGTAGTTCGCGCTTGCAAATGCTGAATGTGTACCTACAAATAAAATCCGAACCTCAAATGAACATAAGCCCTACAACTTTGGCCGACCTTCCCTGACACAGGGATAACATTGGTAGAGTGAACCATTTTTTACAGTATGGATGGTCAGCCTCATACCAACCTATAAATCAAGGACGTGTCCTTATAAAATTAAACACCCAAATTTCAACAGTACATTGACTCTGCAACTCATGTCGCCCATCCCTGAAACAAGGGTAGCATTGGCAAAACAAAATTTACAGTTTGCCTGGTCCACATCATACCAAAAATCGATCAATTTAAAAATTTAAGACGGAGTAAGTCAGTGATTTTTGCATGGTAACGCATGTCTCCATCTATTACTCCATAACTCCGAACCGGTCCGTAGTCTAGTGGTTAACACCTCTGACTCGTAAATGGAAGGTTGTGGGTTAAATCCCGGCGAAGCACACAATAATATCTATATCATTTATATCTCTTTGCTGGATGAAAAATTCAAATACCTTTGTCAAAGACCGGTCAATAAAGGTCCATCCAGCCTTACAGCAACTGGGTCTTGCTTGAGAATTGGCGCTTTTTACAGCGACGACCAAGCTCGCTGAGGGCTCTTGAGGTGTGATACGCACAAAATTAGCGCTCACCAAATAAATCCTCCTAATATTGTTATTATTGATTCCATTTATTTGTTTAGTATTATCAAGAAGTTATACTTAGGAGTAATACAATCTCTAAATTAGGGATTAAGCAGCAAATTTGATCTTCATGAAATTTCGTAGAAATAAGTGGAAAAGGATTTCCAAAGAAAATACTCCACGCGTAATCTGTAATCTTAATTAGAGAGATTTGTAAATATTTAAGATTCACATTAAATCCATGCCCACAAGCAGACACGTGTCACTTCGCACTGAAAAATCGTTCTTTTAGTGCTTGTGTTTGTCTTATCAGAGGTAATTTTGTATTAGCAATATTTGTTTTCAACTGAAGTGGCTGCTAGCGTAAGGCCCTGTACTGTACTGTATCCTGCCGCCGTTCCACTAGGGGTGGCCGGTACCTCCGCAGATGCGCCTCCACTTTTTTCTGTCCTTACAAACCACTTTCATTTCCTCAATATTCATCACCTTTTTCATACATACTCTTCTCTTATTCTCACTCTGCAGGTTCCATTCATTCGCAATCTCACCTATTTGGTCTAACCATTCTTTCCTCGGCCTTCCCCTTCCGCGCTTTCCTCTGACATTTCCTTTGTACACTTTCTTCGTTAGTCGTTCATCATCCATTCTTTCGAGATGTCCGAACCATCTCATCGTACTTTTTTGTACTTTCATTCTAATATTCTCTTTTACGAGGCTGACCACCCGTGCTGTAAAAATCGGTTCACTTTTGCCAATGCCACCCCGGTTCAGGGAACGGCGGCAGGAGTTGCAAGGTTTATGTCCATGTGAGGTTTTCTTTATTTGTATGCACACATGCAGAATGTGTAGGCGCGAACCTACATGTTCCTGTCTGTAGGCATGCATTTCATATGAGCCTTAAATGCTTACATATCCTTGCAGCTTAGATTATAGATTATAGATAGATACCACACTCGTTCATCACCCAATCATTACGTACTCTATCATTCAGTGTCTTTCCAGCCATTGCTCTCAGGTAAGCCATTTCAACCGTACATACTTTACTCAGCTCACATTCATTAACTGTCCACGCCTCACTGCCATACATCAATGTCGGAACCAATATGCCATTGTGGACCGCCCCTTTGCCTGTAAAATTAAAATGTAGGTTAAACTTGCCACACGCGACCCCTTTGGAGATATCGCGGCAAGAAGTTGCTCTATTTGTGCAGCTTAAAAGTACTTATCACTCAATTCCATCTGTTCAATCAGGGTCAAAGTTATCTTCAATAGGACACGACAGGATTCGAACTTGAACTTGTTTCATAAGAGCTAATTCGAATGAGAGTTAATTGATAACAAAAATAATTCCCATGAATTAATTTAAACGCAAACAAATTTAGTTTTCTTTTAATTAAAAAGAAGCACGAATTGAAAATTTAATTAAAATGTACACACACAAAAAAAAACACTTAACATTTTCTTGTTTCTGAGAGAAAATTCTCTTATTTGGAAAAACACACTGTTCTATGAAAGTCGATCGTAAATCGTAGTGATTTAGGACCCTTGCCTCTGTGTTAAGGGTGTCCAACACCTCACAGTTCGCACGTAAAATAAGGTATCCCAAAATTTCCCTGACCTTTCGACCTTTTTTCTTGATGGCAATATTTTATTTCCTTTATTCCCCTCACAGACAATCCTTTATGCATGACATTTTTGCACGTAAACTCGAGTATAACGTTCAAAATAAATTCTTCATGAGTGAAAAGATAATTGACATTTTAATGGTTTGAAAAAATACACTAAATATACATAATAGTGTTCTTTCTGACCGTTTCTAAGATTGTTTGAAATATTTATCAGATTTTTAATACAAAAATCTACAATGTGACTAATTTGACCGGTCTGCAGTGTAGTGGTTACGCTTTGTACTAGTCAATGGAAGGTCGTGAGTTTGAATCCCTGTGGAACACAAAAAATACATCATTTCGACTGCTCCAAGGAAGACAACACTAAGTCAAAAAAGATAGTTTTGCAGGAGAGCCAATGGAATGTTGTTTATTCAATGGAGAACAATGCCTAAACTTTTTTTTACATTCATTTATTAACGAATTTAAAAGAGATAGAGACACGGCTGTCATCTTGGAATGAAGGTAATGATTTGTTACCTTCAGAAATGGAAATAAGTCAAAAACCTCAATTTTGGAGTTACTTGCTTCTTCCTTGGAGCAGTCGATTTATATTTTAAAATATGCTCTTAGCTCGGTTGACAAATTCATCTACCTTTACCAAAAACCGATGACAAAAGGTCCATCCAGCCTTATGGCAACTGGGTCTTGCTTAAGAATTGTCGCTTTCTACAGCGACGACCAAGCTCGAAGAGAGATCTTGAGTTGTGATTCACACAAAAACAGCGGTCACCAAATAAATTGACGCCCTTATCTCCAACATAATTTTGGTAAAATTTCTCGTTAACCGTGCGTGGTATTTAGTGCGTTTTTATATATTTTTAATCCAACTAACAATGTTTATTAAAACAGTTTGAAGGACTTTTCCTCATTTTATTACAATTTACCTTAGGACAGCGGATTCATGCAAAAATGACACTCATTACTAACCATCTATGGCATCGTGTTTCTTACTTTTATACAAATATTTGCCGATTTTTTCATGTCTGGATATGACAGGACCCTTGGAAAAAAACAACGTTGTGATAACTTATTTTTACGATGGTAGTTTACAGTGAATATACGTATCGACATGTGGGCAATATTGTAAACATTCTTGAACGTAGTGCAAAAGCGCAAATAAGCTGCACATAAACTGCAACTTCTTACCGTGTTGGCCCCTAAATGGATCGCATGTAGTCTGTGGGAAGTTAATACCACTTCAGTTAAAGTGGGAGTCTTTTCCAGTTTCCGACGGGGCTGGTTCTCATTTTTTGTAAAAGCTTTGGAAACCTGACCAGTATTTATTGTATATTTGAAAACAACATCAAAATACAAAATCATTACTGAAATATTAGGTGGGAATTGAAAACCCAGTCGTCGTGAGGCCGGATAGACCTTTTTTTTGTGAGCGGTCTGTGTTATCTGGTATCTGGTATCTCTGTTACAGGAAAGGTCTGCTAAAGTTGCAGGCCTTATGTTCATTAGAGGTTTGGTTTATTTTGTAAGCGCGAACTTAACCGCGTCTGTTTGTGGGCGCCAAATAAATCCACATTTTTTCCTATTTTCTACGAGAGAATACATTAAAGAAGTGTGAAAATCCTGTAGTAACGGACTTATTTATCAGGAACTTCTTAAGAAAATGTTTTATAAACAATTTCTCAAATCAGTGAAATCAGCACTTATGGGGCTGTCCATATATTACGTCATTCGCATTAAGGGGGGGGGGAGTATGGTCTGCGGATGGTGGTAAATGATGTACGAGTACCAAAAGTGACGTCGTTCTTGTAAATACCAATTTCTACAAAATATACAAAATATTATGTAAGTAGTATAACATTATTAATTATTAAGCTCATCCATTATTACAGCAAGGGGGGGGGGGGTCATTAGATAATGACTATAGGATGATTGTAAGGGGGGGGGGGGTCGAAAATCGGCCAAAATCGACGACGTAATTTATGGACGGCCCCTATTCAGTTTTCCTTTAAAATGGCGATATCTATGCAAGTATGATTGTAGACTTGGATTATATTTAAAGTGTAAACTGATTTTCTTGTATACAAAAATCTTAACATGTGAACAAAGCGGTCTTATATAACGCTTTCGTCCTGGCAACACCAAGATGTAAAGTTGGCGGCAAATAAAGCTTCTGTTTTATTTTTCCCTTTTACGCCAAACCCATGTTTGTTGGACACTTATTTCTCACAATATACAGAAGCTAGACCAACGCTATGTAGAGAAGAATTTCCATTGCAATTTCTAGAAGATAGTGTTTTACTTTTTGTTACTTAGAAATATAGAGAGATCTGTTTGTTGCCAAGCGAAAGAAACAGACTCGGGAAAAATGTCATAGACAAAAAAATGTGATGTCACACGGCCGGGTAGCTAGGGAAAAGGTAAACAACAATAAAAATATTGGGTGCCAACGACCCACAGGGAAAAGACACCAAAATATCTCGCTGATAAAAGCATTAAGCTACACATATAGCGCAACTTCTTGCCGCGTGTGTTTCGCATGTGACGAGTGGAACCTTTTTATTTTTACAGGAAAGGGAGCTGGACTTACTTCAGTTGAAGTTGGGGCTTCCCAGCTCCCGCTCATTTCTTGTGAAGGCTGAGTAAGCCTTGCCGGTATTTTTGTTATCTTTTCTGAAATAAACACACAAACAGGAAATTATTTCTGAAACCCTCGGTGGGATGCGAACCCGAGCTCTTGGCAAGGAACGCAAGCAATCTAGCAACTGAGCTATGGACTGGACTAAACCGTCGCCCGCAAAAATAACCGGTCCGTAGCTCAGTGGTAACACTGCGGACTCTGAATAGGAAGGTTGTGGGTTCGAATCCCGGCGGAGCACAAAAACTATACCATTTATATTTTCAAATTTGCTCTTCGCTGGGTTGAAAAATTCATAAACCTTTACTAATGACCGGTCACCAAAGGTCCATCGAGCCTTACAGCAACTGGGTCTTGCTTGAGTATTGGCGCTTTGTAGCGACGACCAAGCTCGTACACCTCTGCGGCACTACAACAAGTGTCATAGACCCCTAGAGTCTCTAGAATCTAGGGAGTCTCCCACATAGGATTTCTTAAAAAAAAAGCCTCACACTACGCTCGGCAGAAACCGCAGCCAAGTCATGTATCAAAGAGTCGATAAAAAAAGTTAGTTTAGCACAGTGTTTGGAGAGCGCGTATTTGCAGTTGCTGGCCCTCTGGCCTGGAACCACCTGCCACATCATGTGAGAGAGCTAGAGGACCATGGAAAGTTCCGAAATGCACTGAAGACAAACAAATTTCTGGCATCATTTGCACAAGCGTCCTTGGAGTGACTACATCACAAAACGCCGCTAAAAAAACATCAACTCATCATCATCATCATACTCATGTGGAATAACCTCTGATGGGCATAAGGCAAACAAGCACTAAGGGGACGATAAAGAGATTTGGATGTTGCCAAGAATAAATATTTCACATTCGGTTCGGACACAGAGTCACTTGCGTTTACACTTGCGCAGTACAGTGGTAGAATGATTTTTCAAGCTACAGAGAGTTTCAGTCCTTGTTTTATAGTAAGAATAATGATCATTCTCGAATTATGGAGACTAGCTACTCGCTAGATTTTGCCAGAACATTCGTTTCAACCATTCTCAAACAAATAAAAATTATTATAAGTACCTTACGACTATTTGTTTCTAGAGAGACTTACACAGACAATTCACAACACACAATTTCATGTTCATAACAGTATCATGGACAAAAAAGTGATGTCTCTCGACGGGGTTGCTAGGGAAAAGGTAGGTACCTACAAAGAAAATGTTATTGGTTGCCAAGGACTCATAAAACCTGTATTAAAATGATATTACTCACTAAGTAATACGACGGATCAAATATTTGTAAAAAAAAAAAGAAATTAATTGTTTTCAAAATAAAATAAAACCATCCATTGTTTTATGGAAACAATAAAAATTATTCGTTTAATTACGGGTCATCAATCTTCTGTACAGATATCGGTTAATTACATTTTGATGTCTGTTTTTATTTATTTAATTAAAATGTACACAAGCAATGTGAATTGTCGCTCGCACGTACTGAGGGTAGTACTTTTTTTTTAGACCAGTGCTTGTCAAACTTAAAAAATATAACTAAATAAAAAATACACCACATAGACATAGTCATAGTCCCATTTACAGAGGGGATGGGGTATATGTCGCTGGTATGATCAAGCAGATAAGGCGTAGGTATTCGATTTTGCGTTATTGAAAATGTAATTTGTTGTGTATGTTCCTTGACTTATAGGTTGGTTTGCGGCTGACCACCCATGCTGTAGAAAATGGTTCACTTTGCCAATGTCCCCCCTGTTTCAGGGAAGGTCGGCAAGAGTTGCAGGGCGTATGTCCATGTGAGATTCGGGTTTTTATTTTGTAGGACCACATGCGGCATGTTTAAGCGCGAACTTGTGCATGTCTGTTTTTGAAAGTGCATATAATGTGAATCTTTAATGTTACATAGATTTTGCAACTTAGATAAGATTAGATTAGAAACAATCGTATGCTCGAACCCTGCCTGCGCCATGTCCTATCGACGACAACAACTTTTGGTGCTATTCTTAGACATTTTAGTCGTCCGTTGAGCCCACGCTTTGACAAAATAATGATGCATTTGTATGAAGACCTGTCAATCCAAGATGGCCGCAATTAAACAGCTTATGACTTATAGGTTGGTAAGAGGCTGACCACCCATACTGTAAAAAATGGTTCACTTTGCCAATGTCACCCTTGTTTCAGGGAATGTCGGAAAGAGTTGCAAGGCTTATGTTCATTTGAGGTTTGGATTTTATTTGTAAGTACACAATCAGCATTTGTAAGCGCGAACTACACGTGTTTGTTTGTTTGTGGGCATACATCTGAGAGCTTTGAATGAATATATCCTTGCAACTTAGATTATAGATTATAAATTAGTCTTCATACAAAATTCGGTAGGTAAGAATGATCGCGGTGATGAGACTTCCAGCCCAGGCATCATTAATTTGTTAAAGCGTGAGCTCAACCGACGACTAAAATGTCGACCCTCAATTAAAACTATTGTAATGACAAAGGCTTTTTGGAGAGCAAGTTTTCTGTGATGAAGCTGTCTTTGGACCTATATTGTATGTGACTGAAATGATGTCGTGTGACACAAATGTCCGTCACCGACGTGTCTGTTGACGTGCTGTCTTTGACCGAATTGTCTGCAACCGAAAAGTCGTGTGGTAGAACTATCGCGTGACCGATTGATATCTTTGAGATATCTAATCTAATCTAATCTAATCTAAGTTGCAAAGATATGTTACATTGGAGATTCACATTATATGCATTTTCACAACCAGACACATACAAGTTCGCGCTTGAACATACCTCATGTGAACCTACAACATAAAAACCAAATCTCAAATGGACATACACCCTGCAACTCTTGCCGTCCTTCCCTGAGACAGGGGTGACATTGGCAAAGTGAACCATTTTTACAGCATGGGTGGTCAGCCGCATACCAACCTATAAGTCAAGGAACATACACAACAAATTACATTTAATACATCACTAAATAATACTATCTATGGACAACAAACAGAAAACAAATTCCAATTTAATAAACCCTAGCCGCCAACATTACAGATCAACCGCCATTTCTTTCTGTCCTTACATACTTCTTTCATTTCCTCCAGAGTCATAACCTTCTTCATACAGGCTCTTCTTTTATTATGACTCTGGATGTTCCATTCATTCGCAATTTCGGATATTTGGTCCATCCATACCTTTCTCGGTCTTCCTCTACCACGACATCCATCTATTATTTTACGATATCATTGACCAATTTGTCATGACACGTTAAAAGAATACAGTTGAAAATTATTGCGCACAGTTTGGGAAATACTGATCTATACACAATTGCTTAACCCTACGCTGTCCGCGACATCTGTCACGTACGCAACATTGTTCCAACTAATGAAGATCCAACCCCCGGCACGCAGAGGGTTATTAACTCTCCGCTGAAAGGCATTTCGTCCTCTTTATTAATTTCTAAAAAATTTATTACATCAACGAGTATTTTATCAACTTAACCATCCATATGAAGGGTACAGGGGAAAAAGGATCACTGTCAAAAGTAAATCATTGTGAGAAAAAGGAAAAAACATTATTTACTTTGTATAACTGTTTATGAAACAACTTACTATAGTAGCAATTAAAACTATTTTTTATAGCTTATTTAATAATTTGGTTTTGAATTCTTAATTATTTATTTTCTTTGAGTAACCATAACAATAAAGAATATTTAGAAAATATTACTTGCAACAAGGATCATAGTCAATTGACATTGATCTTTTTTCTAATTTTAGTATTCATTTATTTTAATTGTAACACTATTTACTCAAAATATTCTAGTTATAAGTAATAAAAATATTATAATTATTGACAAATTTAAAAGCTAATATTTAAATTAGCCTAATAAGAATCTGTGAACTGACTGACAGCCGGCTGTCAAAATGAAAAAAAAGATCAATGTCCATAGACAATGATCTTTCTTTCTGCAACAAGGGTGACATTGATCTTTTTATGATACAGTCACACAATCTATTTTTGAGTCTGTTGTAGACTATGATCGTTTTAAGCGTTTTTCGGAAATCTAGACAAGAAGCTACCTTTATTTTGCACTAGATGGCATTGTTAGTTTTTTTTTGCTGAAAAATTGACAATGATCCTTTTTCCCCTGTACCCTTCATATACTAAAATTACCAACTCTTCAGTCTAATCAACCTCTCTTGTTTGGTAGTTGAGACAGATTTAATTGGTAAAAAGGTGTGTTTATACATTGAGTAAATCAACAAATAGTTTCACATGATTCGACGTGAATAGAAATACTTAAAAGGTTTATGAAAAAATATCCTAAATACGTCAGAGATTTTATAATACATATATGCAGTTATATTGTGTTTTAAGTTTTTTTCTTAGATTATTAGTCCTTGACTTATAGGTTGGTATGAAGCTGACCACCCATACTGTAAAAAATGGTTCACTTTACCAATGTCACCCCTGCGTCAGGGAAGGTCGGCAAAAGTTGTAGGGTTTATGTTCATTTGAGGTTTGGATTTTATTTGTAAGTATATATTCAGCATTTGTAAGCGCAAACTACACGTGTTTGTTTGTGGGCATACATTTGATATGAGCATTAATTGTTAATATATACCGGTCCGTAGTCCAGTGGCAACACTTCGGACTCGTAAATGGAAGGTTGTGGATTCGAATCCCGGCGGAGCACAAAATATACCATTTATATTTCCATTTCCAGCTCTTCGCTGGGTTGAAAAATTCATAAGCCTTTACCAAAGACCGGTCACTGAAAGGTCCATCCAACCTTACAACAACTGGGTCTTGCTTGAGAATTTGCGCTTTCTACAGCGACGAACAAGCTCGCAGAGGTCTCTTGAGGTGTGATACACACAAAAACAGCGCTCACCAAATAAATCATCCTAATATAATATCTTTGCAACTTAGATTATAGATTATTATATATCAGATTGTGAACAATGTTTTTCTCAAGACAATTTCATTGAAAGTTCATGTTTGATTCAATTGGTAGATAAGTCAAACAAGCACTGGGAGACGTTATACTAACGCTTCTAGTTCTATGCTGTGGTTGTTTTAGAGAAAAGTTTTATAACGATGCTTTCACAGACAACTGAGTAATCTTACTGTCAAACTTTGAATGTTTTAATTATAAGAATTAAAAGCTTAAAACTTCTAAAATTTGATTTATGCGAGCTTATTTTAAACATAACTTTTGCTCCGCACATTTAAAATGGAAAAGAAAAGTGACGTCACTCGACTGAGCTTAAGATCAACCATAACTTTAATACTGTTACGTTTTTAACTGGTTCTATTTAATCAAAACTGAGGTTAATTCATTTTCCACAATTTATTTATACTCACTTTCAGTTTGGACAGAGTTTTTACATTTGAACATTAAGACGGTTGATTTATGTCTGCTCTACTGGCGATTTTGGTCCTTAACTTATAAAGATTATCAACATCATCCTCGAAACTCGTCACGAGAATCGTTACATACCACCTTGCTGGATTTCGCCAGAACATTCGATTTATTCTGTGGTGTTTTGACAGCTCTGCGTTTGACAGATCCGGTTGACAGGTTTGCGTCACAGTATGTTACAATGTCAGAAGCCAGTTTCGTCTCCGCCAATATTATAACTCGATGAGAGACATGAAATGTTGGTAAATTTGATTTCCGAATTGATGGACCATAAATATCGGAAAAATAACAAAATGGTAGCAAAGATCTGTATCAGATAATAATGTCGAATAATTTGATTAAATTATATGGCATCGTAAAGAGCAAAACGAGGGAAGTAAAAGATATAGGGAACTGCCATAACAAGATTGACGTTATCTGGTATTTTAAATTTTACTGTTTTTTCCGAGTGTAAAAAAATATTTTATGCTTTGTACCGCGTTTTTTTTAAATATGTAATTCCTTTTACGTGATTTAATAGTACATGACATGACTCGAAACAAATATCAAAGACAAATAAAAAATAAGTCATACGTCTGAAATAATGGATGATAAAATGGACTTAAAAAATGTGTATACAGAGGAAATGTAAAAGGAAAAACGTCGGTGTTATGGCCGAGGGGCCAAGCGGGCCAATCTTTCTAGCATGTTTGGAATAGAACAACGTTGGTTCGATCCCCGCTTGGGTCGTTTGAGCATAACTTTGACCCTGGTTCAACAGATTTTATTTGGTAGTTATTAATTAATAATTCATTCAAATAAACAGTAATGAATTATTAATTTATGATATTAATAACTGTTTCTGGCCAGGCAGAATAGGTTCGTGAATTGCATTCCTCTTCAAAAATCTATTTTTGAAAATAATAATAAATAAAGAAAAAGAGGAATGAGAAGACCGAGAAAAATCTGGTTGGACCAGATTGGTGAAAGAATGGAATATACAAAGCGAATGTAAAATAATGAAATGTATGAAAAAGTGATATGTATGAACAAACTGAAAGAGATGTGCAAAGATAGGAAAAAATGGAGGCATTTCTGTAGAGACTCTGGCTTCCCCTAAGCGGAATGGTGACAGAGGTACAGTTACAGTAACAGCCGGGTCGCTGTGGAAAATGCAAACAAATACTTTGGTATTGGTTGCTAAGCTAATGTAGTCCAATATAAGTGTGATATTTGAAATTCTAAATTCTTCAAGTAAGCCGGCTGACCGGTCTGTAGTCTTTGTGTTTTGAAAACAAGCGCAAATTCGAACCCCGCCTACACCGTGTCTTATCGACAATAATATGGACTGTAGTTATTGAACAATATTTCATTAAAAATATTAAATTATGAATTATTAATTGATAATGTTAATACCTACCTGTTTCTGAACAGGTAAAATAAGTTGATGAATTGCATTCTTCTTCACAAATCTAATAAAATAAAAAATATTCCATCCCATTATCTCGCACATAAAAAAAAATGCCAACCCTGTCTTGGTTGCAAAGAAATTTGTCAAAAAAATGACACTATATTTTTTCAGCAAAAAAAAACGACACGGAATTTTCAGCAATATTTTTGGCGAGTAATTTCAGCCATTTTTCGTCACTATTATTATCACAACAGGCCCTCTGACGTCACTCAGCCGACTTTGACACTCATTAATTAAGATATCAATTTTCCCAACAAGTTTCGTTGACCCGAATACAACTACGCAACACATATAGTGTAACGTTTCACTGCGCTGTCCCAGAGGTGTCGTGTGCATCGAATACAACCCGTTTATTTTCACAGGTAAAGGGATCGGACTTACCCCAACTACTCGCATTTTTATCTTCTTAAGAATGGTTGAGTCGAGTCACTGGAATAGTCGAGTTGATAAGGCGTTGGCCCTCGAATTTGCGTTATTGAAAAAAGCGCAAGCTTTATCACCACCTGCGCCGTGTCCTATCGACAATTACTTTGACCCTGGTTCAACCGATGTCAATGAGTAATTATTAATTAATAATTCATTAAAATTATTAACTAATGAATTATTAATTAATAATGTGAATAACTGTTTCTGGCCAGGAAAATGGGCTGCAGAATTGTAGGTATTCCTCTTCCCAAATCTATTTGAGAGCAAAGTATTCTTACAATTTCATACAAAAGAAGTCTTTTTATTATGACAGAAATTTGATTCTAGGAAAAACATCGAAAATATTTCAGTAGAAACAATGTTCTTAATTACAATAAATGAATTGTAATGAAAAGATTTATTTCTGAGAAATCTAAAAAAAACCTTAATTAATGAAGAAAATATTCCATGGCAGGTTGAAATTTTTATGTAACAAAAATCGGTACCTACTTCTTTTAATTTAATTTATTTTGGTTATTTTCTTTTCTAATTGAAAACGTAATGAATTTTCTGAAAAGCCTTCTAGGAAATTATAGATAAAGTATATAGTCGTGCATAATGTGAGGGCTTATAATTATATCTTTGCAGCTTAGATTAAAGAGATATAAAACAATATTTTTACGTAATAATTTATCTATAATCAACAATCTAAGTTGCAAAGATATATTGACACTGAAGGCTGATGTATTTAATGTTCACAAGCAGGCACATGTTAGTTCGCGCTTACACAAGCTGCATGCGTGCATACAAAATGAACCCTGAAACGGGGTGGCATTGGCAAAAGTGAACCAAGTTTGTAACAGTATGGGTAATGCGTTTACTATAAACAAAAATAATTAAGGAAGTCGTTCCATAAACATTTTGTTTATAAATTCAAATCAAAAATATTAAATACTTTTTTTACGAGTCTGCAAAATAAAATGGGATTCTATTTTTACAGAACACATTCCTAAAATTTTATTATTCAAGTGGATCCATTGCTTTGAATATTATATTTTCACCAATAAACGTTTGCCTCGATATCCTTTCTGGCGAATCCAAAACGATAAAAAATAATCACTTATTTTTCTCGACTTTTCGAATCTTTAAACGGTGCTATTCTCAAACACCTAAGCCATGGTTCATCCACGGCCTACAGCGAATTTTCCAAACATAAAATCTATGATCCATAGTAGATCAGCTATGGATTAAATCTATTTTTGAAAAGCACTGGTCCGGTCGATAGCTCAGGTGGTATAGTGCTTGCATTCCACGCCGAAAGCTCGGGTTCGAATCCCACCGAGGGTGTCAGAAATGATTTCCCGTTTCGGTGTTTATTTCAAACCCCAAAATAAAATACCGGCAAGGTTTACTCAGCCTTCACAAGAAATGAGTACCAGCCTCCTCGGGAGCTGGGAAACCCCCCACTTCACTGAAGTGGTTGGCGTAAGGCCAGCCCCCTTACCTGTAAAAATAAATAGGTGCAACTCGCCACATGCGACCCCTTCGGGGATAACGCGGCAAGAAGTTACACTATATGTGTAGCTTAGTTGCGTTTTTTTTTTTACTGACTTTCCTTGCATTGATATTACTTGACTTATAGGCTGGTATCAGGCTGACCACCTATACTGTAAAAAATGGTTCACTTGGCCAATGTCATACTTGTGTCAGGGAAGGTCGGCAAAAGTTGTAGGGCTTATGTTCATTTGAGGTTTGGATTTTATTTGTAATTACACATTCAGCATTTGTAAGCACGAACTACACGTGTTTGTTTGTGGGCATGCATTTGAAATGAGCTCTAAATGTTAATATATCTTTGCAACTTTGATTAAAGATTATAGACTGAATACTTGAGAGCAAAACTCGGAAATACACCGAATGATAGAGTTCGCATTGATCGGGTGATGAACGAGCGGGGTATAAAAGAGAATATGAAAATGAAAGTACAAAAAACCAAGAAGAGATGGCTTGGACATCTTGAAAACATTGAAGAAAGTGTACAGAGGAAATGTCAGAGAAAAGCGTAAAAGAACGAGGAAGGAATAGATAGACCAAGAAGGTGAGATAGCAAAAAAATGAAACCTGCAGAATGAGAATAACAAACAAGAGTAGTATGAAGCAAGTGATGAATTTTGAAGAGATGAAAGCGGTATGCAAGGAGAGAAAAAAGTGGAGATGCATCTGCGGAGGTACTGGCCACCACTAGTAGAATGGCGGCAGGATACAGTACACAGTATTAAAAGGCTTTAATATCTTATTGCTCAACCATCAAAAGTACTGTTATGATTGATTTTATCTCGGATTCACTTTTTTATAAAATTGCGTTATATTTTTTAATAAGTTGATTACATAAAGATGGTTCATTCTTTACACTTCTGCTTTGTTGGTTTCACGGCTTGGGTGTTAACCGATCATTGCACTGGTCGATAGCTCAGTTGGTAGAGTGCTTGCATTCCATGCCGTGAGCTCGGGTTCGAATCCCACCGAGGGTGTCAGAAATGATTACCCGTTTCGGTGTTTATTTCAAGCCCCAAAAAATACTGGCAAGGCTTACTCAACCTTCACAAGAAATGCGTACCAGCCCCCTCGGGAGCTGGGAAACCCCCATTTCAACTGAAGTGGTTGGCGTAAGGTCGACCCCCTTACCTGTAAAAAATAAATAGGTTCAACCCGCCACATGCGACCCCTTCGGGGATAACGCGGCAAGAAGTTACACTATATGTGTAGCTTAGTTGCGTTGCGTTGCATGCTTCACCGAATTGCAGTATATTTATATGTGACCAAGGTCTATTCTCGCCTGTTCCTGAATTGACGAAGCGCCTCTAGAATGGATATTTCCAGAGAGAATCAGAAGTATCAATAGTTCAAAGTGTCTAGACACACATACACATCAAGAACACATGCCTAGGCACACAATCACAAAAACACGCAGGCATGAACCGATACATTCGTAACAGCTTAACATAAAATAAAGATAAAAAATATTATACCAAACTGGCAGACCTCAAATTTGACATTATCCACGGTAAGCTTCATAGCTTTATAAATCAACGACAAAGTTGGTCGAAAAATATTTATTTTATTCATGAAAACAACGTATCTCTTCGCAGAAAAACTGTTTCTTTTTTCACTTAGCGCCAAAAAATACATAAAACTATATGGCAAGTAATTTTTCATCTTTTCTTTTTGGGGAAATTGTTTAAGATTTTTCTAAGACCGTAGAGGGTTTTATTTTTATATAGTGTGAGAGTATATAAAAAAGGTGTTTTGTATGTTACGGTCATTTCTTACGTGCTTTTTTTATGCTTCAGAAAATGGTATGAGAAAATGGGACCCAAGGGGCCAAAGAAATCCCAAATTTGTTTATCGGAAAATTGTCCTCTTTTTTTTACAAAAATGTGTACCTTCAAAAAGTGTTTTTTACACTTAAAATAACGAAGATAAATAGCGTTCTTAAAAAGATTTATTTTTAATTATGTAAAAATTCAAATGGATAAAAACAGAGTTTTGAAACACTTATTTATTTCCTTTTTTATTGCTCAAACATTTTTGCCTAATGAGGCATCTTCAGGAGCAGAATGGTTAGATTTATTTGTTTTTTTTCTCATACTTTAATGAAATCAAAAGGTTATTGTTTTTTAATCCAAATTCATGTTTTTTTTCACATTTTTTTTTTCGATACTGTAACTGTATGTAACTGCAACTCTGTCGCAATTCCGCTAGGGGTGGCCAGAGCTTCTGCAGAGCTAACTTCATTTCTTCCTATCCTTGAAATGCAAAAAATATATAAGAAGAATAAGCTACTAAACAGCGCAACTTCTACAAGATAAATTAATCATGCAAAAGTAAAACAGAAAGTTTTTATTCACGAGTTGATTTATTTCCTCGAGCGCTTTCGGTGTTTTCACATCATTATCAAGAGGAAAACTTTATTTTTACAATACTTACTTAGTCAGCCACTTCTTGTCCACTGCTGGACATAGGCCTCCCACATATCTCTCCAGGCGTCTCTGTCCTGGGCTCTCTGCATCCATATTTTTACATTACTAATTTAAAATTAATCTTCACAATGTAAATACACAAACGCTTTAACAATCCCCTAGACATTTTATTTCTTGGGAGTCCTAAAGAAAGGTCACTTGGTAGATTGCTTGAAAGCTAGGGTTTGATCCCCACCGAGGGTGTCGGATATGATTATCCGTTTCGGTGTTTGTTTCAAATCCAAAATCAAAATGCCGGCTTACTCAAAAAGAGTTACTCAGACTTTACAAGAAATAAAAATAGGCGCCCTTAGAAACTGAGAAACCTCCACTTTAAGTGAGTTGGTAGGCGTAAGACCGACCCTCTTATCTATAAAAGTAAATAGTTTCCACACGCCACATGCGACCTCTTCGGGAACAACTGTCGGTTAAAAGTTGCACTATATGTGCAGATTGGTTGCTGTTTTACTCGTATATGTTAAGGTAAAAAAATTCAAATGAGATTATGCTAATCTAATCGAATCTAAGTTGCAAAGATATGTTATATTGGAGATTCATATTAAATGCAATCCCACAAGCAGACACGCATAATTTCGCGCTCACACATGCCGCATGTTGACCTACAATATAAAAACCCAATCTCAAATCTGCAACTCTTGCCGAACTTCCCTGAAACAGGGGTGACACTGGCAAAGTGAACCATTTTTTACAGTATGGGTGGTCAGCCTCATACCAACCTATAAGTCAAGAAATACATAATATTTAATTATATTTTTTCTTTTATTACTTTCTTCTTTAACCGTTTACTAAATTAATATACTTAAAAATATTTCCTTTTTGTATTTCTAAGAAATTCGCACACAGGTTCATTTCGCCACGCAAGCCGGCCAAAATTTTCGTGGCCTGTTTTTAGCTTGTTTTTCACGACAGTCTGACCCTAATTTTTCTGTGGAAATTACTCCAATTAACGCGGTCTACGTTATAAAAGGTGTTGACTTCTACGTAGTATGTACGTGTCCGACGACATGAAATTCCGGCCTCTTGTTGTTTGATAATTCCGTCAACTTTGACCCTAGATTGACATTGAAGTCTCACGGGGGATCAAAAACATTACCTTTCACATAACCTCAGCGTGTGAACTAGTTAAACGACCAAATAAATACATGTTTTTACATTTTAAATAACAAAAACAATATTTTAAAACGAATTAATGGGATATCCAGAGTCATAATAAAAGAAGAGCTTGTATGAAAATGGTTATGACTCTGGATGAAATGAAAGAAGTATGTAAGGACCGAAAAAAATAGCGCTGATCTGTAATGTAGGCGGCTAAGGCTAAGAATCAATTTTCATTTTTATAGATGTTTTGTAATTTTTTTAGTGTTTGTTTGTTTGTATAACTGGATGTAATTAATTGCTTGTATTCCTTGACTTATAGGTTGGGTATAAGGCTGACCATCCATACTGTAAAAAATGGATCACTTTGCCGATTTCACTCCTATTCAGGGAAGGTCGGCAAGAGTTGCAGGGCTTATGTTCATTTGAGATTGGGTTTTTATATTGTAGGTCTCACATGCGGCATGTGTGAGCGTGAAATTATGCGTGCCTGCTTGTGGGAATGCATTTAATATGAATCTCAAATGATACATATCTTTGCAACTTAGATTTAGATTTAGATGAAATTTTCATTTGAATTTTGGTAATGAAGCAACGCTTTATAGATCAGTGTCAATTAAGGATACTCGAATACATATTATGTATATCAACACTATTAAAGGTATAACTAAATAAATTGCATGTTGAGCTAATATGGGTTTCTCAGATAAATACACCTTTTTCCCTGATTTCTACGAGTGAACTGCTTCAAGCAATTTTGGCTTTAAAAACATCGATACAGTTTAAGAATATCTCAAACTTTAAATTGGAAAAGTTCTCTGTAACATTTTCTCACTAATAAAGCTATTTAAACACTGATACTTATTAAAGAAACCAAAAATTTAACATTTTTTTAATTCAAAGTTTTTCAGCAAATTTTCACCTTTTTTTAAAAAAAAAATTCTCATTTATTTTTTGACGATCATTTTCCTTTCCCATGTTTTCTTTTTTGAAAATCTTTCCCTCCAAATTGGAGCCATGTTAAATAAATGTTAAGAGTGTTATCGTTAAAAATAATTGATGTTTTTTATTCGCTGCTGACAAATATTTTCTTGTTTTTTGCTTTTCCTTTATAATTGATCGTAAAGAGCACTCTATACCCAAGACTTGTCGTTTTGTAAAAAAATGTTTTTCTGTAAACTTTTTGGTCTTTAAGTAAAAAAGTGACAAGAGTGAAAAAAAATCGGGCATGTTTATTGATTATTTATGAAAGTTATAATGGTTACAAAATATATTTTAATATTTTGATGAAGCTACACAAGAATTTTATACAAAGTACAAAAGAATGTGATGAGATGGTTTGAGCATGTGGAAAGAATGAATGATGATAGACTGACAAAGTTTGAATACAAAGAAAGTGTGAAAGGAAAAAGAGGGAAGGGACGACCGAGAAAAGTATGGAGTGATCAGATTGAGGAGATTGTGAAAGAATGGGAGATACAAAGTGAGCGTAAAAGAAGAAAATGCATGAAAAAGGTGATGGATATGAAGGAATTGAAAGAGTTATGTCAGGATAGGAAAAAATGGAGGCAACTCTGCAGAGACTCTGGCCACCCCATAGCGGAATGGCAACAGAGTTACAGTTACAGTTACAGTACACAAATAAATATATTTTCTTTCAAAAGAGTAACCAGAATCATTATTTTCGATCTTTTGAAGTCTTTTTTTTATGACAGTTAATAAAAATGTTTTATTTTCCCCTCTTATAAAAATATGAAAATAAGTAATGCATGGGTTTCTCAGATAAATGACCTTTTTTCCTTGAAGTGTGAAAATCCTGCAGTTTCTAGTTCTTCATGAGCACTTCCTTTTACTTAATTCACTTACTATGAGAAGTTACTCACAGTAAAATGTTTTATCCACGATTTCTCAAATCAGTGAATCTATACTTCTTCAACAATTCCTTTAAGGTGGCGATATGTTGGGGAGATAAGGTTAGATAAATAATTGACGAAGGTTAAGAGCTGTTTCCTGTCCCTGTAGCAATTGCTGTTTAGTTTTCGCGCTCCATTTCCCGCCCAAATGTTCCAACAGAGAAACTAATCCAGTGTCCAATCACTCGTGATGGTCTACCGTACATTTCACTAGTATATAGGTACATAGCTGCCTACTTTATATTCCGTGATCTGTGCTGCCTACAGACTGAACCTTAACATTTCGTCCTCCCAGTGCTTGTTTGTCTTATATTATATTGTCTAGGCACGCTGATTGGTGTGTGCGATGCCTCTGATAAGTTTTGAACACTCTGGTATAGTGTGGAACAATGCTCTAGTATAATCCATTATGGAAGTAACTTCGGTGTTATAGCCGCGGGAGTCAAGACAGGTTATTTGGAACCGGATAACGCTGGTTCGAATCCCGCGACAATTACTTCGACCCTGGTTCAACAGATGCCGTTGCATGCACACAAGCTTCTGCTTTCGCATGAAGACAACTGGCCAGGTAAAATAGGTTGGTGGATTGCATTCCTTTCTACAAATCTATTTAAAAAAAAAAAAAAAAAAAAACTACCATGCTCAAGACCATGCAAGAATCGTCTCTGCCGCCCATGTAAATACGAGCAAAAATTCTGTGGGACGGACAGAGTCGCTTTGACCATTGTAACGCGAAGACCTGTAAGCAGAGAGTGAAGAGCGGAAACCAATATTGTGAAAAATAAATTTTGGAAATGATAATTTAGATTGAAAGAAAGAAAAATTTAAAAACAAAAAAAAAGAACCCCAAGTCAAATCATAACAATAGTGTTTAAGTTGATTCAAAGATGACCCTTCAATGCATTTTTTTTTAAGAATCACATTCTACACAATCTGAGCTAAGAAAATAACGTAAATCACAAGAGTGTGAGAATTATTCTAAATATTTTAAAAATCGATTACTAGTTTTCATGAGACAAATTGGTTCAGTACCTACACATACAAACATTGCTCTTCTGAAATTATCTCTGATAGTTCTCAAAAGGCTATTGTGTTCAAAATGGCTCAAACTGTCAAAAAATTACACGCCAATTGTTCGATCAGTTGTGTTGTACGTATGTGAAGCTTGGATTCTGACTCAAAAACAAGATAATTCTGTCCAGATCTTTTAGAAAAAAATATTTTTCGATCATGCAAAAATCAGGCACTACTATCATGTGATCTTTTCATCAATTGAATGTTATTCGTTAAACGTGCAAAAATGTCATGCATGAGTGACGGTTTCTAGGAGGAATAACACTTCACTGTACTCAGACACACTCTTATGTGCCAATTTGTAAAAGCGAGTACTTACAGGGAATTGGATACCTCAATTTCAGTCAAACGTACACTGGAACATACGAAAATCAAACCCATATTACTTGTATTTAATGGTAAGGACGTCAGTTTTGTTTTAACGAAGGCTGACAAAAGTTGCCGGGTTTATGTAGGTACGCATAAGATTTGTGTTTTTATTTTGTTAGCACACATGCAGTAGACTATGCATAATCTAGAATAATACGTGTCTTCTTGCGGGAACGCTTTTAATATGAATATCGCCACCTTAAAGGTAAAACTGAATAAGTATCCACTGATTCAATGATTTGAGAAATCGTAGTGAAACATTTATTGTGTGTGAAATTTCACATTGTTAGTGAACTCACTATAAGGAAAAGCTCATGAAAAACATCTAAACTACAGGATTTTCATATTTTTGTAGTGTTATCTTTCTTAGAAAATAGAAAAAAAAGCATTTATCTGAGAAACCTAATTTAGCTGTATATGTCATTTATTCAGTTTTATCTTTAAGGTGTCGATATTTAATGTTAATATTGCTTTAGAACATAGATTACATCTAGATAGATTGATATTATTAGTTTCGTAAATCTTGATTCGCTATCCGAACAACGATCCTTAATCTGAGGCATACGGAACCCGAGTTGCCGATTTCTCTCTGTACTTTAATCCACTACATGTCTTACCAGCCCTCTAGCATTATTTTGAAAGCTTAAAAAATTGCTACCCTAGACATTTTGACAAATTACTTCGACCATTTTCGTCTTAGCAACGACAATGACAAATTCCGTAGACGCACTGGTGTCACTGATGTCATACAGCGAGTGGCCTGCTTAAAGTGGCGCTGGGCTGTTCACGTCGCAAGACAGGGCCATGACAGGTGGCTGAAAAGGATCGTCCAGTGGCGGCCCAGGATGTCCAAGCAGAAAGTGGGGAGATGCCCAATTGAGGTGGCTGGACGACATCAAGGGAACTGCGGGCAGAGGATGGCTGAACACAGCAGCCGATATACAAACATGGAGAAGATTGGACAAGACCTACGTCCAGAAGTGGACTGAGAAAGAATGAGGAAGAAATGAATGATTTGTGCGATGGACAAAACAGTTTGGACAACTCTTGGAAAATAAAACATAGATTTTTTCTCGGTGGGCAAACGTCATAAGTCCTTGCGAGTAGGTACGTTGTCTAGCAAGGAAAACACTACATTTTTATTTATGTTTTCCTAGAAACCCAGCTTCGTGAGCTCACAATTTTTTTGTCAGAATTTGCCGTCTTTGATTTGCCAATACAATTCGTGTAACCCATTGGCTAATATAATGATAGGGTATTAAGAAGAATCAATTAGTTGTAAATTAAAATAAAATGAATTGATTAAAAAAGATTTAAAATAGCGTGATAATAGTAAAACTGGTTTTTAAATAAAAAATGTTTTTTAATGTATTTTTCAAACAATAATTTATATTTCATATTGGCAAACTGAAGAGATTAGCAATTAACATTTATTTGATAACAATCTTTTAAGTTATTATACTTTAAACTAAAAAGTTTTAAAATCGTTTCGTCATTAATTTGAATTTTACTGTTAATAAATATTTAAATATTCAAAAAAGCAACATCAGAACTGCCAACATTCCAGCGTCATAAAAAATAATTGCCAGCACTAAAAAAACGTATCAAATAGAAAAACGGCAATTTTATTATATTTTAGATTTTACATTATGCAACGCTTTTTAAATTCTTTGATTGGCAATATATTTTAATTTCAAAATCTTTTTTGCAGTAAATGCAGAAATTATGCAGAATTTTCAACATTTTATTCTTGCCAAATTTTTATACCTACCGGTTTTTGTCAAGATATTTTATTTTATTTCTATTTTTTCATGTGTTTCGATTGAAATTCAAACCAAAAAAATAAATTCATTTTAATAACAGCAATTATTGTGTTGCCAAGAGTTGAATATTGAATTTTTTTTAGAGCCGGAATAAAATTCTCTCGGCGGGTTGACGTCACAGTCTTACGTAACTAAAGTAATTAGCGACCAAAAACATAGTATATATGTTACATTGGAGATTCACATTACATGCATTCCCACAACCAGACACGTACAAGTTCGCGCTTGCACAATGCACATGCCTCATGTGAACCTACAACATAAAAACCAAATGTCAAATGGGCATACACCCTGCAACTCTTGCCGTCCTTCCCTGAAACAGGGGTGACATTGGCAAAGTGAACCATTTTTACTGCATGGGTGGTCAGCCGCATACCAACACAATTTGTTTTTAGATTTTCTAATCTAATCTAATCTAAGCTACAAAGATATATATCATTTAAGATTTATATTAAATGCATTCCCACAAGCAGACATGTATAATTTCGCGCTAACACATGCCGCATGTGGACCTACAATATAAAAACCCAATCTCAAATGATCATAAGCCTTGCAACTCTTGCCGTCCTTCCCTGAAACAGGGGTGACATTGGCAAAGTGAACCAATTTTTTTTATAGTATGGGTGGTCAGCCGCATAACAACCTATAAGTCAAGGAACATACATGACAAATTACATTTTTTTTAAATCAATAAATAGCAATATATACTTACATGGACATAAAAAAACTAAATCATAAAACCATTTATTTTTACTTCAACAAACCCCAGCCGCCAACATCACAGATTAACCGCCATTTTCTTCTATCCTTACATACTTCTTTCAGATTTTCATATTTAATAAACATTTAACTTCTGTAAATTGATCAACGCGTGCGGGCTGCAACATAGATTATTCATAAATATTATATTTATTTTTGTTAGCTCGATTAATTTTTTCTTATTATTCGCTAAAATAAATAAATATTTTTTTACCATCCCATGGCAAATAAAACAAGAAATCAAAATAATAATACAAAGGTATGTAAGCCAAAGATTAAATATTTTCGGTAAACAAAACTAAGCCACAATACACAAAATCACGTTGAGCAAATAAAGGATAAAATGATATAAAGCTTAATATTGCCTACATTCTTTGTGTATAGAGCTTTATAAGATTATTAATGTTATCACGAAACAAGGTAGGTTGATAAAAATACCTTCAACAAAAATCCCCGGTCATTTTATTTTATTTTCTTTTTACACGGGATAATCTTTTTAAGTGGCAACATTTATCTTCCTGAAAATTATTCCGCCCGTCGAAACTTAACGTTTTGATAAAATTAATCTTGTGCTTTTATTCTGCTTTTTAGGCAGATTTTCGTATTTTTTTTTTGTACACAAAAATGTATCCCTTGGAGACAAAAAAATACAAAACTCTTTATATCTTGTAATAAATTCAAGAAACTAACAATCAGCAGAAATCTTCTTATTTACTATTAAGAATACCTTGGAAAAATCTTTAATTTCTTTTGAAATAAAAAAAAATGTTTTATTTTTATTTTTATTTTATGAAAATAACCTCCCAGTTTTATAATCATATTTATTTTGTTGATTGGCAACATTTATCTTAATGGCAACAATTCAATGGTTATTCTATTTTTGAAAATCGAACGCAATCATGGCGGCTAAAAAAAGTAAACATTCACGTTCTTAGTTTTTTACGTATTTTATCAATATAATCATTTCTTAAACGTTTTTAATAGAGAAAGAAATGAAATAAGTATTTAAAAGGTTGGAAATAAGTTTTTTTTTTAAATTACGAAGCAAAAACTTGGCAAAAATGTTTTGAGATGTGAGAAATTCGGAGTTCGTCAAACCTTGCTATTATTCTAACAAAGAAAACCCAGCGAAGAGGAAATATGGTGTAATTTCATAGAGGTTGTCTACCCGAAGATAAAGTCCAGAATAATCCAGGGAGCTGTCGAATATTCTGGAAGTTATAGGTTCATACAAGGAGAAATGAGGCAAAGCCTTTACGACAATGTCAAAAGAAGGATATCTGAAGAAAATGGTTGATAAAAACTACAACCCTTGTGTCTTCTAATACAACGTACATTTTGTCTGGATATAAACTCTTTTAGTAACACTTTTAACTATTTTCACATTAATTTTTTTTACACATAGATTGGTATGAGGCTAACCGCAGATATTGTAAAGATGAGTTCCCTGTTTCAGGGAAGGTCGTCAAAATTTGAAGGGTGTATTGGAGATTTGTATTTTGATTTGTAAGTGCATACACAGTATTTGTAAGCGCAAACTTACACGTGTCTGCTTATGGGCGTGCATTAAATATGAACATAGATTATATTTTCCAGTTTGCGAAGGACCGTAGTATCATATAAGTGTGACGTCTGCTCGCCGAGAACAGATTCCGATTTGTGCTTAGTCCATTGTATTTGTTTGGAATTAAAAAGTAATAACTTGCAAAAAAACAATTCTCCTCCGGTCGATGGATCAGTTGGTATAATGCTTGTATTTTATGCCGAGAGCTCAGGTTCGAATCCCATCGAGAGTGTCAGAAATGATTTCCCGTTTCAGTGTTTATTTCAAGCCCAAATTAAAATACCGGCAAGGTTTACCATAGCTTCATAAGAAATGAGCGAAACCCCCAGTTCAACTGATAATAATAATAATCATTTTGACAATATTTTTAGTGCCGTTTTGTGAGTTCACCGCAAGGGCGCTACAGAGCCATAGCCCCTCCTGAACGGGCATGTCTTCAATCCTGACTTAAAAGCATTTGCACTCTCCGCAGCTCTCAGCTCGTGTGGTAAGGCATTCGACAGCAGAGGGCCGGCAATGCAAAGGGCACGATCTAAATAATTAGCCATGTTGCTTCTGCGGGTAGCCCTGCGTCTATTCACAGCAATACTGCATGCAGATCTCAAAGTTCCCCGTCTAACCTCTACTGTGTCCTCCACACATAGCTCTGAGACTCACAGTGGCGCAATGTTCTGCGAGGACTTAAATACAGTTAAGCAGATGTGGTGGGCGTAAGGTTGGCCCCCTTACCTGTAAAAATAAATAGATTCCACTCGCCACATGCGATCAGTTTGTGAAAAACGCGGCAAGAACTTACACTATATGCTTAGCTTTGTCACTATATCCATTGAAAAAATATTTTAAAACCACTGAAAAAATTATATATTAGTTTGAAGCTTTAAGAAACGTCGTATAATTTTTTCTCCGTTAATTAAAAACAACCTCGAGATTGTGTCTCGCAGGTTTTGCGAGGAGATCAATTTCTTTCATCGTCCAAACTTTCCCAGCAGCGTCGCAAGCTCTTGCCAACTTTGTATTGTTTACCTTGAAACCGAGGAGCGGTAGAAACTCACAAAACTTAAATAATAAAACAAAATATTATCATTTATTATTTTGTTCTAAGAAATAATAAAATATTATTGTGGTTACGAATGTGCAAGATATTAGTAATTGTTTTTGGTTTGTCTGTGTTAGTTTAATAAATTAATAATCTGTAATCTATAATCTGTGTTGAAAAGATGTATTACATTTAGGATTCATATTTAATCCCAATTCCGGTGGTTCGGCCATGTGATGCGAAGAGACAATGACCATATTGTCCAAAAAGCCCTCAGCATCCCACAGGACCAAGAGGCAGAGGCCGCCCAATGGCAACATGGCGGGCCAATATTGAAAAAGAAATGCAAAAGAGAAACCTGACAGAGGAGATGAGCCAGGATAGAAAAGTTTGGCGTCTTCGAACAAGGAGGGCCGACCCCAAATGATGGTATAAGGCAAAGGGAAAGAAGAAAAGATTTAATGAATTTCCATAAGCAGACACGTATAAGTTCGCGCTTACACATGCCGCATGTGGACTTTTTTTTTTTTTTTTTTTTTTTTTTTTTTTTTTAAAAAATAGATTTGTGAAGAGGAATGCAATTCACCAACCTATTCTACCTGGCCAGAAACAGGTATTAATATCATCATTTAATAATTCATTATTGTTAATTATTAATGAATTATTAAATAATAATTACCCAATTACATCTGTTGAACCAGGGTCAAAGTTAAAGTCAAGTGACCCAAGCGGGGATCGAACCAACGTTGTTCCATTCGAAACACGCTAGAAAGATCAGCCCTCTTGGCCCACGCGGCTATAACCCCGACATTCAACATAAAAACCCAATCTCAATTGAACATAAGCCTCTTGCTTTGACTTTCCCTGAAATAAGGGCGACATTAGCAAAGTGAACCATTTTTTACATATGAGTGGTAGCTCATAATGATTTGTATTTGTTCGAGATTAATTAAGTGTTGAATCGAATATTCTGATGAAATCCAGCAAGGTGGTATGTAAAGATTCTGAATGTTTCGAGAATGATCTTAATAATCTGTATAAATTAGGGATTGAAATCCCCTACAGGGTCAGATATAAATCAACCGTCGTACTGTTCAAATGTAAAATAAAACTCTGTCGGAATCGAAACTGAGAAATGAATCGTGTAAAATAAATGAACCGCAGTTGTGAGTAAATACCTATAATCCGCTAAAAATAATAAATTACGCTGATTTATTTGGTGAGCGCTGTTTTTGTGTGTATCACACCTCAAAAGCCCTTTGCGAGCTTGATCGTCGCTGTAGAAAGCGCCAATTCTCAAGCAAGACCCAGTTACTGTAAGGCTGGATGGACATTTGGTGACCGGTCATTGGTAAAGGTTTATGAATTTTTCAGCCAGCGAAGAGCAGCGGTCACCAAAGGTCCATCCAGCCTTATAGCAACTGGGTCTTGCTTGAGAATTGGCGCTTTGTAGCGACGACGATCAAGCTCGTAAAAAGGTCGATAGCTCAATTGGTAGAATGCTTGCATTCCATGCCGAGAGCAAGGGTTCGATCTCAAAGGTTTACTCAGCCTTTACAAGAAATGAGAACCAGCCCCCCCGGGAGCTGGGAAACCCCCACTTTAACAGAAAGTGGTTGGTGTGAGGCCGGCCCCCTTACCTGTAAAAATAAATAGGTCCCGATGCGCCACATGCGACCCCTTCGGGGATAACGCAGGCAAGAAGTTACACTACATGTGTAGCTTAGTTGCGTTGCGAAGAGCAAATTTGAAAATCTAAATGGTATATTTTTTGTGCTCCGCCGGGATTCGAACCCACAACCTTCCCATTCAGAGTCCGCAGTGTTACCATTGAGCTACGGACCGGTCATTCATCACCGGACATCCGTTACATTAAATTTGTATTCAGCAATAGCATAATGGGGCTTCCACACGCTTGCCAACCCATCACAAGTCAAGCGCACAGTGTGTCGTCTAGAACATGCTAGCTGGACAAAATTAGTCCATTAGACAAAAATTTGTCCAGCTAGCATGTTCTAGACGACACACTGTGCGCTTGACTTGTGATGGGTTGGCAAACGTGTGGAAGCCCCATTAGAAAACAGAGTGACTAAGTCGTTAATTTCAGTACAAAAATGATTTGCATCCATTGTCAACAAAACACATACTATAAATACAGCGAAATTTCGTTGCATTGAGGAGAATGCAATTTCAAATCTGCATTATCGAGTCGACGACCTGGCATTTTGTTTTCCTGTCTGTACCCTTAGTACGAGTTGCAAAAAATGAGAAAAGTAAAGTTTACGGAAAATATTAAAGAGTGATTTCTCCCAAAATCTGCCGTTTTTGTTTCTTACACTTTATGGTATTAGCAAAAGAGTTACAGTGATGAAGAAAATCAAGCTCAAACAAACAAAAACGGCAGATTTTGGGGGAAATCACTCTTTAATAATTGCCGTAAACTTTACATTACTCAAGTTTTCCAACTCGTAGGTACTAAGAGTACTGTTTAAAACTGTGTCACCGAATATACAAAACAAACATTATTATCAATACTTGTTCACGTTCAAAGTAAAAGTTTAAAGCAACAGAATTACCTACAGATACAATAACAGATTGCCAATTTTCGCTAAAGAGGCATAAGAAGAAAAATAAGAAGTTTTCCCGCCAAGAAATAAACATATTTTCAAATTGGAGTATATTTTCTTTATGTAATATTTATTTTGCTAAAAAGAAACACGCAGTACGCAGAAAACAGATGTCGGTAAATAAATAAAAAACTAAACGACTGCAAAATCTATTTACTAATATAAAAAAAAGTTCTTGTAAATAATTTGTAAGCTTAGTAGGTACCTGTGTACACTGTTTTTCAGTCCTCTACCGAGTAGCCGTGTTTACACGAATCACAAGTCTGGAGAGTGTTAAAAAAATATTTGTGCGAAACGAAGTTGTAAATCAGTAAAAAAAATCTTGAATGGATAGCATTTTTGAATTTACAACTGTTTTCTGGCGTTTCTGGGGTTTCATGGCGGTTAATATGTGATGTTGGCGGCTAGGTTTTTTGAAATTAGAATTTGTTTTCTGTTAGTATTTGATGTCCATACATATGTTATAATTTGTTGATTTTAAAAATGTAATTTGCTGTGTATGTTCCTTGACCTATAAGTTGGTATGCGGCTGACCTCCCATGCTGTAGAAAATGGTTCACTTTGCCAATGTCACCCCTGTTTCAGGGAAGGTCGGCAGGAGTTGCAGGGTGTATGTATGTCCATTTGAGATTCGGGTTTTTATATTGTAGGATAACATGCGACATGAATGCATGTAATGGGAATCTCTAATGTTACTTATATTTTGCAACTTAGATTAGATTAGATTAGATTAGAAAACTGTTTTCTAGGCGAGCAAACCTCATTCTTGTATGGGACTGCCGTCCTTAGCATCTAAATCTAAGTTTCAAAGACACATTACATTTAAGATTAATATGACATTCATTCTCATTAGCAGAAACGTATAAGTTTGCGCTTGCCGCATGTGGATTTACAAAATAAAAACGCAATAGAATATTCTGCTGAAATCTCGCATGTGCCAGTTCTCAATATTTCGAGAATAACCTTTATTCGCACCTATAAACAGAGACCGAGATGCTCTGCAGGCAGACTAGGATCTGAGCCTTAGAGCTATACAGTTCAATAGAAACCCTGTGTACCAACCGTATGTGAGCCAAATCTTAAAATAATTTGGGCAAAAATATGTAACAGTAATTTTTGTGAAATTGAATCCGACGTTCTGTCATTTCACGTACAATTTCACGTACAATTCACCCATTTACCTAAATAAAACTCACATAATACACTTAATTACTTATATACTGACTAACTGACACAATAGATCTATAATCTATAATCTAAGTTGCAAGGATATATTCATTCAAAGCTCTCAGATGTATGCCCACAAACAAACACGTGTAGTTCGCGCTTACAAATGCTGATTGTGTACTTACAAATAAAATCCAAACCTCAAATGAACATAAGCCCTGCAACTCTTGCCGACATTCCCTGAAACAGGGGTGACATTGGCAAAGTGAACCATTTTTTACAGAATGGGTGGTCAGCCTCATACCAACCTATAAGTCAAGGAAGATAACCACCATAAAGGTAAAACTAAATAGGTGCTGATCCACAGATTTGGGAAATCGTGGATAAAACATTTTATTGTGTGTAACTTCTCTAGTAAGTAAACTCATTATAAGGAAGTAAAACGCAATTAAGCTACACATATAGTGTAACTTCTTGCCTGCGTTATCCCCGAAGGGGTCGCATGTGGCGATTAAAAGCTATTTATTTTTACAGGTAAGGGGCCGACCTTACGCCAACCACTTCATTTGAAGGGGGGGCTTCCCAGTTCCGAAGAGGGCTGGTACTCATTTCTTGTGAAGGCTGAGTAAGCCTTGCTGATGTTTTATTTTGTGGTATTTTATTTCTGACATCCTCGGTGGGATTCGAACCCGAGGTCATGGCATGGAAAGCAAGCACTCTACCAACTGAGCTATCGACCGGAAATAGGAGCCGATCCACAGATTTGTCATATCGTGGATAAAACATTTTATTGGGTGTAACTTCTTATACTAAGTGAAATAATTCTAATGAAGTGCTTATGGTAAACTTCTAAACTACAGGATTTCACAATTGTAAAGTGTTTTATCTCGTAGAAAATAGGAAAAAGGTGCAATTATCTGAGAAAGCATTCAAACCCATGACATACACAAAGCGCTGCATGGAGTGGCGCCAGAGTACTTGCAGGAGCTTATACTACCGAGGAGTCTGAGCGAAAGGGGGCTCACTCTGCGATCTGCCGACAGTGCTCTTACATCTGTCAGCACTCAAGACAGAAGAAGAAGTACAGTGTTCGGAGACCGCGCTTTCGCCGTTGCGGGACCGTCCACCTGGAACCAGCTGCCTCCTGAAGTGCGCGCTAAGGAAGGGATCGAGAGCTTCAAGAAGGGAATGACGACCCATTTCTTCACCGCCGCGTCAAGCCTGAAAGCGCCCTTGCAGTGACAGTAGTCACGAAACGACGCTATAAAAATCATCATCATCATCATCATAAAACCTACAGGTAAAACCTTGGTAAACAAAAGACGGGTCACCAAAGTTGAATCCAATCTCACATACCCTGCCTGCGGAAACAATTGCAGAAATCTTTTGAAGATTTTCCTCTCTAAAAAACAGCCTTACAGCAATTAGGCCTTGCTTATTTTGTGACGATCAAGCTCATAAAAAGTTTGGTGGATGGTTTAATATGTAGAATGCTTGCATTCCATGCAGAGAGCAAGGTTTCAATCCCCAAGGAGGGTGTCTTTCAAACCCAAAATAAATACCGGCAAGGTGTACTCAGCCTCCAAAAGAAATGAGAACCAGCCCCCTCGGTAGCTGGGAAACCTCCACTTCAACTGCGTAAAAATAAAAAGTTCTGGAATCGCCAAATGCGACTCCTTCGGAGGTAACGCAGGCAAGAATTTAGCTACACTATATGTGTAGCTTATTTGCATTTAAGCAAATGACTGGCATCTGCAGAGTGAGAAAAAGAGAAGAGCATTCATGAAAAGAGGGATGAATGACGATTATCTCTAATCTCTTCAACTCTAGCCGCCTTTCCCTGAAAGGCGAGAGAAAGAATAAAAGAACCGGGCATTTTTTTCGTGAATTTTCTTAAAAATATTAATACAGTGAATCAAAACATAAGAAAATTCAGTACGCAATGTAGAAAAAAATGAGAAAAATTTTTCAACGCTTTTTCATTTTTGATTTTCGTTGCAAAAAAAAACTTGCAAATCATGTTTGATCAATCAAAACTTTTTTTATTTATTAACTCTAAAAAATACATTTTTCTGTTTAAACAACTAACCCTTTCAAATTATTCACTCTCTTCATAAAATATATATTCTGTAGTTTATATAATTATATATCATCACCACCTCAAAAACTGAATCTAAATCTGAAAATATAAATCTAAGTTGCCAAGATATATATCATTCAAGGTTCATATTAAATGTATTCACACAAGCAGACACGTATAAGTCCGCGTTAACACATGCCGCATGTAGACCTACGATATAAAAACCCAATCTCAAATGAACATGAGCCCTGCAACTCTTGCCGACCTTCCCTGAAATAGGGGGGAAATTGGCAAAGTGAACCATCTTTTTACAGTATGGGTGGTAAGGCACTGCGGCACTGCACCCCCATGTCTCGCTGAGCTATGCTCTGTCGATGGGACTTCAAAAAGACCACTACGCTCTGCCCTTACTGCTGTCAACAAGGTTATAGTGCCCAATAGAGCAAACACATCAAACTTTGCAGACAGAAGCTTTGCGGTGGCCGGGCCGGTGGCCTGGAACAATTTACCCATCGGTGTTCGCGCGAACCAGCCTACCACCACCTTCAGAAAGGAACTGAAGACACTACTTTTCTCGAGAAGCCATGGCGCCCTTGAGATGGTCCTGGACCATTAAATGGCGCCACAGGAAAGAAATCATCCATCATCATCATCATCATCATAAGCCTCATGCCAACCTATAAGTCAAGGAAAATAAGTGCTGTTATTGATTGCTAAGGACAACAGTCCCGTACAAAATTGGCTCCAAGGAAGTAACTTCGAAATTTAGGTTTTTGACTTATTTCCATTTCTGAAGGTAACAAATCATTATCTTCATTCCAAGATGACAGCCGTGTCTCTATCTCTTTTAAATACGTTAATAAATTAATGTAAAAAATAGTTTATGCATTGTACTCCATGGAATAAATAACATTCAATTGGCTTTCCTGTAAAACTATGTCTTCCTTGGAGCAGTCGATTTTATCGCCGAGAAAAAAGTTTCAAATTCAGATATGTTCCGACCTCTTTTGCGTAAAACAAAAATGGGAGAAACCCATTAACTTCACGGTGTTTTTTAAACAAGAATAAAATTCACGTTGGTTGATTGTTTTTTAGTTTAATTGGATGATTAAAATTCGCATCGAGTGCCGAAATAATCTGATTTAGGTTAAATTTACGAAAATAGTGCGAATTTTGATGTTGAAATTGCAACCATAAGGGTATTAACATAAAACTATTTGAATTAAGCAATGATATAAAGTATATCTATAATCTATAATCTAAGTTGCAAGGATATATTCATTTAAAGCTCTCAGATGTATGCCCACAAACAAAAATGTGTAGTTCGCGCTTACAAATCGCTCCCCCAGTTCTTGTTTACCGTATACGCCAATCTTGTCAAATATGACTTTTTCATGCAGTTGTCTTATGAATCAAATTCTACACAACATTGAGCTAAGAAAAACCGTAAAACTCAATAATGTGAGAGTTCTTTTAAATATTTTTTAAATAAATTTCTTCTTTTCATAAGACACATTGGTCCAGGACACATGTAAACATTGCTCATGTCAAATTTTCTCAATGGCGTATACGACAAACAAGAACTAAGGCAGCGAAATGCTGAATGTGTACTAACAAATAAAATCCAAACCTCAAATGAACATAAGCCCCACAACTTTTGCCGACCTTCCCTGACACAGGGGTGACATTGGCAAAGTGAACCATTTTTACAGTATGGGTGGTCAGCCTCATACCAACCTATAAGTCAAGGAATATAACGACGGTTAAAAGGTAATAGGGCATAAGCGATAAAAACTAAATTGTACAGGTGAGCAAATTAAAGTATGAGATTGCAGAAAAATTGCATATTTTTTTTATTTTTTATCATATCGCAAATAAAGGCATTGATTGGCGTTCTTGTTAATTTTGGTTTACGATTTTTTTATGTCACAAGCGCCTTTTGGAAACAAAAGGCCTAAATCTTGTCGGTTACACCAAAACCATACCTCGAAAACGCAGTCGTTTGCTTGGGCATAAACAACACAAAAATCATCGTAGAGCTATGGGAGTTAGCGCATTAGAAAGAGCGGAAAATTTCAAGTAGGATAACATTCTTCTTCTTCTTCTTCTTCTTGTGCCACTTCTAACGAAGATCGGCGATCATCATGGCTATTTTGATTTTTGATGCTGCGGCTCGAAATAGGGACTTGGTGCTTCCGCCGAACCACTGTCGCAGGTTCTTCAGCCACGATGTCCTTCGGCGTCCCTGAGATCTTCTCCCCTCAATCTTACCCTGAATGATAAGATGAAGGAGACGGTACTTCTCATTTCTCACAATGTGACCGAAGTACATTAGCTTTCTCTGCTTAATGGTAGGCAGGAGCTCCTTTGTAGTGCGCATTCGTTGAAGGACTTCTTCATTGGTGACTCGATCACGCCAAGAGATCCGATAACATTCATAACTCATTTTTGACCAAAATGTCGCTTACTGTCTTTTGGCCGTCGATATGTTCTTTGCAACTTAGATTATGCAGCTATTCCCATCTTTCCTAATCCTTACATTAAACAACTTGACACTGGCGCCCCTACTGAATGCGGGAATCCACCACAAAGAAGGAGAAGAACTTAGATTATGGATTAAAGATAGACGAAGGAAACAGCAACTGCCGTTTGACTAACAAAAGATCTATGGATTAGGTACTTTATAAAATGTTTTAAATCTTCTTGCATAATGAGAATGCCTAAAAAAAAATTTAAATCTTCTTGCATAATGAGCCCTTGACCGGAGAAACTAATATATGGACACCTTAGATGACGCAACTAGTATAATATGCTATCTGACCCCTGATAGAATATGGAGCAGAGATTCCCAAAGTATCTTGCGTCGTAGACTTTAACTGGTTTCTTTGATTGCCATAAAAAAAACGCAACTAAGTTATACATATTGTAATGTAAATGGTAGATTAGGTAGTTATTATACATAGTTATTATAGCAGGTAGGTAGGATATAGTTATATTAGCATTATGTCATAAGTAGGATTATATATGTGTATTGCTAGAATGAATGATTCTCGAATTTGTTGACTGTTCGGGAATGGGCTGGAGAATTTACTCACTGGAATATTCCGTAGTGTAAAGGATATAAAGCTGAGAGTCGCGTACAGCCGCACAGTGACATTACCGGCTTTGATCGACGAGTGTCAGCGATACATAACCTGTGAAATATAAATTTTTGTAGTAGAAGACTTAAAGATATAAATTATAAATTGGTAAGAAATAAATCACGTGTTTTTTTTTTACAAATAAATAATTTGAAAGAAGACCTGTGTATTTTAATTTGTAGACTTTTCGGACCTTAAAAACATAACAATATAGAGTAACTTCTTACAACGCTATCTCCGAAGTGCATTGATACTGTTGCGAACTTGAAATACGTGCGTGCGCTTATACACGCATATATCGTATGACGGACTATGAAATCAAAGTGACTACACACACCTATACACGTACTATACGTATAGAACCATCTAAGAGTAGTCCATGATTGTATTAGTGCATTGGAATGGCGTTCTGGTGAAATAGTGATCTAGTGAATGCAAGAAAGACCCCTCTGGTACCCTATTAAAGAGATCAAAGTGGGGCGGAGAGGACAGTCGCAAGAGAGCAACTCGCTGAGAAATACCTATAAACAGTGATTGTCAAGTTGTGAAATAAATTCTGGCAATTTAATTAAAAAGATAATCCGGCAGACAACATAACAATACATTCTATGGGACACAGTTTTCCCCAGTCCTGTTTTAAACTTAGCAGTAGTGTGGTCATACAAAACATGTTCTTACGTGAGAAACACTCTGTTTTCTTGCTTTCTCCATTTTGCGTTTTATACTCAATAATTACACATGCCATCACGTTTTATAAACCAATGATTTTTCGTTTAAGAATGGCCAAATTTACCAATCAAACACACCCTCAAACCCTCCCTCAGGCATCAGCTTCACTGGCTGAAAATAAAGGAGAGGGTGCAGTACAAAGCCTGCTTAACTTTATTTAAGTCCTCGCAGAACATTGCGCCACTGCATGTCTCAGAGCTATGTGTAGAGGACACAGTAGAGGGTAGGTGGGGAACTTTGAGATGAATGAAATGATACATATCTTTGAAATGATACATATCTTTGCAGCTTAGATTTAGATTAAAAGGTTTATAACGCTTAGGTACGCACAATATTCACGCAGTCGTGATTTTATCGCATGTGCCTGTATGGGATGTACGCCCCTGGTATAGGCCTCTGTGGGAATCCGTGACGTCAGGGGATGGTGTGCAGGGTAAGAGGTTCATATCGAATGACATAATTTGTGAATGTGTAATGTTACACCGCGATAGGTCGAGCGAATGAGAGCATTGGTAGCAAATAACACCCTTAGTACGAGTTGCAAAACTTGAGAAAAGTAAAGTTTACGGAAAATATTAAAGAGTGATTTCTCCCAAAATCTGCCGTTTTTGTTTCTTACACTTTATGGTCTTAGCAAAAGAGTTACAGTGATGAAGAAAATCAAGTTAAAAAAACAAAAACGGCAGATTTTGGGGGAAATCACTCTTTAATAATTAATTGCCGTAAACTTTACATTACTCAAGTTTTGCAACTCGTACTAAGGGTACTGATATGTAGTAGGATATATACTTACACACATGTAGTCACAACCTTTGACCCAATTCAGATGCTGACCAATTAATCGGCTTACTCTGCAGCAGTACGACCGGTAAAGAAACCCTCAGTGCAGTCAACTTTGTATCTGTCTATAATCTACAATCTAAGTTGCAAAGATACCACCACCTTAAAGGTAAAACTGAATAAGTGCCGATTCACTGATTTGAGAAATCGTGGATAAAACATTTTACTGTGAGTTACTTTTTTTTTTTAATTATTAAAATAGATTTGTGAAGAGAAATGCAATTCACCAACCTATTCTGCATGGCCAGAAACAGGTATTGATATCATCAATAAATAATTAATTATTGTTTATTATTGATGAATTATTAATTAATAATCACCCAATAACATCTGTTAAACCATGGTCAAAGTTATGGTCAAATGACCCAGGCGGGGATCGAACCAATGTTGTTCTATTCCAAACACGCTAGAAAGATCGCCACTTGGCCCCCTCGGCCATAACACCGATTTTAGTAACTTCTCATAGTAAGTGAACTAATTTTCAAGAAATACTAATAAAAATCTTCTAAACTACAAGATTATCACTCTTTTTTAGTGTTTTCTCTCGTAGAAAATAGGAAAAAAAGTGCATTTATCTGAGAAACTCACATTAGCTTAATATGCCACTTATATTGTATATTGCCCGGTAAATTGAACTGTAGTAATATTTTAGTTAACTATTACTTGAACTTTTATTCAAAATACTCAATCTCGAGTTAACTAAAACCGAACATTGCCGAAGTATGAAGCCACGCCTCCAAATCTTGGAAATAATTAAAATGCCATTCAAAAGCTTTAAAATAAACAACTATTCATAAAAATCATATCCCCTACCTTCATTAAGCTAGAAAACGAGACAAAAAAGGTTCAGTTTGCAATAATTTTGATGTATCCTTACATTAAAAAAGAACAGCTGCTGTCAGTGAAGCTCCGCCATCTTGAAAATCGAAAGTTAAAGTTACTAAATATTTACTGCCGAAATTCGGTGAGGGAAATATTATGATGATTTAACTAAAATTGCATTTTAGTTAACTTTACGATACTTCAAAATACCGGGCTTTATTCAGTTGTCGTATAGTATGCTCAAACCCTCCTCATGTATGTATGTGTCAGAAGGACTTACAGTACATGGACGCTCATGCGAAACTATATATTTTTTGAAGGCATTACTACCTTTTTCTGGCCAGGAAAAACAGGTTGGTGAATTGTATTCCTCTTCACAAATCTATTTAAAAAAAAACTTAGGTAGGCGTGTCTACTTGTAGGCATGCATTTAATTTTGAATCTTGAATGTTAATATATCTTTGCAACTTAGATTATAAATATAAATAATATATATATGTATTCAATATGGACTATTTTTAGTTATCTTTCCCTTTCGCTTCTCAAGTTAACAGTATAACATTCCTACAAAAGTTTTTCATCTGAAATACCCTTTTCTCAGCACCCTCGAGCTGTTTTTCAGCCCGCAAACCATAGATAATAATATAAATCATCATTATACGAAGGCAATAAATCCGGGAAGCCTAAATATACAACAGCAACGAAACGTGGAGATATAGCTAAGTACGTGAAAAACCAAAATAAATGGGGTGGATATCCAAAGAAGATTTAAACCTTTTTTTTTCAACGTTGTTTTGATATTTTTTATGGGCTTGCATATATTTCTTTATTATCTTAACTGTTGCTTATTGGCGACAACCAAGCAAACAGAGTGCTCATGAGGTGTGATTCGCACAGAAACAGCGCTCCACAAATAAACATCTCATTTAAATAAAGTTTCAGGGATTGTGTATTCTATGTATAATAACCTATAATATTACATCGAAGATCCATATTAAATGCATGCTCATAAGCAGATACGTTGGGCTTGCAAAATAAATACCCAATCTGAAATAAGTATAAACCCTGCAACTCCCGCTGACCTGAAACAGGGGGGAAAATGTCAAAGTGAACCATTTTTTACAGTATGTGTGCTCAGCCTCATACCAACCTATAAGTCAAGGAACACAAACCATGAATTAAATTTAACTTAAGTAGATAAACAATCACCATGTAAAATAATAAAATTAAAATGTACAAAATATCTATAAAAATGAGAATTTAAAATTTTAAAGCCTTCAGCCCTTGGTACTAGTGCTTTATTCAACTAAATTGTACATGCCAATGCTACCCCGGTTTTAGGGTAAGGCGGCAGAAGTCGCAAGGTTTTTGTTCATGTAAGGTTTTGTTTATTGGTATGCATACATGATAAAAAAAAGTGTACAAAGGGAATGTAATAGATAATCGGGGAAGGGGAAGACCTAGATAAGTGAGATTGCGAATGAATGGAATTTACAGAGTGTAAACAAGAGAAGAGCGTGCATGAAAAGAGTGATGAATCTAGATGAGATGAAAGAAGTGTGCAAGGACAGAGTCAAGTGGAGGCACTTGTGTGGAGGTACCGGCCACCCCTAGAGGAATGACGGCAGGATACAAGACAAGACAAGACTCATGCACTGATGCAGTGTGTAGGCGCGAACCTACATGTGCCTATCTGTAGGCATGCATTCAATATGAGCCTTAAATAATAATAATAATAATAATTTAGGATGATTTATTTGGAGAGCGCTGTTTTTGTGTGTATCACACCTCAAGAGCCCTCTGCGAGCTTGGTCGTCGCTGTAGAAAGCGCCAATACTCAAGCAATACCCAGTTACTGTAAGGCTGGATGGACCTTTGGTGACCGGTCATTGGTAAAGGTGTATGAATTTTTCAACCCCGCGAAGAGCAAATTTGAAAATATAAATGGTATATTTTTTGTGCTCCGCCGGGATTCGAACCCACAACCTTCCCATTCAGAGTCCGCAGTGTTACCACTGAACTACGGACCGGTCAAAAATGTTAGCATATCTTTGCAGCTTAAACAAACAAACAACTAAGCTACACATCTAGAGTAACTTCTTGCCGCGTTATCCCCGAAGGGGTTGCATGTGGCGAGTTGAACCTATTTATTTTTACAGGTAAGGGGGTGGGCCTTACGCTTACCACTTCAGTTGAAGTGGAGATTATAGATATATTTAATTGTCTATGCCTTTATAAGAGGTATAACGCGATGTGGTTGGTTTATTTTGTATCGAAATTTCAATCAGTCCTAACTAAGTTAGAATAGGTTGACTGTACAATGAAGATCCTTGGTATCTGAGAGCTCCGTCAAAGGAAAATCATTATTTCTCAGTCAATTACCTACATCGCTTCCCCAGTTCTTGTTTACCGTATACGCTAATCTTGTCTAATATGACTTTTTCACGCAGTTGTCTTATGAATCAAATTCTACACAATCTGAGCTAAGAAAAACCGTAAAACTCGATAATGTGAGAGTTCTTTTAAATATTTATCATAAGACACATTGGTCCAGTACACATACAAACATTGCTCATGTGAAATTACCTCTGAAAGACATAAGACAAACAAGCATTAAAGGGACGAATTATCAATGACATTATCAAGTTCAATAAATCAGGTTGATAGCTCAGTTGGTAGAATGCTTGCATTCCATACCAAAGGGATGGTTCGATCCCCACCGAGGGTGTCAGAAATGATTCCCGTTTCGGTGTTTATCTCAAACCCAAAATAAAAATACCGGCAAGGTTAACTAAGCCTTTACAAAAAATAAGTATCATCCCTCTCGGGAGCTGGGAAATCTCCACTTCAACTGGAGTGCCCCCCTTACCTGTAAAAGTAAATGGGTTACACTCGCCACATGCAAGAACAATAAGGTCGACAGCTCAGTTAGTAGAATACCTACTTGCGTTCCATACCAAAGGGATGGTTCGATCCTCACCTAGAGTGTCAGAAATGATTTCCCGTTTCGGTGTTTATTTGAAATCAAAAATAAAAATACTGTCAAGGTTTACACAGCTTTCACAAAAAATGAGAACCGCTGTTTGAAAACGCAAATATACACTTTTCTCTTTCACAAAGAGTGAATATTGATGGTTGAACCATCCCTGCAGCTTAGATTAGACCTTTCTGGTTGGATTTGTTTGACCTTGACAGATCTGTTCCGGATCGAAGATTTCAAGGACAAGGCCTCCTAGATAACTATTCCTTAGAACGAGAAGCAGTGGTGTTCAACCTTTTTCAAAGGAATTCCCCTAAAAAACACCACTTACCTAGACATGTAGTGTAAGTTCTTGCCGCGTTTTCCTCGAAGATATGCATGTGGGAAGTGGTACCTATTTATTTTTACGGGTAAGGATTCCATCCTTTCGCCAAAGTGGGGTTTTTCCAGCTCCCGGGGGTGCTGGTATTCATTTCTTGTGAAGACTGAGTTAACCTTGCCGGTATTTTTATTTTCGATTTAAAATAAATGCCGAAAGAGGAAATCATTTCTGATACAATCGGTGGGGATGGAATCCTGCCCCTTCGGTGCGGAATGCAAGCATTTCTTTCGAGTGACGCCAATATAGATTTGAATACAGCTGATCCTCATTGGTTGGATCCTGCAGGAGGGTGGCTTGGCTAGCCAGGTATAAAAGGTAGGAGCGGACGATTCTAGGCCCTAATCTAATCTAAGTTGCAAAGATATGTTACATTGGGGGTTCAAATTATATGCATTCTCACAAACAGACACGTACAAGTTCGAGCTTGCACATGCCGTATGTGAACCTACAACATAAAACCCAAATCTCAAATGGACATACACTCTGCAATTCTTTCTGTCCTTCCTGAAACCAGGGGGGAATTGGCAAAGTGAACCATTTTAACAGCATGAGCGGTCAGCCGCATACCGACCTTTAAGTCAAGGAACCTATTTTTTTTGTAATTTCATTTCACACCTCATGTGACAGGGTGCTCAAATCGTAACAACTACCTTTCATTTACTAGTCCATGATGATGATGATGATGACTTGGTATAGCGCCGTTTCGTGAAGATTGTCACTCCAAGGGCGCTTTTTGTGTTATCGCGGCGAAGTAGTGTGTCTTGAGGGTTTTTTTGAGGTTTTCCCTGGATTTTGATTCTCGAACTTCCGGTGGCAGCTGGTTCCACGAAGAGGGACCCGCAACAGCAAACGCACGATTGCCAAACACTGTGGCTAATTTCCTGAATGGCTCAATAGCATAAAGTTGTGCATCACTGGATGTAGATAGGGTATATACTATTAATACTCATATGTATGGAGTAAATACTCTTGCTAGATCAAAGATTAAATTTACCCTGATTCACAATCCCTGCACTTAGTCCTGCCTTAACTATTCTCAACATAATCCAGGACTTAACCAAGCTCGACCACCGCTTAAACTTGCTCGCGTGAAGGCAGCACACACTACACAGTTATTTAGTACAGTAGAAATGATTTCCCGTTTTGGTGTTAAATTCAAACCCAAAATAAAATACCGGCAATATTTACTCAGCCTTCACAAGGAATGAGTTCCAATCCCCTCGAGAGCTGGCCAACCCCCACTTCAGCTGTGCTCCGAGTAGGTACTGCTAAATTGGTAAATTCACCTCGAGTGCGTAAATCGTAAAACTGCATGGAAACTAAATCAGTCTCTAGAAGTGCCGTTGAATATTCCATACATTTTAGATTTACGCGTTCGAGGGGAGAATTATGTAATGTGTTTTACTCGGGGTACTGTCAGGGTTGGCGTAAGGCCGACCCCTAAATCTAAATCTAAGTTGCAAAGATATACCTATATCATTTGAGATTCATATTAAACGCATTCCCACAAGCAGACACGTATAATTTCGCGCTTACACTTGCCGCGTGTGGACTTACAACATAAAAATCCAATCTCAAATGAACACAAGCCCTGCAACTCTTGGCCGACCTTCCCTGAAACAGGGGTGTCATTGGCAAAGTGAAGCATTTTCTACAGCATGGGCTGTCAGCCGTATACTAAACTATTTAAGTCAAGGAACATACACCATTTTTTTTTTATTTGGATAACTTCTTGCAAGGGAAAAAATTCAAATCCGATGGGGCAGTCCTAACCGCTTTCAGAGATTGTATTGATTGCCATCCGAATGGCTATTTTCGTAAAGGGATCAATTAACTACCTTTGAGATGGCAAAAGTGCATCGATAGCTATGGTACATACTTTGATTAAATAAATATATTAGATTAAATAAAAAAAACTTTTTGTTCCTCCCATACAAAACGCCAATTTCATATGTAAGGACCTAATATATGGACATCAAAAGCCTTCTTGTAAAAATAAATAGGTTCGACTCGCCACATGTACTCCTTCGGGGAAAACGCGGTAAGAAGTTACACTATATGTGTACCTTAGTAGCGCAGCGTTTACTGCTTCAGTTGTGCTACGAGCAGAGTAAACCTTGGATTTCCTTTTTAGTTGCTACATTTATCTGTTGATCTTCGTTAAACCTCTGACTAAGCGCTTTCAGAATAGAACCAGTTTGTTGAATTAAATGCAACTTAATCCCTCGCAGAGATCCACACAAGTCTAATGCATATGCTCTGAGAATAGGGTTTAATCCTGGACTTAGTTAGTCCGGGTTTATTTTATACTCTTCCTAGATAAGCTCCGTTTAACAACTTGTTCACATAGACTCAGTAAAGAAAGAATCATTGAGTTATAATATAGAGGAGTAGATTCAATGTGAGGCTGACCACCCATACTGTAAAAAATGAGTCACTCCTGCTTCCGGGAAGGTCGACAAAAGTTGCAGGGCTCATGTTCATTTGAGGTTTGAATTCAATTTGTTAGTACACATGCAGCAATAATTGTAAACGCGATCGTAGACATCTCTGTTTGTGGGCATGCATTTAATCTGAATTATAAACTTTGCAACTTAGATTATGGATAATAGACTTTAGATGTCCTTTAAAGTCCTTGACTCCTTGACTCCTTCTGTCCTCAATCTTTCCTTGTATGATAAGACGGAGTAGGCGGTATTTTTCATTCCCCATAAAGTGCCTTTTGACGTACGGTATAAAAGTTTTTCCCTTTGATAGTTGAAACAATATTAAATTTAAGCTTTACTACTCAAAATCCAGGCATCGATCAATTACTGAAAACGTCTAAATCGCGTAGTTAATTTGATTTTAGACAACTTTGAGTACAATGTATTAATAATTCAATTAGTTGAAGCATTCAATCTTCTCCTATAACAGTTTCATGTTGTTCTGTAAACTTTCGACAAGCTACATGCTTCAAGATCTGAGAATCGTTATCCGATTACTGAACCAAACTTTGTCATTAGCTGATAATACATTTTTAAATTATTTTCAATGTACTCGATTTCATCATGAATATGATCTTGATCAACAGCTTCCAGTATCGTCCACCCAATGTTTTTCCCTCCAACCCCATGGTCCTCCTTCCGAAAACTCACTACCACTCAATCCAAACCACATTGTTCCGGGTCTTCCCTCTGTCCTACGTCCTTCAGGGTCTGTCATCACAACTATCCTCTCCAGGCTCTGATGGTCCATTCACTTTATGTGTCCCATACTCTTACCTTGCTCTGGGTCTTCCCACTGCCCTGCGTCCTTCAGGGTCTGTCATCACAACTATACTTTCCAGACTCTGATGGTCCAATCACTGTATGTGTCCCATACTCCTACCTTGCTCTGGGTCTTTCCACTGCCCTGCGTCCTTCAGGCAAATATTGTAGTCTGCTGACTTTTATTAACTGGACCATATCAAAGCTATGGTTTTCAACGACCATATCAATTTTGAATTATTTTAACCGCCTCCAAAAATGTCAACATGAGTTGATGTCTGCTTTGGCATGCCTGTTGGATCTGTGAACCAAACCATTCCCCACATTCTGACATTTCAAGACAAAGCAATAACCAGGGCCCTGAGCTTCACATCTCCTGATTGCCTCAAACTAGCATTGTTTAAAGAACTAAGAGGATACCATGGAATCCAACTGCTCTCCGATTGTTAGTTACCGATGCAGTATGACTCCTAGAAGTCTTACAGAGTCAGACGGATGAATCAGTTGTCCCCCGTTGGAGAGTTGTACCCGAGGCGTCAAGAAATGATCACACCTGGATGAAGGTTGCCGTCCAAATCGCTTCAGTCTTTGAATTGATGTCTGTATTGTTTGTGTATTGGCATGACTGTATGATTCTTGGACCATACCTTTCTATTAATCTTACGAATTCTGACCCCATGAGCTGGTGCTGACAAGACTGTTTGATTCATGAACCAAATCATTCCATTCGCCTAACACTTCACAACACTTTAACTTCACGAGCTGATGTGTTTATGGTTTATATTGTTTGCAGCACGTGACATACCACGTGGTGCGCAAGGCCCTGGGCGTGCTGTGGGTGTGCGCAGCGCTGCTCACGTGTCTGCCCTTCCTCGGATTCGGCATCTACTACGACCACGCGGCCACGCGCTACCGCTGCGCGCGCTACCGTGACGCGACGCAGCCGGTGGACGTGGCGTACGCCTATGTGGTCCTCGCCTTTGGTATGTAGCAGCAGCCAAAGGCAAAGTGCCATCTACCATCTGTGCCAGCTCATCAAATCAACCAATCATCGAATTTCATTACTTCTTAACCCATACGCAATGAAGTCTGATTCAACAAATCGAGACTGCTTCTTTTATTGTGAAAATACCATTTTTTAACTACACACTCGGTTTCTTCATTATCATCACAAAAAAACACTAGATGGACTACTCAATCGGTAGACAAGCCGATTAGTTTCTTGCTTTTGGTGTGCAGTCTTAGCCCAAGACAAAATGTCATCTACCATCAATGCCAGCTCATCAAATCAGCCAATCATCAACTGAAATTACTTCTTACGCTATGTTAAGTGACATCTGATTGAAGGAATCGATCCTGCTTCTTTAATTTTAAAGCTACCATTCCTCTTGCATAGGTCAATTTCATTCCACATTCACACTAAAGCCCACAAGCAACACTCGATTTGAAACCGGTAGATGTGGTGTAAGTTTTTATATCCATTACTTTTAGAATGTATACAAACGAAACATGCCATCTACCATTTGTATCAGCTCACCAAATCAACCGACCGTCGACTTGAATTACTTCTTACCCCGTGCACAATGAAATCTAATTGAAAAAATTGAGTCTGCTTCTTTCATTTTGGAAGTACCATTTCTGATGCATGGTTCGCTTTCATCTGTGTCAACTTAACAAATCAACCATCCGTCAGCTTTCACCTCTTTTTTCCTTACCAAAAATGGTACGCGTTAAAAAAAAGCTTGTTTCATTGATTTCGAATCACTGATGCATGGCTCATCATTATCATGGGCGCGAAAATAGCCGGTTATGTTTCTCTGTCTGCCCAACTTCTTTCTTCACCATTCGATCCCGCTATCTTGCTTTGGGTTTTTGCACTGCGTTTGTCACCTCACTATTTCTTCAAGGCTCTGATGGACGATGGTCCATACGCTAAATGCGATTCAGTCATAGTTCATTCTCTCTCTTCCCTCTAATCATCTTCAAATCATTTACGAAACTAATAGAAAAAACGATGGAATGGTTCATTGCTCATACACCCCGATCACCTTTTTTTCCTTTTTTATCAGTTGACCAACTTGTGCCGCCTATGTTTCTCTGTCTGCCCAACCTCTTTCCCCGCCACTCGATCCAGCTGTCTTGCTTTGAGTCCTTTCACTGCGCCTGACACTTTATTATCTCTACAAGGCTCTGATGATCCATTTTTCATGTTTCACCCTCTTTTTGCTCCATTCATCTTCAAAAAAACTACAATACTAATGGAAACAACGATGAAACGGTTCATTTCTTGTAGTTCTCGACTACCTATTTCCCCTTTTTGATCAATTGACCACATTGTGCACCGCATTGTTCCAGGCACCTTGCTCTGCGTGATCCTGGTGTGGTGCAACTGCGCCGTGATCCGCGTGCTCTGCCGCAGCACCTGCCGCTCCAGCTCCGGGGCTGATCAGCGTCTCCTGGTGAGGAGGATCTCCCGCACCTGTCCCAAGGGGAAGCCGCTGGGCGCCATCAACCTCAACGATCCCCTCGTCTACAACACGGCCACTCCTGACGAGATCGCCTTCAGCAAGCTGATGGCCACGCTGTCAGTGTGCTTCATCATCTGCTGGATGCCACAGATGGTGAGAATATTGTTTCACGTCCAGGTTTTTGATCGCATGCAGAGAGTGCAGGTGCGCTTTGGTCGGGATTGAAGACATGCTTGTTTCGGAGATGTTACAGTTGAACAGGGATTTATCACAAAATGGCATTATAAAGATTGTTTTTGTTATTATTAATGATTAACCTTGCCGTTATTTTAGCTTCTGGTTTGAAATACGCACCGAAATAGGAAATCATTTCTTACACCCTCGATGGGATTTACATCTTAGCTCTCAGCATAAAATGCAAGCACTCTACAAACTGAGCTATCGACCGGACGATTGTTAAAATTCATGATGATGAGTTACTTCTACAGTACATTCACAAACCCAATATGGCTCGATCATCTTTTGAAAAAATAATTGAATGAACTTCAACCGATAAAAAACTTACAATGGATCGTTCACACAAAGATGGCGAGCTTGGAGAATTAATTTCTTCCATTGAAATAATTTGGCACTTCCTTTATTGACAATTCCGATATAATATGCCCCATTGTCACAGCCTGATGACTTCCAGAATACATTAAATTTTTAACTGATTGAAATAATGGTGCCTTTTTGCTTTTGCCACATCATGTCTCCAATCAATTTATTTAATCAAGATTATTAGCAGTAGGTACCCACTAAAAATTTCTTACAATTGTTTTGTTCTATCTATCTATAATCTAAGTTTAAAAGATAAATTAACATTAAAAATTCATAATGAATGCATGCCCACAAACAGCCATGTGTAAGATCTAACTTACAAATGCTGCATGTGTAGGTACTTGCACATTAAAATCCAAACCTTAAATGAACATGAACCCTGCAACTTACTTCATAGATTTATTTTAGATTGATCAACGGGAAGCATATTTCTAAATCCTGCTTCATGTGATTGGTTAAGACAAAACCACATCTTTGATTTTTGATGGAAAGAAAGAGAGAGAAGAATGCTCGTTTATTCTTATGAATGGGTAAAAGATAAATGCAAGTTGAAGAGGATGTGAAAGAAAAGGTACAAAGGATTTTATGAGATGGTTTGGACATTAATCCGGTTTTATTCAAAACCAACACCACTTCCACTTCCTTGCAGCGCCTCACGATAGAAGCAAGAACTCAAGCAACACCTCTGCGGCACCCTTCCAGGGTGACATAGACCCCCAAGACTTTCAAGAATTGGGGAGCCTCCCGCACAGGATTCCTTAAAAAATATATATTTATAAAAAGAATGGATGATGAAAGACTTACAAAGTGTGTATACAGCAGAAAATATGTGAAAGGAAAAAGAGGAAAGGGAAGACCGAAAAAAGTATGGCTGAATCAGATTGGTGAAATTGTGAAAGAATGGAATATATAAAGCGAATGTAAAATAAGGAAATGTATGAAAAAGGTGATGGATATGAATGAACTGAAAAAGGTATGAAAGGATAGGAAAAAATGGAGGCAAATCTTCAGAGTCTCTAGCCCCCTCTAGTGGAATGGCGACAGAGATACAGTTACAGTTGCATCTTCAAAATTCTACTAGTTTCCTGGTGACGGCCTCATTGTCCCTCATGTTCCAGGTGTCCATCCTCCTGGCGCAGCTGCATCCACCTGCAGAGCGCCCCTTCCTGCACAAGGACGTGTTCCAGCTGGCAGACATGCTCATGCTGCTCAACTACACGCTGGACCCCTACATCTACTGACGCCCCATTGTCTCTCATGTTCCAGGTGTCCATCCTCCTGGCGCAGCTGCATCCACCTGCAGAGCGCCCCTTCCTGCACAAGGCCGTGTTCCAGCTGGCAGACATGCTCATGCTGCTCAACTACACGCTGGACCCCTACATCTACGTGCTGCTGCGCGGACACAGTAAGCAAGCCCACGCATGCTTTAAGACTAGGTGCTTCCGCATCGGCGGCAGCTCCAAGCACACGGGGAAGGTAATGACACCTATTGCGTACCACAGATCAAACATTCCACTAGTGTGCATTGGACACGACTTCTCACTCAAAGTTGTACCTTTATAGAAACACAAAAGTCATTGTCACGCACAAATAAGTGGTATTAAAGAATATTTGAAACACCGACAGACTCTTCTGACTGGTTTCACCCTTGATTGTCATTCAAGAAGGGTGTCTCCTGAAAACTTGACGCTGAAGGCTATAACGCCAACGAATTCCACTACACTAGTTTTTTTAAATATTAGAATAAGGATAAGATCCATTGTAACAAAGTGTTGCTATAACTAATTACGTGCAGTGGCATGCAATACTTTTTCTATGACCTTGAAATGAATGCAAACGAAACTAAGCTACAAATATAGTGCTTGTTTCTTGCTGGCGTTATGTCGCTAACTCAGTTGGTAGTGAAGGCATTTCTTGTAAAGGCTGAGTAAACCTTGTCAGTATTTTATTTTGGGCTTTGAAATAAACGCCGAAATGGGAAATCGTTTTTCTGATAGCCTCGGTGGGATTGAACCCGAGCTCTCGGTATGGAATTCAAGCACTCTACCAACTGAGCTATCGAGGATATAGTTGTATTTTTTATTGAAACAACAAAAATTGTTTAAAATTTTTTTACGGAAAATCTGTACTTACATGATGGAACATTTCTGATTGCAGATTTGTGATCAGCAGGTCAAAATACATGAGAATCACCCATCAGTGTTTATTTCAATAAATCATTGTTGTTAAGGTAAAAAAACATTCAAATATTGATACAGCTTTAAGTCAGAGAAGTAACAATCTACATTTGAATTGAGAAAGTAATATATCTTTACTTTTTACATTAAAATGTAGTTTCAGATATGTCCACTAAACACTATTACAATATTTACAAATCCTGTAAAAGTAATGAAAGCAGATTTCACCCTGTGATTCTTCTTAAGTAGAGATTAGATTATTTAAGATTCTTGACAAGTAGAGACGTACCAAGGTGGAGGTATGCAAGTGTGTTAACGGACAGTGATGGTTGATTGCCCGTCTGTTCCTCTGCTAGATAGAAAACCTGCTATATAGTGTTGTCCGCAGGGGGTTCATAATGACATAATGTCCACTGATAAAATAGGGACAATACTCCTGGACATTGTGTCTTGTGGATATTTTGTCGGGTGGACATTGTGTCAATGGACATTTTGTTGTGACACGTTACAGGGTAGCATTCATCTTCTTCTTGTTATGCCTCTTCAGTGAAGATTGGTGACACAAAATAGTGATATTGTATTTCTGCCTTCGACATCTCCCCTCAGTTCTTCCCTGCTCTGGTATTCATACGGAAAAGAGCCTCAACATTTGTGACTCTATACCTACATCTATAGGAAATCTTTAGCATCCGCTTATAGTATACCTTAACGGTTTACCTACAAAAATGGCAATACACCAATGAAAATGGCTAAATGGAAGACCCACATTTCAAAGGCAGTGATTCTGTTCTCAAGGCACTGTGTAAGTTTCCACCCTTCCGTGCCATAGAGTACAATCGGAAAGATGTAGCATCTCACCATAGCTATAGTTTCAAGTTTCTATTAGTCAGTGTGTCTACAGAATGGCATTCAAGCATGTTGATTGGCTGGTCTTTGTAAAATGAGCCTTTTGCTCAAGAGCTGCATACGGCGGCAGATTACAAACTATGATCATGGGACACGCAGGCAATCAATGATCATCACACTGTATACTTAGTAGGTCTATACGTCCACCTTGACACAATATTTTTAAGGCTCCTTCACACTAGGTTTTTGTTTTATACTTTGTTAGATTTTCCCTAACAAGTAGATAGTGATACTATTCTATAATTTTTTTCATAGCTACAACTAAAAGAACAATCTTTCATCCTCATATAAAAGTAGAAAATATATCTTTCTTTGTGTATTCTGTCCAACACTTCTCACTGTTCAACATTCATATTTCTAATAATCCATTTGCATTCATTATTTTTTACAAGCATGAAAAAATATAAAAAATTCAATTCATCCACTTACATAAAATAAAACTTTGCATCCATAATAATTCATTTCAGTACTAACGATAATGAAGTATGTGCATTACTAACGACAGTGAAGTCTGTGTATTTCCAAACGTCAAAAAAAGCTCACAAAATCGGGTGCAGTGCCGGATCGGAAGTCACGTGGTGTATGGGAATGTGTGTTAGTGTAATGCAATGTATCTTTTTTAACTAAACAAGGATAATACGTTAGCACACACTGGCTTCGTTTTCCATAGAGGGTGGTCTACCGTGTATGTATGATGGTTTACAAAGCTGTAAATGGTGCGGCTCTTACTTGTCAGACATGATCTCGCCCGTTGAGATAGATTTGAGACGACAAACGCTCAGATCTGCGAGGTATGGGGAGTTGACTTAATCCAGCCATCCCGCCAGACACACACTTATTTTGGGAGCCGTGCTTTCCGGTTTGCGGGCTCAATTGAGTGGAACAGACTACCACCTAATGTGAGGGAGGCAGAAACTGTCGGTATCTTTAAAGGAGCACTAAAGACGCATCTGTACAAAAAATCTCATCCGTGATTTGAGAGCACCCTTGAGGTGTGATACACACAAAAACGACACTCTTTAACTATGTGTACCTTCTAAATACTTGAATTTACTGGAATAGTTTGTCCAATGCTTCCATACATTTCATGACCGGATCCAGACCAACACCAGACAGTATGAAAAGGGGATTAGAAAACTTGAACATAATCGTCAAATTGGCTTTTATTTTTAAATATCATCGGGTGACATCTAAATTGAATCATTACTTTGATACGCAATAGCATGTACTTACCCCTGCTTATCTGTGTGTGTTAAAATGTTTACGAATGCACCATATCAAGGGTGATCTGGCAATACGTCCTATCTCGAAAATGCCAACTTTACAGGAGAGACTAAAATGTGTTTAATAAATAACGCCTCAGTCACATGATTATTGTTTATTTTGACAGAATATGAAAATTGTTACTAGTTTTGTTATAATAAAAAATAGAACAAAATCACACATAAAAAGCACCAAAAAATTAGATAGGACTTATTGCCAGATCACCCTCGATATTGTATTTCCTATGCTGCTTATTATAGCCTTATTCATGAACAATACTAATAATTGTAAGCAAACGCCAATACTCAGCATAAACTAAATGACTAGTTGATTAAAAAAAGTCACTAAGTACCAGTGGCGAAGGGTGCCATACAAGCCGGTTTCCATCGGTTTCCCGTTTAAAATGAGGCAGAAATGATAATAAAGTAGACTGCATGTTTTCAATGGGGAAAAAATACGTATTGATTCTTTGGTTTTAAAAGTATTTTTTTACTTTGTACCTATATTTTTTAACTACAAGCCGATGGGAACCGGCTTGTATGGCACGCTTTGCCACTGCTAAGTACCTAACATAACGGCCAATCTGTATTCTGTAATCTAAATGAAGTTGCAAAGATATACCTACCTATTAACATTTAAAATATAAATATACCTTTGCAACTCAGATTATAGATAAATAATAGGCTGATCCCCCACACAATAAACTTCTTCTTCTTCTTCCTTGTGGCAAATTCCCGCGTACAGCAGGGGCGCCAGTGTCAAGTTGTCTACAAGAAACTTTATTTTACATTTTTATCAATGTGGCATGTGCATTGGGTAAACTTACAAATCTCTTACAATGCTTTAGAGATTACTTACAATTTTTTTTTTTAAAAAAATGTGGTTCTTATGTGTGTATTTGTGGACTGAAAATAAAATCCACATCTGATATCTTCACTTTTTAATGTTTTTTGTTGAGGGATTAAAATGCATGTGTATATTTCTTTGTCTCTATGTCCCCTATATGGCCATCGTTAAGGTCACCTTAATAATTGGTGATTCAATTATTAAGGTGACCTGATTTGAGAAATTGTGGATAAAACATTTTATTGTGTGTAACTTCTCATAGTAAGTGAACTAATTATAAGGAAGTGCTCATGAACAACTTCTAGACTACAGGATTTTCACACTCCGTTAGTGTTATCTTTCGTAGAAAATAGGAAAAAACGTGCATTTACTATGTCACATATTCAGTTTTATCTAATCTAATCTAAGTTGCAAAATATATGTAACATTTTAAAGATTCACATTATATGCACTTTCACAAACAGACATGCACAAGTTTGCGCTTAAACATGCCGCATGTGGTCCTACAATATAAAAACCCGAATCTTACATGGACATACACCCTGCAACTCTTGCTGACCTTCCCTGAAACAGGGGTGACATTGGCAAAGTGAACCATTTTCTACAGCATGGGTGGTCAGCCGCATGCCAACCTATAAGTCAAGGAAAACCTTAAAGGTATAATTTTTTGTGAGCACTTTGTTATAATTAGTCCACTTTTATGTAAGAAGTTACACCCAATATACTGTTTCATCCACGATTTCTCAAATCATTGAATCGTCAATTATTCAGTTTTACCTTTACGGTGGTGATATAAAAAAATATCAAACGACTATAACTTCAGTTTGAATTTGATCATTAATATTAAGTTGTATTCGGTTAAGTAAGTTTATTGTCTAACAATCGTTAATATTATTATGTTGTTCAGGCGTCCGAGAGTCAGCAAGACTCGCTAAGGCGGGCAAGTCAGCAAGACGGAGCCACGGCCTTCACCACCCTGCAGCTGACCCCACCTGCTACATGCACGCTCTCTCCATCGTGGTGGAGGAGTCCGAGCACTCCGTCACGCGGCCCAACACTCCCACACACCTCAACAAGTGTCTGTACGTCAAGGCAGACAAGCGCCCCACCGGCAAACCAGACAACTACATTGTGCCACTGTCTGAGAGATGCAACTTCATCAGGTGCAACGACCTTGTCAGCTGCGATGCCGTCAGACTTGCAAATTTCAAACGGGAATCCGGAAGCAATGCGTTTGTCAAACGGGAGTCTCTCAAATCTGAGCATGTCAAATGCAAGTCTGAGGCAGACGGAGGAGACGGACAGTCCAACGGAGAGTGTCAGCAGCAGCAGCGAGAGCCAAGAAGAGGCAGGATCTGGCTCACTTATCAAAGGTGCAGATTCTTCCAGCAGTGACAGCATCCTGTTTGCGTTTAACTGCCTTGTCAAGAGCGCACATCGACCGTCTCTCAAGTAAAATACAGCTATAAGAGCCTTGTTTGAAATTTGACTGCGTGACCGCAGCTTACTTGATTCTTCTGTTTCTTGTGCCTCATCAGTCAAGATTATAGCAACTTGCATCTTTGATACTGCTGCACAAAAGAAGGATCTTGTGCTTCTACTAAATCACTGCCTCAGGTTCTTTAAACCGAGATGTTCTCCGTCGAGCTGTTGCCTGTCGTTCCTCAATACTTCCCTGTATGATGAGATGTACAAGCATATATTTCTAATATGTGGCGTAAATAAACATTTTTTGCATTTTAACGGACATCCCTATGAGTTCAGCTCTGGAATTCATGCAAGAAAGAACCTAAGCATTTATGACACAATCCATCTAGGATTTTTTTATCATGTTGTTTAAAGCATTGCTGGGAGAAGATGGCTGAACAACAGACAAACTTGGAGGAGTTTGAAGAGGACTACAAACCAGTGTGGATGAATACAGACTAGGAGTTTTATTATATAACTGTAGAGGAGATATCGGAAGGTAAAATAACGTATTGGTTGTGTAAGAATGGGATTTAGGAGCAGAATTTATTGAATGGTTGATTAAAAATTACACCATAGTGGTCAAACTGAAAAAAAAGGAAAACCTATTTGAGAAAGTAAAAAATATTTATCAGATTTTTGTACAAATATCAACCGAGTAGCTTTTTTATGCATCTCATTTCTGCCATACATTTTGGTACAAACTGTTGTTTAAAATCCAATTTACAGTGTTTATGCCAGTTTTTAAAACGTAAAAAGATTTTTATAGGGATTCACTGATTTGAGAAATCGACAATCGTAGATAAAACATTTTATTGGGTGCAACTTTTCATAGTAAGTGAACTAATTAAAACAAAGTACTCATGACAAACTTCTAAACTACAGGATTATCCCACTTGTGTAGTGTTATCCTCGTAGCAAATAGAGGAAAAGGTGCATTTATCTGAGAAACCCATGTTAGCTTAATATGTCACTTATTCAGTTATCCCTTTAAGGCATCAATATTTAAGTTATTTGCTTAGGCACATAGACCTAAACTGCATACTCTATTAAAAATTTGATATTTTGATTTTCGGAGTCTCATTCAAATCAACCATTCAATTATAAACAGGAAATGCATGACAAAATTTGAAGGAAATGAAAAAGTATGGCAGGACTGAAAGAAGTGGAATGAAATCTGCAGATGTTTTGTAACCTGTAGTGAAATATGGGCACAGTTACAGTGATTGTGCATGCGGTATTTATTGTGCCAGAAATAAAGTAGGAAAAAAAGATAAATTAATGGTAATGGAATGAAAGATTAAAAAAACAGATGATTAGATTTGATGAGAGAGAATTTAGGACAGACAGGGTTAGAATAGAGAATTGAAAGAGATACAGGTGACGTTAAAGAGTTATTTTAAGTAAGAAAAAACCTTTGAAGAATGCATTTTATTTGTTTAACCCTCTGTTGGTAGCGACCTTTTGTAGCCTTTGATTGGATAAACAATTTTATGTTGCTATATCTCCTATCCCCTGAATTTTGGAAAAGCATCCAATATTAATAAAAAATTAGAAGCATAATATCTCAAATGACATAACAGTTTTACCACACTTACAGGGTTATTCACAACACGTTTGATGCGTAGCTGATCAATGGATTATTGTTTTCTTTGCAAGGAAAAATAGCATTAGCTGTTGGTTGAGCTATGGATTTGCTGTGTGTGAATAACATTGTCAAAGACTAAATGGACTCAGTGCAATATATTTTTGCTCTCAGCGAACAAATGCCGCAACTTCAAGTATATGTGACTATTATAGGGTCCTTACCAACCTAGAATAAAATATTTTGTTACCTTTTCCCTATCAACAAATGATGGCGCAATTTATTTGTCTATGAAGTTCATTCCGAGACCTTTGCGAGTCACTATTAAATTGGAAAGTGACTCAAAAAAATATGCTACGTGTGCTCTTTTTGCACAGGCGCGACCAATGGAGGGTTAAATATTGCTTGAATTTGTAAAAAATTAATGTAATTTTAGACTGCATGAGAAACTACAAGAATGGAAGTAAAATGGAGGGGAAATGGAAAATTGGCATATATTGGATTTCTTGAAACATAAAATGACATCGGTAAAATAAATATCATGATTTCAATGAAATTACAAAGATAAACTTATAAGAATCTACTTAAATAATGTGCAATTTATAATATTTTTCATTTCTAGACATAGTAAGTAGGTAACTAACCAATGTTTTAAGATAACTGTACATAGATACTCTTAATATAGTTTTTTTTCAAATTAATTTGTGAAGATACATGTAATTCACAAACAAATATCAGCCCATTTAACTCGTTGACTGCAAACTAGAAAATAACTTGTAGATTGAAAAAGTAGAGGAAAAACTGACGAAGAAAGTACCTATATGCTGCGAGAATTGATGGATGTCGTGGAAGAGGAAGACCGAGAAGGGTATGGATGGACCAAATTTTTGAAATAGCGAATGAATGGGATATCCAGAGTCATAATTAAAGGAGAGCTTGTATGAAAAAGGTTATGGCTCTGGATGAAATGAAAGAAGTATGCAAGGATCGAAAGAAATGGCGGTTGATCTGTAATGCTGGCGGTTAAAGCTGAGGCTTTTAAATTGAAAAAATATGTGTTGTAGTTTTTTAATTTTTTACTGTTTAATTGCTTAGAATTTATTTGTTTTATATATTTTATTGTATTAATTGCTTGTACTCCTTGACTGATAGGTTGGTATGCGGCTGACCACCCATACTGTAAAAAATGGTTCACTTTGCCAATGTCACCCCTGCTTCAGGGAAGGTCGGCAAGAGTTGCAGGGCTTATGTTCATTTGAGATTGGGGTTTTTATATTGTAGGTCCACATGCAGCATGTGTAAGCGCGAAATTATGCATGTCTGCTTGTGGGAATGCATTTAATATGAATCTCAAATGATACATATCTTTGCAGCTTAGATTTAGATTTATATTTAGATTTAGATTGCATTCTTTTCTAGGACGCCAACTACAAGTTCACTCGTTCTGTGTTTACTTGCCATTTTTGAGAAAAGCTTCTGAGAAAAGAACAAAAAATCAATGCTGGCTTGCATAAACAGAAATTTTATTAAAAACAAACAAAAAACATATTTATATATAATAATAATAATCTAAGTTGCAAGGATATATTCATTTAAAGTTCTCAAATGCATGCCCAAAACAAACACGTGTAGTTCGCGCCTACGAATGCTGAATGTGTACTTACAAATAAATTCCAAACCTCAAATGAACATAAGCCTTACAACTTTTGCCGACCTTCCCTGACACAGGGGTGACATTGGCAAAGTGAACCATTTTTTACAGTATGGGTAGTCAGCCTCATACCAACCTATAAGTCAAGGAATACAAGCAATTAATTACATCCAGTTATACAAACAAACAAATACTCGAAAATCTACAAAAATTAGTTTGAATTTCAGGGATGAAATAATATTTCATTGTTTGTGGAACTTCTTGTCATTTAAGACCAGATTTCTGAAAATTGCCGTGGCAATCAACGTGTTAAGAAATAGGTTTTTTATTGTCTAGATTCCTTTCTTTTCTATCATCTTTATTATTTTGAACATTGATGAGAGAATTTTAAGTACCTGTAAAAATGATTTTGCGTACCTAGCTATTTATTCCTGCTATTTTGTGTATTGAAACAACTCTATGATTGAAACTCAAAAAAGTATTTTGAGCAGTTGGTTTCTGTTGCATAAAATGGCAACCTTTTTGTAATCCCAATTAACATTCAGTACTGTTCATCTACAGTTTATATTTTATACATTGTAAAACAAAATATTTCATACAAATTACAGAATATATTATTTTGTAAACTTTTGTAAATAAACTAATCTAGTCGTTTAGATGTAAGTTATTATATGAAGTAACCAGTAACTAGGTAAGTACTTACTTTATCTTAGTTTCTAACAATTTTTCATTTTCTTTTTTTTGATTTAGATCTTCCAATTGTGATTCACAAAATAAATTTCTGATCGTTTCATGGATCCTGAGATGAGGACGTCCAGCTATCTCTCCACCTCCAGGAAGTCTCCCAGCTGGGCGTTGCCCTATTGGCATCTCATTGGCTACGATGTGTGCGAGTCTTTCATGACTCATTCTGGAGGCATGATCTCTCCTGGATCTGCTCCATCTCACTATGCCCTCTATTTCACAGGCTTACAGTATGTGGTCACTGCGGATGCAATCTTGCAATGTTCTACCTGTGATCATTTTACAAAACTATTGTTTTGGATGTTCAGAGTAGTTCTTTTTGTGTTCGTAGTTATGGCTTCTACATTGTAGATTATAATATGTCACATAGTAGTTATTATATTTTGCTATTAGTGAAAAATAATCCGCATATTTCAAACATTGAATTTTTTTTTTAAGAAATCCTGTGCGGGAGACTCCCTAGATTTCAGAGACTCTAGGGGTCTATGACACTTGTTCTAGTGCCGCAGAGGGGATTTTTACGATATTGGTCTTTGCTACAAAGCCCCGATCTACTCAATCAAGACCCATATATTTGAAGTATTATTTGTTAACATTTAAATTTGCATGCGAGTATTCAAATATATTATATTGAAAATTTAAAACGTAAATATTGCATTAAAAAATTGACTAAGTATGAAAAAAAATTAAAATAATCAATATGGAAGCTTTACTTTTTAAGTTTTTGGAAATTGATTTATTTGTTAAAATTTTTGTTAGTCAAACAGGCTGTGAAGAAACATAAAAATTAAAAATAAATACTAAAATAAAAAACAATAAATATTTTTCGAAATCTTATAATTATCCGAATGTAATATTCTTTTCTCAAAAGCCTTCAACAAGTGAGTTTAATTTGTTGTAAATACATTTCTTTTATGGGAAGGCTTTATTTAATAATATTCGTATTAATACATGTTCATTCAAATCAAAACATATCTAAAAATGCTCGATTGGCGGTACGCAGTGGCATACTTTTACCCACCTTGATGTATGGAAGCGAGGCCTGGACGGTGAATGAAAGTGAAATTAGTAAAGTCCATACTGTTGAAATGGACTTTCTAAGAAGTATGATTGGGAAAAAACGGAGTGACAGGGTGAGGAATGATTTTGTAAGAGAAGAATGTGGTGCAAGAGAAAGTGTGAAAGTGAAGATTAAAAGAAGTTTGTTAAGATGGTTTGGGCATATGGAGAGAATGAATGAGGAAAGACTGACGAAGAAAGTATATGTTGGTAGAATAGATGGATGTCGTGGTAGAGGAAGACCGAGAAAGGTATGGATGGACCAAATATCCGAAATTGCGAATGAATGGAATATCCAGAGTCATAATAAAAGAAGAGCTTGTATGAAGAAGGTTATGACTCTGGAGGAAATGAAAGAAGTATGTAAGGATAGAAAGAAATGGCGGTTGATCTGTGATGTTGGCGGCTAGGGTTTGTTAAAGTAAAATTGGTTTTTATGATTTAGTTTTTTATGTCCATGTATATATTATAATTTATTGATTTTAAAAATGTAATTTGTCATGTATGTTCCTTGACTTATAGGTTGTTATGTGGCTGACCACCCATACTGTAAAAAATTGGTTCACTTTGCCAATGTCACCCCTGTTTCAGGGAAGGACGGCAAGAGTTGCAAGGCTTATGTTCATTTGAGATTGGGTTTTTATATTGTAGGTCCACATGCGGCATGTGTTAGCGCGAAATTATACATGTCTGCTTGTGGGAATGCATTTAATATAAATCTTAAATGATATATATCTTTGCAGCTTAGATTAGATTAGATTAGATTCATTGCATCAAAACTTGAACAAATAAAATGAAAATATATTGATTGAGAATGTATTTTGTTTAATAGTATTTTAGAATATAAAATGTAACTGCTAGAAGCACCCCCAATCGTCCTCTTAGTGCTTGTTTGTCTTATGTGCATCAGAGATAATTTCACATGAGCAACGCAACGCAGCTAAGCTACACATATAGTGTAACTTCTTGCCTGTGTTATGCCCGAAGAGGTGGCATGTGGCGATTTGGGACCTACTTATTTTTACGGGTAAGAGGGCCGGCCTCACACCAACCACTTTCAATTAAAGGGGAAGTTTCCCAGCTCCCGGGGGGGCTGGTTCTCATTTCTTGTGAGTAAACCTTGAGATCGAACCTTTGTTCTTGGCATGGAATGCAAGCATTCTACCAATTGAGCTATCGACCTTTTTACGTGCTTGGTCGTCGTCGCTACAAAGCGCCAATTCTCAAGCAAGACCCAGTTGCTGTAAGGCTTGATGTACCTTTGGTGACCAGTCATTGGTAAAGGTTAATGAAAAAGGTTTATGAGCAATGTTTGTATATGTACTGGATCAAAATGTCATGAAAACTGGAAATGGATTTTAAAAATATTTAAAACAACTCTGACATTATCGTGTTTTATGTTGTTTTCTTAGCTCAGATTGTGTAGAATGTGATTCTTAAGACAATTTAATTGGAAGGTCATCTTCGAATCAAATGGTAGATAAGCCAAACATTGACCCTGTGGACGCCCTGTGGAAGAATTGTTGATTATAAAATATATGTTTAAAAAAGTTCTTGGGAAACCAGTGAACTATTTTTGAAAAAGATGTAAATAGGTATGTAGTTGCAATATCATAAATTTAAATTTTCAAATTTAAAATCAAAAACAAAGATATTTTGCATGTTTTTAAAAGAGGTGCTTTTTTTATAATAACAAAATATTATACTTAATAAATATTTTCTTGTACAAAATATTTAAAATTCCAGTTGTATAGGAAGCTGGGACTTTAATTTATTTATTAGGTACCTACATTTATAATTATTTAGTAGGATCTATATAATTAAGAAAAAATAATGGATTCAAATGGAAAATAAATTTGTGATGGCGCTAAAAATATTGTTATATTTATTTATATACTTTTCATTATATTATTTAATAAAAACAAGGATTTGATGAAATGAGAAAAGAATGAAAATAAATTATTAAACAAATATTTCAATTTAGTTTTTATTTTTAATCCCTTATATTTCAGATTTTCCTTATTCTTTTTTAGAATGAGTATATCTTCTACATCTATAAGAATCTATAATCTAAGTTGCAAGGATATATTCATTCAAAGCTCTCAGATTTATGCCCACAAACAAACACGTGTAGTTCGCGCTTCAAATGCTGATTGCGTGTACTTACAAATAAAATCCAAACCTAAAATGAACATAAGCCCTGCAACTCTTGCTGACATTCCCTGAAACAGGGGTGACATTGGCAAAGTGAACCATTTTTTACAGTATGGGTGGTCAGCCTCATACAAACCTATAAGTCAAGGAAAAACATCATTGGAGAAATTTAAACAAAGTTGGAACATTTTTGAATTCGGCACTTTTTTCTTGGCGAGCAAACGTCAGTTTGGGACTGGCGTATCTAGCAACCAATAACTTAATATTTGTATTCCTATTCCCTAGCAACCCACTTGCATGACACCACAATTTTAGGCTTCTGACTCAATTCATATTTAATTTATTTTTCAAAAAATCGAAATTCAAAATTAAATGGACTATTTAACATGCATAAATCAAATATTTTACTCTTGGGCGTAACGTTATTTTAAAAATATTTTTTACCTACACATTATTAATACGACCGTTTATTTTACACGCATATTAGCCATAGCTGATAGACCATAGACAAGCGAAAATAGCGGAAACTAAAAAGCGGTCAAAAAACTAACCTCAAATCAGCTATTTATCTCCAGTACGGAAAATTAATTTTAAAATAAACAAAAAAACAACATAATGCTATCCTCTTACCAGTACACGAGCAGAGAGAGGTACAACTTTTACAACACGCTAGCATGTCTAGTAAAGGGAATGGAGGGCAAAAAAATAATAATAGATCTGCGAAACGACTCCATCATAACCGGTGAACTGGAATCTGTTGACGGGTAAATTTGAAACGCATCTTTTTCTGTATTTATGAATGAAAGTATATAAACTAATGATGTTTGTAATTAGTTTCATGAATATCACGCTGGAAGATGTGGTATTTACTGATCCCAGAGGAGACGAATATGGTTTTGAGTCGTTATTCATCCACGCGAGAAATATCAGATACATTCACATACCAGAGACGGTGAGTTGACAGTTGTTATCTATATTTGCATTTGTGACCTTGAAAAAATAATTAAATCTGTGTTTTCTGCAGTTGTAATATATTTGCCATGACGTATTTTATATCAGATTTTTCCTTATAAAAGCTATAAAATACGTGAATGCATGTTAAACAAGATAGTATTCGTTTGAAAGGAAAACTAATCAGTTCTACAGGTGCAATACAATATTAATAATCTAGACTACGATTTTAAAATAATTTCTTTGTCTAATAGAAGTCATACAATAATTTTTCTGTAAAAAAATCATGTTTCTTTTTCATTTCATATTCTGCTTCTTAATTGAGATATAAAACGGTGGACTAGTGATTTTATAGAAAAAAATGTGTCACTTTGTCAGTTTGCTAAAAAAACCGTATATTTTGTTATTGGTTGCCAAGGATCATAGTCTCATATAGATTGGCTGAAACTGGAGCCAAAACAAGAATTGAAGAACCTATAAGAAGAGTTAACACAATGTTTGGAGAGCGTGCATTTGCAGTTGCTGGTCCTCTGGCCTGGAACCACCTGCCACATCATGTGAGAGAGCTAGAGGACCATGGAAAGTTCCGGAATGCACTGAAGACAAGTAAATTTGTGGCATCATTTGCACAAGCGCCCTTGGAGTGATTACATCGCGAAACGGCGCTATAAAGAAATCATCAACTCATCATCATGACGTCGGAACATTTTTGAATTTTGAACTTTATTTTCTCGGCGAGTAACCGTCAGTCTTGTATGGGGCTGCTTTCCTTAGCAACCAATAACAAAATATTAAAATGCATTTTCCTTAGCAACCCGGACTGGTGACGATAAAATATTGTCTATGCCAATTCATGTCAAGTTTTTGAGTCGTTACAGGTTAATCAATTTATATTGTTTAGAAGTATGTAAGGACAGAAAGAAATGGCGGTTGATCTGTAATGTTGGCGAATAGGGTTTATTAAATTGGAATTTGTTTTTGTTTGTAAATGGATATTTTGTATTTGAATATTATTATTTAATGATGTATAAAATGTAATTTGTCGTGTGTGTGTGTTCCTTGACTTATAGGTTGGTATGCGGCTGACCACCCATGCTGTAAAAATGGTTCACTTTGCCAATGTCACCCCTGTCTCAGGGAAGGACGGCAAGAGTTGCAGGGTGTATGTCCATTTGAGATTTGATTCTTATGTTGTAGGTTCACATGAGGCATGTGCAAGCGCGAACTTGTACGTGTCTGGTTGTGAGAATGCATGTAATGTGAATCTTCAATGTAACATATCCTTGCAACTTAGATTAGATTAGATTAGATTAACTTCATAATAATCAATAAGTGATAACGTAAATTAAAATAGATTAGAAAGTGTTGAAAAATGGCTGCCGATAAAAATGTGAAGTATTTTAGTTTTGCCGATTACGATTGCATTGGGTTTGATTTAGACAACACGTTAGCCGAGTACAAGTTGACAAACGTAGCGGTGATGGTTTACGAGCTGCTCAACGAGTACCTCGTTAACACAAAAGGGTACGACGCAAAGTTTATAGACCAACCGCTAGACGAGGACTTTCTGCAGAAAGGATTAATCATGGATTTCACACGGGGCAATGTCATCCGCATGTGCCCCGATGGGTACATCTTCAGCTGCAGCCACGGATCCCACATGCTCACGGACGAGCAAGTTGTTGCGGCTTATGGGACGGAGCGTAGATGGGAGATATCCACAAACTACGCTAGAGACTTCCTGGCCGCATGGAACACTCCTCTGGAGAACGAGTTGAGAGCAAGTCTGGACTACTTCGATACGGCTGCAGTTCTAGCGTTTGCTCACTGCGTAGACGCTCAAGACGATAAGAATATTCCTGGAAGCTATCACAGCGCATGGGCGGATGTCTTCGCAGGACTAATAGATATATTTACAAGAGAAAAGTTTGCTAACGGTGAAGGTGGATACTTCGATAGACTGAAAACCAATCCAGGAAAGTACATTAAGAAAACAAATCAGGATGTTATTGATTGGGTGAAGGAAATAAAGAAAACTAAGACAGTGTTTCTGCTGACAGGATCTGACGTTGATTTCGCGTCGTTCATAGCCGGAAACAGCCTCGGAGAAAACTGGAAGGAATTGTTTGATGTCATTGTATTCCACGCTAGAAAACCTGGATTTTTCTTTGCCGTACGACCGTTCATAGGTCTTCGAGGATCCGTGGAGACAGGCCCGGTGCTGGTGCGGGAGTCTTCAGGTCCTCACGTCTACAGTGAAGGCAGCTGGGGAGAGCTGGTGGGACTGCTGGCGAGGATTACAGGGAAACCTTCTCCTAAATGTGTTTACGTTGGCGACAATCTCGTGCAAGATATCTACGCTCCTGTTAAGTTCACTGCTTGCGATGTTGTCACAATGACGGAAGAAATGTTGGCAGAGGGCATGAAAGGAGTGCCCAGTGACCATCCTGACAGCTCAGCTCTCAACTCCAATATCTGGGGACCATTCTTCCGTGCAGTTCGAGACGGGAAATCTGTTCCGTCCTTGTGGAGTGATGCAATAAGGAGATGTTCTCAGATCTGCATCCCATCTTTGAAGAGCATTGCCGGACTTCCGATTGATCATAAGTTTAATGCGTTTACTGAGGATGAGAATTGCACTGCTGGCTATTATCCTGCAGAACCCTTACACGCACACACTTCACTATAAATATAGTAAGTAATGTCTTTCAGAAGAAAAATAATTTAAAAGACAAAAAATGAAACAACTTTGTTTTAGATTACTTGTTTTGATTATTTGTTAGGGAAGAAGAAGGTGCAGGACGACCATATGTGGAGTTTGTATCATCTGGGTTATTTCTTAGCAATTGCTTCCTCGGGAATTCAGGAATATAGTCAAAAAAGGGTATCGTTTAGTAATTATTTAGCCACCTGAGGATGCAAATGCGGATTGTTTGCGGACCAGTCGTGGAACTGAATATACTACCCGTAATCAAAAACAAAGTTGTTTTATTTTTTGTCTTTTGGGATGAATGATTACAAAGTGAATAAAATTGGATTTTAAGGAAGCTCCAGCTCCCACAGACCACGGCAACAGATCCCAATCTACTCACCTTGTTTCCAAGAAATAATAATAAATCTGTCACCAGCGATCCCAGCGCTCTGTTCCCTTCCTCATCCCTCCCACCCTCCACTACTCCCACCCCTTAAAAGAATGATACACTAATGGATATTTTATTTAGTCAGTAATATTTTGTACCTGACGATGGAAACATTGTTTCCGAAACCGGTCGTACATTATTGAATTTTACTCGCCCCGTAACCTAATACAATTTGTTTTTTATTTTTAATTTTAATTTTGTTTCATTAATTGATGAGGCATTCACTTTGTAACCTTTCATTTTTAAAAAATTAAAATTAAAAATAAAAACAAATTGTATAAGGCTACGGGGCGAGTAAAATTTAATAATGTACGACCGGTTTCGGAAACAATGTTTCCATCATCAGGTACAAAATATTACTGACTAACAAAATAAAATAAAACTAGGGGCGTTGCCCCTGGCTGCTACGCAGCCCAACCCCTTAACATTTGGTGAATGTGTATATTGCGCATAGTTTCCTCGCGTTAAAATTCGGAAAACATGTAAAATAAAAACATCCAGCCTTTGTAAAAGAAAATCGACCACCCATAGTTTAAAAAATGGTTCACTTTGAAGATTTCAGCTGTGTTTCAGGGAAGATTGGCAAGAGTTGCAGGGCTTATATTAATTTGAGATTGGGTTTTTATGTTGTAAGTCAACATGCATTATGTGTAAGCGTGAACTTATAAATGTCTGCTTGTGGGAATGCATTTAATATGAATCTCGATTGGTATGTATCTTTGCAACTTAGATTATAGAACTTAACAAAATAATTTCCTTGACTTATAGGTTAGTATGTGGCTGACCACCCATACTGTAAGAATGGTTTACCATGAAAATTTTATCTCTGTTTGAGGAAAAGTCGGCAAGAGTTGCAGGGCTTATGTTCATTTGAGATTAGTTTTTTTATTTTATAAGTCCACATGGGGCATTTGTAAGCGCGAACTTATACCTGTCTGCTTGTGGGAATGCATTTAATATGAATCTCAAATGGTATGTATCTTTGCAACTTAGATTATAGAACTTAATAAAATAATTTCCTTGACTTATAGGTTAGTATGTGGCTGACCACCCATACTGTAAGAATGGTTTACAATGAAAATTTTATCTCTGTTTGAGGAAAAGTCGGCAAGAGTTGCAGGGCTTATGTTCATTTGAGATTAGTTTTTTATTTTATAAGTCCACATGGGGCATTTGTAAGCGCGAACTTATACCTGTCTGCTTGTGGGAATGCATTTAATATGAATCTCAAATGGTATGTATCTTTGCAACTTAGATTAAAGAACTAAACAAAATAATTTCCTTGACTAAAAGGTTAGTATGTGGCTGACCACCCATACTGTAAGCAATGGTTCACAATGCAAATTTTATCTCTGTTTGAGGAAAAGTCGGCAAGAGTTGCAGGGCTTATGTTCATTTGAGATTAGTTTTTTATTTTATAAGTCCACATGGGGCATTTGTAAGCGCGAACTTATACCTGTCTGCTTGTGGGAATGCATTTTATATGAATCTCAAATGGTATGTATCTTTGCAACTTAGATTATAGAACTAAACAAAATAATTTCCTTGACTAAAAGGTTAGTATGTGGCTGACCACCCATACTGTAAGCAATGGTTTACCATGCAAATTTTATCTCTGTTTGAGGAAAAGTCGGCAAAAGTTGCAGGGCTTATGTTCATTTGAGATTAGTTTTTTTATTTTGCAAGTCCACATTGGGCATTTGTAAGCGTGAACTTGTACCTGTCTGCTTGTGGGAATGCATTTAATATGAATCTCAAATGGTATGTATCTTTGCAACTTAGATTATAGAACTTAATAAAATAATTTCCTTGACTTATAGGTTAGTATGTGGCTGACCACCCATACTGTAAGAATGGTTTACAATGAAAATTTTATCTCTGTTTGAGGAAAAGTCGGCAAGAGTTGCAGGGCTTATGTTCATTTGAGATTAGTTTTTTATTTTATAAGTCCACATGGGGCATTTGTAAGCGCGAACTTATACCTGTCTGCTTGTGGGAATGCATTTAATATGAATCTCAAATGGTATGTATCTTTGCAACTTAGATTATAGAACTTAATAAAATAATTTCCTTGACTTATAGGTTAGTATGTGGCTGACCACCCATACTGTAAGATTGTTTTACAATGAAAATTTTATCTCTGTTTGAGGAAAAGTCGGCAAGAGTTGCAGGGCTTATGTTCATTTAAGATTAGTTTTTTATTTTATAAGTCCACATGGGGCATTTGTAAGCGCGAACTTATACCTGTCTGCTTGTGGGAATGCATTTAATATGAATCTCAAATGGTATGTATCTTTGCAACTTAGATTAATGAACTAAACAAATTAATTTCCTTGACTAAAAGGTTAGTATGTGGCTGACCACCCATACTGTAAGCAATGGTTCACAATGCAAATTTTATCTCTGTTTGAGGAAAAGTCGGCAAGAGTTGCAGGGCTTATGTTCATTTGAGATTAGTTTTTTTTATTTTGCAAGTCCACATTGGGCATTTGTAAGCGTGAACTTGTACCTGTCTGCTTGTGGGAATGCATTTAATATGAATCTCAAATGGTATGTATCTTTGCAACTTAGATTATAGAACTAAACAAAATAATTTCCTTGACTAAAAGGTTAGTATGTGGCTGACCACCCATACTGTAAGCAATGGTTTACCATGCAAATTTTATCTCTGTTTGAGGAAAAGTCGGCAAAAGTTGCAGGGCTTATGTTCATTTGAGATTAGTTTTTTTTATTTTGCAAGTCCACATTGGGCATTTGTAAGCGTGAACTTGTACCTGTCTGCGTGTGGGAATGCATTTAATATGAATCTTAAATGGTATGTATCTTTGCAACTTAGATTATGTAAAGAAATACACAAAATAATTTTCTTGACTTATAGGTTGGTATGAGGCTGACCACCCATACTTTAAAAAATGGTTTACTTTGCAAATTCACCTTTGTTTCAGGGAAGGTTGGCAAGAGTTGCAGGGCTTATGTTCATTTGGAATGGGCTGTTATGTTGTAAGTACACATGCAGCATATGTAAGCGGGAACTTATACATATCTGCTTGTGGGAATGCATTTAATATAAATCTTAAATGATATTATATATCTTTGCAGCTTAGATTAGATTAGATTAGAACTTATACATGTCTGCTCGTAAGAATGCATGTAATATGAATCTCAAATGTTATATATGTTTGCAACTTAGATTACAGATTGAAATCCATTTTTATTTGGCTTTTTTTTTATTTTTAATTTGCATGAAATAAAAGAAAATGTAAAAAAAACTTTTACGTTTTGCCGCTAGATGTCAATATTGTTCCATACATTTTTAGTATGAACAAACAGATTAATTCCTAAAAGTTTTCATACATTTGTAAACACACACGCGTAAGCTCGCCGCATTGCAGCATATATACAAAAATTAATTTGCTATAGAGCATGAATGTGTTTCATCTGCTGTGATGGCATTGATTTTGAAAATCGAAACTCGACGACGAATGACGACGACGAATGACGACGACGAAGGGTAATATAATAAAGGATATAAATTAGTGTAACATTCTTTTAAGGGGTGGGAGTAGTGGAGGGGGGGAGGGGTGAGGAAGGGAACAGAGCGCTGGGATTGTTGGTGACAGATTTATTATTATTTCTAGGAAACAAGGTCAGGAGAGGAGATGGATTAGGGATCAAAAAGTTATTTAGTAAGGAATTGACAGTACTTGAATTTTTATTAATTTCTATGGTCTCGAGAGCTGTTAAAGTCGGTCTGTATGTGTTTGTATGAAGAAGTTTGATTGTATGTTTATTAAAAGTATGTCCTGATTCTATAATGTGGTTGGCAAACTCGGAGAAGTTATTATTAGATAGACAACGCCTGTGTTCGTCCATTCTAATTTTTAAACTTCTACAAGTCTGCCCAATGTATACTCGATTGCAGTCGCCACACCGAACTTCGTATACTCCACATTTTTGTAAAATGTCCATTTTCGATTTAGAATTACAAAGTAAGTTTCCCAATTTATTATTGGTGTAAAACGCAGGTCTGATAGAGTCGGGTAGAATCTTGGAGATTTTGGAAGAAATTTCACCCAAGAATAGTACTTTCCTCCAAGGTCGGTCTAGGTCCTCTCGAGTGTTATAAGAGTGGTAAATGTGTTGTCTGTATAGTGTTGTTTTGGTTTTTTTGTTGAGTAATTTGTCTATTATTTTGATGTCATATCCGTTATTGAAAGCAATTTGTCTAATAGTGTCAAGTTCGGTTCTGTGGTCAGCATCTGTTAGTGGAGTCCTGATAAGTCTCTCAAGCATGGAGTGGAAACTTGATAGCTTGTGTGAAATTGGGTGCGTGGAAGAAGAATGAATAATGGTGTCGGTGTGTGTGGGTTTTCTATAAATAGAATATGCAATCTTGTTATCACAATAGTCAAGGAAATTAAGAGTATTATCAGGGTTAGATTCTAATGTAAAATTTATATTAGGATGTAATTTATTGATAAATTCTAAGAGTGAACTAAGTTGTCGGTTGGTTCCCTTAAATAAGCAAAAAATATCATCTACGTATCTAATCCATTTAACAATATTATTTTTAAGATTGAAATGATCAGAAGAAAACATGGTTTCTTCAAGATTGTTGAGGAATAATTCAGCTATGATGGGGCTAAGCGGGGAGCCCATGGGTAGACCGGTGGATTGACTATAGTAATTGTTATTAAATTCAAAATAATTTTGTTCAACACATGTATTAAACATTCTAATCATTTCATCTTTTACACTGTCATCTAGAGTTGATTTATTTAGTAGTTCAGTGAAAATTATTCTACTGTCGTCAATAGGGACGTTGGTAAATAAATTTGTAATATCAAAAGAAACTAGTTTACTGTTAAATGGCACTATCTAATCTAATCTAATCTAATCTAAGCTGCAAAGATATATATCATTTAAGTTTTATATTAAATGCATTCCCACAAGCAGATATGTATAATTTCGCGCTAACACATGCCGCATGTGGACCTACAATATAAAACCCAATCTCAAATGAACATAAGCCTTGCAACTCTTGCCGTCCTTCCCTGAAACAGAGGTGACATTGGCAAAGTGAACCAATTTTTACATTATGGGTGGTCAGCCGCATAACAACCTATAAGTCAAGGAACATACATGACAAATTACATTTTTTAAAAACTATGAAATTATTTAAAAGTTTGACGAGCTCATGGCTATTCTTAATACTGTATTTGGGATGAAAAATGTCGAATACTGAAATTAAGTCATTAAGGAAACCGGTCGTACATTATTAAATTTTACTCGCCCCGTAGCCTTATACAATTTGTTTTTATTTTTAATTTTAATTTTTTAATTTTGTTTGTTTAAGTCACTATACTTTATACATACAATAATGATTTCAATTTACAATGTTGCTTACTTGTGTTTTGAACCTGTATTTTGTAAAATAATACAATGATGTTTCCTCTAGGACAACAATTTCCAAACTTTATGCTACCATGCCTCCCTAAATTTTTTTTTTCGCGCCTCCCTTTCTACGTCCTATTTTATTTTATTTTCATACAAATACTACTATAGACACATTTTTGGCGCCTCCCCAGGCCATAGCTCGCGCCCCATAGTTTGGAAACCGCTGCTCTAGGAGACAAATCAGACACATTGCAGAGTAATGCTGTGAATGTAAAACTATCATTTATCATTGGGAAATCCAAACATGCTTCATAAATAAAATAAACATCGTACATTGTTTCTAAATTATGCACTATCAATTTGATTGAAACTGTTAATTATTAGTCAGACAATGCAGTGTCATATTTAGATACATTATTGCATTCTTAACAAACAGACCCAAGTAACCACTTTAGTCGTCCTACGTTGTGAAATTTGCCTTTAGGTCTAATAAGTCTCCTAGAAAGGTTAATGCTTTGCTATTCGGTCATATTAATGGCTTGAGAATAACTTATAAGTCATAAAACCGTGTGGTTATTATTGCAATCTAGAAGTTGCTGACAAGAGGTTATATTTACGTTATTGTGACTTGTGTTTCAAGAGCTTATTGCCCGTGCATCTTAAGGTTGTCTTAGACTCCTGATTAGGTTCTAGAGAGGTTGGCATTTGCTAAATGGAGAGCTAAAAGTTATTTTTTTAATATTATTACAACCATAAAGCTACGGAATGTTGAAATTGCTTTAGGGTAAAAAAAGATCCCGTTGTTTCTAAAAATATGTTTCTTATACTTTATGGCCTTAGTAAAAGAGTGACATTAATAAAAAAAATCACACACGTTGCATAATTTTTTATCTTAATTCTAAAGTTAGTTTTTTTTTTATAACTGAAAAAATGACGCCACAAAAAAATATTTAATAAAACTCGTTTTTGTTTACATTTTTTGCTCGCATTTTGTTGTTTTGTATTTTGGAAATCTTATTTTTCTTTATAATTATAGAATGATACAAATTCTAGTTTGTGGGGTAATTTTTATACGAATAATGTGAATAGTTTTTGAGATAATATGAAAAAACTGTTTTCAAGAATTAAATAAATTAATTAGTTTCAGTTTTTTCATATTATCGCAAAAACTATTCCCATTATTCTATTAAAAAGTACACCACAAACTAGAATTTGTATCATTCTATAATAATAAAGAAAAAAAATATTTCCAAAATACAAAACAACAAAATGCGAGCAAAAATAAGAAAAAAAAACGAATTTTTTTAAATATTTTTTTGTGGCGTGATTTTTTAAGTTATATTAAAAAAATTAACTTAAGATCTAAGATAAAAATTTGTTTAACAAGCGTGATTTTTTTCATTTATGTCACTCTTTTACTAAGGCCATAAAGTATAAGAAACATATTGTTAAAAACAACGGGATTTTTTTTTTAAAGGAGTCATAATACTTGTCTAGGCAAACAAATTAGGACTGCGTGGAATTCAAACCAATAGGTATATTATAATGTATGGGTATATTATGTATATATGTATAGGTATATTATGTATATATGTATATTATAATCCCATAGAGACGAGTGTGTGACGTAAGGCGAGGCGGTAACTCTCCCTCTTCACCCCCGCAACTAAACATTTTAAATCGTTCGACTTGGCCAAATTTTGTACTCACCGGTGGAATGTAATATCGCTATTCTGCTTTGTTTTCTTCCTTGTGTCATTTTTACAAGTTTTAACACAACAATTCATCATTTTTACAAAGATACTTGAAATACAAGTCAACTGTCAAAAAATGGAACCGCCCCCCCCGCGCGCCTGTAGGTTGCGATCACGTGATCGGGTTTGGACCAATGAGACGCTGATAACTCTATGCAATATATATTATATCCGTTGTCTTGCAAGATGAACCGACACAGGGTGATACAAAAAAACGGAATGGAAATATTAAACGTAAAGTCCGTATTTTTTTTTATTACTTATAATGAATACATCAGTAAGTTTTAGTGCTTAAATCATCTATCAAAGTGAATCAAATAATTTGTATGCGCGTAAAGTAGGACTAAGAGCCAGATGTACGAAACCTTGACTGATCTACTACCAGGCAGAGACATGGTCAGGCTGGTAGTTTGCTTCGAGTACATCATTTTTTCACTGGTCTGCCTTTTCCTATCCTGGAGCGTTTTGGATGCGGCCTCTTCAAAGAGGCCCAAAAAATGGTGCTTACTACCTCATCGACTACCAGACAGAAACATGTTTGGGGAGGTGTCCGGCATCGAGTACATGCCTTTTCTGCAGATTTTGGTGATCCTACCCTGGAGCGTTCTGGATGCCGCCTCTTCAAAGAGGCCCAAAAAATGGTACAAACTACCTCATCGACTACCAGGCAGAGACTAGTAAGAGATGATGACCTACATTATTTACCTGCTTTTTACATTAAAAAAATACTCCTAACCTGGAACATTTTGAATGCGGCCATTTTTTTAACAAATATATAAATCGATCTTTTGGTATAAGTTGTATGAGTCGTGAGAATAAAGAAAAAAAAATATGCTACGTTCATTACTAGTATTAAGAAAATTAACATACCAAAAATTTGTATTTCTTACCCTTCTGGTTCAGGAGAAAGGGGGGTTAAACGGTATTTATTACATTATATTTTATAACTAAAAATCAAAGTACAATAATTGAAATTCTTGTACGTCAATAATAAGAACATTAAATTCAAAACAATAATGGTATTGTACATATTCTTTGTATCTGCTATAGTTTCACGAGAAATGAATTTTAAAGTCAAATATTTTCCAAAAAACTTTACGTCGAGTCCCGTTTGTGGTCAAAATCTGTTTTAAACGCCTCAGTACTTTATTGTAACAGAATATAAAAAATAAATTGTACAGTGACTGCACATGACTTTAAAGCATAAAATACGGTCATGTTTAGGTCATAGTCAATTTTCATAACAAAACATTTAGCTGTGTGTAAGTAATGAAGCTAATCTATTTAAGTAATCGTCTTTTTGCAGTATTATCATTGATCCCATTTGTATCAAAACTAACACTTTGTTGGGTGGGTATACTTTTCATAAATATATTGTAAAGTTATGATTGATTATTATGGGTACTTACTAAATTTTAAGACTCGTAGTCTAGTATTTTATATTAGGCGTTTTAGTACCAAGAAAGTTATTTTATTTTTTGTGTGGAAATTTGTCACTTTGTATGATGGCTACACCTTATATTATTTTTTTGAAAAAAGTAATGATTAATGTATGTAGCTTTATATAAAAGCTTTTCAATTGTAGAACATTATTTTTTAGTTAACCCGTTCTCTGCCGGGAAAATTTAAAATATTGTTTTCTCTTGTATGGCAACCCCCAAAACAAGAGTATTAAGAGGCAATGGTTATTGTTGTTACATAGCACTTGTTTGAGCAAATTGTTATGTAGGTTTATTTATGGGTATTAGACGTTTTGCTACCAAAAATATTACAATATTTTTTTGTATGAAAATTTGTCACTCTATATTCTAAATATATTTTTTTTGAAAAAAAGTAATGATTCATGTATTTAGGTATATATAAAAGCTTTTCAATTGAACAACATTATTTTTTAGTTAACCCTTTCTCTGCCGATAATTTTTAAATTATTTTGTTCTCTTGTATGGCAACCCCCAAAACAAAGAAAATTATGAGGCAATGGTTATTGTTGTTACATAGCAGTATTATAATGACGATTATGCAAAAAAAATAAAGAAAATCGTAGGAGCCGTTTTTGAGAAAATCTCATTTGAAACTTTCAGCTGTTCGGAAGCCATCTTGAATTTTCTAAAACTTGAAAAATGTTTCAGTATGAATTATAGTGATACAAAAGTTTTTTCTGATAAAGTTAAGAAACATAAAAGTTTTTTGCGTTCTGATGGGTTTTTGTAGCCTTTTAATTTCAATTTTTGATATCATGTAAACGGCATTTTATGTTTTTATTTTCAAAATTTTTATTTGATTTTTATATACAATTTGATGTTACGTTAAGCGTTACATGTAACGCTTTCACTTTTTAGAAAATCACAATTGTTTATTTTTTTCATATGGCAACTCATAGACGCAGATTAGCAAAAATGTTGCCATAACTAAATTTGGTAAGAATGTATCAAGCAACTACTTTATTGAAAATTTAAAAAAAATCTTCGGAGCTGTTTTTGAAAAAATCGCATTTGAAGTTTTCTCCTCTTTGGAAGCCATCTTGAATTCTCAAAATAGTGAAAAACAAATTATAGTGCAAAGAAGTTTATAATTTTTTCTTTCTTGTGAACCTTAAAAAAAGTTTTACAAAATTGCATTTTTATGTGTCTTTTTAATATTTTCGATGAAAATTTTGAGATCGTGTAAACGATACTTTAAGTAAAAAAAAATTAAAAGTATTTTTTAAATTTTTGTAGAAATTAATATTGCGCGTAATATTGTACAACTTTTTTTTTTGTCAACCCAGCCATTTCCGAGATAATCACAATCGTTTTTTTCTTTCATATAGCAACTCATAGACGCAGGTTGGGAAGAGTGTTGCCATAACAAATTTTCTTCGCGACAATTTAAGCAACGATCACACTGAAATTTTAAAGAAAATCGTTAGAGCCGTTTTTGAGAAAAGTGCAATTTTATGTTTTTTTTGTATGGCAGCCATCTTGAATTTTCAGGGTGGTGCCATGCCAGTCGGCCCATCAAAATCTGTGGTTGTCAATTCTCTTAATCCAAAAATTGGTGTCTCTGCGATCAGTAGTTTCGGCTGGGATTATGGTCATACATACATACGGACGGACGGACAGGTTCGACAAATTAGGTTTTTTTGCATGTCCTGGTGCAGGACAACTCATTTCCGTTGAAACCTCAATTTTTTTTTTCGCACGAATACAATACTTTATAGCTCCTTCGGACTGCTATAAAGTAAAAAAATTGTAAAACTTCTCGGCAGCGGAAGGCTTTTAATAAAAAATTATTGCCAGCCAATTTGAAAGCCATTATATGTACCTACATTTATTTATCACTATTTTTTTCGAAAAGTAAAATATAGCCACCGTATAAAGCAAAAAATTTCCATACAAAAATTTATTGTAATTTTCTTGATAGCAATAATAATAAAATGTTTATTGCAGCTTAGTCACGTGTAGGGTGCAATACATGACCAACCATATAAAAAATACAGGAAAGAAAAAGTACGTAGAAGAAAAATACAAAAATGATTAAAAAGGTTAATTTAAAATACTAGGCATTGAAATGTTATTTTTGATACAAAAGTGACCAACAATCTAAATCTAAGCTGCAAAGATATATATCATGTAAGATTCATATTAAACGTATTCCCATAATAGCAGACACGTATAAGTTCGCGCTTACACATGCCGCATGTGAACCTAGAATATAAGAACCCAATCTCAAGTAAACATAAGCCCTGCAACTCCTGCCTATTTTCCATGAAACAGGGTTGACATTGTCAAAGTGCACCATCTTTTACAGTAAGGGTGGTCAGCCTCATACCAATCTATAGGTCAAGGAAAATGATCAAACCGCAAAATTAAAATTACTTGAGCAGATTGCCTTCATTAATAATTCATAAATACAAATTAAACATTTTGTTTTGTCAATTAAATATCACCTCAAAACAACTTTATTTTATGCTGTAAAGTCATGTGCAGTCCACTGTACTTTTAATTTCTGATACGCGCGTTGGGGAATTCTTACGTCTCAAAAGATTGCTTTCGTCGCCCATCCGTGCAAATTCTACATCGATGATAACACGCATATCCCTCGCGCTACGAAGGTACGAGTATGTATATACATACTTATTTTCAACATTCTAACTATGACTGAACAGATAATTATTATACAACATAATACAACCCTTTATTATAAGTAAGTGAGTAAAAATGAAGTTTTAAAATACTTTGTTTAATCTTTTTTACGATATTTTTTTAATTTGTGTTAAAATAAAGTACTGAGACTTTATATACTGAGATTTTATAAATGGATTCACAAAAAAATTAAGACAAATCGTCAGAGCCGTTTTTCAGAAAATCGCATTTTAAGTTTTCAGCTCTTTGGACGCCATATTGAATTTTCAAAAAAGTAAAAAATCTTTGATTGCAAATTAAAGTGATAAATTTGTTATTTCTATCAAATCTAAAACAAATTTAAATATCTTGCATTTTATTAGGTTTTTCTAATATTTTCTATTTAAAATTTCAGGTCGTGTAAACGGTGCTTTATATTTATTTTTTCAAAAAAAAAATTTTAATTTTGTAGAAATTTATATTGTCTATAATATTGTAGAACATTATATCTTTGTTAACCACTTAACTTTCGAAAAACTCACAATCGTTGGTTTTTTTCATATGGCAACCCATAGACACAGATTAGTAAGAGTGTTGCCATAATTTATTTATTAAGTTAAAACTAATTAGTGGCAATTTTGAAAATTTAAGAAAAGTTCTTGAAGCCGTTTTTGAGAAAAGTGCAATTTTATGTTTTTTTTGTATGTCAGCCATCTTGAATTTTCAAGTTGGTGTAATGCCATGTTATTCATACTTAATACATGTCCAAAAAAATTGATGTAGCCAAAGTTTGGTATCTCTAGGTCTTATACTTTGGAAAGTGACACACATACACACAACCATAAGCAACCCATTATTTGTAGACTTCGAAATTTATTAAATTACCTGTCAAAAGATAATATGGTCAGACTGTCGTGGATCAAAGCCCACATTGGAATCTCGGGCAATGAAAGAGCCGACCAATTGGCCAAAGAGGCCACGGAGATCCATGATGGATCTGCCATTTATTGGGAGATTTCACTGGATTGCATGAAGGGGGTTTTAAAACGAGAATCTCTACATTCTTGGGAGGAAGTATGGGCTACTACAACCAAAGGTGCCCATACTAAAACCTACTTCCAGACTGTAGAGAACCGTAGGGGGGTGAAAAATTTGTGTTTGGATTTTAGTATTACACAGCATTTGTCAGGCCATGGTAAATTTAGGGAGTATTTAAATCGCTTCAAAATTGTAGATAATCCAAATTGTAGTTGTGAAGATAATATCATTGAAAATTCAGACCATATACTTTTTTTTTGCAAAAATTATGACAATGTTCGGATACAATTTTATATAGAATGTATAACACTAGGATTGCCTTGGCCACCTCCAAAATATGAAATTTTACAGATTGAACTTAGACATTTATTTTTCAAATTTATACGTAGAGTTGTTTTAAATGGGTAAATATAGCTTCAAATATAAATTTAATTCTTAGATAAAGATAATAAGAGTGTAGTGTATAACAAAAAAAAAAAAAAAAAAAAAAAAAAATGTATGTATAATTATTATTTTGTAAAATTTTATTTAAAGTGTGGTATACTATTATAAGTGGTACACACGAATAACTCCCCCCCATTAGGGTTACTAATGGGGGGAAAAAAAAAAAAAAAAAAAAAAAAAAAAAAAAACACATACACACACACATACACACACACACACACATACACACACACACACACACACATACAGATGAACGTTTTTGAAAGATAGTGTTTTTTGGCATGTCCTACACCAGGACAACTCATTTCCGTGAAAGCCTCGAAATTTTTTTTCCACACCAAATCAAGACTTTCTTTATAGCCTTCAGCTATAGCAAGAAAGTAAGAAATAAAATGTAGCACTGGTTTTTGGATATTATATTGTATAATATGTAGATTAGACTCATCAAATGCCAAGTTTTCGAACTCGTACATTTTTGTAATTACCTGTAGCCCCGAAAAACTAAATATTTTTTCAATATTTCTACTTTTTTATTTTAATTTTTTGTTCTAGAATAAAATAATTTCCCCATTTTTAAAGATTATTACATTTTCAACAAAATTGGAAAAACAAGTTTTTTCATATTACGAATGAGTTTGAAGTTTCACGAGATAAAAAAAGATATTTTCAATGAATTTACCACTTTTAAAAACATTCTTAATATCTTGATTACGTTTCTCGAAGAGCGCATTTTACAGAAACATAGAATATTACATTCCAGTTTTCAAATTGTAATCAATAAAATAGAGAAATTTTAAGGTTTAAAACTTGGCATTCGCTGAATGTTATCATCTTGTAAAATATAATATGCAAAACCCGATACAACATGTAGTAGGTATTGCAAATATACAAAGATGAAGAAGACCGGATGACCGGTCCGTAGCTCAGTGGTAACACTGCGGACTCTGAATGGGAAGGTTGTGGGTTCGATTCCCGGCGGTGCACAAAAAATATGCCATTTATATTTTCAAATTTACTCTTCGCCGGGTTGAAAAATTCATAAAACCTTTACCAATGACCGGTCACCAAAGGTCCATCCAGCCTTACAGCAACTGGGTCTTGCTTGAGAATTGTCGCTTTGTAGCGACGACGATCAAGCTCGTAAAAAGGTCGATAGCTCAATTGGTAGAATGCTTGCATTCCACGCCGAGAGCAAGGGTTCGATCTCAAAGGCTTACTCAGCCTTCACAAGAAATGAGAACCAGCCCCTCCGGGAGCTGGGAAACCCCCACTTCAACTGAAAGTGGTTGGTGTGAGGCCGGCCCCCTTACCTGTAAAAGTAAATAGGTCCCGAAGCGCCACATGCGACCCCTTCGGGGTTAACGCAGGCAAGAAGTTACACTATATGTGTAGCTTAGTTGCGTTTTGCGTTTAAGAAGTATGGCTCATCTTTAAACCTGAGTTTTATGGATTTAAATTAAAAAAAAATAAACAATACAATAATGTATTTTTTCTAAGACTTTGAAATAAAATACCTGTAAGTTCAAAAGACAAACTTGACAAATAAAGTAATCCAAAGCTTTTTTTTTTTGAAAACTTAAGTCTTTCAAAGGAATTGAAAAATAAAAACTTACTTGGACTTTCAGAGGAGCCTGTAGCTGTTAGCACACTTTTCGTAAACACGTGATCCAAGCACCATCCACTAACACCATCAAAACATGCAAGCAACATTTTTTTCTTAGCGGCTACTTTTGCGGCTGATAAGTCTTGAAAAGCTCTTGGCAATAACCTTTAGCTCTTATTTAGGCACATTTTAAGAGATTCTAGCTGTTATAGTTCTAAAAAGGTTAATTTTAATGCTTACTAGTAATTTTCTTACGGCAGCCATATTTTTTCGTTAAAAAAAAATAACTATCTTAATCAATAGCAATATTTTAATTCAATAGGGCAAAATTTGAATAAGGTATGCTATGCGATTTAAAATACATGCCTTTTTGTATGAATATAAGTTTTATTTATAATGCAACTTACCACCAAACACTTAATTGAAAAAAAAAATTAAAATTAAAATGTTAAATTTTTTAAGTTACGAAAGGCCCGTCTCGTATACAGAACTATTATCCTAAAGTATCACGATAAAGTGCCATTCGCAGTATGTTTTACATTTCCCCTGCTTTCATAAAGCCATTTATTTTGTTTGAAAACAGCTCATACTTATCTATCCATTTTGAAACTTGGTAAGACGGAATATGGCGCGCACGCGCCATTATAATATGTATTTCAATTCACGGCTGTGTAAAAAATCTTCCACAGAAACATCTCGTTCTCGCTCACCCGAGCGAGAGCGAGATGTTTCTCGGGTCCTCTCGCTCTCGCTCACCCGAGCGAGAGCGAGAGAACCCGAGTTGTAAGTTGTATACGAGTTACATCCAAGACTAATTTAGAACGTAAACGCTGTCTTGCTAGGTTATATTGAGGTAAAATTAAGGTTGCCGAAGTTATATTTGGGTTCTGCCGTAGCTCGTAGAGCGGTTCTGTATTTGAGCTATAGGTTTTGGTGTAGCTCTTCGCAAGGTTCTAAAACTGGGGCCCTTTTAGCACTCACGAGGTTAGTATAAGGTAAATATAACGTTATTGAGACTACTAAGACTTACGTGCCGATTTCCATACAAAGGTTGTGGGACCATTTTGTAACCTTTTTAAAACCTAAATGGTTACTTGGGGAGTTTGCTTTATTTCTCTCTATTACGATGAAAGATTACAAAGTTGATGCGTTTACAATCAATAAAACTTATTCAAGATTTATTGGATATCTAAAACTACGAGAAGTATAATACCATCTTCTTGTAAAGGCAGTGCCTTGTTGTGCCAGCCATTTGTCTCTGTCTGTTGCCATCCTCTTGAGATGCGAATAGGAGGAGACATCCATGAGCCGCTTCACATCCTTGAAGTATGAAGTTCTTGGGCGACCTCTTGTTTGTCTTCCCAAGTTTTGCATTTGAAGATGTTGTTAAGAAAGGTGCTATGTCTAATCGAGTGCCCTATTAGCTGGGCTCTTCAAAATATGACTTATAACCTCTCTTTTATGTCCCGCAACACCTCTTCGTTGGACTTCTTTTCGACATTTTTCTCCAAATCCACATCTCGAATGCTATCATAATATCAATGGATTATTTATTGACAGTCCCATCCTGTCGGAGAGCTACAATCAGCTACTGTACTTGACTACACTCAAGGGCGAGGACATGCTTTATTTCATTTACCTAAAAACCGTACTGGTGTCGTGGCGCAACATCCTGTGACTCGGAGTATAAAGCTCTTAAATAAGTCTAATATGGACATTTTAAAATGTACTTGATTAAAAATAAAAAATCTAGCAATAGAGTTCCTCCCAGCGTGTTGATAGCTGTGAGGGTGCACTGTAATTAGGGTAACCTGTTGTGCAGAATAAAAAACTACATTGCATTGATAACATCCCATTTGCATCTTCCACACGACTGCCTGAAGATGCAAACAGTATTTTTGTGAAACCAGTCGCGGGTATACGGTACCTACTCATCGTAATCAGTAGACAAAGTTGGTTTATAATCTATAATCTAAGTTGCAAGGATATATTCATTCAAAGCTCTCAGATGTATGCCCACAAACAAACACGTGTAGTTCGCGCTTACAAATGCTGATTGTGTACTTACAAATAAAATCCGAACCTCAAATGAACATAAGCCCTGCAACTCTTGCCGATATTCCCTGAAACAGGGGTGACATTGGCAAAGTGAACCATTTTTTACAGTATGGGTGGTCAGCCTTATACCTACCTATTAGTCAAGGAATACGAGTAATAAATAACATTTAAGTAAAAAAGTTTCATTTCTATTTATTAACATAAAAGATTACTTAGTAAATGCCTTTAGAATTAATTAAATATTTAAACAAATCTATACACTACTGTAAAACTCAAATAAAAACCCCTTCTCACATTTATTTCTCATTTCTTTTGTTTCAGATGAACATCCAAGACACGATTCACGACCAACTGAAAAAGTGTCTGCCGTCGTTTAACAGAAATTCAGAAAACAGTAGAGGGAGTCGTGGCAGGGGGAGGGGGGGAGATCGCGGAAGGGGGGGAGATCGCGGAAGGGGGAGGAGTTTCAGCAGGGGAGGGCGGGGCCAGGACAGAGGGGGGAGGGGCTTTGGCAGGGGTGGGCGGGGACAGGATAGAGAGGGGAGGGACTTTGGAAGAGGAGGAAGCCGAGACAATAAGAGGGAATACGGAGGAAGCCGAGACAATAACAGGGAATACGGAGGAAGCAGAGATAGAGATAATGATTCGCCTGTTCGGCGCAGAGATGTGCCATCTGATAGAAATGCGGGTCATAGATCCAACAGAGATGGTGACAGATCCCGCCGTGATGAAAGAAGAAGCGACGATCGTTACGGATCAAGTTCGAGTAGAGACGATTCTAAATATTCGTCGAGGTATCGATAACTTACAGTATGGAAACAATGCAGGGGATTCACTAACTACAGACCTACATAGCTTAAAATGAATGTGGCAGAAATTCAAACTATCGGTCCTTAGTCTAGTTGTAACGCTTTGGACTCGTAAATTGAAGGTCGTGGGCTTAAATCCCAGCAAAGCACAAAAAATATAACATTAATATTTTCAAATATGCTCTTCGCTGGGTTGAAAGATTCAAATACCTTTACCAAAGACCGGTCACCAAAGTTGCTTCCAGTCTTACAGCAACTGGGTTTTGCTTTAGAATTGGCGTTTTCTATAGCGACGGCCAAGCTCGCAGAGGGCTCTTGAGGTGTCTATAATCCTTATAAGTTGCAAAGACATTACATTTAAGATTCTTATTAAATGCATTCCAATAAGCAGATACATATAAGTTCGCACTTACACATGCCGCATGTGGACTTACAACATAAAAACCCAATCACAAATAAACTTCTGCAGTTCATGTCGACCTTACCTGAAACAGGAGTGACATTGATAAAGTGAACCATTTTTACAGTGTAGGTGGGTGAGATTCACACAAAAGAGACGCTCACAAAATAAATCACCCTATTATAACATTATTATTATTCTGAACGCTGCCATCTTACGTCACTTAGATAGATCAACGTGAAGTTGCTAAATTCTACAGTTCAAAAAGTATTTTGTTGAAGAAATAAAGAGGAATCAACATTCATTGTAGCAGTTCGAAGGCCCTTAAGTCATAATAGCGGCCTCAGTTGGCTGTCATCTATATTCATTTTAAGCCGTGTATATCTGTAATTGTGTGGCCTGTGACCTGTAAACCTGTGATTTAGATAATTATGAGTTTGTTTCCTGTATTTTGTTTAAAGAATGAGGCCTAAACATTCAGAAAACCGGGAATCCAAATTTCGTCATCTCGCCAGATTAGTTCCATATCTGACCGCCAAATTCCCTGGTCTCTCTTCCATACACAACCGTTTGAATCTGACGATTCATACATTTGGAGGTTAGAAATTCAACACATACAAAAAATTAAATAAACAAGAACATTTTATTTTTAAGGAATCCTGTACGGGAGGCTCCCCAATTCTTGAAAGTCTTGCAAGGGTGCCGCAGAGGTGTTGCTTGAGTTCTTGCTTCTGTCGTGAGGCGCTGCAAGGAAGTGGTGATTGATGTTTGTTTTGAATAAAACCGTATTAAATTTGGAAGGAAACACATATACTGGTAGATCATTTCATTAACGGGCAGTTTGTTTATTATGTTGTTTTAATGCAAAATATGATAATACACCGGCTTCATCATCATCATAAGCTCGACAGCCCTGAGAGGGCCTTGGCTGAATCCAGGAGTTTATTCCATTCTCGTTCTCCGATTGCTCACTTGTATCACAGATGTATCCACGTCGAAGCTGTCCATCCATCGCATTTTGGGCCTTCCTGGTCTTCTGCGTCCCTGTGGTACTGAGAGTAAAAATACACTATATAGCTTAATATGCTAAATCTGCCAAATGATTCAATTTTACTTGGCTTAAATCAAAAGAAATTTCTTTTGCATAATTTTCTATTTACGAATTTGACTTGACCTTTCTACGAGTACCTACATTATAATCTTTCTATAATCTAAGTTGCAAGGATATATTCATTCAAAGCTCTCAGATGTATGCCCACAAACAAACACGATAATGAGCAAGAAATTCAGCATTAAAAATAATTTAATGTAGTTATTTCACAACTATACATATTTTCTACATTTCATATCTTATTTACCTGCTTTTGTGTCTATTTTTTTATGCTATTTTATAAAAAAGAAAGTATTGATAGTGCTTTCTTTGGCATGTCAAGTGGCTGTCAAATGCTGTAAGCTAGCAAAAATTCCCTGATTCTGGAGAATTTACTATGGATGACATCACATAGCCGAGGGATATTTTGTATGTTCGGACCTCATTTCTCATAAAAAAACATTTCATAAGTAATACTTAACATTTTAATTTTTTCAATTCCACATGTACATCATATTGAATAAATATTTTCTAAAAAACATTTGTTTTCTTTCTGTATTATGTAAAAATAAAATGAACGTTTTAAAACTCCTAACTAATGTCACCATCGTGTAAGACTTCACTTTTTGTAGTTCAATGTGATGTCAGCAGCGTTGCTGAAAATCAAGAAGTATTTCATTGAAGAAAGAAAATAATACCCATTGATTTTAGGAGTTTGAAGGCCGCAAAGCCACAATAGCGCCCTCATTTAGCTGCCATCTAAATTCACTAATATCTGTGTTGCACTGTACATATTTACTCTCTTATAGCTTATTTAATTTTTACATGTTTGTCAACGACGTTAGCCATGTTGAAAGCACCGGTTCCCATAGATCACCGAAGTTAAGCAACATTGGGCGTGGTCAGTACTTGGATGGGTAACCACTCAGGTACACCGCGCGTCGTTGGCACCTTGGACCGGTCCGTAGTCCGTAGTGGCAACACTTCGGACTCGTAAATGGAAGGTTGTGGATTCGGATCCCGGCGGAGCACAAAAATATTCCATTTATATTTCGAATGTGCTCTTCGCTGGGTTGAAAAATTCATAAACCTTTACCAATGACCGGTCACCAAAGGTCCATCCAGCCTTACAGCAACTGGGTCTTGCTTCGGTATTGGCGCTTTGTAGCGACGACCAAGCTCGTAAACCTCTGCGGCACTACAACAAGTGTCATAGACCCCTAGAGTCTTTAGAATCTAGGGAGTCTCCCGCACAGGATTTCTTAAAAAAAAAAAAACATCCAGCCTCACAGCAACTGGGTCTTGCTTGAGAATTGGCGCTGTCTACAGCGATGGTCAAACTTGCAGAACATTCTTGAGGTGTGATTCACACAAAAACAGCGCTTACCAAATGAGTCATATAACTGCAAACGCCGTCATCTCCAAAATTTATGATTTTTGAGATAATGATTGAATTTGATTCTGCGCAGTGTAACAAATCATTTGCTGTGTGCGATATAATGAAAACCTCACTTAATCCTTCGTAATTTTAATTGATAAAGTATGATTTTGTGCAAACGCCGTCATCTCCAACTGGTGTTGTCGTTTTACAAGTTTATTTTTCTCAAAATCATTGTGTAGGAAGATGACGGCGTTTGCATTTATACTACTCATATGAGCTGTAGGGACATCGAAGAAGAAGAAGACAAGCTGTAGTTTTTGTGAGATATTCTTTCTTTGACAAAATGTATCTGCCGTTTTCTAGAAAATCACAAATTAAAAAAATAGTTCTTGGAGTAAATCTAAAGAAAAAACAGTATTTTATTATAAATATTTTTATTTTAATAAGAAACAAACACAACAGACAACACTAATAAATATTTGAAACAAAACGGATCCAATAATTTCAGATGAAACAATTTATTTCAGTAACATTCCACAATACTGATTGATAATACTAAGTATTAAATTAAAACAAATGTAAAAACGAATACATACACCCTATGATAATATTATTATTGAGATTTTGATTATTTTGGTCCCCTTGATGCTTCGCATAAGGCATGTTTTAAAATTAACGTCACATACATTTACAATCTTCAAAATAAAAGTAAACGGAGGATAAAGGTCCCCCGTCGCTTCGAGCCTTGAAAATGCTCCCCGCTCGAGGGAACGAAACGTCGGCAGACAAAATTACTGCAAGTAGAACATTGTCTAACCCGAGAAAAACTATATCATTAGACACCGACCGTGAAAGTGAAAGTTTAAAACTTTATTAAATACAGTTTCTTTAACCTTTTCCGCTTCTGAATATTCTGGCTATATGAATACCTGCAGATAATACTTGCAGAATACTTTTTCGAGCACATGTTTTAAAACATTTATTGGTTTCCTACCTTAATTGATTGACAACACTTCAAATTATGTAAACAGTCACATGTATTAAGTAGTTATTCAAGAATAAAATCACAAAGGTTTCGCACATATTTCCATTTCCAGACTTTTGCGTTTTTAAACACGGATATCAGGGATAAGTTCAAAGTTGGATGACGTCTATGATTGACAGCCGCACTGTATGCAAGTTTACACTTGACGCCTATGCGTGTCAACCGCAGTTGAAGGATGAAAAGAAAACTTCCACAATGAACACTCCTCGGTCCATTTATCAGTTCCAGCTCCTTTTTTCCTGTTCTCAAAAGAATAAGTCTCAGTTGGTTATGGCCACATAAAAGACATGGACCAATTAGTAGTCTAGTGGTTAATGCTTCGGACTCGAGATTGGAAGATAGTGGGTTTGAATCCCAGCAGAGCATAAAGAAATATTTCATTTTCTCCTATTCGCAGCTCAAGAGGATGGCAACCGACAGAGACAGATGGCTGGCACAACAAGGCACTATCTTTACAAAATGATCATAAACATTGGCTATACTCTTTCCGATTTTGGCATTTAATATACAACACATTGCACAATAAATATTTCATATTTAAGAAAACGGGAATACATTTTCTTTTATAAATATTTGAGTCACATTGAATAAAAGACGGCATTTTACAATTTTCCAAAAATGAGATAAGTATATGGAAAACATTTACAACATTACACAAAATTACCTCATTTTTGGGAAAAATCCTGGGTTGCCATCATTGATTCAGAGGACTTATTGAACATTTAATATACCTATGTATACAAAATTACATATTAAAAACAACAACATAAACAACATGAAAAATTGTGAATAAATCTATAAACTGTCAATAAATAAAACAATAACAAGAAACAAGTCATAAAACTAATATAAAATCTCTATGTTTCAATTTATAATTTTTGGATGAAATTTTTTTTTTTTTTTCAAGCAAAACACTGTTTATTTTCACTATAGACTTTATTTAAAGGTTAAAATCTTTAAAACAAAATTACGAACGTTTTCGACCTAGAAGGTCATCATCAGGTATGATTTGATTGTTTCTCTATGTTTTTCTCTTTAAAACTTACAAACATAACAAAATGAAATAAATATAAAAATACTGAATACTAACAAAATGATTTAAAACTGTTTTTTTTTATTTGATTTGAAACACATATTTCTCATTGATTTTCAATAAAACTTATACGTCTATAATATTGTCAACATTCACCAAGTGATAAGTACGTCTTTATTTTTATAAACATTTTATAAAATATACTTAGCTTCACTATATGTGAAGCTTAGTTTGCGTAATATATATACACATTTTTTAAAGCTATACCTTCTGCTGAAAACATGGTTTATTCTTTCATAATATATTAAATTTCATAGAATTAAAAATGCAAAAAATATCAAAGCTAGCGTGAATATAGAATAGTCTGAATTCAACAAGGCACTAAGTACCAAAACATTTTCTTTTAAACAAAAGTATTTTAACGAAGTTCCTTGACTATATAATAGGTTGGTATGAGGCTGACCGGGGGATCAGTGAATCAGCACTTACTAAGTTTTACCTTTAAGGTGGCGATTTATTTAAAATTTCTTTTAAATTAAAATAAGCAGGACAAACATTACTTAGTTCTCTTATTTGCTATTTTTTAAATATAAGACATGATTTGATTGTCATATACAAAAGTATTTTTGACACATTTAAAGTTTTACAACATTAAAATGTACTAGTTTTATCAAGACATTGATGTGGTCTGGTCGATAAAAGTCTACAGACGACATAGTCTGGGACACATACAGTGAATGAACCATCAGAGCCTGGAGAGGATAGTTGTGATGACAGACCCTGAAAGACGCAGGGCAGTGGGAAGACCCAGAGCAAGGTAGGAGTATGGGACACATACAGTGAATGGACCATCAGAGCCTGGAGAGGATAGTTGTGATGACAGACCCTGAAGGACGCAGGGCAGGGGGAAGACCCAGAGCAAGGTAGGAGTATGGGACACATACAGTGAATGGACCATCAGAGCCTGGAGAGGATAGTTGTGATGACAGACCCTGAAGGACGCAGGGCAGGGGGAAGACCCAGAGCAAGGTAGGAGTATGGGACACATACAGTGAATGGACCATCAGAGCCTGGAGAGGATAGTTGTGATGACCCTGAAGGACGCAGGGCAGTGGGAAGACCCAGAACACGGTGGCTGGATGAAGTAGGAGTGTGGGACTGGAACAGTGTTGGCAGGGGTTAATGTAGAATTATAAAGTGTATTGATTTGGCATATTGATGATGTAATATACAAATAGGTTCAACTCGCCACATGCGACCCCTTCGGGGATAACGCGGCAAGAAGTTACACTATATGTGTAGCTTAGTTGCGTTGCGTTGCGTTAACATGATGGAAGTGAGAACATTGCAAATTTTATTCAACAGGGTGTCATCACAGGTCTGTGCGACTAAGGCAATCAATAATAACTTATCCTCAGATGCAGGGTAGAAGAGAGAAGAGAGCTTATAAGTCACATGTTGAAGAGGAAAGCCAAGCTAATAGGGCATGCGATTAAACATAGCAGCTTTATAAACAACATCTTCGAAGGCAAAATCTTGGGAATACGAACAAGAGGTCGCCCAAGAACTTCATACTTCAAGGATGTAAAGCGGCTCATGGATGTCTCCTTTCATTCGCATCTCAAGAGGATGGCAACAGACAGAGACAAATGGCTGACACAACAAGGCACTGCAGTCAAAATAAATAGTTTTGAGCTCAAAATGCCATTTGAAAATATCCCGTTAATGTAACGTGTCCATGAATTGCCATAACTCAAAGAGTTTTTAATAATAAAGTGAGAGGTATATGCGGCAACCTGTTTTGTTTAAATTATACGTCAGTAAAGAAACATTACACTCATTTCTCTAAATGTTTCACCATTTGTGGTACTTTGAATTTGGGGATATGATAAACGATTGTTTCCTAAGCAGGCCAGGTGACATCACAATTTTTATTCAGGTTTATATATGACTCCTCCATTACTTTTGACTGGTAGTTATGATGGAATTTAATGTTTTTTTCTGCTGGTATCATTTTCAGTCTCTCTCCACAGCTATGGCGACACCCATGCCGCCTCCGACGCACAGTGAGGCAACACCTTTTTTGCCGTTTGTTCTCTCCATAGCGTGGAGCAATGTCACCAGAATTCGACAACCTGCGGAAAAAATATTGCTGTAATATTTCGATATAATTAAGATTTAATATACATACGACAATTGCCGAAAGTGGATTGGCATGCCAATATAAAGCACTGATATTCCTTATATATGATGATTCCTTGACTTATAGGTTGGTATGAGGTTGACCACCCGTAAAAAATGGTTCACTTTGCCAATGTCACCCCTGTTTCAGGGAATGTCGGCAAGAGTTGCAGGGCTTATGTTCATTTGAGGTTTGGATTTTATTTGTAAGTACACAATCAGCATTTGTAAGCGCGAACTACACGTGTTTGCTTGTGGGCATACATCTGAGAGCTTTGAATGAATATATCCTTGCAACTTAGATTATAGATAGATTATAGATACTTCAAGCGCTTTTGGGATGACCAAGAGTCATGAAAAGGCGCTATAAAAATACTGTATTATTATTATTATTATTCAAATTTACTAAAGATGACTGGTCCGTATTCTCGCTGTAACACTTCGGACTCGTAAATGGAAGATGTAAGGTTTGAATCCCAGCGAAGTACAAAAATAAACCATTTATATTTTCAAATTTTCTCTTCGCTGGGTTGAAAAATTCATAAACCTTTACCAGCCGGCCATCAAAGGTCGACTCAGCCTTACAGCAACTGGGTCTTGCTCGAGTATTGGCGCTTTGTAGCGACGACCAAGCTCGTACACGTCTGTGGCACTACGACAAGCGTCACAGACCTCTAGAGTCTCTAGAATCTAGGGATTCTCCCGCACAGGATTTCTAAAAAAAAAAACTCCGATGGGGCAGTCCAGACCGCCTTCAAAGATTTTATTGATTTCCGTCTGAATGGTTTTTTAGTAAAGGGATCAATGAACTACCTATGAGATGGCAAAAGTGCATAGATAGCTATGGTAGGTACATACTTCGATTTAATAAATATATTACATTAAAAAAAATACTTTATGTTCCTCCCATACAAAACACCAATATCACATGTAAGGACCTAATATGTTTTCAGCTTAGACTATAGACTATACCGCACCTGAGGCCCCTATGGGGTGTCCCAGCGCGATGGCCCCTCCATGGATGTTGACCTTGAGGGGATCTGCCCCTAGCTGCTGCAGCACGGCCACGGCCTGCGCTGCAAACGCCTCGTTCAGCTCAAACACGTCCACCTCCTCCAGGCGCCAGCCCACCTTCTTCAACTGGAAACACAATGTATCATGGTTAATATACCTGATGGATTTTTTTATTCATTATTTTTATGCGCACGACAGCCGCTTTCGAAAAATTCATTAGAGAAGTATGTGGAATAATCTAGAACATGCAAGAATCATCTCTTTTGAACCTATATATACGAGCCATAATGGTGCGGAGGGTCAGAGAGATGCTTGAAACCGGTCCGTAGTCAAGTGGTTACCTCTGACTCGTATATGGAAGGTTGTGAGTTTGAATCTCGGCGGAGCACAAAAAATATACCATTTATATTTTCAAATATGCTCTTCGATGGGTGAAAAATTCATATACCTTTACCAAAGACCGGTCACTAAAGGTCCATCCAGTCTTATAGCAACTGGGTCTTGCTTGAGAATTGGCACTTTCTACAGTGACGATCAAGCTTGTTCTTGAGGTGTGATTTACACAAAAATAGCGCTCACCAAATAAATCATTCTAATATTGTTATAATTATGAACAATGCAGTAAGCTACTTTCTGCTCCTCTATGTTATTACTCAATGCACCAAAAGGACGAACTGTAATGTGCCAAGCTGTCTGTGTACAGGATTTCTGAGACTGATTTGTCGTGGAGCCATAGTTTACCAGGAGGGTGACAGCGGGCACAGGCCCACAGCCCATGAGGAGGGGGTCCAGCCCCACCTGCACCATCCCCCTGAGGCTGCCCAGCACGGGGAGTCCTCTAGCCGCGGCCAGCGCTGAGCTCGTCAGGACCACGACTGCGGCTCCGTCGTTGACGCCTGAAGCGTTTCCCGGGGTGACGGTGCCATCCTGAAAATGTCCACGTTCACAAATAAATACAATGCTGCTGTGTTTTTCTATCTATAATCGAATTCGCAAAGATACTGTATCCCCAGATTGTTAACGCTATTGCCAAGCGCGTCAAGATGGTAATTTTGACTAGCGTATTTGGAATAAAATAATCCTGATTCGATTACCATTCCATCCCTTGACTATAACTTTGACCCTGATACAACAGATATTGGGTAATTAATTATTAATTAATAATCTCTATCTTTTAGATCTAGAGTGCTGCAAGTCAAAAAAAGTTTCTTGCAAACTTACAATTTACACACAACAAAAAGTGGATTTCTAATCTAATCTAAGTTACAAAAATATGTTAATTTTATAATTTTTTGATTAATTAAAAACACTGTTTATTTTCACGGATAAATTTATTCAATAAGATTAAAATCTTTAAACAAATTACTAACGTTTTCGACCTAGTAGGTCATCTTCAGGTATGATTATAGTAAAAGATTTATTAATAAATTTAGTCAATAGGTATGAAATAAGTCAGGTAGGTAAAAAACATTCAGCAGAAAAAATTAAGTATAATAAAAACAAATAGCTCTATATGGCAATCAGGGAATAAAACTAATTAATACATTATAAGTCTTTTTTAAAAATAATAAATTTGGTCTAAAGGTATAAATCTTAGTCAGGTAGGTAAACAATACAGTAAAATAAATTTATTAACATTACGAATAGCTATAAATAGTAATTATGAAATATAAGGAATTAATAAATTAAATGTCATTTGTTAAGGTAGTCATTATGTAAACAACACGAAAAGACAGAATAAAATTAAAATTAAATTAAAGTTGACATCTAAAAAGACCAAAAACAAAAACAAAAACACCATCATACCAGTCGTCTCAAAGGAACAGACAATAAACAAAAAATGGATATACTAAGAGTAGATTTAGACACAGCAATAGACAGTGTGAAGATGGATACTAGTAAAATATCCCTGAAGACGAAAGTGGCTGAAATTATAAATACAATTGAACCAAAACATAATAGGATTAATGACAGAAGAACATCTAACACTGCCCTTAGTATAAAAGACAAAATAAAAAACAATAATATTGTAATTACAAGAGGAGACAAAGGTCACTCTATTGTAGCTATAGATAGAGATGCATACATCGGAAAATTAAATGATGCTATTATTAATGATAAATGTACACAATTAACATCAGATCCGACAGACAAATACCAAAGGAGGGTGGCACAATGTCTTACGAGTAACGGATATACAGGCATAACCAAGAAGAGTCTCACAGTTATGAACCCATCTGCACCACGCCTCTATGGAAATATCAAGCTGCATAAGGAACAACAACCAGCCAGACCTGTAGTGTCTTATGTAAATGCACCTGTGGTAAAAATATCGAAACATTTAATAGATGAAATATTGATTAACACCAAATTTCACCCTAAATTAAGTATTAAAAATTCATTAGAATTGACACACATTTTGAAATCTGTCACAGTTCCTAACAAATGTACTCTGGTGTCATTTGATGTCAAAGATTTGTTTACCAACATACCAGTAGCTCGAACCATCAATATACTAGAAATGAAACTGAGAGATGGGGGTACGGATGATTCCGTGAGTACTAAAATTATTAATCTTACAAAGATGTGCATGGAGCAAAATTACTTCCAGTTTAACAACAAATTCTACAAAGTTAATGATGCATTGCCGATGGGTAGCCGGTTATCCCCACTTCTCAGTGAAATCTACATGGACGATTTTGAAAATAAGCTTTTTAATTCGGGAAATTATTTATTGGAGTACGTTTTCAAGTACTTTAGGTACGTAGATGACATACTATGTATTTGGAGGGGAACACTCAGACAACTTAGCTTATTCTTAAATTTTATAACCTCTATTGACATTAACATACAATTTACTATGGAAATGGAAAAGAATAACTCAATTAATTACTTAGATCTCCAACTTAGTATTAGTCACAATAAATTTAAATTTGGTATATATCGCAAACCCACTTATACAGATACCATTATTCACGCTACATCAAACCACCCAAAGGCACATAAAATGGCAGTTTTCAATAGTATGATACATAGATTACTGAATGTCCCATTGGATAAGAGAGAGTTTGATAAGGAGCTTACTGTGATAAAATCAATTGCAACTAACAATGGTTACTGCGAGAATATAATTGATAATTTACTAAATAAAAAACAAAAATGTATGATGTATAACAAATATATTTACCCTAAAGTACAGATTGTACATAATGATAACTACAAGAAAATTTTGTTTCTAGGGAATGTAAATTATAAAATAAACAATATTATAAAACATAAATTTAAAAATGCTTATTACACAAATAACAATTTAGATAAAATGATTTTCAATAATAAAGATAAATTGGAGAAATTTAGTAGGAGTGGAGTGTACCAACTTAACTGCAACGATTGTCAAGCCATATACATTGGCGAGACAGGCAGGGCAATCACAACAAGACTAAAGGAGCATGCTAGAGCTTTCAGGGGTCTGTCGGGATACTCGGAGATGGCGGACCACTGTATCGAGAATGGCCACACGTTCGACACTGCCAATACATTGGTCCTGCACTCTGAGAGTTTTGGTAGACGTCTGATGGCTTTTGAGGCACTCCAAATCCACAGACACAGAGATGAAGTTGTGAATATCCAGATCCCTCCTGTCTCCCCTTTGCTTATGTGCGAGGACTAACTTGTTTGATTTATTTTTTGTATATTATGTTCATTGTATGAGGACACTTTGGTTTAATTATGTTTTTTATTGTCTGTTCCTTTGAGACGACTGGTATGATGGTGTTTTTGTTTTTGGTCTTTTTAGATGTCAACTTTAATTTAATTTTAATTTTATTCTGTCTTTTCGTGTTGTTTACATAATGACTACCTTAACAAATGACATTTAATTTATTAATTCCTTATATTTCATAATTACTATTTATAGCTATTCGTAATGTTAATAAATTTATTTTACTGTATTGTTTACCTACCTGACTAAGATTTATACCTTTAGACCAAATTTATTATTTTTAAAAAAGACTTATAATGTATTAATTAGTTTTATTCCCGGATTGCCATATAGAGCTATTTGTTTTTATTATACTTAATTTTTTCTGCTGAATGTTTTTTACCTACCTGACTAATTTCATACCTATTGACTAAATTTATTAATAAATCTTTTACTATAATCATACCTGAAGATGACCTACTAGGTCGAAAACGTTAGTAATTTGTTTAAAGATTTTAATCTTATTGAATAAATTTATCCGTGAAAATAAACAGTGTTTTTAATTAATCAAAAAATTATAAAATTAAACAATATGAATTTTCACAGTGTTTATACACAAACAATACAAAATATAAAAATATGTTACATTGGAGATTCACATTACATGCATTTTCACAACCAGACACGTACAATTTCGCGCTTGCACATGTCGCATGTGAACCTACAACATAAAAACCAAATCTCAAATGGACATACACCCTAATATTCTTGCCGTCCTTCCCTGAGACAGGGGTGACATTGTAAATGACATTGATGTCATATTAACATCTCTTTTTATTATTAAAACTTTTTTGAGTTATGGCAATTTGTAGTCCGGTCGATAGCCCAGTTGGTATAGTGCTTGCATTCCATGCCGAGAGCTCGGGTTCGAATCCCACCGAGGGTGTGGTAGAGGAAGACCGAGAAAGGTATGGATGGACCAAATATCCGAAATTGCGAATGAATGGAATATCCAGAGTCATAATAAAAGAAGAGCTTGTATGAAGAAGGTTATGACTCTGGAGGAAATGAAAGAAGTATGTAAGGATAGAAAGAAATGGCGGTTGATCTGTGATGTTGGCGGCTAGGGTTTGTTAAAGTAAAATTGGTTTTTATGATTTAGTTTTTTATGTCCATGTATATATTATAATTTATTGATTTTAAAAATGTAATTTGTCATGTATGTTCCTTGACTTATAGGTTGTTATGTGGCTGACCACCCATACTGTAAAAAAATTGGTTCACTTTGCCAATGTCACCCCTGTTTCAGGGAAGGACGGCAAGAGTTGCAAGGCTTATGTTCATTTGAGATTGGGTTTTTATATTGTAGGTCCACATGCGGCATGTGTTAGCGCGAAATTATACATGTCTGCTTGTGGGAATGCATTTAATATAAATCTTAAATGATATATAGCTTTGCAGCTTAGATTAGATTAGATTAGATTAGTGTCAGAAATGATTTCCCATTTCGGTGTTTACTTTAGTTTAGTTTTGTTTATAGTACATCCTGAACCAAAACCTCTGAAAAGATAATTTTTCAGAGGTTTTGGCCACCCCTATTGGAATAGCGATAGTTTTTACCAGATATTTTGTTATTTGAAATGAATATTTATGTTAGTGTCATATACATGATGCCATTTTTGACAACTGACAACTAATAATGCATAGCATATTATTTCTGACATATTCTGTCATTTTGCAATTTATTGTACACTGAAATATTACAATACTTGGACATGTATAATCTAATATACGTTTGCAAAGATAAATTGACATCCAGATCCTTCTACATGTGCCTATTTAATAATAATAACAATAATTATCACATTTTTTTTTTTTTTTTTAAGAAAATCCTGTGCGGGAGACTCCCTAGATTCTGAAGACTCTAGGGGTCTATGACACTTGTTGTAGTGCCGCAGAGGTGTACGAGCTTGGTCGTCGCTACAAAGCGCCAATACTCAAGCAAGACCCAGTTGCTGTAAGGCTGGATGGACCCTTGGTGACCGGTCATTGGTAAAATCTTATGAATTCTTCAACCCAGCGAAGAGCACATTCGAAATATTAATGGTATTTTTGTGTGCTCCGCCGGGATCCGAATCCACAACCTTCCATTTACGAGTCCGAAGTGTTGCCACTACGGACTACAGACCGGTCCGAGAACTCTTAGATAGAGAATAGCCATGATGATTGCTGATTTTCGATAGAAGTGGCCCAAAAGAAACACGACCGAAGTACACCAGCTTGCTCTGCTTAATGGTTGGCAGAAGTTCCTTTGTGGTGCGCATACGTCGGAGGACTTCTTCATTGGTGACCCGATCACGCCAAGAGAGCCGAAGCATTTTTCGGTAGACACACATCTCGAACGCTTCAATTAACCCTTCAAGTGCGGGTGACACGCAAAGACGTCGAGTGTAAACTTGCATACAGTGCGGCTGTCAATCATAGACGTCATCCAACATTGAACTTATCCCTGACATCTGTGTTCAAGAATTTAAAAGACTGCAAGTGGAAATATTTGCTAAACCTTGTGATTTTTGTTCTTGAATAACTATCACCTGTTTACATACTTTGAAGTGTTGTTTGAAGTTTCCTTAGTTCCGTGCAGCCCTTGTCTACGGATCCAGTGGCGGAGAGATTGCGAATGTAGAAAGAGGAATGCCCTGAGAGCTTTGTGCAGCCTGCAGAGAGCCTACCTCCAGGAAATAACCTCAAGTGGCCCGTGTGGAAATCTATGAACAGATTGAGGACCAATGTTGGAAGAGCCCGGGCCAACATGTTGACCTGGGGATTTCTGAGACGGGACGACTCTACACTATGTGAGTGTGGAGCTCAGCAAACTATGTAGCACCAGCGGTGTTGTCGCTCCTGTCCGACAAGCTGCTCCATGGATGATCTCTTTGCGGGAAACCAAAGAGCTGTAGACATTGCTCGTTACTGTGCCAATACGGTGTGAAGCTGACACGAAGAAGAAGAAGTGTTGTTACTCAATTAAGGTACGAAATCAATAAATGTGCTTAAAAAAGTATTCCATACTGGGGTTATGTCTTATATAGTCGGAATATTCAGAAGCAAAAGGGTTAATATGCTCTCTTACCTTATCAAAGCAGGGCTTCAGTTTGGACAATGATTCCATCGTAGTCCCATGCTTCGGGTATTCATCTGCAGAGACAACGATCGTCCCTTTCCGGGAGGCTATCTCTACGGGCACAATCTCCTTGTCGAAGTATCCCGCCTTCTGGGCCGCCTCTGCTTTACGCTGGCTGCTGACTGAAAACTCATCTTGCTCCTGCCGTGTTACGCCATACTTCTTGGCAACATTCTCGGCTGAAAGTAAATGTTTTATGACACGTTGAATGATAATCAAATAAATACAATATCAAATAAAATTGACCGGTCCGTAGTCTAGTGGTTAGTGCTTCGGACTCGTTAATGGCAGGTTGTGGGTTTGAATCCCGGCGTAGCACAAAAAATATACCATTTATATTTTCAAATATGCTCTTCGCCGGGTTGAAAAATTCATAAGCCTTTACGAAAGACCTCTCACCAAATGTCCATCCAGCCTTACAGCAACTGGGTCTTGCTTGAGAATTGGTGCTACAGAGACGACTAAGCTCGCAGAAGGCTCTTGAGGTATGATTCAGACAAAAACAGCGCTCACCAAATAACTCATCCTAATATATTATTATTATCAATAAATATCACAGAGTGTTGACTGACGAGAAGGACTCTCCAGTGTTTCCCACGTGTATGTGATAATTTGATGAGAAGGACTCACCAGTGTTTCCCATGTGTATGTGATGCATGGCGTCCACCAGCCCGTCCTCCAGCAGGGAGTCCTTGAGAGTGGAGTCCCCCATCTTGACTCCGGGCCTCATGTACACGGTGTGGGGCGCCTGGGACATGCTCTCCTGCCCCCCACAAACCACCACTTCAGAGTCACCCAGCAGAATGGACTGGTAGCCCAGAGACACACTCCTGGAATTAGATTGCAGTTGAACTCGGTTTAACGATGAGCAAAAATCGAACCATAGTCGAATGGCTAAAGCTAGAGACACGTAATCGGAAGGGCGGGGGTTCTATTCCCGGCAGAGCGCAAAAAAATGTAATTGAATTTTCTGAATGTATTCCTTGCTGGGTTGAAAATTCATGCTCCTTTACCAAAAACTGGTCACCAAAGGTCCATCCAGCCTTACAGCAAAAAATCCAGTTAATAGCTTAATTGGTGACTTAAATGATTTATTTGGTGACTAAAGTTTTGTGTGAATCACACCTCAAGAGCCCACTGCCAGCTTGGTTGTCACTGTAGAAAGCAACAATTCTCAAGCAAGACCCACATGCTGTACGGCTGGATGGACCTTTGGTGACCAGTCTTTAGTAAATAGTGTATGAATTTGTCAATCCAGGCAAGAGCATATTTGAAAATATAAATGGTATTTTTTTTTCTCCGCCGGGATTCAAACTCACTGCCTTCCGATCACGAGTCTGAAGCGTTAACCACTAGACTATGGACCAGAAGCTTCAAAATATAAAAGCGCCTTTGGGTTGGACCTGTTTACAACAAAGATTCAGATTTTATGTGGATTTTGTAACGTCACCTATGTGCATGCTTAGAGTCTTTGGAGTGATAATTATCTAGTATTGGTAAACTTACTTGACGCCCGAGCCACACAGCATGTTGATAGTATACGCCGGAACTTCCTGAGGCACTCCAGCTTGCAGGGAAGCCTGCCGGGCGGGATTCTGCCCCTGGCCCGCCAACAGGGACTAATCAGAGCAGAAATAAACAAGATTATGGCATCTAGAAACAATAGACAGAGAACGACTAACAAAAAGAGTGAACAAAGGATTGAAGTGTAATTTTATATTTTAGTATAATTGTCACTGTATGTCTCAACCAATGTCACCCCTGTTTCAGGGAAGGCACTCAAATCAAAACTCAAATTAACATAAGCCCTGCAACTTTTGCCGACCTTCCCTGAAACAGGGGTGACATTGGCAAAGTGAATTATTTTTTACAGTATGGTGGTCAGCCTCATACCAACCTATAAGTCAAGGAGAACAAATAATAAATAACATAACATAATTATGACCAGTCCGTAGTCCAGTGGTAGCACTTCGGATTCGTAAATGGAAGGTTGTGGGTTCGAATCCCGGCGGAGCACAAAAAAATAAACCATTTATATTTTTAAATTTGCTCTTTGCTGGGTTGAAAAATTCATACACCTTTACCAAGCGCCTTTGGGATGACCAAGAGTCATGAAAAGGCGCTATAAAAAGATTGTATTATTATTATTATTATTAAAGACCGGTCATCAAAAGGTCCATCCAGCCTTACATCAACTGGGTCTTGCTTGAGAATTGGCGCTTTCTGCAGCGGCGACCAAGCTCGCAGAGGGCTCTTGAGGTGTGATACACACAAAAACAGCGCTCACCAAATAAATCAGCCTAATTTAATTAATAACATTCAGGTATATAAAAACAACAAAACTAAATATCTTTACAAATTACTTAATAATAATATTTAACTTGTACAGCATCATAACGAGTATTTTTGACTTGTGCCACCCTAGATCGGGGGATATGATACGTCATTTCACATTAACATCACTAAAGATCTGAAATACATTGAATAACCAAGGTCTGTGTGCTCACCTGACCCAGGATGACCTCCGACACTTCCCCGGGTGAGATCTTGGCTCTCTGCAGCGCCTCCTTGATAACAATGGCTCCCAAGTCTGATGCCTTCAGTGATGACAAGGCACCGCTGAAGTTTCCTGAAGAGAAAAATAATATATTTACTAAAATAATAATAAAGTTACGAATATGTAGTTGTGTGTTGTGGAATGTCTGTGTTAGTGTGTATATAAGTCTCTTTAGAAATAAATACATGGTACTTAGTCTAGTGGTAACGCTTCGCACTCGTAAATGGAAAGTTGTGGTTTTGAATCCCGGCAAAGCACAAAAAAATATTGTTTCTATTTTCAAATATACCTACTCTTCGCTGGGTTGAAAAATTCATATACCTTTACCAAAGACCGGTGTCACTGAAGGTCCATTCAGCCTATTACAGCAACTGGGTCATGCTTGAGCATTGGCGCTTTCTACAGCGACGACCAAGCTTACCCAGGGCTCTTGAGGTGTGATTCACAAAAAAACAGCGTTCACAAAATAAAGAATCCTAACATTGTTATTATAAGGATTTGTAATTGTGCGAGGTTGCTTGAGTGTTGCGTAAAATGTTCTGGTGAAATCTAGATAGTAGCGATTCTCCATGTTTTGGGAATGATCTTTATTTTTAATATGAAATAAGGACCAAAATGCTCTGTAGCTTCAGAAATCATTCTACCATTGTACTTTGCATATGTATAGTGACTCTGTGACCAAACCTAAAGTGAAATAAATTCTGTAAAAAAAATCACTGCAGCTTTAATTAAATAGAACCCGCCTCAAAATATAATGATATTAATGCTGCTCCTTGACTGATAGGTTGGTATGAGGCTGACCCTCCGTGCTGTAAAACTGGTTCACTTTGGCCACCCTGGTTTCAGGGAAAGGCGGCAGGAGTTGCAAGTTTGATGTTTTGTGAGGTTTTGTTTATTTGTATGCGCACATGCAGAATGTGTAGGCGCGAATCTACATGTACCTGTCTGTGGGCATGCATTTAATATGAGCCTTAAATGTTAACATGTCTTTGCAGCTTTGATTATAGAATCATAATATTTTTTATAGCCTGGCTATTCAGACTGAGAAAATTCATAATTATTAAGTACTTTAAATACATATACAGAAGAACAGGTTTTTTTTATTACCACACTGTTTGTTTAAACTATTTTATTGCCAACAAATGCCAATGTTTTCAGTACCCCAAGTACGAGTTGCAAAACTTGAGAAAAGTAAAGTTTACGGAAAATATTAAAGAGTGATTTCTCCCAAAATCTGCCGTTTTTGTTTCTTACACTTTATGGACTTGGCAAAAGAGTTACAGTGATGAAGAAAATCTAGTTCAAACAAACAAAATCGGCAGATTTTGGGAGAAATCACTCTTTAATAATTGCCGTAAATTTTACATTACTCAAGTTTTGCAACTCGTACTAAGGGTGCAGATCATCATCAAGTATGGGAGTTTTAGGATTACATGGCCGGCTGTTGACGCTAGAGCAGTGGTTCCTAAACTTTTAATTTCGCGTACCACTTACGACATTGTAAATGAGTGGCGTACCACTGAAATATAACAGTTAAAAAAATCGTTCACAATGGTAAAAGAACAAAAACTGCAACAACTGTTGATCACAACATTACGTTTATTTATTCATCATAGAAAAAAATACGATACTCTCATTGCGAAAAATCGTGCTGCATGTTCGAGACAAGAGGAAATATACAGCCATGCGGCCATAAAAAGTCATATGGCCATAGCTGCTTGCGTACCACCTTAAGAAGCGTCGCGTACCACCAGTGGTACGCGTACCATAGTTTGGGAATCACTGCGCTAGAGAGTTGCTTTCCGGCATAAGTTGCCGTGGTCTATAGGAGCTGGGGTTTCTGGACGTTACACCAGGCGCGTGCATTGGGTATAGGCAAATAAATTTCAGAATAAATATATTCTCCCATCCCTTTCAAACAACTCATTTGAAATTGACTGAGGTGCTAACGGTGGCTCCAATCGAACTTAAATTATGAATTTTAAATCTGAATATCAAGCTTAAATGGTTTTTTACCATATATTTCCTACCTATTTATTTATTTATTTATTCATTCTTTAACGGCACATTGTGCCTTTTACATGTATACAAAAATATAAATAAAAATACATTACAGACATAACAGTATCAAAATAAAACAGATTCCTACAAAATAAAGCTTACAATAAGATTACTACAGAATAAAAGTAGAAGATATTTATGCAAAAAGTAAGAAGATGAAGAGAAAAACATAAGAGAGAAAAGAAAGAAGAAAAACATAAGAGCAATGAGCATATAGCATATAGAGCAATAAGAGCATGATCAAGTAATAATATTAAAACTTAGGTAAAATAAAAGAACGCACAGATGAGGGTAAACAAAAATTGAAATACATTGCAAAAAAGTTAACAAAATAAGTAGAAAATAAAAAAATAAAAACAAAGACAAAACAAAAAAAAAACAAAAAAGAAAAAGCAAGGTCTTATATTAAAGTAACAAAAATAAACTAGAAATTTATTATATATATATATAATTCTATTAGGCGCATGTGCCTGTATGGGGTGCATACAGGCACATAATAATAATAATATTAGGATGATTTATTTGGTGAGCGCTGTTTTTGTGTGTATCACACCTCAAGAGCCCTCTGCGAGCTTGGTCGTCGCTGTAGAAAGCGCCAATTCTCAAGCAAGACCCAGTTGTTGTAAGGTTGGATGGACCTTTCAGTGACCGGTCTTTGGTAAAGGTTTATGAATTTTTCAACTCAGCGAAGAGCACATTTGAAATATAAATGGTATATTTTGTGCTCCGCCGGGATCAGATCCACAACCTTCCATTTAGGAGTCCGAAGTGTTGCCACTGGACTACGGACCGGTCCAACATGCGTCATACATCCACATGCATCTGGGATAGGCTTCTTTGTTGGATCTGGAGAGACTGTTAAAAGGAAGTCTCAAGACTCACCTCTTCGTCCAATCATACGGACAAGCGCCTTTGCAGTGACACACTGTCATAAAAGACGCTATATAAATTTTGCATAAATAATAACCTCTTCGGGGCTACCGCAGGCAATAAGTTACACTATATGTGTAGCTTAGTTGCGTTTTTTTAAGGATATAATATTGCCATTACATTACGATACAGGCCATTATTTAATATTGGAGGTGAAATTACCTGTGGATGCTCACAGGTGGAGAAACCTGTTTAACAACACATCATATTATTATTATGAGCCCACTAAGCACACTTTCCATTCTTAGCAACATAAAAAAACCAACACATTCTTTAGAGTGACTAAACAGTGAGTCAATAGAAATGGTGACAGGAAAAACAGCACAGATGACTATACATCACATGACAAAACATCACAAACAACTCCTATTTACTCCTAAATATATAAATCTAAAATTCAATTCTATATGTGTAGCTTAGTTGCGTTTAAATCAACTTCTACAAATACAAGCAAAATAATTAATTGATAGAGCACTGTAAAAAACTATCTGTTATTTTATTATAATTTTATTTCACTGAATTGTTTTACCTATTATCTGACTATACCTAAAGACATTTATACCTAATGACAAAAAAATTAAAAAGTTTTATTGTAATCCTACCTGATGATGACCTATAGGGTCGAAAACGTTAGTAATCTATAATTGAAATAAATTTATATATATTGAGTGAAAAGAAACAGTGTTAAATTAGTAATTTGTTTTTAAGGAAACATAAATAATCAATAAATTTTCTTCTACTCCGTTACATAGATGTCAGATTGAAACAAAAATGAAATAAACTTAGTATTCTTCCAACAAATAACAGTAACTAGAAACTATAATACGTAACTTTTTTACCGAACTGAAGTTCGGATGAATTTTTAATTTTAACCGAATGTTCGGTCGAAGTTCGTATTCGGTTCAAAGCACATTCGGCCCATCCCTAATAATCGCTAATTGTGATGTAATTTCCTGTTTTGTTTCATCATTGCGTTTTTCTGTCATGTGATATAATGTCATGCGTTGTTTTGTCACTGTGCTTTTCTATCATGGGATAACGCAACGCAACTAAGCTACACATATAGTGTAACTTCTTGCCTGCGTTATCCCCGAAGGGGTCGCATGTGGCGCTTCGGGACCTATTTATTTTTACAGGTAAGGGTGCCGGCCTCACACCAACCACTTTCAGTTGAAGTGGGGGTTTCCCAGCTCCCGGGGGGGCTGGATCTCATTTCTTGTGGGGGCTGAGTAAACCTTTGAGATCGAACCCTTGCTCTCGGCATGGAATGCAAGCATTCTACCAATTGAGCTATCGACCTTTTTACAAGCTTGATCGTCGTCGCTACAAAACGCCAATTCTCAAGCAAGACCCAGTTGCTGTAAGGCTGGATGGACCTTTGGTGACCGGTCGTTGGTAAAGGTTTTATGAATTTTTCAACCCGGCGAAGAGAAAATTTGAAAATATAAATGGTATATTTTTTGTGTTCCGCCGGGAATCGAACCCACAACCTTCCCATTCAGAGTCCGCAGTGTTACCACTGAGCTACGGACCGGATCAAATCAAATAATTTGTAATCTAAGTTGCAAAGATTTATGTTGAAATTTAATATTCACATTTCATGCACGCTCATTACCAAACAAGTTCCCACTGAAACGTGCTGCTTGTGTTTTTACAAAAGAAAGTCCAAAACTTAAATTAAGATAAACTGGGCAACTCTTGCAGTGGTTTCATGGAACAGTGGCGACACAAGGAAGTCTCATGCAAACATCTTGGTCAAGGAAATACTAAGATGATTTATTTGGTGAGTGCTGTATTCGTGTGAATCACACCTCAAGAGCGGTCAACGAGCTTGGTCGTGGCTACAAAGAGCATTTGTCTATGGTGACTGGTCTTTTTATAAAGGTAAATGAATTTTTCAGCCCGGCGAAGAGCATATTTGAAAATATAAATTTTGTTTTACTTCACGACGAATCAAAATCACGACCTGCGGATTACAAGCATGTAACATTAACCACCAGACTACAGACCAGAAATCTACTTAATCTAAAAGTAATTAGCCATTTAACTAGAAGTGGCCAGAGCTACTGTAGAGTTGCCTCCAATAACTCCTCTCCTTACATACCTAGCAAGTAGCAACGCACCGCAACTACGCAAATGAGCTACGCATAATAATAATATTAGGATGATTTAATTGGCGAGCGCGGTTTTTGTGTGTATCACACCTCAAGAGCCCTCTGCGAGCTTGGTCGTCGCTGTAGAAAGCGCCAATTCTCAAGCAAGACCCGCTCGGTGTAAGACTTGATGAACTCATGGTAAACTGTCTTTAGTAGAGGCAGATTGATTTTTCAATCCAGCGAAGAGCAAATTTAAAAATATAAATGGTATATTTTTTGTGCTCCGCCGGGATTCTAGCCCACAACCTTCCATTTACGAGTCAGAAGTGTTAACCACTAGACTATGGACCAGTCAAATATACTTATTTATTCTTTCCACGTTCTCGTCAAAGGGTTCGGGCAGGTATTGATTTCTAGTGAAGGCTAAGTTAAGCTTGCCAGTATTTTTTTTTGGGTTTGAAATAAACACCGTAACGGGAAATTATTTCTGACACCCTCGGTGGAGTTTGAACTCGAGCTGTCGGCAAACATTGCCAGCACTCCACCAACTAAACTATCGGCCTTTTCCAATTGGAATCCATTGCCAATCCAACGCAGATAAAAATATTTAATTACAATTTTAATTACACTTACCTATGGGAGTTCTGACTGCAGAAACGATCACAACTTTCTTTTCCGACATTATGAAACAGATTTATAACACGAAAAAAAAATCAAAACAAAATTTTAAGTATACAAATACTTTTAATACTGATTTTAATTAATCAATACTGACACTGTCGAGTTATTCATCTGAATTAATTCAATTTTAATTTAAATGATTTTGTCACGTCGACAACGCGACTAGCTGTCAGCGCGACTTTGACAGTTGTGCACAGAGTATATAGGTACTTAGAGAAGCTACTCTATGGCTTAGGGGTAGGTACGTACTTCGAAACCCCCCTTCCTCGCCTTCTTACTTCCCTTCCATACATTCTGCGTATTGGACTATGATCTTGTATGCATGTGTGTATTATACACGCGGCACGCGGGTACACTCACACCACTATAATCATATATTATTATCTGCCATGATATTATTTATTAATATTATTATTATTGCTTTAAAGCTATCAAAATAAAACACTTGTATTTTGCACAATATTTATTTATTCTAGAAAGATTAGTCATACAATCACAAAAATACACACTGTGTAAAGAAAAAAATAAATAAAAAAACCTCAATGTAATAAACACAAATGATATGGCAAAAATAAATTTAGTAGGTAAACAATCAAATAGGCACCTGTCTATATTGTCAAGGACACTGGCATTCTGTACTATTTCTTGCAAAAGTTTTGGATCCCTGATGATTGTCCCCTGATGATGGCCTGAGGACCGGAAATATTTATAATATGAAATCTATACACTTTAATTTCACTTTCTTCGGCTCATCAGCCGACAGCCTTCAAGGCTCAGGGACACCTGCACCACTCTGCGTTGTGCTGCTTCCCTCCATGGTCGCCTCACTCCCAAAACTTCGGCGTTGGCTTCGACGTTCTCTGCCCACCGCATCCTTGGACGTCCAAGTGATTAACACCTGAGGGGGCACCATCCAAGACAGTTCTGATGATCCTGGAATCTTCTGCACATGCTACGTGTCCGGCCACTGGAGTCTTCTTGATTTCATTACTCTCTGCACTCTTCAATAATAGTGAAAATAAAACAGTTAATTTCAAATACGCTTGACCGCTTGACGTTTGAGGCCGACTGGCGCCAAGCAGGCGTGTGGGGTGGTTATGGCTGTTATCGCTGCGCAAATCCTACACACAGTTCAACTATCATTATAAAATATTTTTTCATCAGTTTTTTTTTAATAAAAAATGAGCAATTTAATAAATACTAAACAAAATAAAGTTTATTGGCGCTTAAACTCTTTTTTTACATGAATAACAGTAAATATAAATTATTAATTCAAATTTATTTACGCTCATTCTGATTTCAGTTTAAAAAACGACCTCTTCCCCTTCCTCCTTCCTCATAACCATACATTCCGCGTACCATAGATCGATTACAATATGGCTTCCGAATTATAAAACAGGGTAACCAGTAGCAAAATACTTGTGAACGGGGTCTGCAGTTGTGATTTGACGTTTCACTTTTCTCCCGAGTTTGTCTATGCGCCGCTAGTGTGGTAACTCTTTCAAACGTCAAATCAAGAAAATACCTATCCATTCGATTTGTTTTTATAGAAAATATACCTAGATTAAAAATAAATCATAATAAGTTTCAGCAAAATAAAATCCGCTCGTGAATCGATTAAAAGAAACGGAGAACACAGAGATAAAAAATCTTATTGTCTATGGTTGAAAAGTTGAAAGTGACATCACTATTCTCTGTAAAAAATCCTAGTGTTTTGTTGAGGTGACGGTTGTCTCAAAAATATAGTGTTTTTTCAAGTTGTATTTTTACCATAAAGTTATTTCAACGAGTGAAATATTTCTTGGAGATAAATTGAATCAAGGTATTGAAAAATTAGATTTGGTTTACCATGGAAAACCAAGTATTTGGTGGAAAACGCTTGTCTACAACCAAAACATCGTTATCTCCGGTTAAAAGGGCAGTCCTCCGAGAAATATCGGATAACGTAAGTCAATATATACATCTTATATTGTTTTTTCCTGTTTTCTTTTGTTGATATGTTTAAAATTGTTGTATTTTTGTTCAATAAATGTGTACATTCAACTGTCGAACGTTGCCGTTTGACATTTTGAATTCGAATTCCGAACTGAAGCTGCAACTTCATGGAGCATCCACACGCTTGCCAACCTAGCACAAGTCAAGCGCACAGTGTGTCGTCTAGAACATGCTAGCTGGACAAATTTTTGTCTAATGGACTAATTTTGTCCAGCTAGCATGTTCTAGACGACACACTGTGCGCTTGACTTGTGCTAGGTTGGCAAGCGTGTGGATGCCCCATCAGAGTGGTGTTGTTGAAAAAGCTTTCACCGTTTTCCGCTAGATGTCTATGAAAGTTCAAATATGGCCGACCGCGGAATATGAATAAATTTTATTTGTATTTTGTCGATGAATTACGTAAAATATTGAATATTTATATCGCGTTTGAAGCAATTCTTGAAAATAAAATACTCTTAATTGGATTAATGATGTGATTTGTGAAATATATGGTGATTTGAATGCTTGGAATACATGACCTTATAATTCGATAAAAATCACAAGGAAATCAAGTAAGTGCTATTTTTTTGTTTCTTTTTATTATTAAAGATTGAATACATGCAGATCATAGATTTCAACGTTTGATTAATGTGTAAAAAATGCGTGATATTTATTTGTAATTTTACACTACATTTAATTGGATTTCAAACCTAAATTCAAATTTGCGAGTCTCCTGAAACGTCATATTTTTTTCATGCGATGTTTTGATCTTATTTCATAAATTTGCACCATGAAATCTAAATTAAATAGATATATATCGAATGATGTGATAATATTCAACATTTTTACATAAATAAATATGTTAAATCAATGTCGAAAAAGCTTTTGGAATCGAAAAAACTAAATGTTGTATTTGTAAGGGGTAGGTTGAAATCGGCGTCCCGTCGTCAAAATTCATAACAAAATGGATTTTTTTAGAAGTAAACAATCTATGAATGACAACATTATATTGAGTTATTTTTTCGCTAAGATCATAATCATAATCATAAGGTCTTTATTGTTTTTTATCAATATGTACAAAGTATTACAATAAAAATAAATTTTAAAAATCTAATTACAATAAATACTCCCCAAAGTAAGCATAGCTTGTGTTTTGGGGAGGATTCCAACTTATCTTAACTTAAAATTAATCACTTAATAGATAAAAATCATAAAAAACAAAAATAATATATACACTATTTAGTCATTTACTCAGCAAAAACAGAAAGACAAAAAATAAAGTAAAATAACATAAAGAGGTAACATGTTTAAATAGAAAATACAGAAATAGGAATTATACATATATACACACATGTAGATATATGAAAAAAATAACAAAAATAATAATGATAAGAATAATATACAAAAAACCAATCAAATATAAACACTCAACTATTTACACCTCTTTCAAATATTTGCTGATCATGTACTTAATGGCCCTAGGATCTGCGTGCTTATCATGCTTATACCTGGAAAAAAGTGCATTGTACCACCTTACACCCAAATAATCGTAGTGATGTTGGCCGGTTGCTGTATTCTTTCTAGGAACTTTGATTAGAAGCGACTCTCTACGCGATCTACCACTCGGGATTACAATATCCCCCGGATTATATCCGTGGATAAAGTAATCCTTATGAACTTGGTAGAGAGCCGCTCTCTTATACAATTGGTCAATTGTTAGCACCGGAAAGTCATGATATAATTGCAATGTGGAATAGTCGAAAGGCTTCTTTAACATTATTTTGATAACCATTCTCTGCACCACCCTAAGAGGCTCGAGTGTTGTTTTAAATGTGCCGCCCCATCCGACCATTCCATACTGCATCAATGACTGTCCAAGCGCAAAATAGGTAGACTTCAAAGTTTTTACCTCTAGAATATCTCTAATTTTGCGGAATACATAGTAAATTTTCCTTAGTCTTTCAATAGTTGTTTCTACATGCTCCTTCCATCTAATTCTGGAATCAATTTTAATACCCAGATATTTAACACTTTCCGCTTGAGAAATTAGGGGGCATGAGCAGGAGCACGCAGTTCCACTGACCAAGAAGTTAGTACAGCTATGTATTGCTATACTAAGTGAAAAAGGAAGACCCCTATTGTAGAGAGAGAATGGAATAAAATTTGTTTTTTCGGTATTCAGAGACAGGAAATTTTTGTCGAACCAATTTTTAAGTATGGTTAATTCCACGTTCGTTCTGCGAACCACCTCTACCCATGACCCTCCCCTCACAATCATAGCCGTATCATCAGCAAAGGACAGGATTGAGGATGTGATCGGCAGAGAGAATATCTCATTGACATAAATAATGAACAATATTGGTCCAAGGACGGTGCCTTGCGGAATTCCGAATCGCGTTATTTTTCTAGAGCTTACTATCTTATTAATGCGTACCTGCTGAGTTCTATACTGCATGAAACTGCAAATCCATTTCCTCACACTGCCACATATTCCAATCCTGTTTAATTTGTTCAATAGGCCAGTATGGCTAACGCTATCAAATGCCTTCCTTAGGTCGATAAATACACCCAGACATTTCTCTCCGGCATCTAGTGCCCCGTACACTATGGAAGTCAACCTTGATATGGCGTCGTCCGTGCCAACACCCGTTCTAAAACCGAACTGATTTTTATTAAGTAAACCCTCTCTATTAATAAAATCTATGAGCTGTTTTTTCACTATTTTTTCGAAGATTTTCGAGATATTGGACGTGAGAGTTATAGGTCTATAATTCGATATATTACATGCATCCCCCGACTTGAAAATTGGTGTCACCACACCAACTTTGTACACCTCAGGAAATACACCATTATTCAGGCTGACATTTACTATGTGCGTGATGGGCCCCGACAGAGATGTTGAATTCTGCTTCAAAATATCCACAGATATTCTATCATAGCCAGGAGAGGATCCTCCTTTCATATCCTTTATAATATTTAATACCGTCTCGGAATTTATTGGCTGAAATATGTTGAACCCTGGATCGATGAGAGAATCGGGTTCTATTTCCCCGTAAGTGAAATTTGGATCTATCTGTCGAGCCAGATTTTCACCTACATCTGCAAAAAACTCATTAAAGCTATTAGCCATTTCAATTGGATGTTGTGTGAGTTCCATTGTTTTACCATCAACAATTATCCTTTTTATCTGTGATTTCTTCTTTTTCTTATTCATAATCTCATTTATGGATTGCCATACATGTTTTATATTACTGCCAGCTTGTTCAACCTTCCTAGAGAAGTAATCAATCTTGACCCTTCTTATTAACAGTGTCAGCATGTTTCGATACCTTTTGTACCTGTCACTGACATTAGTGTCGCCAGGATGTCTCCGCATAATCTTATACAGCTTTTCTTTGTTTCGTATTGAAACCACCAAACCATGTGTGATCCATGGCTTCAGTCTATTATATTTGGAGGATTTGTTGCTTTGTCTCCGCACGGATATTTGCTCAACACTCGCTAAATAATCTTCAACAATATCGTGAAAATTCTTAGCACATATATTTGCATCAAAAGAATCATAAACAGACTTCCAACTTTCATTCATCAGTCTCATTTTCAAATCCTCCAAATTAATCTTTTTTATTGGTTCATCATGTCGTACAGTATCATTTAATGCATTATTACTATTCATCAATCTCTGTATGAACAAAGACGTGTGATGATCCGTAATGTCACTCTTCCAAACAACAGTACATATGTCCTCCAGTTTGCTCAGTGGCGTATTGGACCAGAAATGGTCCAGACAGGACGGAGTTTGCCCATCCACCTCTCTGCTATATAAATTTGTACACAATTTAAAATTTAGTTCTGCTAGTGCGTTCATATATTCATTCTTTACAGTACTTATGCAAGTTTTTGCCACATTTACATTAAAATCGCCCACAATAATCACATTCATACTTCGACATTCATTTAGTAGCATCCTAAGTTCGTTAATAAATTCATTAACATTTGATTGGTGTGTTCTATATACAGAGATTATGCGATACAAAACGTTATTCTTATAATAATCAATCTGTAGACAATTAACATTATTCATGATAATCTCTTTAACTCTTATATTATCATTATTACCGCGCACAAACACAACAATTCCACTATTTTTATTTATATAATAATTACTACGGAAATATGAGTAATTTGGAATATCAAACGGTTCACTCCACTCATTTAGATGCGCTTCACAGAGTACAATCAAATCAGGCAATCTATTAAGACAACTCAAATTTACTAGAAAACAATCCAGATTCTTTCGTATACTCCTAATATTTTGTTGTAATATAAATAGAGCATCATCTTCACATTTAGAATTTATAACATCATTACACTCCAATGCCGTGTGACACTCGTATTGAGCTATATTATACTGATTATCCACCTCTTGCAAAAAGTCTGGATTCATGATTCGTGATAAAATAGTTCACTAGTAAGTACATCATTATTACAGGGTATCCCATAATACCACAAATAACTATCGCACATAAAAATCATCATTATTTCAAACAGTACAGATGTCACAGCATCTTCAAGCAGCACAAAACATATAATGTCATGTATGATATTATGAAATAATAGTAAACAATGAAATAGAACCGACCCAATGCTACGCTCACGGCGCACAACAAATATGCAGCGAGTGGCGGTATCCGCACACGGCGTATAGCACAGTACACACACGGGACCATTGCAATTTACAGATCGGCCCATTGTACTAAAATGTCGATCACGCGCTTTACATAAAAATACCTTAAAAACAAAACAACATAACGAAAGTAAGTCTAAAAAGCAGAAATACACTATATTAAATATTAGTCAATAATCAATCTTCTCTTTTGCAATTTGCAATACCCTAGCGTATGATGGGCAAGATTTTTTGTCCATAGCATTGTGGCAATGGTCAATATTTATCCCCCTTTTTTCCGATTCAATCTTACAATTGATGCACTCTGCTTGTTTAGAACGTTTGTCGCAATTTATAAATTTGTGATTTCCCCCACAATGAGAGCACTTCGCCGGTTCTGCCTTTTTTGTGCAGTAGTTGGCGGAGTGCATGAAATTCAGACAGTGGTAGCATTGTGTAACTGGGTTGGCATCCACAACTGTGATTCTTTGATATCCCAGAAATATCTTCTGTTTCTCCGTGAGGTGTTTTCTCACTTCAGTAGACGTCTCTACCAATAGATGCGCTAGCCCCGGGCTACCTCTCACCTTGATCACCCTCTTAATAACAAAGTCTTTGTGGTCCTTCAAAATATCCTGCAATTCCCCATTCTGCATCTTAATGTCATTCCATAGGGTCTCATTATTATTCTATTTATTATTTATATATTATTTATTTATTTATATATTTATTATTTATATATTAGATATTATTTATATTTCAATTGAAAAATGTATGAGATGAATAAGGTGGATAAAACATGTTTTTTTAAATCAAGTGACAGGTACCTACTAACTATAATATGTATTGAATAAATGTCATATTATAATACATTTCTAACCATTAACAACGCCTCCTTTTCGTATATTGTAACTTCACACACTTTATTTATATTATTTATATCAACTTTGTATAAATTGCACATTATCAAAATTTTCATATTTAAAATATTGTGAATAAATATTTTCATCACATATAAAACCACAATGTTCTTTACCACTGAACAAAAATATGAATTAGGTCCACACGTGAATCCACATGGACAAAACTGTGTCGTCACTGGCCGGGTTGCTAGGGAAAAAGGAAAATAAAAACTTTGTTATTGGTTGCTAAGGATACAAGACTGACGTTTGCTCGCCGAGAAAAAAGTTCCAAAGCCTATTTAATAACATTTATTGTTAAGTATGCGTTTAAGTACTTTTATCTTCAATGTTGTGTGAATTTATGTGATAGATTTTGTTTTTTTTCAACACAGAATTTTCCCGCTCCTTTTTTGAAACATAAAACAACACACGGCTTATGAATTTATTTCCCGAAAATGTTACCATATTCACTTATTTTTAAACGTTAACAACTTTTACGTTTTACATTACGTACCTATCAATTATTTGAATATTATAATCATATTTCATGATTATTTATCACTCGATTAGTTTTCGTACCTCGTCCGTCCGCAATTGTTTTGTTGACTAATTTGGTGTCGCTGCAAAGTCAGCGGCCGTAATTTGAAAATGGAACGCCGCTTACCCATTGTTGCCAGTAATTATTTTATTGTATGCAGCTGATGTACCCGACATTATGCAGCCAGGTATGGCGGATACCTATCAATCAAGATCGAAATTAAAATATGACGTCATGGAAAAAAATATTGCCTTCTTTATTTAGTATTTGACGGACGCACATAATATTATTTAGTGAACATTTAACATAAAGAAAAAATACATAGCAGTAATTGTATTGAATTTCAGGAAAACTAGTTTGAAAGAAAAATCCTTTCATGAAAATGTAAGGAAGGAAAACGAGTTTCTGAAACAATAGGTTGAAATTTGAACTGGAAGGTTTAGATGTATGAAGTATGCCTATTGAAGGTTTTTCCTTGCTATTTTCTTTCATTTCAAATGCCGCCTCTTTTAATGGAATACTGAGATTTGAGAAATCGTGGATATTTTTTTTATTGGGTGTAACTTGTCATACCAAGTGAAGGCAGTGATCATTAGGAACTTCTAAAATACCGGGTTTTTTTTTACTTTTTTGTATTTTTTCTCTCATAGAAAATATGGTAAAAGGTGCATTTATCTTAGAAACCCATGTTAGCTTTATGTATGTCACTTCAAATGCTCCAAGGAAGACAGCACTAAGTCAAAAAGGATAGTTTTGCAGGAAAGCCAATTGAATGTTATTTATTAACGAATTTAAAAGAGATAGAGACACTGCTCGCTGCCTTAGTTCTTGTTTATCGTATACGCCATTGAGAAAATTTTACATGAGCAATGTTTGCATGTGTACTGGACCAATGTGTCTTATGTAAACAATAAATTTATTAAAAAAATATTTAAAAGAACTCTCACATTATCGAGTTTTACGGTTTTTCTTAGCTCAGATTGTGTAGAATTTGATTCATAAGACAACTGCATGAAAAAGTCATATTTGACAAGATTGGCATATATACGGTAAACAAGAACTGGGGGAGCGTGCTGTCATCTTGGAATGAAGATAATGATTTGTTATCTTCAGAAATGGAAATAAGGTCAAAAACCTAAATTTCGGAGTTACTTCCTTCTTCCTTGGAGCAGTTGACTTATTCAGTTTTATCTGTAAGGTGTCGATGTATAATGATATTGGGAATGTTTTTAATGAAAATAATGAATGTAATTACGTCGTTTAAGTTTGTGGGAGGTCTATAGATCGGAATAGAACCAAGAATGTACGTATTTTCATCTAACTAAACACGATTTCAATACTCTAGTAATGCAGGCATCGTCTTTTAGTAACATACATTCGAGTACGCGTGCCTTTAAAAGCGCAGTCAATAAACAAAGTCTAAACGAGATCAAAGGCATGTTTACTCATCTATAATCTGAGTTGCTGAGGATGGATAAATATTTTAAATTTTGATGGACATCAGGAATGAACTTTTAACGGCTTTAACCCACCGCGAAGTTGTACGGCGGCATGAATGAGTCAGAAACCCCCTACAGTTCATTCAAAGCTATTATTTTTCAAATGGTGGAGCCCTTCCCAGGATTTTTAGAAGAGATTACTGCCTTGTCTATCAATCTATAGTTCAGAAACTCGTATGATACCTTAGGCTGCACTCCCAGTGGACTGAGGTCTGTTCGTGAATTGACATATAAAGTATTGTGTGGGCACCGGGCCGGGTTGCTAAGGAAAGGCACACAAATATTTTGCTATTAATTATTCCTTGGATTATTGGATATTCCTTTACTTACAGGTTGGTATGAGGCTGACCATTCATACTGTAAAAAATGGTTCACTTTGTCAATATCACCCCTGTTTCGGGGAAGGTCGGCAAGAGTTGTAGGACTTATATTCCTTTGAAATTGGGTTTTTGTATTCTAAGTCCACATGCGGCATGGTTAAGCGCGAATTTACGCATGTCTGCTTGTGGAAATGCATTTTATATGAATCTCAAATGTAACAAATATTTGCAACTTAGATTAAAGATTGTACTTGAAATATTTATTTCTATTCAAAAGAATGTTTTCGCATAACAAAGCATCATCAAGACGAATCAGTAGTCAAGTGACATCACATATTTCCCCTCATTTTAAAACGTGCTATTATAAGTTCAGATAAATTAACTGATTCCGATTTAATCAATTATGTAATTTATATTTTTAAATTTAATTGCAGTTGTTGCGCCATCAATAAATAGACTTTCTCCATCAGTTAGTGAGACGAATGAATAAAAAGTGTGATCACTTTCTGTTCAATTTAACTGCATTGTAAGAATGCATTTCCGTGTTTATTTTATAGAATTAAAAATGTAAACGTTCGATCTGCTTTGGGGCTGTCCATATATTACGTCATTCGCATTAAGGGGGGGGGGGGGAGTCTGGTCTGCGGATGATGGCAAATGATGTACGAGTACAAAAAGTGACGTCTATTATCTATAATCTATAATCTAAGTTGCAAGGATATATTCATTCAAAGCTCTCAGATGTATGCCCACAAACAAACACGTGTAGTTCGCGCTTACAAATGCTGATTGTGTACTTACAAATAAAATCCAAACCTCTAATGAACATAAGCCCTGCAACTCTTGCCGACATTCCCTGAAACAGGGGTGACATTGGCAAAGTGAACCATTTTTTACAGTATTCTACGTCGTTCTTGTAAATACCAATTTCTACAAAATATACAAAATATTATGTAAGTAATATAACATGATTAATTATTAAGCTCATCCATCATCCCTGCAACTCTTGCCGACATTCCCTGAAACAGGGGTGACATCGGCAAAGTGAACCATTTTTTACAGTATTTTACGTCGTTCTTGTAAATAACAATTTCTACAAAATATACAAAATATTATGTAAGTAATATAACATTATTAATTATTGAGCTCTTCCATTATTACAGCTAGAGGGGGGGGGGGTCATTAGATAATGACTATAGGATGATTGTAAGGGGAAGGGGGTCGAAAATCGGCCAAAATCGATGGCGTAATTTATGGACGGCCCCTTTGGTATCTATCGAAAGATATTTGGACCAAATCGCAACAGAATGAGTGCTGGTGCACTGATTTTGTAAATCGTGGATGAAACATTTTATTGGGTGTAACTTCTCATAGTAAGTGAACTAATTATAAGGAAGTGCTCATGAAAAACATCTTAATTACAGGATTTTCACACTTCAACAGTGTTTTCTCCCGTAGAAAATAGGAAAAAATGTGCGTTTATCTCAGAAACTAATGTTAGCTTATGTCACTCTTTCAGTTTACATTTATTATTTATTTTTTTCCTTTTGGCATCTCACCCTGAAGGATGTTACAGCCGTGGATTCATCTGTTAGTTGCAGGAATGTTTAAGAATTAATTTTTAACTTATTTGTGTTGATTTTAGATTTTTATACAGTTTTTAAGAATTGATTTGAACAAAATACTATTAATTTTAGAGGAATTAAGTGCCAAGAGGTGTTCTATGTTTACCGGATTTTTGAATTTGTAATAAATATCTAATGCATCTCGTAAGGGGCATCCAAAAAAAATATGATCAATAGTTTCAAGATCTTGGCCGCAGTCACAGTCCGGGGATTCGACAAGCCCCAACTTAAACAAATGGTTGTTTAGTCTGACGTGTCCAAAGCGCATACGGCAGATAATGGTGATGTGGTTTCTAGACAGTCTGGCTCCAGCAAACCATGGTCCAGATGGAATGGCTCCCTGAACACCTCTATAGCGGAGGCCCTTGGATCTCCCATGCCAAGAGGCATTCCACCTCCTAACAGCGGCACGCTCCAAGATCCTTAGTTGGTCGCTTTCTGTGATAGAAAATCCAGATGGGGCACTCCCTTGCTGAACAGCCCACTTGGCTAGGGAATCAGCCCTTTCATTTCCCTCAATCCCACAGTGTGCAGGGATCCACACAACCACCACATCCTTGCCCCTTTCTTCAAGTTTTAGCAGGAGTAAGCGAATATTTATAATTAATTGATTCCTCGAAAATATGGACAGTGGAGATGCCAAGCAGTTAATGAGGGAGAGGGAGTCGGAGAAAATTATAAAGCTATGTTCATTTAATGTTATAGAAGTGCGCAATGCTTCTTCCATGGCAAAACATTCAGCCGTGTAGACAGAGGCCTCCGGGGGTAATTTGAATCAGTTTACATTTAAGGTATTGAAATAATGTATCTGCGATATTTTATCCGTATTAAATCAAAAAAGGTAGTCTATGATTTTGGTCGTTATTGAGATAAATAAACGAAAACAAAGAATTGTCATGAAAACATTTGATATGCTATTTTCATGACTGAGCACACAACTTAGAATTAAAATTGTGTTCTCGGCGGGTAAACGTCATAGGTCTATGCGTGACGACCCTGTAACATCAAAATTTTGATGTAAAAAATATGTAACTTAAAAAAAATACCACAAAAAATCCCTTTCGTTATCCCTGAAGTCAGTGTCGGTGTTATGGCCGAGGGGGCCAAGTGGGCTGATCTTTCTAGCGTGTTTGGAATAGAACATCCCCGCCTTGGTCATTTGACCATAACTTTGACCCTGGCTTAACAGATGCTGTTGGGTAATTATTAATTAATAATTCATTAAAATAAACAATTAATTATTAATTGATGCTATTAATACCTGTTTCTGGCCAGGCAGAATAGGTTGGTGAATTGCATTCCTCTTCACAAATCTGTTTAAAAAAAAAGTTTGAGAAAAAATAATTTCACAACTTGTTATTTCATAACTTTGTAAATCACATAAAATGACGAAGAAAAAAGTATCATTTGACTAATTACATATTTTTTATTAGATTTGTCTTTTTTCTTCAAACAAAACAAGGCACATGGTTCGAATTTTTTTGCAGTTTTTTTTCTCAAGTACCCAGCAAAGTACGTGAGCTCTTTAGTCTCTAGTGAACAAGTATGTGCTTATATTTTTTGTAATAAACAATTTTGTTTTGTGCAGCAATTCAAGGAAAGACTTACGATAACAATGATGTACAAAAAATGTGATGAAGTCATCTGCTGTTAGAAGACTCATTTGAGATTTTAATCTTTATGGTGACGATGTCAAAGTTGACCGTTCCTCAGTTGATAAAATATTTTTTTTATTTAGTTTGTAGTATTAGTCCAGTTATACTTCGCTCATTGTAGGGTGATCCGTACGATTGTCATCAAATTTGGCACCAACATAACCTTAAAAATACGTTTAGTTTATTTTTTTATTTTTTATTTATACAGGTCGTTGATTATTGTAAGAAACAAGTGAATTATGTAATTGACTCGTTATATTTTAGTAGGAACAATGACGAATAAATAATGCTGTAATTAAAACGGATAAGTAAAATACATACTTTGTCAGAGTTAAAATAATATTAACTGACGTCAGGTTAAAATCATTCCATCATTCGGAAATAATCATGTTTCTGAAGACAATGCCAAATTTTTGTTTGATTTTGCTTGTTTTCATTATAAATGTGTTTTGTGGTGAATTCAGCAAAAAAATAAAGATATTGTAATAAGGATATTCAATGTCGCACTAAATAAAGAAGAAACAAGTCATCATTAGACTTTCTACATACTTTACAAACACGTAATACATCCAGTGCAAATCCAATAATTATTATCAATTTGTTAAAAAAATATTAACTATACCCTTTTCCATATATGACCGGTCTATGGTCTAGTGGTTAACACTTTGAACTCACGATTGGAAGGCACTAAAGGCTTGAATCCCGACGGAGCACGAAAAAAAATATATTTTGAAAAATTAATTGTGTGATGAGTCCATGGCTATTTAACATAGTCATGGACAAGTGTGTCAGAGATGCTAGACTTAATGATTGTGGATTGATGATAGGAGAGAGCAAAGTGAGTGTTCTACTGTATGCAGATGATGCAGTTCTTGTATATGATTCAGCAGTAGAATTGCAAACAATGCTCTCTAGATTGAATGAAGCTTTGTTAGGTAACCATCTGAAGTTGAATGCAAGTAAGACGAAAGTATTGATTTTTGAAAGAGATGATGAAAGTATGAATTATGAATTTAAAATTAATGGAATGAATGTTGATGTCGTAAATGAGTTTGTATACCTGGGAAGTAAGTTGGAAAAAGATGGAAGAATGACCGGTGAATTTGAAAGAAGAGTAATGAAGGGCAGGTGTGTACTGGGTGCCACAGCTTGTATCGCCAAAAATCAAAACATATCAAAAAATGCTCGATTGGCGGTACGCAGTGGCATACTTTTACCCACCATGATGTATGGAAGCGAGGCCTGGACGGTGAATGAAAGTGAAATTAGTAAAGTCCATACTGTTGAAATGGACTTTCTAAGAAGTATGATTGGGAAAAAACGGAGTGACAGGGTGAGGAATGATTTTGTAAGAGAAGAATGTGGTGCAAGAGAAAGTGTGAAAGTGAAGATTAAAAGAAGTTTGTTAAGATGGTTTGGGCATATGGAGAGAATGAATGAGGAAAGACTGACGAAGAAAGTATATGTTGGTAGAATAGATGGATGTCGTGGTAGAGGAAGACCGAGAAAGGTATGGATGGACCAAATATCCGAAATTGCGAATGAATGGAATATCCAGAGTCATAATAAAAGAAGAGCTTGTATGAAGAAGGTTATGACTCTGGAGGAAATGAAAGAAGTATGTAAGGACAGAAAGAAATGGCGGTTGATCTGTAATGTTGGCGGCTAGGGTTTATTAAATTGGAATTTGTTTTTGTTTGTAAATGGATATTTTGTATTTGGATATTATTATTTAGTGATGTATAAAATGTAATTTGTCGTGTGTGTGTGTTCCTTGACTTATAGGTTGGTATGCGGCTGACCACCCATGCTGTAAAAATGGTTCACTTTGCCAATGTCACCCCTGTCTCAGGGAAGGACGGCAAGAGTTGCAGGGTGTATGTCCATTTGAGATTTGGTTTTTATGTTGTAGGTTCACATGAGGCATGTGCAAGCGCGAACTTGTACGTGTCTGGTTGTGAGAATGCATGTAATGTGAATCTCCAATGTAACATATCCTTGCAACTTAGATTAGATTAGATTAGAATCTGCCTTTACCAAAAAGCGGTCACCATAGCGCACGCTTAATAATAAAGAGAAATAACTCAAAAATTGGGGAAATCGAGATTCTGTAATAAAACGCAAGAACAATGCGAGAAGAATAGGTAGAATGCGTCAGCCGTTCAATTTGGACGAATATAACCGAGATAAAACATCGGTCACCATTTTCAGCCCATACAAGTTGTACCGGTTGTCTGAACTTCAAACGTGATTTCCCAACATTCTTATTTTTTGAGTTATTTCTCTTTATGATTAAGCGTGCGATAGGTTCACCCAGCTTTACACCGAATGGGCGTTGCTTGTGAATTGACGCTTTCTACAGCTCGTAGACGGCTCTTGAAGTGTGATTCACGCAAAAAGAGCGCTCACCAAATCAATGATCCTAATATTATTATTTTATTATTATTCCGAAACGTCATAAGACCAAGCTATGTTGGCCAGTGTATATAAACCATTCACAGACACAGTAGGTTCTTGCTTTTGGAATTGGCGCATCCGATATGTGAGAATTCACAGTGTCATCTAATTACCACTATATACATATATGTACTCGGTATATTAAAACGGTAACTAATGATTTACTAATGATGCTTTTTGTATTCTATATATATTTTTTATGAAGAAGAATAGATCTCATTTTCTGTATATGTATTTGGTACCATCAGCGCTGGGGCGGAAGTCTCGACGACCGTCGATAGATCTTTTCGCATATATTTGAAGATGGATGGAATAAAACATGGCGGCCCATCAACAGCTGATCCATTTTATATGAAATAGCGATCAGCTGTTCATACACCGCCATTTTTTATTCTGTCTTATCTCCAAAAAGATACGGTAAGATATATCAACGGTTGTCGAGAATTCCATCTCTTGTCCGGTCGATGCTCGGCCTTCCTCCTGACACAGGGGTAACATTGGCAAAGTAAACGATTTTTACAGTGTGGATGGTCAGTCTCAGTAGTAACATCTCGAATTTAGGCCTTAAGTCATATGTTAAGACGCTCAGAATCACTTTGCATTTTTGTTTGTAAAATTAAAATCCTCGAGCCCTAAACCCCACGGCCATAATCTTTTAGTGATTTCTGAGCCTCCTTTGCTTTGTGTAAACACTTGGGAAAGTGTAGCTTCACGGGAGGGCCTTCTGCCACTCGCATCTCACATAACTTTTGCATGCGAGTCCTGTGACACATCCCCGGATGGGATGGATATACAGGGCGTGGGTCAGTGGAGGGGAGACTGACCCCTGAGAGAAGGTGTTATAGTGTGGATGGTCAGCCTCATACAAACCTATAAGTCTAGGAATTCAATCCCACAATCAAAACAACGGCAAGGTTTACTCAGCCTGCACAGTAAATGAGAATCAGCACCTCGAGAGCTGGGAAACTTCCAAAAAATTATTAAGAGTGAAACCAGTCTCCTTACCTGTGAAAATAAATGGTTTCCGCTGGCGATACACGCGATAACGAGTTGGAATACATGTACAGCTAAGCTGCATTTTTTTGTTGCATCTTGCTGCATTCTAGATTGCAGACTTTTTTTCTATACGACTGCTTGTGACGTTTTCCCTTCGAAAGAAAAACTAAATTTGGAAATTCCGTTCCTATTCAATCATTACTCCAATTTGATCTTGCCATTACAGTTGTTTACGTACATTGCCACGCATGCAATTAGGTAATTTCCCCCCCTCCAACATCTTTGTCTCTTAAAAGAGCGCTATATACCATAAACCTGACGTTTTTGTTTCTTAAACTAAAAAATAGTTATAACTTCAAAAATGACGCCACAAAAAAAAAATCAAAACTCGATTTATTGTCGTTTTTTTTTGTATGTGCTATATTTTGATTTTTTCTCTTAATAACAGAATAAAACTCGTACATTGCTTAGTCTCACAAGAAGCCGATTTTTGATAATGTGAATAGTTTTCGAGAAAATATGAAAAACACCGAAATTACTTAATTAAATATCTTTAAAACATTTTTTCACATTATCTCAAAAACTTTTTCATTACCGTCACTCTTTGACGAAGAAAAGAAAGTGCAAGAAACATTTGTTTTACAAAACGACAGGCTTAGGGCCTGTTGCTAAAAACTCCAATCAGACGAAAATCAAAATGAAGTGTGATTTCTCCCTTTCAAATCAAACAATTGATTGCATATACGTAAGTCAGCTGATGTGAATCATATTTCCTGTTCAAATTCCATCACATTTTTACCAACTTTCGAGAAATATTTAACCGAGGTCCTTACCAGAACTAAGCAATCAAATAAGTGTATATAGCGCTCTTAACATATCGTCCCCCTTAGTGCTTGTTGGGCTTATCTACTATTTGATTCAAAGATGACATTTCAAGGAAATTATCCTAAGAATACATTCAACACAATTTGAGCTAAGAAAAAACCTCAGAACACGATAATGTTTTAAATATTTTTACAATAAATTTCCAGTTTTCATGAGATACATTGGTCACATACAATATTTCTCATGTAAAATTACTTCTGATGGACATACGGCAAACAGGTACTAATGGGATTATATATTTTTCCACCAAAAACGTCCAGAGTCACTGTATTCAGTATTACACAGAGATACATTAGTACTAAACTCAGCATCTGCTTCAGTAATATCGCGTCTCTCCTACAGTGTCGACCGCCGCGACCAACTAAATGTACGGAAAATAACAAAAAGTCAACTCTGGCCAAAATTTTAACACAATAATATACAAAGTGTGACCGAAATACGTTTCTTTCTCCGTACTGCGTCGCCGTTGTGATTTGTGTTGGTGTTTTTTGTTTTTGTTTTTTGTTTTGCCGTCTGACAGATATTTGTTTTTGTTTTTTTTTTATTTGCCGTCTGACAGAAAGAAATTTAGTTTTGTTTTTGCCTTTTGACAGAAATCAGTTTTTATTTTTCGTCTGAAAGAAATTAGTTGTTTTTACCATTTGACATTTTAAAGTTTTTTTTTTGTAAATCATTTATAATTTTTTGTGCTCCTTGACTGACAGGTTAGTATGAGGCTGACCCCCCGTGCTGTAAAAATTGCCAATGCCAACCCGGTGCAAGGGAAAGGAGGCAGGAGTTGCAAGGTTTATGTTAATGTGAGGTTTTTTTTTATTTGTATGTACACATGCAGAATGTGTAAGCGCTAAACTACATGTTCTTGTCTGTGGGCACACATTTAATATGAGCCTTAAATGTTAACATACCTTTGCAGCTGAGATTATAGATTGTAGATACAAATTTGTTCCTATATTTTTGTTGTCGTTTTTTTTTGCCTTTTGACAGATGTTTTTATCACGTCTGATAGAAATTTAGCTAATTTTTGTTTTTCCATACTAGAGAATCAGCTATGTTTTTTTTTTGCCATCTTACCGAGATTTAATGAATTGTCATTTTGCCACAATATGCCAAAAATCAGTTTATTTTTGCCATGCTTCAGTTTTTTTTGTTTCTACGTTTGTGTTAGAAATCAATTCGTATTTTACCATTCGACAGGTCTAAGATTTAATCTATTTTTCTTTTAGCCTGAAGTAATTTTTCAAGTTATTTAAAAAGTACACTTTTTATTCATTCTTATAATATAATCTGAGTTGTAAAGATAAATTTATATTAAAAATTTCGATTTAAAATATGAAGCGTTCCTAAAAATAAAATGTTTGTAATAAACTAATAATCAAAACAATAACAAAGGTTTTCATATGTCAAAGTGACAGATGACACTGAAGTATCGTAATAATGTATTTATATCGCATATATTATTTAATGTATCTGATATTTTCAGTGTCATTGAATTGAATACATGTATCTAATATTTAATATTTACTTTTGAAGATGGTGGTGGAATAAATCATATTGAATTATTATCAAATAAATTTATACAATATGTTCTAGTTATTTAGAAATACAAGTGATTTTATCTAGTCAACAAATAAGTTGGTTTCATTAAAAAGTATCTGTGATATTAATACTTAGTATTTATGTGCCAAAGATATTTGATTATTTTAAACATTGTGTGTTGTGTTTTTGAGTGATGGGATCCACTTTTGCAAAGGTAGGTCAAATATTCACTGTTTTATTGAAGTAAAAATCTTGTTTCAAAATAAATCAAATTGAATGTCACCCCTGTTCCAGGGAAGGGCTGCAGGGTGTATGTTCATTTGAGATTTGGGTTTTTATATTGTGGTTGGCGTAAAGCCGGCCCCCTTACCTGTAAAAATAAATAGGTTCAACTCGCCACATGCGACCCCTTCGGGGATAACGCGGCAGGAAGTTACACTATATGTGTAGCTTAGTTGCGTTTGCGTTTATATTGTAGCTCCACATGCGGCATGTTTAAGCGCGAACTTATACGTGTCTGCTTGTGAAAATGCAAATAGTATAAATCCCCGAATATTACATATCTTTGAAACTATGATTAGATGAGAATAAGTGCTGATTCACTGATTTGAGAAATCGTGGGTATAACATTTTATTAGGAGTAACTTCTCATAGTAAGTGAACTGATAATAAGGAAGTCTAATCTAATCTAAGCTGCAAAGATATATATCATTTAAGATTTATACTAAATGCATTCCCACAAGCAGATATGTATAATTTCGCGCTAACACATGCCGCATGTGGACCTACAATATAAAAACCCAATCTCAAATGAACATAAGCCTTGCAACTCTTGCCGTCCTTCCCTGAAACAGGGGTGACATTGGCAAAGTGAACCAATTTTTATATTATGGGTGGTCAGCCGCATAACAACCTATAAGTCAAGGAACATACATGACAAATTACATTTTTTAAAATCAAAGAATAAAAATAACAATATATAGGTACATGGACATAAAAAACTAAATCATAAAACCAAATTCACTTTAACAAACCCTAAGTGCTCATGACAAACGTTTAAATTACACGATTTTCACACTTAGCTAGTGTTTTCTTGCCTGTAGTGTAATGGCGACACAGTAACAGCTTCTTGACAAGGATGACTTCATATTAAATGCTTTCTGTAATTACCTACATGATTAATGAATGTTTTTTTACGACGTTTTTTCAATGAAGTGTCAAATCGTAATTTCGTTTTTTTACGTCTTATTACCAAATCATCTGCTCTGTTTTGTAACTGTATCCTGCCGCCGTTCCACTAGGGGTGGCCGGTACCTCCGCAGCTGCGTCTCCACTTTTTTCTGTCCTTGCATATCTCTTTCACTTCATCAACATTCATCACTTTCCTTATACTCGTTGGTAGAGTGCTTGCATTCCATGCCGTGAGCTCGGGTTCGAATCCCACCGAGAATGATTTCCCGTGTCGGTGTTTATTTCAAACCTCAAAATAAAATACCGGCAAGGTTTACTCAGCCTTCACAAGAAATGAGTACCAGTTCTCTCGGGAGCTGGGAAACCCCTACTTCAACTGAAGTGGTTGGCGTAAGGCCGGCCCCCTTACCTGTAAAAATAAATAGGTTCAACTCGCCACATGCGACCCCTTCGGGGATAACGCGGCAAGAAGTTACACTATATGTGTAGCTTAGTTTTACCCACTCATCTCTTATTCTCACTCTGCAGGTTTCATTCCTTCGCAATCTTACCTATTTGGTCTATCCATTCCTTCCTCGGTCTCCCCCTGTGTATAAAACATCACGTACTCACCTCAAAAAAAATTTTTTTGAAGTTGTGAATGCAATTCACCAATCTATTTTGTCTGGCCAGAAAAAGGCGCATTAACTTGAACAATTAATTTTTATTTTCATTAATCTAATAATTATCAGATTATAATTCATGAAAATTATAATTAATAACCCAACTATACTTGTTGAACCTAAGTCAAAAAGTTGTTGTCAAAGGGCCGGACAGGAATCGAACCAGCGTTACTTTATTTCAAATACGCTAGTCGAGATTAGCCACTTGACCCTTTTGGTCATAGACCCAATATTTTTTAAATAAAAACGTTCACATCAAGTTTTAGAGAAGTGCAATATTAACAGTATCGTCGCGTACTAGTGTGTCACTGGTATTTAGTGACGGATGTATCGCATATTAACTGTATGCATATTAGTTTTGTTTGTTTTATAGTCACTTCATATTAAACAGTCACCGAGAATGGAACAGTGAAAATTATTTATACTGTTGCATTGCTATGTGACAATTATTTCCTGTTCACCGAGTATAAAATGCTATCAAAAATGTATGCGAACTGAAGCAGCGGTGTCTGTTGGCGTTTAAGTTTCCGTACTGTTTTTTTTAAACGCAAAGATCAAGTGTAAAAGCAAAATTATGTACCTAGGTACTGCAGATTCGTAACTTATTTTAATGTCTTTTTTTTCTAAATGTTCAAAACGTAGTCTTATTTTCACAGTAATTTTATCTACCTCAAGCACTTTCGACCTGTAAGATTCAGGTCATTATCAAGAGTGATGCATAAATTAAAATTATTAAGAAAAACCATAGATCAAAAATATTTAAATTTAATAAATATGTATAGATACAATAAAGATGAACTTAATTTAAATTAAATATAACAGTCAAAGTACTTTTTTTAAAACTTCACAACTATAAAAATTGGTTCTTTTTTTCCAGTGCTACCCCAGTTTTTAAGGAAAGGCGACAAGATTTACAGGGTTAATTTTGATTTGAGGTTATAATCTTATTGTTGTTATTACACATACAGCATTTGTAAGATATAAATTGTTTATTTGTGGATGCATTTTAAACGTGGTAATCATGGTTTTTAATTGAAATCAGTTTACTTTTGAAGGAGCGATAGTCTGGTCGATAGCTCAGTTGGTAGTGTTTGCATTCCATGCTGAGGCCTTGGGTTCAAATACCGCCGAGGGTGTCTGAAATGATTCCTTGCTTCGGTGCTTGTTTCTAACCCTAAATATAATACCGACAAGGTTTACTCAGCCTTCATAAAAAATGAGAACCAGCCCCTCATAATAAGTGAACTAATTATAAGGAAATGCTAATGAAAAAAAATTATACTACAGGATTTTCACACCTCTTTATTGTTTTCTATCGTAGAAAATAGGAAAAAATGTGCATATATCTGAGAAACCCATGTTAGCTTAATAAGACACTTATGCACTTTGGGGCTGTCCAAATATTACGTCATTCGCATTAAGGGGGGGGGGGGGAGTCTGGTCTGCGGATGATGGCAAATGATGTACGAGTACCAAAAGTGACGTCGTTCTTGTAAATACCAATTTCTACAAAATATACAAAATATTATGTAAGTAATATAATAATAAATAATCCATAATCTAAGTTGCAAGAATATATTCATTTAAAGCTCTCAGATGTATGCCCACAAACCAACAAGTGTAGTTCGCGCTTACAAATGCTGAATGTGTACTTACAAATAAAATCCAAACCTCAAATGAACATAAGCCCCACAACTTTTACCGACCTTCCCTGAAACAGGGGTGACATTGGCAAAGTGAACCATTTTTTACAGTATGGGTGGTCAGCCTCATACCAACCTATAAGTCAAGGAATATGAATGAATAATAAATTACATTTAAATATAAAAAAGAACAAAACCTTACAAAGAAATCTATACAAAAAAAGTCAAAAATTTCCTATGCAAAAAATGTAGCAAATGAATACACCAACATTAGAAATCAACATTGCAGATTAGCCGCCACTTCTTCCTGTCCTTGCATACTTCTTTCATTTCATCCAGAGTCATAACCTTTTTCATACAAGTCCTCCTTTTATTATGACTCTGGATATCCCAGTCATTCGCTATTTCAGAGATTTGATCCTTCCATATATCATCAGTAATATAACATTATTAATTATTAAGCTCATCCATTATAACAGCAAGAGGGGGGGGGGGGTCATTAGATAATGACTGTAGGATGATTGTAAGGGGGGGGGGGGAGGGGGGTCGAAAATCGGCCAAAATCGATGACGTAATTTATGGACGGCCCCTTTTACCTTTAATGTATCGATAAAAGGCTTGATCTTGTTATTGATATATCGTCGGTCATTATGCGCGAGTACAAATGTACTGAAGTTTCAGAGAGGTGAACAAACCCTTGCTGTAAGAAGTGCAAGACCATACTAGCCGGCCGACAAAAACTGCTGAAAATAGACATGTGCTAAAAAAGGGGCTGCCAACTAACATACCGAGAGCCCATTATTAAATTAATCTTAATAATAATAGTAAAAGATAAAATAGATTAGTATGAGACTGACTACACATGCTGTAAAAAATGGTTCACTATGTTTCAGGGAAGGTCGGCAAGAGTTGCTGGACTTGCGTTCATTTGAGATTAGGTTTTTATGTTCATCATCGTCAGGAGATGCATCCTTGTTCGGCGGTAGGCAAGGATGAACTGACTGTGTCTCCTGATGATGTTGGATAAGAAGCCAACCAAACGTCGAGAACACTAAAATTACTCCAACTAACCGTTCGTATAAATATCTGGTTATTTAATTTGTTTTGATTAATTTTATTGAATGTAGAGGCATTAACTTTGTAATCGTTCATCCTAAAAGATAAAAGTAAATACAAATTTGTTTACGATTACTTTTGAGTACCTATATTTTAATTCCACAACCGGTTTCGCAAACATCCGTTCGCATCATCAGGTGGTTTAAAATTACTTTTTTACAAATATCACAAATATTTCCCGAATTTCAAATATTCTGTCCATACCACGAATATGCTCTAGTTTCAGTTTCGTTATTTTTTTTATTAGAGGCTTCTATTGTTTGATCGAATATACTTATTTTTTTTTTCTTGTGGATTTCCCAGTATACGAACTTAAATGACGATATTGACGAAGTAAATAGATTTACACCGTGAATCTTCACGCTCTGATTGCTTCTACAGCTTCCTGACATTTTTTTTTGTCTCCATGGTCCATGGTCACGTCATCTATGATTGTAAAACTTGGGTATCAAGTTTTTGTTAAGGATATTATTTTAAGTACTTTTTAATGAAATCAAGTAAAATTGGTTTTATGATTTAGTTTTTTATGTTATATATTGTTATTTATTGATTTAAAAAAAATGTAATTTGTCATGTATGTTCCTTGACTTATGGGTTGTTATGCGGCTGACCACCCATACTGTAAAAAAATGGTTCACTTTGCCAATGTCACCCCTGTTTCAGGGAAGGACGGCAAGAGTTGCAAGGCTTATGTTCATTTGAGATTGGGTTTTTATATTGCAGGTCCACATGCGGCATGTGTTAGCGCGAAATTATACATATCTGCTTGTGGGAATGCATTTAGTATAAATCTTAAATGATATATATCTTTGCAGCTTAGATTAGACTAGATTAGAATGAAATGAAGTCGGAACATTGAAAAGAGCGCGAAAATTAACTTTGTCATGTTTGTTTTTTGAATATGCAGGGGTTTTTTAAAAAAAATTATTTAAATAAAAAAATATTGTGTATTTGTGTTTGCTTTGTCTGTGAAATAGATACTTATGTAGATAATTTGTATTTGTTGTAATTTGTAAAAATCAGCAAGGTGCCAGGTAAGCGATTCGAGAATAATCTTTATTTTTAGTATAAATCAAGGACCGAAATTCCATGTGGGGGTGAGAAATGAGTCAGCCATTGTACTTATACAATGCAAATTTAACTCTAAACCGAAAGACTCACCTTTACGACCAATCATATGGACAAGCGCCTTTGGAGTGACACACTGTCATAAAAGGCGCTATATAAATCATGTATAATATTGTATTGTTTTAAAGTGAACGAATAAATTGTGCAAAATAAATAAACTTAGAACCAGCGTAATGATGCGTGATGTTCCTTGACTTATAAGTTGGTATGCGGCTGACCACCCATGCTGTAAAAATGGTTCACTTTGCCAATGTCACCCCTGCTACAGGGAAGGACGGCAAGAGTTGCAGGGTGTATGTCCATTTGAGATTGATTTTTATGTTGTAGGCTCACATGAGGCACGTGCAAGCGCGAACTTGTACGTGTCTTGGTTGTGGGAATGCATGTAATGTGAATCTCCAATGTAACATATCTTTGCAACTTAGATTAGATTAGATTAGTAAAAACATTATTTTTGTGATGAAATTCAGTTCGTCTACCCCTGTTTGGACACAGTCCGGCAATGATACGCTTGCTTAGTCCCAGGAAGTGTTTAACGCCTAATAGTCTGAAATATTGCCAGCCATTCTGCTGCACTAACATCACATGGACCTACCATGCAGCCCAGCGGGAAAGCGTCATTATTTTCTGGAGAGAAGCCGCCTAAAAATACGTGGCACGACAAATCGGTTAATGCTAACTCGTCCACAGACATCTCGGTCACATGGAATAAATCAATATTAAGCTAACATGGGTTTCTCAGATAAATGCTCCTTTTTTTCTATTTTCTACGAGAGAAATAACTAAAACTGTGTTAAAATCCTGTAGTGTAGAAGTCTGTCATGAGCACTTTCTTATAATTATTTCACTTACTATTAGAAGTTAAACACAATATTATGTTTTATCTCCGATTTCTCAAAATAATAATATTGATAATTGGACAATTTGTATACAGCGCCGTTTAGTGGCACTAGCCACCCCAAGGGCGCTTTTATGTGTTGAAGCTTCTGTTGAACAAATGTGTCTTAAGCAACTTCCTGAAACTGCCAACACTGGTCTCTGTTCTCAACTCCAGAGGTAGACTATTCCAGCAGGATGGACCAGCCGAACTAAAAGCCCTGTCTCCGAAACCGGTTCTGTTTCGTCGAAGAGGCAGTTGAAGCCTGTTTACGGCGTCACTCTGTGCAGAACGAAGAGTGCATCGTTTTCCACCTATCTGGTCGACTCTGCACAATTCACACAAGTACGATGGGGCAACTCCTCTGAGGGCATTAAAAACAGAAACACATGTTTTGTACTCAATCCTCTCTGGGACCCGCAGCCAATGAAGGCGCCGCAACAGAGGAGTGACATGGTCAGTTTTCCGTCCTCCTAAAAGTAATTTGGCTGCAGCATTAATGACGGACTGCAGTCTAGACTGCTGAAACCTTGGAAGACCCCAGAACAGACCATTTCAATAATCCAGTCTCGACACAACAAAGGACGCAATGAGAATCTTAGCAGCTTCAGATGTCAACCAGTTTCTGACCCATCTTAAATCAATGAATCAGTAAGGGCGTCGACATTAGCGTTAAAAAAACAGTATTTAATATTTCAGTGAATTATTACTCAATAATTATTTTAGAGTTATTGTCGATAGGACACGGTGCAGGCAGGATTCGAACTTGCGGTAGTTTTGATAACGCAAATTCGAGTGCCGACGCTTTATCCCATCGACCATACCAGCGACAATATATGAATGTTCTTAGATTTTCTTTCCCCTGCCATAAGAATGCTCTCACTCGCTCATTACCGACCATTTTTTTAAAGAATTGTGTAGCTAATTTGTCACAACCTTTATGTATTATTTTTAACCTGTCTTTATCTTCTGGGTGTTTCCCACTAATTTGGAAAAAATCTTACATCACTCCAATATTTAAGAGTGGAGATAAAAATGATGTCACAAATTACAGACCCATCAATTTATTGTCGGCCATTCCTAAACTTTTGGAAAAACTTGTTTTGTCTAAGATTGGTTTCGTTATTACTAGATCTTTGACGGTCCATCAACATGGCTTTTTGCCTAATCGGTCAACGGCCACCAACCTCATGGTTTACGAAAATTTTATCTCAAATGCCCTTAGTAAACGTAAACAAGTCGACGTTATATATACCGATTTTTCTAAGGCATTCGATAGAATTTCGCACAACATTTTGCTCATAAAGCTTCAAGCCATGGGAATCTCGGGCAGTTTTTTGACCTGGATGGGTAGTTATCTTAAGGATCGTTACCTAGTTGTTAAAATTGATGAGACTGAATCAGAACCATTTACCCAACCAAGCGGAGTCCCGCAGGGTTCTCATTTGGGCCCGTTGCTGTTTTTACTTTTTATTAATGACATCATTAATGTCTTTTATGAATGTCAAGTCCTTTTATTTGCCGACGACTTGAAGATTTTTAATGTTGTGGATTGCGTAGAGGATTGCCAAGGTCTTCAAAGTAACCTGGATAGACTGGCAGATTGGTGTAATTTTAACCGCTTATTTCTCAATGTATCGAAATGCCATGTGATGAGTTTTTTTAAAATAAAAAACCCCATCCATTTTATTTACTCTATTAACAACTTAAGTCTAGGAACAGTGACTGAAGTCTCAGATTTGGGAGTGATATTTGACCAGAAACTATCATTTGTTCCACATATAACCAATGTATGTGCTAAAGGTTTGAAAATGCTTGGTTTTGTGTTCCGCATTGCTAAGGATTTTCGTGATACCAATACAATAAAATTGTTATACACGTCACTAGTCCGTAGTTGTCTGGAATACTGTTCACCCGTCTGGTCTCCTCATTATACGGTTCATATAGATAGTATTGAAAGAGTTCACATTAAATTCTTGAAAATTATAAATTACAAGCTTAAAATTCCTATTTCTAATTTTGATCCCATCCTTTTGAACTCTTTTCTTAAATTAAATAATTTACTGGAAAGACGCAAAATCATTGACTTGTTGACCCTTTATAAAATAAAAAATGGACTTATAGACTGTCCGTCGTTGCTGGGCGAGTTAAATTTTTTAATCCCTCGTCAAGGATCACGACACATTATTCCTTATCGCCCTGTAGCTTCCAATACAAATGCACAATATAACAGTTGCATAAATCGCCTTCAACGTAGTGGTAATACCTGTACACTAGACTTTGACCCACCCAACAATAACTTTGATAGGTATAGAGCTGGTCTGTTGAGGTACTTTTTGGATGAATAATGTTTTTATTTCTGTTGCTTGTATATTTCTTTTGATTTTTGATTTATATTTTTTCTCTAAATAGTAACTTTGATTTTTATTCTTATTTTTATATAGTTTTTGTTATTGTGTTTATTTGTTTCATTTTACTTTCATATATAGGTATTTATAATTTTTTTCAATCTATTTTTAATTGTGGTTTTATATTCAGCTACTTACTTCTAATTTCTGCTTACTATTTATACATTCATAAACTGTCTTTTCTCTTGTTTTTTTATCTCATCTCTCTATTTTTTTTTAAAGTATTAATACCTACTTATGTAATCATTATTTTGTTTTATGTTACTTTTTATCCCGGATAGTTTTCAATTGTAGTTCTGATATATTTGTTGTTTCATTTTATACTTTTTACTTACTCTTGTATTTATAACACTATTTTTAGTATGGTTTGTAAAAGGCACTAAGTGTCGTGAATTTATAAATAAATAAATAAATAATGACAAATCTCGCTGTAAGCGACTCGACACTCGTTTCCTGTAAAAAGCAAACAAGAAGACTGAAAATTATTTCAGTTTCGTTCTTATGTGTCTCTGTTGAATTCTTGCCATAACTAAATATCCATGGACCGGTTAAAATAACTGGGGTGGAAGTCTTGACGGCCTCCGCGTCGGTAGATCTTCCGTACCGTTTTGACGATAGGACGGAGTAAAACATGTCGGTGCCTGAACAGCTGGTCGTTGTTCCATATAAAATGGATCAGCTGTTGCTACGCCGCCATGTTTTATTTCGTCCTATCTTAAAATAGCCACCCCAGGGCTGGAAGTCTCATCACCACGGTAATTCTTACCTACCGAATATTGGTAATATTTGTATGAAGACCTGTCAATCCAAGATGGCCGCAACAGCTGATTAGTCTTCATACAAATATTACCGATATTCGGCGGGTAAGAATTACCGTGGTGATGAGATTTCCAGCCCTGGTCTTCTTCTTTCTTTGTTATTTTCGCTTTACATGCACTAAAAAGATGGGTTCCACTCGCCACATGCGATCCCTAACGCGACAAAAAGTTACACTAATGTGTAGCTTAGTTGCGTTGCGCTTACTTTTAAATTTGAGCACTTAAAATTGAAAATCCTCTACCGCTAATATTGCAGATCAAACGCAATTTTTTAAATCAAGAAACTGCATATCGATAGCTTAAAAGTTAAACCGAATAAGTGACGTATTTAGCTAACATTGGTTTCTCAGAGAAATGCACCTATTTCCCATTTCTACGAGAGAAAACACTACAAAAGTGTGAGAATCCTGTAGTTTGGAAGTTTGTCTTAAGCATTTTCTTACAATTAGTTCACTTACTATGAGAAGTTAATGTTTTATCCACGATTTCTCAAAGTAGTGCTTTGAGTGGATGTGCTTTTCAGGAGCCATTTAAAAATGTCTTTCCGTGTAACTTTTGAATTTTCCTGTAACTCATTATTTGTGGAATGCACGTCTTATATTACTACCGTCTCCATATGTACATACATAATCCCCATTTCTCAGTAAGGCGCATTGTTTATTTCTGTACCACGACTTTTCAATATTGTAACATGTGTGCGGATGCGTGCGGCACGCGTCACTCCAAGCGTGCCGGCACGTGCTGTGGCGTCTGGACTACAGCTGTTTGGACCTGAAAGGCCGTTCTGATCGAGTCAGCAACAGAGACAGCAGTGGCGAAGGGTGCCATGCAAGCCGATTCCCATCGGTTTCCCGTTTAAAAATGAGGCAAAAATGAGAATAAAGTAGACTGCATGGTTTCAATGGGGGGAAAAACCGTATTGTTTCTTTGGTTTTAAATGTATATTTTTACTTTGTGCCTATATTTTTTAACTTCTTTGTTACATCATTTTAAAAGGGAAGCCAGATCAGCCCACTTGGCCCCCTCGGCCATAACACCGACTCATTTCGGTGTATTGACTTATATTTTGGTATGAGGCTGATCCCTATGCTGTAAAAATTATTTTTTTTAATTTATAAAAAACCTCAACCGGTCAGACTCACCATTAGTTTCATCAACAAATAAATAAATATTTTTTTCATATATAAATATTTTAATGGAGTTCTATAAAGTTTCCGCTGGAGAATTTCATAAATTGAAGAAAGTCTTTTGAACGTTAACCTTACATAAAATGCCCTCTAGTCTTTGTTGGGACACTTTCAGTGACTTGCCACTTGCCAGCTGTCCTAAACAACTTGATACTGCTTTCGTGCGAACAAGCTATTACTCTCTGATTTTATTTGACAGTCTTGTTCGGGCCGGGGCACTATATACAGCCGCGTTTTCTCGTGCTTTGTGAACACACCGGAAAAACTCGAAAAAATAAATAAATTCGAATTGAAAAATGTGTATAAACTAACAATGTAAGCGTGAATTAAAACAAAGATATTCGATTAAATAAATTGTTAATATGCATTGGTGTTAAAACAAGTTCATAAAATATAAATAATGGACTAATCAAATTTAACTAACTTTTTTCAAACATTGTTTATTCAGAATAGTGGTGTGTAAAAATTGACATGGGAATTCGAAATTTTCGAATATCTTCGAATTTTAATCTAGCGAAGAGCGTGTTTGAACGACATTTTTTTTTTTTTTTTTTAAGAAATCCTGTGCGGGAGACTCCCTAGATTCTAAAGACTCTAGGGGTCTATGACACTTGTTGTAGTGCCGCAGAGGTTAATTGTGTTCTGCAGTTGAATTGTCTTCAACTAACAACTATCCGTTTACAAATCTGTGCCGTTAACCACTATACTACGCTATGTCTTCTAATCTAATCTAATCTAATCTAAGCTGCAAAGATATGTATCATTTAAGATTTATATTAAATGCATTCCCACAAGCAGACATGTATAATTTCGCACTAACACAATCATGCCGTATGTAGACCTACAATATAAAAACCCAATCTCAAATGAACATAAGCCCTGCAACTCTTGCCGTCCTTCCCTGAAACAGGGGTGACATTGGCAAAGTGAACCATTTTTTTACAGTATGTCTTGATCTCACAAATGATCAGTACCCGAAGTATAAAGCATTGCGTTAATTCCCTTCTATCTCGTAAATAGAAAAAAATATATAACTTGTTCACTCACTTAGTTGACCGGTCCGTAGTATAGTGGTAACGCTTCGGACTCGTAAATGGAAGGTTGTGGGTTCGAATCCTGGCGGAGCACAAAAAAATACCATTTATGTTTTCAAATATGCTCTTCGCTGGGTTGAAAAATTCACCAAAGGTCCATCCAGCCTTACAGCAACTGGGTTTTGCTTGAGAATTGGCCCTTATTTATAGCGACGACCAAACTTTCAGAGGGCTATTGAGGTGTGATGTACAGAAAATAGCGCTCACCGAATAAATCATTCTAATATCACTCTATATTAAATTATGAAGGATGCTGATGCGTCTTGTATTCATTTTCGATTTACGCAGTCGAAGGGAGTCTATGTAAATGTTTATACTTGGAGTAAAGGTCATTCACTTTTTCGACCCCCCCGAATAATATTACTTATTCACAAACGCTAATTATTTTTAGCATCGGCTGTTTATTTGCAATGTACACATACTAAACACGTGATTCACAGTGCAAGTTCGCGAGTTTTTTTTTGTCGCGTTTAATTTTGTGCTAGTGATGTGAAAGAATGTGACATGGAAGAGTGCAACGAGAATGGGAGGAAGACGTTCTCGGGGGATCTCGTGTGGAATATGTACATCACTAATAAGAATAATAATGTCGTGAAGAAAATCGGCAAGGTGAGATAAAATAGCACATCCCTAGTGTGTACTCATATTTCTATTAATATTTATTTTCAAATATTTTCCATGTGATTTGCTACCTGCAGATAGAAGATATGAGTCGTATAAATGCAAACGCCGTCAGCTCCTTACGCAATGATTTTGAGAAAAGCAATTTGGAACCAGTTGGAGATGACGGCGTTTGCACGAAATCATACTTTTTCAATTAAAGTTACGAAGGATTAGGTGAGGTTTTCATCACATTGCACACACACAGCAAATGATTTGTTACACTACGCAGAATCAAATTCAATCATTATCTAAAAAATCATAAAATTTAGAGATGACGGCGTTTGCAGTTATACGACTCAAATCATTTATGTAGAAACGAGGAAAGACAAAAAAGAGTAAAAGTGTATTTTGTTATATTTTGCGTCAATTTTCATTAATTTTAAGAAATCTTTTTTTTATATGGGTATCCATAAAATGCAAACATGGATTAACATTTAAGGATCATATTAAATGCATGCCCACAAGCACGCACATGTAATTTCGCGCTTACACATACCGCATGTGGACTCACAACATAAAAACCCAATTTCAAATGAACATAACTTGTCGGCCTTGCCTGAAACAGGAACGAAATTGCTCAAGTGTTTTTTTTTACATAGTGAATGGTCAGCCTCATACCAACCATAGAGAAAAATATTTTTCTGATTGTTCCTTTTAGTTTATTCGAAATTCGAATAGTAGAATATCACACATCTTCATTTCCTAAAAACATCGATTTTTTTTTTGCAAGAAACATAATATTTTGTTTGAAAAAATATTCTTTCATATTTTATGTTTAAAGTGACATAAATATTATTCGATTATAACCGTCAGCAGACAGGAAGAGCTTGATTGTCGTTTCGAATTTTTACACGTAGGTATAAAAATAACGGTGATTTTTCATTGTTGTACCTAGTCTACTTTTCGGTTGGGTACATCACTAAAGCTGTATTTATTTACTATTTATTTGAGAGTGTTATATACCATAAACCTGTCGTTTTGTTTCTTAAAATTTATGGTCTTATTAAAAGAGTGAATCATTTCCGAAAAAACCAAAACGGAAAATCATTTCCGACACCCTTTGGTGGGATTCGAACCCGAGCTCTCGGCATGGAATGCAAGCACTCGATCAGCTGGGCTATCGGATGTCCACGGGAAGTGTCCTAAGTGTCCTAGTCAGGCGAACATAAGCCCTGCAACGAAATTGGGGTGACATTGGCAAAGTGAACCATTTTTTTAATGTATGAGTCTAATCTAAATCTAAATCAAAGCTGCAAAGATATGTATCATTTGAGATTCATATTAAATGCATTCCCACAAGCAGACATGCATAATTTCGCGCTTACACAGGCCGCATGTGGACCTACAATATAAAAAAACCCAATTTAAAATGAACATAAGCCTATGGTTGTCTGTAAGATATCGCCATGTGCGATAAGACCGCCCATTGTACATATGTCTGTTTGTTTATAATTTTAATGTAATTTATTTGTGGTGTACAATAAAGTTTATTATTATTATTATAAGCCCTGCAACTCTTGCCGACCTTCCCTGAAGCGGGGGGGACATTGGCAAAGTGAACCATTTTTTACAGTATGGGTGGTCAGTCGCATACCAACCTATCAGTCAAGGAAATGCAATTTTACAATATAACGTTATCAATAATATAACTTAAGACATAAAAAATTAACGATTAACATTTTTTTCGTATTAGCCGCCAACATTGCATATTAGTCGCCATTTTTTTTTCGATGTAAATGCAACTAAAAGCTGAAAACGCAAACGGGGCTATTCTTAGACATTTTAGTCGTCGGTTGAGCCCACGCTTTGACAAACTAATGGTGCATGAGCTGGAAGTTTCATCACCACGGTCATTCTTACATACCGAATTTTGTAATATTTGTATGCAGGCAAATCAGCTGTTCACTTGCCGGGCATCTGGGATTGACAGGTCTTCATACAAATGCATCGTTAGTTTGTCAAAGCGTGGGTTCAACGCAAAAAAAAAAACGCAACTAAGCTACACATATAGTGTAACTTCTTGCCGCGTTATCCCCGAAGGGGTCGCATGTGGCGAGTTGAACCTTTTTATTTTTTCAGGTAAGGGGGCCGGCCTTACGCCAATCACTTCAGTTGAAGCGGAGGTTTCCCAGCTCCCGAGAGTGCTGGTACTCATTTCTTGTGAAGGCCGAGTAAACCTTGCCGGTATTTTATTTTGGGGTTTGAAATAAACACCGAAACGGGAAATCATTTCTGACACCCTCGGTGGGATTCGAACCCGAGCTTTCGGCATGGAATGCAAGCACTCCACCACCTGAGCTATCGACCGGACAAAACCGACGACTAAAATGTCTTAGAATAGCCCCGAAAGTTTATAGGTGAAGGTCGTTCTTCTGACTGGTGGTAACTGGTAACCTATAAGACGTTTCTGCCACAACAATTCCTTAACCTATCTTATTGTTTCACCAAAAAAATGTATGTTAACTTGAACTGTCACTATCAGCGCTGTTATATCTAATGCTAAAACTGCAGGGTTGAGTTTTAACTTTGAGGGGTTAGTGTATCGATTTGCCCCAGTGTGCTACTGGCCGGTGGAAGTGTTGTGGTAGGTCTGATGCGATGCGCATGCGTGAACTAGCACGTACAACTGGTGGTCTCGGGGATGTTGTCCAACCGGGGGGAAAAACTACATTCCCCAAAAATCTAAATTATAAACAGCAAAAGTATCGCCACCTTACAGGTAAAACGCATCTAAGCTACACATATAGTGTTACTTCTTGCCTGCGTTATTCCCGAAGGGGTCGCATGTGGCGATTCTGGACCTATTTATTTTTACGGGTAAGGGGGCCGGCCTCACACCAACTTGTTTCAGTTGAAGTGGGGGTTTCCCAGCTCCTAGGGGGCTGGTACTCATTTCTTGTGAAGGCTGAGTAAATATTGAGATCGGACCCTTGCTCACGGCATGGAATGCAAGCATTCTACAAATTGATCTATCGACTTTTTTACGAGCTTGGTCGTCGTCGCTACAAAGCACCAATTCTCAAGCAAGACCCAGTTACTGTAAGGCTGGATGGACCTTTGGTGACCCGGTCATTGGTAAAGGTTTATGAATTTTTCAACCCAGCGAAGAGCAAATTTGAAAATATAAATGGTATATTTTTGTGCTCCGCCGGGATTCGAACCCAAAACCTTCCATTCAGAGTCCGAAGTGTTACCACTGAACTACGGACCGGTCAACTAAAGGTAAAACTGAATAAATGCTGATTCACGGATTAGAGAAATCGGGGATAAAACATTTTATTGGGAGTAACTTCTCATAATAAGTGAAATAATTGTAAGGAAGTGCTCATGAAAATCTTCTAGACTACAATATTTCCCGATCAAACCTACCGTATGACGTCACATGGGTAAACGTCAGAGATCTATGCGACTAAGGTTCTTAGCTAACAAAAAAAAAATACGATTATAACCTTTTTCCCTAACAAACCGACTGTATGAAGTCACAGCTTTTTGTTTATAAAATTCATGTTGACTCCATTTTAAATGTAGGGAAATTTTAAAGTGTCTGCCTCATCCTCACTCCTGTCGGGAAAACTCGTTCCCGAAGTAGAAAGGAGCTTTTCCCGCTCGTAAAAAAATACGTCGCCATCTTGGTATTTTTCCAAAAGTCAAAACAAAAATTGTAAACAAAGAATATTCAAGTTCAATTTCAAAATAAGAAGTCAACAAGTGTATTGGAATTATTGACAATTCGTTTATTTTAAATATTGACCATTCGTGTATTTGGATTATTCATTTGGAATTCTGGACAATTCGTGTATTTGAATTATTCGTATGTCTTGAATTTGAGTCATGCTTAATTCGTGTATTTTAATTATTGACAATTCGTGTATTTAAATTATAAACAATTCGTGTATTTGAATAATTGACAATTCGTGTATTTGAATTATTGACAATTCGTGTATTTGAATTATTAACAATTCGTGTATTTTCATTACTGGCAATTCGTGTATTTGAATAATTGACAATGCGTGTTTCTGAATTATTCACAATTCTTATATTTTAATCATTGACAATTTGTGTATTTGAATCATCGACAATTCGAGTATTTGAATTATTAGCAATCCCTTTATTTGAATTATTGACAAGTGATTTTTAACTTTGGAGTGTGAGATCTCAAGTGTTTCAAATGCCCCTGCAACTTTTGCCGACCTTCCTTGAAACAGGGGACTTGACATGTGCAAAGTGAACCATTTTTTTACAGTATGGGTGGTCAACTTCATACCAACCTATAAGTCGTGAAAACACACTTAAACTACATACCAATATTACTATGGTTTAGTCTCATATAACAGTACCCTTAGTACGAGTTGCAAAACTTGAGAAAAGTAAAGTTTACGGAAAATATTAAAGCGTGATTACTTCCAAAATCTGCCATTTTTGTTTCTTACACTTTGTGGTCTTAGCAAAAGAGTTACAGTGATGAAGAAAATCAAGTTGAAACAAACAAAAACGGCAGATTTTGGGGGAAATCACTCTTTAATAATTGCCGTAAACTTTACATTACTCAAGTTTTGCAACTCGTACTAAGGGTAGAAGCTTCTGTATACACATTTTTCACCATACTTAATCGCTGTTTTCTTCAATTTTTTTGAAGTAAAAAATGTTATGGAGCATGTGACTTATAAACGTAAAACTTTCTCATAGTAAACTTAAAGTTAAGCCAAAAAAATAATTGAAAGTTATTAATGTCATTTTTCTTTGCTAAGGCAATGCCTATAAAACTAGTGATTAATGCAAATTAATCGTGTGTTAACATTAATGATTAAAACTGAAGAAAAAAGCGCACATGTGTGTGATCTTGTTAACGAAGAAAGAAAAACTGCTAGAATGGGTGAAGTGGGATACGCACTTTTTGTAATGGATGTACAATGGTAGTAAATTTAAATTTTGTATTGTTTTACTCTATGTGCCATCATTTAATATTTTAATTTGTAGGAAAATGCTTACTAGTGCAAAAAAATAAGATTTTACTTTCAACTTTCATTGTTTTCTTTTACTGTACTCTGTCGTCATTACGCTGGCTAGGTTTGGCTAGAGCCTCAAAACTTCGTTCTAATCTAATCTAAATAAGTTGCAAATATATTGTTATGTTTTAAGGTTCGAAAAGTCTATAAATTAAAACACACTGGTCTTCTTTCAGGATCTTTATTTACACTTAATTTATTTCTACAAATTTATATTTATTTTTAACTGTTTTGGTAACACAAATTTATTTTTTACAGTTTAGTATCGCTTACACTCTTCCAATCAAAACCAACTATCGCACTGGCTAAGCACACTCAATTCTCCGCCTTGTACACTTCACAGACTGTTCTTTCCAGTGACTAATTTTGCCAGCACATTCCCGCATATTCTACCAAGTTCGAGACTACAAAAGGATCATTTAATTTCTAGATTTCTTAGGTCTATTGCTACCTACGGTGTACACCTATATTAACCTACTTTTGACATAATGCTATAATAACTATTACCTACTACCTACGATGTATACCTATTTTAATCTACTATTTACATTACAATATTATATAACATTAAAGATTCCCATTATATTCATTTTCACAAGCAGACATGTATTAGTACAGTTCTCGCTTAAACATGCCGCATGTGGACCTACAAATTACAATATGTGATGATTTTGCCCCCCATAGTGTAAAAGCGACGGAGGTACAGTTATACGTTTTGCTTTAGATACTCGTATTCGCAAGTTTTTTTTATTCCAATTGATTTTCCAAATAATGTGTCACTGATCCTATATGAAAGAAACCATACGAATACATTTAATACCTATTCAAGTATTTTTTGGATTACTTATGTACCTACTTACTTTATTAGCGACTAAAGGTGTTATTCGCTTACAGCAAATCCATGGCTCATCTTCAGCCTTACGTGAATTTTCCAGACAAAAAAAGATGAATAAGAGTTTTAGGCTTACACGGCCGGCTGATGATGCTGGAGTGATGCTTTCCGGGATCTGTTGCCGTGGTCTGTGGGAGCTGGAGCTTCCGGACGTTTCGCCCATTTCTACGATGAGAACTGTGAAGTTACTCACAGTTCTCATCAAGATCATCATCATCATCATACTTCACGCTGAAGAAGCCCATCGTAGAAATGGGCGAAACGTCCGGAAGCTCCAGCTCCCACAGACCACGGCGACAGCTCCCGGAAAGCAATTCTCCAGATCCATTTATTAGTCCTCTTCAACATCTTACGAAAAAAATTCCTTCTTTTTTAAAAGAATAATCTTTTCGATCAAAGAGTTTATAAGTTGATCTTCAAGCCATCCTTTACTCGGTCTTCCCCTTTCTCTCTTTCAAAAATGTAATTCTGTATTTTTATTCTTAGAGTCTCACACATTCCATACAAATCGAGAACTTTATCCGGCCTATTCACAATGCCTTTCATCTCATGTTTAACTTCATATCTAATCTAATCTAATCTAATCTAAGTTGCAAAGATATGTTACATTGGAGATTCACATTACATGCATTCTCACAACCAGACACGTACAAGTTCGCGCTTGCACATGCCTCATGTGAACCTACAACATAAAAACCAAATCTCAAATGGACATACACCCTGCAACTCTTGCCGTCCTTCCCTGAGACAGGGGTGACATTGGCAAAGTGAACCATTTTTACAGCATGGGTGGTCAGCCGCATACCAACCTATAAGTCAAGGAACACACACACACGACAAATTACATTTTATACATCTATAATCTATCTATCTATAATCTAAGTTGCAAGGATATATTCATTTAAAGCTCTCAGATGTAAGCCCACAAACCAACAAGTGTAGTTCGCGCTTACAAATGCTGAATGTGTACTTACAAATAAAATCCAAACCTCAAATGAACAAATCAAAAAATATCATCCTTGAAAATGTTCCCTTAGTAAAAGCATAAACACGGCTTCATCCTGACTCTGAATAATACCAAAATGTCTCCATTTCAAAGCTATTTTCGGTCACAAATCGTTCCGTAAGTGCTGGTTTGGCTTATCTACCATTTAGTTTTCAAAGATGTCCTTTAAGGGGGAATAAAAGAATCAGATTCAACACAATTTGAGCTTAGAAATAAATATAAAACACGATGATGTGAGAGCTGTTTTCAATATTTTGAAAATCAATTTCCAATTTTCGTAAGACACATTGGTCCAGTACACATACAAACATTGCTCGTGTGAACTTACCCCTGTTAGAGATAAGACAAACAAGCGCTAAGGTGACGAAATGTAGAAAGTCAATCAGGGTTATACACTACATATTTGATCCATAACTGATACATGAATGATTTTTTTTTTGTATCGAAAATTTATGCTAGGTGACGGTTGAGCCATGGATTTTCTGTGTGCGAATAACATCGAAAGTGCTTATATTTTATTTTCAACCATTTACATGGCTAATCTGCAATGCTGATTTTTAATGTTGGTTTATTGGCTTGCTACATTTTTTGCATAAGACATTTTTTACTTTTTTTGTATAGATTTATTTTTAAGGTTTTGTTGTTTTCTTATACTTAAATGTTATTTATTACTCGTATTCCTTGACTTATAGGTTGGTATGAGGCTGACCACCCATACTGTAAAAAATGGTTCACTTTGCCAATGTCACCCCTGTTTCAGGGAATGTCGGCAAGAGTTGCAGGGCTTATGTTCATTTGAGGTTTGGATTTTATTTGTAAGTACACAATCAGCATTTGTAAGCGCGAACTACACGTGTTTGTTTGTGGGCATACATCTGAGAGCTTTGAATGAATATATCCTTGCAACTTAGATTATAGATTATACATAGACTTCTTGGATCTTATATATTTTTCTAATAAAACGATTCAAGAAACATTATCTCCACATATCGCACGTTTAATAATAAAGAGCAATAACTCAAAAAACATGAATGTTGGGAAATCACGTTTGAAGTTCAGACAACCAGTACAACTCGTATGGGATGAAAAAGGCGGCCCATGTTTTATCTCGGTCATATTTGTCCAAATTGAACGGCTGTCGCATTCTACCTATTCTTCTCGCATTGTTCTTGCGTTTGATTACAAAATCTCGATTTTCCCAATTTTCGAGTTATTTCTCTTTATTATTAAGCGTGCGATATGTAAAAATAACCCTTAGGAATAGAAGCTCTAAGTGCTAAATTGATTGAATATAAATTTCCCTTTTATTTTTCTTATCATTAGTTGTTACAATGTCGATTGTTAGCAAGCAAGCAAACTATAAAGCTTCAGTGTTTTATCGATAGATGTCATTGATAGAATTAAAAAAAACTCGTCTTCAAAATATAGCGCTTCAAAAAAACAAGTTTATATATTTAATCATTGAGTTTTAATAAAGAGGAGTAGAAAACAATTTACGGCATTGATAAATACTTTGGGACACAGTTGTCTCCAGTCCTGTCAAACACAGCAGTGGTGTAGTAATACAAAACATGTTCTTACCTGTAAAAACCTATGTTTTCTTGCTTTCTCCATTTTGTGTTTCGACACCCAATATTTACACATGCTGTATTGTCATACTATAATGCTTCTAACGTTTAAAAATTTCCAAATTTACCATTAAAAATATTTATAACGCGTGTGCACAATTTTCGCGCGCGCGTGAGTTTCAAAGCTACCAACTTTCTGGAAATATTTTGTTGTTTCGCCCGATTTTTTTTCCGAGACAGTCCTATACAAGACGTCGCTGAAATGGTCAAGGGGACAAAACGTCGGTGCTCGAATTTGCGTTATTGGTTCGAGCCCCGCCTGCGTCATGTTCTATCGACAATAACTTCGACCCTGGTCCAATAGATGTCATTGGGTAGTTATTGCATAATTCAATAAAAATATGAACTCACAATTCGACTGTTCCAAGGAAGTAACTCCGGTCTCCGAAATTTAGGTTTTTGACTTATTTCCATTTCTGAAGATAACAAATCATTATCTTCATTCCAAGATGACAGCCGTGTCTCTATCTCTTTTAAATTCGTTAATAAATTAATGTAAAAAATAGCTTAGGCTTTGTTCTCCATGGAATAAATAACATTCAATTGGCTTTCCTGCAAAACTATATTTTTTGACTTAGTGCTGTCTTCCTTGGAGCAGTCGAATTGTGAGTTCATATTTTTATTTATCACGTTATGTCATAGGGATTAGAGGCCCAGTTTTACATCTCTTTGAAAATTACCTCTCTAACAGAACCATGACTGTTAATATTGATGGATCTAAAAGTGATATTAAGAACATCAGTGCTGGGGTCCCGCAAGGATCTGTTTTAGGCCCTATATTATATATAATTTATGTATCTTTTATTAAATATATTTTCTCAAATGTAAAATATTATGTATATGCGGATGATACTGCACTTGTCATATCTAGTGAGAATTTAGATGAATGTAACACAATGTTACAAAATGATTTTGATAAACTGCAGAATTGGTGTCATGATGCAGGTCTTTTAATTAATTAAAAAAAAACTAAAATTATGCATATTAGATCCCCTCATGCTAGAATTAGTACTGTGCCAACCATAAAAGCCCATAATTATGAATGCCTTCATGTCACCAATAATTGTAGAACTTGTTTATGTGAAAATATTGACATTGTAAGCGATTATACTTATCTAGGAGTAACAATTGACTGTTTCTTCAAGTGGGACACACATACTTCAAAAACGTGCAAACGACTGAGATCTGTTGTTGGACAATTATATAAGTTAAAGTTTATATTGCCGCTCCCTACATTAAGATTGGTATATTTATCGCTTGCCGAGTCCATTATAAGATACGGCCTCACTGCATGGGGACATTCTTGCGCCACCAATATTAAAAATGTACAAAATGTTCAAAATGCTCTCTTAAAATTATTTGCTCCCATAAATGTGTATAACCAAAGGCAGAATATACCATTTTTATTCCAATCATTAAATGTCTTGCCTATTAAGGGTATACTATGGAACATAATTATATGTCAACAATTGTTTAATGATAAATATAAAAATAAACTAGAGCATGTGTACCAAACAAGATTTACATCTAATGAAGGACTAGTTGTGCCAAGAATTAATAACAAATATGGACAAAGAACGTTGGATTACCTTGTGCCAAAAATATTTAATTTGTTGCCAAAGGACTTTAAAAAGGAATCTACAAACATTAATAAAATTATAATATCTTTGAAGATTTGGCTGGGAGAAAGAACTTTTTTATATTAATTACCTTAACTATATTTGTGTTTTTACTCTACTCTTGTCTCCTAATTTTAACTTTAATTTACTTTTTATTTCATACTAGCACTAAATACTAAGACTTATATTTTTTAATTTGATTGTTGCACCCGATGACAAACTGAAATTTTTTGGTTTATCGGGACAAAAATGTTTAATTTTTAAGATTTATATTTCTTGTAAAAATTGTTTATGAAATAAAAAAAAAAAAAAAAAAAAAAAATACCTACCTGTTTCTGGATTGCATTCCTCACATATGCAGTTTAAAAAAAGAATGACGTTTGTTCGCCGAGAAAAAAGCTCCAAATTCAAAAAGGTTCCGACCTCATTTCATGGTATGCAGCCGTTTTAATACAACGTGAAAGGTGTCTTCCGTTCACTAACTAAAACAATTAGCTGTTAAATTGATTCTTCGTGCACGCATACTTTGGTTTCCCGTTTTGTATGGCGACTGCGTGATCTGCCTTCCCACTTTTAGTAGTAAACGCGTGATGTTTAGGTGCCTACTTTCTGTACCTCAGGCCCTAGAAATGAACCTATAGGTACTATTCATGTATTTATTTGCCACACTATTCAGTTAAGTGCAATTTTATGTTTGCTATAGGTAGATACGATGCGTTCTTGTCAGAATGGAATTAGTGTTTTAAAATAAATTTGTTTTTGTATGCAGCTGCCATTTCGCTAGGTGTGGCCAGTACCTACGCAGATGTGACTTCACTTTGTTCTGGACTTGCACACTTCCATCATCTCGAAATTCATCTTTGTCTTCTCTTTTTCTCACTCCACAAAAAAAACGCAACTAAGCTACATACCTAATATATAGTGTAACTTATTGCCGCGTTATCCCCGAAGGGTTTTTGCATGTGTCAAGTGAAACCTATTTTTTTACAGGTAAGGGGGGGGGGGGGGCTTACGCCAACCACTTCAGTTGAAGTGGGGGTTTTCCAGCTCCCGAGGGGGCTGATACTCGTTTCTTGTGAAGGCTGAGTAAACTTGCCGGTATTTGATTTTGTGGTTTGAAATAAACACCGAAACGGGAAATCGTTTCTGACATCCTCGGCGGGATTCGAACCCGGGCTCACAGCATGGAATGCAAGCACTCTGCAAACTGAGCTATCGACCGGACAGATTCCAGTCATTTGATATCTAGCTTATTTGATCCATCCATCCTTTCCTCAGTCTTCACTTTTCACGTTTACCTTTGTACCTACACTATTTTTGTCAGTCGTTCAGCGTCCATTTTTTCCAGATGCCCAAACTTTCTGATTTTCTCCTACTATCTCCTATCCTCTTCTCCTATCTCCTTTGTAGGACGTTTGCCCACCGAAAAAAAAATGAATTTTGTGCCTAGTCCTCTTCTTTGTATTATCTTTTTCATGTGAAATTTATTTTGTACACTTATGACTGTTTTGTTTCTAATAAAGAGAACAAAAGAAAATTTTAAGAAAAACACTGCTTTCAAATACCTGTTACATTTTTTTTTTCATCCAAAGATTCGGTTCTGTTTATTTCTCTATGTTCGTTTTGAACGCACCGCCTAGCGTCGGGAATTAGAACTATGGGAGTAAACACGAAATATTATCACCTATAATCATCACAGCTGATTCTGCCTTACCGCAGACGCACGTCTCAGAGTGCAGCAGAAGTAAACGAAAACATACCGAGTGCTATCCATCCAACTATACGTATCTAAAAAAGTTTAATTGTTTAAAAATTTACGAAACATAAAAAATGTGGTAGTGAACGGAATAAGGTAGCAAAGTGTAATAAAAAATAGATGTCGTTTCTATATAATTTTTGATTTAAAACAAAATTAAAACGCAACTAAGCTGCGCGTACAGTGTAACGTTCTTGCCGCGTTCTCTCCGAAGGGGTCGCATATCGCGAGTGGAACCTATCAAATGTATAAGAGAGGCTGGTTCTCCATTCTTGTGAAGGCTCCTTGACTTATAGGTTGGTATGATGCTGACCACCCATACTGTAATAAATGGTTCACTCTGCCAATGTCACCCCTGTTTCAGGGAAGGTCGGCAAAAGTTGCAGGGTTTATGTTCATTTGCGGTTTGTATTTTAATTTGTAAGTACCTACACATGCAGAATTTGTAAGCACAAAATTACACGTGTCTGTTTGTGGGGCATACACTTAATATGAATCTTAACTGATAGGTTGGTATGCGGCTGACCACCCATACTGTAAAAAATGGTTCACTTTGCCAATGTCACCCCTGCTTCAGGGAAGGTCGGCAAGAGTTGCAGGGCTTATGTTCATTTGAGATTGGGTTTTTTATATTATAGGTCCACATGCGGCATGTGTAAGCGCGAAATTATGCATGTCTGCTTGTGGGAATGCATTTAATATGAATCTCAAATGATACATATCTTTGCAGCTTAGATTTAGAATGTTAACGTATCTTTACAACTTAGATTACAGATAGCTCAGTAAACCTTCCCGCTATTTATTTTTTTTGTTTTGAAAACTGACACCCTCGGTGGGATTTGAATCCGAGCTCTCGGCATAGGAAATGCAAGAACTCTAGCAAATGTGCTATCGACAGGATCGGACACTCTCCTTCGGGGACATATCGATAAGAAGTTGCTCTATTCATGCAGCTTAGTTGCGTTTAATACACGAGGTACTGTACTCGTGCTTCTATTCAATTATTCTATTACGTATTTGTGGAGCTGTAGAGCGCATGCATCCACTGACAGGAGAACAGTCGAGTGACACAGTGACCGGGTAACTGAAATAGCATTTGGGCTACTGCTTGACGCGATGGACTTCCTATCCCGCCTGTTGGGGAAGAGCCCCCCGAACGAGATGATGTACAACGGCTCTGCGAATCCTGGTAGTCTTCAGGTAAAAAAAGTGTGTGAAAGATGCAATTGTGAAATCAGTGGAAAGAAATAGTGTGTGTTGTCAGTGAATGGACTCGACGCATTTAAAAAAATCTCTTGGTTTATGTGACGTCACTTTAGTCTATAATCTGAGTTGCAAAGATGCAGATCCACTGAACGGGGTGAACATCGTCAGCATTTTATAAAAAATCATTTGTGTTGTCAGTCGAACTGCTTAAATTTAAAAAGTGCCTATTCTGTTAAAGAAACACCAAATAACTCCCATTTGTTTTAGGAGTTCGAAGGCGCCGCAGCTGTCATCTCTAAATCTAAATCTATGTTGCAAAGATATGTATCATTTGAGATTCATATTAAATGCATTCCCACAAGCAGACACGCATTAATTCGCGCTCACACATGCCGCATGTGGACCTACAATATAAAAACCCAATCTCAAATGAACATAAACCCTGCAACTCTTGCCGACCTTCCCTGAAACAGGGGTGACATTGGCAAAGTGGACCATTTTTTACAGTATGGGTGGTCAGCCGCATACCAACCTATAAATCAAGGAACATACACGACAAATTAAATTTTTAAATCAATAAATAATAATATGTATGGACATCAAAACTAAAACAGAAAACAAATTCCAATTTAATAAACCCTAGCCGCCAACATTACGGATCAACCGCCGTTTCTTTGTGTCCTTACATATGTACATACTTCTTTCATTTCCTCCTGAGTCATAACCTTCTTTATACAGGCTGTTCTTTTATTATGACTCTGGATATTCCATTCATACACATAATATGTACTACAAAATAAATATAACGTACAACTGAATAAGTGCTGATTCACTGATTTAATAAATCGTGGATAAAACATTTCATTGGGTGTAACTTCTCATAGTAAGTGAACTAATTATAAGGAAGTGCTAATGAACAATTTTTATATTACAGGATTTTCATTATTTTTTAGTGTTTTCTCTCCTTGATTTCTTCGCGGTTGCTCGCTGCTCGTAACTGACTAGCTCGCCCGCCCATGAAGACAACGAAAACCACCACTTCGCTTTGATAACTCGCCTTGAGAGTGCTTTCTGCTCGTAAAAACGAAACGTCGCGGGAAAAAAAAAGTTTGTTATTCAACACCGACCATGAAAGTGAAAGTTACCTCGGAGTGAGTAAACACATGTGTTTATTCTTGAGTTTTTCGCGATAATTTGTTTTTGTTTTTATTGCAATTTCGTGTCAAATCACACCGCACGATTTTGCAATAAAAATGCGTTTATTTCGTGGAAAATTGCCAACGCAAAAGCAACAAAGTTAATCTAGCATAAGTTGGTGTTTTCATCTGTATAGTGTTTGATTTGTTTTTCTGGTCTAATTTCCCATTTGCATGTGATCCGGCGATAAGCCCTGCAACTCTTGCCGTCCTTCCCTGAATCAGGGGTGACATTGGCAAAGTGAACCAATTTTTTACAGTATGGGTGGTCAGCCGCATACCAGAATCTTAAATGTAAATACACCTTTGCAACTTAGATTGAAAATAAAGACAAGGCCGTGACCCGTCCTTGAGAGGTCTCGCATTTATAATATTTGCGTTTTAAATATTTTAATAGCGCGCTGACTTTGCCCGCGATATTTCAAGACCCCGTCATAATGTGCGCGCTGGTAAAACATGAATCTGGCACACTGTCAACTCCGTGTGCGTCTCAACTATTTGTTCCACCATTATATACATTGAGTTATAACATAGTTGAGCGGAGACTGACATACTGAATTGATACATACTTGTTCCCACTTGCGTTCCTCTCCTGTCAAACGTTGCGGTGGTGCCCCCAATGCACGGCGGCAACAATTACAAACATGACGCATTAAATATCACAATAGTTATAATGAAATGAGTAATACAATGAAAATATGAATTTACACCTTGAAAATATGAAATATTGACACCAATTTTGGCGATCACAATATTTATAACGCGTGTTATGTGTCCACTCTAGCTACTTCCAGTCTAATCGGCAGCCATTATTTGCAATGGTACCAACATTCAAGATTTTTTTTCGTTCTGCCGAGTTTTACAGTATGGGTGGTCAGCCTCATACCAACCTATAAGTCAAGGAATATTTCATATTATTGTCTTCAAATAATGCATTTTAAGTTTAAAAATTGACAAAATTACGTATAAAAAGATTTATAACGCGTGAGAACAATATTCGCGCAGGAATGAATACTTATGTCGCCAACATTTTGGAAATATTTCTGTTTCATCCATGTTTTTTTTGTATACAACTAAATGACACAATGAAGATCTTTGCTCTCTTTCTTACTAAGTACCTTTTTCGTAAGTTAGTTGAAACAGATATATAATGTCTATTTTCGTTAAAATAATTTCCTAGTCCGCAGGTATTATAAGTCAATTGTTATAATTATGGTTCACTTTGCCAATGTCACCCCTGTTTCAGGGAAGGACGGCAAGAGTTGCAGGGCTTATGTTCATTTGAGATTGGGTTTTTATTTGTAGGCCCACATGCGGCATGTGTTAGCGCGAAATTATACATTTCTGCTTGTGGGAATGCATTTAATATAAATCTTAAATGATATTTTAAATGCAAGTAAGACGAAAGTACTGATTTTTGACAGAATGGATGAAAATGAAGAATGCACGCTCATGTTGAATGGTACGAAAGTTGAAATTGTGGATGAATTTAGATACTTGGGAAGTATGTTTGAGAAGAATGGAAAGATGACAAGAGAACTTGAGAATAGGATGTGTAAGGGCAAGCAAGTGGTCGGTGCAATAGGAAGAATAGCAAAGAACAAGCGATTGACGATGGATCTGAGAATGGCGGTACACAATGGCATATTGTTACCGACTTTGATGTATGGAAGTGAAGCATGGACAGTGAATGATAGCGAAATGAGTAAAGTATGTACGGTGGAAATGAAGCATTTGAGAAGCATGACAGGAAAAACTCTGAGGGATAGAGTTAGGAATGAATGGGTAAAAAAAGAATGTAATTTGAAAGAGGATGTGAAAGTTAAGGTACAAAAGAATGTGATGAGATGGTTTGGGCATGTGGAAAGAATGAACGATGATAGTCTGACAAAGTATGTATACAAAGAAAGTGTGAAAGGAAAAAGAGGGAAGGGACGACCGAGAAAAGTATGGAGTGATCAGATTGAGGAGATTGTGAAAGAATGGGATATACAAAGTGAGCGTAAAAGAAGAAAATGCATGAAAAAGGTGATGGATATGAATGAATTGAAAGAGGTATGTAAGGATAGGAAAAAATGGAGGCAACTCTGCAGAGGCTCTGGCCACCCCTAGCGGAATGGCGACAGAGTTACAGTTACAGTTACAGTATATATATCTTTGCAGCTTAGATTAGATTAGATTAGATTAGACGTAGATCATGTTATGTACATATGTATGACTAGGGGAAACGGACGACCTTGGATCCTTCTACCTGTGTGGAATGTGGATGACCACATCAAATCTTTTGGATAAACGCAGTCCGCACATTTAATCGAGGGGAAAAGGTGACGACACTAATTGGCCGGGCTAGTTTCGAACGTTGAGGTATAATATAAGTGGAGCCGAGGCTAGATTACGGCACTGTAGCGTGATATGAGGCATAGACTCAACCAGACCTGTCAAATAAGAAAACTTTTGAAAATCATTTGAAATCATATTTTCTTTCTTTTTTAATCTCTCCTCGACTGATTGGTTGGAACGAGACAGACCCCCGTGCTGTAAAAATTGGTTCACCTTCCAATGCCAACCCAGTTTCAGGGAAAGGCAGCAGTAGTTGCAAGGTTTATGTTCATGTGAGGTTTTGTTTATTTGTATGCACACATACGAACCTACACGTGCCTGTCTGTGGGCAAGACCCCCTGGTCTATCCCCGTGCTGTAAAAATTGGTTCACTTTCCAATTCCAACCCAGTTTCAGGGAAAGGCGGCAGGAGTTTGTGTTTATTTGTATGCACACATGCGAACCTACGTTTGCCTGTCTGTGGGCATGCATTTAATATGAGCCTTAAATGTTGACATATATTTGCAGCTTAGATTATTATAGATAATAGATTCTTATTGTTTTTTGACACTGCAGGTGCACCTATTTATAAAGTAGATTTTGTAACGCAAATTTGAAAGAACTTCGCAACCTTTGCTGCCTTTCCAGGCAACAGGAGTGACATTGGCATAAGTGTACCATTTTTTTTTACTGTATGACATTGAAAATAATAGTCTAATTTTATTGTTTTCTTTTAATTTTTTTAATATTAATCACAGTATTTATTTTGTTTGTTTTTTATGCTTGTTTTACCAAATACATTGGCTTATAATCGATCTACTTGCGTGGGCTCACACATCATATAAACAGGGCTCTATTCATAGTCAATACTTGACTAGCATCACACTCAGGCATTCATGATTTTTTTTTTGTGCACTACAGTTACCCTAATTACAATGCATCCTCACACCATTCTAAATCTGTAGCGTAGCATATCTATATTATTAAGATTTTACTTGATTTTGTTGTACTCATATTATTACTGCTCGGAGAGAGAAGGATCTGGAACATAATATTATGCGGCCGACTGCATCCCCGCCTGTTGTAAGGGATGGAGTAGGGAAGCTTGAGGGCCAAGGGTAGTGAGGATTTTCCCCTCCAGGGGGAGATCAGCTGCCCAAATCGTATAAAAGGCCAACCAGTGGACGAACTCGTCAGTTGAGAAGGATCCTATGGGCTCCAACCCACCTTCTCTCTCCCCCCGACGTCATAATGCTTCTGTGCCAGGACATACATGACTGAAGGGGTTATTTTATGTATATTATATATCACACACTCCTTGAGCAAATGGGCCGAGCAAGCTTCTTTTCTAGGACTTCTCACACCTATGTCTCACCTCCCTGTACCTCTTGAGCAAATGGGCCGAGCAAGCTTCTTTTCTAGGACTTCTCACACCTATGTCTCACCTCCCTGTACCTCTTGAGCAAATGGGCCGAGCAAGCTTCTTTTCTAGGACTTCTCACACCTATGTCTCACCTCCCTGTACCTCTTGAGCAAACAGGCCGAGCAAGCTTCTTTTCTAGGACTTCTCACCGCTATAGCTCACCCCTTTTTACCACCTGAACAACAGGACAAGCGAGCTTCCTTTCTGGGACAACTTGGACCTAAGGTTCATCCTTCCACACCTCACAAGCAAGGCAGCGTGCTTTCTAGACCTCCTTGGCTTACAGGTGGAACCCTTTTCCTCTTTATCACAATTATAATCATTATCCTATTGTCAAAGGGTAATTAATAATGCTCACGCCTGTGACTGGCGAAAATATGCATAGTATGACCTGCTTGAGGTCATTCTCTTTCATTGTAATTATCATAATAATGTAAGGGGTTGGTTTCCCCGCAATTTCCCTGATCATGGGATGATAACATACTGTATTGTTAACTGATCAATTATCGATCTGATTACTGTTTTATATGCTTTGATACTGTACATTTTATATTCAATTGAACTCACGAATTAAATGTAAAGGCAAAGAATCAATAAATGCATCATACCCAGTATGCGCGTTATAAAATGGCGCCCAACTTAGTGGCTTGAATTAAATGTACAGTGAAAGCTAATTGTGTAATATCAGTAAAATCAATGGTTTAAAAAATTTGCAATTGCAAAATTGTAACTTAAGCATTGATATTATGTGGGTCATGTTACGTGACGCAATGTCTTTGTACTTAAACAATAGGGGGAGATCCCATATGGGATGGCTCTCCATTGAGATGTTTTGTAAACAAAAATCTTTGAATAACGGGAAGTTAACAGAAATCCCATACTAATGGTTTTAAAATACATATTGTCTAATCTAACAATTGAACAGTGGTTAAAGTATGTCACTTTCAACAAATAATTATATTTCTTTGTAAAATCTTGTTTTGAAAAACATTATTTTGCTTCAAGATGGTCAAAAGTTCACATCTGGCACGAGATTCCACAGAGGGATGACATTCCTGGGAGACCGGTGGCGCCCGTGCTGAAGTGGCCACATGTGACACGAAACAAAGGACTGACCTAGAAAAAGGGACGAGCTTCACCGACCACCAAAGAAGATTGCATCTTACAATTTAAAATTGTTGAACACAAAAACTAATGATTTGAAAACTAATTCTCGCTTAGGAAGATACACGGACTTGCCTAAGAAGAAGAAAGCCTGCACTGGAAGACAAGTTCATCACCGGAAAACAACACATGTCTTCGCACCGGGAGACTGCCCTGCAGCGGAAGATGGACTTCCTCCGCTGACGAAAAGGACCCGCTTCTAGAAGACATGCTGCCCCCAGTTGGTGACTCATCTTGCCAAGCAGCCGTGAAACCACTCACGCTGGAATCCTGCCATGCAGCCTCGTGAGCCGCCGTAAGCACAGTTATGGAGAACTGCCAACCGGCTTCGTGCGCTGCTGTGAGCGCAGACATCCCTGCCATGCAGCCTTGTGCGCTGCTGTGAGCGCAGACATCCCTGCCATGCAGCCTTGGGCGCTGCTGTGAGCGCAGACATTCCTGCCATGCAGCCTTGGGCGCTGCTGTGAGCGCAGACATCCCTGCCATGCAGCCTTGTGCGCTGCTGTGAGCGCAGACATCCCTGCCATGCAGCCTTGGGCGCTGCTGTGAGCGCAGACATCCCTGCCATGCAGCCTTGTGCGCTGCTGTGAGCGCAGACATCCCTGCCATGCAGCCTTGTGCGCTGCTGTGAGCGCAGACATCCCGGCCATGCAGCCTTGTGCGCTGCTGTGAGCGCAGACATCCCTGCCATGCAGCCTTGTGCGCTGCTGTGAGCGCAGACATCCCTGCCATGCAGCCTTGTGCGCTGCTATGAGCGCAGACATCCCTGCCATGCAGCCTTGTGCGCTGCTGTGAGCGCAGACATCCCTGCCATGCAGCCTTGTGTGCTGTTGTGGACGCAGACATGGACAACTGAACCTGCCAAGCGGCCTTGTGTGCTGTTGTGGACGCAGACATGGACAACTGAACCTGCCAAGCGGCTTTGTGTGCTGTTGTGGACGCAGACATGGACAACTGAACCTGCCAAGCGGCCTTGTGTGCTGTTGTGAACGCAAACATGAACAACTGAACCTGCCAAGCGGCCTTGTGAGCTGCTATGGACGCAGACATGGACAACGGATCCTGCCAAGCAGCCTTGTGTGCTGCCGTGATAACAGCTACGGACGGCTGTTCCTGCCGACCAGCTTCCTCAGCTGCCATAATCACCAGAGATATGGACCTCAGCCACCAACTTCACCATCATCCTGTCGAGAGGATGACCACACTTCCTAGAGCCTGTCCGGGACGGCCTTGGCTCTAGGAGGGGGAGTCTGTAGCGTAGCATATCTATATTATTAAGATTTTACTTGATTTTGTTGTACTCATATTATTACTGCTCGGAGAGAGAAGGATCTGGAACATAATATTATGCGGCCGACTGCATCCCCGCCTGTTGTAAGGGATGGAGTAGGGAAGCTTGAGGGCCAAGGGTAGTGAGGATTTTCCCCTCCAGGGGGAGATCAGCTGCCCAAATCGTATAAAAGGCCAACCAGTGGACGAACTCGTCAGTTGAGAAGGATCCTATGGGCTCCAACCCACCTTCTCTCTCCCCCCGACGTCATAATGCTTCTGTGCCAGGACATACATGACTGAAGGGGTTATTTTATGTATATTATATATCACACACTCCTTGAGCAAATGGGCCGAGCAAGCTTCTTTTCTAGGACTTCTCACACCTATGTCTCACCTCCCTGTACCTCTTGAGCAAATGGGCCGAGCAAGCTTCTTTTCTAGGACTTCTCACACCTATGTCTCACCTCCCTGTACCTCTTGAGCAAATGGGCCGAGCAAGCTTCTTTTCTAGGACTTCTCACACCTATGTCTCACCTCCCTGTACCTCTTGAGCAAACAGGCCGAGCAAGCTTCTTTTCTAGGACTTCTCACCGCTATAGCTCACCCCTTTTTACCACCTGAACAACAGGACAAGCGAGCTTCCTTTCTGGGACAACTTGGACCTAAGGTTCATCCTTCCACACCTCACAAGCAAGGCAGCGTGCTTTCTAGACCTCCTTGGCTTACAGGTGGAACCCTTTTCCTCTTTATCACAATTATAATCATTATCCTATTGTCAAAGGGTAATTAATAATGCTCACGCCTGTGACTGGCGAAAATATGCATAGTATGACCTGCTTGAGGTCATTCTCTTTCATTGTAATTATCATAATAATGTAAGGGGTTGGTTTCCCCGCAATTTCCCTGATCATGGGATGATAACATACTGTATTGTTAACTGATCAATTATCGATCTGATTACTGTTTTATATGCTTTGATACTGTACATTTTATATTCAATTGAACTCACGAATTAAATGTAAAGGCAAAGAATCAATAAATGCATCATACCCAAGTTTGCGCCTTACAAATCTAAAAATCTAAGAAATTGGTCTAATAAATTCGTCGATTATTTGTCTAAAAATCTTAGAAATTGTTCCAATAAAATTCATCAATTAATTATTGTTCTAAGAATCTATGAAATTCGTCTAATGAATTCGTCGATTATTTGTCTACAAATCTAAGAAATTATTCCAATAAATTCGTCGAGTATTGGTCTAAGAATTCATCAAGTATTGATCGAACCTGAGAAATTGGTTGAAGAATTCGTCAAAGATTGGTCTACAAATCTAAAAAAAAATGTCCAAGAATTCATCAAGTATTGTCTAAAAATCTAAGAAAATGATCTAAGAATTCGTCGATTATTTGTCTACAAATCTAAGAAATTATTCCAATAAATTCGTCGAGTATTGGTGTAAGAATTCATCAAGTATTCGTCTAAGAACCTAAGAAATTGGTCTAAGAATTCGTCAAGGATTGGCCTACAAATCTAAAAAAAAATGTACAAGAATTCATCAAGTATTGTCTAAAAATCTAAGAAATAGGTCTAAGAATTCGTCGATTATTTGTCTACAAATTTAAGAAATTAGTCCAATAAATTCATTAAGTATTGTTCTAAGGATTCATAGGGTATTGGTCTAAGAACCTAAGAAATTGGTCTAAGAATTCGTCAAAGATTGGTCTACAAATCTAAAAAAAAAATGACCAAGAATTCATCAAGTATTGATCGAAGAATCTTAGAAATTGTCAAGTATTGTCTAGAAATCTAAGAAATTGTCAAGTATTGTCTAGAAATCTAAGAAATTCGTCTAAGAATTCGTCAAGTAATGGTCGAAAAATCTTAGAAATTGGTGCAAAAATTTATCAAGTATTGGTCTAAGAACCTTTGTGAATAGCTATGCTAGTAGCCAAATATAGTGCAGAGAATTTAGCGAGTACCTCCCACTAGACAAACAAAACAATCCTTACATTTATTTTACAACTTAAAAAATAACGAAGTAGTTGATTTAGAGTGCATTTGATATGAAGACGTGTCTAAGGAAAAATCGAGAATATTTGTAAACATTCAAGTATTTTTATTGTAAGAAAAACGTGATTTCTGTATATTTTTCATAGAAACTAGTTTGACAGCACTTTTGTTAATTTAAATAAACTTTGCATTAAAAAAAAACATTTATTTTTAAAAGTTTTTTGTAACCTTGCATAGAGTAGAAGATAGTTTTAAAATGAGTCGTATAAATGCAAACGCCGTCAACTCCTTACGCGATGATTTTGAGAAAAATAAACTTGTGTTTTGAACGCAATTTGGAACCAGTTGGAGATGACGGCGTTTGCACGAAATCATACTTTTTCAATTAAAATTACGAAGGATTAAGTGAGGTTTTCATCACATTGCACACAGCAAATGATTTGTTACACTGCGCAGAATCAAATTCAACAATTATCTCAAAAATCATAAATTTTGGAGATGACGGCGTTTGCAGTTATACGACTCAAATAATCTTGTCTTTTTTACCTACACATAATTTAAAAAAAAATAGGTATTCTCTAAATACCTACCTAACTAAATTTCAATTTAAATATTTTGATTTTGACAGTTTTTTGAAATTGGAACTCAAATGGAATTTCATTCGTTTTTTTTTTTTTTTTGCTTTCATTTTCTGTGTTGACAAAAATTATGTTAATATGTCATATTGTGAAAGTAAAAATATAGTGCATTATTTTTGTGTTTAAGTAAAAAAAATATGGTTGGTAAATTTTAAAGTACTTCTATAATGCTATCTCTCCACCTCCAGGAGGTCTCCCAGCTGGGCGTTGCCCTATTGGCATCTCATTAGCTACGATGTGTCCGAGGCTTTCATGACTCATGCTGGAGACATGATCTCTCCTGGATCTGCTCCATCTCACTATGTCCTCTATTTCACAGGCTTACAGTATGTGCTCACTGCGTATGCGATCTTGCAATGTTCTGCCTGTGATCATTCTAACAACATTCATTTAGGATGATTTCAATAGTCCTTTGACTTCTCTTGTGTCCGCTCTAGCTTGTACAATATACTTCATAATTCTAATATTATTTTATTTTATGGTCTCTTACATGATCTATCTACATCTATAATAATATATCTATAATCTAAGTTGCAAGGATATATTCATTTAAAGCTCTCAGATGTATGCCCACAAACCAACACTTGTAGTTCGCGCTTACAAATGCTGAATGTGTACTTACAAATAAAATCCAAACCTCAAATGAACATAAGCCCTACAACTGCCGACCTTTCCTGACACAGGGGTGACATTGGTAAAGTGAACCATCTTTTACAGTATGGGTGGTCAGCCTCATACCAACCTATAAGTCAAGGAATATGAATAATAAATTACGTTTAAATATAAAAAAAAAAACAAAACCTTAAAAAGAAATCTATACAAAAAAAGTCAAAAATTTCCTATGCAAAAAATGTACCTAGCAAATTAATACACCAACATTAGAAATCTACATTGCAGATTAGCCGCCACTTCTTCCTGTCTTTGCATACTTCTTTCATTTCATCCAGAGTCATAGCCTTTTTCATACAAGTCCACCTTTTATTATGACTCTGGATATCCCATTCATTCGCTATTTCAGAGATTTGACCCTTCCATACTTTTCTCGGTCTTCCTCTACCACGACATCCATCTATTCTAGCAACATATACTTTCTTCGTCAATCTTACATGATCTCCGAAACTGTCTCCTGGATCTGCTCCATATCACTGTAACTGTAATACTGTAACTCTGTCACCATTCTGCTAGGGGTGGCCATTTCTTCCTATCCTTACATACGTACCTCTTTCAATTCATTCATATCCATCACCTTTTTCATAATTTTTCTTCTTTTACACTCACTTTGTATATCCCATTCTTTCACAATCTCCTCAATTTGATCACTCTATACTTTTCTCGGCTGTCCCATACTTCACTATTTCAGTGGCTTTTCATATGTGATTGATGTAATCTCAAAACGTTCTGCCTGTGACCATTCTACGACCTTCCATTGCTTCTTGATTTCTCTAAAATCCCTGTATCCACTACATCTTACCACGTTCTCTGTACCTTAGGATTATTATATAATTTTGTTTATTGTTTAATTTCAGAATCAGCCCTCAGAGAATGCCGTTGTCAAGTCCAAAGTGACGGATGATTCTCCAGCATATGATAAGATAACCACCTCAGCATCGTCACCCGTCGTTCTTGACAACACCAAGTCATCGGCTGATGGTAAGCCCCACGTCACGGTCCAACTAAAACACCATAAAACGCTTTGTAATAAAATGGACAGATTTATTTCTTTAATAAAGGAAAAATATTGTTATCGTAGCCAAAAATTTGTAATTAAACAATAAATTAACTAGGGGGCTGTCCATATATTACGTCATTCGCATTAAGGGGGGGGAGTCTGGTCTGCGGATGATGGCAAATGATGTATGAGTACCAAAAGTGACGTCGCTCTTGAAAATACCAATTTCTACAAAATATACAAAATATTATGTAAGATATATAACATTATTAATTATTAAGCTCATCCATTATTACAGCAAGAGGGGGGGGGGGGGGGTCATTAAATAATGACTATGCAAGGGAGGGGAGGTCGAAAATCGGCCAAAATCGATGACGTAATTTATGGACGGCCCGATACGAGACAGCTCATTTGTGAAGCGGAGATTTTGAAGACAATATCTAGTTGACAAAGCGAAGTTATTGGTTTGATGTTTCGTCCCAGCCATCGTTAGTTACATGTGCGCTACTAATGAAGCATAAGACTCTAGGATTCATAATAAAAAAAAAATCAAATGACACATTAATTCATAATTCATGTTCAATGGACTTGGCACAAATTCCAAAGTGCAATGCCACACAGCCGGGTTGCTAGGGAAAAGGCATAGAAATATTTTTATGTGTGACATTTGCCCGCTGAGAGATTTTTTCTTCCGATTTGTGCTGAGTCCATTGTTAACCCCTCGTTTAACGCCATTTGTGTGTTGTGTTGTGCCTTAATCCCGCTTCAGTCTCCGCCATCTTGTCTCGTTTTCCATTTGCAGACTCGTCAGATAGCTCGGTAGACTATGGGAGCGCTAACGAGGACGACAGTCTGTGCGTTGCCTTCTCCGACATCCATCTAAATACACCGCTCGGTGAGAACACAATGCCATCGTTAAACTTTATTTTACAACAAAAAAACACACTTTGTTTTTTGGTCTGTGGGAATGCGAATACAGTTTTTTTTATTCACAGTTTTGTGTTCTTAACTTATCTTTTAATTTATGTAGGCAAATGTAACTCTGCAGAGGTTCTAGCCATCCTTAGCGGAATGGCGACAAGGTTAAGATAACAGTTAGAGTATGAATACATTTGAGTTGTGTAGAAGCAAAGACAGCAATCTACGTATTTTTCCAAAAATGAGATGCATGTATGGAAACAGAAAAGATGTCATTCTCTGTGTTTATATATATATTTTTCTTATTTTGGGAAGGCATCCCATTGTTTCTATACCACTCAATTTTCAACATATCAACGTCGTCCTGATTCAGGAACGGTGGCAAGAGTTTTACAAATTATTTACATTGATTACAGCTCAAACTTGCCATGCAGCATGTGTAAGCGCGCTTGCACACAAGACTGCTTGTATTTGTACATAGAGAGTGAATCTGAAATGTTGAAATTTCTGTGATTTAGATTATAGATTATGCACAGGGAAAACTGCAGCTCCTTATGATTCTACCGCCTCGTTAAAAATCTTATCATTTGTATACAAAATTTGTGAGGGTTTTTTGTGTCACACTTAAGATTGTGACACATTATTAAAAGCTTTCATACCCTGAACATATTCAGTAACTGCTTAGCCTGAAAAATATGCAAAAATCATTTTATGCCATCACCTCGTTAGTCAATCTTAATCAAATTGTATTTCAGTTGTCGAATCATTGATATTCTCATGATAATCATCAATTGCCCTCACATTGCTCGTAGCATGATCAGTGTATGCACTCATTAATGATTTGTTGTTGTGAATGCTCCGCTTTAACGATAGCCAAGACTTGAACCATTCTAGTTACTTGGATAAATGACGATCTGAAAGCCATCTCTGTACAAATATCTGTCAAAAAACTTGCATGCATTTCTCCATAGATGGTACTATGTTATCTTTAATAATTTAAATAGATAAACTTTATTTACTGTCTTTCCATGTATTTATGTTATTTTCAACATAAATTCTAGATAGCCGTTTTCAATTCTGTATGATTCATGTCAAAGAATGTATCAATTTAAACTGAAAAAGCATGTTTTTCTTGTACAAATTGGCTTTCAGACCGTTATTTGTGCTTTGCATAAACACGCCAGTCATTCTCATCAAAAACACCACATTTGTTTCATTAATTTTCATTTTCAATTCATCATAAAATTTCATATCATTCAAATGGTTTATTTATTTTATTTCATTTTTTATCTTATTATTTTTTTCTTTTCTTTTTTTCCTTTTCCTTCAATTCGGGATGCGGGAACAAATACAGGCAAGAGCACGGCCGATCAGAGCATTGCGTTTCGCACTCCATTTGATGAATCTACGAGAGGCCAGTTGATAGGAGAAGGACATAACCTTGGGCAAGCGGATGAAGAGGAAGGGTTGCCGATTGCTGCCCAAAAAGATTCCATTCCGAGAAAGAAAATCTACAACATCTTGACCGAGTCTTTTGAATCGCCGAGCACAACACTTTTGGATGATTCTACCGCTGCAAATCCACATTTTGAAGCTTGTGAGATTGGAGAAGATCCTCTAACTTGTTCCATCGCTTCTCCGCAACCTTCTCATCTTAACACAACTAAGACGATTCAAGAAAAAGTGTCATCGTCGCCGATATCAACTGCAGAAAAATCCTCGCTGTTTCCACAACATTCTGACGGTGTTGCCATAATATCAGAGAGCTACACTGATGTATCCATACAAAAATTGATTCAAAGCATCCGCGTCGACGACGATGAAGACATCAACAACGCATCGGATGAATACAAGTTAGGTGAAGCCCTGAGCGGGTTCAAGAATATATCTTACACCGTTTGTGATGATGGACTCGATACTGTTTCGATAACAGATTCTGTTGATAGTGAGACGAGGCCGAAGGAGAGACGAGAATCTGAATCTTCGATACTTGTACTTGAAACTGATGTGGCGCCGCTTCTTGGGGAATTGAAAGTCCTTCCGCAAACTGAAGAAAGTGAAGAGTATCCTGGTGCAAATGAAGGTGTGAACAAAACTCTAGTTATGGATAAAGAAGATAAAGTAAACGGTAATGAGATCACAGATTATAATTTGTCTCAAACTTCGGTTCACCTGGAGCAGTTTATTAATAAGGGACGAGGGGGGAATGAAACAAGTGATCCAGCGAATGATAGCATGAACTTTGATAATCAACTTGATTTCTCCGTGTCGGAAGAATTGAAAAGCAATGCGTCGAATGATGCGAATAACAAGGTTGATAACATGAATGAAACTTTTGATTTGGACGCGGCGAACATTGAGAATATCGAAGCGACGATCCCAACGCAAGCGCTTTCAGTGAGCGTGCAAGAACTGTATCAGCAGGAGATTCTGAATAATTCTGTTAATCTCAATGAAGTTGATGATGTAAAGAATGGTGTTGTCTTAGAAGTGAAAGTAGAGAATTTGGATGATGGTCGCATAGAAGTGCCGCAAAACATAATGTTGAGTGAACCGATGGAATACGAAGAAATGGAAACTGAGGTCATTTGCGGTGTCGAAGGGATCATAGTGCCAATCTCTGGAGATGCACCGCCACAGCTCTTTGATGACTGCGAACCGATGGACTGCGATGACGATTTCTTGGAAGAGGAACGCAAGGCTTTCATTGGAAGCGTCGTCGATGAACAAGACTTGCTGCTGAACAAATGCGATGATGAGAAATTGGAGATTGATAGAATTGTGGCAGCTAGTCAGCAAATTACGGATGACATCATCAAAGCCAGTGAGAGTTTTGTGTCTCAAGAGATTGCTCCACATGATACAACTGTAGAAATCATTGCAGATGATGGACCGATTGAAGTTGCAGCAGGTTGTGCAATAGATACTCAAGAAAATGTTTCTATGAAATCTTCTGATGTCCAAGAAATAACTGTTTCTGTTAGTTCAGTTGATGCTCAACAAATCAGCTCAATTCAAGTACAAACTGTTTCTAATGATCTTAGGGAACATGTTGAGCAGGATATTGTTCAATCGAATTGTGAAGCAGGAAAACAAGATTTAGAAACTGTAGACAATGATGAAGTCAAAGAGATTATCTTGCCTAATAGCTCAGTAATTTTAGAAGAAAATGCCATTAATGATATGTTAGTCGATAAGCAAGATAGTTTAGTACCTGAACAGCCTTTCAAAGCTGTAGAAAATGCCATAACTGATAAGTCTGCCGTGGTGCAAGAGATCTGTGTACCTGAGACGAGAATAGAAGTACAAGAAAATATTGAACAAGTTGTTAAACAAGAAACTAATCTACCTGATAATGTATGTGATGTAGAGAATAAGGTGCTGCAAGAAACTGTAGAGGTGCAAGAAGTAACGCTCCCTGAGATTCCTGCTGTGATGGAAGCAAAACCGATGGATGCTCAAGACTTGAAAGCAGTTGAACAGCCAATTGAATTGCAAGATAGTGTTGAGGAACAACCGATTATAGTTAAAAAGGTCCCTACTTCGCAGAAGCCTTGTAAAATGCCGAAAATTACACCTAAAAAGTATGTAAAAGCCCCACCTTCGGAAGAGAATCCCTTTCAAACCCGCTCCAAAATCAGGAATTCCCCGGATAGAAGCATGGACAGCGATGGTTTGAACAATTCAGTTGAATTTGAAGGTCACACTGTGGCTGAATGCCTGCAAGACGAAGTGATTGAGCCTGTGTTGACTAATCAGTTAGATACAACTTGTGTTTTAGAGAGTGGATCCGAGGGAACAACGGATTTGCAAGATATGAAGTTGGACGCTTTAAGTGTTGCTTCCGATCTATCAGCAGCTAGTGAAGAGAGTGATGCTTTTGTAACAAAATCTAAAGTTGAACCAGAAGCTGATGCTTTTATTATGAAATGTAAAATTGAGCAAGAGGCTGATCCTTTTGTTGTAAAATCTAAAGTAGAACAAAAGCCAGATGCTTTTGCCCCAGAGTCTAGGATAGAACAAGAGGCTGATGCTTTTGTCACGAAATCTAAAATAGAACAAGAGACTGATCCTTTAGCTACGAAATCTAAAATTGAACAAGAGCCAGATGCTTTTGTTGTAAAATCTGAAGTAGAACATAAGCCAGATGCTTTTGCACCAGAGTCTAGGATAGAACAAGAGGCTGATGCTTTTGTCACGAAATCTAAAATAGAACAAGAGACTGATCCTTTAGCTACGAAATCTAAAATTGAACAAAAGCCAGATGCTTTTGTCCCAGAATCTAAGATTGAACAAGAGGCTGATGCTTTTGCTACAAAATCTAAGATGGAACAAGAGCCAGATCCTTTTGCTACAAAATCTAAGATAGAACAAGAGCCGGACCCTTTCGCTACAGAATCTAAAATAGAACGAGAGGCTGATGCTTTTGCTACAATATCTAAGATGGAACAAGAGCCCAATCCCTTTGCTACAAAATCAAAAATTGCAAATTCACCCGAAAAAGACATGGACGAGACCTTGAAGTATGAAGAATATGAAAAGAATGAAGACTTGTACGATCAAACTTTGAAAGTCAAGGATAATGTGAGTGCTGACGATGACAGCGTACAGAAGGACCCTGAAGTAGTCAACTCCATCTTCAAGGAAGCAAAGAATCTGTCCAACAAGCTGCTGTCTGAGACGGAGAAAAATGTATCCCCGAAAGGAAGGGTTCTAGAGACACCAGAAAAAGTGATTTCACCAAATAAAACTGTGTCCAAATCTTCTGATGACGTCGGCAAAAAAGAATCAGAGTTGACGAACAAGAAATTCAACAAGGAAATTGCTCCGATCTCGCCAGTTGACATTAAAACCAATTGTTTGGACAACACTCCAAAGAGCACGAAGATTGTGAAAGCAGAGAGTTCTGCTATGTGTGATGAGAGGAGGCCGGGTCAGTTGCTGAAGAGGAACATATCACAGAAGCTGGGGGTGAAGCCTTCGCAGCATCAGCTGTCTCCGATGACCCGATCCGGAGATCTGATGGGCATGTCGCCTCTAGCCGTCGGAGAGAATGTGGCGCAGCATGCCATGGGAGACTTCCAGCGAACTATCCTCGACGACGATGATGGAGAGGTGTTCAAAACACCGGCGGAGGGTGAGTGCTTATTGTTTTTTTTTTTTTTTCTTTTAAATTGGTGTGAGATGGACCAACTGTACTGTAAAAAATGGTACACTTTTCCCTGTTTCAGGGGAAGAGTTGTTAAGGTTATGTTCATTTGAGGTTCAGATTTTTGTCTATGATTACACGTGAGTGGTGTGAAGTTATAGGTTGCAAATTATTGATTATTGCCAAAGAAAATCTCATTTTTGGTAAACATCCTAGATTACTTTGATTATATTGACTGGTCCGTAGTCTAGTGGTTAACACTTTTTGACTCATAAATGGAAGGTTGTGGGTTCGAATCCCGGCGGAGCACAAAAAATATACCTTTACCAAAGACCGGTCACTAAAGGTCCATCCAGCCATACAGGAATCGGGTCTTGCTTGAGAATTGGCGCTTTGTAGAGACAACCAAGCTCAGACCAGGCAGGAAGTTAAACTACATGTTTAGTTTTGTTGATTTATTTTTTGCTCTACTGGGAATCGAACGCTCTACTTTTAGATTACAAGTCCCAGGTATTAACCATTGGACTATAGATCAAAACATAGCATCTGATGGGAATACTGGTGTAAATGTGCCTGCTTGTCCACTGTGCACATAAACGTAAAGTGAATCTCAAGTGACATCAGTTGTGCAGCTCTGAATCTCGCATTTTACTTTATTCATTATTTTTTGTTTATTTGTTTATCTTTGATTTACTATTATTTCTCCAACCTTATGATGAGGAACTGGTTGAGGTTTCTGACTAAATACAATATTTGATTGTTTATTTTTGGCTTGTTGTGCTTCTTAATTTTTGGCTCTAACAAAAGTAGATTTTTATTGCTGGATCTTTTGGTGTTGCAAATATATATATATTTTTAAATTTTCTAGATTGTGCATTACTCTATGTTTTTTTTTTCAATGTCTTTTTAATTGGTTATTTAAAAGTATTGATACCTCGAAGGTAAAACTGACGCAGTGACATCCTAAGCTAACATGGGTATCTCAGATAAATACACCCTTTTCCAATGTTTCAAAAGAGGAAACATTACAAAACTGTGAAAATCCTGTAGTAGAGAACTTTTTCATGTGCTCTTCTTTATAATTAGTTCACTTACTATGAGAAGTTACACCCAATTTTTTGTTTATCCCTGATTTCTCAAATCAGTGAATCAGCACTTATTTAGTTTCTTTTAAAGTGGCGATACCATGTCGATTGAAGGTAATCAATTATGAAATGTACCTACATCCGGTGGATAGCTCAGTTGGTAGAGCGCTTGCATTTCATGCCGAGGGTGTCAGAAATGATTTCCCAACTTAGACACTAGGACAGAAAAAAGTGGAGGCGCATCTGCGGAGGTACCGGCCACCCCTAGTGGAACGGCGGCAGGATACAGTACAGTACAGTACAGATAATTTACCAAATTTTTCATATCCACTAACTTTCTTACATTACAAATATTAATTTAAGATGAAAAATGGGCCAATCGCTTAAGCCGTTCTTAAGTGATGCTGTTACCAACGAATAACACTTCATTCCCCTTTTCTTTTCCTCTTCGTATCTTCCTTTCCCTGCCTGTACACTGTATCCCTGCCTTGTATCCTTTCTTCCAGATATCCTCTCCTGCCACCACACAGAGTCTCTGCATGATCAGCGACCTTCGTCTCTAAGAAGACTTCATCAACTAGGTAGGAATCTCTCTTTGGTAAAAAGCCATATGACTGTTAGGTTTAAGTTGGAATTACGGTCGTCCTTGGTTCATCCTCAGTCATTGTGCAGAGAGAGTGTCTCCTGAATACGTTAGATACCTCGAGAGTAATGTAAGTTCTCTTTAACGGTTTGTCTAATAGCCGAGTAAAATAATTGAACCGTGTAGTTATTTTAATTGTAAATAAGTCATATGACGATCGGCAAAATTTAAAGGTTGTATTGAAAGATGAATGGACTCCACACGAATTCCAAAGATGACAAAATTGTGGCGTCACATGGCCGGGTTGCTAAAGAAAAGGCAAACAAATATTTTGTTTGGTTTGTAAGGACTCTATTGGTATTGGTTACTAAGGACTCTTGCCCGTCAATAAAATCATTATATTTTCAAGATTGTTCTACGCTAACCGCAATATTCAAAGTGGGGGTTTCTATGCTCCCAAGAGAGTAGGTTCTCATTTTGTTTCTTGTACACTTGCACTATCTAAATCTAAGCTGCAAAGATTTGTACCTATCATTTGAGATTCATATTAAATGCATTTCCACAAGCAGACATGCATAATTCGCGCTCACGCAAGCCGCATGTGGACCTACAATATAAAAGAACCCAATCTCAAATGAACATAAGCCCTGCAACTCTTGCCGACCTTCCCTGAAACAGGGGTGACATTGACAAAGTGAACCATTTTTTACAGTATGGGTGGTCAGCCGCATACCAACCTATCAGTCAAGGAATATGATTTGGATAAAAGGAGAACAATGAAAATGAAGCATATCTTGACACCTTCGGGGAATAGAATCCTAGCTCTCTACTTTTGCCACCAACTGAGCCATTGACCGGACACGATAATTTCTTTAATTATTTCATGAACGTGTTTTAGGATCATTATTCAATGAGGTCTGCGACATAGACAACACTGTGTCGTCACTTGGCCGGGTTGCTAGGGAAAAGGCAAAAAAAAATATTGCTTGCTGAGGACGGCAGTCTCATACAAGACTGACGTTTACTCGCCGACAAAAAAGTTCCAAATTCAAAAATGTTTCGAGTATCTACATTTGAAATCTATTTTACAACTTGTTATCGTTAATTTTTTAGTAAAGTAGGTAAAACACATTCCTGTAATTTGTATGTCATGTGATTAGTATGCAATGCCATCTGTTGAAATTTATCAGAAGCTTTTTGTAATGACGTTTGTAAAACTAGTATCAGCCGAGGTGCCGACGCGCGTGTTGCATCTTTGTCTATACTACAGCGATAGTGATGCGATGAAACGAGACAAGTATAGTGTGTGGACGCCGCACGGGCATGTATAGTCTGCGTCAGCTGACTGTAGTGACGCAAACCAAGGAATGTCAAACTTTTTATGTTTACACACATTTCGTACAATTTCCTTTGGTATTTTTTAAAAATCAAAATGTTTTCTTCTGCATTTATTACGCTGCGCTTGATCTTCTTCTTCTTCGTGTCAGCTTCACATCGTATTGGCCCAGTAACGAGCAATGTCTACAGATCTTTGGTTTCCCGCAAAGAGATCATCCATGGAGCAGCTTGTCGGACAGGAGGGACAACACCGCAGGTGCTCCATTGTTTGCTGAGCTCCACACTCACACAGTGTAGAGTCCTTCCGTCCCAGAAATCCCCAGGTCAACATGTTGGCCCGGGCTCTTATCATTATCATGGATATTTTTAGGCTATTTTTGGCGTTTTCATTGTTCAAGGTACAAAAGAATGTGATGAGATGGTTTGGGCATGTGGAAAGAATGAATGATGATACACTGACAAAGTATGGTAGTGTGAAAGGAAAAAGAGGTAAGGGACGATCGAGAAAAGTATGGAGTGATCAGATGGTGGAGATTGTGAAAGAATGGGATGTACAAAGCGAGCGTAAAAGAAGAAAATGCATGAAAAAGGTGATGGATATGAATGAATTGAAAGAGGTATGTAAGGATAGGAACAAATGGAGGCAGCTCTGCAGAGGCTCTGGCTACCCCTAGCGTAATAATAGCGATAGAGTTTCAGTGACAGTACAGTATTGTCCACGTACAAAAACTCAAAAAGTACCTACGTAATTATTCTTCAGTAATGAGGTCTGCAGGTGATTTGACGATATTGTGTCGTCACGCGGCTGGGCTGCTAATGGGAAAATTTATACTAATATTTTATTATTGGTTACCAAGGACGGCAGTGCCATACAAGACTGACGTTTGTTTGTCGAGAAAAAGTTCCATGAATCTGTTGTTTTGATTGAGTGAGGTTAAGGAATGATTGCACAATTTTCAAAGAAAATCTATGCCATCTATAATCTATAATCTAAGTTGCAAGCATATATTCATTTAAAGCTCTTAGATGTATGCCCACAAACAAACACGTGTAGTTCGCGCTTACAAATGCTGATTGTGTACTTACAAATAAAATCCAAACTCAAATGAACATAAGCCCTGCAACTCCTGCCGACATTCCCTGAAACAGGGGTGACATTGGCAAAGTGAACCATTTTTTACAGTATGGGTGGTCAGCCTCATACCAACCTATAAGTCAAGGAATGACTTATGCGTTGCCTTTTTAGAGCATGCCTTGTTGGACGTTTGCAGTAAAATGGAGTCCGCACATTTGACATTTACAAAATAGTTTTGACGCCACACGGACTGTTCGCTCGACTTATCTATCATTTTTGGTCTCGAAAGGTCCTAGTTACACAAACGTGTGACATTTGCTTGCCGAGAAAAAATCATACATGGAACGTTTGCGCAGAAAACGATCCGAATCCATTGTGTATTCTAAAATACGAATAAGAACTTGGAAATATAAATATACTTGTTTTTCTCAGAGAGGAAACGCCACACGCTTAAGTGACTTAGAAACCTATGGCAGAATAATTGTTTTCCTTTTATCCAGTAGGTAGAATATATGGATGTCGAGGTAGAGGAAGACCGAGAAAGGTATGGATGGACCAAATATCCGAGATTGCGAATGAATGGAATATCCAGAGTCATAATAAAAGAAGAGCTTGTATGAAGAAGGTTAGGACTCTGGAGGAAATGAAAGAAGTATGTAAGGACAGAAAGAAATGGCGGTTGATCTGTAATGTTGGCGGCTAGGGTTTATTAAAGTGAAATTATTTTTACGATTTAGTTTTTTTTAATGTCCATGTACTTATATATTATTACTTATTGATTAAAGAAAATGTAATTTGTCATGTATGTTCCTTGACTTATAGGTTGGTATGCGGCTGACCACCCATACTGTAAAAAAATGGTTCACTTTGCTAATTTCACTCCTGTTTCAGGGAAGGACGGCAAGAGTTGCAGGGCTTATGTTTATTTGAGATTGGGTTTTTATATTGTAGGTTCACATGCGGCATGTGTTAGCGCGAAATTATACATGTCTGCTTGTGGGAATGCATTTAATATAAATCTTAAATGATATATATCTTTGCAGCTTAGATTAGATTAGATTAGATTAGCAACCTTGTCTTCTGATGTCTCAATTGCGGTCTTCATTGAAATTGTGACAAATTGCGCCTCACAGTTGATAAAGCTTCTAACTTCAATAATTATAAGAAATGAGCGTTTTGGTCGGAGGCATGACTCAGTCTACACCGTGGCTCGATCCTGTAGGGTCACGTCACAACTCTGCCTTACGAACAAACCGCAAAACCATCGAAAAAAACAGTGTCAGTGCCTTGCAAGTGTGCGAAACAGTGAACACCAACCGACTGTGATACAAACACGACCAGTCCACACTAAAAATAAACGCATTTCAGTGAATTTACGGGTATTCAGTGCATTTGTGGTTAGTTTTGAGGAGACTTGGCGACTGCCTGATATCGCTGTCCACTGGATTATAGCGGTAAATGAAAAACGATTCGTTTCGTTGTGTGTTTTTTTCTCCTTTTGTTTATGTTGACTGAGTTGTGTTGAAATGTCAGAGAATCAAGAGTTGTCAGTACTAACTCAGTTACTAGCTGGAAGTATTGTACTTTTAAGTTTGTTGAACCCGGCAGACATGTGCGCCCCTTTTTTGGGTACAAATTGATAAAAAAAAACAAAAACGAGATTGTAATTTAGATTGTGGTGGGTGTTAAATAGAGCATCGTTTAATGTCAAATGTGTCTGTATGCATACACGCCCCGTTTCAAAATGAGATAGTTCAGTTTTTGTTTAAAAAAACTACAATAAATGTTTTACGTCTGTCTAATCTAATCTAATCTAAGTTGCAAAGATATGTTACATTGGAGATTCACATTGCATGCATTTTCACAGGCAGACACGTTCGCGTTTGCACATGCCGCATGTGAACCTACAACATAAAAACCGAATCTCAAATGGGCATACACCCTGCAACTCTTGCCGTCCTTCCCTGAACGGGGGTGACACATTGACAAAGTGCACCATTTTTTATAAGTCAAGGAACGTCTGTATTTTTTACAATTCTTATATGTTAGTTAACTTGATGGTTTAATGATCAAAGCATATTTTGTGAAATAGATTTGTGAAGAGGAATGCAATTCACCAACTTATTCTGCCTGGCCAGAAACAGGTATTTACATCATCAACTAATAATTCATTATTGTTTATTTTAATGAATTATTAACTATTAATTACCCAATGACATCTGTTGAACCAGAGTCAAAGTTATGGTCAAATGACCCAAGCGGGGATCGAACCAACGTTATTCTATTCCAAATACGCTAGAAAGATCAGTCCGCTTGGCCCCCTCGGCCATAACATTTATGTTTCATTGACAAAAAAAAAGAATCAATCAATCTACAGTGTGTACTAACTACATCATGTTTTTTTTTTTATCTCTGAATGTTTTTTTGAGTCAACTGGGATGAGCATAGTTTTCTAGTCTATGACAGACTCTTGTTTGTCTTTGTATTTCTAACTGTACCCTTAGTACGTAAAGTTTTGAGTAATGTAAAGTTTACAGCAATTATTAAAGAGTGATTTGCCCCAAAATATGCCGTTTTTGTTTGTTTGAACTTGATTTTCTTCATCACTGTAACTCTTTTGCTAAGACCGCAAAGTGTGAGAAACAAAAACGGCAGATTTTGGGGAAAATCACGCTTTAATATTTTCCGTAAACTTTACTTTTCTCAAGTTTTGCCACTCGTACTAAGGGTGCTGGAATTCCACGTAGCTTATCAAATTGTCATAAATTGTGCGAGTAGACGGAGTGACTCACGGCTCGGTAGTAATTATTATTATCCATTAACATCGCCGTTCTCTGACTGGTTTTGTTTTTTAAGGCGTAGTCCAGATAGTGGTAGATAGCCACGTTACGAATACTGTTGATTCTGCGTATTTGTATTTCCCTTGAAAAAATGATTAAAAAAAACAATAAAATATCATATGATAGAGAACGTATTTCCTATTTATTTTTTACGGGTAAGGGGGCCGGCCTCACACCAACCACTTCATTGGAAGTGGGGTTTCCCAGCTCCCGGGAGGGCTAGTTCTCATTTCTTGTGAAGGCTGAGTACACCTTGGGATCGAGTCCTTGCTGTCGGCATGGGATGCAAGCATTCTACCAACTTAAGAGCTATCTACCCAACTTTTTACGAGCTTGGTCGTCGCTACAAAGCGCCAATACTCAGGCAATACCCAGTTGCTGTAAGGCTGGATGGACCTTTTTATGTCCAGTCTTTGGGTAAAGGCTTACGAATTTTTCAACCCAGCGAAAGGCAAATTTGAATATATAAATGGAATTCGAAACCACAACCTTCCATTCACGAGTCCGAAGTGTTACCACTGGACTACGGACCGGCCATACACAGATGTATAATTTTCAATTTTTAACATTTTATTAAACTGAATTATAGTATCGAAGTTGTAGAGATATATTGACATTTGAGATGACTCCATTGACTCGTAATTTTCTCAGTTGACTTGATTGCAATGTTTTTCTTTACATTATGAATGGTCAGCCTCGCAGCAATCTTTCAGCTGTAGTATATAATAATAACAAGACTTGATAATGAAACTTACTCATACGATATTTAGCGTTCGATGTGTTATCTTACTTATAATTATTTTCCATGTAATTTACACGTACTTATCTATTAAAACAATATGTGACACTGGGACAAAGGTAATTGTTTTAAATTAAAAATAAGCCATTTCGTCCCTACATGGCTTATCTACCATTTGCTTCAGAGATGACCTTTAAATGGAATTGTCTTTTAAGAATCACATTCTGCACAATATGAGCTAAGAAAAAACACGTATACTTCGTTATTTTTCGAAGTTTTTATTAGACAGGTCACGCAAGTCACCAAAGGTCCATCCAGCCTTACAGCTACTGGGTCTTGCCTGAGAATTGGCGCTTTGTAGCGACGACGACCAAGCTCGTAAAAAGGTCGATAGCTCAATGGGTAGAATGCTCGCATTCCATGCCGAGAGCAAGGGTTCAATCTCAAGGTTTATTTAGCCGTCACAAGGAATGAGAACTAGCCCCCCCGGGACCTGGGAAACCCCCACTTCAACTGAAAGTGGTTGGTGTGAGGCCGGCCCCCTTACCCGTAAAAATAGAAGGTCCTGAATCGCCACATGCTACTCCTTCGAGGATAACGCAAGCAAGAAGTTACACATGTGTAGCTTAGTTGCGTTTTATTAGACACATTGGTACAGTACACATGCAAACATTGCTCATGTGGAATTACCTCTGTTGGAGATAAGACAAACAAGCACTAAGGCTACGATTTATTATCTAACAAATTGACACGATTAGCAGATAAATTGATTTGTAAATGAGAATTGTTATCAACAATGCGCCAACTATTAAGCAGAGAAAGCTTATGTACTTCGGTCACTCATAATGAGAAATGAGAAGTACCTACCGTCTCCTGCATCTTATCATACAGGGTAAGATTGAGGAGAGAGGATCTCAGGGACGCCGAAGGACATTGTGGCTGAAAAACCTGCGACAGTTGTTCGGCAGAAGCACCTAGTCCCTGTATCGAGCCGCAGCATCTAAAGTCAAAATAGGCATGATGATCGCCGATCTCCCATAGAAGTGGCACGAAAAGAAGAAGAAGAATGCGCCGTTTCGGGACTTAAAAAAAATATAGTCTGGATTAGACAAAGCAAAACTATAGTGCGCTGAAATAAGAAAGGGTCGGAAACTCAGAAGCACTATTCTGCTAAATTCCTTACACTTGGGGTATCAATCCAAGTAGGAGACTGCTAGCGCTTGCGAAAGTAGGTACTCTATAGATAAAAAAAATCACAGTACCTTATTTTTGGACACGAATCGCTATCTCGTCGATTTCTTATTTTCCACGAAAAAAGTGTGAAAATCCTGTAGTTTCGAAGTTTTTCATGAGCACTTCCTTATAATTAGCTCTCTGTGAGACGTTACTCACAATGTAATGTTTTATCCACGATTTCTCTTTCAGTGAATCAGCGCTTATTCTGTTTTACCTTTAAAAAGTGGCGATAACTCAATTCACGTGCGGATCCCATTGACAGTAGACGTTCAGGTTAACATTGAAAGAGGAAGAAGAAGTTGATTGTTGTGTAAAGTTTGGGAGGCGTTCTATATATTTATTTAGCAACTAATAGAGTGGGAATTTGTCACGAAATTGAAAGAAATCATCATCATTATTTGATGCTAGATCTTTGTCTTCGTTTGTTTTAAGGATGTGAACATTATTTGTCGAGGTGGGTGGACAGGGGACGGCTGAGTTAACCAATTGTCCGGTCGTGAGACTTTTGTCGAGTCTTGTACATCCGTGCGATGACCTCACCTAGATGCAATTATACTGTCAGCTCTAATTCAAAGACATTATTACAATCACTTTTGTCAATGCCATTCCTGTTTCAGAAAAAAATTGCAACACTTGCAGAGTTTATGTTTCGTTAGAGGTGAGGATGCAATATGTGTGACGGCAAACTTGTTTGTGAGCGTGCATAAAATGTGAATCTGAAATGTTAAATATTTTCACAACTCTTTCAAAATCTTTTTACATTTTAAAAGACATGTTTCAAACACTGCGAGTTTGATTTTGTAAATTAAAGAAAAATTGAAATAAATATTTACTAGGCACTACTAATGACTATTTTTACCAAAATACATGACGGAAATGAGGGTTTTATGTGAGCTGTATAAAAAATATTACTCTGCATTTTTTTGTTTAAAAATGTGAAAAGTATTTCGAACTTTCTCATATCTTTGTTTTTTCTCAGTTTCACAACTCTGGCCTCTATTTATTCAACCATTCAGTTATTTCGATCCTTGTGTAGTAGTACTATATCCCGAGTAAAAGATACCAGCAGCACCCCTAGCGAGTGATTTAGTTTGCATACATTTTTATATTCACACAATTGAAGGAAGTTTGATGTAAATATTTTACACTCGGACTATTGTACTGGCTTTTATGCGCGCATTGCGGTAACCCAAATGTAACCTTGTAACTTGAATACAAAAGCATTGCCACTCTTTTCATGTTTGATGTTTTCATTATGATTCCTTGACTTATAGGTTGGTATGAGGCTGACCACCCATACTGTAAAAAATAGTTCACTTTGCCAATGTCACCCTTGTTTCAGGGAATGTCGGCAAGAGTTGTAGGGCTTATGTTCATTTGAGGTTTGGATTTTATTTGTAAGTACACAATCAGCATTTGTAAGCGCGAACTACATGTGTTTGTTTGTGGGCATACATCTGAGAGCTTTGAATGAATATATCCTTGCAACTTAGATTATAGATTATAGATGTCGAGTACCTATTTGAACAAGTCTTGTTGGCCAGAAACTACTGATGACTGTCAAATTGCTTCCTATTTAGGGTATTTAGGTTGGGGTGGGTCTGTATCGACCCCCCAAAGTGTGATTAGTACACACTACACATACCGTTCTTTCGTTTTTATTTTTTTACTATTTTTAGACCCGTCCGTAGTGTAGTAGTAACGCTTCGGACCCAGTTGCTGTAAGGCTGGATGGACCTTTCTTTGGTGACCGGTCTTTGGTAAAGGTTTATGATTTTTTTTAATCCAGCGAAGAGCATAGTTGAAAATATAAGTGATTTACTTGTTTTGCTGCGCCGGGATTCGAACCCACATCTTTCCATTTACGAGTCTGAAGCGTTACCACTAGAGTACGGACCGGTCGATGGTGATGTTGATGGAACGTCTCGCCACCCCCGTCACTCATCGTCATCATCTATATTTATCCCTAACTCTGCGAGAATATTCGCTTCAGAATCTCTTCACTGCACCGTACATGTAGCTTATATGTGACAAGTAGGTGCGCACTCACACTTGCATATTATGTACCTTACTCATTCACGAAAAACATAATTCTGCTTTCCGTGCATTCCATTCACCAGACAAAACAAAGTGTACCCAAAGTGCTTGTTTCTCTTATTTCTATCAGAGGTAATTTCGCATGAGCAATGTTTAAGTATGTGTATTGGACCAATGTGTCTTATGAATGCTGGAAATTGATTTTAAAAATTATTTAAAACAACTCGTACTCGTATCATGTATTACAGTTTTTACTAAGCTCAGATTGTGTAGAATGTGATTGACTCAACAGCTTTAGAGCACATTTTCATGAAAACGTGAAGAATTACCTAAAAATAAAAAGTGTGAAGTTTTGTTCTAATAAAATTTAATATTTTTATTGGCCCTGTTGCATAAAGGCTGCTTTTTTCATGCACGGAAATTATTGCTTCCGCATACCCAAATGGCGTAGTGAAACACGCCGGGTACAGCGAGTACCTAATGTATAATTCTGTAATTAACAAGAAAAAACTGCTTTTAAAATACAGCACGTAAAAAAAAGTGAGAAAAAGGTATTTTTGTGATGATAATTTTTAAGTTATATACTTTTTTAACCTTTATAATTTTGGTAAATAATTAGTTAATACGCCTGATTTTTTTCATTACTGTCACTCTTTTACTGAGACCATTAAGTTTAAGATACACTTATGACATGTTTAGGATACAGAACGCTCTGAACCTTTTCTTGGCATGATGGAGATGGTAAAAGACTTTGTTTTAATTCACTTGTGAGTTTATTTTTGTAATGCACTACTAGTTTCGGCAGTGCAATATCTATTTTTTTTTTAAATTGTAAAGATGAACTTTCACGAAGCTACTGCAAAAAACCTAGATAATGATGGAGATGGGTTTCTGCAAAAGGGCATGCTTTTCCCTGACTCATATGGCTAATGTTTTAAGTAGTCCATCAACACGTCTACTTGTTGAGCTTATTACCCAAGTACCAAGTGAGCAGACCATTGAGTAGTAACAAAGAGGAGCAGGCACTAACTAACTGCATTGATACATACCCACATTTGTCTCAGTCCTGTCAAACGCTGCAGTGGTGTAGTCATACAAAACATGTTTTTACGTGCCAAATTCTATGTTGTCTTCTATATCTATAATCTATAATCTAAGTTGCAAGGATATATTCATTTAAAGCTCTCAGATGTATGCCCAAAAACCAACACGTGTAGTTCGCGCTTACAAATGCTGAATGCGTAGGTACTTACAAATAAAATCCAAACCTCCTTTCTCCATTTTGTGTTTTGACACCAATGACAAAATGGTTAACTTTGCCAATGTCAGCCTTGTTACAGGAAAGGTCGGCAAGAGTTGCAGGGCTTATGTTCATTTGAGATTGGGTTTGTAAATTGTAGATCCACATGCGGCATATTGTGTTAGCGCAAACTATAAACATGTCTGTTTGTAAGAATCTTATATGATATATATCTATGCAGCTTAGATTTAGATTTTAGACACCCAATTATAACATATGCCATAATGTCTTAAGATAATGTATTTTTCTTTAAAATTCGTCAATTTTATCAATCACAAGATGTATGACGCACGCGTACTATGTTCGGACATAGTACCTACGCACGCGGCAATGTTGCCACCATTCTAAAAACAATTTTACATTCGTCCGAGTTTTTTTGTACCTACCCATGGAAATGCAACTGCGAAGTGCTTCGTTCTATTTCTTATAAAAGGACCATTTTCGTAAGTAAGTTGAAACAGATATGGTAATGTATATTTTCGTTGAAATAATTTCCAGTCCGCAGATATCATAAGTCAATGGAGCAGACAATCTCGCCGGAATGCGTTTCGTTCCGAGTATTCTTAAGCGTAAAATGTGAAGTGTACCTCAGTATATACTTGTTGTAGGTAGGCACAGTATAGTCTTTATATTATGTGGATGTCCCATCATATTATCATGTGTTAAATACGATACGTCGTATATGAGGCGAGCTATCACACCAGCGACTCGAGATGTGGATTAGAAAATACAGTTGTTGAATAGAAAGCTGCTAGTGTGATGACTTAAGTCATGTGTATAGCGCACACTGTTATCAGGGCTGGAAGTCTCATCACCACGGTAATTCTATAATCTATAATCTAAGTTGCAAGGATATATTCATTTAAAGCTCTCAGATGTATGCCCACAAACCAACAAGTGTAGTTCGCGCTTACAAATGCTGAATGTGTACTTACAAATAAAATCCAAACCTCAAATGAACATAAGCCCCACAACTTTTGCCGACCTTCCCTGAAACAGGGGTGACATTGGCAAAGTGAACCATTTTTTACAGTATGGGTGGTCAGCCTCATACCAACCTATAAGTCAAGGAATATGAATAAAAAATTACATTTAAATATAAAAAAGAACAAAACCTTGCAAAGAAATCTATACAAAAAAAGTCAAAAATTTCCTATGCAAAAAATGTAGCAAATGAATACACCAACATTAGAAATCAACATTGCAGATTAGCCGCCACTTCTTCCTGTCCTTGCATACTTCTTTCATTTCATCCAGAGTCATAACCTTTTTCATACAAGTCCTCCTTTTATTATGACTCTGGATATCCCATTCATTCGCTATTTCAGAGATTTGATCCTTCCATACTTTTCTCGGTCTTCCTCTACCACGACATCCATCTATTCTAGCAACATATACTTTCTTCGTCAATCTTTCATCACTCATTCTCTCCAAATGCCCGAACCATCTTAACATACTTCTTTTAATCTTCACTTTCACACTTTCCCTTACACCACATTCTTCTCTTACAAAATCATTCCTCACCCTGTCACTTCGTTTTTTCCCAATCATACTTCTTAGATAGTCCATTTCTACTGTATGGACTTTACTAATTTCCCTTTCACTCACCGTCCAGGCTTCACTTCCATACATCAAGGTTGGCACTAGTATACCACCGTGCACCGCCAATCTAACATTTTTTGAGAGATTTTGGTTCCTGGCGATGCAAGCGGTCGCACCCAGTACACACCTGCCTTTCTTAATTCTCACCTACCGAATATCGGTAATATTTTCATGAAGACTAATCAGCTGTTCACTTGCGGCCATCTTGGATTGACAGGTCTCCATACTAATATTACAGATATTTGGTAGGTAAGAATTGCCGTGGTGATGAGACTTCCAGGCCAGCAAGGATAATCCAAGAGGAAGAATAATTTTAAGGGTCATTTTAGAGTTTTTAGGAAAAGTTAGCTTTGTTTTTTTCTTATCCAATGAAACTTTTATGAGGCAGTCGTAAATATTTGTCGGAGAGATTGACTAAGTTGGAGGTATTCATACCGCCTCAGGCTTATAAGGAATAGAAAGCTGACAGTAAAATTATATGGATATACGAGAACCATTAATATACTCTGAACTTAATAATATGTAATGATATTTACATCTCGTGGCTTGAAAGGAAAACTTTTTCAATTCATAAATTCATTAAAACTAGCTGTTCAAATTAGCTTTAAATATTTAATTTCAACTCGAATGTTTTCGTCTAAAAATGCATCTTTATTTAACTCTTTTAAAGTCCCTTAGGGCATGTTGCACGAACCTCAATGGCACTTCAAATTATACTACAAAATTTAATGCTGAATGTGTACTTACACAAAAAATCCAAACCTCAAATGAACATAAACCCTACAACTTTTGGCGACCTTCCCTGACACAGAGGTGACATTAGCAAAGTGAACCATTTTTTGCATTATGCGTGGCCAGCCTCATACCAACCTATAAGTTAAGGAATAATAAAATACATGAAAATTAGATTTAAAGAAGTAATATTTAGTCCTAAAGTGATATTCAACTAAATTCCTTACACTTTGGATATCAATCCAAGTCGGAGCTTGCTAGCGCTTGCGAAAGAACTCCATAGAGAACCATTGAAAGTTTCGAAGTGCACTGAAGACAAGCAAAGTTCTGGCATCGTCTGCACAAGCGCCCTTGGAGTGACTACATCACGAAACGGCGCTATAAAGAAATCACCAACTCATCATCACTCCTTATAGCCTTGTAGCGTTGTGTCTTTTCACTGCTCTGAAGCGCTATTCTGTTTCTTACGACCTTAAGGCGACGAGATAGCGATTCGTGTCCAAAAATAAGGTGTACAGTGATTTTTTACCTCTTCTTTCGAGTTCTTTCGCAAGCCCTAGCAAGCTCCAACTTGGATTGATATCCAAAGTGTAAGGAATTTTGCAGAATAGTTCTTCTGAGACCGGTAATATAACTTTATTTTCCAGGCTCTGATGGTCCATTCGCTGGATGCAGCCCAGACAATTTTGTTTCAGAGAATCGTGAAAACAGTTCACGATTTTGCAACCTTTCTCTCCAACAATCTACATTGATTTAATATTCTATAATAATAATCTGTAATCTAAGTTGCAAGGATATATTCATTCAAAGCTCTCAGATGTATGCCCACAAACAAACACGTGTAGTTCGCGCTTACAAATGCTGATTGTGTACTTACAAATAAAATCCAAACCTCAAATGAACATAAGCCCTGCAACTCTTGCCGACATTCCCTGAAACAGGGGTGACATTGGCAAAGTGAACCATTTTTTACAGTATGGGTGGTCAGCCTCATACCAACCTATAAGTCAAGGAATACGAGTAATAAATAACATTTAAGTATAAGAAAACAACAAAACCTTAAAAATAAATCTATACAAAAAAAGTAAAAATTGTCTTATGCAAAAAATGTAGCAAGCCAATAAACCAACATTAAAAATCAGCATTGCAGATTAGCCGCCACTTCTTCCTGTCCTTGCATACTTCTTTCATTTTATTTTTTTTCATTAATATTGATTCTTGCAAAAAGGAAGATCTGCAGAAACACCTGTCCATACATTATGTGATAGTATAATACATTGAGGTATAATATTTACAATTTGTATATACCTAACCAGTTTAGCTACTTTCTTGGGGGCTTCGATCTCTGAGATTTTTATTAAAAAAAAAAAAACCTGTCTACTCTCTCTAATGAACACTAATTATTTATCTACATAAACTTGGATCCATTTTGCCTTTATGATTTTTTTTGGTTCTTCTTTTTCTTCTTCTATAACATTACTCTTATGCAGGGGCGTGCAGAGGGTATAGGCAACACATTTTAGAATAAATATTTTCTCCCATTTCTTTAAAATAACTCTTTTGAAATTGACCGAAGTGCTAGCGATGGCTCCAATCGAACTTAAATTTTGAATTTTAAATCTGATTATCAAGCTTAAATGGTTTGTATTATATATTGCCTACCTATTAGGTGCATGTGCCTGTATGGGATGTACGCCCCTGCCCTTTTGGTGTTTCAAACTTACTTTAACGACTTCACTTTGCCGATGACACTTATGTTTCAGGGAAGAGTTGCAAGGTTTGAAATGTGTTAATTTGAGATATGCGTTTATATTTTGAAAGTAGGCTGGTACACATGCTGTATGTATAAGCGCGAACTTGCACGCGCCTGCTTGTGGGCATGCATGTAATATGAAACTGAAATTTTAATGCATCGATACCTTAAAGGCAAAACTGAATAAGTTGCATATTAAGCTAACATGAGTTTCTCAGATTAATGCACACTTTTTCCTATTTTCTACGAGAGATAACAATAAAAAGCTGTGAAAACTTTGTAGTTTAAAACTTTTCCATGAGCACTGCCTTATAATTAGTTCACTCACTATAAGAGGTTTTTTTTTTTTTTTTAAGAAAGCCTGTGCGGGAGACTCCCTAGATTCGAGAGACTCTAAGGGTCTATGACACTTGTTATAGTGCCGCAGAGGTGTTGGTGATGTGGCAGTTGTCCATGTCCGGTTGCAGGGCCGTTAGCTGCGCAGTGCTGTGGTGTGTGTGGCATTGCTTTGTTTTGAGACGCTGAGAGGAAAGGGCGATTGATATTGGATTTGAAAAGGGTAAGGTTAAATTGGGATGAAAACACAGGTACCGGTAACTCATTCCATAAGCGGGCAGTTTGGCAGAGGAATGAGTCGTGAAAACACCAAGTTATCATAGTTTTGATATCGACTGCAAATGGTTGAATGTGAGCCGTTCTACGAGTTGCCCTTGTTGTGACGAGAGGAGGAGGTATAAGTGAGGATATTTCATCAGAACAGATAAAATGTTTTTATGGTGGCGATGGATATTTGCTACTTAGATTATAGTAAAGTTTCTGCGTAACCCTTCCGCGGACCACTTTACCCGCTATCACAGTCCACTGGTTAAGGATCCCTGCCATTGGATGACGATTTTTTGTACGTTGAAAAAAAAACAAGTGTCTGTTTTATTTTCTAACGGCATAGAAAGCTGTTATTTTGGCTAAATGTCAAATGGAATACCGAAGGATTAAAAAGTGAAATCTCCTCACTGTACAGTGACTAATGTGGCTCTAAAATCAGTCACAGACAAATTGGTCACAGACAAGTCGGCCGCAGAAAACTCGGTCACAGACACATCGGTCACGAACAATCTGGTTGCATCACAGTTCGTACACACGACTTTTCAATCAACGACATTTTGGTCACATATATAGTTTATTTTTATTTTTTTTCTTGAGCGCCGTTTAGTGGCTCCAGCTACCCCAAGGGCGCCCATCCTTCACTCGCTTCTTGCAAAACATGAACTTCTTCAACTCCTGCTTGAAACGTTATCCACCGGTCTCCGTCCTCAGCTTCAGAGGTCTGTCCTGCTGAGCCAAACGCCCTATCCCCAAAGCCTGCTCTGCTCCGTCGAGATGACACTTTCAGCCTGTTGATAGAAGAATCTTAATTTTAATCTAAGCTGCAAAGATATTATCATTTAAGATTAATATTAAACGCATTCCCACAAGCAGACATTTATAATTTCGCGCTAACACATGCCGCATGTGAACCTACAATATAAAAACCCAATCTCAAATGAACACAAGCCCTGCAACTCTTGCCGACCTTCCCCGAAACAGGGAGGGCATTGGCAGAGTGAACATTTTTTACAGTATGGGTGGTCAGCCTCATACCAACCTATAAGTCAAGGAATACAAACAATTAATTACATTTAAGTATATGAAACAAACAAACACTATACTATTAAACAGTAAAAAAGAAAACCTACAAAACATATTCTATAAAAAGTGATTTTTTTAAAGCCTCAGCGCTAAACGCCAGCATTACAGATCAACCGCCATTTATTTCGAACTTTATCACAGAAAACTACAATTAATTAAAAACTACAGTAATTACTAAGGTTTTTTGTATAGCAAGTTTTCTAAGATGGAGCTGTCTTCGGACCTAGATTGTATTATGTAACCAAAAAGTCGTGTAGATGAAATGTCGTGTGATTGAATTGTCCATGGACGAGCTGTCTGTGGACGAGTTATCTTTGACCGCTTTGTTTCGCCTCTGAGTAATGCCGTGTATAATATTTTTTATTCTAAATCCGTTAGATTTATTTGTCTCACCCGGTCGCGACATTTGTGTTTCCGTTTCTTTGTGACGGGCGGGGGCCGCACAGTACCGTTATTCTCAATACTTTAACAAAATAAAATAAATCAAATGTATGTAGTATTAGGATGTCTGAATGTACGGAGAGAAAGCGTGAAGAAATTCCATTGAAGTATATAATTATTTTTTAGTATCTACTCGTATGCATGTGTGTACTTTTCTGATACATCTTCAATCTAAGTAGCAAATTTATTTACCAACATAAAAAAAAAAAAATGCAACTAAGCTACACATACAGGTATAGAGTAACTTGTTGCCTGCGGTGTCCCCGAAGGGGTCGCATGTGGCGATTCGGGACCTATTTATTTTTACAGGTAAGGGGGCCGGCCTTACACCAACCACTTCAGTTGAAGCGGGGGTTTCCCAGCTCCCGGGGGGGCTGGTTCTCATTTCTTGTGAAGGCTGAGTAAACCTTGAGATCGAACCCTTGCTCTCGGCATGGAATGCAAGCATTCTACCAATTGAGCCATCGAACTTTTTTGACATTCATATTTAATGCACGCCCACAAGCTGACACTTGTAAATTCACGCTTGCATTGCGACAACATTTTGGCCGCTCCGTAGTCTATTGTCAACGCTTTGGACCCGTGTATGGAAGGTTGTGGATACGAATCCCGGGGGGCTCAAAAAATTTAGTGTTAATATTTTCAAATATGCTCTTAGCTGTTGTGTATGTTCCTTGACTTATAGGTTGGTATGCGGCGCACCGCCCATGCTTTAGAAAATGATTTACTTTGCCAATGTCACCCCTGATTCAGGGAAGGTCGCCAAGAGTTTCAGGGTGTATGTTCATTTGAGATTTGTGTTTTTATATTGTGGGTTCACATGCGGCATGTATAAGCGCTAGCTTATACGTGACTGTTAATGGGATTGCATTTGATATGAATCTTAAATGTAATATATCTTTGCAACTTAGATTATAAATCATAGATTGTACACTCGGGGCGCTGCTGTCTATCGGAAATAGAGCTTCCGGACGTTTCACCCATCTCTGCAATGGACTTCTTCAGCGTGATGATGATGCTGATGAAACCGTTATTATTACAAACATCGTAGATCTGGACGAAACGTCCGGAAGCTCCAACTCCAAGAACTGATAAGCCACGGCAATAGATTCCAGAAAGTCTCTCTCTATGAATCTTTAAAACCAAAATACCTTTGCAACTTAGATTTTAGACAGAGGCTCACTCTACACGCACAGCTTTCAATAGAACTATGAGGTGACCATGTTATAGATAAGTTATAAATTTACCATGTTGGTTTTTTTGCGAAGGTGTTAATTCTTTATTATTATTATATCTGCTTGTGCATTTTTAATGTAATTGTATACATTATTCCACTTACTGGTTGGCCGTGTGCCGCCTTATCTGAAGGAAAATATATATGGAGCGATTCGTCACAATCCAGTTTGCACTCTGTACGCTGTTTGTCCGTTGAAATCACTAACAATAACTCTAGATTTATTAGAGAAAAAATGTCTCAACTCTTAGCCGTGGAAATAGAGAAGTTCTCATGAAAATTGGGCAATATTTGAGACAATAGACGGAAAAATAAGCGTAACTGGTTAAGGGAGATTTTATCACTTATAGAGCATTGAAAGTTTTTAAATATAATAGTTATGGATGTCGTGGTAGAGGAAGACCGAGAAAAGTATGGAAGGATCAAATCTCTGAAATAGCGAATGAATGGAATATCCAAAGTCATAATAAAAGGAGGACTTGTATGAAAAAGGTTATGACTCTGGATGAAATGAAAGAAGTATGCAAGGACAGGAAGAAGTGGCGGCTAATCTGCAATGTTGATTTCTAATGTTGGTGTATATTTCCTTGACTTATAGGTTGGTATGAGGCTGACCACCCATACTGTAAAAAATGGTTCACTTTGCCAATGTCACCCCTGTTTCAGGGAAGGTCGGCAAAAGTTGTGGGGCTTATGTTCATTTGAGGTTTGGATTTTATTTGTAAGTACACATTCAGCATTTGTAAGCGCGAACTACACTTGTTGGTTTGTGGGCATACATCTGAGAGCTTTAAATGAATATATCCTTGCAACTTAGATTATAGATTATTATTATTATTATAGATCTAATTTTAAATATCGTGAAACAATGGGACTTACAGAGAGATTGTAAAAGAAGGCATGAGAAATGTGATGAATATGAATGGATTGAGAGTATGCAAGGATAGGAAGAAGTGGAGGCAACTGTGCAGAGGCTATGGATAACCTTAGTGAAATGGCGATGTAGTTATTAAATGTGTTATTTAGTCCCGGTATTTTCGACGTTAGCTGATGTGACTTTAAACTGATAAAACAACTACCCACACGATTGATATAAGTGCGTTCTTTTCATTCAGTATAAAGTCGCGATGCTAGCGTTGAAAATACCGGACCTTGGTGTATTGAGTAGAAAAATTACTGAATCACGCCAATGCCTCGAAAAAATGACAATTAAAATAAAACACAAGTCAAAAATATGGTCCTATAAACGGCCATTACTCAAAGAGGTTTTAAAAATAAAGTGAGAGGCATATGTAGCACCCTAATTTGTTAGCATTGGATGTCTCCAAGAAACTTCAAACCCATTTTTGTCCATTGATGGCTCATCCACACGCTTGCGGCAAGCGCCTTGCGGCGTGTAGTCTATGAGCTAGACGTATGAAACCTTACCTCATCGACTACCAGGCAGAGACATGATCAGGCTGGTAGTTTGCATCGAGTACATGATTTTTTCACAAATCTGCCTTTTCATACCTGGAGCGTTTTGGATCTGTGAAAAAATCATGTTACTACCAGCCTGACCATGTCTCTGCCTGGTAGTAGATGAGGTAAGGTTTCATACGTCTAGCTCGTACACTACTAGCCGAACGGCGTTTGCCGCAAGCGTGTGGAAGCCCCATGACAGTTTTGGACTTGAAGTCGCACTCTATATTTGGGAATATGATACATATATAAAGTATACTATGATAAACTCGTTTCCTCTCGGAATATGTGCTGTCTACTTTCATAGAATAGTGATGGAATGTTTTTGGCCTAAAACAGCGACCTGTCTTCATCATTTAAAATTTAATACACACAATAAATGTGTTGTAGAATGCAGTGCTCTTGGCCTACTAAGCTCTAAGCCGTATTGTTCATACCCCATGCGTTTACATCGAATAAATATTCTTTGTTCTTGAATATCACGAATTTGGTATTTGCATTGCATTGCAAAAAATAAAATAAAACAAGTCTTGCATGACGGGACATTAACACATACTGGAAAATTAATATTAAAAGTGTTTGGTTCGGTGTGGTTTTTGTGTCTATTTCTATCTAGTCTAGTTTTCTTACATATTATTCGCATTGATTTTCGCCAGTGGAAAATCCCTTGCATCATCGCTACATATATATTCACGTGATTATTTTTATGACTTGAGAAAATTTAGTCTTTTTATCGACCGGATATTACGAAATTTTTCATTGAAGATTATTTTACAGCGTTTACCAAATATTTACGATGGAAATCGAAGAATTGAAAAATCGGTTTATTTCTGGAACATACGAAATAAGAAGTATCTCATCATACAGGGGAGAATTGATGGACGATGAGCTTCAGGTCAAATGATAACAAATAATAATTAAATATGATCTGTAATTTAAGTTGCAAAGATATATTAACATTTCAAATTCATGCCTACAAATAGACACGTGTAAGTTTTTCTGCTGCATGTGTACTTACAAATTAAAAACCAAACCTCGAATGAAGATAACCTCTGCAACTTTTGCCAACCTTCTCTGAAACAGGGGTGGCGTTGGCAAAGTGAACCATTTTTACATTATGTGTTCAGCATTCTGTAAACCAACCTGTAAGTCAAGGAAAACAAACAATAAATAAATCATCTAGCAATTTATGGTTTCAGTACTGCTGTCTTGAGTTTTTTTAATTAGGACGTGAAAGTGAAATTTGTTCTATGTTTTAAGTGTTTGATGTCCATGTATATTATTATTATTGATTTAAAAAATGTAATTTGTCGTGTATGTTCCTTGACTTATAGGTTGGTATGCGGCTGACCACCCATACTGTAAAAATGGTTCACTTTGCCATTGTCACCCCTGTTACAGGGAAGGACGGCAAGAGTTGCAGGGTGTATGTCCATTTGAGATTGGTTTTTATGTTGTAGGCTCACATGAGGCACGTGCAAGCGCGAACTTGTACGTGTCTTGCTTGTGGGAATGCATGTAATGTGAATCTCTAATGTAACATATCTTTGTAACTTAGATTAGATTAGATTAGATCCCTTGAGTTATAGGTTAGTGTGAGGCTGATCACCAACGCTGTAAAATATGTTTCACTTTGCCAATGTCACCCCTGTTTCAGGGAAGGCCGTCAAAAGTTGCAGGGCTCATTTGCGGTTTGGATTTTAATTTGCAAGTACACAGGTCTGTTTGTGGGCATGTGTTTATATGAATTTTTAAAGTTTATACATATCTTTGCAACTTAGAATAAAGATTATGCCAAGAAACTGAGCAGCACGTGCAGGGCAACTTCTTACCGCGTATATCCCGTCAATAGACGATACGAATAGCAGTGGCAGTTGCGTGGTGAGCGAGATTTTAATTAGTGCCGCATCTCACATGTACTGTAGCGGCGCAATGGCCGCGATACAATAAGACGATTATGGTGATCGGTCCGTCCGTCTTGTTCTGTACTCTATGCCCGTCTTCACGTCTGTGTACCTACGTGCAGAAACACACACACACTAACACACACACACACACATAACCAATACACGTATTTCCTTTTATAAAACAATGCATCCACCTACTGGTATCTTGCTTCTTTTTTTTCTTTACCCTTAGTACGAGTTGCAAAACTTGAGTAAAGTAAAGTTTACGGAAAATATTAAAGAGTGATTTCCCCCAAAATCTGCCGTTTTTGTTTCTTACACTTTATGGTCTTAGCAAAAGAGTTACAGTGATGAAGAAAATCAAGTTGAAACAAACAAAAACGGCAGATTTTGGGGGAAACCCCTCTTTAATACTTTTCGTACACTTTACTCAAGTTTTGCAACTCGTACTCAGGGTACTGTACAGACTATCTGTTTTAATCGTAAGAAATATATCGCCCTGCATCTGTAGTTCCTACCTCTAAAAATTGCATGCGATATTTGGAAACACCCGTATTTCTACCTTACTTGTACGTAAATAAAAGTTCGTACTTCGGATAACATCTAGTGGTGATTTTAGTGCCGAATCAATTATGTATTCAATTCTTGTGTGAATTGATTAAATATGAATGTAGGAAATGTGTAACGAAAAGAAGGAAAGCGAAGGACGAGAAAAGTATGGCATCATCAGATTGACGTACCTAATTTGAATGTAGAAATGGTGATGGATATGAATGAATCGGGTGGGGTATTGAATGAAGTGGAAGTGATTCTGTAGAGACTCTGGCCATCCCTGTCGGAATGGTGGTATACAGCAGTGGCGAAGGGTGCCACACAAGCCGATTCCCATCGGTTTCCCGTTTAAAATGAGGCAAAAATGATAATAAAGTAGACTGCATGGTTTTAATGGGGAAAAAATACGTATTGTTTCTTTGGTTTTAAATGTATTTTTTTACTTTGTGCCTATATTTTTTAACTACTTTGTCACATCATTTTAAAAGGGAAGCCGATGGGAACCGGCTTGTATGGCACCCTTCGCCACTGGTATACAGTTAGGTTTACAATATTTCTTATTGAAATTATCACTAATAGTTTGTTTTTATGTAGGTTACAGACATTAAGTTATTTCATGTGAAACGCTGGGAAATTTATTTTAGTGATCTCCATGTCAAAACAAAATTATGGACGAGCAAAATCTCTTCTATCGACCAAACACGGAAACATGAAAAATAAATTTGTTAGCCCCGTCAGTAAAGTGCGTACCTGCCATTCAGTGAAAAAATAAGCAAGACGACTGAAATGTCTAAGAAGAGCACCGTAAGTCTTGTTGTATTGCGGGAGCACTGAAAACTTATCTTATCGGTGATCGGAGAGGGCTCTTGAGGTGTGACACACACAAAAACGGCGCTCTCTTAGTACGTGTACTTTACAATAAATTATCCTATAAGTCCAAGGTACCTCATTAGCGGTGGAGAGAATAATGCGTCATTATTTGTAAGCGTGGATTGTGGCAGACACAATGCCCGCTGTACACAGGTGTGGTGGAATGGGAACAAATTGCGTCACGGCCAGCCTAACCATGCACGCAGTTTTAAAAAAAAAAAAAGTTTTGTAAAACTGCCGTTTCTTTAAATATGTTTCTTAATTATGTTTTATTTACCTTTAAAGATTAAAAGCACATTATTAAATTAGCATTTAAGGGTTTGTGTGTTGACATAGTGCAAAAAAAAAAAACAAAGTATCACTTCACGAGTTTGTTATTTTTAGGTTTGTATTATTTTTTTGTGGCGACATTTTTTAAGCTACTTACTTATTCTCTCAAATTAAAAAAATAAATATTATAAAGCTTTAAAAAGCGTCTTTAATTTTGATCATAAATGTCACTTTTAGACTGCCAGTCTTAAATTTAATAAAAAAAACATTTTATTTTATGTAAGGGGCTGTCCATATATTACGTCATTCGCAGTAGGGGGGGGGGGGGGGGGGGGGAATCTGGTCTGCGGATGATGGCAAATGATGTACGAGTACCAAAAGTGACGTCGTTCTTGTAAATACCAATTTCTACAAAATATACAAAATATTATGTAAGTAATAAAACATTATTAATTATTAAGCTCATCCATTATTACAGCAAGAGGCAGGGGGGGGGGGGTCATTAGATAATGACCATAGGATGATTGTAAGGGGGGGGGGTCGAAAATCGGCCAAAATCGATTACGTAATTTATGGATGGCCCCTAAGGAAGAGGAACTAGTTTTTGCCTTTCATTCGTAATTTTTTTTTTTTATCGATCAGCACAAGATTCAGAATTCAATGCTCATCCATATAGGGTCAGACATTTTAACTAGAAATCGTGATGAGCCTTTTTTGTAGTGACACAACAACAAAATGCTCAATCCAAATTTGGTAACCGCGAAATGAAAATCAAAGTACTTGTTGAGGTCAGGACCTCACAAGTCTGATGGACGTAATGAGGCTTTTTATTTATTATTTTTTCAACATTCCATAAATTACGTCATCAATTTTTGCCGATTTTCGACCCCCCACCCCCCTTACAATCATCCTATAGTCATTATCTAATGACCCCTCTTGCTGTAATATTGGATGAGCTTAATAATTAATGATGTTATATATCTTACATAGTATTATGTATAAAAAAAAACGCAACTAAGCTACACATATAGTTTAACTTCTTGCCGCGTTATCCCCGAAGGGGTCGCATGTGGCGAGTTGAATCTATTTATTTTTACAGTAAGGGAGCCGGCCTTACGCCATCCACTTCAGTTGAAGTGGGGGTTTCCCAGCTCCCTAGGGGGCTGGTACTCATTTCTTGTGAAGGCTGAGTAAACCTTACCGGTATTTTTATTATGGAGTTTGAAATAAACACCGAAATAGGAAATCATTTCTGACACCCTCCTCGGTGGGATTCGAACCCGAGCTCACGGGATAGAATGCAAGCACTCTACCAACTGAGCTATCGACCGGACAATGTATATTTTGTAGAAATTGGTATTTACAAGAACGACGTCACTTTTGGTACTCGTAAGCCATTTGCCGTCATCCGCAGACCAGACTCCCCCCCCCCTTAATTCGAATGACGTAATATATGGACGGCCCCTTAGCAAAAAGGAATTGTTAAATTTTCTCGACGTTAACGGCGAGTAGAGAGGAAGAGTATCTTCAAATAGTTAGACGATTTGAGTTTCTGATTACTTTGATTAGAATTATCTTCTCAAATAGTAAAAACGTTTCATCAGCAAGGGTAAAATAATTCGTAGATTTGGGTAGAGACAGTAAATTGTTATGTTTTATATGAAACTATTTTTGGTTTACGTCCTTCAGTCCGGTCAATAGTTCAGTTGGTAGAAGGCTTGCATCCAAAGCCAGAGGATTAGGATTCTTTCCAAACCAAGAGTGGAACCTTTTCAGGGAAAATACGTGGTAAGAAGATTCATTATATTTCGAGCTTAGCTGCGTTTTTATTATTTTATTTCCTCCATTAAAAAAAATGAAAAGAATAATGATGATGAGATGGTTTGGGCATGTGGAAAGAATGAATGACGACAGACTGACAAAGTATGTATACCAAGGTAGTGTGAAAGGAAAAAGAGGTAAGGGACGACCGAAAAAAGTGTGGAGTGATCAGATTGAGGAGATTGTGAAAGAATGGGATGTACAAAGCGAGCGTAAAAGAAGAAAATGCATGAAAAAGGTGATGGATATGAATGAATTGAAAGAGGTATGTAAGGATAGGAACTGGAGGCAGCTCTGCAGCCCCTAGCGGAATGGTGACAGAGTTACAGTTACAGTATAATAAATACAAGCTGCCATATTTATAAAAACTATGACCTGTCATTAAGCCAGAACACGAATTCTTTATGACTTGCAAGGTACTGGACACTGTGGGAAGCACCAGAAATTTTACTACATACATGTTACACACACACACACACACACTGCGTCACATTGTCCCAATAATAATAATAGCAATAATGAGTAGCCCACGCCCGATCTGCAGACGCCGAGTTTTCTCCTCATGTCGGCAATTATCGACAAAGAATAATGGCCGCTCTCAGCAATTAGTGGCTGATAAAAAACAAAGGGCATTCTCCAGAGTCTGTTGAAAGAGTGAAGAAGAAGAAGAAGAAGGGACCCCATTCCCCCCGTTTCTCCTGTTGCGCCACTGCTTTATCCATTGACTTATAATATCTGTGGACTAGGAATTCTTATTCTCCAGTTTCAATCCTAGGATTGGCTTGCAGCAATTTCTTTCACTCTTCTCCTCCATTCCTTCCTGTCTTGTGCGGCTCTTTTAAGGTCTGCATATGATGAGCAGCGCACGTCCACCAACAGGTCTTCCAGGTATTCTTGGCGTGGGCGTCCCCTAGAGTTGGTCCCCTCGGTCATCCCCTCTATTATAACATGCACTTTAACGAAAAAATATATATATGTTTCAACCTACTTACGAAAATGATCATGAGGAAGAAAGAAAAGAAAGAACTTCACAGTTGCGTTTCCATGTGAACGAAAAAACTCGGGCGAATGTAAAAATGTTTCTTGAAAGGTGGCAGCATTGCCGCGTGTGGCAGTATTGTAGAAGCAGTCCGAACGTAGACGCATGCAGTATAAATCTTGTGATGGATAAAATTGACGAATTTTACACGAAAAAGGCATTATTTTAAGGCATTGTGGCATGTGTTGTAATTGGGTGTCAAAACACAAAATGGAGAAAGCAAGAAAACATAAAAGTTGACACGTAAAAACATGTTTTGTATGACTACACAACTGCAACGTTTGACAGGACAGAGGCGAAAGTGGTCGACAGTATGTATCAATGCAGTAAGTTAGTTTCCGCTCCTTTATATTACTCGATGGTTTTATCTGTCTCCCTATTCTCTCTCCACACATAACCACACACTGTTGAGTATTTTGTTTTTTATGTGAAAAAGCTTTCAAGGCACAGTACTTTTAATTTAGTAACTCAGTAATAGTACTTTTTAGTAACTTAGTAGTAATTTAGTTTATGTATTCCGGTCGCTAGCGCAGTTGGTAGAATGTTTGCGTACCTTGCCACTGGGCTAGGGTTCTATACCGCGTGCATGTTAATTTTACCTTGCATATTATTGAACTATATTATCTATTGATTATTGAGACATTGGCAAAGTGAACCATACTGTAAAAAATGGTTCACTTTGCCAATGTCACCCCTGCTTCAGGGAAGGTCGGCAAGAGTTGCAGGGCTTATGTTCACTTTAGATTGGGTTTTTTATATTGTAGGTCCACATGCGGCATGTGTAAGCGTGAAATTATGCGTGTCTGCTTGTGGGAATGCATTTAATATGAATCTCAAATGATCCATATCTTTGCAGCTTAGATTTAGATTATATTTCAGGAACACGACAAACTGTTAGTAAAATGTTTGAACACAACTGTAAAATATCAATTGAAACTAAACTTACTTTGTTTGATGTGGCATTCACTTTGTAGCCCTTCAATTATTAAAAAAATATTAATGTACAATCCGTCGATAGCTCAGTTGGTAGAGTGCTTGCATTCCATGCCGTGAGCTCGGGTTCGAAACCCTCCGAGGCGAGGGTGTCAGAAATGATTTCCCGTTTCGGTGTTTATTTCAAATACCGGCATGGTTTACTCAGCCTTCACAACAAATGAGTACCAGCCCAAAACCCCCACTTCAACTGAAGTGGTTGGCGTAAGGCTGGCCCCCTTACCTGTTAAAATGAAGAGGTTAAACTCGCCACGTGTGACCCCTTGGGGATAACGCGGCAAGAAGTTACACTATATGTGTAGCTCATTTGCGTTTCATAAATAATCTTCACATGATCAGGCGAAAATTATGCTATAAGTCCCTCGTGGAATAAAATTTCCTGTGACTAGAGAGTGAAAGTAAAAATAAAACAAAGTGTAAGAATTGGGAAACCATACAAATTAAGTGTAAAAACCTCACACCCACATATACTTGTAAGTAGTACACGCTACACGCACACACTCAAGACACTTTTAGTACAACAAGGCCTGCTAAACACATCAACTAGGACACTTGCTAGTATTTCATTTCTTAAACACACAAGACATTTGAATATTCAACAAACAGTATCGCTCTATATGACTGTTTCAAACGCCAAATTGCATGGCTTCAGTTTGATGAAATAATGTGCTGATTTATCTGATGAGCGCTGTTACCTTGTGAGACATGCCACAAGGACTCTCTGCAAGCTTGGTTGCTCTAAAAGAGGGCCAATTAAAACTAAATTCAGGTTGTGACAACTTTTGTTACTGATTTTGAATTAGAGGTTTTGTGGGTTAGAATGCCGGCGGAGCACAAAAAATATATACCATTTATATTTTCAAACTTGCTTTATGCTGGGTTGAAAAATTCATAAACCTTTACCAATGACCGGTCACCAAAGGTCCATCCAGCCTTACAGCAACTCGTAAAAAGGTCGATAGCTCAATTGGTAGAATGCTTGCATTCCATGCCGAGAGCAAGGGTTCGATTTCAAGGTTTACTCAGCCTTCACAAGAAATGAGAACCAGCCCCCCGGGAGCTGGGAAACTATAACTGTAACTCTGTCGCCATTCCGCTAGGGGTGACCAGAGCCTCTGCAGAGCTGCCTCCATTTTTTCCTATCCTTACATACCTCTTTCAATTCATTCATATCCATCACCTTTTTCATGCATTTTCTTCTTTTACGCTCACTTTGTATATCCCATTATTTCACAATCTCCTCAATCTGAGCACCCCATACTTTTCTCGGTCGTCCCTTCCCTCTTACTTCAACTGAAGGTGGTTTGTGTGAGGCGGGCCCCCGTACCCGTAAAAAAAAATAGGTCCCGAATCGCCACATGCGAACCCTTCGCAGGCAAGAAGTTACACTATATGTGTGGCTTAGTTGTGTTACCGGGTTAGAAGTCAGTAGTGTAGAAAAGCGTATGATAGCTTTCACACAGTTTGTCTGATAATCCACATAAAATCCGGGCAGAATGCATTGTGTCTGAAATGGCTGTATTTGTAATAATTGTCTTGTATACTGTTTACCACTAGATTCTTTATTTTAATTAGATAAAATACAGAGAAGCCATCATGTTTAGTGATGCGTTTAATCTTATGTATCGACACTCTCTGTTTCCAGTGTTCAAGGACCCGCTGGCCTTTGAGTTCCTCCTGCAGGCGGGCAGCGGGACTGGGGAGCCCTGCAAGGACAGCTTCCTGGTGAAGTTTGACCCGCTGGTGGGCGGAGCACCCAGGCTGCCGCAGGGACTACGGGGGCAAGCCCACAACGCAGAGGTGGAGGGGGCGCAGGGTAACACCACACACATATTACCATTAGTGACAGAGTGACGTTTAGAAAAGTATACAAACTGTAGTTAAGGTCGTTTGGCATATTGACATTTAACAATGGACTCAGAATATTTTTATATTTGGAACTTTTTACTTGGTTTACTTAGCAACCCAACAAAATATTTGTTTGCCTCTTCACTAGGAGCGTGGCTGGGCGATATCACAATTTGGTTGATATCAATTCATGTGTAAGCCTCATTAATTAGTTTTAATTCTTAAGTTAATCAAAGGCTTCTTGTAAATTAGACAAATTGGTGTAGGAGAATTTAATGTTTTTTTTTAATTTGTTTAAAGCTCTAATGGACTCTCAAATTCCAAAGACAACAAAATTGTGACCTCATAAAGACAGGTTGCTAGGGAAAGGCAAACACATATTATGTTATTAGTTTATAGGAATACTAGTCATGTAAAGAAGTGACGTTTGCCTACCGAGATGTTTTAAATTTATGTTTAGTTCATTGTTTGAGAAGCCAGTCCTCAGTATTACCCCAGCCTCTCTCATTACACTTAAACATGGATCATATCGTCACCTTAAAAGTAGACTGAAGAAGTGCCGATTCACTGATTTGAGAAATCGTGGATAAAACATTTTATTCTGTTTAACTTCTAATAGTAAGTGAACTAATTATAAGGAAGTGCTCATGAAAAACTACTACCTTACAAGATTTTCACACTTTTGTAGTGTTTTCGCACATAGAAAACAGGAAAAAGGTGCATTTATCTGCAAAACCCATGTTAGCTTAATATGTTAATTATTCAGTGTAACCTTTAAGGTATCAGTATACTGTTATTGAATTACCTTTTTACACACGTGTGGCATTGGGAAGGTGTTGGAGCATGGAGAACCACATATGTACATAGTCTAGATCAGATAACCAATAGTTGCCATATCATATTACAGTGACTTGTCAATGTGTTGTCAATACAACAGTCAGAATCAATTTTGCAAGGCTCTACTATATATTATGTGTCACATTCAACACACAGTTATCATTTCCTGGGGAATTTTACACAATACGACAATGCAATAATTTGTTTGTGGTTTTGGACGTGTGGTTTGTATTATCCCCATACAAATGTAACCCTTTTCAGATTTATAATTTTAATTTAATTTTGGTCCTTAAGACATTTTGTATCAAATTAAAAATGGATTTTACAAACCATGGTGTACAGAATGGGTTTCTTAATATTTCATTGGAGTCGTCAGGTGATGATGTCGGATACGACTCAGACAAAGTGTTGTGAATCCCTTTTCTCTCCACAGCATGATTTGTAAGATCTATTTTTCATTCTAAACAAATCTATCAGATTTCTTCTTATATTTATATCTTTTAGAATTTATTGCGATGTACAATTGTTGTTTCTGCAATGAATATCTCAAATCCTCACCCAACGATTTTCATTTGAAGAAATTTCAAATGAAATAGCCCTTCACGTCTCCCAACTGAGTACAAAATATATCATGTGGCTCTGGAAATGCCTGGTTTAAATGAGCTATTAATATAGTGCCGTTTAGTGGCACTAGCTATCCTAAGGACACTTTTTATGAGTTAAAGCTTCAAACAAATATGTTAATAACTTCCTGACACTGCCAACACTGGTGTCTGTTCTCATCTCCAGAGGTAGACTGTTCTAGTAGGATGGACCAGCTGAACCAAAAGCCCGTTTCCCGAAACCCATTCTGTTCCGTCAACGCATCAGTTGAAGCCTATTTACAGCGTAACCCTGTGCAGAAGGAAGTGTGTCATCTGCCACCTATTTGGTTGATTCTAGACAATTCACACAAGTAGAATGGGGAACTCTTCTGCTACTGTTTGGAGGTTATGTGTTAATGTGTGCCATGTGTTGTGTTGCAGAGGAGGGCAGCACGGCTAGCGGGCTGGCGGAGAGCTGCAGCTCAGACTCCAGTCTCTGCACGTCCATCTCTCACCACTCGGAGACCAACAAACCTGCTGGGTAAACATCACACACATCAATCAACTAACTCTTATTATAAAATCCATACTAGAAACCACTTAGAAGTATTGCCTAATTTAAAGCTTTTTATTGTTACTTGAGCAATATCTTTGTAGGAAAAATCTTGTGAAGGTAAACTAGAGGTCGCCTAGGGACTTCATACTTCCATGATTTGAAGCAACTCATGGTTGTTACCTCTATTTATAACTTGTGCATAAATTCATAAGTAATTATCAACATACACAGTGGAGAGCTGTGCTCCGGGATATGGTGCCGGGGTCTATCGGAGTTGGAGCTTCCGGACATTTTGTCCATGTCTGCGATGGACGTCTTCAGCGTGATGGTGAAACGTTTTTTACATTATCTTCACGCTGAAGAAGCCCAACGAAGACATTGGCAGAACATCCAGAACTCACAGCTTCAGCTTTGATAGACCACAATAACAGATTCTAGAAAACAACTCTTTAGTGTTAACCGCCATCCATGTAAAACTAAAACTTTTTGTTTAATATACACTATCTGTCATTTGAATCTATCTTTAAACTATAATCTATATTCATTTAAAGCTCTCAGATGTATGCCCACAAACCAACAAGTGTAGTTCGCGCTTACAAACGCTGAATGTGTACTTACAAATAAAATAAAAAAAAAAAATTTGAACATACACAATATTTGCAATATCCGTTTTGACCAGTCCGTTGTCGAGTGGTTACGCTTCGGACTTATAAATGGATAGTTAGAGAGCGTTATCAGTGATGAGATGAGATGATGTGTTTTCTGTGTGTTTCAGTACGATGTCCTCCGTGGAGCAGAGCCTGGGAGCTCTCTCACTGCAGTGCCAGCAGGCAGCGGCGCCCAGCGCCAACACCAACAGCAACAGCAACAGCACACCGCCCAGCAGCATCACCACCAGCCTCACCGACAAACCAACACAGGTCACTTGCTCAGGCAGGCAGTCATACGCCTCCCGCATATCTCTCCAGACATGCCATGCTTTCCCCAAAATTAGTGCATATTTGACGGCGAGGCTGCATCAACCTGACAGCTCGACACCCCGCTGACCTAAGTGTCCGCCCCCTCACACTCACCTCAACAGGGAAAACATGTCTGCCAGATATGATGGTGCCAAACCATTTAGGGCTTTAAATATCATCAAACACACACGGTAGACCACCCTCTCAGGAAAACGAAGCCAATGTAGTTCTTTCAACAGCGGAGTGATGTGAGAGAATTTGGACATCCCGAAGATCAGTCTTGCGGCCGCATTCAAAACAGACTGAAATCTGTTCAGTTGCTTCTTTGACTGGCCGATATAAAGTGTGGAACAATAATCAATTCGGGACATCACAAAAGCACTCACCAATGTTTTAACTACACCAGCCTCACCGACAAACCAACACAGGTCACTTGCTCAGTCAGGCAGTCATACGCCTCCCGCATATCTCTCCAGACATGCCATGCTTTCCCCGAAGGAGTCGCATATGAAGACTACACGGGAAGAACAAGGAATGTCAGTTGATGAACATTTTGAGGAAATCAAGATTATAAATTTGAACGGTCCGTAGCCCAGTGGTAACACTTCGGACTCGTAAATGGTCACTTTTGGTACTCGTACGTCATTTGCCATCATCCGCAGACCAGACTCCCCCCCCCCTTAATGCGAATGACGTAATATATGGACAGCCCCTTAGTAAAAAGTCACCTGTCTTAAGCAATTAATAAGCAAATTTTGTTTTCCTTTTCCCTAGTACTTGGTATTGTAGCGTCACAATTTTGTCTTTGCAATCCACGTGTGAATTCCATTGGCTCCTTCTACGGCAAGGACCAAACTCTTAGAAGGCTCTTGAGGTGGGATCTTCACACAAAAACAGCGCTCACAGAATAATTCTACCAATATTTATCTTTTCTTATAAAAAAATTTCTGCATCACCATTCAATTGACTGTGAATGTTATTACGTGATATTCCAGGTAGTGTCTCCGGCCATCAGCACCAGGCAGCAGTACACTCCCGCGCAGCACCCCAACAGGTGCACACCCGGGCCCACCAAGGTAAACATCGCAACGCACATAACCTCACTTTATAACCACACAAACAAACAAACAAACTTACAAACTTATCATTCTGCAGGCAAAATGTATGTAATACTATTGTACAAAGTGAGAGAGAAACAGCTTGTCAATTTAATTTATTGCTGTTCTCTCGATAATTATAATATCTTGAACAGACATATTAATCCAAGGTATAAACTGATGAATTTTAGATTCCCACAGCTTGTGTCATTTTGATTTGTTCTGCAATAAAACATTTGACTGTAGAGAGTTAAATTACTAATTTCTAATACATTTTAAATCTAATTTTTTGTTGCAGTAAGAAAAATACTTTGATAATATGTAATTTCCAATGTTTTGATACTGTCCGACATTTTGTTTTGAAAAAACACAATCAAGTATTCTTAGAAAGAGACAGTGATATAATAATTCAATATGCACATGCAAGAGAGAGTGAGATAATAGATTTAAAATTTGAACTTGTTCTTTTTGTGGAACATTTGAGTGTTGCCATTGCAATAAATCTTAATGTAAAAGTAGTAGGGATATATTTTATACCTAACACTTTTAATATTCAACTGCCTTAGTACTTTTTGCCTGTAAAATGGTTATTGGTTTTGTAGCATAAAATTCACATCAAACTCTTACTCTTCTAATTATTTTATGAGTTTTACAAACTCTCAACTCATTCTTACTTTTGGTTTTTTGATTACTTTTAAAACCCCTAGAATTATTTTGCATTCCACATTTCAAGATTAATTTGCTACCTGATAGTGTGCTAGATTGATCAACATCTTTGGAAAAGTATTTACTTCAACTAATGGCTGGTTATTTCAATGATGATTAGAGACTTAATAAATAGAATGACACGAAATCTTGTTCTTACTTTTTTTGTTTGAATTAATAATGACTAAATTTCGGTTGTAACAGCTGCTCCTAAAACAATAGTTAATTTAACATTTGGATTAATCAATTGCTAAAAGTTTAACATTATACTGAAATCTTGAAGGTATTAATTTAATCAAAATAATATGTACTAAATAAGTTGGTGTAAGGCTCACCAGACATAATTAAAAATAATTTACTCTTGTCCATCAATTCAGAGAAAGATGACAAGAGTTGCGATCAGATAAGAATTTCTTCATGTGAATACACTTTCATCCTAAATACAAGCAAACCTACTTTTAAATCAGTTTAAAAAGTTTACCCAGCTTTATAAACTGCTGGGTCTTGTTTGATAAGTGATGACTGGGTTTGTAGAGGGCTTTTGATGTATGATACTCTTAAAAACTGCACTCACCTAAGGAGTCAGCCACTTGGACGCTAGCAAAAGGATTAAAGGACTCAAAATAGGGAAGCAATGGACTCAGAATATTTGAAAATTGGGGAATATTTATGTGATGTCACCTGGCCTGTCTAAAGACAGTACCGAGCGTCATAATTTCAATACAATATCATGTAGGTAGTTTAAAAAGACACTGAAGTGCACTGTAATGCATTTAGCATTACCCGTATCGACGACCAAGCTCTTAAAAAGTCGCGTCGATAGCTCAGTTGGTAGAATTTATTGCATTCCATGCGGAGAACAAGAGTACGATCCTCACCGAAGGTGTCAAAAATGATTTTCCATTTCGGTGTTTATTTCAAAGCCAAAGTTTACTCAGCCTCCACAAGAAATGAGAAACAAAGAAATGGGAAACCTCTACTTAAACTGAAGTGATTGGTGTGAAGCCGGCCCCCTCATCCGTTAAAATAAATAGGTCACGAACCGCCACATGCGACTCCTTCAGTGATAACGCAGGCAAGAAGTTACACTATGTGTGTAGCTTAGTTGGGTCTTTTTTTTATTGGGAATCCATTTTTTGTTTACCATGGATGACATCACACAGCCGAGGTATATTTTAAAAGTCTTGGAGTCCATTAGCTTTAATGTAGAATTGTATAAAGCCTCGCTCTCTCTCTCTGTCTGCACACAACACGGTGTGGTTGCAAGTCTGGGTTTCTCTTGCAGTCCACGTCGTCAGCGTTGGCGGCGATTGATCGGTTGATCAGCCTAGGGGGCTCCACGCCACCCCCACCACCTCCCGTCGTCCAGCCAAAGGTAAAGAGGAGACCAAAGGAGAAGAACTGCAACTACATAGCATGGCTTTGAAAATGTCCTCGTGGGGCTTGCAAACGCACTTTTAACCCTCTGCGTACCGACTCAGCCATTTCTTGACAATTTTGTAATTATTTAACTAATATCTTCATCTCAGGTATTTAAAAGACATCCAAAAAAGGATTTAAATAAATTGTCAATGCAAGATTTCAAGTTGGCAATTCATCAACAAACTTTTTAAAATATTACAAATCGAAGAACACTGATTTTCCTACAAAATGTTAGAGTATGTCTTTTTATTTCATTTTCAACCCATTTCAATGAAATGTATGACTGCAACAAATCAGTTTATTATCCTTAAACTTGTTGGCTCCATTACAATTTTTTTTTATTCATTTAGAGGAATAACAATTGCTGGAGTTGTCAAAAAGTTTAAATGAATTTGGTCATTTGGTTTGATTTTGAGGTTAGCTTTGACGGTACGCACAGGGTTAAATACAACACACATAATTTGTGAATATTGGGCTGGGCTTACGGCACTGCAAACGGAGATAGGGTCACCTAGTCTTCTCACGCTTATAAAATACATCTATAAGTAACTGTACAAAACATGCAGGGGCTTAATGGTTAACATTTATGTTTATAATCCCACCAACGATTGGTATGGTTGAAATTTGTAACAATGGATTAGTGATATTTTTGTTTGTTAAAAATAATGATGCTGTGCATCTATGCCAAGGTCAATATTATTTGCATCTATACACATATTTGAAAACTCAAATGAGTGTTGTTAAATAAATCTAATATTATTTCATATGAGCTTTAAAGCGCTCTTTCTATGTCTAATTGAGAGACAGTTATAGTCTCTAGTCTATGGCACATTCTGTGTGTCATCTACCAAATTCAAAAAAAGAATGACAGATGATGCTGTCAAATGAAACTTTTTCCCTGATTTGTGGGATTTTTTATTTTATTACTTTCATTTGAGTCATATATATTCAAAGGTATATTATATTCTATTATTGTTTTAAAAATGAGATAATTATGTATTTGGAAATACAGAGAATGTCATTTTCTGTGTTTTCACATATGAAAAAAATATAAGATTGTAATGTGTAGGGATTTTTAAATGTCATGTGTCCATTTTACAATAACACCAAACAGATCATGTGATAAGGCAATGCTTTTATACCTTTAATTCTTTCTTTACTATTTTAAGTAAATATACATTTTGAATAGATTTTTAACCTTTGAAAAAATGAGATGATGGTTTGTCATCTTGAAGGAGGGCTGAGGGAGACTTGTCACTAATGAAAACATAAAATTGTTATTTGTACAGCTCCTTTAATTTGTTTTCAGCCAGACAAATCAATTATACTCCTCGATTGTTTACTTTCTTCCTTGTGCATTATTTTTGTTGTATTTTGTGTGTTGCCATGTCGTGATTAACCTGCTTGTATCTCTGCTATATAATTTGTGCATCCTCCCCCCCAAGTTTGTTTCTCCTTTATATCATTTCAAGTATTAATTTGTTCAACAAACTGTCACCTTTGCTTTAATCATTTTCCTCACTGGTTTATTGTATTTCCAATTTCATTTTTGTAAACTTGAGTTTCAACTGTTTTCACACAAACTTTACAAATTTTATCTCATCAAAAATCAAAATAAAACTTTGTATCAAAGATGAACAAGCGGTATTTCGTTGAGAATGTTATATTTTGATTTAGTATGGTAGAAGTACAATACATACTTAATCTAAATCTAAGTTGCAAATATATTGCATTTGAGATTCACATTGCACGCATTCACAAAAGCAGACAAGTATGAGTTTGCGCTTGCACATGCCGCATGTGGATTTACAACATAAAAACCTAAATCTCAAATGAACATACGCCCTGCAACTCTTGCAGACCTGAAAAAAGGGTGGCATTGGCAAAGTGAACCATTTTTTACAGTATGGGTGGTCAGCCTCATACTAACCTATAAGTCATAGAATATTTAAGTCGATGGTAAAGGGAATAAGGCGTCGGCACTGGAATTTGCGTTATTGAGACAATTGCAAGTTGGAGCCCTGCCAGTGTCGTGTCCTATAACTTTGACCCTGGTTCAATAGATGCCATTGGGTAATTGTTAATTATGAATTTGTTAAAATATTAAAAATAATTAATTATTGATTGAGAATGTTAATACCTGTTTCTGGCCAGGCAGAATAGGTTTGCATTAAAAAAATTGCATTCCTCTTCAGGAATCTATTTTTATTAAAAAAAATACAATTTTAAAAAATGTCACAACTTTAAAATAGCAAAAACTTCTATAGCTTTTCCGATTAAAAGTTTTCCCTTTGTGAGTAAGGGGCCGTCCATAAATTACGTCATCGATTTTGGCCGATTTTCGACCCCCCCCCCTACAATCATCCTATAGTCATTATCTAATGACCCCCCCTCCCCCTCTATCTGTAATGATGGATGAGCTTAATAATTAATAATGTTATATTACTTACATAATATTTAGTATATTTTGTAGAAATTGGTATTTACAAGAACGACGTCCCTTTTGGTACTCGGAAATCATTTGCCATCATCCGCAGACCAGACTCCCCCCCCTTAATGCGAATGACGTAATATATGGACAGCCCCTAAGAGAAAATTACCTTTTTTGTAAAATGTTGCGTACGGTGTTTGTTCATATTTTGATACTAGGTTTCTATAAGTTATTTGTCGCGCCCTATTACTTCCATGAAACATTCAACACTTAAATAAATTTCAAAAACACGTGTAATGAGTCTCCTCACATAAATTATCACATTAAATGTGCCAGAGTGCTTCACGTTAGCCGACAACACATGAATTAAACATGTGAGTCTGCTGTTGAAATTTTGCACAGACTTACATATTTTATTTCATCAAATTCACATGTATTAGAAATGAATTAGCTCCCACAATTATAAGAAAATTATATGCGTTTTGTGGTCTAGTGTATGAGCTTTTAAATCAATGAAAAGGATATAAAGGGAAAACAAACTTTCTGTTGCAACATTTTTGATGTCAAATCGAGCATCTATAATCTATAATCTAAGTTGCAAGGATATATTCATTCAAAGCTCTCAGATGTATGCCCATAAACAAACACGTGTAGTTCGCGCTTACAAATGCTGATTGTGTACTTACAAATAAAATTCAAACCTCAAATGAACATAAGCCCCACAACTTTTGCCGACCTTCCCTGAAATAGGGGTGACACTGGCAAAGTGAACCATTTTTTACAGTATGGGTGGTCAGCCTCATACCAACCTATAAGTCAAGGAATATCTAAATAGAGCATGAATATCTAAAATTAGATAATGCCATGTAGGTATGTTGGGTATTGTCCCAAATCATGTGAGGTAACAGATTCCAGGCCTGAGGAGCAGCTGCTGCAGAAGCACAGTCTCCAAACACTGGGTTGATTTTCCACATTAATGTTTTGTCCCCAACGTCTGCTGAATGTGGAGGAAGCCTTTTATTACCTGATGAGCTCAGCAAAGCATTGCAGCTTTCTCCCATATAATGTCTTGTGGACTGGCAAACACAGCTCATGGCAGATACAGAGTGCATGATTATTTTGCATCGTTTTAAGTAACACTGGTTCTATTCCTGTCGGGCTCGTTGACTATAACTTTGACTATGTTTCAACAGATGTCATTGGGTAATGTTAAATTAATAATTCATTAAAGTATTGAATTAAAATTGAAAATGATGCTGGAGAGTTGTTTTCCAAGATCCGTTGCCGTGGATTGTTGAAGCTGGAGCTTCCGGCCGTATAAGCCTAAAGCTCCTATTCATGGACTGACCACCCATGCTGTAGAAAATGGTTCACTTTGCCAATGTTACCCCTGTTGCAGGGAAGGACTGCAAGAGTTGCCGGGTGTATGTCCATTTGAGATTTCGGTTTTTATGTTGTAGGTTCACATGCGGCAAACTACTTGTGAGAACGCATATAATGTGAATCCCCAATGTTACATATGTGTGCAACTTAGATTAGATTAGATTTATTTGTAATGTTCATACCTGTTTCTGGTCTGGAAAAATAGGTTAGTAAATTGCGATTAAAAAAAAAAATTGCACTAGTGCAGTTTTTTAATCCCTGCTCCCATTCTATGTTTTCCAGGCTCTAATTGCATGTGATGAATGCTTGTGTTGTTGTGTTGTTGCTGTATTGTGCGCTGTGCTGTGCGCAGGAGGCGGAGATGGACGGGCGCATGCTGCAGGAGCTGGGCAGCGTGCGGGAGGCGCTGGCCCGCCAGGAGGAGGAGCTGCGCGCGCTGCAGGAGAAGGAGCAGCGCAGCAGCAGGGAGCTGGCGGAGGGGCGGCAGCGCGAGCAGGCACTCATCGACCGCCTCAACGAGAAGACTAGGGACCGGAGACAGATGGAGTAAGGAGCAAAAGATAATACATATATCTGAATAAATTTTATATATGAAATGCAATGCCTAACAACGTAGCCAACGTCATCAGGAGACACTTTCTTCACACAACAATCGAGGATGAACTGTAAAATTGATTATTGTTCGTAAATATGTCAAACAACCATGACTCTGCTTTTAATTTTAGTCCCTTGTTGCCAACCTTTTCGTGTATGAAATTCATGGTTTTTTTGATGGAGTGGAATTCACTTTTGCAAGTCCGGTCGATAGCTCAATTGGTGGAGAAATGATTTCCCGCTTCGGTGTTTATTTCAAACTCTAAAAATAAAGTACTTTTAAGGTTTACTCAGCCTTCACAAGAAATGATCACCAGCTCCCCCCTCGAGAGCTGGGAAACACACAACTGAAGTGGTTGGCTTAAGGCCGGCCCCCTTACCTGTAAAGATAAAATAGGTTCCACCGGTCACATGCGAGTGTAGATATCTAAGCCTGCTGTGTGTTGCCATGTTGCAGCGTGGTGATGGAGGAGTACGAGCACACCATGTCCCAGTTCATCGCGGAGCGCGAGCTGGAGAAGCGGCAGTGGGAGGAGGAGAGGCGGGGGCTGCTCAAGGAGAGGGACGAGGTCACCTCCCATCTCTTCAACACGGAGCACGCCTTCAACGACATACACATGTAAACTCACTTACATATCACATGCCAAAATGTCAATCACTCTACAGAAACTGGTATACAACATCGGCAGTGGAGCAGGGTGATCTTGCTTCATTAGCATATTCAACTGGTCCGCAGTCTACTGGTAATGCTTCGGCCTCGTAAATGAAAGGTCGTGGGTTCGAATCCCGGTAGAGCATAAAAAATATACCATTAATTTTTCAAAATATTGCTGGGTGAAAAATTCATATACCTTTACCAAAGACCGGTCACTGAAGGTCCATCCAGCCTTACAGCAACTGGGTCTTGCTTGAGAATTGGCACTCTACAACGACGACCAAGCTCACAGAGGGCTCTTGAGGTGTGATTCACACAAAAACAGCACTCACCAAATAAATCATCCTAATATTATTATATTGGTTTCCAGGAAATATGAGAGATGCAAGACGCTGATAAACGGCTACAAGACCAACGAGGAGATCCTGAAGCAGTCGCTGCAGACCAGCGAGGAGGCCAACAAGAAGCAGCTGGAGAGGTACGAGCAGCTGCGGCAGCACGCCATGACCCAGTTGGACATCGCCAACCAGGAGATGGACGGCATCAAGCGCAGCAACCAGGCGGAGATCACACGCCTGCAGGCCATGCTCAAGAAGTCAGACATCCAGCTGTCCTCCATGCAGGAGTCCCTGGCGCAGAAGGTCAAGGACATCGAGGACCTCACCGCCATCTGCGACGAGCTCATCAACAAGGTGCGCTGAGCAAGGTCACCACACAGACAAAGTCATCACACAAACAGCACACTCTGCAACTGCTGGGATGTTAACATAGACAATTGTGACGAGTTTGTATATACTGTTTTTTTATCATCTGTTCGGCGAGTGGAGTTGTATTTATTTTCACAGGCAAGCCTTAACATGGAAGTACTCGTTTCTTGTGAAGACTAAATTGCATTCTGCCCAGATTGTTTACCTGTCTACTCGACTGCCGGGTAGAATGGGACTAGTCTGAAAGCTCACATTCACTGCTGTGCACCGGGTAAAAAAACCATAGACAAATTCGGGCAGAATGTGTCTAGGGTGAAAAGGTTTCTGCCCGGATTGTCTATGGATCATGGGACAAACTGTGTGAAAGATTTCATACACTACTCGCTCCCCCAGTTCTTGTTTATCGTATACGCCAATCTTGTCAAATATGACTTTTTCATGCAGTTGTCTTATGAATCAAATTCTACACAATCTGAGCTAAGAAAAACCGTAAAATTCGATAATGTGAGAGTTCTTTTAAATATTTATAAAATATTTTTTTTGTTTTCATAAGACACATCGGTCCAGTACACATGCAAACATTGCTCATGTAAAATTTTCTCAATGGCGTATACGATAAACAAGAACTAAGGCAGCGTACTGACTTCTGACCTGGCGGAAACCTGGGCAGAGTGGACAGAATGGGTCTAGTGTGAAATGGCTGCTAACCTCATCAGTACCATGATTTGGATTAAAAGAAAACAAGCAAGCATGGAATTATGTCTGATGTATGGTGGAAATTGAACCCTAGCCCTCTAGCTTTAAAGGCAGGCATTCTACATTCTCATCGGGCTCTTTTACTTGTGAAAAAATAGTTTTTTTTTATTATTTAAAATCTACTTGGGTACAAATTTCATTATTATTTCAAGTTTGCATAAAATTGTTGAGGCTATCTGTGGAAATAAAAAGAGCACATGCCGCACGTTTAATAATAAAGAGCGATAACTCAAAAATTGGGAAAATCGAGATTTTGTAATAAAACGCAAGAACAATGCGAGGAGAATAGGCAGAATGCGACAGCCGTTCAATTTAGACGAATATGACCGAGATAAAACATTGGTCGCCTTTTTCATCCCATACAAGTTGTACTGGTTGTCTGAACTTCAAACGTGATTTCCCAACATTCTTATTTTTTGAGTTATTGCTCTTTATGATTAAGCGTGCGACATCACAAATGTTGCTTCGTTGATGAAATTGAATGACCTTTGCAGACAGTCATGAGTGTCATTTCTGAATGTGTACTTTTATGCATCACTCAAAAATGAACAGCATGTGTCGTAAACATCTCTCTACTCCAAGACAACAATTAAATTTATTATTCTTTTATTAATTTATTGAAATTCCACGTCAGGCTGAAGCTTAGGAATGTTTATGGTGGTGGCCCCGTAGTCCAGTGATTGCTCTTAGTGTGAACCTGTCAAGGACTTGATATTATTTGTGTAAGGCTTTTAGGGAAAGTAATAAAGAAATTAATATTTTCAACTTTAAACTTTAGTTAATTTTAGTAGATTATTTACCTATATGTGTTATTTAAAATACATAATTATTGAAATTAGTAAAGTCTCGAATTGTTCCATTTTACTTGTCTCGAAATATTTCTGTGTTGGCAGAAAATTGTAACTGAGCTTAAATTAGGAGAGAGTTCATTTTGAATTTTGGTTTGTCCTGTAAATTGTAATATTTTTCATTTTTTTTAATGATAACATAAAATGAAAAACAGTGTACGAAGACCATTTTGTGTACTTTTTAAATTTCAAAGCATCAATATAAAAAAGCTGTGTATATAGTAATAATTAATATAAACTTAATCTCCTGTGTATTTATAAAAAAAAAAATTATAAGCATGTCCATTTTATATTTTTAAGAAAAATAGGTAATTTTTAAAAATGAACAAGATATTTTTAAAAATTGTGTAAAACAAAATGAAAAACAAAAAAAAAAAAGAAAAGGAACTGCGTTATGAAGAAGAGAATGCATGCAATATATAAATACATACATAAACATGTCGCACGTTTAATAATAAAGAGAAATAACTCGAAAATTGGGAAAATCGAGATTTTGTAATAAAACGCAAGATCAATGCTAGAAGAATAGGTAGAATGCGACAGCCGTTCAATTTGGACGAATATGACCGAGATAAAACATCGGTCGCCTTTTTCATCCCATACAAGTTGTACTAGTTGTCTGAACTTCAAACGTGATTTCCCAACATTCATGTTTTTTGAGTTATTGCTCTTTATTATTAAACGTGCGATGTCTAGGATAGCGTGTTCCATCGCATCACGCACCGCGTTTAGTGCGCACTATTATATTTTTCATATGCTAACGATAACGATACTTTAATCTTTTAAATAATTATTAATATGTATGTGAAGAGAACGCTATGTACTTTAATTAATACAATCGTTAATCGCTTACCTAGTGCCTCTACATTCCACACTGCTTAAACAGTGTTTTCTCACATCGTTAAAGTCTCAAAATTGATTTGATTAGCTCGTCATCTGAGATCAGAACCAACTCATGTTCAAAGTTATGTTTTTCCAAGAGGATTATAATTTTGAATTAAGACTGCCCTTATGGCTTTGAAATGGCATTTTTCTTATATGTACGGGAGAAAGAATATTGAGGGTTGTTTCTAGATTTAATAAGCGTTTGAGTAAGCTGATCCCAGGCTAATCTGCCAAAGCCGCAGACCATCAGGCGACAAGGATAGGAGTCTGGAATAATCTGAAAGGACTCGCCTCACTCCCGATTTATCTTCTTCAATTGTTTCTCCCTGTCGTGACTTTGGATGCAGCAGAAGAGACAAGACATAAAATTTATTGATTTCCTACCTTAATTGATTGATAGCACTTCAAACTATGTGAACAGTCACATCGACTGCTCCAAGGAAGAAGGAAGTAACTCCGAAATTTAGGTTTTTGACTTGTTTCCATTTCTGAAGGTAACAAATCATTATCTTCATTCCAAGATGACAACCGTGTCTCTATCTCTTTTAAATTCGTTAATAAATTAATGTAAAAAATAGTTTATGCATTGTACTCCATAGAATAAATAACATTCTATTGGCTTTCCTGCAAAACTATCTTTTTTGACTTAGGGGCCGTCCATAAATTACATCATCGATTTTGGCCGATTTTCGACCCCCCCCCCCTTACAATCATCCTATAGTCATTATCTAAGGACCCCTCCCCCTCCTCTTGCTGTAATAATGAATGAGCTTAATTAATAATGTTATATTACTTGCATACTATTTTGTATATTTTGTAGAAATTGGTATTTACAAGAACGACGTTACTTTTGGTACTTGTACATCATTTGCCATCATCCGCAGACCAGACTCCCCCCCCCCTAAATGCGAATGACGTAATATATGGACAGCCCCTTAGTGCTGTCTTCCTTGGAGCAATCGACATGAATTAGTTATTCTAGAACAAAAATCACAAAGGTTTAGCTCATATTTTCACTTGCAGACTTTTGAATTCTTGAACACAGATGTCAGGGATAAGTTCAAAGTTGGATGATGTCTATGATTGACAGCCGCACTGTATGCAAGTTTACACTTGATGCCTATGCGTGTCACCCCACAATTTCTCATTCATAACTCATTTTGGGAAATGTTGTACATAAGATAGTTATGGTCTCACACGTTTTATCCATAGAGAACGATGGTGAGAAAACACATATTCTGCATAAAAAAGTAAAATGGAAAAAACTATTCAAATACAAAACTAAAATATAGTATATTTTGCAGTAGGTTAGTAGAGTTGTCAGTTTAAAAAATAACCAGCAGGCACTTAAAAAGTATTATTTATAAGGTTTTTTTTTTAAGAAATGATTCATCAGCTTTTAAAATGTTCAGTGGAAAGTGTGTTTTTAATTTTATTTTGAAAAAAGATTGATTATTTTTTTAAATAAATAAATTTAGCTTGTTTTTTTTTTCTATCATCAAGTTGTGTTGCCATAAGTGGAGAAAAAAATTATATGTAGTGTATCGCACATGTCATCATTGAATAATAAAAATAAGATTTTTATACAAATAAATGGTGTTTTTACTCATCGTGGAGTGAACGCTCTCCAAAGAGACGACGGGAGAAGACAGAGGTAAGGATTTTTTTAACCAAAGTAAGTCTAGTATAAGTGATTGTGAGGACTGATAGCGCCACTCCCCGCTGATCTGTGTTTGCCCCCTCACACCCAACCCTTATATCTAAGTTGCAAAGATGTGTAACATGGGGATTCACATTATATTTTGGCGTTTTCATGACTCATTCCTTTGCCAAACTGCCCGTTTATGGAATGATCTACCAGTATCTGTGTTCCCTTCCCAATTTAATCTGGTTTTATTCAAAACCAACATCAATCGCCACTTCCTTGCAGCGCCTCACGACAGAAGCAACACCTCTGCGGCACCCTTCCAGGGTGACATAGACCACCAAGACTTTCAAGAATTGGGGAGCCTCCCGCACAGGATTCCTTAAAAAAAAAGCATTCTTGCAAGCAGACACATAAGTTTGCGCTTGGACATGCCGCATGTGAACCTACAACATAAAAACCCAAGTCTCATATGAACGTAAGCCCTGCAACTCTCGCCTACCTTCCTTGAAACAGGGGTGATATTGGCAAAGTGAACCAGTTTCTGTACCATGGATGGTCAGCCGCATAGGTATACCAACCTATAAGTTAAGGAATATTCACAATAAGTAAATTTTTTACAGTCAACAAATACTTAATTCATATAAACACCAAAAAAAAAAACAAATTCTAATTTAAAAACCCTAGTCCTAGCTGCCAACATTATAGATCAACCGTCCTGTCACATTTGTTTTAGAGAAGGTCGGCAAAAGTTGCAGGGCTTATGTTAATTAGATGCTTAGATTTTTCTTAGATTTCTAAGTACCTACACTGGCTACACATGGTGTATTTGTAAGCGCGAACTTACACGTGTCTGTTTATGAGTATGCATTTAATACGAATCTTAAATGTGTATGTATCTTTGCAACTTAGTTTAATGATTATTATTAGGGATGGGAATTCCTTGGCTTATAGGTTGGTATGAGGCTGACCACCCATACTGTAAAAAATGGTTCACTTTGCCAATGTCACCCCTGTTTCAGGGAATGTCGGCAGGAGTTGCAGGGCTTATGTTCATTTGAGTTTGGATTTTATTTGTAAGTACACAATCAGCATTTGTAAGCGCGAACTACACGTGTTTGTTTGTGGGCATACATCTGAGAGCTTTAAATGAATATATCCTTGCAACTTAGATTATAGATGGGCCGAAGTTCGTTTCACATTCGGTTTAACCAAATTTCGGCAGCTTGAACCGAACTTCGGAATTCGGCCGAAATTCGGTTCAAATGCCAAACATTCGGTGTAACATAAAGTAAAACAAAATACTTACTTGCACCATTTTGACCGTTATAATTGGATATCATACATATCGCACGCTTAATCATAAAGAGCAATAACTCAAAAAATAAGAATGTTGGGAAATCACGTTTGAAGTTCAGACAACCAGTACAACTTGTATGGGATGAAAAAGGCGACCGATGTTTTATCTCGGTCATATTCGTCCAAATTGAACGGTTGTCGCATTCTACCTATTCTTCTCGCATTTTTCTTGCGTTTTATTACAAAATCTCGATTTTCCCAATTTTCGAGTTATTGCTCTTTAATTTGTAAGTACCTAGGTACTCATGCTGCATTTGTAAGCGCGAACTTACCACGTGTCTATGAGCATGCATTGAATACGATTTTCAAATGTTTATGTATCTTTGCTATCGCGAACTACACGTGTGTTTGTTTGTGGGCATCATTTGAGAACTTTAAATTAATATTTCCTTGCAACTTAGATTATAGATTATATGTATCTTTGCAACTTAGTTTAGGTATAGATTATCATACATTGAAAATAAACGACAGGGGTTATGTACGCCCTTAAATGTTTCGACTCGCTGCCATCTAATCTAATCTAAGTTGCAAAGATATGTTACATTGAAGATTCACATTACATGCATTCTCACAACCAGACACATACAAGTTCGCACTTGCACATGCCTCATGTGAACCTACAACATAAAAACCAAATCTCAAATGGACATACACCCTGCAACTCTTGCCGTCCTTCCCTGAGACAGGGGTGACATTGGCAAAGTGAACCATTTTTACAGCATAGGTGGTCAGCCGCATACCAACCTATAAGTCAAGGAACATACCTACACGACAAATTACATTTTATACATCACTAAATTATAATATCTATGGCCGTCAGTTTGTCATAATGATTACAATATTTAATGACTGTGAGCGCGTCAGTTTGCCTAATCCCCCGACGAGTAGCAAGCAATAATAATACGTAGAATTAGTGACGTGGTCCTGTCCCACACCGCAGCGGGACGTTTGTCTGTGGACACCGCAAATGGCGCCCTCACCAGCAACTACCGACAATTTATATTCGCGGGTAAATAATCATTAATGGCGGGAAAAACCGAAACAGGTGATCAACCATTGAGTAGTAACATGGAGGAGCAGAAACCAACTTTGGCGCGGATGCTACCTGAATGGGTGACAGTTCAGGTAGGTACACCGCGTGTTGTTGGCATCTCATGGACCGGTCCGTAGTCCAGTGGCAACACTTCGGACTCTTAAGTTGTGGATTCGAATCCCGGCGGAGCACAAAAAATATACCATTTATATTCCCAAATGTGCTCTTCGCTGGGTTGAAAAATTCATAAACCTTTACCAAAGACCGGTCACTGAAAGGTCCTTCCAATCTTACAACAACTGGATCTTGCTTGAGAATTGGCGCTTTCTACAGCGACGACCAAGCTCGTAGAGGGCTTTTGAGGTATGGTACACACAAAAACTGCGCTCACCAAATAAATCAGCCTAATATTATTATTATTACTGCATTAATACATACTATCTGATTGTGATTGATAATGGTGATTTCTAATGTTGGTGTATTAATTTGCTACATTTTTTGCATAGGAAATTTCTGACTTTTTTTGTATAGATTTCTTTGTAAGGTTTTGTTCTTTTATATATTTAAATGTAATTTTTTATTCATATTCCTTGACTTATAGGTTGGTATGAGGCTGACCACCCATACTGTAAAAAATGGTTCACTTTGCCAATGTTACCCCTGTTTCAGGGAAGGTCGGCAAAAGTTGTGGGGCTTATGTTCATTTGAGGTTTGGATTTTATTTGTAAGTACGCATTCAGCATTTGTAAGCGCGAACTACATTTGTTGGTTTGTGGGCTTACATCTGAGAGCTTTAAATGAATATATCCTTGCAACTTAGATTATAGATTATTATAGATTATCTACCACTTTTTGCTCAGTCCTGTCAAACGTAGCAGTTGTGTAGTCATACAAATTAATATGTTTTTACGTGTCAAATTTTATGTTTTCTTGCTTTCTCCATGTTGTGTTTTTACACCCAATTAGAACACATGCCATAATGTCTTAAAGTAATTCATTTTTCCTTTAAAGTTCGCAAATTTTATCGATCACAAGATTTATACCGAATGCGTCTATGTTCGGACTGCTCCGGGCATAGTAACGCTTGCGGCAATGCTGCCACCTTTCTAGAAACATTTTTACTTTCACTCGAGTTTTTTTGTACACATGGAAATGCAACTGTGTTCTTATTCTCTTTCTTACATATGACAATTTTCGTAAGTAGGTTGAAACATATAAATATAATGTCTATTTTCGTTAAAATAATTTCTAGTCCACAGATATCATAAGTCAATGTGACCAACTGCAGGCTACAGGGGCAGAGGAAAGTCTGGAATATTAAAGATACTTCTTAAAAATTAATAAAAATCCGTAGTCCAATGGTAATACTTTGTAGGACTTGTTAATGAAAGGCTATAGGTAAATTTCATAAAATCAAACCACCAAAGGTCCATCTAGCCTTACAGCAATTGGGTCTTGTATACCTAAGAATTGGCGCTATGAAGCGACGACCAAGCTCGTAAAAAGTAATTTACAAAACAGTAATAATTTACAAAAATACATTTGTGAAGAGGGATGCAATTCACCAACCTATTTTGCCTGGACAGAAACAGATATTAACATTAATTGGCCATTACTCAGTGACCTCTGTTGAACCGGGATCAAAGTTATTGCCGATAGGAAACGACGCAGGCGGAGTTCGAGCTTGCGATTGTCTCAATAACGCAAATTCGAGGCCGACGCCTTAGGGGCTGTCCATATATTACGTCATTCGCATTAAGGAGGGGGAGTCTGGTCTGCGGATGATGGCAAATGATGTACGAGTACCAAAAGTGACGTCGTTCTTGTAAATACCAATTTCTACAAAATATACAAAATATTATGTAAGTAATATAACATTATTAATTATTAAGTTAATTCATTATTACAGCAAGAGGGGGAGGGGGTCATTAATTTATGGACGGCCCCTTATCCCATTGACTATAAATTTCAAATGAGTAGAGTTTTAGACTTACACCGTCGGTTGAGATGTTTTTATGATTTATTTTACAAAGACTGAGTAGAAATGCATGAGCAGCCAAGTTGCGTTTTTTTTTGTGGGTGTATCTATTGGATTACATGTTATGATTTTTTTAGTCGTCCGTTGGCCAGCTGACCGATTACGCGGCCATGACAGCCGGCGCGACCGCGGCGTCAAACACCGCGCTGCAAATTGAAATATTGCCCGGAATAATATTTCAATAATTCAGCGAGGACTGCAGCTGTACCTACACCATTGATGGTGTGGTGGAGTCGAAACTATTTTGGCGATACATCCGTTTCAACCTACCGCAACACAAATCTACGTGAGTTAGAAAGAGAACAATGATACTCCGAGTATCGCCACACTGTCAGCAGGCAAAAGGTTTTAGTTGTTTTCTTCACTTTTATGATTTTATAAACATTGTTTACGAAATCGGTCGTATAGAATCAAATTTTACTCGCCACGTAACCACATACAATTTATTTTCAATTTTTCATTATTTAGATTTCTCGATTTATTACTTGACTTATAGGTTGGTATAAGACTGACCACCCGTATTGTAAAAAATGGTTCACTTCTGAGCCAATGTCACCCCTGTGTCAGGGAAGGTCGGCAAAAGCTGTAGGGTTTATGTTGATTTGAGGTTTGGATTTTATTTGTAAGTACACATTCAGCATTTTGTAAACGCAAACTACACGTGTTTGTTTGTGGGCATGCATTTGATATGCCACATGCGATAACGCAGGCAAGAAGTTACACTACATGTGCAATTATTTATTTATTTTTTATTTATTTATTTATTTATTTATTAACGGCACTTAGTGCCTTTTACATGAAATGGTTACATAGTTTCAAAAATAACACAAATACATAAAAATACCAAAAAGATGTAAAGTATATGAAAGTAAAATGAAACAAATAAACACCATAACAAAAACTATATAAAAATAAGAATAAAAATCAAAGTTACATTTAGTTGTGTATTGTTATGTAAATGACAAGTAGGTACTTACATATGAATGTTAGGTAGGTAGGTGTATTAGTTGTAGTCGGTGAGAGTTGGAGTGGTTATTGTAGGTACCTAGGAGAGAGACATTTAATAATTTACCTACTGGAAACTTTATGTTCTGGAAGGTTCCAGCAAAATTGGCTTCTTGTAACTACTGTCTTTGGGAGTGTAAAGGGCTGCAGGCGGCTTGCAGGAGTCAGTCTAGATACGTCGCTCTGCTTTTGAACAAGAAAGACAGTATCAGTGAAAGTGAACCAACAGTGAAATAAATGTGAATTGTTAAAAATAAATATAAATTGTTATATACTCGTAAATCTAAGTGTAAAATAAATATCCATGAAAGAAGATCAGGTTTTTTAATTTAAAGACTATTTGAACCCTAAAAAACACGACAGGGTGTTGACAGATTAGTCTCATGTGGTCTCATAGTATGTTACAACGCCATGAGCTAGATTCATCTCCACCGATATTATAGCCCAGTGCGGTAAACTACGTCGTGAGGTATTAGCGCGAATTATTGTACGCGCTCCATTTTAATCTGACGGATGTGCGGGCGCTATAAACATTGCCAGCACAACAATAATATTCCCTACATGGCCGGGAAATATTGCCACATTATTTGGGGATTTTTACAGCACTACTTGGATGCCATTTTGACTGGTAAAACAATTTTAAATCATTCCTCGGCTTTGCGACGTCACCCATAGTAAATTCCCGATAATTAGGGAAATTTTGATAGTTTACAGCATTTTGTCAGTCAAAGAACTCACTACTTATAATATGAATTTTCCAAAGTGTTACTAAGAAATACACATACAATACTGATTTTAAATGTAGAAAATAGTTATTGTTGTGAAATTAATTTTAAAGCTGAATTTCTTGCATATTTGTACTTGGATCTTGACTACGATATACGTCAAACTGAAATCAGTGCTTTGAATGATTCTTAGAATCATTGTATTTGTATCCAGCTGACATTCCACAAGGAGTAGCTAGTATATTATCACTCTCTTCATACATTTTATTTTATTTTTCTCACTCTGCAAGTTCCCGTTAATTCAACCCAAAAATCAGAAAGATTCAAGGTAAAGAAAATTTGGTAGGTACTTTCTCAAAATTATTTCAGTCCGGTCGATAGCTCAGTTGGTAGAGTGCCTGCATTCCATGCCGAGAGTTCATTTTCGAATCTTACCGATGGTGTCAGAAATGATTTCCCGTTTATTTCAAAACGCAAATAAAATACCGGCAAGGTTTACTCAGCCTTCACAATAATTGAGTACGAGCTCCCTCGGAAGCTGGGAAACCTCCACTGTAGCTGAAGTGGTTGGGGTAAGGCCAGCCCCCTTACCTTTAAAAAACGTTCCAATCGCCACATGCGAAACCTCATCCGAAAACCAGACCTTAGGGGATAACGCGACAAGAAGTTGCTGTATATATGTAGCTTAGTTGTGTTTTTTTAATTAAGGTAAAGAAAAATTCCAGAACTTTCTTAAAATTATTTCAACATTTTTTTAGAAGAAAAATCACCGGACGATCCTTAATTTTTCTCACGTAAAAAACATGTTTTTTCCTTGTTCATTAATAATTGAATTTCCGGCTCGAGCTGAGAATCAAAGACTCTGCGTTTATGTGTTTTATTTTTTGCGCTTTCTTCGCTGCGCAATCAACTCGGAAAGCATAATTATTATTTGCTCTGTTTGTTAATTAGTGATCCTGCCGCGTCAGATAAATCAGACCCGGCCTATGGTGGACTCAGCCTTCTCTCTCTGCTACTGGAGGGGGGAGGGTGGGGGGGGGGAGGAGGCTTAATGAGCGGTCCGTCCCAAAAGACGCAACTAAGATAAAATTGTGTCTCGTCTTCGCAATATTGATTCCATTGGGTAATAACATAGAGGAGCTGATACTAACTTACTGCATTGATACATACGGACCGGTCTGTAGTCTAGTGGTTAACACTTCAGCCTCGTGATTGGAAAGTAGTGAGGATGATGAGTTGATGATTTCTTTATAGCGCCGTTTCGTGGTGTAGTCACTCCAAGGGCGCTTGTGCAAATGATGCCAGAAATTTGGTAGTCTTCAGTGCATTCCGGAACTTTCCATGGTCCTCTAGCTCTCTCACGTGATGTGGCAGGGGGTTCCAGGCCAGAGGACCAGCAACCTTGATTTGGCTCCAGTTTCAGCCGAGCGCAGTGTTAGGCTTTTTTATGCCGAGGGTGACTGGTCTGATTAAATCAGCGAGATATTTGGGTGTTTTTCCAAATAAAGCTTTGTGGACCATCGTGCACACTTTGAACTCGATGCGCTCCGGTATACGGAGCCAGTGAAGCTTGTGGAGAAGAGGAGTAATGTGTGTAAATTTTGACTGACCAGCAATCATGCGAGCGCATGCATTGACGACCAATTGCAGCCTATTCAATTGACAGTGGGTTCGAATCCCGGCGGAGCATGAAAAAAAAATCGTTTACCAAATTTTCTATTCGCTGAGTTGAAAAATTAATCTGCCTTTACCAAAGACCTGTTACCATAGGTCCATCCAGTTTTACACCAACTGGGTCTTGCTTGAGAATTGGCGATTTCTATAGTGACGACCAAGCTCGCAGAGGGCTCTTGAGGTGTGATTCATACAAAAACAGCGCTCTATTATTGTACTATTGAACACATTTATCTTCTGTCCTGTCAAAAGTCCCATGTTTTCCTTTTTTCAAATCCCATGTTTTCTTGCTTTCTCCATTTTGTGTTTCGTGCCATAATGTCTTAAAATAATGCTATTTTTCTTTAAAATTCATGAATTTCAGCGATCCCAAGATTTGTAACGCGTGCGTGCTGTATTCGGACTGGTTCGGATAGCCAATCGCAATTCGCAATGATGCCAACTTTCTAGAAACATTTTTAGATTCACCCGAGTTTTTTTGTACACATGGTAATGCAACTGTGAAGTTCTTTGTTCTCTTTCTTAATGAGGATCATTTTCGTAAGTAAATTGAAACAGATATTCTTTTACATATATTGTCAGTTTTCGTTCTAATAATTTCTAGTCCACAGATATAATGATTGATTCACTTTGATACAAAATAGAACTTTCTATGGGATTGATTTTAAATGATATAAAAAAGATCTAACCCCTTACTGTCAATTGATGTCACATAGATCGCAATATTAAAAAGGTTGCGAAAATTAACCTCGTCATCCGGCCGGAATTTGACCGCTAGAGGCGCTAGTCTCTCATCCATACAGTGGTTTTTTATCTGTCAAATCTTTTATTAGGAGGTATTATCGCATGTTGCTAGCACGTGGTTTCAATGCTATATAAGATAATACACCTTCTAAATGGGTTGAATCTGAGAAATAATTCTAAGAGTATGCATTTTTGCTTGAGTTTGGAGTGGAGCGGGCGATGGAGTAGTCAATTCGTACAAATTTCGGACACCGCGCTTTCCGTGTCGCGGGTCCGGTGGAGTGGAACAGACTGCCACCCGGAGTGAAGAACTCCAAATCTGTGGGTGTATTTCGCGGAGCACTCAAGACACACCTTTTTAGAAAGTCTTATCCATGATTGGAGAGGGCCCTTAAGGTGTGACACACACAAAAACGGCGCTCTCTTATCATTTGCAATTTAAAATAAATAAGCCTGATGTAATATAATAAGTGTTGAGTTCAATATATCTCGAGCGCTTTTGGAGATTTTACAGATCATTTTCAAGATAACAACTGACATAAAATGCAATCAAACGCGCTCGAGATATATAATGTAACTCGCGGAATAGTTTTGTTTTTATTTTTTTAAGAATGTTTTTTAGTTACGAAAGGGTTTTTGATTGTTGAGGACTAATGAAGGTATCTTTCTTTGTAAATAATACACAGAAACGACAATCAAATAAAAAAAGAGACTCGGTCAGTGGTACGAGCAATTATAAGTTAAGAAAACAACAGTGGATTAAAACAAAGTGACCAGAAACGTGGACTTTGTGGTACGAGAAGGTAAACTTCTTCCTTCAACAGAAACCTAAGTACAATTTTTACTAAAAAGCGTCTCTTCAGTGCTTGCTTTTGATTTTTGTCTCCAGTTTTCATAAGATGCATTGGTCCAGTATAATATGCCTCCATTTTTTCCCATCCTTGCAATACCTCTTTCAATTCATTCACATCCATCACATTTTCCATACATTTTCTTCTTTGCCATTCATTTTGTATATCCAATTCTTTCACTATCTCCTCAATCTAATCACTCCACACTTTTCTCGGTTTTCCCTTACCTCTTTTCCTTTCACAATTCTTCTATTAGTTATTATGCAATTAAAAATCAAAAATATATATTATTTCCTCAACCTTTGAATTCCATTTTATCAGTTATTCACCAAGGGATTATTTAACATTTTTTTAAGTTCAACATATACTCGTAATCAAGGCACTTTCAAAATAAATGCGTGTCCGAGACTTTAAAAAACCATACGGGGACTTTAAATGGCCTCACAGACCCCAACAACACCAAATTAAGGCCCTTCCTGGACGTGGGCCTCAGTTTTCCCCACGGGAGCGCCTGCCTGAATGGCCTTTTTGCGCGCAATACTAGTTTTTGGTTTAGTTAAAGCTGTTCCCCTAGGATTCATTATCTAGAACTAAACTGGTTTTGTTAACTAAAACAGTTTCAACGTTTTGTGGTGTACAAGTGTTTTTGTTGTCCTGATATGAGGCTGACCACTCGTACCGCAAAAAAATACTCATTTTCCGATATTACCTCACTTTAAGAGAAAACTAACTAAGTATCTAAATATAATTGTACAGTTTTCAAAACGCACCTTAGCTACACGTATAGTTGAGCTTCTTGCCGCGTTCTTTTCAAAGGGCGTCGCATGTGGAGAGTGAACTATATATTTTTACAAATAAGGGGGCCGGACTCACGCCAACAACTTCAGTTCAACTGAGAGTTTCCCGGCTCCCGAGGGGGCTGGTACCTACTCATTTCTTGTGAAGGCTGAGTAAGTCTTGTCGGTATTTAATTTTGGGAAATAGTTTCCGGCACCTTTGATGGGATTCGAACCCGAGCTCTCGGCGTGGAATGCAAGCGTTCTACAAACTGAGCTATCCGTCGATGTAAAAGCACAAAAACATAAATATAAAATGTATGTGGCTTTACTTGACCATTTCTTCCTGAAGTATCTTCACAACTTCTATAATTTATTAGTTGGTTATTCAATAAACAGCACCTTTAACTTTTATTTAAAAACACTGTTTTATTTCACAAATATAATATATTTAAAAATTTATTAAAAATTAAATTTTAAATTCTACTACGAACGTTTTCGACTATTCAGTCATCATCATAATTTATCATCCAAGTTGCAAATATAATATATTAAAATTTAAGATTCATACTTTATGAATTAACACACATTCAAACACGCTACATGCGTAAATACTGAAATCAACATAAACTCTACGGACTTGTTGACTTTCCTCAAGTCAGGTGTGACATTGGCAAAGTGAATCATTTTTAAAAGTATGGCTGCTTGCAACGAATAAGTCAAGGATTTCATGAAATATGAGTCAAACGGTTTTGAATTTCTTCTTTGTTTAAAACCATGCGCAGCAATCTATTATTTAAAAAAAAAAATGATCCATGTAGTGAAATAATTTTAAGAAAAAACTATATATGTACGCCTCATGAGTTCAGAATCCTAGGTATTGTGTGCTTTCCAAAAATCTCTCTAGGCCTATTGTTGTTACTTCATTGTATTGCGCAAACATTACAAAATAAAATGGACACTTAATTTTTAGTACTTGATTAAAATTTCAATTTTCTTCTTAAAGATCTGTCACAGGGGATGAATATCCGGACATTTTAACAAAATGGCTAATTTTCAAGTACCTGCACTTGGATTTTACCTCCCATGCTATCTTGACCCCATCTATGTTTAAGGTTTCAATAACTTTTTTCAGCAGGTGTTATGCTCTCCGCATGCCATCACACATGCGTGACAGGTTTGCACGTAACGTGTATAACATTCAAGATTCGCCTGAACATGATTGGCATGCAATTCTTAGCAATTGGTTCTTAAACTTTGATTGTTTTTTTCAGTAATGTGCTCGTTATTACCAAGCTTCCATTATATCTATAATCTAAGATGCAAATATATATATTACATTTAAGATTCATCTTACTGTCAAAGTTTCTGTGATGGCTTAGATGATTCTTGAGATCTGATTAACTGGTCGATTAATAAACTCCAGATGATGGTTTTAAATGGAAGATTTATTTAGATTTTATACTATACAAAAGGAGATGTGATGTTTTAATGTTTCACTGTCTAGAGCAAGGAAGGAAGCGTCAAAAAATACATGAAAACTTAATAAATCCAAAAGTGACAGAAGTACCGACCTGTAGAAACATAAAATATATTGGTTTTTACCTAACACTTAAATGCCAACAAGGAGGTTACTTGAAATCTACATAGATGGCAATGTGTTCATTTTAAGCACATGTCAAAATATTTGGCACTTACATTTACATGCATTCTTACAAGTAGACACGTACTTACAAGTCTGCGCTTACACGTATTCCGCATGTGGACTTACAACATAAAAACTCAATCTCAAATGATCATAAGTCATGCAAACTCTTGCCGACCTTCCCTGAAACAGGGGTGTCATTGGCAGAGTGCACCACTTTTTACTGAATATAGGTGGTAAGAAGCCGTGTTACGATAAAATTTCGATTGACAGAATGTCCACGCGACAGAATGTCCACCGACACAATGTCCACCGACATAATGTGAACCGACATTATGTCCAACGACATAAATTCTACGCGACAAAATGTCCACTAACATAATGTTAACCGACAAAATGTACCTACATCGACAAAATGTCCACGCAACTTTTAAAATGTACACCCGACAAAATGTCCACGTGACATAATGTTCACCGTCAAAATGTCATGGACTTCTTGTCGGGGAACCTTCAAAATCATACGCCAAGGAACAACATGATATAAGCATTTTTCCTGAAAATTATTTAAATTGCAAACTAATCATTAAATCCCAAAATAACCAACAACAAAGATATCCATGGCATTCATCATCAACATGCAACCAATGGCTAACACATCACAGTTCGCTCCCTCAGTTCTTGTTTATCGTATACGCCAATCTTGTCAAATATGACTTTTTCATGCAGTTGTCTTGTGAATCAAATTCTACACAATCTGAGCTAAGAAAAACCGTAAAACTCGATAATGTGAGAGTTCTTTTAAATATTTTTAAATAAATTTCTTGTTTTCATAAGACACATTGGTCCAGTAAGTACACATGCAAACATTGCTCATGTAAAATTTTCTCAATGGCGTATACGATAAACAAGAACTGAGGCAGCGAGTTGTCTTTTGATAAACATGCATGCTTGTTGAATGCCGCGCGGTTGTCTGTACTTTGAAAGGTATTGTATTTTTCCTCTTGGGGGTGGTTTGCATTTGCACACAAGCCACGTAGGACAGTAATATGTGGAAGAGAGAGAGGGGGGTGAGAGAGAGGGGGAGCATAATGCGGTCTGTGATAGAGACTTAGGATGGACCAAATGACCCACCCTCAAAGCCTTGTAGCAGACTGAGTGAAATCATCAACACGGATGCAAGTTTTACTAAAAAAATGTTACACACTCTTTCTACTATGTACCTATATCAGTGGCGAAGGGTGCCATACAAGCCGGTTCCCATCGGCTTCCCTTTTAAAATTATGTAACAAAGTAGTTAAAAAATATAGGCACAAAGTAAAAAAAATACATTTAAAACCAAAGAAACAATACGTATTTACCCCCCGGGCATTGAAACCATGCAGTTTACTTTATTATCATTTTTGCCTCATTTTAAACGGTGAAGCGATGGGAATCGGCTTGTATGGCACCCTTCGCCACTGATGTATATAGATTGTTTTATTTTAGCAAAACGTTTCTTGAAATATATTTTTATGTAAAATTCTAGAAACTCTTCTAGCAGAAGCTAGAAGCTTCTTTGCATGTGCATTTGAGAACATCTTGTGTATGTCATAAAAAAAAAAATATTGTCTTTTACATTGATCGATGTTAGCAGCGTTTTTAACTATTATCTAAAATCAAAGTTGCAAAGATATATATCAATTTAAAATGCATATGAAATGCATAGCCACAAACAAACACGCTTACAATGAATGCTGTATGTGTACGTACAAATTAAAATCCAAACCTCGAATGAACTTAAGCCCTGCAACTTTTGCCGACCTTCCCTAAGAGGTGGCATTGGCAAATTGAACCATTTGTTACAGTATGGCTGGTCAGCCTCATACCAACCTATAAGTGCGCAACCTAATGAGCGCTGCCTTATAATTAGCTCACTTATTATGATAAATTACACAGAATAAAATGTTTTATCCACGATGTGAATCAGCACTCATTCGGTTGTACACTTATATTTGCTGGTGTCTCCAGCTACTACAACCTTGCGCGGACAAACACTGAGGTCAGCTGCATCAAGAAGCAGTGCCTGGACATCCATGCAAGAAGGCCCCGCACTGTTTTTGGAGACAGAGCATTCAAGGCAGCCGCTCCAATGACTTGGAAAGCTATTCCCGCCTCACTGAGGGAACTGGATATGGAGAGACCATTTAAAAGACGTCTCAAGACTCACCTGTTCGTCCAATCATATGGAAAAGCGCCTTTGTAGTGACACACTGTCATAAAAGACGCTGTACAAATTTTGTCATATATATTATGTATTTGTGTTAGTAACTTTTTTAACGCTGACATTACAAGGAGTTTAGCGTTGGGAACAGTGCGCCTGGTTTAGTGGCAACATTTGAGGCAATCGCCGATGAAATTGTCGGGCTAATGTCCCCGTGTGGTCGCGCCGCACCCTCATTCCGAGGATTTGGGTTCGTTTTAACTTTTACCTCTCTCACCCTGAACCACCCACACACCTTCATAACCTCAAAATCACAACTTTTCAACTCTATATAAACATTTAAACATTGTTTTTAAATTATGATTACGGTCGTTAGACATTTTATAGAATGAAAAAACGGATTTTACTGACCGTGCAAAAGAGAAGAACGATTTTCTCTACGTTTCGTTGGATTCATATGCGACGTCCTCAGGAGGCGTGTGTCTTCTACAAAAAAGAACCACGAACTGTTGAATTATTGTTGTTTGATCGAGGCCGAAGGTTGCAGGTACTTTTATTAACCTTCGGTAATGCATCCATAGATGCCGCAATAGCCCTAGTTGTACAGAAGGACGATATTATGTCTTCTTGTGAAGTCGTCCGATTAATGAAAGGGTGGATTACAGAAGTTAGTACTGGCCTCCATATACTGGAAAGTTTGTAGCTGTCATCTCTGTTGAAGTTGGGGTGCCTGTGTATTTCGATTGCTTCCTTTACAAGTCGGGGGAAGAGAAATATTTCTTTAGATAAAATCTTTGTTTTAGCAGACTTGTTCGGGTTATTCGTCTTAACTGCACCAAAATGCTCCTTCAATCAGGTGTTGATGCTGCGCTTGGTTTGTCCAATATAAAAGGCTCCACATTCGCATGGGACCCTGTACACTCCTGGAGAATCCATTTACGCTGGATCGGAATCTCACAATCGAAATCGCTGCTTCATTTTTTGGTATACGCCAAATAAGGGCGTGTCTCAGGAGGTGTCTACCGCCGGGTGTGGTTAAAACATTGGTGAGTGCTTTTGTGATGTCCCGAATTGATTATTGTTCCACACTTTATATCGGCCAGTCAAAGAAGCAACTGAAAAGATTTCAGTCTGTTCTAAATGCGGCCGCAAGACTGATCTTCGGGATGACCAAATTCTCTCACATCACTCCACTGTTGAAAGAACTACATTGGCTTCGTTTTTCTGAGAGGGTGGTCTACCGTGTGTGTTTGATGGCATTTAAAGCCCGAAACGGTTTGGCTCCATCATATCTGGCAGACATGTTTTCCCCCGTTGAGGTGAGTGTGACGGGGTAGATACTGAGGTCAGCGGGGAGTGGAGCTGTCAGGTTGATGCAGCCTCGCCGTCAAATACGCACTAATTTTAGGGATCGCGCTTTCCGGTTTGCGGGACCGATGGAGTGGAACAGACTGCCACCCGGAGTGAGGGTTTCGGAATCTGTTGGTATTTTTAAGGGAGCACTGAAACAGCACCTTTATAAAATACTAGCAGACTGACCGTACTGCGTACGGTTGTCTGCTAGGCCCTTCGGGCAGTGTAAGTCTGGCTTCGCAATAATTTTTCCTCAGACCTCCTTCATAGTAATTAAATGCTTTAAGAAGTAATTTGAAAAAAAAATTGCGGTAAAAGGGTTATTTAGTTCTTTCATGTTCTGAGTATCTTGTATGAAGCATGAGGTATGAGGCTGACCTCCCATACCTAAAAAAATGTTCACTGAACGAATGTTTCTCTGTTCCTGAAAAGGTCGGCACAATTGCAGGGCTTATGGTCAAGAGAGGCTGAAATTTTTATTTGTAATTAAACATCCAGCATTTGTAAGCGCAAAGTCACTCATGTCTGCTTGGGGGCATGCATTGAATATGAATTATAAAATGTATGTATGCAACATAGATTTATATTCTAAAATTAAAAACATCAAGTGCCACAATTAAATGTTAGCGTGAAATGACATTTGCCAGTTTGTGGGCGTGCATTCAATTTGAATCATCAAATAACTTTTTTTGCAACTTTAGATTATAAATTAAATTTAACATTGTTGAAGGATTTTTTAAACTCAAATCCTTGACGGATAGGTAAGTATGAGCTTGAATACCCATATCGCAAAAAATGGTTCACTTGACAAATGTTTCCCCTATTTTTGAAAAGGTTGGCAAAAGTTGCAGGGCTTATGTTCATTAGAGGCCTTAATTTTAATTTGTAAGTTCACATGCAACATTTATAAGTGCGAACCCACTCGTGTCTCCAGGGGGGCATGCATTGAATATGAATTATAAAAGTTATTGTGTCTGTGCAACTTAGATTATATATTCTAATATTTAAAAAAAATCAAGCGCCACAACTATATGTTAGCGTGAAATGACATTTGCCAGTTTGTGGGCGTGCATTCAATTTGAATCATCAAATAACTTTTTTTGCAACTTTAGATTATAAATTAAATTTAACGTTGTTGAAGGATTTTTCAAACTCAAATCCTTGACTTATAGGTAAGTATGAGCCTGAATACCCATATCGCAAAAAATGGTTCACTTGACAAATGTTTCCCCTGTTTTTGAAAAGGTTGGCAAAAGTTGCAGGGCTTATGTTCATTAAAGGCCTTTATTTTAATTTGTAAGTTCACATGCAGCATTTATAAGTGCGAACCCACTCGTGTCTCGAATATGAATTATTAAAGTTATTGTATATGTGCAACTTAGATTATATATTCTAATATTAAAAAAAGTCAAACGCCACAACTATATGTTAGCGTGAAATGACATTTGCCAGTTTGTGGGCGTGCATTCAATTTGAATCATTAAATAACTTTTTTTGCAACTTTAGATTATAAATTAAATTTAACATTGTTGAAGGATTTTTCAAACTCAAATCCTTGACTTATAGGTAAGTATGAGCCTGAATACCCATATCGCAAAAAATGGTTCACTTGACAAATGTTTCCCCTGTTTTTGAAAAGGTTGGCAAAAGTTGCAGGGCTTATGTTCATTAGAGGCCTTAATTTTAATTTGTAAGTTCACATGCAGCATTTATAAGTGCGAACCCACTCGTGTCTCCAGGGGGGCATGCATTGAATATGAATTATAAAAGTTATTGTGTCTGTGCAACTTAGATTATATATTCTAAAATATTTAAAAAAAATCAAGCGCCACAACTATATGTTAGCGTGAAATGACATTTGCCAGTTTGTGGGCGTGCATTCAATTTGAATCATCAAATAACTTTTTTTGCAACTTTAGATTATAAATTAAATTTAACGTTGTTGAAGGATTTTTCAAACTCAAATCCTTGACGGATAGGTAAGTATGAGCTTGAATACCCATATCGAAAAAAATGGTTCACTTGACAAATGTTCCCCCTGTTTCTGAAAAGGTTGGCCAAAGTTGCAGGGCTTATGTTCATTAGAGGCCTTAATTTTAATTTGTAAGTTCACATGCAGCATTAATAAGCGCGTACCCACTCGTGTCTCCAGGGGGGCATGCATTGAATATGAATTATAAAAGTTATTGTATCTGTGCAACTTAGATTATATATTCTAATATTTTAAAAAAATCAAGCGCCACAACTATATGTTAGCGTGAAATGACATTTGCCAGTTTGTGGGCGTGCATTCAATTTGAATCATCAAATAACTTTTTTTGCAACTTTAGATTATAAATTAAGATTACCGTTGTTTAAGGATTTTTCAAACTCAAATTCCTTGACTTAAGGGTTAGTATGAGGCTTACCACCCATATCGCATAAATGGGTTCACTTAACAAATGTGTCCCCTGTTTCTGAAAAGGTCAGCAAAAGTTGCAGGGCTTATTATGGTCATGAGAGGCTGAAATTTTTATTTGTAAATACACATGCAGGATTTGTAAGCGCAAACTCACTCGTGTCTCCGAAGAGGAGTGCATTGAATATGAATTATAAATGTTAATGCGTCTATGCAACTTAGATTGTATATTGTAATAATTCTTTAAAAAAATTAAATGCCGCAATAAGTACGGTTTCATATAAAAAGTTGACCTAATCGATCGTCATTATTTCTAAAAAATACATGTTATAACTGGTTGAAGTATAATTTTGAAATAAATAAAGAATATAGGTAGGTACTCAACGGAATTCAACCGAAAAAGAATCGACTTGGCAATGGCAACGATGGCAACTTTGAAGCCTATGTTGAAGTGCTGGCAATTTATTTGAAATTCGAATGTCAAAATGAGTTTTGTTTCTCGCATAGGTTTTACATAAAAAGGTGTTGTGATTGATCATGTTTATTTATTTAAAAAACAACAATTTAAAATCTACTAATGATGAGGAAGCACATCCCAAGTCCTGAACAATATTTGTTGTGAATATGACGTGCATCTGTTTAGGAGTTCTTCAGTTTGAATGCCATTAACGCACAACTATTTTGTATGGGGAGGCCGTTGCATTTTATATTATAGGGGGACTCATCCATGATTGGTAGGGTCTTTGAGGTGTGACACACACAAAAACAGCGCTCTTTTATCATGTAGAAAATAAAATAAATAAATCATTCTCATATATATTTGAGTTGCTTTGTATATATATTTGCATATTCAGATTTTTCTTCCATTGAAAAATTCCTAATGGTTTTATTTTATTGATTTTTTAAAGTTTTTTCTTTTCCGTGTATTTATTAAAATAATAAATACCTACGTATGTACTTTTTACAAATAATACGAAGAATAAAATAATTTATAATTCTCGTTAACTTAGAAAACGAAATCTGAATTTGTATTGAATATAAATATTTTCTTTTTTTACTTCATTATTAAGGAAAAATTAAAATGTCTTGACATTTTGTTTTCAAACCACACAATCGCCATTTGAAAAATTGGAAAGGGACAGTGATACATAAACTAAATATGAGCCTACAAGAGAGAGAGAGCGAGACGAAAGCTTCGAAATTTGAAATTGTTCTTTTATAGTGCTGCCATTGAAAAAAAAACAAAACATAAGGAAATTAACAAAAATGAATCACGGAAATTACTTTATACCTACCTAATACTTTTATTAAAAACAGGGTTTCACAAACATAGTAATTAATAATTGAGTACTTTTTCAAGAGTATCAGTGTTTTATCTTAAATAGTATGTTGTTACGAATATGTAGTTGTGTGTTCTATTTGTGTGTGTGTGAGTATTAACTTTTATCATTAGATAAAGTTTGTGAAGTCTCTCTAGAAATAAATAAATGTTAGGTACCTGTACAATGTGTACTTGATATTGATTAGTATTATTTGAGATTGCGTGAGTGTTTGTTCGGATGTTCTAATAAAGTCTCGCATGTAACGATTCTTAAAAAATCTACAATGACCTTTATTCTTACAATATACTAAAGGTCAACACTCTCTGTAGTTGGAAAAGTCAAACGACCGTTGTTTTGTTTAGGTTTAAAGTGACTCTGTATGAGAACCGAATCTGAAATAATTTATTAATTATAATCTAAGTTGTTGCAAAGACATATTACATATAATTAATAAAAAAATGCATTCTAATAAGCAGACACGTATAATTTCGCGCTTTCACATGCCGCATGTGGACTTACAACATAGAAAAACCCATCTCAAATGAACATAAGCCCTGCAACTCTTTTTGACAATTATATTAATTTTAAAACTAAAAAAACTTATTTTATCTCGGATATTTCACGAACCGTTTAGAGAGAACTTACATCATTCTCGACGTTTCGTCGGCGGCGTAGCCAACGTCTTCAGGAGAACATCCTCTCTGCACGACCTGCAACTCTTGCCGATCTTCCCTGAAACAGGGGTGACATTGGCAAAGTGAACCTATTTTTTACAGTATGGGTGGTCAGTCTCATACCAACTTATAAGTCAAGGAATTTTTCAAGGCAGAAGTCAACGACGATACCATGTTGAAAGCACCGGTTCTCATCAGATCACCGAAATTAAGCAACATTGGGCGCGGATGCTACTTGGATGGGTGACCGCTCAGGTACACCGCGTGTTGTTGGCATCTCTTGGACTGGTCCGTAGTCCAGTGGCAACACTTCGGACTCTTAAATGGAGGGTCGTGGATTCGAATCCCGGCGGAGCACAAAAAATATACCATTTATATTTCCAAATGTGCTCTTCGCTGGGTTGAAAAATTCATAAACCTTTACCAAAGACCGGTCAATGAAAGGTCCATCCAACCTTACAGCAACTGGGTCTTGCTTGAGAATTGGCGCTTTCTACAGCGATGACCAAGCTCGCACAGGGCTCTTGAGGTGTGATACACACAAAAACAGCGCTCACCAAATAAATCAGCCTAATATGATTATTATTATTGACACAAAATAATTGACAGTGAAATAAAATACGAGTAGTTTTGCTACTTAGATTGTGGATTCTCTCTTCGCATTGCAGATGACAATAAACCACAGAGAATAATCAGTCATAAGCCAGTCAGCGTCCATCAGAGCGACAGCGTCATGACGGTGGTTAATCTCTTGCTGCATGTTGACCTCCTAAACCACGACAGCAGATTTGTCCATCGTCCTCCTGATCCCTCTCACAGAGCGCCCCCTGTGGGACCATGCGGACCTGGATTAGCCGGGGAAATTATATCATTTGTATGACTGCATAATGCACAGTTTTAATCAACTTGATTCTGCCATGCAATTAAGCTGCACATATAGTGAAACTTCGTAACGTAGCACGTGGTGTGTGGAACCAATTTATTTTCACAGGTACTACCTAAGGGCGGCTTTACACCAACCACTTCAGTTGAAGTGGGGATTTCCCAAATCCCTATGAGGCTGGATATAATTTTTTTTGAAGGTTGGGAAAATCTTTATGGTTGTTTTTTATTTAGGGTTTGAAATGACTATCGAAACAACGAAAATATATAATAAATCTTTATACCAGCCCGATCAAGCGGAGGGTGCAATACGTGACTGGCCATAAAAGAAACGAAATACATTGATCGAAAAATACAGGAAAAATAGAAACAGAGAAAAGAAATATAAACAGAGAAGAAAATTACATTGAAAGAAAATAAACATTGATCGACAGAAACATAAGAAATAGAGATTGTTTCTTATACCCGAGATAGGGATCGAACCTTAGTCCTCTGGTATGAAACGTATGCATTCTATCAACTGATCTATTGATCTAAATTAAATGGGCTAATCCTTAATTTGACTGAATAAAAAAACGGGACAAATATGTGACGTTATCTCGCCGCGTTGCACCCAAAATACAAATACCGGAAAGGTGTACTCAGCCTCCGGAGCTGGTAAACCCGTCAGTGGCGTACGGCCGCCCCCTCACTCTTAAAAATATAATATGGGTTTCAACGCGGTAAGACATTGCTCTTCACGTGTTCCTTGGAAAACTAACATTTATCTGAAAATTTTGTTTTTTTACCGCTAACGCAATTTTCTATATTTGTAATCTATAATCTAAGCTGCAAAGATATGTTAACATTTAAGGCTCACATTAAACGCATGCACACAGACAGGCACATGTAGGTTCGCGCCTACACATCCTGCATGTGTGCATACAAATAAACAAAACCCCACATGAACATAAACCTTGCAACTCCTGCCGCTTTTCCGGTATTTCAGGAAACCGGGATGGCATTAGCAAAAGTGAACCAATTCACTTTTGGGGGGTCAGCCTCATACCAACCTATCAGTCAAGGCCAATCCCAGGTACAAGTATGTGAAATGTATAATTCAAGAAATTGAGATTTCGAAATTTCAGTGAAAGGGGCCGTCCATAAATTACGTCATCGATTTTGGCCGATTTTCGACCCCCCTCCCCCTTAAAATCATCCTATAGTCATTATCTAATGACCCCCCCCCCTTGCTGTAATAATGGATGAGCTTAATAATTAGTAATGTTATATTACTTACATAATATTTTGTATATTTTGTAGAAATTGGTATTTACAAGAACGACGTCACTTTTGGTAATCGTACATCATTTGCCATCATCCACAGACCAGACTCCCCCCCCCCTTTAATGCGAATGACGTAATATATGGACAGCCCCAAAGCAAAATGTTACATCAAAAGATTTCACGTATGTAAATCTTACTTCCCATAACTTTCTCATAATTTTCCGAGTGCACACTCGAATGTTTGCTTGCTTAGGTTCTTCTAGCACAAACGTGGCAGCGTCCTTCTCGAACATTCGCGGAGATTTCTGCATTCGGCGCATCCCTCCAGCCTTTAAAAGTATCACCAACTCGACAGAATGTTTGAACTTGTTAAAAATTTCGAGAAACTTTGGTCGAAAAATGTCAGAGTGCTGCCAATCAGGCGTACTGGTTACCTACATACGTTCTGCCTGTGCAAATATTGAAAGTTAAAAGTTTCTTAACCAATAATTTGACAAGAATTTTGCAGCATTTCAAAAATTACAAATTTCAACATATTTCCTTGACTTATAGGTTTGTATGAGGATGACCAGTCATACTGTAAAAACTGGTTCACTTTTCCTATGATCATCCCTGTTTCAGGGAAGGCCGGCAAGAGTTGCAAGGTGTATGTCCATTTGAGATTTGGTTTTTACGTTTTATGAGGCATGTGCAAGCGCGAACTTGTACGTGTCTGGTTGTGAGATGTGATAAGTGAATCTCAAATGTAACATATCTTTGCAACTTAGATTAGATTAGATTAGATAGGTTTGTATGAGGCTGACCAGCCATACTGTAAAAAATGGTTCACTTTTCCTATGATCATCCCTGTTTCAGGGAAGGTCGGCAAAAGTTGTAGGGTGTATGTTCATTTGAGGTTTGGATTTTAATTTCTAAGTAGGTACCTACACAGTCAGCATTTGTCGGCACTAACTTAGACGTGTCTGTTTGTGGGCGTGCATTTGCTATGAATTTTGAATGTTAATATATCTTTGCAACTTACATAAAAATTATAGATCAAAACGTACATCTATGGAACTGGGGCTATTTTTAATCAAAACAGAAATTTGATTGAGAGTAACTTCTCATAGTAAGTGAACTAATTATTAGGAAGTGCTCATGAAAAATGTCTAAACTACAAGATTTTCATTCTTTTTTAGTGTTTTCTCTCGCAGAAAATAAAAAGGTACATTTATCTGAGAAACCTACGTTAGCTTCATATGTCACTTATTCAGTTTTACCTTTAAGGTATCGATATTCCATTTTACAAATCAAAATCAAAATTGGTTAAGTCGTAGATTTGAATAAGAATGACATGAATAGTCCACGTTATTTTCGTATCGTTGATTTCATCTAAAACTTACCCTAATGGAGAAAACCGTAAAAATAGTAAAAACAAAAAATAAACGAAGTGGCAGTTGTAAAAAGAAGGAGTCGTTTGTAGCGGCGAAGTGGGACACGAAGTAGCGCGAAGTTGCACGAAGTTGGCGTCCGTACAAACAACACTTCGTTTATCTAAATGTCGGCTGGAAGTAGGTGCTCTGCCCTCACTCCAGGTATAGCTGAGAAAACTTTTAATTGGTCACTTTGGCCGCCGCTTGCAAATGCCGTCAACTTTTACCTGTACGCCAAGTACAGTTTTTTTACTTAGAAACATTTACAGAAAGGCAAAACTGTAGGATTTTAATGGGTAGGTACGCGCGATGTTAAAACGTATATAACTGATGAATTTGAAGACCCAGTCCTGAGGATGTATTGTGGGACCAGTACCCTTAGTACGAGTTGCAAAACTTGAGTAATGTAATGTTTATGGCAATTATTAAAGAGGGATTTCCCCCAGAATCTGCTGTTGTTGTTTGTTTGAACTTGATTTTCTTCATCACTGTAACTCTTTTGCTAATACCACAAAGTGTAAGAAACCAAAACGGCAGAGTTTGGGAGAAATCACGCTTTAATATTTTCCGTAAACTTTACTTTTTTCAAGTTTTGCAACTCGTACTAAGGGTACAGTTCGAAACGTCGCGTCGGTACTGTAAGCTAAATGAACGGATTACGCAACGCAAATAAGCTATACATATAGTGTAACTTCTTGCTTACGTTATTCCTGAAGAGGTCAAATGTGGCTATTCGAAGCTCCCATAGATCTACGGTGATTTTTGTTGTTGTTTATGCCCAAGCAAACAACTAAGTTTTCGAAGTATGGTTAAGGTGTAACCGGCAAGATTTTGGCCTTAAATCGTAAAACCACATTAATAGGAATGCCAATAAATGCCTTTATTTTTTAAATTGTAGAGCTGTTTTGATTGTAACGATATGATAAAGAATAAAAAAGTTATGCCATTTTTCTGCAATCTCAAACTTTAAACTGCTCTCTTAAACAATTTAGTTTTTGTCGCTTACTTCTTTTAAACCGTCGATATGTAACAGTGTGCAAGGGCAGAACAAAGTGTAAGGTACACAAATCTGTTGAGGTATTGGCCACACCTAGTAGAATGGCGCCTGAATACAAGACCAAGATGTGAAATTTTCGATTCTGTGGATATTTTGGTCGGGTGTTTTTCTGCTATCAACACATTCTTCCTTGGCACATGCTGTTTATTTGGTCTCACACTAATAGAACTCTGACCGTGACTCAGCTCGGCCAGATTTGCAACGGATATGTTCATATATTACGTATACTTATGTGTAAACAGTCCTACCACAATCTAACACATCTTTTTCGACCAGTAAAACTTGTATCGAAGATCAACGATGATCACAGTTTTTTTTTAATGCTGTAATTGAAAATATGGCCATACTCAAATGAGTGCTGTTGTGGTTCGAATACCCTGTCTCGTGAAAGCAAGACTCGCACATATCGTAGCTAATGAGATGCCAATAGGGCAACACCCAGCTGGAAGACCTCCTGGAGGTGGAGAGATAGCTGGACGTCCTCATCTCAGGGTCCATGAGTTTCATGATCTAAATCAAGAAAAATATGAAGATACGAAATAAAATGTAGCTTCAAAGAATTACAAAATTTCAAACCGGCTTTTATTCAAAAATAGATTTCATCTACAAAATGTTATTGCGTAGGTACTTTTCTGGAAAGTGTTGATGTATTTTAAATAATATTATAATTTATGCTAAAATAAGTTCACAGCGAATCTCGTTGCTCTCCTGTGAGTCAGCCTTTTATTCCGTATATTTGCCAATTTATTATTTTGGCAAAGCCAAACTCAATTGGGTGGGGTGGTCTTTATATTTAAATATATTTGGGTATATTTTAAAAGTCAAGTTTTAATCTGATTAATTTTAAAATTACATGTTTATAAACATACATTTTGATGAATGTTACTGTTACTCTATTTGCTTTAAATTATTATTTTATTTACCTTGGATATGTTATCTATTATTTATAGTCTATGTTACAAAGTTATATTACATTTAAGATTCATATTACATGCATTCTCGTAAGCAGACACGTGTAAGTTAGTGAAATAATATCGCACGCTTAATAATAAATAGCAATAACTCAAAAATTGGGAAAATCAAGATTTGGTAATAAAACGCAAGAACAATGCGAGAAGAATAGGTAGAATGCGACAGCCGTTCAATTTGGACGAATATGACCAAGATAAAACATCGGTCGCCTTTTTCATCCCATACAAGTTGTACTGGTTGTCTGAACTTCAAACGTGATTTCCCAACATTCTTATTTTTGGAGTTATTGCTCTTTATGATTAAGCGTGCGATATGTCTCTATAGAAATAAATAGACACTTAGGTAGGTAATTTGTGATATAATTTGTATTTGATAATAATTTGTATTTGTTCGAGATTCATTACGTGTTGAATCGAATGTTCTGGTGAAGTCTAGCAAGGCGCTATGTAACGATTTTCTATGTTTCGAGAATGACCTTTATTTTTAGTATAAATTAAAGACCGAAATTCCCTGCAGCATGAGACATCAAGCAACCAATTACTGTACAAATGGAACTCTGAACCGAAAGTTATAAAATAAATAAAACGCAGTTTTTATTAAATACACTCCGCTTAAAAACAACAATCATCATCATCATCATTGGCACGACCACCCGGGGTGGGTCTTGGTCTCCCTCAACAACCGCTGCCAGCGCTGTCTATCCAACGTCATCCTCCTCCAGTCCCACATTCCCACTGCACGGCAATCCGCCACCACTCCATCCAGCCATCTTGAACGTGGTCTTCCCACTGTCCGGCGTCCCTCCGGGTTCGTCATCACAATCGTCTTTTCCAGGCTCCGATGGTCCATTCGCTGAATGTGCCCCAGCCAATGCAGTCTGTTGACTTTTATTGAGCGGACCACATCAGCGTCCTGGTACAGCTTATACAATTCGGAGTTATATCTTCTGTCCTTTATTGGACCATAAATAAGTCGAAGTATTTTCGTTTAGAAGACGTTGAGACAGCATTGGTCACGCTTGGTCAGTGTCCAGGTTTCGGAGGCATATGTCTAATCTAATCTAATCTAATCTAAGCTGCAAGGATATATATTATTTATGATTTATATTAAATGCATTCCCACAAGCAGACATGTATAATTTCGCGCTAACACATGCCGCATGGGGACCTACATTTTAAAAACCCAATCTCAAATGAACATAAGCCCTGCAACTCTTGCCGTCCTTCCCTGAAACAGGGGTGACATTGGCAAAGTGAACCATTTTTTACAGTATGGGTGGTCAGCCGGATACCAACCTGTAAGTCAAGGAACAGATTATGTGAGGAATATGTGAGGACTGGTTTTATTAGGGTTTTATTTAGGGTGAATTAAGGTCCACTCTATTGTGTTGTACATAAAATTGAAAATACCCAGTTGTATTTATTAAACGGTCGTTAGAACACAAGTCGGTTTTAAAAGCGTATTCTAATAAAAACCGCAGTTCTTTAGTTACAGCTTGCACGTTTTCCACTTTGAGGTTTTCATATTGGAAAATGCATATTCTTCCAGGATTACGTCGTGGACTTATATTTATTTATTTATTTTAAGGAGTTTATTATATTTATATATATTTATATTTAGTGTATATTTATTGTAAGGAGAACTCCTTGACTGATAGGTTGGTATGCGGCTGACCACCCATACTGTAAAAAATGGTTCACTTTGCCAATGTCACCCCTGTTTCAGGGGCAGGAGTTGCAGGGTGTATGTTAATTTAAGATTCGAGTTTTTATATTGTAGGACCACATGCGGCATGTTTAAGCGCGAACTTATACGTGCCTGTTTGTGAAAATGCATGTAATGTGAATCTCTAATGTAACATATATTTTGCAACTTAGATTAGAGGGGTCCATAGCCTTACGCCAACCACTTTGAAGTTTCATTTTCTACAACATGGGTGGTCAGCCGCATACCAACCTATAAGTCAATAGGTTACACTCGTCAAACGCGGCAAAAAGTTACACTTACCGTGTAGCTTAGTTTGGGTTTTTATCATTGGTTCGTGATAGAAGTGGCGCTAAAAGTGACAGAATGTTACATCTATGCTAGTATATTTATTCTTACTATTAATGGGATTACACAAGATGAAGTCTCTAGCACACACTGTCCTCCCACACACCAGTGACGGTCATTCTATAATGGTATTTGTCTCTGCACGGAGCACACTGCCTGTAGGAAATATCAACACAAAGCCGGGCATTCAACAGCTTCCAGAAATATGAAGATTACAGCGGAACAGGAAGTGAAAATAGCATAAAACTGTAGAGTAAATTGGCATGCCAATACTAACAGATAATTTCAAACCAGGGACGTGCATAGCATTCCAAGCGTGGGTGGGCAACAATACAACATTTTTCGGTCCCCAGATTATAATATAATCTACGAAACGCAAAGCGCAACTAAGCTACACATGTAGTGTAACTTCTTACCTGCGTTATCCCCGAAGGGGTCGCATGTGGCGATTCGGGACCTATTCATTTTTACGGGTAAGGGGGCCGGCCTCACACCAACCACTTTCAGTTGAAGTGGGGGTTTCCCAGCTCCCGCATTTCTTGTGAAGGCTGAGTAAACCTTGAGATCGAACCCTTGCTCTCAGCATGGAATGCAAGCATTCTACCAATTGAGTTAGCGACATTTTTACCTTGGTCGTCGTTGCTACAAAGCGTCAATTCTCGAGCAAGACCCAGTTGCTGTAAGGCTGGTTGGACCTTTGGACCTTTGACGAATGGTTGCAAATATATTCCCAAGTAACCTTTTAGGTTTGAAAAAGGTTACAAAAAGGTCCCAGAACCTTTTTTAACCTTTTTGTAACCTTTTTAAAAACTAAAAGGTTACTTGGGTTGTTATCCTTTTACGCGGGTTTTATTTAATGAAAACTGCGGTTTATTTGTTTTATCACTTTCGATTTCGAGTAACACTTGACGGTTGATTGATTTCTGAAGCCTCATGGAATTTCAGTTCTTAATTTATACTAAAAATAAAGATCATTCTCGAAACATGGACTATCTTTTCATAGCATCTTGCTTGACTTTGTACTCTAAACTTTTTACCGTCTTTACTTTAAGAAACTATGTCAACTAATTAAAATATCTTACAAATAACGGTCGGATATTAATAAAAATAAATTACCTACATATACCTCCATTTTTTTAAGCCTCAAGAATGTGACACGGATATTTTGTTGTTTTTTTCAAGTCTTTCTTGTCCGCTTAGCAATAAAGTCTCTTGAAGAAGCTGATTAAATGGTTAACGAAACGTCGACAGCCTAATAAAACCAATTCCCAACAAGGCGTTATGGCCGAGGGGGCCAAGTGGGCCGATCGTTCTAGCGTGTTTAGATTGGAATAACGTTGGTTCGATCCCCGCTTGGGTCATTTGACCATAACTTTGACCCTGGTTCAACAGATGGTATTGAAACGATAATGGATTATTAATTCATGATATTAATACCTGTTTCGAGCCAGGCAGAATAGGTTGGTGAATTGCATTCCTCTTCACAAATCTATTGAAAAAAAAAGGATATTCACACAACTTTTGATCAATAACTACGGATCGTCGTTTTACTGTAACGAAAATTCGCTATAGGTTGCGAATGAGCCATGGCTTTGGTGTTTGAGAATTACACCGTTAGAATCTTGTAGGGTATCTATTTATATATTTTATAAGTATGTGTTGAGATGGGATCATTCTAACACAAGGAAAAATGTCTGACCCAATCTTCCTTGAGATTGTGGCTAATTTTAGTGGCAGTCTCATGTATATGCGACTAGCACTATGTGACTAAGCTGCTGTACAGGCGGAGACAGTAAGCAAGTCATTTAGGACAGCAGGTAAGACAGTTTAATCGCATAAAATACCCATAGATATATTATTTCGATACCTAAAAGGTGAAACTGAATAAGAGTCGTATTCAGCTAACATGGGTTTCAAACAGCTAAGATCACATTTTAAATATTTTCTACGAGAAAAACACATATAAGTGTGAATATTGTTGTCGGTGTTATGGCCGAGGGGGCTAAGCGGGCTGATGTTTCAAGCGTATTTGGGATAGAATAACGTTGGTTCGATCCCCGCCTGGGTCATTTGACCATAACTTTGACCCTGATTCACATATATGTTATTGGGTAATTATTAATTAATAATTCGTTATCGTTTATTTTAATGAATTAATCGATGATATTAATACCTGATTCTGGCCAGGCAGAATAGGTGGGTGAATTGCATTCCTCTTCACAAATATATTTAAAAAAATACTAAAAAAAACTCTTGTTAACAAGTTTTTATGAGCACTTCTATATTATTAGTTCACTAGAGTTACACACAATAGAATAATGTTGTATCCACGATTTCTCAAATCAGTGAATCAGCACTTATTCACTTTTAGAGCCCGTTCCCACTTGTCGGGTGTCGGATCCGTATATACATCGGAGGTTCCAGTTGCAGAACATTTCGGACAAAATCGGTTTCCGACAAGTGTGAATAACTCCATACATAATTTTTCTGCCACGGGAACCTCCGATTAATATACGGATCCGACATCCGACAAGTGCGAACGGGCTCTTACCTTAAAGGTGGCGATTTGAAACAAGCTACCAAATTATTTCAAGATTCAAGATAACTAAAATAAAACCTATAGCGCAATCTGTATTCATCAAATATACTCTAAAATTCTTCCATATTAAATGTTTAAAATCTTTTCCTTGGCAACTATTAGATATTTATAAAGTTGTCTGTAGAGGTACATAATCTGGAAGAATAAATGCGTTTTTTACAATTTTTTTACAAATATTCGATTACTTTTGTGTCCTTGAATAGTTTTTTTTCAGTTTCTTTTTAGCTGCTGTTTTCGTTTGAACGACGTTAGCGATCTTATTTATTTGAATCTGTGCCCACTACAGAATCTTCCGTTGGTATCTAAAGAGCTATTCGCTTCGTCTCTCGCACCGCCAGTCAAATAGTCAAATAATCATATTTATTTTAAAATTATTACCTACCTACCTACCCACCTCTCCGGCCGTGAGAAAAATAAAATTAAATCAGTGAGTATTGCAACACCGAGCATTGTGCATTCGAAATTTGAATTTGAAATTTTAGAGCAAACTCGCTTCTGTCACAGAGCGGCGTTCTGCTGTCTCTGTTTTCCAAATTTTGAATTTCGAACTCTAAAAAAAACGCGTGGCTTGTCAAACTTTTATGAAGAGTTTTTCACGTTTTTCTTCTGCGAATCCACTTTGTAAAAATGATAATAAACCAAATATTTTCAATTAATTCCACACCTGTTTGTGGATGCCTCTTTTATTTTTAATATTTAAATGACAATAATTCAATTTTAATAAATAATGAAATAACTAAATAAAATATTCATTTAGTCGTCATTTTATCGAAGTGGACTTTCAGCAAATAACATCTAGAAGATTTATAATATAACTTTGTTTTTAAATGTCTTGCGTCTTTCTCCGTTTGCCTGACATTCTTGTGGTTTTAAAATAAAGTGCTCTCGATCTCTAAAATAAAGTTTGTGTCGTCCGCGCGAGTTGGAATAATATGTTTCCTCCACAAGTTTTTATGAATTTCAATGATTTAAAAATACACTCGAAAAGTCTAACGGTATTTTGCACATTTAAGAAAATATATTAAAACCAATTTTATAACTTTGCAATAGCTAAAAAAACGTTGTAAAATAAATACAAAATTTTGTGTTTTTTTCGTCTATTTCAAGAAAATAAAAAAGTTTTGATGAATATATTTTCACTTTGATAACTTTACAGATAAACTAAAAACTCAAAATTTCATCCATATTTTTTTACGCAGAAAAGTAAGAATAAACTTATTTTGATTGTTATCTGAAGTATTTTTCCATTGAATTCGTTTGATAATAATCACCTCTTTGCCAATGTCACCCCTGTTTCAGGAAAGGTCGGCAAGAGTTGCAGGGCTTATGTTCATTTGAGATTGGGTTTTTTATATTGTAGGTCCACATGCGGCATGTGTGAGCGCGAAATTATGCGTGTCTGCTTGTGGGAATGCATTTAATATGAATCTCAAATGATACATATCTTTACAGCTTAGATTTAGATAATACATTTTATTAACACATAAATAAATAACATTTGCACTAGGTAAAAGTGCTTTCACCCTTCAAATATAAATTATATTTTCCCAAATCTAAGGAATATTGTTTCGCCTTCAACTGGTATTTCTTTAGGTATTTTTTGATTTTCTATGAAATAGATTCTAAAATAATAAATCATATGGCTTTTTTTAGTGTCTAGTTAGTTTAAAAATTAGTTTCTGTTACATTGCTCCCGTTTTCCCTACAGCTGGGTATGTGCGGTATTTATAGCAAGAGATTTCTCTCTCTCTGTCGTTCTGGGACAGTGGAAAACTATTTCTGCCGCCAGTGAAGTTGTGTAACTCTTGTTTGAACAGTGAGTGAACGAAAAACGGAACCAACAGTTGAACGAAAAAACTGCAATCCGCCAAATTGACTGTGTGAAAAATCGACAGCGTGTTCAGTGAAAATTTTAAAGTTGAACTTATTTTATAAAGTTTATTTCTGTATTCAAGTTTGTTAATTACAAGGTTTGGGAAGCGGTGGCGATGGCGGACTACGGGTAAGATTTCAAATTTGAAAATGTTTCCATAGATTATAATTAAAACCATAAATATTGCCATCCGAAAAATCACATTTTTAACCTAACCTTTATTATTTTAAATAAGATAACAGACAAATAAACCAAACTGTAAAAAATATCCAAAACCATTTTTAGTGGTGTTCACTTTACTTTATTATAAAGTTATTTTAATTTTCAAAGTATGGCATCATATCCATACAAGAAAAATCTAAAGTGTCCTTTTATTTAATTTCTCTTCTTATTTTAAAATTTCAAATGAACAGTACCTATTACAAATCGAAGTATTTAAAAGCTTATTTTCACAATAACATTTCGATTTTTATTTCTAATTGAATCAAAACAAAGCTACATGAAAAAGCAAATGCTGACTTTTTTTTTCAATTTTTACTCTCTGACTCACTGATTAAAAAATACAAAAATAATAGATAGACTAAACTTTTCCATTGAAACGGGAAACCTTTCCAAACGGCGTATTTATTTTATGTTTTCATTTGAAAACGAAATTAATTTGCAATCGGAACGGGGAAGTTTTTAGTTAAATGAAACTGCATATTTCAAAATAGAGTTTCTGCAGTTGGAAGAGTATTTGAAATCGTATGTACATCTAGACATATTATACATGTAATAATAGTATATATATATAAATGCAACTGAGCTACATATATAGTGTAATTTCTTGCCTGCGTTAACCCCGAAGGTGTCGCATGTGGCGATTCGGGACCTATTTATTTTTTACGAGTAAGGGGGCCGGCCTCACACCAACCACTTTCAGTTGAAGTGGGGGTTTCCCAGCTCCCGGGGGGCTGGTTCTCATTTCTTATGAAGGCTGAGTAAACCTTGAGATCGAACCCTTGCTCTCGTCGACCTTTTTTAAAAAGGTCGCTATATTTTCATCCAAAATAAAATGCATTTTCATATCTAAGTTGCAAAGATACATTAAATTTTGAGATTGTTGTTTAAGTAGTACTAATCTAATCTAATCTAATCTAAGCTGCAAAGATATATATCATTTAAGATTTATACTAAATGCATTCCCACAAGCAGATATGTATAATTTCGCGCTAACACATGCCGCATGTGGACCTACAATATAAAAACCCAAACTCAAATGAACATAATCCTTGCAACTCTTGCCGTCCTTCCCTGAAACAGGGGTGACATTGGCAAAGTGAACCAATTTTTATATTATGGGTGGTCAGCCGCATAACAACCTATAAGTCAAGGAACATACATGACAAATTACATTTTTTAAAATCAAAGAATAAAAATAACAATATATACATGGACATAAAAAACTAAATCACAAAACCAAATTCACTTTAACAAACCCTAGCCGCCAACATCACAGATCAACCGCCATTTCTTTCTATCCTTGCATACTTCTTTCATTTCCTCCAGAGTCATAACCTTCTTCATACAAGCTCTTCTTTTATTATGACTCTGGATATTCCATTCATTCGCAATTTCGGATATTTGGTCCATCCATACCTTTCTCGGTCTTCCTCTACCACGACATCCATCTATTCTACCAACATATACTTTCTTCGTCAGTCTTTCCTCATTCATTCTCTCCATATGCCCAAACCATCTTAACAAACTTCTTTTAATCTTCACTTTCACACTTTCTTTTGCACCACATTCTTTTCTTACAAAATCATTCCTCACCCTGTCACTCCGTTTTTTCCCAATCATACTTCTTAGAAAGTCCATTTCAACAGTATGGACTTTACTAATTTCACTTTCATTCACCGTCCAGGCCTCGCTTCCATACATCAAGGTGGGTAAAAGTATGCCACTGCGTACCGCCAATCGAGCATTTTTAGAAATGTTTTGATTTTTGGCGATACAAGCTGTGGCACCCAGTACACACCTGCCCTTCATTACTCTTCTTTCAAGTTCACCTGTCATTCTTCCATCTTTCTCAAACTTACTTCCCAAGTATACAAACTCATTTACCACATCAACATTCATTCCGTTTATTCTAAATTCGTAGTTCGTATTTTCTTCATTTCTTTCAAAAATCAAAACTTTCGTCTTACTTGCATTCAATTTCAAATAATTACCTAGTTTTATTTTTATTATTAATTACCTACTAACAAATAGATAGTGTATGTTCGCGTTTACACACGCTGCATTTGTACATGTTAAATCCAAACCCAAATCTCAAAGTATTTAGCTTTTATTTAGCTCTGAATGCAAACAATACATTATCGGTGGGATTCGAACCCGAACTCTCAGCATAGAATGCAAGTACTCTACCAACTAAGCTATCGGTTGGACTGAATAAATTACCTGAATATCCTTAAATTTCCTTAGTTTCTTTTTAAAATTTCTGAAATGCAGTGCTTATTTTCTGGCATGAAGAAGGTTATGACTCTGGATGAAATGAAAGAAGTGTGTAAGGACAAAAATAAATGGCGGTTGATCTGTAATGCTGGCGGCTAGGGATAGGGTTTCTCAAGTTTTCCAAATTCTTTTAAATTTGAAATTGGAATTTTGTATTTAATTTAATGTTTATCCATTTGTTTATGTCTAAAATGTTATTTTTTGTGTATATTCCTTGACTTAGAGGTTAGTATGCGGCTGACCACCAATGCTGTAGAAAATGGTTCACTTTGCCAATGTCACCCATGTTTCAGGGAAGGTCGGCAGGAGTTGCAGAGTGTATGTCCATTTGAGATTCGGTTTTTATGTTGTAGGTTCACATGCGGCATGCTCAAGCGCGAACTTGTACGACCCTTGTAACTTGTAATCTCCAATTTCACATATCTTTGCAACTTAGATTAGATTAGATTAGATTAATTTAAACCAGTATATAACACGTAAGCATATTGTCCATGGACCATAAGGCCTTGGCGTATATATTAGATAAATACAAACATTGTTTTAAGATTGAATTAGAGTTTTAGGCTTACACGACCGGCTGATGATGCTGGGGTGATGTTTTCCGGAATATGTTGCCGTGGTCTGTGGGAGCTGGAGCTACCAAACGTTTTGCCCATGTCTACGATGGGCTTCTTCAGCGTGAAGTGTGTGGTTATGATGAAGATGATCTTGATGAAAACTGTCATCGTTGAAAACTGAGATGATGTCATCACAGTTTTCATCAAGATCATCTTCATCATCTCCAGACACTTCACGCTGAAGAAGTCCATCGCAGATATGGGCGAAACGTCCGGATGCATCAGTTCCCACAGACCACGGCAACAGATCCTAAAAAGCAAGTCTCCAGCATTTTTCAAATTGTTTTTTTTTTATAATGCTTTGTGTCTTATTTTAATCAACCATCCACTGTAAGTCGGTCACTTGTTCCTGTCGACCCGGATATAAGAGATTTCGGATACTGCATAATAATTTAAAAATAATTTTATAGGATCCGGTGAAGGTTTTTTTTATAGAGATATATTTTCAATGCATTCTTGCAGTCAAAAACAAACGTGTTTTTTTGCCAATCAGAATTCGGAATACCAGCTATTTTTTTTTAGTTTTTATGTGTATGAAGGTTAACAGGGTTATTCACAACACATTTAATCCATATCTGATCCATGGGTCATCGTTTTTTTGTATGAAAAATTCACTTTAGTTGGCTGTTGAGCCGTGGACTTGAATAATACAGAAGTTGGAAATAGGTCCCGAATTGCCACATTTGACCCTCTCGGGGATAAGGCAGGCAAGAAGTTACAATATATGTGTAGCTTAGTTGCAGAAGCAAATTCGTATGAGTTTTTCAAATGCTTACTATCCATCTATTTTAACTATCTTGTATGGTGGTTGATAGCTCAGTTGGTTGAAATCTTGTGTTTAAGGCCAGAATTCTGAAGTTTGATCTCTTCTGTTTTGATATTCATTCATTAAACCGGCAAGATTAACTCAGCCTTCATAAGAATTGAGAACCTACCCCCTCAAGAACCCCCATTTCAAGTAGGTTTAGTATTTGGCGTACAGCCAGACTCTTTACCTGTTAAATACATAGGTCCCACTCAAAACATGCGAGCCTTCCAGATTTTAGTGTCTGATTTTAAAATTGAAAATAATTTGAAATATTTTTGCATCTCGATAATATCCTTTATTTACAGATTGGTATGAGGCTGACCACCCATACTGTAAAACATGTTTCACTTTGCTAACGTCAACCCTGTTTCAGGGAAGTTCGGCAAAAGTTTCAGGGCTTATGTTCATTTGAGGTTTGGATTTTAATTTGTAAGTACACATGCAGCATTTGTACGTGTCTGTTTGTGGGCATGCATTTAATATGAATTTTAAATGTCAATATATCTTTGCAACTTAGATTAAAGATTAAAGATATAATTATCTTTAACATTTGGCGTCCTTGAGTCCTTCTCCCCTCAATCTTTCCTTGTATGACAAGATGTAGTAAGCTATATTCTTCGTTCCTCAAAATCTTTTTGATGGCTGTCATTCTTTCTCTAGTATTTTTACATCGGAAGTTTTTTCATTATTTTCGAGCAACTAAAAAACTTACCTTACCAGTGCATAAAAAGGCAACATTTAATTGTTTAAAATTTAGAATGCATCCTCGATAAAAACTTCAACTAAGTGATTCGTTTTAATTTATGGTTGCACTAAATTTGAAGAGTGTAAACGCTTCCCTTGACGATAAAGTAAATGGGTCAGCTCTCAGTGCACGGTTACTTCTCATGTGATTTGTTCGATTCACTTGTAAAGTATACATCAGACGAGGCACTCGAATGAACGTTCAAGTTGTTTTTCTTTATAATAATACTCCCCTTGGTGTCTACTTTCTTCAGTCCTTAATTAATTATATACTGTTTTTATTTCATTAAAAGATTGTGTTTTTGGTTGAGCAATCAAATAAAAAAAAAAGGTTAATAATGTAACTGTAACTCTGTCGCCATTCCGCTATGGGTGGCCAGAGCCTCTGCAGAGCTGCCTCCATTTTTAACTATCCTTACATACCTCTTTCAATTCATTCATATCCATCACCTTTTTCATGCATTTTCTTATTTAACGCTCACTTTGTATATCCCATTCTTTCACAATATCCTCAATCTGATCACTCCATACTTTTCTCGGTCGTCCCTTCCCTCTTTTTCCTTTCACACTTTCTTTGTATACATACTTTGTCAGTCTATCATCATTCATTCTTTCCACATGCCCAAACCATCTCATCACATTCTTTTGTACCTTAACTTTCACATCCTCTTTCAAATTACATTCTTTCTTTACCCATTCATTCCTAATTCTATCCTTCAGAGTTTTTCCTGTCATGCTTCTCAAATGCTTAATTTCCACCGTACATACTTTACTCATTTCGCTTTATTCCTTTTTTCGCTTTATTTATTTATTTCTTGTTTCGCTTTATTTCAAATATTTCTTTTGTTTTTCAATAATACTGTGTTTTGTCGTTACGTTCAGTTTTTTAAAAACTTTGAAGCTTCATCAGAATCCTTTGTTTAAATTTAGCCCAAGTATAAAACGTTCGGTGAAGTCTCCTTTTGTCTTGTCTTGTATCCTGCTGCCATTCCTCTAGGGGTGGCCGGTACCTCCACACAAGTGCCTCCACTTGACTCTTTCCTTGCATACTTATTTCATCTCATCTAGTTTCATCACTCTTTTCATGGCTTGATGCCCTGCTACAATATTCATAAAGGTTAATATTTGCAATCAAATCTTTTGAATTCTTAAAAAAAACCTGGTTATGCGTTTAAAAAATCGTTTCATAAACTTTTTTGCTTATCTTATCTCCATCAGAGATAGTTTCACATCAGCAATCAGCATATGTGTGGAAGAAAGTGGACATCTATCCAAAAAAAACTTGAAGTTAGTTTTAACTGATGTTGATATAAAGTTGCCTCGAGTCAGCGTGACAATACCCAGAGGTGTGTTTGACATTTGAAATGAGAGCAAACTATCTTGGCAAGTATCTTCTTGCAAGTTGCTCGTCATAACATCCGACACGACCATTGTGACAGATTTGTGTGCCGTGGCTCGACACCTTTGCAAACGCAGAACACAAAAGGTTGGCAATGACTGCGAGCACCCTGATGGAATTCTCGGGTTCAGAAGCGGATGCTTGCAAGCCCCTAACGAGGTGTCGGTTTGGACCAAGTTTTGTGAAAATTGGACAGAAAGAGGAAAAAGAAAAGGCGTTTCAACTCGAATGAACGATACTGAGCGAACGATAGACTTGAACGATAGAGTGCCGCGTCTTTAGCCGCCTCTGACTTCTGGACCATTGCCAGATTTAGATTCCACGAGGCCAGTAGAGGAAATGAGAAGGGAAACCAACAAGTTAGCGCTTGCAACAGGTGGAAGCGATTCCGCAACTAAGTGTCATCACAAATACTCGCCTGTAATGCTTACCTATATGAATTTATTTGTAACTAGCAGTACCCGACGTTTTGTAACACATGGCAGAAAAAATGTTTGTTGTCCGATCGACATCAAACTTCATATGATCTTTTGGTGGATATTTTTCACGTTTATTGAAATTTTAATCTAAATCTTTTGAGTGGTCAATCTAGACATCTTAAAAGGCACAAATATTTTCCATACATTTAATATGATAAAAGTCTAACAACTTTTTGTTCGTGATCTGATCGACATCAAAGTGTACATTAACCTTTTTTATCAAAATCTACAAGTTTTCTGAAAAAATTGTTACTAAAATCAGTTAACATATATTACAAAGAAATCTCTAATCTTTTTAAATGATATTTTATAATATTGTCATTGCTAAATAGGTTAACAATAATTTATTTTGACACAGCTTCTGGATAAATTTAAAATAAACAATTTTGTCACCAAATATCGAATTTGGTACAAATGACACCCACACTAAGACTCGGGTGTGAAAAGGTTAATTGTCCAGACAAAAATGAATAAAAAATGACATTTGAAAAAAAAAACAAACGAGTGTTTTGTTGCAAATAATTATTTTTGAATTATGACAAAATTAATTGTTTGTTTATTTTTTTGTTTACTGTTTGAATTATTGTCGTGTTTTTTTGCATGGGCGAGTTGTATGTATGTAGGTTTATTGTTATGTTTGTAAAACAGAAGCTTCTCAACATTTAAAATCATTATTTTATTCATTTATTTAAAAACAAATCGTTTCATCAAATTTAAAAAAATAGTAAATAAACATAAATCTCATGTCTGTAATTTCGTTGACTATTAGGTTGGTATGAGGCTGAACACCAATAGTGTACAAAATGGTTAACTTTGCCGATGTCACCAATCCACTGTTTAAGGGAAGGTAGGCAAACGTTGCAGGGCTTATGTTCATTTGAGATTTTAATTTTTATTTTGTAAGTCCACATGCGGCATATGTCTGATTGTTGGCATAAATTTAATGTAAATCCTAAATCTAAAAGAATCTTGGCAACTTAGATTATACATCATATAAAAAAAAACGCAAAAAAAACGCAACTAAGCTACACATATAGTGTAACTTCTTGCCGCGTTATCCCCGAAGGGGTCGCATATGGCGAGTTGAACCTATTTATTTTTACAGGTAAGGGGCCGGCCTTACGCCAACCACTTCAGTTGAAGTGGAGGTTTCCCAGCTCCCGAGAGTGCTGGTACTCATTTCTTGGGAAGGCTGAGTAAACCTTGCCGGTATTTTATTTTGGGGTTTGAAATAAACACCGAAACGGGAAATCATTTCTGACACCCTCGCTGGGATTCGAACCCGAGCTTTCGGCATGGAATGCAAGCACTCTACCACCTGAGCTATCGACCGGACTTCGTGTATGATTTTTAATTTTTGTTTTTCCTGAAAGAGGAGTGAAAGAGGCAATGTCAAAAGTAAACGCATTTTTTTTTCCAACTTGAACCGAGACGAAACGTTAACAAACCCGTTCTTCTCTTTACCAAAAGTCGTAAAATCCATTTTTGAATATTTTGAAACGTATGCTCTTGTCAAACATTTAATTAGGTACAAATAGGTATGAATTATATTAAATACGATTACGTCATCAATTTTAAGACAGTGTGGATTCGACCTCGATGCCATCTGGACGACAAGCTGTGACGTTTACCATTCAACACATTACCTCAAGTATAAAAAAAAACTTAAATATAACTTTTATTAAACAATGTATGGAAACAAGAACAGCTCCTCTGGCGAGTGTTTTAATTTCTGTGTATTTGTTGTGTAACGCTGTGGTTTAGTACAGACGTAAGGCTTAAGGAGACAATAATGTATTGAAGTGGGTGGATGGACCTTCGGAAAGAATGAGGCAGTAGATAATCTACGATAGAATGGCTTGATCAGAATAGTTATATTTGTGATTGTGTTAAGTAATGAATGCAATCACCAAGTATGTGATGGTGGGAGATTTCTTTGAAATTTTCTTTTAAGTTATTTTAAGTTAAATTTGCCGACTGAAAACTTGTATTTCTGATGGAAATAAGGTAATTCCTTGACTTATCGTTTGGCTGACCACCCATACTGTGAAATAATTGTTCACTTGCCAATGTCCCCACTGTTTCAGGGAAAGTCGGCAAAAGTTGCAGGGTTTATGCTCATTTGAGGTTTGGATTTCAATTTGTTAGTCCACATGCGGCATGTTTAAGTGCGAACTTATACTACTTGTGGGAATGCATTTAATATGAACCTTAAATGTAATAATAATTTGCAACTTAGATTATAGAAGCCTTGTATTTATTGACATAATTGAATTAACGACATTCTTTTCTTATTTGTTTTCCAAACTAACAAAATTTTCTATTCGACCTGATAGACGAAAATGTAGCAACAATAAAAATTATGAAAATAGTTTTTAACTTAATTATAATAAACGACGTAGGTAGTTAGGTATAAAAACAATTCCCTATCTGGATTTTATTTTTTAAATTATCTTAATAGCAACACTACCACAAAAATAGAACACAATTCAAATTTCAAAATCTTTCATCTCGCTCTCTCTCGCATGCGTCAACTTAATTTCCACGTCGCCGTCCCTTTCTAATTATTCAAATGTTATTGACAGGATTGTGTTGTTTTAAAACAAAATGTCGGACGCTGTCACTGATGACGAGGGGCGTGTTTTGTGTTTGGCGGGATTGTTGAAATCTATTAATTAATTTTCAAGTTATATGTCGTTTGATAAACATGTGTACAAGAACTTGAAATTGATTTGATTGTTAGCCGGGTAGCGGAGAAATAGTTTTATTATTCCGTTTTATACAGAGAATGAAAACATAATGAATTAATTTGTTTTATACTATTAGAAGACAATATAAACATTAACTAATATCAGAATGATAATAACAATAATCTAAGTTGCAAATATATATTAACATTTAAGATGCTGCAAGTGTAAGAATTTACAAAAGAAAACTCAAACTCAAATGAACATACCTACATTTAAAAAAAATCTTTTCCTGAAACAAGGGTGACTTCGATATTATACGAGTCATATAGACGATTTAATGAAGTCAGCATCTTAATTAAAATAGTCAAAATTGTGTCGTCACCCGGCCGAATTACTAGGGAAAATGCAAACAAATATTTTGTTATTGGTAATTAAGGGCGCAAGTCAATTTCAAAAATATCGGACATCATTTATAGTGACAAAAAGAAAAGAAAATATGAGAAAAAATATAATTAAGTGACGATCTGTAACTGTAACTCTGTCGCCATTCTGCTAGGGGTGATCAGAGCCTCTGAAGATTTGCCTCCATTTTTTTCTATCCTTGCATACCTCTTTCAATTCATTCGTATCCATCACCTTTATCATCCATTTCCTTTTTTTAACACAATTCCTCTGTAAGTGAAGTGCTTTTATCTAACAAGCAATCTAAAATATTTTATTTCGTTACCCTCTCATTCCATTTTATCAACCTCACCAATCTGATCCAGGCATACTTTTCTCAGTCTTCCCTTTCAAGACTCGGAAGAACAAATTGAAGCATCTGAATCCGGCCGTGAACGTCTAAAACGATATTTAGGTAGTGTTGAATTTTATTTATGCAACTTAGATTATACAGATCAGTTTTCTCTCTCATCAATGGACGAAGGCTGCGTACCAACTTTGCGAATTGAATTGGCAGGCACTTCCGCCGCAATATTCGATTTAACTTGCGAACAGTTGCATTGCGCATGTGTGAACGAAGGTTTCATGGTAGAAGGAAACAATGACAAAACGACACATGACAGAACAACACATGACATAACGACACATGACAGACCACAGGATTTCGAACAAATATTGAGGTCAGCTACATCAAGAAGCAGCTATCTGAACATCCCTGCAAGAAGGCCCCGTACTGGTCCAATGACTGCAACGCTATACCCACCTCACTGAGGGAACTGGATTTGGAGAGACTGTTTAAAAGAGGTCTAGAGACTCACTTCTTCGTCCAATCATACGGACAAGCGCCTTTGTAGTGACACACTGTCATAAAAGGCGCTATACAAATTTTGTCTTGTCTAGGATAAAACATCACACCGGTGTTATGGCCGAGGGCGTCAAGTGGCTGATCTTTCTAGCGTATTTGGAAAAGAATAACATTGGTTCAATCCCCGCTTGGGTCGTTTGACCATAACTTTGATCCTGGTTCAAAAGATGTCATTGGGTAATTATTAATTAATAATTCATTAAAATAAGTAATGATGAATTATTAATTGATAATATTAAAACCTGTTTCTGGTCAGGCAGAATATGTTGGAGAATCGCATTCCTCGTCACAAATCTATGTAAAAAAAAATACAAAATATTACGTACCTAAAATAGAACATACCACAAACGGTATATGAAAAAAACATCACATAGCGTTTGTGATGTTTTGTAATAGTGATGTAATTTCTGTGTTGTTTTGTAATAGTGATTTTTTGTCATTGTGATGTTCTGTCATGTGTCGTTTTGTCGTATGTCATTTGTCGTTATGTCATTATGTCGTTCTAACCTGTCACCGTGGACGAGTGTATGATTGGTCACACACTAGAATTTCACTGATTGCCTCAACTCATTCTTCCCCGAGGATGGGAAATACCCCTTTCATCCCTTTCGCACGCGTCCTTTTATGCATCAACCTGACTGATTGCTAAAACAAACATTTCTATATGTCTCGGTATTTATTTCAAACCCAAAACAAAACAACGGCTAGGTTTACTCAGCCTTCACAAGAAATGAGCACCAGCCCCATCGGGAGCTGGTAAACACCCACTTCAACTGAAGTCGTTGGCGTAAGGCCAGCCACCTTACATGTAAAACTATATACGTTCCACTCACCACATGCGACCCCATCGGAGAAAAAGCGGCAAGAAGTTACACTATATGCGTAACTTAGTAGCCTGGTAGCGTAGCGTCAAGTTACCTACCTATACGTCTACTTAGTGCTTGTTTGTCTTAAATCAATCAGAGCTAATTTCATATAAGTAATGTTTGTATGTGTACTGGACCAATGTCTCTTATGAAAAATGGAAATTGATTTTTTAAATATTTAAAACAACTCTCTCAGTACGGTGTTTTATGTTTTTTTCTTGGCTCAGATTGTGTAGAATGTGATCCTTAAGACAGTATCATTGTAAGGTCATATTTCAATCAAATGGTAGATAAGCCAAATAACTGTTCTGATGAAATATCCTCACTTATACCCCCTCCTCTCGTCATAACAAGGGCAACTCGTAGAACGGCTCACATCCAACCATTTGCAGTCAATATCAAAACTATGAGAACTTGGTGTTTTCACGACTCATTCCTCTGCCAAACTGCCCGCTTATGGAATGAGTTACCGGTATCTGTGTTTCCATCCCAATTTAACCTTGCCCTTTTCAAATCCAATATCAATCGCCATTTCCTCTCAGTGTCTCAAAACAAAGCAATGCCACACACACCACAGCACTGCGCAGCTAACGACCCTGCAACCGGACATGGACAACTGCCACATCACCAACACCTATGCGGCACTATAACAAGTGTCATAGACCCTTAGAGTCTCTCGAATCTAGGGAGTCTCCCGCATAAACTTTCTTAAAAAAAAAACTAGGAGGACGTATAGACCTATATTACTTAGCTAAGTATGGTTTTGTATACGGAATAACTGGACGGCACCTATCTGTTGCGCTCAACTTTCTTAAGTTTACTTAGAAACAAGGCGGGGATGTATTACCATAGACAATTTAGTTAGCGCTGTCAATTATAGTAGGCAAGATGGCGGACCTCACTCTATAAGTAAATAATTAATAATACAATCAACTGTCTTATAACGCTGTGAAAGTGAATGCATTCATTAATTGGTCATACAAATTTTCAATGGGTATCCTCAATCTAAAATCTAAATCTAAGCTGCAAATATACATATATATCATTTAAGATTCATATTAAACGCATTCCCACGAGTAAACATGTATAATTTCGCGCTAAAACATGGCGCATGTGGACCTACATACAATAAAACCCCAATCTCAAATGAACATCAGCCCTACAACACTTGCCAACCTTTCCTGAAACAGGGGTGACATCGGCAAAGTGAAGTCATGTCGGCAGTATGGGTGGTCAGCCTCATACCAACCTATAAGTCAAGGAATACAATCAATTAATTCCATTTAAAAATATAAAACAAACACTAAACAATTCATTAAAATAAAAATAAAACCAAAAATATATATATTTGATAAAATTCCTAGACTTACAGGTTGCTATGAGGCTGACCGACCATACTGTAGAAAATGGCTTACTTTGCTAATGTCACCCCTGTTTCAGGGAAGATCTTCAAAAGTCGCAGGACTTAACGTTCATTTAAGGTTTGTATTTTGATTTGTAAGCGCACATGCAGCATTTGTAAGCGCTAACTTACAAGTGACTGTTTATGGGCATGCATTTCAATATGAATTTCGAATGTTAATATATCTCTTTGCAACTTAATATTTTATGTTTCCGGCCAGGCTTAACTGGATTGGTCAATCGGATTTCTCTTCGTAAATTTATTTTTTAAAAACGTACCCAAAAAAACAAGCAAATCACATACAACGGTCAAAGGAAAATTGTACGTTTTTTTGCATGTCTAGATTCAGCTTACATAAAAGGATTTTTCTTTTAGAAATGTTTGCAAAATCCAATAGATGCAAACACACATGTAACTGCAAAAACAGGAGAAACTAAACAATATGCTGTGCGCTTTTGGCACACAATAAAATGTTTTGAATAAAGCGAATGCACCCCTGCAGAAATATCTGCGCGTCCTTTGAAGGCTTTTGAAAAAGACTGCGCGAGCCATTTAGGAGCAACTGAGGGACAAAGAAGGTCCCTTGTATGAATGCACTTAAGATAGGGTGGCCCAAAATGTGTGCATGCTTTCAATGAAACCGTAAAAAAACAGTCTGTATTCAAGGTAATGTTATTTTTTTTTATTTTTTTATTGCCATTCAAATCTATATCTATAAAGAAGGATGTGTGTATGTATGTATGTTCCCTATAGACTCATAAACCGCTCATCCGATTTTGACGAAATTTTCAGGAAACGTGTAACATATTCTTAGGATGAATCCTGTGACTAGTTACACTATGTGTGTAACTTCGTTGCGAGTTTCTTAACGTAGACTTCTTTCAATTCATTTATATAGTTACGGAAATGCAAGATGTTAGTAGTTGTGTTTGGTTTGTCTGTGTGAGTTAATAATAAATCTATGAAGTCTCTAGAAATTAGTAGATACTTAGGTAGGTACCTAATAATAATTCGTATTTATTCAAGATTAATTCAGAGTTGAACCGAATATTCTGGTGCAATCTAGCATGGTGGTATGTAACCATTCTCTATGTTTTGAGAATCTAAATCTAAATCTAAGCTGCAAAGATATGCATCATTTTAATTACATAATAAATGCATTCCCACAAGCAGACACGCATAATCGCGCTCATGCCGCATGTGGACCTACAATATAAAAACCCAATCTCAAATGAAAATAAGCCCTGCAACTCTTGCCTACTGTAACGAGATGGATTTGTTTGTTAGGTAAAATGGAACATGAGATTTGAATTTGAATGAAAAGGAAAACAAAGGAAGGCAAGAAGGAGAGAAAAAAAAGCTTGCCTGGCGGGATAGCCACAAGCCTGTGTAATTAAGAATAAAGAATATTATTGTGCTGTGGTTAATTGTGTATACATTGTGAAAGAAATAAAAGTAAACATATTAAAGTGTGTATGTTATATTATTAATTGTGTCAATCAGCAGGACAGAAGAAAAACCCTCACACTACCTTCCCTGAAACAGGGGTGACATTGGCAAAGTGAACCATTTTTACAGTATGGGTGGTCAGCCTCATACCAACCTTCAAGTCAATGAATGAATGATACTAAATTATCTGTATAAATTAGGACCAAGATCCCTTGGAAAATCAGATATAAATTAATCGTTGTACTGTTCAATTGTAAAAACTCTGTCGGAACTGAAAGTGAGAAATAAATAAACCTTAAAATGTATATGCGATAGATACCTATTATTGGAGCATTGGAGATACTTATGTATTTGTATTATGTGTTTTGTGTATGTGCAGCTCTTTTGTTCTGTTGGCGTCTTTATATAAAATAAATAAATAAATAAACCGTACAACCCGCTAACAACTTACAATATCTATCAATTGTTTCATGCATTTTCTTCTTCCAAAAATAAACTGCGGAAATGCCGAAAAAATTAAAATATTGTGAATTTTTGGCACACCCAGTACCCAGTACTATAATACCTGTCTTTATACAATTTTACATAGTAAAAGAATGAAACTTGTATAGTACATAAAACCCTGAAGGTGGTTGCGCCTATGTCCAGTGGTAAACGAATATAATTAATATTTTTTAAACAGGTAAAACTGTAATTGTAGTTTTTACTTGTTCTTTCTTGTGCGCTCAGCTAGAAAGTCTCATAAATAAACTGACTAAGAGCCCGTTCCCACTTGTCGGGTGTCGAATCCGTATATTAATCGGAGGTTCCAGTGGCAGAACATTATGTATGGAGCTATTCACACTTATCGGAAACCGATTTTGTCTGAAATGTTCTGCAACTGGAACCTCCGATGAATATACGGATCCGACACCCGACAAGTGGGAACGGGCTCTAAGACCGAATATTTTCAAGTTTAGTTAGTTAACCAAAATATTATATGTCATCGAATTTTTCCAGTAAATATTTAGTTAGTTAAAAAACATTTTCAAGATGGCGTCGTCTTCACTGAAAGCAGCTGTTGGTTTGTGATCTAAGGATACATCAAAATTGCTGAGAATGGAACATTTTTTGCGTTGTTTTCCAGCTTAAGAAGGTTAGACATTTCGTCCCACTAGTGCTTGTTTGGCTTACCTACAATTTGATTTAGAGATGGCCTTTCAATGACATTGTTTTAAGAATCACATTCTACACAATCTGAGCTAAAAAAACGCAAAATACAATAATGTGAGAGTTGTTTTTAATGTTTTGAAAATCAATTTCCAGTTTTCATAATTTTCCGGTCGATAGCTCAGTTGGTAGAGTGCTTGCATTCCATGCCGTGAGCTCGGGTTCGAATCCCGCCGAGGCGAGGGTGTCAGAAATGATTTCCCGTTTCGGTGTTTATTTCAAACCCCAAAATAAAAATACCGGCAAGGTTTACTCAGCCTTCACAAGAAATGAGTACTACCCCCCCCCCCAGGAGCTAGGAAACCCCCACTTCATCTGAAGTGGTTGGCGTAAGGCCGGCCCCCTTACCTGTAAAAATAAATAGGTTCAACTCGCCACATGCGACCCCCTCGGGGATAACGCGGCAAGAAGTTATACTATATGTGTAGCTTAGTTGCGTTGCGTTTGCATAAGACACATTGGTTCAGTACACATTCAAACATTGCTCATGTAAAATTAGCTCTGATAAGCCAAACAAGCACTAAGGGGATGATTTGATTTTTATGCCCAGTTGTTTATTTTGAAGCTTTTGAATAGAATTGTAATCATTGTTAATTTTTTGGGATGAGGCTTGTCACTTCGGGAATTTTCGATTTTAATCATCTCGAACTGTACCCTGAGTACGGATTGCAAAACTTGAGCAAAAGTAAAGTTTACGGAAAGTATTAAAGAGTAGTTTTCCCCAAAATCTGCCGTTTTTATTTGTTTGAACCTGATTTTCGTCTTCACTGTAACTCTTTTGCTAAAACCATAAAGTGTAAGAAACAAAAACGGCAGATTTTGGGGAATATCACTCTTTTATACTTTCCGTAAACTTTACTTTACTCAAGTTTTGGAACTCGTACTAAGGGAACTGTAGTATTTTGAATAGTTAACTAAATTATAACTATACTTGAAAATACCGGGACTCAGTATTTCTATTAGTAATTGGTTTATAGAGCGTACAGTGTTTATAGTGATTTTCACATTATTATGTTGAGTTTCGTCTCCCCGCCCACAGGTTCGCTATTCTCGTCTTCTATACAGAGTGAGCAGCTGTGCCAGAAGCTTCCATGTTAATTAAGAGCCGACAGGTGCATGGATTATGACAGCCTCATAATTATATAAGAAAATTATTAAATCACTAGACAATGTATTATAAAGAAAATATAATGTGTGTACGGGAAGACTTTGAATCTGATTTTCCGGAAGTTTTTTATTTTAATTTAGACAGACTTAATAGTAAACAAAATGAGAACGCCACCCCGGTTTCAGGGACGGGTGGCAGGTGTTGCAACGCTGCAACGCTTATGTTCATGTGAGGTTTTTTTTTTTATAAGAGCAGATGTATTCTTTAATTTATAGATTGGTATGTGGCTAACTCCCCATACCTACTGTAAAAATGGTCGGTGTTGTAAAGGTCTTTGAGTGTTGGGTGTTATTAAATAAAACTCTTGCATGCCCTTTTCTTACACGCAAATTTTTTATTGTTTTTTCCAAGCTATTGTTTTTGGGAACAAAAGAAGCAGCATTCTAAAATTCAAAATTAACAGTCCTGTTAGGTACAGAATCACTACAGAGGTCCCCTCCAGCATTTGCCAAGGGCAGATGCGATGAAAGTGGTGATCGGTGAATCTTGACTTCTCTTAGGTTTTTAGTAGAATCTGTCTGGAAAGTGTACTTTTCGGCCCGATCTTGTTGTAGTGGTTGTAGTAGCAGGAGTCCCAGGAGTTGCAGGAGTAGCAGTTGTTGGTGTGTTTTCTCTAGCTACTACTGGTACTGGTTTTGGGTCTGCGTTTGTAGTTTCTGTTGTATCTTCAGGCATGTAAGCTGGTTTCAAACGATCTATGGTGATGTTTTTAGCTTGACCTTTTATCATTACTGAAAAGTATTTTTCACTCTTTTTGGCAACAGAGAAAGGTCCCTCGTACGGTGCTTGTAGTGGAGTACGAGAAGCGTCAGTTCGCACAAACACATGTGTACAATCTTTCAGTGCTTTGTGTACAAAGGTCCGTCTTTTCCCATGATTGCCTGTTGGTGTTGGTCTTATATCTTGTAATGACTGCTGTAGTTCTCTTGCGAATGAACCTGGTTCTGCTGGTGTTGTATCTTGGAAGAAGTCACCTGGCAGTCGTAGGGTAGTTCCATACGTCAGTTCTGCTGGAGAGTGTCCAATGTCCTCGCGAATAGCATTCCGCAAGCCAAGGAGAATCATCGGGAGATGTTCGGTCCATTTCACTGTTGTGTGAGCTTTGATAGCAGCCTTGAGGGTACGATGCCATCTTTCAATTAAGCCGTTAGACTGAGGGTGATAGGCTGTTGTCCTGTTGTGTTTGATTCCTAGTGTTTTTGTGATTTCGAAAAATAGCTGGGATTCAAACTGTCGTCCTTGATCAGTGACAATAGTTGCAGGAACGCCGAATCTTGCTATCCAGTTTGTGATCAGAGCGGCAGCCACTGTTTTGGCTGTGATGTCACTTATTGGTATAGCTTCTGGCCATCTTGTATATCGATCGATGATGGTCAGACAGTAGGTTTGTCCTTGAGATGGTGGGAGTGGTCCTACCAAGTCTATGTGTATCCACTGGAATCTTTCGTCTGGTGTAGGAAATTCTTGCAGTGGACTAGTTGTGTGCCTGGATGTTTTAGTCCTTTGGCAACTGATACATGTCTTTACCAACTTTTTTATGTCACTTTGCATGTTGGGCCAAACGTACCTTGTTCTTATTGATTTGTACGTAGGCTTTGGTCCAGTATGACTGATATCATGGTATTGCTGTATAATATTTTTTCTCATACTTCTGGGAACAAATGGTCTTATAGTTCCTGTTGATGTGTCACACCAAATCATTTTATTGCCTCCGGGAATTAATAGTTGTTTCATCTGGAGTGAAGAATTTTCAGTGAAAAATGTTTCTAGTTCTGAATCTTGTTTTTGTTCTTCTGCCATTTGCTCGAAGTCGGTTTGCGGTGGAATTGCAATAGTTTCCACTCTTGAAAGTGCATCTGCAACAACATTTTCCTCACCTGGCACATATCTTATGTCCGTGGTGAATTGGGACACATAATCCAATTGTCGCTCTTGTCGTGGAGATGCGTTTTGTTTGTTTTTGTTAAATGCATAAGTTATGGGCTTATGATCCGTTTTAATATGGAAGCTTCTACCTTCCAACATTCTGCGGAAATATTTTACAGCTTCATATAGTGCTGTCAGCTCTCTGTCATATGTGCTGTATTTCAATTGAGCTGCTGAAAATTTCTTGGAGTAGAATGCCAGCGGAGACCATTGGTTGTGGGTCCATTGTTGCAAGACGGCTCCCATTGCAGTGTTGGATGCGTCCACCATGATGGAGATTTCTGCATTTTCATCAGAGTGTATTAGCAATGTTGCGTTTGCCAGATCAGTTTTTGTTTGTTGAAAAGCGTGAATCATTTCTTCTGTCCATGTGATCGGTTTCTTGTCCCCTTTTTTCACTTTCGCGATGGAGTCGTAGAGTATTTGCTGTTTTTCAATTGCCTTGGGGATGAATTTTCTATAGAAATTTATCATTCCTAAGAATCTTCTCAAGTCTTTTGCAGTTGTGGGCAACGCGTAATCACAAATTGCCTTCACTTTCTCTTCAGCGGGCTTTATCCCTTGTTTGTTGATGAGTTGGCCTAAGAATTTTACTTCCTGAGCACCGAAGACACATTTGTCAGGATTGATCACAAGTCCATATTCGGTGAGTCTTGTGAACAGTTGTCTGAGATGATCTTTATGTTGCGTTGCATCTCTTGATGCTATGAGGATGTCGTCTATGTAGACAAAACAGAATTCCAAGTCTTGCAGAACTTTGTGCATGAACCGTTGAAAACTCTGTGCAGCGTTGCACAATCCAAATTGCATCGCTTTAAATTCAAATAACCCGAACGGTGTGATTATTGCGGTTTTTTCCACATCATCATCTTCAATTGGAATTTGGTGGTACGCTCGAGTAAGATCAATAGTGCTGAAGATGCTCATTTTGTTCAATTTGTGTGAGAAGTCCTGTAAACTCGGGATCGGGTATCGATCCGGTATCGTTTGAGCATTCAACTGTCTATAGTCGCCGCATGGTCGCCAACCTCCATTGGGCTTACTGACCATATGCAGTGGGCTCGACCAGCTGCTCTTTGATGGTTGGCAGATACCTTGCTCACACATTTTTCTAAACTCCTCCTTAGCAGCTTCCAACTGTTTTGGTGCTAGTCGACGAGCTTTCGCAAAAACAGGGCGTCCAGTTGTTTGGATGGCGTGCTTGACACTATGTCGTGTAGATGCATGATGGATTTGAGGTCTCGTGATGCTTGGGAACTGTTGAAGTATCATGTTATAATCGTCTTTGTTATTCACGTCAATAGTTGACAGGCCATCTGATGGGCCTAGCAACCGGTTAGCGATGGCTATGAGCCCTGTGGTACCATCGACGAGTTGTTTCTTCTTGAGGTCCACGAGAAGATTGTGGTGGCTTAAAAAATCCGCACCTATAATCGGTTGAGTGACGTCTGCAATGATGAACGTCCATGAAAAGAGACGGCGCAAGCCTACATCAATGGAGATGGTGTGCGTGCCATACGTCTGAATTCTTGTACCATTTGCAGCATACAGTGTTGGTGATGCTAGTTTATGAGGTGTATTTACTGTTTTTGGGATCGCTGATATGTCAGACCCAGTATCGATCAAAAACCTTTTGTTGGACCGCTGGTCTCTGATGACAAGTCTGCAGCAATTTTTCTTTAGCTCCTCACTCGCTGCTACTGTGGGGGGCTTGTGAAGTTTCCCGGAAACTTGCAGGGTTCGGTGCACTTGTACGCTTTGTTTCCGTACTTATTATGGAAGTAACAGTAACCTGTCTGCTGGTTCTGTTTCCCGTTCTGATTATTTTTCAGGTCACGGTTGTGATTTCGGTTACGGCTCTGGCTGCGGTTTCGGTTGCACTGCTCAAGGCGCTCTAACCTTTTATTGATTGCTTCCAGTTGTTTAATTATATACTGCATGTTGGATTCTTCAGTCTTGGGTGACGTAGAAGATGCAGTGAGAGCGGAGGACTGGGAGGTCGCAGCAACAGTATGCTCGCTGTTTTGGTATACCTCCATGATCCGGTCTGCCGTTGCTGCCTGCTCTGACAGCGGTTGGTTATTTGACCCAGATAAGATAACTTGGACGGATTGTGGTAATCGATGTAACCACAGTCTTTTCACGATTGTGCTATCTGCTGAGTTTGTTCCCGCCAGCTGTTTCATTTTGAGCAGCATGTGTGATGGTTTTGTGTCTCCCAGGTGTATGTCATTGAGCAACCTTGTTATTCTAGTCTCTTCAGACTCGTGGAAAGCGTTTAGAAGTGCTTTTTTCAGAGCTTCGTATTTTTCTGTTGCTGGGGGCGCCGTCACAATATCAGCTACCATTGTGAGCGTTGCATCATCCAGACTCATTACCAAGTGGTCAAATTTTGTTATGTCCACAGTGATGTTGGCCTGGCGGAATTGTGTTTCCGCTCGGAGAATCCACAAAGCGGCATTCTCCTTCCAGAAAGGAGCTAGCTTGACGCTAACCGCCGCAACGCATGTGGTTGGATTTTCGCCGGTCGCCATTTTTTTTTTTTGACAAAATGATTTTCAAACACTATTTTTGGTGAAAACTTGTTGACACTTGGTTGGAACACAATTTAATTGGAATAACACCCTTTTTAACTGTTTTTCCAAGTCGGGGTCACCAATGTAAAGGTCTTTGAGTGTTGGGTGTTATTAAATAAAACTCTTGCATGCCCTTTTCTTACACGCAAATTTTTTATTGTTTTTTCCAAGCTATTGTTTTTGGGAACAAAAGAAGCAGCATTCTAAAATTCAAAATTAACAGCCCTGTTAGGTACAAAATCACTACAGTGTTATGGCCGAGGAGGCCAAGTGGGCTTATCTTTCTAGCGTATTTGGAATAGAACAACGTTGGTTCGATCCCCACCTGGGTCATTTGACCTTTGACCCTGGTTTAACAGATGTTATTGGGTAATTATTAATTAATAATTCATTAATATAAACAATAATGAATTATTAATTGATGATATTAATACCTGTTTCTGGCCAGGCAGAATAGGTTGGTGAATTGCATTCCTCTTCACAAATCTATTTTTTTTATTAAAAAAATGGTTCACTTTGCCAATGTCACCCTTGTTTCTGGGAAGTTCGGCAAGAGTTGCAGGGCTCTTGTTCATTTGAGATAAGGTTTTTATGTTCAAAGTCCACATGCAGTACGTGTAAGCGCGAACTTGCACGTGACTACTTGTGGACGTGCATTTCGTATGAGCCTTAATTCCAATGTATCTTTGCAACTTAGATTATACAAACACATGTATATTTTTTTAAGTAGTTGAATTTAAAAAAAAAATAATCGATGAGAAATTGAGCTCAACTAAAACGCAGTGCTAACAGCTTGGCCGACTATGACGTCACAGGACCCGTCTTTGCTACCTGCGGCTCGGTGATCGTGCGGTAGGTCCACTGACGTCACATACGCCCAAACAAAAAATGATCTATGATCTATAATAATAATCTATAACCTAGGTTGCAAGGATATATTCATTTAAAGTTCTCAAATGCATGCCCACAAACAAACACGTGTAGTTCGCGCTTACAAATGCTGAATGTGTACTTACAAATAAAATCCAAACCTCAAATGAACATAAGCCCTACAACTTTTGCCGACCTTCCCTGGCACAGGGGTGACATTGGTAAAGTGAACAATTTTTTATAGTATGGGTGGTCAGCCTCATACCAACCTATAAGTCAAGGAATGTAATGTAATGTAATAAGTCCTGCTTATCGGAAATCGATCTTTAGTTTAAAAACTATGTTATATATTTATATTTGAAACGCAGATGCCTTTTAAAACTTTAAATTATCATTTTATCAAATTCATTTACAACGACGTTAGCCATGTTGAAAGCACCGGTTCCCATAGATCACCGAAGTTAAGCAACATTGGGCGTGGTCAGTGCTTGGATGGGTGACCGCTCAGGTACACCGCGTGTCGTTGGCATCTTGGACCGGTCCGCAGTCCGTAGTGGCAACACTTCGGACTCGTAAATGGAAGGTTGTGGATTCGGATCCCGGCGGAGCACAAAAATATACCATTTATATTTCGAATATGCTCTTCGCTGGGTTGAAAAATTCATAAGCCTTTACCAATGACCGGTCACCAAAGGTCCATCCAGCCTTACAGCAACTGGGTCTTGCTTGAGTATTGGCGCTTTGTAGCGACGACCAAGCTCGTACACCTCTGCGGCACTACAACAAGTGCCATAGACCCCTAGAGTCTTTAGAATCTAGGGAGTCTCCCGCACAGGATTTCTTAAAAAAAAAAAAAAAAACTGAAAATTATCTTTTCTGATTTTTCTGGTTTCTGATTTCGATACAATTCCATAGATCCGTGCAACTTAGGATACAGACAGGGTCGTGACGTCATCGGGCCGCAGTGATCGATGCTGATTAGTGACATGATTAATCGGCACGTCTCATCAGGCAATATGGCTCCGCACACATAACAATATATGGGCGTGCTGACAAAGGAAACTGTGATGGAGGTGCACCTTGATTTAGGTAGCGGCCAATATAAAGTCAACCTTACGCCAAAACAGCATTTTCAATGTTTTAAATTAGGAGGATTTATTTGGTTTGCGCGGTTTTTCTGTGTATCACACCTCAAGAGCCCTCTGCTAGCTTGGAAGTCGCTGTAGAAAGCGTCAATTCTCAAGCAAGACCCAGCTGCTGTCAGGCTGGGGTTTTGCTCGTCGCTGGGTTGAAAAATTCATAAAACTTTTACCAATGACCGGTCACCAAAGATCCATCCAGCCTTACAGCAACTGGGTCTTGCTAGAGAATTGGCGCTTTGTAACGACGACGATCAAGCTCGTAAAAAGGTCGATAGCTCAATTGGTGGAATGCTTGCATTCCATGCAGAGAACAAGGGTTCGATCTCAAAGGTTTACTCAACCTTCAAAAGAAATGAGAACCAGCCCCCCCCGGGAGCTGGGAAACCCCCACTTCAATTGAAAGTGGTTGGTGTGAGGCCAGCCCCCTTACCTGTTAAAATAAATAGGTCCCGAAGCGCCACATGCGACTTCGGGGATGACGCAGGCATGAAGTTACACTATATGTGTAGCTTAGTTGCGTTCTTTTGCATTGCATCTTAGATTAAAAATTCGCACGTGTTTGCTTGTGAGCTTACAGCAAATGTGTGAATTTTAAGTGACAACGTTTCTTGCAACTTAGATTATAAATATATATGTGTGTCTGTCCCAGCATCCATCACTTAATGGCTATACATTGACAGTTGAAAAGCTCTTCGCATCCATTATTCATTCTACATATCAACTGTCACACATTTCAGCTATCTAATATAGTTCTGTACCTTAGAGCATAAACAACGGAAGTCCACTGTTTTGCGTTTTTGAGTTAATGATGAAGACATTATTATAAAAAGCTGTTCTATAAGTGGTAAAAATATTGGAGTCCTCGGACTCATAGTTACTGAGATATCAAGTGTAATAAATATGGGATGCACATAAAAGTGCGAGCATAAACCACGTAAGTTCCACATACGTTGTTCACATTACGTCACATTAAACAAATATCGATAAAAGAAGATAAACAGTTTTTACAGATCAAAAATATCTCGTCTAGTTTAGAAGTTATGATGGTTTAAAAAAGTGCACTTTTTCACTAAAACTCGTCTCCTGCACATTTTACTAAATGTGACTACCGTTGTTTATGCTCTAAGTTACAGAGTTTACTTCCTTCGGTCGACAGCTCAGTTGGTAGAGTGCTTGCATCCCATGCCGAGAACTCGGATTCGAATCCCACAAATGGTGTCGGAAACGATTTCCCGTTTGGATGTTTCTTTCAAATCCAAAATAAAATACCGGCATGGTTTACAAAGCTTTCGTAAGAAATGAATACCAGCTCCCTCGGAAGCTCCCGGCTCGGAGCCTCCCGCACAGGAAAGAAATCATTCGACCGTCATGCCATTCTGTGCAAATGTAACTCTGAACCGAAAGTGATGAAATAAATTGTGCAAAATAAATAAACTGCAGTTTTTATTAAATAGAACCCAGTAAAAAAGTAACAATATGTACCCACTGTAACGGTTATTTTCTATTATATATGTACCTAGCTAGTTTTATCTTCCGACAGTTCTTATCCAGAAGAAAATGATTCCTCGCACGGGTTCATACGTTTTTTTTTAATTCCACCATTTTATTAAATAACACAAACAGTTTATACATATAACTTCTTCTTTATTTGAACTTATAATTTGTTACAAATACACACCGAAAAAAAATATTTTACAATTTGATCATTTTAACACGACGACTTGCTTTCCGTTTCCTTTCTTTTCTCTGCTTTTTTTTTCAACCCCCTTTCTGCGTTCATTTGTTTTTTTTTTAATTCAAATTCAAATTCAAGTTTTTACATGTTCCATTCTACCTACATAAACAATAATTCATCTCGTTACACTGCAACAATTACATGTTGTTCTTGAAATAAAGTTGTGTGAAAGAAATGCGTCTATAATGAATGCATCCTCTGGTACTTTCGTTTGACTCTACGTCCCGAAATACCATTCTGAGTCACAGGCATGGCGGAGTCTGCCAAGAATGTGATTTGCGTGTTTGGCAGTATACGCCTAGTACAAAACTCCACGCTTAAACTAAACTATAAAGTGAAAATGAATAGTAACTAAGCAAGCACCTCTAGAAAGCGTCTAAGTTGTTTTTTTGGAAACGTTGGTTCAGTTTTTTACTTGGAAAATAGGTACCAAGGCGGTCTCAGACGATTGTGACCTATATTTTGCACGCCTCAATGGTAGCAGAGAATTTTCCATGACTCTTTGGTGACGAAGATTTTTTTTGGATGTTTGTTTTTAAAGTAAGGAATTTCCGAGACGCCAAGTAATTGTAACAAAGTCTTCATGTTTCAATTTACCCTGGTTCTTTGGTTTCGTAGAATTTGAAACATCTCTAAAGATATAAGTTAAAAAATACAACCATGTTTTTTTTATTAAAGCGCTTTCGACAGTTCAAACGCAACTATGCTGTACTACTACGTTATCCTCGAAGGGGTCGCATGTGGCGATGCGGGACCTATTTATTTTTACAGGTAAGGGGGCCGGCCTCACACCAACCACTTTCAGTTGAAGTGGGCGTTTCCCAGCTCTCAGGGGGGCTGGTTCTCATTTCTTCTGAAGGCTGAGTAAACCTTGAGATCGAACCCTTGCTCTCTGCATGGAATGCAAGCATGGAAAGCAAGCATCAAGCAAACATGCAAGCAATGTTTGGAGAGCGTGCATTTGCAGTTGCTGGTCCTCTGGCCTGGACCCCCCTGCCACAAAGACAAGCAAATTTCTAGCATGATTTGCACAAGCGCCCTTGGAGTGATTACATCACGAAACGGCGCTATAAAGAAATCATCAACTCATCATCATCATCATCATTCCACCAATTATATCGACCTTTTTACGAGCTTGATCGTCGTCGCTACAAAGCGCCAATTCTCAAGCAAGACCCAGTTTCTGTAAGGATGGATGGACCTTTGGTGATCGGTCTTTGGTAAAGGTTTTATGAATTCTTCAACCCAGCGAAGAGCAAATTTGGAAATATAAATGGTATATTTTTTGTGCTTCGCCGGGAATCGAACCCACAACCTTCCCATTCAGAGTACGAAGTGTTACCACCTCAACGGAGGAATTGGCGCTTTCTACAGCGACGACCAAGCTCGCAGAGGGAAACGGAAAATATATATTTTGGTGCCGATAGTTTTTCTCCGCATTTTTGCTATTTGTTTTTCTACATTATATTTAGTAGGTATCGGACTTAATTCTAATTTAAATAGTATCCTATACAAAATAATCTTTAAAAAAAAAACGTGTTTTTAACTGCTTATCGTAGGATTTTCCTGTCTTTCAAGACTGAAGCATGAAGAAAAACGACACCTTTTTTAGAACCGAAAAACTTTCGACATTTAGGTATGAAAAGAGGCTAGAAAAAAGCGGCTAGAATCTTTCACAACTCTTTGGTATCGTGGAATTTTCCACTATTCCATGTATTCTTACAACTTTCATGATTCTTCAGTACTAAAGTAGCTCCCACATAATTTAAAACAACGTAATACAAATACTATTCCTAGAATTTCTTACGCCTTTGCGGTATCAAGAATACCAAACGCTTCTAAGGAGCATAGAATTTTCTTACAATCTCCAGCCACTTTGTACGGTGAATATTTTCCCCTGATCATTCACGAGAGAATGCGGGAAATCAATATATTTTTCTGGAAATAAAACAAATAGAAACACTGTCTGGTGATTGCGATCAAAGGCAACTGTTTTTAAGAAAAGACAAAAAAATATTTTCTTTGATATTTACATGAATAAAATATTCAACATTCACCAAGAACAGCGCAAAATATTTTTGAAAATAAATGAAATAAAAAATTATGCTTTTAAAATATTGATTTCTGTCTGCTGAAAAAAATTCAGAACCTCAGTAATCTAATCTAATCTAAGCTGCAAAGATATATATCATTTTAGATTTATATTAAATGCATTCCCACAAGCAGACATGTATAATTTCGCGTTAACACATGCCGCATGTGGACCTACAATATAAAAACCCAATCTCAAATGAACATAAGCCCTGCAACTCTTGCCGTCCTTCCCTGTAACAGGGGTGACATTGGCAAAGTGAACCATTTTTACAGTATGGATGGTCAGCCGCATATCAACCTATAAGTCAAGGAACATGCACGACAAATTCAGTAATCAGTAATGGATTAGAAATTAGATTCTTTTCGGCGGGCAGACGTCACAGGACTACAGACGATTAGGATTCTAAGCAAACAATAAAAAAATACAAGTTTGATTTTTCCCTAGTAGCCCGGTCGAGTAACGTTACATTTTCTAGTTTATGGTTTTTGTTCCGGATTACAGTATTTTTGGGTCTCAAAATAGCGATTCCTACTGAAACATATTTTGGGTTAGGCCACTTAGATCGGTGGACTATTCCATCATAAGAAATTTTTAGGAGAAGAAAATTTTGAAAATATTCTGAGGGTTTTTTTTTATACTTACTAAGGTTTTATGTTTGTATTTTTCAGGCAAGGAGCCCCGCCACCTCCCCCAATGACCGGAATGCATTCTGGAAGGATACCAAGCTTTAAGAATACTCATGGAGAGGTATGGATATTACTTAATTCATTTAAAAACAAATTTAAAATCGGAAATTTGACTGTTGTGAAGTAAATCATTTTGCAAGAAAGAGTTGTTTATATAAAGTCAAAATCTAAATGATATGATGCACTTATATTGCACATTCGGAAAACTTTTCTTCTGCATCATACTCAAAATAATCTAAAATGGATTGCTTTTGCTGTATACATTAGAGGCTTGTTAACTAAAAATAAATAGTTTTTTTTTACAGATTTTTAAAACATCATTACATATTATGTTGTATTCTAAAACATTTCGACTTCTATTTCCAGAATTTCCAAAACCGCTGCGGTCCAGAGCCACCTGCTTGTGTCCAAAACGCCATGATGACCAAAGACAAGAAACCATTCACCTACACACCGGGAGGTCTGGACCTCTCGCAGATCAGAACTCCAAGCATGGCGAGGCGACTCAACAGGGCGCAGCAGGAACAGAGCGACCTTGAGAACCCTGCGTACTTCAGGCAGCCGGGTCACAATGGGGTTCCAGGGCCTCCTCCCCCACCACCTCCAGGACCACCTCCTCCACCTCCGTTGGTCATCAGCGTCAACAAACCACCAAGCACAGTGAAAGAAGGAGAACGCCCCGAGATAGTCATCCCAGAAAACCCGATAGGAATGCTCAGAAAGACGCATAGTCCTTATCATTGGGAATCAGAGATGTCCGATAGACTTCAGGAAGGATCTGTACCAAAGTTTGTGGATAAAAAATCACCAGCTGCAAGTCCTGCTTTGCCACAGATGCAAAAAAGGCAACCACCTCCGCAGCAGTTCTCTCAACAACCTCCGATGGCTTCACCTCCTGCGCAAGCTTCAAGCAATTATCCTCAGTATAGTCCTCAGCAACAACAAAATAAAGCTGAGAGTCCGATATGGAAACCTGAACCTAAATATCCAGGGAATCAGTTCAACAATAATAACTCTTCGAATGCTTCTCCTCATATGCAAATGCAGTCTCCAATGTCACCTGTGCAAGATTCACTACAACGCCAAGATTCTCAGTTCAACCTCAGTCCATCGCCTTGGGGTAAAGAGTCGCCGTTTCCAAATTATTCAAACAGCAGCAACAGGCAAGGATTTTCTCCCAGCATTGATAGTCCAAGCAGTAAGTCATCTACTACTCCAGTCTCAAGCGCTGCTAGTCCATGGAAGCAAGAAAACAGAAATTCACCGATGAGAAACTCTCCGATGTCACCAAATAATCAAGATTATAGAAACTCTCCTATGTCTCCAAACAATCAAGATTATAGGAATTCTCCTCTTCAAGTTGAAACAAGAGCTTCTCCGATGCCTCAACCGAAATCACCCATGTCCCCAATGGGAAGAATTCCAGTACAACAACATAGTCCACAACCCGGATTTAATAATATGCAGCGCCAACAAAATAATGAAGAATTACAGCAACAGAATGCTGCGCCTTGGAGGCAAGCTCAACAAAATTCTCCAAACGTCCAAGTCATGAGAGGACCACCGCAAGCTAATAACAATGCTAGACCAAACTACGTAAAATCACCAAGTCCTCCTCAACAAAATTATCAAAACTCACCTGAAAGTCCCAACGAAGTACGTTACCAATCTCACATGACCATCCCAGTTACACCTAGAAAACCACAACAAACCCCAAACACACCAATCCAAGAACCGTTCTACTCAAGGCCGGTTGAAAGTCCGAAAGATAATATGCCGTGGGTTAGAGGAGAGAACGTAGCAAACAAGTCTGTTCCACCTCCTCCCTGGGCTCAAAAAGCAGCTGAAAGCAGAAAAAGTCTCCCGAGGGAAAATCCACCCAGCAGTTCTGGTCCTTTGCCTCCGTGGGTGCAAGCCGAAAACAGTGGAAGTCAGACTCTACCACGCACACAACAAAACAAAGTTCAACCACCACCTTGTGTGCCAGAACAGTTGATCCAACACACAGATGGATCAGCAAGAGTCATACCGATCCAAATGGAAGTCGGTAAGAACGAGCTGAAGCAGAATCAGACACAGATGAGGGGAAATCAAGGGATGCAGACACGGAATCAACAGCAACCCCAGCTTCGTATCATCATCGATATGAACCAGCAACCTGGCCAGCAGAATGCGCAAGCGAACCAAGGGGCACAGCAGCATATTATGAAGGTGATCCAACCACAATTGATGAGGATGGACCAAGCAGGAAATGGACCGTCTCCCGTACAGCAGCAACAGGTTCCTGCACAACAGAATTCACAGCCCAGAACGAGGATTATTCCAATTCAGATGGAACCATCTAGTCCTGTTGTGACATCACCGAGGTAAGAAAGAACCATTGCATTTCTTAATTTTATCGCCATCATCATTTTCAAATTCAATGTTCTCATGATGAGTTTAATAGAAATCTAGTCCCAACAATTTTGTTTGGAAATTTGTACACAATTTTGGTCGACGATTCCCTCGTTACGAATAGTGAAAAATTGCAAAAAGAGGAAAACTAAATTTCAATATTGTTTCTTCATGGTTTACTTAATAAGTTTTTGCTTCTTAATTTTATAGAGAAACCTTCGTACTAAATTACATTAAATTCTGAGGTGGTCTGAAAGGAAATTCTGAGTAAATTGATTGACAAAAGTGTTTTGATTTGACGTAGAATTGGTCACCTGTCCCTTTTATCATTTATTTATTGTTAGCTGCAGAAATCATATTTGAATTTAAAATTCACACATACACACGTGTAAGTTTTTGCATGCACTTTCTACAAGTGTATTTGTACGAAAAAATCCGTACCACAAATGATAACAAATTCAGTAACTCTTGCCTTTGGTAAAAAGGTTTAGTTTTTCAATTTTACCATTTTTTAATGGTTGAATATGATTTTACGGATCATGAATTTTTGATCAATCTCTTTGGACTATGAAAAATAAATCAAAGCATCTTAAATTCTCAATGTCTTTCTTTGTATTTCTCTGTTTTAACATGATTTTGATTTTAACCTTTGTGATCGTCCTGTTGACCATTTAATTATACCAAGATGCCAAAAAGTAGTAAATTAGAATAAAAGTCGATTGACATATTAAGTTGTTATTTGGTTAGAAAAATATGGAGCTCTACCGAATTTGGGTAGATTAGCAATCAATTTATTGCACCAAATCGTCTTCTGAAAAATACATTAATTCAGATCAATGAGGTCCGAACAATTTTGAATTTGTTACTCTTTTCTCGGCAAGCTTCTCCAGTCTTGTATTGGACTGCCGTACTAAGCAACCAATAATAACATATTTTTACGTCTTTTTCCTAGCAACTTTGCCGGGGGACGACTTGGTGTACTGTCTATACCAAAAATCATTGTTTTGTAATTAATTAAGTTCGGCAACAATTCTTTAATAAAAATAATATTAAGATGATTTACTTGGTGAGCGCTGTTTTTGTGTGTATCACACCTCAAGAGCCCTCTGCAAGCTTGGTCATTGCTGTAGAAAGCGCCAATTCTCAATTAAGACTCAGTTGTTGGATGGACCTTTTCAGTGGCTGGTCTTTGTTAAAGGTTTATGAATTTTTCAACCCATGGAAGAGCACATTTGGTAATATAAATGGTATATTTTTGTACTCCGCCGGGATTTGAATCCACAACCTTCCATTCACGAGTCCGAAGTGTTGCCACTGGACTACGGACCGGTCCAAGAAGGTCCCGGGCAAGTTCTTTGCTTGCATTAAGAATTTTCTTCTGATATTTGGTCAGAAATGCATTCTTAATTTTTACGTTTACATTCTAGTATATATGAACGTATTAAAGTTTCCAAGAAATTTATTTTTACACATAATTTTGTTAAAATCCTTAACCCGTGTAATCTGTCCTTGCATTTCTGTTGTAATGTTTTTTTGGATATTTTTTCCCCTAAGTAATATGTTGTTTTGTATGTTGTTTATTGCAGCCCCAACAATTGAAGAAATTTTGACCGCAATGGACCCCCGTTTACCGTACCAGAGAGGTCGCTAATAAGACAAAATTCATTAATTTTATCTGCCCAAAAAAATAACACGCTTTGCATCCCCGTTTTAGCAAATTAAATATTTTTCTTAAAGCCATGTTAACGTAGTGAAAATTTTCATGCATTTTTTGACTTGCTGTCAATCAAGTTTACAAATTCGAAAAGTTTTGTACTTTTCTATAAGCCTACTGTGATTTTGTTTCCGAACGTTTCGCCCAAAGCTTCGATGGACGTCTTCAGCGGCGCTCCAATCTAACTGACAAATAAGTCGCGACTGAATGGAATTGTAATACACTTGCACAATTTAGTTTTTACTTAAATCGATTTAAATTGGGTTCTTTTGATTAAACTAGGATATATTTATTTAAGTAAATTTATTTTGCACAATATCGGTTACACAGTAGGTACTTCTCTCGCTCTACCCTATCGACTTCACGGCTCAATGTTGAAAGAGACTCTGGCTCTACCACAAAATCTTTGCTTGTTTATATAGGAGCGAACAAGACGATTCTTGCGTGTTCGAGATTATTCCACATACTACTTTTTCCACACACTTCCAGATTGTTCGACACACACCAGCGTGCTTAGGTGCACGTCCTACGAATCCATAGTTTGTAAAATATATTTTGACAGCAAGTTTAAAAATGCAAGAATTTTAATTTCAGAGTAGGTACAGCTAATACTATCGTACGAAAAAACAAATTAAAATTTGTCACATATGGCTACTAAATTTTGCGATTTTTGGCTTTTTTAAATATAAAAAAATGTGTCTGCATGCAATTCTCTACACTCGTCGTTATATTATTTCATTTGCACTTTGTTTTAGCAATGTATAAAAAAAAATGCTTTCAAATGAAGTCCTATTGTTTTTCTTAGGAAATACGCTCTTTATTTTTACAATTCTATTTGCTTTCTTATCAGATCAGATTGTGAAGCTTTATTTGACTTCTCGTTCTTTTAATTTGAAAATTTAATGTTGTTTATTTTCATTTTCCAGGGTCATCTACCACAAAGTAAATTTTGAAGGACCTCCTAGACAGTCGCGCGCCTTCAGAGTCCTTCAAACCATAACTGGAACCCAAGAGGCTGACGACGTCCAAGACATGGAGAATCAGGGATATTCTGACTTATAAAACAGGGAAAAACCTAGTTAATACATAAAAAAATTAAAAGAATATTTTTTAATAGTGTTTTACAACAAAAGATAATTCAACGTTCTGTACAAGTTAACAGAGATTAAATCTCTATTAAAAAAAATATATATCGCGTTTTCTCCAAATGCTGCACAAAATTTAACCTAAAAGAGAAATAAGGATCTATAATCTAAGTTGCAAGGATATATTCATTCAAAGCTCTCAGATGTATGCCCACAAACAAACGCGTGTAGTTCGCGCTTACAAAAATGCTGATTGTGTACTTACAAATAAAATCCAAACCTCAAATGAACATAAGCCCTGCAACTCTTGCCGACATTCCCTGAAACAGGGGTGACATTGGCAAAGTGAACCATTTTTTACAGTATGGGTGGTCAGCCTCATACCAACCTATAGGTCAAGGGAAAAATTGTTAATAAATTAGAAGAATATTTTGAAAAGCAGCCAGTATTAACATGTTCTTAAAAATATTTTTAATTTATGATTTTTGTAATAAAAAAGCAATTTTTTAAAGAATAAGAAATCTGCTTTCTCCAAAAAAGGCGCGCAAAATTAGTAAATATAAAGTCACCAAGTGAAGCCAAAGAAATGTGTCATTTATTTATATATTTTGTAAATAAAACAATAATAAAGAATTAAAAGATAATGATGAATATAAAATAATGGAGAACAATATGAGAAGGAGAAAAAATCTAATTTATGTAAAAAAAAATAATGCAGTGAATTAAAAAAAAAATCTTTTTATATTATATAATGTTATTAATATATTTTGAAATTAATCAATCATAAATAATTAATCATTATTTCCAACAATGAATACAATTTATGTTAGTGTTTTTTTCCCTTGATTAGTAATTATAAATATAAAATTATTAAAAACATATATTTTACGTAAGAATATTATTTTTTGTAAAATTGTAAAAAGTGCGATCAAAGTACCTAATTATTTTGTTTGTATTTTTCTATTGTTGCCATATTAAAAATATTTTAATGCGTTGCTTTATATATATAAAAATGCAATTATGTGTATTTTTTTTAAGCTTTACTTGTTTTTAATAATATGCTTGGGTGTTGTGATTTTATTTTTATTTTTATTATTATTATTTATTTATGTTATTTTTTCGGATGTGAATATCTAGTCATATTTTAGATAGAAAAATGTAATTAAAAGATTTTTTAAATCTGGATTGTAATTGTTTAAAATTTTAATTTTAATTTCATTTGAATGACTAAATAAAAAAAATTCAAAATGTTTCCGAATATTTTGGCAAAATTAAATTAAGTAAAATTATATGAATGAATAATTTATCTTTAGATATATAAATAAATTTATTTTTATGTTAAAATACTTTTTACGATTAAGGATATCACAAGTAAAAAGCATGTTTATTTTATTTTAGATTTAATATAATTTTACTCAGCTTCTCTATCCATTTAGTACCTACTCGATACCAAAAGAATGTATGAAAATTTAAATAATTAAAATTCCGAGACAATATAAAAAAATACCTACTCGTATTTTAAGTAGTAGTCTCCATGTATAAAATTGTAAATAAAATATAAAATTTTGACAATCTACGATTTTTGACGAAAGTGAGTAGGTAGGCACAGGAAACCTTTTTATTATAAATCCCATACATTATATAATTTTTGTAAAAAAAATCCAGGATAACCAATATAATCTAAATCTAAATCTAAGTTGCAAATATATGTATCATTTGAGATTCATATTAAATGCATTATCACAAGCAGACACGCATAATTTCGCGCTCACACATGCCGCATGTGGACCTACAATATAAAAACCCAATCTCAAATGAACATAAGCCCTGCAACTCTTGCCGACCTTCCCTGAAACATGGGTGACATTGGCATCATTTTTTACATTATGTGTGGTCAGCCTCATACCAACCTACATATACTTAAGTCACCGTCCTTGTTTTTAAAAAAAAATAATGAGGTCTGAACATTTTTGAATTTGAAACTTTTTCTTTGCGAGAAAACGTGACTCTTGTATGGGACTGCCATCCTGAGGAACCAATAACAAAATACTTGTTTTCCTTTTCCGTAGCAACCCATCCCGGTGACGACACAATATTGTCTATGTCAATTCACGTGCGGACCTCATAATTCAAAAGAATTTTATTTACTACAATATATTTATATTTAATTATTAAAATGTGAATAATATTGTATTCTCTAAGCTTTTATTTTATGTTTAAAAATGTACTTATTATTAGAAATATTATACAATTTATTGTTTACGTATATTGTATAATAAAATTTTATTTTTAAGATTCAATCTATGTGTATACTAAAAATAAATATACTTATGTGCCACAAATTTTCATTTTCCTTTTTAACATTCTACGTCATTTTTTATTTTATTTTTAAACTGTACAAAATATCTATAAAGTTGAAATATTTTTATTTATTATAACCTGTATCTAAGTAAATTTATCATTTTAATTTTACAAGACTGCTCCTTCAACCAACACCCTCAGGAGACTTTTTTACAGATTAAGCAAAAAAGAACAGAAACCTATTTTTCAGCTATAAAATAGTGTACAATATTGTATTCGATTATAAAAAACAAAGTAATTGAACAGTAAGGGGGTTTTTCCAACATCCACAGGAGATGTTTTTTTCTGAAATAGCAAGAAAATACGAGTAAATCAAGAAAAAAAATATATAGATCACAAATGGTTTGCATAATACTATCTCATATTTTTTTAACCTAAGTAAATAACTAAATAAAATAAGTAATCTTAACCAAGATCTACAGGATATTTGTAGATTTTTACTGAGAGAGCTAATCTAATCTAATCTAAGATGCAAAGATATATATCATTTAAGATTTATATTAAATGCATTCCCACAAGCAGATATGTATAATTTCGCGCTAACACATGCCGCCTGTGGACCTACAATATAAAAACCCAATCTCAAATGAACATAAGCCTTGCAACTCTTGCCGAGTGAACCATTTTTTTACAGTATGGGTGGTCAGCCGCATAACAACCTATAAGTCAAGGAACATACATGACAAATTACATTTTTTTTAAATCAATAAATAACAATATATACATGGACATAAAAAACTAAATCATAACCCCAATTTTACTTTAACAAACCCCAGCCGCCAACATCACAGATCAACCGCCATTTCTTTCTATCCTTACATACTTCTTTCATTTCCTCCAGAGTCATAACCTTCTTCATAAAAGCTCTTCTTTTATTATGACTCTGGATAGAAAAGAATAAAGAAAGAAAGCTAGAACAACGCAACGCAACGCAACTAAGCTACACATATAGTGTAACTTCTTGCCGCGTTATCCCCGAAGGGGTCGCATGTGGCGAGTTGAACCTATTTATTTTTACAGGTAAGGGGGCCGGCCTTACGCCAACCACTTCAGTTGAAGTGGGAATTTCCCAGCTCCCGAGGGGGCTGGTACTCATTTCTTGTAAAGGCTGAGTAGACCTCGCCGGTATTTATATAATGGGGTTTTAAATACACACCGAAATTGGAAATCATTTCTGAGACCCTCCTCGGTGGGATTCGAACCCGAGCTCACGGGGTAGAATGCAAGCACTCTACCAACTGAGCTATCGACCGGACGAATTTAATAACAAAATAAATCATTTTCAGATCCCATTTCCTGTCTATTAAATAAATCTTTTTATAATTTGTATTTGCTATTAAAATGTTGGTGAATTATGTTAATTTTTAATTAAAAAATAATTTTGAGCGAAATATCAAATTATTCATTTTTTAAAAGCATGACGATATTGACATGACACCTCATTAACGGAACTAATTAACAAATAAATCGAATTATCCAACCAACAATTGAAATTAAACTAGCATATTAATTTAATTCCAACATGAATTTCGTGAATTCAGAAATCGAATAATGCAATTTATCTAATTTTGATTGTATAAAATATAAATTTTCAATTATATTTAAAAAAAATGTATTTTTGCCAAATTCGCTGCCTTAGTTCTTGTTTACCGTATAGACCAATTCTGTCAAACGTGACTTTTTAATGCAGTTGTCTTAAGAATCCAATTCTACACAATCTGAGCTAAGAAAAAAAGTAAAACACGATAATGTGAGAGTTGTTTTAAATATTTTTAAAATCAATTTCCTGTTTTCATAAGACACATTGGTCCAGTACACATGCAAACATTGCTCATGGAAAATTAGCAGAATGGTCTATACGGTAATTAAGAACTAAGGCAGCGAAAAGTTTTCTTTTCATACAAGTCGTAGTTTAGTTGTCAAGGCTGTGGTCTCGTAATCGAAGGGTCGTGGGTTCGATTTCCGGCAGAGCAGAAATGAAAATCAGGCAAATTTAAATATGCTCTTCGATGGCATGAAAAATCTTCTATTGCGTTTATAAAGCATGAATTTTTCTTGTTTGAGAATTTGACGATTTCTACAACTCGCTGAGGGTTCTTGAGGTGTGATGCACACAAAAACAGCACTATAATATAAGCTGCAAATATATATTAAATTTAAGATTCATATTTCCGGTCGATAGCTCAGTTGGTAGAGTCCTTGCAATCCATGACGTCGGGTTCGAATCCCACCGAGGGTGTCAGAAATGATTTCCCGTTTCGGTGTTTATTTGAAACCTTAATATAAAATACCGGCAAGGTTTACTCAGCCTTAACAAGAAATGAATACCAGCTCTCTCGGGAGCTGGGAAACCCCCACTTCAACTGAAGTGGTTGGCGTAAGGCCGGCCCCCTTACCTGTAAAAATAAATAGGTTCAACTCGCCACATGCGACCCCTTCGGGGATAACGCGGCATTTACACTATATGTATAGCTTAGTTGAACAATTAAATGCATTCCCTAAAGTAGACACGTATAGGTTCGCACTTACATGCCGCATGTGGACTTACAACATAAAAACCCAATCTCAAATGAACACAAGCCATGCAGATCTAGCTGACCTTCCCTGAAACAGGGGTTACATTGCTCGAGTGAAACATTTATTATGAGGCTGACCACCCATACTGTAAAAAATGGTTCACTTTGCCAATGTCATCCCTGTGTCAGGGAAAGTTGGCTAAAGTTGTATTGCTTATGTTTATTTAAGGTTTGAATTTTATTTGTTAGTAGTACACATTCAGCATTTGTAAGCGCGAACTACACGTGTTTGTCTGTGGGCATGCATTCGATATGAGTTTTAAATGTTAATATATCTCTGCAACTTAGATTAAAGATTATTATAGAAGGGTGGTCAGCCTCAAACCAACCATTTAAGTCAGTGAATATATTATAAACTTTAATTAATTAATAATGTAGAAAAATCATCAAAAAAATTAATATAAACAAAATTATATCTTAACACGGTCGGGATGCTAATGAAAAAGAAACAACAATTATTTGTTGCTACTTGCTAAAGATTTTAGCACCATACAAATGTTGCGTTTTTCTAAAAAAGTTCTAAATTCAGTTCGTTATGTTTTTTGGTCGTAAAAATGTATTATTAAGATTAAAACGAAAACCCGTGGCAGGTTCACGCGGGGTAAGTGAATAGTTTCTCGCGAGGTAAGTCGGATGTAAAGTTTAGTGAGTAGAAGGGGTTGTATATGAGTGAGAGGGTAAGTAACAAGTAAAACACGGCGCTGGCGAGGTGTGTTTATGCACTTCATGCAGCGCCAGTCTCTCTATTGAATATCTTAACGCCATTTTAATAAAATGTGAAAAAAAATATCAAATTATTTACATGGATTAAAAAGTGTTTATATACAGATAACTAAAGTCAGTAAGTAACCTTAGTACGAGTTGCAAAACTAGAGTAAAGTAAAGTTTACGGAAAATATTTAAGAGTGATTTCTCCCAAAATCTTGACGTTTTTGTTTCTTACACTTTATGGTCTTAGCAAAAGAGTGATGAAGAAAATCAAGTTTAAACAAACGAAAATGGCAGATTTTGGGGGAAATCACTCTTTAATAATTGCTGTAAAGTTTACATTACTCAAGTTTTGCAACTCGTACTAAGGGTACAGAAAAAAAACACAAATGTAAACAAGTAGAAAAGCAATGGTTATATACAAACAAGCAATGTGAGATTAAGTTAAGTACATAGTTAACAGCAAAAGAAAGAAATTTAGGTACATACTTTTTACAAAGATACCTACGTAGATGGTCGTGTATACATAGATGGTCATACCACATTTGGTTACATAAATCTGAGAGCCAATACACCTTTAGGCATGCAATGTAGTACATTGGACTTAAATATTGAAAGTTGGGATGAATTGGTAACGTAGTTAAGTACAAAGTGAGTGTAAAAGAAGAAAATGTATGAAAAATGAGATGGATATGAATGAATTGAAAGAGGTATGTCAGGATAGGAAAAAATGAAGGCAACTCTGCATACGCTCTGGCCAGACAGAGTTACAGTTACAGTCATCTTTGAATCGAATGATAAACTAAACAAGCACTCATCTTACAATATTTATACAATACTGGGCTGGAAGTCTCATCACCACGGTAATTCTTACCCACCAAATATCCTGTCAATCCAAGATGGTCGCAAGGGAACAGCTGATTAGTATTCATCCAAATATTACCGATATTCTGTAGGTAAGAATTACCGTGGTGATGAGACTTCAGCGCTGGTTGCTTTAACCACTGCCCCACCGCGCCCCATGCACCCAGTCAGAAGGCACTGCCTGGCTCCGCTCATATTGTGCGGTAGCGAAATTTATGTGCCGCATGACGTCATTACACCAGCCAAGATAATGCAAAGCAGTTTATTGCATCTCTTGCCGGCGGCGCTCCTGGTGGGGCGGTGCGCGAGGCAGATGATGGATGCAGAGCGCATGGGGGAAGCCAGCGCACCCTGGGTGGGGAAAGTGAGTGAGGAGGAAGACTTCACGGTGATTTTATGAAGCCATCAAATATGTACATCATTTTCGCATCCATCACAACATAATATCACCACTTTACTTAAAAAAAAAAAAAGTTATTTTAAAAAAGGTTACTTTTTTTAAGGTTCCTTGACTGATAGGTTGGTATGACGTTGACCACCCATACTGTAAAAAATGGTTCACTTTGCCAATGTCACTTCTGTTTCAGGGAAGGTCGGCAAGAGTTGCAGGGCTTATGTTCATTTGAGATTAAGTTTTTTATGTTGTAGATCCACATGCGGCATGTGTGAGCGCGAAATTATGCGTGTCTGCTTGTGGGAATGCATTCAATATGAATCTCAAATGATACATATCTTTGCAGCTTAGATTTAGAATTTAGAATGGTAAAACTAAATAAGTGGTAATCAAACAATATAATCTAAGTTGCAAAGATAAAGATATAAGTCGGTGTTATGGCCGAGGGGTAGAGGCGCGGTATTTGGAACCGGATAACGTTTGTTCGAATCTTGCGTCTAGCCCACTTGACCATTACTTCGACTCTGGTTCAACAGATGCCGTCGCATGCACACAAGCTTCTGCTTTCGCATGAAGACAACTGGCCAGGCAAAATAGGTTGGTGGATTGAATTCCTTTCCACAAATCTATTTAAAAAAAAATAAAACAATGGAACATTGGGGATTCACGTTATATGCATTGTCACTAGCAAACACGTATAAGTTTGCGCTTGCACATGCCGCATGTGAACCTACAATATAAAAACCAATGCCAAATGAACATGGACAGGACCTATTTGTTTGTACAGGTAAGTTGACCGGCTTTACGCCAACCATCTCAGTTAAAATGGAGGTTTTCCAGCTCGCGAGGGGGCTGGTTCTCATCTCTCGTGAAGGCTGAGTAAATCTTGAAAGCGGGAAATAAATTTTGACACCCTAGGTGGGATTCGAACCCGAGCTCACGGCATGGAATGCAAGCACTCTACAAACTGAGCTATCGACCAGACCAATACCACAATATTTGTTTTGCCTTTCCTTAGCAACCGGCCGGGTGACGTCACAGTTTTGTCTATGTAAATTCATGTGCGGACCTTATAAAACATGTTATTAAAGACGGCATTGATACTCTCAATTTATTATTTATTTAACGTCGAACGATGTTCCTAAGCTTGCACAATTCTTTCGCTAGATTTTTTGCAAAAAAACTGGTGAAATCAGGCACTAAGTGAACACGGAATTTCCCTTGGAAATATGCTTTTACGACGCAAATGTGAACCTTTATAAGCTCTTAAAGGCTCTGCAGGTCCCTCAGTCTCTAAGCTGGTTTCCCATGAAGAGATCTCCGATGCTGAAAAATTGGGAATACGCCCGAGAGAGTTGACTATTCACTTATGTACGCCGTATGTAGAACGAAAATTTTTAGAACACGAGCAAAATATATAATATAGGTAAATGGTAAAGTGTTATTGATTGGAAATAGTAGCAGATTCCATGATTTTTTAACGTAATTACAATGAAAGTTTCACTTTTATATTGCTTGACTGTCCGACATTTTGTTTTCCTGACAAGCTTTTCAAAATTTGAATTCATAATTAGAAAGAGACAGATATATTAAAATTAAACTTACGCGTGCGAGAGAGAGTGAGATGGAAGATTTGAAATTGTTCTATGCAGTGTTAGTGTTGCCATTGAAAAACATATCGGCGCAAGGAAAAAATAAAGGATTTGGGGAAAATATTTTATACCTACCAAGTTAAATATTTAAATAAAACTTGCATGTAATCACAGAACAATTTTTCTTTTAAATTTTCACCATCCGACATTCTGTTTTCTTGATAATATTTTTTTGTCATAATGAAACTTACCTACTTGTGCAAAAGAAAGATAATATTATGGAAGATTAGAAAATTTGAATTCCGTTTAGGTAAGTGTGGCCATTGAAAATCTATCGACACATAGAAAAAATTAACGAATGTAGGGAAAATATTTTTATACCTACCAAGCTTAATATTTGAATGAAGCTGATTTTGTTTCACATAAATAAGATTATCTGCCGTTTAGTTTTCTTGAAAATCAAATCAATAAAAGTTCTTTGAATAATGAATTAGAAAGGAACAAATATAGAAAAAACGCATGTGAGAGAAAACGAGATGGAAGATTTAAAATTTTACGAGATTCTATTTGTGAAATATCTTAGTGTTGCCATTGAAAATCTATAGACGCACGAAAAAAATAAAATGATTCAAGGAAAATATTTTTATACCTACCATTACTTCAAAAATGGTTGTAAAAACTTTTTAAATGATTTTGATTAATTAAAACACGGTATTGGAGAACGTGCTTTTGGAGTAGCTGGTCCTCAGACCTTAAATCAGTTACTCCCCAGGCCTAGCCTTACAGCAACTGGGTCTTGCTCAAATAATTCTCAAGAATCGTCTCTCTCTTAAGCTATGACCAATAAGGTGGATCGCTGTATGTATGGAAAAAAATAAAAATCATTTTTTCGTAATTGCGTTATGCAGAACAGTTGCTCTATGGGGTGAGTATCTGATAAAAAGAAAAATCTTATCAAAATATTAATTTATTATACTGCCCCAAGTCATCAGAAAAATTACAAAAATACATAAAACTACTCATTTTTACCCCTGTGTTTAAGAATCAAGTATTAGATAAAATCAAACGAAATATAATTTCGTTTCTTTAAAATGAATGAAATAGTTATCATTACGTGTTTGGTATCTTGTAATTTGAGAGGGATGGGTGGAGGCACCCCCTAACTTTGTTACTCCGCGCAGACGCGCGTCACCAATTCGGTGCTCTCAGAGATGTAACTATAGTTGTACGCTACTCATATTTTTTGCACATACAAATTTACGAGAGATCTTAAGTGTATTTTTAATATATCAGCGTGTTAATGCAACAGATTGGCTTCATTTAACTATGCAAAACATCTTAAAGTACCGATAACTGAAAAATATTCTGATTGATCAAAGAACCAAAAGATAAATGATCATAAGGAGTGTTGATTTGAAAACTGCTCCGTGAAATTAAAAAAAAGCTAAACCGGAAACAGAAATATTAACCATACAAAGAAAAAGCTACAAGTTCATTGCCAAATCTGTCTGACCTATCAACTGATGTCTCTCAACAACCAGTCTCAACAGTAATAGTAAAACTAGCACTTCAGAGACCGCTACCTCAAATTTCGTATTCATATTCATTAAAAAATATTGACCTTGGCATACTGGAAAAACCTGTGGATAAATTTGGCATTTCCAATAAGGCTGAAGCTGCTCTTGTTTTGGCAACAAAGCGTTGGTATTATTTCAGACAAATATTCATCCGAAGTTTTCGATCAAAATAAAATTAGAAGAGCCCGTGAAAAGCAAATAACTAAGTTCAGCGGTGTGACCATTGATTCTGATTACTAAGATTTGGGTTTATACTTTGATGGACGTAAAAATAAACCTTTAATATGGTGGATCATAAGAGAAATATAATTATAGAGGAGCGTATTAGTTTACTTAAGGACGCAAGGTCACAGTACATTGGTCATATTTCTTTAAGCACTGGAAAAGCAGCAATAATAAAAAGAAAAATTATGGATATTTTAATCAGTAAAGATATCAATGTCATCCTTTTTGCTGTAATCGGACGTGATAGAACTATTGTTAATACAGATTGAATTGGTAAATTCATTCCCACAAACTTAAAATATCTAGTAAAACTGCTGCAGTGGTGTATTTGTCAACTCCATGCCAACGAACTGCCGCGCCAATTATTTGAATATATTGATGGTTGTACAATTGGACTAAGAAGTTACTCTGGACCCATAGAAAAGGTATTAAAAAGTTGTGAAGAGCTTCCAATAGTCTCGATTCTACCTATCCAATGTGATCTACCTATTGAACGGAGAATAACTATAAAGTCTGGATATTGTTCTCAAAGCTTATTAAAAAGAAACACTGGAAAACTAGTGCATTCAAGATGGCTCACAGTACGGCTTTATGTTTTTTTTTTTAACCATCTGACAAGCTGTTAATATTATCAATTATATAATGAAAGTGGACGCTCTTATGTGGTCTTACATCAAAACTAACCACATTGCATTAATGGTGCTAGACACTTACACAAGACAATCTAAATGTCGCGATATTTGACAGATAATTTAAAGCAGATACTACATCCTGTGAAACAGAGAAATGGATATTACAATCATATAAAAAACATCTTACTTGCTTTGCCTTTTTATAAGTTCTAGCCTTGTGAAGAATATTGAAACGCGACAGGAAATAATTTTGAGAATTCGAACTACGATCGGCCAAAACTTGATTTTGATGCAGACAATTATAAAAAACCTTATAAACTGGCACGAAAATAATGTGGCCAAGCCGCCTGTTATAAAATTTATGAACGGTGAATTAACATCACGTTGTTAAGAAAATCCACCGCTTGTTGACGAACTAATCTCAAGCCATTTCCATTTTCCTTTCTACACGTTAGCCACTGAAAGATTAGTAAAAATTGTAAGAAAAACTTCAGCTGCTGTTTGCGGTCTTATCAGAAGAGATGAATTCATTAAAAGAAACCTGGAATCGCGACAAATAATGCCTTTTTTCAATTTAAAGAAAAATTACCAATTCTCTTAAAATCACTATTTTCTATACTTCTGTTGATTGCCATTTTTTCATTTTTTTTTGCCATAAACGGGTCTTTTTTCTATCATTTATAGAAAATCATGCTTTGTGCTTAAATTTGAACTTCATTTTACTACAATTATTTTTTTCTTAATAAACAAAAAAAAATGTTAAGTAGGTATATAGCAGTTTTTATGATTTTTATTAACTTTTCGAGGCTTTGGGGCAGTATAAGATCAAATATTTCGACCTTATGGTGATACAATTTATTGTTTGTATTGATATAGAGCAGCTTTTGGCCAAACGCAAAATCGAAATTCCCAAAAAAACGATTTCGATCCACCTTAAAGACCAAGCTCACAGAGAGCTCTCCAGGTGTGATTCATGAAATAAATCATCATCAATATTAATATTATTCTGGACAATTTATATCGTTTTAAATACAAAGGAGCATTGAAGACGCATTTTTTACAGCAATGAATAAATGATATTTTTTACGAAACTGCGCATCATAGAAATCATCATCATCATCATCGCAAAGAGGCCAAAACCCACTCTGGTTTATTTTCACATATGACTAATATGAAATCCCCTGCAGTGGAAATGTAGGCTAAGCAACAGTTATTTATATCTGTGATGTGTGAATTTGTGTATTTATAATTCTTCTCATGAAAATTGCAATCATTTCGTTTCTCGGTTCAATAAAAAACGAAAATCGTCATGGAAAAAAATTGGGCGCGTATTTTCAACGCTTTCGAATAAAATTTAACGATTTACTTTAAAATTTTATTGGAGGATGACCGATCCGTAGTTCAGTGGTAACACTACGGACTCTGAATGGGAAGGTTATGGGTTCGAGTCCCGCCGGAGCACAAAAAATACCATTTATATTTTAAAATTTGCTCTTCGCTGGGTTGAAAAAATTCATAAACCTTTACCAATGACCGGTCACCAAAGGTCCATCCAGCCTTAAATACAGCAACTGGGTCTTGCTTGAGTATTGGCGCCTTGTAGCGACGATCAAGCTCGTACACCTCTGCGGCACTACAACAAGTGTCATAGACTCCTAGAGTCTCTAGAATCTAGGGAGTCGCCCGCACAGGATTTCTTAATGAAAAAAAAATAGCATTTGTCCAGGGTCAAAGCTATCGTCAAAAGGGCCTGGCAGGATTTGGATTGTGGCTGTTGTATTTCAAACATACGTCAGTTAAATTACGACGCTCGTCCACTCGACTGACATGATTCGACAGATCACTTTCTGTCTCTTTTAAAAACTGTTCGCCAGTAGATCAGTGCTTCTAAAAATACTAACGGCGGACATGAAGGAGCTTGTAGTGGGTAGTGGGAAGTACATACTAGCCATTTTGGCTTGGGTAGCTCTGATACGAACAGATGCAGAAGACTGGATCAAAAGTTACGACGTCAAACTCATGAAAACAGTGCTCGCTAAAAAACCGCAACTAAGCTACATATATAGTGTAAATTCATGCCTGCGTTATCTGGTCGACAGATCGATTGGTAGAGTGCATGCATCGAATCTTACTGGAATCCCACCGAGGGTGTGTGAAATGATCTCCCGTTTCGGTGTTCACTTAAAAAAATGAAAATAAAATACCGGCAAGGCTTACTCAGCCTTTACAAGAAATGAGTACCAGCTCACTCGTGAGCTATAAAACTCCCACTTCAACTAAAGTGGTTGGCGTTGTTAAAATAAATAGGTCCCACTCGCCACATGCAAAACTCTTCCGGGATAACGCGGCAAGAAGTTACACTTGATGTGTAGCTTAATTGCGGGTCTCATGTGGCAAATTGGGACCTATTTATTTTAACGGATATTAAAATGTAAGCTTTCACACAATCCGGTGTGATTTGTTCCCAGAGTCATAACCTTTTTATACAAGATCTCCTTTTATTATGACTCTGTTTATCCCATTCATTCGCTATTTCAGAAAGTTGATCCATCCATACTTCTCCGTCTTCCACTACCCCGACATCCATCTATTCTTGCAACGTATACTTTCTTCGTCAGTTTTTCATCACTCATTCTCTCCATATATTCAAACTATCTAAACAAACTTCTTTTAATCTTAATTTTCACACTTTCCCTTACACCACAGTCTTCTCTTTTAAGATCATTCCTCACCCTATCATTCCGTTTTTTCCCAATCATACTTCTGAAATAGTCCATATCTACTGTATGGACTGTACACCATCCAGGCTTCACTTCTATTCTTGCAACATGATCGGGTAAAAAAGAGGTTACGGTTCAGGGTTCGATTCCCGTCACACCCACGTGTCGTCTCTCCCGTCAAGCTGTAGAGCACAATAAGTCACTGTCGCATCGCGCATGTAGGCGACTCAATGGCAAATTAGCTCCCAACACCTCTCACATGCGCACATCATGTACTGGCTGGTTTATAAATGCACTTCTGGGTATCGGGGAGCGCGTTGAGATGGTGTACTAGCTCTAGCCGGGCGGTAACTAATGGCCTGCGTCAAGGGTCGCAACTAGGTCCTACGCTATTCAAGATATTTATGATGTGACAGTATATAAGTGATATGTCTTGTTTGTTTGCACTTGGATAATAATTGAAATCCCTGATCAACACTTTGGGGCAATAGTTAATTTACTAATCCGTAAACGCATCCGTACTCCTAAGTCTAGTGGTTAACGCTTCAGACTTGCAATTGGAAGGTTATGACTTCAAGTTCTTCGGAATGCAACGAAATCATCATTTGATTTTCATTACATACCTTTCTCTTGGTTAAAAATGAATCTGCATTTACCGAAAAACGGACATCAAAGATCCTTTCAGCCTCACATCAGCTGGGTTTTGACAGTTGGCGCTTTGTCTAGCTACAAACAAGGATTTTGAGGTGTGATTCACATAAAAAACAGTACTAATCAATTAAATCAACCTAATATTATGGTACAAAACGCACGTCGAAGTGGGACTTATTTGTTATTCAATTTATCTCCAACCACTTTATTTGAAGTGGGAGGGTTTCGGTTCACGAGCGAGCAATTTGGTGAAAGCATAGACTGTACTATGGCATGGGCTTGAAGAAAAACACCGATGTAAAATTTATCAGACACCCAAGCTGGATTCGAACCCTAGCCTTCCGGCTTTGAACGCAAACGTTCAACCAACTAAGTTATCGATCCGAATGTCTGGTTTAAACTTTTTTACTTGACCACAATACGATGACCTTCTATAATCTAATCTAAGTTGCAAAGATATATTAACATTTAAAGCTCATATCAAATGCATGCCTACAAACAAACACGTGTAGTTCGCGCTTAGAAATGCTGAATGTGTACTTACTAATAAAATCTAAGCCTCAAATGAACATAAACCCTACAACTTTTGCCGACCTTCCCTAACACAGGGGTGACAAAGTCGACCAATTTTTACACTATAGGTGGTCAGCCTCATACCAACCTATAAGTCAAGGAAAGTGACCTTGAGCTTAGATTATCCTTCATTTATGCTAATTGGGGCTTACCTAAGTATACAAAATGTCCAAAAAAATTATTCGTACAATTATAAAAATCTAATTATGCAAATAAAATTTAAATAAAACTTTCTCGAAAACAAGCATTCCTAATTTCCCATTATTTTAACAATGTAGGCTAAAACAATTAAAACTAATTTTCACAAAAAAAAATAAGTGCTACGTTGAATAATTGATGTGTAAATATGCGCAAGTACCGACGAAATGAGTAATTACCCACTTTTTCCCAAATTTTCGTGTTTTTCAGTTTGTTTAAATGGGTCAGGCTGACCCAAAATACAACTCAAACTGACTGACGGATTATTTTGCCCGGCAAACAAAAAAATAATACGCTTTTTAAAGTGAATAGCATGTGTCACAGAGTCGTAAATTAGTCATGTTTCGAAATTTTTTGATGTGATTATTGTATGCGCCAAATCAAACAGGATTTAGGTCCATGACACCTGTTATGTATTTAATTTTAAAGCGATATAGTTCCAAGTCTCATTTTTTTCAGTAAATTTATTATTTTAATCCTGTGATTTATTTATATTACCCACACACAATAATTCGTTTAGATGAGAAAGTTTATTGGCTGCCAAAAAATGTCGCTCTCTAAAAAAAAATTTACACCGTATTCATAAAGATCAGCTGTTGCTTATTTTGCTCAGGTGCTGCGAGTGGTTTTGATACAGCAAACTATGATCATGGGACACGCAGTACCCTTAGTACGAGTTACAAAACTTGAGCAAAGTAAAGTTTACGGAAAATATTAAAGAGTGATTTCTGCCAAAATCTGCCGTTTTTGTTTCTTACACTTTATGGTCTTAGCAAAAGAGTTACAGTGATGAAAAAAATCAAGTTCAAACAAACAAAAACGGCAAATTTTGGGGGGAATCACTCTTTAATAATTGCTGTAAACTTTACATTACTCAAGTTTTGCAACTCGTACTAAGGGTATTGGTAATCAACCTTTGTCATCGCGTTTTCTTAGAAATTCCTCACCTTTTTATACTGTAAACACTAACATCGTGTTCTAACAAAAACACAACTATACTGCTAATAAACTGCAACTTTTTACTGAGTTGTCCTCGAAGGAGTCGCATTTTACGAGTGGAACTTTTTTGACATACTCTGTGAATTGAACGCTAGCCCTCTCGCATGGAAAGCAAGCATTCTATCTACTCAGCTAATCGACTGAACAAGGAGAGTATAAACCTTTTTACAGGGGTATTCACAACACTTTTAATCCATAGCTGAACCACGTATCATTTTTTTTATGGAAAATTCACGTTAGGTACCGGTTGAGCCATGGATTTGCTGTGTGTGAATAATACCGTTAGAGTTTGTGTATTAACACAGCGAAAATTATTTTTTACAACTTGATTACATCATGTCGATAGCTCAGTTGGTAGAGTGCTTGCATTCCATGCCGTGAGCTCGGGTTCGAATCCCACCGAGGGTGTTAGAAATGATTTCCCGTTTCAGTGTTTACTTCAAACCCCAATAAAAAATACCGGCAAGGTTTACTCAGCCTTTACAAGAAATGAGTACCAGCTCTCTCGGGAGCTGGGAAACCCCCACTTCAACTGAAGTGGTTGGCGTAAGACCAGCCCTCTTACCTGTAAAAGTAAATAAGTTCTACTCGCCACATGCGACCCCTTCGGGGATAACGCGGCAAGAAATTGCACTATATGTGTAGCTTAATTGCGTTGCGTATCACAGAGGATGGCTGAACACAGCAGCCGATAGATGGAGTGGATTGGAGAAAGCCTACGTCCATGAGTGGACTGAGAAATACTGTGGAAGAAGAAGAAGAAGAGGATTACATTATTTTTACGTAAGCAAGTCGAAAGTACTTGAAGTGAAATGAATGCTTAACTTGTGTAAATAAAACTGTGTTTTTGTGTTAAAGAGAGCATTGTTGTTTAGAAAAAAATAATGAAAAAAATCACATACAACCTTGTCATTTTTTACTCCACAGATACATCTAAAAGAAACTCACATTTGTAAGTCAGTTACTCGTATAATGAACGACCGTACGCACTGACATAGAGAAGTAGAGAATTGTTTTTTTGGCACCAGCTTTTTGACTGACACGTTTTTTAAGCTTCCGCATCGGAGGCGATTTAGAGCGGACCCTATTTATCGATACGGTGACTGTTGCTGTTAACTGTGACACTTTTACACTCACGGTGGTACAATCAATGATTTGTTTCGTCATTCTATCAACATGGCTATGAACTAATGCTTTCTTTCAGTCTATAAAGCAGGAAAAACTATTTTTTTTCTAGAAAAAATCGGTCACAGACAACCCGTCCAAAGATAGCTCGGCAATGGACGAATCAATCACACGACAATTTGCCCACATGACTTTTCGGTCACATACAATTAAGGTAAAACTGAATAAATTATATATTAAGCTAACATTTGATTTATGGTCAGAGCAAATACTGCCATATCACCCCACTCTTGCAGAAGCTCCACTGGCTGAAGATCCTAGAAAGGATCAAATTCAAGCTGGGTCTCATGGTACATAAAGCTCTGCATGGAGTGGCGCCAGAGTACTTGTAGGAGCTGATAATACCGAGGAGTCTGAGTGAGAGGAGGCTCACTCTGCGATCTGCCGACAGTACCTCTGTCAGTACACAATGCAGAAAAAGAAGCACAGTGTTCGGAGACCGCGCTTTCGCCGTTGCGGGACCGTCCACTTGGAACCAGCTGCCCCCTGAAGTGCGCGCCAAGGAAGGGATCGAGAGCTTCCAGATGGGAATGAAGACCCATTTCTTCACCGCCGCGTCAAGCCTGAAAGCGCCCTTGCAGTGACAGTAGTCACAAAACAGCGCTATACAAATCATTATCATCATCATCATCAACATGGGTGTCTCAGATAAATGCACCTTTTCCCTACTTTCTACGAAAGAAAACACTGCGAGAGTGTCAATATCCGTAGTTAACAAGCTATTTATGAGCCCTTCTTTATAATAAGTTCACTTACTATGAGAAGTTATAGCCAATAAAATGTTTTAGCCACGATTTCTCAAATCAGTGAATCAGCACTTATTCAGTTTTACCTTAAAGGTTTGGTCCAAAGACAGCTCTATCACAGAAAACTTTTTTTATTTTTTTAAGAAATCCTGTGCGGGAGACTCCCTAGATTCTAAAGACTCTAGGGGTCTATCTAACTACAATTAATTAGAACTACAGTAATTACAAACAGGGTTATTTACATCATGCTTAATTCGAAGCCAATCTATAGATCATCGATTTTTGTAAGTGAAATTCAAATTGGGTGGTGATTTAGCGATGGATTTGCTTTGTGTGAATAACACCAGTTGCAAGGTATATTACATTTAAGATTCATGGAATTTAAGAAAATGGTTCACTTTGCCAATGTCACCCCTGTCTCAGGGAAGGACGGCAAGAGTTGCAGGGCTTATGTTCATTTGAGATGGGTTCTTATAATGTAGGTCCACATGCGGCATGTGTTAGCGCGAAATTATACATGTCTGCTTGTGGGAATGCATTTGATATAAATCTTAAATGGTATAATATATCCTTGCAGCTTAGATTAGATTAGATTAGATTCATATTAAATGCATTCCCATAAGCAGACAAGTATAAATTTGCGCTTACACATGCCGCATGTGGACCTCTTGCCGACCTTCTGTGAAACAGGGGTGACAGTGGCAATGTGAACCATTTTTTTACAGTATGGGTTTTTAGCCTCATACCAACTTGCAAGTTGACTCCATTATTTAAAACAGCCTCATTTTATCATGTATAAATATAGAAATAATTAAATACATACATACATAGACTTGGGACTGTTTTACAATTATAATTAACGATTGATATTTTAATGATAAAAAAACACCGCTAAAACGAATTGAATCGGAGCAAAAATAGTTCAAATTTAGAATGTCGAATCCGCCATTTTGTCTACATCAGCTGTCAGCTGCGCTCTCGATTTCCAGCGATGTATTCGTTCGATGATTTGGATTGATGGAACGCCCGATGGAAATAGTTCTCCTGCCAGCGAAATCCCGCCTCTTCTTCCTCCTCTTGTTCTTGTTCCTGTTTTATAATCGGGAGCAGCAGCAGCGCGTCGCTTTCCGCCATCTTTACGAGCGGACACAACAGAAATAGTCCAGCCGAGTTGTGGACTTATTTTCGATAAACATGTGCGTAGTCGGTCCGTGAAGTGGCCATTTTGTTTTTTTTTAAAAAAAACTTAATTACTTTCGAAATTTTAAGGTTTTGAACATCTCGGAAAACGTGTATGAAATGGTGATTCTTTTCTGGAGAGAAAAAAAACCCGTCTTTATTCTATATCATTATTTATGAAAGCTAAAAAAGGTTTTTTTTTTGTTTCCTAATTTCATCTCTTTTTGTAGATTAAGAACGATATGGATTTCACTTTTTGTCTAAAGCTTACCATTGGCATATTAAATCTGTTTTCAAGGTAAAACGAATTGACCTTCGGCATTCGTGTTTCTTTATAAAAAAAAAGATCATTTAGGTTAAAAAAAAAAAAAAAATTGAACGCATTCCACAGTGTTTTTGTCTGGTCGATAAATCAGTTGGTAAAATGCTGGCATTCCATGTCGGAAAGAAAGGGTTCGAAGGTGTGAGAAATGATATTTTTTTTAACACAAAATTAAAACACATTATAGGAGCTTACTCCAACACGATAAAATATGAAAACATGCCTCCTTGGGAGCAGGGAAACTCCCAATTTAATAACAGCGTAAAGTTTAGTCGCTGGTATGGTCAAGGGGTAAGGTGTTTGCATTCTAATTTGCGATTTTGAAAATATAACAAGTTCCAACCCCGCCTGCACCGTGTCCTATTGACAACTTTGACCCTAGATCAACATAATATATCATTGGGTAATAGTAAATGAATAATTCATTAAACCTGTTTCTGACCGGACAAAATAGTTCACTTACGTGTGAGAATAAAAAATAAAAAAACGCTTAATGAATGATTTGAGATTTTTTTGTGTTGTAGGCATAATTGCATCTTTTGCACTCCACCCATGGTCGGTTAGCAGCGGCCGGCGAATTGGAGAAACCATCAGGCGGGCACAGCGAGCGGCCAAGGGACGGAAATACACCAGTCTGGACACTAACTCCGCTAGATCATCATCCTCATCACACTCACCCTGTAAAACCAATCAAAACAATACGTCACAACCATTGAAATGCATAAAAAAACAATCTCAAACAATACCTAATTGATAATTTAACAACAACAAAAAAAAACAAAAACATAACCAGTCTCGGTACTACACGGCAGCACATGTAAAATCTCATTACTCTACAGTCACACCAAAATTCAAAATTCGAACAAAAAAAAAACAAAGCACGTTTAAAATAATTTAAAATAAAGAATGTAAATTTAAATTTAAATAAATTTAAAAAAGATAACAATCAATCTCCTTTCAAACTTTTTTTGTATGGGAAAAAGATACGTAAAGAAGATTTTAATATTAATAAAATATGAAATACATTGTTATTTATTTGTGAGTTGTTTTTTATATAAAAGTGTTTTTTCAAGATTCATGTAATTCCAACGCCTATTCAACAAAGACACATTCAAAATTAGGTAAGTTTGCATTTATTAATATTTTTTACACTAATATAAATTAATGGAATTTACAATTTACTTAATTTCGGTCGATAGCTCAGTTTGTAAGGTGCTTGCATATTATAATAATCAGAGAAAAAAAACTGTAAAAAATGGTTCACTTTGCCAATGTCACCCCTGTTTCAGGGAATGTCGGCAAGAGTTGCAGGGCTTATGTTCATTTGAGTTTTGGATTTTATTTGTAAGTACATATTCAGCATTTGTAAGCGCGAACTACACGTGTTTGTTTGTGGGCATACATTTGAGAGCTTTGAATGAATATATCCTTGCAACTTAGATTATAGATTATAGATTATTATAGAGAGCTCGGGTTCGAATCCCACCGAGCAAAAAAACCGGCAAGATTTACTCAGCCTTCACAAGAAATGAGTACCAGCCTCCTCGTTAGGACTGAAGCTGTAAAAATAAATAGGTTCCACTCACCACATGCGAACCTTTTTGGGAGAACGCGGCAAGAAGTTACACTATATGTGTAGCTTAATAGCGTTCGTAGCATTTTACAAGTAAAATAATAAAAATGAAGAAGTTGAAATGAAATGATCCTTATTGCGTGATTCATAGCGATTTCAGGATAAAAATACATATAAGAGTGACCATTCGGAAATTACAGTAGTAACAGAATATCCTCCTATTTAGAAATACCGTCATGGTTAACTGCATCTTCACAAAATTAGTTGCATTGAGGAAATTTTGAATGACACAATATAAGAATGTTGAGAGGGAAAGGGAAGATGAAGAAAAGTTTGGGATGATCAGGAAACTGAAATTTATCAAGATGTTTATTTGAATCAATTCCTTGACTTATAGGTTGATACGAGGCTGGTCACCCATGTTCTATATAGTGGTCCACTTTACAAATGTCACCCCTGTTTCAGGGCAAGTCGACAACACTTGCAGGGTGTACGCTCATTTGTAGTTTAAGGATTTTAATTTGTAAGTACACATTCAGTATTTGTAACCGTAAAAACTTACACGTGTCTGTTTGTGGGTATGCATTTAATATGAATTTTAAATGTCAATATATATTTTCAACCTAGATTGTAGTTTATGGGAACAATCGCAATTTTTTTTCTCTCTTTTATTTTGGCAAACAAAATAATCCTTTGACCTTGACTTTTTAATATGTAAAATATGCAATTCGCTTTCCAAATAATTTTTTGGCAACAAATCATAATTTCCCTTTTCATCATTGCCCGGTCGATAGCTCAGCTGGTAAAAGTGCTTGTATTCCATGCCGAGAACTCGGGTTTGAAACCCACCGAGGGTGTCAGAAATGATTTCCAGTTTCGGAGTTTAAATTCAAACACAAAATAAAATAACGGCAAGTTTTACTCAGCATTCACTAAAAATGAGAACCAGCACCATCGAGAGCTGAGAAACTACCACTTCAACTGAAGCTGATGGCCACTTTACCTGTAAAAAAAAATATGTTCCACTCGCCACATTCGGCGCGAACGCGGCAAGAAATTACACTACATGTGTAGCTTAATAGTTTTATCAGAGTTACGCGTAATAAATATTTTTGAAATTTTTACATGTTTAAAATCACGGAAGACATTAAATTTTGTTTTCAAATAAATCCTGAAATAACTTTTCGTGTTGGCGAAAATAAAGCATGATGGATTCACATTGATGTAGATTTTAAATTATTTCGATGATTTTATCCATTATTTTTTGTTTAGATAATTTTTCTCGTTCATTTAACCATTTAATGGATTCCTCTATAAATTTTTAATTGAAACGCGTATATTCAATAGAGACAGGGGCATGCATCCCATACAGGCACATGCGCCTAATAGGTAGGCAATGTATTGTAATGTAAATAGTAGATTAATATAGGTGTACACCGTAGGTAGCAATAATTATAGGCCAAAGAAATCTAGAAATTAAATGATCCATTTGTACTCTTGAACTTGGTAGAATGTTCGCGAGTGTGCTGGCAAAATTAGCTCCTAGAGAGTTCTGTCACTACACTATATAAGGAGCAAAATTGAGTGCACTAAGCCAGTGAGATAGTTGCCTTTTATTTGAAGAGGTAAGCGATACTGAACTGTGAAAATAAATTTGCGTTACCAAAAGTGTTAAAAATATATGTAAATTTGTAAAATTAAGTGCACATAAAGATCCTGAAAGAAGACCTGTATGTTTTAATTTTGAGACTTTTCCAACCAAAAACATTACAATATGGTAAAAAAAAAACATTTACGCTTAATATTCAAATTTAAATTAAAAATTTAAGTTCGATTGGAGCCATCGTTAGCACTCTAGTCAATGCAAATGAGTTATTTTAAGAAATGGGAAAAAAATATTCATTCGGAAATGTATTTGCTTATATCCTATGAATGATTAGATTAGATTAGATTAGAATGCGCCTGACTTAAGGCATGTACATAGCGCTACGCTTTTAAGCTACACATATAGTGTAAACTCTTACCGTGTTTTGAGTGCGCATGTGGTGAGTGTTTTTTTACAGATAAGGGGCCTTATGCCAAACACTTCAGTTAAAGTAGGGTTTTTTTAGCTACCGAGGGGGCTGGTACTAATTTAATGTGAAAGCAAAGTAACAGTTATTTTGGATAACGGGAAATATAATAATTTTCAGTGACACTCTTGGTAGGATTCGAACCTGAGCTTTTGGCATGGATTGAAAACTCTCTATCAACTGAGCTATCGACAGGTGTGAAATAATACGTTTATACATGGATATTAAAAAATCGCAACACATCTAAGCTGCTTATATAATACAACTTTTTACTGTGTTGTCACTTTTATCCCCAGGGGTCACAAGTGGCGAGTATTTCCTATTTAATTTTACAGATACTAGAACCGATATTACATATACCACTTAAATCGAAGCAGATTTTCCCTGCTTCTTAAGGAACAGGTTTGGAGCCGTCCATAAATTACGTCATCGATTTTGGCCGATTTTCGACCCCCCCCCCTTACAATCATCCTATAGTCATTATCTAGTGATCCCTCCCCCCCTCTTGCTGTAATAATGGATGAGCTTAATAATTTATAATGTTATATTACTTACATATTTTTTTGTATATTTTGTAGAAATTGGTATTTACAAGAACGACGTCACTTTTGGTACTCGTACATCATTTGCCATCATCTGCAGACCAGACTCCCCCCCCTTAATGCGAATGACGTAATATATGGACAGCCCCTTTTCATTTCTTGTGAAGTCCGCGAAAAACTTGATTTTCTTGTATAGCCCATCGGATGGTCCTAACCCGGCCGAAAGATATCACATTTCCCTCCCAATTTAAATGAGCCGAGTTCACTGACATATTTTTGAAAACTTAACAATGCGTCACATTAGTACTTGTTTGTATTATCTCCAACAACCGTAATTTCACACCAGCAATGTTCGTATGTATACGAGTATGTACTGGACCAATATGTCTTTTGAATGTTGGAAATTGTTTTTCAAAAACATTAAAAACAACTCAAACATTTTCGTGTTTTACGTTTTTTTCTTAGCTCAGATTGTGTAGAATGTGATTCTTAAAAAAATATCATTTAAAGGTCATGTTTGAATCAAATGGTAGATAAGCCAAACAAGCACTGGAGAGACGAATAAGTAACAAAAATACTGCTACGAATATATAATTGTGTGTTTTTGTTTGTCTGTATTAGCGTCTGTGAAGTCTCTAGATGTTAGATACTTATCATATTCGTTTGTTTGAGATTGCTCGAGTGATCTAGTAAAGTCTTGCATGTGCCAATTCTCAATGATTCGAAAATAATCCTTAGTCTTACTATAAATAAGGACCAAAGCTTTCTGTGTCCGAAGAAGACAATCGACTGTTATATTGTGCACGTGTAAAGTGACTCTGAATGCGAACCGAATCTGAAATAAAGTCTGCAAAATAAATAACCGTAATTTTTATTAAATTGAACCCGGTAGAATGAAAACAACACAATATACGTTCAACTTTTCAACAGTCAATCGCTAAGTCTGTAGAAACGGATTTAAACAGTTTTTGTTTTTTGGAAATTTGCCAAAATAACTCAAAACAATCACTCTATTGTACAGGCGTGTTCCAAAACGAATTTGAACATGTATCTATATCTATAAAGAAGGATGTGTGTATGTATGTATGTATGTATGTATGTATGTATGTATGTATGTATGTATGTATGTATGTATGTATGTATGTATGTATGTCCCCTATAGACTCATAAACCGCTCATCCGATTTTGACGAAATTTTCAGGAAACATGTAACATATTCTTAGAACGAATCCTGTGAAGTTTGATGGTGATCAAATAAACAGTGGTTCTCAATTCTCGATATTTCAGCAACGAGGTCGGTAAATTTTGAAACCATCCAATAGAAGAAGACCATTATATTCAACTACAATACATAATCTTAGTTGCAAATATACATTTACATTAAAGATTCATATAAAATGCATGCTCACAAGTAGACACATGTAAGTTCACGCTTACAAATGCTGCATGTGTACCCACTCATAATTTAAAATCCAAATCTAAAATGAACAACCCAGTAACTTTTACTTTACGCCTAAAAATGGGAAAAAAAAAAAAGTTGGGAAATTTCCCTAAAAGTGGGGAATTTTTTTTTTCCCCAAAAGTCGGGAAAAACCTAACCTAACCTAACCTAACCTAAAAATGGGAAAAAAAAAAAAAGTTGGGAAATTTCCCCCTGCGCATTGTTCCCACTTATCCCCCTGCGCATGGTTCCCACTTTCAAATCTGGGAAAAAAAAAAAAAAGTTGGGAAAATTTTTTTTCCCCAAAAGTCGGGAAAAACCTAACCTAACCTAAAAATGGGGAAAAAAAAAAAAGTTGGGAAAATTTCCCCAAAAGTGGGGAAAATTTTTTTTCCCCAAAAGTCGGGAAAAACCTAACCTAACCTAAAAATATGAAAAAAAAAAAAAAGTTGGGAAATTTCCCCAAAAGTGGGGAAATTATTTTTTCCCCACAAGTCGGGAAAAACCTAACCTAACCTAACCTAAAAATGGGAAAAAAAAAAAAAAGTTGGGAAATTTCCCCAAAAGTGGGGAAATTTTTTTTTCCCCAAAAGTCGGGAAAAACCTAACCTAACCTAACCTAACCTAAAAATGGGAAAAAAAAAAAAAAGTTGGGAAATTTCCCCCTGCGCATTGTTCTCACTTATCCCCACATGGTTCCCACTTTCAAATCTGGGAAAAAAAAAAAAAGTTGGGAAATTTTTTTTTCCCCAAAAGTCGGGAAAAACCTAACCTAACCTAAAAATGGGGAAAAAAAAAAAAGTTGGGAAAATTTCCCCAAAAGTGGGGAAATTTTTTTTTCCCCAAAAGTCGGGAAAAACCTAACCTTACCTAAAAATGGGGAAAAAAAAAAAGTTGGGAAAATTTTACTTAACTTTACCCACTTTACTTAACTTGAAATGGATGTTATTCAGCTCCTGAGTGGCTTGACACTCATTTCTTATGAAGGCTGAGTAAGCCTTGCCGGTATTTTATTTTGGGTTTAAAATAAACACTGAAACGGGAAATAATTTCTGACAACTTCGGTGGGATTCTAACTCGAGATCTCGGCATGGAATGCAATCTATAAAGAAGGATGTGTGTATGTATGTATGTATGTATGTATGTATGTATGTATGTATGTATGTATGTATGTATGTATGTATGTATGTATGTATGTATGTATGTATGTATGTATGTATGTATGTATGTATGTATGTATGTATGTATGTATGTATGTATGTATGTATGTATGTATGTATGTATGTATGTATGTATGTATGTATGTATGTATGTATGTATGTATGTATGTATGTATGTATGTTCCCTATACTCATAAACCGCTCATCCGATTTTGACGAAATTTTCAGGAAACATGTAACATATTTTTAGAATGAATCGTGTGAAGTTTGATGGTGATCAAATAAACAATGGTTCTCAATTCTCAATATTTCAGCAACGAGGTCGGTAAATTTTGAAACCACCCAATAGAAGAAGACCATTATATTCAACTACAATACATAATCTTAGTTGCAAATATACATTTACATTAAAGATTCATATAAAATGCATGCTCACAAGTAGACACATGTAAGTTCACGCTTACAAATGCTGCATGTGTACCTACTCATAATTTAAAATCCAAATCTAAAATGAACAACCCAGTAACTTTTACTTTACGCCAACTTGAAATGGATGTTATTCAGCTCCTGAGTGGCTTGACACTCATTTCTTATGAAGGCTGAGTAAGCCTTGCCGGTATTTTATTTTGGGTTAGAAATAAACACTGAAACGAGAAATAATTTCTGACAACTTCAGTGGGATTCTAACTCGAGATCTCGGCATGGAATGCAGTTACTCTACCAACTAAGCTATAGACCGGACTTTTTACAAATATGGTGGATCGATATCGGTTTGGTTAGGGGTAAGCAACCTGCGGCTCACCAGCCACATGCGGCTCTTTGGGTGTGAAGTTACGGCTCTTTAGCTTCATACGCAAATATAAAAAAAACACAGAATTATACTTCTGATCGAAAAAAACTAAATCGTTCTGAATCGATTAACGATCTCTCCGCTACTTGTACTCGCTTTTCACCCCCCACCCTCCCCCCAACTACAATATAAAAACCCAATCTTCAATGAACATAAGCCCTGCAACTCTTGCCGACCTTCCCTGAAACAGGGGTGACATTGGCAAAGTGAACCATTTTTTACAGTATGGGTGGTCAGCCTCATACCAACCTATAAGTCAAGGAAAAACTTTGAAATTTGTAAATTGTAATTTTTGGCTCTTCCGACTCAAAAGGTTGCCGACCCCTGGCCTAGACAAAAGTTCCAAATTAAAAAATGTTATTCAAGTATTCCAAGTTGAATTTTAGAAATGTAAGAAAGCTTTTATATCCCGCACTTATAAAAAATACGATAAACAAAAGTTCGTAGGTCACAACTAGAAGACCATATTGAAATATATTATTATTATGAAAACCTTTTATTGAAACATACTTTTAATTAAAATATACATAATATAGTTGTTTTTTCAAAAAACGCATTTCTGTAAAATTATATACTCACCACAAATTTAAAGATCGTTTTTTTCTCGGCGGTTAAACGTCTTTCTTCTATGTGACAATGGTCCAAAGCAACCAAGATAAACAAAATGTTTGCCTTTTACCTAACCCGGCCGTGCGACTTACAATTTTGTTGTCAATAGAAAATGTTCCGTGTGCACTACCTAAAACTTTCACTTATTGAAATAATGGATAGAGCACATTTTAAATGTGGGGAAAAAATGTGAATTCACTTGGCCGGGATAAAGACAGGACAGGGAGTCAAAAATTCAACATAAATTAAACACTTTCATGGAGATAGTTGAAAAAACACTTAAGTGCATCATATTGTATGAAGCATTTTCCCCAACTGCATACGTTTCACAGTGCGGTTACATTGAAAAATATTCCTGATTGTTTGGAATACATTTATTTCTTCACTTTGCTCAAAGAGTATAGTGAATTTTATAGATTAGTTCTTTAATTGTATGATTATAAAATTTAATGTATTGTTTATATTCTTTTCTTTATATTCTTTTCTCGTTCCTTGACTTATAGGTTGTTATGCGGCTGACCACCCATAATATAAAAATTGGTTCACTTTGCCAATGTCACCCCTGTTTCAGGGAAGGACGGCAAGAGTTGCAAGGCTTATGTTCATTTGAGATTGGGTTTTTATATTGTAGGTCCACATGCGGCATGTGTTAGCGCGAAATTATACATATCTGCTTGTGGGAATGCATTTAGTATAAATCTTAAATGATATATATCTTTGCAGCTTAGATTAGATTAGATTAGATTAGTATAGGTCAATATGCATCTGACCAACTATAAATAGAAAATGGTTCACTCTGCCAATGTCACCCCTGTTTCAGGGAAGGTCAGCAAAGAGTTGCAGGGTGTATGTTCATTTGAGATTTGGGTTTTTATGTTGTAGGTTCACACGCAGAATGTGCAAGTGTGAACTTATACGTGTCTGCTTGTGGGCATGCACTTAATGTGAATTCCAAATGTAACAATTATATCCATGCAACTTAGAATAGATTAGATGAGTGACGTTACATAGCCGATTTTTTTATCTTAAATATAAATGGAGCACCGCAATCGATTTTCCCTATGCTTGGCTCTGCTGCTTAACAGTTGTACCTAGACCTTTTTTTTTAGAAAACGTGAAGATTAACCTAGAGATAAATTGTGTGAAGCTTGATTCCGATTAGCACACTTTTTTTTTTTGATCCTGTTGTTTCCTCTTTTATCTGTAGAAAAAAATTGATACCACATGCCCAAATGGCGTAGTGAAACACGCCGGGTACTGCTAGTAATATTATATTTGTTTTTTATTTAATTTATTTTCAGGTCAAGTAATATTTTACGAAACAAATAAATTCACAATTGTTGACAGTGTGCCGCTATTTGTTTGAATTAATACGTATTAGTTTTTGAATTTTTTTTCTACATTTGACTGATTGTAAATGAGATATTTTTGAATTAATAATTTAAAATAAAACGCTAAGTTTTCCTTCACGAGTTGATTCATCTCCTCAAGCGCTTTCGATGCTATCACATTATTATCAAGAGGAGAACTAAATATTTTTGTTTTAATGCAATTCGCTGGGTTGAAAAATTCATATCCCTGTACCAATGACCGGTCATCAAAGGTCCATCCAGCATTACAGCAATTGCGTCTTCCCTTAATATTGGTGCTTTCTATAGCGATGACCAAACTCGCTCTTGAGGTGTGATTCACACAAAAACGGCGCTCAATAAATAAATCATCTTAATTATTGTTATAACTTTAGTTGAGTTCTTTTAATCAAACTGCAATTAACTTTACACAATGTCGGTTTACAATGCTCTGATTTCCAGTTCTTGTTTATCAACTTCACGGCTCAATGTTTCAATCGACTCTGGTCTCTCACGCAGTTGCGGTCCAAATATATAGCATCGAAACGGACGCCTCACGCATATTCCAGACCCTTCTATAATGAACCTCTTCACATATCTCTGTATTGTTCCATACTATTATGGTTACGCATACCAACAACTGCGTGCCTGGGCACATGCACACATTAAAACTCACAGTAGACTATACTAGAGGCGGACACACACATACATAAGCAAGCCACGCAATCGGACTCATAAGTTCGTAACACTATTATAATCGATTGATTTTCACACAATGACACCCTCTAAGATTGAATCCGTTCCTAAACCATTAAGTATCAATTTAAACACCTGATGATGCTTCGTTGTGGAATTAAAATATACTCAAAGTAATCGAAAACAATGTTGTTTTAACTTTTTATCTGATTGATTTATACTTTATTAACAATATATTGTAATGTTTTTGGGTTCGAAAAGTCTCTAAATTAAAACATACAGGCCTTCTTTCAGGATCTTTATTTGCACTTAATTAATTTTACAAATTTACATTTATTTTTAACACTTTTGGTAACACAAATTTATTTTCACAGTTCAGTATCGCTTACACTCTTCGAATCAAAGGCAACTATCTCACTCCTTAGTGCACTCAATTTTGCTCCTTATATAATGTATTGACAGAACTCTCTAGAAGCTAATTTTGCTAGTACACTCGCGAACATTCTACCAAGTTCAAGAGTACAAAAGGATCATTTAATTTCTAGATTTCTTAGGTCTATAATTATTGCTATCTACAGTGAACACCTATATTAATCTACTTTTGACATAATACTATAATAACTATCACTACCAACGATGTACACCAACATCAATCTACTATTTACATAACAATATTTTATAAAAAGTCTTCAGCCCTTGTTATAGGCATACTCTAAAGTTGATTTCCTTCTATCTTATTAGAGCCATTTTCAACTGGAAACAGAGCTACTCCGTCTATGGAAGTGACGGTCTCCATTCGTTATACGGTAGCTGAAGTCAAAACTTGTATGGAGAAGAGAAGGGGTGGTTCGCTCCGCATTATATGGAAGAACTACTCACAGATGAGTGATCGGAAACAAGTGAAAAGACGCAACGCAGCTTAGCTACACACATGTGTAACTTATTCATTTTTACAGGTAAAGGGGCTAGCGTTACGTCAACCACTTCAGTTGAAGTTGGAGTTTCTCAGCGAAAGGGTGGAGCTCATTTATTGTGAAGGCTGTGTAAAATCGCCGAAACGGGAAATTGTTTCTTACATCCTCGGTGGTTTCGAACCCGAGCTGTCGGCATAGAATGCAAGCACTCTACCAACTGAGCTGTCAACCGGTCTATGATTTTATTTAAAACAATAATTTGATAAACAAAAATAGAATGAAGTTGAACACTTGTCAGTTTAAACAAATTATTTTTCTTCCTTCTTCCTCAGTCTTTTTTAGTCCACTCCTGGCTTCCTCCAATCCTCTCCATTCCTGTCTATCAGCTGCTGTGTTCAGTCATCCTCTGCCTGCAGTTCCCTTGATGTCGTCCTGCCACCTCAGTTGGAGTCTCCCCACTCCCCGCTTGGACATCCTGGGCCGCCACTGGACGATCCTTTTCGGCCACCTGTCATGGTCCTGCCTTGGGACGTGAACAGTAGAAAAGCTTAAGGAATTAGCTTAGAACTAGTTGATTGGTTAATGATTTTAACATTATCTAATCTAATCTATGTTCCAAAGATATGTTACGTAGGAGACTCACATTATATTCATTCTCACAAGCAGACACGTACAAGTTCTGACTTGTACATGACGATTGACGCATGTGAACCTACAACATAAAAACACAAATCTCAAATGCACATACACCCTGTTACTCTAGCCGTCCTTCCTTGAGACAGGGATGACATTGGCAAAGTGAACTTATAAGTCAAGGAATCAATGAATCCTAAATTATTATATTATCATTTCTTCTAAATGAAATATGTTTACACAAGTGTAACTCCTTGCTTTACATAAAAGTTGATTCAGTAGCGCAACAACTGACTCGTTTCGTCCCATTTACAAGTCATAATTTGCCTTGTTACAGCATGGGTGGTCAGCCGCATACCAACCTATAAGTCAAGGAGCATACACAACAAATTACACTTTTAATGGCATTGATTCTGTTCTCGAGGTGCCTACTGTGAATTTTTTCTTGCACTTGTTGGTTGTATGAGTGTTATCGGTGTTATGGCCGAGGGGGCCAAGTGGGCTGATCTTTCTAGCGTGTTTGCAATAGAACAACGTTGGTTCGATCCCCGCCTGGGTCACTTGACCATAACTTTGACCCAGATTCAACAGATGTTATTGGGTAATTATTAATTAATAATTCAATTAAAATAAACAATAATTTGTAAACGACGTTAGCCATGTTGAAAGCACCGATTTCCATAGATCACCGAAGTTAAGCAACATTGGGCGTGGTCAGTGCTTGGATGGGTAACCGCTCAGGTACACCGCGTGTCGTTGGCATCTTGGACCGGTCCGTAGTCCGTAGTGGCAACACTTCGGACTCGTAAATGGAAGGTTGTGGATTCGTATCCCGGCGGAGCACAAAAATATACCATTTATATTTCGAATGTGCTCTTCGCTGGGTTGAAAAATTCATAAACTTTACCAATGACCGGTCACCAAAGGTCCATCCAGCCTTACAGCAACTAGGTCTTGCTTGAGTATTGGCGCTTTGTAGCGACGACCAAGCTCGTACACCTCTGCGGCACTACAACAAGTGTCATAGACCCCTAGAGTCTTTAGAATCTAGGGAGTCTCCCGCACAGGATTTCTTAAAAAAAATAAAAAAAATAATGAGTTATTAATTGATGATTATTATACCAGTTTCTGGCCAGGTAGAATAGTTTGTTGAATTGCATTCCTCTTCACAAATCTATTTATTTTTTTAATAGAAATGAATTATTATATGAAGAAACACAAAAAGTTTCGGACAGCTGCTTCGGCCGTGATCGAAAAATTTGAGTCGAGGAATTATGACAGACGACTGAAACTTTCCACTTCACTCTCCATGCATGGCTGGCATACTACACGCGCACACATATCAGCTCAAACTAATATTGCCGGGCACTGAAAAGCTACAGGACCAGAAGACAACCTTAAATCCCCACAATTTATAATAATAATAATAATAAACTAGATTTACATGAGCCTTTTTGTGATTTACATCACTACAAAGGTGCATGTGGGCTCTAGCGGGAAAACAGGAATGCTTTGAGCATCTTCCTGAAGGCTGTCTCATCTTCCTGGACTCTCAGCCTCTCTGGGAGAGCATTCCAAGCCGCTGACCCAGCAACACGGAAAGAGCGGTTCCCGTAGACTGTACTTGATTGTCTTTTCGGCAGCTCCAACAGACTGGAACATGAGTAACTCCCCTTACATTTAAAGAAGCTCTCCTTGTGAGTTCAACTAGGTAGTCAGGAGCCAGCCTATGAAGAGTCTTAAAGACCATCAACACCTTCTCTCAGGGGTCAGTCTCCCCTCCACTGACCCACGCCCTGTATATCCATCCCATCCGGGGATGTGTCACAGGACTCGCATGCAAAAGTTATGTGAGATGCGAGTGGCAGAAGGCCCTCCCGTGAAGCTACACTTTCCCAAGTGTTTACACAAAGCAAAGGAGGCTCAGAAATCACTGAAAGATTATAGCCGTGAGAGTTTAGGGCTCGAAGCAAAGCTTGTAGTCTATTCTTTCCGAGATGCGAAGCCAGTGCAAGTTCTCAAGCAGAGGAGTTGTATGGCAGTACTTGGAGCCGCCGTATATCAGCCTGGCTGCAGCATTTTGAAGTTTCAATCAGTCTTCCAGCAAACGGGTGTTGCTTTTAAATTGGCGTTTTCCTTAGCAACGATCAAGTTAGTAGAGGGCTCTTGAGGCGTGATAAACACAAAAACATCGCTCATCAAATTAATGATCCGAATTTTATCTACTCTAATCAAGGTTACAAAGATATATTACATTTAAGATTAATATTAAATGGCGTTTTCCTTAGCCTGGCTGCAGCATTTTGAAGTTCCAATCAGTCTTCCAGCAAACGGGTGTTGCTTTTAAATTGGCGTTTTCCTTAGCAACGATCAAGTTAGTAGAGGGCTCTTGAGGCGTGATAAACACAAAAACATCGCTCATCAAATGAATGATCCGAATTTCATCTACTCTAATCAAGGTTACAAAGATATATTACATTTAAGATTAATATTAAATGGCGTTTTCCTTAGCCTGGCTGCAGCATTTTGAAGTTCCAATCAGTCTTCCAGCAAATGGGTGTTGCTTTTGAATTGTCGCTTTCTTCAGCGACGATCAAGTTAGTAGAGGGCTCTTGAGGCGTGATAAACACAAAAACATCGCTCATCAAATGAATGATCCGAATTTCATCTACTCTAATCAAGGTTACAAAGAAATGTTACATTTAAGATTAATATTAAATGCAATCCCACAAGCAGACACGTACAAGTTCACGTTTTCACATGCCGCATGTGAACTTACAACATAAAAACCCAATCTTAAATGAACATACACCCTGAAACTCTTGCCGATCTTTTCTGAAACAGGGGTGACATTGACAAATCAAAAAATTCATAAAAATTCTACCAATGACCGGTCACCAAAGGTCCATCCAGCCTTACAGCAAGTGGGTCTTGCTTGAGTATTGGCGCTTTGTAGCGACGACGACCAAGCTCGTAAAAAGGTCGATAGCTCAATCAATAGAATGCTTACATTCCATGCTGAGAGCAAGGGTTCGATCTCAAGGTTTACTCAGCCTTCACAAGAAATGAGAACCAGCCCCCCGGGAGCTGGAAAATCCCTACTTCAACTGAAAGTGGTTGGTGTGAGGCCGGTTCACTTACCCGTAAAAATAAATAGGTCCCGAATCGCCACATGCGACCCCTTCGGGGATAACGCACTGCAGTGGCGAAGGGTGCCATACAACTCAATTCCCACCGGCTTCCCTTTTTAAATGAGGCAACAAAGTAGTTAAAAAATATAGGCACAAAGTAAACAATACATTTAAAATCAAAGAAACAATACGTATTTTCCCCCATTGAAACCATGCAGTCTATTATCATTTTTGCCTCATTTTACCGGGAAACTAATGGGAATCTCGACTGTAACCACTAGTTGTATGGCATCCTTCGCCACTGTAATAAATAAACGCAGGAACGAAGTTACACTATATGTGTAGCTTAGTTGCGTTTCATTTAAATTTTAACTGGTTCTAAGAGCAGACACGTTAGTATGTCATTGAATGAGGCTGTATGCATGAAGTTCCAGGCTGAACTTTGCTTGTGAATAATTCTAGGAATTTCAGAGAGAGTTGCCGCAAGAACAGTCATTCCATGATATCGACAATACATGATGCACGAACCCAACAGCAAGCCACGTGAAGCATGTGGATGCTTAGAGCATACACGTTGCAATATGAAAACACACTAAAAATATATACATAAAGATACTGTTACGTTTTTAGGTTCGAAAAGTCTATAAATTAAAACACACAGGTCTTCTTTCAGGATCTTTATTTACATTTAATTTATTTCTACAAATTTATATATATTTTTAACTCTTTTGGTAACAAAAATTTATTTTTCACAGTTTAGTATCGCTTACACTCTTTCAATCAAAACCAACTATCGCACTGGCCTAGCACACTCGATTCACCGCCTTATATACTTACTTCACAGACAGTACTTTCCAGTGACTAATTTTGCCAGCACATTCCCGCATATTCTACCAAGTTCGAGACTACAAAAGGATCATTTAATTTCTAGATTTCTTAGGTCTATTGCTACCTACGGTGTACACCTATATTTACCTACTTTTGACATAATGCTATAATAACTATTACTACCTACGATGTATACCTATATTAACCTACTATTTACATTACAATACATACAAAAAAACAGGTTTTTTTAAAAATAGGTTTGTGAAGAGAAGTGCAATTCACCATTTTTTTTACCAGGGCTGGAAGTCTCATCACCACGGTAATTCTAACCTACCGAATATCGGTCATATTTGTATGAAGACTAATTAGCTGTTCACTTGCGGCCATCTTATGTGGATTGGCAGGTCTTTATACAAATATTACCGATATTCGTTAGGTAAGAATTACCGTGGTGATGAGACTTCCAGCCCTGGCCAGTTGTCTTCATACGAAAGCAGAAGCTTGTGTTTATACAATAGTATCTGTTAAACCAGGGTCGAAGCTATGATCAAATTGGCCAGACGTGATTCGAACCAACGTATTCTGATCCAAATAAGCGAGTCAATAACAGCGACTTGATACCACGGCGATTACACCGACACTCTTTTTCTGATGATGTATTTTTACCTGTCGATCTATAATCAGATTTGTCGATAATCGATAAGTCGATGTCGTTGTTAATCGGTTGCATTCCATGCCGAGGGCTAGGGTTCGATTCCTCCTTCGGCGTTTATTTCAAACCCAAAATGAAATAGCTACCGGCAAGGTTGAATCAGCCTTCACAAGAAATAAAAACTAGTCTATCGAGAGGCGGAAAACCGCCACTTCAACTGAAGTAGTTGACGTGAGGCTGCCCCCTAACCTGTGAAATTAAATAGTTCCATTCGCAGGCAACGTGGTAATAAGTTAAACCATATGTGCAGCTTAGTTGCGTTTATCACCCAGTGGTAAAACTTTTTCGATAAAGAGCAAAAAAATAACTGTTATACGAAACGCAACGCAAGTAAGTTGCACATATATTGCAACTCTTAGCATTTTTCCTGAAGTTGTCGTATGAGGCGAGTGGAGCCTATTTACTTTCACAGGTAAGGAGGCCGGCTTCCCGAGCTACCAAAGCTCCGCCTCTAAAACTTTCACGGGAATTCACTTTTGTAATTTTTGGATTTAACAGTTGTTATCCTGGTAATGGTGTGATACCACCGAAAGAGCTCGAGAAAATAAATCAACTCGTAAGGGAAAACTTTGTTTTTTATTCTTACATTATTAATTTATTATAATTGACATTTGTTATCCTTGACTAATATGAGGCTGACCAATTATACTGTAAACAATGGTTCACTTTGCCAATGTCACCCTTGTTTCTGGGAAGGTCGGCAAAAGTTGCAGGGTTTATGTTCATTTGTGGTTTGCATCTTAATTTGTAAGTACACATGTAGCATTTGCTGACCATCCATACTGTAAAAAATGGTTAACTTTGACAGTGTCACCTTGTTTCAGGGAAGGTCGGCAAGAGTTGCAGGGCTTATGTTCATTTCAGATTGGGTTTTTATATTGTTCGTCCACATGCGGCATGTGTGAGCGTTTTTTATTTAAATTATGTGTGTCTGCTTGTGGAAATGCATTTAATATGAATCTCAAATGATACATATCTTTGCAACTTAGATTATAGATCAGTATTGTTCTCTTGATAATGGTGTGACACCACCAAAAGCGCTCGAGAAAATAAAGCAACTCGTAAAGGAAAATCTTTGTTTTTATTTTTAAATTATTAATTTAATGTAACCTCATTGTAAAAATAGAATCCTACGTGAAAAAAAGTCTTCAAAACATTTTAACCCACACATAATCTCTGCTAGTTCTCCCATCTTATTTTTCAAGGGTTTCCTTGTTGACATTCTTAAGAGAATTTTCTGCCAATTTCTCGAAAAGAATACTCGTCTCTGTTGTCCCGGTTGATCTATATATTTATAATACTTTTTCGCAATCTCCTTAAAATAGATTGATGTATGAATGGCATACATTTTTTTGCTCCTTCGTTCTGACCTAGTTAATTGATCCATTTTTTTGGATACAAGGCCACAATCTGTCTATAATCTATAATCTAAGTTGCAAAGATACATTACCATTCAAAGCTCATATCGAATGAATGCTTACAAACAAACACGTGTAAGTTCGCGCTTAACAATGCTAGTTCGCGCTTAAATTGTTCGAATTGTTATTACTGGAGTAAGGAACCGGTTGGCGTAGGACTGACTCATTTAAATGTTAAAATAAATAGGATTTACGCGCAACATGGCAACTTCGTCGACAATGCGGTAAGCAGTTTTACTAAATGTACGCTTAGTGTAAAGATGATAATGTAACAGTTACAGGGATGCAATAAATTGTTAAATGCATCGGGGTGAGACCGGCACGCGTCCTTACATCAGATACCGCGTAATATAGCTTTGTATGCGCGTGCAGGCAGACTTATTAGAGAGACCCCTTCAATCCACTTTTATGTGAAGCTTTGTAAGGGAGGATTTAACTGAATGCGAGATCCAAGAATCGCTTGGGTCTCACTGAGTAGAGTCAAAAACGTTTCAGGATGTTTACTTTTGATTTAAAATATAATAACAATCAAACCACACCACAAAACGTAACTTAGATACACAAAAAGTACATCTTCTTATCACGTTGTCACCGAAGGGGTTACACTTCGTCTCCCCAGTGCATGTTTGGATTATCTACCATTTGAAACAAGTATGCAAGGACCGAAAGAAATGGCGGTTGATCTGTAATAAGGGCGTTTAAGGCTGAGGCTTTTAACAAATATTTTCAAATGTAATTAATTGCTTGTATTCCTTGACTGATAGGTTGGTATTCGGCTGACCACCCATACTGTAAAAAATGGTTTACTTTGCCAATCTCACCCCTGCTTCAGGGAAGGTCGGCAAGAGTTGCAGGGCTTATGCTCATTTGAGATTGGGTTTTTTTTATATTGTAGGTCCACATGCGGCATGCGTGAGCGCGAAATTATGCGTGTCTACTTGTGGGAATGCAGTTAATATGAATCTCAAATGATAAATATCTTTGCAACTTAGATAAGATTAGATTAGATGATTCAAAGATTACTTTAAAATTAAATTGACTTAAGAATCACATTCTACACAATATGAGCTAAGTAAAACGCGTAAAAAAGATAGTTCCACAGTTGTTTTTAGTATTTTTAAAATCAAAATTAAACAAAATGAATTTTCACAGTGTTAATACACAAACAATACAAAATATAAACAATACAAAACATTAAAAAAAACGTTTTTTTTCCACATTTTTATCGTTTCTTTCGTACTTGCTACATATTTCTTTCTTTTTAATTACAAAATTATACATCGTTTATCATCCTAGGGGCATTAAGTACGCAGCCCCGGTATGGGAACGCTCCGCATATGCGAAGCAAGTTGATGTCGCGCTGAATGATACCTGCCGTATTGTATCAGGATGCCTCAAGCCAACGCCCACGGGGAAGTTATATCCTCTTGCAGGCATAGCCCCACCCCACATCAGACGCAAGGTGGCTTCGAGAGTCGAGAGGCAGAAGGCTCTAACGTGCACACAGCACTGCATTTACGGAAGTGGCTTTTCATCACAGCAGCGCCTGAAGTCGAGACACAGCTTCCTTAGTTCCGTGCAGGCCTTGTCTTCGGATCCAGTGGCGGAGAGATTGCGAATGTGGAAAGAGGAATGCCCTGAGAGCTTTGTGCAGCCTGCAGAGAGCCTATCTCCAGGAAAGAACCTCGAGTGGCCCGTGTGGAAATCTATGAACAGATTGAGGACCAATGTTGGAAGATCCCGGGCCAACATGTTGACCTGGGGATTTCTGGGACGGGAGGACTCTACACTATGTGAGTGTGGAGCTCAGCAAACTATGGAGCACCTGCGGTGTTGTCCCTCCTGTCCGACAAGCTGCTCCATGGATGATCTCTTTGCGGGAAACCAAAGAGCTGTAGACATTGCTCGTTACTGGGCCAATACGGTGTGAAGCTGACACGAAGAAGAAGAATCCTAGGGGGCATTTTTTTTTATAATGTCAAAAGTTTTTGAGAAAACGTAGAAAAACTCAAACTACTTATGTAAATAATTAAATTTCATGAAAACAGTACAATAGAGCCCTTCCAATCTAGATTAATAATTCAGTTATACCCGGTATTGGTTTTTTATGAAACATCTATAGTTGATAACACTATTACAAAGGAAATGAAGTTAGCTTTTTAGTCAATCTGCAATTTGTCATGTATTGCAAATTGCCTATGGTCAGGCGCTTTTTCCATTGATTTTGTATCAAAAATACTGTAATTGTGACTCTATCAGCATTTAGTTAGGGAAGGGCAGAGCTTGTTTAGAGATGCCTCCATTTTTTCCTATCCTTCCATACCTCTTTCAGTTCATTCATATCCATCACCTTTTTTATACTTTTCCTGCTTGTAGATTCACTTCGCTTACCCCATTCTTCTTCTTCTTCCCCAGTTTCAATCTTAGGATTGGTTTGCAGCAATATCTTTTACTTTTCTTCTCCATTCTTCCCTGTCTTGTGCGTTTTTTTTTAGGTCTGCATATGTTGAGCAGCGCAAATCCACCAACAGTTCCTCCAGGTACTCTTGGCGGCGGCGTCCCCTAGAGCTGGTCCCCTCGGTCATCCCCTCTATTATGGCATGCAAGAGACCTTCTTGTCGTACATGGCCGATCCATCTTGGACGTCTTTCGGACAAGGTCCTGAGCAGATGCCTTCCTCCTTCGATTCTTTGGAGAACCTCCTCATTTGTGGTGTGGTCTCTCTAAAATGGTCTCCCATTCTAAGCTGCAAAAATATTTTGACGTTTATGGCTCATTTGTATTGCATGACCACAAGCAGGCACATCTAAGTTCACGCTTACACATGCTGCGCGTGTACATACAAAATAAATCAAACCTCACATGAAAACTTTGCAACTCCTGCCGCCTTTCCCTGAAACTGGAATGGCATTAGCGAAAGTGACCCAAGTTTTTTCGGCATGGGAGGACAGTCTCATACCAACCTACATATAAGTCAAGGAACTATTAGTATTTAGAACAGTAGACTTCAAAGATAGATTTGTATGAGGCTGAACACCCTCACAGTAAAAATGTCACCCCTGTTCCAGGAAAGGGTGGAAAAGGTTTTACTTGTGGGTGTCCTTTAAATATGACTCTGAAATGTTTATAAATCTTTGTAACTTAAATGATACCTACATAAAAGAGCCTCCGCGCCATCTGTTGATGAATTACTAAATATCACCTCATATACCTACAATCTACGATTAGAGGAGCAAAATTTTTTCCTGACATGATTTTGATAAAAAGAGACTTCTCCCCACGACGAAACGTAGAGATACATGTTCTTCTCTACAACACAGTTCGTAAATCTATCTTCTGGTTCTATACAAAGCACCCTTTTTAGATTTCTAAGCCTTGAGCTTTTGAAAGTCCATTCTAATAATTGCATATAATAAACAGATATCTTTGATCTGAGCACAATTGCTTTTCAGAAGCAATTAGAACTAAGCGATAATCTGCACTGTTAATAAAATGATGGCTTTGTGTACACAGCAGATTTCTTGGACCGTTAAATTTTAGTACGACCATTGGAAAATAACCAGTTCTATTAATGCATACATTCTTGGACCGGTCCGTAGTCCAGTGGCAACACTTCGCACTCGTAAATGGAAGGTTGTGGATTCGAATCCCGGCGGAGCCCAAAAAATATACCATTTATATTTCCAAATGTGCTCTTCGCTGCGTTAAAAAAATCATAAACCTTTACCAAAGACCGGTCACTGAAAGGTCAATCCAACCTTACAACAACTGGGTCTTGCTTGAGAATTGGCGGTTTCTCCAGCGACGTCCAAGCTCGCAGAGGGCTCTTGAGGTGTGATACACACAAAAACAGCGCTCACCAAATAAATCATCCTAATATTATTACTATGTATTCCCAGATCTAGGGTTCTACAAACCAAAAATGTGGTGTTTTGGGACAAGTATGTCATTTCGCCACCTTAAAGGTAAAACTAAATAAGTGCTGATTCACTGATTTGAGAAATTGTGGATAAAACATTTAATTGTGAGTAACTTCTCATAGTAAGTGAACTAATTATAAGGATGTGCTCTTGACTATGTTGTAAATTACAGGATTTTCAAACATTCTTTAATGTTTTCGCCAGTCGATAGCTTAGTTTTTAGAGTGCTTGCATTCCATGCCGAGAGCTCGAGTTCGAATCGCACCGAAGGTGTCAGAAATGATTTTCCGTTTCGATGTTTATGACTCTGGATGAAATGAAAGAAGTATGCAAGGACAGGAAGAAGTGGCGGCTAATCTGCAATGCTGATTTGTAATGTTGGTTTATTAGTTTGCTACATTTTTTGCATAAGAAATTTTTGACTTTTTTTGTATAGATTTCTTTTTAAGGTTTTGTTATTTTTTATATTTAAATGTAATTTATTATTCATATTCCTTGACTTATAGGTTGGTATGAGGCTGACCACCCATACTGTAAAAAATGGTTCACTTTGCCAGTGTCACCCCTGTTTCAGGGAAGGTCGGCAAAAGTTGTGGGGCTTATGTTCATTTGAGGTTTGAATTTTATTTGTAAGTACACAATCAGCATTTGTAAGCGCGAACTATACGTGTTTGTTTGTGGGCATACATCTGAGAGCTTTGAATGAATATATCCTTGCAACTTAGATTATAGATTATTATAGATATAGATGTTTACTTAAAAAAACCAAAAAAAATACCGGCAGCCTTCACAAAAAATGAGTGTCCCCCACTTCAACTGCAGTGGTTGGCGCAAGGCCGGTCCCTTTACCTGTAAAATGAATAGATTCCACTCGCCACATCCGAAATCCTTCGGTGATAACGAGGGAAGAAGTTATACTACATGTGTAGCTTAGTTGCCTTGGGTCAAATGTGTCATTTGGTCATATTCCATACGTCTACTTACGTTGACTTATAGGTTGGTATGCGGCTGACCACCCATGCTGTAGAAAATGGTTCACTTTGCCAAAGTCACCCCTGTTTCAGGGAAGGTCGGTAAGAGTTGCAGAGTGTTTGTCCATGTGAGATACGGGTTTTTATATTGTAGGACCACATGCGGCATGTTTAAGCGGGAACTTGTGCATGTCTGTTTGTGAAAGTGCATATAATGTGAATCTTTAGTTACATATACTTTGCAACTTAGATTAGATAAGATCTACGTAGTCTAGTGGTACCACTTCTTTCTTCGTTATTACAGAAAGCATGTGCAAGCTAACGCTTGTACGAAGACTATAATATTATGTTAGTTCACATGCGTGACTGAGAATCATCCCTTACTCTCGGACCAAGGGTGCACTTTAGAATACTTAATGCCCTCCACTAAATAGGGGAGTGAAAGAAAGATAAGCCTAGGCTGATCTTAATCTAAGTTAAGACTTTGCTTAGGAAATGTGTTGTAAGTGGTTTTTTTTTGTCCTATGATTTACTGGTTCAAGTAAAAAAAAACTTTGCTTGATTTATTTCACACAATTTATTTTAAGATTCCGTTCATATTTGGTTCGTTCACAGAGCTAACTTTACCCAACGTTCACTTGACTACTCATTAGCTCGACGGCTTAGACACATGTCTCCTTACAAAGCATCTCGGTCTCTATTTATAGGTGAGTAAGAGTTATTCTGGCACATGCAAGACCATGCCTGAATACTCTTTTTAGAATATTCGAGCAAATACTCACACAATATTGTAAAAATACAAGTACAATAATACAAGAATATACATGTAGAGACACAGACACACTCACACAAGTAAAAACACACATACACATTTCTAACTATATAAAGCATTGCACTTACCTATAATCAATAATCTAAGTTGCAAAGATATATTAACATTAAAAGCTCATATCAAATGCATACCCACAAACAAACACGTGTAGTTCGCGCTTATAAATGCTGAATATGTACTTACAAATAAAATCCAAACCGCAAATGAACATAAGCCCTACAGCTTTTGCCGACCTTCCCTGACACAGGGGCGGCATTAGCAAAGTGAACCATTTTTACAGTATGTGTGGTCAGCCTCATACAAAAATAAATCGAAAAAATGTATGAAATCTAAATCACTCTCTAGGACTTCCGTCATAAATCCTTTACATTTTTGATTTACGCAATTGAGGTGGGATTTACGCAATGTAGTATATTTGGTGTACATATTGAATAAAGTGGGTGAAAAAACGTATCCTTGTCGTACACCTCTTTTAATATTGATGGCAAATCTATCAATACTGTCGCGCTTTGCTTCCAGTATAATTTAGCAATTATACCCAAAAAAAATCATAGGTTTCTGGGGTTTTGAAAATTGCTATAATTTATCTACAATTATAAGAAAAGTCTTCTTTTTTATTCTCATTCTTGAATGGTATTTTTTCTTGTTTTCAGAATGGAAGCTTCAAGTTCCTACTCTCCAAATCGTTCAGCTGCCTTCAGTCCATCCAGAACCAACCCGGGAGATCTGAAAAGCCCGGTAAATATATTTTGAATAAAAGAAAAACGCAACTAAGCTATACATATAGTGTAACTTCTTGCCTGCGTTATCCCCGAAGGGGTCGCATGTGGCGATTCGGGACCTTTTTATTTTTACGGGTAAGGAGGCCGGCCTCACACCAACCACTTTCAGTTGAAGTGGGGGTTTCCCAGCTAGGAAGCTGGTTCTCATTTCTTGTGAAGGCTGAGTAAACCTTGAAATCAAATCTCGGCATGGAATGCAAGCATTCTACTATCGACCTTTTTATGAGCTTAGTCGTCAGGAAAGTCAAGACCCAGTTGCTGTAAGGCTGGATGGACCTTTTAATAATATTGTTATGTAAATATGAAATATAAATATTTAAAATAAGTAGGTATTAGTTATAGTTATAGGAATTCTATATTGTATTGTGTGGGTAGGAATCATTGAATAGAATACTTGAAGCATCGAGAAATAATGATTACTACGCCTTTCTGGAACTGTCTAGCGAATATAGATCTAGATTGTACTGTTTTGAAGAGTATAAGAAGGGTGCGAGTTGCTTGCAGAGCCAGTATTCTACGAGCTTTACAACTACATTGAACTAAGTTAACCAGTGAACAGAAACCAGGTGTAATGGAATAGTCGAGACTCTCTTTGTAAAAATAAATTATTAAAAGTGTAAAATAAACAACTGTATAAGAAGACCAGTATTTTTAATTGGAAGACTTTTGAACCCTAAATTCGTAGCAATATTTTTAATTTCTCTAAATCTCTTAGCTTCTAGACAAAATTATGAAGTTCTCCTTACACAATACAATTTTCATGTACTGGAATATGGAAGTCCGGCCGATAGCTCAGTTGGTAGAGTGCTTGCATTCCATGCCGGGAGCTCGACTTCGGATTCCACCGAGGTCGTGTCAGAAATGATTTCCCGTTTCGCTGTTTATTTCAAAACACAATGTTTCTTTACAAATACCGGCAAGGCTTACTCAGCCTTCACAACAAATGAGTACCTGCCCCCAATCTAAAGGAAGTGGTTGGCGTTAGGTCGGCCCTCTTACCTGTAAAAATAAAAAAGGTTCCACTCGCCGCATGCGAAATCCTTCAGGGATAACGCGGCAAGAAGTTACACTATATTAGTTTCGTTATTTGCATTAACCGCTGACACTGACACCTCAATCAGTTTCTTTGGTACGAGTTGCAAAACTTAAGTAAAGTAAAGTTAACGGAAAGTATTTAAGAGACATTTTCCCCAAAATCTGCCGTTTTTGTTTCTTACACTTTATGGTCTTAGCAAAAGAGTTACAGTGATGAAAAAAATCAAGTTCAAACAAACAAACTGTAACTGTAACTCTGTCACCATTCCGCTAGGGGTGGCCAGAGCCTCTGCAGAGTTGCCTCCATTTTTTCCTATCCTGACATACCTCTTTCAATTCCTTCATATCCATCACCTTTTTCATGCATTTTCTTCTTTTACGCTCACTTTGTATATCCCATTCTTTCACAATCTCCACAATCTGATCACTCCATACTTTTCTCGGTCGTCCCTTCCCTCTTTTTCCTTTCACACTTTCTTTGTATACATACTTTGTCAGTCTATCATCATTCATTCTTTCCACATGCCCAAACCATCTCATCACATTCTTTTGTACTTTAAAACAAACATCAGATTTTGGGGAAAACCACTCTTTAATACTCTCCGTAAGCTTTACATTGCTCAAGTTTTGCAACTCGTACTCAGGGTACAGATTAGGCATTTGGGGTGTTTGAGAGGAAATTGTTGGGCTAGGAAAACGAATTGAAAATGTTAATTTATTTTTGCAACTTGGATTACACATTACAGCGCGATTCACACAGCTTGTAAGACGCCGTGTTTACTTTGAGATAGATGGACGTGTTGATGCCCGGCCAAGAAAAACATTTGTAGCAGTGTACCGGCACTGAGTTATATGCAGCCGACTTTATTGCAAGCATTATGTACCTACAGTAGTGTGTGCTAATGCGAATAGACTGCGGATTTCTAGGAATTGTGAAAATATGCAGAAAGCTTATTTAAGCCAAGAGTTGATATCGAATTACAAAACACTATATAATCTATAATCTATAATCTAAGTTGCAAGGATATATTCATTCAAAGCTCTCAGATGTATGCCCACAAACAAACACGTGTAGTTCGCGCTTACAAATGCTGATTGTGTACTTACAAATAAAATCCAAACCTCAAATGAACATAAGCCCTGCAACTCTTGCCGACATTCCCTGAAACAGGGGTGACATTGGCAAAGTGAACCATTTTTTACAGTATGGGTGGTCAGCCTCATACCAACCTATAAGTCAAGGAATACGAGTAAAAAATAACATTTAAGTATAAGAAAACAACAAAACCTTAAAAATAAATCTATACAAAAAAAGTAAAAAAAAAAGAAATGTCTTATGCAAAAAATGTAGCAAGCCAATAAACCAACATTAAAAATCAGCATTGCAGATTAGCCGCCACTTCTTCCTGTCCTTGCATACTTCTTTCATTTCATCCAGAGTCATAACCTTTTTCATACAAGTCCTCCTTTTATTATGACTCTGGATATCCCATTCATTCGCTATTTCAGAGATTTGATCCTTCCATACTTTTCTCGGTCTTCCTCTACCCCGACATCCATCTATTCTAGCAACATATACTTTCTTCGTCAATCTTTTATCACTCATTCTCTCCAAATGCCCGAACCATCTTAACATACTTCTTTTAATCTTCACTTTCACACTTTCCCTTACACCACATTCTTCCTTACAAAATCATTCCTCACCCTGTCACTTCGTTTTTTCCCAATCATACTTCTTAGATTACTATATTTCACTCATAGTAGAAATATAGTAATTAGTAGCACTGTATGTCTCAGAGCTATGTGTGGGGGACACAGTAGAGGGTAGGCGGGGGACTTTGAGATCTGCATGCAGTATTGCTGTGAATAGACTCAGGGCCAATTATTTAGATCGCGCCTTTTGCATTGCCGGCCCTCTGCTGTGGAATGCCTTACCTGAGCTGAGAGCTGTGGAAAGTGCAAATGCTTTTAAGTCAGGATTGAAGACATGTCTGCTCAGGAGGGGCTATGGCTCTGCAGTGCCCTTGCAGTGAACTCACAAAACGGCACTAAAAATACTGTCCAATTAATATTATTAGAAAAAAATACACTTTCCAATTATTTGTGTAGGATAAATAGTTTTTTTTTCCTTTTTGTCTTTTAAATCATAGTAATCTTAAAAAACATATCTTTGTATAATTTAAGTTGCAGAGGTATACTAACATTGAAGATTTATATTTACAACACTTAAAAAACGTTAACTTTGCTAATATCAGGCCTGTTTCAGGGAAGGTCGGCAAGAGTTGTAGGGTGTATGCTCATTTGAGATTTGGATTTTAATGTTGTAGGTCCACATGTGGCATATGCAAACGCGAACTTACATATATAATGCGGATTGTATTTCATATGTATCTTAAATGTAATGTATTTTTGCAAATTAGATTATACACTATATGGACAATATATAGATTATATACTTGCATATGTAGTGTAGTGCTTAACGCTAGGGACTCTTAAAATAAAAGGTCGTGAGGTAGATTCCACGCGGAGCACAAAAATTTAAACTTCAGTTCAAAGTATTTCCAAAGTCCTTTGGTCAAAGATTATATGGGGTGCCATAAAACTCGATTCCCATCGGCTTCCCTTTTAAAATGAGGCAACAAAGTAGTTAAAAAATATAGCCACAAAGTAAACAATACAATTTAAAACCAAATAAACAATACGTGTTTTTTCGTCATTGAAACCATGCAGTTTACTTTATTATCATTTTTGCCTCATTTTATAAGAGAAACCGATGGGAATCGAGTTGTAAGGCACCCTTCGCCACTATGAAATATGACGTATCTGCATATTCGATTTTCTTGAAAGTCATGAAAGTCAATCCACTGTCTTATTTTCTAAAATCTAAACAGCAAACGCATATATTTTTTATTCCTGCAATTGTAACGTTTTTTTCACCGATATATATATATATATATATATTTAATGGTTCAACGCTCTGCTGTCCGCGCTTTTTTTTATTGTTTCTGGCTCGTATCCAATTTATGTTAGGTTCAATGTATTTTACCAATAATATGATGATATCGTTTTACGGATGTAAGTCGAAATAATAAAATTGTGACGTCACACGGCCGGGTTGCTGCTAGGGAACAGACAAACAAATTATGATTACGGTCGTTAGACATTTTAAAGAATGAAAAAAACGGATTTTACTGACCGTGCAAAAGAGAAGAACATCTATGCATGTATCTCCGAAGGTTAATAAAAATAAAAATACCTACAACCTTCGGCCTCGATCAAACAACAATAATTCAACAGTTCGTGGTTCCTCCTTATAGAGGACACACGTCTCCTGAAGACGTCGGATATGACTCCGACGAAACGTAGAGAAAATCGTTCTTCTCTTTTGCACGGTCAGTAAAATCCGTTTTTTTCATTCTTTAAGACAAACAAATGCTTTGGTATCGGTTGCCAAGGACTTACGAATAGACTCATAACAAAAATTTAAGACAATATAATTGTGACGTGACATGTCTGCGTTGCTATGGAAAAATTGCTAAGCACCCTATTCACTATGGAGGCGTAGTGTTTGCCCGCCGAGAAAAAAAATAATGGTAGATTTGTGCGCGAGTTCATCATCTTGAAAACTAGCACTATATAAATAAATAATCTTGTGTATTTTGTGAGATCTGTTTTTGGTAAATGACACACACCTCAAGAGCTCTTTGTGAAGTAGGTCATTCCCAATCAACACTCATTTCTTATACAAGACCCAATTCTTCAAGGTCTTGGTAAGGTACATAAAATTTTCCTCCAATCATTGACCAGTTTGGATGATTAATTTATTTTTTTTGTGCACTGTTGGGAATTGAACTCACAACTATACAATATCATGGCTGATAAGTTAATAAGAAGTCAATAATAGGTCTAAATATTTATATTACATAGGGTGGTTTTAGGAGAAAACATATTTTAAACAACATACCCTTGCATTGCAGATGTATATTTCAATGTTGAATAGAAAAATAATTTTGTTTTGTTTTTATGCATTTCAGACAACACCTTTGTCGCCTCGAGAGCCACCGTCATGTGTTCAAAACGCAATGATGAACAAAGACAAGAAGCCATTCACATATCTGCCAGGTGGGCTGGACCTGTCTCAAATCAGATCAGAGAAGATGGCCAGAAGGCTGATGATCAACGCGATGAGTCCAGGAGTCCAAGAAAGACCTAAAGCACCAACGTTCACACCAACTGGAGAAACCCATCCAGCAAAACCACCAGTCAACTATTACAGTATGCCAGTGCCAGTGTTCCCATGTATTCAAATCCCAGCAAATCCAAAAAAGCTGCTCAGGAGAACCAGTGGACCGTTCAGTAGAGGTGATTCAGCAGAGAAGACTCCAGAGAGAACAACTTCTACACCAAAAACTGGAACAGTCAATGGATTCTTCAAGGAATCGGAACAAAACCAAGCGGTTAATAGCAAAGTGCTGGAAGTGCTGACACAAAAGCAGTCAAATAAAGTTGGAGAACAGGCAAAAGAAGAAAAGGTTTTGGAAGAGAAAAGAATAGAATTGAATGGTTCAAGAAAAGAAGATGCTGAAAGTAAAGCAAATGAAATACTCAATACAACAAAAATGAAAGATGTTTGTGATCTTGATGTGAAGAATAGAAAAAGTGAACCAGTTGTAAATGGAGAAAGTAGAGTTAATGGTGGAACGATTGCGATGAATGGTGGTGCAAAAGAAACTGGAAATAAAAGTGAAGTAATGGAACTCAGAAAAAATGTTGAGACTGATAAATTGAAGATGAAAGGGGAACAAGAGTGCTTAGAGAATATAGCGAGGAAAACAAATGGATCACTGGAAGAATGTGCAAGCCAGATAAAAAGAAATCTGGAAAAGATTCAGGAGAGGATAAAGGGGAATATGACCAATAATTTGGAAATGAGAAAGCAAAATGAAAAGGAATGTGAAAAAGTAAGCAATGAAGTAGAAGAATCTAGTCAAAAGAATGAAGAAGTAAATAATGGATGTCCAGTAAAAGAAAGTATAGATTTAAATAAGATTCAGGTAGATCTTAAACGATCACCAAGTAAAAGCAAGGAAGAAGAAAACAAAAGAGATGCAGAGCCTGTTTATAAAATGAAATTGTCACAACCCAATGAAATTTCAACGGGCGCAATAACAAATGAAGGTACTGAATGTGAGAAAAGTTTGGAGGATAGAGAAAATAAGACACCTGATTCCCCTCTCGAGGAAAGGCTATCCCCTGCAAAAATAATTGCTCAAATCAATGCCCTATCATCAACTACATCGCCATCACCCAAAAAACTAACAAAGAAATCATCAAACTCTTCCACATCATCAAAATCATCGTCATCATCATCCAAAAGTTCTGCATCAAACAATTTACTTTCACCCAAAAAAGCATCATCAAGAGGGTCATTATCACCCAGAAAATCATCATCAAGGGAATCAAGCACATCATCTGAAAAATTTCTTTCACCGTCACCAATGCTTTCGACATCATCATCATCATCTTCGACCTCGTCTTCATCGTCATCGTCATCATCACCTTCAAGTTTCGTATCATCACCTTCGAAAGAATTACCATCACCTAAAAATACACCTTCTTCCATGCCATCAACACCATTCAAAGAATCAAGCCTACCTAAGAATTCTCCTTCACCAATGCCACCTAACACAGACAATTTATCGTCACTACCATCGAAAGAATCAAGCATAGCTAAGAATTCAGCTTCTCCTATGCATCACAATTCAACAAATTCACCATCTTTATCATCTAAAGACTCGAGCATCGCTAAAACTTCTCCTTCACCCATTCTTTCTGATTCAAAAAGTTCACCAAAACCATTTGAAGCATCAAAAAGCATACCTGATTCAGTCATGGTTACATCAAATCAATCTTTATCACCTACTCCATTCACATCAACAAATGAAACTCATCTCACTATTTCACCCAGCCTTCTCAAATCACCTTCACCTTTACAAACAGAACTATCAAATTCATCTAGAAGATCTCAATCACCCATGTTGCACATACTAAAAGAATCTAGAAGATCACAATCACCGATGCCATTTTATTTATCACCTTCTCAAACGCTTCCACTAGAAAATTCTAACAATACCACATCACGAGAAAAATCGCTAACTCCTGCATCTTCCCACATAACGAAAGCATCCACATCTCCATGCAAGTCATCGTCTCCACCAAAAACTTTCCCACCATCGAGATGCTTATTTTCTCCAAGAAATTCTCCCAGACGAGAAATTTCTACGGATGAACAGACCGACTTAATTGAAGTTGACACGAAGCAATTCGATAAAATATTGTCAGAAATGATACCGGTAGAAAAACAAGAGAACTTGAATGGATTGAATGAGAAAGATCAAAATAAAAGCTCAGAAAGGTTTCAAAATTCCCCTTACACACTAGATACTAGTTCTATAAGTCAAAATACGGAAATGAGATCACCTAGTCCAAGTAGATTGAGCATGGATGTTTCAAAATGCCTCGACAATCTTCCGAGTTTGAACGTCTGCACAAAGAGGTTTTCATTCTTAAGAGATACTCCACCTAAAGATGATCCTTTCAGTATACTGACTGGAATATCTGCAAAGATATGCCAAGTTCCAAAAAGCACTCCGCAACCAAAAGAAAGTGTTTCAAGATTAGAAATAGTGCCGCCTTGGAAACCGACAGAAACAAAAAATGAACCAGAAATCAAGGCATTAACGGAAGTTCTACCCCCTTGGGTAAAAGACTTCAAAGATACACAAGTCAAACCATTAGAGACATCGTTTGGTGTGCCTAAGGAATCAAACGTTGATAATGTCTGGAAGAGTGAAACGTGGAGTCAGCCCAATTATTATATGGATGACGCAATTCCTTTGACTGTCAACTCAAAGCAAGACGTAGAACCAGCATGGAAGAAAGAGCTGAAAGAGATTGCAAAGCAAAAGAGAGAATCAAAACAAGAGAGTGAGGAGTACAAAATGACAATGGAGCCACCGTGGAAAAGGGAACTGAGGGAATTGTCACAAGCAAAAGAAACCACAAAACGTGGAAGTGTAGAAATCAAACCGAATTTTGATCAAGCGTGGAAACCTAGTTTTAATACAAATCTTCAAGACAAAAACAACTCGTTGAGTCCATCAGCAAGTTGGAGTCAAACCATGCGACCAAAATCTTGGAAAGAAAGAAACGCGGATCTCTGCAGGGAAAGAGAAGTGGAAGTACCTGAATGGAAGCGGGTCGGCAATGCTGGTAAAAGCTTTGTAAATTCATTTTTGAGGCATTCTCAAAACAAGGAGATGAGGAAGACACCTGAAATCACGGTTGAAATTGCTGGTCAACCGAGTTCCACAATCGCAGGACCTGTTTCAAACAATGGTTACACTTACCCTTGGGAGTCTTCGCCTGAATCCAGTGTTGCATTTTCTCCTGAGCCTTTCTTGTCTGATAGGACGCCAACTCCACAATCCAGGAACAGTCCTTATCGGCAGTCTTCGCTGTATCCTCCATATAGTGGCGTCCAGTCACCAGTTATACCAAGGTATGCCATTTTTTTTTTACTTTTTTTAGCCTCCTTTATTCAAAAATTCATTGCCAAATACCGGTCACAAAAATGTCATCTAGCCTTACAGAAATTAGGTCTTGCTTGAAAATTGTTGCAACGGTTAAGCTCGTTAAAAGTTCGCTCGATTTCTCAGTTGGTAAAATGCCTCCATTCTATGCCGAAAGTAAGGGTTCGATCCCCAACGAGGGGTATTAGAAATAATTTTCCGTTTTGGTGTTTATTTCAAGTCTACAATAAATACAACAAAAAAAAATATTTTCCAACGAATCGAACTCAAATCTTTTGGCTTCAAAAGCAAGCGCTGTCAACGCAAGCAATTTTCAACTAAGCATTCGATCAGAAAACTTATTTTTTATGAAACAAGTTAATTTTCTGTTCAACAAACAATATGTAACCAAGCTGTTGTAGGATTAGTGATTTTAGATGAGATTTAGGATCTAAATCGAGACATGATCCACTTCAAATTAAATGGTTGGCGTAAGGCTAGCCCATGGAGCAACCCAGTTATAAGTTGCTCTATACATGCAGCGATGTTGGTAAACAACCCGCAGATCACAAAATAAAAATATTACAAATGAAAAATAACTCCATATTTTGTCGAGCGAAAAAGATATCGTCCAATGACCTAGAAGAAAGTACACACGGCAAATTCTATTTGTAAATATTTCTCCATTCCTCTCTATCTCTTCGTATTTCGTATATTTTCCTCTGTTTGGGTTCCAATATAGACATATCATGGCCGCCAAATGTAGCGTTAACAAAAACCTTTTTTTATTTTATTTTTCGTATTTTTTTTGCAACAGAGCTCTTCTGGATTTATTCGGAAATTTTGATGGCTTATGAACTAGACTAATCTAATGCATATCTAGCATTTTCGAGATTGATTCCTCCTTTGATTGCTCCTTGACTGATAGGTTGATATGAGGCTGATGCCCATGCTGTAAAAATCGGTTCACTTTTGCCAATGCCACCCCGGTTCAGGGAACGGCGGCAGGAGTTGCAAGGTTTATGTTCATGTGAGGTTTTGTTTATATGTATGCACGCATGCAGAATGTGTAGGCGCGAACCTACATGTGCCTGTCTGTGGGCATGCATTTAATATGAGCCTTAAATGTTAACATATCTTTGCATCTTAGATTATAGAACCCAAACATTCGATGGTGAAGGATTATTATTTGTGCTCTACAAAGAACCCAAAAAGGAGTTACTTTCAATGAAACGGTGCTTGTCACTTCGGGTCTATTCGGCTTTGACTTAACTGGAGTATCTTGAGTAAATTGAAAGAAATAGTTTAGTAACTAACAAAATACTGAAGTTTTTAATACCAGGCGCTATTATTTTTCTACTGTTTTTCATGATAATTAAACTTTTTTTTTTTGATTTTCAGAGAATACGGTACTTTGAGTTTCCAGCCAAACAGACGTCACCAGATAAGGAGCTGTCCTATACAATCAAGGTCCTTCAAGTACCTTCAACTCCTGACGGGCACTGACGACTCTTTTGAAGATGATGAACCCTTCGTTCCTCAACCTGCCCAGCATGCACATTTAAGACCTGAAAATCCATGATGATGGACTATCATAATTTTGTTTATGCTTATATTACCTTGACCGGTCTATAGCCTAGTGGTTAACGCTTCAGACTCGTGATTTGAAGGTAGTAGGTTCGATTCCTGGTAGAGCATAAAAAATATGGTATTTTTCAAACATGCTCTTCACCGGGTTGAAAAAATAAGTTGCCGAAATCAAAGACAAGCAACTGGGTTTTTTTCGGCGCTTTCTACAGCAACGACCAAGCTCGCAGAAGGCTCTTGAAGTGGGATTTATACAAAAAAAGTGCTAATCAAATAAATCATCCTAATGAATAAGAGTTTTAGGCTTACACGGCCAGCTGATGATGCTGGAGTGATGTTTCCCGGGATCTGTTGCCGTGGTCTGTGGGAGCTGGAGCTTCCGGACGTTTCGCCCATTTCTACGATGGGCTTCTTCAGCGTGAAATATGATGATGATGAAGATCTTGATGAGAACTGTGATGTCAGTATGTGTGCAATGAGGGTTTATATGTCTACCATAGTACTATGCACACATACTGACATCACAGTTCTCATCAAGATCTTCATCATCATCATACTTCACGCTGAAGAAGCCCATCGTAGAAATGGGCGAAACGTCCGGAAGCTCCAGCTCCCACAGACCACGGCAACAGATCCCGGAAAACTTCACTCCAAATCATCCTAATATTTATTTATTTACTTCAAATAAAATACCGGCAAGGTTTGCTCAGCATTCACAAGAAAATTAGAACCAGCCCACCATGGAGTTGGGAAAACTGAGCCGGCCCCCTTAGCTGTAAAAATAAATAGGTTTTTATTTAGTTGCAGCTAATCTGCGTTGCACCGATCTATAAGAGGTCAAGCAAAGCAGGGGCGTGCGCAAGATTGCAACAATGGGTAGGCAAACATAAGGATTTTTTATGGCTCCAGAAAGACAGATTTAAATTCATTATACAAATCTGTGCTACTAGGAAAAAACTGTTTGAATAGTCAAGAATATTTTAAATGTAGTTTTCATTAAGGCTCAATTGATAAGTTTTGTTTTTGAAAGATGCAATGAAAGAAGGGAACAGAGAAAAAGTATGTCTTTTCAATGAAATAAAGATCTAATTTTGAAAAAAGATAAAATTCTTGTTTAGTCAAGAACGTCTCTAAAAAGTACTTTTTAATTTTTCTTTATTTTGTAAGATAATTTAATCATATCAGATCTAAGCAATATGTATAATAAAAAATTATATTTAAATTTTAAGTATCACATTTTTAAAGCATTTGATTTGTTTAAAATAAACAATTTTTAATGTAAAAAAACTATCAATGTAATGTATCTATGTAAGTTTTTTTAAATAAATAATTGTAAACATAAAAAAAAATTGTAAAAGATTTCCTCTATATTTTGTTTTTTTTGTAAATGTTTTTTCATTGTCAAAAAAATTCTCAATGTATTTCATTATTTCATTTCTGAGTTTATCTTTGGATAAATCATTATTAAATATAAATAACATTCATTTCAAATATTTAACATAAATATATTCATTTCTTTGTTTTCTTTGCAAAATAATCTTCAAACTCTTTTTTAAATCAAAAAAAATAATTACCAAAATATTTTATATAATTTGTGTGTTTTTTATGGATATTTGAAATTGCATGCATCTATTTTTGTAAAATATATTTTCATGCTTGTTTTTTTTTATGAATGAATTAAGTATTTTAAAACGTTTCTTTTTAATATTTATATGAACTGTTACTTTTAAAATATTTTTAAACAATAATTGTATTTACTTCTTATATATTTATGTAAAAAATATGTGTAAAATATTTAAGATAAAATTGTGCGAAGTTGAAAGTTGATTTTTTATTTAAATTTTCGTAAATTAAGTGCCTTTATGAATAGAACACAATATATATAGTTGTAAAACAATTGAATATGGAATTGTACCTACATTTAATTAGAATAATAAATTAATAGACAAGTTTAAGTGAATAATGGAGCTGACACAAATGATAACGAATAAAATGCGACGTTACACGAAAAGTACTATTGACTTTTTGAATTTGTAACAATGTAATGGAGATTTGTTAAACATATCAAAGAGATTTTTGATTGGTTTTTTGAATTTAAAAAAAGACTACATAAAAGAAAGTATACCTACACCACCAAAATGACTGAAATAATCTATAATCTAAGTTCCAATGATCTATTTACATTTTGGACTCATATTGAATGCATACCTACTGTAGAGTTCTCTGTTTTTCAACCAATAATTATATCGCTTTGACTTTGAGATCTTGGGGAAGAGAGGAAGTATCTCAAGGGGAGGGGAGGGATGAGATGCACCCCTGACGTTGCAAGGGATGGGGGAGTCTGATTTCGGCCGGAGATCGATACGGATGTGTTTTGATTCTCTAAACACTAAAAATAATTACATTTTTGATTTTCTAATTTTTGAATAAACTCGGGAGTTGGATCTTGCGCGGCGATCGATACGGATGTGTTTTGATTCTCTAAACACTAAAAATAATTAATTTAATTTCCTAATTTTTTAATAAACTCGGGACTTCGATCTTGAACTGCGGTCGATACAGATGTGTTTTTCGTTTTCTAAACACTAAAAATAATTAATTTCATTTTCTAATTTTAATAAACAAGGGGACTTCGATCTGGTACTGCGGTCGATACAGATGTGTTTTTCGTTTTCTAAACACTAAAAATAATTAATTCATTTCCTAATTAGAATAAACTCGGGAGTTGGATCTTGCACGGCGATCGATACGGATGTGTTTTGATTCTATAAACACTAAAAATAATTAATTTCATTTTCTAATTTTTAATAAACTCGGGACTCGGATTTTGACTGGCGATCGATACGGATGTTTTTTTCGTTTTCTTAACACTAAAAAAATAATTAATTTCATTCCTCTAAATTCAAATAATAAGTTTTCAATTAAAGGAATATTAATCAGAACATTTTAAAAACGTATCTTTGAACTTCAAACTTAAATAATAACTTTTATAAATATTAAGCGCGGAAATTCTATTGATTTAATTTGGCATTATTATTGTGAAGTGAAAAGTGCAGTGGTTATATTTCTTATTGGGATCCGGCCTTTCATTATTTAAAATTAAAATTAACTATTTACGTATAATACAGAGTTGTTCCTGAGCTGTTTTCCTGGGCTGAGTTTTCTTTGATTAAACTAACAGATTAACTAAAAATCCACTAAACTAAAACTAAATTTCATTGAACATATTACTTTATTTCATTTTTATGTTGGTGTTTTCTTTCAGAGTTTCTCATCGCTGTGTACTTGGTTATAAATATTTACTTTCAGGGATTCATCGACTTACCTGTGCGGGGGAAAGATTTTCCTACTTATTTTCTTATCGATGCATAATTGTTAATTATAAGTTTATTTCAGAGATTCATTGACTTAACTAAGCGGAGGGAGGTTTTCTTCTTATCTTCGACAAAGTAGTTATTTACTGTCGCTGTCATTTATGTACTAACGCTACACACACACACCACTATTGACATTTTGAATTAAATTAGATTCTCTCTCTTGCTGGAATTCTGCAATGTTATATTGAATTAAGAAATGTTTGGTTCGCTTGCATTCGAGATATACTGATTCCTGAAGTCAGCCGTTCCCAATGTCGTTTCCTTACCGAATGGTCCTTCCTGAAATTTCCCTTGTTGTGGAAAACGGTTGAACGAGTTTGTCCGGTGGGTAGTGTATCGCATAGGTTTGCAAGATGATGGGACCTTTTGTCGTAGTTTATAAATGTGGGTCTGGTGTTGAACGTTCCACAGTCACGGGAAGACCCTAGTTTCAGGAAAATTCCTGAAAAACTATAACATTCAATGCAGAATTACCTAATCACTCTTACACATTACGGAATGCTGCTCTCCTTGAGGTGGTGAGAATGAAAGAATGATTATGAAGGATTTGCATGTTGCATGAATTACCTATAAGTAAGGCCTGAAAGTAAACCATCTGAAGGTGAAAATGTATTCCAAACACACCACTACACATCCATCATACTAGGGGTTGGCCAAGCTAGTAAAATACAAATTTCACAAATAAATTATAAACAAACAACTCTGCAGTATGTGCTGAAGCTGAAATGCCTGCAATCTCATATCGAGATACACAAAGAATAACGCAGATGTACCTAATGCAGTTGAATATGAAAACCGCTGAGTGACCTTGGTCATAATATGTTCCTGATCACAACAAAGTTCCTGAAAATTGGCAGCCGGCCTCTGGCCAAATACAACTGGATATGTTCCCGACCTCTGGTCGCAACGAGAGTTCCTGAAATGATCTGGGCTCACTCAGCTGGATTAGTGTTCCATGATCTCTGATCATATATACTTGGAGTTTGCTTGGAGCCAACATTATTGCAGTAACTTGTAGCTGAACACACACAATCCAGACTAACCTTCCTGTCCCGTGGTTTTTTGCAGCAAAAGATTACCATACGGAGAAGTTGGGTAGGGTACAAGGGGAATTGGAGGAGGTACTCAAAAGGCCGTTGGGGCCATTTGCCATGATTAATTAGAGTCACTTAATCGACGAGGGTGTCGAAATCTTAGATTCACGCCGCGTGTATCCGAATCCTTTCCTTGAAATAACTAATAAAGGTCCATTTTGCAGTGCCTTTCAGATGACCGGTGGTCACAGAAAGATGCTGTAAAAGCCATGAACCTATTAATTACAGGTGGACGCGCAAAGGTAAGAATTACAACAAAGAAGAGATCGCCTTGCATGTAATTACTTTCACTAACAAACTAAAACTTAACTGCCTTTCATTTCGCAATTTTTATGTCATTTATGTTTTTATCTGAAAATAATTTCGACTACCTTATATTCCAATTAATTAAACTCGCACACATTAAGACCGTTCCGTAATTAATAATGCTTAAATCTCGTCGCCTTAAAAATAATTGTAGTTCATACTACCTCATCTCTGATTGCGTAAACGTAAAATCAATACTCGTTATAATCTTATAAAAGGGTAGAAATGTATGAGAGGTACACCTCCCAAAAAGTACTTGGGTTTGCCACTAAAGTAGATTTTGAAACGATAAAACAAAAAAATTACACAACGTTTCGTTTCATAATCTTCCACACGACGAGGAGTCCTAACCTTAGCTAGACGATCACATAATAATTGGCCAAAAATAATTACTACCTCGGTAGGGGTAGATTGCTCTTCCAGCAACTGAAACTGAAGGGTGGAAAAGAATCGAAGCAGCCTAGTGCTATTCCTTCAAAGAAGGTTTGTTGCACTTGAATCCTGGTGACTCCAGGGTATTCTCCTGCACATTCGATCGCTCCACTTCTAACTTAGGAGGAAAAATCCCTCTTTCGAGCTTCGTCGTTCCTCCGACCCCTCCTTCGGCAGGGGGGGGGGAACATTACAATTGGTGCCGTGACCAGGATGGGAGGTCATACAAGTATCTCTCATACATTTATTACGTTTAATAATTTGTGTAAATTTTAAAATCAGTATTTTTTTATTAAAGAATAAATAAACTTTAACTCAAGTAACTTACGTAAACTAGAAGTAAACGTACCGCCGGATAATAATAAAGCAATGTTTTGTCCGCTTAATACACTTTCTAATAAAATAAAAATAAACCTTGAAGTAATATTGTGCGCGTCGTCTTTGTTACCTTACACATGTTTTACGTGCCTCTTGCTTTCTAATGCTATTTTATATTTCACCCTATATTAGGACTTGAAATGAAGTTTTCCTCTTTCCGATTTAATTTTATTTTGAACATTTGAATTTTCTACATCTTGTGATGAGATGATAAATTGTTATTATGTAAAACAGGTTATTGCACTTTGCGCAATATTAAACCTTTGTGAGATATCATATTATGTGTATTGTGGGGTAAATTCACTTTGCCTTAAATTTTAGACTCACTAAGCTCTTGAGGTGTGGAAACACACTAAAACAGAGCTTAACACTTAAGTTTATTAAAATAAGGGTATATAATTTTGGGGGAGAAGCGGCTGTTTAGATGGGTGGCAAAACTAAGCAATGTTTCTCTGGAATTGACAATTTCAGTGTCAAGACAGCAAATTTATTGCTTCATCTAAAATCTGATTATTTGCATGGTATAGTTTCCTTTTTTTTGGACACGAAGTGATGTCACTGTTGCTAAGATTTTATGCAAACAAAAAATGGAAGGGAACTGAGCCTCTCAAGTCGGAACATGTGTGGAGTGATTGGGGTAGAAATAATCTAAAAAGTCGTAAATTTTGGTTTGTTATTTTAACTATCGTGGGACGTGATAAAAATTCAGTTCACTCAAACGACAAAAAAATTAAAAGGGATTTAAATTATGGATTTTAAGTGCGTGAAGTGGCCTTTTTTTCGGAACTAATAACTCTGAGGAACGTTAATCTTTCAATTTATTTTTCAAGAAATAAAATTTTATGGTCGTGAAAGAAATAACGCTTAAAACAAGGGTGGGATTTTTTGTACACAGGACCCTTGATCTGTTCATTCCCGGGAAATTTGGAGCGGCCCTAAATATTAATGTGTTATTTTTTTTGATTTTTATGCGTCCATGTCGTGTCGGCCATAAGATTTTATGCCGTGACGACTGATTGTTGAACGATCACTTGCGTTGCATAATATCATCCCGACCTTACGAGGGAACCGGGTTTAAATTTTGTAATTCTTTTAGACACTTAATATTTTATATATTAAGATGTTATCTCAATTAAGTTTCAAATGAGCATTTATTTTACTGGAATGGTGTTTTCCATTTCGAAAATTTGCTATTTGGGTTAACTATTTTATCTGTTAAAAGTAACAGTTGTGCTAAAGTTTTGGGGGAATATATTGCCTCATAACGGTTGAATAGCGTCTGTTTGACGTACATTTAAATTTAATATTAAATAAAACGCTACCTTGAATGGTTATAAAAAACTAAAACTAGGGTGAATCCTGGTTAGAGTATATACTTGACATTGTTCCTTGACTTGTGGACAGGTATGAGGCTGACCACCCTTACGGTCGAGGTTGTTTTACTTTGCTGATGTCACTTATGTTTCGGGGAGTGGCGGTAAAAGTTGCTTTTAACATTTGGGGGTTTGGTTTGTTTGCTGGTGCACGCACGAAGTGTGTTGGAACGGGCAGACGCGCGTCTGGTTGTGGGCGTGCATTAATTTCGAATCTTCGGTATTGGTACATCTTTGCAACTTGCATTGTAAAGATAGTTGAGTGTCAGGTACATTAAATTTGGGACAATTGGTTATTGTTTAATTTTAGTTACTTGCCTGCGTTGTTGTATGGCAGAACTAAAATTTTGGTTTCGAATGCGTTTTCAATGATTTACGCACGAACATGGTTTAATTTAAAATCTTGGATCCCTGTGTAAGGCATATTCACTAAATAGTCCAAGTGTTTTTTTAATTCTTTGGGTTGAGGGATGAAGCATGACTTCAAGTGGGCCCGTGATTGGGGGTGGAAACGAAAGGACACATGTGTTACACACATGCGTTATGCGACACCTTATCGGGATTGAGCGCGTATAATTTGAAAAAAAGAAGGGGCTTGGGGAGAGGAAAAAAAAGATATATGTCGACTTGAACCTGTTGGTTGAACAGTGAACGAGAACCTTGGGAAAAATTTCTCAAAATAACAAGATTGCCATTTTTCTAAATTTTTGGGGGAAATTGTAGAGTTCTCTGTTTTTCAACCAATAATTATATCGCTTTGACTTTGAGATCTTGGGGAAGAGAGGAAGTATCTCAAGGGGAGGGGAGGGATGAGATGCACCCCTGACGTTGCAAGGGATGGGGGAGTCTGATTTCGGCCGGAGATCGATACGGATGTGTTTTGATTCTCTAAACACTAAAAATAATTACATTTTTGATTTTCTAATTTTTGAATAAACTCGGGAGTTGGATCTTGCGCGGCGATCGATACGGATGTGTTTTGATTCTCTAAACACTAAAAATAATTAATTTAATTTCCTAATTTTTTAATAAACTCGGGACTTCGATCTTGAACTGCGGTCGATACAGATGTGTTTTTCGTTTTCTAAACACTAAAAATAATTAATTTCATTTTCTAATTTTAATAAACAAGGGGACTTCGATCTGGTACTGCGGTCGATACAGATGTGTTTTTCGTTTTCTAAACACTAAAAATAATTAATTCATTTCCTAATTAGAATAAACTCGGGAGTTGGATCTTGCACGGCGATCGATACGGATGTGTTTTGATTCTATAAACACTAAAAATAATTAATTTCATTTTCTAATTTTTAATAAACTCGGGACTCGGATTTTGACTGGCGATCGATACGGATGTTTTTTTCGTTTTCTTAACACTAAAAAAATAATTAATTTCATTCCTCTAAATTCAAATAATAAGTTTTCAATTAAAGGAATATTAATCAGAACATTTTAAAAACGTATCTTTGAACTTCAAACTTAAATAATAACTTTTATAAATATTAAGCGCGGAAATTCTATTGATTTAATTTGGCATTATTATTGTGAAGTGAAAAGTGCAGTGGTTATATTTCTTATTGGGATCCGGCCTTTCATTATTTAAAATTAAAATTAACTATTTACGTATAATACAGAGTTGTTCCTGAGCTGTTTTCCTGGGCTGAGTTTTCTTTGATTAAACTAACAGATTAACTAAAAATCCACTAAACTAAAACTAAATTTCATTGAACATATTACTTTATTTCATTTTTATGTTGGTGTTTTCTTTCAGAGTTTCTCATCGCTGTGTACTTGGTTATAAATATTTACTTTCAGGGATTCATCGACTTACCTGTGCGGGGGAAAGATTTTCCTACTTATTTTCTTATCGATGCATAATTGTTAATTATAAGTTTATTTCAGAGATTCATTGACTTAACTAAGCGGAGGGAGGTTTTCTTCTTATCTTCGACAAAGTAGTTATTTACTGTCGCTGTCATTTATGTACTAACGCTACACACACACACCACTATTGACATTTTGAATTAAATTAGATTCTCTCTCTTGCTGGAATTCTGCAATGTTATATTGAATTAAGAAATGTTTGGTTCGCTTGCATTCGAGATATACTGATTCCTGAAGTCAGCCGTTCCCAATGTCGTTTCCTTACCGAATGGTCCTTCCTGAAATTTCCCTTGTTGTGGAAAACGGTTGAACGAGTTTGTCCGGTGGGTAGTGTATCGCATAGGTTTGCAAGATGATGGGACCTTTTGTCGTAGTTTATAAATGTGGGTCTGGTGTTGAACGTTCCACAGTCACGGGAAGACCCTAGTTTCAGGAAAATTCCTGAAAAACTATAACATTCAATGCAGAATTACCTAATCACTCTTACACATTACGGAATGCTGCTCTCCTTGAGGTGGTGAGAATGAAAGAATGATTATGAAGGATTTGCATGTTGCATGAATTACCTATAAGTAAGGCCTGAAAGTAAACCATCTGAAGGTGAAAATGTATTCCAAACACACCACTACACATCCATCATACTAGGGGTTGGCCAAGCTAGTAAAATACAAATTTCACAAATAAATTATAAACAAACAACTCTGCAGTATGTGCTGAAGCTGAAATGCCTGCAATCTCATATCGAGATACACAAAGAATAACGCAGATGTACCTAATGCAGTTGAATATGAAAACCGCTGAGTGACCTTGGTCATAATATGTTCCTGATCACAACAAAGTTCCTGAAAATTGGCAGCCGGCCTCTGGCCAAATACAACTGGATATGTTCCCGACCTCTGGTCGCAACGAGAGTTCCTGAAATGATCTGGGCTCACTCAGCTGGATTAGTGTTCCATGATCTCTGATCATATATACTTGGAGTTTGCTTGGAGCCAACATTATTGCAGTAACTTGTAGCTGAACACACACAATCCAGACTAACCTTCCTGTCCCGTGGTTTTTTGCAGCAAAAGATTACCATACGGAGAAGTTGGGTAGGGTACAAGGGGAATTGGAGGAGGTACTCAAAAGGCCGTTGGGGCCATTTGCCATGATTAATTAGAGTCACTTAATCGACGAGGGTGTCGAAATCTTAGATTCACGCCGCGTGTATCCGAATCCTTTCCTTGAAATAACTAATAAAGGTCCATTTTGCAGTGCCTTTCAGATGACCGGTGGTCACAGAAAGATGCTGTAAAAGCCATGAACCTATTAATTACAGGTGGACGCGCAAAGGTAAGAATTACAACAAAGAAGAGATCGCCTTGCATGTAATTACTTTCACTAACAAACTAAAACTTAACTGCCTTTCATTTCGCAATTTTTATGTCATTTATGTTTTTATCTGAAAATAATTTCGACTACCTTATATTCCAATTAATTAAACTCGCACACATTAAGACCGTTCCGTAATTAATAATGCTTAAATCTCGTCGCCTTAAAAATAATTGTAGTTCATACTACCTCATCTCTGATTGCGTAAACGTAAAATCAATACTCGTTATAATCTTATAAAAGGGTAGAAATGTATGAGAGGTACACCTCCCAAAAAGTACTTGGGTTTGCCACTAAAGTAGATTTTGAAACGATAAAACAAAAAAATTACACAACGTTTCGTTTCATAATCTTCCACACGACGAGGAGTCCTAACCTTAGCTAGACGATCACATAATAATTGGCCAAAAATAATTACTACCTCGGTAGGGGTAGATTGCTCTTCCAGCAACTGAAACTGAAGGGTGGAAAAGAATCGAAGCAGCCTAGTGCTATTCCTTCAAAGAAGGTTTGTTGCACTTGAATCCTGGTGACTCCAGGGTATTCTCCTGCACATTCGATCGCTCCACTTCTAACTTAGGAGGAAAAATCCCTCTTTCGAGCTTCGTCGTTCCTCCGACCCCTCCTTCGGCAGGGGGGGGGGAACATTACACTACCCATAATCAGACAGTTGTAATTTCGCACTAACACATGCTGAAACATTCCCCCCATTAGGGTTACTAATGGGGGGAATAAAAAAAAAAAAAAAAAAAAACATGCTGAATGTAATAATAAAAAACAACCAAACAAATCTGAAATGGACATACACCCTGGGAAACAGAGGTGACATTAGAAAAGTGAATTATTTTTACACTACGGATGGTCAGTCTCACACCAACCTGTTCGTAAAGGAAAAAAATGTAAAGTAATTTGAACCAAGTATATAAAACAAATAATAAATATGAAATAAGAGGGCTCTTGAGGTGTAATCCGAATATAATCTTTTTCATATATTTTTTTTTATATTTGCAGATACCTTCCTTTCTTCAACTTGACACATTTTTCGCAGTTAGTGCATTTCACCTTTGCATACATACATTTGAGTAGAGTTCACCTGTACAGTGACATCTAGAGATGGAACACGAGAATGCACTTGGAGCCTTTCTCTCTTAAATCTGACGCGTTCACTGTGTAGAGGCAAATATATAATTTGACATTATTATTTACGTTTGAAAATCATAAAATAAACTAGCACTTCACTTTAACAATGTAGAGAACATTTTTTTCACAGATAAGGTAGGCAGCCTTACGCAAATTATTGCGTAATTAATAACAGATTTTTTTATTTGATCGTATATCGATCGATATCAAACTTCGCATGACCTATTTGCAGGATAATTTACACGTTTTCTAATAATTTGGCAAAATCTTATGAGCGGCTTAGCCGGGCAATATGACTAAGCTGAAATTTTATATGAAAAAAACATTGCGAAATAATTGTTTTTCTACTCCCACATTTGGTAATTTACTAATTACAAAACGGCTAACGCAATCACAATGCCATACATTTCTACACCCGTTGCATAATGTTACATTATGCAATCGGTAACCGTGTTAAAATGAACATGTGCGCATGCGCATTGTCAGAATTGGAACCATTTTTTAATTTCAAATGTCAACCTTGTATGGGGGTATGAAGACCTGTCAATCCAAGATGGCCGCAAGCGATCAGCTGATTAGGCTTCATACAATATTAGTGATATTCGGTAGGTAGGAATTACCGTGGTGATGAGACTTTCAGCCCTGTTCAGATGAAAATAAATAAGTATATTTTATGTGTAGAGTCAAATAAAAATTGTTAATAGTGCTAAAATTTATCGAATTTATTTATCGGATTGCTCCAAATAAAGCTTTCCTTTTTTCAATGGTAAATAAAAGGCTTGAAAGGAAAACAATACAAAAAATTTCACCGCAAAAAATAAACAAACTCAAAAAGTTACTTGGTTAATAGGTGAGTATGAGGTTGATCACCTATGCTGTACAAATTTGGTTCACCTGCCAATACAACTGCAGGGCATATGTTTATTTGAGTTTTGGGTTTGAATGTTTAAGCTTATATGCAGGATGTAAAAGCGCGACCTTATACATATGTGTCGGCTTGTGGGCATGAATTCAATATGAAACCTAAATATAATTTATTTTTACAACTTAGGTTAGATTAGATAATCGAAGGGAATGATAAATCACACGTTTTGACAAAGGTAAGGTTTTAATTACTTCAAATGGACGAGTACATTATAATGACTATTATTCACTATTTTGTTAATTCTCTCATGGTCGTAGAAAAAGTATTGTATGCCACTGCACGTAATTAGTCTTTGTAACACTCGTGCTTTCTATTGTGCCATTCGGCTGCGCCTCATGGCACAAACTAGCACTCGTGTTAAAAAGACTATCATTACTTGTCAGTGGCATAAATAACTATTGTAATTTGATCGACATCAAAGCTCACAGGATCTATTTGCAGTGTAACCTAGGCGCTTATTCAAAGATAAAAATTTATTCAAAGTCTTAAGAGCGGCTAGGCAGGTATTACAACCCACTTATCCATACAATTTATATAGAAAAAACTAAACAAAATTGTTTGTAATTCAATCGACATCAAAGTTCACACGATCTATTTTCAGCGTGATCTACACGTTTCTTATAAATTTAATCAAATTCTTATGAGCGGTCTAACCAGACACGAGGTCAATTTTTCTGTACACTTTTTACAAAAAAAATATCCGATCGAAATGAAACTTCATAAGAACGATTCTTGAATATATTTTATTTAAACCATTTAAGTGGCTTTTGAATCCATAGGAAACGTACACAGACATACAAGAATGCGATTTTACAAAAGAGAATACGTCCACTTTTTTCAGATAATAAAGATTAGGTTCCTGTAAGGTCTGAATGATTTCTCTAGAGGCTTTTTGGTACAACATATCGTCCCCCATATGCTTCTTTGGCTTATCTGCCATTTGATTCAAAGATGACCTTTCAACGAAATTGATGTAAGAATCACATTCTACACAATCTGAGTTGAGACAAAAACGTAAAACACGATAATGTGAGAGTTGTTTTAAATATTTTTTAAATCAATTTCCAGTTTTCATTAGATAAATTAATCCAGTACACATACAAGCATTGCTCATGTGAAATTACCTCTGATGGACATAAGATAAGCAAGCACTAAGGGGACGATATATTAAAACTCCCTACTTTGAATAATATTTTAATCAAGATTTAGGACCTTGTATGAAAAAAAGGGACAATGTGGGTATGAAAAAGATATGATACTGAAGGGTTTATTAAATGATGGTAGGTATACATACAAATAAACAGTATATGAATTTTTATTTCTTTAAGAAAAATAAGTTAAACCCTATACCTGTCGTTTTTGTTTATTAAACATCACGGTCTTAGTAAAAGAGAAACAGAAGTGAAAAAAATCAAGCATATCTATTGATTACTGTTCTAAATTATACAAGTAAAAAAATATATATAACTTTAAAATTGTCACCATAAAAAATATTTCTGTTTTGTGTTATATTTTGGATTTTTTTTTCTTGTTAATTACAGAATCATACGCTATTTTATATTAAGTCTCACAATAAACTGATTTTGAAAAGGGTGCATTAATCTGAGAAACCCATGTTAGCTTAATATGTCACCGGTTTAGTTTTACCTTTAAGGTATTGATTTTTTCTCAAAAACTATTCGACTTATTATATTTAGATGATATTGTTACGATTTTTGGGGTTCGAAAGTCTTTCAATTAACAACACTGGTCTTCTTTTACAGTTATTTATTTTACACTTTTAAATTTATTTTAACAAAGACAGTCTCGATTATTCCATTACACTGGTTTTAGTTCACTGGTCAAATTTGTTCGCTGTATGGGTGAAGCTCACAGATCACTGACTCTAGTGCAAGCAATAAGCGTCTTATATACTCTTCACAACAGTATTATCTAGAAACTATATTCGCTAGACAGTTCCAGAATTAAGGAAAGATTCAAGTAGGTACGCAGCAATAATTATTTCTAGACGCTTCAAGTACTTTATTTAATTATTCCTACCCACACATACTTATGAGGATTCCTATTACATAGCTATAACTAATACCTAAACTTATTTTAATATTACCTATTTACATAACACTATATACTATATTCACATTATTTCTCACAAACTCCACGCGCCCTTCTTACCCGTTCCTCTCCAAGTCCCCGATAGTTATGTCTTTTCCCTTTAGTTGTCTTTTATCCTCTCCATCAATGTGTCCTGAAAGGTTTCCATCATAATATTAGTGGGGAGGCGTGAAGGGAAAATGGATTCACTCAGACTTACGTCAATCTACGCGTCAATTTGCACACACGGAGCTGTCGCCGCTGCTGCTGCAGTTCAACGCAAATGTAAAGAGGGTACGAACATAGCAATCAATAATATGTAGAAGATTTTGATATTACTTCTTAAAACAACTGTGTTTTGAATGTGCTATTTGCAATAATCTAATCTAATCTATGTTGCAAATATATGTAACATAAAGGATTCATATTGATAACGCCAAGTCTGGCTTTACCATGTGAAGCGTGGAGAGGGTTTTTTTAACCGCGCTGGTTCTCCATAATCCGCGTTCGAGCGAACTGCCCAGCAAATCTGCCCAGGTAGCTAACCAAAGGAGCAAGGGGAAAGGAATCACGGAAATAAATTCAGGACTCACCTTATCTCCAATGGATGGCTTCTTCGCGGAGCACTGGTCGCGTTTTTTTTGTGTGTTTCTCCTTTTTTCGCGCGCGATGTGAGTAGGTACTGTAGACAAGTCTGTCCACTGCCACGTTCACACAAGTACTGTCAGCTGGAGATTGGTGATTGGGTAAATCGGATAGGTCAGATTATAGGCACAAGGACAAAGGATTTTAGGGCCAGCTACCTATAACAAATCAACCTAACAATCCGCCCAAACACATATTATTTGTAATCTCACAAGCAGACACGTATTTCAAATGAACAAACACCCTGCAACTCTGGCCGATCTTTCCTGAAACAAGGGTGACACTGGCAAAGCGAACCATTTTCTACAGCATGGATGGTCAGCCGCATACCAACTTATAAGTCAAGGAACATACACGACAAATAACATTTTTTAAATCACTAAATAATAATATCCATGGACATCAAAACTAAAACAGAAAACCAATTCCAATTTAATAAACCCTAGCCGCCAACATTACAGATCAACCGCCGTTTATTTCTGTCCTTACATACTTCTTTCATTTCCTCCAGAGTCATAGCCTTCATCATACAAGCTCTCCTTGTATTATGACTCTGGGTTATGTGTCTAATCTAATCTAATCTCATCTAAGTTGCAAAATATAAGTAACATTAGAGATTCACATTATATGCACTTTCACAAAACACACATGCTTAAGTTCGCGATTAAACATGCCGCATGTAGTCCTACAATATAAAAACCCGAATCTCAAATTAACATACACCCTGCAACTCCGGCCGGCCTTCCTTGAAACAGGGGTGACATTGGCAATGCAATGTGTGACATGCATTATTAAGCACTTAATATGTCAAAACATCTTTGCAACTTAGATTATACGAGTTACAGATAGATACCCCCACCTCCACAACACACCGCAAATAAAATATCAATGTGTAAAGGAACTTTGAAATAAATGTCGTTAAACCTCTATTGCTGCAAAAGAGATTTGATTCAATTCGTCTTTAACTGTCGCCACATAAAATACAGAAGCAATATTTGCAAAAGTCAGTTCTTGCTTAAACGCCATTGCAGTTACATGAAATGATAGGACACCAGAAGCTCCTCATACCCGTCCTGTATGTATGTGTCAGAAGGACCCACAGCACATATACACTCATGAAAATTTATATATTTTCTCAAGTGGCGATAGGCCTTCCCGTGAAGTAAAAGCAACGGCACGACAAAACAAGAACCTCTAGATCGGTCAATAGCTCAATTGTTAGAGTGCTTGCATTCCATGCTGAGAGCTTGGGTTCGCATCCCACCGAGGGTGTCAGAAATGATTTCCCATTTTGGTGCTTCTTTCAAACCCAAAATGAAATAACCGCTAAGTTTACTCAGTCTTCACAAGAAAAGAGGATCCTCTCGGGTGCTTGGAAGGGGTTGGGAACTGGCGTAACTCTGAAACGCTATTCTGTTAAATTCTTTACGACCTTAAGGCGACGAGATAGCGATTCGTGTCCAAAAATAAGGTGCACTGCGTTTTTTTTTCTATGGAGTTCTTTCGCAAGCGCTAGCAAGCTTCGATTTGGATTGATATCCAAAGCGTAAGGAATTTAGCAGAATAGCGCTTCTGGTTTGAAGATGGGGTGCTCACATATAGCGTGCGTTTACGACATCATTTTAACAAGTTTTACCGCCTCTAATGCAAGTCTGAGTGGGGGCGGTTACGCAATTTTTACTTATTTACAAGGGAATACTTCGCTTGGATGGCCTTTCGATCTATGTACAGCGATTTCTAAATTTAGCATCATATAAACTGAGTATGGGGCGTGCATTCCATGCAAGCATATGCGCCTAATAGGTAGGCAATATATACATACTTTACTTTACGTTCTTCGGCTCATAAGCCTTGAAGGCTCAGGGCCTCCCGCACCAGGAAAGCGCAAATTTTCAAGCAAGACCTAGTTGCTGTAAGGCTGGATGGACCTTTGGTGAACAGTCTTCGGTACCTAAGGGTAGATGAATTGATAAACCCAGCGAAGAGCCCATTTGTAAATATAAATGGTATATTTTTTGTGATTCGAACCACGACCTTCCGATTGCTAACCACTAGACTGCGTACCGGTTAAGATAACGAATAGGATATAAAAACAGAAGTAAATCAGTAAAAAGTATTTTCTATAGCTGTCAATAGAAATCAAAGATAAATTGAGTCACATGAAAGTGTTTTACGGCCGTTAAAGAATTGAATATAACGGATAACGAACACAATAACGGCTGTAACGGCGGCGTAGGCTTGTTAACTGGGATTCAGCACAGCGCAAGCCTTATTTTGATCGTTATAAAGAGAAAATGCGTTACAAGGGTAGATTTATTAATAATATTGTTTTTATTATTATCAGTTCAAGAATAGTTTTAGGTAGAAATAAGAAATGTTAAGAATATGTAGGATAAAATAATAATATTAGGATGATTTATTTTGAGAGCGGTTTTTGTGTGAATCACACTTCAAAAGACCTGTGCGAGCTTGGTCGGCGCTGTAGAAAGCGCCAATTCTCAAGCAAGACCCAGTTGTTGTGAGGTTAGATGGACCTTTCAGTGACCGGTCTTTGCTAAAGGTTTATGAATTTTTCATCCAGCGAAGAGCATATTTGAAAATAATAATGGTATGTTTTTTGGTGCTTCGCCGGGATTCGAACCCACAGCCTTCCATTTAAGAGTCAAAAGTGTTTACCACTTAACTACGGACCGGTCAGGATAATTGTATTTGGTTTGTGTTAGTGTAATAAAAAGTCTCCTTTGAAATACATAGACGCTTAGGTAGATAATTTTTGTTTCATAATGATTTGTATTTGTTCGAGATTAATTAAGTGTTGAATTGAATGTTTTGGTAAAATCTAGCGAGGTGATATGTAGCGATTCGCTTTATTCGAGAATGATCCTTGTTTTCAGTATAAATTAAGGACTGAATTGCCATTTAGAGTGAAAAATCTTTCAACCGTTGAACTATACTATATAGAGCAAATGTATCTCTGAACCGGAAGTGATAAAAGAAATTGAGCAAAATAAATAAACCGCAGTTACTTATTAAATAGAACCCGCTTACAAACATTATAATATTTATAAGGTTCTTGAAAATTTTTCAAACTGAAATTTAATAAAAAATGCATCTTCACACTCGTAACTCGGCGATATATATTCCTTGTGAATTTCCACATTCTGCTCTGCACACAGCGTGGTATGCAATGACAAGTGGATCATGCTACGGCAGACGTATTCTATGCGGAGCGTCACATGATTACAGATCTGATTTTCCGCTGGGCGGGCGAGAATCATGAATAAATTTTATGTTTCCTTCCATTGCCATTCGAATGCGAGAAGTAGTCTTATTTTCACTGTGAGACGAATTTAATCAAAATCAGTTAAGTAGGTATATAGATTTTCTTTTTTTGAAAATGAAATATTAAAAATGGCAAAATGTAAATACTTAAAGTACACTCATGTATGAAGAAGGTTATGACTCTGGAGGAAATGAAAGAAGTATGTAAAGGCTAGTTCGCACGAGGCCACTGATTTAGTCAAGTACCGAGTAATTTAGTAGTGGGCGGGGCGCTACTCGCCCGTGAAGCGTTCGCATTACGGTCCAGTACAGTACACAAGTGCGAAGTTGGCTGCAGAAAGCCCTTTCTATAATGGCGGAAAATTTAAATTGGCTGCAGTTTGAAAATATTAATTGAGTATTAAAATCATGTTATTATAAAGCCCTTTAAATTGGCTATGGTTTGGTAATATTAACTGATTTATGCCCGGCCACCTAGCTAGGAGCCTGTTTAGCAAACAACTTCGAAACTCGACTTTTGTAAATTCGAAATGTATTTTATGGTTTATAAAATAATATACACATTTTAAATAAAAACAACACATGACTATTTGATGTTTATAATAAAATCTACCATTTACGCTGCAAACATTATTTTTTAATTGAATTTTTATCTTTTCAATGATGTGTACAAAGTATATTTTGTATGCACACACTATAATACGGCTCGTAGTCTGCAGCTGCATTCAGATGCATTTCTCTGTTGCGTTTTTCGTTGTTGACAATTAACATCAATATTCGACATGTAAAATCGGCATTTTCAAATACACGGCGGTCACCAATCAATTATCAAGTTAAAGAAGAAACATGGTTCAACTTTTCAGAGGCTGACTGCGAGAAACTTGTTCAATCCTGCTACATACGCCTCTCACGTCTGTCACAGATACCAGCTGATGGCTTACAGTGGCATAAAATTGTAATGCCTCTAATTAGTTATCCCCGTGTGTCACTGAATTGTTTCTGTACAAAACAACAAGTAACAATCCATCTGAAGGATATCATAAGGCCTGTGATATGACAAATTTATGGTAGGTACCTATAAACATCGATCAATGTAACAGATCGATGTTTTTAAATACGTAATAAATTCATGGACGATAATAGTTATTTCCACAACATCTTTACCAAAACTATATTTGTACAGCTCTATTGTCCGAAAACTTAAAAATTACTACAATTTCATCCAGCAAGGAGCTACATGATTGTATTTTTGACAGCTGATATCCGCACCAAAAATCGATGTCATACTATTCTTATCGAAAAAAAATTACCTTTCTCAAAACTTTTTGGACGTAGATAAGTCCTAGCAACTTCTATATTCTCAAGAGTTTCAAAAAAACCAAGGATATCGGTGTGCATATCCACTTATTTACAGTTTAAACATGACATAACCTCACTGACAGGTCGCTAAGTTTAGGGAGCGGAACATCGGGCTCGCAAATATAAGAAGTTCTTAAGTACTTAAATATTTTTAAACAGCACTTTATCTTTAAATATTCTTGCTGAAAACGGGCATTATCTTTTCAAACTGCAGCCAATTTAAATTGCCGCCATTCTTGCATTTCCGTTTCCCCGCCAAGAGTGAGCGGCCAATGGCGCGGCCGCTAATAAACTCGACTCGGACTCGGGCTTTTCCGTGGCTCTTCGGACTCGGACTTTTCCGTGGCTTCTCGGCAACACTCGCCCACGGACGGTGGGCGGGGCCGCTACTTGCCCGAAAAAATAGAATGAAATGGATCGGCTTGACTAAACCATTGACTTAACTACTGGACTAAATTGTTGGGGTTCGCACACGTTTAGCCACTAAATTACTCGTTACTTGACTAAATTACTTGCCTTGTCCGAACCAGCCTTAAGGGCAGAAAGAAATGGCGGTTGATCTGAAATGTTGGCGGCTAGGGTTTATTAAATTGGAATTTGTATTCTGTTTTATTTTTGATGTCCATACGTGTTATTATTTATTGATTTTAATAAATGTAGTTTGTCGTGTATGTTCCTTGACTTAATGCTGTAAAAATGGTTCACTTTGCCAATGTCACCCCTGTTTCAGGGAAGGACGGCAAGAGTTGCAGGGTGGTTGTCCATTTGAGATTTGGTTTTTATGTTGTAGGTACACATACGGCATGTGCAAGCGCGAACTTGTCCGTGCCTGCTTGTGAGAATCAATATAATGTGAATCTCCAATGTAACATATCTTTGCAACTTAGATTAGATTAGATTAAAGCACATTCTTTATTATTATTTTCCTTTTTTTATTATACGAAAAGAACAGTTTACACATAATTACAAATGGATACGTTTTGCTTCAAAACGTATAGGGTCTGTTGCACCAGACTCCAATCAGACATAAGTCAAAATTAAGTGTGATGTCTCCCTTTCAAATAAAAAATTTGGTTGCATATACGTAAGTCAGCTGATGTACATCATATTTCCTGTTCAAATTCCATTATTTTATTACTCACTGAGAAATATTTAACCGAGGTCCTTACCAGAATTAAGCAACCAAATTTTATGCGTCAATGAAATATTGATTGGAGGTTGGTGCAACAGGCCCTATGTGTTACTTCTTACCGCGTTTTTTACGAAATGGTCACACGTGGTTTACTCAGCCTTCACAAGAAATGAGTACCAGCCGCATCGGGAGCTGGGAAAGCCGCACTTCAACTGAAGTGGTTGACGTAAGGTCGGACCCATTACCCTTAAAAATACAATAAGGTTCACTTACCACATGCAGCAAGATGTTACACTATATGTGTAGCTTAATTGCGTTTTACATGGCCGGGTTGCTAGTCTTACCAATCATTTATCAGAGCGTCGCTATATTGATATCTCGCCACATGCGAAACCTTTTGGGGATAACGTCGCAAGAAGTTACACTATATTTGCAGCTTAGTTTAATTTGCGTTTATCTAGAAATATCACCACTGTGTCAGGGAAGTTCGGCAAAAGTTGTAGGGCTTATGTTACGCAAAAAAAGCGCAACTAAGCTACACATATAGTGTAACTTCTTGCCGCGTTATCCCCGAAGGGGTCGCATGTGGCGAGTTGAACCTATTTATTTTTACAGGTAAGGGGGCCGGCCTTACGCCAACCACTTCAGTTGAAGTGGGGGTTCATTTGAGGTTTGGATTTTATTTGTAAGTACACATTCAGCATTAATTATAAGCGCGAACTACAAGTATTTGTTTGTGGGCATGCATTTGATATGAACTTTAAATGTTAATTAAATATATCTTTGCAACGTAGAATATAGATTATTATAGATTTTAGCCACGGACCGGTCCGTAGTTCAGTGGTAACACTTCGGACTCTGAATGGAAGGTTGTGGGTTCAAATCCCGGTGGAGAACAAAAAACATACCATTTATATTTTCAAATTAGCTCTTTGCTGGGTTGAAATATTCATTAACCTTTACCAATGACCGGTAAACGTTCATTCTGCCTTACAGCAACTGGGTTTTGCTTGAGAATGGGCGCTTTATAGCGATGACGACCAAGCTCGTAAAAAGGTCGATAGCTCAATCGGTAGAATGCTTGCATTCCATGCCGAGAGCAAGGGCTTACTCAACCTTCACAAGAAATGAAAACCAGCCATCCAGGAGCTGGGAAACCCCCACTTTAACTGAAAGTTGTTGGTGTGAGAACGGCCCAATCTAATCTAATCTAAACTGCAAAGGTATATATCATTTAAGATTTATATTAAATGCATTCCCACAAGCAGACATGTATAATTTCGCGCTAACACATGCCGCATGTGGACCTACAATATAAAAACCCAATCTCAAATGAACATAAGCCCTGCAACCCTTGCCGTCCTTCCCTGAAACAGGGGTGGCATTGGCAAAGTGAACTATTTTTTTAATATTTTTTTTTAAAAAAGGTCCCGAATTGCCACATGCGACCCCTTTAGGGAAAATGCAGGCAGAAGTTACAAGTTTGTGTAGCTTAGTTACGTTGCGTTAATAGCCATCCTCAGTGCAAAAGTGTCAAAGCTAGCATGACACATTACAAAATCGTGTGTCAGAGTTTGACGCGTGCCCCATAAATGGTCGTCCATTGTCCCCGTGTGCAATTACTCCAAATGAAGTCCCCATCCACACTCCCCTCACTCCCCTATGCCATATTGTGTAATTCTTTCTGCACAATGGAGAACGAATCGCCTTAGGGCTTATAAGGAATTACGCTAAGTGCTACATGTCAAATTAATGATGCGAGATACAACAAAACTTGCTTTCTGTGATGAAATTGTGGTGCTTCATCAATACGGTTGAACAAAGAAAGCGATTTCCGAGATAAAGTATTCGGTGTACCACAAGGTTCCAATCTTAGTCCGATGCTATTTCTAATATATGTTTATCTTCATTAACTCTATATCTTTTTCTTCTTGGTTTATCATATAGTTACATAAATTTAGATAAACAAAGAAAGCACTTCCTGAGATAAAGTATTTGGTGTGCCACAAGGTTCTAATCTTAGTCCGATGCAGTTTTTAATATATATTTATCTTCATTAAATCTATATATTTTCTTCTTGGTTTATAATATAACTACATCATAAAAATACCAATAAAGTTGAACAGAGAAAGCGGCCCCTGAGATGAAGTATTTGGTGTAAGTAAAGAATCAGGACATCAACTGTCACATCAGAAACGCATTTGCGGCACTACAACCCGTCTCATTGACCTCTAAATTCTCTGAAATTTAGGGAGTCTCTAACTCATGGTTCATTTAAAAAAAAAAATTCCAAGTATATGGTCGACGACCATACCATGTTGAAAGCACCGGTTCTCATCTGATCACCGAAGTTTACATGAATCAGTTTTCTGACAAAATTGGGCGCGGATAGTACTTGGATGGGTGACCGCTTGGGAACACCGCGTGTCGTTGGCAATTTTTTGACCTATCTGTAGTCCAGTAGCAACACTTCGGACTCGTTAATGGAAGGTTGTGGATTTGGATCCTGGAGGAGCGCAAAAAATATATCATTGATATTTCCAAATATGCTCTTCGCTAGGTTGAAAAATTGATAAAACCTTTACCAAATACCGGTCTTGTGGGTCTTGGGTGGGTCTTGCTTGAGTATTGGCGCTTTGTAGCGACGACCAAGCTCGTACACCTCTGCGGCACTACAACAAGTGTCATAGACCCCTAGAGTCTCTAGAATCTAGAGAGTCTCCCGCACAGGATTTCTTTAAAAAAACTTGCATTTGAGATTAACAGTAGGTACATTATTGATTGAAATTTGACCATGGGGCAGGATTAGTCAGCGAACAAAGGAAACGAGGGAATTGCAGGCGATATACCTGAAGAAAGGGAACGCTGCAAAGGAGGGTTGTTCCCCCAAATGCAATTTGATGCATTTTTTACGACACCCTATGGGCACGCACTTTCTTCTCGCTTGCCCTAGGACAGTAATAAATAGGGGATAGTAGACCCTTCCATACCTAATATATGATAGACATGTTCTTTGCCTAGAGCTTTTTCTTTGAACATGACTTAAAACATGACTTTTGAAGGGAATATTTGTAGGAGAGAAACAAAAAGATTTTGATACATTGGGCAGTCCAAAATTACGAAAATGATCGCCTAGAAGGCATTACAGATATGAATTTGGAAAAAAGTAAAAACATCAGGGCGTTCAGTTCGGCTGGAACAGTTTACCTCTGAAGTTGAGAACAGAGACCAGTGTTGGCAGTTTCAGGAAGTTGCTTAAGACACATTTGTTTGATGGAAGCGCCTTTGGGGATAGTTAGTTCCACTAAACGGTGCTATGTAAAATTGTCCAGCTATTGTTATTATTATTATCATGGGTCAAAAAGAAGTCCTTCGAACAGGTAAAACAGAAAAGTAGAAGGAATAAGAGAGCTTATAAGTCACACTTTGAAAAACGAATTGATCAAATATTAGAGATTGCAATTGACTGTGCAAAAAGAGAAGAAAGTGATTAATGTCCAAGAGATGCAAGAATAGAACAAAGTGGAGATATATTTTCGGAGGTACTGGCCACTCTTAGTAAAATAGCGGTTTGATACAAGTACAAAGCGAGCCTTCAAGAAGAAAATGCATGAAAAAGGTGATGGATATGAATGAATTGAAAGAGGTATGTAAGGAAAATGAATAAACGGAGGCAGCTCTGCAGAGGCTCTGGAAAACCCCTAGCGGATTGGTGACAGAGTTACAGTTACAGTTACAAATAAAATTTACTAAATCAATTAATACGTATATCAGTTATTTCTGTTGATAATGACTCCAGATACTTTTGCACACCCCTGTTTGTGCAACTATTTTGTTACCGGTATCAGATTGGGGTGCAGTCATGACACACGCACTGTTTCCCTTCCCAATAAAATATACAATGTGCCTAGTAAGGAGTTGCGCCTATGTATTCTTAACAGTGACAAAAAAAACGAATATAATTCACACTGTTTTCAATTCAAAATAAGGCACGCGTTGCAGATCTATGTGACTAGGGTCGTTAGCAACCTATTAATAAATAATCAGAATTGCAAAGATCTATAAACATTTAATATTCATTGTGGACTCCCCAAAAAAAATATTTTGAACTTTTTTGTTGCAGGCAAACGTCACACTTGTGTGCAACTACGGTTCTTAGCAACCAATTACAAAATGTGTAGTTGTCTTTTCCCTAGCCTTTACAATCAATGCGTTAAAAGGGAGGATGTGATTTTTGCTGTCTGAACATACAAATTCTTACAGTTTTTTTGTGTTTGAAATAAGTGATACACCCAAGAAAAACCTCCTTCATAATTAATTATTTGAAAGCGCGATAATGTGAGAGTTGTTTAAAAATCAATTTCCAGTTTTCATAAGACCAATTATTGATCCAGTACACATACTAACATTGTTCATGTGAAATTACCTCTGATGGAGATAAGACAAACAAGCGCAATGGAGGCAACATGGTACACGGATATACCCCACATTGCATTGCAATATTTAGGGACTACATTTTGACGTCGGGCCGGATTATTTTATGACATTTTAAACTGGGTCTTGCTTGCTACTGCGCCCATCACACAGCCAATGCGGCCGGCGCTCCATCACCCCACGCGACATCCCATATCCCGGGATTAGCCGATATAACCGGGATTGCTAGTGCCGCTGTGACAACCCTGCTTTCCGGGAGAATCAATTGGAAGTTTAAAAATTCAAATTTGGAACAAATTATTTAAAAATAGATCCGAAATATTAATCACGCGGCTGGGTTGTAAGGGAAAAGGATTTTTTTTCTTCTTTTTTATTGTCTTCTAATCTAACCTAAGATATTTCTAAATTTAAAGTTCATATTAAATGGATGCCCACAAACACAGGAGTATAAGTTCTCGCTTACAAATGCTACATGACAATTCAAAAACCAAACTTAAAACGAACCTAAGCCCAGAAACTTCTGCCGTCCTTCCCTGCAACAGTGTCGTTGGCATCTTGGACCGGTCCGTAGTCCGTAGTGGCAACACTTCGGACTCGTAAATGGAAGGTTGTGGATTCGGATCCCGGCGGAGCACAAAATATGGCATTTATATTTCGAATGTCCTCTTCGCTGGGTTGAACAATTCATAAACCTTTACCAAAGACCGGTCATTGAAAGGTCCATCCAACCTTACAACAACTGGGTCTTGCTTGAGAATTGGCGCTTTCTACAGCGACGACCAAGCTCGCAGAGGGCTCTTGAGATGTGATACACACAAAAACAGCGCTCACCAAATAAATCATCCTAATATTATTATTATTATTAACAGGGGTGACATTGGCAAAGTGAACTATTTTTACAGCATGAGTGGTCAGCGTCATACCAACCTTTAAGTCAAGGGGTAACAAGGGATTTAAGACAGTTAAATTCAACATTAAATTTTAAGGTCTTAGGATTAAAGCATTTGTAATCTTTAGAATAATGGTAAAAAAAACATTGTTTCTCATCAATAAAATAACGACTAATTAGTTGTTTGTTGTATGTACTATGTACACCTCTGCGGCACTACAACAAGTGTCATAGACCCCTAGAGTCTTTAGAATCTAGGGAGTCTCCCGTACAGGATTTCTTTAAAAAAAAAAAAAAATGTACTTAATATGTCTTTTTAAGTTGTGACCTTAGTCCCAAAGACATGTGACGTCTACTCGCCGAGATTTAAAAAAAAACCTTATTCATGTTTTCACAACTGAACAATAAATCCTTGTAAGAACAAAATCCGCACGTGTAGGTATTGGTAAAGACAAAATTGCAGGCGGAGTTGCTAGGGAAAAATCATTAAATTTTTGGTTATTGGTTGCTAAGGATGGCAGTCTGTTTCAAATGTTTCGAATTAAAAAAAATATTACATCATTGTAGCCTCAAAATGAGTTGTCAGTTTCAAACGGTGCTATCCACACACAGCAAATCCATGGCTCAACCGCCGTCTAAAGTGAATTTTCCATACAACGTTAGCCATGTTGAAAGCAACGGTTCCCATAGATCACCGAATTTAAGCAACATTGGGCGTGGTCAGTACTTGGATGGGTAACCGCTCAGGTACACCGCGTGTCGTTGGCATCTTGGACCGGTCCGTAGTCCGTAGTGGCAACATTTCGGACTCGTAAATGGAAGGTTGTGGATTCGGATCCCGGCGGAGCACAAAAATATACCATTTATATTTCAATTAATGTGCTCTTCCCTGGGTTGAAAAATTCATAAACCTTTACCAATTGACCGGTCACCAAAGGTCCATCCAGCCTTACAGCAACTGGGTCTTGCTTGAGTATTGGCGCTTTGTAGCGACGACCAAGCTCGTACACCTCTGCGGCACTACAACAAGTGTCATAGACCCCTAGAGTCTTTAGAATCTAGGGAGTCTCCCGCACAGGATTTCTTAAAAAAAAATACAAAAAAACGATGATTCATGGATTAGCTATGGATCGAATGTTATATGATAACCCTGATAAGGTTTTGTGTAGAAAATGTATGCAGATTAAGTACTACTCAGATTTGGAACTTAAGGCGGAGTGACGTCTCATTTTTCCCCCCAACTTTAAATGTTCCGAATCAATTTACACGTTTCTCTGATACCTCTCACAATATTTAATAGTATTATGGAAATACGCCATGTAAAAGCAGCCATTTAAAGACCTCCATCCCATTCGGGTGCATCCGTGTGTCACAAATTCGCGACATGCACTGCACACAAGTACACCCCGCCATATAATGCGCCCGTAATTTAATATGATAAAATATTCAAATGGCTACACACTGTGAACAGAGCTTATACTGTTACATCTCTAGTATGCATACAAAGCAATATTTTCAATTCACGAGTTTTTACCTCAAAGATGGAATCACAACGAGTATTTTATTGTAGATTGTACGTTTATTATGTAAAAAAAATGCAGAAAAAGGCAGTATCTGCGTTTTTTGCACAAACAGAGCAGCTTCTTATCGCCTCAGTCGCATTTTTACTTAATAGTAGTCTGATATAAAGTTTTGTATTTGTCGGCAAAACAAAAATTACGGATTCGATGGAAATGAGTTGCTCTGCACTAGAACATGCAAAAAAACCTAATTTGTTGAACCTGACCGTCCATCATTCCATTTTAAGATTGATTCGTCGAAGGAAGATACTTTAAAAAATGGTTCACTTTGCCGATATCACCACTGTTTCAGGAAAGGTCGGGAAGAGGATTGTGGTATTAAATAAAATAAAATACTCATAGTAATCGAATACAAAGTGGTTTTTCTTTTTATCTCTTGGATTTTTATGTTCATACATTCAGCATGTGTGAGCGCAAACCTAGACGTATCTGCATCAGGGTGTGCATTAAATATAACATCTCCTTAGTGCTTGTTTATCCTATGTCAATCAGAGGTAAGTATCAAATGAGCAATGTTTGTATGTGTACTGGACAAATGTGTCTTATGAAAACTTGATATTAATTTTAAAAATATTCAAACCGAAATCATATCATGCTTTACGTTGTTTTCTTAGCTCAGATTGTGTAGAATGTGATTCTCATGACAATTTCATTGAAAGGCCATCTTTGAATCAAATGTAGATAAGCGAAACAAAGGTAAAATTAATCAAATTTTTACCGTGTGGTTGGTCAACCTCACACAAGCCTAAAGGCTAAAAAACGAAAATTATATTGAACCTTTTTAGGCTTAAGTTAGAGCTAAGGTCGTTTGACATGTCTACAATAGAAGTAAATACACAGTTAAAATTTATTTCTCGGATACTTTATACGAACTGTTATAAGAGAACTTACATTATTCTCGACGTTTCGTTAGCAAAGTAGCTAACGTCTTCAGGAGACACCCTCTCTGCACGACGATTGAAGATGAATATAATCTGATATTGTACACTTTATTAATTGAATTACGTTTCTTTAATAAAGATGTAAGTTCGCCTTCAGCGCTCCCTAATTTTAAAGGCATGATTTAATTTTAAAATCCCACTGCTGTCAGGTGCACCAGACCCCTCACTGATTTATTCATAAATACATTTATTAGGGGTCTTTGTGCAACACTTCCCCTGCCTTTAAGTTCACCGGGACATATTGCCCCAGGCCGCTGGAGTTAACAGGAAGGGGAGATGTGGATTAGACAGGGATGCAGAATAATAATGAGAATTTAACACGAAAAGATTGGTGTGTTTTGAGAAATCATGCAAAAAAATCATTTTGATTTTTGTTTTTGGAGTTACGGTTTTGTAGAGACGAGTGAGTGGACTTTCTAAGATGATCTTGTAAGATAAGAATGTAGTGCAAGAGAAAGTGTGAAAGTTAGGATTAAAAGAAGTATGCTAAGATGGTTATGACATATGGAGAGAATGAATGATGAAAGACTGACGGAGAAAGTATATGTTGCAATAATAGATGGATGTCGTGGTAGAGGAAGACCGAGAAAGTTATAGATGGATCAAATTTCTTAAATAGCGAAAGAATGGCATATCCAGAGTCATAATAAAAGGTGGGCTTGTATGAAAAAGGTTATTACTCTGGATGAAATGAAAGAAGTGTGTAAGGACAAAACAAAATGGCGGTTGATCTGTGATGTTGGCGGCTACGGGGTTTTAAATTAGAATTTGTTTTCTGTTAGTTTTTGATGTCCATACATATTATTATTTGTTGATTTTAAAAATGTAATTTTTGACTTATATGTTGGTATGCGGCTGACCACCAATGCTATAGAAAATGTTTCACTTTACCAATTTAACCTCTGTTTCAGGGAAGGTCGGCAGCAGTAGCAGAGTGTATGTTCATTTGAGATTCGTGATTTTATATTGCATGTCCACATGCAGCACGTTTAAGCATGAACTGATAAGTGCCTGCTTGTCAAAATGTATATAATGTGAATCCTTAATGTTACATATATTTGCAACTAAAATGGAAACCGATGAAAATCGAGTTGTTTGGCACCCTTCGTAACTGCAACTTAGATTAGATTAGATTAGACGCACGCACAGTTTGAGTTCGATTTCCCAGCTCTGTGTTTCAATGCAATACGGGATTTACCGGCATAAGTAAAAATGAATAATTGAATAGAGGATTTTGTGAAATTGAAGGGGCGCGAAGCAAACTCACCCAAGCATTGAATAAAACCTAATTCCATAGCGAATTATCTCAAATATGTAGCCATTACATTTTAGGGGAGAATTTTTTTTTTTTACATCTAAGGTACATGCCCCCTTTAATAATAATAATAATATTAGGATGAATTATTTGGTTTGCGCTGTTTTTGTGTGACTCTCAACTCATGAGCCCTCTTTGAGGTTGGTTGTCGCTATAGCTCAAGCAAGACCCATTTGATGTAAGGCTGGATGGACCTTTGGTGACCGATCTTTGGTAAAGGTGTATGAATTTTTCAACCCATCAGCAAAGAGCATATTTGAAAATTTGAAAATATAAATGATATTTTTTGTACTTCGCCGGGATTCGTACCCAAAATCTTCCATTTACGAGTCTGATGTGTTACCACTACACTATGTACCGGTCAATTTAAAAGGTGCAAATCTATAATCTCTATAATCGTTAATCTAAGTTGCAAATATATATAAACATTCAAAGCTCATATCAAATGCACGCCCACAAACACACACATACAAGTTTACGCCTAAAAGTGCTGCATGTGCACTAACAAATTAAAATCCAAATCTCAAATGAACATAAACCCTACAACTTCAGCCAACCTTGGGTGATATTGGCAAAGTAAAACATTTTTTACACTACGGACGATCAGCAGGCATGCACTTAATATGAATTTCAAATGTTAAAATATATCTTTGCAACTTAGATTATAAATTATAGATGTGCGACTTGGATTATTGATTGTAAATGCATAGATACCTACTGTAAAAAATGGTTCACTTTGCCAATGTCACCCCTGTGTCATGGAAGGTCGGCAAAAGTTGTAGGGCTTATGTTCATTTGAGGTTTGGATTTTATTTGTAAGTACACATTCAGCATTTGTAAGTGCGAACTACACGTGTTTGTTTGTGGGCATACATTTGAGAACTTTTAATGAATATATCCTTGCAACTTAGATTATAGATTATCCCCCTATAATATAAAATGCAACGGCCTCCCCATACAAAATAGTTGTGCGTTAATGGCATTCAAACTGAAGAACTCCTGAACAGATGCACGTCATATTCACAACAAATATTGTTCAGGACTTGGGATGTGCTTCCTCATCATTAGTAGATTTTAAATTGTTGTTTTTTAAATAAATAAACATGATCAATCACAACACCTTTTTATGTAAAACCTATGCGAGAAACAAAACTCATTTTGACATTCGAATTTCAAATAAATTGCCAGCACTTCAAAGTTGCCATCGTTGCCATTGCCAAGTCGATTCTTTTTCGGTTGAATTCCGTTGAGTACCTACCTATATTCTTTATTTATTTCAAAATTATACTTCAACCAGTTATAACATGTATTTTTTAGAAATAATGACGATCGATTAGGTCAACTTTTTATATGAAACCGTACTTATTGCGGCATTTAATTTTTTTAAAGTATTATTACAATATACAATCTAAGTTGCATAGACGCATTAAGATTTATAATTCATATTCAATGCACTCCTCTTCGGAGACACGAGTGAGTTTGCGCTTACAAATGCTGCATGTGTATTTACAAATAAAAATTTCAGCCTCTCATGACCATAAGCCCTGCAACTTTTGCTGACCTTTTCAGAAACAGGGGACACATTTGTTAAGTGAACCCATTTATGCGATATGGGTGGTAAGCCTCATACTAACCCTTAAGTCAAGGAATTTGAGTTTGAAAAATCCTTAAACAACGGTAATCTTAATTTATAATCTAAAGTTGCAAAAAAAGTTATTTGATGATTCAAATTGAATGCACGCCCACAAACTGGCAAATGTCATTTCACGCTAACATATAGTTGTGGCGCTTGATTTTTTTTAAATATTAGAATATATAATCTAAGTTGCACAGATACAATAACTTTTATAATTCATATTCAATGCATGCCCCCCTGGAGACACGAGTGGGTACGCGCTTATTAATGCTGCATGTGAACTTACAAATTAAAAATAAGGCCTCTAATGAACATAAATCCTGCAACTTTGGCCAACCTTTTCAAAAACAGGGGGAACATTTGTCAAGTGAACCATTTTTTTCGATATGGGTATTCAGGCTCATCCCCCTATAATATAAAATTCAACGGCCTCCCCATACAAAATAATTGTGCGTTAATGGCATTCAAACTGAAGAACTCCTGAACAGATGCACATCATATTCACAACAAATATTATTCAGAATTTCGGATGTGCAACTCCATCATTAAAAGTTTTAAAATTGTTGTTTTTTCAATAAATAAACATGATCGATTACAGCACCTTTTTGTGTTAAACCAAAACAAGCACACAAAGATGAAATTTGAATTTGGAACACATTCGGAATAAAAACCTAACAAATAAAAATGTGCTTTTTTTGAACACATTACAAATCCTACGGATTTTATAGGTAGGTACTTTTATTAGCCTACCAAGATCTTGCAATAATAATATTATTCTTATGAAATTTGAATTTGGAACACATTCGGAATAAAAACCTAACAAATAAAAAAGTGCTTTATTTTGAACACAATTATAAATCCAACAGTTTTTATAGGTACTTTTATTAACCTACCAAAATCCTACAGAATATGTATATCAAATGCATGCCCACAAACAAACAGGTGTAGTTCGCGCCTACCTTCTTTAACTTTTGCCGACCTTCCCTGACACAGGGGTGACATTGGCAAAGTGAACCATTTTTTACAGTATAGGTGGTCAGCCTCATACCAACGTATAAGCCAACTATTAAAACATTAACTTTTATAATTCATATTTAATGCATGACCCCAAGCAGAAACAAGTGAGTTTGCGCTTACAAATGTTGCATGTATACCGACTCACAAATTAAAATCTAAGCCACAAATAAACATAAGCCCAGCAACTTTTACCGACCTTTTCTGAAACAGGGGGAACATTGGTTAAGTGAACCATTTTTTACAACATGGGTGGTCGGTCTCATACCAACCTAATAAGTCAAGGAATTTGAGTTTGAAAAATCCTTAAACAACGTTAATCTTAATGTAAAATCTAAAGTTGCAAAAAAAGGTCTTAAATGATTCAAATTCAATGCATACCCACAAGCTGGAAAATTTAATTTCGCGCCCTATATATGATTGTTGCATTTGATGTTTTAAATATCATTACTCTTGCTAATGACCTGAAACTTGAAGGTCGAAAGTACTCGAGGCGGATAATATTAATTATTGTGAAAATAAAACTACGTTTTTGAAAAAATATTTTTATTTTTAATTTAAGTTAATTAATTATTTATTGATTCTGTAATACCTTTTTCTGGCCAGGAAAAATAGATAGGCGTATTGCATTTCTGTTCCCAAATCTTCAAACACGAGCAAGAACCTTCTTCGTCATGGAAGATATACATTTCATGATGAAATTAGATACGATTTCCACGAAACGTTGAAAAATTTGCTATTCTCTTCACAATGGTTCGCAAAATTGGTTTTCAATTCTAAACAAAATATCTAACGATCTTAATTGATGATGTTGGACACGACTTTGTCGAAACGCTGAAAACCCTGATCTTCTCTTTATCGCGGTTCGCAAAAATAATGTCTACAAAATGTCAAACAATCGTAATGAGGTCTGCACATGGATTGGCATAGACAATATTGTTACTTTAGCCGGCCGTCCTGCTAGGGAAAATACAAAAAAAACATTATTTTATTTGTAACTTAAGACTGCAGAGTACAAAACTGACATTTATTCGCCTAGACAAAAGTTCTCAATTCAAAAATGTTCTAAGTATAAACATAAAATAAAGTATCTACTACAAGTAGGATTTTAGAAATGTAAGTAAGCTTTTTTAAATACCACACACGGTAAACAAAAGTAAGTACGTACCAACCAGAAGGAGACTGTATTTAAATAAAGCATTTTAATTGATACCTTCCAGATGGTTCGTTCATACTTTCAATCAAGTTTCATGATATTATGTTTGTTTTAAAAAAAACGCATTTTTTTTAAATGTCCTTCTTCTATGCGACAATGGTTCTAAACAACCTATAAAAAGTAATGGTTTGCCTTTTCGCGGACGAGCAATGGAAATTGTTTAGGTTCCCTTGTGAACATTTTTTTTTATTTTGTCAATAGTTTTTGAGTAAATATGGAAAAGCTGAAACTACTAAATGAATTAAATTTTAATTAAATCAAAGAACGCAGTTTTTCCATATTTACTCAAAAACCATTGACATTATAAAAAAAATCTTAAGTACGAAACCTAAACAATGTATAGTTCTGTAATTAAAAAGCAAAAAAAAAAAATCCAAAATACAGCACACACGAAAAAAAAAGCTAAAAATATAAAAAAATGCGTTTTTTAAATATTTTTTTGTGGTGGCAATTCTTAAGGTATATATTTTGTTCAAGCTTTATAATTAAGATAAAAAAATTAATAAACATGCTTGATTTTTTTCATTACTGTAGCTATTTTGCTAAGACCATAAAGTGTAAGAAACAAAAATGGCAGATTTAGCTTTATAACACGCCTTAATCTAAGTTGCAAAGATATGTAACATAAGGGATTCACATTATATGCATTGTCACAAGCAGACACGTATAGCTTCGTGCTTAACCATGATGCATGTCAACTTACAATATTAAGACCCAAATCTCAAATGAATATACACCCTGAAAATCTTGCCAAACTTCTCTGCAACAGGGGTGACATTGGCGGCTGACAACTCATGATGTAGAAAATGGTTCACTTTGCCAATATCACCCCAGTTTTAGGGAAGGTCAGGAAAAGTTGCAGGGTGTATGTTCATTTTAATTTTAAATATAAGTGGAAGCACCGCAATTGTGGTTTTTTATGTCTGGCCTTACCGCTCAACAGTTTTAGACCAATTTTTCAGAAAATGTGAATATTTATCTAGAAAAGAATTGTGAATTTTGATTCCGATTAAATTACAATATTTTTGTGGTTCTGTTGTTGGGTCAATGCTGCCTCTTTTATCTGTGGAAATAAATTGATTCCACATGCACACATGGCGTTGTAAAACTCGCCGGGTACTGCTAGTTATATATTATAAATGGACACAAATCATTTTATATGCATTTTAATTAGCATAGAAGGATTAAGCCATTGCAATTATTGCGTTTTAATATCGTTCATCGATTAGAACTGTCAAAGTCACACACAAAATCTTGTGCTCCTTACAAATGGTTATAACTTTAGCTATTTTTAATCCTTTAGCCCAATTTGGCTTTGAAATCTTTTGCCATATGTGTTCTGTGATTTGTGTACTGAGTGGGGTATTTATATGTGCACTTTTAACCACTTTTTTGACTTTTTAATATGTTGATTTGAAATTTGACTACACCCAACATTGTTGTTACAATTATGATATTATATTAAATGTAACTTAAATGTAAATATTTACACAACTAATAATCTACAATAACCAACAGTGTTCAGTGTAAAAGGACCTGAATCTGAAAAAAAAAAAAAAAAAAAATGAAGTGCCGTATATGCTCCGAGGAATTGAGCCCAAAAAAAGCTTTAAAATGCTCCAGGTGCTATGAGTCATACCACCACTCATGCCAGCGTCAAGCAGCCGAAAGAATGTCCACAAGGACAAGGTCGCAATTTATGTGTGACTCGTGCAGGCTAGAGGACCCAAGAACATCAAAGCTGGGCCCCAACCCATCTTCCGAGGCATTGGCTCAACATCTCAAAAAGAGCAAGGGTGTATTGCCTAATCCACCCGTCCGGGCATCATCATCATCGTCTTCACCAACAATATCCCCCTCCCCAACCGTGGAGTCGCCTTCGGCAGACACACTCCTGCTGTTAAGGGAGATGAGGGAGCTGAAGGTAGAATTAAAAGAGATAAAGGAATCTCTCTCCTTCTTTGCAGAAAAGTATGATGAAATGAATTGCATGTACAAAGAGGTGGCGAAGCAGATTTTGGCAAATGAGAAAAAATTAGGCAAGATTGAGATGATGACACCGATGGTGGACAAGGTGTCGGAGGATTTGAAGGATATAAGAGATGCAGTGATACCAATTGTTGGAGGCAAATCTCAGAGAGAACTAAGTATCTCATCGAAGAATCATTTTGAAAAGCGATATACGATCATAGTGTGTGGTAGAGATACGCAAAAGGAATTATTACCTGAGCAGGTGGAGAAAATACTTAAGGACAAATTGGATGTTAAACTCCTAGGAATAGGAATTTGTGGAATGAAGAAAATCAAGGGAAGTAAAGGAAGTAGTGGGTGTCTCATTACCTGTCCTTCAAAGTCTGATGCGGACATACTAAAGCAAATAATTCAAGAAAGGTTATCGGATAAGCTTACAGCCGAATTTTTAAAAAAAAGGAAACCTTGGATTGTGCTGAGAAACGTCAGTTCGGAGAATAATAATGAGACCCTATGGAATGACATTAAGATGCAGAATGGGGAATAGCAGGATATTTTGAAGGACCACAAAGACTTTGTTATTAAGAGGGTGATCAAGGTGAGAGGTAGCCCGGGGCTAGCGCATCTATTGGTAGAGACGTCTACTGAAGTGAGAAAACACCTCACGGAGAAACAGAAGATATTTCTGGGATATCAAAGAATCACAGTTGTGGATGCCAACCCAGTTACACAATGCTACCACTGTCTGAATTTCATGCACTCCGCCAACTACTGCACAAAAAAGGCAGAACCGGCGAAGTGCTCTCATTGTGGGGGAAATCACAAATTTATAAATTGCGACAAACGTTCTAAACAAGCAGAGTGCATCAATTGTAAGATTGAAGCGGAAAAAAGGGGGATAAATCTTGACCATTGCCACAATGCTATGGACAAAAAATCTTGTCCATCATACGCTAGGGTATTGCAAATTGCAAAAGAGAAGATTGATTATTGACTAATATTTAATATAGTGTATTTCTGCTTTTTAGACTTACTTTCGTTATGTTGTTTTGTTTTTAAGGTATTTTTATGTAAAGCGCGTGATCGACATTTTAGTACAATGGGCCGATCTGTAAATTGCAATGGTCCCGTGTGTGTACTGTGCTATACGCCGTGTGCGGATACCGCCACTCGCTGCATATTTGTTGTGCGCCGTGAGCGTAGCATTGGGTCGGTTCTATTTCATTGTTTACTATTATTTCATAATATCATACATGACATTATATGTTTTGTGCTGCTTGAAGATGCTGTGACATCTGTACTGTTTGAAATAATGATGATTTTTATGTGCGATAGTTATTTGTGGTATTATGGGATACCCTGTAATAATGATGTACTTACTAGTGAACTATTTTATCACGAACCATGAATCCAGACTTTTTGCATGAGGTGGATAATCAGTATAACATAGCTCAATACGAGTGTCACACGGCATTGGAGTGTAATGATGTTATAAATTCTAAATGTGAAGATGATGCTCTATTTATATTACAACAAAATATTAGGAGTATACGAAAGAATCTGGATTGTTTTCTAGTAAATTTGAGTTGTCTTAATAGATTGCCTGATTTGATTGTACTCTGTGAAGCGCATCTAAATGAGTGGAGTGAACCGTTTGATATTCCAAATTACTCATATTTCCGTAGTAATTATTATATAAATAAAAATAGTGGAATTGTTGTGTTTGTGCGCGGTAATAATGATAATATAAGAGTTAAAGAGATTATCATGAATAATGTTAATTGTCTACAGATTGATTATTATAAGAATAACGTTTTGTATCGCATAATCTCTGTATATAGAACACACCAATCAAATGTTAATGAATTTATTAACGAACTTAGGATGCTACTAAATGAATGTCGAAGTATGAATGTGATTATTGTGGGCGATTTTAATGTAAATGTGGCAAAAACTTGCATAAGTACTGTAAAGAATGAATATATGAACGCACTAGCAGAACTAAATTTTAAATTGTGTACAAATTTATATAGCAGAGAGGTGGATGGGCAAACTCCGTCCTGTCTGGACCATTTCTGGTCCAATACGCCACTGAGCAAACTGGAGGACATATGTACTGTTGTTTGGAAGAGTGACATTACGGATCATCACACGTCTTTGTTCATACAGAGATTGATGAATAGTAATAATGCATTAAATGATACTGTACGACATGATGAACCAATAAAAAAGATTAATTTGGAGGATTTGAAAATGAGACTGATGAATGAAAGTTGGAAGTCTGTTTATGATTCTTTTGATGCAAATATATGTGCTAAGAATTTTCACGATATTGTTGAAGATTATTTGGCGAGTGTTGAGCAAATATCTGTGCGGAGACAAAGCAACAAATCCTCCAAATATAATAGACTGAAGCCATGGATCACACATGGTTTGGTGGTTTCAATACGAAACAAAGAAAAGCTGTATAAGATTATGCGGAGACATCCTGGCGACACTAATGTCAGTGACAGGTACAAAAGGTATCGAAACATGCTGACACTGTTAATAAGAAGGGTCAAGATTGATTACTTCTCTAGGAAGGTTGAACAAGCTGGCAGTAATATAAAACATGTATGGCAATCCATAAATGAGATTATTAATAAGAAAAAGAAGAAATCACAGATAAAAAGGATAATTGTTGATGGTAAAACAATGGAACTCACACAACATCCAATTGAAATGGCTAATAGCTTTAATGAGTTTTTTGCAGATGTAGGTGAAAATCTGGCTCGACAGATAGATCCAAATTTCACTTACGGGGAAATAGAACCCGATTCTCTCATCGATCCAGGGTTCAACATATTTCAGCCAATAAATTCCGAGACGGTATTAAATATTATAAAGGATATGAAAGGAGGATCCTCTCCTGGCTATGATAGAATATCTGTGGATATTTTGAAGCAGAATTCAACATCTCTGTCGGGGCCCATCACGCACATAGTAAATGTCAGCCTGAATAATGGTGTATTTCCTGAGGTGTACAAAGTTGGTGTGGTGACACCAATTTTCAAGTCGGGGGATGCATGTAATATATCGAATTATAGACCTATAACTCTCACGTCCAATATCTCGAAAATCTTCGAAAAAATAGTGAAAAAACAGCTCATAGATTTTATTAATAGAGAGGGTTTACTTAATAAAAATCAGTTCGGTTTTAGAACGGGTGTTGGCACGGACGACGCCATATCAAGGTTGCTTCCATAGTGTACGGGGCACTAGATGCCGGAGAGAAATGTCTGGGTGTATTTATCGACCTAAGGAAGGCATTTGATAGCGTTAGCCATACTGGCCTATTGAACAAATTAAACAGGATTGGAATATGTGGCAGTGTGAGGAAATGGATTTGCAGTTTCATGCAGTATAGAACTCAGCAGGTACGCATTAATAAGATAGTAAGCTCTAGAAAAATAACGCGATTCGGAATTCCGCAAGGCACCGTCCTTGGACCAATATTGTTTATTATTTATGTCAATGAGATATTCTCTCTGCCGATCACATCCTCAATCCTGTCCTTTGCTGATGATACGGCTATGATTGTGAGGGGAGGGTCATGGGTAGAGGTGGTTCGCAGAACGAACGTGGAATTAACCATACTTAAAAATTGGTTCGACAAAAATTTCCTGTCTCTGAATACCGAAAAAACAAATTTTATTCCATTCTCTCTCTACAATAGGGGTCTTCCTTTTTCACTTAGTATAGCAATACATAGCTGTACTAACTTCTTGGTCAGTGGAACTGCGTGCTCCTGCTCATGCCCCCTAATTTCTCAAGCGGAAAGTGTTAAATATCTAGGTATTAAAATAGATTCCAGAATTAGATGGAAGGAGCATGTAGAAACAACTATTGAAAGACTAAGGAAAATTTACTATGTATTCCGCAAAATTAGAGATATTCTAGAGGTAAAAACTTTGAAGTCTACCTATTTTGCGCTTGGACAGTCATTGATGCAGTATGGAATGGTCGGATGGGGCGGCACATTTAAAACAACACTCGAGCCTCTTAGGGTGGTGCAGAGAATGGTTATCAAAATAATGTTAAAGAAGCCTTTCGACTATTCCACATTGCAATTATATCATGACTTTCCGGTGCTAACAATTGACCAATTGTATAAGAGAGCGGCTCTCTACCAAGTTCATAAGGATTACTTTATCCACGGATATAATCCGGGGGATATTGTAATCCCGAGTGGTAGATCGCGTAGAGAGTCGCTTCTAATCAAAGTTCCTAGAAAGAATACAGCAACCGGCCAACATCACTACGATTATTTGGGTGTAAGGTGGTACAATGCACTTTTTTCCAGGTATGAGCATGATAAGCACGCAGATCCTAGGGCCATTAAGTACATGATCAGCAAATATTTGAAAGAGGTGTAAATAGTTGAGTGTTTATATTTGATTGGTTTTTTGTATATTATTCTTATCATTATTATTTTTGTTATTTTTTTCATATATCTACATGTGTGTATATATGTATAATTCCTATTTCTGTATTTTCTATTTAAACATGTTACCTCTTTATGTTATTTTATTTTATTTTTTGTCTTTCTGTTTTTTGCTGAGTAAATGACTAAATGGTGTATATATTATTTTTGTTTTTTATGATTTTTATCTATTAAGTGATTAATTTTAAGTTAAGATAAGTTGGAATCCTCCCCAAAACACAAGCTATGCTTACTTTGGGGAGTATTTATTGTAATTAGATTTTTAAAATTTATTTTTATTGTAATACTTTGTACATATTGATAAAAAACAATAAAGACCTTATGAATTATGAAATTATGAATATTCAAATTCATTTGTCAGACAAGGCGGTGGGGTTAGGTTAGGTCCTGGATGCAGTGAAATTGGACTGTTTCTAATGCATGACTCGATTTGATCTGAAGTAGTTAGAAAACCAAACAGAAACGACAATTACGTTATAAAAACAATACCCGAATAATAATAAAAACATACAACATCTTCACAAATAGCAATAAAAAAAGGATTATTTACAAAAATCTTGTTTACAATATTCAAAATAAAATGACAAGCATTTTATAATTCCGCCATTTTGTTAAAGTTATTTCGCGCGTTGAGCGAGTCTCGATATCTCATCTTTCCTTTCGATTTTAATATGAGTGTGTGTGGTCAGGGGCTTCTACTTATCATATTTAAGGGAAAAATGTGAAATGGAGAACATTACAAGATAAAATGAAATTGAAATATTTAGCCTCAAACAAAATTAAAATTAAATGTAACACGTATTAAAATAACTAAAAGAGTCAACATTATTGAACTTACTGAAGTTAAAAATACACTTACTTAAATGAAAACTTTAACACTACAATAAATATGAAAAGCGTTAATTGTATTTCAAATCTAAGCAAACAAAACGCACCATACGTATAAAAAACGTAATGCGTTTTTATTTTATTTTCATACGTAAGAGTGATGTATTGCATTTCGAGACTGGGTTCTCATTAGCATAAGTGTCGCGCATGCGCAAAAAATATCTCATGTTCCAATTTTAAAATTCCAGTGTTGCCATATTCGTAAAAAATAAATTGAACCAAACATTGGTAGGTAAAATGTTTTGTACCTACCACTATAATGTATTATGTAGTATAATATTTTCGTTGTTTTGGAATTTTATTTTTTAGAAAGCTTTGTGCATGGTTGCAAAATGTCATTCTGCGATGTTTAATAAACCCTGTTGTGACGGTAATCATCCCGGCACAGCTCTGGCACATTTCCTGCAGTAATTATTGCAATACGTCACACAATACAGCTGCACACGTTCGTAATTCCATAAACACTCTTACGTTGCAGTCCTGCAGCCTCCTCCATCATGCCCAAAAGCGTGATTTAATACAACAACACCAAATCTCAGTCACTCTAATTTCAAAACCGAGTTCCCAGAAATGATGTTGTTCATAACATGGTAGATTTGATTTAGGTAATACTGATAACGATTTAACGAAATTTGGGCATTTGCAGATTGGCCTCTTGGGACATAACACGTGATCATAAAACTTGCTACATGGTATCCGTGCCTAGTGATGGGCTTGCTATCCGTGACTTAACATGGTATTCGTGACTTATACTTATGCATGGTATCAGTGACTCTATGTAGTTATGGTATCGGAGAATCGGAAAATATTATTCATGATTTGGAGCATGGTATCCGTGACTTGTTATCCATGCTATCCGTGACTTGCTGTGTGGTATCCGTGACTTGGGACATGGTATCCGGGACTTGTTATCCATGCTATCCGTGACTTGCTGTGTGGTATCCGTGACTTGGGACATGGTATCCGGGACTTGTTATCCATGCTATCCGTGACTTGCTGTGTGGTATCCGTGACTTGGGACATGGTATCCGGGACTTGTTATCCATGCTATCCGTGACTTGCTGTGTGGTATCCGTGACTTGGGACATGGTATCCGGGACTTGTTATCCATGCTATCCGTGACTTGCTGTGTGGTATCCGTGACTTGGGACATGGTATCCGGGACTTGTTATCCATGCTATCCGTGACTTGCTGTGTGGTATCCGTGACTTGGGACATGGTATCCGGGACTTGTTATCCATGCTATCCGTGACTTGCTGTGTGGTATCCGTGACTTGGGACATGGTATCCGTGACTTGTTATCCATGCTATCCATGTCTTGCTGTGTGGTATCCGTGACTTAAGACATGGTATCCGTGGTTTAAACATAGTATCCAAACTTATGCTTGTTGCACTTATAATATTTACTGCACTTATAATACAAACTGCGAGAAAGAGCTCTCTGGTTTAGTATAAAAGAGATCAAAATGCTACGGACGACAGTTGCATTTACAAGAACGCACTTCACTGAGTAACACACACATATAACCAGTGACTGTCAAGTGGTGAAATAAATTGTAAATTGTGAAAAATAAATTCTGGCATTTTTATTAAAAATATAATCCAGCAATGTTTATATTAATTAATTCACAGAATTTCAAACATTCAAAACATTATTATAATCGTATTTTGATAATGAAATTTTGGGATCAGCAGTGGAGCGGCAGTAATTGTGATTCTGGGCTGGAAACTACAACTTCAGTGTTGTGATTTCAGATGAGCAATAGCCAGAAACAAAGCAGCCATCGGTTAATCAACAATCAAAATTTAATAAACCAGCCGAAACTTTGCGGCCGAAATCTGTGCTCTTTTGAAAACACTACAACATAGAGAAATTGAAATATCATTTAGAGGAGTAGAAACTAATGTTGCGGACGTGTAGTTGTATGTTGTGAATTGTCTGTGTAAGTCTCTCTAGAAATATACAAATGGTAAGTACCTTCTCATAAGCGTCTTCTTCTTCGTGTCAGCTTCACACCGTATTGGCCCAGTAACGAGCAATGTCTACAGCTCTTTGGTTTCCCGCAAAGAGATCATCCATGGAGCAGCTTGTCGGACAGGAGGGACAACACCGCAGGTGCTCCATAGTTTGCTGAGCTCCACACTCACATAGTGTAGAGTCCTCCCGTCCCAGAAATCCCCAGGTCAACATGTTGGCCCGGGCTCTTCCAACATTGGTCCTCAATCTGTTCATAGATTTCCACACGGGCCACTCGAGGTTCTTTCCTGGCTCATTTTACTCATAAGCGTAATAATTTGTGATGTAATTTGTATTTAATATTGATTAAGATTCCTAACGATGGACGTATCAATTGTAGACAACAGTAGGCCGCTCGGTAGTTGCAGCGCAGTCAAGAGAGAACTGGAGAAAAGTGGTTGCTTCGACACGGGTCACAACCCTCAGCAATGAGGAACAAGGAGAGATTGATTTGTATTGTTCAAGTTCGCTTGAGTGTTTGGTCTGATGTTCTAGTTAAGTCTCGCATGTAACAATTCTTCATGTTTCGAGAACAATCTTTATTTTTACTCTAAAATACGAACCAAAACTCTGTAGTTTCAGAAATCAACTGAGCGTTGTATTGTGCAAGTGTCCTGTCAAATACAGCAGTGGTGTTGCCTTACAAACGATGCTCTTACCCTGTGAAATCCTATGTTTTCTTGCTTTTGCCCTTTTGTGCTTCAAAACACAATAATTACATATGGCATAATGACTAAAAATGATGAGTTCATCCTCAGTCGCCGTACAGAGAGGATGTTCTCCTGAAGACGTCGGCTACGTCGCTGACGAAACGTCGAGAATGATGTAAGTTCTCTCTAAACGGTTCGTTAAATATCCGATTTAAATTAAGTTTTAAAATTGTTCAGTTTTAAAAAAAAAAATATAATTGTCAAAATGTCAAACGACCGTAATTCTAACTTAAACCTAACTAAAAATGATGTATTTTTTATTTAAAAATTGCCTAATTTACCGATCGAAAGCTTTACGACGCGTGCGCAGAACGTTCGCGCAGGCGTGAATTTCAAAGCTACCAACTTTCTGGAAAGATTTCACAGATTCAACCGAGTTTTTTATTTGTTTACACCAAAATGACACAGTAAAGATCTTTTTTCTATTTCTAACTATGGACGATTTGCGGATATTATGGTGTATACTTTCGTTAAAATAGTTTCCATTCCACAAATATCATGAGTCGGTGGATCAGTCAAAAGTTTGCACGGGAAAACTGATTCACAACCTCAAATCTAATCAAGTCCAATTTGCAAATTATTTCGGCAAATAATTTTCAACAACCAAACCGTAGGGAGCATTTTGGAATTCCGAAAATGTACAACCTACCTATTTGGGAGATATTTTTTACTAACAATACAGGTGCTAATAGGAACAAGAGACTAGGCAAGTGAATTGACTTGAGCAGTATGGTGACGTCACACGGCTGGGTTGCTGGGGAAAAGGTAGAAGAATATTTATTTTTCACAATTTACAATTTATTTCACAACTTAACAAAGATTGTTTATAAGTGTTTTTAGGCTTTCATGGCCGGCTTCAGATGATGATGTTGATGGAGAGAAGGATGGAGACATCATCATCATCATCAAAGATTGTTTATGTTTATAGGTGTTACTCAGCAAAGTGCTTTCTTGCGACTGTCTGTTCGTGCCATTTTGATCTCTTTTATAATAAACCAAGGAGGTGTTTCTCGCAATTTCTGGATTATTCCACCACCAGAACATTTACGCACACACAATCACTAGAATGCCATTCCAAGGCACGAATACTCCTAGATGGTTCTGTATTACGTGTTTCAGTGTGAGTAAACATTTTGATGTATGTATGTGTGTATAAGCGCACGTACTTCAAGTTCACAACAATATCTTTCAAGACTTTGTTAATTTTTCGGAATTATCGAGGATCCAAATTTTGGACTTTTGACAACATGGACTTTTTTTATTATATCCCCATACTTTAGAAACTTGTTTCACTATTGCCAATGCCACCCCGTTTCAACGAACGGCGGCGCCAGGAGTTGCAAGGTTCATGTGGAGGTTTTTTGTTTGTTATATATATATATACAAGGATATTTATTTATAAGGTAGGTACACATAATTGAAGAGCGCCGTTTTTGTGTGTGTCACACCTCAAGGGCCCTCTCAAATCACGGATAAGATTTTTGTAAAGATGCGTCTTTAGTGCTCCTTTAAAGACACCAACAGTTTCTGCCTTCCTCACATTAGGTGGTAGTCTGTTCCACTCCATTGGGCCCGCAAACCGGAAAGCACGGTCCCCAAAATTAGTGCGTGTCTGACGTGACGGCTGGACTAAGTCAACCACCCCACACCCTGCAGATCTGAGAGTTTGGCGTCTCAAATCTATCTCAATAGGTGAGAACATGTCAGACAGGTATGAAGGAGCCGTACCATTGACAGCTTTGTAAACCATCAAACAAACACGGTAGACCACCCTCTCCGGAAAACGAAGCCAATGCAGTTCTTTCAACAATGGAGTAATATGATTAAATTTGGACATCCCGAAAATGAGTCTTGCTGCAGAGTTCAGCACAGATTGAAGCCGGCTGAACTGTTTTTTCGGCTGACCTATATACAGCGTTGAGCAATAGTCAACCCGAGACATCACAAAAGCGTTAACCAGGGTCCTGACCGCCCCTGATGGTAAACATCTCCTGATTGCCTTAATCTGGCGAAGTTCAAAAAATGAGGAGGATACCGTGTTATTCAACTGCTCTCCCATTGTGAGGTTCCGATCCAGTGTGACTCCTAGAAGTCTCACTGAATCTGACGGCTGAATCAGCTGTCCCCCAATGGAGAGTGGTACGCGAGTTGTCAGGAGATGATCACGCCTGGACGTAGCCGCCCACATAATTTCCGTCTTACCCATGTTAAGGATTAGGCCATTGCTTGTCATCCATTCACCGATCTCCGCAATGCAAGCTGCCATTCTGTTACTGAGAGCTCCCGCCATGTGTGGTCGACACTGAGAGTAAATCTGCCAGTCATCTGCATATGCATGTGTAGTAAGGCTCCATTTCTCGACTATGCTCTCAATGTCGGCCGTGTATAAAATAAACAGGATCGGTCCCAACACAGACCCCTGCGGCACTCCGGAGATCAGCGAATAGGAAGGTGAGACACAGTCACAAGTACGCACTACCTGCTTGCGATCCGCCAAATAGGAGGTGAACCACGCCAGAGCCTTATCTCTCAAGCCGTACGCATCCTCCAACCTCTTTATCAAGATTGTTAGTATACATGTAGCTTTTGTAAGCGCCAACTTGTACATGTCTGCATGTGAGCGTGCATTGAGTCTCTTCTGCCTCTTCCTGATCCTTTCTCGCTCCACTCCTGAACGTAGGCCTCTTCCAATCTTCTCCATTTCTGTCTTTCGGCTACTTGGTTCATTGCATTGAGTTAAAGCCTTAAATATCAATACATCTTTGCAACTTAGATTACATATCATTAAAGATGTCGAGTTCATTGTCTATGTGCATTTTGTAAATAAAAAAAAATGGAAGAGCACGCATTGAGAGAGTAATGAATGCCGAGGAGATGAAAGAAGTTTGCAAGGTTATAGCAATGTAGAAACGCATCTGCAGAGGTTCTGACTACCCCTAGCGGAATGGCGTCTAGATTCATGAAGTGCGCCTACCAAGTTTTGATAGGAACAAGTTTAGTTATATTTTCTTGTTGCTTAATTCATATTTCACATGTTCACCCGGCAGAATGAGTAAACGGATTATGTATTCAGCCTGGCTATTTCAACTTCTCCCGTTTTCCATTTTCGCGAAAATTTTGCCTGCCAGATCTGCAATTTGCACTCAAGTCTGCGTCACAGAACCAAACTCAACCTGCGAACCAGGCGTGAGCAAAGAGTTACTGGTTATTAATTTTTAGTCAAGCAATCAAACTGTATACCAAAGAGACTGTGTGACCAACTTGATTCTGTGAAAAGAAGAGCGGTGAAGCTGATTGATGATTCTACTCTCACAGCCAACCTACATCCTCTCGAACACAGAAGGAAAGTTGGAATGAACAGTCTCTTCTATAGGTACTTTAGTTTACTAAGGGGGCCGGCCTCACACCAACCACTTTCAGTTGAAGTGGGGGTTTCCCAGCTCCTGAGGGCGTTGTTACTCATTTCTTATTATAGCTAAGAGCCCGTTCCCACTTGTCGGGTGTCGGATCCGTATATTCATCGGAGCTTCCAGTTGCATGGCATTTCGGACAAAATCGGTTTCCGACAAGTGTGAATAGCTCCATACATAATGTTCTGCCACTAGAACCTCCGATCGATATACGGATCCGACACCCGACAAGTGGCAACGGGCTGTAAGTAAACATTACCTGTAGTTTATTTCGGCTTTGAAATAAACAACGAAACGGAAAGTCATTTCTAAAACCCTCGGTGGGATTCGAACCTAAGCTCGAGGCATGGAATGCAAGCACTTTACCAACTTGACCCATCAACTGGACCATAAAAATTTGAATGAAACAACTCATTGGGCATTGAGAAACCGAAACACTGGAAAATTTCGCTTCTCTTTCTTTGCCGGCAGATGCGAAGCTAAGTGTTGAACAGAATCGTCTGCCAGCCGGCGCTATCACTCCATAAACATGCAGATCTGAGTTAATCTTTTGTGCAAGAGTTCTCTGAAGACTTGCGGAGAGGTTTCCTCGACTTTTTGCCGCGATGCCAGCCATCCTGCTTGCATGTGAAATGAATTAACTTAGACGGTTCTTGCTGGCACTCTAAAGATTCCTTCAAACTTGAAAAGGAAGGTTGGAGAGTGTTGAAATCACCATAAAACCACTGTCAAAAGATGTATTAATTATCTGCTAAAAATGAATAAATGTTTATTGAAAAAAAATCGTCAAATATCACATCAAGGGCCCTTTCGATAGTTCAGTTGGTAGAGTGCTTGCATTCCATGCCGTGAGTTCGGGTTCGAATTCCACAGGTTTCAGGGTTTATTTCAAAAACCAAAATAAAATAACGGCAAGGTTAAGGTAACGGCAAGCACGGTCTATAGCTCAGTGTCCGGTTGATAGCTCAGTCGGTATTGTGCTTGCATTCCATGCTGTGAGCTTGGGTTCGAATCCCACCGAGAGTTTCAGAAATGATTTTCCGTTTTGGTGTTTATTTCAAAATAAAATACCGGCAAGGCTTACGCAGCCTTTACAAGAAATGAGTACAAGCCACTTTAGGAGCTGGAAAATACCCAGTTTAACTTAAAGGATTGGAGTAAAGCTGGCCTCGTTGCCTTAAAAATAAATAGATTCCACTCGCCACAGGATAAACCCTTCGGGGATAACGCGGCAAGCAGTTGCACTATATAATTATGTTATTTAGTTGCGTTGCGTTGCGTCCCTTTAGTGCTTGTTTGTCTTATGTTCATCGGAGGTAATGACACATGAGCAATGTTTGCATGTGTACTGGACCAATGTGTCTTATCTATAATCTATCTATCTATAATCTAAGCTGCAAGGATATGTAAGCATTTAAGGCTCATATGAAATGCATGCCCACAGACAGGCACATGTAGGTTCGCGCCTACACATTCTGCATGTGTGCATACAAATAAAGAAACCTCACATGGACATAAACCTTACAACTCCTGCCGCCGTTCCCTGAACCGGGGTGGCATTGGCAAAAGTGAACCGATTTTTACAGCACGGGTGGTCAGCCTCGTACCAACCTATCAGTCAAGGAGCTGAAAACTGGAAATTTATTTTTAAAATATTTAAACAACTGTCACATACATAATTGTGCATTAAGGTAAAACTGAATAAGTGCTGATCTACTGATTTGAAAATAATATAAAAATAATATTAGGAAGATTTATTTAGTGAGCGCTTTTTTGTGTGTATCACACCTCAAGAATCCTCTGCGAGCTTGGTCGTCGCTGAAGAAAGCTCCAATTCTCAAACAAGACTCAGTTGCTGCAAGGCTGGATGGACCTTTAGTGACCGGTCTTTGGTAAAGGTATATGAATTTTTCACCCAGCAAAGAGTATATATGAAAATATAAATTGTATATTTCTTTGTGCTTCACCGGGATTCGAACCCGCAACCTTCCATTTGCGAGTCAGAGGTGTTAACCACTAGACTACAGACCGGTCAAATCTTGGATAAAACATTTCATTGGTTTTAATTTCTCATAGTAAGTGAACGAAGGCAGTGGTTATGAAAAAAAAATTAAAAACAGGATTTTAAAAATCTTTTCTCGTAGAAAATATGAAAAAATTTGCATTTATCTGAGAAACCCATGCTAGCTTCACATGTCACTTATTCAGTTTTACCTTTAAGGTATCAATATTAATTTTTACAGGAATTCGAACCGCTTACTTTCTTTAGTTTTTTTTTCTGTTGTCAGCTGCGAAATTGTAAATGACTGCTGTAATTTATTTATTTGTAACAAGATTAATATGTTGTTTTCACAAAAAATATTTAATGAGGATAATTTTATCTGTACGTGGAAATTCACGTAATCAACCCTCACGTCTTTTCCCTTCATGTTTACAAAAATAAACGCTAATTTTCATCCTACTCACTTGTAGCAGGTCGCACGAGGCCAGTAATTTAGCTATTGTTATGTAAATAGTACTTAGGTATAAACAAAATAAATAGGGTAGGTGCATATAGACTCTAGCAGCTGTAGGATGAATTATTATTAAGTACCTAGAGTAAGGAAATATTATATAAGTAATAATTGTATTGGAAGCTTGTGGAATATCATAGGCGTTTGATTGTAATAGCCATAAAAGGCGTGAATCGCCTGCAAGTGGGCAGTCTAAAAGTACTCGTAGCCTTTACAGGCCAAGTCAGCGAAAGTGAAATATCGAAGTGTTATGTAAAATAAATTGTGAACCAAATAAATTACTCCTTAAATAAACCAATGGCGTAGGTTCTTTAGCCATGACGTGTTTTGGTTGCCTTGATTCCTTCTACGCTCAATATTTTCTTAAATAATAGCACGTGTTTATGCATTTAAGGACTAATGTTTTGGTAATCTGATCACATGAAAATTTCGTCCATTCACTAAGTCAATAAATTACTTGCAGCGTGTGAACCCTGCCTCATTCATTAGCGCCGTTTCGCTCAGGTGGCACGTCACACGGTGTTAGTTGGCGAGACAGTAACCGAGGTAAGTAGCAGTGGCACAGTGGTACAGTGGCTGTCTCGGCGCACTAAGCCATTAGTGGTGTAATCCGATTAGTTGGGAGCTCGAGCCCTTAATGACGGAGGAAGCGCGGCAGGAATATCGGCTGTGATGGTTTAAGAAGAACTAATACTTAAATATAAACATGCTTATAATATTTTATACTTAGCAATAAACAACGTTAATTTAAGAGAAGAAAATTTTACACTATCACAAAAAAACATGATGGAAGTACAGAGGCGTTGGGTAAGATGGTTTGGTAGAGCCATTCCAATTCTATGTACTTGCCAAGGATCTCCATTGGGAGTGATGGAGACTGCGTCACTTTGACGTCAGTCCACAAATGAGCCCACAAAATCCAAAAACTACAAACATTTCAAGCAATTAGGAGATGTTCACCGTTGGAGGCGGTCTACAGCGCTATCCTGCTAAATTCCTTGCACTTTGGATATAAATCCAAGTCGGAAGTTGCTAGCGCTTGGGGAAGAACTTCATAGAGAAAAAATCACAGTACACCTTATTTTTGGACATGAACAGTTCAACCGGCTTCAATCTGTGCTGAACTCGGCAGCAACACTCATTTGAATTCCAAATTTACTCACATTACTTCATCGTTAAGGAATTGCATTGGTTTCGTTTTCCAGAGAGGGTGGTCTACCGTGTTTGTCTGATGGTTTACAAAGCTGTAAATGGTGCGGCTCCTTTATACTTGTCTGACAGCCTCTCACCCGTTGAGATAGATTTGAGGCGCCAGACAATCTGCGGGGCATGGAGTAGTTGACTTAGTCCAGCCATACCATTAGACGCGCACTAATTTTGGGGACTGTGCTTTCTGGTTTGCGGATCCAACGGAGTGGAAAATTCTACCACCTAATGCGAGGAAGACAAAAACTGTTGGTATGTTTAAAGGAGCACTAAAGACGCATTTTTACATAAAATCTTATCCGTGATTTGAGAGAGCCGTTGAGGTGTGATACACACAAATACGGCACTCTTTAATTATGTGTACCTACCTTTCAAGTAAATTATCCTTGTATATTTACATACACAACAGTTAGTAATGTTAATGTATTACTGAGCACATCACACCCTCACTCAGGGATCAGCTTCATTTGCTGAAAATAAAGGAGAGGGTGTAGTCCAAGGTCTGCTTAACTGTATTTAAGTCCTCGCAGAACATTGCGCCACTGTATGTCTCAGAGCTATGTATGTGTGGAAGACACAGTAGACGGTAGGCGGGGAACTTTGAGATCTGCATGCAGTACTGTTATGAATAGACTCAGGGTTCCCTGCAGAAGCAAAATGGCCAATTATGTAGATCGTGCCTTTTGCATTTCCAGCCCTCTGCTGTGGAATGCCAGGATTGAAGACATGTATGTTCAGGCTATGGCTCTGCAGTGCCCTTGCGGTGAACTCACAAAACGGCACTAAAAATATTGTCAAATAATAATAATTATTATAATACATTTGCGACTTAGATTATAGATTGTATTAAACTCTAGCTAGTGTTTGTTTCTGACTACGACAATGCACAAAACTTGATATTCCGCGCATATGCACACTAATAAATAATACAGTGCATCCCAAATATTGTTATTTCATTGACTGCCTTGTGTGGCGGGGGTGCTAGATGCATTTCCCTTGCACAGGGGTGGAACACCAATCGATATCTAATATCTTTCCCCGCAGAGGGTAAATGTTTGCGTTCGCTTCACTTATTTATGAAAACATATTAGTTTCGGGGTCGCGTTGGTTCCATATCTCTAGAGGGATGAATTTGAGTAGTTTCGATGTGTGACTTAGAAAAAGATGAGCTTTGTAGGTGTCAAATAGCATTTTTTTTTTAAGATCTACACGGCCGTCGAGACTCCCACCCGTGCTCACGTAAAGTAAGTAAGTACACGCTTATTTAACGCTACGTTAAAAGCTACGCTAAAAGCTACGCTAAACGCCACGCTAAACGCTTCACCAAAAACTACCTTAAACGCTGCGCTAAGCGCTATGCCAAACGCTACGCCAAACGCTACGCTGAACGCTTAGCTAAACGCTACGCTTAATGCTACACTAAACTTTACGCTAAACGTTACGCTAAGCGCTACGCTGAACGCTACGCTAAACGCTACGTTAAACGCTACGCTAAACGCTACGCTAAACGCTACGCTAAACGCTACGCTAAACGCTACGCTAAACGCTACGCTAAACGCTACGCTAAACGCTACGCTTAACGATACGCTACTAAGCCACAAATACTTATTTTTAAGGCGTAAGTAAGGTAGGCGGCCTTACGCTAAACATTTTAATTGAAGTAAGGGTTTCCCACCTCCCGAGAGGGTTGTTACTTATTTCTTGTGAAGGCTGAGTAAGCTTCCCGGTATTTTTATTTTGGGTTTGAAATGAACACCGAAACGGAAAATCAATTCTGATACTGTCACGTCGGTAGGATTTGAGCCCGTGCTCTCGGCATGGAATGCAAATACTCTATCAACTGAGCTATCGACCGGAGTTGACCTTCTTTTAATTAAGTGTTGTAGAATTTATGAATATATTAGGGAAGGCATATCTAGGATGTATTATTACATCAATGAAATATATATATTATTTATAATTTATATATTTTGTCGTCCACGCTCTACTTCATGCATCTAAATTGCTAGATTAGGATTTTATCTCTAAAATGTATGTTTACACATATTTTTGTATATTAAAGAGCTTTGTACATGAAATGCCTTTGAATGGAAATGAAATGAGTATTTCATCATAATATTGCAAAAAACATTTTTTTAATTACACTTTTCAATATCTACAAGGCTTACTCAGCAACATTTCAAAGTTCCTTTAGTCTTTAATCTATGTTGCAAATATATATCGCCACCTTAACAAAGCTAAAAAAGGACTGGTTGAATTGAGAATCATCATTGATATTAATTGATTTGTGTACAAAAATCTGATAAACATTTCCAATCGAATTTAGGTAAGAGTTAGGGTCGTTCGACATATATTTTTAATTAATTTAAAAAAAACAGATGTTTTTTCAATCAGTTCATCCTTGCCCTTCACTGAATATGGATGTGTCTCCTAATGATGTTGGATAAGAAACCAACAAAACGTCGAGAGCACTTAAATTCTTTAACTAACGGTACGTATAAATATCCGGTAAGTGAGTAATTTTAAAAACATTTTTAGACTTCTCATACAAATGCTTCCTCAGCTTGATTCCTTGACTCATAGGTTGGTATGAGGCTGACCACCCATACTGCAAAAAAAGATTCACTTTGCCAATGTCACCCCTATTTCAAGGAAGGTCGGCAAGAAATGGAGTGCTTATCGACCGGTCCGTAGTCTAGTGGTTAAGACTTCTGACTCGTAAATGGAAGGTTGTGTGCTCGAATCCCCGCCGAGCACAAAAAAATATAACAATTATATTTTCAAATATGCTCTTCGCTGGGTGAAAAACTCATTTAGATCTTTACCAAAGACTGGTCACTGAAGGTCCATCCAGCCTTACAGCAACTGGGTCTTGCTTGAGAATTGGCGCTTTCTACAGCGAGGACCAAGCTCGCAGAGGGCTCTTGAGATGTGATACACATACACACAAAAACAGCGCACATCAAATAAATATCATTTTATTATTATTATTAGCTATATTATGTTCATTTGAGATTTGGGTTTTTTCTATTGTAGCTCCACATGCGGCATGTGTAAGCTTGTCGTAGAAAATGGTTCACTTTGCCAATGTCACTCTTGTTTCAGAGAAGGTTGGCAAGAGTTGCGCTTTAGTAACATCGAAACATTTACTTTTAGAGTCATGGGCACGCCTCTGACCTAGAGGTTCTTGTTTTGTCGTGCCGTTGCTTTCACTTCAAGGGAAGGCCTTTCGCCACTTGAGAAAAAATATAGCTTTGCATGAGCGTCCATGTGCTGTGGGTCCTTCTGACACATACATACAGGACGGGTACGAGGAGGGTTTGAGCATATCAGGGCTTATTTTCATGTCAGATTGGGTTTTTATATTTTAGGTCCACATGCGGCATGTGTGAGCGCGAAATTATGCGTGTCTGCTTATGGGAATGCATTTTATGTGAATCTTATATGTAACATATTTTTACAACTTAGAAGATAGATTATGGAATTTAGAACTATGTTATTTTGTACATTTTTAAAACACATTAATTTAATCTACAAAAAAATTATTAAAACAAATATTTCATTACAATACTTATCTTTTTTAGCTATATATATAAAAGTACAGTGCAACCCGGTTTAGGGACAGCCTTATTCTTCAGGTCCTTCCTTGTATTAGAGCTCAGGATATTGCAAAGGATATTAAGGGCATTAAATAACACAACAAGGTAGCTGGGAGGGTTGAAGAGGGAAGTCCTCGGCTAAGGAAATGAACTATCTTTCAAACGACACTTCGATAACCATGGAAATTACAAATAACCATCTAATATGTATAGTCCATAATAATCTAATCTATAATCTAAGTTGCAAGGATATATTCATTTAAAATAATAAAAGAAGAGCTTGTATGAAGAAGGTTATGACTCTGGAGGAAATGAAAGAGGTATGCAAGGATAGAAAGAAATGGCGGTTGATCTGTGATGTTGGCGGCTAGGGTTTGTTAAAGTGAAATTGGTTTAATGATTTAGTTTTTTATGTCCATGTATATATTGTTATTTATTGATTTAAAAAAAAATGTAATTTGTCATGTATGTTCCTTGACTTATAGGTTGTTATGCGGCTGACCACCCATACTATAAAAAATTGGTTCACTTTGCCAATGTCACCCCTGTTTCAGGGAAGGACGGCAAGAGTTGCAAGGCTTATGTTCATTTGAGATTGGATTTTTATATTGTAGGTCCACATGCGGCATGTGTTAGCGCGAAATTATACATATCTGCTTGTGGGAATGCATTTAATATAAATCTTAAATGATATATATCTTTGCAGCTTAGATCAGATTAGATTAGAAAGCTCTCAGATGTATGCCCACAAACCAACACGTGTAGTTCGCGCTTACAAATGCTGAATGTGTACAAATAAAATCCTAACCTCAAATGAACATAAGCCCCACAACTTTTGCTGACCTTTTCTGACACAGGGGTGACATAGGAAAAGTGAACCATTTTTTACAGTATGCGTGGTCAGCCTCACACCAACCTATAAGTCAAGTAATACGAATAATTAGTCTAAGTTATAAATCTGTATAATCTAGAATCTAAGTCAAAAAGATGTATTAAATTTAAGATTCATTTTATGCACATTCTCATAAGTGTGTGTCTCATAAATCGTCCCTCCAGTGCTTGTTTGGCTTATCTAAAATTTGATTTAAAGATGACTTTTCAACAAATTTGTCTTGAGAATCACACTCTACACAATCTGAGCTAAGAAAAAAAACTAAAACATGAAAACGTAAGAGTTCTTTTGAATATTTTTAAAATTACTTTCAAGCTTTCATAAGACACATTGCTCCAGTACACATAGATATATGACTCATGTGAAATTACCTCTGTTGGAGATAAGACAAACAAGCATCAAGAGGACGAAATGTCGCTGGGATGGTCCAAGAGGTAAAGCTTTGGGGCTCGAATTTGTGTTATTATTACTAATGTCGGTTCGAGCCCCGCCTGCGTCATGTCCCATCGACAATAACTTGGGCCTTGGTTCAGCATATGTCAATGGGAAGTTATTAATTAATAATTCATTAAAATATTATATAATTAGTTAATAATGTGTCGGTGTTATGACCGAGCGGCTCAAGTCGCTGTTCTTGACTAGCGTTTTGGAACAGAATAACGTTGGTTTGAACCACGCCTGGCCCATTTGACCATTACTTCGACCCTATGCCATTGTGTGCACACAAGCTTCTGCTTTCGCATGAAGACAACTGGCCAGGCAAACTAGGTTGGTGAGTTGCATTCACTTTCACCGAAAAAACACAATACAAACTACACAGCAAAAAAATATTTTAATAATGGATAATTGACCCAATTTGTCCGGTCCGTAGCTCAGTGGTAACACTGCGGACTCTGAATGGGAAGGTTGTGGGTTCGAAACCCGGCGGAGCACAAAAAAATATACTTACCATTTATATTTTCAAATTTGCTCTTCGTTGGGTTGAAAAATTCATAAACCTTTACCAATGACCAGTCACCAAGGGTCCATCCAGCCTTACAGCAACTGGGTCTTGCTTGAGTATTGGCGCTTTGTAGCGACGACCAAGCTCGTACACCTCTGCGGCACTACAACAAGAGTCATAGATTCTTAGAGTCTCTAGAATCTAGGGAGTCTCCCGCACAGGATTTCTTAAAAAAAAAAATGGTAAAACTAGTTTCTGGCTTGGCAAAATGAGTTACTGAATTACATTCCTCTTCAGAAATCTATTGTTATAAAACAAACTTCTGTTTTTTAACTGTATCTTTTAAATATTTTAGGACTTTTTTTAGGAGTATTTTCCTGTCATAGGTACTCTTCAAGTGTTTCATTTCCACCGTACGTATTGTTATTTAAATAACCAATACATGTGAATGTTAGGTAGGTAGGTGTATTAGTTATAGCTGATGAGAGTTGGAGTAATTATTATAGGTACCTAGGGTAAAGAGGTATTCAAATTTATGCACTGGAAGCTTTTATAGCAAAATTGGCTTCTAGTAACTACCATCTTAGGAGTATAAAGGGCTGCAAGCGGCTTGCACGAGTCAGTCTACATACGACGCTCTACTTTTGAACAAGAAAGACAAAGTGTGAATTATTCAAAATATATATAATTGTAAAATAAATCTAAGTGTAAAATAACTATCCTGTAAAGAAGACCAATTTGTATTTATTTAAAGACTATTTGAACGCTAAAAACACAATAATATCTTACTCATTTCGATAAGAAGACAAGCTATCAACGGGGTTGTAGAGTGTAGACTCATCATCATTATTGGCACGACCCGGGGTGGGTCTTGGCCTCCCTCAGCAACCACTGCCAGCGCTGTCTATCCAACGTCTTCCTCCTCCAGTCCCATTCCCACTGCACGGCAATCCGCCACCACTCCATCCAGCCATCTTGAACGTGGTCTTCCCACTGTCCGGCGTCCCTCCGGGTTCGTCATCACAATCGTCTTCTCCAGGCTCCGATGGTCCATTCGCTGAACGTGCCCCCTGAGTGCCTGCTAGAGTGTAGACTACATAATTTTTTTGCAATAACTCGATTTAATCAAAAAATATCCATTACCCAATGCAAACAAATTGTTTCCTGCTGGCAAATTCAATATGAGGGCGCGCAAAAACTGCTGTTTGCATATCGTGCAACGGTGCAGTATAAAACCCATCGGTGTTATCGCCCAAGACAGTCGAAAGAGGGGGAATAGAATGAGGATATACGGGGTACAAGATCTTTCAGCATCAATATCTGCTAGGATTTAAGGGAAGAACAGTGTAACTTGTAAAAAAATAAAATTGAGTTGGATAGAATTAAACGTGTGTATTTTGAGAGAAATCATATAAATAAATGGTATAATCACATGAGATACGATATATCAGTGATGTTATAGATAGATAGATAGATAGATTATTAATAAAATCAGATACAGAAATCGTTGACTTATGTTTGCAGAGAAGTTCAAATGAACAATGTTTGTATGTGTACTGAACCAATGTGTCTTAAGAAAATTGGAAATTGATTTTTAAACTATTTTAAACAGCTCTCACACTATCCCGTTTTAATTTTTTTAATGAGCTCAGATTGTTTGGAATGTAATTGTTAAGAAAAAATAATTGAAAGTCCTCCCCTCCTCCCAGTACTTGTTTGGCTAATCTACCATTTGTTTCAAAGCTGACCTTTCAATGAAATTGTCTGATGAATCACATTCTACACAATCTGAACTAAAAAAAAACGTAAAACACGATAATGTAAGAGTTGTTTTATATATTTTTCAAATCTAGTATTTATAAGTATTTATAACATAAGTATTTAACATCTAGTATTTATGACATATATGTATTTATAACAAAACCTGACACATTGATCCAGTACACATGGTTTCTAGTAACTACCATCTTTGGAGTATAAAAGGCTGCAAGCGGCTTGCAGGAGTCAGTCTACAAACGACGCTCTACTTTTGAACAAGAAATACAGAGCAAGTGAACACCAACAGTGAAATAAATGTAAAGTGCTAAACCATAAATGTGAATGGTTCAAAATGTATATAATTGTTACTCACGTGAAATTATCTCTGATGTACATAACATAAACAAGCCCTAAGGGCTCGACACGTGACCCTTTCTCGGACAGTTGCACTTATTTGCAGCTAATTTGCGTGTCAGGCACAACAAACAAAATTGATGTATTAAAACTGTTTTCCATTTTTATTTGTATTAGCATGTTCTCTCTCCACACCTCCCAGTACACAGCTCCCGAGTAGGTAGCTCCCGAGTACACTTTTTCATCGTTAAGTAAGACCAAATATTTGCGAGCTCGTCCCTCCGGCGGCTGCGAGTATTGCATTCTCGTAACTTATCCGCAGGACCAAACTTCTGCCCCTCCCTGCCCCACACAAATACTCGCACCAACCTACAATTCGATGCTTGCACTTTCGTCTTCATTTTCTTTTTATTCATGCTTATCTTATCTTTTTGTTCCTTATTTCCGTCTCTTTTAAACTCATTTTCTCTTTTCATTCCTCACTTTTTCTTTTTTATTCCGATTCTTTTTGTGTTTTATTTTCATCGCTTTTCTTGTAATGTTCACTTTTTTGTTCCTCATTTTGGTCTTATATTATTTCTTCTACTTTTTTTTACATCCTTTTCTTCTTTTTGTCGCTTTTTTTACCTTTTTATCTTATTTTTTTTCATTTTCTCTTCATTGTTTTAATACCTCCTTTTTGTTCCTGTTTTCAGTTTTTTGTGCCTAATTTTCTCCATACTCTTTTCTTTCCACTTTTCCTTGTATCCGTAGATAGATTCTTCTTTTTATGGAGAACATCCTTATATTATTGTTTCACCTCTTTTCCTTTTTTTATTCCTTCTTTTTCTTTTCCCATTTTTTGCCACTTTTTTTAACCTTATCATCACTCTTTTTTAGTTCTCTTCTATAAAATTCTTACATTATCTGCTTTCGTCCTCTTTTTATTATTTTTAATATCTCTTTGTCATTTATTTTTTCTCCTTTTTGTGCCTCATATTTAAATTGACTATTGACTACTCCTTTTATCTTCCTCTTTTGGTTTCACATTTTGTACTTTTGTTTCCTCCATTTCTTTTATAAAACATCTTTTTCTATAATTCAAGGAATAAAAATGTAAAAAAAAAAAAAACGATATAACAATCAAAGTAACCATTAGAAACTTAAAAGCCTTAGCCAACAACATTAAAGATCAACATCCATTACTTTGATTACAAACTTTGTTGTAGATCATACCTAGAAATCTATAAGGATTGTAATAATAAAATAAATTCACCAAATACTTCTACATATAATCTTTTCAGCAAAGATATATTTACATTTTAAATTCATATAAAATGCATGCTCACAAACACGCACGTCTTAGTTCGCGCTTACAAATGCTGCATGTGTACCTACTTACAAATTAAAACCCAAATGAACCCTGATACTTTTGCCGATCTTCCCTGAAGCAGAGGTGACATTGGGAAATACCATTTCTTATAGTATGGGTGGTCAGCTTCATACGAATCTATAAATCAAGAAATAATAAAAATAATGAAAATAAGATATTACAAATCTTTAAAAATATATTGAAATGGTGTATAGATGAAATTATTATTCGATACAAACAGTAGTGGCTATGAAAATAAATAAAGGAAGGGGAAGAAGGTAAATATTGGGTTAGGAAAGAAAAACCTTCCATCAATCAAAATAATATCGTATCTAACTCACAGGATGCCCTTCGCGTATATTATGACTCATATTGTATTCATTTCGGAATACGAAACTACGATAATTCAATGCAATTTTTAAATAACAAAAATGTAACTAAGCTGTGCATATAGAGCAACTTCTTAACGCGATGCTCCCAAAGAAGTCCAATAATCTATAATCTAAGTAGCAAAGATATTACCATTTAAAATTCAATATTTTTAAGGGTTCGGTGGTTTAAACAGTGAAAGTCCATTGTATATTAATTAAGTAAACAAACTTTTAATTCACTTTTATAATTTTATTTCTGTCTAGCACTTTCGCCTACAAGGCATCTTCAGGACAATTGAAGATGAAGATGCCTTGTAGGCGAAAGTGCTAGACAGAAATAAAATTATAAAAGTGAATTAAAACTTTGTTTATTTAATTAATATTTAAAATTCATATTAAATGCATGGCCACACACAGACACGTGCAAGCTCGCACTTAAAAATGCTGCATGTGTACTTATAATTTTAAAAGCAAACCTCAAATGAACATAAATCCTGCAGCTTCTGCCGACACTCCCTGAAACAGAGGTGACATTGCCAAAGTGAACCATTTTTACAGCATGGGTAGTTAGCCTTATACTTGGATCTTTATCATTTCGATTATAGAATGATAGCATAATTTATCATTCTCTTTTTAATTAAATAATAATAAACACAAAGTAATATTATAATCCTTAGGTATAACGTAAAATTTAAATTAAAAACCAAAGGATTAGAAAGTTGTGCGTTTATTTCGAAACTTTGTTGAAAGATTAAGTATAAGGGAAACATATTATAAGCCTTTGTCTTAGGGGATGAGAATAATACCGACAATGTTTGTAAAAATATTTTTAAGATATTTTAAAAAATAATTTAAATATTTTTGAAACACTTTCTACGTTCCACAATGTTTCTCATTCCATTCCTGGACGTAGGCCTCCTCTTATTTCTTCTAATGACTTTCAATCTACAACTATGTTAAGTTTTTTTTTTTATTTCAATTTATAATTTTTGGATGAAATTTTTCAAGCAAAACACTGTTTATTTTCACTATAGACTTTATTTAAAAGATTAAAATCTTTAAAACAAAATTACGAACGTTTTCGACCTAGAAGGTCTTTTTTTTTTTATTTGATATTTAGACATTCCGGTCGATATTTCAGTGCTTGCATTCCATGCAGAGAGCCCGGGTTGGAATCCCACCAAGGGTGTCTCGTATCTCTGAGAAATTGGCTCTTTCTGCAGCGACGACCTATTTTGCAGAAGTCTCTTAGAGCCCGTTCCCACTTGTCGGGTGTCGGACCGTATATTAATCGGAGGTTCCAGTGGCAGAACATTTTTGGACAAAATCGGTTTCCGACAAGTGTGAATAGCTTCATACATAATGTTCTGCCACTGGAACCTCTGATTAGTATACGGATCCGACACCCGACAAGTGGGAACGGGCTCTTAGGATGTGATTCATACACAAACCGAATAATTAGTTATCAAGGCAAGTCCGGGTCAAAAACTCATTTGGTAGAACGCTTGCATTTGCAGCCCTGCTTGACACCCCTAGCGGAATCACAGCCAGATACAGTTACAGTAACAGCAGACTAAATCCTCGGTTTTCATTTAACGCAATGAGAATTGCATCACGACCCACTGCACTAGGTGAAATTTTCAGCTCCACGATATTGTGCAGCGCGCACTGTGCGCATACGTGCTATACATCTGTGGTGCTCGGGTCTCTCTGTTTATATATTTGCGCTAATTTTCTACAAGCCGCAACTCAAAATTAGCATTGCAAAGCAAGGCGTAGAGCTCGACAAATATAGCTCCGCGACTTACAATTTTTTCACTATTTATTTTGTGCCGTTATTCAAAAATATTAGTTGATTGCAATCTACAATAATATATAATCTAAATTGCAAAGATATAGATATTAGCATTTAAATCTCAAATCAAATGTATGTCCACAAACAGACACGTGCAGGTTAGCGCTTACAAATGCTGAATGTGTACTTACAAGTTATAACCAAACCTCAAATTCATCTCTTCGAAGTCGTGAAGCCTTGCAAATTTGTCTGTAAGATTAAACAAGTACCACCTGCTACATCCTTTAAAATAGCGATAAGAAGTTGTACTATACGAACGTCTAAGTTTTGTTTTCATGGATCTCGTGTCCTTCTTTACAACTCAAAATAAAAGCGATAATTTTTAGACAAATAAGACAATATTGAGGACTTTTCAAGAGTATGAAGACCAGCAGAGACAAATAGCTAGCACAACAAGGCACTGTCTTTATAAGAGGATGGCGACCAGCAGAGACAAATGGCTGGCACAACGCAAGGCACTGTCTTTACAAGAGGATGACGACCAGCAAAGACAGTTATTTGGTACAACAATACACTTGTAAAAACCATAACAGACAAATGGCTGGCACAAGAAGACATTGTCTCTACAAGAGGATGGCGACCTGCATATATAAATACGATATTCTGCCTACCAGTTTACGTTTTTCGTCTCACATTTCAACATTTAAAGTGAACAGATACGATATTATACCACAGTAGCCATTGGGAAGAGCAAGAACGTAGTTATTATCTACCTTGAAGCAAGTCCATCCAATACCCAGAGTAACAAACAATGCGTTTAAACTCATTCATGGCGTTTACGAATAAATGGATGCAAAAAAGGATACTTATTAAAACTATGTTTTATCCATTTGAGTTTTTAAATAATTAAAAATGGACTTTCACTGTGTAAACAGATTAACACTATAAAAAAATTATACAAAAAAGAATCAGTTGAATGGTTGATGTTGTATGAAAAAGACTCTAAATACCTACCACAGTATTACAACTGAGAAAATATGACCACGTATCTGAAAAGGTAAGAAATATTTATCAGATTTTTGTAAGAAAAACAAAAAAAATAACTTGTTTCTGCAGACATCTCCGCCATGCATATTGTGACAACTTGTCATTTTTTGAGTGCGTAGTATTGAATGCAAACGCAACTACACAACTAAGCTACACGCATAGTGTAACTTCTTGCCGTGTTATGCCCGAAGGTTTTCACATGTGGCGAGTGTGACCCATTTATTTTCACGGGTAAGGGGGCCGGCCTGACGACAACCACTTAAGTTAAAGTGGTGGTTTCCCAGCTCCCAAGGGGGGCTGAACTATCGACCGGAGTGTTTTTTAATTTGTTTACAAATCTATTTTGCAATGTTAAAAACAGTGTATTTAACATGCTAAATTATTTTTTGGTCCGGTCGATACCTCAGTTGGTAGAGTGCTTGCATTCCATGCTGAGAATCCGGGTTTTAATCCCACCGAGGGTGTTATAAATGATTTCCCGTTTCAACGCTTATTTCAAACCCCAAAATAAAAATACTCGGCCTTCTCAAGAAATGAAAACCAGCCCCCCCGGGATCTGGACAACGCCTTGGAGGAAAACGTGGGAAGAAGTTACATTATATGTGTAGCTTAGTTTGCGTTCAGGCCGTATTGAAATTATAAGATGTGGAGCCATAATGCATACATCGTTTACACTAATTAATAAAAAATATTACAATCATAAATCAATCATTAATTTTTCTGAAAAAAAAAAACAAGATTATTTTATGAAAACTAACTAAATGACCTATTTTAGTTAACGTTAACTTTTCGGTAAAACGTTAAGGCCAAGTTTAGACGTAAAATTATATACTCAGAGTTCAGAACAACCCCTCAAGCATCATACGTTTTATTTATACAACCAACACCAGCAACTAACCGTTAAAATTAACGCAGCAACTCTAGCAAACAACAGATATGCTTTGAGTACGATGTTTGTTTCTTTTTAATGTTAACTGTTTAAAATACTTTCAGGATTTCGCGCGCTCTTTAAGTTAATTTTTTTTCAGAAGTTATAAAAACCTTTGCCCTGAAAATTGTTTGTTTTTTTTTTTGCTCAAGTTTGGAAACCTTATGCTGAGATATTTACATTTTTTTTTGTGTAAGTTTGAAAACCCTTTGGTGTACTTTGAGCGGAGTTTTCCCGACTTTTTTGAAGTGTGTTTGAAATTGTTGCATTCTTTTTTCTTGTAAGAATCTTTGTACAAGATTTGCTATAAAGAAACATGTGCATTAAGATTTTACGATGCTTTAAAGATAAAGAGATATTTTGAAGCAAAAGCATTATATTTGAAGGCAGCATTTTTTGTCGTTTTATTCAATTTAAAATCTTTCTTACAATATGAATATCAGTTTTAGGCTTTCACGGCTCGCTGATGATGCAAGAAAGATGTTTTCCAGGATCTGTTGCCGTGGTCTGTGGGGTCATGTCTACGATGGGCGTCTGAGCGTTTCACTTTCACGCCGAAGAATGCCATCGTAGACATGGGCAAAACGTCCGGAAGCTCAAGCTCCCGATGCCGGAAAACATCTCTCCAGCAATATGAATATCATCACCAACAAAGCTTTTGTATAGGAAAAAAGATCAAACCCACGACCTTCAGATGGCGAGCTCGTAGCATTAACCACAAGGCTTTGAACTAGTAGATGGCATTCGTTTTTCAAGATAGAAGTTTTATAACATTCTCTTGTGCAAGATGAATAGCGTGGGAGCTACTATGTCACCCTGTCGGACATCTTTTCTGGTTGGAGTTACAACCCTGTATTTTCATATCAACTGTATGTATAAATAATATGATTAAACGCATAAGTTATAAGGCATAGATAGCATATCGCAGTTTATGGTTTAACAGTGACTTATTGTCTTCATTTCTCAGGTTACCTGCTTAAAAAGGTCTTCGAGTGCATGACGAATAGTATTGGAGAAAAGATATTACCCTGTGGAACGCTTCTTTTGAGTGGTGCTCTATTTTCATATAAAGTGTCTGTATGTTATGATTAAACGCATAAGTAATAAGGCATAGATTGCATAACGCAGTTTATGGTTTCACTGTATAGTTGTGGAGCAGAATATTGCATTATTTTATGGTATGTGCTTTCTGTTACTCTACTTCACTTAACTGTTGAATACATTGAGGAGCTATATGTCTCAATAAGCTGGAACAACGAGAAAGCAAATTTTACGTCACTTCACGCAAAATTATGTTATTTCTTCGAATACGAAAGCACCAAGAATAAAATGACTTTGGACGGAGTTGGATCAACGAGTTGGATCATTATGAACTTGATAGCCCTAAGTGAGTCTTGGCTAAATCTAGAATAATTCTCTTCCACTTTCGCTCGTCCGTTTCTCCCTTTGCCTTTGCTCTCCAGTAACGTATGTCTGCAATAGCTGCTTCTGCTTTGACTTAGTCAATCCATAACATTTTGGTCTTCCTGGTCTCCTTAAACTTTTTGCCAAAAAGTCTATGGACAAACTACCATGTGACCAATTCGTCCATGGACGAGCTATCTGTGGACGGATTATCGTGAAACCATTTCACACAACATAAGGATGTGATTACTGGGAATCCGCTACTTAAATCGTTGCAACTTTTGCCAGCACGCCCCGTTTATAGTTTACCCTGGCCAGAGCGCGGCGCACGGTCCAGCAAGGAAGCGGATGCAATATCTTCACCGCGAACGTTAAATGTGCCGCGTTTGATTAAACTGAAGCGCACCGCACACAGATAGCGCCGAAACGGCTGATGTGATGCAATGAAATTTTGTAGCGAAACCGATACACTAGATGGAATTTAAAAAAAACACTACAAAATAAAGTAAAAAGTGTACAGAGAGTATGCGAAAGAGAAAAGAGTCAAGAGAAGACCGAGAAAAGTATGGCTGGATCAGATTGGTGAACTTGTAAAATAATGAGATATACATACAAAGGTGATGGATCTGAATGAATTGAAAGACATATGCAAGGATAAGAAAACATGGAGGCAAATTTGTACAAGTTCTGGCCACCCCTAGCGCAATGGTGGCAAAATTACAATAAAAAATACAAATATGACGTATAGGTGCAGTTTTTAAATGTTTCCTGGACTTATAGGTTGGTATGAGGGTGATCACCCATACTGTAAAAAATGGTTCCCTTTCCCAATGCCAGCCCTGTTTCAGGGAAGGTCGGCAAGTGTAGTCTTACGTTCATTTGAGATTGGGTTTTGTAAGTTTCGGCATGTGTAAGTGCGAACTTATGCGTGTCTGCTTGTGGAAATGCATGTTATATGAATCTTAAATGAAATACATCATTGCAACTAAAATTAAAGATTATATAGAGTCCATTCATTCCATTTATTTGCTTACAGATTTTAATTTCAATATATATTAATTTAAACTCTCCGTGCAAGTCCATACTGTTTATCCAGTGGCGTACCCAGAAGTTGTTTCCGCCGCATACACAGCATATTTAATCAGCTGTTGCAGTGCGGTTACCCATCCGAGGCACGCATCCAGGGGCGCAACAGACTTGATGAAATTCTGCACTTGCGATGGTTATATTATGGAGCAACAAAACACAGAGGCGTACCAGGATATTAAATTTTTATTTTTATATACAAAAAAATAGATTTGTGAAGAGGAATGCAATTTACCAACCTATTCTGTCTGGCCAGAAACATGTATTAATATCAGCAATTGTAATCTTATCTTATCAAATCTAAGTTGCAAAGATATGTTACATTGGAGATTCACATTACATGCGTTCTCACAACCAAACACGTACAAGTTCGCGCTTGCACATGCCTCATGTGAACCTACAACATAAAAACCAAATCTGAAATGGACATACACCCTGCAACTCTTGTCGTCCTTCCCTGTAACAGGGGTGACATTGGCAAAGTGAACCATTTTTACAGCATGGGTAGTCAGCCGCATACCTACCTACAAGTCAAAGAACATACACGACAAATTACATTTTAGCAATTAAAAAATCAATTTTGTATATTTTCATAAATGATTAAAATTTCCCAATGGTATCTGTTGAACCAGGGTCAAAGTTATAGTCAAAGGATCCAGGCGGGGATCGAACCGGAGTTATTCTATTACAAATACACAAGAAAAATCAGCCACTTGACCCCTTTGGCCCTAACATAAACAAATAAATATTCAAAATTATTTGTTGAAAAAACACATTAATTTTTTCCACCACCTATACCTTTCTCCAGAATTCACATTTGTCATTTTTATATCTGTTAGTTGTCTTCTTGATAATAATATTGTGAGAACATCAAGAGCGCTCGAGGATATAATCAACTTGTGAAAAAATATATTGTGTTTTGTTTTTACATTATTATTTTTTATGTCGGCATTTCGACAAAGATAGATTGAGGAAGCTTGCATGAAAAAGATTATGACTCTGGATGAAAATATGAAATAAGTACTTATCCCAAGTAACCTCTTAGGTTTTAAAAAGGTTACAAAAAGGTCCCAGAACCTTTTTTAACCTTTTTATAACCTTTTTAAAACCTATAAGGTTACTTGGGTATGCAAGGACAGAAAGAAATGACGGTTGATCTGTAATGTTGGCAGCTAAGTCTTTGAAAGTTATTTTTTAAATTAATTTCATATTTTGTTTAGTATTGTACAGTAATTTATCATTTGTTTTCCTCGGCCTTTGTAGTTGACCACCCATACTGTAAAAAATGCTTCACTTTGTCAATGTCCGCACTCCTTAATGCTCAAATATTGGACATTATCTAAGTCGCGGATTTATTATATTAAAATCTACGTTTCATTGTTAATGCACGCTCACAAGCAGACACATAAAAATTTTCGCGCTTATAACCTCGATCTCGAATGAACATAGCCCCTAAAGGTTGGCGTAAAGCTGGCCCCCTTATCTGTAAAAAATAGTTAGGTACCCTTCGCGGAAAATGCGGCAAGATGTTACACTATGTGTGTCGCTTAGTAGAATTTAGTAGAATCAGTTGGTTCGGATATTCTGTGTTCTGGAAACTCCTTAATCCGTCACTTTTCCCCTTTGCTGAAATGATTAATATTACAAATTTGTTTCTGCGAGGTTGGCGGGGTATTCCGCGTAGTTCGCCCGCCCGTAATAAAATAATTATTGTTTCGCGTCGGATGTACCAAGGAATTCCTTGCAAACTGCTGATATGTGAAATTAAACGAAAAATTTTCAACGTTTACCAGAATTCGCGGTAGGGAATTAAAATATAATATAGACTAACTTGAATGTTATAGTTGCTTTGAGAATATGACATTTTGTGAATAAATAATAAATGTAGGAACAATGTCGGAATTTTTTTTCAATATTATATGAAAAGCTTAAGTAACGGTATTTGTTTTGTAATTCCCGGTATTTTGAAATCTAGGAAGTCTATCTGTTGAACCAAAGTCAAAATTATAAGTTCTTGGACTTCTACTTTTACGTATACTTCAAGTACCTACTTCTATTTCTTATACTTCTCAAAAAATGGCAAGCAGTCAAAACATGCCTATAAAGTACTTCATTTCATGGATCCTGATATAAGGACGTCCAACTATCTCTCCACCTCCAGGAGGTCTCCCAGCTGGGTGTTGCCCTATTGGCATCTCATCAGCTACGATGTGTGCGAGGCTTTCATGACTCATGCTGGAGACATGATCTCTCCTGGATCTGCTCCATCTCACTATGTCCTCTATTTCACAAAGTTTTTTTGAAAACTATATAATGCTATGTAAATAACAAATACATATAAATGTTAGGTAGGTAGGTGTATTAGTTATAGCCGATGAGAGTTGGAGTTATTATTTTATGTAGGTACCTAGGAAAGAGACATTCAATTATGTACCTACTGGAAGCTTTATGTTCTGGAAGGTTTCAGCAAAATTGGCTTCTAGTAATTACCATCTTTGGAGTATAAAGGGCTGCAAGCGGCTTGCAGGAGTCAGTCTACATACGACGCTCTACTTTTGAACAAGAAAGACAGTGTAAGTGATAACCAACTGTGAAATAAATTTAAATTGCTAAACCATAAATGTGAATTGTTAAAAATAAATATAAATTGTTAAATAAATCTAAGTGTAAAATAAATATCCATGAAAGAAGACCAGTTTTTTTAATTTAAAGACTTTTTGAACCCTATAAACACAACAATAGTGTATTTTGAGCTCATCGAATCAAATACTTTCTGATTTCAAATCAAAGATAAAAACTACGGAATTACACTGCTAATATTTTTTTCTCTTTTTTCAGAAAATACATACAATGCTTTCGTACAAGTTTTTTTTTTGTTGCACTTGTATGCATTTGATGTTTCATCAAACAAAATGCAGTTTCACCAATGCCAGCTACAGACGACCAGTCATGCATGTGACCTTTTTTATGCATATACGGAGTGCTCGACCCTAACTAAATCGTGTCCTTTCAATGAATGTTATTCATCGATCATTTTTAAAGACATAGCTGGTGTACCTACGCCTGTTTTTTCTCATAGTAAAAAACTTGACATGAAACGATTCTAAAAGGTAAAAACGAAAAAATCAGACATCACATATCAATGATGTCATACGTCAAAAAAATACATCAATAAGTTTTTATTGTGGTTGCCTTGAAACTGATTACAACAAGACCTTATTTGTTTGAAAGTGACGCCTAAAAGTGCTCTCTATTTGGCACACTAAATAGTTCTGGTGCTTCATGTATATCTTTTATGATTTTAATCAATTGCCAATTCATTCAGACATTCTCTTCTACGACAAATCGAATTTTTCATAAGAGATGATGATGATGATGTTGATGATTTGAGATAGCGCCGTTTCGTGAAGATTGTCACTCCAAGGACGCTTGCTGTGCTATCGCTGCGAAGTAGTGCGTCTTGAGGGAGTCGGAACATTGTTCCAAATTCCAACATTTTTTTTGGTGACAAGACGCCTTACCAATGTATCTAGATACAATGCGTTGTGTTTTTGGGTCATATCATAATCCGGTCAATAGCTCAGTTGGTAGAGCGCTTGCATTCCATGCCGTGAGCTCGGGTTCATCCCCACCGAGGGTTTCAGTGATGATTTCCCGTTTGAGGTTTATTTCAAACCCAAAATTAAAATACCGGCAGGTTTACTCAGCCTTCACAAGAAATGAGTACCTGAGGATTCAGGAGCTGGGAAACTTCTACTTCAAATGAAGTGGTTGGCGTAAGGCCGCCCCCTTATCCGTAAAAATAAATAGACAATGAATCGCCACATGCGACCCCTTCGGAAATAACGTAGGTAAGGAGTTACTTTATATTATGTGTAACTTAGTTGCGTTGCGTTTGCGTCTCAATCAAAGGAAACACAACACTACGCAACTAACAGCTCTGCTACAAAGGATCAGTACATCAACCGCACACCTCTGCGGCACTGCAACAAATATCATAGATCTCTAGATTAGCTGAAATCTGGAGAGTCTCCTGCACATGATAACTTTAAAAAGTGTGTATATGTCTCTACTCCCCCTCACATGGCAATTTCTTACCTTTCTCTTGCGGGGTGTTCGCTCCCCCAGTTCTTGTTTACCTTATAGACCAATTCTGTCAAACATGACTTTTTAATGCAGTTGTCTCAAGAATCAAATTCTACACAATCTGAGCTAAGAAATAACGTAAAACTCGATAATAAGAGAGTTGTTTTATATATTTTTAAATCAATTTCCTGTTTTCATAAGACACATTGGTCCAGTACACATGCAAACATTGCTCATGTAAAATTAGCTTAATGGTCTATACGGCAAACAAGAACTAAGGTAGCGTGTTGTCATTCTTTCTGATCACACAACACGCAAGAATGGCACGCATGAGTGAACGTCTGCAGCAAGTATAATCGTATTAAGGCATGACTTTTTAGGGCTTCCCGAAAGGTAACTTAATTTACATACAACCTTTTCCAGCCTTAATTATTATTGTTTTTGTAACAGAAGGTATTTGAAAGCTTTCCATAGAGCTTTTTAAATTAATTTTCCCTCTGAAAGAGGAGAATAACAAATCTGCATTGAAAAACAATATTTGTTTTTCACAATTTAACAAAACTAGTTTTGAAAAATAACATTTATTTTTCAAAAATTAAATGGAGCTGGCTTTGAGCGGCCGGGTTTGTTTTTGGAAAAAGATAAAACTGCTGAAGCGAAACGTTTGTTTTTCTATATATTGTATTTATCAGAATTAAAACTTATATTTTATACGAGAGGTTACGAAGGGCTCAAATTGCCCCCAGGTTGGGAGCCGCTGATCTAAAAAATAAGCATTTGGTCTCTCGACTAAATAGAAGTTTTATTGTACAAATGAAAATATTATTTTGTGCGACGCCGGGAATCGAACTCACGACATTTAGATTACAAGTCTGTAGCATTAACCACTAGACTACAGACTAGCCTACGCCGGTTTGTAGTCTAGTATATGGGGGACCGGATCGTAGTCTAGTGGATAACACTACTGACTCGTAAATGTAAGGTTGTGGGTTCAAAACTCAGCGGAGCACAAAAATCTACCATTTACAATACCAAATATGCTCTTCGCAGGATGAAATATTAAACCCTTACCAAAGACCGGCCACTAAAGGTCCATCCAGCCTCACAGCACAACTGGGTCTTGCTTGAGAATTTGTGCTTTTTACAGTAACGACCAAGCTCGCAGAAAGGGCTTTTGAGGTGTGATACACACAAAAACAGCGCTCACCAAATAAATCATCCTAATATTATTATTATAAGTGTAGTCAGTAGATACGACAAAACAGGAAATCATGTTTGACACCCTCGCTCGGAATCGAACCCTAGCCATCTAGTTAAACACCCAAGCATTCCGCCAACTGAGCTATCGACCGCTCTGAAATGGTCAAGTTATTTACAATGAGAAATAGTGCATTGGCGTGGCGTCTTTTGTTATGGGAGACTATTAATACTTAGTAGTTGAAATTCTCTTCCTAAATTGCAATCGATGGACGTAAGCCATCTTAAATATAAAGCGATGCAAGGCAGAGGCGTGACCTGGACATAAAATAATTATTGGTAAAATTAGTTTCTACTGCATAGGACTAAAAAAAATACAGATTATCTGCAATGTTTTTTTTTTAAATGGATTTGTGAAGAGGAATGCAATTCAATAACCTATTCTGCCTGGCCAGAAACAGGTATTAATATCATCAATTTATAATTCATTATTGTTTAATGTTTACTTGGTTCACTTTGCCAATGTCACCCCTGTTTCAAGGCAGGTCGGCAGGAGTTGCAGGGTGTATGTTCATTTGAAATTTGGGTTTTTATATTGTAGGACTACATGCGGCATGTTTAAAAGCGCGAACTTAAACAGGTCTGTTTTGTGAAAACTCATAGAATGTGAATCTCTAATGTTACTTATATTTTGCAACTTAGATTAGATTAGAATTATTAATTAATCTATAATCTATAATCTAAGTTGCAAGGATATATTCATTTAAAGCTCTCAGATGTATGCCCACAAACCAATAAGTGTAGTTCGCGCTTACAAATGCTGAATGTGTACTTACAAATAAAATCCAAACCTCAAATGAACATAAGCCCCACAACTTTTGCCGACCTTCCCTGAAACAGGGGTGACATTGGCAAAGTGAACCATTTTTTACAGTATGGGTGGTCAGCCTCATACCAACCTATAAGTCAAGGAATATGAATAATAAATTACATTTAAATATAAAAAAGAACAAAACCTTACAAAGAAATCTATACAAAAAAAGTCAAAAATTTCCTATGCAAAAAATGTAGCAAATGAATACACCAACATTAGAAATCAACATTGCAGATTAGCCGCCACTTCTTCCTGTCCTTGCATACTTCTTTCATTTCATCCAGAGTCATTAATTAATAATTACCCAATAACATCTGTTGAATCAAGGTCAAAGTTATGGTCAAATGAACCAGGCGGGGATCGAACCAACGTTGTTATATTTCAAACACGCTAGAAAGATCAGCCCACTTGGTCCCCTCAGCAAAAACACCGACTAATAACATTAATGATTACAGCTTCTATAATTTAAATGAATTTTAATTTTTTTTTGGATTAAAGAGCCTTTTAACTTGAAAGTTTTTTTTTTCATTGTCCATTGACAAACTAGGTAGTATAAGGCTAAGAGTCCATAGTGTAAGAAATAATTTTACTTTACCAATGCCACCCTGTTTCAGAAAACATCGCCAAAGGTTGCATTTTGTTTATTTTTTTTACAAATACAAATGTGTAAGCGCGAACTTACACGTACCTGCTTGCTGTTATGCGTTTAATATCACCAACTTAAAAGGTAAAACTGAATAAGTGCTGATTCGCTGATTTGATAAGTCGTCGATAAAACATTTTATTGCGAGTAACTTCTCATAGTAAGTGAACTAATTATAAGGAAGTGCTCATGAATAACTTCTACACTACAGGATTTTCATAGTTTTTTAGTGTTTTCTTTCGTAGAAAATAGGTAAAAATGTGCATTTATCTGCAAAACCCATGTTAGCTTAATATGTCACTTATTCAGTTTTACCTTTAAGGTGGCGAGATACGCCTTTGTGATCTCAGCAATGCAATTGACTTCTCTATCCATTCATGGCTCTGAACGACTTTGTCGATGGACAATGGACCTTTACTCCAAGTATAAAACTTTGCATTTCAAATCAACCATCAGCTTTTTATCTAAAATACATACGCTCAACAGAGGCACTGTTTTCATTTCTAAACAACTTTGGATAAACTTTACGCATGAGTTGAAATGTGAAATTTTGATGGTCACCGCAGGAAGTTCTTTGTTCTGGAAGTAATTTGGAATTTGACATTTGATGGTCGTAAATTTGGGACTGCATTCCATATAGACAAATTATCCAGGAATATATAATCTAAGTTGCCAAAAGGGGTACCAAAAACGGTCCTTGAGGGGCATCCGGGGAAAAGAAGAGTTGGCAGACCTGGGATGAGATGGGAGGATGAGGTGAGGAAAGACGCAAACCAACTACTGCAGGTGACAGACTGGAAAGCCGCAGCGGTAGACAGGAGGAGTTGGAGGCGAAGGCTGATGGAGGCCAAGGGGAGATATGAGCTGTAGGGACATCGAAGAAGAAGAAGAATCTGCGTTGCAAATATATATTGAAATTAAATGCGCTTCAAAGTGACAAAAGAACACATGCCATAACTACACTTGACAGAACATCACATGACACAGCATCACAGGAAAGTACATCACAGTGACAAAACATCACAAGACAAAACATCACAAGACAAAACATCACAGTGACAAAACATCACAAGACAAAACATCACAGTGACAAAATATCACAAGACAAAACATCACAAGACAAAACATCACAAGACAAAACATCACAGTGACAAAACATCACAAGACAAAACATCACAAGACAAAACATCACAGTGACAAAACATCACAAGACAAAACATCACATGACAAAACATGTATGTGCAGCTTATATTTGTCATAGTCGCTGGTGTGGACAAGGGGGATAAAGCTTCGGCACTCAAATTTGCGTTATTGAAACAGTCGCAAGTTTGAGCCCCGCCTGCGCCATGTCCTATAACCAATAACCTCGGTTCAAAAGATCGTACTCTTAGTGCTTGTTTGTCTTATGTCCAGGTAATTTCACATGAGCACATCATCGTGTTTTACGTTGTTTTCTTACCTAAGACTGTGTAGAATGTGATTCTTAAGACAATTCAATTCCAAGGTCATCTTTGTATCAAATGGTAGATAAGCCAAACCAGCACTGGGGGTACCAGATGGAATTGAGTGTTTTTTTAATTGATAGTTCTTAAAAATATTAAATAATGTATGTACCTACCTGTTTCTGGCCAGAAAAAATAGTTTAGTGATTTACATTCATCTTCACTTTGCCAATGTCACCCCTGTTTCAGGGAATGTCGGCAAGAGTTGCAGGGCTTATGTTCATTTGAGGTTTGGATTTTATTTGTAAGTACACAATCAGCATTTGTAAGCGCGAACTACACGTGTTTGTTTGTGGGCATACATCTGAGAGCTTTGAATGAATATATCCTTGCAACTTAGATTATAGATTATTATTATTATTCACAAATCTATTAAACAAAAATCAAGGGACCACAAAAAATATAAATCCATGTACATTATTCAAATAACAGGTACACCTCAAGAGCGATTGTGAGCAGTCTGGAACTTCAATAGCACACATTGATACAATCGGCAGGATACAATAACCCTAATGACCGTTGCATGTGTACACTCGACATTACGGTTCAATACATTTCATTTTATCCCCCGTCCAGTCAACACGCACCTTTAAGTCGTCCTCAGACAAGCGCGCGGCATTCAGCATTCATCATATTCAAGAGTGTCCGGTCAATAGATCAGTTGGTAGAAGGCTTCCTTTCTTTTAAAAGTGCAGCTTTTCTCCTTACCTGTGAGAATAAATAAGGTGAATCCACGATATGTAACCCTTTTTGGGACAACGCGAAAAGTGGTTGTACTATTTGTGCAGTTTAATTGGGCACTTGCTTTATTGGTCGCTGGTATGGTTCAGTGGTTATGCTCTTTTTGCATGATTGAAACAAGCGCAAGTTCGGATCCCTTCTGCGCCGTGTCCTATCGAAAATAACTCAGACACTGGTGTAACAGATGTCATTGGGTTGTTATTAGTAAATTATTCATAATGAATTATTATTTGAAAATTCCCATGCTGCAAAAATATTTCTATTCTTTTCAAAAATATTCATGTTTGCAATGCCCCCCCGTGTTTTAGGGAAATGTGGTTGGAATTGCAAGGTTAATGTTCATGTGAGGTTTGTATTATTTCGTAAGTACACATGCAGCGTGCGTAAGCGTGCTGCGCAAACTTACACGTGTCTGGTTGTGGGCATGGATTAAATATGAGTGTCAATGTCAATTTATCTTTGCAAATTAGATAAAAGATTCCTTGACTTGTAGGTTGGTATGAGACCCATTTTAAAATTAACGGGTAACGGCTTTGACAATGTCGCCCTTGTTTCAGGGAACGCCATTTTGATTATTCCGACCTCATTGTGTCATAATAAAAGGAGAGCTTGTATGAAAAAGGTTATGACTCTGGATGAAATGAAAGAAGTATGTAAGGACCGAAAAAAATGGCGGCTGATCTGTAATGTAGGCGGCTAAGGCCAAGAATTTTAATTTTTATAGATGTTTTGTAGATTTTATAGTGTTTGTTTGTTTGTATAACTGGATGTAATTAATTGCTTGTATTCCTTGACATTTAGGTCGGTATGAGGGTGACCGCCCATGCTGTAAAAAATGGTTCACTCTGCCAATGTCACCCCTTTTTCAGGAAAGGTCGGCAAGAGTTGCGGGGTTTCTGTTCATTTGAGATTGGGTTTTTATATTGTAGGTCCACATGCGGCATGTGTGAGCGCGAAATTATGCGTGTCTGCTTGTGGGAATGCATTTAATATGAATCTTAAATAATACATATCTTTGCAACTTAGATTTAGATTTAGATTGAGAGTTAAATCAAAGATAAAAGTGGTAAACGCACAAATATGATCGTAGGGAGTAGCGTAACAAAATCTTGAATTTTGAATGTAGCACGGTCGTTTGTAGGTAGCTTTATGGGCAAGCACCCTAGGAACTAAAGGAGGTACAGGAAAAGGTTGGGTGGATCAGTTTAGTTGTTATGCTGGAGTATTGAGCGCAGTGGGGGCCTAATGCATTTTCTCTTTATGGAACATTTAGTGCATAGAGGGAGAGAATGATTGCACATTTGTGGATGACTTGAGAATATGGAAAACATACGTAGATTTATAGAAAATACCAGAATAAATGCATTTCAAGACCGGTCTGTAGTCTAGTGATTAACGCTACGAGTAGTTTAGTCAATAGTTCAGTTGGTAGAGTGCTTGCATTCCATGCAAACAGTTCGGATTTGAATCCCACCGTGGGTGTTAGAAATTATTTCCCGTTTCGGGTTTTATTTCAAACGCAAAACAAAATACCGGCAAAGATTACAAAGCCTTCACAAGAAATGAAAACCAGCTCCCTCCCGTATATACTAAGAATCTTTAATGGCCGGTCGTAGTATAGTGGTAAACGCTATAGACTCTTAATCGGAAGGTAGCGGATTTAATCCCGAACAGAATTCAACATAATTGTTTCATTTTCCAAACTATGTTTTTGCGGGGATGAAAAATATTGATTTATTTAGCCTTACAGCAACTGGGTGCTGCTTGAAAAATTGCGCTGGATAACAAATACCAAGCATGTATGTCTTGAGATGTGACTTACACAAAAACAGCGCTCACTGGATAAATAATCCTTAAATCTATCGTTTATCAAGTAGACAATAATTAATATTCCGAGTCAATTTGTTAGCTGTAAAAAACGCATCTAAGAAACAAATATAGTGTAACTTTTTGCCGCGCTATCCTTAAAGAGTTTCGCATGTGACTATTGGAACCAACTTATTTTTATAGGTAAGGGGGCTTGCTTAGCGCCAACTACTTCAATTGAAGTGGAGGTTTCACATATCTCGAGGAGGTTGGTACTCATTTCTTGCGAAGGCTGAGTAAACCTTGCCGGTATTTTTATTTTGGGGTTTGAAATAAACACCGAAACGGGAAATCATTTCTGACACTCTCGTTGGGATTCGAACCCGAGCTCTCGGCATGGAATTCAAGCACTCTACCAACTAAGCTATCAACCGGACATAATTATAGTTAACTTTCTTTTTTTTATTCCAAGTCAATTTTTCAACTGTCCTATGTGTTTTATATAAATTGCATGAAATAATAGTTCTTTCCTTTACGTACAATTATTTTTTTCTACTCTAGTGATAATTACTCTAAAAGCCCATTCGGGATAGAGTATAATGGGGTAAGTTGTACCTTTTGGACATTAACTGTAAAAAAAACACACACATACACCTTGACAAATTATCATTCTCCCCACGCACTTACTGGGGTGACAATTCCCAATAATATAAAAACCTAGAGCTGGGGGAAGTAATGTGCTTCGACAGAGAACCTCACGTGACCTGGGGCGGTTTTGGACCACCCTTATGTGTTTCTCAGACCTTTCCAAATGATAGTCTGTTAGACCATACAAAATTCGGTCTATGAGACCTTTTCAAAGAGATGATAAATCTTTCAGAGATTAACATATCATGTCCTGTCACATGTATTTGATCGGTTCCATGAAAGAACGACACATGACAGAACGACACATGACAAAACGACACATAAAAGAACGATACATGAAAGAACGACTCATGACAGAAAGACAGATGACAGAAAGACACATGACAGAACGATACATAACAGAACGACACATGACAGAACGACACATGACAAAACGACACATGACAGAACGACATATGACATAACGACACATAGCAGAATGACACATGACAGATCTGCCAAGTAGAAGACTTTGTACAAATTAAAAAGTGCTTAAAATGCCAAAAATATGGTCACACAACAAAATTTTGCACAAGTCAAGTTGAGTTTTGCGGCAAGTGTGCAGGAAGCCACTTGACTGAGAACTGCACATCTAATAAAACACATATGTATAAATTGTTATCACTTGAATAAGAGAGACAAAGTTATCACATTTGAAGACCATGATGCTTTAGATAAAATTGCATGCCATTCTTATTTAAATTATTATAAGAATTTCTTGAATGATATTGATTTTTAAAAAATAAAAAAAAATTGACTAATCAAAATGATCAGAAACCAAAATATTGTAAATATATTACAAATTAATTTGGCTAAATCAAAAAAAAAAAAAAAAAGCTTCAGCTAATTTATTGGAATATATATCAAGAAACAATGTTGACATAATAGCAATACAAGAACCCTACCTAACAGAATTCAAATTCAACACAAAAATGGAAATTCCCATCGATTAAAATTCATCACAAAAATCGGTTCAAATTCCAATCGGCTTGGATATGAATTAAATTCAATTGAAAGAAAATGAGAGTGTAGTGTATAATAATAAAAAAAAATAAAAAATAAAAAAAATAAAAAATAAAAAATAAATAATAATAATAAAAAGATGTATGTATAATTATTACTTTGTAAATTATATTTAGTGTGGTATACTATATAAGTGGTACACACGAATAAACTCCCCCCCATTAGGGTATCTAATGGGGGGAATGAAAAAAAAAAAAAAAAAAAAAAAAAAAACATGACAGAACGATACATGACAGAACGACACATGACAGAACGACACATGACAAAACGACACATGACAGAACGACATATGACATAACGACACATGGCAGAACGACACATGACAGAACGATACATGATAGAACGACACATGACAGAACAACACATGACAGAACGACACATGATAGAACGACACATGACAGAACGGCACATGACAGAACGAGATATGACAGAACATCATGATCCGGTCCGTAGTCTAGTGGTTAACACTTCTGACTCGTAAATGGAAGGTAGTGGGTTCGAATCCCGGCGGAGTACAAAAAAAAATACCATTTACATTTTCAAATCTCTTCGGTGGGTGAAAAGTTCATATGAGCACCCATAGGACCACCCATGCTGTAGAAAATGATTTACTTTTCCAATGGAAATCCTGTTTCAGGGAAGGTTGACAAGAGTTGCGGGTGTATGTTCATTTGAGATTTGAGTTTGTATGTTGTAGGTGGTTCGCATGCGGCATGTGCAAGCGCAAACTTATAAGTCTCTGCGTGAGAATGCATATATTGTGAATCACCAATGTTACATATGTATCTTTGCAACTTAGATTAGATTGTGTGCATTTGGCATAGGAAATAGAAATCGAACCACATCATTCCGATTGCGTTAAACAATAGACCAAGTTCGTTGTTAGTTCGAAACTTCCAAAAATGGGGGTTAGGTCTCGAGGACCTTTTGATATCGGGGGTCGGTCTATCGGATCACTTACCGTAATTGCAAAACCTAGTTCCCGCGAATACAGCATAGGGGTGGGCCGCTGTATGCAGAAAGTGAAGTGCAACTTATTGCACTTAACAGGATTCAAGTGAATGGCGTGTCAACAAAACGCAAGTGCATTTTGTTATTTATTAGCTGCCGTTCACACATCACCAAAAGGGAGAAACGTCAGTCTATGAATTGCTTCTTTCTGTACTTCCAATACTTCAAATGATTTTTCTTGAATTGATATATCTGACTCTGCTCAATCGGTAGAATGCTTGCATTCTATGCCGAGAGTTCGGGTTTAAGCCCCACCGAGGGTATCAGAAATTATTTAAGGTTTTGGTGGCTCCTTGACTGATATGGGCTGTGTAAAGGAGGCTGATACCCCGTGGCTTAAAAAAATGTTCACTTTTGCCAATGCCACTGCGGTTACAGGTAAAGGCGGCAGTAGTTGCAAGGCTTATGTTCATGTGAGGTTTTGTTTGGTTATATGCACACACGCTGAATGTGTAGGTGCGAATCTAGATGAGCCTGTCTATACGAGAAATGAGTACCAGTCCCTCGGAAGCTTACAACTATAAATTATCTACACTTACCCCAAGCTCCCCTATTATTATTTTTTTGTGAATAATGGCGCGTATGAATTTAATTGTTTCGCCGAAATAAAATTTCAATATTTCACAGATTAAAACAAAAATATTTGCATGTTTATTTCATGGTTAATTTACAATTTAAAACATGCCAATGATGTGTGAAATGTGCACATTCATTTTTGCAAAAATATCAGCCATATTCCAACGTCGTTAATTTTATTTAAAAATATGATTTCGCATAATGTGGTTTGGTTACAAAAAAAAACATTTATTTTCATTTTTCTGTCAATTAATTTTGTATGCTTCGTTTTTTTTAAATTTATATTTATGTGTTAATTGATACAAAATGTGATGTCAAATTTATGGTTATTTTTTACAAAATATCTTTATTTATCTTTTGTTTCAAATAATAGATAAATGCTTGATTTTGTGTTTTTGGACTTTGACTGTGGCCCAAAGTTTTTGCTTCTTTTCTTCTTTTTCTTCGTCTTGATACTTCTGTGTGTGACTTCTTCGAAGCTCTGCTCACTTCTGCTCTTGAGCTTCTTGAGCTCCGAAGAAGTCACACACAGACGTGACAAAACGTCTTCAAGAAGTATTAAGAAAAAGAAGCAAAAACTATGGACCATAGTCAAAGCCCGAAAATACAAAATCAAGCAACTGAATCCAGCCGTGAAAGCCTAAAAACATTTATAATAGATGAATGGTTACTTCATAGTGTAAAAAAATCATTTCGTCAATAAAAAAAATGTTTCACTTTGCTAATGTCACCCCTGTTTCAGGGAAGGTCGGTAAGAGTTGATATGAATCCTAAGTGGCATATATTTATGCAACTTAGGTTATAGATTATAATAATGATGTAAGTACCAAAAAATATACACTTTAAACAAAGAATGCAGCTTATTTCTACATGCTAATGAAAATAGTATAAAAACAAGTCCATAAAAAATATTAATCTATAATCTATCTATAATCTACAATATAAGTTGCAAGGATATATTAACATTGAAAGCTCTCAAATGCATGCCCGCAAACAAACACGTGTAGTTCGCGCTTGCAAATGCTGAATGTGTACTAAAAAATAAAATCCAAACCTCAAATGAACATAAGCCCTACAACTTTTGCCGATCTTCCCTGACACAGGGGTGACATTGGCAAAGTGAACCATTTTTTACAGTATGGGTGGTCAGCCTCATACCAACCTATAAGTCAAGGTTTATGCTTGTTAAAAAACAGTTTTAAGCACTGCGAGTTGGATTTTGAAATTTTAAAAGGCACTAAATATCACGCACGGTAAATGACAGTATGTGCCAAAATATATAGAGGAGATATATATATATATATAAGGATAATTTATTTTAATGTACACATAATTAAAGAGCGCCGTTTTTGTGTGTGTCACACCTCAAGGGCCCTCTCAAATCACGGATAAGATTTCTTGTAAAGATGTGTCTTTAGTGCTCCTTTAAAGACACCAACAGTCTTTGCCTTCCTCACATTAGGTGGCAGTCTGTTCCACTCCATTGGTCCCGCAAACCGGAAAGCACGGTCCCCAAAATTAGTGCGTGTCTGACGGTGTGGCTGAACCAAGTCCACCACGCCATCCCCTGCAGATCTGAGCGTTTGGCGCCTCAAATCCCTCTCAACGGGTGTAAACATGTCAGCCAAATATGAAGGAGCTGTACCATTTACAGCCTTATACACCATCAGACAAACACGGTAGACCACCCTCTCCGGAAAACGAAGCCAATGCAGTTTCCCTAACAATGGAGTAATGCGAGTAAATTTAGACATCCCGAATATGAGTCTTGCCGCTGAATTCAGCACAGACTGAAGACGGTTGAACTGCTTTTTCGGCTGACCTATGTACAGCGTTGAGCAATAGTCAACTCGTGACATCACAAAGGCATTCACCAGGGTCTTGACTGCTCCCGACGGTAAACATCTCCTGATCGCCTTTATCTGGCGAAGTTCAAAAAATGAGGAAGATACAGTCGAGTTCAATTGCTCTCCCATTGTGAGGTTCCGATCCAGTGTGACTCCTAGAAGTCTGACTGAGTCGGAGGGCTGAATCAGCTCTCCCCCAATGGAGAGTGGTACTCGAGTTGTCAAAAGATGATCACGCCTGGTTGTAGCCGCCCACATCACTTCTGTCTTACCCATGTTAAGGATTAGGCCATTGCTTGTCATCCATTCACCAATCTCCGCAATGCAAGCTGCCACCCTGTTACTGAGAGTTTGTGCCATATGTGGCTGACACTGAGAGTAAATTTGCCAGTCATCTGCATATGCATGTGTAATGAGGCCCCATTTCTCAACTATACTCTCAATGTCAGCAGTGTATAAAATAAACAGGATCGGTCCCAGTACAGACCCCTGCGGCACCCCGGAGATCAGCGAATAGGAAGGTGAGACACAGTCACAAGTACGCACTACCTGCTTGCGATCCGCCAAGTAGGAGGAGAACCACGCCAGCGCCTTATCCCTCAAGCCTCAAGATGAGGGTGATGATCTCATACTGAGTGAAAAGGGAGCACTTACATTAATTTTATGGGTAGTTTTTTCTGTTAGCTTAAAATCACATATGCTAAAGTTGAAAATACTGAGCCATACACTTCTATTCTTAGACATTTTGGTCGTCCGTTGAGCCCACGCTTTGACAAACTAATGATGCATGGGTTGAACCTTTCATCACCACGGTCATTCTCACCTACCGAATTTTGGTAATATTTGTATGAAGACATATCAGCTGTTCACTTGCGGCCATCTTGGATTGACAGGTCTTCATTAAAATATTACCGATATTCGGTAGGTATGAATAACCGTGGTGATGAGACTTCCAGCCCAGGCATCATTAGTTTGTCAAAGCTTGGGCTCAACGGACGACTAAAATGCCTAAGAATAGCACCGTTAGAACCCGTTCCCACTTGTCGGGTGTCGGATACGTATACTAATCGGAGGTTCCAGTGGCAGAACATTATGTATGGAGCTATTCACACTTGTCGGAAACCGATTTTGTCCAAAAATGTTCTGCCACTAGAGCCTCCGATTAATACACTGTCCGACACCCGACAAGTGGGAACGGGCTCTTAGTGTCTATTTTTAATCAAAAATTCAAATGCCACTTATTTTTTAAACGACCCATGTACAGCAGCAATTTAATTTAATTTATTGTATAATCATTTTTAATATATCACATTTTGTTGTTCTTTTTTACAAGATTTGTTACAGAGAATCTTTTTCATGCTCTCAACACAAGCTGATGTAGTGAACCAGTCGACTGAACGCGTTTTCTTTGTTTTTGCGTGAAACCTTGCAGATGTGTACGGCGCACACAGTAATGAAGCCGAGACACTCTACTCTGCTGCGTTTGACTACAAAGGATAACACAATTTTTAACATGCTCTACCTAAATTTCGTTTAATAATGTTTCGTGAGTTTTCACATAGATGGTGCTGTTTGCAAGGGAATAGATTTAACAGTGCCACCTTAACTGTGAACTGTGTGTTTTTTTTACAAAATCAATTTTCGAAAAGGAAGATTTTCGAAGAGTTAGGAATGAATGGGTAAAAAAATAATGTAATTTGAAAGTGGATGTGAAAGTCAAGGTACAAAAGAATGTGATGAGATGGTTTGGGCATGTGGAAAGAATGAATGATGATAGACTGACAAAGTTTATGTTCAAAAAAAGTGGGAAAGGAAAAAGACGGAAGGGACGACCGAAAAAACTATGGAGTGATCAGATTGAGGAGATTGTGAAAGAATGAGATTTACAAAGTGAGCAAAAAGAAGCAAATGCATGAAAAAGGTGATGGATATGAATGAATTGAAAGAGGTATGTCAGGATAGGAAAAAATGGAGGCAACTCTGCAGAGGCTCTGGCCATCCTTAGCGGAATGGCGACAGAGTTACAGTTACAGTTACAATATAATTCACCAACCATTTTTGCTTGCCAATTAACAGGTATGTTTTAATACGTAATTCATTTTGAATAATTCATCATTATTTTACTGTTATGATTTATATATATTAAAAAAATACCTAATGACATCTGTTGAACGAAGTTGGAAGTAATTGTCAATAGGATGCGACGGTATTCGAACCAGGCGCTGTTTTGTGTGAATTACACCTCAAGAGTCCTCTGCGGGCTTAGTCATCGCTGTAAAATGCGCCAATTTTCATGCAAGACCCAGCTGCTGAAAGGCTGGATGGACCTTTAGCCACCGGTCTTTGGTAAAGTCTATAAAATTTTCACCCAGCAAAGAGCATACTTAAAAATATAAATGGTACATTTTTGTTATTCCACCGGGATTCGAACCCACAACCTTCCATTTACGAGTCATAAATGTTAACCACTAGACTACGAACCGGCCTGAAAATCGGTAAAAAAATCATCCACCACATCTTGTCGTGGAACCGAAATACTAGGGTGAAAAAAATAATTAACAATTTTTAAGATTTTTTCTAATGCACATCTTAGCATCCACATTAATTATTATTTATTATTAATTTCTTTGGTATAATTGAAGTAAAAGTGCAGTGTTCGCATAAATTTAAATTTGAAAATTGCTGATTCGTGAGGAATGCTTCTCTGCGACCAGCATTTTCCAGGACGCCCTTTATCTGCTTCTTGCACCTTGCCGTTGCAACAGAATATCCAGCCAGCGCAGAAACCAGATCAGTGCAAAACAGTTTTGCAGTGATTCCGAAAACGCTACAAAATTCTCGACCCGACCTGTCAAAGTAACGGGTGGCTCAGTATGAAATTGAATAATGAATATAAATTGAACTCTGCGATGGTGGAAAGGGAGGAGGGAATAGAAAAGTTATTGATTTTATTTGTAAAATATCATGCGTGTTCTTCATTTTGGGCTATGAAATAAACACCGAAACGGCATATCATTTCTGGCACCCAGGGTTGGAATCAAACTTTAGCTCTCAGCGTAAATTGCAAGCACTCTACCCAAATGTAAAAATGTAATTTGTCGTGTATGTTCCTTGACTTATAGGTTGGTATGCGGCTGACCACCCATGCTGTAAAAATGGTTCACTTTGCCAATGTCACCCCTGTTACAGGGAAGGACGGCAAGAATTGCAGGGTGTATGTCCATCTGAGATTGTTTTTTTTTATGTAGGTTCACATGAGGCACGTGCAAGCGCGAACTTGTACGTGTCTGGTTGTGGGAATGCATGTAATGTGAATCTCTAATGTAACATATCTTTGCAACTTAGATTAGATTAGATTAGATTAGACTCTACCCACTGGCCGGACTTGTAAATCGAAACGTTAAAGGTAAAACTGAATATGTGACATAATATATTAACGTAACAGAAGTTTCTCAGATAAATGCAAAAAAAATCCTATTTTCTACAAGAGAAAACACTAAAAAATGTGAAATTTCTGTATTTTTGAAGTTTTCCTTGAGCACTTCCTTTTAATTAGTTCACTTACTATGAGAAGTTACACCTAGTAAATTTTTTACCCATGGTTTTTCAAATCAGTGAATCAGCAATTATTCAGTTTTACCTTTAAGGTGGTCATTGAATATATAATCAAAGTTACTATTGTCAAAGATATTATTGACATTGTAAAATCACATTGAATTCATGCAAACACGTGTAAAATTGAACTTACAAATGCTGCATGCTTACATACAAAATAAAACCAAACCTCAAATTAACATAAACCCTAACGGGGCTATTCTTAGACATTTTAGTCGTCGGTTGAGCCCACGCTTTGACAAACAAAATCTGAAAATTTCACCGCCACGGTCATTTTACCTACCGAATTTTGTAATATTTGTATGAAGACAAATCAGCTGTTCTCTTGCGGCCATCTTAGATTGACAGGTCTTTATACAAATGCATCATTATTTTGTCAAAGCGTGGGCTCAACCGACGACTAAAATTTCTAAGAATAGCCCCGTTAGTGAATACCACTAGACTACGAAATCTTATGTTCTTAAATGTATTTCGTATGTGTTTTTCTGGATTTTTGTATTTTCTGCATTTTTTGTATTTTTCTTCCATGTACTTTTCTATTGCTGTATTTTTTTATGTCTAGTCATGTATTGCACGCTCCACATGACTAAGCTGGAATAAACATTTTATTATTATTATTATTAAATAGTATACTGAGGTAGTGTGAAAGGAATAAGAGGCAAGGGACGACCGAGAAAAGTACGGAGTGATCAGATTGAAGAGATTGTGAAAGAATGGGATGTACAAAGCGAGCGCAAAAGAAGAAAATGCATAAAAAAGGTGATGGATATGAATGAATTAAAAGAGGTATGTAATGATAGGAAGAAATTAAGGAAGCTTTGCAGAGGCTCTGTCCACCCCTAGCGGAATGGCGACAGAGTTACAGTTACAGTATCTAGATTTCGGTCGGTGCTATGGCCACGGCGCGGGCGGTCAAGACGCTTGTTCAGCTAGCGTATTTGGTTCAGATAACGTTGGTTCGAGCCACGGCTGGCCTCTTTGACCATAACATTGACCCTGGTTCAGATGTCGTTGCAAGCACACAAGCTTCTGCTTTCGCATGAAGACAACTGGCCAGGCAAAATAGGTTGGTGAATTGCATTCCTCTTCAAAAATTTATTTAAAAAAAATATATAAATATTAAAAAAATATATATAATATTTACAAATTAAAATGTGTTGGCTGTTTTGGGCCCCACAGTATTCTTCATACATTTATAATATACAGTATACAAGATGAAACATCCAAGTGCACTATTTATGTACAAGAGGACAAGGTGAGCGCTCAACTGAAAAATATCGTATCTAGCTTATGAAACATGGATATACAGTATACAAGTACAAAACATTTACTGTCAAACTTATTAATAGCGTTTTAGAAAAAAAAAATTGAGACTGAATGAAAGGGTCCAAAATAACTGAATCAACCACAACGAGAATGAAGTGAGAGGGAAAGTACAAATGAAAACAATGAGCAAGAATGGATGATGAAGTACTGACAAAAAGAGTGAACGAAGACAATGTTAAAGGTAAGCGTGGACGGCGAGGACCGAGGAATGAATGGATTAATCAAATAAGCGAAATAGCATACGATTTGAATGTACAGAGAGAAAACGAAAAGAAGATCATCAACCGGTGGGTGGTTTAGTGGTTAGCGCTTCAGACTCGTAAATGGTAGGACGTGGGTTCGAATCCCGCCGGAGCAAATATATTTTCAAACATGCTCTTCGCTCGGTTGAAAAATTCATATAACTTTACCAAAGACCACCACATGTCTATCCAGCTTTACAGCAACTGGGTCTTGTTTCAGAATGTGCACTTTCTATAGCGATGACCAAGCTCACACAGGGCTCTTGAAGTGTGATTTACACAAGAGCAGAGCTCAAAGAGAGCGATGAATGTCGAGGAGATGAAAAAAGTGTGCAAGGACAGAAAAAAATGGAGACACATCTGCGGAGGAACTGGCCACCGCTAGCAAATAAAGTACAGCCAACATTTTTTTTTTTGTGGCAATTAGTCTTTTTTCGTAGACGACAAGTTACCTAACAAATTGAATAAATAGAAAACAAAAAAAAAGAATAGATAGAGTAAAGATTCGTTAGTAGTTTTGTTAATAAACTTCTGTTGAAACAACAGACGTTTCTGATTGTGCGTACACTTGTCTTGAGGACTAACTTGATTGTTTAATTTCTTCTGTAAGCACTGGGTCAACCTTTTGCCTTCGTTAATCCGGTCCTTTTTTCGTTGATTACTGATATTTTTATACGTTTATTTACTTTGTCTTAGACAAAGAAAGTATACGTTGCAAGAATAAATGGATGTCGTAGTAGAGGAAGATAGAGAAATGTATGGATAGATCAAATTCTTGAAATAGCGAATAAATGGGATATTCAGGGTCGAAAATTCCATTTGAAAAATAAATGATAAGAACCCAGTCATGTAGAATAAAATGCAGCTATTAATGTAATAGGTACCTATGGTTTAGCTAAATCACAAGATTCCTCTTTCGTGCAGCAGTATCTAAAGTGTAAATTGTTTCATTTTAAAAAAGAGAATAAATATATAGAAACACAGGAAATCATTTAACGCGAAGCTACACATATAGTGAACCTTCTTGCCGCGTTCTTCTCAACATGGTCGCATGTGGCGAGTCAAACCTATTTATTTTTACTGTAAAGAGAACCAGATTTATTTCAAAAACTTCAGAAGAAGGGAGAGTTTCTCATCTTCCGAGCGGACCGGTACTCATTTAATGTGAAGGCTAAGTTAGCCTTGCTGGTATTTTATTTTGGGTTAGAAATAATACTGAAACGTGAAATCATCATTGAATTCTAGTTCTCGACATGAAATGCAAGCACTCTACCAACTGAGCTATCGACCAGACTTTTTACGAGCTTGGATGTCGCTGCAAAGCGCCAATTCTCAAGCAAGAACCAGCTGCTGTAAGGCTGGATGGACCTTTGATGACCGGTGTTTTGTACAGGTATATGAATTTTTCAACCATGCGAAGAGCATATTTGAAAATATAAATTCACACAACCTTCCATTTACCAGTTATTAAATATAGTTATCCTAATTTTAATATTTCACTTATTTAGTTTTACCTTTAAGGTATCCAGATATACAAATATTGATCTTCCAAAGCGTTACCACTAGACTACGGACCGTTTAATATTCTCAATTAAATCTATATTGCCGTTTTTGACATTGTACAAAACCACTCTAAATTGCAAAGACATTTTTTCTTTTATCAATGACAAAATAATCTGCTCAACAAAAAAAAGAAACATCGTCCAGCATTTCAAAAGGGTTCTTTTTTTAAATAAAAAGAAAAAAAAGCGACCCTAGCTTTTCCCACTTATTTAATTCTTTGCTGGAGGAGCATTTGTAAAGAGTGCAATTTTCCGTGTTAGCAGTTCGGAATGGGGCCACTGAATGCGTTATGCAAATCCCAGATGAGAGTTGCTAATGTGGTACAACTGGAGCGGGTACTTTGGAATAAGCTGTCGCCATTTTTTTTTCTTCTTTGTCTTTTTCTTTGGTGCTATCAACGTGGATATTTTTACGTTAAACGCTACTGCTCTTAATAGGGATGTAGTGACGTGACTGCAACGGCATCATTGTTGAAAATTGTAGAAAATATCCATTATTGTTCCTTGACTTATAGGTTGGTATGCGGCTGACCACCCATACTGTAGAAAATGGTTCACTTTGCCAATGTCACCCCTGTTTCAGGGAAGGACGGCGAGAGTCGCAGGGCTTATGTTCATTTGAGATTGGGTTTTTATAATGTAGGTCCACATGCGGCATGTGTAAGCGCGAAATTATACATGTCTGCTTGTGAGAATGCATTTAATATAAATCTTAAATGATAAATATCTTTGCAGCTTAGATTAGATTAGATATTCTTACGAATATGTAATTGTGTGCTGTGTTTGTCTATGTGAGTCATCATCATCTTCTAAAGGCAGTGCCTTGTTGTATCAGCCATCTGTCTCTGTCTGCTGCCATCCTCTTGAGATGCAAATAGGATGAGACATCCATGAGCCGCTTCAAATCCTTGAAGTATGAAGTTCTTGGGCGACCTCTTGTGCGTTGTCCTAAGATTTTGCCTTCAAAGATGTTGCTAAGAAAGGTGCTGTGTCTGATTGAGTGCCCTATTAGCTTGGCTTTCCTCTTTAAAATATGATTTATCAGCTCTCTTCTTTCTTCTATGTTAGTGTCAGTGATAAAGTCTGTGAATGATGTTGGGTACTTTTGTATGTAGTACTATGAATCGATTCTCAAATAAATTGTGTACAAATAAATCACAGAAATTTGAATGAAATTGAACTCACGAAAATCTTTAAACATATATTTCGATACTTTTAAGGTGAAACTGAATAAGTGACATGGGTTTCTCAGATAAATGCATTTTATCCAATTTATAGATTATAGTCATACGAGAAAAAACGGTGGGAAAATCCTGTTGTTTAGAAGTTTATCATAAGCACTCTTAATAATTAGCTCTTTTACTATGACAAGTGACATGCAATACAAGGTTTTATCTACGATTTTTTCAAATCAGTGAATCAGAAATTATCCAGTCATACTTTTAAGGTGGCGATATGTAAATACTTTTTTAGGGATTGGCCTTATCAATTTTCTCTACGTTCCTTAATCTTATCATTGGTCGGTCTGTAGCCTAGTGGTTAACGCTTCTCACTTGTCAACGAAAGGCTGTGGATTTGACTCCCGGTTGAGAACAAAAAAATGTCATTTAAAGAGCAAAAGGTTCTTGAAACCCTCGATACAATTCGAAACCAGGCTCTCAGCATGGAATGGAAGCACTCTACCAACTAAGCTATCGACCGAACTGTCGAACGGTTAATAATTCAATTCAGAAAATGATAAATCGCCACCTTAAAGGTAAAACTGAATACGTACTGATTTACTGATTTGAGATATTGTGGATAAAACATTTTATCGAGTAAACTTTTCATAGTAAGTGAACTAATTGTAAGGAAATGCTCATGAAAAACTTCTAGACTACAGGATTTTTACACTTTTTCAATGCTTTTTTTCGTAGAAATAGGAAAAAAGTGCATTTACTTGAGGAATCTCTGTTAGCTTGGATCGGTCCGTAGTCCAGTGGCAACACTTCAGACTCGTAAACGGAAGGTTGTGGATTCAAATCCCGGCGGAGCACACAAATATACCATTTATATTTCCAAATGTGCTCTTCGCTGGGTTAAAAAATTCATAAACCTTTACTAAAGACCGGTCAATGAAGGGTCCATCCAACCTTACAAACAACTGGATCTTGCTTGAGAATCGGCGCTTTATACAGTGACGACCAAGCTCGCAGAGGGCTCTTGAGGTGTGATACACACAAAAACAGCGCACACCAAATAAATCATCCTAATTTATTATTATTAGCTTAATATGTCACTTATTTCGTTTTAACTTTAAGGAATTGAGATTCCCTTGACGACTTCTTGCAAGACGTCGATATGAATTAGTTATAATTTTGATAAAATGTTGATCTTTTGACTTGAAGACCGTTTTATTAACAAAATAAAATAAACACACTAACAAAACGTGATAAGAAATTGTATAAAAAAATTATCGCAGTGTTACGAAATTTTCGACCAGTGCGGTTTAGTCTATAATATTTGAAAATTTAAAAAAGGAACAGAAAAAAGTAAATTCAAATAAATGATACAATAAGTGTTTTTTGATAGTTTTTAATAAAAAAATAAATAGGAATCCACACATTCAATACAGACAAAAAAGCTGTGACATCACACGGGTTTCTACGGCAAAGGCTGACAATTTTTTTTGCACATTGGTTGCAAAGGACCGGTCCGTAGTCCGTAGTGGCAACACTTCGGACTCGTAAATGGAAGGTTAAGGATTCGGATCCCGGCGGAGCACAAAAATATACCATTTATATTTCGAATGTGCTCTTCGCTGGGTTGAAAAATTCATACACCTTTACCAATGACCGGTCACCAAAGGTCCATCCAGCCTTACAGCAACTGGGTCTTGCTTGAGTATTGGCGCTTTGTAGCGACGACTAAGCTCGTACACCTCTGCGGCACTACAACAAGTGACATAGACCCCTAGAGTCTTTAGAATCTAGGGAGTCTCCCGCACAGGATTTCTTAAAAAAAAAAAAAAAAAGGGCCTTAGTTTCATAGGTGTGTGAAGTAACAGTTTTTTTTATCGTTTTTCATTCTACACGACTCATTATTTAGTTTCATACTAAACACGAAATGAAATTTTGTGTTCTATTTTCGAATTATCTTTTAATTATTATTTATTGCATCAAATTTTAGGCATTTTGATTTAATAATAAAAATAAGTGTTATTTTTTTGGTGTATAAGTAAATTTAAACAATTATTATTATTTTCTCATTAGGACAAAAATTGACGTAAATTAAATTAAAAAATATATATTTTCGAAATTCGAATAAAATGGCAGTGAGAAATGTTAAATTCACTTTACTAGTGTTGTGCAGTGTTTTGTTATTCGCATTTTGCGAAATTCTTTCGAATGATCGCCACAAGGAGCACGTCGAACGAGTGCAGAGTTTTTTGTGTGGAGTCCCACAAAAAAGAGCCGTCAAAATTAGTGATGTGCTTTCTCTACCACCGGATGTCATATACCTACCGCAGGTAATTTAAAAAACAATGAAAATTCGAAAATAAAAAAATAAAAATTCGAAACAGTAATAAAAAGAATTCGAAAAGTTTTGAAATCAAATGTCAATATGATGATTTTATAACGAATATTATTGAAAAAAAAAAAACTAAAATAGTTGGAAGGTGCAAACTGAGATGGAAGAATGAAGCGGAAGGATGCTAAATGGCATGTGGCTGACTACCCATACTGTAAAAAATGGTTCACTTTGCCCATGGCGCCATGTTTTCAGAAAAAGAAGGCAGGAATTGCATGGTGTATGTTTATGTGAGGTTTGGTTCATTTTATAAGTACACATGCAGCATGTGTCAGCGTAAACTCACACGCATATTTTGTGGGCGTGCATTTAATTCAATTCTTCAATGTCGATACACCTTTGCAACTTAGATTACACTATACGGTTTTGCATTTGTTTTTAGTTTTACTCATTCATTTTGAAAGCATGTTTTTCTACTCCCATTTGGTAATTTACTAATTACAAAACGGCTAACGCAATCACAATGCCATACATTTCTACACCCGTTGCATAATGTTACATTATGCAACCGGTAACCGTGTTAAAATGAACATGTGCGCATGCGCATTGTCAGAATTGGAACCATTTTTTAATTTCAAATGTCAACCTTGTATGGGGGTATGAAGACCTGTCAATCCAAGATGGCCGCAAGCGATCAGCTGATTAGGCTTCATACAATATTAGTGATATTCGGTAGGTAGGAATTACCGTGGTGATGAGACTTTCAGCCCTGTTCAGATGAAAATAAATAAGTATATTTTATGTGTAGAGTCAAATAAAAATTGTTAATAGTACTAAAATTTATCGAATTTATTTATCGGATTGCTCCAAATAAAGCTTTCCTTTTTTCAATGGAAAATAAAAGGCTTGAAAGGAAAACGATACAAAAAATTTCACCGCAAAAAATAGACAAACTCAAAAAGTTACTTGGTTAATAGGTGAGTATGAGGTTGGTCACCTATGCTGTACAAATTTGGTTCACCTGCCAATACAACTGCAGGGCATATGTTTATTTGAGTTTTGGGTTTGAATGTTTAAGCTTATATGCAGGATGTAAAAGCGCGACCTTATACATATGTGTCGGCTTGTGGGCATGAATTCAATATGAAACCTAAATATAATTTATTTTTACAACTTAGGTTAGATTAGATAATCGAAGGGAATGATAAATCACACGTTTTGACAAAGGTAAGGTTTTAATTACTTCAAATGGACGAGTACATTATAATGACCATTATTCACTATTTTGTTAATTCTCTCATGGTCGTAGAAAAAGTATTGTATGCCACTGCACGTAATTAGTCTTTGTAACACTCGTGCTTTCTATTGTGCCATTCGGCTGCGCCTCATGGCACAAACTAGCACTCGTGTTAAAAAGACTATCATTACTTGGCAGTGGCATAAATAACTATTTTATCGTTCTTTCACAAACATTTTGAACAATAAAAATATGTAAACATAGGCAAGCCCAAGATAAGATATCTTAGATAGGATATTGACATAAGATAGAAAAATATTAATTTACAAAAAAAACGAGGGGTGCCCGTTAAAGTCCAGTACAGTTGTTATTATTCTCCGGAGAATTCTAGGAGTTCCCGAGAAGGTTTCCTGTGCAGGGAAAAGCGGCAAGAGTTGCAATAGCTATGTTCAAGTGAGATTTGCTTTTTTTATCTGTACACATGCAGCTTGTGTAAGCATGAACTTACACGTGTCTTATTCTGAGCGTACATTAAATATGAATTTGACATGTGATTGTATAAAATTATTATATATTGCTAATTAATACTAGTCGTTTAACTTGTGGATTCAGTTTATTTTCACAGGTAATGATACCAGTCTTACGCAACGTAGTCCCAATTTTTTGTTTGACGTCCGATCGTCTAATTTTGAGGGTAGTTTGCATGTTTTTTTTAATTAAGTCTAGATCTGTTGACAACATTTCGAATGATTTAAGTATTTTTATTTTTTATCGTTATCCGATCGACATCAAACTTCACAGGAACCATTGTAACAATATTTTACATGTTAACCGCATTTTTTTTTTTTTTGCAGATGACTGTCCTTCATCGCTGCGATTCCGAATCGGGTTGCTGTCTTCAGAATTTCGGCCACGAATGCAAGGTCACCGAAGCTGAGGAAGTCGAACTGACATTTTTGGTCAAAAAGATTCGACCCAACGGTCAAACTCTGCGTTATGAAACACGCATCATGGAGAATCACACTTTATGCTCCTGCCTACCGAATATTGAAAGTAAAGATTAAATTTATACATCACTAAAATTAAACAGTCTTTTATTTTTTCGAATTTCAAAAGTATTTTTTTTATCTGTCAATCAGTGACGGACTTCTTTGTAAAGCAAATGTACATTGACAGCCAAGAATAAAATCAAGATTATTTTTAAACAATTAAATGAATGGATTTTCGACCGGTTTGTACCTAGTCTAGTGGTTAACGCTGCAAAATTGAATTCCAAAGCTGGTGAGTTCGATTCCCAGCGCAGTAAAAAAATAATAAGTTGATTTTCAAAACATGCTCTTCGCTTGGTTGAAAAATTCGTATACCTTACCAAAAACCAGTCACCAATGCCTAAACACAACTGCCTTATAGCAACTGGATCTTGCTTGTGTGATTGGTGCATTCTACACCGACGACTAACTTTGCAGGGCGTTTGAGGTATACTAAAATAATATAATTCACACGTAAAAGCGCTCTTTGTATTAAAATACATGTTGTACCTTTAAATGTCAAGACGACGCCGTCCTTATAATAAATCATTTGGAAGTAAGCTCCGTAAGTATTTCTTATTTATAACCAATTACTACAGCAGAATACTTGAAGTTCATTAAAATATTAGAAAGTAACTGTCCTTGCGGGATAATTAAGTGAGAAGAGGCCGTTATTTACCATTGTAATAACTACACAGTAAATGAAAAAAACGGATATTAGAAGAACCGTTATAAGAAAACTTACATTATTCTCGACATTTCGTTAGTGATGTAGCCAGTGACGGCTCCAGGTTAGGTGCATCGGTGCATTGCACCCCCAGTAATAATGCCACAATCCAATACTTACACATTTTAGGGAGGTAATCAATGACGGCTAGTATAAAAATGCACTGCTCGATGAAACATCGACGAGCCGTCACTGGATGTAGCCAACGTATTCAGAAGACACCCTCTCTGCACGACAACTGAGGATAAACTGATTTTTAATAAAAAAAAAAACTGTCACAAATCAGCTGAGTGTTGGTTTCCAAATACTGGACAATCTAAAGCTGTTATCCCTGTTGAAGTTCGGATGCCTATAAATTTTAATGGCCTCTCTCACCAGTCTAGGAATCAAAAACGCAGTTAGTTAAATTGTGTTATATTCATAAATATGTGTCGTATTTACAAACACAATTAAGTATAACGCATTCTGAACCGTTTCAAAGAAATGAAATTGTTCCATTATCGTTTATTTTTAAAGATTTTTCTCTCTCCACCTGATCACTAGTTTTTTTGTGTGTCTGCCTCCGCCCAGGCCACTTGGAGAGGTCCACCCTCCTTGCTTGAGTTTTATTGTACTTCTGTTATATAATAATAAAAATAATAATAGAAAGAGAGGACTCTCTGGACTTGTCAGTGGCCAGATAAAGAAAACTAATCTAAAATGAACCTTTTTTAATTTAAACTAGCTGTATCTTGCTATAATCTATAAAGGCAAGGCACTATAAGAGGCACCACAAGGAGTAATAAGATACTATAATCTCTTTATAGATTATAGTATCTTGCCACCCCTTGTTGTGGCTCGTCGGACTCGTTGCACTATATCATACCGAAACTTTGTTAGGGGTGACCAGTATCTCTGCAGAAATGTTTCTACTGTGTTGTGTCTTTGCACACTTCTAACTAAAAAAAAACCCTGTTATTAGGTGAAAATAGTTTAGGTTTATTTCTGCTCTCAATTCCTTTCTTGCTCCAGTTTTGTATACGGAAGCCTATGTTGGCATGTACTCAATAACTCATGTCAGTTTCATTGCAATCGAGAAAAATAAAATCGAGAAAAAATATTCTTGTTCCTCTCCAGCATTTTTTAAGTCCCCTTTATGGACGTAGACCTCCTCCAATCTTTTCCATGTCTTGCATTTTGTTGCTACGTTCAGTATTTTTTTCAATTTGTCTGCTGTTTGCCAGACGGGTTGGTGACTACCTGTTGGTCTGGAAGAACTGTTTCATTTCATCGCTTGCTTTTAAGCAAGCCTATCAAGAATTCTCCTATCCGCTACATTAAGAACAAGTTATCTACGAGTAACAGGTTTATCTGATAATAATTTTCATTTAAGTATTTAAATATGTATCTTAAGCTTATGAAATACTTTATCTGCTTTTAGGGGCTAAATTGTATTTATTCAAGAATTTTCTGAACCGTTTTAAACCTTAATAGCTCCAATTTTCATGCTCTGACTTTCGCAGACCAAAAACTTCTCCTATATATTTTCCAGTACCTGGTTCCTTCCACTCGGGAAACTGGCAAATCTCAACCACTATTGTATTATTTCTGCCCCACAACTGTAGATTCTACACCACGAGAGCATAGAGGCTGTTTTTCTATGACACGCTTTCATCTCTTACGTTTTTCTACCTCCAGATATGACGACTTCTTGTTATACGAAAGTGTTAATTTTATCATGAAGAGAAATTGTAGCCTTTCACTTTTTAAGAAATATAATAAGTACTTAAAGAGAAATTTAAGAAAAGAACTGGCAAATAAAAGCAAGAAAAAATGTGACATCACTCGGCTGGTTCGCTAACAACTTTAAACACCTGGAGCTGTGGCATCACACCTTTGAAAAATCAAAATAGTCTTATCTAATCTAATGTAAGTTGCAAAGATATGTTACATTGGATATTCACATTACATGCATTCTCACAGACACGTACAAGTTCGCGCTTGCACATGCCTCACGTGAACCTACAACATAAAAACCAAATCTCAAATGGACATAAACCCTGCAACTCTTGCCGTTCTTTCCTGAAACAGGGGTGACATTGGAAAACTGAACCATTTTTACAGCATGGGTGGTCAGCTGCATACCAACCTATAAGTCAAGGAACCAAGGAAAAAAGAAGACAAGGAAAAAATCAATTTGTAAATTTAATTTGAATAATGGATACATTAACCTGGGTGGCATTTGAACCCGAGCTCTCGAAATATAATGCAAGCGCTTTACCAACTGAGCTATTGACATCATTATATTGAAGTTCCAAAAAATATATTTAAAAAAAAAAATGCCTACCGTGTCCCTTATTTTGATCTCGTTCCTGATTGTAAGTAAAAACAAACTTTTTTTTACTATACATTTTTCGAATAGTTAGAATTTGTTGTTTTTCGAATTACCTCGTAGGTATTTTATTCAAATTAAGAATCATTACATTTCACACTTGCCTTACAATGGTACAAACAAGCAAACGCTACACCAAGTTTCCTTGTTAACTTACACTGTGCTTGCATTCATACTCATTGTTGCTTTTCCTTGGGGCCTTGACAACAACATTCAACTATGGTTCGAACATTTTCGAATTGCTGAAATTCGAAAATAAGACTACATTAAGTATAATCTATAGTTTTTAATGTAAAATTTCGTTGGTATTGGCTTAACCATTTGTAATATTAGTCAGTCTCACAACGTTTACTTTATAATAAACTTCTTCATTTTTTTTCTATTCGAATAATCATTTTCGAATACTCGTGTGAAAAAAAGATTATTTTTTAAGAGAAAGTCAAAAAGAAAAAAAATTCACTCACGTAATTTATCATGTATAATCTAAGTTTCAGAGACACATTACATTTAGGATTCAAATTAAATACATTCCCATAAGCAGACACGTATGAGTTCGCGTTTGCATATACCAAATGTGGAGAACATAAAAACCCAATCTCAAATGAACACAAGTCCTGCAACTCTTACCGACCTTCCCTGAAACAGGGGTAACACTGGTAAAATGAACCATTTTATACAGTTTGCGTGGTCAGCCTCATACCAACCTATTATTCAAGGAACAAGTCCAGGAGCCATGTGTAACAATATTTTTATCTTCACAGATACATTTTTTCTTCTTCTAAGTGTAACCACATTCAGGGTCATTCAGAACTCATTTAATCCATAACTGTTCCATGGATGATTGTTTTTTTGCATGTAAAATTCACTGTAGGTGGCGTTTGAGCCATGAATTTGCTGTGTGTGTCATTTTTTAAACAACGATTCAAATTTCAATAGTCAACTTTTCGAATAACTGAAAATAAATTCGATTTTTGAATATTCACACACACTTTATGAACTTACCATGCTTGCTTGCACATGATGTTTCTGCGGGACCGTATTGTGTACTATGGTAATAATTGCGAATTTATCAGCGCAAACTTTGTTGCATGCATTTCCCGATCATGGTCCTTACCGTGTCTGTGAATTGGAAACTGCAGACTCAAGAGAGGGATACCACATTGTGGTAAATAAAGGTAAAACGAAAATACAAGCAAGAAAGATAACAACCATTGTTATCTGTAATCTAAGCTGTTGAGCATATATTAAAATTTGAGATTAATATTTAATGCACGCCCGAAAGAAGACATGTATATCGCACGCTTAATAATAAAGAGCAATAACTCGAAAATTCGGAAAATCGAGATTTTGTAATAAAACGCAAGAACAATGCGAGAAGAATAGGTAGAATGCGACAGCCGTTCAATTTGGACGAATATGACCGAGATAAAACATCGGTCGCCTTTTTCATCCCATACAAGTTGTACTGGTTGTCTGAACTTCAAACGTGATTTCCCAACATTCTTGTTTTTTGAGTTATTGCTCTTTATTATTAAACTTGCGATATATTCGCTTTTATAGTTACTGTATGTCTAGTCAACCCTGCAACTAAAAAGTCAAAAGATCTGTTAATAGTTTAGTGGTAACGCTTTGCACTCGTATATGAAAGGTTGTGAGTTCGAATCCCGGAGGAGCATAAAACATGTATCATTTATTTTTTCAATTATGCTCTTGGCTGGGTTGAAAACCTCATATACCTTTACCAAAGATCGGTCACCAAAGGTCCATCCAACCTTACAGCAACTGGGCTTTGATTGAGAATTGGCACGTTCTACAGCGACGACCAAGCTCGCAGAGGGCTCTTGAGGTGTAATACACACAAAAACAGCGCTCACCAAATAAATCAGCCTAATTTTATTTTTTATTTTTTAACGCTTTGGACTCGTAAATGAAAGTTTGTGGGTTCGAATCCCGAAGGAACACAAATAATATATCATTTATATGTTTTCCTTATAATCAGTTCACTTACTATAAGAAATTACTCCCAATAAAATGTTTTATAAACAATTTCTCAAATCAATGAATCAGCACTCATTCAGTTTTACATTCAAAATGGTGATATTGTATCTGACTGAAGTGTCGTTGACTTAAAAGGTGTGTGGATGAACTGTCGTGTGACCGATGTGTCTGTCGATGGGCTGTCTGTGACCGATTTGTCGTGGAACCAGTTGGCATGGACGTATATCGAGTTTTACACTGGAGCGGAATACCGCCAGTGTTTGTCGCAGCGGGGTTTATTAATCTAATGAACTGCCTAATAATTGATTATCAATTAATATTGCCATGGATCGATTGGCAGGCCATTACTATAAGTGGTTCATAGTACATCGCCCTCGCTATACACCTCTCTCGCTATACACCTCTCTCGCTATACACCTGAACGCATAGCTGTAGTCAATCGCATTTCGGGAGTGAGAATTTTTTCTTCATCTCGTCCCCTTAGTGATTGTTTGTATTGTTATGTAAATAGCATATGCATATAAATATTGAATCTAATCTAATTGCAAAGATATGTTACATTGGAGATTCACATTACATGCATTCCCACAACCAGACACGTACAAGTTCGCGCTTGCACATGCCTCATGTGAACCTACAACATAAAAACCAAATCTCAAATGGACATACACCGTGCAACTCTTGCCGACCTTCCCTGAAACAGGGATGACTTTGACAAAGTGAACCACAGCCGCATACATTTAGGTAGGTAGATCGCTGCCTTAGTTCTTGTTTATCGTATACGCCATTGAAAAAAAATTATATGAGCAATGTTTGCATGTGTACTGGACCAATGTGTCTTATGAAAACAAGAAATTTATTTAAAAATATTTAAAAGAGCTCTCACATTATCGAGTTTAACGGTTTTTCTTAGCTCAGATTGTGTAGAATTTGATTTATAAGACAACTGCATGAAAAAATCATATTTGACAAGATTGGCGTATATGGTAAACAAGAACTGAGGGAGCGAGATGTTTCAATAATTGCAGCTGATGGGAGTTTTATATAAATAAGTAGGATTAATTATTATTAAGTACCTAGCGTGAAGAAATATTATAAGGAAGTCACTAGAAATCATCATAATTATTGTACTCGAAGTCTTTGGAAGTCTGTTCGAGAAGCCTCTGGCAAAATTAACCTCTAGAAGCCTCTATCTTCACAGCTATATAAGCTGCAAACGGCTTGCAGGAGTTAGTCATTCTACGACAATCTGCTTCTAAACACTAAAACAGTATTCGAATGAACCTAAGCCATCTGTAAAATAAATAAATGTGAATTGTAAAAATAAATGTAAACTGTGAAAAAATAAATCTAACTATGAAATAAATACCCTAGAAGAAGACCAGCTTTTAATTTGAAGACTATTTGAACCCAAAAAATAAAACAGTATTATGTCCATCAGAGGTAGTTTCACATGAGCAATGTTTGTATGTGTACTGGACCAATGTGTCTTATGAATGCTGGAAATTGATTTTGAAAATATTTTTAAAATCTCTCACATTATGGCGTTTATCGTGTTTTTTCTTAGTTCAGGTTGTGTAGAATGTGATTCTTCAGAGAATTTCATGTAAAGGTCAACTTTGAAAAGAGTGGCAGATAAGACGAAGCACGTATATTATGGTATTTTACCATTTCGTCCCCTGAGTGCTTGTTTGGCTTATCTATCATTGGATTCAAAGATGACCTTTCAGTGAAATTGTCTTTTAAGAATCACATTCTACACAATCTGCGCTAAGATAAAAACATAAAACACGATAATGTGAGAGTTGTTTTCAATTTTTTTTTTTTTAAGGAATCCTGTGCGGGAGGCTCCCCAATTCTTGAGAGTCTTGGGGGTCTATGTCACCCTGGAAGGGTGCCGCAGAGGTGTTGCTTGAGTTCTTGGTTCTGTCGTGAGGCGCTGCAAGGAAGTGGTGATTGATGTTGGCTTTGAATAAAACCGGATTAAATAAAAAAAATTCAATAATTTTAAAGTCGATTTTTTCTTTTCATAAGACACATTAGTCCAGTACACGTACAAGCATTACTCAGGTTAAATTATCTCTAATCTAATTGGCCGGTCCGTAGTCCAGTGGTAACGCATGGGACTCGAAAATGGAAGGTTGTGGGTTCGAATCCCGGCGGAGCACAAAAAAATATTCCATTTATATTTTCAAATATGCTCTTTGCTTGGTGAAAAAATTCAGATACCTTTACCAAAGGCCGGTCACTAAAGGTCTATTCAGCCTTACAGCAACTGGGTCTTGCTTGAGAATTGGCGCTTTCTACAGCGACTACCAAGCTCGCAAAGGGCTCTTGAGGTGTGATACACACAAAAACAGCACTCAGCAAATAAATCAGCCGAATTAAGTTAATTTTTAATAAGACAAACAATAACTAAGGGTACGATTCGTTGAATGTTACGTATTTATTAATTTATTTATCCAACTTTGCACGGGCGTGTTGGTGGCACTGTTGACGCACCTCCAGGGGCGCCAAATTACAGGCCCGGACATAATTTGGGGTCCCTTGCATCCTTCCTTTGTCATTAGCGTGCTTTGTGCCGCGGCCCCTGGACGGATTTGACCACCCCTGACATTCCGAGCGATGCTGGGCCGGCATTTTCAAACCCCTGCATTGTTTACGTCACTTATGACGTCTGCAGGCCTCTCGCTTTGTTGTTAAGGTAATCTAATCTAAGTTGCAAATATATGTTACATTAAAGATTCACATTATATATGCATTTTCACATGCAAACACGTATAAGTTCGCGCTTAAACATGCCGCATGTGGACCTACAATATAAAAAAATCCGAATCTCAAATGAACATACACCCTGCAACTCCTGCCGACCTTCCCTGAAACAGGGGTGACATTGGTAAAGTGAACCATTTTCTACAGCATGGGTGGTCAGCCGCATACCAACCTATGTATAAGTCAAGGAACATACACAACAAATTACATTTTTTAAATCAATAAACATTAATATATATGGACATCGAAATTAAACAGAAAACAAATTTACAAAAAACCCTAGCCGCTAACATTGCAGATCAATCACCATTTCTTTCTGTCCTTGCACACTTCTTTGATTTCCTCCAGAGTCATAACCTTCTTCATACAGGCTCTTCTTTTATTATGCCCCTGGATATTCCATTCATTCGCAATTTCGGAAATTTGGTCCATCCATACCTTTCTGGGTCTTCCTCTACCACGACATCCATCCATTCTTGCAACATATAGGTACTTTCTTCGTCAGTCTTTCATCACTCACAATGCGCTGAGAAAACGCAAAAACAGAACAAAGCTACACATATAGTGTAACTTCTTACCTGCATTATCCTTAAGGGGTCGCATGTGACGATTCGTGACCTATTTATTTTTACGGGTAAGGTGGCCTCAGTTGAAATGGGGTTTCCCAGGTTCCGGGGGGCTGCTTTCAATTCTTTTGAAGGCTAAGTACACCTTACCGGTATTTATTTATGGCTTGAAATAGACACCGAAACGGGAAATCATTTCTGACACCTTTGGTGGGTATCGAACCCTTGCTCTCGGCGTGGAATGAGAGCATTCTATCAACTGAACTGTCGACTGGATATACAAAACGAAGAAAAAAATATTATATGTATCTACCAACGTTTATTGACGGAAAAACACATTTCATGACTGCCCCCTTTACCTGTGAAAATAAATAAGTTAAAACTGTTAAAAGTGCTAATTTTATCATTTACGTTTTGGAATTTTATGTTTCCCACCCTGAAAGTTAAAAATTTCAACAAAAATGAGAACCTATTCCCTACATATGTACAGAATCATTAATTGATTACGTAATACGTATTTGCATGTTAGCGTACGTTATGGAGATTTATACGCATTTCGAGACTCGCGCCTCGAAAAATGAACAATGCGCACTCGCAGACGACGTTCCATATTTGAAATCAGTGTGGTCAGTATAATAATTATTATCCCAATAATTTAAATATATTTCACCTACCATGCTATTTTTTTATACCTAGCACAATTACGTTATTAAGATATAATATAAATTTACTCAAAAAGTTTAAAAATATAATAATAATCATTTTGTAATGCAGTCGGAATATTTTAAAGTATCCTTTTGGCTGAGTGACGAAATGATATTTTTTATAGCAACTCTATCGCGATATTTGAACACATTTTAGTACATTCAAATACAAAATAATGGTAGGTAAACATGCCTGTGTGAAAATTTGTTTATCCACTCAAAAGCCAGTTAGCTTCTGCAGGTTGCACGAGCGAAAATATATAGCTTTGTATGCGCTGCCCTCTAATCACGTCCCAACAAAGACCACCTGCTTTTGTGCAAAAGAGAAAGGTTTTGTTTTGTTGCAAAACAAGGCAAATTATGACTTGTAAATGGGACGAAACCAGTTGGTTGTTGCGCTACTAAATGAACTTTTATGTAAAGCATACAGTTACATTTGTGCAAAACATATTTTATTAATATTTTGGATGGTTAGTGCATAAACACTGTGAAAATTCATCTTTTAATTAGTTATCACAACTCTGTTGTATTTCACTCTTTATCATTTTTTTAATTTTTCGACATAAACGTTTTCCAACTTAAATTTTTTATTCAAAAAAATTTGAAAATAATTACAATTTTTATCACCTGATGATGATTACTGTGTAGTCAAAAACGTAGGTGTCCCAAAATTAAAAAAAATAATAAAGAGTGAAAATAAAACAGACTTTTTATAACTAAATATTTTATTAAATATGATAAATGTAATCTATAATCTAAGTTGCAAGGATATATTCATTTAAAGCTTTCAAATGTATGCCCACAAAAAAACAAGTGTAGTTCGCGCTTATATGTAAATGCTGAATGGGTACTTACAAATAAAATCCAAACCTCAAATGAACATAAGCCCTACAACTCTTACCGACCTTCCCTGACACAGGGATGACATTGGCAAAGTGAACCATTTTTTACAGTATGGGTAGTCAGCCTCATACCAACCTATAAGTCAAGGAATACAAAAAATAAATAACATTGAAATATTAAAAAAAAACAAAACCTTTAAAAGAAATCTATACAAAAAAGGTCAATAATTTCCTATACAAAAAATGTAACAAATTTATAAACCAACATTACCAATCAACAGTGCAGATAAATAATTTAGGAATTATTGATTTCTTGGCTTATAGGTTGGTATGAGACTGACCACCCATACTGTAAAAAATGGTTCACTTTGTCAATGCTGTATCAAAAAGTTGCAGGGTCATTTGAGGTTATGATATTATTCTGTAAGTACACATTCAGCATTTGTAAGAGCGAACTTACTTATACACGTGTCTGTTTGTGGGCATGCAATGAATATGAATTTTTAACTTTAGTATGTACTTCTTTACAGCTTAGCTCATAAATTATATAATTTGTGAGATTGAATTCAGTTCATCCTTATCGTTTTCCAGAGAGGGTACGTCCTGAAGACGTTGGCTACGTTGCCAACGAAACGTCGAGAATAATGCAAGTTCTTCAATCGGGATTATTCCACAGACGTTTCTAGATGATTTCACTTCACACACAACTGATTGATATTCTCTGGATGGGACCTGAAATAATGTTGACTTAGTGATGTGACATGACCTGCCCTTACAACTGATGCTGGCCGCATGTCAAATAGCTAATACTCGGCCCATCTCTAGTTAGAGACTAGGGATGTGCAAGCGCGAACTTGTACGTGTCTGGTTGTGAGAATGCATGTAATGTGAATCTCCAATGTAACATATTTTAACAACTTAGATTAGATTAGATAAGTTGCAAAGATATGCACCATTTGAGATTCATATTAAATGCATTCCCATAAGCAGACACGCATAATTTCGCGCTCACACATGCCGCATGTGGACCTACAATATAAAACCCAATCTCAAATTAATATAGGCCCTGCAACTCTTGCTGACCTTTCCTGAAACAGCGGTGAGATTGACAAAGTGAACCATTTTTTACAGTATCTATGGGTGGTCAGCCTCATACCAACCTATATGAAGCCTGTATGAAGAAGGTTATCACTCTGGTGGAAATGAAAGGAGTGTGTAACGACAGAAAGAAATGGCGGTTGATCTGTAATGTTGGCGGCTAGGATTTTTTAAATAAGAATCTGTTTTCTGTTAGTTTTTGATGTCCATACATACTCGTTTTATAATTTGTTGTGTATGTTCCTTGACTTATAGATTGGTATGCGGCTGACCACCCATGCTGTAAAAATGGTTCATTTTGGCAATGTCACTCCTATTTCAGGGAAGGACGACAAGAGTTGCAGGGTGTATGTCCATTTGAGATTTGGTTTTTATGTTGTAGGTTCACATGAGGCTTGTGCAAGCGCGAACTTATACCTACGTGTCTGGTTGTTGGAATGCATGTAATGTGAATCTCCAATGTAATATAATATAACTTTGCAACTTAGATAAGTTTAGATTTGTTAGATGGACCGGTCAGAGCGCAGTATAATATGGACCATCTCTAGGGGGGGGATGACTGTATGACCGGTTAACGATCGGGCCAGATACACTATACCCCGTTCGTTAAGTGACCAGCGTTATAGGGATGGGACTAAAGCATTAATATTAACGTTAATCCATAAATTCAATTAACGTTGATATATTAATCTATAATCTAAATTGCAAATATATTTAAGGCATATATTTAATGCATGCCTTTGTAGGTTCTGCGTGCAAGTCCGACGTGCAAGTTCTATGTGTAATTTCGCGCTTACGCATGCTGCATGTGTACTTACAAAGTAAACCAAACCTCACATAAACATAAGCCTTGCAACTCCTACCGCATTCGGATTGGTTAATTAAGAAATACAAAAAATACTGGAATTTGGACTAGGAGGTAACACAATAAATAAAATACTTACCTACATTAAATTCAATTAAATTAAAATTAAGAACCCTACTGCCAACACTGCAGATCGGCCGCCATTTTATTTTATTCATGCATTGACTTATAAGTTGGTATGAGGCAGACTACCCGTGTTGTAAAAAAAACTCACTGTGCCAATGCCACCCCGGTTTCAGGGGAAGGTGACAAAATTTGTTTGGTTTATCTTCATTTGAACTTGAAAGGTTTTTACTGTTAGTAGGAACAATTCCATGCCGTGAGCCCGAGTTAGAATCCCCCGAAGGGTGTCATAGATGATTTCCCGTTTCGGGGTTTATTTCAAACCCGAAAAAAAAAATACCTGCAAGGTTCACTCAGCCTTCACAATAAATTAGTACCAGCCCGCTCGGGAGCTGGGAAACTCCCACTTCAACTGAAGTGGTTGTCGTCAGGTCGGCCCCCTTACATGTAAAACTAAATAGGTTCTACTCGCCACATGCGAAACCCTTCAGGAATAACGCGCAAAAAGTAACAACATATGTGTAGCTTAGTTGCGTTGCGTTGCGTAGTAGGTACGTGGAAAAATGTACACATGCAGCATGTGTAAGACGCGTAAACTGTTTCTTCGTGTGGGCATGCATTAATATATACATCTAAGATGAGGGATTATTTTTGCAACTTAGATAATAGATAAACCATCTGAGAGATTTTCTTCGCAGTTGCTGTAAGGCTGGATGTTCCTATGGTGACCAGCCTGCATCAGAAAAATAATATTTTGAAAAAGAAAATTCCAATGCACGGATTTTTGTAATATAAAGGTGCCAAAATACCGAGACCACTTCACGTTACCATTCTGAAATAGGGTCAGGTATAAATTTCGTTTGTCGTGTCGTAAACACAAATTGAGAAAAATGACTCTTGGCGGGTGCCGCACGTGTTTGTCCGCATGCCGCACGTGTTGTCCGCACGGAGCGTACGTCGCACGTGACGGGACTTGGACGTTTGGTGCGGCCAATCGACGGGAAGATTGAATTATTACCTCTGACCACTCGCGTATCCAAGTGAGAAAATATATATGTTGTTTATATAATATTTTTACGTATATTGCGGTATAGACCGGTCCGTAGTTCAGTGGTAACACTTCGGACTCTGAATGGAAGGTTGTGGATTCAAATCCCGGCGGAGCACAAAAAATATACCATTTATATTTTCAAATTTGCTCTTCGCTGAGTTGAAAAATTCATAAACCTTTACCAATGACCGGTCACCAAAGGTCCATCCAGCCTTACAGCAACTGGGTCTTGCTTGAGAATTGTCGCTTTGTAGCGACGACGACCAAGCTCGTAAAAAGGTCCATAGGTCAATTGGTAGATGCTTGCATTCCATGCCTGAGAGCAAGGGTTCGAACTCAAGGTTTACTCAGCCTTCACAAGAATTGAGAACCAGCCCCCCCGAGAGCTGGGAAACCCCCACTTAAACTGAAAGTGGTTGGTGTGAGGCCGGCCCCCTTACCCGTAAAAATAAGTAGGTCCGAATCGCCACATGCGACCCCTTCGGGGATAACGCAGAAGTTACACTATATGTGTAGCTTGGTTGCGTTTTTTATTGCCAACCAAGATATTATGGGTTGAAAAAAAGTCCAATGGAAAGAAGAAAGAAGAAAGCTTATAAGTCACATTTTGAAGAGGATAACCAAACAAATAGGACAATTTACGCATATATTGCTACAATTTTATTTTGGTTCTTTTAATCAAACTGCAATTCTATCATTTCTCAAGATTTATGTCACACCATGTCGGTTACACAGTTTTTCTGGCTCTGCCTATATCGACTTCACGGCTCAATGTTTCAATCGACCTGGCTTGCACACAATTACGGCTTTCATTATATAGGTACGAAAGGGAACATTCTTGCTTGTTTTATATTATTTTAAAGTGGATTGTACCAGACCAGTCTACTAGCATCTATTTAATCATTATACTAGAGGCGGACACACACACACAAGCAAAACGCACGAATTCTAACATTCGTTACAATATTGATACCTTAGGCCCGGTATATAGAAGTAAGGTAAAGTTAACTAAAATGCAATTTTAGTTTTAAATTATCATAATATTTCACTCACCGAATTTCGCCAGTAACTTTTTAGTTACTTTGAAACTAACAATTTTCAAGATGGCGTCGTCTTCACTGACAGCAGCTGTTCTTTTTTAATGTAAGGATACGTCAAAATTGTTGCAAACTGAACATTTTTTGTGTCGTTTTCCAGCTTAATGAAGGTTAGGCATTGGATTTTTTATAAACAGTTGTTTGTTTTAAAGCTTTTGAATGGCATTGTAATTATTTCCAAGATTTGGGGGGCGGGGCTTGTCACTTCGGTAATTCTCGGTTTTAGTTAACTCAAACTTGAGTATTTTGAATAATAGTTCAAGTAATAGTTAACTAAAATATTACTAAACATGAATATACCGGGTCTTAAAAGTGCATCTGAATAAATGACATTAAGTCAACATGGGTTTCGAAACCGGTCTGACGGCTTATTTTGACATTATTCCTTGACTTATAGGTTGGTATGAGGCTGACCACCCATACTGTAAAAAATGGTTCACTTTGCCAATGTCACCCCTGTTTCAGGGAAGGTCGGCAAAAGTTGTGGGGCTTATGTTCATTTGAGGTTTGGATTTTATTTGTAAGTACACATTCAGCATTTGTAAGCGCGAACTACACTTGTTGGTTTGTGGGCATACATCTTAGAGCTTAAAATGAATATATCCTTGCAACTTAGATTATAGATTATTATTATTAAATTATTTATTCATTGATAAAGAAGGATAAGATAAAGGGTAAATTTGCAACCATAATAAAAAGGTCAATTTGCAAGAATTTTCGCAAGAATTTTCAAAATTTTCTTTGCAGTATTTTTGCCACAACAATCTGCATTTATCGAATTTCGTACCAGATCTCGTGGTAGCACTGTACGAAAACAATCATTGGCGGGAAATATCTACAGACAGAGCCAGACTTACCCCCGTATTCACGATCAAAACTGATTTAAGTGCCTTACTCAAGCGCTACACTTACTCAAGGGTCGACATTCTGGAGCGTTTTGTTTCACAAAGAACACTCAAGCAGTAATCAACGTAGTGCCCAACCCCCAGGAGACGCACGGGTTTGTCATTGGCTCTCGAAAAAACCCAGCTCTGTAATTGGTCAGTACCTTCCGACCGATATTCGGCGTACTTCACTCTTATCATTGCCGCCTCTTTCAAATTTCAATGTCATATCAGCTTTGCATAAAACTTGACAACAAATAAGTACGTATAACGCAATTACTAATTTAAGTAAACCGTACGTACGAATTTGTTTGTGTACAATTTCTATTAGTTTTTAAAAATACATTTATGTAATATCCAATGTAAAGTGTTTTGATCGATTTCAGCGCCAAAAAGATGTTGTTTTCTCCAGCGGAAAAGGAGCTGCTGGTGGCTCTGATTAAAGAAAAACCTGTAATAGAAGATAAAATAACAGATCGAAGAAATTGTTGGCTTTGCAACCCTCAATGAGCAACGGCAAAACTGTATACAGAACGACGCATTTTTTCAATCAAAAACGTCTTCTAAATTCTTCCTCTTCGTAATACGTAAATGGGTCTTTACAGTCTCTGATATATTTTCTTGGGACACTATTTTTGAACAAAACAATGTTATTATTGTCGTTGAAGTCAACTGTATCGAAAGAATTCATTATTTTATGTAAATAATTCACAACCAAACAAAAAATGTGCTGATGAAATGCGGCGGAATATTTTGACAGTTCATCTGTCATTGCAGTATGGTCCTAGACCATACCGGAGAACAAACCCAATTCTGATGGTCAAGCAATGTAAATGAACTCGTCAAAACAATGTTAATACACTCGTAAAAATCATGTTTATAGAAAGAATTCATTTTTTCATGTAAATTCACAATCAAACAAAAAATGTGATAACAATGAAATATGACGGAATATTTTGACAGCGCTTAAGCGTTGGTTAATATACGTGTCGACCTTACTTACCTGAGTGCTAGTTTTTGGAGCGCTTAAGCGCTAATTTTACCTTAAGTATTGTTCTTGAAATGAATTTCCCCAATCTAAGCGCTAGCTTGCCCTTAAGGAAGTGCCAGTTTTGATCGTGAATACGGGGGTTAGACTTAATTCAAGATAAGTAATGCAATTCACCGATCTGTTCTGCCTGGCCAGAAACAGGGATTAATATCATTAATTAATAAATAATTCATGATTGTATTGTTATGTAAATAGCAAATACACATAAATATTAAGATAGGTGATATAACATTTGTAGCTGATGGGAGCTGTACCCTTAGTACGAGTTGCAAAACTTGAGTAATGTAAAGTTTACGGCAATTATTAAAGAGTGATTACCCCCAAAATTTGTCGTTTTTGTTTGTTTGAACTTGATTTTCTTCATCACTGTAACATTTTTGCTAAGACCATAAAGTGTAAGAAACAAAAACGGCAGATTTTGGGAGAAATCACTCTTTAATATTTTCCTTACAAAAAAAATTGATTATTTTTCAATAAAAAATAAAAAAATAAAATAAATTAAAAACTTTGTTTTATTCCACTTTTATTGTTTTTGAGTATGTTACAAACGTTTTCGGAATACCTTCCATCATCGGGTAACAACAATTACTAAAATCAAACTTAAAAATTAAGACATGGGTGTGGGATCTATTGGTGGTAAGGGAGGGGGTAGCAAGGTAGGTATGTGGGAGGGAGATGGTGAGTTTTGGGGGGGAGCTAATATTGTTAGGAGAGGAGACGTAATGGCGGGAAGTTGAATATTTAGCATATTACTTTTATTTCTATGTTTATTTATCTCTAATATTTCTAATATGTCCAACTTTCTCCCTTTTTGGCAGCTATTTATTAATTCTAAATTATCTATATTAAAACTGTGTCCTTTTTCTCTCGCGTGTTCTCCTATTTCAGAGTGAATCAAAACGTTTTTGATTGCTTTTTTATGCTCCATAAACCTTTCAGATATTTTTCTACCTGATTGGCCAATGTAGAACATATCGCAATCATTACATTTTATTTTGTAAACTCCACTGTAGTCTTTTTGCGGCAGTTTTGATTTGTTATTAAGGATGTACTTTTTAATATTAGAGCTAGTGTAAAATGCTGCTTTAAAATTGTCTTTTTTACATATCTTTAAAAAGGTCTGTTGTGAGCTTCCCTGTGTATAAAATCCTTCTCCATGGTTTCGTCTCTTCACCGTTTTCAGGCACTTTATAATAGATGTATTTTTGAATGGTGAATGTTCTTTTCTTCTTTTTAATAATATTTTTAATTGTGTTTTGGTTGTAGCCGTTGTTTATTGCAATGTTGAGTATAGTATTTTCTTCAATAGTGTAGTTTTGTGACGTAAGAGGAATGGATAATAATCTGTGAATCATTGAGTTGAATGCCGCCATTTTGTGTGGAATGGGATGATTTGACTGTGCATGTATGATAGTGTCTGTGTATGTGTCTTTTCTGTAAATTTTAAAAAACTCTCCTAACAATATTAGCTCCCCCCCCCCCCCCCCCCCCAAAACTCACCATCTCCCTCCCACATACCTACCTTGCTACCCCCTCCCTTACCACCAATAGATCCCACACCCATGTCTTAATTTTTAAGTTTGATTTTAGTAATTGTTGTTACCCGATGATGGAAGGTATTCCGAAAACGTTTGTAACATACTCAAAAACAATAAAAGTGGAATAAAACAAAGTTTTTAATTTCTTTTATTTTTTAATTTTTTATTGAAAAATAATCAATTTTTTAAAATGAATTTCCACAGTGTTTCACAAAAATCTTTTCAAAATTTATTTTCCTTACACTTTACTTTTCTCAAGTTTTGCAACTCGTACTAAGGGTACTGTATATAAGTAGTATTAATTATTATAAGTACGCAGGGTAAAGAGATATTATAAGGAAGTAAATAACAATCATCACCATTATGTACTCGAAGCTTTTGGAAGACCGTTCTGAAGAAAGAAGTAAATTGGCTTCTAGTAAATTCTATCGCTGGAGTATAAAAAGCCGCAAACGGCTTGCAGGAGTCAGTCTATATACGCCACTCTTCTTCTACACATGAAAGACAGTATAAGTGAACACAAACCATATGTGAAATAAATGTTTTAATTGCTAAACCATAAATGTGAATTGTAAAAAATAAATATAAATTGTGAAATAAATATATTGTAAATAAGACCAGTTTTGTTTTTAATTTCAACCCTTAAAACATAACAGTTTATTTTAATGAATTATTAATTAATAATCACCCAATGACATAATTTTTTTTGTGGTTGGCAACTTAGTCGGGAGATCGCCTCCCGAACATGTTCACTAACATCACGCTCACTGAGGCCTTAAGTCTAAACTTACAAAAGATGCTCAGAACCGAAACCCAACAGGGTGTCAGTTAAAATCATCGAGCCTTTAAATTCCTTCACTTATGGCTATCATTGCTTGTTTGTATTCTGAGCCACCTTGTCTTGTTTTACACTGGAGAGAGTGTTAGCCTTACGGAAGGGCATTCTGCCACTTGCATCTATATAATGTTTTGCATGCGAGTCCTGTGACACATCCCCGGATGGGATAGATTTACAGGGCATGAGTCAGAGGAGGGAGAACATGTTGAACCAGGGTTAAAGTTATGGTTAATCAATTGAGGACGCCATCAGCACATCCTTTGTGATTGGAACGAAGTAGTAAGAAGCGCATCTCGATGACATTGCACCGAGTCGGTAACTTCGGGTTTTTGCTGTTTTCTCTAGTGGACGAACAGGTAAATCTAGAATCACTGCTGGGTCGGGTCACGACCATCGGGAAGGCCTTCCGCTACAAAAAAAAATTATAGCATTGCATGAGCGTTCTGTGATACGCTTCCCCGGATGGAAGTGTATAAACGGAATGGGTATGAGGTGGGTTTTCGCAATGGGCCCAGGTGGGGATCGAACCAGCGTTATTATATTCCAAATACGCTAGAAAGATCGCCCACTTGACTCTCTCGGTTTTAACAAAGCGTCAACTCTTCACAAGTTGAGTTGAATACCTCGAGCGATTCGGTGCGTTAGTACCTACACCATTTTCAACTAACAAAAAATATATAATTAAATACTGTAGAAATCGCCAATCCGCTCCTCCTCCCTGATTCACTTAGTCTCTCCTATATTTCACTCTGGTAGCTCGCAGCGAGCGGTACAAATCATTCTTGATTCGATATACGAGCAGACTCCTCCCTCGCCCTGTGCGTCCATCCTGCTTTGGTTTCCGAGCACGGAGCCGTTGCATTGGAAAAATGCATTTGTCGCCCGGCGGAATCGTAGGGACGTGCAAACGTGCTGGACGTAGAACCAAGACAGAGACAATGGCGTGTTCGAATTAATTCGATTAATGGATTCGAATTAAAATCTCCAATTCCTTTTGTTTCACTGCTTCATTAAAGATCTACACCTAATCCAAATTAAATATATGTATATGACCGGTCCGTAGTTCAGTGGTAACACTTCGGACTCTGACTGGAAGGTTGTGGGTTCAAATCTCGGCGGAGCACAAAAAATATCCCATTTATATTTTCAAATTTGCTCTTCGTTGGGTTGAAAAATTCATAAATCTTAACCAAGGACCGGTCACCAAAGGTTCATCCAGCAACTGGATCTTGCTTGAGAATTGGCGTTTTGTAGCGACGACGACCAAGCTCGTAAAAAGGTTGATAGCTCAATCGGTGGAATGCTTGCATTCCATGCCGAGAGCAAGGGTTTGATCCCAACGTTTACTCAGCCTTCACAAGAAATGAGAACCAGCTCCTCCGGGAGCTGGGAAACCTCCACTTCAACTGAAAGTGGTTGGTGTGAAGCCTGCCCCCTTACCCGTAAAAAAAAATAGGTCACGAATCGCCACATGCGACCCTTTCGGGGATAACGCAGGCAAGATGTTACACTATATGTGTAGCTTAGTTGCATAGGTGCGTATACATATATGTTCAATTTTAAGTTTTCAAGGATATTATTAATGTTTATGGGTTTTCGGATAACCCGTTCACTATTCTTGTTATTAAGCCGATTTCAAATTGATCACACATCAGAAACCAGTCGAAGGCCAACCACCCACACAAAAGGACCCCCCTAATGATGAATCGTGTGATCGATTCGAAACGTCGGCTCGAAAACAAGAATAGTCAACGGATTGCCCAGAAACATATAAACACTTAAGATTCAGATGTAAAATGCATGCTCACGGCTAGGCACGTGTAAGTTTGCGTTTGCACGTGCTGTAAGTGTAAGCGCACAAAACTTAATCTCAAATGAATTGTAGCCCTGCAACTTTTACCCGCTTTCTCTGAAAAATGGTTGGCATTGGCAAAGTTAATCAATTTTTGCAATATGCATCTGTTTTTTCCTTAATTTGTGAAAAGCAATGCAATTTACCAACCTATGTTTTGCATTACCGGGCACAGATAATTCATAAAATTAGATTAAAATTAATTATTAATTTTATTTTTTATGGTTTTTTGTATTATTAATTATTAATGAATAATTACCTATTCTCATACATATTCCCTAAATAATAGCTTGGTATGTGGCTGACAACCAATACTGTAAGAAATGGTTCACTTCGCAAATGTCCCCAAAGTTGCAAGGGTATATCGCCACTTTAAAGCGAGACCAATAGCTATAGAAAGCGCTAATTCCCCAGTTGCTGTAAGGCTGGATGAACCGGTCATTGGTAAAGTTATATAAATTGTTCAAACCAGCAAATGTCGTATTTGAAAATAGAAATGGTTTATTTTTGTAATCCTCCGTAATTCGAACCCACGACCTTCCAATTTACGCGCTTCTTACAAGCGCTAACCACTAGGCTACGGACCGGTCAACATGTATTTTTTTTTTTTAGAAACCCTGTCCGGGAGAAACTCCCTAGCTTCTAGAGACTCAAGGGGTCTATGCCACTTGTTGTAGTGCCGCAGAGGTGTACTACAAAGCGCCAATACTCAAGCAAGATCTAGTTGCTGTAAGGCTGGATAAACCTTTGGTGACTGGTCATTGGTAAAGGTTTATGAATTTTTCAACCCAGCGAAGAGCAAATTTGAAAATATAAATGGTATATTTTTTGTGCTCCGCCAGGATTCGAACCCACAACCTTCCCATTCAGAGTCCGCAGTGTTACCACTGAGCTACGTACCGGTCAACATGTATGCTCAGTGAATGACATAATGACAGGTAAGAAGTCATTCTAAAGAACACACGTCATAAAATATGTCATTCTAAAGAACACACGAATGTTTTATAAATGGATGTGATTATCTGTCATTTTTCAACAATGGAGTTGAGACTCAATGAACCAGCTCTTCACAAACTTTCATTGATGCATTTTCGATTGAAAAAGCCAGGCCACCTGCCAGACAATGCTAGGAAATGCATTCCTTACAGTTTGGGAACGATTCTCCAACTCACAAATCGATTTTGATATTCGCACCTAATCGCACGTTTAATAATAAAGAGAAATAACTCGAAAATTGGGAAAATCGAGATTTTGTAATAAAACGCAAGAACAATGCGAGAAGAATAGGTAGAATGCGAGAGCCGTTCAATTTGGACGAATATGACCGAGATAAAACATCGGCCGCCTTTTTCATCCCATACAAGTTGTACTGGTTGTCTGAACTTCAAACGTGATTTCCCAACATTCATGTTTGTAGAGTTATTGCTCTTTATTATTAAACGTGCGTAATGCACACAGTGAAAATGATTTTTTATGACAAACTACAAGGACCTGTTGCACAAAGCTCCAATCAGACAAAAATCAAAATTAAGTGTGGTTTCTCCCAGCAATTCAAAGAGTTTAGTTGCATGTACGTAAGTCAGCTGATGTACATCGTATTTTCTGTTCAAATTCCATCATATTATTACCCACTTCCGAGAAATATTAAATCGAGGCCCTTACCAGAATTAAGCAATCAAATTTGATGCGTCAATCAAATATTGATTGCAGGCTGGTGCAACAGCCCCTAAGCATTCTTTTTACTCAATCATCGACCCGACTTTTTTTTTTAAGAAATCAATCCTGTGCGGGAGACTCCCTAGATTCTAGAGACTCTAGGGGTTCAGAGGTGTACGAGCTTGGTCGTCGCTGCAAAGCGCCAATACGCAAATGAGACCCAGTTGCTGTAAAGCTGGATAGACCTTTAGTGACCAGTCTTTGGTAAAGGCTTTTTTCAACCCAGCGAAGAGCATATTGGAAATATAATATAAATGGTATATTTTTGTGCTCCGCCGGGATCCGAATCCACAACCTTCCATTTACAAGTCCGAAGTGTTGCCACTGGACTACGGACCGGTCCAAGACTTGCTTGTTTCTTCTACTTCTTTCCGTGCCACTTCTATCGGAGACCGGCAACCATCAAGGCTATTTTGTCTTTGGATGCTACAGGGACTTGGTGCTTCTGCCGAACCGTTTTTGCAGGTTTTTCAGCCACTTTATGAATCATCACACGAATGTATTTAATTGCTTGTATTCCTTGACTGGTAGGTTGGTATGACGTTGACCACCCATACTGTAAAAAATGGTTCACTTTGCCAATGTCACCCCTGTTTAAGGGAAGGTCGGCAAGAGTTGCAGGGCTTATGTTCATTTGAAATTGGGTTTTTTATATTGTAGGTCCTCATGCGGCGTGTGTGAGCGCGAAATATGCGTGTCTGCTTGTGGGAATGCATTTAATATGAATTTCAAATGATACATTTATCTTTGCAGCTTAAATTTAGATTTAGACACGAGATTTTTCAAAGCCACTTTCGAGAATCGAGTTTCGCATCGGTCTGAATAAATCATCAAGGAGGAATTATACACGCGGAAGAGTTTCACGAAGGAATCATAGAGCGGATCGCGCCATGAATGAGTAATCTCTATTCGACAAACTGACAAGCCGACATCAAAAGAAGAAAAAAAGTGTCGTGCGAAATAGAAACTTCTCGAATGCCACTTTTCATATTGTTATGTAAATATTAAAATAAGGATAGGTATTAATTATAGCTATGCAATAGGAATCCTAATAAGTATGTGTGGGTAGGAATAATTGAATAAAGTACTCGAAGTGTCTAGAAATAGTGATTGCTACGTACCTACTTGTTTTAATCTTTCTTTAGTTCTGGAACTGTCTGGCGAATATAGTTTCTAGATAGTACTGTTGTGAAAGGTATATAAGACGCTATTTGCTTGCACTAGGAGTCAGTCATCTGTGAGCCTTCACCCATACAACGAACGAATTCGACCAGTGAACTCAAACCAAGTGTAATGGAATAATCGAGACTGTCTTTGTTAAAATAAATTTAAAAGTGTAAAATAAATAACTCTAAAAGAAGACCAGTGTTGTTGAAGAACAATATTATGAAATCAAGATGACATCGCCACCTCACAGGTACAACAGCTGAAAAAGTTCTGATTCACTGATTTGAGAAATTGTGGATAAAACGTTTTATTAGGAGTTGCTTCTCATAGTAAGTTAACTGATTATAAGGAAGTGCTCATGACAAACTTCTAAACTGCAGGATTGTCACACTTTTTAGTGTTTTCTCTCGTAGAAAATAGGAAAAAGGTGCATTTATCTGATAAACCCATGTTAGTTTAATATGCCACTTATTCAGTCTTACCTTTAAGGTTTCGAAATACAAAATACAATAAGTTAAAAAGTATGTGACAGTGGGTGTTTAATCTTAAATCTATAATCTTAGTTGTAAAGCTGTATTACATTTAGGGTTTATATTAAACGTATCCCCACAAGCAGACACATTTAAGTTCACGCTTAAACATGCCGCATGCGAGCCTACAATATAAAAACCCAATCTCGAATGAACTTATGTTCACAAATCACCCTGTAACTCTTGCCGACCTTCCCTGAAACAGGGGTGACATTGGTAAAGTGAACCATTTTTTACAGTATGGGCGGTCAGTCTTATACCAACCAAGCCAGTCAAGGAACCTTTGAAGTGTCGAAATACAAAAAAAATAAGTTTAAAAATACCTGACAGTGGACTTTTAAATCACATGGCAAAAATGGATGCCCAAGTGACTGGTTCTTTAGAAAAATAAATAAATACGATAGTTGCATGGTTTGAGGCTGACCACCCATACAGTAAAAAATATTTCACTTCGCCATTGTCACCCCTGTTTCACGAAAGATTGCCAAAGTTGCAGGATGTATGTTGATTTGTGATTTTAATTTGTAATTAAAATCACAATTCTCACTTCTATACATCAATCGCTGCCTTAGTTCTTGTTTATCGTATACGCCATTGAGAAAATTTTACATGAGCAATGTTTGCATGTGTACTGGACCAATGTGTCTTATGAAAACAATAAATTTATTTAAAAAAATATTTCAAAGGACTCTTACATTATCGAGTTTTACAGTTTCTCTTAGCTCAGATTGTGTAGAATTTGATTCTTAAGACAACTGCATGAACAAGTCATATTTGACAAGATTGGCGTATACGATAAACAAGAACTGGGGGAGCGCAATGTCGGTAACAGTATGTCATTGGGTACCGTAGACACAAAAGCATTGAATATGATATTATTCTGTACGTACTTTTTCAGGGAACAGGTGTGCTATTGGAAGTATTAAATATTAATAAAGAGGCATTACCTGTGACTGGAGTACAGTGTATTCAGGTCACGACATATCCACTCAAGTACAAAATACAACTTGTAAACTCTGTCATCAAGTAAAAGTATTTAAAAAATATTGACATGATTTAATTGGTTTCAATGTAATAAAAATTGCGGTTAATTATTAAAGATTCGGTTCACACCAGAATGAGCTTTATACCTGCAAAATGAAACGATTGTTTTGACTACTCTGGCCACAGAGCGCTTCGGTCTTTATTTATGGTAAGACTAAAGACAATTTTCAAATCATCGAGAATTGTTACATGCGAGATTTTACTAGACCAAACACTCGGGCCACCTTCTTCTTCTTGTGCCACTTCTAACGAAGATCGGCGATCATCATGGCTATTTTGATTTTTGATGCTGCGGCTCGAAACAGGGACTTGGTGCTTCTGCCGAACCACTGTCGCAGGTTCTTCAGCCACAATGTCCTTCGGCGTCCCTGAGATCCTCTCCCCTCAATCTTACCCTGAATGATAAGATGAAGGAGACGGTACTTCTCATTTCTCATAATGTGACCGAAGTACATTAGCTTTCTCTGCTTAATGGTAGGCAGGAGCTCCTTTGTAGTAAGCATTCGTTGAAGGACTTCTTCATTGGTGACTCGATCACGCCAAGAGATCCGAAGCATTTTTCGGTTTAGACACATCTCGAATGCTTCAATTCGTCTCTCCAGTGCCTGCGTGAGAGTCCATCCCTCCATACCATACAGAGCGATTGGGAAAACGTAGCACCTCACTATGCGCTTCCGGAGTTCAAGGCTTAAATTTCGGCACAACAGTAATTTGCTCATTTTAGCGAAGACATTTCGGGCTTGCTCTAGTCTGCTTCTGACTTCTTGACACATGTCCCACTTTTCGTTGACCACACATCCCAGGTACCTGTAATCTGTAACTCGGGCCACCTCCAATAATACAAATGCAATATCAAATACACATTATATAAGTACTTAATCCTGTGGTTCAGAAAACATACATGAGCACTTCTTTATAATAAGTTCACTTACTATAAGAAGTTACACACAATAAAATGTTCTGTCCACGATTTCTCAAATCAGTGAATCAGCACTTATTCACGATATTTATAGCTATTGTAGTGTAATTTTTTTTATTATGATAGCTTAAACGTTGACTGCTTTTTCTTTTTCGTAAAACGCTTCTGTCGAGTTAGAAACGTAAAGTTTTTGAACAGGTGTATGAAGAGTTGAATGTAGAACGTACAGCCCATTGAAGGAAAAACCACTGTATACATTTTTAATACGATGTCATGTTTTATAGCGAATGTTACATTTTATTAAGGCTTTGCTGTTTTCAGACATTTGATTAATATTCAATGTATTGGTTTTGTATTTATTATGATGCCACTTCTGTGTCAGGGAAGGTTGGCAAAAGTTGTGGGGCTTATGTTCATTTGAGGCTTGGATTTTATTTGTAAGTACACATTCAGCATTTGTAAGCGCGAACTACACGTGTTGGTTTGTGGGCATATCTGAGAGCTTTAAATGAATATATCCCTGCAACTTAGATTATAGATTATATTATAGATGACAGTTTTTTTTTTTTTTTAAGAAATCCTGTGGGGAGACTCCCTAGATTCTAAAGACTCTAGGGGTCTATGACACTTGTTGTAGTGCCGCAGAGGTGTACGAGCTTGGTCGTCGCTACAAAGCGCCAATACTCAAGCAAGATGGTCTGTGTCAATTTTATTCTTCGAAAATAAAATCGCTAAACTGCTTACTGCACAACTAAGCTACACATTTAGCGTAACTTCTCTCAGCATTCTACCTTAAAGAGTCGTATGTTGCTAGAGGGACCTATTTATTCAGTTTAAATTTTTGTCGTAAACCTTGCCGATATTTTGGGCTTTAATAATTTCTGATGACACCCACGATGGAATTCGAACCCGAGCTCTGGGCATGGAATGCAATCACTATACCAAGCTGGAAAAAAAACAATTTAACTGAAGTGGTTGGCGTAATGTTGGATCTCCTACTTGTAAAAATAATAGGCTGAACTCGCCATATGCGTCATGAGTCATGCGTGTTTCCAGTATCTTCCAGTAAAGAGTTCACTCAGTATAGCGCCAAAAGACTGAGGACGTTCCAAAGAGCCATAGAAAGGAGGATGCTGGGAATCAGTCTCAGAGACAGGGTTCCAAACCAGGAGATACGTAGACACACTGGGGTCACTGATGTCATACCGGAAGTGGCCTGCTGCTCAAAGTGGCGATGGGTTGGATACGTCGCAAAGCAGGACCATGACAGGTGACCGAAAAGTATCGTTCGGTGATGTTCAAGCGGGGAGCGGGGAGATCCCAACTGAGGTGGCTGGACGACATCAAGGGAACTGCAGGCAGAGGATGGCTGAACACAACAGCCTATCGACAGAAATGGATAGGATTGGATGATGATGACGATGATTTCTTTATCAGCGCCGTTTCGTAACTCAATGTCACTCCAAGGGCGCTTAGTATTTTACTGGGCGAAAAAAAATGTTTTCATCCTCCTCTTTAAGTCCTCAATCGTCCTAGATCTCCGGATTTCTGGTGGTAGTTGATTCCAGGTCGCAGGGCCGGCCACTGCAAAAGCACGGTCTCCGAAAACAGTGTCAATTTTTCTTCCAGGTTCATTTAGCAGGGTTTCCGCTCCGTTCTCTGCTGATCTTAGTGTTTGCTCCCTTGAGCCCAGGACTTTTGAGAAAATCAGCTCTTGGATGTAGAAAGGAGCTGCATCATGGAGAGCTTTGTATGTGATAAGGCCAAGTTTAAATTTGACGCGTTGAGGAAACCTCAGCCAGTGGAGTATCTCTAAAAGCGGAGTCATGTGACAGTGTTTGGTTTGGTTGAATATAAGCCGCGCGCCTGCATTCATTACTGACTGGCTTCATTACAGGAGGCTTACGTCTAGGAGTGGACTGAGAAATGCTGAGGAAGAAGAACAAAAAATAGGATGTCATAAAATTTTGAAATGTCATTTTTTTAATCATGTTAAAAATGTTAGACAGAGCTTTTCGTTTTGCAGATATGTTCATGTGGAAACAAAACGAGACAAAGTACAGAAAATACAGAGGAAACCTCTTTGTTAACACGGCCATCAGGATGTATTAAAAATGGCAGGACCTTGTGTTGCTATGGAAACGGAGTATTTGAAGTTAATAATAGTACGTCGAGTATAAAAAATATTGGGGCAACTCCCCTCGATTGCGTAAATCGAAAAAAAAAATGAAAACTTAAGCTAGATTTTTAAGAGTGCCATCGCGTCGTTTATTCTATACATTTTTTATTTATTTTCGCAATCGAGGTGAGTTTTATGCAGTTTTATGAAATGTATTATACTCAGGGTAGGTACAGGTGTTATTAGAAACATGTCAAACTATATATTTATTTATTTTTTATTTCAACGACAGACCGGTCAAAGATAGACCGGTCCGTAGCTCAGTGGTAACACTGCGGACTCTGAATGGGAAGGTTGTGGGTTCGATTCCCGGCGGAGCACAAAAAATATTACATTTACTAGGGGCTACGCCCCTGGCTGTTTTGCAGCCCAACCCCTTTACATTTGGAGAATGTGTATATTGCACATAGTTTCCTCGCGTTAAAATTCGGAAAACATGTAAAATAAAAACATGCAATCTTAATAAAAGAAAATCGACCACCCATACTTTAAGAAATGGTTCACATTGCAGATTTCAGCTGTGTTTCAGGGAAGGTTGGCAAAAGTTGCAGGGCTTATGTTCATTTGGAATGGGTTTTTAAGTTGTAAGAACATATGCAGCATGTGTAAGCGCGAACTCATAAATGTCTGCTTGAGGAAATGCATGCAATATGAATCTCAAATGTAATATACATACTTTGCAACTTAGATTATAGAACTAAAAAAATATATTTTCTTGACTTATAGGTTAGTATGTGGCTGACCACTCATACTGTAAGCAATGGTTCACCATGCAAATTTTATCTCTGTTTGAGGAAAAGTCGGCAAGAGTTGCAGGGCTTATGTTCATTTGAGATTAGGTTTTTATGTTGTAAGTCCACATGGGGTATTTGTAAGCCCGAACATATACCTGTCTGCATGTGGGAATGCATTTAATATGAATCTCAAATGGTATGTATCTTTGCAACTTAGATTATAGAACTAAACAAAATAATATCCTTGACTAAAAGGTTAGTATGTGGCTGACCACCCATACTGTAAGCAATGGTTCACCATGCAAATTTTATCTCTGTTTAAGGAAAAGTCGGCAAGAGTTGCAGGGCTTATGTTCATTTGAGATTAGGTTTTTATGTTGTAAGTCCACATGGGGTACTTGTAAGCCCGAACTTATAACTGTCTGCTTGTGGGAATGCATTTAATATGAATCTCAAATGGTATGTATCTTTTCAACTTAGATTATGTAAAGAAATACACAAAATAATTTCCTTGACTTATAGGTTGGTATGAGGCTGACCACCCATACTTTAAAAATGGTTCACTTTGCAAATTTCCCCTTTGTTTCAGGGAAGGTTGGCAAGAGTTGCAGGGCTTATGTTCATTTGAGATTGAGTTTTTATGTTGTAAGTCAACATGCATTATGTGTAAGCGCGAACTTACAAATGTTTGCTTGTGGGAATGCATGTAATATGAATCTCAAATGTTAAATATCTTTGCGACTTAGATTACAGATTTAAATCCATTTTTATTTTGTTTGTTTTTATTTTTAATTTGCATGAAATAAAAGAAAATATAAGAAAAACTTTCCAATTTTGCCGCTAGGTGTTTTCGTTAGAATTTATTTTCATACGTTTTTCGATGCAAACACAAAAGGGTCTATAATGGTTTATGAGTGTATTTTAGTAGGCGATCAAACACACACGCGAAAGCTCGCAGCATTACAGCATATATACAAAAAAATATTCTTCATACTTTGGGAGTGTGTGTCATCTGCTATGGAGGCATTGATTTTGAAAATCGAATCTCCGAGCAATGCTCTCCGATGCAATGTTCTCCGAGGAATGCTTAAAAAATATTGTTATGAAAATAGTAGATTAATTTAGGTGTACATCGTAGGTAGCAATAATTATTATAGGCTTAAGAAATCTAGAAATGAAATAATCCCTTTGTATTCTGGAAGCTGGTAGAACGTTCGAGAGTGTGCTGGCAAATTGTTCCCTAGAGATTTCTGTCTCTGGGGTATATAAGGAGCAAAATTGGGTGCAGTAGGGGAGATAGATATTCGTCTTTGATCGGAGAACAAGTGTGAGGTGCTGAACTGTGAAATAAATTTAAGTTGCTAAATAAATATAAAATTGTCAAATAAATTACGTGTAAATAAATATCCAAAAAGAAGAACTGTTTGTTTTGTTTAAAGTCTATCCGAACCCAAAAACACTACAATATTTTAGGCTATAAAAAAAGTTGCCAGCTCACGTTATAAAGCAATTTTCCCGTGACAATCTTAAACGCTGCACTGTTATGTTGCATTTTTGTTGCACGATTGTCGTGCTTTTGTTGCAGCAATTGTCGCACGTTTGTTGCAGCAATATTGCATCAACGAGACGGCAATCTGAGCAATCGAAAATGTGAAAACGCTCATAAAGCAAATGAGATAGCATCTCGCGACAGAGCTTCTAAAAGTGTACAACAAAACTTTATAACACGCCTTAAGTATTTTTCACTGATTATTTTATTTAAAACATTATTAATTAACTAAATACATCATTTATTAAATCTTCGAAACAACGCCTTTGTAGAATTTTTTTGCATAAAATTGTTAGGTTTAAAGTTTAAAATTATTGAATCAATTGGGATAATTTTTATTTCACTTACAACACTGATTTCAAATTTGGAACGCCTTTGCGCGTGCGCATGATTTATTTTTTGGGGAGCTCGTCTCGACTTGCATAAAAATCTCGATTACGTACGCTCACACGCTATCGATAAGTTTTTTAAACTATTTTGGTCCGAGATGGAAAACTTTGAATGCAATTGTTTTCTCTGTACTTTTAACTTTGCACCCTCTTCAGTTTCGATTACATTTTTCCACAAAAGCGCTCCCCGAGGATTGCACTCTAGGAAAGTGGGTATAAGGGGAAGAACCGGGACAAGAACGGTCAGATGGGAGCGATATGCAGCGGGTGCAAAATTAGAAAACTGATACGTATAATTGTGCAATGGTTTGTCGTTTCGGAATGATGCATCTTGACATAATAAAAAAGTAAAAAAGAAACCGTTTTATTGTAAGGTAAAATACAATCTTAAGTGGCTGTCGCTTAATGCTATTAAACTATACATTTATCGTAACTTTTTGCCATGTTTTCCACTAACCTCCAATGAATATTTGATTGAGACATCGAAATTTGATTTATTAAATCTGTTAAGGGTCTCGGTTAAATATTTCTCCGAAGTGGATAATAATATGATGGAATTTGAACAGTAAATATGATTACATCAGCTGACTTACGTATATGCAACCAAATTTTTAATTTGAAAATGAGAAATCATGCTTAATTTTAATATTTGTCTGATTGAAGGTTGGTGCAACAGGCACTAAGTACCTACATGTTTAGTTGTTATTTAAACATTTCCTAAATACTTTATATAATAATCTGACAACTACTATATAAAACAACAGCACTATGTATGTATCTATCTATCTATCTATCATCACCATCATCACCATCATCACCATCATCATCATCATCATCATCTTGAGAGCTGTGCGGGGCACGAGTCTCGACTGTGCTAATTACAATTAGTGACCTGTTCTGCTCTCTCGCCGCCATGGCTGACATGCCTACTGTGTGGATTGGAATGGGGAATGGAAAACGCCGATACGTGGATCAAAAAAATGTTTCGCAGATTAAATACTAATTTTTAAGGTTACTTTTGGGTAATTGAATTTGAATTGAATTTGTGTAAGTACAATTTGCCACTTTTATGTTATATAATAGGTCGGAAAAAAAGTGTCTTCGCATTTTACATGAAAATTCAGGTCAGTTTTTTTCAAAGTTAATTTACATTTAATTACAGTACATTGTTTTTGTTTGTAGCCATTTTGCCATTTTGTTTGTAGACTTTGCTGTGTTTAACAGGACTGGAGACAACAGTGCTGTGCTCCATAGAATGCATCTAATTCAATCTAATCTAATCTAAGTTGCAAAGATATGTTACATTGGAGATTCACATTACATGCATTTTCACAACGAGACACGTACAAGTTCACGCTTGCACATGCCGCATGTGAACCTACAACATAAAAAACAAATCTCAAATGGGCATACACTCTGCAACTCTTGCCGTCCTTCCCTGAGACAGGGGTGACATTGGCAAAGTAAACCATTTATACAGCATGGGTGGTCAGCCGCATACCAGCCTATAAGTCAAGGAACATACAAATATACACGACAAATTACATTTTTTAAATCAATAAATAATAATATTGTTATGTAAATATTAAAATAAGTATAGGTATTAGTTATAGCTATGCAAAAGGATTCCTCATAAGTATGTGTGGGTAGGAATAAATAAATAAAGTACTTGAAGCGTCTAGAAATAATAATTACTACGTACCTACTTGAATCTTTCCTTAATTCTGGAACTGTCTAGCGAATATAGTTTCTAGATAATACTGTTGTAAAGAGTATATAAGACGCTTGTCGCTTGCACTAGGAGTCAGTCATCTGTGAGCCTTCACCCATACAACGAACGAATTCGACCAGTGAACTCAAACCAAGTGTAATGGAATAATCGAGACTGTCTTTGTTAAAATAAATTTAAAAGTGTAAAATAAATAACTCTAAAAGAAGACCAGTGCTGTTAATTGAAAGACTTTCGAACCCCAAAAATCGTAACAATATCTATTGACATCAAAACTAAAACAGAAAACAAATTCCAATTTAACAATCCCTAGCCGCCAACATGGAATGCATCAATGCTGTAAGCTAGTTTTACTTTATTTCAATGGATTAAATAGATAAAAGAATATGGATTCCACATTATCTCTTGAAGTATATCCAAATATATTTTATTTAAATAGAAAAACTTTTGACCTATCCGTAGACCCATTTATTCGTGTCCAATACATTCTCCTCGTGAACCAAAACACACATACGTCACGGATACACATATCACATAATGTCACCAACACACTTACACGTGATATACATACATGTGGCATGGATTCACACACACATACAAATATATTACATCACACCTTCAAACACACTTAGCATTTGTAATTCAGGATGAAGTGATTCGTAGATCTGACCGGTCTGTAGTCTAGTGGTTAACGCTCCCCGGGCTCGATTCTCAGCGGAGTACTTTTTGCTGGGTTGAAAAATTAATCTTCTTTAATCAAAGGCCGGTTGGAATAGGTTCATCCAGGCTAACAAAAATAGGGGCTTTCTTAGTTATTGGCATAAGACACAACATTGTCAACCAGATCTGTCAAATACGACAGTGATGTACACATACAAAATATCAATTTTTCCTGTTTCAACGCCCAATAATTTCACACGCCATGATGTCTTAATTGACACATATTTGTAATACCAACTTTACGAAGAAATTTTCTAGCTTCTCTTACACTTTTCTAGGTACAGTGAAGTCGCACTGAAAGCAATTTGTTCTCTTTCTAACAAAGAATTATTCCTGTTTTGAAATGTTTTTTTTAGATTTTAGAGACTCAAGGGGTCTATGGTACTCGTTATAGTGCCGCAGAGGTATTGGTGATGTGAACGTTAATATCCTGATCCTTTAAAGCAGGGCTGTTAGCTGCGTAGAGTTGTGTCGTGTATTAGGTTGCCTTTGTTTTGAGGTACTGTTAGGAAGTAGTAAAAATGGTGAAGAGTTACAGTTTTAAACACAAACCAACAGATTCATGTCTCACGTACACAAACATATATTTGTCACACCATCAAACACAGACAAACATACGTCTCCGCGTGATCAGAATCTCGGCAAACATATTACAGCCAGTCCGTTACCCAAGCCACTCGCTTATGAACATGCATATGTCACGTCCACAAACATATGTTTGTCACGAATACAAACATATGTTTGTCACAAACACAAACATGTGTCTGTTTATGTTTGAACTGTTAATGTGCCTTCGATTTAGGACACGCTAAATGGCTTACGGTGAGATCTTGGAAATGCGCTAAGAGCTGGATGATGAACCACTTACAAGGAACTATTGTTAATTGGTGTCCTTGTACCTGGTTCCATGATAGACCAACACAGCGACAAAACGTCCCATGACTGAACATCACGTGCCAAAACATTTCATGACATTACTTCTAAATGACTATACATCATAATTGTACCTGAAAAACCTGCACGTGGCTAAAGAAATCGCAAATTGTGGCTGAAGTACCAAGTCCTTGTTTTGAGCCGCAGCATCCAAAGACATCAAAATAGCCATGATGATCGCCGATCTTCGATAGAAGTGGCACGAAAAGAAGAAGAAAACAATACATCACATGGCAAAACAATACAGTGACAAAAAATCACATGGCACAATATTACAATGACAAAACGTCACATGACAAAACATCACATACCTAAAACCGACCATATCATAAATGGCAAATGATATGAGATAGATAGCAAGGTTGGTATGCGGCTGACCACCTATGCTGTAAAAATGGTTCACTTTGCCAATGTTACCCCTGTCTCAGGGAAGGACGGCAAGAGTTGCAGGGTGTATGTCCATTGGAGATTTGGTTTTTATGTTGTAGGTTCACATGAGGCATGTGCAAGCGCGAACTTGTACGTGTCTGGTTGTGAGAATGCATGTAATGTGAATCTCCAATGTAACATATCTTTGCAACTTAGATTAGATAGTTCACGAATGGTTTTGGGCTTGCATTCGTATGAGTCTGGTAGAAGAGGATAACAATAGGTGGCAGTTATCATCGACAGTGTGGGTTGACAGCAGTGCTATGATATGTTGACACAACAACTCAACCACATATCGAATCGCCATCTTGAAGGTAAAACTGAATGAGTAATGATTCAGTGATTTGAAAAATCCTGGATATTGTAGTGTTTTTGGTTCGAAATAGTCTCTAAATTAAAACATACTTTTCTTCTTTCTGAATATTTATTTTCACTGAATTAATTGTACTAATTTACATTTATTTTTAACACTTTGATTTATTTAATTACACTGGTTATAGTTCACTGGTCAAATTTGTTTATTGTATTGGTGGAGCTCAAAGATAAGACTGCCCAGTGCAAGCAACTTGCGCCCTTTTATACTAAGAGAGTCGAACACTCCGGAACATATTTTTGCTCGATGCTTCTCGAAGTACTTAGCCTAGAGACTTCTCTATTTACACACAATTATTAATCCTACTCACCAATATAATGAAGAATTCCTATAACTAATACTTATACATATTTTAATATTTACATAACCTATTTACATAAAAATATATTTTTTTATTGGGTGTATTTTCTCATTGTCAGTGAACTAATTATAAGGAAATACTCATGACAAACTTTTTAACTATATTTTCACACTTTTTTAGTGTTTTCTCTCGTAGAAAATAGTAAAAAGATGCATGTATCTGATATACCCATTACCCATGTTAGCAGAATGTGCCATTTATTCAATTTTAACTATAAAGTGATTATCTGTCAACCACGTTAGCCATGTTGAAAGCACCGGTTCCCATAGATCACCGAAGTTAAGCAACATTGGGCGCGGACAGTACTTGGATGGGTAACCGCTCAGGTACACCGCGTGTCGTTGGCATCTTGGACCGGTCCGTAGTCCGTAGTGGCAACACTTCGGACTCTTAAATGGAAGGTTGTGGATTCGGATCTCGGCGGAGCACAAAAATATACCATTTATATTTCGAATGTGCTCTTCGCTGGGTTGAAAAATTCATAAACCTTTACCAAAGACCGGTCACTGAAAGGTCCATCCAACCTTACAACAACTGGGTCTTGCTTGAGAATTGGCGCTTTCTACAGCGACGACCAAGCTCGCAGAGGGCTCTTGAGGTGTGATACACACAAAAACAGCGCTCACCAAATAAATCATCCTAATATTATTATTATTATCTGTAACAACCAGCATTAAGAAATCCGTCATTTGGTATCGCTCTATAGTATTATTATTATTCTATGATCTTACCGTACCTATTTAAAGATAACACAGAATAAAACATGGCAATGCCTAAACAGCTGATTGATGGTTCATATAAAATGTATCAGCTGCTGATACGCCACCATGTTTTATTCTGTCACATCTTGAAATAGGTACGATAAGTGAGATCTATCGACGGTCGTCGAGACTTCCACCCCTTGTCTGTACTCATTAGCTGTCAGGTAGGTCTACTGCAAAATAGCAACTATATTTAAATCTATGATAGTTATTTAAAGATGAAAATGATTCGGTTAATATTGAATGAATTTATTTTTGTTATCATTATATGTAAAGTTCATAGATAAGTTGATAGAGTGTTTGCATTCCATGCTGAGAGCCCGCGCTCGAATCCCACCGAGGGCGACGGTGTCAGAAATTATTTCCAGTTTTGGTGTTTCTTCCAAATCCAAAATAAAATACCGGCAAATATTACTCAGCCTTCACGAGAAATAAGTACCGGCACCCCGGGAGGTGGAAAACCGCTATTTCAATGGTTTTGGTTGGCGTAAGACCAGCATCCTTTCCTGTATAAATAAAAGGCAAGAAGTTACGCTTTATATGTAGATTGGAAGCGCTTATTTAGCAGACATGAAGGATATGTAAGCGCGAACTTACACGTATCTGCTTTTAAGTGTTATAAATATCGGCCGTCCTATGACATGCTTATCGACACGTTTATGGCAAAACTGTATAAGTGACATATAAAGCAGCTTTTTCTATTTTTTATGAGAGAAACTAGTATAAAATGATGAAGATCCTGTTGTTTAGTAGCTTTTCATGAGTATTGCCTTATAATTAGTTCACTTACTATGAAAAGTTACACCAAATTAAAAAGTTTATCCACAATTTTTCAAATCAGTTCTCAATTAGACTTTGACTTTTAGGTGGCAACACATCGCACGTTTAATAATAAAGAGCAATAACTCAAAAAACATGAATGTTGGGAAATCACTTTTGAAGTTCAGACAACCAGTACAACTTGTATGGGATGAAAAAGGCGGCCGATATTTTATCTCGGTCATATTCGTCCAAATTGAACGGCTGTCGCATTCTACCTATTCTTCTCGCATTGTTCTTGCGTTATATTACAAAATCTCGATTTTCCCAATTTTCAAATTATTTCTCTGTATTATTTAACGTGCGACATGGTACCAAAAGACATATTTTTGTTAATCATTTCCATAATGTGCATCAATTTAAAAAAAATCGTAGATCCTCGTTTTTTATTGTACCCGACTCATATTTTAAGCGCACTCACAAACAGTGCACTTTGTGACTTTGTACCCAATTCTACCATTACCTTATTTCTCTCAGTTCCCTCCCGCATTCGCCACGTTTCTCCCACCTTCTCACCTCAAGGTTTCTGCTCTATGGTTGCTAATTACACAGGTACACACGCTAGCTCTAATGTCGGCCACACAAGTTCACTCTTACGCGACAGCTTTGCATGAATACCAATGCGAGCAGCATTTAATATAAGTGAATGTTGAAAATATATCCCCAAATGCAGAGTGACAGAAATTCTAAATTTTGTACAAATTGAAGGGTTTGTGGATTGACATTGTAAAGATTCATTTTAAATAAATCTAATCTAATTAGTCTCATCTAAGCTGCAAATATATACAGGCCCGGATTAAGGGCGGTTTGAGCGGTTCGACCGATTCAGGGCCCCCGCATCTTAGGGGCCCCCGAGGCGTTTTAGAAAAATAAACTACATAGAATTTTTCGACATGAATTTGTTCGGTGGCCCAGGATTTTAAGGCATTCACAACCAAGGGGCACCAAAGACTTTTTACAAATCAGTCAAAGAAGATATCTACTTTTGATTGAGGTGCAAATCAAAAGGGGCTTCCGGGACCAAAGATAGCCATAGCAAATTGTATAGAACAAAAATTCAACATGTCTTTTTTACAACAAAGACAAGAGGGATTTCCCCCCAACAAGTGACATAGGCCTCCCGAACAGGTTTCCCAAAAATAAACTTAAAACTCCGTCAGTAATCATTTTTGTTCTCAACATGAATATATTTTTTGATAGTTTGGTGAGAGGGGGGGGAGGTAAGGGTGTTGGAGGGCCCCCTGACTTTTCCCGCACCAGGGCGGGCCCCTAGTGGCCTTAATCCGGGCCTGAAGATATATAACATTGAGGATTCACATTTTCATAAGCAGACGCGTAGATAAGTTCTTTTTCACATGCCGCATGTGAATCTACAACATAAAAACCCAAATCTCAAATTACACCCTTCAACTCTTGCCGAGCTTCCCTGAAACAGGGATGACATTACATCATTTTACGTTTTAGTGTTTTTGAAAAGAAAAATGAAATAGAAATTAAATAAGAACCTAAACCATACACATAAATGGACAATCTCCATTTCACAAAAAGTATTTGCGAAAAGCTGCCGCCTTTGCTTGCGAAAATAACTGTAACTGTAACTCTGTCGCCATTCCGCTAAAGGTGGCCAGAGCCTCTGCAGAGTTGTCTACATTTTTTCCTATCCTGACATACCTCTTTCAATTCCTTTATATCCATCACCTTTTTCATGCATTTTCTTCTTTTACGCTCAAATTCAAAATCTTTTGAATTTGAAATAAACTGAAGCGGCAAATTATTTATTAGACACCCTTGGTTGGGATTGAATCCTATTCTTTTTGCCTGAAACGTAAGCACTCTTCCTACTGAACTATAGACCGGACAACACACTGACACTGTCCAAACAGATGATCCGAGATTAAAGAGATGTTTCGGGCATCTAGATAGAAGGGACGATGAACGACTGACAACAATATTAGTGCGTAAAGGGAATTCCAAAGGTAAGCATAGAAGGTTAAAACCAAATAAAGAATGGATTGATCAAATAAGCGAGTTTCCACATAAGTGGAACGAACAGAGTGAGAAAAAAAGAGCATGCATGAAGAGAGTGATGAGTTTTGAGAAAGGAAGAAATGTGTAAGTACAAAACAAAATGAAAAAAGATCTGCGGAGAACGGCTATTGGAATGACGGCTAGATACAAGTACAATATACAAGAATTAGAGGAAAAAGAAGAAAATTGCTTAGTGCAAGAATGACGGTCGCAGCGGATGTAAATGCATACAGAGTGTGCTTGAAACAAAGCAACAAGATTCAGCTATTATGGCAAAGCAAACTGGAGAACTCAGTGTGGCAAACAATGACGTAATGAGTTGATAATTTGTGTTGCAATGTTGCAAAAAAACAAATGTTTATTCATAAAAACAGATGTACCTAATTTTTTAAATTCCAAACATACACCAAAACCTACTGCACTAGGAAAGCTCATTTCTAGTAAAATCTGAAAAAAAAATCCACGTTAAAACAATACTTACTTGTTGTGCCTCCGGGGCGCAAGTAAAAATTGCAACTAAATAAGGGAGTTGGAACATTTTTCAAAATTTGATTTTTCTCGGCGTGAAAACGTCACACATCTACGTAACTAAGATCCTTAGCAACCAATAACAAACTTCAAATTCATGCTCAATCGTCATGCAGAGAGCGAGCCTCCTGAAGACGTTGGCTTTGTCGCCAACGAAACATCGAATATAATGTAAGTTCTCATATAACGGTTCGTCTAATAAATAAAGTGTTATAAACCAAGCAGACAGATACAAGGTCGCAAGCGCGATCTTGTATCTGTCTGCTTGTGAGAATGCATGTAATGTGAATCCCCAATGTTACATATCATTGCAACTTAAATAAGATTAGATTAGTATTTTCTTATACCCTATGCACGCGCCTGCTTATGTTCTCAAAGAAAATTAACTCGGACCTTTAACTGCAAAAGCATTCGCCCAACAAGTGACCCATTGAATCCTCATCAAGGCCATAAATAATTGTTAGGCGATAATCGCGGGTCCGATCCCGAACCCTGATAGTGGGGAGGTCCGTTCCCAGAATTAATGACGCCCATAGTTTTATGTGACGCTTTATTTAATTTCACGGCCGTAGAGCGGCGCTATCTCGGTGATTAATGGTTTTTAAATATTTCCACAACCCTCGTTGCGCGATCATGGGCGGTTAGTTTTGCCACTTTCTCCGTTTAATTTATTGCAATCACATTTTCAGCATAATTCTAGCAGAGACGTGTAAAATTTTAGAACGCTCGCTGATCTGGAGGACTTTCTGTTCTTTTCCACGAAAAGAAATTTTCGAAATAGCGAATGAATGAAATATCCAGAGTCATAATAAGAGGAGAGCTTGTATGAAAAAGGTTATGACTCTGGATGAAATGAAAGAAGTATGCAAGGACCGACAGAAATGGCGGTTGATCTGTAATGCTGGCGGTTAAAGCTGAGGCTTTTAATTTTTTTTTTTAAAGAACATGTTTTGTAGGTTTTAATTTTTTACTGTTTAATTGTTTAGTGTTTATTTTGTTTTATATATTTTAATGGATTTAATTGCTTGTATTCCTTGACTGATAGGTTGGTATGAGGTTGACCACCCATACTGTACAAAATTATTCACTTTGCCAATGTCACCCCTGTTTCAGGGAAGGTCGGCCAGAGTTGCAGGGCTTATGTTCATTTGAGATTGGGTTTTTTTTATATTGTAGGTCCACATGAGGCATGTGTGAGCGCGAAATTATGCGTGTCTGCTTGTGGGAATGCATTTAATATGAATCTCAAATGATATCTTTGCAGCTTAGATTTAGATTTAGATTTAGACTAGCTTATTAACTTCATCGGGAAGGCCTTCAGCCACTTGATTAAAATATTGTACTGTTGTTCACCGAGTGAAGCAATTCCGCAAGAAAGCCCGTTCCCACTTGTCGGATGTCGGATCCGTATATCAATCGGAGGCTCCAGTGGCAGAACATTATGTATGGAGCTATTCACGCTCATCGGAAACCGATATTGGACAACTGGAACATCCGATGAATATACGGATCCGACACCCGACAAGTGGAAACAGGCTCTAAGTTATATGAACTGGGTGGGAGGTGGTGGGAGAGTGCTTAGGGTTCGATCTATAGCTCAGATGGTAGAGTGCTTGCATTCCATACCGTGAGCTCGGTTTTGAATACCACTCAGGGTGTCAGAAATGATTTCCCGTTTCGGTGTTTATTTTACACCCAAAAATAAAATACCGACAGTGTTACTCAGCCTTCATAAAAAATGAGTACCAGCCTCTTTGGGAGCTGGGAAACCAACTAAACCACACGTATAGTGTTACTTCTGGCCGCGTTATCCCTGAAGGATTTCGTATGTGGCGAGTGGAACCTATATATTTGTAGAGGTTAGGAGGCCAGCCTTGCGCCAACCACTTCAGTTGAAGTGGCTGGTACTCATTTCTTTTGAAGACTGAGTAAACCTTGCCGGTATTTTATTTTGGGTTTGAAATAAACACCGAAATGGGTAATCATATCTGACACCCTCGGTGGGATTCTTACCCGAGCTCACGGCATGGAATGCAAGCACTCTACGAACTGAGCCATCGACCGAACAATCTATAATCTAAGTTTCAAAGATATATTAACATTCAAAGCATATCAAATGCATGCCCACAAACAGACACGTGCAAGTTCGCGTTTACAAATGCTGAATGTGTAGTACTTACTAAACTTCAAATGAACATACACCCTGCAACTTTTACCGACCTTAAAACAGGGGTGAAATCGGCAAAGTGAGTCATTTTTTACAGTATGGGTGGTCAGCTTTATACCAACCTATAAATCAAATAAAAATCAAAATGTCGTTCTGCATATTTGTAAGCAACACAACAATATGACGTCACAACATTCTATCTTTGTCATTTGTTCAGAGTCCAGAGCATGAAAACACACCCAACCTGTACATCTTGCAAATTCCACAGCCAGCGTAACTAATTGCAAAGCGGTAGGTACCCGGTTCGACACCCGAAACGTGTCGTCAAACAACACCAGAGTCTAGTTTCCCTTGCAGCTTGCGTGCCTACACATATACAACACTATTTGCCTGTGAAAAACATCGCACGGGAAAAACGACCTACGGTGCAATGTGCAGTTTTTTGCATTTCGTTAATTACTGCATTGGAAAATCGCATATGTATCAAAGAGACGAAAATTGGTAGCACTGCAACGAGAGTATGAAAAACATGTACACAAACTCACCTCGATCGCGTAAATCGAAAAAATATAAAAAAGTGGTGATTTTGATCGACAAGTTCGTGCTTTCAAATGTTGCATGTGTACTTAAAAATTAAAATTCAAAATTCAAATCTCAAATAAACAAAAGCCATGCAACTTTTGCCGATCTTTCCTGAAACAGGCGTGACATTTTTTTTTTTCTTAAGAAATCCTGTGCGGAAGACTCCCTAGATTCTAGAGACTCTAGGGGTCTATGACACTTGTTGTAGTGCCGCAGAGGTGTACTAGCTTAGTCGTCGCTACAAAGCGCCAATACTCAAGCAAGACCCAGTTGCTGTAAGGCTGGATGGACCTTTGGTCACCGGTCATTGGTAAAGGTGTATGAATTTTTCAACCCAGCGAAGAGCAAATTTGAAAATATAAATGGTATATTTTTTGTGATCCGCCGGGATTCGAACCCACAACCTTCCGATTCAGAGTCCGCAGTGTTACCACTGAGTTACGGAGTTACATTGGCAAAGTGAACCGTTTTTTTAAAGTATGGGTGAAAATGGCTCACTGTGCCAATTTAACCTCTGTTTCAGGGAAGGTCGGCAAAAGTTGTGGGGCTTATATTTGTTTGAGTTTTGGATTTTCATTTGTAAGTACACGTTCAGCATTTGTAATCGCGAACTTACACGTGTCTGGTTGTGGGCATGCATTTGATATGAGTTTTGAATGTTAATATATCTTTGCAACAACACATTGTATGCATTCTCACAAGTAGACACGTACAAGTTCGCGCTTGCACATGCCGCATGTGAACCTACAACATAAAAACTCAAATCTCAAATGAAGATACACCCTGCAACTCTTGCCGACCTTCCCTGAAATAGGGGTGACACTGTCAAAGTGAACCGTTTTATACAGCATGGGTGGTCAGCCTCATACCAACCTATAAGTGTAGGAACATGCACAACAAATTACATTTTTGAAATAAACAAATAAAAATATGTAATATCGCTTTGCGTGGCTCTGCTGACTGTGCTCAGGGTAGGGAGGCGCTCTTAGAGGTGCGTGTCTCTGCTGGCTTTGGCGGGTGAGGGAGTCGCTCTTAGCGGTTATTTTTATATATTTAAGACTTGTGTCAAACGACACATAACTGTAGTTTAGATTTTATTTATATATTTTTTAGTATTATGACAATTTTGTTTTTCCATCGAGTCTGTCTGGTTAAGATGGTTTGATGGAGGGACAAAGGCGCACAGAATCTGACAAGTTCTGTCGCCGTGAAGCTTGGGGAGTGTCAAATGGCCCCTGCAGGGTTGCCAAAGCTTTTACCAGACTGAAGAAATCACTTCCGTCTGGTAACAGTAGACGTAAGCAAGAAGATGAATGGAAAATTGGAACTTTAAATGTAAGAGGAATGAAGGACAAAGAACAAGAGTTAGAGAAAGAGATGAATGACAGGAAGATTAAAATTCTATGTGTGACTGAGACCAAGATGAAAGGTGAAGGGGAGAAAGTTCTGAGTAATGGTAGTTTATTCATTTACTCGGGAGTGAAAGATGGATGCCCTAGACAGGGTGTTGGTGTGATTATAATTGAGAGTGTGAGAAATTATGTTAGGAATTATGAATGGATCTCTCCTAGGATTCTTCTAGTGAGGATCAGATATGGAAGTATGAACTTTTTACTCATTGCATGCTATGCGCCAGTAGATTCAGAATGTATGGAGACTAAAAATGAATTCTGGGATATGCTTGATGACACAGTCAGAATGAAAGACGAGAATGAAAAGTTATTGCTTCTTGGTGACATGAATGGATGGGTAGGTAGAAGAAAGGATGAATATGAGAGGGTCGTAGGACCAAATGGAAGAGGTGTCATCAATGGCAGTGGGAGACGTCTTGTCGACATGTGTGTGGAGCATGGTATGTTTGTATCAAATACCTGGTTTAAACATAAAGACGTGCACACATATACGTGGTATGGGCCAAATACTCGCACTGTCATTGACTACATATGTATGGAAGAATGTATGAGAGGTGCCATAAGAGATGTCAGAGTCTACCAAGGTGTATCCGTGGGATCAGACCATCATCTCTTGTGTGCCACAGTTATGATAGGTAAAGTGAAAATGTTGAAAAGAACGAAAGTTATTAAGATGAAAAGAATAAAGGTAGAAAAACTAGATGATGAAAGTGTGAGGAATGATTTTGAAGTGGAAGTAAGCCAGATTTTGAAATCGGATGAATGCAAGGAATTGGCGAAGAATGCATGTGTAGGAAAAATGTGGGAAACATTTAAAACATGTTTGGTTGAAAGTGCAAAGAAAGTATGTGGAGAAGTGACGATTGGGCATAGAAAAGGCAATGAATGGTGGAACGATAAGGTTAAACAAGCAGTGAAAGAGAAGAAAGATAGTTATTTAAAATGGATTAATGATAGAATGAATAAAATGTTAGAGACCGAGTACAAGAGGAAAAAATGGCTAGCGAAGAATGAAGTTCAAATGAGTAAGAGAAGTATGGAAGAGAAATTAAGTGAAAGAGCACAGAATGACTTCTCTGACAATAAAAAGATGTTTTGGAGCTGGGTGAGACAAAACAACGAAAGTTGTAAGTCCACAACTCCGGGAATCAAAAATGTCAGCGGAGACATTCTGTGGAATAAAGAAGATGTAAAAAAGAGATGGAAAGAATATTTTAATGAGGTTTTTGGTGAAGATGAATGTGATTTAACTGTGAAAGGAGAATATGATGAGGGTAATGTTTTGAAAATATCGAAAGAAGAAGTAAGAAAGGTTATAAAGGAATTAAAGAATGGGAAAGCTGCAAGTGTGGATGGTGTGAGACCTGAGATGTTGAAAGCGGGAGGAGAATGTGTGATCGAATGGATGAAAGAGCTTTGCGAATTGTGTGTTAGTGTCAAGGAGGTTCCATCGGACTGGAGAGAGGCGGTCATTGTGCCAATTTACAAAGGTAAAGGCGACAAAAAAGACTGCCGTAACTACAGACCGATCAGCCTTCTTAGTGTGCCAGGTAAAGTGCTATGCAAGATTCTTATCCATAGGGTAAGATTATCCACCCAGGAGAAGGTCTCAGATATACAATCTGGCTTTATGCCAGAAAGAGGTTGCGTAGACCAGATATTCGCGCTTCGACAGATAGTCGAAAAACAGCTGGCCGTTAATAAAAAGGTCTACGCGGCTTTCGTAGATCTTGAGAAAGCCTTCGACTCGGTGGATAGAAGTATGATGTGGTGTGTGCTAGAGAAGTATGGTGTAAACAAAGCACTTTTGAATGCGATACGCGCCATCTATGTAAATAGCAGGGCGTGTGTCAGGGTGGATGGAGAATACAGCGAGTATTTTAATGTGTACAAAGGTGTGAGACAGGGTTGCATAATGAGCCCATGGTTATTCAATTTAATCATGGATCATTGTGTTAAACAAGCGAATCTGGAAGGACATGGCATACAAATTGGAGAGAGAAAAGTCGGAGTTCTGCTTTATGCTGATGACGCAGTATTAATTGCTGATTCAGCAGCGGAACTCCAGACAATGCTCTCTAGTTTGAACCATGTTCTGTGTGCAAGCAAGTTGAAAATTAATGCAAGTAAGACGAAAGTACTGATTTTTGACAGAAGGGATGAAACTGAAGAATGCACGTTTATGTTGAATGGTACGAAAGTTGAAATTGTGGATGAATTTAGATACTTGGGAAGTATGTTTGAAAAGAATGGAAAGATGACAAGAGAACTTGAGAATAGGGTGTGCAAGGGAAAGCAAGTGGTCGGTGCAATAGGAAGAATAGCAAAGAACAAGCGATTGACGATGGATCTGAGAATGGCGGTACACAATGGCATATTGTTACCGACTTTGATGTATGGAAGTGAAGCATGGACAGTGAATGATAGCGAAAGGAGTAAAGTATGTACGGTGGAAATGAAGCATTTGAGAAGTATGACGGGAAAAACTTTGAGGGATAGAGTTAGGAATGAATGGGTAAAAAAAGAATGTAATTTGAAAGAGGATGTGAAAGTTAAAGTACAAAAGAATGTGATGAGATGGTTTGGGCATGTGGAAAGAATGAAAGATGATAGACTGACAAAGTATGTATACAAAGAAAGTGTGAAAGGAAAAAGAGGGAAGGGACGACCGAGAAAAGTATGGAGTGATCAGATTGAGGAGATTGTGAAAGAATGGGATATACAAAGTGAGCGCAAAAGAAGAAAATGCATGAAGAAGGTGATGGATATGAAGGAATTGAAAGAGGTATGTCAGGATAGGAAAAAATGGAGGCAACTCTGCAGAGGCTCTGGCCACCCCTAGCGGAATGGCGACAGAGTTACAGTTACAGTTACAGTATAGATAAACATTAAAAACAAATACAAAATTCTAATTTAAAATTTAAAAAAAAATGTATAAAAACCTTAGGCCTAGCCGCTAACATTACAGATCAACCGCAATTTTTCTATCATTACATAAGTACTTCTTTCATTTCATCCAGAGTCATGATCTTCTTCATACAAGCTCTCCTTTTAACCCATAAGTCAAGGAATACAGCTAGGCTAGTCTAGGCTATGTAATTTGAAAGAGGATGTGAAAGTTAAGGTACAAAATAATGTGATGAGATGGTTTGGTCATGTGGAAAGAATGAATGATGATAGACTGACAAAGTATGTGTACAAAGAAAGTGTGAAAGGAAAAACAGGGAAGGGACGACCGAGAAAAGTATGAAGTGATCAGATTGAGGAGATTGTGAAAGAATGGGATATACAAAGTGAGCGTAAAAGAAGAAAATGCATGAAAAAGGTGATGGATATGAATGAATTGAAAGAGATATGCAAGGATAGGAAAAAATGGAGGCAGCTCTGCACCCCTAGCGGAATGGCGACAGAGTTACAGTTACAGTTACAGTACAGTAGTCTATTTAGAAAATATACCCGAAATAACTTACAATTATTGCAAATTTATATGTGCAGCTTAGTTTACAGACCGGGATGTTGGGATAAATTATTCATTCCCTAATAACGGAGTGTTTATCCATCTCTGGTCGGAAAGCGATTGTTTCTGGAGCGGCTTGCCGAAGAAGAAATGTGCGAAACGTGATCCTGAGGGAAGCTGGTGATTCCTAACACTCCTTACACGGGAACAACTGCGTTATTTGTTATAAAAGTTACTAGTATTTTTTCAGTTTTGAATACTTTTGTTTGGACACGATACGCAACGCAACTAAGCTACACATACAGTGTAAAAAAAAATCAGAGTATAAATCGAAAAATAGTGAATGTATTGATGTTCATATTTTTGGTTGTTTAGAAAAAAACAGTATCTGCACAAAATTACCGGTCCGTAGTCTAGTGGTAACACGTCAGACTCGTGAATGGAAGGTCGTGGGTTCGAATCCCGACGGAGCACAAAAAGCAAATCATTTATAAAGTCAATAGAAAAAACAAAGTTCTAATCCACTCTTTTTTATTTTTTGTTCAAACGTTTTTGCCTAATCAGGCATCTTCAGAAGCATAATTGTCACAAACATTTTTTAATTTATACATTCATTTTCAAAACCAAAATTTATAAACAAATCATTTACATTTTCAATTATGCTCTTTCTTCGCTGGGTTGCAAAAGTCATATAGCTTTAAAAAATGACGGTCACCAAAAGTCCATCCAGCTTTACAACACCTAGATCTTGCTTGAAAATTGGAGCTTTCTATAGCGACGACCAAAATTGCACAGGGCTCTTGAAGTGTGATTCACACAAAAACTGCGCCTACAAAATAAATTAGCCTAATATTATTATTATTTAAATATGAAGTTAGCATGGGTTTCTCAGATAAATGCACGTTTTTCCTATTTTCTACGAGAGAAAACACTAAAAGCATGTGATAACCCTGTAGCTTAGAAGTTTGTCATGAGCACTGCCTTATAATTAGTTCACTTACAATAAAAAGCTATTCACAATAAAATGTTTTATTCACGATTTCTCTAATCAGTGAATCAGCACTTATTCAGTCTTAAGGTCGCGATTTCTTTGCAACTTAAATGATTCATTATAAATAAAACATTAAGAATGCACTTAAGTCATAAGAACATTATAATTTATATCTTTTTTTTTCCAAAACAACTGCTCACACTTTGTACGCTCTCCTACAGGTTGTGAAATGGAGCTATAATGGCATTACTATGCCAAACGTGGAATCAACAAAGCATTTATTAGGCGCCCAATAAGCTAAAACACTTCAACATGCTACATATAAGAAAAAACTTACAAGAAAAAATTCATTCAATCAGTTCTCATAAGGTATTTTTTTTATTGAATAAGGAAGGTGCTAATGTTTGCTGTATACTTACTGTTACAAATGTGTGTATGGGACTGTCCATATATTACGCCATTCGCATTAATGCGGATGATGGCAAATGATGTACGAGTACCAAAAGTGACGTCGTTCTTGTAAATACCAATTTCTACAAAATATACAAAATATTATGTCAGTAATATAACATTATTAATTATTAAGCTCATCCATCTATAATATCTATAATCTAAGTTGCAAGGATATATTCATTCAAAGCTCTCAAATGTATGCCCACAAACAAACACGTGTAGTTCGCGCTTACAAATGATGATTGTGTACTTACAAATAAAATCCAAACTCAAATGAACATAAGCCCTGCAACTCTTGCCGACATTCCCTGAAACAGGGGTGACATTGGCTAAGTGAACCATTTTTAACAGCTTTGAAGAAGACAGAATTTGCAGCTTAGATTTAGATTTAGATTTAGAGGTGCTTTGAAGAGAGACTTGTATCAAAGCTGTTGAGCTGAACAATTAAAAAGCCACTCATTATTCAAACTAAGTGTACACGAAATCTTAAATTAAAGTATTTTTCTTGTTGTTCCTCGTCCTTTCTCAGTCCACTCCTGGACGTAGGCTTCCTCCAATCTTCTCAATTCCTGTCTATCAGCTGCTGTGTTCAGCCATCTTTTGTTTCCAGTTCTCTTAATGTCGTCCAGCCACATCAGTCGGGGTCTCCCCATTCCCCGCTTGGACATCCTGGATCGCCACTGGACGATCCATTTACCTGTCCGATACCTGCCATGGTCTTGCCTTGTGACGTGACCAGCCCAGCGCCACTTTGAGCAGGCCACTTGCTGTATGACATCAGTTACACCAGTGCGTCTACGGATCTCCTGGTTTGGAACCCTGTTTACGCATCCTCCTTTCAACGACTCTTTGGCACGTCCTCAGTCTGTTGGTGCTATACTCAGTGAGCCTCTGTGTTATCAAACTATTGTTGGATATTGAAAGCAATCTCAAAGACTCAAAGACCCTGCGTTTCAGGTTAATGTCAATACACAACCCCTTAACCTGACCTTAAAAAATACATAAAATCAATGCTCAACCGCTACCTAACGTAAATTTTCCGTACAATAAAACAGTGATCCATGGATTAGATTTGGATTGAATGTGTTATGATGAACCGTGCTAAAATTTAGATCTTCCATAAAGTATGGGAGGCAAAAAATAAAATGAAGCTAACGTTTTTCGTCACGTGCAATTCGTTTTTTTTTCTGTCGAATCAAATATGCAGTATGAAATCGGCTTTAAAAATCGATTCGATTCCCATTCAAACGTCGGCAGATTTTTCTGCAAATACGCTTTTGGCAAAATGCAAAAAAACAAGTCGCAAATCCGTCATTCCGAATCACAGCGGAGCAAGTCAAAATAGAGGAGAATAATGTGTGCGTTTGCATTATTCTACAATAGTCGCAGGGTGTTTTTTTTTTGTATTTGTGAATTTTTGCGTCGATGACGACAAAAGGCATTTTATTTTTGCATGGAAGCTGTTGTCAAAGCAGTGAAATTTTCAAAAAATATTTGCAAAAAACATGTTTTGAGTGTGGAATCAAAAGTATTGTTTTTTTTTTTTTTTTAAGAAATCCTGTGCGGGAGACTCCCTAGATTCTAAAGACTCTAGGGGTCTATGACACTTGTTGTAGTGCCGCAGAGGTGTACGAGCTTGGTCGTCGCTACAAAGCGCCAATACTCAAGCAAGACCTAGTTGCTGTAAGGCTGGATGGACCTTTGGTGACCGGTCATTGGTAAAGTTTATGAATTTTTCAACCCAGCGAAGAGCACATTCGAAATATAAATGGTATATTTTTGTGCTCCGCCGGGATACGAATCCACAACCTTCCATTTACGAGTCCGAAGTGTTGCCACTACGGACTACGGACCGGTCCAAGATGCCAACGACACGCGGTGTACCTGAGCGGTTACCCATCCAAGCACTGACCACGCCCAATGTTGCTTAACTTCGGTGATCTATGGGAACCGGTGCTTTCAACATGGTAACGTCGTTGTAATGTATGTATGTAAAATAGACGCTACTTAGCGTCTTATATGTGTTATTTCTTGCTGCGTTTCCCAAAGTAGAATAATGTGTAAAATATCCATAATTAGATAATGGTTTTTAGAAGCCTGGAAACGAGGCGCAGCAGGGCTCTTATGGTGCTTTCTCATAAGGTCATCAATGGTTTAATTGACAGTCCCATCCTGTTGGAGAGCTACAGGCTGTATGTGCCTGACGGCTCTTCCCGAGGACATGATTCCCGCGTTGATGTCGTGGCGTAACACTCTGTAACTCGGGGTATAAAGCTCTTAAATAATCGACTTTAAAAATACTTTAAAAAATTAACAATTCTCACATTAACATATTTTACGTTTGTATTAAGCTCAGATTGTGTAGAATGTTTTCTTACCTTACCCAATTCTTACCTTAGATTTTTTCAGTTTTTTTTTTGCAATGCCGGATTCAGCCCATGGACTTGGTCCCCCAGCTGGCGCAAGGTGCGGCCTCGTTGTTGGGAATGCGCGCATTAGCCGCTGGCTGGATTGCCCGCAATAAAACGACGCACAGAGCAATCTCGTCGATTTTAAACGTCCGAATATAGTGCCGGGTTACAGGTTACCATGGGCCCTATTTTTTAATTGCGAATGAATGATAAAAAAAACATTGTTAATACACATAGCTATTGTCTTCTGATATAACCAGTCTGTAGTCTAGTTGTAAGCTCTACAGAATCATAAACGGAAGGTCATGAATACGATTCCCGGTGGAGCAAAAAAGTGTCATTTATTTTACGAGAAAATCCTTTAACTGGGTTGAAAATTTCTTTTCCTTTACCAAAGACCCGTCATCAAAAATGTATCCAAGCAAACATCAACTTGGTTTTTCTTGCGAATTGTCGCTTTCTATAACGATGACCAAGCTCGCTGGGAGCTTTTGAGGTTACATTCACACAAAAGCAGCGGGCACCGAATAAAACTAATAACAAAAAAGTTTTTATTTATTTTCTAACAACCCGACCGTGTGATGTCACAATTTGGTTGTATATAGAATTTGTGCTGAGCCCATTGTCAAGCTTTTTTTTTGTTTTTGTAAATAAGAACTAGAAAATAGAAGCTGGAATAAAAGTAGTATAATTCCGGTCGATAGCTCAGTTGGTAGAGTGCTTGCATTACATGCCATGAACCCGGGTTCGAATCCCACCGAGGATATCTGAAATTTTTTCCCGTTTCGGTGTTTATTTCAAACTCCAGAATAAAATACCGGCAAGGCTTACTCAGCCTCCACAATAAATGAGTACCAGCCCCCTCGGGAGCTGGGAGACTCCCACTTCAACTGAAGTGGTTGGTGTAAGGTCGGCCCCCTTACCTGTGAATATAGCTAGGTTCAACTCACCACATGCGAAACCCTTCGGAGATAGCGCGGCAAGAAGTTACAAAATATTTGTAGCTTAGTTGCGTTTTACTGAATAAAATTACGAGTGCAAGAAAAAAGTTTTCGAGGCCGTATATCAGAGACCGTAAATCCGCCATTTTGCCTCGATGTAAAAAAAAATCCATCCCGCTTCTGTCATTCAGTTTCTGGCGGTGCTGTCAATAAAAAAACCTCCCATAAACATGGCCGCAGGTTTTAAATTCAAAACACAAAACCAAATAAAGCATCCCCAGCCGGGCCTCCATTGTGGGCACCCTGACTAGTAGGTACGTGTGCAAGTGTAAATCTGCCACACGTGATCTGCATTTTTAAAATCGTAACCAATTTAGCCAAGTAATGATGGTTGGCGAGAAAATCTTGTCTAGTATTTGTTTCTTTTTCACAATCTGTACATGCGCATAAGCTGAACAGTCCTTTATATTGTTCATCGCTCGATTTCATATTCTTTACAATGACGTTTAATTTCAATTTGTTTACATTCAAGTCGGCCATCTTAGCATGTGACGTCATTGTGAGAACGCAGTCCCTACATCGGTACAGAAATTATCTTAACAAATAATAAACTCGGAAAAATTGGAAATTGAAATTTAAACTCGACGAGTGAACGTCACACTTGTATTGGACTACGATATTTAGTAAAGAAACAAAATAAATGTTTGCTTTTTCCCTAACAACCCAGCCGTACTTTTAATTAGGTACGTGCTTTTTATGCATTTCGAGACTCGCTCACCGAAAAATGAAAGATGCGCACGCGCAGAAGACGTTCGAAATTTGAAATCAGTGTGGTTAGTAAGATAATTATCATCCCAATTATAGAAATGTTTATACCTACGACTTTAATTTTATATACCTAACACAATGACATCATTTATTTTTAAAATTTTAGGAACTTAAAACTTTTTAACATGTTTTCTCACGTTAATTGTTTTATTTTTTAGCGAATAAATAGATGATAATTGAAATGAATGAATATTTTATTCTAAATCTAATATAATCTAAATATAAGTTGCAAAGATACGCATCATTTGAGATTCATATTAAATGCATTCCCACAAGCAGACACGCATAATTTCGCGCTCACACATGGCGCATGTGGACCCACAATATAAAAAAAAAAACAACTCAAATGAACAACTGCAACTCTGCCGACCTTCCTATAAACAGGAGTGACATTGGCAAAGTGAGCCATTTTTTACAGTATGGGTGGTCAGCCTCATACCAACCTATAAGTCAAGGAAATAAACACCATACATATATTCACAATATGGCAAATTTTACCACTTGAAAGAAAATTTGATTATTTGTGGCTGGCAAATGTCACAGATCTACGCAACAAGGTTCATTTGTACTCAATAACAACATTATTTATTTTTTATCCTTTTCTCTGTTGACCCGGCCATGTGATACCATAACTTTTAAGTCTACGTAAAATTCGCGTGCACTTTTAAAAAACAATCGTCCAAGAAAATTTAATTTAAGCTGTTTTTTTTTTTGTTTTTCAGCTCATCTAAAGCTGTACTTAGCCCCGTTATTTTCAACGTTAGCATAGCGACTTTAAACTAAATGAAAAAGGCGCACTTATGTCAATTGTGTGGGTAGTTTTTTTTATCAGTCTAAAGTCATATTAGCTAACATTGAAAAAACTAGACCTTAAACAAGTTAGAGTATACTAACGTCTCTGAATAGCATTATTTATTATTTTATGTAAATTTTTTCATAGGTAAAATATTTCTCATCTTAAAATAACAAAATCCAGTATGGTAGAAAATACAAAATTCAATACAAAAACTTTGCTCAGGTCAAATTAACAATTCAAATGGCTCGAAAGCAAATTTCCAATACGGCCGTAGTTGGAAAATTCTTACAACAACTTTTATTGTTTATATATAAAGGTGAACTTCTCATAGCGAACAATTCCCTATAACGTACTTTTAACAAATTATTTACGGTCCGTAGTCTAGTGGTTAGCACGTCGGACTCGTAACTGGAAGGTTGTGGGTTTGAATCCTTGCGGAGCACAAAAAATACACCATTTATATTTTCAAATTTGCTCTTCGCTGGGTTGAAAAATTCATAAACCTTTACCAAAAGACCGATCATCAAAAGGTCCATCCAGCATTACAACAAATGGGTCTTGCTTAAGAATTGGCGCTTTATACAGCGACGACCAAGCTCGCAGAGGGCTCTTGAGGTGTGATACACACAAAAACAGCGCTCACCAAATAAATCATCCTAATTTAATTTAATTTTTTTTTAGGACATACACCACAATGACAAAGCAACACACGGACAAAATATCACATAACGTCATGTGCCGTTTATGATATAGTCTGTTTTCGGTATGTGATGTTTTGTATTTTTGTATATAAATAAAAAATCTAGGATCTCCACAGTTTCGCTTAACGAATGTTTTACATAACGAATAAAATAAAATATATTCCAACAAGTTTTCAGTACAAGAAGTTCCCGTGTATATAATATTTTCTAATTTGAATTTCCCCATTTCGGAGAAATAATAAACAAGAATTACCGCTTCATTCCCCACTTTGTGCGGGAAAAGTGCATTTGCAATTCATCTGACACTCCGTGGATGCAATTTTGTGGAATTGTTGCATCGCAAACAGTGTGAGGGATGAGGTTCACAGACAAATCGGCCACACGATAGCTCGGTCTTAATTGACAAATAGGCTTACACGACAGTTCATCCATACGACTTTTTGGTAGTGTGGAAATACACGAATACACTACATTTTAATTAAAAATATCAAAAACATCACAGCGTTAAATGTAAAACTCCAAAACCCAAAAATGTACCGGTCCGTAGCTCAGTGGTAACAATGCGGACTCTGAATGGGAAGGTTGTGGGTTCGCTTCCCGGCGGAGCACAAAAAAATACCATTTATATTTTCAAATTTGCTCTTCGCCGGGTTGAAAAATTCATGAAACCTTTACCAATGACCGATCACCAAAGGTCCATCCTGCTTTACAGCAACTGAGTCTTGTTTGAAAATTGGCGCTAGGTAGCGATGACGATCAAGCTCGTAAAAAGTCGAAAGCTCAATTGGTAGAATGCTTGCATTCCATGCCGAGAGCAAGGGTTCGATCTCAAAGGTTTACTCAGCCTACACAAGAAATGAGAACCAGCCCCCTCGGGAGCTGGGAAACCCCCACTTCAACTGAAAGTGGTTGGTGTGAGGCCGGCCCCCTTAACTGTAAAAATAAATAGGTCCCGAAGCGCCACATGCGACCCCTTCGGGGATAACGCAGGCAAAAAGTTACACTATATGTGTAGCTTAGTTGCGTTGCATTGCGTACAACTACAAATCCCAAATCCGCCCATTATTGAGTATGGCAGCCATCTCTGGTCTGGTATGTCCAAGAAGTTGAGTGACCAACTAGATTCTGTGCAAAGGAGAGCAGTGAGGTTGATCAATGATCCTTCTCTGACATCCGATCTGCAGCCGCTCCGGCACAGAAGAAAAGTTGGAATGCTCAGTCTGTTTTATCGAAATTACCACGGAGTTTGTTCTTATGAGCTCCATTCATTAATCCCTCCCCCTCTCATTTCAGAAAGGAAAACTCTTAGTACGACTCTCATTCATCCCTTTGCAGTCGATCTCAAAACCATGAGAACTTGGCGTTTTCATGACTCATTCCTTTGCCAAACTGCCCGTTTATGGAATGATCTACCAGTATCTGTGTTCCCTTCCCAATTTAATCCAATTTTATTTACAACCAACATCAATCACCACTTCCTTGCAGCGCCTCACGATAGAAGCAAGAACTCAAGCAACACCTCTGCGGTACTCTTCCAGGGTGACATAGACCCCCAAGACTTTCAAGAATTGAGGAGCCTCCCGCACAGGATTCCTTAAAAAAAACTTAATAAGTTCTGATTCACTGATTTGGGAAATTGTGGATAAAACAGATTATTGTTAATAACTTCTCATAGTAAGTAAACTAATTTCAAGAAAGTGCTCATGACAAACTTCTAAACTACAGGATTTTCACACTTTTTTGTGTGTTTTCTCGTTGAAAATAGGACAAAATATACATTTATCTAAGAAACAAATATTAGCTTAATATATCACTTATCAGTTTTACCTTTTAAGTATTGATATCGTCACTAGACAAGTAAAACTAGAAATAATTAAAACTACAGTAATTAAAAAGGTTTTTAGAGTGTTTCTGTGATGGAGCTTGACTTATAGGTTAGTATTAGGCTGAATGCCGTAAAAAAATGTTTCACTTTTGTCAATGCCACCCCGGTTTTAGGGAAAATCTACAGGGGTTTTTGTTCATGTGAGGTTTGACTTATTTTCTATGTTTACATGCAGCATGTGTCAGCGTGAACTTGCATGTGCCTACTTTTTTTTTTTTTTTTTTGCAATTTTGCAGACAGGAGCTTTGCGGTGGCCGGGCCGGTTGTCTGGAACAATTTGCCCGTCGGTGTTCGCGCGAACCAGCCTACCACCACCTTCAGAAAGGGACTGAAGACACTGCTTTTCTCCAAAAGCCATGGCGCCCTTGAGATGGGCCTGGACCATTAAATGGCGCCACAGGAAAGAAATCATCCATCCATCCATCATCATCAACATCATCATCATGCATTTAGCAAGAGCCTTAAATGTCCATATACCTTGCAACTTAGATTATAGATTATGGATCCGTCTATGGGCCTATATTGAATGCGACCGTAATGTCGTTGACTGAAAAGTCGTGAGGGGAATCTGTCGTGTACCCACATTGACCACGTGACCGTTGTGTCTGTGGACGAGTTGTCTATGACCGATTTGTCGTGTGTGTGGAATATGTCTCGATGTGGCAACACATTGATGAAAGGTACAAAATACTTGCTAGATATTTTGAGCGCAGAGTTGGAAGATAGATCTGTCACAGCGAAAAAACAGATATTTATTTTCTGTTTTTTAGTTATTACATTCAAGATTCATGTCAAAGCATTCTCACAAGCAGATATGCATCAATTCTCGCTCACACTAACTAACAATATAAAACCCAATTTCAAATGAACATTTTTTTTATAAATAGATTTGTGGGAAGGAATGCAATTCGCCAACCTATTTTGCCTGGCCAGCTATCTTCATGCGAAAGCAGAAACTTGTGTGCATGCAATGGCATATGTTGAACCAGGGTCGAAGTTATGGTCAAGTGGGCCAGACGAACAGACGAACAGATTCGAAACAACCAACGTTATTATGTTCCAAATACGCTAGTCGAACATGCGCCTCAACCCTCGGCCATAACACCTACAAAACATGGCCCTTCAACTCCTGTCGACCTTCCGACCTTATGTCTTAGCCGCCAATATTGGAGATCAACCGCCATTTTTTTCGACCCTTACACACTTTTTCATTTCATCCAGAGTCATAACCTTTTTTATGCAAGGTTTTTATGACTCAATTTTATTATGACTGTGGATATCCCATTCATTCGCTATTTAATCCATCCATACCTTTCTCGATCTTTCTCTTCACGTGTAGAATTTCGATATTCGCTGCAGTTTTCACCCGATTGACTCTGCGCTAGGTAGTAAATAATCCATGCACTGTCGACAAGTATCAGACGCAAACAAATTCCATTATAACTTCATCCGTATTGAGCAACGTACAACAATGTGTTGACAGAGCAGAACACCGTGGTCGATAGCCGCCTTGTTCACACTAATCAATTTTTCAATTTTATGCATTTGCAAGAAAGTAGTCATCGATATAACAATGAAAGTAGTAGAATGTCGCAGAATTGTTGCAGGAAAAGTAGCAGAATTGTTGCTTTCTGCTGAATAGTGTATCTAAGCTCTACCATTGCTATTCTTAGACATGCTTTGAAAAACTTATTATGATTAAATTTGCATGAAGATCTGTCAATCCAAGATGGCCGAAATTGAACAGCTGATAGTCTTCGTACAAATATTACCAAAATTCGGTAGGTAAGAATGACCGTGGTGATGAGACTTTCAGCCCAGACAACATTAGTTTGTCAAAGCGTGGGCTCAGCGGGACGACAAAGATACTGTAAAAAAAATATAAAAATTTGTTGGTATCTTGTTTTCGTTTTCAAATAAACGCCAAAATGGGAAATTATTTCTGACACTCTCCTAGGAAATCGAACCCTAGCTCTCGTCAACACTATTGCTGTAAGGCTAGATGGACCTTTTGTGACCAATTTTTGGTAAAGGTAGATTAATTTGTTAACCCAGCAAGAGTATATTTGAAAATTAAACATTTTTTTGTTCTCGACCGGGAATCGAGCCCGCAACCTTCCAATCACGAGTCCGAAGCGTTAACCACTAGACTACGAACTATACAATAATAATGGAAATAAAACAGTGGTTTAAAAACAGTAAAAATGGTTTACTTATCTGAGTAATATTGCACGAAAACTTTTCCTTCAAAAAAACCGACTGTAATATTCTGAAACAAAAATTTGATCTTGGTCTCTTTATCTCAGACAACGAGGAGAAATTTTTAAGAAAAAAACATTTTATTAAAAAAACAGAATACACGCTGAAATATTTCATACACGAAAAAAAAACACAAACTCTGTGTTAATTTAAAAAAACATGATTAAATCATCAAGACATTGTTTCTTAAATTTAATATGAGTTATGAGGTTATCTTAGATGTTAGATAACGTGATCCGGTCATGGCGTGATCTACATAATATTGTTATGTAAATAGCAGATTAATATAGGTAGATACATAGGTAGAGTACGTAGCAATAATTATTATAGGCTTAAGAAATCTAGAAATGAAATAATAATGTACTCTCGAAGCTGTTAGAGCGTTCGAGAGTGTTCTGGCAAATTGGTCCCTAGAGACTTCTGTCTCTGAGGGTATACAAGGTGCAAGTTTGGGTGCAGGTGAGTAGATAGATATTCGCTTTTGATTGAAAAACAAGTGTGAGGTGCTGAACTGTGAAATAAATTTGAGTTGCTAAAAGTGTTAAAAATAAATATAAATTGTCAAATAAGTTAAGTGTAAATAAATATCCTAAAAGAAGACCAGTTTTTTTTTATTAAAGTCTATCCGAACCTAAAAACACAACAATATATATTATCTAAGTTGCCATGACCATGACAGGTGGCCAAAAATGATCGTTCAATGGCGGCCCAGGACTGGAAGTCTCAACACTACAGTAATTATAACCTACCGAATATCGGTAATATTTGTAGGAAGTCTAATTAGCTGTTCACTTGCGGCCATCTTGGATTGACAGGTTTTCATACAAATATACCGTGGTTATGAGACTTCCAGCCCAGAATATCCAAGCTGGGAGTGAAGAAATCCAACTGAGGTGGCTGGACGACATCAAGGGAACTGCAGGCAGAGGATGGCTGAAAACAGTAGCGAATACACAGAAATTGTGAGGATTGGAGGAGGCCTACGTCCAGGAGTATATATATATATATATATATATATATATATATATATATATATATATATATATAGACAATTATTTATTTTTTTATTTTTTTACATTACAAAAGAGCGCCGTTTTTGTGTGTGTCACACCTCAAGGGCCCTCCTAATCATGAATGAGATATTTTATAAAGGTGCCGTTTCAGTGCTCCCTTAAAAATGCCAACAGATTCCGAAACCCTCACTCCGGGTGGCAGTCTGTTCCACTCCATTGGCCTCGCAAACCGGAAAGCGCGATCCCCAAAATTAGTGCGTATTTGATGGCGAGGCTGCATCAATCTGACAGCTCAACACCCCGCTGACCTAAGTGTCCACCCCCTCACACTCACCTCAACGGGGGAAAACCTGTCTGACAGATATGATGGAGCCAAACCATTTAGGGCTTTAAATACCATCAAACACACACGGTAGACCACCCTCTCAGGAAAACGAAGCCAATGTAGTTCTTTCAACAGCGCAGTGGTGTGAGAGAAATGATTAAAAATTTTAAATAAAAAAGTGCTGTCTTGTTACTTTTATATCATCGGGTGTCTACAATGTAAAGCTCTGATCATAAAAGTGGGTTTTCATACCTGCGCATTGCGGGCATAAAATAATAAAGTTCCATATTGCCTGGTTGTGTGCAGGGCTGATATCCCATAGTTAGGCTTACACTCTCAATACGATGGCTTAGTCAGATACCAACAGAATGTGAAACCAGTGGGCTATAACACACTGGAGTCGAAATCTTTTTGTCACTAGTGCGTCCTTTAAGCGCTTGTTTGTTTTATGTACATCAGAGATATTTTCACATGAGCAATGTTTGTTTGTGTACTGGACCAATGTGTCATATGAATGCTGGAAATTGATTTTGAAATCATTCAAAAAAAATCTCACCCTATCGAGGGGTAAGTTTTTTTCTTAGCTCAGGTTGTGTTGAATATAATTCCTAAAATAATTTCATTTTAAGCTCATCTTGTAATCAAATGATAGATGAGCCAAACAAGAAAAGGGGGAGCGAGTAGACGTTTAAACCTACCTCATCACAAGTCTTGGTTGGTTGGAAATAGAACAATTGTGACCGGTCCGTAGTCCAGTGGTAACACTTCGGACTCGTAAATGGAAGGTTGTGGGTTCGAAAGTTGCTGGTCCTCTGGCCTGGAACCACCTGCCACATCATGTGAGAGAGCTAGAGGACCATGGAAAGTTCCGGAATGCACTGAAGACAACCAAATTTTTGGCATCATTTGCACAAGCGCCCTTGGAGTGACTACATCATGAAACGGCGCTATAAAGAAATCATCAACTCATCATCATCATCATCGAATCCCGGCGGAGCACAAAAATATACCATTTATATTTTCAACTTTGCTCTTCGCCGGGTTGAAAAATTCATAAAACCTTTACCAATGACCGGTCACCAAAGGTCCATCCAGCCTTACAGTAACTGGGTCTTGCTTGAGAATTGGCGCTTTGTAGCGACGACGATCAAGCTCGTAAAAAGATCGATAGCTCAATTGGTAGAATGCTTGTATTCCATGTCGAGAGCAAGGGTTCGATCTCAAAGGTTTACTCAGCCTTCACAAGAAATGAGAACCAGCCCCCCCGGGAGCTGGGAAATCCCCACTTCAACTGAAAGTGGTTGGTGTGAGGCCGGCCCCCTTACCTGTAAAAATAAATAGGTCCCGAAGCGCCACATGCGACCACTTCGGGGATAACGCAGGCAAGAAGTTACACTATATGTGTAGCTTAGTTGCGGTTTTTTTTCTGGGTTAAAAAATTCATAAACCTGTACCAAAGACCGGTCATCAAAAGGTCCATCCAGCCTTACAGCAACTGGGTCTTGCTTGAGAATTTTCGCTTTCTACAGCAACAACCAAGTTTGCAGAGTGATACACACAAAAACAGCTCTCACAAATAAATTAGTCTAATTTAATTGTTTTTTAATTATAGTCGATAGCTCAGGTGGTAGAGTGCTTGCATTCCATGCCGAAAGCTCGGGTTCGAATCCCACCGAGGGTGTCAGAAATGATTTCCCGTTTCGGTGTTTATTTCAAATCCCAAAATAAAATACCGGCAAGGTTTACTCAGCCTTCACAAGAAATGAGTACCAGCACTCTCGGGAGCTGGGAAACCTCCACTTCAACTGAAGTGGTTGGCGTACGGCCGGCCCCCTTACCTGTAAAAATAAATAGGTTCAACTCGCCACATGCGACCCCTTCGGGGATAACGCGGCAAAAAGTTACACTAAATGTGTAGCTTAGTTGCGTTTTTTTTTTGCGTATGAGTGTCACCACGCTGTTGACAGGCAAAAGTTGCAGATGTTGAAATTTTTTTCAGCATTACATACTGTGATGAAAGAATGGATGGGTCGTCGTCCCAGTGCATGTTTGGCTTATCTACCATTTGATTCAACGATGACCTTTCACTGAAATTGACATAGGCTCGGTATTTTGAAGTATCGTAAAGTTAACGAAAATGCAATTTTAGTTAAATTATCGTAATATTCACTCACCGAATTTCGCCAGTAGATATTTAGTAACTTTAACTTACGATTTTCAAGATGGCGTTGCTTCACTGACAGCAGCTGTTCTTTTTTGATGTAAGGATACATCAAAATTGTTGCCAATAGAACATTTTTTGTGTTGTTTTCCAGCTTTATGAAGGTTAAGCATTTGATTTTTATAAACAGTTGTTTGTTTCAAAGCTTTTAAATGGCATTGTAATTATTTCCAAGATTTGGGGGTGGGGTTTGTCACTTCGGTAATTCTCGGTTTTAGTTAACTCGAACTTAAGTATTTTGAATAATAGTTAACAAAAATATTACTAAACTTGAATAAACCGCGCCTTAATAATCACATTCTACAATCTACACAATCTGAGCTAAGAAAAAAATGCAAAACTCGATAATGTGAGAGTTGTTTTAAGTACTTTTAAATTCAATCTCCAGTTTTTAATAAGACACATAGGTCCAGTACACATACGAATATTGCTTACTTGATTTTTAAGTATTCTGTTGCATGTGACAGCTCTGCAGTTGACATGCTCGATCGCCAGGTTAGTCCGGAGTCCCATAATGTGTTACAATGCCTTAATCTAGTTTCGTCTCCCTTAATAGTATAACTCAATGTGTGGAACGAACCTGCTACTTAATGTTCACTAAGTCAGGCTTAATACGCCACTGATACAGTGTGAAATGTAGTGAAAAATGCCATAAAATACTAAGTCTCGGCGTCAAAATCATTACTTGGCATTCATCATTTTGTAGTCCACATCGACACAGTGAAAACTTGCAAGTCAACGGTGTATGTATGTGTCTAAATCTAAATCTCTAAGTTGCAAAGATAAATATCATTTGAGATTCATATTAAATGCATAACCACAAGCAGACACGTATAAATTCGCTCGAAACATGCCGCATGTGAACCTACAATATAAAAACTCAATTTCAAATGAACATAAGCTTTGCGACTCTTGCCGACATTCCCTGAAACAGGGGTGGCATTGGGAAAGTGAACCATCTTAAGAGTCGTATATACCCTAAGCTTGTCGTTTTCTAAAAAAAGTTTATTTGACTAAAAAAGAGACAGTGCGTCCCCCAGTGCTTGTTTGGCTTATTTGCCATTTTATTCAAAGAGGACTTTTCAATGAAATTGTTGTAAGAATCACATTCTACACAATCTGAGGTAAGAAAACAACGTAAAACACGACGATGTGCTCATGTGAAATTACCTGGACATAAGACAAACAAGCGCTAAGGGTACGATCTTTTGAACCGAGGTTATTGGTTTTACAACATGGTGCAGGCGTGGCTCGAACTTGCGACTGTTTCAATAACGCAAATTTGAGTGCCGAAGCTTTATGCCCCTTGTCCATACCAGCGACTTTGACAAATATAAGCTGCACATAAATGTTTTGTCATGTGATGTTTTGTCTTGTGATGTTTTGTCTTGTGATGTTTTGTCATGTGATGTTTTGTCTTGTGATGTTTTGTCACTGTGATGTACTTTCCTGTGATGTTGTGTCATGTGATGTTCTGTCATGTGTCGTTCTGTCAAGTGTAGTTATGGCATGTGTTTTTTTGTCACACGTCAAAAAACACGAAAATGTAAGAATGGTTTTATATATTTTTTTAAATATTTATAAAAGATACATTGGTTCAGTACGCAAACAAATATTGCGCATGTAAAATTATTTCTGATGTACATAAGACAAACAATCACTAAGGGGATGAGGAATAAAAAAAATCAGGTGTGTTGATCGATTATTTATCTAAATTTCACAGGTTAAAAAAACCTATAACTTTAAAAATGGCAGCTTACATTTTTTAACGTTTTTGTATATGTTATATTTTGGATTTTTTTTATCTTTTTCATTTAAAAAAGGACGGCAGTCCCACACAAGAGTGACGCTTGCTCGCCGAGAAAAAAGAACGAAAATTAAAAAAATGTTTAATCAAGAATATTTTTTAGTGTTGATCTGTTAACACAGTGAAAGTCCATTTTTATAAATATTTAAAAATATAAATGGTAAAACATTGTTTTAATTCACTTTATTATTTGTGTTTTTGCTCGAATATTTTCGCCTAATGAGGCATCTTCAAGAGCAGAATGGTTACAAATATATTTTTATAAAATAATTTTCAAAACAATTTTCAAAACAATTTTTTTTCTCCAAAACAAAAGCAAAATTCATAGATAATTTTTTTTTTAAACACAAATGTAAGATTCAAAAAAGTTTATTCATTTTGAAAGAAATGCACTCACTATCTTTTTCTTTCACGAACACTTGTGAGCTCTTCAATTTTTACTACCTTTCCCTAAAACAGGGGCGTCATATGTAAAGCTATAAATCTGAAATGACACCCAATCGATTTGTACAGTCATTTTTTTTTTAAATATTTTTTATTCATGGCTCGTGTACTTTTTTGTCGTTAAATTTCTGATGGGATTTACGATTCGACTGATCACAATCAGTACATGATAGAGTACACAAAAAATGGATTTATGACACCTTTGGTACAGTCAATTTTAACGAAAGTCAATACAGTACAGATAATTTTTGATCGGTCCATAATCTAGTAGTAACGCTTCAAACTCGTAAATTAAATGTGACTTTCACTGTGTAAACCACCAAACCCTTAAAAATATTGTAAATTAAAGGTCGAGGGGTCGAATCCTGGCGTAGCACAAAAAATACCATAAAACAGAGTGTTAATTCACTTTTTATTTCATTTGTTTGCTCAAACGTTTTCGCCTAATGAGGCATCTTCTGGAGCATAAATGTTAACATAATTATTAATAATTATGCTCCTGAAGATGCCTTATTAGGCGAAAACGTTGGAGCAAAAATAAATAAAAATAAAGTGAATTACAACTCTGTTTTATCCTTTTGAATTTTTAAATAATACAATGAACTTTCCCTGTGTGAATAAATTTATACTTAAAAATATAAAAACCATTGTATATTTTCAGAAATGCTCTTCGCTGGATTGGAACCGAAGACCGGTCACAAAATATTCATCCAGCCTTAGAGCAATTGGGTTTTGCTTGAGAATTGGCGCATTGTAGCGATGAGCAAGCTCTTAAGAAGTTCGGACGATGACTCAGTTGTCCGAATGCTTGCACTCCATGCCGAGAGCAAGGGTTCGATCCCCACCAAAGAGTGCCAGAAATGATTTCCCCTTTCAGTGTTTATTTCAAACCCAAAATAAATACCCGTAAGATGTACTCGCCTTTACAAGAAATGAAATCCTTGACTTATAGATTCCTTGACTTATAGGTTGGTATGAGACTTACCACCCATACTGTGAAAGATGGTTCACTTTGCCAATTTCACCCCTGTTTCAGGGAAGGTCGGCAAGAGTTACAGGGCTTGTAGGTCCCCATGCGGCATGTGTTAGCGCGAACTTATACATGTCTGCTTGTGGGAATGCGCTTAGTATGAATCTTAAATGATACATATTTCTGCAGCTTTAATTTAGATTCAGATTTAGAAAACAAGCCCCCTTGGGAGCTGGGAAACCCCCACTTCAACTGAAGTGGTTGTAGTGAGGCCAACCGCCTTACCAGTTAAAATAAATAGGTCCAGAATCGCCACATGCAACTCCTTTGGGGATAACGCAGGCAAGAAGTTACACTACATGCGTAGGTAAGTTGCGTTTTTAGTTGTGTTGTTACAGTCCATTCTGACAAAAATGACATATTATGGATCGTATAGGGCCGAGTGAATGCTATGGGATTTTTTTTTTTTTACTTTTTATCGATTGGATGTCCTTGTATCTATCGCTATTTCTGTCTATATAAATAGGAGATCAGTGTGCAGCGATTCTATGGAGATTTAACCCTATCAATGCGCTTTGTAAGGAGAGACCGATTTCTCTGGAAGATGCACTGCCGGTTCAACTCGCTACTGAATAAGTGAATGACGTCACAGGAATACTACGTTCCCTCAGAAATTTCGAGTACAAATTAATAAATATTAATTGATTTAAAAAAGTCAGAAAGTTGACTTCACACCACTGTCGCTTGACTACGTCTTATTAGCTCGACAGCTCCGATAAAAGTCTCACACTACAGACAGCTTTGGCTCATTTGAGTCATATAACTGCAAACGCCGTCATCTCCAAAATTTATGATTTTTGAGATAATGATTGAATTTGATTCTGCGCAGTGTAACAAATCATTTGCTGTGTGCGATATAATGTAAATAATAATAATAATAATAATTGGACAATTTGTATACAGCGCCGTTTAGTGGCACTAGCCACCCCAAGGGCGCTTTTATGTGTTGAAGCTTCTGTTAAACAAATGTGTCTTAAGCAACTTCCTGAAACTGCCAACACTGGTCTCTGTTCTCAACTCCAGAGGTAGACTATTCCAGCAGGATGGACCAGCCGAACTAAAAGCCCTCACTTAATCCTTCGTAATTTTAATTGAAAAAGTATGATTTCGTGCAAACGCCGTCATCTCCAACTGGTGTTGTCGTTTTACAAGTTTACAAGTTTATTTTTCTCAAAATCATCAACGTAAGGAGTTGACGGCGTTTGCATTTATACGTCTCAATTACAGCATGATACAAGGGTAAGTCTTGACACATTGGGAACTGGAACATGCGTGATTTTATAAGAATATTATATTTAGAATATTCGAGCGAATACTCACACCATCCAACAAATACAATTACGATTAATTAAAAACTTATATCTAGAGACACACTCGCACAAGAACCACTGTCGCAGGTTTTTCAGCCACGATGTCTTTCGGTGTCCCTGAGATCTTCTTCCCTCAATCTTACCCTGGGTGATAAGATGAAGGAGACGGTATTTTTCATTTCTCGTGACCGAAGTACATCAGCTTTCTCTGCTTAATGGTTGGAAAAAGTTCCTTTGTGGTGCGCATACGTCGGAGGACTTCTTCATTGGTGACCCGATCACGCCAAGAGATCCGAATCATTTTTTGGTAGACACACATCTCGAACGCTTCAATTCGTCTCTCCAGTGCCTGTGTGAGCATCCATCCCTCCATACCAAATAAAGCAATTGGAAAGACAAAGCCCCTCACCATGCGCTTCCGGAGTTCAAGGTTTTTCTTACGTTTGTCAAAATATAATACTTTAAAATTATAGGGTATAAATAAACTAAAGTTAATCCCGCAATCATCTCACGAACACAGTGTGATTCTCTGCCCGTGAGGGGATGATCCTTGTCGCAATATACGAAATCTCTCCTTAGAACTACCGAATGACTGTTTGTGTGCAACACTGAACACATATATTACTAATCATGTGCTTCACTATTCACTTAGTTTCATGCATGTAGCGTGTCATCATATTTGTGTGTCACTCTTGAGTGATCATTTGAAGCATTCGCTGGTCCATAATTTATAATCTAAGCTGCAAAGATGTATTGATATTCAAGGCGTATATTTAATGCTTTCACAAAGGAATACACGTGTAAATTCGCTCCTTACACATCCTGCATGTGTACATACAAAATAAGCCAAACCTCACATGAACATAAACTTTGCAACTCCTCCTGAAATCAGGGTGGCATAGGCAAAGTGAACCAAGTGTTTACATCATTGGGAGTCTGCTTCATGCTAACCTATAAGTCAAGGAAATTTAATATCGTTGAGCAATTACGCTTAGAAAGTGCATACCTTACCTATGTATTTGAAGATAGGACGGAATATAACATGGCGGGCCTGAACAGCTGCTCGTTGTTCCATATAATATTATCTCTAGAAATATCTATTCTAGAAGCGCCTTGTCAATTCAGGAACACGCGAGAATAGGCCTCGGTCATATATAAACAGTCTGCAGTTCTATAAAGCACGGAGTGATCAATTAACGTTCTAGCAGTGAAACTGACAAAGGCAGAAGCTACAGAGTGAACCATATTATGTAGATAATCAACTAGTTAAAAAAACAAATATAAACGTAACTTTATTCAAAGTGAACCAGAGATATGTAAAATCATAACTATAATATTATATTGTACATTGAAGCTTTCACGGCCGGTTCTTGTTGACACAACAATCACTTTATTCGGGCTTTGTAGCCGTGGTATGATTGATTCTTTCCGGACAGTTTCGCCCATTGCTCCGATGGGCATTATCAGCGGTTGGCTAGTCGCTGTGATCTTCTTACAGGATCTGATTATATAATATTATAGTTGGAGATATTATAATGCGTCAGTGTTGCCGAAATAAATTGAATTATGAGCATAAACCAACCGCCTAAGTTTGAGTAATTAATCAAGTTAGCTGCAGCCAAGACGTACCGCCGGGCTAAGTACGGTCTCACAGACGTGGTGCAAGGGCCTGGGACGTGTCATGGACATGAACTGCATTCAGACAAGGCCAGTAGTTAGTAATTTAGCAGTTGCACCTTATCATCGGACCTTCAGATGTCTTTTCCTATGATTTAAGATAAAATCGGGTCGATAGCTCAGTTGGTAGAGTGCTTGCATTCTATAACAACGCCATATTCTAATCGAATCTAATCTAATCTAAGCTGTAAAGATATGTTACATTGGAGATTCACATTACATGCATTCTCACAACCAGACACGTACAGGTTCGCGCTTGCGCATGCCTCATGTGAGCCTACAACATAAAAACCAATCTCAAATGGACATACATCCTGCAACTCTTGCCGTCCTTCCCTGTAACAGGGGTGACATTGGCAAAGTGAACCATTTTTACAGCATGGGTGGTCAGCCGCATACCAACCCATGTTGATCTGTAATAAAAAAAGGCTTATTTACTTGGCGAGCTCTGTTTTTGTGTGTATCACACATCAAAAGCCCTATGCGCGCCAATTCTCAAACAAGACCCAGTTGCTGCAAGGCTGGATGGATTTTTTGATGATCGGTCTTTTGGTAAAGGTTTATGAATTCTTCAACCCAGCGAAGAGCAAATTTGAAAATATAAACCGTATATTTTTTGTGCTCTGTCGAGATTCGAACCCACAACCTTTCATTTACGAGTCCAAAAGTGTTACCACTAGACTACGGACCGGTCAGAATAATAACGGGAGATGTTAATTTTTAAATTGAACTCTCAAACACAATTGAGCTGCACACATGGTACAACTTCTCGACGCATTGTGCTCAATGAGATCATATGTCGCAAGTAGAACCTGTTTATTTTCACAAAAAAGAGGACCAGCATATTTGTGTATCGGCTCCTGTGTTAAGCCATCCTCTACCTGCAGTTCCCTTGATGTCGTCCAGCCACTTCAGTTGTAGTCTCCCCGCTTCCCGCTTGGACATCCTGGGATGCCACTGGCTGATCGTTTTCCAGCCTCACTTTAAGCAGACCACTCGTTGTACGACACCAGTGCGTCTACGGATCTCCTGGTTTGGAACCCTGTATCTGAGACTGATTCCCAGCATCCTCCTTTCAATGGCTCTTTGGCACGTCCTCAGTTTGTTTGCTGGCATTGTAATGAGTGAGCCTTTTTGATTCCAAGCCATAGGTGGATACTGGCAGCATGAATGACTCAAAAACCCTGCGTTGAGAATGTAGCCTAGATTTCCGAAAGTGTTATCCTACTGATGATTTTTGTTGCTTGATTCTCTTTTTCTTGACCATATACTTAACAACTTAAATACTATCCCCGTCTTTCTGTAGTGCAATTTTAGGGGTAGTTTTGTGCATACAAGAAGGGAGTGGGGGGTGTGAAAGTTTGCGACTGCACTGAGTTAGTGGCAAAACGTGGGAGACACTGTAAAGTGAGATGCATTCGTTAGGGTAGATGCAATTTGTTACGCCAATGGATGCAAAGCAAATCCATAGTATTGAAACCAAACACGTCTGTGTTTGAATCTATTATACAAGATTTAATCTAAGTTGTAAAGAAATATTAACATTTAATCAATTAGTGTTCCTTGACTTATAGGTTCGTATGCGGCTGACCACCCATGCTGTAAAAATGGTTCACTTTGCCAATGTCACCCCTGTTACAGGGAAGGACGGCAAGAGTTGCTGGGCTTATGTTCATTTGAGATGGGTTTTTATATTGTAGGCCCACATGCGGCATGTGTTAGCGCGATATACATGTCTGCTTGTGGGAATGCATTTAATGTGAATCTTAAATGATATATATTTGGGAACTATTCAAGATGGCCGAGAGCCGTGACGAAAAATTTTTTAGTGCAATTAAATTAATACAAAAAGTTAATAAAATTACTGGAAACATTAGTAATGAGCTTAGAAAAGGCATTCTAAACTCCTTGGAAGAGATCCAAAGAATTTATACGGAACAGAGAGACGAAATAAACAAGGCAAATCATGTAAAGAGTGATGCAGAAAAGAAAACAATGGCGGACGTGCTGCAAAACAAAAAAGTGATGCACAAAGGTCACAAAATAATCATCAAAGCCGACAACAATGAAATTACAGGTACAGAAATAAAAAATAAAATAAAGAGTATCATAAACCCGGCAAAAATGGGCATAGGAGTAATCCAACTAAAATGCGGCGCCTCAAATGTAATGATACAGTGCGAGACAAAAAACGAATGTGAACTTCTAAAAAAGAAAGTGACCAATATTCCGGAAATAAAAGCCACCATTATAGAGAAGAAACATCCACTGATAATCGTCAAGTCCATTCCCGAAGACATAGATCTGTCAAACTGCGCTGAGACCATAAGATCACAAAATGGCCTGAATAACAATAACTTACTAAGAGCGTTATTCATATTCAAAAATAAATACAACACTGAGAGAAATGTAGTATTAGAGACTGATAGAGAAACTAGAGAGATGATCCAGAGAGCCGGCTCCAAACTAAAAATAATGTGGAATATCTGCAGAGCCGAGGACTTTATCTCGGTTCGAAGATGTGCCCAATGCCAGAGGTATGGGCACCCCAAAAAGTACTGTAGAGCCCCGGCCCCCAAGTGCAGTAAATGTGGGGAGGCACATACGGCCGACACATGCCAGTCACTGACTGTGAAATGCACAAATTGTGAATATCTTCACGCAAAAAACATCACAATAAATTACGATCACGAATCAACAAATATAAAAGTGTGCACAGCTTACAAAATTGCAAGAAATAAAATTATAGGGGAAACAGATTATTAAAAATGTGAATATGAATACCTACCTGATTAATAAATTAAATATAGAGATGGAAGAAATAAAAAACGCAATGAATGAAGTAATAAATAATAACACAGACATATAGTACAATGATATATACAGTACAACAAAACAATGAATGAAGAAGTGAATAACAATATAGACGAAATATATAATGTTGAAGAAATAATATGTGAATATACCAACGAAATAAATGATCTTTTACATGACAGAAATAATTATTGTTTCACGATAGTACATCAAAATATAAGAAGCATTAATAAAAATTTGGACGAATTTATAGTTTATATAAATTTAATGATTGAAATGCCAAAATGCATAATCTTGACAGAAACCCACTGTAATGATGATTTATTTGACAAAGTCTTTGATAACTATACTGCAGTGTCGACAAAATTACAAATAAACAAAAATAGCGGAATTATAGTATATATCCATAATGAATGTGAAGTTATAGAATTTAAAGAAATCAAAATGGAATCTGTGAATTGTCTGAACGTCAAAATTAAATATCAAAACCAGCCTTTTACTATTACTGCAATATATCGGACACACAAATCGGAAATACAAAAATTCACAGACGAACTGCAAAGTTACCTGAATACAATCACAGGTCAAACTAACTTTGTTGTTGGCGACTTGAATATAGACATCTCTGATGACAAAAACTCACTTGAAAAAAACAGATTTATGAATATGATGACGTACCATAATTACAAATCTTGTATAAATAAACCCACACGGGTTTTCCAAAATCATAAACCATCCTGCATAGATCACATATGGTGTAACGCAGACATCAATAACCTAAAGAATATCAGGACATGCATCTGGAAGACAGACATCACCGACCACTTCACCTGCCTATTACTATATGACACCAAAAAGACGACTGAAAATGCACAACATGAAAAACAAGTAACCATAACAAAAATAGATTGTGAAGCTTTGGAGATCTCACTGAGGGCTGAAAAATGGCACAGTGTACTAACCAGTGACTGTGCAAACCGATCAGCAAAGGCATTTGAGGTAGCATTAAGTATGCATATAGCAAAGGCAACAAGAACATTACAAATTAAAATAAACTCAAGGACAAGAAAATTAAAACCCTGGATCACACAAGGAATCATAAATTCAGTCAGGAAAAAGAATAAGCTTTACAGAAATACAAAACGTCCTCGAGTAAATACAACACAAATATCTTACTACAAAAAGTATAAGAATATTTTGACGATTCTTATAAGAAACACAAAAAACTCATACTATAAAAAGAAAATACTGGAATCAGAAAACAATATAAAAACATTATGGGCAAACATTAATGAAATAATGAACAAGAAAAAAACAATCAAACAAATAAAGGAAATTGAATACGAAGGGAAAACATATAACGTCAAAAAAGAAACTTTAAAATGTTGTAATATCCTAAATGAGTACTTCATAAATGTGGGAAAACATTTAGCAAAAGCTATAAAAACCCCCTCTTCTCAAAACGCAATTTATAGCCCTCCATCACTGTCTCCTCAATATAAAGACTTTGACCATATAAGCGAAGCCGAGGTAGACAAAATCATCATGAATCTAAAAGGAGGATCTGCCCCGGGATATGATCAAATAAATGTTAACACAATAAAGCTCATGAAAAATTATCTGATTCATCCGATAACTCATATTATAAACATAAGCCTTATCAGTGGCCAATTTCCTGATAATTATAAAAAGTCAATAATAACTCCTATATACAAATCTGATAGCCCCAAAGAACCACAAAATTACCGCCCAATCTCTATTATATCAAATATTTCAAAAATATATGAAAAGGCTGTAAAGAAACAACTTTGGAACTTCTTAGAAAAAAACAATATTATAAATAAAAATCAATTTGGTTTTAAAAAGAATACAAATACACAAGACGCAATAGCCAAAATAACTCAATTCATATACAGAGCCCTAGACGACAACAAAAAGTGTATTGGGATATTTATTGACCTAAAAAAGGCTTTTGATAGCATTTCACATGCACAATTAATAAAAAAAATAATGTCACAGGGTATAAATGGAAATGTACTTTCATGGATAAAAAGTTTTCTACACAAGAGACCACAACACACAAAATTGTGCAATGAAATAAGTGACTCAAGGACCTCTGACTTCTCTATACCCCAGGGAACAGTATTGGGTCCCCTTTTATTTATCATGTTTGCAAACGACATCTTTAACGTAATAAGCGAAGGAGAAATAGTTTCATACGCTGATGACACAGTCCTTTTACTACAGGCAGACACATGGCATGAGCTAGAAAAAATAGCTAATATAAATATAAATAAATTAAAGACATGGCTAGACAAAAATCTGTTAACACTAAATACTAAAAAAACTCATTTCGTCCCATTCTCCATAACAAAACGGAAACTCCCTCAAATAAATATAATCATACATGACTCAATAGACTTAAATCACAAGTGTACAAAAACATGCACAAAAATCGAAAAAAAAAATACAACAAAATATCTTGGAATAACAATAGACCAAAATTTAAAATGGAATGAGCATATAATAGGATTGACCAAAAGGGTGAGGAAACTGGGCTACGTGTTCAGGTGTCTGAGAAAAGTACTGGATAAGGCACAACTTAAAATGGCGTATTTCGCTTTTATACAATCTGTTCTCCAATATGGGGTTGTAGGTTGGGGAGGGGCATACAGAGCCCATCTGAGGCCGCTGTTGGTTGCCCAAAAATTAATAATAAAAATAATATCTAGCAAACCTTACATATATCCAACTAAACAACTTTTTGAAGAATTTGGGGTCAAAACAATAGAAGACTTGTACAAATACAATTCACTGTTACAAATATTTAAAGAAAACATTATAAATAATAATCAATTGGAGGCGAATATGAGTTCACGAAGAAAATTCATGCTACCAATAAAAAAGTGTAAAAAATCAATAGGTCAACAAAATTACCAATACCAGGCAGTAGAAATTTTTAACGCGCTTCCAATTGAGTGTAGAAGTGCTAAAGGCCCTGAAAACTTCAAAAAGTTGCTAAAAAAAATAAAATTAAATGAGCTAAAATAATTTTATAGTTATTAGTTCATAATTAAAGTAGTTATAGTTAAATATAGTGATATAATGGTATGCATAGTATAGATAATATAGTAATATGTAATACATATGATAGAATAATAAAGTTGATAATAATTAATAAAGTTGTTAATAGTTAATAAATAGAATAAGACATATTATACCTTTATAAAAAAAATAGTTATGTAAATTAATAGTTATGTAAGTTAATAGTTAATAAATAGAATAAGACATATTATACCTTTATAAAAAAAATAGTTATGTAAATGAAAAATAAAATATTTAAGCTCTCGCCCTCAAGGCACACAAGCATTCACTTTCGCCTGAGGGTTAGATTCTAATAACAATAAAAAAAAATAAAAAAAAAAATGTAAATATTTAATGTAACCTAATTTTAAATTGAATAAAAAAAAAAAAAAAAAAAAAAAAAAAATTGAATTAGTAAATAATCAAAATAGTTAAGATACATAAGATAAATATATTTAATAATTAAATAGTTAAAATAGTTATGTTAAATTTGGTAAAAAATGTATTAGTTAATGGAATGTTAAATATAAGTAGTTAAGCTCTCGCCCTTAATGCACACAAGCATCTGCTTTCGCATGAGGGTTAGAAATAAATGTAAACATAATATGATAAATAGTAAATATCTTAGAATAAAATTGTAAAATATTATGATAAATAAAAAATAAAAAATAAAAAAAAATATCTTTGCAGCTTAGATTTAGATTTAGATTAAGATTAGATATATAATAGTCAAGGAACAAAAATTACAAAATACATTATTGACAGTATTCATTAAAAATATCACGAAAAGACAAAACAAGTAACATAATACATAATATGGCTAGTCACGTATTGCACTCTTCGCGTGACTAGGCTAGAATAAAGATTTATTATTATTAATACAAAAACATTTAAAAAAATTATCGTTAGCCGCCATCATTACAGATTAACATTCATTATTTTTGTTGCTTGCATATTTTACTACTTTCATTCAAAGTGCATAATGTAGGTATAATCTAAGTTGCAAAGATATATTAACATTTCAGGCTTATATTAAATTAGCAGAAACGTGTTTCGTGGAATTAACATTCGTAGCTCTATTATATTTCACAGTGATTCGTAAAAAAGGTGTTGCAAAATAAACAAAAACAAAATGGCGGAGTAAATAGTTTTGAGGCTGATAATGGTGAAACTGGAGAGTGCTTGATTAGTCTCCCGGCATGGTGTGTCCAGTCTTCAGGGAAATCTGCACGTCGCTGACAAATACCGCGCTCCTGACTCGGCCGCAACAGATGAATCAAAACATACTCAGAGATTTGTCACGAGTTTTTTCAGTCGTATGTGAAAAATAACTCTATTGTACATTGAAGCTTTCACGGCCGGTACTTGTTGACAAAACAATCACTTTATTCGGGCTATGTAGCCGTGGTCTGGTTGATTCATTCCGGACAGTTTCGCCCATTGCTCCGATGGGCATTATCAGCGGTTGGCTAGTCGCTGTGATCTTCTTACAAGGAGTGTTCTGGAAGCAACGCTAGCCTTTGAATTAGTATTGTTGTTGTTTTCGTGAGAAATCAAAACTCTATTACTGTTACTGCGCAAGGAACTAGATGTGCTCGCAATCTGATTGTCCCGCGATGACGTCAGCGAGTCACAAGGAGTTCCATTGGTCTGTACTTGCGTGCTTAGTTTATTCCTATTGGTTGTAAAGGTCCCGTTCATCTTGGAAATATAATTTGGCGGTATTTTTGAACATCTACGGAGGGCTGGATTCCATAGCTTGTCCGATCTTGATGTCTCCTCCTTTCTGTTAAAATTATTATCCCGGTGCTTAAAGATTTCAGTTGCTTCATGATTAAGCCTAGTATAATAATGCCGTGTAGTGTTAAGAACATCAGTATCGGAAAATTTTATGCTTTGGCCCTCCTGTAAAATAAATAACTCCGAATTGTATAAGCTTGTACCAGGACGCTGATGTGGTCCGCTCAATAAAGGTCAACATACTGCATTGGCTGGGGCACATTCAGCGAATGGACTATCGGAGCCTGGAGAAGACGATTGTGATGACGAACCCGGAGGGAAGATGGCATCAATATGGCTGGATGGAGTGGTGGCGGATTGCCGTGCAGTGGGAATGTGGGACTGGAGGTGGAAGACGTTGGATAGACAGCGCTGGCAGCGGTTGCTGAGGGAGGTCAAGACCCACCCCGGGTTGTCGTGCCAATGAAGATGATGATGATGATGGCCCTCCTGTAGTGCATGCTCTGCCACTGCTGACTTTTCCACCTGCCCAAGACGACAGCTCCTATTGTGTTCTCTCAGGTGGGTTTTTACACTCCGCAAGGTTGAACCTATGTACACCTTTCCGCAGGAGCAAAAATTTTTGTCAAAAAGTAACTTTGTTCACATGGTTTGAAATGGGAAATCATTCTAGGCAACCTTGTTTGAGATCGAACACATAGCTTTCTGACATGGAACGCAAGCAATTTACCATCTGAGCTTTCAACCGGTAAATTAGGGGAAACAATATTAAATAAAGGGCGGTTTTCCCTACTTAAATAGGAGACGGTTTTCATTCACTGTTTCCCCACCAAAAACTGAAAAAAATCTTTGACACAGAAAGGGTTTTTTTTAATTCAATATTGTTGCGAATGTGCAGGATGTTGTGTGATTGTGTAGTTGTGTTACTGTAATAATACATCTCTCTAGAAGTGATTAGAATGTTGGTTTTATAATTTGTATTTGATGTTAATTTTTATTTGTTCGAGATTGGTTGAGTGTTGAATCGAATGTGCTGGTAAAATCTAGCAGGTTGGTGTGTGGCGATTCTCCATGTCTCGAGAATGATCTTTATTTTTAATATAAATTAAGGATCGAAATTCCACGTAGTGGGAGAAATATTTCAACCAGTGCAAATCTAACTCTGAACTGAAAATGATAAAGTAAATATGTGCAAAATAAATAAACTTTAAATAGAAACCGCTTACAAATGTAAGAATATTTAAATTAATGTTGTGTTTTTAGGGTTAAAAAGTCTTTAAATTAACAAAACTGGTCTTGTTTCATGGATATTTATTTTACACTTAGATTTATTTAACAATTTATATTTCTTGTTAACAATTCACATTTATGGTTTAGCAATTTACATTTACTTCACAGTTAATCTTCAATGTCTTTCTTGTTCAGAAGCAGAGCGACGTATATGGACTGACTCTTGTGAGCCGCTTGCAGCCCTTTATACTCCTAAAGACAGTAGTTTCTAGAAGTCAATTTCGCTGGACTCTTCTAGAACATAAAGCTTCCAGTAGGTACATAGTTGAATGTCTCTTTCCTAGGTACTTATAATAATTACTCGAACTCTCATTGTTTTTTAATACACCTATTTACCTACCTACCATTTATAGTATTTGTTATTTACATCACAATATTATATTATATTAATATAGTTTTATCTTTAAATTTTAATTAATGTTTAATGGGATATGCTGAAATTATTTTGGATCTAAAATGGCGTTAAAAATGCCGTGGATAGACCTCAATCTCTCTCTTTTTCCACTCACGGTACCAATTTAGAGCTTTCAAATGGGAAATCTAACACGTCCCGTGGCTTGTTGTGTACTCTGTAAAGAAAAACTGTCAACACGATTTTCCAGACATCGGAGTTTTACAATCAGTAAATAAATCGACTAGTGCGGAATAGGACAAATAATTAAATTGTACAGATCTAATCTAATCTAATCTAAGTTGCAAAGATATGTTACATTCGGGATACACTTATTTGCATTATATGCATTCTCACAAGCAGACACGTACAAGTTCGCGCTTGCACATGCCGCATGTGAACCTACAACACAAAAACCCAAATCTTAAATGGGCATACACCCTGCAACTCTTGGCGTCTATCCCTGAAACAGCGGTGACATTGGCAAAGTGAACCATTTTTTACAGCATGGATGGTCAGCCGCATACCAACCTATAGGAGAAGGAACACAGATAGTGCTGCAAATAAAAGAAAATTGACGAGTAATTAATTAATGTTAGTTTTTTTTTTGCATGAATATGTCAGAAAGTCACCGTTTGTTGGAAGGATGATAATCAAAGGATGTAGAAATTAGTGCGTACTTTAATCAATTAAAAAAAGCCATGGTAAGTAGTGTTCTTGACATGGTATCCGTGACTTAAAGTATGTGGAATCCGTGACTTGGAGTATGGTATCCGTGACTTGGGGTATGGTATCCGTGACTTGGGGTTTGGTATCCGTGACTTGGGACATGGTATTCGTAACATGGGGTTTGGTATTAGTAACATGGGGTTTGGTATCCGGGACTCGGGGTATGGTATCCGTGACTTGAGGTATGGTATCCGTAACTTGAGACATGGTATCCGTGTCTTGGGGTATGGTATCCGTGACTTGGGGTTTGGTATCCGTGACTTGGGACATGGTATCCGTGACTTGGGGTATGGTATCCGTGACTTGGGGCTTGGTATCCGTGACTTGGGGTATGGTATCCGTGACTTGGGACATGGTATCCGTGACTTGGGGTATGGTATCCGTGACTTGGGGTATGGTATCCGTGACTTGGGGTTTGGTATCCGTGACTTGGGAAATGGTATCCGTGACTTGGGGTATGGTATCCGTGACTTGGGGTATGGTATCCGTGACTTGAGGCATGGTATCCGTGTCTTGGGGTATGGTATCCGTGACTTGGGACATGGTATCCGTGACTTGGGGTATGGTATCCGTGACTTGGGACATGGTATCCGTGACTTGGGGTATGGTATCCGTGACTTGGGACATGGTATCCGTGTCTTGGGGTATGGTATCCGTGACTTGGGACATGGTATCCGTGACTTGGGGTATGGTATCCGTGACTTGGGGTTTGGTATCCGTGACTTGGGGTATGGTATCCGTGACTTGGGACATGGTATCCGTGACTTGGAGTATGGTATCCGTGTCTTGGGGTATGGTATCCGTGACTTGGGGTATGGTATCCGTCAGGGGCGTGCATCCCATACAGCCAAATGCGCCTTATTAGGCGCATTTTAGGTAGGTAATATATGGTAAAAAACACATTTAAGGCGTGTTATAAAGCTAAATCTGCCATTTTTGTTTCTTACACTTTAAGTTCTTGCTGCAGGCTCTTTGAGTCATGCGTGCTTCCAGTATCACCTATGGCGTGGAAACTCAAAGGCTTACTCAGTATAGCGCCAACAGACTGAGGACGTGCCAAATAGATATTGAAAGAAGGATGCTGGGAATCAGTCTCAGAGACAGGACTCTAAACCAGGATATCCGTAGACGCACTGGTGTCACTGATGTCATAAAGCGAGAGGCCTGCTTAAAGTGGGGTTGGGCTGGTCATGTCATAAGGTAAGACCATGACAGGTGTTTAAAATGAACACACTGACATCTATGTACCTATATTCTGAGTAACCTCTTTGTTAACAATTACATATATAAAGTCATCATGAGTAGGTAAATAATTCACAATGTATACTACAATTAGATTTCTTTAAGGCGTGTTATAAAGTTCAATCTGCCGTTTTTGTTTCTTACACTTTATGGTCTTAGCAAAATAGTTACAGTAATGAAAAAAATGTTTATGAAATTTTTATCACAAAATATAAGAATTGCCACCACAAAAAAATATTTGAAAAAACTCTTTTTTTTTAATATTTTTAGCGCTTTTTTCGTGTGTGCTGTATTTTGGAATATTTTTTTTGCTCTTTAATTACAGAACTATACATTGTTTAGGTTTCGTACTTAACAATATTTTTAAAATGTCAATAGTTTTTGAGTAAATATGGAAAAACTGAAACTACTAAATGAATTAAATTTTTAATTAAATCGAAGAACATAGTTTTTCCATATTTACTCAATATTTATATCTGTTTTACCCTTTATAATTAAGATAAAAAATTAATAAACATGCTTGATTTTTTTCATTACTGTAACTATTTTGCTAAGACCATAAAGTGTAAGAAACAAAAACGGAAGATTTAGCTTTATAACATGCCTTAAGATTGATATTGAGATTTCAAATTAAAAATTTAAGTTTGATGGTGGCATCGTTAGCACTTCAGTCAATTTCAAATGAGTTATTTTAAAGGAATGATACATCTGAGAGCTTTAAATGAATATATCCTTGCAACTTAGATTATAGATTATAGATTATAGGAGGATTTTTTTTTTTTTAAATGTATTTGCCTATACTCTATGCACGCGCCTGGTATCCGTGACTTGGGGTATGGTACCCGTGACTTGGGACATTGTATCCGTGACTTGAGACATGGTTTACGTGACTCAAGGTATAGTATCGGAGAATTGGAACATATTATCCATAATTTGGTACATGGTATCTGTGGCTTGTGGTCATTGCAAATCAATAAAAACATTCACAAAAATACGGTAAATTTGCAGCTATTTGTGACATTGGACATGGTATCCGTTATCAGAATAAGGTGTCTTGTACCATAAATGAATTCGATAAATAAAGTACGGCTTACAGAAAATGCCAAAATACTTAAAATGAATACAAAAATATTATGAGACCAATTTCTTAAACGAGTGAATTTCTTAAACGAATAAATCAGAAAAAATGATAAAAAATATTATTTCCAATTTTCCAGACCGATATTCAATGATACTTCACGCTGTGAGAAAATTGGAGAAACATATTATTAACAAAGGTTGCTATTCGCAGAGATGAAAACTAACAATTTGTTTTTTTTGTACAACACCTTTTTTCAGGACTAAGAAAAAGAAAATTGGTATTGTTAATCTATAATCTAATTTGGCAAGATATTGATACGAATATGGAAATAGATATTTTTATTTGGGTTTGGTTTTCTCTGTGTTAGTTTACTAACCAGTCTATGAAATCTCTAAAAATATGTAGGTAGAAGCTTAGGTAGATACCTAATAATGATTTGTAAGAGTAATTAAGTGTTGAATCGAATGCTTTGGTGAAATCCAGCAAGGTTGTATGTAACAAATCTACATGTTTCGAGAATGATCTAAATAATCTGTATAAATGAGGACCAGAATTCCCTGAAGGACACATATAAATCAACCTTCGTACTGTTCAAATGTAAAAGCTCTGAACAGAATGTGAGAAAATAGATTGTGTAAAATAAATGAACAGCTATATTGATTAAATAGAACTGGCTTAAATAGAACAATTTGTTAACACTTAAATTCATATAAAATGCATACCCACACACAGACACGTTTGTACTTGTAAACGTGGCATGGGTAATTATAAATTAAAATCCAAACTTTAAATGAACATAAGCCATGCAAATGTTGCCGACTAACGTGAAATATTAGTAATGTTATGTAAATAGGTAATATTAAAATAAGTATAGGTATTAGTTATAGATATGTAATAGGAATTCTTTATTGTATTGGTGGGTAGAATTGATAATTGTGAGTAAATAGAGAAGTCACTAGATTACTTTAATTTTGTATGTACATTATGCTTCGAGAACAGTCTAGCAACAATGTGTTCTCAACAGTTCCATATTCTTAGTATAAAAAGGGTGCAAGTTGCTTGCACTAGGAGTCAGTCTTCTGCAAGCTTCACAAATACATTGAACAAATTCGACGAGTGAACTAAAACCAGTGTAATGAAATAAATGAGAGCGTCTTTGTAAAAATAAATATAAACGTGTAAAATAAATGAGTACAAAGAAGAGTATGTAGTTTTATTTGAAAAGTATCAGAACCAAAAATCGTAACAGTAACATTGGCAAAGTGAAACATTTCCTACAGAATAGGTGGTCAGCCTCATACCAACCTGTTAGTCAAGGAATATTATCCTTATTTATTGTTTATAATTAATTTATGCATTTTTATCTTTTTCTCCATTTGACCAATATGATGCTTCGTTTTTTTTTGAGTTAATGTTACTGTATCCTGCCACCGTTCCGGAACTAGGAGTGGCCAGTACCTCCGCAGATGCGTCTCCACTTTTTTCTATCCTTGCATACCTCCTTCTTCCCTTAAACATTCATCACTTTCTTCATACACACTCTTCTCTTATCTAGCTCTGCAGGTTCCATTCTTCCTCGGTCTTCCCCTTCCACGTTTTCCTCCGACACTTCCTCTGTACTCTGATCGAATGAATTATTTGTGCTAAAGTAATGTTTCTTGACTTTTAGGTTGGCATGCGGCTGACCACCAATGCTGTAGAAAATGGTTCACTTTGCCAATGTTACCCCTGTTTCAAGGAAGGACGACAAGAGTTGCAGGGTGTATGTCCATTTGAGATTTGAGTGTTTACGTTGTAGGTTCACATGCGGCATGCGCAAGCGTGAACTTGTACGTGTCTGCTTGTGAGAATGCGTATAATGTGAATCCCCAATGTAACATATCTTTGCAGCTTAGATTAGATTAGAATCTTCATAATGTCAATACACAAGCCCTTAAACATTGAGTCAATTATTTTTTACTCGAGTAATATTTTCCCGGTACTTGTTGATACTTTCGATAAAAGATAAGTATCCAGATACTTATAACAAGTATCTGTAACAGTTTCTAACTGTGCGGAGCTGCTGGTTGAAATTTTCACCGTTCGCATGATGGAATATGATACCGTTTCGTCAAGTTTTAAACGAGGCATCTTCAGAGTTGGGATTTTCTAAGTTTGCTTTTTGCACTGCGCAAGGAAACCCGACAATCTGTTATGGAAAAGTTCTTCACGCGGAGTGTGAACCACTGCGTAAAATATTACTCGACCATCGCGTAAAATAGGAAAAAAATAATTGAAAATTAAAACACTCAGTAGAGGTGCTTTTTTATCTTCCATACATTTTTTCAGCTCATGCGTTTGACATGATCTATCTATAATCTAAATTCTTAGTTTAAGAGATATATTAACATTCAAAATTCATATTAAATGACACATCGCACGTTTAATAATAAAGAGCAATAACTCAAAAAACATGAATGTTTCTTTGATTTAAAAAATGTAATTTGTCATGTATGTTCCTTGACTTATAGGTTGTTATGCGGCTGACCACCCATAATATAAAAATTGGTTCACTTTGCCAATGTCACCCCTGTTTCAGGGAAGGACGGCAAGAGTTGCAAGGCTTATGTTCATTTGAGATTGGGTTTTTATATTGTAGGTCCACATGCGGCATGTGTTAGCGCAAAATTATACATATCTGCTTGTGGGAATGCATTTAGTATAAATCTTAAATGATATATATCTTTGCAGCTTAGATTAGATTAGATTAGATTGGGAAAACGCGTTTGAAGTTCAGACACCCAGTACAATTTGTATGGGATGAAAAAGGCGGCCGATGTTTTATCTCGGTCATATTCGTCTAAATTGAACGGCTGTCGCATTCTTCTCGCATTGTTCTTGCGTTTTATTACAAAATCTCGATTTTCCCAATTTTCGAGTTATTTCTCTTTATTATTAAACGTGCGACATGTAAGCTCGCGCTCACAAATGCTGCATTTCTTAAAAATCACATTCTACATAATATAATCTAAGATTAACCCGTTATACACGATAGTGTGAATGTTGCTTTTAGTATTTTTAAAATCGATTTCCAGCATTCATCAGACACATTTGTCAGGTGATTTATTTGGTGAGCGCTGTTTTTATGTAAATCACACCTCAAAAGCCCTCTGCGAGCATGGTCGTCGCTTTAGAAAGTGCCTATTCTCAAGCAAGACCCAGTTACTGTAAGGTTGGATGAACTTGTGTTGACCGGTCTGTGGTAAAGGTATATTATTGTTTTCACCCAGCGAAGAACATATTTGAAAATATAAATAGTATATTATGTTATGTGCTCCGCCGGGATTCGAACCCACAACTTTCCATAAGCGAGTCTAAAGCGTTACCACTAGACTTCGCACCGGTCAATATCTAACATATATTCGCTTCTAGAGAGAAAAATAAATGTAAATTAAATCAAAAATAAATTAAAAAATAAGTGCTATCCGCCGGGATTCGAATCCATAGCCTGCCACTCACGAGTCCGAAGTTTTAACCACTATAGGTACTACGGACTGTTCAATATGTATATTTCTTTGTATCAATGCTCCTTTTTCTTTTTGGTCCACTTCTATCAAAGATTGCATAATCATAGATCTACAATATTTAAAGTAAAAAGAAGCAAAGATTTTGGCATAGATTCTTTATTAAGATGTCTTTCGAAATTTTGCGTAAAAATAGTTTATTATAGATTTATGATCATGCGGTTTATTTATAGAAAATATAATTTAGTTAGGTATTATTTTACCTCATTATTTAAAAAGGAACGCATATTTTTTACGCTGGCAATTATAAGTAAAATCCCTGACGCGTTCTATTGGTCAATTTGAATTTCGAACACTTTATAAGATTGTATTTTTATGGTTGATAGAGTATGTATGACTCATAAAGGAACTTAGGTAGGTATGCAATTTTTTTTATCTCAAAATAATGATATCGGCACTTTTAAAATGGCGAAAAAAGTGCTACGTCACTTTGCCGGGCTAAGGACAGGACATTCAGTCACAGCTTTAAAACAATTTATGGAATGGAGGTAGATTCACACTAAGTTTATTTTCACATCTTCCGGTTTCGGCTATCCGGTAGCGTCCCCCCTTCAGAAACAGGAAATTGTAAAACCTATTTCTTCCCAGGCCAAATAGGTGTGTGAATTGCATCCCTTTTCATAAATCTAGAATAATATGCGCTTTCTATAGCGACATACACGCTTTCAAAAAGCCTTGAGGTGTTCGTAATAGTCCATTATCTAAGTTGTAAAGATATATCAACATTTAAAATTCATATTGAATGCATACTCACCAATGACACGTGGAAGTTCGCAGTTACAAATGCTATATGTGTACTAACAAATTAAAACGAAGCCTCAAATAAATATAAACCTTGCAACTTTTGCCGAACTTCCTTGAAACAGGGGGGGCATTGGCAAAGTGAACCATTTTTACAGCATGGGTGGTCAGCCCCATACCAACCTATAAGTCAAGGAATACAAATAATTAATTACATTCAGGTAGGTAGGTATATGAAAACAACAAAACCTTAAAAATTAGTCGTTATTAAAAACCTCATTATCCAGAAACAAAACTATCTGAAATACTTCCATATCCGAATCCGAGATAATATAATTACAATATCCGAAAATATCCGAAACATCATATTCGTAACATTCCTAATTTAAATTAAACACGATGATAAAAACCATTGTCAAATTTCTCGTAGAACAGCTCGTGACAAAGCTACGAGTGTTGCCACGTCTGCTGTTTGTTTTCCGTACGCCGCGGCGTAAGATACATAATACGGACGTTTGTACGACTCCGCCCAACACAGTACGATTCATCATTGTTAACGCGACCGGGCAACTTTTAATTTGAATTTATCGGATTTCTGCGGTCGCAATTAACACTTTCTCTGCCCGAAATAAACAAACAAAAAAATTATATATATCTTTTTTTTAAATAATACTCCATCTTTTAAAAAAAATAATACTCTTTTATTTAGAGCGAAATAGAGTTCGCTGTTAAAAAAAAATGCCTTGGAACTGTAACTGTAACTCTGTTGCCATTCCGCTAGAGGTGGTCATAGCCTCTGCAGAGCTGCCTCCATTTCTTTCTATCCTTATATACCTCTTTAAATTCATTCATATTGTTATGTTATTTTAAAATAACATATAAAAAATAATCTCAAAGTGTACAGTATGTGTCGTGGGCCGAACAGAGCCGAACGGTCACGGAAGCAGCCGGACTGCGCCGTGGGATCTGATCGGGCTGTCGATTATCACTCGGCAGTCCTGGGCCAGACGTCGGCGACAAAGCACCAAGCCCCCAAGCAACGGAGCTCCCTCCCCTTCTACTTGGAGCATCCGCCATCCAAGGCGCCCGCCTTGTAGACCAGAGACGGGTGCATAGGAGCGCCCACCCAGGGGCTCCAACGTGTGGAGGCGTCCACCTCGTGAACCACCGCTAGCCTGGGGCTCTGCCCCAGGCCTTCAGTTCGTAACTCTAGTTTTAGTGACAAAGAGCAGGTCAGGCCTTTCCCTTATTTCCTCTTTTTCTCCCATATTATTAAAGTAAATAAACCCTTATTTGTTCATGTTAAACTTATCTTTTACTACACAACCTTCCCAAAATACAAGTGAGCAATGCCAAGGAAAGAACCCCACACCCTGAGAGTGATGCTGATGAGAGCTAGCCGGATGTAAGTATCCTGGAGATACCTTTCAATCTTAACATAACAATATCCATCACCTTTTTCATGCATTTTCTTCTTTTGCGCTCACTTTATACTCGTATATCCCTTTCTTTCACAATCTCCTCAGATTGAATAAATATTAAAAATAAATTAGTACGGCTTATTTGGTAAGCGCTGTTTTTATGTGAATCACAGCTCAAGAGCTTGGTCGTCGCTATAGAAAGCGCCAATTCTCAAGCAAGACTCAGTTACTGTAAGCCTGGATGGACCTTTAGTAACCGGTCATTGATAAGGGTATATACTCGTAAATCTTTCAACCCAGCGAAGAAGTGATCTGGCAATAAGTCCTATCTAATTTTTTTGTGTTTTAAATGTGTGATTTTGTCCTATGTTAGGTACATTATAACGCAACCATTACCAATTTTCATATTTTGTTAAAATAAACAATAAACATTGTGAAAATAAACATTTAAGTATTTTTTTTTATAATCATGTGACTGAGACATTATTTATTAAGCACATTTTAGTCTCTCCTGTAAAGTTGTCATTTTCGAGATAGGACTTATTGCCAGATCACCCTCATATGCGTAAGAATATTTCCGTCTTCGGCAGACATCGGGTCAGCTGTTCTGCAAAATGTAAGCAACCCGAAAGCGCCAGTTAATATTCTGGTCCTGCGACAAATGCCCAACTGACGACTTATTATAATTTACTAACCTTACATTTATATATTACTACCATTTCATAGCGCCAAGTCTTGAATTATCTCGATACATAAATCATTGGAATTCAGTTCCATTTAGTCGGGCTTCATCGTGAATTTATTCTGTTACAAACTATATATTCGTAGGACGTGCGCCCAAGCACGTTAGTGTGTTTCGAAAAATCTATTATAGAAGTATGTGGAATATTCTCGAACATGCGAGAATCGTCTCTGCCGCACATATATATATATATACGAGCAAAGATTTTTGGGGAGCCAGAGTCGCTTGAAACATAAGCTAGAGCGAGAAGAGTCGCGAGAATTGTCTCTGCCGCACATATATAAATATACGAGCAAAGATTTTTTGGGGAGCCAGAGTCGCTTGAAACATTGTAACGCGAAAACATAAGCTAGAGCGAGAAGAGTGAACAGTAGATACTGTGTAATCAATACTGTGCAAAATAAATCTTTTTAAATAAATAAATCGTAGTTTAATTAAAAGAACCCCAGTTAAATTATAACAATTCTTTCATTAATATGCTATAAAATAACACAAATCTTAAAAATTCCTGCAAGATATAAAATATTATTTTTTATGTGCCACTGCTAACGAATTGGCAAACATAATGACGTTAAAACTGGTTTTACTACTACAAGTTTGTTTTTGGAAATTAAAGTAAAACGTCACTAAATACCACGTTCGGTAAATGACAGTTTGCATTAAAATGAAATGTGGAGATTAAGGTCACGCGTGAGCTGCATTTTTTGAGTAAATTTGGAAAAACTGTTTTTTCATGTTTTCTCCAAAATTATTGACATTATACAAAATTGGCCCGATACTACATTAAACAATGTATAGTTCTGCAATTAAAAAGAAAAAAAAACTAAAATATAGCACACACGAAAAAAACGATAAAAAATGTGAAAAAAACGCGTTTTATTTAATATTTGATTAATGTCACTCTTTTGCTAAGACCATAAAGTGTAAGAAAAAAAACGGAAGATTTAAAGTACAAACCACTCTTAATATATCTTTGCAACTTAGATTATACATTAAATTTAGGTAGGTACCGTTGATATCCAACGGTTATACATTTTAATATCATATTGTAATCAAATACAAGTGAACATAAATATTTTACCTTTTCAAGAAATACTTAGTATAAGTAGGGATATTTTATGAATAAAATGTAATTTATCATCCCCTACCATTAAAAATATAACAAGAAAATGGTATTCCAACGTTACAAATTAGGGACCGATTAATCAAAAAGGACATTAGGGATTTTAATAGAATATATAATCATGTAATTAAATGAATTTGTGTAATAAAATACGAAAAGTTATATATTTATATGTTTCAAATGTGCTGTCTTTCTATAAATAATTTTATGTTCAATTTTCGGTACAATTTTAGTACAACGGTTCCACATAAGCGAACAATCTTCAACACAATGCATAGCGCCATTTTATTTTATTGCCTTCATTTCTCCCCGAACATTATATTCAATTCCAGTAAATTGTTTCATTTTAATAAGAAAATAGAATACGTATCTTTTATATTTTTTTTATTATTGTGTAAAAAGTTTTAAAATAAATTAGATCACCTTATAGTTATAGGTATGCAAAGTACAGGGTAGGTATATAATTTTAAATGGGGATAATTATTGTTATACTGACAACACTGATGCTTTGCAATTTGAATTTCGAACATCTTCTGCGCGTGCGCATGATTAATTTTTCGAGAAGCGAGTCTCGAAACGTAAACAAAATCTCAAGTATTTAATATATTCTCATTTTAAGCAATACAGTATATTTAAGATTCACTCTTCATACACACCTACAAACAGACATGTCGCACGCTTAATAATAAAGAGAAATAACTCAAAAATTGGGAAAATCGAGATTTTGTAGTAAAACGCAAGAACAATGCAAGAAGAATAGGTAGAATGCGACAGCCGTTCAATTTGGACGAATATGACCGAGATAAAACATCGGCCGCCTTTTTCATCCCATACAAGTTGTACTGGGTGTCTGAACTTTAAACGTGATTTCCCAACATTCTTGTTTTTTGAGTTATTGCTCTTTATTATTAAACGTGCGATGTATTGCTTGCACTTATACGTACATGCAAAATCATGACGTTGCACGAGTACCTACTGTAATGTTCCCCCCCCTGGCGAAGTAAAAATGGGGAGAGCCATCCGGGTTCTGGAAAAGGTATTCTGGAAAAGGTATTCTGGAAAAGGTATTCTGGAAAAGGTATTATATTTATGGTACAGGCGAGCCAAAGGCCGTGCTCCTGCCTCCATAACATTTAAATGATGAGGTCTCCATAGTTCTCCAAATGGTGAGATCTTCCCTCTCAGAGAGATTGTTGAAGACCTTTCCTTGGTCCATGATGAAGGTGAAGGTAGATCAGAGATCTTGGGATCCTTGTGGATGCTGGCACTGCTCGTACTGGAACTGGTAAATATCCCTCGCTGCCTCCTCTGAGGATCGTAGTCGTAGTTTTGGCCATTTGTGTGATCGTCTAGCTAAGGTTAGGACTGCTCGTCGTGTGGAAGATTATGAAACAGAACGTTGTGTGATTTTTTGTTTTACCGTTTCAAAATCTACTTTAGTGGCAAACCCAAATTCGTTATCGTTTGGTGTGGAACATACGCATTTTCTAACTAAATTGTAAATTCAAAATTATAATTAAAAAGCTTACGAGATTTAAGTTACGTGTATTGTAAAATGACTATATGATATTAAAACCGATTTTAAAACAAGTGACTTTAATTTTTAATGGGATTTTGTTTTCTGTGAAATTACTAGAACCCGCTCTGGTAAGGTCACGGCGTATAGAAAAAAAAAACACGGCAGTCAACGTATTCAAGGACGTATACAAAATAGGGAACAAGGAAAAAGGGGGGACGTAGATCGCGAAAAGTTACTTGATGTGTTAATTTTTGTTAGTCTTTTTATTTGACAGATTACATAAATTTACAAAATAACATTATAATAACAATATGAATAAATTACATTGCGTCTAAATATATTACGTATAAAATATTTATAATAATATGAAAAATCTACCTCCACCCACCCCATAATTATTTTAATTAAAAATCCCACCTCTAAGTAGAAAATCTGCCTGCTAGCTCCAATGGAGAAGTCGGGGACTTGCGACCCCGAAGTGAGATTAACCGATCGGTTTACAAGCTTGACGCTCTCTCTCTTCTACCAAAGAATCGTCACAGGACTTTAGCACGCTAATTTTTGGAAAAAGGAAAGGAAGTCTTGTCACCAGCTTCGACTAAGTGTTACCCCACTGGGTCGGATATTTCAGCATTCCCGTTACCAAAACTTAACGCGCGCCTACTCCATACTCTATTCCAAGCTGCTTTTGTTAGGGAAGACAGCTTCTAATTTACCCCATCATTCCACCAAAATTCGCAATACCATGGCACCGTCTGATGCTCAGCAAGTCCGGCCAAGTAGACCCGAGACAGATGCCAAAATAAAGAAAACCTGGCAAAACAATAATTGTGGAAATATCTACTCCATAACCTGTTCCTGGTGCACCTCAATATCGGGAAAACCCGATATGGGTGGAAGACCCGAAGCACAGACTACGAAAGACCTTTCCACATCCCCATAAATAATGCCTTAACCAATCGAAATTCGAATGGTAGAAAAATAATTGTGCAAACCGCTTTACTCACGGACAGGAACACGCCACTGGTTTTAAGTTTGTATTAATGTCGCGACATTAGTTATTTTTAGTGCAATCAGCTTAATTATTTTCTCCCGGCAGCATCTCAGGTCCATTATCAGCTCCATCCTCACACAAACACCCACAAATCAAATATTAAACAGCAATTTTCAGGATTTTAGCTAATGATTTTACACAGAAGAGACACGTCACCCACGGGAAACAGATCGAAACTGAATTCAACCCAGCAATGGAGTTGTCAAAGGACAGCTCAAGGTTTTTTTATGAGGGTACCTTTTTTTTGTTCCAAGTTTTTAAGTGCCATAGAAAGATATATAATACTTTGTATAGAATTACGGATGTTTAAACGAATATAGATGGAGTCAGATCTTTACATTCCCCCCTAATTTTATGGAAGGTTTTCAAGAGTTTACGAATGGAAAAGTTATCAGAAAATTCTTTAGTTAAAGATATGAAAAAAAAATATTAATGCATCAATATTATTTCCGAATTGAGCTCGCGCACAAATATTTGTATCATTTTACTTCATTTATGTTTATCTTCGCACAAATTTGTAGAACGATCGATATTTTTATTTTCCATCACTGGATTTCCATGCTTTGGTTACCGCACTGCTCTGTTTTGTCGTTCGCTCTGTCCGCTGCATTCCTCCTTCCAATATCTCACACACATCTGGAAGCGCTTAGGGTAGCGTCAGTCCCCCGCCTCCCTTGCTCTTCTCCCCCCTAAAAGTCTTACCCCGTGGACCATTTCAACATAATATTATGCGTGTACTTTTGTGGGCGAGAATTTAAAATAAAAAATGATATATGCACTTGTGTTCATAAATCAGTAATGTTTATTTTCCAAATCAGAACATATTATCATCGCATTGGCACAACGTATTATATCAATTGAAGGTAATAGTCATAAATAAAATCAGACAAAATTATTTTTCAAATGCAATCGTGTTCAATTCTTTTAAGGCGTTGACCTTCTCCTTCCCATTTCTTTTTAACCGTCGCCGCAACTTTGTCCTTCGTCTCCGCTTGGTGTAGTCAGCATTCGTCTTTCGTGGACATGACTCTTCATGTTTAGGACATCTGGAATCCTCTGCGGTTGAGTTCACTCTAGCTCTCGTGATTTCCTCTATGTCTTGTATCATCCTCAGGTATTCAGCGGCTTCACAGGCTGTAGATTTTCCGGTCACACTCCACATTCTCCATACATCGTCTGGATAATGTCTCATCACGTCTTCAACAGCTTGGGTTTTATCCTGGGGTGGTATCACGGATTGCGACAGCATGTAATGCTCGCAGAAATGTTCCACCATATCTTTGTTTCCTTGAGGGTCCCATTTTCCTGTTAATATTTTTATCCTCGCCTCTCGCTGCTCAATATATCCCCAATATCGTTTCAAAAAGTCTTTCTTGAATTCTGCAAAACATGCCCATTTTGAACGATAAATATCCGCCCATAGCCGAGCATTTCCAATCAAACATTCATCAACAACCTGCATTGCACGTCCCCCGGCATCCGTTAGTCTTATAAATGTTTCCAATTCTTCTAAGAACCGTAAAGGGTATTCGTCAAACCCCGCGAATATCGGCCTCTCAATTTTCAATGGAAGAATCGTCTCCATCTGTTTTTCCATTTATTTTAAAAAAAATGCCTTCCAAAAGCTTCCAAATTACGACAAATTCTGTTGCACCTCAAAACAACACAAAGCAAATACAATCACTCAATGATCACTTATGACGTTCGTTTTTCGAACTTAATAAGATATATTATGTAAGTCACTCAAGTATATTATTATTTCTAATAAACTAAACGCACGTATATCACAAAATCACTTCACCCAAAATATAAAAACACTCAACACTTAAAATATATTTTGTTCACATGAAAACCTATATCACTCACACGAAAGCAAAAAAATAAACTATAACTCTCACTTGAAACGACGCAAGTTATAAAATTTTATCACATTGGCTCGGGATTTATGGTTTTTAAAACAAAAACGATAATATTATTTGAACTAAGGGTTTCTTTCTTACGCGTTTAAACACATCTTGCATTCATCTTAATATTGAAATAGTATTCCTAAAACAACAAATCCTTGTTTCAAACAAGTTCAAAACCTTTTTCAAATGAAGGAAGGCAATAAATTATTTCCAAAGTGGAAATAATGAACAAAAAAAAACCCTTGCCTCGACCCCAGACCAAAATTCTAAGATCACAAAAAAATCGACACATGTGTCGCAGCAAGATCAGGGCCGCGCGCGTAAAAAAGCAGCCCTAGGCGATTTTAACCAAATTTAAAATACACTCTTTTTTTCTCGCGAAGTTTTAGATTTCATAAAATTAAATGCGACTTTACAAATCAACTATTAAATTTTTAAGAAAGATACGTTAACATTTTACTCGTGAAGTTTTCAATTAAAGAAATTTAAACGCGATTTTACTAAACTGTTATTGAGTTTTTTAGATACGTTAAACATTTAAAATACGTTATTCTTTTACTAGTTAAATTTTCGCTTTAAGAAGTTAATACTCGATTTTACAATTTATTATTAAATTTTTATCAAAAATTAATTCAGTAACCGTGACATTTTCGATTTAAGATATTTAAAAGGGATTTTACTGATTTACTATTGAATTTTTAACAAAATACGCATGTTCCACTTGTCTAACCAAACGATCCTTGGTCACGGATACCAACTGTAATGTTCCCCCCCCTGGCGAAGTAAAAATGGGGAGAGCCATCCGGGTTCTGGAAAAGGTATTCTGGAAAAGGTATTCTGGAAAAGGTATTCTGGAAAAGGTATTCTGGAAAAGGTATTATATTTATGGTACAGGCGAGCCAAAGGCCGTGCTCCTGCCTCCATAACATTTAAATGATGAGGTCTCCATAGTTCTCCAAATGGTGAGATCTTCCCTCTCAGAGAGATTGTTGAAGACCTTTCCTTGGTCCATGATGAAGGTGAAGGTAGATCAGAGATCTTGGGATCCTTGTGGATGCTGGCACTGCTCGTACTGGAACTGGTAAATATCCCTCGCTGCCTCCTCTGAGGATCGTAGTCGTAGTTTTGGCCATTTGTGTGATCGTCTAGCTAAGGTTAGGACTGCTCGTCGTGTGGAAGATTATGAAACAGAACGTTGTGTGATTTTTTGTTTTACCGTTTCAAAATCTACTTTAGTGGCAAACCCAAATTCGTTATCGTTTGGTGTGGAACATACGCATTTTCTAACTAAATTGTAAATTCAAAATTATAATTAAAAAGCTTACGAGATTTAAGTTACGTGTATTGTAAAATGACTATATGATATTAAAACCGATTTTAAAATAAATGACTTTAATTTTTAATGGGATTTTGTTTTCTGTGAAATTACTAGAACCCGCTCTGGTAAGGTCACGGCGTATAGAAAAAAAAAACACGGCAGTCAACGTATTCAAGGACGTATACAAAATAGGGAACAAGGAAAAAGGGGGGACGTAGATCGCGAAAAGTTACTTGATGTGTTAATTTTTGTTAGTCTTTTTATTTGACAGATTACATAAATTTACAAAATAACATTATAATAACAATATGAATAAATTACATTGCGTCTAAATATATTACGTATAAAATATTTATAATAATATGAAAAATCTACCTCCACCCACCCCATAATTATTTTAATTAAAAATCCCACCTCTAAGTAGAAAATCTGCCTGCTAGCTCCAATGGAGAAGTCGGGGACTTGCGACCCCGAAGTGAGATTAACCGATCGGTTTACAAGCTTGACGCTCTCTCTCTTCTACCAAAGAATCGTCACAGGACTTTAGCACGCTAATTTTTGGAAAAAGGAAAGGAAGTCTTGTCACCAGCTTCGACTAAGTGTTACCCCACTGGGTCGGATATTTCAGCATTCCCGTTACCAAAACTTAACGCGCGCCTACTCCATACTCTATTCCAAGCTGCTTTTGTTAGGGAAGACAGCTTCTAATTTACCCCATCATTCCACCAAAATTCGCAATACCATGGCACCGTCTGATGCTCAGCAAGTCCGGCCAAGTAGACCCGAGACAGATGCCAAAATAAAGAAAACCTGGCAAAACAATAATTGTGGAAATATCTACTCCATAACCTGTTCCTGGTGCACCTCAATATCGGGAAAACCCGATATGGGTGGAAGACCCGAAGCACAGACTACGAAAGACCTTTCCACATCCCCATAAATAATGCCTTAACCAATCGAAATTCGAATGGTAGAAAAATAATTGTGCAAACCGCTTTACTCACGGACAGGAACACGCCACTGGTTTTAAGTTTGTATTAATGTCGCGACATTAGTTATTTTTAGTGCAATCAGCTTAATTATTTTCTCCCGGCAGCATCTCAGGTCCATTATCAGCTCCATCCTCACACAAACACCCACAAATCAAATATTAAACAGCAATTTTCAGGATTTTAGCTAATGATTTTACACAGAAGAGACACGTCACCCACGGGAAACAGATCGAAACTGAATTCAACCCAGCAATGGAGTTGTCAAAGGACAGCTCAAGGTTTTTTTATGAGGGTACCTTTTTTTTGTTCCAAGTTTTTAAGTGCCATAGAAAGATATATAATACTTTGTATAGAATTACGGATGTTTAAACGAATATAGATGGAGTCAGATCTTTACACTACTAACGGTTCATATCATTTTTTTATGAGGCAAGGGTAATACATATTTAGCCATTTATCGTCATAAGCCAACAATGAATAAGATCTCACTTTTACATAATACAGAATCTCTCAAGAAAAATTAAGCCAAAAAATCTTAATTAAAGATCAAACATTATTATTCAGTTATCATTTCTTTTAAACGTGCTCTTCTTTTATTACGACCGAATATCCAATTCAAAATTGCTATTCCAGATATTTGATCCATCCACGGCATTCGCTTTACTCATTGCTTTAGCAGATTTCTTACATATTCATACTTGTAGCGTACGTTTTTTTTACGTACGCTAGTATGCAATTACGTATTACGTAATTATCAATACCGATTTAGGGAATGCGTTTCCACTATGACGTCACACATTAAGATGGCGGATTTAAATGTAAACAAAACATGAAGTGAAGCGACAATTTAAATTGAACACAATTTATATAATAATTGATACTTTGAAGTATAAAATAGCGATCCTAATAGCTTGTATATTCTACGCAAATTATTTTATTGTGATAGAGTGAATACAGGTATAATAATGCTTGTTTTTCGATAACTTTGTTTATTAAGGTATCGAAATTGATTATGTTTTTTAAACGATTGATGCCGTATTCAATTTTTTTGTGTCGAAAACTCAATAGTAAGTGAAATTTAGTAAAGGGTAAAGTTAACACTCGTAAATTGCAATTATATTTAGGTAATTTATTGATATAATAATTGCTGCCTTTATCACAGGATACATTTCTGTCAAACCGGATGTTTCCCAACATTTGTGAATTTAAATTATTCACAGGGCTTTCAGTGTAATATACTGGTTAAAGTTTGAACACTATCCAATGTTGTTACGTTTGCCGAACACAGTGTGCAAATTTCGGACTCTGTATATCTTTAATACGATGTTTCCTTAAAGCCTTAAATTTTTTACGTATGAATAAGAGATTTAATTTGTTTTTTTTTCATGGCGGATAGACGTCCCAACTCACAAGTATATGTGACTAGGGTCCTGAGAAACCAATACCAAAATATAAGTACGCCCTCTGTCCATCAAACCAGCTATATGACGTATATAACATGTATTCAGGACACATCTAAATTACTTAATGACTTTTTTCAGGGGTCAAACGTCGCACTGTGTCTAGGGTCCTTAGCAAGCAATTACAAAGTGTTAGTATGCCTTTTCCTTAGCAACCAGACCGTGTTACATCATTTTTGTTGTCCATGATTTTGTTCTTGTGCGTCTTATAATATTTTTTCAATCAATCTTTCATTTTACATTCTCCTTCCGATGGCTCATTTGGTAGAGTGCTTGCAATTCCATGCTGGGAATCCGGGTTCGAATCCTACCGAGGGTGTTATCATAGATGAACCGTCGTATTGATGTTTATTTTAAACGTAAAATTAAATACCGGCAAGGTTTACTCAGCTGCTAAAAAAAATGAAAACCAGTCTCCTCGGGAGCTGGAAAACACTCACTTCAACTGAAATGGTCGACGTAAGGCCGGCTCCTTCTTACATGTAAAAATAAATAAGCTCTACTCGCCACATGCGACTTCTGGTCAGCCTCATACCAACCCATAAGTCAAGGAATATGTACTATGGAAATATGCGAGAGCACTTAACGCTACTAAGCTATACATTTAGTGTAACTTTTTGCAGCGATCTCATCGAAGAAGTCGCATGTATGGGTACACTGTATGGGTATACTGTAAAAATTATTCACTTTGCCAATGTCATCTCTGTGTCAGGGAAAGTCGGCAAAAGTTGTAGTGTTTATGTTCATTTGAGGTTTGGATTTTATTTGTAAGTACCTACACATTCAGCATTTGTAAGCGCGAACTGCACGTGTTTATTTGTGGGCATGCATTTGATATGAGCTTTAGATGTTAATATATCTTTGCAACTTAAATTATAGATTAAACATATCAATACCTTAAAGCTACAAAACTGAATAAGTGATTTATAATGAAGTGGCATTTATTTTTATCAGTACCCTTAGTACGAGTTGCAAAACTTGAGTAATGTAAAGTTCACGGCAACTATTAAAGTGTGATTTCCCCCAAAATCTGCCGTTTTTGTTTGTTTGAACTTGATTTTCTTCATCACTGTAACCCTATTGCTAAGACCAGAAAGTGTAAGAAACAAAAACGGCAGATTTTGGGAGAAATCACGCTTTAATCTTTTCCGTAAATTTACTTTTCTCAAGTTTTGCTACTCGTACTAAGGGTACTGGTTTTACTCTCGATGTTTTCTTCCGATAACATCTTTGTACTTAAATATTTTTTTGTTTTGCACTTACTAAACTGATTTGTATTTTTTTTTTCAAATTTATTCACTGGCTACTTTATCACACATGTGTCCTAGCATTTTCCGAATCGACCGTGACAATATTTATTGCTTCTGCGGCCGCAGCGCGCCCAAAACAATAAACTCAAAAATAATTTATACACATGAATGAAATGCATGCCAGTTAGTGCGGTTTTTTACGGTGCACCCAACCGAAAACATAAATTTTTCATTTAAAATTCATTCAGTTTGTGGGCTCATCAAAATGGACAGAATTCATTATTTAAAAAAAATAAAAATGATAATGAATTTTGAGGGCATTTGTTTTAATTGATGCGTGATTTTGAGGTTGGTTTGATTTGATTTTAATTTTAAATTATGTCCATAATTTTACATAACAATATATCGGAATAAATAAAGGCAAGATTTTTTTTTTAAACCAATATTTTAATTAAAACATTCAATTTTTTTTTTCATGTTGTCTATTTAATTTTTAGTCTCTTTTGTTTGTTTTTATTTAAGTTTCCCATGAAATTTAAATTGTGTATATCGACACCTAAATAAAAATACAACTGGACTCTGAGTACGAGTTTTTTCACTTTACTCGAAGTATTGTGTATTCGAGAAAATTGTATGTGAACTTGTAAAGCACCCCTGGCAAAAAAGGTTTCGAAACTTGTTTTGCCAGAGATGCTTTACAAGTTCACATGCATTTTTCTCGATTACTCAATACTTCGAGTAAAGTGAAAAAACTCGTACTCAGGAACGGAAGGAACAGTTTAATCCCCAGGGAAGCACAAAATTAATTCAAAATTTTCTCTATCCGTAAATTGCTTCAAATGTGAAAATACCGGGCCTTAAAATATAAATCAGACTACTATTTATTGAAGAAAGTATTACAAAAATAGTGTTGAAAATAAGGGAAAACTAGTGTCTTAGAAGAATGACTGAAAGAAGGAATGAGAATAAAAATAAGACAGAAATAATTGAAAAATTGTTTTCATATGTTTTGTCTTAAGTAATTTAAAGGAACAACAATTTTCACTCAAAGTTCGTCTCCAAAGCGCTAAGAAAGAATCGTTTTGTAGCTCGGGCTCCGTACGACTCTCTGGCAAAGCTACATTTTTGGATTGTGCTACGATATAAACGACAAAGACAAGTCTTGGACGGTTGTCTTCTAAAATTTTCGTTTCCAAACAAACCTTGACAGATTAAATATAAATATCTGTGAACATTCACAAAAAGGAGTGACGCATCTGATCAGATTTGATAAAACAAAGATTTTATCTAAAGAAAGATTTATCATCCCTCGACTTGTGAAGGAAGCAATCGAAATACACAGGCACCCCAACTTTAACAGAGATGACAGCTACAAATTTTCCAGTATATAGAGGCCAGTACTAACTTCCGTGATCTACCCTTTCAATAATCGGACGGTTTCACAAGATTAGATTGATATATAGGTTGGTATGATGTTGACCTCCTATACTGTAAAAAATGGTTCACTTTTCCAATGTTGCCCCTGTGTCAGGGAAGGTCGGGAAGAGTTTCAGGGTTTATGTTCATTTGAGGTTTGGATTTTATTTGTAAGTGCACATTCAGCATTTGCAACATATATTATAGATTATTATAGGTTCACAGTTTAAGCTTTTCTACTTCTCGCTTTACGGCTCGGGTACTGCTCGGGTACTGATCCTCTTGAAAGCACTGCGATCCGTATTTATAGGTGACTAAAGACTATTCTAGCATACACGAGATCATCTAGAATCTTCTCGAGCGGAAACTTCGAGCAAACACGAGTAGGTACAACCATCCATGTACTTACGTCTAGACACACATTTACAAGTAAGTGAACATACAAGGACATATAAGTACCAGTGGCGAAGGGTGCCATACAACTCGATTCCCATCGGCTTTCCTTTTAATATGAGGCAACAAAGTAGTTAAAAAATATAGGCACAAAGTAAAAAAAAATACATTTAAAACCAAAGAAACAATACGTATTTTTCCCCCATTGAAACCATGCTTTATTATCATTTTTGCCTCACTTTAAAAGGGAAATCGAGTTGTATGGCTAATTCAATATTTTGAAAAGAACTTGTCAAGGCCCAACCATCTCTTGGTTGTCTCTCTCCAGCTATAGCCTCATTTCTTAAGGCAGCTGAGTCCCGGCTCGTTCGTTTGTGAAGAGCTCGTCTTTTTGGATTGGGGTTAGCGGGATCCACCATTTGCAATCCCATCTGTAAAATTAACAATACTCCCACAGAAGCGAAGAGTCTAGAGTCTAGTCTAGTGCGGGTCGTTACTGGATATTGCCGGATGGAAGGCTGTTCTGTGTTTACTAAATGCGACATCCCAAATGATTTTTAATCCAGGTAGAAAAGTCACGTTCATTTTTTGTTAATATCGTTCATAAGTAAAAACTAAAAAATATTTTAACAGTTTTACGGTTTGGGTATGTACATTGGAGAGATCATGTCTCCAGAATGAGTCATGAAAGTCTCGCACACATCGTAGCTAATGAGATGCCAATAGAGCAACGCCCAGCTGGGAGACCTCATGGAGGTGGAGAGATAGCTGGACGTCCTCATCTCAGGATCCATGAGCCGGCATGAAGTTTGTTTTCATATAAGTTTATTAAGGTTCAGTCATATGGAAAGAATAAATGATGAAAGACTGACGAAGAAGGTACATGTTGCAAGAATACACGAATATCGAGATAGAGGAAGACCGAGAAAGTTATCTAATCTAAATCTAAGTTGCAAAGATATGTATCATTTGCGATTTATATTAAATGCATTCCCACAAGCAGACACGCATAATTTCGCGCTCACACATGCCGCATGTGGACCTACAATATAAAAAAACTCAATCTCAAATGAACATAAGCCCTGCGACTCTTTCCGACCTTCCCTGAAGCAGGGGTGACATTGGCAAAGTGAACCATTTTTTACAGTATATGGGTGGTCAGCCTCATACCAACCTATATGTCAAGGAATGCTTGGACTAAATTCCTGAAACAGCGAATGAATGGGCATCTAGCGTCATAATAAAAGAAGAGTGTGTATGAAAATGGTAATGACTCTAGATGAAATTATGAAGTACATTGGGACCGGAAAAAATGGCTGTTAATCTGCAATGTTGGCGGCTAAGACATTCAAATTTTAATTGTTTATTTCTGTTGATACTCTGTTTTGATTCGTAATTAGTGAAAAATGTATTTTATAATTTTCCTTGTTCCTTGACTTATACGTTGGTATGAGGCTGACCACCCACACTGTAAGAAATGGTTCGCCTCTTCTACATCCAGTTGTTTGCTAATAACGTTAATCAGAGTCAAACGTCGCAGAACTTCACTGTGGGAGTTTCCATGTAAGCCGAGATGTTAGTTACCGTGTCACGGCAGCTCGGTCACAGATAGTTCGTCCCCAGACAGCTCGTGTTAGGTTTTTAAAATGGAAAGTTACCTTTTGAGGTACCTACCGGCTAGCTCTATCGGCATCACTCTCAGGGCGTAGGGGTTCTTTCTTTGTGTTGCTTATAAATCCAACTAGAAGGGGGGGGGGGGGGGGAGCTCCATTGAAATGCTCCCCCTCGCACCGCTTGGTGCTTTGTCGCCGACGTCTGACCCTGCTCACCGGCTGCCGAGAACTGGCGAGCGATAATCGACAGCCCGATTAGATCGCATGGCGCAGTTCGGTTGCTTCCGTGACCGTTCGGCTCTGTTCAGCCCACCTCGGGGGCACTCGGTTGTTCTTGAGGAATGCAATTCACCAACCTATTTTGTCTGGCCAGTTGTCTTCATGCGAAAGCAGAAGCTTGTGTGCATGCAATGACATCTGAACTAGGGTCAATGTTATGGTCAAAGGGGCCAGCCGTGGCTCGAACCAACGTTATCTGAACCAAACACGCTAGCTGAACAACGTCTTGACCTCCGTGGCCATAGCACCGACTGAAAATATAAATGGTATATTTTTTGTGCTCCGCCGGGAATCGAACCCACAACCTTCCCATTCGGAGTCCGAAGTGTAATCATCCGAGTTATCCGTGACCGAGTTGTCGTTGACCTTAAAGTCGTGTGGACGAAATTTCGTGTGACCGATTTGTTAATGGCCTAACTGTCTGTGAACGGTTTGTCTGCGACCGATTTGTCGTGAAACCTTTAGCTACACATGCTCAGTTTGTCGGCTAATGGCTTTCTCAATTATTACGTTCGTCGGACGGCCGGGTGACGTCACACTCCACGACGTTAGCGGTCCCTTTGACAAATTACACCGTCAGGTCGCAGGGCTGGGACAAGCCAGAGACATGGCAGGGAAAAACCAACCGGTTCCGATGAAAACTTCTAACAATTACTTCGTTTTCTTCTTTTGATGCTTCTTTAACGTCTTCAAGAAATGTTCCTACCCCCATATTCACAATCAACACTGTCTCAAGTCACAATACTTTTGTACAGCCCGGTATTTTCACATTTAAAAATCTAAAGCAATTTATATTAGCATATATTGCGCTTGAATTTTGCTTTATCAACCCCTAAACGGTATTTTGATTCAAATTTAAGGTATTTTTTACTATAGACCGAAGATAGCCCAAGCAATTTCGTTGATACCATTGTGAAAAACCTACAAAAAATTAAATGCTGCATTTGGCCACATAAATAATATAGTAAACAGCCACCAAGTCAAGAAATTGTTGTCTATGGTTGTTTTCTACAACTGTCAAATGCCATATTGACGTTCCGTCTGCAATACATCAACAATGATGAAGCCCTGTGATAATTAAAATAATTTTTAAATGATAAATTCTTAAGAAATTTTGCATGTAGGTACTAAAAAAAACGAATTTTAAAGACTGTGTTGTAGAGAGGTTCATAAAATCCAATTTGACCTTTGCTTGCCGATAAATTCAAACGTTGTGCCAAGTTAATTCTCCATGTTTCGCGAATGATCTTTATTTTTAGTATAAATTAAGAACCGAAACTCCATGTAGTTTGAGAAATCATCGAACTGTACTGTGCAAATGTAACTCTAAACCGTAACTGTAACTCTGTCGCCATTCCACTGCCGAGGCAGCTCTGCAGAGCCTCTGCAGAGCCTCTGCAGAGCTGCCTCCATTTTTTCCTATCCTTACTCTTATCTCTTTCAATTCATTCATATCCATTACCTTTTTCATGCATTTTCTTCTTTTACGCTCACTTTGTATATCCCATTCTTTCACAATCTCCTCAATCTGATCATTCCATACTTTGATAAACCGAATGTGATAAATTTTGTAAAATAAGTAAATTGGAGTTTTATTGTTAAATGGAACCAGCTTAAAAAGACAACAGTGATCTGAGTGAAGTGCTAGTAGGATTCGCGAATGCGGGGACTAGACCTATTTATTTATTTACAGCGAGTCTAACTTATCTTCTTTTAGTGAACTGTCAGGTACCCCTGATGTCAACGATCACTTGCGGTCTAGCCTCCCTGTCTCTTGCATCTCTAAATACGTCTTATACTGATCTTGTTTCCGTCCAATCTTGTATGTTACTAAACCACCAGATCTGCTTCCTGAAGCGCTATTCTGCTAAATTCCTTACGACCTTAAGGCGACGACATAGCGATTCGTGTCCAAAAATAAGGTGTAGGTACTGTGTTTTTTTGTATCTACGGAGCTCCTTCGCAAGCGCTAGAAATGGAATAAACTTGATTACACTTGGATTGATATCCAAAGTGTAATGAATTTAGCAGAATAGAGTTCTCTTCTCTCTTCTTACTTGTCACACAAAATGAACACATTATAAAGGTGCTGTCATCTATAAAAGGATCAATTTTCCGTGTTCTAGTTCTTTCTATCTCACATATCTTCCACCATTTATTTTTATTATTTAGCTACTTATAAAAAAATAATTAAATTAGAATGATTTATTTGGAGGGAGCTATTTTTGTCAAGAGCTCTCTGCGAGCTTGGTCTTTGCTCTAGAAAGCGCCTATTTTCAAGCAGGATACAATTGATGTAAGAATGTATGGACCTTTGGTAAAGGTTTATGAATTTTTCAACCCAGCGAAGAGCATGTTTGAAATTTTAAACAGTATTTTTTTGTGCTCCGCTGGGATTCGAAACAAATGACCTTTCATTTACGAGTTTGAAGCCCTAACCTCTAGCCTATGAACCGGTAATTAATATATATCTTACTATTTTCACAGCAATAAACGTATTTCACTTTATTACTAGTATTATTGAATAGCAGTCTAGCCAACTATACAAATTTGCTTGCATTCTCGCAGACGTGAATGCCCAAGTAGAAATCTTATTAGGTCACCAGCAGATACAGTTGTTTGGTTAATTTTGCATTGATTGCAACTCCAGACGAACATTTGCATATACGGAGTGTACGCTTCTCACCTTTCCCAGCCACTTACGTCACAAACATTTAGCTGCAGTGAATGTGTCGAGTCCGCAATGATTGGTTGATGAACGAAAATAGTATAAAAGAGAATGTAAGAATGAAAGTACTGTTGTATTTTACGGGTTCAATTTAAAAAAAAACTTCGGTGAATTTATTTCACATAATTTATTTTAAATACAGATCATATTTGGTTTGAATACATATGTAGTTGCTTTTGAAATGTTTAGTTCGACGGCTCAGATACAAGTCTGACAGCTTTGGCTCTTTTTATAGCAGGCATAAGGATGGTTATCGAATCACTGAGAACTAGAATACTCAAGCAGTCTCAACCAATACAATAATTAATATTCAAGCACTCGCGTCTAGAGACATCACAGATTCCCACCTAGAACACTCGAGCAAACACTCACATAATATCGAACAAATACAAGTACAATGGTTCAAGTACCTAACATCCAGAGACTTCATTGACTCACACAGCCAAACAAAACACACATTCGCCACAGTAGAAATAAGTACGATGTGATCTTGAAAGAATGGATGATGAATGAATAAAGTGTACAGAGGAAATGTCAGAGGAAAGCGTAGAAAGGAAAGACCGAGGAAAAAATGGATAGACAAAATAGGTGAGGTTACGTTAGAAATGAATCTATTAATCTTGGAAATCGTTACAAAATATTTCGATACCTTAAAGGTAAAACTGAATAAGTGACATATTAAGCTAACATGGGTTTCTCAGATAAATGCACCTTTTTCCCTATTTTAGACGAGAGAAAGCTATAAAAAAAATTATAAAAATCTAGTAGTTTAGAAGTTTTCCATGAGCATTTCTTTATAGTAAGTTCACTTACTATGATGATAAGTTACTTCCTATTAAATGTTTTATTCACTATTTCACAAATCAGTTAATCAGCACTTATTCAGTTTAACCTTTGAAATGGCGAAATAAGTAATCCAGTTGGGATTTTTTTTATTAAAAAAAATGTACAGATTTTATTTCTAGGTATTTTCACATATAAAGGAGTTTGTCTCATGCCAGCCACTTCATTGGAAGTATCATTTTCTTCCAAAATTAATACATACGAGTATAAGTAAATTGTTATGTAAATGACAAGTACTATGAATGTTAGATTGGTAGTTAGGTATAGTATAGCCGAGTATAGTCGTGAAGTAAGTAGCAATAAATATTATAGGCTTGAGAAATCTAAAAATCATAATCACTATGTACTCTCGAAGCTGTTAGAGCGGTCGAGAGCGTTCTAGCAAATGGGTCTCTAGAGACTTCTGTTTCTAAGGGTATATAAGGCGCAAGTTTGGGTGCAGGTGAGGAGATAGATATTCGCCTTTGATTGAAGAACAACTGTGTAGTGCTGAACTGTGAAATAAATGTGAGTTGCTTAAGAAATTTATTGTAAAAGTGTTACAAATGAATATAAATTGTCAAATAAATTAAGTGTAAAAAAATATCCAGAAAGAAGACCACTTTATATTTTAATTTAAAGACTATCCAAACCATCCAAACCTCAAAACATAACAGTATTTTCACATATAAAGGAATTTGTTTCATGCCAGCCACTTTATTGGAAGAATCATTTTTTTCCAGAATTAATACATACGTATATGATTCTACCGCGTATATTTCTGTGCGCTAGGAAGGATAATATGACAAAAAATGAAATACTGCCTATATCGCTTCAATGTAGGTACCTACAGACGATTCGTGAAGCATTCACTTCATGAGTTAGTCAAGAACGGAGTCGTAACGCTAGGATAGGAGAAAGAAGAAGAAGAGGAAAAGGAATGCGTTCAGACCAGGAAAGTATATGAGTTAAAATAAGTGAATGTATGTTTAAGTTGATGGAGAGTTGCTTTCCGAGATCTGTTGTGGGAGCTGGAGCTTCCGGATTTTTGCCGATGTCTACGATGGGCTTCTTCAGCGTAGAATGAATCTTGATACGAAAATGCCTGTGAACCTGAGACGTAGGGTCTTTCGAGGCTATTCTTAGACATTTTAGTCGTCGGTTGAGCCCACGCTTTGACAAACTAATGATGCCTGGGCTGAAATTTTCATCACCACGGTCATTCTTACCTACCGAATTTGGTAATATTTGTTTGGAGACAAATCAGCTGTTCACTTGCAGCCATCTTGAATTGACAGGTCTTCATACAAATGCATTATAAGTTTGTCAAAGCGTCGGCTCAACCGATGACTAAAATGTCTAAGAATAGCCCCGTTTGAGTCATGCGTGCTTCCAGTATCCACCTATGGCTTGGAAAGAAAAGGGCTCACTCACTATAGCGCCAACATACTGAGGACGTGCCAAAGAGCCATCGAAAAAGAAGGACGCTGGGAATCAGCCTCAGAGACAGGACTCCAAACCAGGAGATCCGTAGACGCACTGGTGTCACAGCGAGTGGCCTGCTTAAAGTGGGGCTGGGCTGGTCACGTCGCAAGGTAAGACCATGACAGGTGTTTAAAATGAACACACTGACATCTATGTATATTCTGAGTAACCCCTTTGTTGACATTTAAATAAAGTCATCATGGGTAGGTAAATAATTCACAATGTATATAACAATTAGATTTCTTTAAGTTGGTATTATTGACTCTTTAAGTTTTATTAAGTATTGCACCTTTTTCTCTTTATTTTCTCTCTTACTGTTAAACATACAACATTGATCTTGCTTCTCTCAATTTAAACATCGAATAAAATACAGATAATCACAAATATTCGAGTTATTATTTATTCAAAAACCAGCGCTGGGATCCTCAAGGCTCACAGCACGAACAATCATCCGAGACCCGAAGACAGATAATTTCCACAGAGGATGGCTGAACGCAGCAGACGATTTACCGAGATAGAGAGAATTGGAGGATTCCTACGTCTAAAAGTAGACTGAGAAAGGATGATGATGAAGAAGGGAAAGATCTTGATTAAACTGTGAGGTATGGTTTCATTGTGAGGATGGGATCACCGGACAAACCGTATGAAAGTTTTCATGGTTTATTTTAGACATACACTTCTATCTATAATCTATAATCTAAGTTGCAAGGATATATTCATTCAAAGCTCTCAGATGTATGCCCACAAACAAACACGTGTAGTTCGCGCTTACAAATGCTGATTGTGTACTTACAAATAAAATCCAAACCTCAAATGAATGCCGACATTCCCTGAAACAGGGGTGACATTGGCAAAGTGAACCGTTTTTTACAGTATCGGTGGTCAGTCTCATACCAACCTATAAGTCAAGGAATACATACATCTGGAAAAAACCGTAGACGTTCTGTGTGAAAAGGCATTTATAACTTAGGTAGCTGGTACTTTCTTCTTACGACTTGCTAGATATCCTCGTCTGCAGCTGCCTTGAGGAGTGGAGGAGTTAAGGAGAACGAATCATGGCGACATTAAACCCAACGGACCGTGGCTTGGTTCGCTTCGTTCGCTTATTGTGGCTCTAATATTATTTGAGGCTGTGTGGAGAAAAAAATGTGTATCGTTGAGCTTCACGAGAGCATTACGAAACTGCCCTGCTTTGAAGAAGCGAAAAGTTTTCTGATTTTGTCTTCTTGACTTGAGTTTGAAGTTTGGCACTTACTTTTAGAATCATGTGTGCATCTCTGACCTTGAAGGTTATTGTTTTGTCGTGCCGTTGCTTATACGTCATGGGAAGGCCTTTCGCCATTTGAGAAAATATATCATTTGCATGAGTGTCAATGTGCTGTGGGTCCTTCTGACACATACGTACAGGACGGGTATGAGGAGGGTTTGAGCATCTATAATCTATAATCCAAGCTGCAAAGATATGTACCTAAACATTTAAGGCTCATATTAAATGCACGCCCACAAACAGGCACATGTAGGTTCGCGCTTACACATTCTGCATGTACGCATACAAATGAAAAAAAACTCACATGAACATAAGCCTTGCAACTCCTGCCGCCTTTCCCTGAAACCGGGGAGGCATTGGCAAAAGTGAAACAGTTTTTACAGCACGAGGGGTCAGCCTAATACGAACCTATCAGTCAAAGAGCCATACTGGACCATTAAACTGTGCCACAGGAAATAAGTCATCCGTTATTATCATAATCTTTTTATCATAAGATATTATTATTTGTATTATTCTGGAAAGCGCGATCCCCAAAATTACCCACCACTCCCCGCTAACCTCAGTGTCCGCCTCCTTACACGCCAGATATGACAAAGCCATAACATTTAGGGCTGTAAATACCATCAAACACACACAGTAGACCACCCTCTCAGGAAAGCAAAGCCCATGTACTTCTTTCTTATGAAGATGTACACTTTTAAGTCAAAAGCATTTTCGAAAAGCGTTGCCGTGCCTCTTGCGTAGACGATACATCATGAAATTCAACATTACGAGAATGTGCGTGTAAAAGAGAAGTACCGGGTACAGTTTTGCGCGGTTTACACCACCCCTTGTGAACGCCTAATAATTCTGCCGGCATCCATTCCCACTCCAAGCCATAGTATTGACATTACAAAACAAATTTACTTTTTTGTGCCGCTCTTTCGTATTTTCCATATTAAGCCCAAAGGCGCCAACATTCAACATTTCTCCTGTACACGTCATTTTATTTTATTATATTGCTCAAATAAAAAATAAGTATTTGAGGGTCCACAGAGAAAGGAGGTCTAGATTCTTTAATCGTGTGTTTTCTTTTTGTCATAAAAAACCACATCATTTTCAGGTTATTTCCATGTCTATAAAAAACAACTCAAAGATATACATACTTACTTTACTAAGCTACACATATAGTGTAGTTTATTGCCGCGTCTTCCCCGAAGGGGTCGCATGTGGCGAGTCAACCTGTTTATTCTAAAAGGTAGTTAGCCGCCCTTACACTTCAGTTGAAGTGAGAGTTTCCCAGCTTCCGAGGGCGCTGGTACTCATTTCTCTTTCATAAATTTCCCGGTATTTTATTTTGGATTTTTCTTATAGGTTAACTTATAGGTTGGTATGCGGCTGACCACCCATGCTGTAGAAAATGGTTCTCTTTGCCAATGTCACCCCTGTTTCAGGGAAGGTCAGCAGGAGTGGCAGGGTGTATGTTCATTTGAGATTGGGTTTTTATATTGTAGGTCCACATGCGGCATGTGTTAGCGCGAACTTATACATGTCTGCTTGTGGGAATGCGTTTAATATGAATCTTAAATGATGGTTAAAAGGCAGTAGGACATAAGCGACGTTTTGGTCAAAAATTTGTTATTAATGATATCCTACTTGAAATTTTCCGCTCTTTCTAATGCGCTAACTCCCATAGCTCTGCGATGATTTTTGTGTTGTTTATGCCCAAGCAAACAACTGCATTTTTGAAGTATGGTTTTGGTGTAACCGACAAAATTTTGGCCTTTTTTTTGACCTGAAAATCACATCCTTCATTTCACCAATAGATTGTCAAGGTGCAATTGGAAAACCTTCATTTCAAATGCAGTTGCTGGTGTAATACCGCACCCTTGACTGTGAAAAGAAATAGGTGCCACACGCTCGTACATGCGACCCCTTCAGGGGCAACGCGTTAAGAAATTTCACTGAATATGCAGCTTTATTTCCAAACAAAAACATATTTTTACAGGTATACATACATTTATTGGTAAGAGATTCTTTAAAAGTTTCAAAAATAAATAAAAAAGAATTGAAATGTAAAGTATGCACGTTCTTTCATAATAACTTAATTTAATAAGAAGGAAAGCGGAATTTCTTATGAAACATTTTTTCTTGAATAGCGCATATTACTTGGTCTCCAGTGTACCTCTTTAATCCTTTAAGTATTCACTTAGCGTTTTTTGTACAAGAAATACTGCATTTAATGTGATTTATTTACTTTAAAAAAATTGCAAAGGAAATTGTTGAGAAGTATTTGAGAACGGCATTTCCATCAGATTCACACTTTCGCTTTAGCGAATTTCCAAATGCAAAATGCAATCCGAAAGAGGGAATTCCTTCTAAACACCACCGGTTCGTAGCTTTGACCGGTCTTTGACCGGTCCGTACTATAATTAAAGTAAAGTAAGTTGACCGGTCCGAAGTTCAGTGGTAACACTGCGGACTCTGAATGGGAAGATTCTGGGTTCGAATCCCGACGGAGCACAAAAAAATACCATTTATATTTTCAAATTCGCTCTTCGCTGGGTTGAAAAATTCATAAACCTTTACCAATTACCGGTCACCAAAGGTCCATCCAGCCTTACAGCAACTGGGTCTTGCTTGAGTATTGGCGCTTTGTAGCGACGACTAAGCTCATACACCTCTGCGGCACTACAACAAGTGTCATAGACCCTTAGAGTCTTTAGAATCTAGGGAGTCTCCCGCGCAGGATTTCTTAAAAAAAAAAAAACTTTTTTTATATATTTTTAAGGGTTTGGTGGTTTACACAGTGAAAGTCCATTGTATATTAATCATTGTCCTGATGATGCCTTGTAGGCGAAAGTGCTAGATAGAAATAAAATTGTAAAAAGTGAATTGTAACTTTGTTAATTTGATGAATATAAAATAAAAATTAGTTCGTTCAAATGTTGTAGGGAGTAATAAATGTTTATGTGTTTGCGTTTCCATTTACGCTTACTGGAGCCGCTGTTGAATCTTTCATACACATATTAAATAGCGCCTCCAGTGAGCGTAAATTACAACGTAAGCTTATATGAACCGTAAACTTCCGTGAGTTGTATTTGGATAGTGGACAAAGACACATTACGAGAGACCAAAAAAAATCACGTGTTCCATCTTATCATATATATACAAGGAAAATTTGGAAATAATGTGGATGAACATCTTTACTGAAGAATCTACTCCAATAGTTTAAAAAATCAACAAATAGCCATAATAATCGCACATCTTTAAGTCAATAAAATTGACAGCAAATAAAATATCAATGACAAATTATTTTTGACTAATTTAATTTGAAAAAAATATTTACCTACCAGCCTGAGTTCTTTGATTTATCATAATCTAACAGTCATAAAAAATACGATCATGTGACGCGTTCGAAATTCAAATTGACCAATAGAACGCGCTGGGAGCCTGAACTAGTATTGCCAGCATAGAAAATGTGCGTTCCTTTTTCAATTATGTACGGTAAAAAAGTAATGCCTACCTGATTTTTGTTTATTATCTACTAATCTTACAGCCATAAAAAATAAAATCAAATGACGCGTTCGAAAATCAAATTGACCAATAGAACGCGTCGGTAATTATTGCCAGCATAGAAAATTTATGTTCCTTTTTCAATAATGTAAGGTAAAAAAAAAATACCTTCATGGGTTGTACATTTAGTGATTATCTTACTTATTCTTAAATGACCCATTCGAAATTTAAATTGACCAATTCAACACGTCAAGAGTCTTATTAATAATTGCCAGCATAATAAATGCTTTCCCTTGTTGATAATGTGAGGTACAAATACAATATTTAAGTACATTTTTGCTTGTTTATACCCAATATGACCTTGACAACAGTTAAAACATTGTTTCAAAATAGTTTTTCAAATCTGGCTGATAAGAAAATTCGGACCTACGCAACTACGCATATAAGCTACACATATAGTATAACGTCTTGCCTGCGTTACTCCCGAAAGGGTCGCATGTGGAGATTCAGGACCTATTTATTTTACGGGTAAGGGGGCCGGTCTCACGCCAACAACTTCAGTTGAAGCGGGGGTTTCCTAGCTCCCCATAGAGCTGTTTCTCATTTCTTGTAAACGTTGAGTAAACTTTTCCATCATTGATTGTAGGTTCGAAATGAGTCGTATAAATGCAAACGCCGTCAACTCCTTACGCGATGGTTTTGAGAAAAATAAACTTGTGTTTTGAACGCAATTTTTTCCCAGTAGGAGATGACGGCGTTTGCACGAAATCATACTTTTTCAATTAAAATTACGAAGGATTAAGTGAGGTTTTCGTCACATTGCACACATCAAATGATTTGTTACACTGCGCAGAATCAAATTCAATAATTATCTCAAAAATCATAAAATTTGGAGATGACGGCGTTTGCAGTTATACGACTCAAATAAACACCGAAACGGGAATCCATTTGTGACATATTCGATGGGATTCATACCCGAGATCTCGGCATGGAATGCAAGCACTCTACCAACTGAGCTATCGACCAGTCTAAATACTTTTTGAAAAGTCGACTTTATAAATTAGTAGGAATTATTCAAAATGCTTAACTGTTGAACTCTGAAATTTTTTCAAATGATTAATTTATATTTGCATGACGCTTAGACAATAGTTTTGTTAAAGTTGTCGACTCTGAAATTGAATAAATTGGTTGAAATGAAATAGTTTTAATCGAAACCTTAAAAGTTTTGAGGGAAAAATAATTATAGTTATTAAAGTGTTAATTACATTTAAATACATTTCTGAAAATTGGACAAATATTAAAGTTTTGATAATAATTGAAGACTCAAGGACGCTGAATGACGTCTAGGTATGCTCAAAACTTTTATGCGTCAGAAGAACCCACAGCACTTGAACGCTCATACAAAGCTATGTAACTTTTTTAACCAATATCCAATGTCCTTCCTTTGAAGATAAATTTAAAAAAACATGACAAAACAATGGTAGCATTTTTTTTAAATAGATTTGTGAAGAAGAATGCAATTCACCAACCTATTCTGCCTGGCCAGAAGCAGGTATTAATATAATCTATTAATAATTCATTATTGCTTATTTTAATGAATTATTAATTAATAATTACTCAATAACATCTGTTGAACCAGGGTCAAAGTTATGGTCAAATGACCCAGGCGGGGATCGAACCAACGTTATTCTATTCCAAACAAAGATCAGCCCACTTGGCCCCCTCGGCCATAACACCGACATTAATAATAATTAATATTAATACAAATTATGATATTATTTTAATGATTTGATAGCTCAGTTGGTAGAGTGCTTGCCTTCCATGCTGAGAGCTCTGGTTCGAATCCCACCGAAAGAGTCAGAAATAGTTCAGTGTTTATTTCAAACCAAAAAAAAAATATCGGCAAGGTTTACTCAGCCTTCGTAATAAATGAGTAACAGCCTTCTTGGGAGCTTGGAAAACACCCACTTCAACTGAAGGGGTTGGCGTAAGGCTGCCCCCTTTACTTGTAAATATAATAAGGTTCAACTCGCGGCAAGAAGAAGAAGAGCAAATATGTATTTATCGTTACTTTGACCGGTCTATTGTCTAGTGGTTGGCGCTTCGGACACGCAAATGAAAGGTTGCGGGTTCGAACTCCGACGGAGTTCCGGCGTCACAAAAAATACATTATTTATATTTTCAAATGTGCTCTTCGTTGGGTTGAAAAAATCATAATACCTTTAACAAAGTCCATCCACCTGGGACATTCTTGAAAATTAGAAAATTATTTGAAAAAGATGGAAGAATGACCGGTGAATTTGAAAGAAGAGTAATGAAGGGCAGGTGTGTACTGGGTGCCACAGCTTGTATCGCCAAAAATCAAAACATATCTAAAAATGCTCGATTGGCGGTACGCAGTGGCATACTTTTACCCACCTTGATGTATGGAAGCGAGGCCTGGACGGTGAATGAAAGTGAAATTAGTAAAGTCCATACTGTTGAAATGGACTTTCTAAGAAGTATGATTGGGAAAAAACGGAGTGACAGGGTGAGGAATGATTTTGTAAGAGAAGAATGTGGTGCAAGAGAAAGTGTGAAAGTGAAGATTAAAAGAAGTTTGTTAAGATGGTTTGGGCATATGGAGAGAATGAATGAGGAAAGACTGACGAAGAAAGTATATGTTGGTAGAATAGATGGATGTCGTTTTAGAGGAAGACCGAGAAAGGTATGGATGGACCAAATATCCGAAATTGCGAATGAATGGAATATCCAGAGTCATAATAAAAGAAGAGCTTGTATGAAGAAGGTTATGACTCTGGAGGAAATGAAAGAAGTATGTAAGGATAGAAAGAAATGGCGGTTGATCTGTGATGTTGGCGGCTAGGGTTTGTTAAAGTAAAATTGGTTTTTATGATTTAGTTTTTTATGTCCATGTATATATTATAATTTATTGATCTTAAAAATGTAATTTGTCATGTATGTTCCTTGACTTATAGGTTGTTATGTGGCTGACCACCCATACTGTAAAAAATTGGTTCACTTTGCCAATGTCACCCCTGTTTCAGGGAAGGACGGCAAGAGTTGCAAGGCTTATGTTCATTTGAGATTGGGTTTTTATATTGTAGGTCCACATGCGGCATGTGTTAGCGCGAAATTATACATGTCTGCTTGTGGGAATGCATTTAATATAAATCTTAAATGATATATATCTTTGCAGCTTAGATTAGATTAGATTAGATTAGATTAGCGCATTCTACAGCGATAACCAAGTTCGCACAGGGCTCTTGAGGTGTAGTTCATACAAAAAATCCTCTCACTAAATAAATTGTCCTAATTTACTTATTTTTAATGTTACATATATAACCTATAACTATGTTTTATTAATGTTAAAAAGAACGTTGATTTATTATAGTAGCATGAATACAGTAGTGCTGTTTAGAGGGGGTACATTTATTTCCCGGCACGAGGAATGAATGCAAATTCCAAATATTATTATGAGAGTCTGGTTGTTTTTATTTCACTAGATTCACACTCTGTCAGTGAATGAAGCAGTGATGGGAATATAATAAAACATTTCATTTCCCGGGATTCAAAACCGGTATGGTTTACATACTATAATTTACTTTTATTCAAGAATTAACTAGTTTAATAAACGTAAAACATATTTGAACAGCATTTACATGATTGTTAAAAAAAAAAAAATCTCGGGATTAAAACCTGGTGCAATTAAAATGCCTTTATTTACCTACTTTCATTAAATTTTTGTTCTGTAACTGTTGCTCTGTCGCCATTCCGCTAGGGGTGGTCAGAGCCTCTGTAAAGTTGCCTCCATTTTTTCCTATCCTGATATACCTCTTTCAATTCATTCATATCCATCACCTTTTTCATGCATTTTCTTCTTTAACGCTCACTTAGTATATCCCATTCTTTCACAATCTTCTCAATCTGATCACTTCATACTTTTCTCGGTCGTCCCTACCCTCTTTTTCCTGTCACACTTTCTTTGTAAAGAAACAGTCAGTCTATCATTATTTATTCATCGCACATGCCCAAACCATCTCATCCCATTCTTTTGTACCATAACTTTCACATCCTCTTTCAAATTACATTATTTTTTTACCCATTCATTCCTAACTCTATCCCTCAGAGCTTTTCCTGTCATGCTTCTCAAATTCTAAATTTCCACCTACTTATTTGATACACAAAACAACAATATTTTTGATTAAATAGCATCTACATATATCCAAGTAAAAACTCATCAAAAGATTAGTTTCTCTTAGTATTAAACAATGCGTACAATCACTTTGATCGCATAAGTCGTTTTTACTTTAAATTGAATCACACTCTAGGAGTGCCGTCTTATATTTCATACATTTTTTACGCAATCAAGAGAAGTTGATATGAATGTTTTATACTCACAGTTCAGATCAAAACAAACTAAATAATATATTGAATTTTTTTTTCTGGGCATATTTCATTCATCAATTATATTTTAAAAAAATGCTTACAAACTGAATTTGAAGATATCAAAGACACCTCGAGAATTCCCGGTATAAGGAATTCTTCTCTGGTATTCAAAAGAAAACCTCGGCATTTGATACTGTAATCCCCGGTATCAATTATTTTATACATCATTCCTTGACTTATAGGTTGATATGAGGCTGGCCAACTATACTGTAAAAAATGGTTCACTTTACCAATGTCACCCCTGTGTCAGGGAAGGTCGGCAAAAGTTGCTGGGCTTATGTTCATTTGAGGTTTTGATTTTAATTTGCAAGTACACATGCAGCATTTGTAAGCGCAAACTTACACGTGTCTGTTTGTGGGCATGCATTTGATATGAGTATTGAATGTTTATATATCTTTGCAACTAGATAAAAGATTATAGATACACTCGTATAGTGTCTTGGTGAAGTAACCAGTAATTATGCCTCCAGTACCCTTAGTACGAGTTGTACAACTTGAGAAAAGTAAAATTTACGGAAAATATCAAAGAGTGATATCTCCCAAAATCTGCCGTTTTTGTTTCTTAAACTATATGCTCTTAGCAAAAGAGTTACGGTGATTAAGAAAATCAAGTTGAAACAAACAAAAACGGCAGATTTTGGGGGAAATCCCTCTTCAATAATTGCCGTAAACTTTACATTACTCAAGATTTGCAACCCGTACTAAGGGTACTGGTTATCTGAATGAAAGGATGTAATTTTGATCCCGGGAATTCCCGGTATTCAGCTTTTGCAAAATGGCGCACGGCTATTGTTTGCGTTGAAGTAATTGTTGCGGATTAACTGTATACGCAAATGAAATACTGATAGCGCTATTTTCGCAGGCTGCACTGAATCTTCTGCTGCAGCGGCCGTGTAAACAGTCCGCCAAAAAAATACACAAAAAACTTTCATTTAAAAATCATTTGCACTCTTACTTACCAAATTCAGTTTTATTTTCCCAAAAAAAAAATACCGTCTGTATTTTTTAGCTCAATGAGAGGAATCCCAATTTTTACCGGGAAAAAATATCAAATTTAAGGATTTCATTTTGCTCAGTGAAAACTATTTATTTTCACAAAAAACATCATTATTCTTTCTGGTTTTAGACGTTTTTTTTAAGAAATCCTGTGCGGGAGACTCCCTAGATTCTAGAGACTCTAGGGGTCTATGACACTTGTTGTAGTGCCGCAGAGGTGTACGAGCTTGGTCGTCGCTACAAAGCGCCAATACTCAAGCAAGACCCAGTTGCTGTAAGGCTGGATGGACCTTTGGTGACCGGTCATTGGTAAAGGTTTATGAATTTTTCAACCCAGCGAAGAGCAAATTTGAAAATATAAAATGTTTTTTTTATTGTGCTCCCCCGGGATTCGAACCCACAACCTTCCCATTCAGAGTCCGCAGTGTGCTACGGACCGGATTAGATTGGAATGAGGTTGAACGTTCTATAATCTATAATCTGAGCTGCAAGTATATGTTAACATTTAAGGCTCATATTAAATGCATGCCCACAGACAGGCACATGTAGGTTCGCGCCTACACATTATGCATGTGTGCATACAAAAAGAAAAAAAAACCTCACATGAACATAAACCTTGCAACTCTTGCCGCCTTTCTCTGAAACCGGGGTGGCATTGGCAAAAGTGAACCAATTTTTACTGTAACAATATTTATAGTTATAATCTTAACTGTTACATATATTTGCAACTTAGATTAGATATGATTAGATCCCTGTTTCAGAGAAGGTCCTCATTTGAGATTGGGTTTTTATGTTGTGAGTCCACACGAGGCATGTGTGGGCGCACACTTATACGTGTCTGCTTCTGAGAATGCATTTAACATGAATCTGAAATGTAATTTATCTTTGCAACTCAGATTATAGATATAGTGGGAAAATGAGGCAATTCTAAAGATCTTCCTTGGCAGATTTCAGTTTTACAAAAAAATCAGAGGTTGCAAAATTTCACAAAAAAAAATTAAATCCGTGAAAAAAATATTTTAGCATAACAAAACAAACATTTCAAATACAAAAAAAAATGAGCCCTCTTTGTGAAAGAAAGAGAGAAAGCCACGCACAGCTCATTTGTTTCCTATAATTTCATTACAATGAGAAAAAAAGTACGCAGAGACATAACAATGAATCGCTTGGGATCTTGTTTTGCACTGTGTCGCAGAAAATAACACTGTACTGTACTGTAACTATAACTGTAACTCTGTCGCCATTCCGCTAGGGGTGGCCAGAGCCTCTGCAGAGTTGCCTCTATTTTTTCCTATCCTGACATACCTTTTTCAATTCTTTCATATCCATCACCTTTTTCATGCATTTTCTTCTTTTACGCTCACTTTGTATATCCCATTCTTTCACAATCTCCTCAATCTGATCACTCCGTACTTTTCTCGGTCGTCCCTTCCCTCTTTTTCCTTTCACACTTTCATTGTACACATACTTTGTCAGTCTATCATCATTCATTCTTTCCACATGCCCAAACCATCTCACGTTTTAACAAAATGCAATTAAAAAAATATTACTTATCTTGGACCGGTCCGTAGTCCGTAGTGGCAACACTTCGGACTCGTAAATGGAAGGTTGTGGATTCGGATCCCGGCGGAGCACAAAAATATACCATTTATATTTCGAATGTGCTCTTCGCTGGATTACAAAATTCATAAACCTTTACCAATGACCGGTCACCAAAGGTCCATCCAGCCTTACAGCAACTGGGTCTTGCTTGAGTATTGGCGCTTTGTAGCGACGACCAAGCTCGTACACCTCTGCGGCACTACAACAAGTGTCATAGACCCCTAGAGTCTTTAGAATCTAGGGAGTCTCCCGCACAGGATTTCTTAAAAAATATATATATATAGGTATATATATATATATAATAAGAAAATCAATATTTTCTTAATTTTTTTTTAATAAGCTACAAATAAAGAGCTATTTTTGAAAAGAAAAACTGAGAGATCTGAAGAACTTCAGAGGGCTCTTGAGGTGTAATTCACACAAAAACAGCGCTCACCAATAAATCATCCTCATACTATTATTACTATTTTTAGCTGACCACCCATACTGTAAAAAATGGTTCACTTTGCCAATGTCACCCCTGTTTCAGGGAAGGTCGGCAAGAGTTGCAGGGCTAATGTTCATTTGAGATTGAGTTTTTATATTGTAGGTCCACATGCGGCATGCGAACTGATACATGTCTGCTTGTGGGAATGCGTTCAATATGAACCTTAAATGAAATATATCTTTGCAGCTGAGATTAAGATTTAGATTAGCCGAATAAAAGGGAATGTATGAAAAAGATGATGGACATGAATGAATTGAAAGAGATATGCAAAGATAGAAAAAAATGGACGCAATCTGCATAGGCTCTGGCCATTCCTAGCGGAAGGGCTACAGAGTTATAGTTACAGTTATAGTTACAAAGATAAGACTGAATAAGCAACATATTAAGCTAATATGGGTTCCTCAGATAAATGCACCATTTTCATATTTTCTACAAGAGAAAACACTACAAAAGTGTGAAAATCCTGTAGCTTAAAAGGTTTTCATGAGCACTTCTTTATAATTTGCTCACTCACCATGTGAAGTTACCGCCAATAAATGTTGTATCTACAATTTCTCAAATCAAGGAACCAGCACTTATCCAGTATTACCTTTAAGGTGGCGAAATTTGAAAATTACGAGATTTTTTAACAAAAACCAAAGTAAGGACGTGTTAACTTTTTCATCACTTCAAAATAAGTAATTTCACTTATGAATCTGTATGACAATTAAAAACAAAGACAATACTTATGTAGATAGGTGGACTCTGCGTGGAGAGGTATAAAGGTATTTGCCATCCATACGAGGCTTCCCTCCCGGACAAAAGCCTCCGCTGATCTTGCTCGTTATTCCATATACGTGAAAAATTAAAGCTGGGACATTCGCGTGGACTATTGTTTGTTACGAGAAGTAGGAAAATGTGATGCAGGGGATGTTGGAGTAACATAGATAATTGATATCGACGGTTAAAAGCGACATTTTGGTCAAAAATGAGTTATGAATGCTATCCTACTTGAAATTTTCCGCTCTTTCTAATGCGCTAGCTCTTATATCTTTACGATGATTTTTGTGTTGTTTATGCCCAAGCAAACAACTGCGTTTTCGAAGCATGATGTTGGTGTAACCGACAAGTTTTGGCCTTGTTTGTCCGAAAGGCGCTTGTGACATAAAAAAATCGTAAAACCACATAGGAATGGCAATAAATGCCTTTATTTTTTATTTTTTTTTAAGCTGTTTTGATTTTAACGATGATAAAAAATAAAAAGTTATGCCATTTTTCTGCAATCTCAAACATTAAACTGCTCTCCTGAACAATTAACTTTATGTCGCTTATGCTCTGTTAACTTTTAACCGTCGATATCATTGTTCATTCGGGAAAATGAAAAAAAATGACAATAGCAAGAATTTGGATCCGTCGTATCCTATCGACAATAACTTTAACCCTTTTTCAACAGATGTCATTGGCTAATTCTGAATTCTTCTTTTTCCTCAGCCTTTCTCAGTCCACTCCTGGATGAAGGTCTCCTTCAATCCTTTCCATTCTTACCTATCGGATGCTGTGTTCAGCCACCCTCTGCCTCCAGATCTCTTGATATTGTCCAGCCACATGAGTTGAGGTCTCTCCGCTCCCCGCTTGGACATCTTGTCATGGTCTTGCCTTGCGACGTGACCAGCCCAAAGCCACTTTAAGCAAGCCACTCGCTGTATGACATCAGTGGCACCAGTGCGTCTACGGATCTCCTGGCTTGGAACCCTGTCTCTGAGGTTTATTCCCAGCATCCTCCTTTCAATGGCACTTTGGCACGTCCTCAGTCTGTTGGCGCTATACTGAGCAAACCCTTTTGTTTCCAAGCCATAGGTGGATAATGGAAGCAAGCATAACTCAAAGACCCTGCGTTTCAGGTTAACAAGCATTTTTATGTCATTGAAGATGTAGCCCAAATTTTCGAAAGCTGATGTTGTTTAATACCTAATTCGTTGATTAATTTCATAAAGTATTTCAAAAATATAAATAAATTGATCATTTTTATACCTGCTTATGGCCAGACTAAATAGGTTGGTGGAGTATATTCCCCCTCAAAAATATATCAGGCTTGCAATTGAAAACCTTGAATATTCAGGATCAATAAAACGGCATCTTGGTATTTGAGTGTCGTAAGTTACATATATATAGGGCTTATTAATTCATAAAGATTTCAGGTAAAGGGTATGAAAGTTTAATAACTCGACGACTAAAAGGTGAATTGACTGAAGCGCCCCTTTTTGTTCATAAATTTAAATACAAAACATGGAAATTCCTTGATTTGTAGGTTGGTATGAGGCTGACCTCCCATAATATAAAAAATGTTCATTCTGCCAATGTCACCCCTGTTCCAGGGAAGTAAGAGATACTGTTACTGTTGCTGTATCCTGCCACCGTTCCACTAGGGGTGGCCGGTACATCCGCAGATGCGTCTCCACTTATTTCTGTCCTTACATACCTCTTTCATCGGCTATGGCTTATGTTTATTTGAGATTAGGTTATTATGTTGTAAGTTCATATGCAGCTATATTAAACGCGAACTTTTTTTTTTTTTTTAAGGAATCCTGTGCGGGAGGCTCCCCAATTCTTGAGAGTCTTAGGGTATCTTTGTCACTCTGGAAGGGTGCCGCAGAGGTGTTGCTTGAGTTCTTGGTTCTGTCGTGAGGCACTGCAAGGAAGTGGTGATTGATGTTTGTTTTGAATAAAACCGGATTAAATTGGGAAGGGAACACAGATACTGGTAGACCATTCCATAAACGGGCAGTTTGGCAAAGGAATGCGTCATTAAAACGCCAAGTTCTCATAGTTTTGAGATCGACTGCAAAGGGATGAATGAGAGTCGTACTACGAGTTTCCCTTTCTGAAATGAGAGGGGGAGGGATTAATGAATGGAGCTCATAAGAACAAGCTCCGTGGTAATATCGATAAAAAAGACTGAGCATTCCAACTTTTCTTCTGTGCTGGAGCGGCTGCAGATCGGATGTCAGAGAAGGATCATTGATCAACCTCACTGCCCTCCTTTGCACAGAATCAAGTTGGTCACTCAACTTCTTGGACATACCACACTAGAGATGGCTGCCATATTCGATAATGGGGCGGATTTGGGATTTATACAGAGTCAATAACTGGGCTGAAGTAAAAAACCTACGGGCTCTGTATAATATGCCGAGTCGCCGGAAAGCGGAAGTTGCGCGAGACTCAATAGCATCATGGTATTTTAACTCTGATGACAGAGAAACACCAAGAAGATTTAAGTGTTCATGGTTAGAGAGGGAGACATTGTCGAAAGTTGGGAGATAGTTGTTTGGAATCCTGTTTAAGGATATCAGACATGCTTGAGTCTTTTTGATGTTGAACTCTACAAGGTTGTCAGTGCCCCAACGGCTGACAGCCCTGAGATCTGTATTGATCTTTGAAGCTAATGATCCACGAGCAATAGATATCGCTGAACTATTTGGGGGCTTTGTAAAAGAGAAACCGTCATGTATTGTACTGTCATCGGCATAGCAGTGGATAGGAGCACAGGATAGTAAATAATTGATGTGCATAAGAAAAAGTGTCGGAGACAAGACAGATCCTTGGGGGACACCGGAATTGATTGGTAGCAGAGCTGATTTACCACTTGTACATGTCTGCTAATGGAAATGCATGTTAAGTAAATTTTAAATGTAATTTTTATATTTATACTTGGTCTTTATGTAGATTAATCATTTTTTGTTTTGTTTTTTCTTATTGCAAGATTTAAATATTCATAATATTTTACGATCGTACTTACATTTTATTTCAGGACTTTCTTTCACGGTTCTTTCACAGAGTCTTTGTGTGAAAGAGTCTTTTTCTAAAAAAACCTTGCAGGAAGCCAATGACGCCAGTCGCAAGAAGACTGACTCAAAAAGAGAACCATTCTTCCCTTTGAAAGGTTTTCCTGAAAAAAAAATTCTAACGTAATACCCTTCCGATGAACATGCATTTTTTTATAGAAAAATAAATATCTTGTAAAATGCATATCGCCATCTCAAAGGTAAAACTGAATAAGTTCTGATTCACTGATTTGAGAAATCGTGGATAAAATATTTTATTGTGAGTAACTTCTCATAGTAAGTGAACTAATTATAAGGAAGTGCTCATGACAAACTTCTAAACTACAGGATTTTCACACTTATGTAATGTTTTCTCTCGTAGAAAATAAGAAAAAGCGGTGCATTTATCTGAGAAACCCATGTTGATTTAATATGTCACTTATTCAGGCTTACCTTTAAGGTATGGATATTGTGATTTATACGTGCAGCTTATTTGCACGCTAAATTACGTAATGGACTCGACACAATAAAAAAAAATCTCGGCTTTGTGACGTCCCCATGGGAAATAAGAATCAGGTGTTTTTTTTTTTATATTTTACAATACGGTCGATAGCTCAGTTAGTAGAGTACTTGCATTCCATGCCGAGAGCTCAGATTCGAATCCCACTAAATGTATTTGGGAAATTCTTTTGGGAAAAACGCGGCAAGAAGAAGAAGAAGAAATTTTAGCATGGATTCCACATAAATTAAATTTTAAACTTCACACGTGACCATTGACCGGTCCGTAGTTCAGTGGCAACACTTCGGACTCTGAATGGGAAGGTTGTGGGTTCGATTCCCGGCGGAGCAAAAAAAATATACCATTTATATTTTCAAATTTGCTCTTCGCTGGGTTTAAAAATTCATAAAACCTTTACCAATGACCGGTCACCAAAGGTTCATGCAGCCTTACAGCAACTGGGTCTTGCTTGAGAATTGGCGCTTTGTGGCGACGACGATCAAGCTCGTAAAAAGGTCGATAGCTCAATTGGTAGAATTCTTGCATTCCATGCCGAGAGCAAGGGTTCGATCTCAAAGGCTTACTCAGCCTCCACAAGAAATAAAAAACCACCCCCCCCGGAAGCTGGGAAACCCCCACTTCAACTGAAAGTGGTTGGTGTGAGGCCGGCCCCCTTATCAGTAAAAATAAGGTCCCGAAGCGCCACATGCGGCCCCTTTGGGGATAACGCAGGCAAGAAGTTACACTATATGTGTAGCTTAGTTGCGTTTTTTTTATACGTGTCTGGAACTGCGGACCTTAGTAGCCTATAACAAAGTACTTGTTTGACACTTTCCTAACAGTTTTGTCTACGTCAATGAATGTGCAAACCTGATTGTGAAACGTATGCAGTTGACAGAGTATTTTCCATTTACTTACCTACATACTGAATACGTATTTATTGTATTGGAATTATGACTCTCAGTCTTGCCTATATATGCCTCGGCCAAGTGAAATCACATTTTTGCTTACATTTGAAATGTGCATACATGTAAATCCGAAGGTGATACCGATTTATTTGTACTTCGAGACTCGCTCCTTAAAAATGAATCACGCGCATGCGCCAAAGGCGTTCGAAATTCAAATTGCAATCGAACAGTGTTGCCAGAGTGATAACAAATATTTCCAATTTGTAAAAGCAATACATACCTCCCACTTTTATTTTTTACACAAGTATTACGTAATTTTTCTAATTTTTATTTTAATGCAAAACTAAATATTTGGCATTACACGCGATTTTGCGAAAATAAACATTAAAACTACAGGTAACTTTCTAATATATTTTTTGAACTTTTTTTACGTTTTAAATAAATAAATTATATTCCTAAACTTAAAGGTTGGTATGAGGCTGACCACCCATACTGTAAACAATGGTTCACTTTTCCAATGTCACCCCTGTTTCAGGGAAGGTCGGTAAGAGTTGCAGAGCTTATATTCATTTGAGATTGTTTTTTTTTTGTTGTAAGTCCACATGGGGCATGTGTAAGGGCACACTTATTCTACATAGGTATCTGCTTATGGGAATGCATATAATAATTTTAAATCTTTAATGTAATTTATATTTGCAACATATCATTATCATCATCATCATCATTGGCACGACAACCCGGGGTGGGTCTTGGCCTCCCTCAGCAAACATAGAATATATAAAACCAAACACAACTACCAACATCTTTCATATTCACAACAGTATCAATGCTTAATAAAGTTAAAAAATACATCAAGATATTCTTTGTTTGTACGTACGTGAAATAAATATTTTTTGAGTACGTCACAACTTGCGAGGGGCGCTAAAAACCACGTCCCAATCAATTGTCCTTATCTGCGTGAGCTACGCTGCACTGCCGAGCAAAGATACGTACGTACAACGCTGGGAGAGGGGAGCATTGAAAGCATAAAGTGCATGGCAGTTTTACCCTTAAAAGCAAACAACAGAAACCAGCAGGTTTCTGACAAAAAAAACAATTAAGGTTTAAAAAAGGTACCCTGATCATAACCATGAACACTTAAATCTTCTTGGTGTTTCTCTATCATCAGAGTTAAAATACCATGATGCTATTGAGTCTCGCACAACTTCCGCTTTCCGGCGACTCGGCATATTATACAGAGCCCGTAGGTTTTTTACTTCAGCCCAGTTATTGACTCTGTATAAATCCCAAATCCGCCCCATTATCCAGTATGGCAGCCATCTCTGGTGTGGTATGTCCAAGAAGTTGAGTGACCAACTTGATTCTGTGCAAAGGAGGGCAGTGAGGTTGATCAATGATCCTTCTCTGACATCTGATCTGCAGCCGCTCCAGCACAGAAAAAAAGTTGGAATGCTCAGTTTTTGTATCGATATTACCACGGAGCTTGTTCTAATGAGCTCCATTCATTAATCCCTCCCCCTCTCATTTCAGAAAGGGAAACTCGTAGTACAACTCTCATTCATCCCTTTGCAGTCGATCTCAAAACTATGAGAACTTGGCGTTTTCATGACTCATTCCTTTGCCAAACTGCCCGTTTATGGAATGGTCTACCAGTATCTGTGTTCCCTTCCCAATTTAATCCGGTTTTATTCAAAACCAACATCAATCACCACTTCCTTGCAGCGCCTCACGACAGAACCAAGATCTCAAGCAACACCTCTGCGGCATCCTTCTAGGGTGGCATAGACCCCCAAGACTCTCAAGAATTGGGGAGCCTCCCGCACAGGATTCCTTAAAAAAAAAAAAAAACACATTGCATAGATTGAAAATGAATGGAATATACGACGGCACTCCTGGAGAGTGATTTAGTTTTCATAATATTGTTTTTACTATTGTTATTTTATTACTATTTGTTTATAATCAAGTATCTATAAATAAGTATCTTTCTAATCTTTTCTAACATAAAAAGTACACATTTGATCTAAATTGATTTTAAACCACACACAAGACCCTAGTCTCTTTTTTGTGAGGTAGGTATAGCGTGGAAATCAATATAGTCTATCATGTATTAGAAGTAAGAAAAGAAAAGTACTTCAAAATAAAATATGTTTTTTCAATTTACACAATCGAGGTCCCCTCACTGAAGCCCCTGTCTCAGGCAAGGACGGCCAGAGTTGCAGGGTGTATGTCCATTTGAGATTTGTTTTTTTGTTGTAGGTTCACATGCGGCATGTGTAAGAGCGAACGTGTACCTGTCTGGTTGTGAAAATGCATGTAATGTGTATCTCCAATGTAACATATCTTTGCAACTTAGATTATATTAGATTAGGTACGCAAGAGTTTCTTGTCGTATAAAAACTTGGTGCACTTTTGCCAATGTCATCCTGGTTTCAGGGAAGGGCGGTAGGAGTTGCAAGGTTGTCGTTTGAGTTTTTTTAGCTCCACTCGCCAGATGAGACCCCTTCGGGGGGATCGCGGTGAGAGGTAGCTCTATATGCGTAGCTTAGTAGGTACCGTTTAGTAGCATAACGTTTCAATAGAAGCAAAACCTGGCACAGCTAGTTACTTCTTTGAAATAAAACGTCACACTTGAGGTGTATGACGGGAAAAACTCTAATGGGGCTTCCACACGCTTGCCAACCCATTACAAGTCAAGCGTGTGGACGGCCGTTTGGCTCAGCTGGGGGCGTGGCTTATACCGCCTTGGCTCGGCTTGTCGCCGATCCGACCAGAGTCGGTTTTTTGACGCAAGTCAAAGGGAATTCACGCATGCGCATGCCAGGCACACACATACTAGTGCGCGCGCATTCTGGTGGTTTCTATGAATTTTGATCATCCACCATCGTCTTTGCCGAACTATTCGTTTCTTTTTAGTTTCTCTCTGTTTGTTTTGTTTTTTTTTTAAATAAAAATAAGTTTATCCAAATGTTATAGCTAAAAGCTGGACGTCCGCCATGCTTGCTTATTCTAACACACACAGACGCACGCACAAGCGTGTGGATGACCCTGTTTGGTTTTCCAAGAGCTTGCAAGCGCTTGCAAGCCCTTGCCTCAAGGCGTTTGCCGCAAGCGTGTGGATGCCCCATAACAGGGCTATTGACAACACATTTGGTCCACTGCTGATCCATGGATAATAATTGTTTCTTTGTATTAAAATATCACATAAGGTGGCGGTTGAGCCATGGGTTTTCTATGAGTGAATAACACCGTAAGAGATAAGAGCTTTGAATTAATGAGTAAAAGAGGAATGCAAGTTGAAAGAGCGTGTGAAAGTAAAGGTACAAAATAATGTGATGAGATGGTTTGGACATGTAGAAAGAATGGATGATGAAAGACTAACAAAGTGTGTATACAGAGGAAATTTAAAAGGAATAACCGAGAAAAGTATTCAATTGTGAAAGAATGGAATATTATCTAAGTTTTTTGCAGTAACTTCGTGAAAGTTCATCAATTAAACAATTGTAAAGAATGGAATATACAAAGCGAGCGTAAAAGGAAGAAATGTATTAAAGGTGATGAATATGAATGAACTGAAGGAGGTATGCAAGGATAGGAAAAAAAATGGAAGTTCTGGCCTAACGGAATTGCAACAGAGTTACAGTTACTTTTTTCACAGACATTTTCCACAACTTTTTCACAAGTTTCATCAGAATGTGGTTGGCTTTTGTGTGTGTGGATTTTGGTTTTCTGCCAAATAGCCCAAGGCGCTTTTCAGGCTATCGTCAATCTCACAGTAACGCAAGCATAAACATTCACTTTTAAACTCAACTATTGCGAGTATACAAAAAAAATGTACTGAAACTAAAGCACCGCCTCTATCGAGTGTTTTAGTTTGTATACATATTTTGAAAATGCACTGGAGTCACAATATTTCTCAGCAGTGATATGCAAGAATTTACTTTATTAGCATTAAAGTGTCCCGGGGAGGAATGCAGGAGCGTGCATTGCATACAGGCAAAACACATCGTAAAGTAAACGATGTGATATTTGTATTTGGGAACTTACAACATGAAAACCCAATCTCAAATGAACACAAATCCTGCAACTTTTGCCGGCCTTCCCTGAAACAGGGGTGATATTGGCAAAGTGAACCATTTTTTTACAGTATAGGTGGTCAGCCTCATACCAGTAATACCAATCTTTTTTTTAAGAATTCCTGCGCGGGAGACTCCCTAGATTCTAGAGACTCTGGGGGTCTATGACACTTGTTGTAGTGCCGCAGAAGTGTACGAGCTTGGTTGTCGCTACAAAGCGCCAATACTTAAGCAAGACCCAGGTGCTGTGAGGCTGGATGGACCTTTTTAGTGACCGGCCTTTGGTAAAGGTTTTTATAATTTTTTTCAACCCAGCGAAGAGCATATTTGGATAAATAAATTGTATTTTTATTTTTTTTTGTGCTCCGCCGGGATCCGAATCCACAACCTTCCATTTACGAGTCCGAAGTGCTGCCACTGGACTACGGACCGGTCCAAGAAATGCCAACGACACGCGGTGTACCTAGCGGTCACCCATCCAAGTAGCATCCGCGCCCAATGTTGCTTAACTTCGGTGATCTGATGAGAACCGGTGCGTTCAACATGGCATCGTCGTTGACGTTGAACTATAAGTCAAGGAACCCTCATATCATCCTATAAGTCAAGAAACCAGTAACTAAATAGTTGTATGTTTTCTCTCCAGCAACCCGGCTGGATGACGACACAGTATTGCCAATTCACATGTGCACCTCAAACGCACCTTAAAAATACGTATTGTTATGTAAATAACAAATACATATAAATATAAGGTAGGTCGGTAGGTGTATTAGTTATAGCCGATGAGAGTTGGAGTAATTATTATAGGTACCTAGGAAAGAGACATTCAATTATGTACCTACTGGAAGCTTTATGTTCTGGAAGGTTCCAGCAAAATTGGCTTCTAGTAACTACTGTCTTTGGGAGTATAAAGGGCTGCAAGCGGCTCGCAGGAGTCAGTCCATATACGACGCTCTGCTTTTGAACAAGAAAGACATTGTAAGTGAAGACCAACTGTGAAATAAAGGTCAAGTGCTAAACCATAAATGTGAATTAATAAAAATAAATATAAATAAATCTAAGTGTAAAATAAATATCCATGAAAGAAGACCAGTTTTTTTTTAGACAAGACTTTTTGAACCCTAAAAACACAACAGAATGAAAAGAAAATCAAGTGTCAAAATACATTACAATTAAGGAATTTAAACAGGCTGTTAAAAAGAGGAATGCAAAAAAAGATAGGAATTTACAACTTTAAAAAAATGTGTAAATTTCCTACAAATCTTAATTTGTTTATTATTACGTCCGACACATTTGAAATAAAGGCGGGAAGCAAACAAAAAGTTGTTGTTTTTATTGGAAAAGTTTTCAAGACAGAAAAGAACAAGATGGCGGGCAAGGTAATCTGTGTGGAATTAGCATATAAAAGTTTTTTTTTTCTGTATATTACCCAAAACAAAATGACTTTATTATATTTTTGAGAACTTCAAAAAAACAGGTTAATTGTAGTTAAAAAGACAAGCAAAATAGTGAATGCAATGAAATTTCATAAACGTTTAAAAACAGATTTTACGAACCGTGGTGTAGAGAAGTTCGTCGTCATCGACATCATGATGGTTTGTGTCTCTTTAATGAACTGAACTAGAAATTCGTGGTAGTTAAAATGTAAAGGCAGCAGGAGTTGCAAAGTTTATCGTCATGTGAGGTTTGGTTTAATTTATATGTTCACATGCAGCATGATACATGTGTCTGCTAGCATGCATTAAATATGAGCTTATTTTTGCAATTTAGATTATTGATCAAAATATAATAATAATAGAAAATGCAAAGCAAATCTCAATACTGTTTTTTTTTTATAATGTCGTTCATACTCCAGGAGTTGACTAAATTGAGTTAACTTATTTAATAAAAAAAGTTATGATTCATCATCATCATCATCATTGGCACGACGACCCGGGGTGGGTCTTGGCCTCCCTCAGCAACCGCTGCCAGCGCTGTCTATCCAACGTCTTCCTCCTCCAGTCCCACATTCCCACTGCACGGCAATCCGCCACCACTCCATCCAGCCATCTTGAACGTGGTCTTCCCACTGTCCTGCGTCCCTCCGGGTTCGTCATCACAATCGTCTTCTCCAGGCTTCGATGGTCCATTCGCTGAATGTGCCCCAGCCAATGCAGTCTGTTGACCTTTATTGAGCGGACCACATCAGCGTCCTGGTACAGCTTATACAGTTTGGAGTTATATCTTCTTCGCCATATGTTTCCGTCCTTTATTGGAACATAAATACGTCGAAGTATTTTCTTTTCGAAGACGTTGAGAGAGCATTGATCACGCTTGGTCAGTGTCCAGGTTTCGGAGGCATATGTGAGGACTGGTTTTATTAGGGTTTTGTACAGAGTGGTTTTACATTTCCGTAACAGTAGCCTCGACTTAAATTGTTTTATGAGCCGTTATAAAAAAAATAAAAAAAAGTTATGATTAAAATTTTAAAATACTTTTGCAACTTAGATCACGGGCGCATCATGATTTCGATCAACGCCTTCCTTAAATTATTGATAATATTCCACAAAATACAGAATAATATCTCATTGGCTTTTACATTAACAATTCCGAAAAAGTTTTTTGATTAATTCCGACAGTACTGTTCCGAAGTTCATAACTCCCCATCTCCCACTGGGCTGGAAGTCTCATCACCACGGTAATTCTTACCTACCGAATATCGGTAATATTTGTATGAAGACCTGTCAATCCAAGATGTCCGCGAGTGAACCGCTGATTAGTCTTCATACAAATATTACCGATATTCGGTAGGTAAGAATTACCGTGGTGATGAGACTTCCAGCCCAGGGTGGAAGTCTCGACGGTCGTCGGTAGATCTTACCGCACTTTTTTGAAGATGGCGGTGCGTGAGCAGCTGATCGTTGTTCCATATAAAACGGATCAGCTGTTGATACGCCGCCATGCTTAATCCGTCATATTATCAGATAGATACGTTAAGATTTATCGACGGTCGTCGAGACTTCCACCCCGGCCTTCTTAAGGCTCCCACAAAAGGAAAATTTTAATAACTGTCCTTCAAACTGAAAGTGAGGTAGACAAAACAATCAAAACTGTCGTTTTAATGAAGAAGTAACTTTTTCCTTGATTGTAGAGGCATTTACTTAGCAAATATTTTCATCTTACAGATGATATACAATTTTTTTTTTGAGCATATTAAGCTCCAAGCCCGGTTCGGCACTCGAATTTGCGTTATTGAGACAATCGCAGGTTCGAACCCCGCCTGCGTCGTGTCCTATCGAGAAACAATTTGACCCTGGTTAAACACATATCATTAGGTAATTGTTAATTAATGAATCACTAAAATTCGATACATTGATGTATGGAAGCGAGTCATGGACGTTGAATGAAAGAGAAGTAAATAAGGTATGCACCGTAGAAATGGCCCATCTGAGAAGTATGACAGGAAAAACACTGAAAGATAGAGTGAGAAACGAATGGGTTCTAAATGAATGCGGAGTAAAAGAAAGCGTGAAAGTGAAAGTTCAAAGAAGTGTGATGCGATGGTTTGGACATATTGAAAGGATGAATGAAGACCGACTGACAAAAAGAGTGTATAAAGGGAATGTAACAGGTAAGCGTGGAAGGGGAAGACCTAGGAAACAATGGATTGATCAGATAAATGAGATTGCGAATGAATGGAATCTACAGAGTGGAAACAAGAGAAGAGCATGCATGAAAAGAGTGATGAAATTAGATGAGATGAAAGAAGTATGCAAGGACAGAGTCAAGTGGAGGCACTTGTGTGGAGGTACTGGCCACCCCTAGAGGAAAGGCGGCAGGATACAAGACAAGACAAGATATGTTAATATCTGCTTCTGGCCAAGAAAAATAGGTCGGTGGATTGCATTTCTCTTTCTATTTCAAATCTTTTTTTTTTAATTATTAAATTATTAATTCACCATTTTAAAACACAAATGAAATATTTTTAATTTGTCGGTGCTATGGCCGAGGAGTAGAGGCGCATGTTCGACTAGCGTATTTTGAACAGAATAACGTTGGTTCGAATCTGCGTCTGGCCCACTTGACCATAACTTCGATCCTGTTTCAACAGATGCCAGTGCATGCATACAAGCTTCTGCTTTCGCATGAAGACAACTGTACCCGAAGTACGAGTTTTTTCGCAATACTCAAAGTATCGAGTATTCGAGAAAAATGAATTTGAATTTGAAAAGCTCCTCTGGCATCATTCACATACATTTTTCTCGAATACTCAATACTTTGAGTATTGTAAAAAAAACTCGTACTACGGGTACTGGCCAGGTAAAGGGTGTAGGGAATTGCATTCTTTTCCACAAATCTATTTTTAATGAAAAAAAATATTATGAAAAAGGCACTTTGCTTTTTTTCGTGAGTTGTTTTTTTTTTTGCTTAACAGATTGCTCAAAAGTTTCAAGGCAGAGAAGTGTATGGTGTTTTTCAAAGGTGGAATACATAATTAGAGTTTTCTGGAAAGTGTTCAAGGCGCGAAAGATTCATAAATAAAATTGTGCGCGCTGCCTTATAAATCACTGGCGAAATTATGATTAAAACTTTTATACTAAAAAGTGAGCGCAACGAACTAATTATTATCGCAACGAAAACTTGGTCGCTCTTTATGGGCCACCCTACTCTTGCAGACGCCTTAAAAATACTTGTTTATTTATCTTTTGTTTTTTGGCTAACAAAAGTTTTTTATAATAATTGGTGTGTTTTTATCTCTACCTACACGTGATGATGGAGTCGGAACAAATGATATGACGACAAAAAAAATATGACGTCATGCAGTCGGGTGGTTGGAGAGAATGATAATGGACCCGGGAAATAGGACTTTGAAATTATATTTTTTGCTCGGCATAGTTTTCTTCAAGAGTTGATTTATTTTCTCCAGCGCTTTCGATGTCATCTTGATAATGGTGTGTTAGCATAAAAAGAGCTTAATAATCTAATAATAATAATCTAAGTTGCAAGGATATATTCATTCAAAGTTCTCAGATGTATGCCCAAAAACAAACACGTGTAGTTCGCGCTTACAAATGCTGAGTGTACTTACAAATAAAATCCAAGCCTCAAATGAACATAAGCCCTGCAACTCTTTCCGACATTTCCTGAAACAGGGGTGACATTGGCAAAGTGAACCATTTTTTACAGTATGGGTGGTCAGCCTCATACCAGCCTATAAGTCAAGAAATCGCTTGAATAAATAAATAAACTCTTGATACTGGTGTGATAACGTCGTAACCCATACTGTAAAAAATGGTTCACTTTGCCAATGTCAGCCCTGTTTCAGAGAAGGTCGGCAGAGCTGATGTTTATTTGAGATTGTTTTTTTTGTGTTGCAGGTCCACATACAGCATGTGTATGCACAAACCTATACGTGTCTGCTTACGGCAGTGTATTTAATATGAATCTCAAAGGCAATATATCTTTACAATTTAGATTATAGATTACAGTATATGTGTTGTACTCCGACGGGATTTGAACCCACGACCTTCCACTTACGAGTCCCAAACGCTAAACACTAGACTACAGACCGGTCGAAGAAACGATAAATAATTGTTTACTCTTCTGGACGTTGAAAAAATTGCATATTGTTGCCTATCCACAGTTAGAATGCTACGCACGCCCCTGTATGACAGCACAAAACTTAAGCAAGTTCGGAAATTGAAATGCTAGTTGGAGTGGATACATTTGAAAGGCATATGCAGGCGCGCATGTATGCAAAAGTTGCGAATCTTCTGACCCGATTCATCAGGCGGAGACGAGTGTGTGCCTAGGCAAACTTTTCCCGCTCTGCTAAAGTCCTCCAGGCATAGCGAGAGAGAGGGAGGGGGAACGTGCGTTCTAAATTTGAATATAAAATTTCGAATACACTGTATTCCAAATTCGAATTTTGAATTAGTAAAATATTTGAATTTCGAACTCGTGCGTTCCAAATTTGTAAAGTGAATTCCAATTTATTTGTAATTGAAAATTACTACAGTTTGAATAGTAAATTGGAATTTATTTTAAATTTGAATGTCGAATCTATCTAAGTTGCAAAGATATGTAACATTGGAGATTCACATTTTATGCATTTTCACAAGCGAACACGTATAAATTCGCGTTTGCACATGCCGCATGTGAACCTACAACATAAAAACCCAAATGTCAAATGAGCATACACCCTTCAACTCTTCCCGACCTTCCCTGAAACATGGGTGACATTGTCAAAGTGAACCATTTTCTACAGTATGGGTAGTCAACCACATACAAACCTATAAGTCAAGGAATGCATGTTCAAAATTTGAAAACAGAATTCTAATCTGCTCGAGTGCATGTTTCAAAGAAGAAAAATGAACTAGAATTTATTTGAATTTAAAAATCATTTTCCAAATTTGAATTGAGTATTCGATTTTATTTGAATTTCGAATACAATGTTCAAAATTTGAAAGTAAATCATGAATTCTAAGATTCACTATTGTATTGAATGGAAAGTTAAGCGACAAAGGTATTTTAAACATGATCCTTACCAACCAATAACATAATATTATTTTACCATTTCCCTAGTAAACTGGCCGTGCGATTTCCTAACATTTTTTGTCTTTGGATTTTGCGCCAAACCTATTAGAAACGATTCGAATTATAATGTTTAGAAAAATATGAATTTCTCCACAAAATAGCTATACTAACATTTTTTATCGTTGATTGTTCATTGAGTGATACGTTTTCAGAAATACTTCGAATACATTTTTTCGAAAATTAGAATCCGAGGAGTTAATAAAGCCAGCCCCGTAAAAGAATTAAGTGGCAAAAAGCACATCTAACTCGGCTCGATACGAGTTTTGAGACAGGAAAGCGAAAAGTTACTCGTCCGCCTCGACTCTTCCATTGTTGTTTTCTGTGTGGACTTAAGTCATGTACAAATTTCATTAAAGGAGTTCGACAGGGAACGCATTTAGCTCCACTATTGTTCATCGTTTATCTTTTACCATGCACTCTCGTTAATTGTATCGTATTGAACTTTTTTAACATGGGGATGGAAGATAAACAATAATTGGGATCTTGAAATGTAGACCACAGGGGGACAAAGAAAGCACAGGAGGGGGCTTGATGACACAAAGCCGACGGTCTGATGACATTTTGCTCTCAGGTGATGGAAAAGGTGGTTTCTCTCGCGAATGGAAAAAAGAAAAGAGTTTTCGTTGATATACGAGGGCTTGTCATCTTTTCAAAATTATCTATTGTCAATAGTTAGATTTTTTTGCTGAGGTCCTTCAACAATTATTCTTTCTCTTCGCATTCTCAACTTGCAGAGGAAATTCACATCCATCTTTCATCAGATCATGAAAAATTACTCAAAAAAAAAAGGAAATGATAAGTTAAATAACGCCACCTTAAAGGTAATGTACCTAGAATAAGTTCTGATTCACTAATTTGAGAAATCGTGGATAAAACATTTTTTTGTGTGTAACTTCTCATAGTAAGTGAATGAAATAAGGCAGTGCTTATGAAAAACTTATAAACTACAGGATCAATACACTTTTATAGTGTTTTCTTTCGTAGAAAATAGGAAAACTGTGCATTTATCTGAGAAATCCATGTTAACTTAACATATCACTTATTCAATTTTACCTATGAGTTGTCGATGTGTAGACATACTTATATTATTAAAATATGAGAAAGGTGGCTGTGTGAAAACAGAATGGGAGCGCTTTTAAAAATAATATTCCCACGTTTTGAGGCTTTCGCAAGGATTAAATAACATTTTTGCTCGGGCGCTGGGTAGTATTAAATCGCGAAGCTGGAATTGTGCGGAATCCGATTAATTTGGCTCCCACTGTGGCACTCACATAACCGGTACATTATTTTATGTACACCCATTCGAGTACATTATATACTGTTCATATATATATTCTACTTTTACTTACCCCCGATTTTTTTTTTGTTCGCGCCTTTGCAGTACGCTGGAGGTTTTTGAATTCGTAACTATCCACAAAAAAAAAGTAATTTTTAAGGGCTTTTTATTTTTCAAAAAAAAAAAAACAAATTTGTAGCATTGTTTTTTTTCCAACTTTTTATTATTATTTGGATACCTTAAAGGTAAAATGACAAAATAGTGTCTCAAAACAAGCCATAGCAACACGACACACACCACAACACTACGCGGCTAACAGGTCAACCGCAAAGAATCAGGTCAAACGCCACATCACCAACACCTCTGCGGCACTTCAACAAGCATCAAAGACTCCAAGAATCGCTGAAATCCAGGGAGTCTCTCACACAGGTTTCCTAAAAAAACTTAGGTTTCTGAGATAAATGTATTTTTACTTTATAGCAGTCCGAAGGACTGTTATAAAGTATTGTATTCGTCCGAAAAAAAAAAAATGAGGTTTCAACGGAAATGAGTTGTCCTGCACCAGGACATGCAAAAAAACCTAATTTGTCGAACCTGTCCGTCCGTCCGTCCGTCCGTCCGTCCGTCCGTCCGTCCGTCCGTCCGTATGGATGTATGTATGTCCCAGCCGGAACTACTAATCGCAGAGACACCAATTTTTGGATTTAGAGAATTGACAACCACAGATTTTGATGGGCCGACCGGCATGGCACCAACCTGAAAATTCAAGATGGCTGCCATACAAAAAAAACATAAAATTGCGTTTTTCTCAAAAACGGCTCTAACGATTTTCTTTAAAATTTTAGTGTGGTCGTTGCTTAAATTTTCGCGAAGAAAATTTGTTATGGCAACACTCATCTCAACCTGCGTCTATGAGTTGCCATATGAAAGAAAAAAACGATTGTGATTATCTCGGAAATGGCTGGGTTGACAAAAAAAAAAAGTTCTACAATATTACGCGCAATATTAATTTCTACAAAAATTTAAAGAATACTCAAAAAAAAAATTACTTAAAGTACCGTTTACACGATCTCAAAATTTTCATCGAAAATATTAAAAAGACCAGTAAAAACGCAATTTTGTAAAACTTTTTTTAGGTTCACAAGAAAGAAAAATTTATAAACTTTTTTGTACTATAACTTGTTTTTCAATATTTTGAGAATTCAAGATGGCTTCCAAAGAGGAGAAAACTTCAAATGCGATTTTCTCAAAATCGGCTCGAGCGATTTTTTTTAAATTTTCAGTAAAGTAGTTGCTTGATACATTCTTACCAAATTTAGGTATGGCAACATTTTTGCTAATCTGCGTCTATGAGTTGCCATATGAAAAAAATAAACAATTGTGATTTTCTCAGAAGTGAAAGCGTTGACAAAAAAGATATGTTCTACAATTTTATACGTAACATCAAATTCTATATAAAAATTTAATAAAAATTTTGAAAATAAAAACATAAAGTGCCGTTTACATGATATCAAAAATTGAAATTAAAAGGCTACAAAAACCCATCAGAACGCAAAAAACTTTTATGTTTCCTAACTTTATCAGAAAAAACTTTGTTATCACTATAATTCATAGTGAAACATTTTTCAAATTTTAGAAAATTCAAGATGGCTTCCGAACAGCTGAAAGTTTCAAATGAGATTTGCTCAAAAACGGCTCCTACGATTTTCTTTATTTTTTCTGCATAATCGTCATTATAATACTGCTATGTAACAACAATAAACATTGCCTCATAATTTACTTTGTTTTGGGGGTTGCCATACAAGAGAAAAAAATAATTTAAAATTTCTCGGCAGAGAAAGGGTTAACTAAAAAATAATGTTCCACAATTGAAAAACTTTTAAATATACCTACATATATGAATCATTACTTTTTTCAAAAAAGTATTATACAGTATAGCCACCATACAAGTGACAAATTTTCATACAAAAAATTATTGTAATATTTTTGGTAGCAAAACGTCTAATACCCATAAATAAACCCACATAACCATTCGCTCAATCAATTGCTATATAACAACAATAAGCATTGCCTCTTAATACTCTTTGTTTTGGGGGTTGCCATACAAGAGAAAACAATATTTTAAGTTTTCCCGGCAGAGAACGGGTTAACTAAAAAATAATGTTCTACAGTTGAAAAGCTCTTATATATACCTACATACATTAATCATTACTTTTTTCAAATAAATATTATAAAGTGTAGTCACCATACAAAGTGACAAATTTTAATACAAAAATAATTGTAATATTCTTGGTACTAAAACGCCTAATATAAAATACTAGGCTACGAGTCTTAAAATCTAGTAAGTTGTACCCATATAATAATCAATCATAACTTTCCAAAATATCAATGAAAAGTATAGGTACCCACCAAACAAAGTGTTAGTTTTGATACAAACGGGATCAATGATAAAACTGCAAAAAGACGATTACTTAAAAAGATTAGCTTCATTACTTACACACAACTAAATGTTTTGTTATGAAAATTGGCTATGACCTAAACATGACCGTATTTTGTGCTATAAAGTCATGTGCAGTCCACTGTACAATTTATTTTTCTTATTTTCTACGAAAAAAAAATAATAAAAGTATATTATTACTTTCTACGAGAGAAGAGACTAAATATGTGTGAAAATCTTTTAATTAAGAAGTTTTTCATTAGCACTTCTTTATAATTAGTTAACTTACTATGAGAAGTTACACCCAATGGAATGTTTTATCCACGATTTCTCAAATTGGTGAATCAGCACTCATTTAGTTTTACCTTTAAGGTGTCGATATTTTGCCATCGGTATCATCAATCTTCAATAGGAGAAGAATTCTAAAAATAATTATCGTACTACAAAAACCTGGCTTGGATCTTGAACTACAAAAGCTTTTAACGTTTTTAAAATCGTCGTTTTTTCTTCAGTTCCATTTAAATCATCAGCTGTGAAGTATTTAAAGAAGATATTGAATTTTAAGACATATTTGTTAATAATAAAACGATAATAATTAAGCTAATGTGTTCACAAAACACGTAAAATGATTGATCCAACAATTTGATGTGTCTTTTCAAAACAAAAATGGACGTGATCGATGCAATCATCATAAAGATTTTATATAATGTACCTACCTACCTACCAAAAAATAACAGAAAATGTAAAATGATCTGTCACTATTACACCATAAAAATTATTGTAAAAACAAAATAGTTATTTATGCCACTGCCAAGTAATGATAGTCTTTTTAACACGAGTGCTAGTTTGTGCCATGAGGCGCAGCCGAATGGCACAATAGAAAGCACGAGTGTTACAAAGACTAATTACGTGCAGTGGCATACAATACTTTTTCTACGACCATGAGAGAATTAACAAAATAGTGAATAATAGTCATTATAATGTACTCGTCCATTTGAAGTAATTAAAACCTTACCTTTGTCAAAACGTGTGATTTATCATTCCCTTCGATTATCTAATCTAACCTAAGTTGTAAAAATAAATTATATTTAGGTTTCATATTGAATTCATGCCCACAAGCCGACACATATGTATAAGGTCGCGCTTTTACATCCTGCATATAAGCTTAAACATTCAAACCCAAAACTCAAATAAACATATGCCCTGCAGTTGTATTGGCAGGTGAACCAAATTTGTACAGCATAGGTGATCAACCTCATACTCACCTATTAACCAAGTAACTTTTTGAGTTTGTTTATTTTTTGCGGTGAAATTTTTTGTATTGTTTTCCTTTCAAGCCTTTTATTTTCCATTGAAAAAAGGAAAGCTTTATTTGGAGCAATCCGATAAATAAATTCGATAAATTTTAGCACTATTAACAATTTTTATTTGACTCTACACATAAAATATACTTATTTATTTTCATCTGAACAGGGCTGAAAGTCTCATCACCACGGTAATTCCTACCTACCGAATATCACTAATATTGTATGAAGCCTAATCAGCTGATCGCTTGCGGCCATCTTGGATTGACAGGTCTTCATACCCCCATACAAGGTTGACATTTGAAATTAAAAAACGGTTCCAATTCTGACAATGCGCATGCGCACATGTTCATTTTAACACGGTTACCGGTTGCATAATGTAACATTATGCAACGGGTGTAGAAATGTATGGCATTGTGATTGCGTTAGCCGTTTTGTAATTAGTAAATTACCAAATGGGAGTAGAAAAAATATGATTTCACCACTATTTACAGAATCAAAAACAATGAAGAATGTAAATCGTTAAATAATATTTTCAAAATGAAGCTTCGCTTCAAACCCACCATCTTAGATTTGACGTCATTGTGAGGACGCAATCCCTATATCGGCAAGAAATCGCATAATTACGTGATACGTAATAATTCCGCAATATGTAAGTAAAAAAAAATGCAATAATAGTCAATGTATCGTTTGTTGATTGATTGCGTCAAAATTCATATAGCTAAGGTTCGATTTCCATTGAAGATGACAGACACGTCTTTTCGTTTCGGTGATTTCTTTTAACCGAAAATCCATTACCATTAAAGATAACTTAATTGCACAAAAAAATTATTAACTACCCCACTGCAAGAAAAGTGATGGGCGTAAAGCTGGTCCCTTAGATTTGAAAATATATAGGTTCTCTCGATCTCTTTGCGAACACCACGGAACAACTGCATAATAGCGTACGTAATGGGGATTAATTTACATTTCGAGACTCGTGCACCGAAAAATAAATCATGCGCACGCGCAGAAGACGTTCGAAATTCAAATTGAATTGGAACAGTGTTGACAGTATAAAATTATTATTTCCAATACTGCAATAATTATACCTAACACATTTATTTTCTTTACCTACCAGTATTAGGAAATTGATTTTTATTAGAGTGGTGTGAATTTGAAAACTGATTAAAAAATTATATTGAAAGACTTTTAAGAAGTCTAAATGCGTACCTCTCTCTCATAGTGTGTTGATTTTTTTGTTCTTTAACGAGGTTGCCTGTTCGTAGCTCGGCGAGCTGAATTTTTAAATCTCTGTGAAGGAACGCTGGTGTTCTTTAATATTCTACCTGCTTAAAATCCACTCATACATGAATACTTCGACTTTAAAAAAATATATACCTACTCGATCATTTTTACTTTTAATTAAGTCTGCAGATGCACAATGAATTTACATTTTAAGCGCAAGCTAATTCAGTGTAATCTGTATTCTATAATCTAAGTTGTAAAGATATATTAACATTTAAAATTCATATAAAATGCATACCCACAAACATAAACGTGTAAATTCACGCCGTAAATGAAGCTACATCATGTGTGATAGACTCCTACAGCTACGGTGCTATTCTTAGACATTTTAGTCGCCCGTTGAGCCAACGCTTTGACAAACTAATGATGCATTTGTATGAAGACCTGTCAATACAAGATGGCCGCAAGTGAACAGCTGATAAGGCTCCATACAAATATTATCGATATTCGGTAGGTAAAAATTACCGTGGTGTTGAGACTTCCAGCCCAGCGCAGGCATCATTAGTTTGTCAAAGCGTGGGCTCAACGGGCGACTAAAATGTCTAAGAATAGCCCCGCTAGAGTCTCTTAAATCTAGGGAGTCTCCCGCACAGGATTCCGAAAAAAAAACTACACAAAAATATCAGTTGTATAATATTTTTGATACAAAGAGTGAATAATAGTACACGTCATATTTTTTCAACGAGAAATCCATTTACTTTGTACTTGTGTTCTCCATTTCGCTCCGTGGAGTTTTGATGAGGTAATACGCCCGATAATGTGAAGCACAGTTGGATATTGATGCGAAAAAATAATAGAAAAAAATACAACACAATATTATGTGCCCGTTTCACGATATACTATTTACGTTAAGGTTTTTTTTTCATTTTACTGTTTCTCTGTTGTCATTGAGAAGTTAAAAAATATCGATGCTGGAGAGATAAATAATAATAATATTAAACAAGATTTAAATGCGCCTTTTTGTGATTTACATCACTACAAAGGCGCATGTGGGCTCTAGCGGGAAAACAAGAATGCTTTGAACATCTTCCTGAAGGTTGACTCATCTTCCTGGACTCTTAGCCTCTCTGGGAAAGCATTCCATGCCGCTGGCCCGGCAACACAGAAAGAGCGGTTCCCGAAGACTGTGCATGACTGTCTTTTCGGCAGCTCCAACAGACTGGCACATGACCCAGCTGACCTCAGAGTAACTCGTTTGTTGCTCGTTAACTCAATGCTTTCTGGGAGCTGTTGCCGTTGTCTGTGGGAGCTGGAGCTTCCGGACGTTTTGCTTATGTCTACGATGGTCTTCTTCAGCGTGTAAGTGAAATGATGAAGATGCTCTTGATGAATCTGTGATGAAACTATGAAATTTCACTTTCACGCTGAATAAGCCTATCGAAGACATGAGGAAAACATCCGGAAGCTCCAGCTCCCACAGACCACGGCAACAGATCCCGGAAAAAATAGCTCTCCAGTATCAGCAGCCGGCCGTGTAAGCCTAAAACTTCTATGTAATCAATATGGTTTAATTTTTTGTTGTTGTATTTGATACAATTTACGATAAAAATGATCTTGAATGTAAACCTGCGTACATTGTAACAGAATATGTACGGTGAGCCAATAAATATGGTGTTTTACGACTTTCTGAACCAATCAAGTGTTTTATGAGACATTAATACAGTGACCTATAATAGTTGATCGATACATAGTGTAGTGGTTAACGGTTTGGACACGTATTCGATAGGTAGTGAGTTCGATTCACCACAGCAAAGCACAACAAAAAAAATCTTAGCTGGGTTGTAAAATTCAACTGCCTTTATCTTGTCCATCCAGCCATACAAAAGCTGGTTTTGCTTGAGAATTGGCGCTTTTTTTAGCGATTATTAAGCTTGCATAGGGCTCTTGAGGTGTGAAAACCTTCATAAACAAACAAATAAATAAAAATAAATATTGGATTCGACACAAAAGTAGATATTTGTATTTGTTTTCGACGTACGAACATCACAGATCTATGTGAGTAGGGTCATCTACAACAAATGAAAAATATTTGTTAACCTTTTACCTAGCAACCAGACCGTGTGATGCCCGATTTTTTTTCATGGCAATTTATGTGCCACTTTATGTGTGATAAATAAATATACACTAATAAAACAATTCATATACTTTTATGTGTTTTATGATATCAAATATCATCTATTTTTGCACATCCATACATTTCATATACTCTTATCTACCTCTAAAAGTTCTTCATACAATACCATAGTTTATAATATATTTTTACTGCATAACGCATAGAGTAAGTATTTCTATGGAGTGGTTATGAATGCAATTGACTTCTTAACAACATGAAACACCAGTCTTTGACGTCAGACATTATTGACAGCGCTGTATTGCTCAGGACATATGAAATTCTTTCGTCATTTTCTATGATACTAACGTGTCTCTTCTCCATCTTCAATCTTTATACATATTACCATAGAAACCTATGAAATCACCATAGCAACGATAATTGTTAAGAATATCCCTCTAGTGCTGTCGAAAGTATGAAAATATCTGAAACGTTTTTTTTTTGTAAAAAATACGAGCTCAAAAATGTTCCGACCTCATTGTGTATCTATTAACGTGAATAACTATTACCGTCAGAATAGTACCTAAGTGGTCAAGGGTGCCATACAACTCGATTCCCATCGGTTTCTCTTTTAAAATGTGGCAAAATGATAATAAAGTAGACTGCATGGTTTCAATGGGGAAAAAATACGTATTGTTTCTTTGGTTTTAAATGTATTTTTTTACTTTGTGCCTATATTTTTAAACAACTTATTTGCCTCATTTTAAAAGGGAAGCCGTTGGGAATCGATTTGTATGGCACCCTTCGCCACTGCTACCTACATAGTTTATGATCTCTAGTTCTAGAAATGGCTGAAAATAATGAAATGAAAATTATTTTTTATGGAAGTAATCATATAAAATTTGGAAGTGAAATATTTTTCCAGAGTTTAAAATACATTGTTGTTCTTCTGCTGGCACATTTAAAAAATGACCAACTTATCACTTTCTATGGATTTTATTTGAATTGACGGACATGTTGACAGCGGGAAGGTTACCGATTGACTAAACTTAGAGTTTTTCAAAATGCACGCGTAAGCGCAATTTATACAGGCATTGCTGTCTTAGCCCATTTAGTGACTTATATATCGATGGTATAACCATAACGTGTTGAGACATAAAACTCATTTCCCTCCATAAAACACTCCCTTTTAAATTCCGCCATTTTATGGTCCGGAATATAAAAAATATTAATTGAATATCTAGATCTGGATAACGTCTTAATTTCATAAAACACTAAAACCCAATCAAAGAAAAATGAAATTTTGATTACGTTTTTGTACTGAGTGATTTTGTTTTTTTCACATCTTTTTCATTCTTATGTCGCTGGGATGGTCGAGGGTAAGGCGTTGGCACTCGAATTTACGTTATTGACAATAACACTGGTTCGAACCCCGCCTGCACCGTGTCTTATCGAAAATAACTTGTACCCTGGTAACAGATGCCATTGGGTAATCATTAAATTATAAGTCATTAAAAATATTTCATTATTAATTATTGATTGATTAATGAATAACATAATTAAATATAGACATTCCTTGACTGATAGGTTGGTATGAGGTTTACCACCCATACTGTAAAAAATTATTCACTTGGCCCAATGTCACCCCTGTTTCAGGGAAGGTCGGCAAGAGTTGCAGGGCTTATGTTCATTTGAGATTGGGTTTTTTTTATATTGTAGGTCCACATGCGGCATGTGTGAGCGCGAAATTATGCGTGTCTGCTTGTGGGAATGCATTTAATATGAATCTCAAATGATACATATCTTTGCAGCTTAGATTTAGATTTAGATTGATATTGTTACTACATGTTTCTGGCCGGGCAAAATAGGTTGGTCAATAGCATTCCTCTTCACAAATCAATTTTATTAAAATCAAATAAATAAAATCATTCACAACAATTGCACATGTCGTTTATGTACATGCTTCGCTTTTATATATAAGTGTCGGTATCAATATGCCATAAAGACCTGTGATACTTGTATCCATTGTGTTTTTTTATTTTTTTATAAATCTTTTTTCATTAGTTAATAATATTAGGATGATTGATTTGGAGAGCTTAATTTAGTGTGAATTACACCTCAAGAGCCCTCTGCGAGCTTGGTCGTCGCGCAAGTTCTCAAGCAAGATCAAGTTATTCTAAGGCTTGGTGGACCTTTGGTGTCCGGTCTTCCCAGCGAAAAGCGTATTTGATAGCAGTCTAATCTAATCTAATCTAATCTAAGTTGCAAAGATATGTTACATTGGAGATTCACATTACATGCATTCCCACAACCAAGACACGTACAAGTTCGCGCTTGCACGTGCCTCATGTGAGCCTACAACATAAAAACCAATCTCAAACGGACATACACCCTGCAACTCTTGCCGTCCTTCCCTGTAACAGGGGTGACATTGGCAAAGTGAACCATTTTTTACAGCATGGGTGGTCAGCCGCATACCAACCAATAAGTCAAGGAACATCATAGTCATTGTTGGTATATTTTTTATGCTGCGCCGGGATTTGAACCTACAACCTTCAACGAGTCCGAAGCGCTTACCACTAGACTACGGACTAGTCAAAATCTAATGTATTTTCAAACTACTTATGTATTTAATTTTGGATGAAAGCTGTGACACTCTATCCCGTTTTAAGCTCGGCCAAGTTACATAACATTTTTCCATTATAACACGTAGCAGCGGCACGTATTTCGTAATATTATTAAACACGTGTGTGTTTCACGTACTCTTGAGGTGCTTCACGCGCACGTTGTCTGCCCGTGTAAGTAAATATATCATAATATTGTATTACGGTATGAAGTGCAAGATAGTATTATAATATCCAGATGCTTCCAATACGAAAAATTCCATTAAAAAAAATATATATAAAAAAATCCTTTGATTCTCTTAATGACGTCAGAATATTCTAAATATCCCTTGGCCATGTGACGTCACTTGTAAAATCCCGATAATCAGGGAAATTTTGACAGCTTACAGCATTTAGTGGATACTCCTAGGTCAAAGGTGGAACTAACAATTTATTATTTTTAATGGATCACTAAGAAATACACACAAATAGGTACACATTAATAATAAATTAATTAAGAAATGACCATCAATATAAATAAATATATTTTAATAGGTAGGTACATTATAATCTGCAAAAAAAACAGCTTTCAAAGTCATTTCCATCGATTTAAATAAAATGTATTTTTTTAAATAAAATATATATTTATTTAAATAGAATCTATTTATTTAAATAAAATATATTTATTTATATCGACGGAAATGACTTTTAAAGCTGATTTTTTGCAGGTTATAATGTGCTTATTTGTTATTAGATTACAATGAAATCTAACCATGAATTAATTATATTTAACCGACATAAAATAACATATTTTTTTATTTTTTTCACAGATTTAAGCAATTAAATAAATGTATTATCTTATTTTACATTATTTTGAAATGAAATCTTAGAAACTCCCATTTTAACTCTCTGACCTCAATTTCATGTGTCAAATTTTGTAGATTCAAACGGTTTATATATGGGTGAGAAACCAGCGCCTTTAGCGGTCAGATTTTGAAGTTATCTACCTAGTATAATACCTAGCAGTTTTCGGGAAAATATTTTTGTGTACTGGTACCATTTTGGACACGTTGGCATTACTTTTATAACCTCACTTTTTCTTGTTGTTTGTTTTGACATCTGTCATGCAAAAGTAGTTTTCCCTCTAAAACACTTTTATTATTTACATGAGATGAAAATTAATGCTGTTTTTCTTTTATTTCATTCTTTGTTATTTTTACTATCAATTTAATCCTAGTTATTTTACTTATGCAGCTGTCATAAGGAATTTGAACCTATTTTAATGTACAAACTTACTTCGTTTAGACTTGTCGCAATCTAATGGTAAACGCTACGGCTTCTTCATCAGACGGCTGTTGGTTCGATTCCTAGCAGAGTACAAAAAAGTGACATTTATTTTTCAAAATGATCTTTTTGGATTGATTTTTTTTTATATCCTTATTAAAGACTGGTAAAACAAAGGTTCATCCAACCCTTCAGCAACTGGTTCTCGCTTGCAAAATTGGTGTTGGTTTGCTACGAACAAACGTGTATAGGGCTCTTGAGGTGTGATTCACACAATATCAGCTTAACATATACATACATCTTTTTAAAGACTTACCACCAAAGGTAAATCCAGTCTTACAGCAAATTGAATAAGCGACGACCAAGCTTGCAGAGGGATCTTAAGGTGTGATTCACACAAAAACAGCGCTCACCAAATAAATCATCCTGATATTATTTATTATTATGACATCCTTAAACACTGGGCAGCCACATCGAGGCGTGACCACCTTCTGGTGAATAGAGTACCACTCTCCATAGGAGGTAAGCTAATCCAGCCTTCTGATTCGGTAAGACTTCTAGGAGTCTTACTGGATCGTAACCTGACACTGGATAGGCAAATAGATGCCACAATAGCTTCTTCTTTTTTATCGCTTCGCCAAATAAAGGCAATAAGAAAATGTCTGCCGTCAGATGCGGTTAAGACCCTGGTGAGTGCGTTTGTGATGTCTCGGATTGACTATTGCTCGACGCTTTATAGTGGTCAGCCGAAGAAACAGTTTAATCGCTTTCAATCTGTGTTGAATTCGGCAGCAAGACTCATATTCGGGATTCCCAAATTCGCTCACATCACCCCGCTGTTAAAAAAACTTCATTGGCTTCGTTTCCCGGAGAGGGTGGTCTTCCGTGTTTGTTTAATGGTATATAAAGCCATCAATGGCTTGGCCCCACCTTATCTGGCTGATATGATTTCACCTGTTGAAATGGGTGTTAGGAGGCAGACACTCAGATCTGCGGGTGATGGAGTAGTCAATTTGGTTCAGCCGCGCCGTCAGATTCGTACAAACTTCGGAGACCGCGCTTTCCGTGTTGCGGGGCCGGTGGAGTGGAACAGACTGCCACCCGGAGTGAAGAGCTCCAAATCTGTGGGTGTATTTCAAGGAGCACTCAAGGCACACTTGTTTAGAAAGTCTTATCCATGATCGGAGAGGGCCCTTGAGGTGTGACACACACAAAAACGGCGCTCTCTTATCATGTGTAATTTAAAATAAATCAGCCTGTTATTATTAAAGTGGCTAATGCCACTAAACGGTACTGTATGAAATTTGAAAAATTATCATTTTTTTATTAAATTATTTAAAGAAGAAGAATATGTCTGCTTGAATATTTTCATTACATGTTCATATACCTATTTTTTTTTATAAAAAATGATCAGAGGAATTTAACCTGAGAGTTCCCGGGTTGAAGTTTTCTGTTCTCCGCGCAAAATGAGTTTCTTGGATATACGTACGTGAGTATATCAGCATACTGCATTGTTCGCTATACCAAGGTGTCCGTATTATAAACATAGAGCACATCTAATGTCCTAGACAGACCACCACTCAAGCATGAAACTCTTGTCACTCAAAAACATTCAAGAGCCATCGTGCGGCACGCAAAACGCTTTCAATCATTGACGTCAAAACTGTTTGTAGTCTTTCCCTATCTTTTGATTTCTCGATAGAGGGATGAACAGGAGACTTTTAGTATGAGCAATGAACACAACAATTGGTCCTTGGTCTAGAGGTTATTGCTGCGGATTGTAAACAGAAAGTTATGAGTTCAATTTTTAGAAAAGAACAAAATAATAATCAATCATTATTTATGACTTTTGTATTTGTATGCACGCATGCAGAATGTGTAGGCGCGAACCTACGTGTGCCTGTCTGTGGGCATGCATTTAATATGAGCCTTACATGTTAACATATCTTTGCAGCTTAGATTATAGATTGTTAGTACCTACTTAAGTAGAATATGATTAGTTGTTAGGTAGGTCAGTTGTTTAAATATTAATTAAAATATTTTTTCAAAATCTGAAATCACCGGAATCAGACTTTTCTGGCAGTTTACATGATATGCCTATATAAGGAAACATCTTGCTTGAGAGAACCAAAGTTCTCCCAAGTCAGTGAGGCAGTAAATAGTAAACTGTTGCTGGCCATAAGTTTTTTTTAAATAAATTCTGTGTTAGAAATAAATGTAATAAAAAATCTGCGCCTTTACCAAAATACAGGTAACAAAAGTACATCGGCATTGAATGCAAGCACCAATCTTAATTTCAATTTCATTCATTCACAATCGCGTGGGAGCTTTACGGCCTGCATTCAGAAATGGCATGCAAAAATGTTGAGTGCCGAGCAATTGTGTGTTGATCAAAACTCTAGAGGAGAACTAGATGACTTAATCATGTCTGTCTATTTATTATATTTATGTGGTACATTTGGCGAAGACCTGAGAGCAGCTTCGTATTAAACATAACTCCTGGACAGTTTTTAAATTTGTTAATACATAAAGTTACGTATAAGCAGCCTTAAAGAGTTTTTTTTCATGTTTTAACTAGAAAAAAATCCGTTTTTAATAGCGCTTTACACTCTAATCCTTTCGTTTTATAAGAAAATATGTTTATGAAACTTTATGGTCTTAGTAAAAAGGTGACAGTAATGAAAAAAATCTGGCGTAAAAACGCAACGCAACTAAGCTACACAAGTAGTGTAACGTTATTCTTGCCGCGTTATCCCCGAAGGGGTCGCATGTGGCGAGTTGAACCTATTTATTTTTACAGGTAAGGGAACCGGCCTTACGCCAACCACTTATGTTGAAGTGGGGGCTCTCCAGCTCCCGGGGGCGCTGGTACTCATTTCTTGTAAAGGCTTAGTAAACCTTGCCGGTATTTTATTTTGGGGTTTGAAATAAACATCGAAACAGGAAATCATTTCTGACACCCTCGCTTCAGTGGGATTCGAACCCGAGCTTACGACATGGAATGCAAGCACTCTACCAACTGAGTTATTGATCGGACATAAATGTATTTAAAACAAAATATTTTTGTACTTGAACTTCTGATTAGTAGTCTGAAGCGTTACCCACTAAAGCACAACCATTCCTAAATCCTGAAAAACCATAATATCTTTCTCCCTAAGATTCACTTTTTTCCCATCTCCTCTCCGCCCTCTTCATAACACAAGGCTTTCATATCGTATGATTAATTTTAGCAACGTGACGGCTCTAAAACCCCGAGTGCAAAATATCACGTAAATTCACTTCTATCACGTAAATCAAAAAAATCTTTAAAAGCTAAAACACTCTCTAGGAATGCCGTCGTAAATTTCATACAAGTTCGATTTACGCAATCAAGGTGATATAAATGAAAAATGTTTATACTAAGAATGCAGTTGTCCTTTTTTCAGTCTTTCTCCTCAACGTTTTATGTCCTGCGACCATTGTTTACTGTCGCTAGAGTTTTTCAAATACTGTGAAGGTGGTGTGAACCTTTTCGATATCGTTTTGCCTTCGACAGTGTTGTGATTTCAAAATGGATCAAGCACATTTCGAATTGGGGGGAAATGTTATTTATTTGTCTTTACAAATAATCTTTTACAAATCAACTGAATACTGACAAGAATTTATACAAGACAACATATGATACAAAAACATAAGATCTCGAATGCTCTAATGATAGATGTCTATCACATAATTGTACATTGAAGCTTTCACGGCCGTTTCTTTTTGACACAACAATCACTTTTTTCGGGCTATGTAGCCGTGGTCTAGTTGATTCTTTCTGGACAGTTTCGCCCATTGCTCCGATGGGCATTATCAGCGGTTGGCTAGTCGCTGTGATCTTCTTACAGAATCTGCTGTACTAGAAACTACGCTAGCCTTTGGAATAGTATTGTCGTTTTTACTGTGAGACATGAAGCTGCCATTGCTGGGCAAGGAACCAGGCACTACAACAAGGGTCATAGACTCCTAGAGTCTCTTGAATCTAGAGAGTCTCCCGCACAGGGTTCCTTAAAAATTCATAATAATAATAGATACGTCAAATTAGAAAAACATTTTTTTTTCTAAAATAAGATTTTTAAAACTGTGTCACAAATCGAGTCGCCATTTTTTAAGACCATCCTTAAAGGTCATCACTCCTCCTTCTTCATAATTTTCATTTAAACTGATCCCAGACTCTGTGTACATTCTTGTTTTTATTTATTTACTTTCCTTTCATACTCTTCCCGCCTTCAGCGAGTAATAAAACAGTCCAGCATGATTAATTGATTCCATCTCTTTCTGAATATTACCATGCTGAAAAATCTAGCACCCGTTTTATATAACAGTACCCTCAGTACGAGTTGCAAAACTTGAGTAATGTAAAGTTTACGCCAATTATTAAAGAGTGATTTCCCCCAAAATCTGCCGTTTTTGTTTGTTTGAACTTGATTTTCTTCATCGCTGTAACTCTTTTGCTAAGACCACAAAGTGTAAGAAACAAGAACAGCAGATTTTGGGAGAAATCCCGCTTTGAGTACAGTGTGTCAGTTTTTAACTCTCGGGAGCGATGTACAAAAAAATAAATCGATTGTCAAAGATCTGGTCGATAGCTCAGTTGGTAGAGTGCTTGCATTCCATGCCGTGAGCTAGGGTTTGAATCCCACCGAGGGTGTCAGAAATGATTTCCAGTTTCGATGTTTATTTCTTAACGCAACTAAGCTACACATATAGTGTAACTTCTTGCCTGCGTTATCCCCGAAGGGGTCGCATATGGCGATTCGGGACCTATTTATTTTTACGGGTAAGGGGGCCGGCCTCACACCAAGCACTTTCAGTTAAAGTGGGGGTGTCCCAGCTCCCGGAGGGGCTGGTTCTCATTTCTTGAGAAGGCTGAGTAAATCTTGAGATCGAACCCTTGCTCTCGGCATGGAATGCAAGCATTCTACCAATTAAGCTATCGACCTTTTTTACGAGCTTGGTCATCGTCGCTACAAAGCGTCAATTCTCAAGCAAGACCCAGTTGCTGTAAGTTTGGATGGACCTTTCAAGCTCCTGAAATGAAATACCTCAGCCTTCACAGGAAATGAGTACCGCAGCCCTCTCGGGAGCTGGAAAACCCCCACTTCAACTAAAGTGGTTGGCGTAAGGCCGGTCCCCTTACCTGTAAAAATAAAAATAAATAGTACAACTCGCCACATGCGATCTCTTCGAAGATAACGTGGCAAGAAGTTACACTTTATGCGTAGCTTAGTTGCGTTGCGTAGTTACATATTGAGATGCATGTATACCTACAGGAAATAAAAAATAAAAAAGTCAAATAATTACCCTAGATATAAGGAAACAAAGTAAGAGCCTAATCAATGGACTCCGCAACCGCAACCAAGCTACACATACAGTGTAACTTCTTGTCAACGTTATCCCTCAAAGGGGTTGCATGTGGCGCATCGAGACCTATTCAATTTTACAGGTAAGGGAACTGACCACTAATTTCTTGTGAAGGAGTAAACATTACCGGTATTTGACACTGAAACTGAAAATCATTTCTGACGCTTCCGGGGAGGATCGAATCCTTGCTCTCGGCGTGGAATGCAAGCATTCTACCAACTGAGCTATCTACCGGACTTTTTACTTGCTTGTTCGTCACTACAAAGTGCCAACTTTCAAGAAAAGCTCTATTCCTGTAAGGCTGGATGGACTTTTTGTGACCAGTCTCGTTAAAGACAATGATTTTTTCAACCCAGAGAAGAGCATTTTTGAATTATTATTTAATGTGCTCCGCCGGTAATCGAACTCACAACCTTCCGATTAGAAGTCCGTAGCGTTACCACTTGAATTAATACAAGTTGATAAATGGATGAAAAGGTATGGAGTAAACTATGCAAACCACCTCTAGCAGAATGGAAGCAAAGATACAGTTAAAGTTAATAAGTAGGGTATACCACGATCGATGAAAAACAAAGTACTGAAATTTGTAAGTAATGAAATTGTAAATGGTTATTTATTAATCTTGTTTTTAATCAACAAAATAAGCGCTTTCTACTCAGTCAGCAATGGAAACTATAAATTTAAAACTGAATTTATTTCACATGCAAAAAGCTCAGAGATAATACACAGTACCAAAACATAATAATATACAAAAAAAGTTCGATGATATGCATCGGTTTTCATGTTAGAACGGCACAGTGACAGAACAACACGTGACGTAACTTCACTATGACAATACAACACATAACGCAAAACAGAAAATACCATAAAAAGCAAAAGGAACATGAGAAAATCGAACACATGTTTATATTTTGCAACGGCATAGTATGCATTAATTAATTAATATTTGTGTTATTTTGTCATGTGATGTTTTTTCATGTGTTTTTGATTCTTTGTTCTGTATAAGGTATGTGAGATTTTGTCATATGTTTTGTCTTCGTGTTTTTTTGTTATTGCCATGTGTTTTCTGTATTTTTTTGTCATTGTGATGTTTTGCCATGTGATATTTTGTCATGCGATGCTCTGTCATGTGATGTAAAGTCATTGTGATGTACACAATGTCATGTGATGTTTTGTCATGTGATGTTCTGTCATGTGGTATTTTGTCATGCGATGCTCTGTCATGTGATATAAATTCATGTGATATTTTGTCATGCGATGCTCTGACATGTGATGTAAATTCATTGTGATGTACACAATATCATGTGATGTTTTATCATGTGATGTTCTGTCATGTGATATTTTGTCATGCGATGCTCTGTCATGTGATGTGAAGTCATTGTGATGTACATAATGTCATGTGATGTTTTGTCATGTAATGTTCTGTCATGTGATGTAAAGTGATGTGATATTTTGCCATGCTATGTCATCTGATGTACATAATATCATGTGATGTTCTGCCATGTGATGTTCTGTCATGTAACGCTATGTCATGTGACGTTTTGTCACTGTGCTATTCTACCCTTATGATGTAATGTCAAGTGATGTTTTGTCATGTGATGTTCTGTCATGTGATGTAAAGTCGTGTGACGCTATGTCATATGTTGTTTTGTCACCTATGCACCAAAACGTAATATGCAAAAATCTCTTATTGTATATGTAAATGTATTCACAGCGCATATTCAAAAGCTCACAAAAAGCTAACAAGTTGATTATTTTTCTTTGCAAAGCTTTCGTCGGGTGATAAATGATCCTAGCTTTCAACTGAAACTTTAAACGGGTAAAATCTACAAGCTTTTCCACCATACGAAAGCTCTTTTTTTAATTAAACGAACAAACAATAAGTTCAGAAGCTTTTTTGTTACTTTAATTTACAAACTATTGCTGTGTGTTTTTTTAACGATAGAAACAGAAACTGAATTAAATTTCACAATTCAAATTTAATGCCACAATAAATAATATTAGGATGATTTATTTGGTGGGCGCTGTTTATGTGTGGATCACACCTCAAGAGCCTTCTGACTTTTATGTATATTTTACCATTTATATTACGTTCCCTTGATTTGATTTTGGGTTTAAAATAAACACCAAAATGAGAAATCATTTCTTACACCCTTGGTGGGGTTTTATGTCCTGTGGATAGCTCAGTTAGTAGGTTGAATGTATTCTATGCCGAGAGCTCGGGTTCGAATCGCACCGAAGGTGTCTGAAATGATTTCCCATTTCCGTTTTCATTTTAAAATCAAAATGACATAAAATACCGGCAAGTTTTATTCAGCCTTCTCAAGAAATAAGTACTCGCCTTCTAAGGAGCTAGGAAACTCTCACTTCAACTGGAGTAGTCCGTTACCTGTAAAAATAAATAAGTTCATTCGCCGCATGAGACATCTTCGTGGAGAACGCAACAAGGAGTTACGTTATATGTGTAGTTTAGTTCCCTATTTGCGTTCTACTAACTGAGCTAGAGACCAGACGATTTTTCAATTATTTAGAATTTACTTTCAATGATTTAAATTGTCATTTTTTTTAAGGCTGGAAAATGTTATACTTGTTTGTACAGAAATAAAAAAATAAATTATTTATTTATTCAACTTTATATTTTCATGTAACAATTGTGAAGAAAAAACACAAAACAAAATGATAAAAAATAATCTACCGAATGAGTGAAAATGAGGGGAAAAAATTCCCCATTCCTGTTTTTCCGTTTTTTCTTCTGGTTACCCCCTGTGGGAAATTCAAAAAAGGAAAGGCATTAAAAATAAGAAACGTTGTGTGTGTGGTTACAATGAAATAAAATAAAATTATATGCTAACTTGGAGGTATCAAGATTCAAGGAGACGAAACGAATTGTATATTTTTGTACATGTATATTATTTTTGTATTTCTTCAGTGAAGGTAAGCAATATTTAGGTTTAGGTTGGAATAACGGTCGTTTAACATATTTAGAATAGTAATAATTTCATTGACTTGTAGGTTGGTATGAGGCTGACCACCCATACTGTAAAAAATGGTTCACTTTGCCTATGTCACCCCTGTTTCAGGGAATGTCGGCAAGAATTGCAGGGCTTATGTTCATTTGAGGTTTGGATTTTATTTGTAAGTACACAATCAGCATTTGTAAGCGCGAACTACACGTGTTTGTTTGTGGGCATACATCTGAGAGCTTTGAATGAATATATCCTTGCAACTTAGATTATAGATTATTATAGATAACATATTTACAATAATAATAACTACACAGTACACAGTTAAAATTAAGCAATCGGATATTGGACGAACCGTTATAACAGATCTTACATTATTCTCGACGTTTCGTTAGCGACGTAGCTAATGTCTTCAGGAGACACCCTCTCTGCACCATGACTGAGGATGAGACTAATGTATGTTCTCTTATAACGTTTTGCCTAATATCTGAGTAATAAATTTTAATGCATGGATCTACTCGAAGCTTTTGGAGCGGTCGAGAGGGTTCTAGCAAATTGACTTCGAGAGACTACTGTCTTTAGAAGTATAAAAGGCGCAAGTTTGCCTGCAGGTGAGTCAGTTGATACGTCGCTCCGCTTGTAAACAAGAAAGACAGTGTAAGTGAACCATCTGTGAAATAAATGTGAGCTGCTTAAGAATTGTAAAAGTGTAAAAATAAATCTGTGTGTGAAAGGAACAACGGGATGAGTCAAAAAATGCAAGTGAGGAGAGCCAAAACAAAATTGAAGAATTCGCCGAATATTTGAGATAATTATTCATGTCATTTGTCCTTTTTCAAAGTGTATCTAAATTAGATTTTAATTTTTGACCCATATAATTTTTCTTTACAAAATAAATATCTAAAAAATAACTCAGAACTCGATCACTCCAAACTAGATTTTTGACTCATTCCGTTGTTCCTTTCGTACACAGAAATATAAATTGTGAAATAAATCTTAATGTAAAATAAATATCCCTGAAAGAAGACCAGTTTTGTTAATTAAAGGACTTTTAAACCCTAAAAACACAACAATACATATCTCACTTCAATTCATAAGTTTTGTTATGAGGCTTACTTCTGATCCACGAGTGTTTCCATCATCCAGAGGTATCCAGCCGGGTGGTTTGAAGGCTTGCATTATTTAAGAGCTAATGGCGGTTGACAGGTGTGCCAACCCCGACTTCTCTTTCCTCCTCCATCTACACTTTCCTGCCACCTCCTCCATTCCTTCCACACACACACCAATATGTGCTAATAAATACAAAGAACGTAGAAAGTAGAAGTGGTTAGTGTTTAGTAGAAAGAAATAAGTCGTTAAATGCTAAAAATAAGAAAACGAATTTGTAAGAAAAAACTAAAATCTAGTGGCATCTGTGTGTATCAAAAGCTCTGCAAAATTTGTAATGCAACAACAGCCGCTATCACAGTTTATGGTGGTATTTCCGGTTCTTTGTGACAGGCAATAACCATGATTTCTAATCTAATCTAAGTTGCAACATTAAAGATTCGCATTACATGCAGTTTCATAAGCAGACACGTATAAGTTCGCGCTTAAAGATTCCGCATGTGGACCTACAATATAAAATCCCAAATCTCAAATGAACCTTGCAGCTTCCGTGAAACAGGGATGGCATTGGGAAAGTAAACCATTTTCTACAGCATGGGTGGTCAGCCGCATACCAACCTATAAGTCAAGAAACATACACAACAATTTACAATTTTAAAAATCAACAAATAATAATATGTATGGACATCAAAAACTAAACAGAAAAACGATTTCCAATTTTAAAAACCCAAGTTGTCATCACTTACAATTAATAATTTTGATTTACTCATAATGTTCTTCAACTGACATTCCTCATTCTTCTCATGTAGTCTTCATAAGCCCAATTTGGAGATAACGTAGCAGGAAGTTACACTGTGTGTGTAGCAGTGGCGAAGGGTGCCATACAACTCGATTCCCATCGGTTCCCCTTTTAAAATGAGGCAAAAATGATAATAAAGTAGACTGCATGGTTTCAATGGGGGAAAAATACGTATTGTTTCTTTGGTTTTAAGGGCCCTACCTCACCGGGATGCCATGGCGACGTCGCCGGCTACGTAGCCATGGCTACCTCTGGCTACCTACGGTCGCCAAATGGAGTAGCCAGTAGCGACCATCTGTCAATTCAGTTCTCCCTCGTATCAAGAATGGACGCTTCGTGCATAGAAGAAATCGCACTTATTTATTATGTGCGTCGCAAAAAGATTAAAAAGAAGAAACCTAAGAAGTTATGGGTCCATCCTTTTATATCAGATCGAAGTCGAAGTGGTGTTTTTTCAAAACCACCGTCATCTCGTCTTTTTCTTTTAATAAATTAACTATTTCGTTCCAACGTTTTATTTTTAAATTACGATCGGAACATTTTTTTATGGCGGAATCCCATAAACATGGTCGATTTTGAATTTCTACAATGAATCTTTTTGTATTGAAACTCATTTTGCGTCCATCTTGGCGGCTGGTTGGACACTGAGTGAGTGAGCCGCAGTTTGCTCGTGTACATGTTACTTGCGACGTCGCCAGGTCGCCACGGTCGCCAGTCTCCACACAGGGAGCCGACAGTCATGGCTACGCTTCCAAATTGGCGACGTAGCCAACCCGTCGCCAAGTGAGTTACCTGTTATGCATTGTAATATGAATTGTTTGGATACGTAGCCGGCGACGCCGCCATGGCATCCCGGTGAGGTAGGGCCCTTAATGTATTTTTTTACTTTGTGCCTATATTTTTTAACTACTTTGTTACATCATTTTAAAAGGGAAGCCAATGGGAATCGAGTTATATATATACAAGGATAATTATTTATAAGGTACACATAATAAAAGAGCGCCGTTTTTGTGTGTGTCACACCTCAAGGGCCATCTCAAATCATGGATAAGATTTTTTGTAAAGATGCGTCTTTAGTGCTCCTTTCAAGACACCAACAGTTTCTGCCTTCATCACATTAGGTGGTAGTCTATTCCACTCCATTGGGCCCGCAAACCGGAAAGCACGGTCCCCAAAATTAGTGCGTGTCTGACGTGACGGCTGGACTAAGTCAACCACCCCACACTCCGCAGATCTGAGAGTTTGGCGTCTCAAATCTGTCTCAACACGTGAGAACATGTCAGACAAGTATGAAGGAGCCATACCATTGACAGCCTTGTAAACCATCAGACAAACACGGTAGACCACCCTCTCCGGAAAACAAGCCAATGCAGTTTTTTCAACAATGGAGTAATATGGTTAAATTTAGACATCCCGAATATGAGTCTTGCTGCAGAGTTCAGCACAGATTGAAGCCGGCTGAACTGTTTTTTCGGCTGACCTATATTGAGCGTTGAGCAATAGTCAACCCGAGACATCACAAAAGCGTTAACCAGAGTCCTGACCGCCCCTGATGGTAAGCATCTCCTGATTGACTTTATCTGGCGAAGTTCAAAAAACGAGGAGGATACCGTGCTCAACTGCTCTCCCATTGTGAGGTTCCGATCCAGTGTGACTCCTAGAAGTCTCACTGAATCCGACGGCTGAATCAGCTGTCCCCCAATGGAGAGTGGTGCGCGTGTTGTCAGGAGATGATCACGCCTGGACGTAGTTGCATGGCACACTTCGCCACGACACTGTGTAGCTTAGTTTTGTTACTTGTCGCCATGATTGCTCGGTGTGAACAGCCCGCTACAGTGTCCTACCGTCTACTTACCTCGATATAAGTTATTCATGCTCGTATTTGATAAGTACACACACGCTCACGCGTTTGTCTCACGATTGACGTTGCGGGGAGCGAGTGCGAGAAATTGTAATGGAGACGACGGGCGTAAATAAATAATTGACAAACATTCGTGCGAATGTTCAATAGCGAATTTACTTCACCCCCACGCATCGAAAACTTTGAATATCCAACTTCTTCATCTGCTTATTAAAATGTTACGACCGGTCTGTAGTCATGGGGTTAGCGCCTCAGACTCGTTAATGGCAGGCGCGTGCATAGGGTATAGACAAATACATTTCAGAATAAATATTTTCTCCCTTTCCTTCAAAATAACTGATTTAAAATTGACTTAGGTGCTAACGATGGCTCCAATCGGATTTAATTTTGTATATCAAGCTTAAATGCGTTTTTATCAAATATTGCCTACATATTAGGCGCATGTGCCTAATATGGGATGCACGCCCCTGGTTAATGGAAGGATGTGGGTTCGAATCCCGGTGGAGCACAAAAAATGTACCATTCATATTTTAAAATATGCACTTCGCTGTGTTAAAAAAATCATATTTTAATTATTAATAAGGCTGATTTATTTGGTGAGCGCTGTTGTTGGGTGTATCACACCTCAAGAACCCTCTGCGAGCTTGGTCGTCGCTATAGAAAGCGCCAATTCTCAAGCAAGACCATTGGGTCTTACTTGAGAAAAAGAAAAATAAAGTAAAGGGTTTATGAATTTTTCAACCCAGCGAAGAGCAAATTTGAAAATATAAATGGTATATGTTTTTGCTCCGCCGAGATTCGAACCCACAACCTTCCATTTACGAGTCTGAAGTGCTAGCACTGGACTACGGACCGGTCAAATACCTCTACGAAAGACCGGTCAACAAATGTCCATCCAGCCTTAAAGCAGCTGGGTCTTGCTTGAGAATTGGCGCTTTCTATAGCGACGACCAAGCTCGCAGAGGGCTTTTGAGGTGTGACTTACACGAAAACAGCGCTCACCAAAAAAATCATCCTTATATTATAAAGACTGTTGGGTATCAAACCCATTGTTACAATTTTCAAAGTCACCCCTGTTTCTAGGAAATCGGTAATAGTTGCAGAGCTGAGATCATAATTGATTCATTGCATAAAAAAAACTCTTGTTTTTCTACTTTTAAAATCACCCAATCCTCATTTGATGGATCCCTTTCAGTTGGGACCGTCCGACCCTATCTCGCGTTAAGGTCCGGATCTGACCCCAATTTTGCCTGCTACCCCATTTACTCTTTTTCTTCTTATTCCTCCTACCCCCGGGCCACACATGTCAGACGCATGGAGAGCTGGAAAGTTAGGAACAACTTTGATTTTCCGGCGATTCTGAAGCGAGAGTGATTTTGACTTCGCGTCTCCAAAAACAGGAAATTCGTGTCAAAGTTAGTTCAAGCATTAAATGAAATAATTAGAGATGTACATGGCTGTAAGTGAATTAATATGACAGCTTAAGAAGGACGTTGTTATGGCTTTGCAGCCTTGGCGGTTGATTTGCAATGTTGGCGGCTAACGCATTTAATTTTAAACTTTATTTATAAGTTGTTTCTTTAAGTTTTTTTTATAGTCTAATCTAATCTAAGTTGCAAATATATGAAACGTTAGGGATTCACATTAAATGCAGTCTCATAAGCAGACACGTATAATTTTTGCGGCCAACCTTTTCTGAAACAGGGGTGACATTGTTAAAGTGAATCATTTTATGCAGCATGGGTGATGCTGCTGCATAATTTAAGTAACTTTTTAAATGTTTTACTTCATTTATAATATTTTCTGGTCCTTGACTGCGAAAACAGGGGTGACATCGGCAAAATGAAGCATTTTTTACAGTACAGATGGTCAGGCGCATTCCAGCCTATTAGTCAAAACACTAAAATTCTGAGAAGTATGTATTTAACTCTATAAAAAACAGGCAATGAATGAAAAAAAAAATACAAAGTAAAAATAACACCGAACATTTAAAATTGAAAAGTATGTGGCTTAGCATTGCAGATCAACCTCAATTTTTTCGGTTCTTACGCATTTATTTCATTCAATTTTGTAGGGTTTGTGTATTCACACAGTGAATTTTTTTTTTAATTTATAATATTTTTTTTTTTTTTCGAAAAACGTAATTTTATTTTCACAATAATTTTATCTGCCTCAAGCACTTTCGACCTTCAAGATTCAGGTCATTATGAAGAGATATTGAGATGAAGAGACTCTTGATAATGACCTGAATCTTGAAGGTCGAAAGTGCTGGAGGCAGATAAAATTATTGTGAAAATAAAACTACGTTTTGAAAAAAAAAAAAAAAAAGTTAAAAAGAATTTATTTCATTTCATACGAAATACGAAGTCTATATCATCGTGTGTGACTAGAGTTTTCGGGTATATGAAAATTGAAACATTTTAGTGCTGAACTTTTCGGCATTCTCTCCCTTCTTTTATTTCTATCTTTCCCTTCTTCTGATTTCTTTTTTTTTTTCACCAATCTCACTCGGCATTATTACAAAGAGCCAGAGGAAGTTTCTGGAAGATTCGGGATTTGTTCATCTTATTTATGGAAGATGTACAGTACTATGCGATCCTGCGTTCCCCATACTTGGCTTATCTTACAAATAAATGTGAAAGAACGCAATACTCGTATATCCTTGACGAAATATTGTTTGAATTTATTTATTTTTATTTTCCGAAGACGTCTTGGTTTATTTTTACAGTGTTTTTTTTTGCTTTTTTTATCATTGTGGGGGTTAACTGCTTTATATATAGTGTATTTTTACGAATATGTAGTTGTGGATTGCGTGTTTTAGTGTCAGTATAAGTCTTACTAGAAATAAATAGATGTTGGTATGGAGATGACCACCCATGCTGTAGAAAGTGGTTTACTTTGCCAATGTCATCTCTTTTTCAGGGAAGGTCGGCAAGAGTCACTGGGTGTATGTTCATTTGAAATCTGGGTTGTAGGTTCACATGCGGCATGTGCAAACGCGAACCTGCACGTGTTTACTTGTAAAAATTCATACAATGTGAATCCCCAATGTTACATATCTTTGAAGCTTTGATTTGATTAGATTTGATTAGAAGCACTGGCAAGGCTTACTCAACCTTCACAAAAAGTGAGTACTATCCTCTTCGGGAACTGAGAAACCACCACTTCAACTATAGTGGTTGGCGTAAGGCCAGCCCCCTTACCTGTAAATAATAGGTTCTACTCGCCACATGCAAAACCCTTCGGGGATAACGCGGCAACAAGCTACTCTATACGTGTAGCTTAGTTGTGTTTCATTTAGGTAATAATTTTCTAAGAAAATTATTACAGTCTTTCGTTATAAAAATTATATAACGTGGACTGTAAAATTCCCTTGCAACTTAAATTAAACATAGGTAAAATGAGCATCCTCTCATGCACTTATTCCTACTTTTCCATTTTGCATTCTTATCTCCCTTCTCTTTCACAAAAGCTTCCCCCCTTTTTCTTTTGATTTCTCTTATACACTTTCATGTCACACACATACATCAGAGAAACTGAGAGAATCTCCTCTCGAGGGCCATTCATCCCTTTACTGCGAAATTTCTCTGTCTTACTAATGCTATCGTTTGGGAGAAATTTATAAAGTTTTTTTCTGAGTTCGGAGAAACATGCATATTATGCTTTTTCATCACCCATACTGTAAAAATGGTTCACTTTGCCAATGTCACCCCTGTGTCAGGGAAGGTCGGCAAAAGTTGTAGGGCTTATGTTCATTTGAGATTGGGTTTTTATATTGTAAGTCCACATGCGGCATGTGTGAGCGCGAAATTATGCGTGTCTGCTTGTAGGGATGCATTTAATATGAATCTCAAATGATACATATCTTTGCAACTTAGATTAGATTAGATTAGACCCCTTTTCCAGGGAAGGTTGGCAAAAGTTACAGGCAAAAGTTTGTTTGTGGGCATGCATTGTATATGAGCTTTGAATCTTTATATATCCTTGCAACTTAGATTATAGACCACTGTGTCAGGGAAGGTCGGCAAAAGTTGTAGGGCTTATGTTCATTTGAGGTTTGGATTTTATTTGTATGTACACATTCAGCATTTGTAAGCGCCAAGTACACGTGTTGGTTTGTGGGCATACATCTGAGAGCTTTAAATGAATATATCCTTGCAACTTAGATTATTGATAGCATTTTTTTTTCAATAATACCAGGATGATTAATTTGTTGTGCGCTGTTTTTATGTGAATCAGACTTCAAGAGCCCTGTACGAGCTTGGCCGTTGCTAAGAAAGCGACACAGCTTAAGCAAGACTCTTGGTTGCTACTGTATGGCTGGATGGACCTTTGGTAAAGATATATGATTTTTTCAACCTAGCGAAGAGCATATTTGAAAATATAAAATGGTATACTTTTTGTGCTCCGTTGGGATTCGAGCCCACACCCTTCCATTTTCGATTCAGAAGTGTTATCCACTAGACTACAAACTGGACAAAATAAGTGAATCCCTGTAACTGTCACTGATTTCTTTGTAAAAGGGGGGACATTGAAAATTGTAAGAATCGGTTGGATACCAAACAGTCTTATTTGTGTCAAGTTTAAGTTGGAAATGGAGGCTTTGGTTCGAGCCCACGACCTTTCATTTACGAGTCTGAAGCGTTACCACTAGACTACAGACCGATCAAATATCTATGCAATTCAGATTATAGAGTATACTGTATAGACTTAAATTTTGCCACAATACTAAACGATTGCAAAATGTTCTTTGTTTACTTTTTATAGATGTTTTAGTTAGAAAGCAGTTTATACTTCGTAAACGTCACTTATATCAGGCGCTTTTCATTGCGTTAAATGCCTAGACATTGGTATATGACACTCTTAAAAGAGGTTCCCAAAATGTTAAGACACTTCTATAACTATAACCTAAGTTGCAAAGATATCTCTTCTCTTGTTTCAATCCTGGGATTGGCTTGCAGCAATTTATTTCACTCTTCTCCTTCATTCTTCCCTGTCTTGCAAAGATGTATTAACATTCAAAGCTCATATCAAATGCATCCCCACAAACAAACACGTGTAGTTCTATAATCTATAGTCTAAGCTGAAAAGATATGTTAACATTTAAGGCTCATATTAAATGCATGCCCACAGACAGGCACATGTAGGCTCGCGCCTACACATTCTGCATGTGTGCATACAAATAAACAAAACCTCATACCGCCTTTCCCTGAAACCGGGGTGGCATTGGCAAAAGTGAACCAGCACGGGGGGTCAGCTTCATACCAACCTATCAGTCAAGCAGCATCCCTGCTGGTATTTAATTTTGTGTTGTAGGGAAAAATGGTCCACGAGGCAAAAATATTTGAGAACCTCTCCTCTAAGTGCATCCCATTTCTTCCTCTTGCATTTCCACTATTGCACATTTCTCTCCGACTGCACTTTTCGCAACCCTGCGGGATGGAATTAAGGGTGACTTTGTGTCGAGTCGGCGCTACCCCAACACTCGATATTTCTCTCGAGTAAATATCCAGTGACTGGTCTATGGTTCACTCGACACTGTCCCCGAAGAGACGAGGTACATTGTGTGAAATAATCTGGCTAGATGACGCCAAGAAATAACGTCCTACTTTCGAATATTTTTTATTCGAATACTTGATAGTTCATTATTCATGTGCAAGAAATATGGAAGTAATTTCATGATGAAGTAAAACCAGAAATAACGTACAATTTACGAATATTCTTTATTCGAATACTTGATAGTCTACTATTCATCTGCAAGAAATATTAACATTATTTTAAGATGAAGTACCTACAATTTTTTAATATTCATTATTCGAATACTCGATTACTTCATAAATTCAAAAGTGTTTTTTTTATGAAGCTATATTTCAAATAATAAGTACAATCTCTTCATTTACAGCGAATAGTCCAGTGGTTAAGGTTTATTATTCAACTTATCCGAAAACAGATCTATTTTGGTAATTTTTATTAAAAATGTATTATCACTACATTAATTAAATTATGCAATTAGATTCACCCATTAATTGACTTAGACAAATTGTGATGTCAGACGGCCGACTTTTTGTTAGTGCATAGACTTAGGACATTTGTCCGCCGAGATTTTTTTTCGAACTCCGTTCAAACAAAATGCCTCACTCAGTATAGCACCAAAAAACTGAGGACATGTCAAAGAGCCATTGAAAGGAGGATGTTGGAAATCAGTCTCAGAGACAGGGTTTCAAACCAGAAAATCCGTAGACGCACTGATGTGACAGGTGGCTGAAAAGGATCGTCCAGTGGCGGCCTTGGATGTCCAAGCGACAAATGATGAGACCTCAATTTAAATGTCTGGACGACATCAAGTAAGCTGCAAGCAGATGAATACAGCAGCCGATAGACTAACATGAAAAAGGTCCAAGAGTGGATTAAGAAAGGCTTAGGAAAAAATATAAATACTTTAATTATTGATATGAGTGTAACTGTTGTATTATATTGTTGTTTTATCATAGTATATTTTAATATCAACATGTAATTGGAGCAATACGCTATATTATTATCTTTTTCTACACATTACACTATCTACTACACTATCGTATCCATTATTGTATTTTTCTGTTTGTTGAATAAAAAAAAAAAAAAAAAGATATATTCGAAAATTCGAAGATTTTAGTTATTCGCACAAAATAATTCTCATCCCTATTCGCATTTCATATAGCCTCGAGACACGAACTGACCGTTGCAGTGAGTATGTGTTTTTGTGCAACTTAGCTTTTTAAATTATAAAAAGAGTACATCGCAACGATTTTTCAGTAGACTTTATAAAGCGCTTCATAGCTTTGCCGGGAATTCTAGCTTTCAAAATAATGTATGAAATTTATCCTGACTAGTAAAAAAACCTGAACATGAATTACGTGGTTACTTTCTTATGAAAAATCTTACCAAACACAGTGCATGAAATGGTGACAGGATAAAACAGCATAGTGACAAAATAACACATGACATAACGTCACATGACAAAACATCACATGACAAAACATCACATGACAAAACATCACATGACAAAACATCACATGACAAAACATCACATGATAAAACATCACATGACAAAACATCACATGACAAAACATCACATGACAAAACATCACATGACATAACGTCACATGACAAAACATCACATGACAAAACATCACATGATAAAACATCACATGACAAAACATCTCATGACAAAACATCACATGACAAAACATCACATGACATAACGTCACATGATTTTACATCACGTGACAGAACATTATTAACGGGAATCCATTTTTTTATTTACTGTGGGTGACGTCACATAGCCGAGAGATTTTTTTTATCAAGTCTTCAATAATCTATAATCTAAGTTGCAAATATATGTTAACATTTAAAGTTCATATTAAATGTATGCCCACAAACAGGCACGTGTAAGTTCGCGTTTATGAATGCTGCATGTGTACTTACGAATTAAAATCCAAACCTCAAACGAGCATACACCCTGCAACTTTTCCAACCTCCCTGAAACAGGGGTAACATTAGCAATATGAACCATTTTTTTTTCAGAATGCGTGGTAAGCCTCATACTGCATAAAACGGAAACGTCATCTGCATAACTGTAGAATGAAAAAACTCCCTGATAATTACTTGGATATCCTTTTTTTTATTTACTGTGGCTGACGTCACAAGGCCGACCGATTTTTTTTTATTGTACCGAGTCCATTTCCAAATTTGTGCGTAGTTCATTAAATTCTATGGAAGCTTTTTAATCAAATCTTAGGAGGTCAACAATATATAATTTTTTCAACCCCAATCAAAATGGCATTGATTTTTTTTTGACAGCCCAATTAATAAAGACTTGTGGTTAATACTAAATAATTCAGGCATACCGAGGTTTGAATCCTGAAAGAAATTCGAAAATATGAAAAAAAATATTCACGGTTTTTTTTTTTTTAATTTTGATTTTCTATTTCGATTTAGAATAACGGAAATTGATTTGTAGATTAAATAAATCACTCAGAAATAAAACATCGTTTTTAAAATTAATTCGTTTTTTTTTTTTGCAGAACATAAGCCCGGAGAGTTGCAGGGTTTATGTTCATTTGAGATAGGGTTTGTATATTGTAAGTCCACATGCGGCATATTCAAGCGCGAAATTATACGTGACTACGTGTGGGAATGCATTTAATATGAATATCAAATTATGTAATGTTATGTAAATAGCAAATACATATAAATATTTAGTTAGGTAGATATAACATTTGTAGCTGATGAGAACTGTATATAAGTAGGATTGATTATTATAAGTACCTAGGGTAAAGATATATTATAAGAAAGTAACTAGCAATCATCACCATTATGTACTCGAAGCTTTTGGAAGACCGTTCTCTCGAAGGTTCCAGCAAAATTGGCTTCTAGTAACTACTATCGCTGGAGTATAAAAAGCCGCAAACGGCTTGCAGGAGTCAGTCTTGATACGACACTCTTCTTCTAAACACGAAAGACAGTATAAGTGAACACAAACCATCTGTGAAATAAATGTAAATTGCTAAACCATAAATGTGCATTGTAAAAAATAAATATAAATTGTTAAGGCCGTGTTCAAAAAAAAAATCCCGTTGTTTTTAAAAATATGTTTCTCATACTATATGGCCTTAGTAAAAGAGTGACATTAATGAAAAAAATTACGCGTGTTAAACATTTTTTTATCTTAATTTTAAAGTTAGTTTTTTTTATAGAACTAAAAAAATGACGCCACAAAAAAATATTTTAAAAAACTCGTTTTTTTTACTTTTTTTTGCTCGGATTTTGTTGTTTTGTATTTTGGAAATATTTTTTTTTTTTATAATTATAGAATGATACAAATTCTAGTTTGTAGTGTGATTTTTAATAGAATAATGTGAATAGTTTTTGAGATAATATTAAAAAACTGTTTTCAAGAATTAAATAAGTTAATTAGTTTCAGTTTTTAAGTTATATAAAAAAAACTAACTCTTAAATTAAGACAAAAAATTATTAAACACGCGTGATTTTTTTCATTAATGTCACTTTTTTACTTAGACCATAAAGTATAAGAAACATATTTTTACAAACAACGGGATTTTTTTTTTGACCGGAGTCTTAAATAAATATCCTGTAAAGAAGACCAGTTTTTTTTAATTTGAAGACTATTTGAACCCTAAAAAATAACAATATCTTTACACCTTAGATTATAGATTTATAGATCAAAACTAGGACAATTTTGTTTTTAATTAATTACATTGCTTAGGGATTTTATCTTTTATCTTAAATGCTAGAAAAGAGCAAAGAAAACACCAGCAGTTTGTATTCTTCTCAAGTCACTAGTTTTTTTAAACATTTTTCTGTTATCCAGCGTGCTACGAAGAATAATTAACTCTTTTTGTACGCGGATGACGCCAGTCGAGAGTTTTTACACTCAGTTAATTAAAAATTGTTAGAAAAATAATTCACGCGAGAAAGACTCTATGATTGAGTTATCATATAGAGAAGTAGGAACTAACTTACGGCACTGATGCATACTTAGAGGCACAGTTGTCCCCAGTCCTGTCATAAACAACAATGTCAAAATCATGTTCTCACATGTGAAATCCTGTATTTTCTTGATTTTTCCTTTATGTTTTCGACACCCAATAATTCCACATGCCATAATGCATTTTACTTTTAAAAACTGACAATATTAGCGAGAAAATGTATGAGAGAAGTATATAAGGACAGAAAGAAATGATTGTTGATCTGTAATGTTGACGGCTATGACTAGCAGTGGTGAGGGGTGCCATGCAAGCCGATTCCCATCGGTTTCACGTTTAAAATGAGGCAAAAATGATAATAAAGTAGACTGCATGGTTTCAATGGGGGAAAATACGCATTGTTTCTTTGGTTTTAAATGTATTTTTTCACTACTTTGTTACATCATTTTAAAAGGGAAGCCAATGGAAACTGGCTTGTATGGCACCCTTTGCCACTGATGACTAGGGTTTTTTTTTAAATTAGATTCTATGTTTGTTTTGATGTTTAAACATATGTATTATAATTTGTTGATTTTAAAAAAGTAATTTGTTGTGTATCTTCCTTGACTTAGAGGTTGGTATGCGGCTGACGACCCATGCTGTAGAAACTGGTTCACTTTGTCAATGTCATCCTGTCCTCTGACCGGTCCGTAGCTCAGTGGTCCCGGCGGAGCACAAAAAATATACCATTTATATTTTCAAATTTGCTCTTCGCCGGGTTGAAAAATTCATAAAACCTTTACCAATGACCGGTCCCCAAAGGTCTATCCAGCCTTACAGCAACTGGGTCTTGCTTGAGAATTGGCGCTTTGTAGCGACGACGATCAAGCTCGTAAAAAGGTCGATAGCTCAATAGGTAGAATGCTTGCATTCCATGCCGAGAGCAAGGGTTCGATCTCAAAGGTTTACTCAGCCTACACAGGAAATGAGAACCAGCCCCCTCGGGAGCTGGGAAACCCCCACTTCAACTGAAAGTGGTTGGTGTGAGGCCGGCCCCCTTACCTGTAAAAATAAATAGGTCCCGAAGCGCCACATGCGACCCCTTCGGGGATAACGCAGGCAAGAAGTTACACTATATGTGTAGCTTAGTTGCGTTTTTTTTTTTTTTATCCTTGTTTCACGGAAGGTTGGCAAGAGCTGCAGGGTGTAGGTTCATTTGAGATTTGGGTTTTTATATTGTGCTTATACGTGCCTGCTTGTGAAAATGCATATAATGTGAATCCCCAATGTTGCATATCTTTGCAACTTAGATTAGGTCAAATAAGAAAAGATTTATAACGCGTGCGCACAATGTTCGCGCAGGAATGAATATCAATTCTGCCAACATTGTAGAAATATTCCAAGTTTTTTTTTGTATACAATTAAATGACACCGTGAAGACCTTTGTTTTCTTTTTTACAAAGGACCATTTTCGTAATAATGATAATATCAGGCTTATTTCTTTTAAATTACAAATGATAAGAGAGCGCCGTTTTTGTGTGTGTCACACCTCAAGAGTCCTATGTAAGTAAGTATTCGTAAGTATGTTAGACATATATATATATAATGTATATTTTCGTTAAAATATTTTCTAGTCCACAGATATCAAAATCAATGCTCTATTCAATGTCCCGACCATAAAACATTGTGTATATCTCACACAGATTGCGTAAATCCAAAATGTATGTGATACACGACGGCACTCCTAGAGAGTGTTTTGGTTTTCATGCATTTTTTCGATTTACGCAATCGCGGTGAGTTTTCGCTATGTTTTTATAATAGGGGCACAAAACAAGGAAAGATTTTGAAATGGTTATCAAGCAAGTCAAATGCATTTTTCATTAAATTAATTAAAACTTTATTAAGAGTATTCATCCCGCGGCTTCATGGTTCATATGTTGGTTTGAGGCTGACCACCCATCATGTAAAGCTTGTGCACTTCTCGTCCCCTTAGTGCTTGTTGGTCTTATGTCCAACAGAGGCAATTTCACATGCCCACCGAGAAAAAAGAAAATTTGGAAAATGCCTCCATTTCTTCCTATCCTTACGCACCACTGTCAATTCATTCATATCATTTACATACATTAGATTTTGTATGTTTTGTGTATTCACACAGTGAAAATTCATTTTAATTTAAAATAAAATATGTTTTTCAAATCGCAGTTTTATTTTCACAATAATATTTTTATCTACCTCAAGCACTTTCGACCTTCAATACTCAGGTCATTATCGAGAGTGATGTATGTCAAATTAAAATTATTAAGAACAAACCATAGATCAAAACTATATAAATTCAAATAAATAGGTAGGTATAGGTACAATAAAGACTCTTGATAATGACCTGAGTATTGAAGGTCGAAAGTACTCGAGATATAAAATATTATTGTGAAAATCAAACTACGTTTAAGAAAAAATAATTTTATTTTAAAAAATAATATTTTTGCTTTATGTTAAAAAACGGTTCACTTTGCCAATGTCACCCCTGTTTCAGGGAAGATCGGCAAGAGTTGCAGGGCTTATGATCATTTGTGATTGGGTTTTTATATTGTAGGTCCACATGTGGCATGTGTGAGCGCGAAAGTATGCGTGTCTGCTTGTGGAAATGCATTTAATATGAACCTCAAATGATACATATCTTTGCAACTTAGATTTAGTTTTATATGTTTATGAATTCTCATTCTTCGTATCCTTACATACTGTTACGTTTCTCCTGAGGGTCCTTGATTAAAACACAAGTTCAACACAAGTTAGCCATACAGTTTATTTACACAGACTTTCTTACAATAGATTTATTTTAACAGACTTATTTTAACAGATTTATTTTAACACACTTATTTATTTCGTACAGATTACAGTTATTTTACACCATATTGGTCGCCCTAGTAACTAGATATTCCTCTGTGTGAGTGCTTTGAAAGACCGCTCGCTCCAGCCGATTGTCACCCTTCTTATAGCTGAACCTAGGGGCCATTCCAGCAGGCCCTAGAAAGTTCCACCACCACACTTGTATAGACGATTCTGGACATATTTATTTCTTGAAGAGTCCATTTTCTACCCACATACACACCTTACAACTACAATCGTCTGGGCCAGAACATTCTCTCAAAACACACGCACACCAATAAGCATCTACCAGTGTATTTCGTTACAATACCACTTTCAATTCATTCATATCCATCACCCTTTTCACACATATTCTTCTTTTACACTCACTTTGTATATCCCATCCTTTCACAATCTCCTCAATTTGAGCACTCCATACTTTTCTTAGTCGTCCCTTACCTCTTTTTCTATTCACACTTCCCCTGTGTCTTTTTTAATTTGTATACTTTCTTATTCGCAGTGTGGGCCGGACATGTAGCACGTGCAGAGGACTCCAGGATCTTCAGAACAGTCTTGGATGGTGCCCCCTCAGGTGTTAGACCACTCGGACGTCCCAGGATGCGGTGGGCAGACAACGTTGAAGCCGACGCCGAAGTTTTGGGAGTGAGGGGACTATGGAGGGAAGCAGCACAAGATAGAGAGTCCTGAAGGATTGTTATGCCTTCTGAGCCTTCAAGGCTTATGAGCCGAAGAAAGTAAAGTAAAGTAAGTATACTTCCTTATAAAAAAAAATTCACACTCTAAAAGCTTAATCAATACATTTTTGTAAGTCTGATATGTTTTTTTAGGTTAAACAATCTTACTAGAAATTATATTGAAGTAGTTATAGAATAGCTTACAAAAAATGCACAACGCAGTCTCTAGATTTTTTCTTCATTTTATCTATGTCAGGCACAGAAAACACTTTAAACGTTTTTCTTATAAAAACTTCACCATTGTTCAGCTCCTTCAGACGTTTCTTGCAATAATAAAGGGTGTATTTATTCACAAACAGTGCTAACTATCTTTTTCCTTATAAAATTCATTAATTATTACACAAATCACGACTTAAACACTTAACTAAATCTTTGTATTCACAAATAGACTTACTGTTTAAATTTTACGTGTCAACCCCCTCCTCTCGTCACAACAAGGGCAACTCGTAGAACGGCTCACATTCAACCATTTGCAGTCTATATCAAAACTACGAGAACTTGGTGTTTTCACGACTCATTCCTCTGCCAAACTGCCCGCTTATGGAATGAGTTACCGGTATCTGTGTTTCCATCCCAATTTAACCTTGCCCTTTTCAAATCCAATATCAATCGCCATTTCCTCTCAGTGTCTCAAAACAAAGTAACGCCACACACACCACAGCACTGTGCAGCTTACGGCCCTGAAACCGGACATGGACAACTGCCACATCACCAACACCTCTGCGGCACTATAACAAGTGTCATAGACCCTTAGAGTCTCTCGAATCTAGGGAGTCGCCCGCATAGGCTTTCTTAAAAAAAAATGTATGGCAATTAAAATGTTCAATGTAAGCGCTGTTTCAGTTTTAATACGTTTTTTTAAGAATTACCGTATTTATTTCATAAAATTTTTTTTAGCTCCCCCTATCCATTATTTTTGTATTTTTTTTTTTAAATACTCGAGAACGTCTGAGTCTCTTCTCTTGTATTACCACTTTATGGCTAGACTGAAAAATAAAATACAAAAACATTATATAAATATGGTTCATCCAGCCTCACAACAACTGGTTCTTGATGGAAAAAAATGAAGCTAGCTTTAGGGACGACCAACGTCTTGAGGTATCTACAGTCTTTAATTAAGTATCAAATAAAATTAAAGATTTATACTTCATACACACCCAAGCAAAAACGTGTAAATTCGCGTTTGCTCATGCTGCATGAGTGCTTTATAGTGGGCAGCCAAAAAACAGTTTAACCGCTTTCAATCTGTGTTGAATTCGGCAGCAAGGCTCATATTCGGGATGTCCAAATTCGTACACATCACTCCGCTGTTAAAAAAAACTACATTGGCTTCGTTTCCCGGAGAGGGTGGTGTACCGTGTTTGTCTGATGGTATATAAGGCCATCAATGGCTTGGCTCCACCTTATCTGGCATGATTTCGCCTGTTGAGATGGGTGCGAGGAGGCAGACACTCAGATCCGCGGGCGATGGTGCGATCAATTTTAATCAGGCACGCTGTCAGATGCGCACAAATTTCGGGGACCGTGCTTTCCGTGTTGCGGGTACATAACTGTAATTAATTTTGTTTTTATTCCTTGACTTATAAGTTAGTATGAGGCTGGCCAAGCTTACTGTACAAAATGTTTCACTTCACCAATGTCACCTCTGTTTCAGGGAAGGTCGGCAAGAGTAGCATGGCTTATGTTCACATTAAATTGGGTTTGAATCTTAAATGCCATATACCTTTGCAATTTAGAGTACCTACAGATAGATGGTACCTTAAATAAAATTCATCCCGCTTTTAGGGCCGTCCATAAATGACGTCATCGAATTTGGCCGATTTTCTACCCCCCTCCCCCCTACAATCATCCTAGAGTCATTATCTAATGACCCTCCGCCCTCTTGCTGTAATAATGGATGAGCTTAATAATTTATAATGTTATATTACTTACATAATATTTTGTATATTTTGTAGAAATTGGTATTTACAAGAACGACGTCACTTTTTGTACTCGGACATCATTTTCCATCATCCGCAGACCAGACTCCCCCCCCCCCTTAATGCGAATGACGTAATATATGGACAGCCCCTTTCGGGCACATTCCAGGCTTCATCCTGTTTATAGGAATGAGCCATTTGGCATGCGTTCGTTTTTAATTATGAAGCCATTTATAAAAGTTGGCATGCCACCAAACAGGAGAAGCTAAAGCCCCATGCAAAATTCGCAAAAAATGGGGCTGGATTCTGCGCACAGACCATCGCTTGTGCGTGACATCTTTGCATGTATTCCTTGCTTATATATTTCAGAAGAAGCAATTTGTCATTTATTTATAGTCGTACATTAAATCCATCTTATTATTGCAATATTAATGCTCCATTTTATCGTAGTCTAAAAATTTAAAATCTAACGGTGCTATTCTTAGACATTTTAGTCGTCCATTGAACCCACGCTTTGACAAGCTAATGATGCATTTTTATGAAGACCTGGCAATCCAAGATGGCCGCAAGTGAACAGCTGATTAGTCTTCATACAAATATTACCAAAAGTCAGTAGGTAGGAATGACCGTGGTGATGAAACTTACAGCCCAGAAATCATTAATTTGTCAAATCGTGGGCTCAACCAACGACGAAAATGTCTAAAAATAGTCCCGTAAATTGTAAAGATATATTCACAAAAACTTATATCAAATGCATTTCCATAAATAGACACAAGTTCGCGCTTACAAATGCTGAATGTGTACTTGAAAAATAAAATCCAAACAGCAAATGAACATATACCCTGCAACTTTTGCCGACCGTTCCTGAAACAGGGTTGACATTGACAAAGTGAACCATTTTTTACAGTATGGGTGATCAACCTCATGCCAACCTATAAGTCAAGGAAGTCAAAAGAAAATTAAATGAGAATAATTGATTGAGCTGAATGCCAAAAGTGACAAGCGAAAATGTCATGCGCGCGCGATCGTCCAAGTGCTCAGGAGCTTACATTAAAAAATGATAGAAAATAGTAATCGTGCAAAAATGCTGAATGCTAAGTGATGGTTGGTAGGGAGTACAGTAAGTTGGACTTGCTTACTTGGAATAATATCGTATAAGAGAAAACTTTAAAAGAGACGAAAGATACGCAACATTTTTCGAAAAATACAAAAAACGTGAATTATTTTCTGAAAATTTCAATTGCATTAAAGTAAAATTTTGATACAGAGATCTTTAACTAAAAGAACTTTGGATACAACGAAGAAAAGGCAAGGTCTAATGAATTTAAGGAATATCTATTATAATAAAAAGCTAATATTTTGCTGACGACTTTCCGTTTACGAGTCCGTAGTGTTAACCACTCGACTGTAGACCGGACTGAAACTCATTTTAATCCATTTTGGTGGGTTTTATTTTGTTCCTTGACTTGTAGTTTTGTATGAGGCTGATTACGCCTGTAAAAGTTTGTTCACTTTGCCAATGTCATATCTGTTTCAGACACGTATAAGTTCACGCTAACACATGCCGCATGTTGACTCAAAACATAAAAACCCAATCTCAAATGAACGTGAGCCCTGCAACCCTTGCTGACCTCTTCTGAAACAAGGGTGACATGTGCAAAGTGAAGCATTTTTTTACAGTATGGATGGCCAACCTCATACCAATTTATTGATCACGGAGCAACTTAAATTACAGATTATAGTTGAGATACGAGTATTGAAAATATTGATAAGCAATTCAATTATCTAAAACATTTTTTTTAATTGTCAATTTTACTTGTCAATAATGATTGATTGCCGTTGTCCATTTTTTCTAGTTTTTTTTCATTATGTACTTAAATAATTAAATGGCGTGACTGAATATACAAAGTCGATATCACGATATAGATGGACTATCGTTCCGGCACTTGTTTTAATTGAACTATCGATTTTTTCCCCCACATTTATTTTTTAAGTTTTAATCAAATTAATGAAAGACAATTTCAAAATGAGGTCGGTACATTGAAACGGGTGCAAAAAATTAATCTCGTCATCCGGCTAGAATCTGACCGCCAGAGGCGCTAGTCTCGCATCTATATAAACATTTTTTATCTATCACATATTTTGGAGGTTGAATCTTAAAAACACACTTATTGCATGGTCGCATCCATGAACAAAATGTTACACCATATACAAGTCACACAGTCATACTTCAGTGCTTTGTGAGTGTTTTGAAAAGAAGCTAAGGCGCTGCGTACTGTTTTCAGTAAATCTGTCTTTGAATATTATTTAACCTTTGCATTGTTACGAAAGTATAAGTTCATGCCTACGTGTTTTTATGATTGTTTGTCTAGGTGTATTTACTTGCTATGTATGTGTGTGTGTGTTAACGTAATAGAGCAATTTCACTTTTTTTTTTCGTAAAATGATAGATTACATTTTAAAAAATGCATTGCGTTTTTAAAAAAATAATATCTGGCTTAGTTTTTAAATTATAGCTCTTTTTAAAATTTGCACATTTTCGATTTCCGGTAAAACAGGGCATTTTTTTATTTAGGCGGATGTGACGTCGATGAATCTTCGGATCTATGGAGTGTACCGTTAGGCCCTGGAAAATTGTCGGTCCCGTCTACGTCATTTTGACGTCACAGCGTGGCTAGCCGGCCGGGCTGCGTTTTGACGGGATTCAAATTCTCGGCAATCTATTTTATTTTTACTTTTACTACTTTAAAAATATATGGTTGTGATCCTTGAAATGTACTCTACACAACCATAGTATTTTCAATCGTTTTCCCCACCACTGCAATTACCCTATTATTTGATATTTTTTACCTTGTACTTCTCGCACTATATGGAAACATCCATTCTAGAAGCGTCTCGTATGGTCAGAAACACGCAAGAGTATCCTTTTTTTTTAACAAAAACAAAAAAAAACTAGATAGACGACTTTGGTTCCAAACAAGCAATATTCTAAATTCAAATTCAGAAGTAGAGCACTTAGTTCAAATAGTTTGAAACGAGATAAAGGCGTGTTTACACGGCTCAGATAAAAACGGTTTAGGGACCGCAAAAAAGGGGGTCCCTTTTTTACAAAGTACGGTAGGAAAGGCCCATTTTAAATATTCATCATAGATAATGCAGATAAACGGATGGGCACTACTATCGACAGACCCGAAACACAGGGTCCCAAAATAGAACATGCTTTTTTGGGCTCTTTTTCGGATGTTTCTTTTAAGATAAAGTGTTTATTTTTGGCACCACTTATTGCGTGATTCTTTTTGACAATTTTTAGTGCGTTTGACGATTTATATATGAATTATTTTGGTATTAAATTGCTTGATTCAAAAGGCAATAAGGACCACGGTGATAAAACTGAAAAAAACCATAAAACTTATTTGAGAATGTTACAAATGTATATCATATTATTAAGTAACTAAGTTGCACAAATGGTGCAACTTTTTAACGTTTTGAGTGCCGGTCGATAGCTCAGTTGGTAGAGTGCTTGCATTCCATGCCGTGAGCTCGGGTTCAAATCCAACCGGGGATGTAAGAAATAATTTCCCGTTTCGGTGTATATTTCAAACCCCAAAATATAATACCTTCAAGGTTTAACAGCCTTCACAAGAAATGAGTACCAGCCCTCTTGGGAGCTGGGAAACCCCCACTTCAACTGAAGTGGTTGGCGTAAGGCCGACCCACTTACATAAAAAAAAAATAGGTTCAACTCGCCACATTCGATCCCTTCGGGGATAACGCGGCAAGAAGTTACACTATATGTGTAGCTTAGTTGTGTTTTTTTTGCGTTGCGAGTCCAAAGAATCGGCATGCGGCGTGTGGAAACTATTTATTGTTACAGGTAAGGGGTCCTTACGTCAACTACTTCACTTAATGGGAAACAAAGCATTTTTTTATGCAGCTTACATTCATCTCCGTTGTATATTTTTGTACCAACTGTCGTTTGCCTTGCGTGTTATTTTGTGTATTGTTATAAATTTCATTCAAAGCTCATATTTGAATCATATAGCAGATAAGCTGAACACGCACTGGGGGGGACGATATGAGTTAAAATACGTAAATATTTTCATGAAATTCTACTGCTATTTCCATCTCTCACTTTCAATCTATCGTACAGCAAATTTTATAGCAAATATATATAACAACAGCAAACAGAGCAACTTTTAACAAAGCTAATAGAACAGCAATATAATATATAGGATGCCATGTCGAAAATTATTAAGCGCGGTTGGCTGAAGATTGTTCACACAAGCCTTTTGGTAAAGCTTCGTACACACCAGTGGCGAAGGGTGCGATACAAGCCGGTTTCCATCGGCTTCTCTTTTAAAATAATGTAACAAAGTAGTTAAAAAATATAGGCACAAAGTAAAAATATACATTTACAACCAAAGACCGGTCCGTAGCTCAGTGGTAACACTGTGGACCCTAAATGGGAAGGTTGTGGGTTCGAATCCCCGGCAGAGCACAAAAAATATACCATTTATATTTTCAAATTTGCTCTTCGCTGGGTTGAAAAATTCATAAACCTTTAGCAATGACCGGTCAACAAAGGTCCATCCAGCCTTACAGCAACTGGGTCTTGCTTGAGTATTGGCGCTTTGTAGCGACGACCAAGCTCGTACACCTCTGCGGCACTACAACAAGGGTCATAGACCCCTAGAGTCTTTAGAATCTAGGGAGTCTCCCGCACAGGATTTCTAAAAAAAAAAAAACAATACGTATTTTTCCCCCCTTGAAACCATGCAGTCAACTTTATTATCATTTCTGCCTCATTTTAAACGGGAAACCGATGGAAACCGGCTTGTATGGCACCCTTCGCCACTGATACACACGCGATATATTACGGACGCAAAATTTTAAGAACCATATCAGACGAATCACTCAAATTAACTGTACTAACTTACTGTACTTTTTGTATAGCAGACTAGCGCAAAAATTTTTTTTTGGGCATTCGGTCCAAATTTCTGAAATAGCGAATGAATGGGATATCCAGAGTCATAATAAAAGGAGAGCTTTGTATGAAAAAGGTTATGACTCTGGATGAAATTAAAGAAGTACGCAAGGACCGAAAAAAATTGCGGTTGATCTGTTATGCTGGCGGTTAAGCGTAAGGCTTTACAATTTTTAATTGTTCACTTTTTTATAGAATTTGTTTTGTAGCTTTTAATTTTTATTGTTTGATTGTTTGATTTATCTACTTAAATTTAATTAATTGTTTCTATTCCTTGACTTATAGGTTTATATGAGTCTGATAATCCATACTGTAAAAAAATCTTCACTTTGCCAATGTCACCCCTGTTTCAGGAAGGGTCGGCCAGAGTTGCAGGGCTTATGTTCATTTGAGATTGGGTTTTTATATTGTCGGTCCACATGCGGCATGCGTTAGCGCGAACTTATACATGTCTGCTTGTGGGAATGCGTTTAATATGAATTTTAAATGATGTATATCTTTGCAGCTTAGATTAAGATTTAGATTTTAGATTGTTAATCTTAACTAGTATAAAAACATCTCGGAAATTTGCCAGAAATCCCAGATTCCATCCTTCTGTTGGTTGTCAGTAATAATTCAGCCTGTTTATGAGATCATTTGATATTTTTACGAGCTCCCCCCGATATCTCCCCCTCCCCCTGTTCATTTTCTTTGTTATGAAGAGTACAAACCCGGGGGGAGTTGGTCGGTAATTAAAAATTCATTTCATCCCCCCCCCCCCCCAAAGCGGGGCTCCGTCGGAGATTAAAACATTTTTAATGGAAAAATCTTTGTAATTTTGTCGTGAGTTGAAAGATCAGAAAGTAGGTGAGTAGAAACTAAAGGAGCGTGCCGATGATTTCTTTATTATGTCTTGGTTGGCTTTGCCTTTTCGTCATTTTTGTTTCAGGGAAGGTCGGCAAGATGTCCCCTAAGAACTTGTTTGTCTTATGTCCATCAGAGGTGACTTCACATGAGCAATGTTTGCATGTTTGCTGGACCAATAATAATAATAATATTTATTTGGTGAGCGCTGTTTTTTTGTGAATCACACTGCAAGAGTCCTCTGGTCGTCGCTATACAAAGAGAGAATTCTCAAGCAAGACCAATTACTGTAAGGCTAGATGGACCTTAGTGATACGCCACGCAAACGCAACGCAACTAAGCTAAACATATAGTGTAACTTTTTGTTGCGATATCCCCGAAGGGGTCGCATGTGGCGAGTTGAACCTTCTTTTTTGCACGGTCGGTTATGATCGGTTTTTAAATAACAATAAATAAATTAGGCTGATTTATTTAGTGAGTGCAGTTTTTGTGTGAATCACACCTCAAGAGCCCTCTGGTCGTCGCTATAGAAAGAGACAGTTTTCAAGGAAGACCCAGTTGCTGTAAGGCTGGATGGACATTTCGCACGCTTAATCAAAAAGAGCAATAACTCAAAAAATAAGAATGCTGGTAAATCACGTTTGAAGTTCAGACAACCAGTACAACTTGTATGGGATGAAAAAGGCGACCGATGTTTTATCTCGGTCATATTCGTCCAAATTGAACGGCTGTCACATTCTACCTATTCTTCTCGCATTGTTCTTGCGTTTTATTGCAAAATCTCGATTTTGCCAATTTTTTAGTTATTGCTCTTTATTATTAAGCGTGCGATTTGTTGACCGGTCTTTCGTAGAGGTATATGACCGGTCCGTTGTCCAGTGGTAACACTTCGGACTCGTGAATGGAAGCTTGTGAGTTCGAACCCTGGCGGAGCACAACAAAAAATATATATATATAATTTATATTAGAAATGGCACCAAAAATAGAATAATAAGCGTCACAGTCACAGTTTGTATATCTTGCCGTATAATAGACTATTCGGTGTTAGAATTATGTCTACTCGAGCCTTCCCAGTAATTTCATAAACCAATTTCGGCATCAGTTGGTGTATAATCCCTCTTAAAACCGCTTATACTGTTGCTGGAGGGGCTTAGCACATCAAAGAGTCACGACTTTGTTAAAACTGACAACTCTATCAACTCACGCAAACAACCTTAGCAATTATATCTCTAATAATAATATTAGGATGATTTACTAGTGAGCCTGTTTTGTGCGTATCACACCTCAAGAGCCCTCTGCGAGCTTGGTCGTCGCTGTAGAAAGCGTCAATTGTCAAGCAAAACCCAGTTGCTCAACCACAAATTCCTTGTGGCTAGCACGAAATAGCAAGGAGCGCATCCTGATGTAGTTGCATCGAGTCAGTAACTTCGGATTTTGCCTTGTTTTCTTTAGTGGACGAACAGGTAGATCTAGAATCCCTGCTGGGTCGGGTCACGACCATCGGGAAGGCCTTCCGCCACAATAAAAAAATATAGCATTGCATGTGCGTTCTGTGATACACTTCCCCGGATGGAAGTGTACAAACGGAACGGGTATGAGGATGGGCTTGCGTAACTGTGCTGTAAGGCTGGATGTACCTGCAGTGACCGGTCTTTGGTAAAGGTATGTGAACTTTTTATCCAGCGAAGAGCATATTTGAAAATATAAATGTTATATTTTTTGTGCTCTGCCCGGATTCGAACCCACAACCTTCCATTTGTTAGTCCAAAGTGTTAACCACTAGACTACGGACCGGTCCTATAATCTATGTTGCAGAGATACGAGTATAGCAATAATTGATGCTGATTCTGAAGATGACTGAATGCAGTATAAAATAGGAAAAAATGTGCATTTATCTGAGAAACCCATGTTAGCTTAATATGTGACTTATTCAATTTTACCTTTAAGGTTATATTAACATTTAAAATTCATGCCCACATGTGTACTTAAAAATTAAAATCTAAGCCTCAAATGTCAAAGGCCCTGCAACTTTTGCCGTCCTTCCCTGCAAAAAACAGGGGTGACACTAGCAAATTAAAGCATTTTTACAGCATGGGTGGTCAGCCTCATACTAAACTAGCATCAATTCAGTATTTGAGCTTTCAATCAAATTTGATGTAATTTTTTTGTATTTCTATGTAAAAATAAGTATAAAACGTAAAGGACTTAAATAGTAGAGAATGTAATTACATGTAGGCACATGTTTTTTATATGCAATTTCATATGCAAAAGCAATTAGAGTGATATTTCTCTAAATTACCTCTGTCCGGGCATAAAAAAGTTTAGCGCTTCAAACAAATCATTATACGGGTCATGTGAAACGTAACGAGCTGCCTTTATAGAGAAACTGAGAGATAGATGTGGCACGTTGTGCATATGATGCGCATATAATGTGCATATTGCTGCGAGTATGCATAATATTATTGTGTAGTTGTGTTAGTGTGATAATAAGTCTCTCTAGAAGTGAGTAGACGCTTAGGTAAGTAATTTTGTGATAATTTGTATTTGTTCCAGATTGGTTGAATCGAATGTTCTGGTAAAATCTATTAAGGCGGTAAAGAGCGATTCTTCATGTTTCGAGAACGATCTTTATTTGTAGTATAAATTAAGAACCGAAATCCCAAGTAGCTTAAGAAATATATCAGCTATTGAACTATATTGTGCAAATGTAACTCTGAACCGAAAGTGATAAAGTAAAGCGATAAAGTAAAGTAGACGGTCGGTGTTATGGCCGAGGGGGTAGAGGCGCATGTTCAACTAGCATATTTGGAACAGAATAACGTTGGTTTGAATCTGCGTCTGTCCCGCTTGACCATAACTTCCACCCTGGTTCAACAGATGCCTTTGCATGCGCACAAGCATCTACGTTCGCATGAAGACAACTGACCAGGCAAAATAGCTTGGTGAATTGTATTCCTTTCCACAAATCTAATAAAAAAAAAAGTTTGTGAAATAAATAAACCACCTTTTTCTCAAACTGGAGTGGCATTGGCAAAAGTGAAACACGTTATTACTGCAGGGAACTCAACCTCATCCCAAGCTCAAGGAACTAAAAAAAAAAAAAATTCAAACTAAAACAAAAATAGTAATAACCGATGAACTCCATAAATGTATGTAATTTCATGAATTTTCAGACAAAAAAATTGCATATTTTTCAACCGTCACACAAATCCTTCATCTATCATATTATATTCATTTTATATACAGTCGTTGGAGAGTCTGAAAGTACAGCGTATGTTACCGGTGCACGTCAAGCTGGACGTTTCGCCGCTCGACCGGAAAACTTTAATGAATGACCACGTGACCGTTACTAATGGTAACACGACCCTCTTTTGCGTACAGCCGCGGCAACTCGCCGATATATATTTTTCCTTGTTAGTTATTTATGAAAGTTTCTGGGTGTCTGGTTACTTGCAGTTTCGTCTGGTTTTCACGGGATATTTAGATTTTTTCAAAATAAAATGAACGTTTTTTAATGGGATCGTACAAAAAAGTATCGTTACCCAGCTGGGTTTCTAGCGGAAAAACAAACAAATATTTTGTTATAGGTTGCTAAGGCCGGCAGTCCCATACAATACTGACGATTACTCGCCGAGAAATAAGTTCCAAATTCAAAAATAATCCGACTCTATCGAATTTTATAGTTTGCTTTTTTTCAATTGCCATAACTTAATAAAATGTTTTGATTTTTTAACTGTCGATCAATCAAAAAGATAAAGATTCGTTAAATCTGTAAAAAATGTGTAAATTTATTTGGGTTAAATAACAAAAAAATACTTTTTTATAATTATTCAACTTGCCGACTTAAATTTGTCATTTTTCCTAGTAAGTAGATTATAACACACAAAGAATTCAGTTTTTAAAGTAATTTTACAAAAACAAATATTTTCTACAATTAATATCTTATTTATGTGTATATTTTTAATAAAATAATATACTATTATGTTTTCTTTGACGTTTCTAGTTAGACGCCGCGACGGTGCTGTGAAATGAAATAGAACCCCTAATTATTGGGAATGTTTTTTGTCAATTATCCGTTGACATATCGACGGTTAAAAGGAAGTGACAAAAACTTCATTGTTCAGGAGAGCATTTTGAAAGTTTATGATTGCAAAAAAATGGCATAACTTTCTTATTTTTTATCATATCGTAAAAATCAAAACAGCTCTAGAATACAAAATAAATAAAGGCATTTATTGGCATTCCTATTAATGTGGTTTTACGATTTTTTTTATATCACAAGCGCCTTTAGGACAAAAATGGCCAAAATCTTGTCGGTTACAACAAAACCATACTTCGAAAACGCAGTTGTTTGCTTGGGCATAAACAACAAACAAATCATCGTAGAGCTATGGGAGTTAGCGCATTAGAAAGAGGGGATTTTTTTTAGTAGCATAGCATTCAAAACTCATTTTTTACCAAAACATCGCTTAATTATGCCCTACTTCCTTTTAACCGTCGACATGTGAATTTGTGATGAATAAATCTATGCCCAACCCGAAAATTAAATGATACATCCTGACTCGGTAGCACAATGTGTAGAGTTTAGAAAATGAAAGCACCACTCCCAGTGTGTGAAACCAAAACCTGCTAGGAAATGGCGCGATAGGAATTAATGGAAATATTTGTGACCGGGGCTTCCTCATCCTGTGACATAATGCCGGGTTGATGAGTAAAAAAACTAGGGCCCGAAATTCTTATTTTTCTCTTCTTAATTTTGTTCCTCATTGCTGAGGGTTGGGCCTCGTGTGGAAGCAACCACTCTTCTCCAGTTGTCTCTTGGCTGCGATGCCTGTAGCGCTCCAACTAACGAGGTGCCTGCTGCTGCCTTCACTTCTAAATCTAAATCTAAGCTGCAAAGATTTGTATCATTAGAGATTCATATTAAATGCATTCCCACAAGCAGACACGCATAATTTCGCGCTCACACATGCCGCATGTGGACCTACAGTATAAAAACCCAATCTCAAATGAACACAAGCCCTGAAACTCTTGCCGACCTTCCCTGAAACAGGGGTGACATTGGCCAAGTGAACCATTTCCTACAGTATGGGTGGTCAGCCTCATATCAACCCATAAGTCAATTGATCGGTCAAATCCTTGTCATACCAGAGTCAAACTCCTGATGTCCATCAAAAGGAAAAAAAACTGGTTTATTTCGGCCACGTAATGAGAAATTAGAAATATTCTTTGGCTTATAGTTAGGTATGAGGATGACCACCAATACTGTAAAAATGGTTCACTTTACCAATGTTTCAAGGAAAGTCGAAAAAAGTTGCAGGGTTTATTTGAAGTTCGGATTTTATTTGTAAGTACACATTCAGCATTTGAAAGTAGGTACGAACTTACACTTGTCTGTATGAGGGTATGCATTTTGAATGTTAATATACTTTGCAACTTTTATAGATTATAGACATGGAATTTTGGTCCTTAATTTGCATTAAAAATAAAGATCATTCTCGAAGCATGGAGAATCGCTACCCACCACCATGATAGATTTTACCAGAACATTCGATTCAACTAATCTCGAACGAAAACAAATTAATATCAAATACAAATTATATATCTCAGCGCCTACCCACTTTTAGAGAGACTTATTATTACACTAACACAACCTCACAACATCCTGCATATTCGCAACAATATTAAATGCATACCCACAAGCAGACGCGTGTAGGTTCACGCTTACACATGCACTACATAACATTAACAAAGAAAAAAAAGGGCCCCAATTTTTTTTGGTTTCTTTTTTTACAAATTTACGCTTCAATTCGGTATTCCCGCCAATTTCGGTTCACAGAGTGACGTGATAGTGGAATAACCTGCTAGAGACGGATGGGTTGAAATAGGTTAACAAACGACTACCTATTAATAACGTGAAAAAAGGTAGAAAATACCCAAGTCCACCGATATCATCAGAATGGATTAATACATTACATTTTTGGCTTTATTGTGTCGAATTTATCTTGGTTAAGCATTTTTTTCGAATTGGTAGCCATTTATTATTGAGGCTAATAAAAGGCTGAAATTCTTTACATTTTTTTTTAATTTTCATGTACAAACTTTATTTGTGTTTTGTATATTTTATTTATTTTTAATTATTTAGGTTTAAGCTTTTTTTTGTTCAGGTTTCAATGCAATGTTTCCCAACTTTTTTCGCCCATCGCCCCTTTATCCGTGAATAGATAAGCCCATCGCCATTTTATGCGTAAATTGATAATCACATCACCCTTTTTTGAGTAAATAGATAAGCCCATCAGCTCTTTGTGCGAAAATTAATAAGCCCATCGCTAATTTATGCGTCAATAGATAAGCCTATCTGCTTTTGTGCGTAAATACATAGATCAGCCCATCGCCCCTTAATGTGTTAATGGATAAGCTCATCGCCTCTTTATGCGTAAATGGATAAACACATTGCCCTGTCATGCGTAAATGGATAAACCCATCGCCCCTTTATGCGTAAATGAATCAGCTCATCGCCCCTTTATACGTAAATGGATAAGCTCATCTTACGTATTTATTTATCCTTGCAACGTACATTATATTTATTTTTCTCTACACTTAGGTACATGCATTTTCTTTTATATTCTCCTCTGTATTATCGTGATTTCTATTCTTGTTAATTTTATATGACTGGTCACGTATTGCACCTTTCGCATGACTGGGCTGAAATATTATATTATTATTATTACAAATATACTATAATGAAGTTCACACGTTAATGGCTATAGAAAATATTGCGTCATCACCCGTCGGGTTCTAAATCTAAATCTAAATCTAAGCTGCAAAGATATGTATCATTTGAGATTCATATTAAATGCATTCCCACAAGCAGACATGCATAATTTCGCGCTTACACATACCGCATGTGAACCTACTCTCAAAAACCCAATCTCAAATGAACATAAGCCCTGCAACTCTTGCCGACCTTCCCTGAAGCAGGGGTGACATTGGCAAAGTGAACCATTTTTTACAGTATGGGTGGTCAGCCGCATACCAACCTATCAGTCAAGGTATCATATATATATATATATATAGTCAGTATCGGGTTGCCAGGGAAAATTCATGCAAGTTTTTAATATTTGTTGCTAAGGATGGCAGTCCCATTCAAGACTGGCGTTTGTTCGCCGAGAAAAAAGTTCCAAATTCAAAAATGTTCCAACCTCATTATCCATATCGAAATTTTGTTATTTATCCAACGTTATAAATTTATATTAGTCTTTATTGCATGGAGCACAACCCTATCGGTTTCAAAAACTTCATTTGTTTTTTTTTTTCGGTTCCCCCGGAAGTGAAGTCAAATAAAAGTTTGGTAAATGGGGGAAAAAATTGATACGTAGAAAACAAAACAAAAAGGTCGAGCCCGTTGCTATTTTATACAAACAAAGAATGTAGTCGGTATTTGGGTTTGAAATTTTCATCCAATCTTTTTTTTGCATTTCATCCGTTTAGTAATTCTTTTGAAAATTAGATTTTTTGAAAGTTTTCTTAGAAGATATCCTTTCGGGTTTTGATCAGGGATAATAATAATATTAAATCAAAGATTGAAGAACCGATAAGAAGAGATAACACAATGTTTGGAGAGCGTGCATTTGCAGTTGCTGGTCCTCTGGCCTGGAACCACCGGAAACATCATGTAAGAGAGCTAGAGGACCATGGAAAGTTCCGGAAAGCACTGAAGACAAGCAAACTTCTGGTATAATTTGCACAAGCGCCCTTGGAGTGACTACATCACGAAACGGCGCTATAAATAAATCATCAACTCATTATTATCATCATAGGATGATTTTTGATAAGTGCGGTTTTTGGGTAACATAATCCCTGCAACTTTTGCCGACCTTCCCTGAAACAGCAGGGGCGTGCATCCCATACAAGCACATGCGCCTAATAGGTAGGCAATATATGGTAAAAAACGCATTTAAGCTTGATATTGAGATTTAAAATAAAAAATGAAAGTTCAATTGGAGCCATCGTAGCACTTCAGTCAATTTCAAATGAGTTATTTTAAAGGAATGGGAGATTTTTTTTTATTCTGAAATGTATTTTCCTATACCCTGTGCACGCGCCTGTAAAACAGCGGTGACATTGGCAAAGTGGACTGTTTTTTTTACAGTATTCGTGGTCAGCTTCATACCAGCCTTTTAGTCAAGAAAAATACCTTAAAGTGATATCAAAGAAAAAAAATATGATGTACCTACCTAAGCAATTTTGAAAAATCTAATCTAAGTTGCAAAGATATGTTACATTGGAGATTCACATTACATGCTATTTTCACAACCAGACACGTACAAGTTCGCGCTTGCACATGCCGCAGGTGAACCTACAACATAAAAACCAAATCTCAAATGGACATACACCCTGCAACTCTTGCCGTCCTTACCTGAGACAGGGGTGGCATTGGCAAAGTGAACCATTTTTACAGCATGGGTGGTCAGCCGCATACCAAACTATAACTCAAGGAAAATACACGACAAATTACATTTTTTGAATCAATAAATAATAATATCTATGGACATCAAAACTGAAACGAAAACAAATTCCAATTTAATAAACCCTAGCCGCCAACATTCAGATCAACCGCCATTTCTTTCTGTCCTTGTCTTGAAAACATGTAGAAAAAACGAATCACAAGTCGAAGAGGATCTGAATAAAAATGTGAAGGAAAAAAATGAGATTTTATAAGTGAACAAATACAAGAGCAATGTATTTATTTTCGGGGGATGAGTGAGACAATTCTCCCCGTGGGACTGTGTCTTGAAATCTTTCAACAAAAACACAACACGGCATGTACTACTGAGATACATCCGAAACGTACAAATACCTAATAAACATCGCAATATCGAAGAGCAAAAATGATGAAAACACAACAAAAAATTTTTTTTTTAGGAATGTTATGCCGGAGCATACTGGCGGACTGGAGGGACGCAGTCATTGTTCTCATTTACAAAAAAAGGGGGTAATAAAATACTGAAAACTTAGGACCAATCAGTTTATTCAGTATACCCGGAAAATTATCTCGTGATGTAATGTGATTTTTAGTAATGGTCCCTTTCGTGCTTGTTTGTGCTATGTCCATCAGAGGTAATTTCACATGAGCAATTTTTGTACGTGTAAGCTTCCTTGACTTATAGGTTGGTATGAGGCTGACCACCCATACTGTAAAAAATGGTTCACTTTGCCAATGTCACCCCTGTTTCAGGGAAGGTCGCTAATAGTTGTGGGGCTTATGTTCATTTGAGGTTTGGATTTTATTTGTAAGTACGCATTCAGCATTTGTAAGCGCGAACTACACGTGTTTGTTTGTGGGCATACATCTGAGAGCTTTGAATGAATATATCCTTGCAACTTAGATTATGGATTATTATAGATTATAATGATTATGATTTAGTTTTTATGTCCATGTATATATTGTGATTTATTGTTTTTAAAAAATGTAATTTGTCATGTATGTTCCTTGACTTATAGGTTGTTATGCGGCTGACCACCCATAATGTAAAAATTGGTTCACTTTGCCAATGTCACCTCTGTTTCAGGGAAGGACGGCAAGAGTTGCAAGGCTTATGTTCATTTGAGATTGGGTTTTTATATTGTAGGTCCACATGCGGCATGTGTTAGCGCGAAATTATACATATCTGCTTGTGGGAATGCATTTAATATAAAACTTAAATGATATATATCTTTGCAGCTTAGATTAGATTAGATTAGAACCCAAGAAAATCGTAAAAATGTTTTTACTTGTAATAAATAAAAGTATTTACCAGGCTTCATGTCGTCATACATTTTTTGGCATTTTTAAATGTGAAAACCTCATTTTTTTAAAAGTGTACATTCTGCGTTGTGCCATTGCTGTTGCTTGCTTGGGATATTTAAGGCATTAAGCCGTAGAGGCGTTGAATAGAAGAAACGCTGTGTAAAAGCGGAAGCCGAAAATAAGGTCCCTTGAGGGGGGGGGGGGCGAGTCTAAACGGGCGGCCCGAAAACTTAGCAACCGGAGACGCTGCCTAATCTTTCTCGGAATCTGCTCAAACGAAATCTGTTTTTCAAAAACCTCACAGTGCGTCGCTAAGCCTAGACTTAATGCGAAATAGCACAAAAATTAAGTTTTTTTTTTGTATATTTTGTATGGTTTGTGTATTTACATTGTGGAAATTTATATTCGATTCTTAGTTTTGTAGCTATGCTAGTTATTTCGTATATATAGAAAACAATAATTTAATTTCAGATTCTTCGCAAAGGGCCGTTAATCTCAAGACATTATATTTAGGGAATTTTTATATTTGTTTATAAAACTAAGTACACAAAAATATTTTTTTTTAACTTTAGAAAATACATATATTTATGAGTGACACATTATATGTTATTAAATTACAATTTCGGTAGGTATTTATTTCTTTCCCTTGCATTTAAAAATTAACAGATATTTTTAAAGCTGGCAATAATAAGTTACGGAAATACCAGAGTCGTTCTTTCGGACAATTTGAATTTCGAACGTGTCACATGATCGCATTTTTATAGCTGTTATATCATGGCTAATTTAATAACTTGGTTAGGTTTTTATATTGTGTACCTCACATTTTTTTCTTATGATGAAATAAGGAAAAAAAATTAGGTTGGCAATTGGCATTAATCAATGAAATTCCCGATGCATTATTTTGGTTACTTTGAATTTCGAACGTGTCACATGATCGCTTTTTTATGGCTGTAATATCATGACTAATTCAATAACTAGTTAGATATGTATTTTTAACCTCACATTATTTCCTTATTTATAAACAAGGATATTATTTTTCAATTGGTAATAATCAGTTTTCCTGCGGAATGAATTTGAATTTCGAATGCGTCACATGATCGCAATTTTATGTAATGTAATATCATGGCTTATTCAATAACCTAGTTAGGTATCCATTTTTAACTTCTAATTGTTTCATTATTTTCAAATCAGGATTTTTGTTTTTTAGGTTGGCAATAATCAGTTTGATTCCCGATGCGTTCTATTGGTCAATTTGAATTTCGAACGCGTCACATGATCGCATTTTAATGGCTGTAATATCAAGCTTAATTAAAAAACTTGAATAGGTATATTTTTAACTTCACATTATTATCTTATTTTTACATTATGATTTAAATTTTTATGTTGGCATTAATGATTTTATTTCTCGAGGCATTTATATTGGTCAATTTGAATTTCGAATGCGTAGATTGATCGAATTATTTATGGCTGTACATTAGACAAATTAAAAAGGTAGGTACAATATATTTTTGTATTTTAAATAATACAAAATCATCTTATATTTTACATGATGGCGATTCCTTACGCGTTCGATTGATCAATTTGAATTCGCGTCACTTGATTATAATGAGGTCAGAACATTTAGAAACCTCAAAATCGAAATGTTGTCATCTCGCCGGCTAAGTTACAAATCTGACCGCCAGAGGCGCTGGTCTCTTATCCATACAAAGCTTTTTGAATCTTATTTTGCAGTAAAAGGAGGTACCTACTTATAAAATTTAATAAGTGTGTACAAGATTTACTCTCTAAAAGCTTTGACAGATAAAAACAAAGTTTGTATGTATGAGAGACTAGCGCCACTGGTGGTCAGATTTGGAAGCAGCCCGGCCGAATGACCAGGTTTATTTTCGTGCCCCTTTATTGAAGCTCGAACATCATTTATTTTCAAAACAATTTTCAGAAATAACAACTTCAGATATATTTTATGAAAGCCAACAACATCTTTAATTCAAAAGAGTTGTAATTCACGGAAAAACCCGAACGTCCCCGATGCTTTAAAGTGTCGGTAAAACAGTTCAAGTTTTAACCATTGCTACACCATACATGCAATAACTCAATTTTCAGTTTTTCAAAACAAACTACCTATCTTTCTTTAAAAGAAAATAGTCGAAAGCTTAAAAAAGTAGCTTCTTGACTTCTAGCTTGGTTGAGCTCACGCTTTGACAAACTAATGATGCATTTGTATGAAGACCTTTCAATCCAAGATGGCCGCAAGTGAACAGCTGATTTGTATTTATACTAATATTACAAAACTCGGTAGGTAAGAATGGCAGTGCTGATGAAACTTGCAGTTCAGGCACCATTAGTTTGTCAAAGCGTGGGTTCAACCGACGACTAAAATGTCTAAGAATAGTCCCGAATGAATTCATTCGAAAACCCGTACTATGGGTACTGTAGTCCTACAGCACTTGGTAACTGGATCTTAATACAGAAAAAAACTGTCAGTTTACGTGAAAAAAAACCTGAAAAAACATTTATTTATGATAATTTGTACGCAAGGTATGCTTTGGTTAATTTTTCTCATTAGAATTGTTAATTCGTTTGTGTGTAATTTGACTTATATGCGTCATGTTAGGGGAAACACGGTATATTTCTTTCTCAAACGTCGCGAGGAGGAAGTCCTCATATTTTTATTTCCATAAATAGGAGGCCTTTCTGGTATTGTATGGAAAAAAAGGAAAAGAAAAGTCCGTTTCTGCTTATTCCTGTTTTAATCCATTTCTAATTATTCTGTCAAAAGATTCATAAAAAGAACTGATTGTGCAGTGATATGTTTTTTAACACGTTTGTTCCCATGCTTCAGTTTGAGATTGGGGTTTTATGTATTTATTTATTTAATTAGAGATAAAATATACAAATTGAAGAAAATACACATCGCCACTTAAAGGTTAAAAACTGAATAAGTACTGATTCACTGATTTGAGAAATAGTGGATTAAAACATTTTTTTGGGTGTAACTTCTCATAGTAAGTAAATTAATTGTAAGGCAGTGCTCATGAAAAACTTCTCAACTACAGGATTTTCACACTTTTATTGTATTTTTTCTCGTAGAAAATAGGAAAAAAGGTGCATTTATCTGAGAAACCCATTATTCTTCTTCTTCGTGTCAGCTTCACACCGTATTGGCCCAGTAACGAGCAATGTCTACAGCTCTTTGGTTTCCCGCAAAGAGATCATCCATGGAGCAGCTTGTCGGACAGGAGGGACAACACCGCAGGTGCTCCATAGTTTGCTGAGCTCCACACTCACATAGTGTAGAGTCCTCCCGTCCCAGAAATCCCCAGGTCAGCATGTTGGCCCGGGCTCTTCCAATTCTTCTTCTTCTTCTTGTGCCACTTCTAACGAAGATCGGCGATCATCATAGCTATTTTGAGTTTTGATGCTGCGGCTCGAAATAGGGACTTGGTGCTTCTGCCGAACCACTGTCGCAGGTTCTTCAGCCACGATGTCCTTCGGCGTCCCTGAGATCTTCTCCCCTCAATCTTACCCTGAATGATAAGATGAAGGAGACGGTACTTCTCATTTCTCATAATGTGACCGAAGAACATTAGCTTTCTCTGCTTAATGGTAGGCAGGAGCTCCTTTGTAGTGCGCATTCGTTGAAGGACTTCTTCATTGGTGACTCGATCACGCCAAGAGATCCGAAGCATTTTTCGGTATAAACACATCTCGAATGCTTCAATACGTCTCTCCAGTGCCTGCGTGAGAGTCCATCCCTCCATACCATACAGAGCGATTGGGAAAACGTAGCACCTCACTATGCGCTTCCGGAGTTCAAGGCTTAAATTTCGGCACAACAGTAATTTGCTCATTTTAGCGAAGACATTTCGGGCTTGCTCTAGTCTGCTTCTGACTTCTTGACACATGTCCCACTTTTCGTTCGCACATCCCAGGTACCTGTAACTAGTGCATCTTTCAATGCTTTTGCCATCTAGTTCTACATGAATATTGATCCTCAATCTGTTCATGGATCTCCATACGGGCCACTCGAGGTTCTTTCCTGGAGGTAGGCTCTCTGAAGGCTTCACAAAGCTCTCCGGGCATTCCTCCTTCCACATTTGTAATCTCTCCGCCACTGGATCCAAAGACAAGGGCTGCACGGAATTAAGGAAGCTGTGTCTCGACTTCAGGCGCTGCTGTGATGAAATGCCACTTCCGTAAATGCAGTGCTGTGTGCACGTTAGAGCCTTCTGCCTCTCGACTCTCGAAGCCACCTTGCATCTGATGTGGGGTGGGGCTATGCCTGCAAGAGGATATAACTTCCCCGTGGGCGTTGGCTTGAAACCCATGATAGCTTCATATGGCACAATTATTCAGTGACGCAACATAAGAAGAAAGTAGATCAAACTGACACAACACTACAAGACAAAACATCACATACCAGAACGTAATATCATAAATGTACATAACAGAACATATCATAAACGGCACATGAAAAAACATCACATGACCAAACGTCACAATCGCAATACATTACATGACGAAATGACACAATGACGAAACATAACATATATTTTAAAACAGAAATGACTCTGAATGAAATGAAAGAAGTATGTAAGGACCGAAAGGAATGGCGGTTGATTTGCAACAATGGCGGCTAGGGCATTAATTCTAAGTGTAATTTTAAGTTTAATTTTAATTTAACTTTATTTTAATTTTAATTTGTAATGTGTCTCATCATGAATTTCTGTAAATCATTTATAATTTTTTGTGCTCCTTGACTGATATGTTGGTACGAGGCTGACCACCCGTGCTGTAAAAATCGGTTCACTTTTGCCAATGCCACCCCGGTTCAGGGAACGGCGGCAGGAGTTGCAAGGTTTATGTCCATGTGAGGTTTTCTTTATTTGTATGCACACATGCAGAATGTGTAGGCGCGAACCTACATGTGCCTGTCTGTAGGCATGCATTTCATATGAGCCTTAAATGCTTACATATCCTTGCAGCTTAGATTATAGATTTATAGACATAGCATGGACTATCTAAGAAGTATGATTGGGAAAAAACGAATGGACTATCTAAGAAGTATGATTGGGAAAAAACGAAGTGAGGAATGATTTTGTAAGAGAAGAATGTGGTGTAAGGGAAAGTGTGAAAGTGAAGATTAAAAGAAGTATGTTAAGATGGTTCGGGCATTTGGAGAGAATGAGTGATGAAAGATTGACGAAGAAAGTATATGTTGCTAGAATAGATGGATGTCGTGGTAGAGGAAGACCGAGAAAAGTATGGAAGGATCAAATCTCTGAAATAGCGAATGACTGGGATATCCAGAGTCATAATAAAAGGAGGACTTGTATGAAAAAGGTTATGACTCTGGATGAAATGAAAGAAGTATGCAAGGACAGGAAGAAGTGGCGGCTAATCTGCAATGTGTATTTCTAATGTTGGTGCATTCATTTGCTACATTTTTTGCATAGGAAATTTTTGACTTTTTTTGTATAGATTTCTTTGTAAGGTTTTGTTCTTTTTTATATTTAAATGTGATTTATTATTCATATTCCTTGACTTATAGGTTGGTATGAGGCTGACCACCCATACTGTAAAAAATGGTTCACTTTGCCAATGTCACCCCTGTTTCAGGGAAGGTCGGCAAAAGTTGTGGGGCTTATGTTCATTTGAGGTTTGTATTTTATTTGTAAGTACACATTCAGCATTTGTAAGCGCGAACTACACTTGTTGATTTGTGGGCATACATCTGAGAGCTTTAAATGAATATATCCTTGCAACTTAGATTATAGATTATAGATTATTATAGCATAAACGGCAGATGAAAAAACATCAATCAACACAAAAACACAAATTTATGAAAAAAGACAAGGGTGCTCAGAGTAAGGGGAAAACACCCACCGGCTAAATGTTTTCCTTTTTTCATATAAATAAATTCATTAGTCATTTCCTTCGCTAGTATGAAATGCTAATATCAGATGAAATGTATTCCATACATTAACATACCATTTACCCTCAACTTCTTACCTACTAAAGACGTAATAAAAACAAACCATTTATTTTTTTATGTATGTTTCGTATTTTTTTTAATTTCACTGCCTTGTTGTCACTTTGCATTAACATCTTTGTTGGCAGAAAAATTATGAATATTGTACAGAAAAAAAAAAGAGTGATTTGCATAGTCACCTTAAGAGCCCGTTCCCACTTGTCGGGTGTCGGATCCGTATTTTAATCGAAAGTAACAGTGGCAGAACATTATGTATGGAGCTATTCACACTTGTCGGAAACCGATTTTGTCCGAAATGTTCTGCAACTGGAACCTCCGATGAATGTACGGATCCAACACCCGTAAAACTTAGCATTTCTTGGACCGGTCCGTAGTCCAGTGGTAACACTTCGGACCCGTAAATGGAAGGTTGTGGATTTGAATCCCGGCGGAGCACACAAATATCCCATTTGTATTTCCAAATGTGCTCTTCGCTGGTTTGAAAAAAATCATAAACCGTTACCAAAGACCGGTCACTGAAAGGTCCTTCCGACCTCACAAAAACTGGGTCTTGCTTGGGAATTGGCGCTTTCTACAGTGACGATGAAGCTCGCAGAGGGCTCTTGAGGTGTGATACACACAAAAACAGCGCTCACCAAATAAATCATACTAATATTATAATTATTGCTGGAGTGATGTTTTCCGGGATCTGTTTCCGTGGTCTGTGGGAGCTGAAGCTAGCGAACGGTTTGCCGAAGAAGCCCATCGTAGAAATGGGCGAAACGTCAGGAAGCTTCAGCTCCCACAGACCACGGCAACAGATCCCGGAAAACATCACTCCAGCTTCGTCAGCCGGCCGTGTAAGCCTAAAACTTTATATTCCGTGATCTATGCCTCTTATTATTATTATTAAAACTAAATAAGTACTGCTGGAGAGTTGCCGTAGACTGCGGGAGCTGGAGCTTCCGGACGTTTCTCCCATGTCTCTACGATGGGCCTCTTCAGCGTGAAAGTGAAATGATAAAGATGATCTTGATGAAACTATGAGCAACTCTTCAGAATCATCAGCCGGCCATGTAAGCCTAAAACTCCTATTGAATGAGTACTGATTCACTGATTTGAAAAATCGTGAATAAAACATTTTATTGGGAGTAACTTCTCATCGTAAGTGAACTAATTATAAGGAAGTGCTCATGAAGAACTTCTAAACTACAGGATTATCACACTTTTGTAGTGTTTTCTCTCGTAGAAAATAGGGAAAAAAGTGCATTAATCTAAGAAACCCATGTTAGCTTAATATGTCACTTATTTAGTTTAAAAGCTTAAAGGTATCGATATGATTTTGTATTTTTAGCATTCTTGTGCAATCGTTTTTGAAATTAAAAAAACCCGCAGTTTTACCGCGAAGGTATCGATATAAAAAAATTAAATTTTAAAAAACATGGGTAGAGGAAAGTATTTAACAGTACAAATACAAATTCGAAAGTAATTTGTTCGTATAGCTTGAATTTATCCCCGTGGCCCAAGAGAAAGTTTCACGATTAAATAAGGAAAGAGGAAGGAAGGAAGCTGTTGACTGCAAGAAAGGAAGGGAGTAAGTTGTGGAATGTTAGGGTGTGCCATGGAATGAAAAATTAGGCTGTTCTGTCCTATCGTTTATTAAAATCACATTGTATAAGTACCTTAAAAGCCTGGTATTTTCAACGTTAGCATAACGACTGAATACTAAATAAAAAGGACGCCCTTATATCAATCGTGAGAGGTCTAATCTAATCTAATCTAAGTTGCAAAGATATGTAACATTGGGGATTCACATTATTTGCATTTTCACAAGCAGACACGTATGAATTCGCGCTTAAACATGCCGCATGTGGACTTACAATATAAAAACCTAAATGTCAAATGAATGTACACCCTGCAACTCTTGCCGTCCTTCCCTGAAACAGGGGTGAAATTGACAAGGTGAACCATTTTCTACTGTATGGGTGGTCGGCCGCATACCAACCTATAACAAAACAAAGCGTCTAGGATTTTTTTTTATCAATTTAAAGTCACCTATAGGTGTAGCTGAGTTGCGTAGTTGCGTTTCGCTAGCGGCGTAGATAACGTCTCCAGGAGACACCCTCTCTGCACGACGACTGAGGATGAACTTATTACAATATTGTCTATGCCAATTCACGTGCGGACCTCGTTCATAGCAGTTTGCGTTCACGCGAAAAACAAACAGATTTACCGAAGTGTTTGCTCATAAATAGGGAATTTCAATTATTTCATGTGACAACACTCGGTTTATTATTGCTTGCCAGTGTGCGAAATTTATTTCCAAGCGTCATAATATGGATAAATAATGGGAAATAAATGGGGGAAATATGAACTGAATGGTGTATTATTTATGAACTACATATTTTGGGCAATTCCGTTTGGATAAATTAAACATAATCGAATTCCTATAATCTATAGTCTAGTAATTATATATCAACATTTAGGATTCATATTACATGCATTCGCATATTGCTGTCTCTGGTATGGTCAAGCGGATAAGGCGTCGGCGTCGGACTCGAATTTACGTTCTTGAGACAATCGCAAGTTCGAACCCCGCCTGCGTCGTGTCCTATCTACAAAAACTTTCATCCTGGTTCAACAGATGTCATTGGGTAATTATCCCTTATCTTTATAAAATTCAACGGCCTCCCCATACAAAATAGTTGTGCGTTAATGGCATTCAAACTGAAGAACTCCTAAACAGATGCACGTCATATTCACAACAAATATTGTTCAGGACTTGGGATGTGCTTCCTCATCATTAGTAGATTTTAAATTGTTGTTTTTTAAATAAATAAACATGATCAATCACAACACCTTTTTATGTAAAACCTATGCGAGAAACAAAACTCATTTTGACATTCGAATTTCAAATAAATTGCCAACACTTCAACATAGGCTTCAAAGTTGCCATCGTTGCCATTGCCAAGTCGATTCTTTTTCGGTTGAATTCCGTTGAGTACCTACCTATATTCTTTATTTATTTCAAAATTATACTTCAACCAGTTATAACATGTATTTTTTAGAAATAATGACGATCGATTCGGTCAACTTTTTATATGAAACCGTACTTATTGCGGCATTTAATTTTTTTAAAGTATTATTACAATATACAATCTAAGTTGCATAGACGCATTAACATTTATAATTCATATTCAATGCACTCCTCTTCGGAGACACGAGTGAGTTTGCGCTTACAAATGCTGCATGTGTATTTACAAATAAAAATTTCAGCCTCTCATGACCATAAGCCCTGCAACTTTTGCTGACCTTTTCAGAAACAGGGGACACATTTGTTAAGTGAACCCATTTATGCGATATGGGTGGTAAGCCTCATACTAACCCTTAAGTCAAGGAATTTGAGTTTGAAAAATCCTTAAACAACGGTAATCTTAATTTATAATCTAAAGTTGCAAAAAAAGTTATTTGATGATTCAAATTGAATGCACGCCCACAAACTGGCAAATGTCATTTCACGCTAGCATATAGTTGTGGCGCTTGATTTTTTTTAAATATTAGAATATATAATCTAAGTTGCACAGATACAATAACTTTTATAATTCATACTCAATGCATGCCCCCCTGGAGACACGAGTGGGTACGCGCTTATTAATGCTGCATGTGAACTTACAAATTAAAATTAAGGCCTCTAATGAACATAAGCCCTGCAACTTTGGCCAACCTTTTCAAAAACAGGGGGAACATTTGTCAAGTGAACCAATCATTTTCGATATGGGTATTCAAGCTCATACTTACCTATCCGTCAAGGATTTGAGTTTGAAAAATCCTTCAACAACGTTAAATTTAATTTATAATCTAAAGTTGCAAAAAAAGTTTTTTGATGATTCAAATTGAATGCACGCCCACAAACTGGCAAATGTCATTTCACGCTAACATATAGTTGTGGCGCTTGATTTTTTTTAAATATTAGAATATATAATTTAAGTTGCACAGACACAATAACTTTTATAATTCATATTCAATGCATGCCCCCCTGGAGACACGAGTGGGTTCGCACTTATAAAAGCTGCATGTGAACTTACAAATTAAAATTAAGGCCTCTAATGAACATAAGCCCTGCAACTTTTGCCAACCTTTTCAAAAACAGGGGAAACATTTGTCAAGTGAACCATTTTTTGCGATATGGGTATTCAGACTCATACTTACCTATAAGTCAAGGATTTGAGTTTGAAAAATCCTTCAACAACGTTTAATTTAATTTATAATCTAAAGTTGCAAAAAAAGTTATTTGATGATTCAAATTGAATGCACGCCCACAAACTGGCAAATGTCATTTCACGCTAACATATAGTTGTGGCACTTGATTTTTTTTAAATATTAGAATATATAATCTAAGTTGCACAGATACAATAACTTTTATAATTCATATTCAATGCATGCCCCCCTGGAGACATGAGTGGGTTCGCGCTTATAAGTGCTGCATGTTAACTTACAAATTAAAATTAAGGCCTCTAATGAACATAAGCCCTGCAACTTTTGCCAACCTTTTCAAAAACAGGGGAAACATTTGTCAAGTGAACCATTTTTTGCGATATGGGTATTCAGACTCATACTTACCTATAAGTCAAGGATTTGAGTTTGAAAAATCTTTCAACAACGTTTAATTTAATTTATAATCTAAAGTTGCAAAAAAAGTTATTTGATGATTCAAATTGAATGCACGCCCACAAACTGGCAAATGTCATTTCACGCTAACATATAGTTGTGGCACTTGATTTTTTTTAAATATTAGAATATATAATCTAAGTTGCACAGATACAATAACTTTTATAATTCATATTCAATGCATGCCCCCCTGGAGACATGAGTGGGTTCGCGCTTATAAATGCTGCATGTTAACTTACAAATTAAAATTAAGGCCTCTAATGAACATAAGCCCTGCAACTTTTGCCAACCTTTTCAAAAACAGGGGAAACATTTGTCAAGTGAACCATTTTTTGCGATATGGGTATTCAAGCTCATACTTACCTATCCGTCAAGGATTTGAGTTTAAAAAATCCTTCAACAATGTTAAATTTAATTTATAATCTAAAGTTGCAAAAAAAGTTATTTGATGATTCAAATTGAATGCATGCCCACAAACTGGCAAATGTCATTTCACGCTTACATTTAATTGTGGCACTTGATGTTTTTAATTTTAGAATATAAATCTAAGTTGCATACATACATTTTATAATTCATATTCAATGCATGCCCCCAAGCAGACATGAGTGACTTTGCGCTTACAAATGCTGCATGTGTAATTACAAATAAAAATTTCAGCCTCTCATAACCATAAGCCATGCAACTTTTGCCGACCTATTCAGAAACAGGGGGAACATTAGTTAAGTGAACCCATTTATGCGATATGGGTGGTAAGCCTCATACTAACCCTTAGGTCAAGGAGTTTGGGTTTGAAAAATCCTTAAACAACGGTTATCTTAATTTATAATCTTAAGTTGCAAAAAGAGTTTTGATGATTCAAATACAATGCACACCCACAAGCTGGCAAATGTTCTTTCACGTTAACATATAATTGTGGCACTTGATGTTTTTAATTTTAGAATATAAATCAAAGTTGCATACATACATTTTATAATTCATATTGAATGCATGCCCCCAAGCAGACATGAGTGAGTTTGCGCTTACAAACGCTGCATGTGTAATTACAAATAAAAATTTCAGCCTCTCTTGACCATAAGCCCTGCAATTTTGCCGACCTTTTCAGGAACAGAGAAACATTCGTTCAGTGAACATTTTTTTAGGTATGGGAGGTCAGCCTCATACCTCATGCTTCATACAAGATACTCAGAACATGAAAGAACTAAATAACCCTTTTACCGCAATTTTTTTTTCAAATTACTTCTTAAAGCATTTAATTACTATGAAGGAGGTGTGAGGAAAAATTATTGCAGAAGCCAGACACTGCCCGAAGGGCCTAGCAGACAACCGTGCGCAGCACGGTCAGTCTGCTAGTTAATTAATAATTTACAAAATATACTTATAATTTGATAATGTTAATAACTGTTTTTGGCCAGGCAAAATCGGGTAGAAATTGCATTTTTCTTCACAAATCTATTTTTTTAAAAAATAAGATGCATTCCCATAAGCTGGCACGTATTTAAATTCGCGCTTACACATGTCGCATGTGGGCTTAGAGCATAAAAACCCAATCTCAAAAGAACATCAGCCCTGCAACTCATGCCGTTGCGATATTTGGAAAGTGAAATATTTTTTACAGTTTGGGGTCAACCTCATAAGAAACTATTATTCAATGCAAATTTCTTAGTTTTTTTTTTAAATATTAACCATTTATTCATTCATTTGCAATTAACACTTATTCCAGTACCCTTAGCACGAGTTGCAAAACTTGAGAAAAGTAAAGTTTACGGAAAATATTAAAGAGTGATTTCTCCCAAAATCTGCAGCTTTTGTTTCTTACACTTTATAGTCTTAGCAAAAGAGTTACAGTGATGAAGATAATCAAGTTAAAATAAACAAAAACGTCAGATTTTGGGGGAAATCACTCTTTAATAATTGCCGTAAACTTTACATTACTCAAGTTTTGCAACTCGTACTAAGGGTACAGTTCGTTTTTTCACAGTCTATCAATAAATTCAAACATACCAGACTTTAGACAAATCTGGGTTGGATTGGGAATAACAACCATTATCTTAAAGTTTTCTCTGCGAAGCTGTGATAGTCGATTCATCAATCAGACCACAGGGTGGCTTAAAAAGCGTTTCCACCCCAGATCTTGCAGCCAATAATTTACCCTCAGATCGCATCTGAATGTATTTTAAATGAGAAGGAAAAGATTAGGGTGCAAAACCGAACAAAAAACCATTTGTTTTTCTACCTTGCAAAAAAAACCACTGACCTATATTTGAATTTCAGAGAAACAAAGAAGGCAATGTAGAACTTCTTCAAAATTATAATATATAACCACCTTAAAGGTACAATTCGTCTTCCCAAAGCTTGTTTGGCTTATTAACCATTTGACTCAAAGATCAATGATATCGTCCGGTCGATAGCTCAGTTGGTAGAGTGCTTGCATTCAATGCCGTGAGCCACGGGCTTGAATCCCACCGAGGGTGTAAGAAATGCTTTCATGTTTCGAAGTTAATTTCAAACCCGAAACTAAAATACCGGCAAAGTTTACTCAGCCTTCACTAGAAATGAGTACCAGCCTCTCGGGAGCCGGCTTCCTCACCTGTAAAAATAAATAGGTTTAAAAGGTTCGACTCGCCACATCACATTCTAGACTATTTGAGCTAATATAAAAACATAAAATACGATTTACCAATGTGAGAGTTGTTTTCAATATTTTTTTAAATTAATTTCCAGTTTTCACAAGACACATTGATCCAGTACACATGTACAAACATTGTTCATGTTACATTACCTCTGATGGATATAAGACAAACAAGCACTAATGGGACGAACTGAATAAGTTCTGATCCACTGATTAGACGAATCGTGGATAAAACATTTTATTGTATGTAACTTCTCATAGTAAGTGAACTAAAAAAAAAGAAATACCTACTCTTAAGAACATTCTAAACTACAGGATTTTCACACTTTTGTAGTTTTTTCTCTTGTATAAAATAGGAAAAAGGTGCATTTATCTGAGAAACCCACGTTGACTTAATATGCCACTTATTTAGTCTTACGTTTAAGGTGCCGATATATATATATGTTCGCAAAAAAATCGCTTGCACGGAATCGCATTCGAAGCAGGATACCAGCTGGGTGAAAAATCGACTTGAATCCACTTTTGTACGAAAAGTTCAATCTATGTTGCTTTTCGTGACACACACTGTACTTACTTCAAGTATAAAACTCGTTCAGTGACCGGTCCGTAGTTCACTTCGGACTCTGAATGGAAGGCTGTGGGTTCGAATCCTGGCGGAGCACAAAAAATATACCATTTATATTTTCAAATTTGCTCTTCGCTGCGTTGAAAAAATGAAACATTTTATAAAAAAAAAAAAGATTTTGTTAGCACGTTTAAAAAATATCCAGTTTGGCATTTATATGGATTCATTTTCCAATTAGGTAACACACCTGTTGACAGTTGGAAGGTTACCGATAAACTGAATTTGGATTTTTGTAGAATGCGTGCGTTAGCGCATTCCTAATACTCAAATAATTGCGTTCTTGGTCCATCTCGTGCTTAGATGTCGACGACTGAATAGCGTCGAAGCCGCTTAAACACAATGTACGCGACGTTCCTTGACTTATAGGTTGGTATGCGGCTGACCACCCATGCTGTAAAAATGGTTCACTTTGCCAATGTCACCCCAGTTACAGGGAAGGACGGCAAGAGTTGCAGGGTGTATGTCCATTTGAGATTTGGTTTTTATTTTGTGGGTTCACATGAGGCATGTGCAAGCGCGAACTTGTACGTGTCTGGCTGTGGGAATGCATGTAATGTGAAACTCCAATGTAAAATTTGTCGGTGTTATGGCCGCGGGATCAAGACAGGTTATTTGGAACCGGATAACGCTGGTTCGAACCCCGCGACGATAACTTCGACCCTGGTTCAACAGATGCCGTTACATGCACACAAGCTTCTGCTTTCGCATGAAGACAACTGGCCTGGCAAAATAGATTAGTATTGCATTCCTTTCCACAAATATTTTTTTAAAAACCAAAACAAATCATATCTTTGACCGGTCCGTAGTCCAGGTGGTAACACTTCGGACTCGTAACTGGAAGGTCGTGGGTTCGAATCCCGGCGGAGCACAAAAAATATACCATTTATATTTTCAAATTTGCTCATCGCTGGATTGAAAAATTCATAAACCTTTACCAAAGACCGGTCATCAAAAGGTCCATCCAGCCTTACAACAACTGGGTCTTGCTTGAGAATTGGCGCTTTCTGCAGCGACGACCAAGCTCGCAGAGGGCTCTTGAGGTGTGATACACACAAAAACAGCGCTCACCAAATAAATCAGCCTAATTTAATTTAATTTTTGCAACTTAGATTAGATTAGTTACGGCGTTTAAACGCTTACGCCTTGACGCGCGTTAAAAACGCTTTAACTTAAACGAAGTCTTTGCACAGGACGCGTTGGTCCGATGGTAAATGGATTTCCCGCCAAAACTTACTGAAGTGGAGTATATAAAATGGGAGAACGGAATTTGGTTTATTTTTTTGTAGAACGCAGCGACGGAATCGACTCTCAAGTGATTTGTCAACTGCGCTTCTGCTATACAAACTTATCTTCTCTCTCTTATTTTTCTTGTGTCTCTTCACTGAAGATTGGCCTTGTTTATTTTCGAATTTAAATTGCTTAGTAAATACATTTATTTCAAAGGTCATTTTAATTTTTGAATAGAATGAGGTAGGAACATTTTTGAATTTTAAACTTGTACCTCGGCAAGCAAACGTCAGTCATTTATGGGACTGGCCATCATTTGCAACGTAGATAATGAACTACGTTGCATCATTTCCAAAGTAATTCGCGCTTACAAATGCTGAATGTGTACTTACAAATAAAATCCAATCCTCAAATGAACATAAACCCTACAACTTTTGCCGACCTTACCTGACACAAGGGGTGACATTGGTAAAGTGAATCATATTTTACAGTGTGAATGATAAGCCTCATACCAACCTATAAGTCAAGGATTACAAATAATAAATAGCATTAAAAAACAACAACACCTTAAAAAGAAATCTGTACAAAAAAAACATATATGAATAAGCCAACATTACAAATCAATAAGTGTTTTAGGCTTACACAGCCGGCTGATGATGCTGAAGTGATGTATTCCGGGATCTGTTGCCGTGGTCTGTGGGAGATGGAGATTCCGTACGTTTCGCCCATTTCTACAATAAGCTTCTTCAGCGTGAAGTATGATGATGAAAGATGATCACACAGTTCTCATCAAGATCATCTTCATCATCATACTTCAAGCTGAAGAAGCCCATCGTAGAAATGGGTGAAACCTTCCGGAAGCTCCAGCTCCCACAGACCACGGCAACAGATCCCGGAAAACATCACTCCAGCATTACAAATCAACATTGCAGATTATATTAGGGGCCGTCCATAAATTACGTCATCGATTTTGGCCGATTTTCGAACCCTCCCCCCTTACAATCATCCTATAGTCATTATCTAATGACCCCCCCTCCCCCTCTTGCTGTAATAGTAGATGAGCAATAATTAATAATGTTATATTACTTACATAATATTTTGTATATTTTGTAGAAATTGGTATTTACAAGAACGACGTCACTTTTGGTACTCGTACATCATTTGCCATCATCCGCAGACCAGACTCCCCCCCCCCCTTAATGCGAATGACGTAATATATGGACAGCCCCTTATTATTATTATTAGATCTTTGCAACTTAGATTATTGGCTAAATTTAATCTTACATACATAGTCGGCTGATGGTGTGGTCAAACGTCGCAACGAGAACTGCAGCAGGGGATCGAACCACAGACTTTCTGAAGTCAGGATCCGTTATGGCACAATTATAAGTTCTTTGACAAGTTGGTATTGGACACAAAGCGGGTAACGTCTTTCTGTTAAATTGTCAACAGTGCCAGGTTTCAACGTAAAACAATGTATAAATAACAATATTAGAATGATTTATTTGTTAACTGATTTGTAATGTTGGTTCTGATTTGTAATGTTGGTTTATTGGCTTGCTACATTTTTTGCATAAGACATTTTTTACTTTTTTTGTAAAGATTTATTTTTAAGGTTTTGTTGTTTTCTTATACTTAAATGTTATTTATTACTCGTATTCCTTGACTTATAGGTTGGTATGAGAGGTTGACCACCCATACTGTAAAAAATGGTTCACTTTGCCAATGTCACCCCTGTTTCAGGGAATGTCGGCAAGAGTTGCAGGGCTTATGTTCATTTGAGGTTTGGATTTTATTTGTAAGTACACAATCAGCATTTGTAAGCGCGAACTACACGTGTATGTTTGTGGGCATACATCTGAGAGCTTTGAATGAATATATCCTTTTTTTTTTTTTAAGAAATCCTGTGCGGGAGACTCCCTAGATTCTAAAGACTCTAGGGGACTATGACACTTGTTGTAGTGCCGCAGAGGTGTACGAGCTTGGTCGTCGCTACAAAGCGCCAATACTCAAGCAAGACCCAGTTGCTGTAAGGCTGGATGGACCTTTTGGTGACCGGTCATTGGTAAAGGTTTATGAATTTTTCAACCCAGCGAAGAGCACATTCGAAATATTAATGGTATATTTTTGTGCTCCGCCGGGATCTGAATCCACAACCTTCCATTTACGAGTCCGAAGTGTTGCCACTACGGACTACGGACCGGTCCTTGCAACTTAGATTTTAGATTTATAGATTATATTTGTTGAGCGCTGTTTTTGTGTGAATCACACAATCTTTGCCAATGACACCCCTGTTTCAGGGAAGGTCGGCAAGAGTTGCAGGGCTTATGTTCATTTGAATTTCGGTTTTTATATTGTAGGTCCACATGCGGCATGTGTGAGCGCGAAATAATGCGTGTCTGCTTGTGGGAATGCATTTCATATGAATCTTAAATGATACATATCTTTGCAACTTAGATTTAGGTTTAGATTTAGACACCTCAAGAGCCCTCTGCGTGCTTGGTCGGCACTATAGAAATCACCAATTCTCATGCAAGACCCGATTGCTATAAAGTTAAAATAAAACATCGGTATAATTTACACAGCCTTCACAAGAAATGAGTACCAGCCCCCTGGGAGCCTGTAAACTTCAATTTCAACTGGAGTGGTTGGCACAAGGCCAGCCCCCTTACCTGTTAAGATAAATAGTAGCGTTTGCCTTCTCGTTGAGGACCTTACTGATATTTTAACTCCGGCATTTGTTCTTGGTTCAGGAAGTCTCTAAATCGAGACCTCTTTCGTTTCACCATCAAAGGCTTCCGAGATTTTAAGCGCACCATTTAGCGGCAATAATTCCTGAGGTTGACACGGCACAATGACAAAACGACGCAATGGCAGAACAACACACGACAGAACGACACAATGGCAGAACGTTACATGACAACACATCACAATCACAGAAAATTCAGCAAACAAAAAAACACAAGGACAAAACATCACATGTCTAAAACAGAACATACATAACATAAACGGCATTAAAAATTAAAAAAAAAAAATAGGTTGATTTATTTGGTGAACGCTGTTTTTTGTGTGTATCACACCTCAAGAGCTCCCTTCGCTTCGTCGTCGCTGTAGAAAGCGCCAATTCTTCAAGCAAGGCCTTTTGATGACCGGTCTTTGATAAAGGTATATGAGTTCATCCAGTTCATCCTCAGTCGCCGTACAGAGAGGATGTTCTCCTGAAGACCTCGGCTACGTCGCTGACGAAACGTAGAGAATAATGTAAGTTCTCACCGAACGGTTCGTTAAATATCCAATTTAAATTAAGTTTTAAAATTGTTCAGTTTTAAAAAAAAATTAATATAATTGTCAAAAGGTATATGAATTTTTCACCCAGCGAAGAGCAAATTTGAAAATATAAATGGCATATTTTTCGTGCTCCGCCGGGAGGATTCGAACCCACAACCTTCCATTTACGAGTCCGAAGTGTTACCACTGGACTACGGACCGGTCGGTTTGTGATAGTTATGTTTCGTCATGTGATGTTCTGTCATGTGTCTTTATGTTATGTGTCGTTCTGTCATGTGTCGTTATGCCATGTGTCTTTATGTTATGTATCCTTACGTTATGTGTCATTCTGTCATGTGTCTTTATGTTTTGTGCCGCTATGTCATGTGTCGTTTCGTCACTGTGTCGTTCTACCATGGAACCAATTCCCGAGGCATTGAATGCGCACCTTTTCAAATGGCACTCTTTTATTTGTGTCGACCCCCTCTCTTTATGTTAAACCTCACTAATGGCGTCTTGCCAAAAATTGTATCGAAACATAAAAAGCAAACCTACCTATCGATTCAGTTTACATTCCTATTAAGGTAAACCCTATGATTTAGTTTCAATGCAATGTTAGTACCTGTACTAATTGGAAAATGATCAAAGTGGGCTACTAATGACCGGTCCGTAGTCTAGTGGTAACACTTCGGACTCGTAAATGGTCCTGGGTTTTTTTTTTTAATTTAGTGACTGCTATTTTGTGTGAATCACACCTCAAAGTTTGTTTATCGTCAGTCAGCAAAAAAAAATCAAAAACATCTAAATTTTTGTAACGTGGGATCTAAATCTAAAAATCTAAATCTAAGTTGCAAAGAGATTCAAATTAAATGCATTCCCACAAGCAGACACGCATAATTTCGCGCTCACACATGCCGCATGTGGACCTACAATATAAAAAATCCAATCTCTAATGAACATAAGCCCTGCAACTCTTGCCGACCTTCCCTGAAACAGGGGTGATATTGGCAAAGTGAACCATTTTTTACAGTATGGGTGGGCAGCCTTATACCAACCTATTCAAGGAATATAATAAAAAAAAACGTCATTTTTTACAGTATGGGTGGGCAGCCTCATACCAACCTATAAGTCAAGGAATATAATAAAAAAAAAAAAAAAAATTAAATGTTCATTTGAGGTTTGGATTTTAATTTGTAGGAACACATGCAGCATTTGTAAGCGCGAACTTATAAGTATCTGCTTTGCAACTTAGATTAGAGATATTTTTTGTTTTTTTGGAAATGAAATAAAACCATTTTTTTTTTTTTGAAAATTCAATCGATTTTATTACATTATATATTTACTAGCAGTACCCGGCGTGTTTCACTACGCCATTTGGGCATGTGGTATCAATTTTTTTCTACAGATAAAAGAGGAAACAACAGGATCAAAAAAAATAATGTGCTAATCGGAATCAAGCTTCACACAATTTATCTCTAGGTTAATCTTCACGTTTTCTAAAAAAAAAGGTCTAGGTACAACTGTTAAGCAGCAGAGCCAAGCATAGGGAAAATCGATTGCGGTGCTCCATTTATATTTAAGATAAAAAAATCGGCTATGTAACGTCACTCATCTAATCTATTCTAAGTTGCATGGATATAATTGTTACATTTAGAATTCACATTAAGTGCATGCCCACAAGCAGACACGTATAAGTTCACACTTGCACATTCTGCGTGTGAACCTACAACATAAAAACCCAAATCTCAAATGAACATACACCCTGCAACTCTTTGCTGACCTTCCCTGAAACAGGGGTGACATTGGCAGAGTGAACCATTTTCTATTTATAGTTGGTCAGATGCATATTGACCTATACAAGAAAAGAATATAAACAATAAATTAAATTTTATAATCATACAATTAAAGAACTAATCTATAAAATTCACTATACTCTTTGAGCAAAGTGAAGAAATAAATGTATTCCAAACAATCAGGAATATTTTTCAATGTAACCGCACTGTGAAACGTATGCAGTTGGGGAAAATGCTTCATACAATATGATGCACTAAGTGTTTTTTCAACTATCTCCATAAAAGTGTTTAATTTATGTTGAATTTTTGACTCCCTGTCCTGTCTTTATCCCGGCCAAGTGAATTCACATTTTTTCCCCACATTTAAAATGTGCTCTATCCATTATTTCAATAAGTGAAAGTTTTAGGTAGTGCACACGGAACATTTTCTATTGACAACAAAATTGTAAGTCGCACGGCCGGGTTAGGTAAAAGGCAAACATTTTGTTCATCTTGGTTGCTTTGGACCATTGTCACATAGAAGAAAGACGTTTAACCGCCGAGAAAAAAACGATCTTTAAATTTGTGGTGAGTATATAATTTTACAGAAATGCGTTTTTTGAAAAAACAACTATATTATGTATATTTTAATTAAAAGTATGTTTCAATAAAAGGTTTTAATAATAATAATATATTTCAATATGGTCTTCTAGTTGTGACCTACGAACTTTCGTTTATCGTATTTTTTATAAGTGCGGGATATAAAAGCTTTCTTACATTTCTAAAATTCAACTTGGAATACTTGAATAACATTTTTTAATTTGGAACTTTGTCTAGGCCAGGGGTCGGCAACCTTTTGAGTCGGAAGAGCCAAAAATTACAATTTACAAATTTCAAAGTTTTTCCTTGACTTATAGGTTGGTATGAGGCTGACCACCCATACTGTAAAAAATGGTTCACTTTGCCAATGTCGCCCCTGTTTCAGGGAAGGTCGGCAAGAGTTGCAGGGCTTATGTTCATTTAAGATTGGGTTTTTATATTGTAGTTCCACATGCGGTATGTGTGAGCGCGAAATTATGCGTGTCTGCTTATGGGAATGCATTTGATGTGAATCTCAAATGATACATATCTTATTTTGGATTTGGATTTGTAAAGAGCCACAAATGTTTTTTTGCCAACAATAAATAGCGTCGATGGGGCGGGGGGAGGGTGGGGGGTGAAAAGCGAGTACAAGTAGCGGAGAGATCGTTAATCGATTCAGAACGATTTAGTTTTTTTCGAGCAGAAGTATAATTCTGTGTTTTTTATATTTGCGTATGAAGCTATGAAATGAAGAAAGTATATGAAACGAAGAAAGTATATGTTGATAGAATAGATGGATGTCGTGGTAGAGGAAGACCGAGAAAGGTATGGATGGACCAAATATCCGAAATTGCGAATGAATGGAATATCCAGAGTCATAATAAAAGAAGAGCCTGTATGAAGAAAATTATTACTCTGGAGGAAATGAAAGAAGTATGTAAGGACAGAAAGAAATGGCGGTTGATCTGTAATGTTGGCGGCTAGGGTTTATTAAATTGGAATTTGTTTTTATTTGTAAATGGATATTTTGTATTTGGATATTATTATTTAGTGATGTATAAAATGTAATTTGTCGTGTGTGTGTTCCTTGACTTATAGGTTGGTATGCGGCTGACCACCCATGCTGTAAAAATGGTTCACTTTGCCAATGTCACCCCTGTCTCAGGGAAGGACGGCAAGAGTTGCAGGGTGTATGTCCATTTGAGATTTGGTTTTTATGTTGTAGGTTCACATGAGGCATGTGCAAGCGCGAACTTGTACGTGTCTGGTTGTGAGAATGCATGTAATGTGAATCTCCAATGTAACATATCTTTGCAACTTAGATTAGATTAGATTAGATTAGAAGCTAAAGAGCCGTAACTTCACACCCAAAGAGCCGCATGTGGCTGGTGAGCCGCAGGTTGCTTACCCCTAACCAAACCGATATCGATCCACCATATTTGTAAAAAGTCCGGTCTATAGCTTAGTTGGTAGAGTAACTGCATTCCATGCCGAGATCTCGAGTTAGAATCCCACTGAAGTTGTCAGAAATTATTTCTCGTTTCAGTGTTTATTTCTAACCCAAAATAAAATATCGGCAAGGCTTACTCAGCCTTCATAAGAAATGAGTGTCAAGCCACTCAGGAGCTGAATAACATCCATTTCAAGTTGGCGTAAAGTAAAAGTTACTGGGTTGTTCATTTTAGATTTGGATTTTAAATTATGAGTAGGTACACATGCAACATTTGTAAGCAAGAACTTACATGTGTCTACTTGTGAGCATGCATTTTATATGAATCTTTAATGTAAATGTATATTTGCAACTAAGATTATGTATTGTAGTTGAATATAATGGTCTACTTCTATTGGGTGGTTTCAAAATTTACCGACCTCGTTGCTGAAATATTGAGAATTGAGAACCATTGTTTATTTGATCACCATCAAACTTCACAGGATTCATTTTAAAAATATGTTACATGTTTCCTGAAAATTTCATCAAAATCGGATGAGCGGTTTATGAGTATAGGGAACATACATACATACATACATACATACATACATACATACATACATACATACATACATACATACATACATACATACATACATACATACATACACACATCCTTCTTTAAAGATATAGATAGATAGATTGCATTCCATGCCGAGATCTCGAGTTGGAATCCCACCGAAGTTGTCAGAAATTATTTCCCGTTTCAGTGTTTATTTTAAACCCAAAATAAAATACCGGCAAGGCTTACTCAGCCTTCATAAGAAATGAGTGTCAAGCCACTCAGGAGCTGAATAACATCCATTTCAAGTTGGCGTAAAGTAAAAGTTACTGGGTTGTTCATTTTAGATTTGGATTTTAAATTATGAGTGGGTACACATGCAGCATTTGTAAGCGTGAACTTACATGTGTCTACTTGTGAGCATGCATTTTATATGAATCTTTAATGTAAATGTATATTTGCAACTAAGATTATGTATTGTAGTTGAATATAATGGTCTTCTTCTATTGGGTGGTTTCAAAATTTACCGACCTCGTTGCTGAAATATCGAGAATTGAGAACCACTGTTTATTTGATCACCATCAAACTTCACAGGATTCGTTCTAAGAATATGTTACATGTTTCCTGAAAATTTCGTCAAAATCGGATGAGCGGTTTATGAGTCTATAGGGGACATACATACATACATACATACATACATACATACATACATACATACATACATACATACATACATACATACATACATACACACATCCTTCTTTATAGATATAGATTTTACATAAAACCAAAGGCAACCTACATATATTATAATTCGACACTTATTCAATGTTAATTTTATTTTTTAACTTAACTAAAAAATCTTATAAGAAATCTCGTCAATTTAACAAATACTTATCCACTAACATCACGTTTTATTCAATCCGAATACAAACATTATCTTGCTATTTGTATAACATCGTGGTACAGAAATGACCAAAAATATACGGAAACCAACACGTTCACTAGAGGTGCTGTTTTGGTTCCCATATATTTTTTGCTAAAACGTTATGGTTGAGGTTGGAACGTCGATTCCATTTTTACCGATTCCTCTGTAAAATGACCTTCTGAATCCAAATATGACCTTTGTTCTGAATCTGAATCCTGAATCCAAATATGATCTTCGCCCGAAATGTGAATCCTGAATCCAAGTATGACCTTCGTTATAAATCTGAGTCCAAATATGACCTTTGTTCTGAATCTGAATCCTGAATCCAAATATGATCTTCGTCCAAAATGTGAATCCTGAATCCAAGTATGACCTTCGTTATAAATCTGAATCCAAATATGACCTTCATTTTAAATCTAAAGCCTGAACCCAAATATTACCTTAGTTCTAAATCTCAATCTTTAATCAAAATATGACCTTTTGTTCCAAATCTAAATCCTGAAACCAAATTTGACTTTACATCTTAATTTAAGCCCTGGATTCAAATGATACCTTTGTTCAAAATTTGAATCATAAATCTAAATATGACCTTCGTTAAAAATCTAAATACGGAATATAAATATATATTTTGTTCCGAATTGAATACTGACACCAAATATGATCTACAATATTTGGGGAAGCCTCCTCAACGATCTAAGTAATAACTTAGAGTTTTGGAAGGTCAAAGCAAAACATTGTTTTAAGACTTACATCTTCTGAATCCTAATTTGACCTTTGTTTTACGTCATCACTCAGAATTTTCAATAAATGCTAAAAATTGGTAACGTCGAAAGTAGTCACAGGGGGAAAAGAAGGTCATATTTGGATTCAAGATTTGGATTGTTCTTTGACCTATGGGTTAGTATGCGGCTGACCACCCATGCTCTAAAAAAGGTTCACTTTGCCAATATCACCCCTAATTCAGGGAAGAACGGTAAGAGTTGCAGGATGTATGTCCATTTGAGATTTGGGTTTTTATGTTGTAGGTTCACATGCGGCATGTGCAAGCGCGAACTTGTACGTGTCTTCTTGTGAGAATGCATATAATGTGAATCCCCAATGTAACATATATTTGCAACTTAGATTAGATTAGAAGAGGTCATTTTAAGTTAGAATCTGTACAAATGTGTTAAGTCCAAAGTTCATTCAAACCATGGCTACATAAGTGGAATGTCAAATAGTCAATAATTCCATTTAAGAAAGAACTATGGTCATTTTTTCTATACCACGATGATATTTAATATTAGGTGTTAGGTGCAACGACTCATTTTGAATTTATTTAAAATTCAAAAAATTCAAATAAAATTAATATAAAGAATAAGTACATTTTCAAAGAGTGCTTTTGGGTACTGATTATTTTTTAATAAATTTATTATTCACCAAGTATTATATTGCGTCGTTGCACCTTGATGACATTAATAGACAAAGCAGTTTCTTAGAAAAGTAAAAATAAAAATTGAAAAAAAAATCTCCGATTTTGGTTCAATACGACACATTTATAAATTTCCTTTTTAATATTTCTTCACAGTTTTGAATTGATCTGCGCTTTTAATATTATAAATATTGTTTTTTTTTTTTTAATAAACCAGTGGCGCACACTCCGAAGCAGCATTTAAGCGATGCATGCAAAATTCAAAAAACACATATTGCAGTAAATATGAATATAAATCTTGACTTATAGGTTGTTATGCGGCTGACCACCCATACTGTAAAAAAATTGGTTCACTTTGCCAATGTCACCCCTGTTTCAGGGAAGGACGGCAAGAGTTGCAAGGCTTATGTTCATTTGAGATTGGGTTTTTATATTGTAGGTCCACATGCGGCATGTGTAAGCGCGAAATTATACATATCTGCTTGTGGGAATGCATTTAATATAAATCTTAAATGATATATATCTTTTCAGCTTAGATTAGATTAGATTAGATGAATAAATTTCGCATGTTTTGTTATTTTCCGTTGTGAAATTATGTAGGTCATGTTTATAGAGGAAACACCTTCGATTCTTTAATGTGTTTTTTAAAAATACATTTGTTATGGCTTTTGCAGCATATTCATAAAATGCGCACGCTCATTCTGGAGCCACGGAGTTTATGATTTTAGTCTGTACTGCAGTAAATATTTGCTATAGACTGCTTTTATTAAAAATCCCAAGAATCAGTTTTACTGCAAAAACTAGAAAATAAAAATAAAATATGAGAAATGTTAAGTCTTTTGGCTACATGATTTTTAATACTTTTCAGTTGATTTGTATCCTGAAAAAAACTTCTTTACTTCAATTTAACAATATTTCAGAAAATATATACTTACCTACATTGGTATTTTTTTGAAGAATAACGGATATTTCACAGATTCCATATCCCAAGTTACGGATACCACATCTCTAGTCATGGATATCATGTTGCAATGCACGGATATCATGTTCCAAGTCACGGATACGAGTTTGAAGTCAAGGAAACCAATTGAGTTATAAGGTGCTTAACATGTTAATGCGGATACCATATTTCCAGTCATGGATACCGTGTCCCAATATACGGATATCATGTCCCAAATCACAGATAACATGTGTCAAATCACGGATAACATATCCCAAGTCACGGATAATATGCCCCAAGACATGGATATCATGTTCTAAGTCATGAATATCATACCCTACGCTATGGTTGCAATGTCCAAAGACACGGATATCATACCCCAAATTACGGATACCGTGTGACAAGGCGTAGATACGTTGTTCCATAGCACGGATACCATATCCTAAGCCACGGATATCATGTTCCAAGTTCTCATGGATATAATGGTATTTTGATCAATATACATATTATGGTTGTTAACGTTAAATTTAAAAAATCTGTGAGTATTACAAAAATGAAAAATATTCAGATAAATGGAAAATGCTGCAGGAAATTAGAAAATGGTCTTCGTCAATTTTTTTTTTTTAATGATATATATTTAATCTCTATTTATACTATAACAATATAATATTTCTTATTTTACCTTTAACTTTATTCACGGCAGTCATTTTGTGAACTATTGTGCATAACTTTATCATAAAAATTTATACAAATTGAACAGTGAAAAAATGATTATTTTGTTGACGTCAACCATCGATCAATAGACTTAGATAGTGAACATCTTTTTCGTCCCATGGTAACAAACGTACCATCAGTACACACTAAGGCCCGGTATATTCAAGTTTGGAAGTATTTTAGTTAACTATTACTTGAACTATTATTCAAAATACTCAAGTTCGAGTTAACTAAAACCGAGAATTACCGAAGTGACAAGCCCCGCCTCCAAATCTTGGAAATAATTACAATGCCATTTAAAAGCTTTGAATCAAACAACTGTTATAAAAATCAAATTAAAAACCTTCATAAAGCTGGAAAACGACACAAAAAACGTTCAGTTTGCAAACAATTTTGATGTATCCTTACATTAAAAAAGAACAGCTGCTGTCAGTGAAGCGACGCCATCTTGAAAATCGTAAGTTAAAGTAACTAAATATCTACTGGCGAAATTCGATGAGTGAAATATTATGATAATTTACTTAAATTTCATTTTAATTAACTTTTTGATACTTTAAAATACCGGGCCTTATAGGTAAATAACAAAAAAATGAGATGTAAGATATTAACGTCGTATGTCAAAAAGAGACATAAACATGACGTTTGCCTGGAAACTAATTACAACAAAACCTCGTTTGTATGAAGCATGCACCCAAAGGGGCTCTTTTTTTTGGTACGCAATACGGTTCAGATGCTTTATCTATACATTTTAAGTTGATCGATGATGTTAACAGAAATATACGGAAAGGATGTTTTTTTACTTTCTATGCTATCCAAGAAAATTATTTCTATAGAAGTTTATGATTTCTCAATATTTATGGTTGATATGTATATTTTTTTTTGCGTAGGTAATACAATTATTTTATGTGTATTTATACATATTTATTTTAATAAAAAAAAACACATTTGTGAGAACGGAAAAATAAATCGAAAAAGTACGAGTAAAATTAAAAAAAAAACAATCATTGGACGCCACTGCTCAAAAACTATTTTACAAAAAGTGAAGGAGCGATTTTACAAAAAATGTTTATTGATGAGGTTTATATGAGGCTGACCCCCCATGCTGTACAAACTTGGTTGAATTTTGGTTGAGTTGCAATGTTTATGTTCATTGCGTTTCGGTTTATTTTGCATTTACACATGCACATGCAAAGCGCAAACTTATACGTGCCTGCTTGTGGGCATGCATTAAATATAAACCTTAAATGTCAACACATTTTTGCAACTTAGATTATAGAATGACTAAATCTAAGCAAGCAAAAATCACTCGTCTATGAGGTCAAGCAAAATATTTGTTTGCCTTTTTTCTAGCAACCATGTGCAACGTTTCAATTTTGTTGTCTATGGAATTTGTGCGGAGTCATTTTTTTTAACAATACTTCTTGGTATTTTCATATATATTCCTAAAGTCGTATTTATCCTTCCAGAATATTTTGTAATTATACTGAAAACAAAAATAGAAAAAAACATTAAATTAAATTAAAAAAAAAAACACAAATATTATTTTTAGACCGTATTTATTTTTAGTATAAAATTTGTTTTTCAAATGAAATTATCATACAATACTTGAAACATAAAAAATACAAATAATATTCTTTATTGATTTTTTTTTTAAATATATAAAGTATTACATAACAATTGCGGCCATTTTTTTTAATAAACTAGGTTTTTCTACTTCATGAAAGGGAAATAATCTAAGTTTAAGAGAATAATGAAAAAATACAGAAAAAATAATGTCTAAGATATGTTTATTTTATTAGAAAACAATAATCAATATGTGATGTTTTTTTATAGGAAGAAGTGAAATGTATTTAGATTTTTTATTTTCTATCGAAATACTGAATCATTTTTAAAAATGCGATAAAAAATTGGAAACAAGAAAAAAACAAAGTTTATCTGCTACAAAGTACTTGTTATCTAATAAAAAAAATATTAATTAAATATATACAATTCTTAGAAATTAAAAATAAATCCCTTGGCGTCAAAATAATTTGGGAAGAAAAAAAAGGTACAATGAAGAAAACTAAAGAATTAACGTTGTTTATAAAATGATAAAAAAATAATGTTGAAAAAAAACCTACACCAAGAATTTATTTACAGGAAAAGTACTAATTAAATGTTGAAAAAATAAAAAAATAATACTATTACTTATAAGCTACAAAAATATTATTTTACCTAATGAAAAATTAAATGACTTCAATTCAACTAAATTTACACAATTCAAATACACTAGTACATCCGAATTTTTCTTTTTTTTAATTGTTAAGAAATTATTTACATGTTACAGGTGAAATAACTTTTAAGAAATCAAAACGATTAAAATTAGTTTAACTCATAAAAATTAAAATAAGTCAAATGTAAATTTGGAAGAAAAATTTGATAATCTAAGACTGACCTCTCGCAGCACCATTCAAAAAATAAAAAATATTTTTTTAAGTTCCCAGTTAATGCATTTTGTAAAAAAAATTAACACGTCAATTGTTCACTTAATTAATGCACAAAATTGAAATCATTTATTTATAATAATGGCACGGCAACCAAAAATGATAACAATTATAAAGTCAATTGAAGAAAATATTGTTGAAAAATATTTGTCGATTAAATATTGATTGCGTGAGTGTACTTGCAACTTAGTGTACACTCGACTTGTCATTAATTATTTTTTTTGTTGGCAAAAATAAATGGTAGATATTGTGAACAAGTTCTTAAATTAAAAGAAAAACTCTGTGAGAGATCATTAGTATAAAATTAACCTATGGACTTTTTTACCATTTTAAGTTAATATTTTGTTTTGCACTATCTATAACATAAAAATTAAAGGATTCTCACAATGGTTTTTTTGTTTACTTTCTATTTAAAAACTAATTTTACTTCTAATCGAAACTAAATTAAAAGAAATAAAAAATGTTACACCTTAATAAATTAAAAGATTAAGCTGGTCGAAGAAAAGAATGGAACTGAATATATAAATGGGAAAAAACATTGGAATAAAAATATGTTTTTTTTAGCTACAAGGCAATGATGTACAATATTCGGACTTCTTTGTATTGAAGATGTTTTTTTCTACATAAAAAAATAGCCGTGCTTTAATAAACATGTTTTGTCAAATAAATGACTGGAATGTTAAGAACAATAAATAAATGAAAAATATAATAAACTATTTTAGTGGTGTTGCATTTGTCAAACATAAAATTACATTAAATAATAAAGAATGTTGTGCATTATTGACAAATCGTTGGGGTTTTTTTTTTAATATTACATTTAAATTTTTGAATAAACAAAAAGTTGAAGAAAATTTTGAACAACTGCGATACAATTTAAAACATGTTTGATCGTGATGATGGAAATAAAATTGAAAATTAAAAAAAAAAAAAAAACAAACTCAACAGCAAATAAAGTGTTTTATAAGTAATAAGTCATTTTTCGTATTTTTATTTATTTTTAAATGGTGCTCTTTTATTTGGTACAACACACAGTTTTTTTTAATTTACAGAATTATTTTTTAATGACGAAATTTTAAAGTTATTTAGTCCAAACATATTCGTATCGCGTTTAAAAAAATCTACAACAGTCTGCTATATATAATCAGTCTATGATTCTTCATAATTTATTTACTAAATTTTTTGCATAATGTTTAATTTTTTTTTAATATAGACACCTCTTGGATAAAATCCGACATAAATCAAAATAAAAAACAATTTGTTAATGTCCACATTTTTTTTATAAAGTATTACATATTTAGCACGTATCAATGTTTAAAAAAATTATGACACTTAATATTTATTACATTTATTTTAACAACTATTATTACAAAAACTAATTTTAAAGGAATTACATCTCGTTTATTTATTTTTTCATACAAAAATTGACTGGTACCAATGTCCACATTTCCTTCAGTAAGCATTACAGTTTTTTTTAATAAAAAATATCCTGTCAGTCGTCGCGATATTTATTTTCTATCCTTATCAATTAATAAATCCACTTTCACGTTTTAACTATAAAAGCATTACGTCATTTTAAAAACGTTGTTTTTTTGCGCGTAGTAAAAAAATCAGGATTGATTAGCTGGCTATGCGATAATGTCAGTTGGGTTGTTAAAGTACACTTGGCTCATCAAGACCGATCCGCGGCCGATTTTTTTTTTTTTTGCTTTTTTTTTTGTTCAATTTTTTACACGGTGGATGGACAGTAAGGCTTAAGCGATGTTCTTCTGCACGACTAGCACCACGACTCTTCTCCAGGCGCCTGACTCTCGTCTTCGTCCGAAGGAACTTCTCCGTACATGTCCGCCAGCTTTCGGAACCGTGGTCCGAACGAAGACAGATAGTTGAACTTCAGGTCGCCCTCGTCAGTACCTAAAGAGAAAAAATAAAAAAATTAAACAACATAAAACTAAAATACCAATTAAATTAAGGAAAACTGGCAATGGGACTCGTAGTCGTTGTCCCAACTTCATGAGATATTATTTTGCCAAACTAGATTTATTCGGTATGATTTGCCGGCGTATTTTTCCAAATTCCTGCCTATCTAATGTTTAGACGATCCGTTTGGTTTCAAATCCTATAGTGTAATCAATGCTAGGCTTGAAGACAAGCTTCTTGGAAATGTACAGTCTCCAAATACTTTTTTTTTTAACTGTTTCATCCATCTCACATGTTTTCTCCACCACCTGCTGATCTCCCTGATACGAAAACATGGTATTCACTTATTCTCCATTTGACATCTTATTGATGAAGTTTAAGATACTGTTTTAGTAAGATTTTATCAGGTTTAATTTAATAAAAATGACGGTTATTTATTTTAACACTTCACATTTACGTATACAGAGAGGCTTTTGAACTGTTAAGCTCGACAGCTAAGATACAAGTCTTCTACTACACACAGCAGCTTTGTCCCTTCTTTTAATAGCAGGCGTACGGATTGTTCTTGAAATATTCGGAAATGGAAAATGCGATATTTGAACAGAATATTATATTTCGAATATTCAAGTGAATACTCATACTTCTTCTTCTTCTTGTGCCACTTCTAACGAAAATCGGCGATCATCATATCTATTTTGATTTTTGATGCTGCGGCTTGAAACTGGGACTTGGTGCTTCTGCCGAACCACTGTCGCAGGTTCTTCAGCCACGATGTCCTTCGGCGTCCCTGAGATCTTCTCCCCTCAATCTTACCCTGAATGATAAGATGAAGGAGACGGTACTTCTCATTTCTCATAATGTGACCGAAGTACATTAGTTTTCTCTGCTTAATGGTAGGCAGGAGCTCCTTTGTAGTGCGCATTCGTTGAAGGACTTCTTGATTGGTGACTCGATCACGCCAATACTCATACAATATCGAAGAAATACAACTGATTTATTTAAGCACCTACGTACATTTAGAGACATCAAAGACTTTAGTCAGTTTTATGGCTGAGGGGTCAAGTGGCCGATATTTCTAGCGTTTTAGAATAGAATAACGCTTATTCGATCCCCACCTGGGTCCATAGACCATAACTTTGACCTTGGTTCAAAAGATGTCATTGGGTAATTATTAATTCATAATTCAATAATGAACTATTTTTTGATGATTTTTTATATCTGTTTCTGGCCAGGCAGAATATCTTGATGAATTGTATTCATTTTCACAAATCTACAAAAAAATACTCACACAGACACACAATTACACATTGGTAAAAATACTTACAGCTGGCCAGAGACGACAGAGATCCGGTTGTGTTGCCATCTCCCTCGTAGGCGTAATGTCTGACGTCATCGAAGGGATTTGTGTCAGGGTCACGATCTATCACATCCTTCTTGTCGTCCAGGAAACCAGAGATGTCAGGAACGAGACCCCCGTTCATGGAAGGAGCTGGGGACAAGAAAGCAGAACATGAATAAATTGGATCCATGATGTGATGAAGCTAAAAGGAACGACGAAGGTATTTTTCTTTGATGTTATATTTGGTTTCATATTTTTCTGCACCGAAATACTTGCCCTTACAAGTAGTCGTTAACGTCAACAGGATCTAATAGAATAAATGAAAAGATTTTTCAAAATAAAGGTCTGAGAGAAAGCCTTGATTGTTTTTGTATGAAAGTCACGAGTATCAGGGATACGGACAAAAAATTAAACTTAAAAGTATTTTGTCTTGCTGTGTGTAGAATTTGACCGAAATTTTCTCTAGAGATAAATTATAAACCACAATATACTGTGTTTAATGGTTGCAGAAAATTGCAAATTAATGGAAAGCCTTTTATTTTTGTAGACTTTTGAGTATCAGGGGTACCTGCAGGCAGGAAATTACAGGCAAAAAAAAAATGCATAATTTAGAAATTTATCAAGTATGTCAACAATTTTGTTGTCAAAAATATGGGATGAAAATCTTACAAACTATTTTATATACAATATTCAAATTTTCTTTTCAATTAAACAACTTGTTTTTACTGAAAAAATAAATACTCCCCTACTATAAGGAAAAAAAAACAAAAAACAAAACGTAAAGGGGTGATTTGGGTCTCGTGCCAGTATTAACACATAAAGTACGGTAATCAAGGTAACACAAGCGAAGCGATATTATTTGTAGATGGATGTTATCACGGAGGTGTACTTGTCACGGCACGACAAAAAAAAATCTGGAAAAAATACATTCTGTATTATATAAAATCAAACAGATGTATGTAAATTTGTTAGGGTTCGGTGGTTCACACTGTGAAAGTCCATTGTATTTATTAAAAAAAAGACAGTTTCAATTCATTATTATTTATTACTTATGCTCGAACGTTTTTGACTTAAAATGTGATCTATGTATGTATGTTTGTCCTGTATGGACGCCTAAACTACTGAACAGATTACTATGAAACTTAAATGAGTAATTCTTTACATGCCAACTTAGTCTTCTGTATAAAAAATCACTGGAGCAATAAAGAGATAAAGTTCCTTGACTTATAGGTTGGTATGCCGCTGACCACAAATTCTGTAAAAATGGTTCACTTTGCCAAGGTCACCCCTGTTTCAGGGAAGGACGGCAAGAGTTGCAGGGTACATGTCCATTTGAGTTTTTTTGTTGTAGGTTCACATGCGGCATGTGCAAGCGTGAACTTGTGCGTGTTTGCTTTTGAAAATGCATGTAATGAGAATCTCCAATGTAACATATCTTTGCAACTTAGATTAGATTAGATTATATTAGACACATTTTACTTTGCACTTACCAATGCTGCATGTGTACTACTTACAAAATAAACCAACCGGTGTGGTATTGGCAAAAGTGAACCAAGGCGGTATGATATAGTAACAGTAACTAGACGAGCCATAACAAGGGGTGGCAGGGTATAGCTAATAATACATAAAAAAAAAACACGGGTCGGGGGTTAATTTGAGAATAGTTTTGTTCAACCCCACCTTGAAAAAATAATGGAAATTCTGACTTAGGGCTAGAAATAATGTATTGCATTATTCATATGCACCCTTGTAAACTACGTAGTATTTATTTTTCTAGTTTTTTTTTCTCTGCCACGACATCAATCCATTTTTTCAACGTATACTTTCTTCGTCAATCTTTAAACGTTAATTCTCTCCTTATATCCAAAACATCTTTAAAAATATACATAGGTATACAAATTATATTTAACTTCACTGTTAGGTTATAAAACTTTTCGGATATAAGACGAACTGTTTAGGTAGAACTTGCATACTTCTTGACGTTTCGTAAGCGATTTTTAGTCAACGTCTTTAGGAAGCACCTTCACTGCTGAGGATGAACTTATTGTTATTTCAGATTCGATTCTCATACAAAGTCACTTTACACCTACACAATACAACGGTCGGTTGAGTTCTCCCCCACAGAGAGCTTTGGTCCTTATTTTATAGCAAGAATAAGGATCATTCTCGAATCATTGAGAATTGGTACGTGCGAGACTTTACTAGAACATCCGACCAAACACTCGAGCTGTAACTGTAACTGTAACTCTGTCGCCATTCCGCTAGGAGTGGCCAGAGCCTCTGCAGAGTTGCCTCCATTTTTTCCTATCCTTCTCAATCAAGCAATCTCGAACAATTTTTTTTTTAAATAGATTTGTGGAAAGCAATGCAATCCACCAACCCATTTTGCCTGGCCAGTTGTCTTCATGCGAAAGCAGAAGCTTGTGTGCATGCAACGGCATCTGTTGAACCAGGGTCGAAGTTATCGTCGCGAGATTCGAACCAACTTTATCCGGTTCCAAATAACCTGTCTTGATCCCCGCGGCCATAACACCGACAAATACAATACAAATCAATATCAAATTATATAAATACCTAACATATATTTATTTCTAGAGCGATTTTATCATTTACTTAAACAGTCAATTTTCTTATTTTCATTTGAATTGGGTTTTATATGTTGGGTTCACATGCGCGGCATGTGTAAGCGCGAACTTATACGTGTCTGCTTGTGGTAATGCGTTTAATATAAATATCAAATGGAAGATATCTTTGCAACTTAGATTATAGATTGTAGATAAATATGTCAAAAGACCGTAATTTCAGCCTAAGCTTAACAAACATTTACTTTCACACTTTTATTAATTTCCACCACATTCTTCTCTTACAAAATCATTCCTCCCCCAATCACTCCATTTTTTTCTTAATTTACTTCTTAAAAAGTCCATCGCTCCTTAAACTTTAATGAACTCTCAATTGACGGGATATAGCAAATATTGAATCAGTGCTAATTCCCAGAATAGATATTAATAATTAAAGTTTGGACTTTCTCTTTTCTCGGGGACTGGCGCGGTTCGGAGAAAGTTGCTGGTCCGTGAAATGTCTTGATCTTTGTGTAATTTTTGGCGGGATCAGAGTGATGCGCAGCGCTCGAGCAAACCGACTCGAAAGAAGTAATTAGAGACATCCCTCCAGGAAGTATTTGAAAACTTTTCAAAACGCAGAGCGGGAACCGAGAGATGGGATAATCGGCCAACTTGCAAATATAAAAATGGGATTATATTAAGCTCCCCGCAAATATTTGGAATATTGAGCAAAATATAAAAAAATAAAAAGCAAAATTTTAAGTGGAAATTTGATTTGAGAAAAAAAACATCTCGCAGGCGCGTGCATGGGGTAAAGGCAAATACATTTCAGAAAAAAAGCTTATACGAAATTGACTGAAGTGCTAACGATGGCTTCAATCAAACATAAATTTTGAATTTTAAAATTGAATATCAAGCTTAAATGCGTGTGTATCATATATTGCCAACCTATTAAGCGCATGTGCTTGTATGGGATGTGCGCCCATGATTTATAGGCGTATAAGAGATATTCTGGCATATGCGAGACCATGCCAGAATATTCCATTTTAGAATATTCGAACGAATGCTCATACCATCCTACAAATATACGTATAATTATTAAGATACCTAAACATCACAGACACAGACACACTCACACAAGTAGAAACTCACAGACATACAATTACAGATAAAAAAAAACGCAACAATATATAGCTTTGCATGAGCGTCCATGTGCTGTGGGTCCTTCTGACACATTCATACAGGACGGGTATGAGGAGGGTTTGAGCATTAACGAGTACATACATAGGTTCTTAAAGACAATTCTGCAACTGTAACTCTGTCGCCATTCCGCTAGGGGTGGCCAGAGTCTATGCAGAACTGCATCCTTTTCTTCCTATCCTTACATACTGTAACTGTAACTCTGTCCCCATTCCGCTAGGGCTGGACAGAGCCTCTGCAGAGCTGCATCCATTTCTTCTTATCCTGACATACCTCTTTCATTTCATTCATATCCATCACATTTTTCATGCATTTTCTTCTTTTACGCTCACTTTGTACAACCCATTCTTTCACAATCTCCTCAATCTGATCACTACAAACTTTTCTCGGTCGTCCCTTTCTTCTTTTTCCTTTCACACTTCCTTTGTATACATACTTTGAGAGTCTATCATCATTCTTCTTTCCACATGCCCAACCCATCTCATCACATTATTTTATACCTTGACATTCGCATCCTCGTTAAACTTGCATTCTTTCTTTACCCATTCATTCCTAACTCTATCCTTCAGGGCAAAATGAATCTACTTCAAAAAGAATAATTCTCTGTCATATTCCGAAAACAGTTTAAGCATATTTATGCTTTCATTTCCTTTATTGCTCCAGTTTTTTTATACAGAAGACAAAGTTGGCATGTAAAAAATCACTCATGTACGTTAAATCGCAATCTGATCAGTAATTAAAGAGTCTAAACGATTTTATAAGATAGGAACAGCTCGCGAAAGCCCAAAAAAAAAAAAAAATAGGGTAATTTCACTTTTTTATTTTATTTCACAAAATGGTAGGCTATATTTTTTAAAATGCATTTTCGTTTTTAAAACAAATATATGTGGCTTAGTTTTTAAATTATAGCTCTTTAAAATTCGCGTTTTTCCATTTCCGCTAAAACAGGTAATTTCTTTATTCGGGCGGATATGACGTCAGATCTTCGGAGTTTAGGTGTCAACTGGCTCAGGTAGTCAGTTTGACAGCGACGTTTGTCGTCAAAATGACGTCAAACGTCCCTAGCCGTTCACGCTGCATTTTTGGCGGGATTCAAATTCTCGGCATTTTATTTTTCAAAATTATCAATGATATCTTTATTTTAACTACTTAAAAAAAATATGATTGTGATCCTTGAAATGTACTCTACACAACGATATTATTTTCAATCGTTTTCCCTACTCTTGCAATTTCCCTATCGATAAATTAAGATACGCCGATGGAGTCTCTCAAAAAAAATCCTTAAGATTCGAGGTTTGTGTCAGTCGAACCACAATTAAAGGGTCCAGTTTAAGAGCGGCTCAAATCCAACACAAGTTATAGCGGAATAATTAACCAAAAGGAGAAACTTTGCATCATCTGTTTCCAGTCAACTTGACGGAAAGGAAAAGGAAGAGAAAGAAAGAGAGGGAAGAGATTGTTATTAGTGAGTTTTATTTGACTCTTGAGTCAAAAGGATGAAGCCAAGAGACAGTGGAGGGTGTAGGATTGAGTAATTTGTCAAAGTGAAATGTTTATTTTTTCAATCCTTTTCATTAAATTTGTCGCGCAGCCGTTTTTTTCTTTTTGAAGTCTTTTTGGTTTGTTTTGACAATTTATTTAAACACCTTGATGGAGGATTGTTTTTAGTCTAGTGGTTAACGTTTCAGACTTCGATATCTGTACCCTTAGTAGGAGTTGTAAAACTTGAGTAATGTAAAGTTTACGGCAATTATTAAAGAGTGATAACGCCCAAACTCTTTTGCTAAGACCATAAAGTGTAAGAAACAAAAACGGCAGATTTTAGGAGAAATCACTCTTTTTAATATTTTCCGTAAATTTTACTTTTCTCAAGTTTTGCAACTCGTACTAAGGGTACAGATAGTGCCTTGTTCGGATCCCTAATAGAAGACTTAATTAATAATATTTAATTTAATTGAAGGATTCAAATCAAAACACTGTGAAGACTTAATTTTTTAAATATTATATTACAAAAAAAAACTTTTTGTAAACAACTTTGTTTCATTCCTCTATATTTGTATATAAAAAACGCAACTAAGCTACACATATAGTGTAACTTCTTGCCGCGATATCCCCGTAGGGGTCGCATGTGGCGAGTTGAACCTATTTATTTTTACAAGTAAGGGGGCCGGCCTTACGCCAACCACTTCAGTTGAAGTGGAGGTTTCCCAGCTCCCGAAAGTGCTGGTACTCATTTCTTGTGAAGGCTGAGTAAACCTTGCCGGTATTTTATTTTGGGGTTTGAAATAAACACCGAAACGAGAAATCATTTCTGACACCCTCGGTGGGATTCGAACCCGAGCTTTCGGCATGGAATGCAAGCACTCTACCACCTGAGCTATCGACCGGACATATATAACATTAAAAAACGTTTTCGGAAAGACACCTCTCCATCTTCAGTTTCATACGGTGCTATTCTTAAACATTTTAGTCCCCCGTTGAGCCCACGCTTTGAAAAACTAATGATGCATTTGTATAAAGATCTGTCAATCCAAGATGGCCACAAGTGAACAGCTGATTTGTCTTCGTACTATAATCTAAGCTGCAAAGATATGTTAACCTTTAAGGCTCATATTAAATGCATGCTCACAGACAGGCACATGTAGGTTCGCGCCTACATATTCTTCATGCGTGCATACAAATCAACAAAACCTCACATGAACATAAACCTTGCAACTCCTGCCGATTTTCCCTGAAACCGGGGTGGCATTGGCAAAAGTGAACCGATTTTTACAGCACAGGGGGTCAGCCTCATACCAGCATATCAGTCAAGGAGCACAAAAAATTATAACTGATTTACAAAAAATACTTTAAGAAACACCTTCGAGAACTCCAATTTAAAATAAAAATTAAACTCAATATTAAACTTGAAATTAATGCCCAAACCACCATTGTTGCAAATCATCCGCCATTTCTCTCGGTCCTTACATACTTCTTTCATTTCATTTCGACTCATAATCTTTTTCATGCACTCCCTTCTTTTGTTATGACTCTACAAATATTACAAAATTCGGTAGGCAAGAATGACCGTGCTGATGAAACTTTCAGCCCAGGCACCATCAGTTTGCCAAAGCGTGGGCTCAGCCAACGACTAAAATGTCTAAGAATAGCCCCGTTAGATGCTTAGATACCGAAAAGGATATGTTTTCTAATTGCTTGCCCACATTATTTATTTAAAGTAATGTAGACACGAAAAAAAAAACTAATGAAAACTAAATGTTTATTGGTCAATTTTTCTTCGCAATTTATGATTATGTTCTTTTGAAGGCGTAATTTCTTTATTTTATATTCCTTATTTACTCCTTAAATTCCAACATTAATGCTTGTTTTCTCCCATACTACTGTAGGACACGCAAGACTTAATACTTATTTGTGATTATGTACAAAAAATTGTAGCCGGGACTTAAAATGTCAAGAATTGAGGTGAATGGCTCGCAACTAACGCAACTAAGCCACATATATAGTGTAACTTCTTGCCTGCATAATTCCAGAATGTCCCGCGTGTGGCGATTCGGGATCTGTTTATTTTTACGAATAAGGTGTAAATATATTCCTTGATTTATAGGGTGGTATGAGGCTGACCACCCATACTGTAAAAAATGGTTCACATTGCCAATGTCACCCCTGCTTCAGGGAAGGTCGGCAAGAGTTGCAGGGCTTATGTTCATTTGAGATTGGGTTTTTTATATTGTAGGTCCACATGCGGCATGCGTGAGCGCGAAATTATGCATGTCATTATACCAGCCAGTTTTTAACTGGCCACGGAAACTTTAAAGCCAAACTACACCAGCTGGGTATCCCATCCATCTTATCAGCAGAGTGCCCTTGCGGCGCCAGCTCCCAGGACGTGCCTCACATATTATGGTACTGTCCATTGCGACACTCTGATCGGGTTGCGTGTTCCCATTCCTAGACCTAAAAGGAATGTTCACTCAGAAATGCACACGGAAGTATCATACCCTAAATCTGCCGTTATTGTTTCTTACACTTTATGGTCTTAGCAAAAAAGTGACAGTAATGAAAAAAATCAAGCATGTTTATTAATTTTTTATCTTAATTATAAAGTTTAAACAAAATATATAACTTAAAAATTGCGACCACAAAAAAATATTTAAAAAAAATACGTTTTTTTCACTTCTGTAGCTACTTTCTCGTGTGTGCTATGTTTTGGAAATATTTTTTTTCATTCTATTTATAGAACTATACATTGTATTGTGTAGTATCGAAACCGTTTTTTTATAATGTCAATAGTTTTTGAGTAAATATGGAAAAACTGAAACTACTTGATGAATTAAATTTTTTCCGTGTGCTTGTCTGAGTAAACATTCCTTTTAGGTCTAGGAATGGGAACACGCGATCGGGTTGCGCTCCTTGCTGCAGTACGGCCGGCCATTGGCCCAGTCGGTTACGCAGACTTTGTTGCTACAAAATCAAATTTCTCCGCTTTTGAGCGATTTTGCGCTTCATTTTGCCAAGCTGCATCCGCAGCGGATTCACAGTAATCCTGTCCTTAGATTAAAATTATTATTATTTAGTATTATGTGGTTCACTTTGCCAATGTCACCCCTGTTTCAGGGAAGGTCGGCAAAAGTTGTGGGGCTTATGTTCATTTGAGGTTTGGATTTTATTTGTAAGTACACATTCAGCATTTGTAAGCGCGAACTACACTTGTTGGTTTGTGGGCATACATCTGAGAGCTTTAAATGAATATATCCTTGCAACTTAGATTATACATTATAGATGTGTATCATTATTCACGCTACTCGTGAATAATGCCACCCGAGGTATGCTATTAGCTTCAGTAACATCGAACCATTTACTTTTAGAGTCATGGGCACGCCTCTGACCTAGAGGTTCTTGTTTTGTCGTGCCGTTGCTTTCACTTCACGGGAAGGCCTTTCGCCACTTGAGAAAATATATAGCTTTGCATGAGCGTCCATGTGCTGTGGGTCCTTCTGACACATACATACAGGACGGGTACGAGGAGGGTTTGAGCATACACTGTGTCTACTTGTGGGAATGCATTTAATATGAATCTCAAATGATACATATTTTTGCAACTTAGATTTAGATTTAGGGGCCGGCCTCACACCAACAACCACTTTCAGTTGGAGTGGGGTTTCCCAGCTCTCGGTAGGTCTGGTTCTCATTTCTTGTAAAAGCTGAGTAGGTACCTACACCTTACCGGTATTTATTTTTGAGTTTAAAATGGACACCTAAATGGAAAATCATTTTTGACACCCTCGGTGAGGATCAAATTCTTGCGCTCGGCATGGAATGCAAGCACTCTACCAACTGAGCTTCGACCGGATTTTTTACGAACTTGATCGTCGCTACAAAGCGCCAATACTCAAGCAATACCCAGTTGCTGTTAGGCTTGATGGACCTTGGTGACGGGGTCTTTGGTAAAGGTTTATGATTCATACAACCTAGCGAAGAGCACATTTGTGCTCTGCCGGGATTCAAGCCCACACCTTTCATTTACGAGTCCGAAGCGTTTTCACTAGCCTACGGACCGACCCAATTCCTGAAGTAGTGATTATGAATGAGATATTGTTTGTACTCCACCGGCATTCGAACCCACAACCTTCCATTTACCGAAGTGCTGCCACTAGTCTACGACAAAAAAAACACACACACAAAAATATTTTTCTATGATTTTTTTTTTTTTTTTAAATTGCAGAAAATTAAAATGAACGAGTTGAAAAATTAATTTTTGCGTAGAATTTTGGTGGAGCCATTCACCGCGTTTTCATTATCAAACTATTTTCGGTCTTAGCGGCCACATCAAAAGCTTATATTTAAATAAATTAAATTAAAATTATTTACGCGGGAAAGTAATAATATTTTAATGAGTCTAATTGGTCCTCCATGAAGCGCTGAAGGATTATACAGATTCCTTGTGAAGTTTCAGTTAGGAAAGATTGTGAAGAAAATTCTTGAAATATTTCAGTTAGGAAGGATTGTGAAGGAAAATTATAAGAGAAGAGAAATTATAAAGTCTGAAGTCTTTTCGCTTTTAAAAATCTGTACGCACTTTTATTATGTATGTTATAAAAAAAAATGACTAGTTAAATTGGAGAGTTAGGAATGAATGGGAGAAGGGCGAATTCAAGTTGAAAGAGGCTGTGAAAGTAAATGTACAAAAGATTGTGAGGAGATGATGTGGACATGTAGAAAGAATGAATGATGAAAGACTTACAAAGTGTGTCTATAGAGGAAATGTGGAAGGGAAAAGAGTAAAGGGAAGATCGGTAAAATTATGGCTGGATATCAGATTGGTGCAATTGTGAAAGAATGTGATATACAGAGCGAATGTAAAAAAAGAAAATGTATGAAAAACAAAGTGTATCGGTGTTATGGCTAAGAGACTCAAGTGGCTGATTTTTCTAGCGTAAGTATCTATACTTATAAAACCAAAAAAGCGTTCGTTGGTAATGCGATAGAATGGTGAAGGACTAAACGGTTTTGGCTGTCTTTCGTTTCAGAATAAAGTACGTAATCTGGGAAGGGTTATAGCGTACAAAAAAGTTGATAAAATAACGCAGAACATGTTTAAATTTGTGAAATGCTGAACGTCGTTTTTATATGGGAATCGATCATTTCCAACTTCATCTAATTGACAGATTTTTGTTCCATATTCAAATTTCATTAAATGTGTTCGGTTTGAAATATTGTGAGAGGTTGAACAAAATCAAATTAATAAAATAAACTGGTAGGTACAAAATTTGAAAATGGAATAAAAAATCATATTATTCATCAACAGCCTGTACCAAACAGAACTCTTTTTTAAAAAATGGAATTTAGCTTTTCAACTGTCAAAGTCATGAAAAGCGTTCAAGATTAAATAAATAAGTCTTTAATCTCAGTTACAAATATATGCACACATTTAAGGTTCATATTGAATGGATGCCCAAAAGGAAACACATGTTAGTTTATGCATACACATAATGCATGTATATTTTCAAAATAAAACCCAACTGCAAATCCCAAATAACAACGGTGCAATTTATGCTGACTTAACTTTAAACAGGCAGAAGTGAAACAATTTGTACACCAACTTACAAGTCGAGGATTTATAATCTAAGTTGCATAAAAACATATGGTGGCTCTTTCAACATTTCTTTGATCCGTCTAATCTAATCTAATCTAAGTTGCAAAGATATTACATACATTGGAGATTCACATTACATGCATTCTCACAAACAGACACGTAAAGTTCGCGCTTGCACATGCCTCATGTGAACCTACAACATAAAAACCAAATTTCAAATGGGCATACACCCTGCAACTCTTGCCATCCTTCCTTGAAACAGGGGTGACATTGGCAAAGTGAACCATTTTCACAGCATGGGTGGTCAGCCGCATACCAACCTATAAGTCAAGGAACATACACGACAAATTACATTTCAAAACATATAATCTAAGTTGCAAAGATATTTTGTCATTTTAGACTCATATTAAATACATGCCCAAAAGTAAGCACATTGTAAGTACTTGCTTTCACATGCTGCATGTGTACATAAACTTTGAAACTCCTACCACTTTCTCTGAAACCAGGGGGGCATTGGCAAAAGTGAACCAAGTTTTACTACATACTCGATCTTCTTACTTAATATTCAACTTTCTATGTGCAAACTTGAGCTCGAATCGTCCATACGAGGTAACAAATCAAAGCTAACATGAAGAAAATATGAATTTTGTATCATCAATAGATCGTGAAAAAAGGAATTCATTTTTTCCGAATATAAGTGGCAAAGGTATTGGGGATTCACAAAATATGCATTCTCACAAGCTCACACGTATAACACACGCTAACACATGCCGCATGTGGACCTACAATTTAAAAACCCAATCTCAAATGAACATAAGCCCTGCAACTCTTGCCGTCCTTCCCTGAAACAGGGGTGATATTGGCAAAGTGAACCATTTTTTACAGTATGGGTGGTCAGCCACATACCAACCTATAAGTTTAGGAGCATAAATACAATGATCTAAATCTAAGTTGCAAAGATATGTCTTGATATGTATGATATTAAAGATATCATTTAAGATTCACATTGAATGCATTCCCACAAGCAGACATACATAATTTCACACTAACGCATGCTGCATGTGGACCTACAATATAAAAACCTAATCCGAAATGAACTTAAGCCCAACAACTCTTGCCGACCTTCCCTGAAACAGGTGTGCCATTGGCAAAGTGAATCATTTTCTGCAGCATGGGTGGTCAGCCGCAAACCAACCTATAAGTCAAGGAACATACACAATAAATTATGTTTTTAAAATCAATAAACAATAATATGGACATCCAAAACAATGATCTATCCTAAATTATCGTATTGATTTTATTTCTTCTAATATCAATCAATATGTATACAATATACATCAAAGTTTGCAACTAGCTTTATTTAAAGCATCATTAAAACCTAAAAATGATAATTTAATTATTTTTGAGATGTACACAGAAAACGTTTCCTTCTGCCCAATAGAACGACAGCATTCTTTTATTGGTATTAAGCAATGAAATTATGGTTAAAATACCAATTACAGTGTGAAAATGACAAAAGATATACAACTTTCATATACACCTCCTGAAATTTTAAAGGCTACAACATCTTTCATAACTGCAATCCATAGTACTTCTATAATCTATAATCTAAGTTGCAAGGATATATTCATTCAAAGCTCTTAGATGTATGCCCACAAACAAACACGTGTAGTTCGCGCTTACAAATGCTGATTGTGTACCTACTTACAAATAAAATTCAAACCTCAAATAAACATAAGCCCCACAACTTTTGCCGACCTTCCCTGAAACAGGGGTGACACTGGCAAAGTGAAAAATTTTTAACAGTATGGGTGGTCGCTTCAATGTACTTCAATATCTTTAAATGAGCCCAACTTCATTTGATATAATGTCCATGAAGCTCAATTGTTTTAAGTTATGGGCGATGCCGTCTCGCTATAATAGTTACAATGATCACTTCAAAATAAGATTTCTTCGCTCATCTTTTCCATTTTCTGAAGAACAGCCATTCCCAAATTTACAAATCCACAAAACTATTGAATCTCATTTATAAAAAAAAGGCAGGATAAAATCTGCGGGGTCAGCTAGTTTGGAATAAAATAACGCTGGTTCGATCCCCGCTTATGTCATTTGACCATAACTTTGATCTTGTTTCAACAGATGTCATTGGGTGATTATTAATTAATAATTCATAACAATATACAATAATTGATTATTTTATGATATTAAAACCTGTTTCTGGCCAGGCCGAATAGGTAAGTGAATCGCATTCCTCTTCACAAATATATTTTATTTTAAATAAAAAATAAATAAATAAACAGATATATCAGAGCACCAATGACGAACACGTAGGGTAATATAATAAAAGATTTTCCTTGACTCATAGGTTGGTATGAGACTGACCACCCATACTGTACAAAATGGTACACTTTTCCAATGTCACCCCTGTGTCAGGGAAAATCGGCCAAAGTTGTAGGGTTTATGTTCATTTGAGGTTTGCATTTTATTAGTTAAAACACACATTTAGCATTTGTAAGCGCGAACTACTCGTACACGTGTTTGTTTGTGGGCATGCATTTGATACGAGCTTTAAATGTTAATACATCGTTGTAATTTAGATTATAGATTATTATAGAATCAAATGGTAGAGAAGCCAAACAAGCACTGGGGGAACGATGTATGTAATGTGAATTGCACCCTCCGCTTGACTAGGCTGAATTTTTTTTTGCAATCATTATTGACATTTTAAGACAACAGATATGTAGCTGTGATTGATTTGACTCACCCTGGTTCCTCAGCAGGTCTCTCTCCTTCTCTGGAGGATCGTACATCTGCCTCAGTACATGGAGATCATATCCTGCGTCTCCCTCGCCGCCCCCCTCGTCCTCGTAGTTGATGATGTTCTCCCGGATGTCGTCCAGCTCCTTCTCGGCCCAGCGCTCTGAGCGACGCTTGTGCACCACCACGCCCAGCAGCAGAACTGAAACAACGGAAAGCATTTTAAAGGTCTCCTGTCGAACCCACAGCTAGATAACCCAACTTATTTTTTTTTGACGTACTAACGTACTTCTTAGACTTTTTAGTCGTCGGTTGAGCCCACGCTTTGACAAACAAATGAGGCCTGGGCTGGAAGTTTCATCAGCACGGTCATTCTTACCTACCGAATTTTGTAATATTTGTATGAAAACAAATCAGCTGTTCACTTGCGGCCATCTTGGATTGATTGGTCTTCATACAAATGCATCATTAGTTTGTCAAAGCGTGGGCTCAACCGACGGCTAAAATGTCTGAGAATAGCACCGTTAGAGTTTAGGTACATGAGTATTGTATTGTTACGAACTATGAGTTTGTGTGCACTTGTAACTAGGCACATAGCTTGCTGGTGTGCGAAATGATGGTGAAATGGATGATGGAAGAGCCGCAATTTTGTGGATAGTCAGAGTCGCTTTAAGCATTGTGACGCGATGTCGATAGAGCTAGAGCAAGAAAAGTACCTAATCAGCCATTGTATTGTGCAGAATAAAAGTTTGGTTAAAAGAACGCTCGTAAAATTATAACACTATGCAAGTTAACGGGTTCAGGTTCGAGCTCCATGAAGAGGTTTCAAGACAAGGTGTCTATAGACAGATTCTATAGATTTAAATGTCCAACGACACATTGTCTACAGAAGCGTAGCGTTATGATGCGTAGCGTTCCGAAGCGTAGCATTTATAAGCGTAGCAACTAGAGTTTATAAGCGTAGCATCTAGAAGCGTAGCGTTTATAAGCGTAGCAACTAGAGTTTATAAGCGTAGCATCTAGAAGCGTAGCGTTTATAAGCGTAGCAACTAGAGTTTATAAGCGTAGCATCTAGAAGCGTAGCGTTTATAAGCGTAGCAACTAGAGTTTATAAGCGTAGCATCTAGAAGCGTAGCGTTTATAAGCGTAGCAACTAGAGTTTATAAGCGTAGCATCTAGAAGCGTAGCGTTTATAAGCGTAGCAACTAGAGTTTATAAGCGTAGCATCTAGAAGCGTAGCGTTTATAAGCGTAGCAACTAGAGTTTATAAGCGTAGCATCTAGAAGCGTAGCGTTTATAAGCGTAGCAACTAGAGTTTATAAGCGTAGCATCTAGAAGCGTAGCGTTTATAAGCGTAGCAACTAGAGTTTATAAGCGTAGCATCTAGAAGCGTAGCGTTTATAAGCGTAGCAACTAGAGTTTATAAGCGTAGCATCTAGAAGCGTAGCGTTTATAAGCGTCGCATCTAAAAGCGTAGCGTTTATAAGCGTAGCATCTAGAAGCGTAGCGTTTATAGGCGTAGCAACTAGAGTTTATAAGCGTAGCATCTAGAAGCGTAGCGTTTATAGGCGTAGCAACTAGAGTTTATAAGCGTAGCATCTAGAAGCGTAGCGTTTATAAGCGTAGCATCTAGAAGCGTAGCGTTTTTGATACATGAATTTGAATTTTCTCCATCAATTTCAATCCTTCATTTTATTTTTTACCCGTAAAGCTGAATTCTCCTATACTTGGGCGCAATCTCAGTAGAGTATATATAAAAGTTCAGTAAAACTTTCTGATTTCTTCCGTCCACTTTTTGCACGCTCACCTCTTTCATTCTCTCCCCCACTTTCCCCCAGGTGACAGGCTAGAACGACACAGTGACAAAACAACTCATGACATAACGGCACATGACAGAACGACACATGACATAACGACACATGACAGAACGGCACATGACATAACGACACATAACATAACGGTATATGACATAACGGCACATGACAGAACGACTCATGTTTTTAAATGTTTAAATAGCTTAGGGATTTTATCTTTTATCTTAAATGCAAGAAAACAGCAAAAAACGGGTTCCGTGACAAAAGAACACAGGATTTAAAGACACATGACAGAAAGACACATGAAAGGATAGCTCATGACAGAGCATCACAATGACAGAACATCACGTGACAAATTTCACAATGACAAAACAACATAGAAAATGAATCACTACGACAAAACATCTAGGAAACCATTAAGGGCGCATGAAACGATTTTGTCTTATGATGTACTTTCCTGTGATGATTTGTCATAATGATGTTTTGCCATGTAATGAAATGACATTATGATATTCTGTCTTGTCTCGTTCTATCATGTCTCGTCCTGTCACGTGTCGTTCTGTCATGTGTCGTTCTCTCATGTGTCGTTCTGTGATGTGTCGTTATATCATGTGCCATTTTGGTATTAGTCTTTCTGGCATGTGTCGTTCTCTCATGTGTCGTTCTGTGATGTGTCGTTATATCATGTGCCATTTTGGTATTAGTCTTTCTGGCATGTGTCGTTCTGTCATGTGTCGCTCTGTTATGTGTCGTTATGTCATGTGCCATTTTGGTTTTTGTCTTTCTGGCATGTGTCGTTCTGTCATGTATCGCTCTGTCATGTGTCGTTATGTCATGTGCCATTTTGGTATTTGTCTTTCTGGCATTTGTCGTTCTGTCATGTGTCGCTCTGTCATGTGTCATTTTGTCACTGTGTCGTTTTGTCAGTGTGTCGTTCTACATTGGAACCCTTTCCCCACGTCAAACTTCAGTCGAGTCGAGCGAGGCGGTGGCTCGTTGATCATTTGGGGTTTTATAAAGAAAAGCCACAGCGTTTAATGGCCGAAACTTTTATTATACGTCCATCCAGCGCTAGGTGTAGCGGAAGGGACGTATATCGAAAGTTAGTTTTATTTTCTTCATGCGCTTCTTCTTTATTGAGTCCCCTATTTTTTATACATCGATTATGACAATTTGACGTTTTCGCACTTTTTATAATTTGAAAAGTATTTTATGACGGCAATAAACATGGAGTGTCATTGAGATATAATATCTATGGAGAAGAAACTAGCTCCCGGCATTGATACATACTACGAGGCTTAGGTACCTATCAACCGGACCTGTCATTCACAAAGCTAACAAACACTAAAGAATACTTGATAATCAAGTGAAATCCTATGTTTTCTTGTTTACTCCATATTTAGTTTCGATACTCAATAAACTCACTTTCTTTTTTAATTCAATAGATTTGTGAAGAGGAGCTCACTAGCCCATTGCCATTCCCTCACCTATTTTTGCCGAGAAATAGGTATTTACATTATGAATTAATAATTCATTATTTAATATTTTTAATGAATTATTAATTAACAAATACCCAATGAAATCTGTTGAACATGGGTCAAAATTACTGTCGATAGGAAACGGCAATTCGACTGCCAATAAGGCATCCACTTGACCATCCCAGCGAGAACCAGAACATGAAAAAAAAATTCCAACGACAGTACCTTTTGCCCGTTAACAAAGTGTCGAAACTGGAAGTATCATTGTTATCTTTCTTAATCTATAATCTAAGTTGCAAGGATATATTCATTCAAAGCTCTCAGATGTATGCCCACAAACAAACACGTGTAGTTCGCGCTTACAAATGCTGATTGTGTACTTACAAATAAAATCCAAACCTCAAATGAACATAAGCCCTGCAACTCTTGCCGACATTCCCTGAAACAGGGGTGACATTGGACAATTATAATAACTTAATAACGACGATTTGTGTTGAACTAGGTTAAATAAGTGACATATTAACCTAAAAGTATCTCACTTAAATAAATGCACCTTTTTCATTATTTTCTACGACATAACACTTGAAATGTGTGAAAATCGCGTAATTTATAAGTTTTTCATGAGCACTTCCTTAAAATTAGTTCCCTTACCTTAAAATGTTTATCCACGATTTCGCAAATCAGTGAATCAGCACTTTTTCAGTTTTACATTTAAGGTGGCGATAGTGTCTACTTTTGTCAAAACAGTTTCAACTCCACTATATTATAACTCAATGTACAGTACAGTTAACTATGCATATAATCGTTGAAGACTTTATTTCTTTGGAAAAGTATCAACTGATCAAATTAACTCAGTTCTAACAAGCGCTATTTCACAAACTTCACAGTCAAAAGATTAATTTTATGTTTTTATGCGATAAAAAAACTCTTTCATGTAACATTTTTTTCATTTCTTTATTGTAAGAATGGATCTTTTCTGTCTTTTTAAACTTTTGAAAACATCATACCAGTCTGTTTTTTTTTTTTTAATTTTGAGGCACTTTTGAAATTTACAAGGTCGACGATTTTAGTCAGTGCAACTAAGCTACACATATAGTGTAACTTCTTGCCGAGTTCTTCTCAGAGGAATCACATCTGGGGAGTAAATCTATTTATTTTTACAGGTAAGGGGGCCGGCCTTATGCGAACTAGTTCAGTTAAAGTGGTGGTTGTCCAGCTCCCGAGAGGGCTGTTACTCATTTCTTGTGTAGGCTGAGTAAATCTTGCCGGTATTTTATTTTGAGTTTGAAGTTAACACCGAAACTGGAAATCATTTCTGACACCCTCGGTGGGATTCAAATCCGAACTCTCGGCATTGAATGCAAGCACTCTACCAACTGAGCTATCGACCAGACTTTCATTTTTGTCATTTTTCAAATTTTGATTCCTTGACTTATAGGTTGGTATGAGCCTGACCACCCATACTATAAAAAATGGTTCACTTTGCCAATGTCACCCCTGTGTCAGGAAAGGTCGGCAAAAGTTGTGGGGCTTATGCTCATTTCTAATCTAATCTAATCTAAGTTGCAAGGATATGTTACATTGAAGATTCACATTACATGCATTCTCACAACCAGACACGTACAAGTTCGCGCTTGCACATGCCTCATGTGAACCTACAACATAAAAATCAAATCTCAAATGGACATACACCCTGCAACTCTTGCCGTCCTTCCCTGAGACAGGGGTGACATTGGCAAAGTGAACCATTTTTACAGCATGGGTGGTCAGCCGCATACCAACCTATAAGTCAAGGAACACACACACACGACAAATTACATTTTATACATCATTAAATAATAATATTCAAATACAAAATATCCATTTACAAACAAAAACAAATTCCAATTTAATAAACCCTATTCGCCAACATTACAGATCAACCGCCATTTCTTTCTGTCCTTACATACTTCTTTCATTTCCTCCAGAGTCATAACCTTCTTCATACAAGCTCTTCTTTTATTATGACTCTGGATATTCCATTCATTCGCAATTTCGGATATTTGGTCCATCCATACCTTTCTCGGTCTTCCTCTACCACGACATCCATCTATTCTACCAACATATACTTTCTTCGTCAGTCTTTCCTCATTCATTCTCTCCATATGCCCAAACCATCTTAACAAACTTCTTTTAATCTTCACTTTCACACTTTCTCTTGCACCACATTCTTCTCTTACAAAATCATTCCTCACCCTGTCACTCCGTTTTTTCCCAATCATACTTCTTAGAAAGTCCATTTCAACAGTATGGACTTTACTAATTTCACTTTCATTCACCGTCCAGGCCTCGCTTCCATACATCAAGGTGGGTAAAAGTATGCCACTGCGTACCGCCAATCGAGCATTTTTTGATATGTTTTGATTTTTGGCGATACAAGCTGTGGCACCCAGTACACACCTGCCCTTCATTACTCTTCTTTCAAATTCACCGGTCATTCTTCCATCTTTTTCAAACTTACTTCCCAGGTATACAAACTCATTTACGACATCAACATTCATTCCATTAATTTTAAATTCATAATTCATACTTTCATCATCTCTTTCAAAAATCAATACTTTCGTCTTACTTGCATTCAACTTCAGATGGTTACCTAACAAAGCTTCATTCAATCTAGAGAGCATTGTTTGCAATTCTACTGCTGAATCAGATACAAGAACTGCATCATCTGCATACAGTAGAACACTCACTTTGCTCTCTCCTATCATCAATCCACAATCATTAAGTCTAGCATCTCTGACACACTTGTCCATGACTATGTTAAATAGCCATGGACTCATCACACATCCTTGCCTCACACCCTTATAAACTTCAAACCACTCGCTATACTCACCATCAATACGAACACATGCCTTACTATTTTCATAGTTGGCATGCACCGCACTTATTTGTAAGTACACATTCAGCATTTGTAAGCGCGAACTACACGTGTTGGTTTGTGGGCATATATCTGAGAGCTTAAAATGAATATTATATCCTTGCAACTTAGATTATAAATTATTATAGATGCCTCTACAGGCGTATTATTTAGAAAACATTTAATCCATAGATTATCTACAAATCATCGTATTTTTGTGTAATTAAAATAGACTTTAGGCGGAGGATGAGCTATGGATTTTATAGATATGAATCACACAGCAGCTTTTTAACCAAAAAGCAACTAATTTTTCCAATTATTAATTGTACTAATAATGTCGGTGTTATGGCCGCGGGATCAAGACAGGTTATTTGGAACCGGATAACGCTGGTTCGAATCCCGTGACGATAACTTCGACCCTGGTTCAACAGATGCCGTTGCATGCACACAAGCTTCTGCTTTCGCACGAAGACAACTGGCCAGGCAAAATAGGTTGGTGGATTGCATTCCTTTCCACAAATTTATTTATTTAAAAAAAAAAAATAATAATAAATATATATATAAAAAAAAATCTTGAATTTTCTAACTTACTTAAAAATTTCAAGAGCCTGACTAACCCTTCAACTTTATTTAAATTGTAATTATTTTTAATAGGACAATAAAATTTAGAATTACGAGGCATTTTTTTGCTTGAAAAGAAAAAAAAATACACCCTTATTACTTCAAGTAAATTATGAGAGAAAAATTGTCGGAAAATGTTGAACAAAAAAATTAATGACAAAAGGTCTTTTTCCGTACAAAAAAAAATACGTGAAAAATTATATACACTTAGATGTAAACGACAAATAAGGAGGAGTAAAAAGAGGGTATTTTAACCTTTTTTATGAGTATAATATTGAAACGAATGTGTGATTGTGTGTCTGTGTGTATCAACTAGTGTGAGTGTGACTCTAGATGTAGGTATTTGTCAGGCGCGTGCATAGGGTATTTTTTTGTTTTTTTTTTTAAGAAATCCTTTGCTGGAGACTCCCTAGATTCTAGAGACTCTAGGGGTCTATGACACTTGTTGTAGTGCCGCAGAGGTGAACGAGCTTGGTCGTTGCTACAAAGCGCCAATACTCAAGCAAGATCCAGTTGCTGTAAGGCTGGATGGACCTTTGGTGACCGGTCATTGGTAATAGTGTATGAATTTTTCAACCCAGCGAAGAGCAAATTTGAAAATATAAATGGTACATTTTTTGTGCTCCGCCGGGATTCCAACCCACAACCTTCTCATTCAGAGTCCGCAGTGTTACCACTGAGCTACGGACCTGTCAAAGGGTACAGGCAACTACATTTCAGAATAATTAATATATTTTCTCCCATTCCTTTAAAAAAGTTCATTTGAAATTGACTGAAGTGCCAACGATGGCTTAAATCGAACTTAAATTTTGAATTTTAAATCTCATTATCGAGCTCAAATGCGTTTTTACAATTGCATTGCCTACCTGTTAGGCGCATGTGCCTGTATGGAATGCACGCCCCTGGTATTTGTATAATAGTACTTGTGTTTGTTCGATGGTGTGAGCATTCGCTCGAATCTTCTGAATATTCTGGAAATGTCGCGAATGTTCCAGTTTCCTATGATTCTTGAACCATCTATATATCATACTATATAAAGGGCTTAAGCTGCCTGTAGCGCAGACTTGTATCACAGCCGTCGAGCTGAACAGTAAAAAAAATAACTCAGTTCAAAGCAAATGTGAACGAAATCTTAAAATAAATTGTGTGGTTAGCCGAAGTTTTTATTAAATTGAACCTAAGGTAAGAATGATAATGTTACGAATGTGTGTCAAAGTGTTTTTAATTGTGTGAGTGAGTCTGTGTCTCTAGATGTAAGTGTTTCAAAAAATCTACTTGTATTTGTTCAATGGTTTGAGCATTCACTCAAAACTTCTAAATGAGACTTTTCTAGCGTGGTCTCGCGTGTGCCAGAATAACCCTTTAAATAGAGGCCGAGAGCTTTGCAGGGAGACTTGCATCGGAGCTGACGAGCAATACAGTACAAAAGTTAACTCTGCTCGAACCAAATGTTGACTTTATCACAAAATAAATTGTGTAAAATATTTTTTTTTTATTAAATTGAACCTGTAAATCGAAGCAATAATCGAGTGTCCTACTTGTATGTAATTGGCAAAATGATGACGAATACTCACTCAAAAGGATGGCGATGCAGACGAGCAGGGCCACCAGAAAGCTGGTGTCAATCCCAAAGGAAACGGCCTTGGCTGTTCCATACTGGCATCCGGGGTCCACGTTCATGGAGTCACTCGGCTGCCCAAGGTCGTAGGTCTGTGGAAGTAAAGAAAAAAAATATTAATAATCAAATGGGGACTAGGTGACTCAAAAAGAAATCACGGATGAAAATTATGACAAATAAAAACAAAAAAATATGAGATTGCCTATACACCAGGCGTCATAGAATAGAAGTTGACTCGGGGATAAAGTTACACTATATCTGTGGCTTAGTTGCAGTTTTATTGAATTCAACGCGCGTGATATCATAAAAATTAGTATAAAGTCAAGGATTTTTACTCAAAGTACGTATTTTACGAATAAAAGCAAAAATGTGATTGCCTATGAAAAGTGCCAATGAAAAAAAATGGAGTTGTATCAAAATTACTTATAATGACTCTCGTCCAGATATTTTTCACTATCAATAACGCTACTAAGCAACACATATAGTGTTAATTCATGCCGCGTTTTACCCGAAGGTTTCGCATGTGGCGAGAGAAACCTATTTATTTTTACAGGTATGGGAGCCAGCCTAACGCCAATCTGTTGAAGTGGGCGGTTTCCAGCTAACAAGCGTGATTTTACTCATTTTTTGTGAAGGCTGAGTAATCCTTGCCAGTATTTTATCTTGGGTTTTTAAAAATAAACACCGAAATGGGAAATCATTTCTGACACCCTCGTTGGGATTCAAACCCAAGCTCTCGGCATGGAATGCAAGCCCTCTACCAACTGAGCTATCGACTGAACTTAATATTTTGCCCAGATCAGACAGTTTGAACTTACAATGTTCAGTTTTATAGATGGTGTGAAAGAAAAAAACAAGATTTGTTAAAAAGAAGAAAAAGACTTTGATGGGGTCTTACCTCGTCATTGTACGTGAATTTGCTGATGCAGCCTTGGAAGCCCTTCTTCATCGGTATGTGGTTCCACTTGAACTTCTGCCCCAGCTCGTGCATGTTGACCTTCGTACCTCCGACTTGCAGCGGACCGTTCACTGCGAGAAATAAAGCAGAACGCTTAGGTGGGAAAACTCATCCGGTGACTTTCACGCTTTGACGAACGGCGGCCAATCAGATCGCTGCGTTGCATATTCGACCAAAAAAATACAATTTTATATTTTTTTAATAAGGTGCAAGGTGGATGAACGTTTTAAGTTCTTTTAAAATTGTTAGAAACAACAAACAAACAAGAAGTCAGAACAGGTAAATCTTCCAAACTTAATATTTAAAACTCTAATTTACTTTGCGGAAATTTATATTTTCCATATTAATTTACAATCTTTTAAAGATCTCGACACTCTTTAACGACATCAACCACCACATTACCAATACCTCTGTGGTACTACAAAAAGTGTCATAAGCCCCTAGAGTTTCCTTTAAAGAAAGAGATTCCAAAAAAAGAATTAACAACAAAATGGTCGAAATGTAATCGTGCTTCTACCATGTTTTCATCGTCACAAAATTCCATTTTTTCATCAGCATGATGCTGACTCGTAGATTTCATTACCCTAGTTGTACAAAAGTAAATATTCGACAAAGTTTTTGATGGGCATACGGTCTACGCTAGCATTACACGTGTGCATGCATCGGTTCATGTTTTGTGGTCGGCTCCCCCCACGGCCTCTCCGTCCAACACAAATCGATATTGCAGTCATTGATATGAACAAGTGGGTCACACGAGGTGGAACGTTTTGAAGACCGCAACGCTTATGGGGGAGAATTGCTATGATGGATGCGCCGGATTTCAAGGAATCCGGATTTTGATTGAACAGTTCGAGAACTATTGAAAATGATGCATGAGAAGAGCATTATTGCAAGTTTGTACATAGGTAAAAATGTATATAAAACGAATATATTATGTGTAAATTGAAAATTGTTTTCGAATGGAAAAAGGTCAAAGGTTAAAACGAGAAAATATGAAAATTGGATTCTTTATCGAAGGAAAACAAAAAAATCTGTAATGTGATGTTGTAAAATTGTGCATTTGGAAGAGTGTACCTTTATTCACAAGGAAGTTTATTGTCTTTGAAAAATAACGGTAATAACATGTTAAGTCCACTTATTTCTGTCAAATTTGACACGTTTTTCTACAAGCATGAACGTTTTGTTCCAAGCATCATGCAACTACAAAGCTTTTAAATTATCGAGTAAATGAAGGGTTGTAAAAATGATTAGTGCATCAAAACACGATATCCCTATGATAGACTATAGGCGATCCTCTTAGTGTAGCTCCAAGTCTTCATCACACCCGCACAACCACAGCATATTTTACAAGTGACAAAAACATTCCCATAAAGTTGAAACAAAAGGTTGTCACTTCAATTATTTAAGGTTTTAGATCTAAGTCTATTACAGAGATAAATCACATGGTGCGATAATTGAATGGAAAACTTACCGTTCAGGAACTGATTTCCTCCTACGGGTGCAGCCAGATTCAGACACGACGATAGTGTGCATTGGTTCACAAACATCTCGATACCGGTCCGCAGGAGCACAACTTCCACCAGATGAGGTTTCCCGATTTCCACAGGCTGGTTCTTGTGCCGCAGCCGCGTGGTGCCGGATCCATAGTTGATCAGCAGGACAAAGTAACCGTCCAACAGCTCCAGCGACATGAAATCTGGACCAAGAGAAATCACGAATCAGATATCTTACAAGGAAAATCATGTAAAAGTTGGTAAAGGTACGACGACAAATGACCCAAAAAGATGTATCAAATGATCAATCAACTTTGCATAATTCTAAAATTCAATTTGAAGACTTTATTGGCATTTGAGAGGAGTTCGATATCCGAAATAGGTAGGTCATCATTTTGAAGATCCAACTGCAGCCAAACCATGACTGATGCAGTAGTCAATCCTTGACACCAACACTGCTACGCAGTTTACGTAGAGCAGCCACAAATGCAATAGAAGAGACTCCAGTCTGTATGAAATGTGGCGGCAAGACTTATCCATGGCGCTTCAAAATTTTGCCACATAACGCCGCACCTGCAGACTCTCTGATGATGAATCAGTTTTTTTTTTATTGACACCGTTTTGTGACATTGTCACTCTAAAGGTGTCCCAAAAGATTCGGTGGACATATCGGTCGTAAGATGTCTTCTAAAATGACTGCAATCTCTCAAAACACAAGTTCTAGCCGGTTCCATGCTTTTAGATACAAGGAGCTTAATCCAAGAGTCGTTCAAGAATCATTCAAGATCCGATAGAAGCCCAAAAAGGAATTTACAATCCTCAGTTATGACGTTGACGACCGGGAAAAATAAACTATAACTAGAAACAATTCTGCGACTAGCCAAAGCAATCAAAATGTGATTTGTTGATGAATTATTCAGTGAATTAAGTTTTCAAATCACTGTAAGCGATACGGACATGCAACGGTCGGTTCGCTTCATTACACAGGTTGGGATTCCTATCAATGAGATGGGCTAAGTCCGAACGAGATATGTAATTTTTTCATTTGGAATATTCCCCAGCTCGTCTGGCGGATTCAGAGCCCCCGCGCCATTATCCGGGGGTGCAATTTCAAAAGCAATTACCCCATTTGTGCGACGCGGAGTCCGCCTTTGGCATTTATTTTTCCCAATCTACCCAATAGTGCGGGAACTAAATAAAGCAATTTTCTTTATGCTTTTTTTTGTTCGCTTCATTTCCATGCCATCTTTGTAATTTCACATTCAAAGGCTTTTCAGAAACATCGACAGCTGAAGAAATTAATATCTCGTAGAGGCGCTCTAGTTTTCAAAGGGATGAAAACGATTATGAATGAATTTTTAAAAGGAAAATATTATATTACAGTATCGTGTAAACAATGTAATAGAACAATAATTTGTTAAAGTTGGCTCACACTATTTTTTTATGATTGCTAATTGAGTCGCCTTTTTCAAAAAGTCGCCATCTCCATATGCAGTATTGTTTGTAGCTGTCAATGGATTAATACTTTTAATGCCTATGTCCGCTATATCTTAACTACAATCAACAAGTTTGTCAATGGCTAGCTCCCAATTCCTTCATCTCCGATATTTCAAACGTCATTGCATGAACCTGAGACGTACATAGCTCTGCCAAGAAAAATTATAGGAATATTGTGAGACCAGTAAATTTTTGCAAAGTCGCACAGGGGCTGACAATTCTTGTCGCTTACCTTGAACATCCAGTTCCGGGTTGTATCTCAGTGGACCCACGTAGAAAATCAGGCCGTTCTCCGAAGTTGGCACCACAGTCACGCTGAGTCTTCCTTCAGCACACGCAGGCAGAGTTGGGTACAGGGCCCAGCCGTCGCCGTGGAAGCCGATGGACGTCAGCTCACAGCGGGGACCGTCAAAGCTTGGAGGGCATTCGCAGCGGTCTGAGAATGGAGTACCTGGGAAGACAAAAGTGGGTTAATGGTGGTGTATTATTCCATAAGTCAATATTTGCCAAGGTCATGTGCAAGGCAAGGTTTTGTTGTGAGATTTTTGAACAACAGGAGAAGAATATTTCTTGTATCTGCTGCTGATATCTTACATAGTGTTCAATTGATCTAGTAAAACTATTCACTTAACTGTCAGTGATGGTATATTCGAATTCATTCTGACCACCAACAACCAATGTTTTTAATTCAAACTTCATTGAGACACAACAGTGGTCAATTGATCAAGTAAAGCCATTGACTGCCAGTGATGATCACATTGACATAATCAAAAACAAATGTTCATGATTCAGACCTCCATCGAGACTCACCTGTGGTCAATTCATGAAGAAAAGCTATTGAATGTCAATGATGATGACATCTGCATTTATTCTGACAACCATAAAAAAATGTTCGTGATTCAAACTGACTTCCATTGTGCCACACCTGTGGTCAATTGATCAAGCAAAGCCATTGTCTCTCAATGATGACGACATCGGCATTCATTCTGACCACCAACAACAAATGACTTCCATCGTTGGCACACCAGTGATCAATTGATCAAATAAAGCCATTGACTATCAATGATGATGACATTGTCATTCTGGACGTCAAAAGCAAATTATCATGATCCAACGACGTAGAAACTGACCTCCATTGAGACACACGAGCGGCTCGTTGATTTCGCACGTGCATTCTGCCTCCACCAGCGCGCGCACCCCGATGAAGCTGGTCTTGTTGGTGTACACGGAGAGCGGGACCCTGCTCTTTACCAGGTTGTTTCTGCACGAGGCCTCGCACTGCACCTTCTCGTACAGGCACTCGTCGATGCTGATCATCTTGATCTTCATGCCGAGGAGCGCTTCCAGCTGCAAGGGAAACAAGAATGTTAGAAATCCACGCTAGAAAAGAGAAGAGGAATAGATCAATGGAATTTTATCCAAAAATGTGCCAGAATAGTTGTGGTGACTTTGAACTTTAATTGGAATTACGGTCGTTTGGCATTTAGATTTGTGACTAGAAATTTCCTTGACTTATTAGGTGGGATGAGGATGACCACCTATACTTTAAAACATGGTTTACTTTGCTAATTTCCCCCCTGTATCAGGGAAGATCGCCCAAATTTCAGAGTCAATGTTGATTTGATGTTTGAATTTTAAATGTTAATATATCTTTGTAATTTAGATTATAGATTATTATAGTCGGGGTTCAATAAAGACTACGAGCAATCGTCAAATGGATGAAACTGAACTTCCATAATGTTGAAAAATTAAGATCGCAAAAAACAACAAAGCTACAACTTGATACTGCGTTGCCCACGAAGATGTCGCTGATCGTGAGTGGAACCTATTTATTTTCAAAAATATAAGGGCCAACCACTTTGGTTGGAGCGAAGGTTTTTCCAGCTACCAAATAGGCTGATTCTTATTTGCTGTATAGACTAAACCTTTTTTTATTGCAGGAAAATTATGCTATTTTTGTAACTAAAACAAAAACAAAAAACACTGAAACTAAATTTCTGGTTTATTGCGATTTTATTGCTTGTTATCTTCAAATACGAGTAGTTACGGTAAAAAGAAAAAAAAAGCATTAGTCAGTACAAAGTTCAGAGAATATCGACACCTCAAAGGTAAAACTGAATAAGTGACATGTTAAGCTAACATGGGTTTCTCGGATAAAAGCATCCTTTTTCCTATTTTCTACGAGAGAAAACACTAAAAGAGTGTGAAAACCCTGTAGTTTAGAAGTTTTTCATGAGCACTTTTTTACAATTAGTTTACTTACTATGAGGATTTACACACAATAAAATGTTTTATCCACGATTTCCAAATCTGTGAGTCAGCATTGATTCAGTTTTACCTTTAAGTGGCGATATAATTAATATATAAGCTGGATTAAAAATTTCAAACTCAATACAAATGGGACATGTTGAAAGTATTGAACTAAGGATATAGATATAAAAACCCGGGAGATTTATTTTGAAGTGGGGTACGGCAGGGAGCGGTGTTTGGGCCCTGACGCGTAAGCAATATACGGGTCTACTGGTCCGCCATCAATGGCCGAAATGACGTCATTATTAGACGATAACAGTGGAGATGATGGTCCGGTATAATTTATCAATTCCTCATTCCTTACAAGCGGCCTACACAACGGGTGGAGCGGCGAAAACGGTTTACCGGTTTTCAAGGTTTTCCCATTCCCGGTATTTAATCCAAGCATAGAAAATAACAAGACTGATTCCATTGCAGCAATTGATAGGTTTACAAAGCTGTCAATGGTGCGGCTTTTTCATATTTGTCTGACATGTTTCAGCACCAGACGCCTAGATCTGCGGGGTATGAGGTGATTGACTTAGTCAAGTCGTACCGTTAGACCGTTTGTACTCCTCCCATTTTTTGGAAACATCCATTCTAGAGGCGTCTCGTGTGGTCATAAACACGCGAGAATAGACCTTGGTCATATATATATATAGGCAGTGGTTCTGAACATCTTCAGGGATTCATTAACGCCCAAGCCGTGAAACGGCCAAGACAGAAGTTACAGAATTAACTATATTATGTAATCAACTTGTTCAATAATAAAAACTGTAAATTATTCTGATCTGAAGATGATCTACATGATCGAAAACGTTATTTCTTGTGAAAATAAAACATTGTTTTACTAGAATTTTCACAGTTCTATAAAGTTTCTAAAGGAATTCAACTGTAAAATAAATTCAACTGCAATTTTATTAAAAGAGAATCCGAGATAAATCATAACACAATAATAAAATATTTTTCCCGGTTTGAAATTACATTGATTTAGGGAATACTGCCTGAGCACTGGCAACACCACACCGCAGCCCTAAGTGGCGACCATAAATTCCCCAAATTGCGCGCAGAGTTAGAGCCACTATGGACTATACACACCCTTAATGAACCTCGCCAAGAAAAGGTGAAAGCCTTCAGTTGGAACTATGCGTGCTTTATTATGGAACATCTTGTTAGGGAGCCCCGCAGAGATGACCCACTCCTGAAAGCATGGCAAGAAAGTGGAAGAGAAAGCTTCGTCTCAAAAAGAGTGTGGAGTATTGAGGTATAATTTAAGTGGATAGGAAGCTAGATTATGGCATTGAAGCATACAACGAGACACAACTATCACCAAACCTGTCAGACGCAAAAGAACACTTAATAATCATATTTTAATAATGAGGTCCGCACATGAATTTATACAGAAAACATTGTGTCGTCACCCGGTTGGGTTGCTAGGGTAAAAGCAAGCAAACATTTTTTTATTGGATGCCAAGGACTGCCACCAAGCAGCCAATGAAAAAAATGAAATATAATACTGAATTGCTTCTTTCGAAATTGTCAAATTCACCGACAAAAACAATTGACACAAATAATTTCTACGCATAGAAAACATTTTAGTAGAGCAGAGAAATTTCCAAAAATTATTCATGTTTTGATGTTAACAGTGAAATCACACTCGCAACTAAGCTACACATATAGTGCAACATCTTACCTGCTTTATCCCTGAAGGGGTCGAATGTGGCGAGTGGAAAAAATATTTTCACAGGTAAGGGGTCCGGCCTTACGCCAACCACTTCAGTTAAAATGGTGCTTTCCCAGCTCCCGACGGGGCTGGTACTCATTTATTGTGAAGGCTGAGACCGTTTTTTCCTATTTTCTACGAAAGAAAACACTAGAAAAGTGTGAAAATCCTGCACATATAGTGCAACTTCTTGCTTCGTTGTCCCCGAAGATGGACTTTTGTTGACCGTTCTTTGGTAGAGGCTTATGAATTTTTCAACCCAGCGAAGAGCATATTTGAAAATATAAATTGTATATTTTTTGTGCTCCGCCAAAATTCGAACTTACAACCTTCCATTTACGAGTCTAAAATGTTACCAATAGACTACGGACGGAGTCAAGCGACACTCAAAGCACCTCGAATAAATGGTTATTTACTAAATGCTTTCTCTTTTTAACTAAGGAAATTTATTTTCTTTTTAAAGTATTTTGGAACGGATATAGCTTCTATTTACTATAAGATAGTTTCGTGTCCTTACAAGTCAACGGTTTGGACTTAACAAGTCGGGGGTTCTGCCACCCTCTAGTGAAGCCTATAGACCCCGCAGCGGGGTGGCGGGCGGACCCCTTGACGGAATTATTTTACAGACCCCCACTAGTGAATTTATAGTTAACCCCGGCGATTTTATGGGGAAAATAATTACATCGAGCCAAAACGATAATTCATTGGATCGCTCGTCTGTGAAATCACCGCTGTAAACTTGAGTCCTACGGAGAGATGTGGGCCTCTCGATGTTTCCAAACAAAGTGTACTAGTCGATTAATCAGAATTATGGTAAGTGCGCAGAAAACGGTCGTGGAATCTGATTACATTACTTTGGGTATTTTATTTAATTAAAAACGGGAAATTAATGACTCTAAAAATTTACAGAATAAAGAAAAAATTTGCAGCAAAAATTCATCGGAATTAAGTTACGAATTGACCGGTCCGTACTTCAGTGGTAACACTTCGGACTCTGAATGGAAGGTTGTGGGTTCGGATCCCGGCGGGGCACAAAAAATATACCATTTATATTTTCAAATTTGCTTTTCGCTGGGTTGAACACTTCATAAACCTTTACCAATGACCGGTCACCAAAGGAACATTCATCCTTACAGCAACTGGGTCTTGCTTGAGAATTGGCGCTTTGTAGCAACGACAACCAAGCTCGTAAAAAGGTCGATAGCTCAATCGGTAGAATGCTTGCATTCCATGCCGAGAGCAAGAGTTCGATCTCAAGGCTTACTCAGCCTTCACAAGAAATGAGAACCAGCCCCCCCGAGAGCTGGGAAACCCCCACTTCAACTGAAAGTGGTAGGTGTGAGGCCGGCCCCCTTACCCGTAAAAAAAATAGGTCCCGATTCGCCACATGCGACCCCTTCGGGGATAACGCAGGCAATGTTACACTATATGTGTAGCTTAGTTGCGTTGCGTATAGGAGTTTAAGAGATGACTCACGCTATTACGGTATTATTAGCCAGAGTATATGTAATATTCGAAGACATGGTCTAGCCTGAGTCATCCTTGAGGCTTACACGGCCGGCTGTTGATGTCGAAAAGTTGTTTTTCTTTTGTGCCCCTCACATCTTTATCATCACTTCCCTTTCACGCTGAAGAAGCGCATCGTAGACATGGGCGTAACGTCCGGAAACTCCAGCTACTACAGATCACGGCAACATATCCCAAAAAGCAACTCTCCAGTATCAAAGTACCAAATTTTATTTCTGGCTTGATCATTAGCAGCCAACTACCAGTATCAGTCAAGTTTTTCCATGGCAATTTGGCCAAATAACATCTGTTGGTGCTGTAAACTTTGCTTGTCATAAACGTAGAAAATTATGTTCCGAGTGGGACAAGATTTGCCTGCTGCGGATTGGACTTTTATAGTCACTTTGAATGACCAAAGTAAAAAATCATCATAGTCAGGAACGAGTTAAGGTCATACAGTTCATATCATTGGTGCTCAAAGAAAAATAAATAACCTAAAGAAATTTCAACAGGTAAAGAAAAACAATATGGCTTACCTCAGTTTGATGATCGGAAACGAGGAAGTTCATCTTTTCTGCAGGATAGTATGGAGATCCGTGAGCTGAGAACCTGACGTCCAGGTAGGATTTGTCGTCGACCATTGTGCTGTTGATGGTGAAGATGTCCACGTTCTCCATGGTTGCGTTCAGGATCAGGGAGAGCTGGTGGTGCAAGATGTCCTTCTTGCTTTGACCCTACAACAGAATAGAAAGAGTCATCAAAATTGTTCCAAATGTATTCACAATAGATGGCAATGAAATCAGTAAGGTATGCACGGTGGAAATGAAACACTTGAAGATGATCTTGATCAACTGACCACTGGTGTGCCACAATGGACGTCATTTTAAGTCCATTTTGTATAAGAGGTAAGGGTTTGTAAAAGAGGTAAGGGACGACCTAGAAAAGTATGGAGTGATCAGATTGAGGATATTATGAAAGAATGGGATATACAAAGGAGCGTAAAAGAAGAAAATGCATGAAAAAGGTGATGGATATGAGTGAATTGAAAGAAGTATGTAAGGATAGGAAAAGATGGAGGCCGCTCTGCAGAGGCTCTGGCCACCCCTAACGGAATGGCGACAGAGTTACAGTTACAGTTGTATCATAAACATAAGTTTAGCGTATCGCTACTGACATAGATTTTTGGAAGGTAAGCATTAAATACGGTTGATAGTAAAATGAGTAAGGTATAAACGGGTGAAATGAAACACTTTAATGGTTATCAATGGATGGATACAAAATAAATGCAATCTGGTAGATGATGTGAAAGTAAAGGTACAAAATAATGTGATGCGGTGGTTTCAACACGTGGAAAGAATGGATGATGAAAGACTGAAGAAATGTGAAACGGAACAGAGGAAAGGGAAGATGGTGATTATCAAATCAGTGAAATTGTGAAAGAATGGAATACAGAGTGAATGTAAAAAAGAGACATTTATGAGAAATGTATGAATATGAATGTTATTTTGGAAAGAAAGTGGCTTACATTCTTAAGGACGGTGATGAAATCCATTCCGGTTGATCCAACGAATCTGATGGATCCAGACTTGTCAACAGCCTCCTCTGGGATCTCCTTGACTGTCACATTGACCGTTGCCGTCACTGAATGACGTTCATTCCTTATTCTTTCGGTAACCTACAACGAAAACAAAACATTGAACGATTGACGTAAAAATATCACAATTGACTAAGAGATGCAAATGCTTGAACATACGTCGTTTTAAGAAGTTGGAAGTGAGTTAAATACAAAGAAAAGACAGAAATAATTCCATCCATGTTATATCTGATAGCATTTATTATTAAAGTTCTAATCGTAATCATAGACAGAACACTGAAAAAGACTGGCACACATTGCAGCTAATGAGATGCCAAACGACCCAGCTGGAAGTCGTCCTAAAGGGAGAAAGATGGCAAGAATTGTCATTTCCAGATAATGGCCACGCTATAACCACCCCATACCCTGCCGATCTGAGCGTCTGACGCCTCAAATCTATCTCAACGGCAGAGAGCATGTCAGACAAGTATAAAAGAGCCTCACCGTTTACAGCTTTGTAAATCATCAGACAAACAGGGTAGACCACACTCACCAGAAAACGAAGCCAATGTAGTTTTCTTTACAATGGAGTAATGTGAGTAAAATTTGGACATCCCGAATACGAGTCTTGCTGCCGAGTTCACCACAGATTGAAACCGGTTGAACTGTTTGGACCTACATACGAGTATACCTACACAGCGTCAAGCAATAGTCAACTCGATACACCACAAAAGCATTAACCAGAGTCCTGATGGGGATGTTATGTGCATTTTCAATTGGAGAAATTAATGATATTGTAATGATTTATTTCAAGTTCACTTTAAATAAAATTGCAGTTTTTTTTTTTTTTGACAAATTAATCACATATTGTACACTCTGTAACTTCTGTATCGGCGGCTTTGCAGCTCGGATACCAAAAGGGTTACTGCAGCTTCACAGAACCACCGCCCGTATTTATATACGACCAATGGCCTGATATCACCTGATGTGTCAGACCATACGAGACGCCTCTCGAATGGATGTTTCCAGAGAGAACCAGAATTGCTAACAGTTTAAAGTATCAAACACTTACATCTATACACACAATCATAAAAGCACATAGGCATGAATTTATACACTGAAGAAGCCCAACGTAGAATTGGCAAAACGTCCGGAAGCTTCAGCTCCAACAGACCACGGCAACAGATCCCGGAAAACATCACTCCAGCATCATCAGCCGGCCGTGTAAGCCTAAAACTCTTATTCAATATGATGATGATGATGATGGATGATTTATTTCCTGTGGCGCCATTTAATGGTCCAGGACCATCTCAAGGGCGCCATGGATTCTGGAGAAAAGTAGTGTCTTCAGTTCCTTTCTGAAGGTGGTGGTAGGCTGGTTCGCGCGAACACCGATAGGAAAATTGTTCCATGCAACCGGCCCGGCCACCGCAAAGCTTCTGTCTGCAAAATTTGATGTGTTCGCTCTATTGGGCACCATAACCTTGTTGACAGCAGTAAGGGCAGAGCGTAGTGGTCTTTTTGAAGTCCCATCGACAGAGCATAGCTCAGCGAGACATGGGGGTGCCGTGCCGTTCAGGGCCCTATGTACAGTGAGACACAACTTATATGGTTTGTTATTTTGATTGCTGCTTTCTGTAAGATTGAAGTTTTGGCGCTTTCGAATATGCTTAGTTGGTACTCACATTGAATGTCAGTGGATATGTCCCGTTGGGCGTCTTCTCCTTCATGGTGATCATGCCTGTACCATCGTTGACATCGAAGTAGTAGCTCTTCTCGTCGTAGTTCAGCCAGGTGAAGGATTTGTCCGGAAGATCCCAGTCGTCTGGATCTGTGACGTAGACGCGACCGATCTCTGTATCTGGCGCTTCTCCCTGTGGAACAAATGGTAAAATTAGTTGTAGAAACGGCTTATTTAAGGCAAATGACCAGGGCTGGAAGTCTCATCACCACGGTAATTCTTACCTACCGAATATCGGTAATATTTGTATGTAGACCTGTCAATTCAAGATGTCCGCAAGTGAACAGCTGATAAGTCTTTATACAGCCCAGGGGTGGAAGTCTCGACGACCGTTGATAGATTTTTTGAACATAAGATGGAATGGAGGCGTATCAACAGCTGATCCATTTTATATGGAACAACAATCAGCTGTTCAGGCAGAGCCGTGTTTTATTCTATCCTATCTTGACGTATTCTGCCCGGAAAAAATATTTTAAAAACTTTTTTCTTTCAAAAAATTTTATCGTTTTTTTATGTGTTATATTTTGTAAATATTATTTTTTCTTTTTAATTATATAGTCTCACAAGAAGTTGACGCACAAAAAACTCGTATATCCATTTTACGAATAAAAATATGGAATAAAAAAATAATAAAAAATACTGCATTCTGCTTTCGTAGACAAAAATATAGTCCATATTTCATATGTCCAGTAGAATAGTTCATCATATTCAAATATATGATTGTTCCCTAAGCAGTTTATGAAAAAGCACCCAAAGAAAGGACGACTTTGCTCTGATGTAGTGAAGGGTATGACAATTTACGGTTCCATGTTAGAACGACACAGTGACAAAACGACATATGACAAAACATCACAGGAAAGTACATCACAAGATAAAACCGTTTCATGTGCTGTTTATGGTATGTTCTGTTTAAGGTATTTTTTATTTATTTTTAGATTTGTGAAGAGGAATGCAATTCACCAACCTATTCTGCCTGGCAAGAAACATGTAATTATATCTATAATCTATAATCTAAGTTGCATGGATATATTCATTTAAAGCTCTCAGATGTATGCCCACAAACCAACAAGTGTAGTTCGCGCTTACAAATGCTGAATGTGTACTTACAAATAAAATCCAAACCTCAAATGAACATAAGCCCCACAACTTTTGCCGACCTTCCCTGAAACAGGGGTGACATTGGCAAAGTGAACCATTTTTTACAGTATGGGTGGTCAGCCTCATACCAACCTATAAGTCAAGGAATATGAATGAATAATAAATTACATTAAAATATAAAAAAGAACAAAACCTTACAAAGAAATCTATACAAAAAAAGTCAAAAATTTCCTATGCAAAAAAATGTAGCAAATGAATACACCAACATTAGAAATCAACATTGCAGATTAGCCGCCACTTCTTCCTGTCCTTAATCATCAATTAATAATTCATTATTGTTTATTTTAATGAATTATTAATTAATAATAACCCAATAACATCTGTTGAACCAGGGTCAAAGTTATGGTCAAATGACCCAAGGCGGGGATCGAACTAACGTTATTCTATTCCAAATACGCTAAAAAGATCAGCCCGCTTGGCCCCTCGGCCATAACACCGACCGGTAATTGATGTTTTGTCATGTGATGTACCGTCATTGTATGTTCTGTCATGTGTCGTTCTATCATATGTCGCTATGTCATTTGTCGTTATGTCATTGTGATTTTCTGTCATGTGTTATTTGGTCAAAGTGATGCTTTTTCATGTAATGTACTGTTATTGTGATGTTCTGTCATGTGTCTTTATGTCATGTGTCGTTATATCATGCGATGTTCTGTCATGTATCGAAATGTCATGTGACCTTCTGTCAGTATTGTTCTGTCATACGTCGTTCTATCATGTGTCGTTATATTATGTGTCGTTCTGTCATGTGTCGTTATGTTAAGTGTAGTTTTGTCACTGTGCCGTTCTACTCTGTCACCAGATCTACATGAGGGAAGGATCTAGAGACCATTGTTTGGGGCAGACAACAAAATATACAAAGCCTTCCATTGTCGCCTCTTCTTCCCCTGCATAATTCATTCACTCCACCCACCCCAAGACGGTTTCATTTAATTCTCGTAGAAATGAAAATGAAAAAGCTGCTTTTGCGTTGCTCGTCTTTCTTCCTTCCTCCCCGTTTTTACCTTTGTTGAATTTAAACGGCGGGAATGCGTCACATTTTTTTCGCTTGTTTGTTTGTTTACGAAAGTGAATAGACGGAATGTAAAATTAAATGACGGCGATTTAAAAAATGAGAATTTTTTTTGGAAATTGTTTTATCAATGTTTTATTATTAGGATGATTTATTTGGTAAGCGCTGTTTTTTGTGTGAATCACACTTCAAGTGCCCTCTGTGAATTCGGTCGTCGCTGTAGAAAGCGCCAATTCTCAAGCAAGACCTAGTTGGTGTGAGGCTGGATGGACCTATGGTGACCGGTCTTTGAAAATGAAATATTTTTCCGTGCTCCGCCAGGATTCGAAACTACTACCTTCCAACCACGAGTCCGAAGTGTTAAGTACTAGACTATGGACCGGTCTATTAACTCATATTAGATGAAAATTTAAAGTAAAGATATCAAGCTCTTGACAAAACGTTGCTGTGAGTTTGGCCTTTGCAACGCAATTAAGCTGCACATATGATGTAACTTCTTGGCGTGTTGTCTGAGCGTGTAGTCACTCACCCTGAAGTTGTAGACGAAGATGTCGCTGTGGCCCTCCTTCATCTTGTTGTCGTTCCTGTCTCCGATGACCACGTGAAGGATGGACACTCCCGTGAGCGGAGGACGGCCATTGTCTGTGATGTCGATGGGCAGGAAGTACTCCTTGGTCTCCTCGCGATCGAACGTGACCTTGGCTTGGAGGATGTTACCTGAGGAGCAATACAAACAATAGCATCAAGCGTTGGAAGAAGTCTTTGTTGATGATAGAAAATTAAACAAAATGGTTATGTATCTCAGTTGCGTTATGCTGCTGCCAAGTAATAAGGGTTATTGTAAAACGAGCACAAGTGTTGAGCAATACCTAATAACGTGCAGTGGCATACAATATTTGTTATGCGGTATGACTTAATAAAGTATAATGTATTGATATTAACATGATTTTACTGGGGTTCTTTTCATTAAACTGAGATTTATTAATTAAAAAATATTTATTTTGCACAATATTGGTTACACGGTTCTCTCCTCGCTCTAGCTTATCGTCTTCGCGGATCAATGTTGAAAGAGACTCTGGCCCCCCGCAGAATCTTTGCTTGTATATATAGGTACGAAAGAGACAATTCTTGCATGTTCTAGAAAATGGTAGCTACTTTCATCTATCTATAATCTATAATCTAAGTTGCAAGGATATATTCATTTAAAGCTCTCAGATGTATGCCCACAAACCAACAAGTGTAGTTCGCGCTTACAAATGCTGATTGTGTACTTACAAATAAAATCCAAACCTCAAATGAACATAAGCCCCACAACTTTTGCCGACCTTCCCTGAAACAGGGGTGACATTGGCAAAGTGAACCATTTTTTACAGTATGGGTGGTCAGCCTCATACCAACCTATAAGTCAAGGAATATGAATAATAAATTACATTTAAATATAAAAAAGAACAAAACATTACAAAGAAATCTATACAAAAAAAGTCAAAAATTTCCTATGCAAAAAATGTAGCAAATGAATACACCAACATTAGAAATCAACATTGCAGATTAGCCGCCACTTCTTCCTGTCCTTGCATACTTCTTTCATTTCATCCAGAGTCATAACCTTTTTCATACAAGTCCTCCTTTTATTATGACTCTGGATATCCCATTCATTCGCTATTTCAGAGATTTTTTCATAATGGATTAATACTTGAGCACTGTTCCAGAGACGTCACACACACACCAGCAAGCGTGCCTACAAACTACTCGTATATTTTGCTAGAGGCAGACGCACACCCCAGAGTGTTCGACACTATACCATCGAGTATAGGCGAACGTACTACGAATCCATAGTTCGTAACAATATTTAAAAAATTGTGTAGTCACAAAGCCGGATTGTGAACTATTTTGTACAGTACGGGTGGTCAGCCTCGTACCAAGCTATAAGTCAAGGTTACATTTTAAAAAATGGTTCACGATTTTTCTGTCGACTCGGTAAAAAAATTGAATCGTTTTTTCTTTCATTATTTTCGTTCACTTCTTGGACCGCAGAAAAAGGAAAAGTGTAGAAATTTAAAACCCCACAGAAAAACACACTCTCCATAAATCAGAAAATTCAATAATTTCAAACATTGTTCGGAAAGCAATCCATTCTCACCGCCAAGAGCCACCGGCGTCCGACAATAGAAAAGACAAAAAGAATTGGCACATTCCTTTTTTTGGGCGATTCTTTTTTTCAACAATTTAATCTTCTTTTTTTTGTATGAATCTTCAGATATGACATTGGCATGCCGGAAGAGCGTCCATTGTGTTATAATAGAGTGGAGTCGAAACTGTTTTGACGCAAATAAAAATTGTAACGAACGTGTGATTGTGTGTGTTTTTATTTGTGTGGGTGTGTCTGTGTCTCTAGGTGTAGGTACTTGTATGACTGTTTTTGTATTTGTTCAATATTTGCAGTGAGGTTGATCAATGATCCTTCTCTGACATCCGATCTGCAGCCGCTCCGGTACAGAAAAAAGTTGGAATGCTCAGTCTTTTTTATCGATATTACCACGGAGCTTGTTCTAATAAGCTCCATTCATTAATCCCTCCCCCTCACTTTTCAGAAAGGGAAACTCGTAGTACGACTCTCATTCATCCCTTTGCAGTCGATCTCAAAACTATGAGAACTTGGCGTTTTCATGACTCATTTCTTTGCCAAACTGCCCGTTTATGGAATGATCTACCAGTATCAGAGTTCCCTTCCCAATTAAATCCGGTTTTATTCAAAACCAACATCAATCATCACTTCCTTGCAGCGCCTCACGACAGAAGCAAGAACTTAAGCAACACCTCTGCGGCACCCTTCTAGGGTCACATAGACCCCCAAGCCTCTCAAGAATGGGGAGCCTCCCGCACAAGATTCCTTTAAAAAAAATACTCGAAAATTCTAAATAAGAATATTCTTGCCCAGTGGTGGGCAAACTTTCTTAATGGGAGGCCAGAAAGTTTTAAGAAATTTCAGAGGAGGAGCAGAGTTATAGGAAAAATGTGACTTTATATTTCTGGACCGTCAGAATATAATTTTCGAGAGCCGTATACTATTATTGTCGAAGGACCGTCGGCGGGCCGAAGTTGGCCCATCACTGTTCTAGCCTGTCACCAAAGCTCCATCCAGCCTAACAGCAACTGGGTCTTGCTTAAGAATGTTCCCTTTCTATAGCGACGACCATACTCGCCGGGGGCTCTTGAGGTGTGATTCACACAAAAACTGCGCTCACCAAATAAATCAGCTTAATATAAAACAAATATATACAACTGAGGTACGTCGAAGGATATCGGTGCTAAAAAAACCTGCGATAGTGGCTCAACAAAAGCACCGAGTCCCTGTTTTGAGCCGCAGCATGTAAAGTCAAAATAATCATCTAAATCTAAGTTGCAAAGATATGTATCATTTGAGATTCATATTAAATGCATTCCCACAAGCAGACACGCATAATTTTGCACTCACACATGCCGCATGTGGACTTACAATATAAAAACCCAATCTCAAATGAACATAAACCCTGCAACTCTTGCCGACCTTCCCTGAAACAGGGGTGACATTGGCAAAGTGAACCATTTTTTACAGTATGTGTGGTCAGCGTCATACCAACCTATAAGGCAAGGAATACAAGCAAATAATTACATCCAGTTATACAAACAAACAAACACTAAAAAATCTACAAAACATCTATAAAAATGAAAATTGATTCTTGGCCTTAGCCGCCTACATTACAGATCAGCCGCCATTTTTTTCGGTCCTTACATACTTCTTTCATTTCATCCAGAGTCATAACCTTTTTCATACAAGCTCTCCTTTTATTATGACTCTGGATATCCCATTCATTCGCTGTTTCGGAAATTTGGTCCATCCATACCTTTCTCGGTCTTCCTCTACCACGACATCCTTCTATTCTTGCAACATATAATACTTTCTTCGTCAGTCTTTCATCTCATTCATTCAGGCACCAAAAGAAGAAGAAAAAGAGTATATATGTGTTGTGAAAATTAGCTCAACTATCCGCCGAGAAGGCTTGTATGACACAAACGACAAACCCACTCTGGCAAACGCAATAAAAAATAACGAACCAAAATATTATTATCCGCAGGAGAAAGGCAACTTCGACACTCCAAAAAATTACTGCCCTAACTGGCATTTGTCACGCACAACTAGACCAACACGGACCCTTTGTACTTTTTTTTCCATTTCCTGTACGCTCTCATTAGGGATCGTAGGGGACACGGGTCCCCGACGTGTTTCCATACCAAATATTAATTATTTTAAGTTACGGCATTAGACTGTGCCACGGTCGAATGGGTCAAACACGCCCAAGACATTTACATAACGAAAAAAAAAATTTTTTTTTTTACCTTCAAATTCCAATCCACTGTTTTTATTATTTTACATTTGTTCTTGAGGTGTGATTCACACAAAATAAAACTCAACAAATAAATCATCTCAATATTTGTAAAATTACTGAAAATAAATTAAATAACCAGATATATAAATTGTATACAAACCTATTATAGAGGACACACGTCTCCTGAGGACGTCGGATATGACTCCGACGAAACGTAGAGAAAATCGTTCTTCTCTTTTGCACGGTCAGTAAAATCCGTTTTTTTCATTCATTAAAATGTATACGAACCGTTGAGTCTGGTCAATATAAGCTACGCATATATTGTAACTTCTTGCCGCGTTATTCCCGAAGGGTTTCACTTGTGGCGAGTGGAACTTTTTTATTTTTACAGGTAAGAGGGCCAACGCCTTACGTCAACCACTTCAGTTGAAGTGGGGGTTTCCCAAATCCCGAGGCGGCTGGCACTCATTTCTTATGAAGGCTGAGTAAGCCTTGCTGGTATTTTATTTTGGGGTTTCAAATAAACACCAAAACTGGAAATCCTTTCTGACACCCTCGCCTTTGGTGGGATTCGAACTCGAGCTCTCGGAATGGAATGCAAGCACTCTACCAACTGAGCTATTACATCCTAATATTTATATTTATTATTATTTATTTTAGTGCGGGGTCTAAGTTTTAAATGTATGGGACTGCGGTCCTATCCAGGAGAAAGCATGAAACTTGTAATTTCATATAAATAAATGAAAATTTTAGTAGAAACATGTCGAGAAGTCATGTTCCTGTTTTTTGTGGGCCCCCTAAATGTCCCATTTAATTGTTTTATTATTTTTACAAAAGAACTTACTGAAATTAAAATAAAATAATACGACAATATTGTTGTCTATTAAATTATCTACCAAACGAATTTTATCTCATATTCATAGCAATTACAGTTTTTTTAGATAAACTCATTTTAAATTCATACTTTATATGTATTATTAAAATTTCTGCCTATTTTCATGTTTGTTTCCTTGTTAATTTTCAATAAAAAGACAAAATTATGTTCTACAATCTTAATATTAAGCCTTATGTTTTGATTAAATGATATTTTGAAAAAAAATGACAAAAAAAATATTGGTTCATAATTAACTGAAGATCCAAATTAAAGGTTTTTTTTTCATTTTACTAATTAAATGTATGTTCTTCTCGTTGTTATAATACGACAAATTAGGTCCAATGTTTTTATTAGAGAAATAAAAATACTAGCCTTAAATAATTTAAAACTGCTAGCGACTGTTCCGAACGCATCATTTTTTTGTAACAAGGCAATTCGATAAAAAAAAACAAGTCAAAGATTTCATTTTAAACTTCTAAGCGTTCTGAAAGCTCTTCTAATCTAAATCTAATCTAAGCTGCAAGGATATATACCATTTAAGATTTACATCAAATGCATTCCCACAAGCAGACATGTATAATTTCGCGCTAACACATGCCGCATGTGGACCTACATTATAAGAACCCATCTCAAATGAACATAAGCCCTGCAACTCTTGCCGTCCTTCCCTGAGACAGGAGTGACATTGGCAAAGTGAACCATTTTTTCACAGTATGGGTGGCCAGCCGCATACCAACCTATAAGTCAAGGAACAAGGAACAAGGAAGAAGTCTTTATTAGAAAAATAAGTTTTTATTATTTGTGGGCAAAACGGTGCTCAATTTTTTCATTAATACATTTTCGTCCGATGCCAATGTTACACCTGTTTCTGGAACGGGCGGTACGAGTAGCAGGTTGTATGTCCATTTGGCATTTGGGTTTTTTTTTTTTGTACACACGCAGGGCATGTGAACGCGAACTTATCCGTGTCTGCTTGTGGGGATGCATTACCTATGAATTTTAAATGTGAAAGTATCTTTGTGACTTAGATTATTCGTTATATAACCATAACCAAGTACTTGAATCATGCCTTTTGCATGGCAGGCCCTGTGCTGTGGAATGCACTACCCCATGAGCTAAGAGCCATAGAGAGTACCAGAGCGTTAAAGTCGGGATTGAAGACATGTTTGTTTCGGAGATGTTACAGTTAAATAGTATCTTTGGAGTGATGTATCGAAAAACAGTACTCTAAATATTTTTTGTCATTATTATTATTGTTAATTTATCTATAATCTATAATCTAAGTTGCAAGGATATATTCATTCAAAGCTCTCAGATGTATGCCCACAAACAAACACGTGTAGTTCGCGCTTACAAATGCTGATTGTGTACTTACAAATAAAATCCAAACCTCAAATGAACATAAGCCCTGCAACTCTTGCCGACATTCCCTGAAACAGGGGTGACATTAATTTAATTAATGATTTTATTATTTTCATAGATAGATAAATCAGATTTCATATTCCAAATATTTTTTAAAATATAACAGATATTTTAAACACGCGTGCTAAGATCGACTTTAAAAATCGTGTCCACAACAAGCATTTTCCAACCGTGTTGACACTTCGTTAGCGTTTTCCAAAACTCTGTCGCACCGTTCATCTCTTTCACTCACCTCCTTCAGGCTTTAAGTTGGAAAGAGACATTGCCTGCGTCACTTTGCGTCTCTAAACTGGCAACTTAGTATGAAAAGCCGATTAAAAAGTTGTTGACTCGATTAACTTATTTTTTCTGCTTCTCTGATCCGCGCATCGATATATAAGAACTTGATGGGCTAAGAAAGCAATTCTTTGGGAACTATAAATGCGCTTACCCACTCATACAAAAATCCACATTCAGTCTATCGGTAACCTTCCAACTGTCAACAGGTGTGTTACCTAATTGGAAAAAAAACATATAAATGTCAAACTGGGTATTTTTTAAACGTGCCAACAAAAGAAAATCAATGTTGTAAAAAATGTAGAATAATATTTCACTTGAAAAACTATTTTATATGATTACGTTCACAAAATTTATATTTCATTTGTCGAAATATTTTGCTCGCGACACTGACAGCCATTTCTAGAACTAGTGATGTTCAAGTATGTAGGTACTTGCTTATTCAACTATGTAACTTCTATGCTCGCGGTAATAGATACTTGTGAAAATCATCCCGTACACAATGAGGTGGGAACATTTTTGAATTCGGAATTTATCAGATATTTCATATTTTTAACAACACTAGTAACAAATACCGTTGCCATGGTGATTTCATGGGTTTCTGTGGTGGTACGTACATATATTGAAGACGGAGTACAGACACGTTGCTTGTATAGAAAATGACAAAAACATTTTATACGTCGTGAGCGAGACGGCACTATCAACAATGTATGGCGTCAAAGATGGTGCATCATGTCGATTGGAACTAAATCACATTTAAAACCACTCCATTGAGTATACTTTCATACATTCAACAACACTAGTAACAAACACCGTTGCCATGGTGATTTCATGGGTTTCCATGGTGATATGCATAAAGATTAAAGACAGAGTTGAGACACGTGCTTACATAGAAAATTACAAAAACATTTCATATGTACTGAGCGAGACGGCACTATCAACAATGCATGGCGTCAAGTGGGCTGATCTTTCTAGCGTATTTGGAATAGAATAACGTTGGTTCGATCCCCGCTTGGGTCATTTGACCAAAACTTTGACCCTAGTTCAACCAACAGATGTTATTGGGTAATTATTAATTAATAATTCATTCAAATAAACAATAATGAATTATTAATTGATGATATTAATACCTGTTTCTGGCCAGGCAGAATACGTTGGTGAATTGCATTCCTCTTCACAAATCTATTTAAAAAAATACAAGAACATTTCATATGTCGTGAGCGAGACGGCACTATCAACAAGCATCAAAGACGGTGCATCATGTCGGTTGGAACTAAATCACATTCATAGCAACTCCATTGAATTGCTACTTCCATGGATCCGCGCGTACTTTACTTGGCCTTCCTCTGCCGCGCCCTTTAAGGATCTGTTGACTGAACCGTGTGATGGGAGGAGTCTCACAAACGTAAATACAAAATTTCAGATTTGCCGCTTTTAAAATTGTACACGCGTCCTGTGCCGTCCTTTAGGGTGGAGTAAATTCAGATGAAACGACTTATAGAAAATATGTGTATGAAAGAGCAACTACTGCAAAAAAAAAATCATGATTCTTGGTTACATAAATGGAAAGAATTAATAGATTTTCAAAAGACAAAAACAATTACATTTTGTAGATACTGTTACGTATATATAGTTGTGTGTTTTTTTCTTTAACAAATTCTGTGCGGGATACTCTAGGGGTCTATGAGACTTGTTGTAGTGCCGCAGAGGTATTGGTGATGTGTTTGTTGATGTCTTCATAATTTGTTGCAAGGCTGTTAGCTGCGTAGTGTTGTGGTGTGTGTTGCGTTGCGTTGCGTTGGCTTTATTTTGAGACACTGAAATGTTGTGTTTGTCTGTGTGAGTTAATAATAAAGTATGTGAAGTCTCTACAGAAATAAAAAAGATGTTAAGTACTTTGATTTGTATTATTCGACATTGCTCGAGTGTTTCGTCAGATGTTCTAGTAGTAGTAAATCTCGCATGTAATTATTCTCAATATTTCTAGAATGATCTTTATTCTTACGATAAAATAAGGACCAAAACTCTTTGCTTAGCTTGAGAAGTCAACCGACAGTTGTACAGAACGAGATTCTCAACGTTTCGTTGAAGTCTAATTTAGCGTCATCAGAAGACGTGTCTTTTTTTTTAGGAAAAACAGTTTGTGTGTATTCGTCTCTGGATGAGGTCGGATTCAACGTTGACGAAACCCGTTCTCTCTACAGCACGGTTCGTAAATTCTAAATTCTATACAGAAAATGCTGAATATCCTCGCTTTACAGTTAAATTCACGCCTTAAGATGGCTTCACAGCTAATCCCACAGATTAAGGGGGGACAGAACCTCCCGACAAGTAAAAGGAAGCAAGGCGCCGAGTATTGAAACTGTAAAACCTGCCGTTTATATTGCTTTTCCCGGTAAAATGCCGTAAATCACAATTTTACGGGATTTCCCGGGATTACCGCCCCGGGAATAAAACAAAATATTCATAAAACGGCGCTACGCTCTCAGGTAAAACGATACAGAAGGTGGTGGGGCTCTGAAGAAGCTACTCACAGTGTGGCAACGAAACGTAGGCAAAAAATAAGAAGAATCTATAATCTGAGTTGCAAAGTGTTGTAGACTTGGTTTCAATACACGTCACGAGCAGACACGCATAATTTCGCGTTTAAATATGCCGCATGTGGACCTACAATATAAAAACCCAATCTCAAATGAACATAGCCCTGCAACTCTTGCCGACCTTCTTTGAAACAGGGGTGATATTGGCAAAGTGAACTATTTTTTACAGTATGGGTGGTCAGCCTCACACCATCCTATAAGTCAAGGAATACAAGCAATTAATTACATCCAGTTTTACAAACAAACAAACACTAAAAAATCTATAAAAATGAAAATTGATTCTTGGCCTTAGCCGCCTACATTACAGATCAGCCGCCATTTTTTTGTGTACTTACAAAAAAAACAAATCTTAAATGAACCTTGCAACGGATGACGCCTTTGCCTGAAACCGAGGTGGCATTGGCAAAATAAAGTTTTTGCAGAATGGGGGTCAGCGTCAGGACAGACTCTTACGTTCTAGTAATTGAGTCTGGTCGATAGCTCAGTTGGTAGAGTGCTTCCATTTCACGCCAAGAACTCGGGTTTGATTAAAAAAAAAAATGTCAGAAATAATTTCCCTTTTCGGTTTTAATTTCCAACCTTAAATAAAAATGCTGGCAAGTTATACTCAGCCTTCACAAGAAATGAGAACCTGCGCCCTCTGGAACTGGGAACCACTTCAAGTGAAGTTGTTGGCGAAAGGCGAAAGGATGGCCCCATCACCAGTAGAAAATAAATAGGTTCCCTTCGTCACAAGCGATACCTTCGAGGATAGCACTGCAAAAAGTTGCATAGTGCGTGCAGCTAAATAACTTTACGTTTATGATTATTACGTATTTTTTGTCAAATATTCTAATAATCTGACATCTAAGATGATTTAAATACCTGTATGGTGTATATCGCCTAAGTAACAGGTGAAACTGAATCAGTGCTGATTCACTGATTTGTTAAATCGTTGATAAAATATTTTATTGTGTGTAATTTATCATAGTAAGTGAACTAATTATAAGAAAGTGCTCATGAAAAACTTTTAAACTACAGGATTTTCACACTTATGCAGTGTTTTTTTTTATCGTAGAAAATAGTAAAAAATGTGCATTTATCTGAGAAACCCATGTTAGCTTAATATGTCACTTATTAAGTTTTACCTTTAAGGTGGAGATATTTTTAATGAGACCATAAGGGTATGAATAAAAGACTCTTAATCATGTCAATAGATTTTTTTTATTTTTTATTGTCAACGACGTTAGCCATGTTGAAAGCACCGGTTGCCATAGATCACCGAAGTTAAGCAACATTGGGCGTGGTCAGTGCTTGGATGGGTAACCGCTCAGGTACACCGCGTGTCGTTGGCATCTTGGACCGGTCCGTAGTCCGTAGTGGCAACACTTCGGACTCGTAAATGGAAGGTTGTGGATTCGGATCCCGGCGGAGCACAAAAATATACCATTTATATTTCGAATGTGCTCTTCGCTGGGTTGAAAAATTCATAAACCTTTACCAATGACCGGTCACCAAAGGTCCATCCAGCCTTACAGCAACTGGGTCTTGCTTGAGTATTGGCGCTTTGTAGCGACGACCAAGCTTGTACACCTCTACGGCACTACAACAAGTGTCATAGACCCCTAGAGTCTTTAGAATAAAAAAAAAAAAAATAGAAAATAAATATATGGCAACTTAATCAATCTATAGAGGCGCTGTTATAAATTGAATACATTTTTTGTATTTACGCGATAAAAGGGAATTTACGCGATACTTTACACTCAAAACGGTTAACACGCACTTGGTAATCTTACATCGTATCAGTGTCGAAAACAAAAATCAACCTAGCGGCTCACAAAACAAACAAATTATTCTGTTAAAGCTTTGCAAGTAAGTTATATGGAATAAAGATGTTGTACAAGGGTAGGTTGAAAAAAACTACAGTTACAGAGATCTATGTGGCGGTTACTGAAAAAAAAAAAATCTGCTACATCTTTCCGATTGTACTCTATGGCATTGAAAGGGTAGACACTTACACAGTGCTTCGAGAACAGAACAGGACATCTAATCTAATCTAATCTAAGTTGCCAAATATATGTAACATTAGAGATTCAATAAGAGTTTTAGGCTTACACGGCCGGCTGATGATGCTGGAGTGATGTTTTCCGGGATCTGTTGCCGTGGTTAGTGGGAGCTGGAGCTTCCGGACGTTTCGCCCATTTCTACGATGGGCTCATCACAGTTCTCATCAAGATCATCATCATCATCATACTTCACGCTGAATAAGCCCATCGTAGAAATGGGCGAAACGTCAGGAAGCTCCAGCTCCCACAGATCACGGCAACAGATCCCGGAAAACATCACTCCAACATTAGAGATTTACATTATATACATTTTCACAAACAGACACGTATAAGTTCGCGCTTTTAAACATGCCGCATGGGGTCCTACAATATAAAAACCCGAATCTCAAATGAACATACATCCTGCAACTCCTGTTTACCTTCCCTGAAACAGGGGTGACATTGGCAAAGTGAACCATTTTCTACAGCATGGTTGGTAAGCCGCATACCAACCTATAAGTCAAGAAATATACACAAAAAATTACATTTTTAATATCAGCAAATTATAACATGTATGGACATCAAAAAACAGAAAACAAATTCTAACTTTCAAAACCCTAGCCGCCAACATCACAGATCAACCGACATTTCTTTCTGTCTTTACACACTTCTTTCATTTCCTCCAGAGTCATAACCTTCTTCATACAGGCTCTCCTTTAATTAAGACTCTGGATATTTCATTCATTCGCAATTTCGGAAATTTGGTCCATCCATACTTTTCCCGGTCTTCCTCACCACGAGATCCATCTATTCTTGCAACATATGCTTTCTAACTGCCTTTTAAAAATGTCCAAATTTACCGATTTATAATGCGTGCGCACAATGATCGCGCAGGCGTGAGTTTTAAAGTTGCCAACTTTCTGAAAAGATTTTCATATTTTCAAGTTTTTTTTGTTAACAACGAAATGACACTGTTAAGATCTTTGTTCTCTTTCTTACTCAGTACAATTTGCAGTTAAGTAAGTTGAAAAGGATTAAGTGTATATTTTCGTTAAAATAGTTTCTATTTCAAAGATATTATAACGTTCCCTTAGTGCTTGCATCAGAGGTAATTTCACATGAGCAATGTTTGTATGTGTACCTACTGTACCAATGTGTCTTATGAAAACTAAAAAATATTTTTAAAATATTAAAGACAACTCTCACATTTTCGTGTTTTACATTGCTTCCTTAGCTCAGATTGTGTAGAATGTGATTCTTACGATAATTTCATTAAAAAGGTCACCTTTCAATCAAATGGTAGATAAGCTAAAAAAGCACTGGGGATCAATGCTCTGTACTGCAACCAGTAACCTTAGTACGAGTTGCAAAACTTGAGAAAAGTAAAGTTTACGGAAAATATTAAAGAGTGATTTCTCCCAAAATCTGCCGTTTTTGTTTCTTACACTTTATGGTCTTAGCAAAAGAGTAACAGTGATGAAGAAAATCAAGTTCAAACAAACAAAAAACGGCAGATTTTTGGGGAAATCACTCTTTAATAATTGCTGTAAACTTTACATTACTCAAGTTTTGCAACTCGTACTAAGGTACTGGCCAGGTGATATGAGAAATATTGCCAAATTTCATTTGCACTAAAGAGTCTTTTTGTACAAAAAAAAAAACCTTTGGTTCATTGTAACACAAACCTTCAAATCAGATTAGTTAATTCGTTTTATCACCTTGCCATCAAAACATCGTAAAGTTTGGAAAGCGCTGTACAAGTCGATTAGAAAGGTGAGAGGTTTGGAAACCATTAATCTGAAATTACAGTCGATGGTTGTGATGACAGACTCTGAAGGACGCAAGGCAATCCCACGAGCAGACACGTACAAGTTCGCACTTACAAATGCCGCATGTGAACTAACAACATGAAAACTCAATCTCATATAAACATAAGCCCTAAACATAGTCCGGTCGATAGCTCAGGTGGTAGAGTGCTTGCATTCCATGCCGAAAGCTCGGGTTCGAATCCCACCGAGGGTGTCAGAAATGATTTCCTGTTTCGGTGTTTATTTCAAACCCCAAAATAAAATACCGGCAAGGTTTACTCAGCCTTCACAAGAAATGAGTACCAGAACTCTCGGGAGCTGGGAAACCTCCACTTCAACTGAAGTGGTTGGCGTAAGGCCGGCCCCCTTACCTGTAAAAAAAAATAGGTTCAACTCGCCACATGCGACCCCTTCGGGGATAACGCGGCAAGCAAACGCAACGCAAAAAAAAAAAAAAACGCAACTAAGCTACACATATAGTGTAACTTCTTGAAGAAGTTAAGAAGTGAAGAAGTCCTGCAACTCTTTCTGATTTTCCCTGAAACAGGGGTAACATTGACACAGTGAACCATTTTTTACAGTATGGGTGGCCGCAGCCTCATACACGCCTAATAATAATAATGTTTGGATGATTTATTTGATCAGCGCTGTTTTTGTGTGTATCACACCACAAAAGCCCTCTGCAAGCTTGGTCGTCACAGTAGAAAGCGCCAATTCTCAAGCAAGACCCACTGTAAGGCTGGATGGACCTTTGATGACCACTAAAGGAATATGACTTTTAAACCTAGCAAAGAGCATATTTGAAAATATAAATGGTATATTTATTGTCCTTCCTTGACTTCTAGGATAGCATGTGGCTGACCACCAACGTTGTAGAAAATGTTTCACTTAGCCAATGTCACCCCTGTTTCCGGGATGGTCGGCAGAGTTGCAGGGTGTATGTTTATTTGAGATTTGGGTTTTTATGTAATAGGCTCACATGCGGTATGTGCAACGCGAACTTGTACGTGTTTGCTTGTGAAAATGCATATAATGTGAATCCCTAATGTTACATATCTTTAAAACTTAGATGAGATTAGGTTAGATTGTGCTCCGCCGGGACTTGTACTCACAACTCTCCATTTACGAGTCCGAAGCGTTACCACTAGACTGCGGACCGGTCAAATCTCACTAATCTATTCAAGCTACTTTTATCCCGGCCTTCCTCTTTCAGAGCCGCCATGATAAATCTGCAGCTATATTTCAGGATAAGTCGGCTTAGTACAGTAATAATAGAGCTACGTGTAGGAATAATTGTTTAATCCGCAGCCTCATATCCTGCCGGTTAGGGTTCGGGGTAAATCCCACCCATCTCCCTCCCTTATCGGCGACATGACGTCACTATTATGTGACCCACAAAAGTTTATACGGCATTTAGAAAGTGAAGTTGCTGGAAATTTAATGAAATGAATGAAGTTTGTAAGGATCGAGAAAAAATGCGGTTGAACTGCAATGTTGGTGGCTAAACCTATGACTTGATTTAAAAAATGTATATAAAGGAATATCCAGTCATAATAAAAGGAGAGCATGAATGAAGAAGGTTATGACTCTGGAGGAAATGAAAGAAGTATGAGAGAGTGTGAGAGAGAGAAAGTGTGAAAGTGAAGATTAAAAGAAGTTTGTTAAGATGATTTGGGCATATGGAGAGAATGAATGAGGAAAGACTGACGAAGAAAGTATACTTTGCAAGAATAGATGGATGTCCTGGTAGAGGAAGACCAAGGAAGGTATGGATGGACCAAATATCCGAAATTGCGAATGAATGGAATATCCAGAGTCATAATAAAAGGAGAGCATGTATGAAGAAGGTTATGACTCTGGAGGAAATGAAAGAAGTATGTAAAAACAGAAAGAAATGGCGGTTGATCTGTAATGTTGGCGGTTAGGGCTTTTAAAATTAGAATTTTTTTTCTGTTTAGTTTTGGATGTCCATACACATTGTTTTTTTTTATTTTAAAAATGTAATTTGTTGCGTGTGTTCCTTGACTTATGGGTTGGTATGCGGCTGACCACCCATGCTGTAAATAAATATTTACTTTGTCAATATCATCCTTGTTTCAGGGAAAGTCGGCAAGAGATGCAGGCTTTATATTATAGGTTCACATGCGGCATATTGAAGCGCGAACTTAAACGTGTCTGCTTGTAAGGATTCATTTAATATAAATCTTATCTTTGCAACTTAGATTATAGAATGAAATTTGTAAAGATCGAGAAAAAATGTGGTTGAACTGCAATGTTGGTGGCTAAAGCTACGACTTGATTTAATTATTTTAGGGCTGCGGGGAAAAAACAAGGATAATTTACAATAACAATAACTAAACAGTTAAAATTTATTACTCGGATATTAGACGAACCGTTATAAGAGAACATTATTCTCATCCTCAGTCGTCATGCAGAGAGGGTGTCTCCTGAAGACGTTAGCTACGTCGGTAACGAAACGTCGAGAACAATGTAAGTTCTCTTATAAGGGTCCGTCTAATATCCGAATAATAAATTTAAACTGTGTAGTTAATATTATCGTAAATATGTCAAACGACCGTAACTCCAACTATTTTTACAAGGAAGGGGACCGACCTTACGCCAACTCCTTTGATTAATGCGGAGGTTTTTCAGCTCCCGAGCACGCTAGTACTTATTTATTGTGAAGGATTATTAAACCTTACCGGTACTGTATATTTTGGGTTTGAAGTAAACATCGACACGCGAAATCATATCTGACACCCTCGGTGGGATTTGAACCCGAGCTCTCGGCATGGAATGTAAGCACTCTACCAACTGAGCTATCGACCAAACTTCAATTTAATTAATCAGAAATCTATCTACATAAATACTTAGCTTTAAATTTACTAAATCATGGTAATAAATAAATATCTAACAAGTGAAAAAACAATTTGAAAATGTCGTTTCTCACATCGAGTAGGGCAATTTTTCGCATGGCCATTTTTTCACAATAATCTGTCTTGACGCATTACAACGAATAGAGGCTTATTTATGTAAGGTAATCAATAAAAAAATAAACGTTATATCCAGGGGCGTGCATAGCATTTTAGCTGTGGATAGGCAACAATATAGAATTTTTACAATATCTGGAAGAGCAGATATTAATACATCGGGAAAAACTATGATAAGATCTATGAATCTATCTTGCGATGGACTCAGCGCATGAATCTTCATAGACAAATGTGACGTATTACTGTCGGGTCGCTAGCAAAAAAGCAAACAAATACTTCATGTGTAGCGTTTGTCGGCCGAGAAAAAAAGACCACCACTTCTATTAGTCCGGTCGATAGCTCAGTTGGTAGAGTGCTTGCATTCTACCCCGTGAGCTCGGGTTCGAATCCCACCGAGGAGGGTGTCAGAAATGATTTCCTATTTCGGTGTTTATTTCAAACCCCATAATAAAAATACCGGCAAGGTTTACTCAGCTTTCACAAGAAATGAGTACCAGCCCCCTCGGGAGCTGGGAAACCCCCACTTCAACTGAAGTGGTTGGCGTAAGGCCGGCCCCGTTACCTGTAAAAATAAATAGGTTCAACTCGCCACATGCGACCCCTTCGGGGATAACGCGGCAAGAAGTTACACTATATGTGTAGTTTAGTTGCGTTTAGTAGTTGCGTTATTCAAAGCCTTTTCTATATACATACTATAATCTAAGATGCAAAAATGGTTCAATTATGTAATGCATACTCATAAGCTGGCATTCATACGTTCGCACTTACATACACACGTCGCATATGGAGCTACAAAATAAAAAGCCAAATCCAAAATGAACATAAACACTACAACTCTTGACAAACACCATTGAAACAGGGGTGACAAATGAGCCATTTTTTACAGTAAAAGAGGTCACTCTCATACCAACCTATAAGTCAAGGAACAATAATAAGAAATTAAAAAGATAGTACATCATTAGTATTTCAAGGTATCTACCAGTGGCGAAGGGTGACATACAAGTCAATTCCCATCGGTTTCCCGTTTAAAATGAAGCAAAAATGATAATAAAGTAGATTGCATGGTTTCAATGGGGAAAAAATACGTATTGTTTCTTTGGTTTTAATTGTATTTTTTTACTTTGTGCCTATATTTTTTAACTACTTTGTAACATCATTTTAAAAGGGAAGCCGATGGGAACCGGTTTGTATGGCACCCTTCGCCACTGGTATCTACCATGAAATTCAAAGCTTTTTTAAGTTAAAAAAATGATTTCAGATAACTTGAAATCGAATCCATTTGGTTCTCGGCTGAGTACGGCAACAATACTTTGCCTTCACTGAAGTTTCGTCACTGCATTATATACTTGCACACATAGAGTCTCTCTTTTCGCCTCATTATTCAGGGAAATTGGTATTTTTAGTGAAAAATGTCGCCAGTTTATTTATGTGACACTTTATATCCTTTGATTTGAGCCAGTAGACCTGAAAACCAAGTCAGTATGAATTAAAACTTCTAGATAATCCATCGAGGTTACGTGACATATTGAAAAGACAGTTTTTAAATAAAAAATATTGTGAGTACCCCATTTAAAACATTTTGTTTTTCAAAATTTTATTTAGACTTTATAAAATAAAATATTTTTTGATTACTAATAAACCTGAATTGCTTGACTTATAGGTCGATATGAAACTGACCTCCCATACTGTCAAAAAGATGGTTCACTATGACAATGCCACCCCTATTTCAGGGAAGGTTGGCAAGAGTTACGGTGCTTTATATCTTTGCAACATCGATTATAGATAGATTACTCAATGACATCTATTGAACCAGGGTAAAAAATATTGTCGATGGGGCACGGCGCAGGCGAGGTTCAAACTTGCGCTTGTTTTAAAAACGCAAATTCGAGTGACAACGCCTTTTAACGGATCTGTAACTCTGCTGCCATTCCGTTAGGAGTGGCCAAGAGCCTCTCCAGATTTACCTGCATTTCTTCAATTTCTTCATATCCTTGCATACCTTTTTCAATTCATTCAAATTCATCACTTTTTCATACATTTTCTTCTTTGACATTCACTTTGTATATCCCATTTTTTCACAATCTCCTCAATCTGATCACTCCATATTTTTTTCGGACGTCCATTACCCTTTTTTTCCTTTCACACTTCCTCTGTATATACCATTACAAGCAAATTTTATATAAGTGTGCTAGCAAAATCGAGCTTCTTGGCAGAATCGTGGTAAAATGTGTCTAGTGTGAAATGGTTGTACGATTTTATGTAAGTTTGTATGGAAAGAGTGATTTCAAAAGATCAGTCTGTAAGTACGTCAGCATGTTCTCTAGGTGAATGTATGTGATCCACGAGAAAACAGCTGTAAACAGATAAAGTACACATCCTCATCCCAACTTCGGCGAAACTAGCTTCAAGAACGGGAAGACAAGAAGGGAGGGACGAAAGGAACGAATTGTAAAATATACGACACATTTAGACTCAAACTAAATAAAATAAAAAAATATTTACAAATTGGCAGATGATTTGCAATGTTGAGGGCTGTTTTCTTTTTTTCATTATTCTAGTTTATTGTGACAAATATGTAGCTGTGTGTTGTGTTTGTCTGTGTGAGTTTACATTGAAGTCTATGAAGTTTAATCTAATCTAAGTTGTAAAGATATTTAACATTGGGGATTCACATTAAATGCATTTTTACAAGCAGACACGTATAAGTTTGCGCTGGCACATGCCGCATGTGAACCTACAACATAAAAACCCAAATTTCAAATGGACATACACCCTACGACTCAACCTTACCAAACACTTTCCTTGATATACTGAGTAGGATGGTTGGTCTTAAGGGTGATCGAGAGGTCAGCGCGCCCAACTTTGATGACCAAAATGACCCATTTTGTAAGTGGTAAGGTAGTATTTTTTCTCCAGATTAAATTAACACATAAAATTAGGTATTTTTTCCCATAAAATACAAATTCAAAATAATTTTATTTACGGAGATACCTTAAATGGAGATTTCCAGTGTTCTTATGAATAAATCCTAATTTTTTTTTATTTCAAAACATTAACTTTGATTAGTTGTATTTTTTCTAGATGAAAATTATTTTTTTAAACTTTTCATTGGTTCTTTATAATTATTTAAAAAGTACCCAAATTTTGCATATCTTCGTGTAGCTAAAATTGCATTTTAATTGTATATTTTCTTTTTAGGATTTAAAGTGATATTTTTTATGTATTTAATGTAATTCTTATTTTATTTTTCCTCTTCCAATTTATATTTAATAATGGAAAAAGAATGATTTTCATACTAAACGCGATCCACCCTAGTGCGCCATTGTGTCGGTTTTTTGAACTATTCAAACAATTATATTTCCGAGAGACAAAAATTCTGACACATTTTCGGTGTTCATATTTCCCCAGAAGCAAATATTTTTTTACGTTGTAACTCGGAGTTATCGTTTTGTAAAAATGCATCAAAATTAAGACGGCCACACGGCGCTGTTTAAAATCGTTTTATATTTTTTGTTTTCTCCGTGTTTGTTTTTAAACGTCCAATGTTATACTCGAGGCATGTACGTATTTTAGCGTGCGTAAGAATTAACATACAAAATCATTTTTTATACTCAACCACAGAGTTTTATTATAATATATAGAAATTGAGACGCTCGTGAGAGGTGCTGCTTTACATCCTGATACATTATTTGTATGCGCCGCGGCTCAGTTATAACGTTGACTTTCATACTTGGAGTTTAAATTCGCCTGCCCGCTTTCAATGCGGGTGTTAAGTCCAAAGTCTTCCAGAAGTTAAAAACATTTTTTGTAAATTGTAAATATTAAGATTTTTTTTATCAAGATCGTTTATTTCTGAAATGTAATTTGTTGTGTACATTTCTTGACTTATAGGTTGGTATGCGGCTGACCACCCATGCTGTATAAATTGGTTCTGCGTGTAAAACGTGTCTGCTTGTGAAAATGCATGTAATGTGAAACCCCAATGTGGCATATCTTTGCGACTTAGATTAGATTAGAACGTTATTTATTACATGCAAACCTTGACTTATAGGTTGGTATGCGGCAGACCACACATACTGTAAAAAATGGTTCACTTTGCCAATGTGACCCCTGTTCCAGAGAAGGTCGTCAAGTATTGCAAGGTTGATGTTCATTTGAGGTTTGGATTTTTAATTGTTAGTAAGCACTCAGCATTTGTATGTGCGAACTTTACAAGTGTTTGTTTGTGGGCATGCATTTGATATGAGTTTTTAATGTTTATATATCTTTGCACTATAGATTACAGATTATTTTAGAACTTGCATACGTTTTTTACTGTATTTGAAGAAATTTGAAAGGCTCTATGGAAATTTGTATGTTCGGCTGTTAATATATAATATTTTTTTATATATTGTTTTTTTAACAACTTTGACAAGGCCGTACTGATTTGTATCTGTATGATAATCTCATATTCGTGTTTAGATGTTGTTTATGTCTTGCTTGAATTATGTCTTCATACTTTTAAAGTTTTTTTTGTAATAATTCCCATGAAGATTTTGAAAAATGGAGTAATAAATGGGCATCCGTATCCATCACTGAAACTATCGGATACTCGTTAATAAAAAAATCGTATCCGTATCTATCCAAAATAGATTAAAAAATATAATAAAAATGACATCTGTTACATCGTTTCATTATGATTTTCATTTTTCAGTGAATACAAAGCTTTAGTAATAATCACGTATACTTGTGTGACTGATAAAAAACTAAATGATAGCCTTGAAATATTGCCATCCAATCAATGTTCTTATTTGTAGGTATTTTATTTTAAAATTTTCTTAAAAATCTAATATCCGTGAGGAAACCCTTCAAAACTAGCGGATATCCGAAATAATACCGTTTCCATTCCCGACAAATTTGGAGACTGTGCAGAAATGTGAAACATTTTATAAAACGTTTATTATTAAGATACATTTTTTATTTTGTTCTTCGTTTGTCCTGCCTTCATAAGTATAACTAGATATGTTGTGGATATTATTTTACCCGTAATTGAAACTTTCAAGTATCCGAAATAAAAATTAAAACGTGTTCGCAACCGAAACAAAAGTTTCGGATAATGTCGGATAGGGGTGTAGACGGAGTTTAAATAAAACATGTTATTATACTGTGTAACAAATAAACAAAACCTCACATGAACATAAACCTTGCAACTCCTGTCGCCTGTCCCTGAAACCAGGGTGGCATTGGCAAAAGTGAACCGATTTTTACAGCACGGAGGGTCAGCCTCATACCAATCTATCAGTCAAGGAGATAATCCTTTTGCCGAAATCGAAATAATATTATTGCAATATCCGTATCTGTATCCTTTATTTTACATCGATAGCATCTCTGTCATTCCACGTTTGTGTTTTTATTCATTCGTAGACAAATCAATAAATAAAATTTACACCACACAATCGTATTAAAATGAATCATTTTGTGCGTGATAACCACAATCTACAATCTAAGTCGAAGAGTTATGTATATCTACTCATTTCTTGTGAAAGCTGAGAAAGCCGTGCCTTGGGTGGTCAGCCTCATATCAACCTATAAGTCAAGATAAAAAATGAAATATAAAAAGAAAAAATATTTTTTTGGCATAATTTGTTTTAATACAATCGTTTGCTACCACTGAGACTTCCACATAGATAATTTTATAAAAAATACACGCCGCGTGTGATACAGCGGGACAGACGAAACAGAATGTTTTTGTTATATTTAAAAAAAAGATCTGCACACACAACGTGTTTGTCTGTAAAACGCAAAAAAATGTTTAAGTTATTTTACAAATGTAAGATACTTGTGCAGAATATTTTCTTTCGTAATTGTACGTAATTGTCTTTCTGTGTCAGATTCGCAGCCGTTAATACTCAAACATAGCGTTTAAGCAAAAGTTTAAAAAACTTAAACGCTCGCTAAGAGCGTCAAGATAATTTACATTATTTTTTTGTGAAACGTAATGCTTGAGTTAAAACATAAAGTTATGTACTTCAGTAACGACATCTGGCCAGGGACAATCAAAGTTTTTTCGCTGTAAAATTAGGAAAATCACAAAAATACTTCCATAGAGGTTCTTTAGTCCCGATATTAATAATCTTCTTAAGCTCTCGTATACCCTTAAGTTCCGGCAGTCTTTTTGTCCCCTTTACCTTTGTTAATAGGAGCAATGACTGACTTCCTCCAGTCCATCGGTATCACTCCTGCATTAAGACAAACCTTACAACTCTTGCCGACCTTTCGGTAGTAGCACCGGTAGACTGGAGGGAGGCAGTCATTGCTCCCATTTTAAAAACTATAAATTTTAAATTTTAATTTCATTTTCCAGAAACACAAGGTTTTGTTATACGACCAACTTGCAGATCACACGTGTTCAATAGAAGACAACAGATCCAGTAAGCGTGTAAGTGAGTTAGTGTTTTGTAGAGGGGAGAAAGCGTTTGTCACACTTAAGCAGATGAGTAGCGACAATGGGAAAGTAGGCAGAAGAAACTTTGCGACAACAAAGAGCCCAGGAGGGTTGGGAAGACTTTAGCTCGGAGCCTTGAGGTGAGACACAAACAATGGAGGGAGAGTCCATACATCACTCGATATATATCGCTTCGCTACAAGAAACAAGCTCTGTAGTACCAATAGCCGTTGTAAATGGTACAATTTTATTTTAAAAAATCGCAACTAAGCTGTATTACTTTTATTACCGCGAACATGTTTATTTTCACAGGTAAGGTATGATGGCTTGATCAGATTGAAGATAATGGGAAAAACAGAGTGAATTAAAAATTAGGTAATATATAAAACAGTGATGGATATGAATGAATTGAAAGAAGTATTTTTTTAAATAGATTTTTGAAGAGACGAGTGTAATTCGCCATACTATTCTACCTGGCCAGAAACAGGTATTAATATCATCAATTAATAATTCATTTTTGTATATTTTAATAAATTCATTATAAATAATCACCCAATGATATCTGTTGAGCCAGGATCAAAGTTGTGACCCTGGTGACCCAAGCAGGGATCGAACCAGCAAAGATCAGCTACTTAGCCCCCTCGGCCATAACACGGACCGTATGTATCCAAGGTTTGGAAGAAATGGAGGTTAATATGCAGAGGCTCTGGCTCTCCATAACGAATCGGCTAAGGAAATACAAAAACACCAGAAAGAAACTCTAGTCAAACGAAAATTTTGTATGTGGTACAAATATTAGGTCAAAAACAGCACAAGGATGAAAACTGATTGATTTAAAAGCATGTCTAATTGCATTGAAGAGATTGACGAGCTATGTATACGGCCATAATTTGAAAATAAAGATTTGGGAATTAGAAGTGGAAGTTCGGATAAATAAATTTTAATGATTTAAAAATCTGCTCTATGGATTTCAGCTCCGCCATTTGAAAATTGAATTTCTATTATTTTATTCAATAACTGTTAGAGAAGGCACACTGCCATAGATTGGACACGGTCCGCCATGTTTGATCCGATAGTTACACATATGTGAAAACATAGTTTCAATCGAAATATTGACGTGAGAATTATCATATTATAATCCGTGACAAAAAAAAAAAATACGAGAAATATTTATTCTAATCTAATCTAATCTAATCTAATCTAAGCTGCAAAGATATATTTCATTTAAGATTTATACTAAATGCATTCCCACAAGCAGATATGTATAATTTCGCGCTAACACATGCCGCATGTGGACCTACAATATAAAAACCCAATCTCAAATGAACATAAGCCTTGCAACTCTTGCCGTCCTTCCCTGAAACAGGGGTGACATTGGCAAAGTGAACCATTTTTATATTATGGGTGGTCAGCCGCATAACAACCTATAAGTCAAGGAACATACATGACAAATTACATTTTTTTTAAATCAAAGAATTCTAAGATTCATAATTCTATGGGTATTAAAAAAAGTGTGATCTATTTGTTTTTTACTTTGATGTAAGGCTGACCACCCGTGCTATGAGGCTGACCACCAATGCTGTAAAAATGGTTCGTTTTGCCAATGTCACTCCTGTTTCAGGGATACATTTATTTTGGGGAGGTGGAAAATGACACTAAAAATGTAGATAAATATACAATCTCATAATGAACAAAAAAAACATAATTCTTTAATAATAACAAGTTTCTTGACTTTTAGGTTGGTAGGTACTAGACTGGCCACCCATTCTGTTACAAATGTTCAATTTTGCAAATTTACAACCTTTTTCAAGGAAAATTGGTAATTTATACCCATATTGTAAAAAATAGTTCACTTTGCCAATGTCACCCCTGCTTCAGGGAAGGTCGGCAAGAGTTGCAGGGCTTATGTTCATTTGAGATTGGGTTTTTTTATATTGTAGGTCCACATGCGGCATGTGTAAGCGCGAAATTATGCGTGTCTGCTTGTGGGAATGCATTTAATATGAATCTCAAATGACACATATCTTTGCAGCTCAGATTTAGATTTAGATTTAGATACAGGGTTTTTGTTCAAATGAGATTTGGATAAATCACAGGCGTCTACTTGAGGGCTTGCCTGCAATATGAATCTTAAATTGACATTTACCATATTATATTTTTACATCTTAGATGACAGATCTATATAATCTATAATCTATAATCTAAGCTGCAAGGATATGTAAGCATTTAAGGCTCATATGAAATGCATGCCCACAGACAGGCACATGTAGGTTCGCGCCTACACATTCTGCATGTGTGCATACAAGTAAAGAAAACCTCACATGGACATAAACCTTGCAACTCCTGCCGCCGTTCCCTGAACCGGGGTGGCATTGGCAAAAGTGAACCGATTTTTACAGCACGGGTGGTCAGCCTCGTACCAACCTATCAGTCAAGGAGCACAAAAAATTGATTTACAGAAATTCATAATGAGACACATTACAAATTAAAATTAAAATAAAGTAAAATTAAAATTAAACTTAATATTACACTTAGAATTAATGCCCTAGCCGCCATTGCTGCAAATCAACCGCCATTCCTTTCGGTCCTTACATACTTCTTTCATTTCATTCAGAGTCATAATCTTTTTCATGCACTCTCTCCTTTTGTTATGACTCTGAATATCCCATTCATTCGCTATTTCGGAAATTTGATCCATCCATACTTTCCTCGGTCTTCCCCTACCACGGCTTCCATTCATAAGTGCAGCGTACACTCTCTTCGTCAGTCTTTCGTCATTCATTCTTTCCATATGTCCAAACCATTTTAACAAACCCCTTTTGATTTTTACTTTTATACTTTCCCTTGCACCACATTCTTCTATCACTGACTCATTCCTCACCCTATCTTTCCGTTTTTTTCCAATCATACTTCTTAGAAAGAAAGTTAAATGTTTTTTATTAAAAACATATATTATTACTGTATAAAAATAATAATTAAAAAGTGAATTATATCTGTGTTTTATCCTATTGAATTTTTAAATAATACAATGGACTTTCACTGTGTGAATAGATTTACACTTAAAAATATAATTATTACTGTATTTTTGAAAATATCTCTGACAACCAGCTCAGACAATCGAAACAAAATAAAATCATCATCATCATCAAGAGGTTGGATCAAAGATGGCGTCATGCAACACCCGACGTGTGTATCTCTGTCGCTTTAAGCGAAGGCATTAGACGAAAGCGCGTTTAATAGTTTTCCGGCCAATCGGACGTTAAAGTTTAAATTGAAAAAGCTAAAAGTTGTCGGACGGGGGTGGCGGCGGCATGAGCGGCAACTGTCGGAGAGCAGGGGAAAGCTGGCAACTTTCAATTAATCCGGGGGGGTGAAAATAAAGCGCATTATAAGCAAACAGAAAACACCGTTGCGAATATTTTGCAACAAATTTAATACGGATTGTTTTGCGCGACTTTTTAGAAAACGAGATTTTGATGAACTTTCATCCGACACGCGTGAAATTAAATAGGTTCCACACGTTCATTGTCCACACTTACCGTCAATTGTTCAATCGTCAATTTTCGGTGTTATGGCCGAGGGGGCCAAGTGGGCTGATCTTTCTAGCGTGTTTGGAATAGAACAACGTTGGTTCGATCCCCGTCTGGGTCATTTGACCATTAGTTATTGAGATGACCAGATGTTATTGGGTAATTATTAACTAATAATTAATTAATTAAAATAAACAAGAATGAATTATTAATTGATGATATTAATACTTCTGGCCAGGTAGAATAGTTTGGTGAATTGCATTCCTCTTCACAAATCTATTAAAAAAAAAACATTCTAACATATTGTTACGAATGTGTGATTGTGTGGCTGTGTTTTTTACTTGTGTGAGTGTGTCTGTGTCACTAGAAGTCTATCTTTAATCTAAATTACAAATATATATTACACTTATGATTCATATTTAATGCACACATGTATAAGTTCCCGCTCACACATGCCGCATGGGGATTTACGACATAAAAACACAATCCCAGATAAACATAAGCCCTGCAATTTTTGCCAACTTTCCCTGAAACAGGGGTGATATTGGTTAAGTGAACATTTTTTTACAGTATGGATGGTCAACCTCATACCAGCTTATAAGTCAAGGAATGTAAGTGTATACAAAAGTATAATTGTATTTGTTCGATGGTTTGAGTGTTCGCTCGAATCTTCTGAGTACGAATATTCTTGCATGGTCTGGCGTGTGCCAGAATAACCCTTATATACCTATAAATAGAGATCACGCTGTCCGGTCGATAGCTCAGTTGGTAAAGTGCTCGCATTCCATGCCGTGGGCTCGGGTTCGAATCCCACCGAGGGTGTCAGAAATGATTTCCCGTGTCGGTGTTTATTTCAAACCACAAAATAAAATACCGGCAAGGTTTACTCAGCCTTCACAAGAAATGAGTACCAGCCCTTTCGGGAGCTGGGTAACCCCCACTTCAACTGAAGTGGTTGGCGTAAGGCCGGCCCCCTTACCTGCAAAAATAAATAGGTTCAACTCGCCACATGCGACCCCTTCGGGGATAACGCGGCAAGAAGTTACACTACATGTGTAGCTTAGTTGCGTTTTTACAATGCCTTGAACGGAGACTTGTATTCTTGTATCAAGTTGCTGAGGACGAAAAAGTATGTGTAACGTTTACCGGCCGAGAAAATTTCAAAATAAGAAAATAAAATTAGAGATTCCAAATTTGAAAAATATCTGGACGAACTAAAAAATAACTGAATGCAATTTCGTGTTAAAAAAAATGTAGTTTTTAAATAATAACTTGATAAAAATTCTGTCATATTTCTGGGTGTGATTTTTTCACCCCTAGCCGCGTAATATAGTTGTCACTGATACGTGTTATCAGTGATTTTTTCCCGTCTCTCGCACTATATTGAGTTATAATATAGTGAAGTTGAAATTATTCTGACGCAACTATAAGTACAAGTATTTCACATGATAATTTACAGCACCTGGGTCTTGCTTGAGTATTGGCGCTTTGTAGCGACGACCAGGCTCGTACACCTCTGCTGCACTACAACAAGTGTCATAGACCCCTAGAGTCTCTAGAATTTAGGGAGTCTCCCGCAAAGGATTTCTTAAAAAAAAAAAAAAAAGTATTCGCTGGTGTTTGACATCTCTGTGGATGACAGGACCAGTTGACAGATGAGCCGCATAGCATATATCAATGCCGTAGTCTAGTTTCATATCCACCAATAGTATAACTCAATGATATATATCTAATATTTCATAGACCAGTGACTGGAGTAGTAGCAGGTATATGGTATTAGGTATTAGGGTTGTGTATGTATGTAATATTTGGGGCAGTTTTTGTCACGCTATGTAAAAGTTGATTCTAGTGATGTGCAAATGAAGAAAGAAGAAAATATGATGAAGTTGCAAAGATATATTACATATAAGATTCATATTAAATGCACTCCCATAAGCAGACAAGTACAAGTTTGCACTTATAAATGCCGCATGTAGGCTTGCAATATTTATTCCGTGATCTGTGCTTGCAACATAAAAGCCCAATCTCAAATTAATATAAGCCCTGTGCATCTTTCCGACCATCCCTAAAACAGGGGTGACATTGGCAAAGTGAACCAATTTTTTTACAGTATTTGTGGTCAGCCTCATACCAACCTATAAGTCTAGGAACTCCTTGTTGCATTTAGAATTACCGCCTACTGCGTACTATGAGCCTCATACCAAGAGTATGGGTGGTCAGCCTCATACCAACCTATAGGACTAGAAACTCTTTGCTGCAGTTAGAATTAGCGCCTACTGCATACGATGAGCATCATACCAAGAGTATGGGTGGTCAGCCTCATACCAACCTATAGGACTAGAAACTCTTTGCTGCAGTTAGAATTAGCGCCTACTGCATACGATGAGCATCATACCAAGAGTATGGGTGGTCAGCCTCATACCATGAAATATTAAAAACAAAAAAATGTAGAAGTAAATAATTCGAATTTTCCCAACTCTAATAATTATTGGCACAATAAAGCTAAAAGTGAGCTAGGGTGGGGATATTATGAAAAAGAAAAAAAACCCTAAATGAGAAGCCGGTAATGGCCGGGACGGATTTTTCTTTGATGGCAACCCTAATTATACTCTGGAATAAATTAAATCAAATTTAGATCGTAGATTACAGGCGAGTCAGGGAATATGGCATTATTACATATAAACTCAACACAGCGACAATTCAATTCAATAAATTAATTCAATGAAAATGGACTCGGTGCGAATTCCAGCAACAACAATATTCTGACGTCACATGGCCAGGTTGCTCGGAAACAAGACCATAAACCTGTGACGTTGGTCCGCCGCGAAGAAAGTCTGATACTAAAACAACCACAATCCAATTTCGAGATCACACGGCTGGATTGCTAGGGAAAAACCCATAGACTAATGACGTTGGACTACATTGGTTGGAGTACATTTTGATTTTTGCATGGCAGAATGTAAACACGCTTCTCTCCCTGCTGTTGCTCATGCTACACGCGCTGCCCAGTGAATGTCTAATGTGCATTGACAAATTGAGATGTGACAAGCTGACTCAGATACTGGGAGACATTAGTGCAGACAATAGAAACACATGAAGCGTTATTCTGCTAAAAAAAATTACGACCTTAAGGCGACGAGATAGCGATTCGTGTCCAAAAATAAGGTTTACTTTGATTTTTTATGGAGTTCTTTCGCTGGCAAGCTCCAACATACATAGATTGATATCCAAAATGTAAGGAATTTGAAAAATAGCGCTTCTGAATGGTAGTTAATATGACCTAGAATAAAAAGAAGAATTAAAAAGAAGACAGTTCAAGATTTGGATGTTTTGGAACTTACCGTTGATGGAGAATTTGTTTCTGATTTCTCCAGATGCGCTTGAGTTCAAGGCAAACGTGAACGGGGCACCATTTTCTTCAGAGTCGTTGTCATTGGCGGTTAGTATGACGATGTCTCCCTTGGGCTGGTTCTCGTACCAAACCACCGGCTGGGCCTGAGAAAAGAGACGAACCTTGAGATGCGACACAAAACAGAAGCAAGATACCAAATTGTATGTGTCTCGATCAAAGCATTATGATGAGAGCCCAGATAAAGTTCAAATTTCAGTTGAAAATGAAATCTTAGAAGTTGTAGACTACTACACTTATCTTGGGTTACAATGCCAAACTGGGGAAAGGACATCAAGCAACCGAAATCACCAGAAGGATAGCTCTGACATGGGCAGCTTTGGAAAATTTTGGCTACAAGCTCAATGACACGAAAATGCCGGTTAATCTGAAACGCAGGGTCTTTGAGTCATGCGTGCTTCTAGCATCCACCTTTGGCTTAGAAACAAAAGGGCTCACATAGTATAGCGCCAAGAGACTGAGGAAGTGCCAAAGAGCCATTGAAAGGATGATGGTTTAATCCTTCAAGCAGGGAATGAAGATCAACTATTTTGACGCGTCAACGCTGAAAGCGCCTTTTGGATGACAAAAGTTCTGCAAATCATCATCAATGATTACTTACATTGGTCAGGAACGGTGCATTGTCGTTGATGTCCAAAAGAGTCAGGAGCACTTCTGTGGTGGATTTGATTCCATTGGGGCCGCCTCCTTCATCAGCCGCCTGCACAAGAACCTGCCATGTGGGAGATCCAGTAGGCGGATCCCTGTTCAAGGGTTTGGTCAGGCGCAGACAGCCGTTGGCATCGATGGACATCAGCTTCTTCTGGTCGTCCTTCACTATGTTGTAGGCAATGCGCTGGGGTGCGCTCCTATTGGCTATATCGGGGTCGTAGGCTTCCACCTAAAAACAAATAATTTTTATACATTTAGAAATCCTGATGAATCTCGAAATTTAAAAAGTACGTCATGATGATCGGCTAACGTCGATATAATGGACCGAATGAAGGAAAATATTGAACGTTGTGCTGAAGATGCATCAGATCTTAGAAAAATTGTAGGTTCATGAAGTTTTGGTGTGTTGGTCAGGTAGTGATTGATGTCCTGATCTTTGTGTTCAGTGACCTGTCTTTTGAGATAGGTACTCATTTTGTTGTACTATGGCAAAGACCAAAAATACGCTCATCAAATCATCGTCATGATCTCCGTAGATAATGGCGACCTAAGATGTTCAAGCGGGAAGTAAGAAGGCCCTAACAGATGTGTCTGGACGACATCAAATGAACTGCGAACGGAGGATAGCTAAACACTGCAGCCAATAAAGACATGAAAAATATTGGAAAAAATACATCCAGGAACGGACTAGAAAAAGACGAAGACAGATTATATCCATATTGTGTTGTGGAGATAGCAGCAAACTGGGTTATAACAGGTAACAGACCCATTGTAAGGCCTAGAGATACTTGAACATCCACCTTGAAGAAGCAGGTTCTGAAATCAAGATTAGGTCCTAAGAAAAAACAATTTGAAGCGATTGTTCATACCGTCACAATGCAGTCGTCTCGCAGTTCCTCCTCCATGATGGTGGCATTGTAGGGTCCCAAGAATTTGGGGGGATTGTCGTTGACGTTGTCGATGTTGATCTTCACTGTGGTCGTGTCGATGTGGATGCCATCAGAGGCGCGCACCTTCAGCTCGTACGACGTTATGGTCTCGTAGTCCAGGGAGTTCTTCACTCTGATGATTCCGGTTCCGTTTTCGATTCTGAAAGCGTCGCCGATGTTTCCTTCTTTCATGATTTCGTAAACAACGCGAGAGTCTGTAAACAGAAATATAAAATGTACACAAAACTGAAATGGATGTACTGTACTGTATAGTATTTAAAAATAGGAATTTTTGAAACGTTTGACAGGTTAAGGATATTTCTCAAACATCATCATATCAGCCTTTCCTAGTGCATTGTTGGATATATGTACAGCGTGCATTGCACACTTCCCCTTTCCCCCATACACAATGTTTGAAATGTTGGTCCCAGTGAACCTGATCAGGTCATTTGTCCAACTGGGTAGTTTCAATGCCCAAAAGATAAGACTATAACAGCACACATAAATGTTAGCAAAAACTTACCAGTGTCATTGTCTTTGGCAATCACTTGGGCTACAACAAAATTTCCATTGGCGTCTTCAGGAACGCTTTCAGCAACGTAAATATCTTCAGTGAACTTTGGTGGGTTATCGTTCTTATCCAATATAGCAATCTTCATCGTCTGGTATCCCACATTGGGACCACCTTCAACAATTGAAGACGGTGAATTGTCGATGGCAGCCACCTTCACAAAGTATGCATCTTTGAACTCCCTGTCGAATTCCACCAGAGTGGTGATGTTTCCGTTCGACCCGTTGATCTTGAACAGGTCAGTGTTGTCTTTCAACTCGTATCGGACCTAGAAATGATGATCAGACGTTTTATAAAAAATAACATACATCGTCTTGATATGCTTCAAGGTGGTTGCTTCAAATGAATGAAATAGAATTCCAGATGGCTTGTGCGTGATGAATCTAGAGAGCGTATTTCAAAAAAACTTAAGGAACCACCTGTTCCCGCTCTTATATTCGTATGAGTAAGCACCTTTGGGATGACCAAAAATCATAAAAAGGCGCTAGAAAAATCTTTCACTTAATGTTCATTAAAACGTATTAGTCATTGATTGAACGTTACATTATTTTGTTCCACTCTAAGAAGAAAATCGAAATAAACATCAAAGAAACTTCAATTACATTAGCAACTTGTCTACAGAGGGACAAAGCTCTCCAATATCTCAATCATGCTGCGTATTCTCCAGATGAGAGATGCGCCTTTTTCTTAAACTACGTATTTTTTGGCTCCCCAATCGGAATATTGAAAACTTGGGGTCACATTGCATCCGAAGATAATTTTAGGGCCTGTTGCACCAAACTCCAATCAGACGAAAATCAAAATTAAGTGTGATTTCTCCCTTTCAAATCAAACAATTGATTGCATATACGTAAGTCAACTGATGTGAATCATATTTCCTGTTCAAATTCCATCACATTTTTACCAACTTTCGAGAAATATTTAACCGAGGTCCTTACCAGAACTAAGCAATCAAATTTGATGTTTCAATCAAATATTGATTGGAGGTTGGTGCAACAGGCCCTTAGTATTGTCCCCACTTTTATGATTAGAAACCGTATATACTCGCCTGGTTATTTTTAGAAGTTCCATCAGCGTCAATTGCTTTCACTTGCATCACGAATGACCCTGCAGGTTCATTTTCTGCCACAGATCCGGCTGTGACTTCAGTAAAGTAGGGAATGTTGTCATTGACGTCCTCCACGATGATCGTAATCTTTGTTTCTGCTGCCAAATTATGGTTGTTCTACAAAATATTAAAATCCATGTTATTTTAAGGTACGAAAAGCATGTGACATGGAGAAAGTAGTGGAGATGAATTAGATCTAGAAGGCGTTTTTTTAAACATTATGTCTCCAGAATGAGCCACGACTTGTAGAAACATTGAAACTAATGAGATTCATATTGGTTAACGCCAAGTTTGAAGACTTCCATAAAAAGTGGATCTCAAGATTCATGAGTCCATTTTTTAAGTGAAACACAAATTAAAAGATCTAGATTTGGGGAAATAAGATTATTTTTAGTATTTAATGAATAAATTGAATATTTCTTCTCCAACATACCCGTACTCTCACTGTCAAAGTGTAATCCGTTATTTTTTCGTAATCCAAAAATTGAGCAATCTTTATGTAGGCAAAGTCTTTTGCAGAATCCAAGATGAAGGCGCCTTTTTTGTTGGTCTGTTCCGTTTTTCCCGCCAGCAACTCGAAAAGGACCTCTGGATTGTCGGGAATATCAGACCTGCAAATAAAAAACACATGGAAGTTTTGGCATATTTCAATTTGGCATACGTCAATGCAAAGCAAACAAAAGCTATAATAATGGAATTGAGGACATCAAGTCATCATTTGAGCCAAACGTATGAAAATTAGACGAAACTTAAACAAAGTGTCGTGTCCTACTTACGTTGCTTGCAAGGTGACTATTTTCTTGGTGAAGTCATGGAAATTCTCCGGTAAGTAAATCGGTTCCGTTGGAAATATCTTAAATTTTGGATGTTTCTTGTTGGAGCTGACCACTTGGATGTTTAGCAAGATGTGGTTGCTCTGCGGCACCTCTCCCAAATCTGACACGTCAGCCTCGAACTCGAACTTGTAGTCAATGGGTTTCTGAGAACATAAAATGGAGAAATTTGTAACAGATGAAATAATATGGGAATGTGTCAATTGAGTTAAATCATGCTGGAAATGTTTTCATTGTGACTTGAAATTGTATTTGAACTAAAATTCTAAACATGCTTCATAAAAAAGAGTGGTCCTACAACGAAATTTGATAGAGACACAAAAAAAAAAAGAAAACAAATGTCGCTTTTCATTAAATTCAATCATTACAGAGCATGACCATCATTAATGTCATCAGAAATCTCTAGAAAATCACCCGATTGAGTAGAAATTTTACTGCAATTTTGTACAAACGGTATGCAATATTGCACCTTTTTCAGGGAATTGAAATTTGAAAAAATACAGTACATTTGAAATTCCACAATATCAATAATATTACCTGGTATTTTTTTTTTGTATGTACAGCATAATGGCTCTAATATATGTACGATTGGTAAGGTCAAATAAATGTTTGGTAGGACTTACGTCTATGGTTTTGTTTAGGGTGATCACACCAGTCTGAGGGTCGATGTTGAAGTACGTGCGATCGTCTCCGTTGTGTGAATCTGTTAACTTGTACACCACTATGGAATTGTTGCCATCGTCTATATCGGTCGCTGATATTCTCATCACTTCAGAGCCAACCTTCTGATCTAGCGGCACGGATTCCAAGTAAGACTGTAAAAAATCAAAGCACATTACAATTTTGTTTCTTGATCCAATTATCGACTCTTTAAAGTGGCAGCTCCACCAAAATTGGAACGGCCTCCCAGATGACCTGCGCAAGGTAGATATGAAGAACGTTGTAAAGAATAAGTTGAAGATCCTCCGTAATCAAGCGCATTTTGGATAATCGATAGGAATGAAAAGGGTCTATAAAAATCATGAACTAAAAGAAATCAAGGCACACAACAAAAAATACAACAACAATAACAACATACACAAGGGTTTTCTAAAAGATTGGTACTAAAAGATGGTGTACAAAACAAAAATAAGTGACAAACGACATCTAAATTTTAAATAATAGGTGCAAACACACTGCGATTGGAAAGATACCTACCCTTATGGTCCCGTCACGATAGACCTGACGTGATAGAAAAAGTAATCAGTTAGATTGTTTATTGATTATTTTACATCGAAAAAAGAAAAAAAATACAAACGCAAACAAGATAGTAAATGATGATTAGTCTGTCCATCAATTGGCACGTGTAATGCTTAAGATTGTGTCGAATATTGTCCACATTTTTGTTCCTGCATGAATCAAGAATGCCTTGTTTCTCACTGAGTTTCTGAATCTGAATCTTTCTTTGTTAGTCTTAATCTATTGTACTGCTGGGTACAAGCCTCAATTTTGTTCCCCATCTTCTTATAGCCAGCAACCTGAAGGCATTGTTTATCCACTAACCAGGGAATATGGACAGCTCATCTTTTCAGGGATTTTTCAAATATATCTAATCCACCTACCATCTAAAGCACAATCCATATTTTAAGGGCATCAAAACAAGGTTCAACAAATAAGCAAAGCTCCTAAAAAGGACTATTGAAGGACGATGATTTGAATTATGGGTGAAGCCAAATAACTACCATCTAATGTGAGCAAGGGTTTACAAATGAACGAATGCAGAGTTGGTCAAGATAGCAAACTTCTAAATAAGACTCCCAAAGACTTTAATCGAAGGCTACTAGTCGATGATGTCTTCAATAAAAGTTGATACAATCAACATTGAGTATGTTTTACAAATTTTGAAGACATGAATTTGTAACACTGATTTATAATCGAAGGCTCTAATGCTGACAATTATGTAAATAAACAATAAAAGTTTATGGAAAAATGCATAAATCGACACTTCCTAAAAGACTTTGAGTAAGCTGTAGAGATTTTGAAAACATGGACTTGGTGGAATGGTTTCTTACGGCTTTGTCGAAGGCTGGCTTGTTGTCGTTGATATCCTCTATGACTATTTTGAGTGTGCAGACACCGTCCAGCGACGGTTGGCCATTGTCAGTTGCTCTTACTGTTATATACACCTCCTTCTCTCGAGCGGGCTCATCTCTGTCGAATTTCTAGAAGAAAAAAGTACACAATCTGCTTTAAAACACATGAAATGTAGTGAAATGTTTTAGATTTTCTTGGCTATTATAAACGTCTTTGTCGTTATTTTGTTTATAACACGCTAGTCACAAAATATACTTACAACAGCGGTAGTTATGATACCAGACTGCGCCTCAATGTTGAACTTCTTCTTCTCCCCTTGGACGTCCACCATCAAGGAGTATTTGATGGTTCCGCCGCTTTCTGGAGGGTCACGATCCTCAGCTTGGACCTGCCAGACAAAAAAATAATAGGTACATCAATCTATTTTAAAAAAACAAAATTAAAACTCATAGGCTCCGCTATCGATCAACTCCGGTGTTCCACAAGGTTCCGCCCTGTCTCCGACACTCTTTATTCCATACATCAACGACCTACTGTCATACTTTATTCATTTCTATGCTGATAATAGTACCATTCATGATAGCTTCTTTTTTGACAAGCCAAAAACACCTCAACCCATTTTGATGTTTGCAAATTTTTACCATCAAAGATCCACATTGTGAACTCAAAGCAGTCAGCCACTGGGGCATGTAGCCTCTGTAGGCATGTCTGATATCTCTAAAAAAGGATCCAAAGCCAAATCTTCAAACATTTGACCATGTCTCATTACCCAACACAAAACCACTTGGATCTTCTAGGTGTTTCTCTTTCATCAGAGATGAAATATCAAGAATCCATAGAATCTCGAAATACTTCGAACTTCCGGTGACTAAGCGTACTATACAGAGCTCGTAGATTTTTTTACTTTAAACCGGTTACTGATTCTGTACAACTCAAATCATCCCCATTATTCAGTACAAGTCATCTCTGGTCTGATATGTCAAAAAGACTATGTGATCAACATGTTTCTTTGCAAATAAGAGCAGTGAAGCTCATCGATGACCCTACTCTCAAAACCAACCCACATTCCCTTAAGCATAGAAGCAGGATTGGAATGCTTTGCTTCTTTTATAGGTATTTCAATGGTGTCTGTTCTGATGAAATATCCTCACTTATACTTCTTCGCATCATCACAACAAGTGCAACTCGCAGAACGACTCACGTTCATAACTTTGCAATCAACATCAAAACTATCATAACCTGGTGTTTTCATTACTCATTCCTTTGCCAAACTCTCCGTTTATGGAACGAGATACCGGTATCTGTGTTTCTACCCCAATTAAACCCTGTTTTATTCAAAACCAACATCAATCACCACTTCCTTTCAGTGTTTCAGAGCAAAGGAAACAAAAAAACAATACGCAGCTAACACTCCTACTATAAGGGATCAAGACATCATCATTTTGAGTCTCCCACACAAAAAAGCAAAATCAAAGGATCGTCAGACCCATTTGGCATGCCAAATCTTACGCCTGATTTCTTCTTCCCAAGTTCCTTCATTGCTTATTGACAGACAATACGAAAATAGAAATTAAAGTGTGTTTTCTTACCTGTATGACGAAGGCTCCGTATTCTAGTTCCTCTTTTATCGTAGGATGATAGAGTGAACAGTTTGTGAAGATTGGCTTGTGATTTTGCATCGTCTGAAATAAATAAAAAATTAAAAAACATTAGTACAGATAACAAATATTAATTGATTTGCGAGTATACCGAAATGCTTTGTGTAGCTTCAGAATTGTATCAGCCGTTGTACTATACTGTGCAAATGTAGCTCTGAACCGAAAGTAAATAAATCAATAACCGCATTTTTTACCAATACCAATATTAACTTTAAACAATACCAACATATTAGTAAAAAAAAATGTTATGCCGTAACAAAATGGCGCTTAGAATTTTTTTAATAAGTGTTGATTCCCATTTCACATATTGTCTGTTTTATCGAAGGGCCACAAGAGGTGCGAAGTGGAACCGGGCTCCATAGGAGCTCAAAACGGGAGCCGTGTTGATAAGTAAATAATGCGCTAAAAGCCTTGTTCGCAGCGAGAATCCCGTTGAGGTTTCAGCGCTGCTATTTGTATAGGAAATACTAAGTGTGTACAGAGGAAATGAACGATGGAAAACGTCTACTGAAAGACGAGAGTACACTTTCAAATATTTAATATATAAATTTGACGTTTTTTTCAATCCTGTGCGGGAGACTCCCTAGATTTCAGAGACTCTAGGGGTCTATGACACTTGTTGTAGTGCCGCAGAGGTGTTGTTTACGAGCTTGGTCGTCGCTACAAAGCGCCAATACTCAAGCAAGACCCAGTTGCTGTAAGGCTGGATGGACCTTTAGTGACCGGTCTTTGGTAAAGGCTTTATGATAAAGGAAAACTCAAACTACGTTTTCTGTTAAAACTTTATTTCTGTTAAAATAAAAATATACCACTTGTCACACCCAAGAAGTTTCACTATGCGTGTAGCTTAGTTGCGTTTTTATAAGGCAATGCCATGCATGTGCATATTACGTATGCATATGTTTACACCCCCAGTACCTACAAGGAAAGGCGGTAAAAGTTGTAACGCGTTGCTAAAGGGTAATTAGTATACAAATGTCAATGCTTCCGTCGTATGGGGCCGTAAGAATATATTAGAATAATGAGAAGGTACAAGGGCTGCGGAAAGTGGAGGTAGGGTGAACTACTATACAGAACATACACGTGAGCACAGGGTGGGTAGAAAAAAAGGGAACAATTTTATGCCGCCCTTTTGTGGGTTAAATCACTTTAAAATGTTTAGTACGATGACGAAAGACTGTCGAAGAAAGTGTATTTAACGAATGTACTGGTTCATGCCTTCGTATTTTTGTGAATGTGTGCCTAGGCGTGTTTACTTGCTGTGTATGTGTGTATGTATGACACTTTGAACTGTAGGCACTTCTGGTACTCTCTGGAATTCTCCATTCTAGCGTCTCGTTTGCTTAGCAACACACGAAAATAGGCCTTGATCGCATATAAATATAGATGATGATGATGATGGATGATTTCTTTCATGTAGCGCCATTTAATGGTCCAGGACCATCTCAAGGGCGCCATGGCTTCTGGAGAAAAGCAGTGTCTTCAGTCCCTTTCTGAAGGTGGTGGTAGGCTGGTTCGCGCGAACACCGACAATCGTTCCAGGCATCTGGATTGGCCACCGCAAAGCTCCTGTCTGCAAAATTTGATGTGTTCGGTCTTTTGGGCACTATGACCTTGTTGACAGCAGTGAGGGCAGAACGTAGTGGTCGTTTTGAAGGCTTATCGACAGAACATAGCTCAGCGAGACATCGGGGTGCCGTGCCGTTCAGAGCCCTATGTACAGTGAGACACAACTTAAATTCTACCCTCTCTCGAACTTCAGCCAGTGCAGTTCTCTCAGCAATGGCGAAATATGACAGCTCTTTCCCTGTCGAAAAATAGCCCTGGCAGCAGCATTGAAAGCCACAGGCTGCAGTTCTGTGAATGATAAAGGGATTTTCGAGAAAATCTTGAAATCGCAGAGGTCGCGTTGAGTCACCGTGTACAGGTAGTGATTTAGTGTTGCAAAAAGTGGATAATAATTTATTCTGAGAAAGGCACTTGGCGGCAATAATTTCATGTGAAGTAGGTAAGTTAGCCAGGCCTGTTGTGGAGCAAAGTGTACGCGGGCCATTACAAGACCGGCAAAAAGGTTAACACAACATTGCGAATATTTGAAAGTAATGGAAAATGGCGCATTTAAAATGGGTTGCAATAATTTAATGTCACTTCGCAGGAGCTTGGCTGGTAGTTCAAAATATCATCACAGCCGTCTTGGAATTATCATGCATTTTTTTTTTTCACAGATTTGTGAAGAAGAATGCAATTCACCAACCTAATTTGCCTGGTCAGTTGTCTTCACGCGAAGCAGAAGCTTGTGTGCATGCAATGGCATCTGTTGAACCAGGGTCGAAGTTGTATACATAATATACGAAGTTACATAAACAAAATCATTTAATTATATTTTGTATTGTTTGTGTATTAACACTGTGAAAATTCATATTGTTTAATTTTATAATTTTTGGATGAATTCAACCAAAACACTGTTTATTTTCACTGTAAAGATTAAAATCATCCAAAAATTATAAAATTAAAAAAATCATTTAATATTGACAGATCATTCGGCCTGCTAAATTGGTAAAATCTACAAATATAATGAGGTTCGCACGTCAATTGAAAAAGACCAAACTAACAAACGCAACTTAGCTGCACGCATAGTGTAACTTCTTGCCCCGTTATCTCCGAAGTGTTTCTCATGTGGCGATTGAAACCTATTTATTTTTACAGGCTAGGGGGGCTTTTTTACAGGTATGCGATCTATGTTTGAATGAAGGATATCAAACTTGACCGGTCCGTAGTTCAGTGGCAACACTTCGGACTCTGAATGGAAGGTTGTGGGTTCGAATCCCGGCGGAGCACAAAAAATATACCGTTTATATTTTCAAATTTGCTCTTCGCTGGGTTGAAAAATTCATAAACCTTTACCAATGACCGGTTATCAAAGGTCCATCCAGCCTTACAGCAACTGGGTCTTGCTTGAGAATTGGCGCTTTGTAGCGACGACAACCAAGCTCGTAAAAAAGGTCGATAGCTCAATTGGTAGAATGCTTGGATTCCATGCCGAGAGCAAGGGTTCGATCTCAAGGTTTGCTCAGCCTTCACAAGAAATGAGAACCAACCCCCCCGGGTGCTGGGAAACCCCCACTTCAACTGAAAGTGGTTGGTGTGAGGTCGACCCCCTTACCCGTAAAATAAATAGGCCACATGCGACCCCTTCGGAGATAACGCAGGCAAGAAGTTACACTATATGTGTAGCTTAGTTGCGTTGCGTTTAAATAACAACTTTATGCATGGGCCATGGCTTATGAGAGGTATGAGTTCAAACAGTGTAATTACCAATATTGAATTTAAAATACAATCAACAGATGTCTCCACCTTGAGAGAATCAATACAAAAGACTGGAAGTGTGTCAGAGTGTGTACTTCTATTATCTGCTATTGTATGTGGCATCGCGTCACGACAAAATACCCATTGACAGAATGTCCACCGACATAATGTCCACCGACAAAATGTCCACGCAACAAAATGCCCAGAGAAATCATGTCCACCAACAAATTTTCCACCGACCCAATGTCCATTGATAAAATGCCCTCACGACAAAATGTCCACACGACAAAATGTCCACCAAAAAAATGTCTACCGACATCATGTCCACCGACAAAATATCCACTGACATAATAATCACCGAAAAAATATCCACGCGACAAATTAAATGTCCACCGACCCAATTTTCATTGACAAAATACCCACACGACAAAACGTCCACACGAAAAATTGTCCACCAAAAAAATGTACACCGACATCATGTCCACCGACAAAATATCCACTGACATAATAATCACCGACAAAAATATATCCACGCTACTAATTAAAATGTTCACCGACCCAATGTCCATTGACAAAATGCCCACACGACAAAATGTCCACCAAAAAAATTTCCACCGACATCATGTTCACCGACAAAATATCCACTGACATAATAATCACCGACAAAAATATATCACCGACCCAATGTCCATTGACAAAATGCCCACACGACAAAATGTCCACACGGCAAAATGTCCACCAAAAAAATGTACACCGACAAAATATCCACTGACATAATAATCACCGACAAAAATATCTACGCGACAAATTAATATGTCCACCGAAAAATGTACAAAATCAGATATATCTATACATAATAGATATTATCTCATATTAAAAAAAAAATGTCAATGGACATTTTGTCGCGTGGACATTTTGTCACGTAGGCACTTTGTCGATGGACATTTTGTCGGTGAATATTATGGGACATTTTGTCGCGTGAACACTTTGTCGGTGGACATTCTATTAATGGGCATTTTGTCGCGGTGCCATGTGGCATTGGACGGTCGGGCGACTAACAAGATTAGAACCCTAATCCCCGGACTTCAACGCAAAAGCAATAAGTATCACTTTGCTCCCGGCTGCCTGCAGAGTTGTGACGTCACGATTCCCAAACAATACAATATTTATCTTTAGCCTGCGTTTACGTGTGAATCACAGATAATCTGCGAACTTGCTTGTCGCTATCGAAAGCGCAGATCAGACAAGGAAGATGCAGTTACTGTCATAAAGTTAGATTTATCTGTGGTAAAGATATGAACTTTCAACCCAGCAAAGACGGCATTTTTTTTTTAATTTCTCCGCCAGGAATCGAACCCTGGACCAACTCAATCGTTGGAAAAAGTTGTCGCTCATGATCGAAGATTATAAAGTGAACTTTGGCTGTGTCTCAACAGATGGCATAGAAACACAACTAAGCTGCAGTATATAGTGTAACTTCTTGCCTGCGTTATCCCCGAAGGAGTCGCACGTGGCGATTCGGGACCTATTTCTTTTTACGGGTCGGCCTCACACCAACCACTTTCAGTTGAAGTGGGGGTTTCCCAGCTTCTGGGGGGCTGGTTCTCATTTCTTGTGAAGGCAGGTAGGTACACCTTGCTCTCGGCATGCATGCAAGCATTCTACCAATTGAGCTATCGACCTTTTTACGAGCCAGGTCGTCGTCGCTAGAAGCGCCAATTCTCAAGCAAGACCCAGTTGTTGTAAGGCCGGATGGATGCGTGGTCTGTCCAACGTGTTGTTGAATGGGAGGACCATGGACGCTTCAGGACAGTAAGGTATAGTATTTACTGGACAAATAGTAGCTATTGTCTCGATACGACTATGACAAAACGTTGCGGAAGAAAAATTGCAACTTTTACTCACATATTTGAGATGGTCCGAGTGTCTGGAGTGCCTTAGTCTTGTCGGATGAATCCATGGTAGATCTGAAACAAAAAACAAAAAAAAACGTTAAAATTATCAATTTGAAACATTTGGCTTGAAACAAAATTTTCTCGTCGGGCAAACGTCACAATTCCGTGTGACTAGTGTATAGAACCAAGTAAAAAAAAAACATAGTAACCTGGCTGTGTGACGTCACACTTTTTTTGTAAGTCATATTTGTGCCGAGTCGATAATACTAGAAATGAAAAAGACAAATTTGTGTCGTCAATCGACCAGGTTGTTAGGGAAAAGGCATACAAATATTCATTTGTTATTGGTTGCTAAGGTCGGCAGTGCTAAACAAGACTGTCGTTTTCTCGCAGAGAAGTTGCAAATTCAAAAATGTTCAAAGCTTTTTTACAAAGGAATTATGAAAGAAAACAAACAATGAAATATTAAGAAAAAAAAATAGCAATTCGATTTATTTTTCAAAGATGCGAAAAACAAATTTGGACCTGAGAGAATATTTAAAATGGACCCTCTAATCAAGGTGGGAATTTTGTTTAGAACTCAATTATATGCGAGGCTGTTTAAAATTCAAAATGCGTCGGATACAAAAAAAAAAATTTAGCCATCTGTCTCAAGCAAGATATAATCAACTGAAATATACTGTTACAATTTTTGGTTCGGATACTTTTCAAATAAAACTGCTCTTCTTTTTACTCATTTATTTTACACGTTTATTATTTATTTTTACAAAGACACTCTCATTTATTTCATTACACTGGTTTTGGTTCACTGGTCGAATTTTTTCAATGTATTGGTGGAGCTCGCAGATGACTGACTGCCCAGTGCAAGCAATTTGCACCCTTTTTATACTAAGAAGGTGGAACTGTCGAGAACACATTTTTGCTAGAATGTTCTCGAAGCACATATGTAATCTAGTGACTTCTCTATTTACTCACAATCATCAATTCTACCCACCAATACAATAAAGAATTCCTATTACATAGCTATAACTAATACCTATACTTATTTTAATATTTATATTGCATATTTACATAACTATACTTTCAAGATAAAACCGTATAAGTGACATATTAAGCTAACGTGGGTTTCTCAGATGAATACACATTTTTCTTCTAATTTATAAGAGAGAAAACACACAAAAATTATGAAAATCCTGTAGTTTAGAAGATTGTCATGAGCACTTCTTTATAATGAGTTCACTTACTATGAGAAGTTACACACAATAAAATGTTTTATCTACGATTTCTCAAATCAGTGAATCAGCACTTATTCAGTAAAGTGGCGATATATACTTAATCAAAAGACAAGGGGATAGATTTTCCTCCTGTTTTTTTACTAATTTTGAAATTGGGGTTTTCCCTGCACCCAAACAAACGCGATCCGGGTTATTGTGAAGGTTTGATCTAAGATCGGCGATCGTCATGGATATTTTGACCTTGTGTGCTGCGGTTTGAAACAGGGACTTGGTGCTTCTGCCGAACCACTGTCGCAGGTTTTTCAGCCACGATGTCCTTCGGCGTCCCTGAGTTCTTCTTCCCTCAATCTTACCCTGTATGATAAGATGAAGAATGCGGTATTTCTCATTTCTCTACCTCCGATTGTAAGTCCGAAGCTTTAAGCACCAGAATATGACAAAAATATTGCACAACAGTATCCAATATGTGCCGTCAACTGGAAAGCTCGACTTAAGCCACGGCTCAACTTAGTTCCCGGATATATTGCATTTAAGTTTCACTACGTTAGACCAAGTCTAACTTTGCTAGGGATGTGCAGAGACAGCTGATTTGTGGGTGAGACATTCGGTCGAAACTCTGAGCACGGAATCTTGAATAAATAAAGGAACAACACTACAAGTGCAACGGTATGTAGTCTAGTGGTTAACGACTCCGAAGGTTGTAGGTTCAATTTTTATAAATTAACTCTCAAATTTACCAACGCCTTCATCAAATATCAGTCCGGTGCTTAATCCGTTCGATAGCTCAGTTGGTAGAGTGCTTGCATTCCATGCTCGGGTTCGAACTCCAGCGAAGGTGTCAGAAATTGTTTCCCGTTCTAAAATAAAACACCGGCAACGTTTACTCAGCCTTCACAAGAAATGAGTGAGAGTGCTGGGAGCTGAAAAACCCCCACTTCAACTGAAGTGGCTGGCGTAAGGCCAGCCCCTTACGTGTAAAAATGAATAGGTTTCATTTGCCATATGCAAAACCCATCGAAGATAACGCGGAAAGAAGTTACACTAAACGTGTAGCTTAGTTTCGTTGTGGTCTTAAAAGGTCCATCCAGCAACTGGGTCTTGCTTTAAAATTGGCGCTTTCTACAGCAATGGATGATTTATTTAGGGAGTTCCAGCATTCATTATTATTTCTTTCATCGTCAGCCTTTTTCAGTCCACTCCTGGACGTGGACCTCCTCCAATCCTCTCCATTCCTGTATATCGCCTGCTGTGTTCAGCCATCCTCTGCCTGCAGTTCTTTTGATGTCGTCCTGCCACCTCAGTTGAAGTCTCCCCGCTCCCCGCTGGGACATCCTGGGCCACCACTGGACAATCCTTCTCGGCCACCTGTCATGATCCTGCCTTGCAACGTGACCAGCCCAGCGCCACTTTAAGCAGGCCACTCGCTGTATGACATCAGTGACACCAGTGCGTCTACGGATCTCCTGGTTTGGAACCCTGTCTCTGAGACTAATTCCCAGCATCCTCCTTTCAATGGCTCTTTGGCACGTCGTCAGTCTGTTGGCGCTATACTGAGTGAGCCCATTTGTTTCCAAGCCATAGGTGGATACTGGAAGCACGCATGACTCAAAGACCCTGCGTTTCACGTTAACAGGCATTTTTGTGGCATTAAGGATATTACCTTGATTTCTGAAATTTATTAATTCATTTATTATTATTAATAAATACAATTTTTAAATTGTGAACTAGTTTTTTCAGTTATTCAACCATATTTCGGAGACTTTTACAGCTTAACAAATTTCCACATGATCTATCCAGCGAAATATTCCATAGAAAACTCTGCCATCTTGCATTCATGTATCGTCCACCTGCCTTCCAACAAATCATCACACAACATTCAACATTTTTGCGTGACATTTATATCAATCATATTATTGCACTTGTTCCTTGACTTATAGGTTGGTATGCGGCTGACCACCCATGCTGTACAAATGGTTCACTTTGCCAATGTTACCCCTGTCTCAGGGAAGGACGGCAAGAGTTGCAGGGTGTTTGTCCATTGGAGATTTGGTTTTTATGTTGTAGGTTCACATGAGGCATGTGCAAGCGCGAACTTGTACGTGTCTGCTTGTGAGAATGCATGTAATGCGAATCTCTAATGTAACATATCTTTGCAACTTAGATTAGATTAGATTAGAATACAAAGTTATACGTTGTGGATTGTCTTTTACAGTGTCTGTATAAGTCTCTCTAAAAAAATATATAAGGTAGGTACTTATTTATATGATAATTTGTTGAATCGAATGATGATGATGATGATGGATGATTTCTTTCCTGTGGCGCCATTTAATGGTCCAGGACCATCTCAAGGGCGCCATGGCTTCTCGAGAAAAGTAGTGTCTTCAGTTCCTTTCTGAAGGTGGTGGTAGGCTGGTTCGCGCGAACACCGATGGGTAAATTGTTCCAGGCCACCGGCCCGGCCACCGCAAAGCTTCTGTCTGCAAAGTTTGATGTGTTTGCTCTATTGGGCACTATAACCTTGTTGACAGAAGTAAGGGCAGAGCGTAGTGGTCTTTTTGAAGTCCCATCGACAGAGCATAGCTCAGCGAGAGATGGGGGTGCAGTGCCGTTCAGGGCCCTATGCACAGTGAGACACAACTTAAATTCCACCCTCTCTCGGACCCTCAGCCAGTGCAGTTCTCTCAGCAGTGGCGAAATATGACAGCTCTTTCCCTGTCGAAAAATTGCCCTGGCAGCAGCATTGAAAGCCATTTGCAGCCGATCAAACAATTTCTGCGGTAGTCCAGCATATATGATATTGCAGTAGTCTAATCGGGAGACGACGAAAGCAGCTACGAGGCTTTTGACAGCATCCACAGGCAAACATCTTGAGATGAGGCTCAATTGGCGGATATAGAAGAAAGCTGTGCTCACTGTCCTGGACACTTGTGCCTCCATCGATAGTGCTCCGTCTAGTAAGACACCAAGGACGGATATGGTGGAGGATGGTATTATGCTTGCACCAGAGAAAAAGATTGGCTGAGTACCCAAGAGGTGCTGCCGACCCGGAGAGGCGACCCACATGAACTCAGTCTTGGTTGGATTCAGTTTGAGACGTCTATAGGCCATAACGTTTGTGAGTCTTTCCAAGCAATGGGTGGTCCTGGCCAAAAGATCGTCTTTTTTGTCGGGACTGCAAAAACCAACGAGGACACGATCATCAGCATATGCATAGCTTCGCATGCCACACTCCTCCAAAATATTATCAATACAGCCAATGTACAAGATAAAGAGGATTGGACCAAGGACTGATCCTTGGGGTACTCCTTGAGAAACAAGATCTTCTTTGGTTGAGTCAGACTTAAGCCTAATGGACCACCTTCTATTATACAGGTACGAGCGCAGCCATTCGATGACAGTACCACAGATGCCATACTCAGACTCCAGACAATGAAGAAGCATTTCATGATCGACAGTGTCAAAGGCGGCACTCATGTCGAGAACCGTTACTAAACCAATGTCACCTGATGCCACTCCCACAATTAAGTCGGATGTCAGCCTTGTGAGGGCGGACTCAGTTGAATGATGCTTCCTATAAGCGAACTGATATTTCTGCAATAAGTTGTTATTCTCGAGGTGAGTCATCAGCTGGGATGCAATGGTACGCTCAAGCACTTTAGATAAAAAGGGGAGGCCTGAAATTGGCCTATAGTTGGTTGGGTCGTCAGCGTCGAGTGTATTTTTCTTAATTAGAGGAGTGACATGCGAAATCTTCCAGGATGCCGGTACGACTCCATGCATCAGAGATATATTCATAATTTTAACAGTCAGGGGTAAAAGGAGATCAAGGTTCTCTTTGAGCAGTCGTGTGGGTATGGGATCCAGCTGACAATGCTTGGTGGGAGAATTGCTGATGGTCTTCTTAAGCTCAATCTCAGTCACACGAGCAAAGGTGTTAAATTTGATCGAGCATGGTGTTGCAACTATGGCCGCAGTGCTATATGGAAGGGATGCAGATATTCCATCAAGTTTCGTCTTGAATGCAGTCTTAAATTGTTCAGCATTCAGGCTAGTGGGCATCGACGCATTAGGTGTCTCCATGACATTCCGTAAATCTTGCCATAATCTCCTTGGATTATCTTTGTGAGTGTGAATTTGTTCTCTCCAGTAAGCAGATTTAACTTTTTCAATGAGTTGTACATACAACTTCTGGGCAGAAATCCAAGCATTCTTAGAAACAGAGGTCTTCAGTCGCCTGTAAACCCTTTCGAGTTTGCGGACCTTGGCTTTTTCAGCTCTGCAGTTGGAGTCAAACCACAGATGTCGAGAGCCACGCACTCGCAATGTTTTCGAAGTGAATGGAGCAAGCTCATCTAGGATGTCGTTGAGTGTAGAATTGTACTGTCCTACAAGATGGTCTATGTTTTGGTCAGTATAGATGGCGTCAGAGCACAAGACAGAGTTCTCAAGACGAAACCGAAATTTTTTGGGGCAGAAGTCCTTCCAATTTCTGGTAATAATAGTAGTGTAGAGAGGCGATGGAATTGAGAGACAAAACCCAGCAACGATCAGCCGATGGTCAGAAAGTCCCACATCGATAACAGCTGTAGATGATGGGGTGCAGTCGCTGCGTGTGATGAGCAAGTCAAGGGTTCCTCCGGCATCGTGAGTGGGAGATACGACCCACTGCGAGAGGCTGTGGTCAACCAGCAGTCTGTTAAGCTTCTTTGCATGCGGATCAGCTTGCCTTTCTATATGAATATTGAAATCACCAGTCAGTATAATAGGTATCTTTAGGTGAGATGTAAGACTCAACATGGTGGTTAACTCATTAAAGAAATCAGCAGTGACTGGAATGTTCTGGCAAAATCTATCAAGTAGCGGTTCTCCATGTTTCAAGAATGATCTTTATTTTAACTATAAATTAAAAACCGAAATCCCATGTAGCATCACAAGTGTATCAGCCGTTGTAACGCGAAAAGAACACTACATGTGTAGCTCAGTACGTTATCTACCAACTAAGCTTTCGACCGGACAAAAGACGTAACAATATTGTTAAAGCCAATTCATATAATCAGTGAATATAATTTAATCATACGTACACTTCATTTTAATAATATTTTTTTACAATTTAACATTTCAAATTTGTTTGTAACAATAGGATTTTTTTTAACTATCATGCAGAAACCTGGAGTGAAGAGTGAACGTCTGCAGGAGTAATCTCCATCCAAATCTCCCTAATACTCTGGCATTCCTTATTCATTTCTCCGCTCGTGCGGATACAGTGGGGACTACATTTTCATACACGTGCACTCATGCGTCATGCCGCGCCACAAGAATGGCATTCAGGACGTGCAGAAAATAAAAATAAATATATCGACGGTTGAAAGGAAGTATGTACATAGTTATAAGCGACGTTTTGGTCAAAAATGAGTTATGAATGCTATCCTACTTGAAATTTTCCGCTCTTTCTAATGCGCTAACTCCCATAGCTCTACGATGATTTTTTTGTTGTTGTTTATGTCCAAGCAAACAACTGCGTTTTCGAAGTATGGTTTTGGTGTAACCGACAAGATTTTTACCTTTTTTGTCCTAAAGGCGGTTGTGACATAAAAAAATCGAAATCAGGAAATACAAAACGCAACGCAAACGCAACTAAGCTACACATATAGTGTAACTTCTTGCCGCGTTATCCCCGAGGGGGTTGCATTTGGCGAGTTGAACCTATTAATTTTTACAGGTAAGGGGGGCGGCCTTACGCCAGCCACTTCAGTTGAGCCCGAGAAGGCTGGTACTCACTTCTTGTGAAGGCTGAGTAAACCTTGCTGGTATTTTATTTTGGGGTTTGAAATAAACACCGAAACGGGAAATCATATCTCACACCCTCGGTGGGATTCGAACCCGAACTCACGGCATGGAATGCAAGCACTCTACCAAGTGAGCTATCGACCGGACTTGTATATTGTTATAATTCAATATCGTGAAATTTCGCGACCCGACACTATTTCATTGACCGGCCCGTCAGGGACGTGCTCTCCCGATATGCCACAAGTTTCATCACTAAGCACACACGTGTGTAACTGCAAGCTGTCGTAGTACAAACAAACAAACACGCAAACACACAAATAATAATTAATAATCAGTTGTACGGAAGCTTTATGGTACTGGGCACAGTGGTTCGACAGAGCTTTTGCGGATAAACGGTCTGTGTGGTTCCCAAGCTGTTCTGATCAAACACCACTTTAATAATAATACATATTAAGCTAATTTATATAATGAGCGCTGTTTTTGTGTGAACCACACCTCAAGAGCCCTCTGCGAGCGTGGTCGTCGCTGTAGAAAGCGCCAATTCTCAAGCAAGACTTAATAGGTTGGTATCCGGCTGACCACCCATGCTGCAGAAAATGTTTCATTATGCCAATGTCACCCCTGTTTCAGGGAAGGTCGGCAGGAGTTACAGGGTGTATCTACATTTGAGACTTGAGGGAAGGTCGGTCGGAGTTACAGGGTGTATCTACATGAGATATTAAAGTCCACATGTAAAAAATGGTTCACTTTGCCAATGTCACCCCTGTTTCAGGGAATGTCGGCAAGAGTTGCAGGGCTTATGTTCATTTGAGGTTTGGATTTTATTTGTAAGTACACAATCAGCATTTGTAAGCGCGAACTACACGTGTTTGTTTGTGGGCATACATCTGAGAGCTTTGAATGAATATATCCTTGCAACTTAGATTATAGACATGAGGCATTTTTAAGCGAGAACTTGGACGTGTCTGCTTGTGTTAATGCATATAATGTGAATCTTTAATGTTACATATATTTGCAACTTAGATTAGATTCGATTAGAAGACCCAGTTGGTGTAAGGCTGGATGGGCGTATGGTGACCGGTCTTTTTTGAGAGACTTCTTTAAGAATTGGCGCTTTCTATAAGGGCTCTTGAGCGCACCCCCAAAAAAATTATCCAAATATTATTATTGTGTGTTTGCAGAGCGTGCTTTTGCAAATGCTGATCCTCTGGCCTGGAACCCCCTGCCTCATCATGTGAAAAAGATAGAGGACCATGGAAAGTTCCGAAATGCACTGAAGACACGCAAATATCTGGCATAATTTGTACGAGCGCCCTTGAAGTGACTACATCACGAAAAGGATCTCTAAAGAAACCATCTTCTTGAGTGTGTACGAACGCAGCGCACGCACCACCCTTTAGGAAGGCTGGTGTGGAGCTTTGGCAACTGTTTCCTCTGCTACTCGTCCTGACCGCGACAGCCTTATTGGTTACGTGAGCTTTGGTCCGAAGCCTCCCCGCGACTAAGCTTGTTAAAAGCGCAAATAATAATCTGCCAATACCGGTGTAACAGGGATTCGTACAATAAATATTTTTCTTTTAATTCAATCCCAGGACGAGGGTTCCATGATAAAACGACACAGTGAAAAAGCGACACATGACATAACGACACATGACAGAACGACACATGACAGGACATAAAATACATGACTATGACAAAAATCACAAGACAAAAAAAACCGTTTCATGTGCCGTTAATGGTATTGTTATGTAAATATGAAATATAAATATTGAAATAAGTATGGGTAGTTATAGTTATAAGAATCCTCATAAGTATTGGTGGGTAGGATCGATAATTGTGTATAAGTGGAGAATTCTCTAGGTATTACGTGAAGCATCGAGAAATAATAATTACTATGCCTTGCTGGAACTGTCTAGCAACTATAAGTCTAGATTGTACTGCTTTAGAGAGTATAAAGGGTGCAAGTGGCCTGCAGGGCCAGCAGTATCATACGAGATTTACAAACACATAGAACTAACTTGATCAGTGAGCAGAAACCAAGTGGAATGGTCGAGAAAGCTTTGTGAAAATAAATTATGTAAAAAGTGTCAAATAAACAACTGTATAAGAAGACCTGTGTATTTTAATTTGAAAGACTTTTGAACCCTAATTTCGTAACAGTATGTTCTGTTTAAGGTATGTGATGTGTTGTCATAGTGATGTTTAGTTATGTGATGCTCTGTCATGTGTTCTTCTGTCATGTGTTGTTCTGTCATGCGTCGTTATGTCATGTGTCATTTTATCCGTTCTATCCTATAACCCAGGACAAGTAGGCAGGCTGCAATGGACGGTTGTCTGCCTTACGGCAAGTTTTACTAAGCCTGCACAAAAAATGAGTACCAGCGCCTCGAGAGTTGGGAAAACCGCATTTTTTTCTCAATCCCGGATTTAGGCATCCCTTCGCTTGCCCCATATGCTTGAATACTAATGCCGGGAATAATATACAGCCTCCGGGACGCGCACACACCGGAATCCCGGTATTATTTATGCGTCCGCGACATCTTAAAAGCCGGATTTTTTCTGCGCCGAGAATATTTCACTTGATTTTCTCCGGCGTGAAGGGAAATAACACATGGATGGAGCCTTTGTGACGAATTCTATGCCTGTTTTCTCGTGTGAATACCGGGGATTTTATGTATTTTAATACATCACCACTTAATACATGGCGGTTGATCTGTAATGTTGGCGACTAGGGTTTATCTAATCTAATCTAAGCTGCAAAGATATATATCGTTTAAGATTTATATTAAATGCATTCCCAAAAGCAGACATGTATAATTTCGCGCTAACACATGCCGCATGTGGACCTACAATATAAAAACCCAATCTCAAAAGAACATAAGCCCTGCAACTCTTGCCGTCCTTCCCTGAAACAGGGGTGACATTGGCAAAGTGAACCATTTTTTACAGTATGGGTGGTCAGCCGCATACTAATCTATAAGTCAAGGAACAATTATTAACATTTTTACAATTATTAAACATTTGAGATTTGGTTTTTATGTTGTAGGTTCACATGAGGCAGTGCAAGCGCGAACTTGTACGTGTCTGGTTTTGAGAATGCATGTAATGTGAATCTCCAATGTAACATATCTTTGCAACTTAGATTAGATTAGATTAGATTAGATCGCCACCTTGAAGGTAAAATTGAATATGTGCTGACTCACTGATTTGATAAGTCGTATATTAAACATTTATTGTGTGTAACTTCTCATAGAAAGTGAACCAATTATAAGGAAGTGCTCATGAAAAACTTCTAAACTACAGGATTTTAAAACTTTTTTAGAGTCTTAGAATCCCATGTTAGCTGAATATGTCATTTAATCAGTTTTACCTTTAAGGTATCAATATAAAAATGAATGTATGTATTTATGTATGTTTCCTATTTTCACCTAAACTGCTGATCCAATTTTTTTTAAGTTTCTTATCGGATCGACATCAAACTTTACGGGAACCAGTCCGGAAATATTTTACATGTTTTCTGAATTTTTTATTAAAAATAGTTAACGGTTTATGAATCCATACAAAACATACATTGACAGATTCAATTTGATTTAATTAAAATATGTTTACATTTTATTTAAAACACAAACATTTATTTTCACAAATTGAGCATGTATTTAACCTCGAGTACTTTCGACTTGCTTACGTCATTTTCAGGAGGGCAATTCATAGGAGCTTAGAGATTTGATCTGAAATTTGATGAATTTTTCATACAAGGAAATTGCCCGGCCTTAGTGTACTGGTAACGCTTCCGACTCGTTAATAGAAGGCTGTGGGTTCGAATACAGACGGAGCACACAAAATATACCATTTAAATTTTTAAATATGCTTTTTGCTGGGTTGAAAGATTCATAAACCTTTACCAAAGACCGGTCAACAAATGTCCATGCCCATTTGCAGTTGCGCAAGCCCATCCTCATACCCAATTTGTTTGTACTGGGCAGTACTGGGTCTTGCTTGCGAATCAGCGCTTTTTACAGCGACGACCAAGCTTGTAAAGGGCTCTTAAAATAATAAATAAATAATAAATTAGGCTGCTTTATTTGGTGAGCGCTGTTTTTGTGTGTATCACACCTCAAGAGCCCTCTGCAAGCTTGGTCGTCGCTGTAGAAAGCGCCAATTCTCAAGCAAGACCCAGTTGTTGTAAGGTTGGATCGACCTTTTGATGACCGGTCATTGGTAATGGTTTATGAATTTTTCATCCCAGCGAGGAGCAAATTTGAAAATATAAATGGTATATTTTTTGTGCTCCACCGGGATTCGAACCCACAACCTTCCAGTTACGAGTCCGAAGTGTTACCACCTGGACTACGGACCGGTCCGCGTGTTCCCATTCCACCACGCAAAAGGAATGATCACTCACACATGCACACGGGTTTCACTGTTACTAGTAAATATATTTTTGCTTTTCGAGAACATTTTCGTGCTGTTTTTGGTGAACTTTCGATTTTTTCAAATTGCTGATCCAATTTTATAAAGTTTTTAATACAATCTGCAGCGAATTCATTACATTGGGCTATAATTCAATTCTACCTCGATATCGAAACGAAATACCTTTAACTTATATTTGTGCATTTACTTAGTGAAAATTCATCTTCATCTATTGAATTTCTTATAAAACGTAAGTATTTTTCTTTTTTTAATATTTGTTATTTTATCCTCGAGTACTTTCGACTGTCGTCATTTTCAAGAGTCATTTATATTGAAATTAAATAAAAAAAAACTGCAACTTTTCATTAAATGTAATCAAGCTGTCTTATTTATCAATTTTCAACACTCATAACTGTGTATGTGCATTAAATTGCTTGTGTGCCAGTATATAGCTATTTGATACCTAACAGTTGGTTTTCAGCTAGGTTCACTCATCTGCAATACTTCCGTGTGCATGTGTGAGTGATCATTCCTTTTGCGTGGTGGAATGGGAGCACGCGACCGGTCCATTGACTACGGACTCTTGAGGTGTGATACACACAAAAACAGCGCTCACCAAATAAATAATCCTAATAATAATATTATGTTTTATGAAATACGTCTCCATTACTTGTTATTCGACCACTGCCTCACTTCATGTAGCGATATTTGATTTCTTAATTGGCCCTGGGTAAGGCTGGGCAAACCTTTTCGGCCGGACAGCAATTTGCGGTCCCCGAAATGTAGGAACTAACACAGCCCTGGGGAAAGTCAGTGTCCGGTGGCTGGAATAGTGATGTGATGAAACAATCTAAAATTCGAATTTATAAATTCTCGAAATCACGTTCACATTCTCCTTCCAAGACCTTCATTGATAACCCTGATTCATGATTGTATATATATATTTTTTTTTTTTCACATGTAAGCATGTTTCTTGATTATCGTTTTGGGTTTTTCAGAAGAGACAACAATGATCTCTGTTGTAAGGATACATATTAACATTGAAGAGTCATAATTAATGCATTTCCACGAGCAGACATGGGTACAATCGCACTTACAAACGCTGCATAAATACTTACATGAAAAAAACTAAACCTCAAATGAAAATAAAGGTTGCAACTTCTGCTGACCGAACCTGAAAACAGGGTTGACATTGCAAAGTGATGAAAATTTTACAGCATGGGGGGGGGGGGTCAGCTTCATTCTAACCAATTGTTATTTTATAAAGAACGTATTTTGATGGGTTTTTTTTTGTCTGCATTACCAATTATAAGTAAGTATTCCAAATTTATTATATAAATACATACTGTACATCATTTTCTTGAATAACATGTTATAAATTTATCTGAATACGAAAACAATTAATGCGTTGTCATAAATAAATAAAATATCTACGACTTTTCGAATAGTAAAAGTTTATTCGAAATCAACCTTCAAAGCAAAATCGAATAGTTACATAATTTTTTGGCATCCCTAGTTAACTACCCTAGCATCCAGGTGTTAGGGTTGTCCACCTAGGGTCTAATTAACTGAAGACAGTTGGGGTAGATACAAATAGATTTAGGGTCGTTGAAGGTGTCAGCCCTTGTTACCAGGAGAGACTAGAGAGTCATTTGCATGGAAAATTAGACATCAAATCAATTCAAGGAATGTAAAAACAATGGATGTGAAAGACTAAAATGTTGAGAATGACTTGAAAGATGAAAAAAGTTGTTAACAGACTTGGCCACCCTTGTGCGATAACAGATTTATAATAATAATAACATATTATCAAAGTTGCAAAAAAATATTACAATTTCAAATTCAAATTAAATGCACGCCCACAAACAGCCACTTGTAAGTAAATCGGTGTTATAACCGACGGAGTCAAGTGGCTGATTTTTCTAGCGAATTTGCAATAGAATAACGCTGGTTCGATCCCCGCCTGGGTCATTTGACCATAACTTTGACCCTGGTTCAACATATGTCATTGCGTAATTATTCATTAATAATTCATCAAAATACACAATAATGAATTATTAATTGATGATATAAATACCTGTTTCTGGCCAGGCAGAATAGGTTGGTGAATTGCATAACTCTTAAAAAATCTATTGAAAAAAAAATGTTCGCGCTTTCAAATGCTGAGTGTGTACTATCAAATTAAAATCCAAACCTCAAATGAACATAAGCCCTGCAACTTTTGCCGACCTTCCCTGAAACAGGGCTCACATTGGTAAAGTGAACCATTTTTTACAGTACGGGTGGTCAGCCTCATACAAACCTATAAGTCAAGAAAAAATAAACATAATTCGATACAATAAGAAGTGTTGGAACAAAGGGTTAAAAATGAAAGGTTGAATGTCGAAAAGGGTTCTAATCTAATCTAATCTAAGCTGCAAAGATATATATCATTTAAGATTTATATTAAATGCATTCCCACAAGCAGATATGTATAATTTCGCGCTAACACATGCCGCATGTGGACCTACAATATAAAAACCCAATCTCAAATGAACATAAGTCCTGCAACTCTTGCCGACCTTCCCTGAAACAGGGGTGACATTGGCAAAGTGAACCATTTTTACAGTATGGGTAATCAGCCTCATATCAACCTATAAGTCAAAGAATATACCACCCATACTGTAAAAAATGGTTCACTTTGCCAATGTCACCCCTGTTTCAGGAATGGTCGGAAAAAGATGCAAGGCTTACGTTAAATTTGAGATAAGGGTTTATGTGGTAAAAGCCGATACGCGAACTTATACGTGTCTGCTAATGAAAATGCATTTAATATTAATCTTAAATGTCATATACATATCTTTGCAATTTAGATTATAGATTATATTTTGACTTATAGCACTGGATGGATACAAAACATAGTTGTTTTGATTTTCTGCCGTGTCACCTGCTATGACTACGACGCTATGCTATGCTATGTCAACGACGTTACCATGTTGAAAGCACCGGTTCCCATAGATCACCGAAGTTAAGCAACATTGGGCGCGGACAGTACTTGGATGGGTGACCGCTCAGGTACACCGCGTGTCGTTGGCATCTTGGACCGGTCCGTAGTCCGTAGTGGCAACACTTCGGACTCGTAAATGGAAGGTTGTGGATTCGGATCCCGGCGGAGCACACAAAATATACCATTTATATTTCGAATGTGCTCTTCGCTGGGTTGAAAAATTCATAAACCTTTCCCAAAGACCGGTCACTGAAAGGTCCATCCAACCTTACAACAACTGGGTCTTGCTTGAGAATTGGCGCTTTCTACAGCGACGACCAAGCTCGCAGAGGGCTCTTGAGGTGTGATACACACAAAAACAGCGCTCACCAAATAAATCATCCTATTATTATTATTATTATTATTATTATTATTTATGACTGATGGCCGACATTAAGGCAGGTTCTCCAGGTCACAGAACAGCAGGTTACAAACATGCCAGGTGACAAACTTGGCGGGTTATGGCCCAAGTCAGCGGCAAGACGTCGCAACTCGGCGCATAGTTGGCGCTTCTTAGGTACATTATTACACACAGCGAGACTGGAGACTGGCAAAACAACAGCAGGGGCGGATTCAGAGATGAACTTTCATTAGTAAATTTAAAAAGGAATAATAAAGTAGATTTTGGAAAAGCAATAGGCATGAGGCTGACCTCCTATACTGAAAAATATTTCACTTTGTCAATGGCACTTCTGTGTCATAGCATAGCAGGGACGTGCATCGCATACAGGCACATGCGTCTAATAGGTAAGCAATATATGGTAAAAGACCATTTAAGTTTAATATATTTAGATTCATAATTCAAAATTTAGGTTCCACTTGCCACATGCGAAACCCTTCGGGGAAGCTGCACTATATGTGTAGCTTAGTTGCGTTTGAATTTTCACACACAACAAGCTAGCGTGTGATTTTTAATGCTTCATCGACTGTATACATCTTATTTTTAAAAACAAACTTAAATTGCAGCCTTTGCTTCCATAGGACAAAAAAATTAAAACTTTGTACAGGTTATAATTTTTTGTTTTGTAGGAATTAATTTGCTTCAATGTCAGTATATTTTTGTTGTTATTATAAAAACGACACCATTTTGTGCCGTTTAAGTCTATAATCTATGATCTAGGTTGCAAGGATATATTCATTTAAAATACTCAAATGCATGCCCACAAACAAACACGTGTAGTTCGCGCTTACAAATGCTGAATGTGTACTTACAAATAAAATCATAACCTCAAATGAACATAAGCCCTAAAACTTTTGGCGACCTTCCCTGACACAAGGGTGACATTGGCCAAGTGAACCATTTTGTGCAGTATGGGTGGTCAGCCTCATACCAACCTATAAGTCAAGAAAAAAATATGTAAATAAATAAAAAAAGACGACGCAAAATAGACACCCAAATCCGCGCCTGTTGCATTTCTCATCCCGAGTAATTACTTTTCTTAAGGCATCTTCCCCATAAGAATAACTATTCTCTCCAACTTTATTTTTTCCGTCCAGTCACAGTGTTTTGTCCAACTTTTCCTGTGACGGGATAGAATGGCACAGTGACAAAATGACATGTGACATAACGACACAAGACATAACAACACATGGCATAATGCGGTATGACATAACAACACATGAGTTAACGACACATGGCATAACGACACATGACATAACGACACATGAGTTAACGACACATGACATAACGCCACATGGCATAACGACACATGACATAACGACACATGACATAACGACACATGAGTTAACGACACATGACATAACGACACATGACATAACAACACATGGCATAATGCGGTATGACATAACAACACATGAGTTTACGACACATGGCATAACGCCACATGGCGTAACGACACATGACATAACGACACATGACATAACAACACATGGCATAATGCGGTATGACATAACAACACATGAGTTTACGACACATGGCATAACGACACATGACATAACGACACATGAGTTAACGACACATGACATAACGCCACATGGCATAACGACACATGACATAACGACACATGAGTTAACGACACATGACATAACGCCACATGGCATAACGACACATGACATAACGACACATGACATAACGACACATGACATAACTATACCAAATAATATATGCATGAGTTCCATTTTCTCATATCTCACTTTTTTTTTCATGCCGTTTATGGTGTTTTCTGTTTTGTGAAGTTTAGTCATAATAATAATAATTATAGAGCGCCGTTTAGTGGCACTAGCCACCCCAACGGCGGTGATGTTTTTTCATGTGCCGTTAATGGTCTGTGATGTTATGTCATTTTAATGTACTATTCTGTGATGTTTTACCATTGTAATGTTTTGTCATGTAAGATTATTTCATGTACCGTTTATGGTATGCTCTGTTTTAGGTATGTGATGATTTGTCATTGTGATGTACTTTCCTGTGATGTTTTACCATTTTAATGTTTTGTCATGTGATGTATTGCCATGGTGATGTACCGTCATTGTGATGTTCTGTCATGTGTCGTTATGTCATGTGTCGTTTTGCCACTGTGTCGTTCTAACATGTAACCAACTTTTGTATGGTCCCATTATGGCGCGGCATTTTTTGCGTTACATTTCACAACAGATGGGGCAAACTTTTAACCGGGTTGCTAAGGAATGTGAATAATTTATTGAAACCATCTTTTAACACGTCTCGACTCATCCAAGTTTCTCAATTGGCCACCCATGTTTCAGGGAAAGGCAGCATGAGGTGCAGAGTTAGTGCAAAAATGAGATTTGTGTAATTTATTGAGAGTGTTTGCAGTCAATGCCGAAGGCACTAGTTCAAAGCCCACCGAGGGTTTCAGAAACGATTTCCCGTTTCAATGTTTATTTCAAACCTGAAATAAAATACCGGCAAGGTTTACTTATTACTGCTTGATATGTAGGTTAGTATGAGGCTGACCACCCACTGCAAAAAAAGTTTCAGATTGCCAATATCACCCCTGTTTCAGGAAAGGTCGGCAAGAGTTGCAGGGCTTATGTTCATTTTAGATTTGGATTTATGTTGTAGGTCTTCACGCGGCATGTGTAAGCATGACTGTAACTGTACCTACCTGTAAATCTGTCGCCATTCCGCTAGGGGTGGCCAGAGCCTCTGCAGAGCAGCCTCCGTTTCTTCCTATCCTTACATACCTCTTTCAATGCATTCATATCCATCATCTTTTTCATGCATTTTCTTCTTTTACGCTCACTTTGTCCCATTCTTTTACAATCTCCTCAATGAGGCTATAGGTACGAATATTAAATATATTATATATACGGATTATTACATTTAATCGGATTATAGATTATATAGTGTTATATAATTGAACCGCAGTTTTCATTTTTTTATTTAGTCCGGTCGATAGCTCAGGTGGTAGAGTGCTTGCATTCCATGCCGAAAGCTCGGGTTCGAATCCCACCGTGGGTGTCAGAAATGATTTCCCGTTTCGGTGTTTATTTCAAACCCCAAAATAAAATACCGGCAAGGTTTACTCAGCCTTCACAAGAAATGAGTACCAGCACTCTCGGGAGCTGGGAAACCCCCACTTCAACTGAAGTGGTTGGCGTAAGGCCGGCCCCCTTACCTGTAAAAATAAATAGGTTCAACTCGCCATATGCGACCCCTTCGTAGATAACCCGGCAAGAAGTTACACTATATGTGTAGCTTAGTTGCGTTTTTTTTTTTGCGTTTGCTCATGTAAAATTTTCTCAATGGCGTATACGGTAAACAAGAACTAAGGCAGCGAGTAGTATTTTCTTTATATAGCACTTTTATACCTAAAATCATGGAGGGACTATATTATATCGATGCTTAAAATATGATTGTTTTGTCTTATAATATAAAGAGGATGATGGGCTTTAAGGAGGCGGTTGGTCATCAACTCTTCCAAGAAGTGGACTCCTGGCCATATATCTCCCAAGGTCATGACCTGACCATCAACGCACGATGAAGGTATTGTATATCAACCCAAGAATGCAAAGATGGATTGGATGGGTCTTGAAATGCTAGAAATACAAAGCTGCAAAATAATACAATTTATATTTTTTTTCAATGTAAATCTTGCTAATTACTAACCGATATTCAATCAATTCCTTTCATCTTTTACTGTGCTAATATAATTTATAATCTAAGTTGCAAAGATATGTTAGGATTTAAAATTCACATTTAATGCATGTCCATAAGACACGTATAAGTTTGCACTTACCTACCATGCATATGGTGTAAAAAAAAATTCAAAAAAGTTTTAAGAAAAACATGTTTTCATTTATTTAAAAATGTTGAAATAATAATAAAAACACTTGAAATAATAATGAATGGTTAGTGTTATCACATCATGCATTCAAATTATATTTTCAAATTCATATAAAATGCATGTCTAGAAGCATAAATACGTATATCCGCGCTTACACAATCTGCATGTGCACTTACACATTTAAGTTTTCCACATTCATTCTTTTTCGTTTTAATAATAAACCTTTTGGTATTTCTTTTACCAAAATATGAATTATTATGAAAGAATATGTAACTGACCTCGATTTGGAAAATGTTTCAGACCTTCAACCCATTATAGATGTATTCAATTTACTTGTGGGTGATTTTTTAGAAGAAAAAAAAATTCATAACCGGATTAACATATAAATATTTTTTATACATAAAAGTGTACAAAACACATAAATATATTTCGTATTATACACTTTTAGCAAATATGTGAACAACGATTGTGTATAAATATTTAACAATAAATAAACATCAGATAGAGCTTTGTTATTCCACCGGCCAGGGCGACCATTTCCTTTTTAAACATTCCAGTCCGATGACGAACATTTCTTACCATAAAATTTATGGACCGAGATACATTTTTTGTTGCATACAACAAAGGAATTTCAGGTTTATAGTTTGCTTTTGTACCGTCTTCTTTTTCGTACTAAAATAATAAATCATTTTTAAATTGGTGAGCGCTGTTTTAGTGTGAATCACACCCCAAGAGCGCCCTCTGCATGAAGAGTTGAGAGCGACAATCCAAGCATGACCAATTTGATGCAAGTTAAATTATTAAAATTGCGGCCGTCTTTGAAAATAAAAAAATATGGCGTTTATTGGCTGGCTAAAATGTTAAGAGTGCTTTTTTATCGGTCGTAGTGTAGTGGTTAACGCTACGGGCTCATTAACGGAATGTCGTGAGTTTAATTCCCAACGGAGCATGAAAAAAGAATAATTTTTTCCTATTCCACCTTTTCCTGGTGAGCGCTGTTTTTGTATGAATTAAATAATGAAAATTTTTTTTTTACACCTCAAGAGCCCTATGTAAGCAAGGTCGTCGCTATAGAAAGCACCAATGCTCAAGTATGTTAGACTCTGTAAGTTAATGTAAGGCTGGATGGACCTTTGGTTACCGGTCTTTGTAAAGGCACATGATTTTTAGGATATTTTAGGATTAAGAATACGCAACTAAGCTACACGTATAGTGAGACTTTTTAACAGCTTTATCTCTGAAGGGGTCACATGTGGCGATTCGGGATCTATTTGTTTCTACGAGTAATGGGGCCGGCCTCGCACCAACCTTATTCAGTTGAAGTGGGTATTCCCCAGCTCTCGGGAGTGCTGGTTCTCATTTCTTGTGATGGCTGCCTACACCTTGCAGGTATTTAGTTTGGGGTTAAAATAAGCATCGAAACGGGAAATCAATTACCTCGGTGGGGATCGAACCCTTGCTCTCGGCATGGAATGAAAGCATTCTATATCGACCAGACTTTTTACGAGCTTGGTAGTCGCTACAAAGCGCCAATGCTCAAGCAAGACCCAGTCGCTGTAAGGCTCGATGAACCTTTTGATGACCAGTAAACAACAACTTCTCTTAGGGTCAGTCTCCCCTCCACTGACCCACGCCCTGTATATCCATCCCATCCGGGGATGTGTCACAGGACTCGCATGCAAAAGTTATGTGAGATGCGAGTGGCAGAAGGCCCTCCCGTGAAGCTACACTTTCCCAAGTGTTTACACAAAGCAAAGGAGGCTCAGAAATCACTGAAAGATTATAGCCGTGAGGGTTAAGGGCTCGAGGATTTTAAATTTACAAACAAAAATGCAAAGTGATTCTGAGCGTCTTAACATCAGCAAAACAGCAAATTTTGAAATTAAATTGATATTCTTATATGCTTCGCCAGCAATCAAACTCGGTTCATTTGCTTTTGAAGTCCGTAGTGTTACCCACTAGACTACTGACCGGTCCAGGGTCCTTATGATGATGATGATGATGAGCATAGTGGAATTTGAATACCTCTGAAAGATGGTTCTAAGCCTTCAGAAAGGGGCAGGGTGTCATAAGTCGATAGGGGTACTTGTATAAAGTCTATATGACAGATCGCTGAAGGCGAAACCCTCTTACAGCATTCTGTGACCCTAATACCACATAGAAATAGGGATGCTTCTTTTAAACAGTTGTAGGGCTTATACAAGGAGATCCAATTTCTCCGAAACTATTTACTTTAGCATTGGAATATGCCTTAAAACATCTACCATGGGACTCCAAAGGCATAATCATAGATGGCACTCACCTTAATCACCTACGTTTCGCAGACGATATTATTGTCATCAGTAACGACCCTACACAACTGACGGAAATGCTAAAGGAGTTGAATGAAGCATCTAAAAAAGTTGGCCTAAAAATGAACCTCACTAAAACCAAGTTGATGACGTCACAACCAGCACAAATTGTACTGGACAATGCCAGCATTGAATCTGTCGATGAGTACATTTATTTGGGTCACAAAATACGGCTTGGGCGAGATAACTAGATAGCAGACTTAAATAGAAGAGTCGGACTAAGCTGGGCAGCATTCAAAAATCTTGGTCACATTTTGAAAAATCCGAAAATACCCATCAACTTAAAAAGGAAAGTATTCAATGCCTGTGTCCTGCCAGTGTTCACTTATGGTATTGAGACAGTCACAATGTCACAAAAAAGTGCCCACAAGCTAAGAGTCACACAGAGAGCAATGGAGAGAGCCATGTTGGGTGTCAGTTTGCGGGACATCGGAAATGAGGACATAAGAGTCAGGACAAAGGTTTCCAATGTCATCAAGATGGCCGCAACCCTCAAGTGGCGATGGGCGGGACATGTCGCTCGCGATCCAGATGAAAAGTGGACAAAGCGACTGCTGTGCTGGTGCCCAAGGACGGCAAAGCGTGGAGTTGGGCGCCCACAGTTGCGTTGGCGTGACGATGTTCAGAGAAGTGCAGGACTTGCCTGGATGCGGATCGCTCAGGATAGAAATGAATGGAAAATGCGAGAGGAGGCCTACGTTCAGGAGTGGACGATCAATACAGGCTGAAGAAGAAGAAGAAGAAGGGCTTATGTTCATTTGAGGTTTAGATTTTATTTGTAAGTACACATTCAGCATTTGTTAGCGCGAACTACACGTGTTTGTTTGTGGGCATGCATTTGAGAGCTTTAAATGAATATATTCTTGTCGGGGTCACCACTTTGGAGATAAGGGGTTGTGATCGTCGATGAAGTCTGAATCACTTCCCGTTATTCCCAAAAGAATATGTTCTGAAAATAAGATTTGGAAATAAAAAACACTTTCAACACATGAATTTTTATTGAGTGAGATTAACACAGTTTGGTACTTGGTTTGTAATGATAATAATTATTTAAAGACGAATGAAGCTAAGATAATTATTATGGCACAGAAATCAAGAAAGGCGACAATGGCGGATGGACGACGGTAGGTCGGAGAGACGTGTTGTTCGCGAGAGAGTCGAGTGCGGAGTCCTCGTCATCAGGTCTGCGTGGAAGGACAACCAAGATGGCGTCCTTGGGTCGCGTCACCAGTCAGAGCGTCAGCTGGTGGCTGTGAACAGAACTAATGAATGACAGAATGATATTTGAATGTTCCCGCCACACAACTTACATTATAGACACTTGAAAATATTGTTATGACTGTGTGTCTGTGTGTTTTTACCTACTTGTGTGAGTGTGTCTCTGGATGTAGGTATTTAGATGGTTGTCCTAGTGTTTGCTCGAAGCTTCAATGTAAGAATATTCCAGCGTTGTCTGGCGCATGCCAGAGTAACCCTTATACACTTATAAATAGAGATCGCGATGCTTTAAAGGCAGACTAGTATAATCTATAATCTAAGTTGGAAGGATATATTCATTCAAAGCTCTCAGATGTATGCCCACAGATGTAAACAAACACGTGTAGTTCGCGCTTACAAATGCTGATTGTGTACTTACAAATAAAATCCAAACCTCAAATGAACATAAGCCCTGCAACTCTTGCCGACATTCCCTGAAACAGGGGTGACATTGGCAAAGTGAACCATTTTTACAGCATTGGTGGTCAGACGTATACCAACCTTTAAGTCTTAAGGAACCATCACAAAAACTAAACAACAAAAAATAGTTTAAGGTTTGCGGCAACCCTGTTTTTCCATATTATTCTTCAAGGGATTTCAGCCATAGCAATAACGTGGACGTCTCCGAAAACCAACTCAAAATTTGATTATTTAAGGGCCGTACCAACCCTAATTTATGACATCCGACATTAGCGGATTAAAGCGGCCGTGGACGCAACTGATTAGTGACAAATAGTCAGTGCTTAGTGGTAAGTGGTCTAAAATTTTAGGCAAGTTGCCTAAAATAATAATAACATTAGGATGATTTATTTGGTGAGCGCTGTTTTTGTGTGTATAACACCTCAAGAGCCCTCTGCGAGCTTGGTCGTCGCTGTAGAAAGCGCCAATTCTCAAGCAAGACCCAGTTGTTGTAAGGTTGGATGGACCTTTCAGTGACCGGTCTTTGGTAAAGGTTTATGAATTTTTCAACTCAGCGAAGAGCACATTCGAAATATAAATGGTATATTGTTGTGCTTCGCCGGGATCCGAATCCACAACCTTCCCTTTATGAGTCCGAAGTGTTACCACTGGACTACGGACCGGTCCAAGATGCCTACCTTGAGTATTTTACCACCTTTCTCATGCATCATGATAAGCTATTTCGGAAGACTGGATTCAGAAGCCTGGAAACCAGTTGCAACAGATCCCTTATAGCGCTGTCTCATTAATTGTAGGTGTTATGGCCGAGGGTGTCAAGTGGGCTGATAATTCTAGCGTATTTGGAATAGAATAACGTTGGTTCGATCCCCCCTTTTGGGTCATTTGACCATAGCTTTGACCCTGGTTAAACAGATGTTATGAAAATGTCATTAAAATAAACAAAAATGAATTATTAGTTGATGATATTAATACCTATTTCTGGCCAGGCAGAATAGGTTTATGAATTGCATTCCTCTTCATAAATCTAATTAAAAAAAAAGTAATCTGCAGATTAATGGACAGTTCCACCCTATTGGAGAGCTACAGATTGTATGTACCTGACGTTTGCAGCCGAAGATTGCAACGAGGCTTTGTTCATGTTACCCATACTGTAAAAAATGGTTCACTTTGCCAATGTCACCCCTGTTCCAGGGAAAGTCGGCAAGAGTTGCAGGGCTTATGTTCATTTGAGATTGGGTTTACATTGTAGGTCCACATGCGGCATGTGTTAGCGCGAAATTATACATGTCTGCTTGTGGGAATGCGTTTAATATGAATCTTAAATGATATTTATCTTTGCAGCTTAGATTTAGATTAGATTTACCCCGGTTTCCCGACCGCTGATCTAGTGCCAACCCTCCGTTGTATTGTGTACCTTAATGTAAAGTGACTTTGTATGTGAACTTAATCTGAAATAAATTGTCTTAAATCAAATCACGGCGATTTTAATTAAATTGAGCTAGCGCAATTAATTATAACAATATTTAACTACTGTCCATTTTTACTATCCCAGTGTGAGCTTGCCGTCACAGACGTCATACCCATCTGAACCGCTCCCAACACAAATGTAATTTCAACAAGAAATAGTAAATTTCACCGCGGGCTTAGTGCGGGACTTAGTACGGCTGTGCTCGGAGCATTTATTGATGCGTGTAAGAGGCTTATGAACCACATAACTTAGGCTGTTCACATGTACTAAGTCGCTGAGAAATTTCACTTTTTCTTACTTAATTTCCCATCGAGACTTTGAAATTATGATTGGACGTTTTATCAGGTGTAATAGGATTAAGAATAACACGATTAAGGTGCACATTTAGAGCAACTTTTTACCACTAAGTCTTTGAAAGGGTCGTATGTGGCCTATGGAACCTATTTAATTTCCCAAATAAGAGGAATAGCCTTACGTAAGCCGCCTAACTTGACGTGGGTTTTTTTCTGGTTCTCATTTATTTAAGCTACACGTATACAGCAACTTCTTATCACGTTGTCCTTGAAGCGGTTTTATGTGGCGTGTGTAACCTTTTTATTTTCACGGGTAACAGAACCGGCATTACGTCAACCGCTTCAGTTCTTGAAACACATACATTCAATCTACAATCTAAGTTGCACTGATATTCTTTAATTCAATGCATGCCTACAAGCACACACGTGTAAGTTTGCGCTAACACACAATGCATTCAAAATTTAAAAAACTACAATCACAAATGAACACAAACCCTGCATCTCTTGCCACTCTTTCCTGAAACAAGAGTGAAGGTGACAGGATAGAGCAGCACAGTGAAAATACACCACATGACAAAACATTGCAATGATAAAAAATCACAGGAAAATACATCACAAGACAAAACGTCACATGACAAAAATTCACATAACTAAAACAGAACACACTATAATTGGCACATGAAAAAACATCACATGCTGTTGTTTCATGTGCTGTTTTGTCACCGTGCCGTTCTAGCGTCCGATACAAGTTCTAGAGTCCGATACAAGATTAGCTTGCTGGTTTTTAAGGCCCTGCATGGCACCGCACCGCAGTATTTGAGGGACCTCATAGCTCCAGCGACTGTCAACCATAGGACTGACGACTGCTGCGTCACGCAGCAGTCGTCAGTCCTATAAAATTGTCTAATGTTGACATTTTGCCTTCTTCTTGTATCAAACTCCTAGGAGTTCACCTAGACAGTTGTCTGACTATACAAGTTCAAATAAGTAAGACCGTTAGTTCGAGTTTCTACGGATTACGGCAAATCAAGCTTGTTAATAACTGTCTACCAATGGAAGCAAGGAAAGCTTTAGTAAGTGCATTTGTGGTATCTAAAATAGACTACTGCAATAGCTTATATGCAGGCCAACCAAAATGTCAATTGAATAGGCTACAATTGGTTGTAAATGCGTGCGCTCGCATGATTGCTGGTCAGTCGAAATTTACACACATTACTCCTCTTCTCCAGAAGCTTCACTGGCTCCGTATACCGGAGCGCATCGAGTTCAAAGTGTGCACGATGGTCCACAAAGCTTTATTTGGAAAAACACCCAAATATCTCGCTGATTTAATCAAACCAGTCACCCTCGGCAAAAAAAGCCTTACACTGCGCTCAACTGAGACTGGAGCCGAATCAAGGATACACAATATTTGGAGAACGTGCATTTGCAGTTGCTGGCCCTCTGGCCTGGAACCACCTGCCACATCATGTGAAAGAGCTAGAGGACCATGGAAAGTTCCGGAATGCACTGAAGACAAGCAAATTTCTGGCATCATTTGCAACAGCGCCCTTGGAGTGACTACATCACGAAACAGCGCTATAAAGAAATCATCAACTCATCATCATCATCTGGAGTGTCAAGATCTAGGAATCAAGACTGTGTTTGGAGAACGAGCCTTCAAGGTGGCTGCTCCAGCTGCATGGAACATCCTTCCAGATAACCTGCGTGAGATGGATATGGAAGCTGGGTTTAGAAGGGGATTAAAGACCCACCTCTTCGCACTCTCTTTCGAACAAGCGCCTTTGGAATGATTTAAAATCATGAAAAGGCGCTATATAAATTTAGAATTGTATTGTATTGTATCGTGGAACACAAGGGTGACATTGACAGACTCAATCATTTTCCAGGAAAAATAAATCTCAAAAAAATAGCAATCCTATGGAAGATATGGCGTGAGTTAAAAATACAATCGCATGGAGAAAAAAAAAAGCCAAAGTAAATTTCCTCGTTTTTGCGGAGGGCAGAAACCAGATTTTCGGTCGTTTCCGGTTCGGGTCGTTCAAAACCGGATCGACCCGAGCGCCAAGTCTAAACGTCGGGCTGTTCCGCCAAGGCTTCCGATGAAAAACGACTGTTGCCGGACACAGACGATCGCTCCGCTTTCAACATGTCTGTGCGTTTAACCTTAAAACTAAAAAAAACTAAGTAATAGAATCAACAAACGCTTTGAAACATTGTCAAATCTCTGTGATAAAGTCCATGGTCTATAATCTTAGTTGCAAAGTTTTATATATAACATTTAAATCTTTTTTTAAATGCGTGTCCACAAGCAGACCCGTATATGTTTGCGCTTACAAATGCAGCATGTGTACTTGCAAATTAAAATGCAAACCTTAAATTAACATAAGCCCTGCAATTTTGCCGACCTTCTCTGAATGCAGGCGTAGGGTATAAGCAAATACATATCAAAAGTAATATTTTCTCCCATTCCTTTAAAATAACTCATTTGAATTGACTGAAGTGCTAACAATGGCTCCAATCGAACTTGAACATTGAATTTTACTAAATATGAATATCAAGCCGAATGTGTTTTTTACCATAAATTGCCTACCTATTAGACGCATGTGCCTGTATGAGATGCACGCCCCTGTCTGAATGTGGGGTAACAATGGCAAAAGGAACCATTTTTTACACTATGGGGGTCAGACTCATACCAACCTATAAGTCAAGGAAGTAACATGTCAAATTCGCTTCAAACTTTACATTCATAACTGTAACTGATTCACTGATTAGAGAAATCGTTAATAAAACATATTACTGGGGGTAAGTTCTCATAGTTAGTGAACTTACTATAAGGAAGTGCTCAAAATATCCTTCTAAACTTAAGGATTTTCATACATTTTTAGTATTTTCCCTAGTAGAAAATAGGAAAAAGGTGCATTTATCTACAAATCCATGTTGATTAATATGCCATTTATTCAGTTTAACTTTTAAGGTATCGATGTACGCGAACATAAACATTTGAGGGCACTATATAAGATGACATGAAAAATGGTATGCAAGTTTGTCATGCAGAGTGATCGTCTGCGGGAGCATAAAGGATTATTGTACTGTAAGAATTGTAGGAGAGATTTTTTCGGCACAAAAAAAACAGCTTAGCTAAATTGTAAGGATTGGGAATATTTTAAGAAAAATATGGAATGTGGGTGAACGACTTACTTTGAGAAGGAAATAAAATGTTTTTATTTATTTTTATATGACGGTTAGGGGGCCGGCCTAACGCCAACCATTTCAGTTGAAGTGGAGGTTTTTAGCTCCCGAGAGGGCTGGTACTCATTTCTTGTGAACGCTGAGTAAGCCTTGACGGTATTTTAATTTGGGGTTTGAAATAAACACCGAAACGGGAAATCATTTCCGACACCCTCGGTGGGATTCGAACCCGAGCTCTCGGCATGGAATGCAAGCACTCAACTAACTGAGCTATACCGGGTGACATTGGCAAAGTGAACCATTTTTTACAGTATGGGTGGTCAGCCTCATAGGAACCTATAAGTCAAGGAATACTACATTAACACTATTTCGGGTTACATAAGACAAACTGGGTCTTTCAAGTTGCACTCTTTCAGGTCGCACTCTTTCCGGTCGCACTCTTTCAGGTCGCACTCTTTCAAATTGCACTCTTTCAGGTCGCACTCATTCAGGTCGCACTCTTTCAGGTCGCACTCATTCAGGTCACACTATTTTAGGTCGCACTCTTTCAGGTCTCACTCTTTCAAATTGCACTCTTTCAGGTCGCACTCTTTCAAATTGCACTCTTTCAGGTCGCACTCTTTCAGGTCGAACTCTTTCAGGTCGCACTCTTTAAGGGGGCTGACTTTAGGGGGGACGCTTTAGGGGGCGCCCATTATCCGAGCGGGCGATTGTCCCGGCATTGTCATATCGCCCATTGTGGGCAGGATGTCTACACGCGCGCGGAATCTGCCTTCAAACGCGCCCCATTGTGATTAGCCCCCCCCCCCCAGAGTCTTATGTGGTCGCCTTCCCCCTCACAAGGCCCCCGTGACCTGGAATTAGACCCGCAGAATTTGGTCTATGAAAATATTGTACACAAATATCAAATCAACGAAAAATTTGCCAAAAAACATGATAACTTAAAATTTGTTCCTTGACTTATAGGTTAGTATGCGGCTGGCCATCCATGTTGTAAAACATGGTACACTTTGCCAATGTCACTCCTGTTACAGTGAAGGACGGCAAGAGTTACAGGGTTGTCCATTTCAGATTTGGTTTTTATGTTGAAGGTTCACATGAGGCATGTGCAAGCGCGAACTTGTACGTGTCTGGTTGTGAGAATGCATGTAATGTGAATCTCGAATGTAACATATCTTTGCAACTTAGATTAGATTAGATTAGATTGAATTTATTTTTTCATAACCATAATTTACTAAACAAGTTTATCCACATAAAAAAAAAGTTCCACAAAATAGTCCTGTCCGCAAAAAAATTGTCTGCGGGCATTACAAAAATCTTGCTTGTATCATTTCACTTAAAAGCTGCAGTTGTAATAATAAAAGCGCTTGTAATTTTCCAGCCCGGTGAAAAAAAAATTGTAAAACTGTGCAAGTCTACTATGGGGCCCCTTAATTGCACCTGAAGTAATTAGTGAAAAATTTAATGTTTGTTGCGAGCGTTTACTGAAATTGCACACTCTTTTCATTATTGTTATTAAGGCTGTACAGAGACTGGACTCCCTTTAGGAGGATGGCCTTAAAAAATGTAATAAAACAACATTTTAAGTTCTTGTTTTTGGAAAAAAAAATATACTCAAAAAGTTGCAATTTCTACATTATGACTTCCAAGAAGACAATGCCGAAACCTCAGTCTATAGAGTACTTGCATTCCATGCCGAGAGCTCGGGTTCAAACCCCACCGAGGGTGTCAGAAATGATTTCCCGATTCGGTGTTTATTTCAAAACCCAAAATAATTCCGGCTAGGTTTACTCACCACTTCAACTGAAGTGGTAAGCCGGCCCCCTTGCCTTTAAAAATAAATAGGTTCCACTCGCTTAATGCAAAACCCTTCGGGGATAACGCGGTCAGAATTTATACTAAATGTGTAGCTTAGTTGCTTTGCAATGACATATTTTAAAGTGTAAAAACGAAAAATTAAGTGGGTTGAGAAAACGTAAAATAAAAACATGATCGGATGAGTATTTAAAGAAAGTAATATCAATAACAAGCAAAAAATTCTTATTTTTTATTATTAAAGAACAATTTGTATGAAAAACGCAGCATTAATTAGAAAACAAATAAGCGTGCACCTTTTTGCATGGAACGAAAGTCACCAATACTCTGTGAGTATTTAAAGCAACACTGTCAGCTTTTTACATCAGTCAATCGCTGACCGCGGTAGTGTTCGGATCGATCTCAACAGAACATTAAAAAAAATATCACTTTAATTATTTTTAATTTCAACACTGTTTCGGTATGAAAAGGCGATTAACGGGAGAATTAACTTAAAAGCACCGTTAACATTTCAGATTAACTACGTAGTTCGGAGATTTTATCGCTTTAAACTTTTTCAATTATATTTCATCGGAACGAGGATGGAAAAGGAGGGGGGGGGGGGGGGGGGGGGGGCGAGCCCAAATAAATCCCAATTCTTTTTTTTTCCAAAACATTTGAGAATCGTCTAATTTTGCGGAAAACTTTTTTTTATTTGCTTTTAATTATATTGCGAGAGGGATGAGCTGGGTCCTCCCCTTAATTTAAGGATACTTTATTTTTTCACACTCACAAAACTTAACCAAATCTGTAACTCTGTAGCCAGTCTGCTAAGGGTGTACAGAGTATCTGCAGAGTTGCTTCCATTTCGTCTTACCCTTGCATTCCTCTTTCAATTCATTCACATCTTACATTTTTTTTTTACATTCACTCTGTCATTCTTTTACATATAGGTTGGTATGAGGCTGAACACACATACTGTAATTTTTTTTCACTTTGTCAATGTCACTCCTGTTTCAGGAAAGGTAAATAAATCAATCGTTGTTCTGTTCACTTGTCAGAACTCTGTCAGAACAGAAAGTGAGAAAATAAATTTGGTAAAATAAATTAACCTCAGTTTTGATTAAACAGAACCCGCTAAAAACAGAGTTATACGTAATCGTTATTTTCGTTCCTTATTTTGAACGTCTTTTAGCAGTCGATATTATATAACGTGAGTAAACTTGGAATTTTGTTTTAGTTTCCGTTTGCGAGAGTGTTTCAAATCCTTGAACCAACTTTCACACATGTCTGATTGTGTTGGCAGATCAAACAAAACTAAGCGTACGAATTTCAAAACAAGAGCAGAAAGCTATGGCAACTCTGTAATTATTTAATTATTTAAATATACTTATATATTGTAGTGTTTTTAGGTTCGGATAGTTTTTAAATTAAAACAAACTGGTCTTCTTTCTGGGTTTTATTTTTATTTTACAATTTATAATTATTTTTAACACTTTTAGCAACTCAAATTTATTTCACAGTTCAGCATCTCACACACTCTTTAATCAAAGGCGAATAACTATCTGACCTCCTGCATCCAAATTTGCGCCTTATATACTTCAGAGACAGAAGTCTCTAAGGACCAATTTGCCAGCAAACTCTCGAACGTTCTACCAGCTTCGAGAGTGCAAATGGATTATTTCATTTCTAAATTTCTTAAGCCTATAATAATTATTGCTTCCTACGGTGTACACCTATATTAATCTACTATTTACATAACAATGTATAAAAAAAAACACTGTTTAATTTTACTGATAATAATAAGAATCTACTGATATAAACATTCGATAAAAAATGCGACGAAAAGAACCGGAGTGAAAGCACTCTACCAACTGACCTTTATAATCTAATCTAAATTGCAAAGATATGTAACATAGATGATTCACATTAAGTGCATTTTCACAATCAGACACGTAAAAGTTCGCGCTTGCACATGCCACATGTGAATCTACAACATTAAAACCGCAATCTCAAATGAGCATACACCCTGCTACTCTTGCCGACCTTCCCTGAAACAAGGATGACATTGGCAAAGTAAACAATTTTTTACAGCATGGGTGGTGAGCTATAAGTCAAGGAACAAACGAAAAGGCAGCAGGAGTTGCAAGGTTTATGTTCATGTGAAGTTTTGTTTATTTGTATGCACACAAACAGAACGTGTAGGCGCGAAGCTACATGTGCTTGTCTTTGGTATGAGCAGCGTAATATCTTTGCAGCTTAGATTATAGGTTATAGAAAGCAGCAAAGATTTCCGTCCCTCTCATTTATTGGGCACGAGCGCGTTCGTGTTTCTTCGGCTCGCATTCGGGCGCAAACTTAACTTTCTCCGTAAGACAAACGTTAAAGTTTTGTCACCCTAACAATGCCAACGTATAGTGTGGTTGCCTCAGGGCGCGGCCCGCCAGAGACAACCGACTTTTTGTCGCCCTACTCACTAACTTCCTAACCTACTAAACTACTTATCCAAACAGAACACACCAGAAAAGTTTCTCTGTACAGCAAACTTGCGAACACGTGAAAAATTATTCGCCTTCTTAAATGCTATAGACTCTCAAATTTTCTGTATCAATTTGAGTGTAAGTCAGAAAAAGAGATCGATAAGAGGATAACTATATCAATAGATTTAAATGTAATGCAATGTTTGTATGTGTAATGGGCAATGTGTCTTTTGAAAAACGGTTAGATATTGATTAAAAACTAAATTTTTTAACTCTCACACTATCGTGTTTTAGATATTTTTCTTAGCTTAGATTGTGTAGAATGTGTTTCTTAGACAACATCATTGAAAGGTCATCAAATAATCATAAGATAGATATGGCAAACAAGCACTGGGGGACGTGTTATCAATGATTTTTTTATAAAACCAACCCTTGGCTTTTGAATTTCTTTGCAAAAAAAAAATTAAACTGTGGGTCAAAAAACAATTTTGCGAGATTAGAACAAAGGCTTTAAGAAAACTGAAGTTCCACTCGAAATCGGGTCAATCCAGAAGCGTGTCACGACAAAATGTCCACCGACACAATGTCCATTGACAGAATGTCCACGCGACGAAACGTCCACGGGACAAAATGTCCTTCAACAAAATGTCTACGCGACAAAATTTCCATCGACATAATGTTTACCGACAAAATGACCACTGACATATGTGCACCGTCATAATGTCCACTGACAAAATATCCACACGACAAAATGTCCAAGCGACAAAATGTCCACGTGACAAATCGTCCACGTGAAAATCTGTTAACTGACATAATGTCCACCCAAGAAAATGTCCAGCCGACAAATCGTCCACGCAACCAATTGTCCACGCGACATAATGTTCACCGACAAAATTTCCATCGACAAAATGCCCACTGACAAAACGTCCACGTGAAAAACTGTCCGCTGACATAATGTCCACTGAAAAAATATCCACGCGACAAAATGTCCAAGCGACAAAATGTCCACGCGACAAAACGTCCACGTGAAAAACTGTCCACTGACATTAATGTCCACCCAAGAAAATGTCCACCCGACAAAATGTCCACGCAACAAAATGTCCACGTGACATAATATTCACCGAAAAAATATCCATCGACAAAATGCCCACTGACAAAATGTCCAACGACATAAAGCCCGACGACATAATATCCACCGAAACAATGCCCACCGGAAAAAGGTATGCCAAATCATATAATATAGACATTTTGTCGGTGGACATTTAGTCAATTGACATTGTGTCGTTGGGCATTCTGTCAATGGACATCTTATCGTGAAACCATCCAGAAGCGGGCGCAGAAACTTATGGCAAGAAGTACTTACCTGGAACAAGGGTTGCCCAAAGGTAAGGGCGATCAACGCTATGTCTCCCACATCTTATATCCGATATCCCACTCTTATTGGTCAAAAAATCCGAGATAAAAACGAGACAATTGCGTACCGTACTGTGAAAAATGGTTCACTTTTCCAATGTCACCACCACTGCTTTAGGTAAGGTCGGCGAAAGTTACAGGGTTTATGGTTTAATTTGTCAGTGCATATGCAGCATGTGTAAACGCTTCTTTTTGTGTGCATGCATTTAATATGAATTCTAAATGTCTTTGTAACTTAGATTACAGCTTAATCTAGAGAACAGTAGCAGTACTCCGCTTGTTTCACTTTGCAATTGGAGTGTTTTTGTTTCGATCGACGCCAAACTTCACATGAACCATTTAATGAATGTTACATGTTCCTCGAAAAAATAATTTGAATCGATTGAGTGGTTTTGGAAAACTATACATCTATCTATAATCTAAGTTGCAAGGACATATTCATTCAAAGCTCTCAGATGTATGCCCACAAACCAACACGTGTATTTCGCATTTGTACATAAATCATAAATAAATACATTTAAATATGTACATTCATTTTGTGTAACTTCTTGCCGCGTTTTTCACGAAAGGGTCTCGCATGTGTTAGCTGAAACCTATTTATTTTCATAGGTAAGGGGGCTGGCCTCCAGCCAGTCGCGTCAGGTGAATTCAGCGTTTCCTAGGTCCCAGAGAAACTGGCACTCATTTCTTGAGAAGGCTGAAAAAATCTAATCTAATCTAATCTAATCTAAGCTGCAAAGATATATATCATTTAAGATTTATATTAAATGCATTCCCACAAGCAGATATGTATAATTTCGCGCTAGCACATGCCGAATGTGGACCTACAATATAAAAACCCAATCTCAAATGAACATAAGCCTTGCAACTCTTGCCGTCCTTCCCTGAAACAGGGGTGACATTGGCAAAGTGAACCATTTTTTATAGTATGGGTGGTCAGCCGCATAACAACCTATAAGTCAAGGAACATACATGACAAAAACCTTGCCGGTATTTTATTTTCGGTTTGAAATAAACACAGAAACTAGAAATCATTTCTGACACCCTCGGTGGGTATGTAACCCTTGCTCTCGGCATGGAATGCAAGCATTCTACCAACTGAGACATCGACGGAACTTTTAACAAGCTGGATCGTCGCTACAAAGCGCCAATTCATAAGAAAGACCCAGTTGCTTTAAAGCTGCATATAGGAACATCAGGTATTTGAATGTTTCAACCCAGCGAAGAGCATTTCTCTTTGTAATGTGAAATACCTTTGCACTTGAGATTGTATATTAGGTATAGATGAACTTTAAAATGATTGTAGAAGAGGCTTTTTCATTTGTGAGTGGCAGGCAGAGAGAGGGTTAAATGGCATCAAGGGTCCCTCCAGCTTGTTTGACTTGGGCGCGCTTATACATAAATGAGTTATTACTATGGCTGACCCGGCGGGCTTTGTCATTAAACTTTGGGATCCAATAACTCCTTGTGTTTGGGTTCCTGGCGCTATTAACAGATATTGCCAAAAGTCGACAAAAATTAGTGAACACATAATTATATATTTTTTAGAGTTAATACCGGTCAGTAGTTCAGTGGTAACACTTCCGATTCGTATATGGAAGATTGTGGGTTCGAATCCCGGCGGAGCACACAAAAATACCATTTATATTTTCAAATATGCTCTTCGGGTTGAAAAATTCATGAATCTTTGTCAAAGACCGGTCACCAAAGGTCCATCCAGCCTACAGCAACTGGGTCTTGTATTGGCGCTTTGTAGCGACGACCAAGCTCGTACACCTCTGCGGAACTACAACAAGTGTTATAGACCCCTAGAGTCTCTAGAATTTAGGGAGTCTCCCACACAGGATTTCTTAAAAAAGAATTGTAAGTAGGTACACATGCGGCATTTGAAAGCGCGAATTTACACGTGCCTGCTTTAAGGCATGCATTTGATATGGATCTAATCTTATCTAAGTTGCAGAGATATCTAGCATTAGGGATTCATGTTCTTACAAGCAGACACGTATAAATTCACGCTTGCACATGCCGCATGCGAACCTAAGACATAAAAAGCCAAATCTCAAATAAACAATACACCCTACAACTCTTGCTGACCTTCCCTGAAACAGAGGTGACACTGGTAAAGTGAACCATTTTCTACAGTGTGGGTGGTGAGCCGCATACCAACCTATAACTTAAGGAACATAATTCACAAATAATGATCAATAAATCCTAACCAAAACCCTAATTTAAAATAAATTAAAAACCCTAGCCCTAGCTGCCAACACTACAGATCGACCGCCATTTCTTTCTGTCCTTACATACTTTCTTCATTTCATCCAGCATCTACGGATCTTAAATGTTTACGTATCTTTGCAACTTAGATTAAAGATTATAGCTCACTGAGTTTTCGGGAACCGAATCCATAAGTTTGGAATTCTTATCACGTTGTATTTTGGTCCCATAGGTAGTTTGAGGTCTCCCACACAATCAAAATACACTCTGACCGATGAGGTCTGGACAGCGGAAGGCAAAAATAACATACAGATACCTTAAAGGTAAAACTAAATAAGTTACGTATTAAGTTAACATAAGTTTCTCAGAAAAATGTACATTATTCCCTATTTTCAATGATAGAAAACACTAAAAAAACTGTGAAAATCCTGTAGTTTAAAAGTTTTTCACGTGAACTTGCTTAATATTAGTTCACTTACTATGAGAAGTTACTCCCAATAAAATGTTTCATCCACGATTTCTCAAATAGGTAAATCAGTATATATTTAGTTTTACCTTCAAGGTGGCGATATATACGCTTTGGTTACTTTCGGAGTAAAAAGTCGTGAGTTCAAATCCGAAGAATACAGACATAATTTATCGTTTTTTTTTTAAGAAATCTTGGGTGGGTGACACCCCAGATTTCAGAGTATATACAGGTCTTTGACACTTGTTGGAGTACCGCAGATGTGTGGGTTTTAGTGATGTGGCGGTTGATGTCCTGATCTTTTGTAGCAGGGCTGTTAGCCGCGTAGTGTTTTGTTGTGCGTTTGTTTTTAGACACTGAAAGGAAGTGGCGCTTGATATTGATTTGGAAAAGGAATGAGTCATGAAAACATAAAGATCTCATAGTTTTGATATCGACTGCAAAGGGATGAATGTGAGCCGTTCTACGAGTTGCCCTTGTTTGTTCCGGATGTCCTCAATTTTCTAGGCGGGCAAACGTAACACATCTTTAAAATTAGGATCCTTAGCAACCTTGTGGCTATATCCAGCCACCATGTTTGGCCAGTACCTCCGCAGATGTATCTTCACTTTGTTCTGTCCTTGCACACTTTTTTCATCTCCTCAACATTTATTACTCCTGACTGTGGCGAGTGGAACCCATTTACTTTTACAAGAAAGGGGGAAGACATTTCCCAGCTCCTGAGGGGGCTGGTACTCATTTATTGTGAAGGCTGAGTAAACTTTGCTGTTATTTATTTTGGCTTTGAAATAAACACCGAAACGGGAAATCATATATTACACTCTCTTCAATTAAAACAACCCGGCAGTGTGATGTCATATTTTTTATGTTTTCAAATGTGCGGACCTTATTGTTGGGAAATATTCAGTCAAAATATTTTCAGAAAAACTTACTGATTAAGGACCAATTGAAATTTTTATATCCTGATGGCTTTTCATCAAAAAAATTATGGTGGTTTTTACCTGAAACAATAGAAAAAAAAATATTGTTAATATAAAGTCCAAAAAACACAATTTAAAAATAAATAAGTACTTAGATCTTCAAAGTGGTTATTTCTAGGAATAAAGATCAAAAAATTAATTAATTAATCGTCACCTTAGTGCTTGTTTGTCTTATATCCAACTTACATAATGCCACATTAACAATGTTTGTATTTGTACTGAACCAATGTGTTTAATAAAATCCTGCAAGTTGATTTTAGTTGCATTTAAATGTTTATCCATTTGTTTATGCCTAAATGTTATTTGTTGTGTATATTCCTTGACTTATAGGTTGGTATGCGGCTGACCACCATGCTGTAGAAATGGTTCACTTTGCCAATGTCACCCCTGTGTCAGGAAAGGTCGGCAAAAGTGTAGGGCTTATGTTCATTTGAGGTTGGATTTTATCTGTAATTACACATTCAGCATTTGTAAGCGCGAACTACACGTGTTTCTTTGTGGGAATACATTTGAGAGCTTTAAATGAACATATCCTTGCAACTTAGATTATAGACTATAGATAGGTTGGTATGCGGCTGACCACCCATGCTGTAGTAAATGGTTTACTTTGCCAATTTCACTCCTGTTTCAGGGAAGGTCGGCAGGAGTTGCAGGGTGTATGACTGTATGTCCATTTGAGATTTGGTTTTTATGTTGTATGCTCACATGCGACATGCGCAAGCGCAAACTTGTACGTGTCTGCTTGTGAGAATTCATGTAATGTGAATCCCCAATGTTGCATATCTTTGCAACTTAGATTAGTCACCTTTGATTCAAATGGTAGATAAGCCAAACAAGCACTGAGGGGGACACGTAATGTCAATCTGACAAAACGAGGCTAAAAAAATAAAAATAAAAACAATGAAATCTTTTTAAAAATTTGGTCTATCTTTTTTACGCCCGGTTGAACATCTTTCACGCAAATCAATAAATTAATTGAAAAAATATTTCATGATTTTTTCCACTATTGGAGAATTCATTTCATCATTTTACTATCTAAAAAAAAGAATATTTGTACTTCATCAAGCATAACGAAAAATATAAGAAAAAAAAACTTAGTAAAAAATATATGTCGCCACCTTAAAGGTAAAACTGAATAAGTGCTGATTCACTGATTTGAGAAATCGTGGATAAAACATTATATTGGGAGTAACTTCTCATTGTAAATGGACTAATTTTAAACTTTTACTAATGATAATTATAATATATTTAATTATAATTATATTTAAATGTAATTTATTATTCATTCATATTCCTTGACTTATAGGTTGGTATGAGGCTGACCACCCATACTGTAAAAAATGGTTCACTTTGCCAATGTCACCCCTGTTTCAGGGAAGGTCGGCAAAAGTTGTGGGGCTTATGTTCATTTGAAGTTTGGATTTTATTTGTAAGTACACATTCAGCATTTGTAAGCGCGAACTACACTTGTTGGTTTGTGGGCATACATCTGAGAGCTTTAAATGAATATATCCTTGCAACTTAGATTATAGATTATAGATAAACTCTTTCTTACATAGTCCATTTCTACTCAATGTTTTTTTTTGTTGTTGTTTCGATTCAAACATATTGTTGTGTTTTTAGGGTTCTAATGTTTTTTTAAGTTAAAATATTGGTCTTCTTGATTAAAACTGCCGAAGATTCATTTTAAAGTAATTTATTTTATTCACAATTTATTTTACAATTCACATGTATGGTTCACTTTCGCTGACTTGGCCTGTAACGGCTACTAGCACTTGGAGACTGACTGACCTGCAGGCGATTTACAGCTATCAAACTTTCTAGACTTAATTTCGCCTGGAAACGTCTATGATATTCCAAAAGCTTCCAATACAATTATTACTTATATAATATTTCCTTGGCTCTAGGTACTATCTATAATCTATCTATAATCTAAGTTGCAAGGATATATTCATTCAAAGCTCTCAGATGTATGCCCACAAATAAACACGTGTAGTTCGCGCTTACAAATGCTGATTGTGTACTTACAAATAAAATCTAACCTCAAATGAACATAAGCCCTGCAACTCTTGCCGATATTCCCTGAAACAGGGGTGACATTGGCAAAGTGAACCATTTTTTACAGTATGGGTGGTCAGCCTCATACCAACTCATAAGTCAAGGAATACGAGTAATAAATAACATTTAAGTATAAAAAAAAAAACAACAAAACCTTAAAAATAAATCTATACAAAAAAAGTCAAAACTTTCTTATGCAAAAAATGAAGCAAACTAATAAACCAACATTACAAATCAGCATTGCAGATTAGCCGCCACTTCTTCCTGTCCTTACATACTTCTTTCATTTCATCCAGAGTCATAACCTTTTTCATACAAGCTCTCCTTTTATTATGACTCTGGATATCCCATTCACTCTAAATCAGTGTTTCCCACGGTGGGGCGTACGCCCCACCGGTGGGGCATCACGCCTCAGAGGTGGGGCATCACGGCTCAGAGGTGGGGCATCACGCCTCAGAGGTGGGGCACGTCGAAAAATATCAAATATTCCATTTATAAATGTATAAAACGTATATGCAAATTCACGACTTAAATATACCTATCCGCAATTTCATTTTTGCATTCTGGCAATACTGTGCATACTGGCAATTTAAAAATCTCGAAGGCAACGCTACGGCTTAAAAACAAAGATGGCAACGCTGACTGTCAATACATCGTAGTTCGACTGTTATTTCAATTGAATAGACGTGTGACTGAGCTCTGTTTTCTATCGCAAAACACATACCCTGGACGTCTCTAGAGTAAATGTTATTGTTTTATATTTACGTAGTTATTATTGACCCTTAAAAATCAGCATTTTCTTATTATTTATCTCTTTTAGCCCATTACAAAATGAGTGATCAACCAAAATCAAAAATAAAAAAACGTCAGTACTCAGCGGAATTTTTAAAATTTGGATTCATACCTGCTGCACACGACGAATGCCTACCTTTTTGTCTTCTGTGTGAGAAATCCTTTACGAATGAAACTATGAAACGAGGCCGACTTGAAGCACATTTGAAGGCGAAACATCATGCATTTGTTAATTCAAATATAAATATTTTTCGAAATCTTAAGGAAAAATTTGAAAAACGACCAACATTAACAAATCTATTTTCTGCACAAACTGAAATAGTTGATCGTAGTCTTGAGGCTAGTTACCAAATTTCATTACTCATCGCTTAATGTGGAAAAAACCATACTATAGGAGAGGATCTAATCAAGCCATCAATATCAGCATTTCTTAAAACAGTTTTACAACAAGATGATAAACTCGTGAAGGCTATGCCACTAAGCAACACTACTGTTTGCAGAAGAATAGATCAATTGAGTGAAAACGTTGAAATACAACTTGTTGAAAAGCTGAAAACAAGAAAATTTTCACTACAAATAGATGAATCAACTTTGAGAGACAGTGAAGCCGTGTTGATAGCTTACGTAAGATATATTGATGAAGGAGAATTTGCTGAAGAAATGTTATTCTGCAAATTATTAGAAAGCACCACCACCTCCAAAGATATATTTAGTAAGCTAAAAGAATATTTAGATTCTAAAAATATACCAATGAAAAATATAATATCTTGTGCTGCAGATGGTGCCCCCAATATGATGGGCAAGAAAAATGGTTGCTTGAAATTAATGAAAGATGAGAATCCAGAAATGACTTTGGTCCATTGTGTCATTCACAGGGAGAACTTGGTGGCTAAACATATTTCACCTGTTCTAAATGAAGTACTATACTGTGTTATTAAGTGTATTAATACAATTAAAACGAATGCCAAATGTGAGCGTTATTATTACCCTTTCCATCATCTTATTTGGTGGAATGTGGTTTTAGCGCCATAAGCGATTTACTTAGTAAAAAAAGAAATCGAATGGATATAACTAACAGAGGGGACCTAAGACTGAAATTGACTAAATTAAATCCAGACATTAAATTTCTTTGCAGCAAGCATTAATTAAAAATTGAAGAATGGATTATGTGTCAAGATGTGAGTGTTTTTACATTACATTTTCAATTTGTTTTGTAATAATTTCAGTTTTGTTTTTTTGTTTTGTTTTATTTTGTTTCAAAAATTATATTATATTTGCAATATAACTATGAATTATAATTATAAATAAAGATGAATAAACATTATATATGTTATATATAATTCATGTTTTAAAAATTAGCTGTTGTTTTATTTATGAAGAGTCCGGTGGGGCATATGACTTTTGAAAAGACTTCGGTGGGGCACGGCATTAGGACGGTTGGGAAACACTGCTCTAAATAATAATTAATCCTACAGCTAGAATCCATTTGCACCTACCCTATTTATTTTGTTTATACCTAAGTACTATTTACATAACAATATTGTGCATTCATATTTAAAAATTTGGATTTAAATTTCCACATAATTTGTATTCAGCATGTTGAAGTATGAGCATACACGTGAGTGATGCTGAATAGCGTCTACCGAGCTTTTGAATTAAAATCATATGCAAATTTTGCACACATAAATTGACTAAGGCGCTGCGTACAATCTTATATCTATCATCAGTGACGGCTCCAGGTAAGGTGCATCGGTGCATTGCACCCCCAGTAATAATGCCACAATCCAATACTTACAAATTATTAGGGTTAGGGGGGTAATCAATGACGGCTAGTATAAAAATGCACTGCTTGATGAAAAATCGACGAGCCGTCACTGTCTATCATACGATCAAAAAAAACATATAGATAGATACCTTAACGGTAAAACTAAATAAGTGACACATTAAGCTAACATGGGTTTCTCAGAAAAATTCACCTACATATTTCCCTATTTTCTATTAGAGAAAATACTACAAAAGTATAAAAAATCTGTAGTTTACTAGTTCTTGATGAGCACTTTCTTATAATTAGTTCACTTGCTATGATAAGTTGCTCCCAATATAATCTAAGTTGCAGAGATATGTAACATTGGGGATTCACATTACGTGCATTCTCACAAGCAGACACGTACAAGTTCGCGCTTGAGCATGCCGCATGTGAACCTACAACATAAAAACCAAATCAAATGTTTTATACATAATTTCTCAAATCAGTGCAAATTAAACTAACGCAACTAAGCTACACATATAGTGTAACTTCTTGCCACGTTATCCCCGGAGGAATCGCATATGGCGAGTGAACCTATTTTTTTTTACAGGTAGGGAGCCCGGCCTTACGCCAACCACTTCAGAAAAGTGGTGGGTTTCCCAGCAACCGAGATGATGATGATGATGATTTGATATAGCGCCGTTTCGTGAAGATGGTCACTCCAAGGGGGCTGGTACTCATTTCATGTGAAGGCTGTGTAAGCCTTGCCGGTTTTTTATTTTTGAAATAAATACCGAAACAGGAAATCATTTCTGACACCCTCGCGGGATTCGAACCCGAGCTCTCGATATAGAATGCAAGCACTCTACCAACTGAGCTACCGAACGAAAAAAGTTTTTAATCTTGTAGAGATGTGAGAACACGATATTTCCCGGGATTTTAGAACCAGGGAGAAAAAAAGTCAGTCTTTAGATGTTTAACTGTTGGCCGACGTGGAAATCCTTGGGGATATCTCGGCCGGGCTAGATTGTGTCTAAAGAGAAGATTCTAGATGGCGATTGGACGTATTAAGAAGGAAAGACGTAAGAGGCGAGGCCTGAAAGATAAGTCTAGTGATGTCGAGGGGTTGGGAAACGAATACCGGGAATTTCAAATACTAGAATACCGGGAATTTGAGATACTAGAATATCGGGAATTGGAGATACTAGAATACCGGGAATTCGAGATACTAGAAAACTGGGAATTTGAGATACTAGAATATCGGGAATTTAAGATACTTACTAGAATACCGGGTATTTAGGTCTCGGTGGATTTTAAGATTTTAAAATCACATAATGAAGAGCATAGATTACTAGTGAATCAAGGATTTAGAAAATGTAAGAATACTAGACAAAGCTTATACTCGCCCCTGTGTCAGGGAAGGTCGGCAAAAGTTGTAGGGCTTATGTTCATTTGAGGTTTGGATTTTATTTGTAAGTAGGCATTCAGCATTTGTAAGCGTGAACTACACGTGTTTGTTTGTGGGCATGCATTTGAGAGCCTTAAATATTAATATATCTCTGCAACTTAGATTATAGATTATTAGAATAGATTATAATGAATTCGTGGGAATACTAGGATTCAAGAATATGAATTTCAGGAATGTGGGATATGAACGAAAACAAAGAGTTTATTTAAATTTATTAAAAATAGCTACCTTACTTCAATGGCAGAAGAAAGCGTGGAAGGAGAAGACCGAGGAAAGAATGAATGGATCAAACAAGCGGGATTGCTAATGATTGAAACATGCAGAGTGAGAAAAAGTGAAGAGCATGCATGAATAGAGTGATGAACGACGAGGAGATGAAAGAAGTGTGGAAGGAAAAAACAAAGTGAGGAAAAATTGCAGGAGTACCTTCCACCCCTATTGGAATGGCAGATACAAGTTTGAGTAGGTACCTTATTCCAAGAAAAAAATTGAATCAAAACCGTGAGTTAAATTTAAAAGATTTATAGAATGAAAAATAAAACCGACAACATCGAATATGACCAAAAATGTGACTTTAGGTCTTATCCGATGTTGTTTTTTTTTTCAATTTCAATTTAAAAAGAGTAGTCTTCTTATTGTCAGAAAGATGTTTGGGGCTGAAATACACGTTATATCAATAATTCCATGAGTTTTTATTGCAATTCAAATATTGTATCCACACGAAATCAAACCACGTACTTTCTGATCAAAAATCAAATGTAATCTACAAACCAATGGATTTTGTCGCAAAAATAAAGCAGCAATTATAATACACACACAGATATCAAAATTACCGGTATTCGAGGTCGATCTATTTGAATACCGGGAAATAAGGAATATACAATTTTATTTTAAATCCCATCATGGAGTCGCTAAGGATACAACTCATCCGATTGACATGGGCCGTGTTTCGGGTTACCCGGTGCGGCAGTATAAGAACTTTGAGAGCCGGTAGAAGATTACAGTTGCCGGGATTGGAGGGGAAAACTGATCGCTAGATAAGTGGACAACCCTTAAAAAACTGGGAAATCTGAGAATTACATAGTACATAAAAAACGGAACTCAACTAAGATGCACGTATAGCACAACTTGTTACCACGTTTTTCCTGGTTTTAACAACTGATATAAAAAAGACGCTACTTAGCTGAGCATACAGTACAACATCTTATCGCGATATTCTCAAAAGGTTTACATGTGGAAAGTGTGACCCATTTTTTTAGAGGTAAGAGATGATGTTGCTTAGAAAGGTGCCATGTCGAGTTCAGTTTGATTATCCTCACGAAAATGTGACTTATAAGTTCTCTTTCTACTTTTAATTCCTGTAGCAGGATTATTTATTTAGTGTACGCTGTTTCTGTGTGAATTAAACCTCAAGAGCCCTCTGCAAGCTCGGTCGTCGCTGTTAAATGTGAAAATTCTCAAGGAAACTCCAGTCTCAGTAAAGTTTGATTGACATTAGGTAACCGGTCTTTGGTAAAGGCAGCTGAATTTTTAATCCAGCGAAGAGCGTATTTGAAACAGGAATGATTATTTTTTCATGCTCCTTTTGGAATCGAACCCACGGCTTTCCGTTAATGAGTAAGCAACAAATTATGTCACTTATTCACTTTCTTTTATTTCTTCTTTAAGGTATCGAAATAATGATGTCCTAAGCTTATAGGTTAGTATGCGGCTGACCACTCATGCTGTAGAAAATGGTTCACTTTGCCAAAGTCACCACTATTCCAGGGAAGGTACCAGAAGGTACTCCAGGAATTTGCAAGGCTTATGTTCATTTGAGATTAGATTTTTATATTGTCATTGTAAGCACGAACTTATATGTGTCTGCATATGCGATTGGATTAAATATTGTTGCTGACTTGAAATACGTGCGCTTATAAACACATACATCAAAATGATTACACACACTGAAGCACGTTATACAGAATCATCTAGGAGTATTCGTGCCTTGGAATGACATTCTAGTGATTGTATGTGCGTAAATTTTCTGGTGGTGGAAAAACCCAGAAATTGCGAGAATTACCTCTCCGGTTTATTATAAAAAAGATCAAAATGGCACAAACAGACAGTCGCAAGAAAGCACTTCTTTGAGTAGCACATGTAACCAGTGACTGTCAAGTGGTGAAGTAAATTGTAAATTGTGAAAAATCTATAATCTATAATCTAAGTTGCAAGGATATATTCATTCAAAGCTCTCAGATGTATGCCCACAAACAAACACGTGTAGTTCGCGCTTACAAATGCTGATTGTGTACTTACAAATAAAATCCAAACCTCAAATGAACATAAGCCCTGCAACTCTTGCCGACATTCCCTGAAACAGGGGTGACATTGGCAAAGTGAACCATTTTTTATAGTATGGGTGGTCAGCCTCATACCAACCTAAAAGTCAAGGAATATATAATAAAAAATAAATTGTAAAAAAAGAATTCTGGCATTTTAATTAAAAATAGAATCCAACGGAAAATGTAACAATATGAATCTTAAATGTTATATAACTTTGCAACTTAGGTTATAGATTATTGTATCGAAATAATGAGGCTTTTGTACACAGATTTGTGTAATGTCGCAAGAAATACAAGTTATGAAACAGATTTTGCAACAATTGGCATTGTGCGCTACATATCCAGAGTGGGTAATTTGTAATTTGTCGAGGACTGCCCCGGTATAGTGCTAGTGTGGGGAAAAACGCGGCCGCCAATACCGGCTCTGAGAATACAGCCTACGCAGGGATTCGGCGAAAGGTCCAGAGCCGTTGCACAACCCTAAGACTCAATAGCACGCTTATTATTTTTTTGAGAACAATTCTGTACTAGAAATTTCATCCAACCCTCTTTGGATGATTTGACCGAGAATTAGACAGAACATAAACACTCCTATCGCGAATTTGTGCTAAATTTGTGCTAAGGAAAATCCTGGGACACGTACATGATTTATTTATTTATTTAACAAATATATCCATGACTGACAGTCAGACACCAAAACGTCACAATACATATAACATGGCAGACATACGAGAACAATATACAGATCCACAGATACATTATTCTACGCATCCATACGTCGGTCTAATATACATACAGACTCAGATAGTAAGCGATCCACACCAGTTGTAAATATATCCAGGTGTTGGGCTGAGGAGGCCAGAGTATTGAGCAGCGACAGCGCACGCACTACCCAAGACTGACGGAGAACATTGGTTCGGCAGGCGGGGATCGTGAAAAGATCATGACTTCTTGCTCTATTATAATTGCTGGGGGCGTAAAGCTGTAGAGTCTGGGAGTCTCATAGATGTTATATAGCTCTTCTTTGCATCTTATTCTCCAGGTTTCGCCATCATTCTCTGCCATCAAACTCCACTGCCCTTTAAATTAAACAGGCTAAGATGGACCGGACATGTGCAGAGAATGCCGTCATCAAGGGTACCAAAAAGGATCCTTCAGGGACATCCGGGTGGGAAAAGAAGAGTTGGTAGACCTAGGCTGAGATGGGAGGATGAGGTGAGGAAGGACGTAAACAAACTACTGCAGGTGGCAGACTGGAAAGCCGCAGTGGTAGACAGGAGGAGTTGGAGGCGAAGGCTGATGGTGGCCAAGGGGAGATGTGAGATGTAGGGCTATCGAAGAAGAAACTCTCTTCGCAACTAAGCTCAACATAAATAGTGCAACTTCTTGCCGCGTTCTCTCGCGAAGGAGTCTAATGAGGCGAATCGCGACTAAAGATGAACTCTCTCTTTAGAGCTCGTTCCCACTTGTCGGGTGTCGGATCCGTATATTAATCGGAGGTTCCAGTGGCAGAACATTACGTATGAAGCTATTCACACTTATCGGAAACAGATTTTGTCCGAAATGTTCTGCCACTGGAACCTTCGATTAATATACGGATCCGACACCCGACAAGTGGGAACTAGCTCTAATCCTATTATCACGACAAGTTTGTTTTAAACGTGTTAGCTTCCACACAAGCCGGTGTGAATGTGTTTTCCTGGGTGGGTAATGAAATTTTCAAGCACCGTTTTTTTATTGCTGAATCTCTGCTTCAGAAAAAGTCGCCGGCATTAAGGGAGGAATGTGATAAATTACTATTTTCTCCGACTCCCTTAGCGGCATAAATTTTACTCTCGCAAACCCAATATTTGTGACTTGGGCAGTTACACTCTTTGCACTACGACGATAATGCTGATGATGAGTTGATAATTTCTTTTTAGCGCCGTTTCGTGATGCAGTCCCTCCAAGGACGCTTGTACATATGATGCCAGAAAATCTTGCTTGTCTTCTGTGCATTCCGGAACTTTCTATGATGATGATGAGTTGATGAATTCTTTATAGCGCCGTTTCGTGATGCAGTCCCTCCAAGGGCGCTTGTACATATGATGCCAGAAAATCTTGCTTGTCTTCTGTGCATTCCGGAACTTTCTATGATGATGATGAGTTGATTATTTTTTTATAGCGCCGTTTCGTGATGCAGTCACTCCTAGAGCGCTTGTGCAAATGATGCCAGAAAATTGCTTGTCTTTAGTGCATTCCGGAACTTTCCATGGTCCTCTAGCTCTCTCACATGATGTGGCAGGTGGTTCCAGGCCAGAGGGCCAGCAACTGCAAATGCACGCTCTCAAAAAATTGAGTTAACTATTCTTATCGGTTCTTCAATCTTTGATTTAGCTCCGGTTTCAGCCGGGTGCAGTATTAGGCTTTATTGCCGATCATGAGTTAACGACCGGTACGTAGTTTATAGTCTTCCCCCCAGTGCTTGTTTGGCTTATCTACCATCTGATTCAAAGATGACCCTTCAATGAAATTGTCTTAAAAATCACATTTTACACAATCTGAGCTAAGAAAAAACCTAAAAAATGATAATGCGAGAGTTTCTTCTATAATTTTTAAAATCAATTTCCAGTTTTCATAAGACACATTAGTCCAGTACACATACAAACATTGATCGTGCGAAATATATTAAGGGCACGAATATATAAGTCGTATAACTGCAAACGCCGTCATCTCCAAATTTTATGATTTTTGAGATAATTAGTGAATTTGATTCTGCGTAGTGCAACAAATCATTTGCTGTGTGCAATGTGATGCAGACCTCACTTAATTCTTCGTAATTTTAATTGAAGAAGTATGATTTCGTGCAAACGCCGTCATCTCCAACTGGTTCCAAATTGCGTTCAAAACACCAGTTTATTTTACTCAAAATCATCGCGTAAGGAGTTGACGGCGTTTGCATTTATACGACTCATTTACCATTTATATTTTCAAATATGCTCTTCGCTGGGTTGAAAAATTCATATCCCTTTACAAAAGACCGTTCACCAAAGGTCCATCCAACCTTACAGCAACTGCGTCTTGATTGAGTAAATTGGCACTTTCTATAGCGACGACCAAATATTAAATGTATGCCCACAAGCAGACACGTGTAAGTTCACGATAAAACACGCTAAATAATATGTAAATACTTACAAAAAAAATAAAAGAAATCAACACGACATTCATTTTTCTTTAATTGATATTTGTACACGTGGAAAAGGTACTTAATATATTTTTAATTAATTGCGTAAAGGTAAAACGAAGATCATTGAAAGGGCCCATTATTTTTTTCCAATTTCGCGTTATTTTCTTTTATTTTTTTGCTTCCATGTATCGGCGATATCATATTATGTACACGCCAGAGTTGCTAATGGCAAATCCTAAATCAGAACTGGCTGACATGTGTCCGAGGCACGCGAAACGTCGACCTAAATGTCCCTGCAGACATATCCGACCTATTAAAAATATATGTCGGCAAATAGGTAGCTATTCCAGGTCATAATATTGGTTAAAATAATATTTTAAAAATAGTAGGTTAGTAGATATAATAAATATATTTTAAAAATACTGGAAATCATGGAAGGTACAAGAAAGTACTAGAAACAACTAGACCACGCAAAATCGGACGTCTGGAGCAGCAAAGCACCTGTGTATTTAAAAAGAAAGATATTTCGTGACTCAAACTAGACAAGTCAGCGAGCTTTAAAAGGATTTGTTCAGTTGATGTAAATCTAAATCTAAGCTGCAAAGATATGTATCATTTGAGATTCATATTAAATGCATTCCCACAAGCAGACATGCATAATTTCGCGCTTACACATGCCGCATGTGGACCTACAATATTAAAAAAAACGAATCTCAAATGAACATAAGCCCTGCAACTCTTGCCGACCTTCCCTGAAGCAGGGGTGACATTGGCAAAGTGAACCATTTTTTACAGTATGGGTGGTCAGCCGCATACCAACCTATCTGTCAAGGAATGGATTTTGATGTAAATACCAAGTAGAATTATATAAATTAGAATCGAAGGTACAATTAACTACTAGAAAGAACTAGACCGCGCAAAACCAGACGTTCTCGAACACATATATAAAAAATGAGGCGTTTTGCTTGACTCAGAAATACCAGATTAGTTAGTGAACTTCATAAGTACTTGTTTGGTAGATAAAAAATATAATTTAAATAATAATCAGAATTATATAAATTTGTCTGGAAGATACACGAAACTACCAGAAAGAACTAAACCATGAAAAATTAACAAATAAGTTCGGTCCTTACGATTGGTTTTTACAGGTATTAGTCGTTTTTGTAAGTAAACATGCAGTATGTGTAAGCTTAAACTTTCATGCGTTTTTATAAAGATAAATATCTCAGATTTCTTAAAAAAAAAAAAATTGTCTTCATTTCAACAGAAATTTCATCCATGCCTCGTTCAATATACAAAGTACGCACAATATGAGTGTTTGGCATAATTAAATTATTTACTTACTTGGGCGTATTATGATTTTCTAATTAAATTTCACTCCGTACAGAGTTAATTAACCGGAATATACAAGACAAGATATCTCGGCTGACACATACAAGACCAGATACCAGTCAGGCATATACATAATGAGATACCTCGTCTGACATATACATAATGAGATATCTCGTCTAACATATACAAAATGAGATATCTCGGCTGGCATATACAAAATGAGATATCTTTTCTAGAATACACAAGACGTGAAAATATCCCAGCTGACATATTAAAATGTCTGCCGCTAATGAATTTTCCTGTTTGCAGATAATAATTTAAAATATATCATATTTTCTTCTCGAGTGAGTGCTCCATCGTTTTGTTGATTTACCCTGTTTTTAATCTACACCTCTCATAACTGTTACTTTGCCGTCATTTCTACTTTAATCCTTCTTCTTCCTCAGCCTCTTTCAGTCCACTCCTGGACGTGGACCTCCTCCAATCTTCTACATGCCAAGGAAATCTGCATTAACTGCCGCAACTAAGCCAAACAAATAGTGTAATATCTCACTGCATTATCCACTCCACTTGAAGTGAGTTACCTTTAATGGACATAGGACAAACAAGCGCTAAGAGAATGAGGGGATGGGGGGTTCTATTTTTTTGTGAAGGCTGAGGAAACGCTGCCGGTATTCCTATTGAGGGTTCAATATAAACACCGAAAATAGCAATCATTGAAGACACCTAGACAGCCGCTCCGATGACTTGGAACGCTATTCCCACCTCATTAAGGGAACTGGATATGGAGAGACCATTTAAAAGAAGTCTCAAGACTCATCTCTTCGTCCAATCATACGGACAAGCGCCTTTGTAGTGACACACTGTCATAAAAGGCGCTATTCAAATTTTGTCGTATCTTATCTATCTTATGGTGGGGATGGAACTCTTGCTCTCTGTCATGGATAGCAAACATTTTAACAACTGAGCTATCGACCGGACTCATATAACAGCCAACATTTCACTAGAAGTCGCGCTGGGCTGGTCACGTCGCAAAGCAAGACCATGATAAGTGGCCGAAAATTACCGTCCAGTGGAGGCCCAGGATGTCCCTGCGGGGAGCGGGCAGACCCCAACTGAGGTGGCTGGACGGCATCAAAAGAACTGCAGGCAGAGGATGGCTGAACACAGTAGCCGATAGACAGAGATCGAGAGGATTGGAGGAAGCTTACACTCAGGAGTGGACTGAGAAAGTAAGGAAAGAATAAAAAATGACAAACAAAAAAGCCATGAAGACAAGTAGTAGATCCTTTTCAGATCCTGAGAGCTTATCGTTGTTTATTTCATTGCCAACCTTCCACCACATCTTCCCTCGTCTTCTCCCTCCCTCACCATCACATCCATCCCTTCCTGGTCGGCATTATCACCAGCAAACTTTACTAAGTAATTCGTTTAAAATTAGCAAACTCTGATGCAGTATCCACGGCGTCCATTGTGCCTGGATTATGGGATTAACTAAGTTCCCTGGCAATCTGTTCACGGGACACCTCAACACACAACTGCTTCGCTTAACGAGCAAAACATCCATCGCATAAGCTACAGCACTCTGAGTAAAAAATGAAAAAAAAAACTTTGAGAAACGCTAAAAAAATAAGTTTTTCTTCTAATCTAATCTAATCTAAGTTGCAAAGATATGTAACTTTGGGGATACACATAACATGCATTCTCACAAGCAGACACGTACAAGTTCGCGCTTGAGCATGCCGCATGTGAACCTACAACATAAAAACCAAATCTCAAATGGACAAACACCCTGCAACTCCTGCCGACCTTCACTGAAACAGGGGTGACATCGGCAAAGTGAACCATTTTCTACAGCATGGGTGGTCAGCCGCATCTTCAACTCACTTAATCATGACTTTCTTATTCTATATAGACTGCATCTTATCTAATCTAAGTTGTACAAATATATTACATTTAAGATTAATATAAAATGCATTTCCATAAGCATTTTATTTTGGGTTTTGAAATAAACACTGAAAAGGGAAATCATTTCTTACACCTTATGTAACTGTAACAGTAACTCTGTCGCCATTCCGCTAGGGGTGTCCAGAGCTTCTGCAGAGCTGCCTCCATTTCTTCCTATCTTTACATACCTCTTTCAATTCATTCATATCCATCAACCTTTTCATGAATTTTCTTCTTTTACGCTTGCTTTGAACATCCTATTCTTTCACAATCTCCTCAATCTGATCACTCCATACTTTTCTCAGTCATCCCTTACCTCTTTTTCCTTTCACACTACCTCGGTAACACTACCTACTCTCGGTGAGATTCGAGCCCGAGCTCTCGGCATGGAATGCAAACACTCTACCAACTGAGCTATCGACCGGTACTGTGATTGATATAAGTGATTGTGACTAGTGGTAAAAATTGCTGGCATGACATCTTTGGATGAATTTAAGCCATCTGTCTTTGTATACATACAAAAGCACTCACGTACTTGTATGTTATAAATGGAAATAAAATTGTTTTGGTTAACGCACAAAAATCTGAACCGTATACAACTTGAATACTGAGGTGTTCAACACCAAAGATGAAAATCCGTTCTTTAAAAATTTCAGCACCAATTACCCTGATGCTCTCGCTTCATTTTCAGGAAAATTCAATAGTGGAAGATAAAAATTCCTAAGCTGGATTAGCGAGTAGATTAATATTAAAAGTAATTAAATATTTGCATTCAAAATTAGTTGTTTAAATACTGCGATTTTTTGAAGAAATAATAATAGTAATATTTGGATGATTTCTTTGGTGAGCGCTGTTTTTGTGTGAATCACACAAAGAAAAGAAAGATCCGAGAAAGGTATGGATGGACCAAATTTTCGAAATAGCGAATGAATGGGATATACAGAGTCATAATAAAAGGAGAGCTTGTATGAAAAAGTTTATGACTCTGGATGAAATGAAAGAAGTATGCAAGGATCGAAAGAAATGGCGGTTGATCTGTAATGCCGGCGGTTAAAGCTGAGGCTTTTAAATTATTTATTTTTTAAATATGTTTTGTAGATTTTTAATTTTTTATTGTTTAATTGTATAGAGTTTATTTGTTTTATATATTGTAACGAGATGAGTTTGTTTGTTTGGTAGAATGGAACATTGTATTTAAATTTGAATGGAAAAAGGAAAACAAAAGAATGCAGAAAGAGGGAAGAAGCTTGCCTGGCGTGAGAGCCACAAGCATGTGTAATTAAGAATAATTAATATTATTGTGCTGTGGTTTATTGTGTATACATTGTGAAAGGAATAAAAGTAAACATATTAAAGTGGCTGTTACATTATTAATTGTGTCAATCAGCAGGACAGAGGAAAAACCCTCACATTTTGGCGCCCAACGTAAAAGAAAAAATCTGTAAATGAAATTCCTATGAAGAAAATTTTTCACAAACAAAAACAAATGACAGTCGATTTCAACAAATGACATTGAAAACAATACAATATATGAAATAATTAAAATTGGACAGATTTATGGTTGTGAAAGCATCAACACGTTTAAAATGTTTTAAAAAACTCAACTTATACAATTTATAACAAGAAATTGCAAGATTTCAAAGGCGGTTTTGAAAATATTGAAGGTGAGAGAATTCAAATTACCTACACTACGTTCAGAAGAAATGAAGATTTAAAAATCGAACGTCCCAGAAGAAAAAAGAATGTACATGAACCAGTTTGTTTCAAATCAGTTTAGATAAATATATATAGATGGTGTTATATTTAATTTGTATGAAAAAAATTTTTTCAATGAAATGATTTTTTTTAATTGCATAAATTGAAAATATACAGCAAATGACGAAATCTAAAAAAATAAATATTAAAAAGGATTTAGAAAGTAACACAATGGAGTCCATAAATTTTGATCCTCTCAAATTAAAAATATCTTTTAATGGTGAAAGTGAACCAAATGAATTTATAATAAGGTTAGAAGAATTAGCCAAAGTCTACAAATTAAAATTAGATTATTTGGTAGAGTGTATGCCTATATTTTTAACAGATTTTCCGTTAACTTGGTACAGAGCAATTAATTGTGAATTTGATTGGAAAATTTTTAAAACCAAATTCTTACAACAATTTGAAAAATATGACTTTCAAAGGAATCTTAAGTTAGAAATTTTAAATATGGTACAAGGTCATGATAATGCATCTGTTTATATTTTAAAGGTAAAATCAAAAAAATAATTTATTAAATAAAAGAATGCATGATAAAGAACTTATGGACATAATAATTCATGGATTGTCAGAAAAATATGCAACTTTACTGACAACATCTGAAATTAAAAATACAGAGGAATTATCTACAATATGTAGCAAGTTTGAATCATTTTTCAAATTTAATGAATGTAAGAATTTAAATGTAATGAATGACACAGAAGAGAAAAATGTAATGCAAAAATGCAATTTTTGTAATAAATTAGGACATGATGAAATAGATTGTTGGACTAAAAATAGAAAATTAGATTACATACAGAATAAATGTAGAAGTTTCACAAATAATATAGTATGCTACTTTTGTAATAAAAGAGGACATGTGGAAAGAAATTGTTTTATAAAAAATGGAAATTTTAAAAAACACACAGTAATCTGTTACTCATGTAAGCGTACAGGACATGTACAAAAAGATTGTTTTGTTAAAAATAAAAAAAAGTGATTATACAGACAAAACAAAAATGAACAGAAATATAAATATACAAAACAGAACAAATACGACATACAATAGTAATTCAAAAAACTTGTAGATAGTCGGCCTTCAGTACAAACACAAAAATCAGAAATGAAGAGCTGGCTTAATTTCATTCAAATTTTTAATAAAAATTATCAAATTGCACCACTCATTTTTGCTAAACAATTTGATAAAAGACCATTTTTAACAGTAAATATTGAGAACAAAAATTTTACAGGTTTACTAGATTCAGGTGCATCTATTTCTGCAATCAATGAAAAAACATTTGATTATTTTTTACAAAGAAATTACAAAATTATAAAAACCCATGATAATATCTCGTTAGCAAATGGTAAAAATATAAAAATACTTGGTAAAATAAATTTAGAGGTAAAATGTGACAATCAAATAAAACATGTAGATTTTTATGTTTTACAAGGTTTACAACAAGACTTAATTTTTGGAATAGATTTTTGGATAAAATTTGAATTAGAACCGAGTTTAATAAGTAAAATTACATATTCAAATAGCAAAAATATTAGTGAATTAGGTAAAATTACAAATAGAACTAAATTAACAGATAACCAATTACAGCAATTAAAAACAATAGAAAATGATTTCAAGGACATCTCTTATGAAAAAATAGGCTTAGGATGCACAAACCTCATTGAACACAGAATTCAGACAGAAGGTCCTCCAATAAAACAAAAGTATTATCCACTCAGTCCAGCAAGACAGAGACAGGTTAACACAGAGTTAGATAAAATGTTAAAAGAAGGTATAGTTGAACAATCCAAATCTTCGTGGTCCAGTCCTGTTGTGATTGTAATTAAAAAGGATGGAACGCCTAGATTTTGTTTGGACTCTAGAAGACTCAATGAAGTAACAAAACGAGATAACTATCCCATTCCAAATTTAAATCAAGTTTTAGCAAATTTACGAAATGCCAAATATATCTCTTCAATAGATTTAAGCAAGGCGTTTTGGCAAATTCCACTAGAAGAATCGTCCAAAGAAAAAACTGCCTTCGTCGTACCAAATAGAGGGTTGTTTCAATTCACAAAAATGCCGTTCGGTTTAAAAAATTCAAGTTCTGAAACACAGCGTTTATTAGACAAATTATTTGGACCTAAATTTGATACTAACATATTTTGTTATATCGATGACTTAATTATTATTAACGAAGATTTCAATTCACATTTAAATTTATTAAAACAAGTTAAAAATATATTACAAGAAGCAGGGTTAACGGTAAAATTTTCAAAATGTGAATTTTGCAAAGATAGTTTAAAATATTTGGGATACATTATTGATGAAAATGGATTAAGGCCAGATTCAAATAAAGTCAAGATTATAGAGGAATATCCTTCACCGAAAAATGTAAAACAACTACGAATGTTTTTAGGTTTGGTAGGATTTTATAGAAAAGTTTTACGAAACTGCAGTGAGATATCATATCCACTAAATAAATTATTGAGAGGTAAAAAAGGTCAGAACAATTTTAATTGGTCAAAAGAATCTGAGGATGCATTTAATAATTTAAAATTAGCCTTAAGGGTGCGCTCTCATGTTGCACCGCGCCGATAGCTGTCAAATTTGCGACCCGTTTCCCCCCAACCCCTTTTGCCTCAGACCGTATGGATTTAGCCCCACAAAATATGCTCGACTTGCTATTGCCGTTTGTAGATTTTTTTTACATACGACTTTTGTGAAACTCCTATCACGCAAAAAAAAAAAAAACACAACTAAGCTACACATATAGTGTAACTTCTTGCCTGTGTTATCCCTGAAGGAGTCGCATGTGGCCATTCGGGACCTATTTATTTTTACAGGTAAGGGGGTCGGCCTTACAACAACCACTTTCAGTTGAAGTGGGGGTTTTCCAACTCCCGGGGGGGCTGGTTCTCATTTCTTGTGAAGGCTGAGTAGGTAAACCTTGAGATCGAACACTTGCTCTCGGCATGGAATGAAAGAATTCTACCATAATATATGAGCTATCGACCTTTTTACGAGCTTGATTTTTGTCGCTACAAAACGCCAATTCTCAAGCTAGACCCAGTTGCTGTAAGGCTGAATGGACGTGACCGGTCATTGGTAAAGGTTTTTGAATTTCTCAACCGAGCGAAGAGCAAATTTAAAAATATAAATGGTATATTTTTTGTGCTCCGCCGGGAATCGAACCCAAAACCTTCCCATTCAGAGTCTAAAGTGTTACCACTGAACTACGGACCGGCCACGATAGCCATTATTTTGTGTGACCCTTTACTTTACTTAGAAGAAATCAAGAAATCAAACTAATCTCTTTTTCACATTACTTAAAAACCTAATTGTTATACATATATGTAAATGACGTGTTTTTGTAAACTGAAAAAGGAATATTGTAATTCAAAACTCATTAACGAAATACAGTAGTTCTTGATTTAAAACTGCTTGAAAATACAATTGAGGATCAAATACAATGTCTGTCACAGTATGAGGCTGACCACCCGTGCTGTAAAAATGGTTCACTTTGCCAATGTCACCCTTGTTTCAGGGAAGGACGGCAAGAGTTGCAGGGTGTACGTCCATTTGAGATTTGGCTTTTATGTTGAGGCATTTGCAAGCGCGAACTTGTACGTGTCTGGTTGTGAGACTGAATGTAATGTGAAACATATCTTTGCAATTTAGATTAGATTAGATTAGACAAAAAAAATATATTTTAATTTCATAATTCTTTTTCAATTCAAAAAGAGTTTCGGGGGAAATAATAAAATCTGTGACTATACAGAGCCATTCAAATAAAAACCAGCATACCAGAAAACAAAAAAAAAACTGCAAGTGACTATAAGCTGCTATAAGCACATGAAAGTCATTATGTCAACAAACTGTAGACAAAGGTAGACAGGGTTTTCTAGGAATCAGCTTGTCGGACTTTTGTATTGTTACCTACTTTCTTTGTTGGTAATTCAAAAGACTCTACCTGAAGTCTATTATAGATGAGTCATATAGAATCAAAGGCGGCAATCTAAAAATATATTTATATATTATAGGATAGACTGGTCCGTGTTCTAGTGATTAGCGCTCCAGACAAGGGTCGTGGTTCAAATCCCGACGGAGTAAAAAATAATATAATTTATATTATTTAAAACAGACCGGTCCGTAGTCCAGTGATAACACTTCGGACTCTGAATGGAAGTTTGTGGGTTCGAATGCCAGCGGAGCACAAAAAATATAGCGTTTGGCCAAATTTTACCAAATATACAAATTTGCTCTTCGCTGGGTTGAAAAATTCGTAAACCTTTACCAATGACCGGTCACCAAAGGGCCATCCACCCTTACAGCAACTGGGTCTTGCTTGAGGATTGGCGCCTTGTGGCGACGACCAAGCTCGTAAAAAGTCCAGTCGATAGCTCAGTTAATGGTAGAATGCTTGCATTATATACGGAGAGCAAGGGTTCAGTGTTTATTTCAAGCCCAAAATACCGGCAAGGCTTACTCAGCCTTCACAAGAAATAAGAAACAATCCCCTCGGGAAATGGGAAACCTCCACTTCAACTAAAGGGGTTGGTGTGAGGCCGGCCCCCTTACCGCAACGCAACTAAGCTACACATATAGTGTAACTTCCTGCCGCGTTATCTCCGAAGGGGTCGCATGGGGCGAGTTGAACCTATTTATTTTACAGGTAAGGGGGCGGGGGGTGGAGGTTTCCCAGCTCCCGAGAGCGCTGGTACTCATTTATTGTGAAGGCTGAGTAAACCTTGCCGGTATTTTATTTTGGGGTTTGAAATAAACACCGAAACGGGAAATCATTTCTGACACCCTCGGTGGGATTCGAACCCGAGCTTTCGGCATGGAATGCAAGCACTCTACCACCTGAGCTATCGACCTGTAAAAATAAATAGGTCCCGAATTGCCACATGCGACCCCTTCGGGAATAACGCGGGCAATAAGTTACACTATATGTGTTTGCTTAATTTCGTTCTTGTTTAATACATTCGTCGTTGGGTTAAAAAAATCATATATTTTTAACAAAGAATGAGAGTCAGAGTCAGGGTGTCATTGCCATCATAATTTCCCGTTTCGGTGTTTATTTCAAACCCACCGGCATGGCTTACTCAGAGTTATGTGAACCACCCTTGAGATAGCTGGAAAACCCCCACTTCAACTGAAGTGGTTGGAATAAGTTTACTATCGCCACTTCGGTGATAACGCTGCAAGAAGTTACACTACAAATTATATAAAGCTGAGTCGTATTTTTTTAGATGAACATTGAGGAACAATTCCTTGACTTCGCGGTTTATACCTAAAGTTTGGGGGAAAAACCCTGTATGTTATGTACACGTATGTTATGTACTTACACGTATGTTTATGTTTTTCGAAAATAAATAAACAAATATTATATGCGGTATGCAATATATGGTAAGCGGCTGAACACCCATTCTGTAGAAAATGGTTCACTTTGCCAATGTCAACCCTGTTTTAGGGAAGGTCGGCAGGAGTTGCAGGGTGTATGTTCATTTGAAATACGGGTTTTCTATTGAAGGTCCACATGCGGCATGTTTAAGCGCGAACTTGTACGTGTCTGCTTGTGAGAATGCATATAATGTGAATCCCCCAATGTAACATATCCTTGCAGCTTAGATAAGGTCACTTGGTAAGCATAAGTCATAGAAAAATGACATTCAAAAATCGAGAAGCCTTTTTATCCTGGTAGGTAAAATTTGAACAAAGAACCATTGTTTAACATAATATCCTATTTCCATTGAAAGACATAATATTACAATAGTAAAATGATTTGCAAAACAATTTTTTTTTTGTCATAATCTGTATAATAATAATTATTCTTGTGATGACTGGTCCGTAGTGCAAGTGGTAACGCTTCGGACTCGTAACTGAAAGGTTGTGGGTTCGAATCCCGGCGGAGGACAAAAAATATGCCATTTATATTTTCAAATTTGCTCTTCACTGGGTTGAAAAATTTATGAACCTTTACCCATGACCGGTAACCACAGCTCCATCCAGCCTTACAGCAACTGGGTCTTGCTTGAGAATTGACACTTTGTAGCGACGACGACCAAGCTCGTAAAAAGGTCGATAGTTCAATTGGTAAAATGCTTGCATTCCATGCTGAGAGCAAGGGTTCGATCGCAAGGTTTACTCAGCCTTCACAAGAAAGGAGAACCAGCCCCCCCGGGAGCTGGAAAACCCCTACTTCAATTGAAAGTGGTTGGTGTGAGGCCGGCCCCCTTACCTGTAAAAATAAATAGGTCCCAAATCGCCACATGCGACCCTTTCGGGGATAACGCAGGCAAGAAGTTACACCATATGTGCAGCTTAGTTGTGTTTATTCTAAAGTGATGCGAAACACTCCTCAAGAGCCGAACTTGACCGTCGCTACGGAATGCACCTATTCTAAAGAAATATCCTATTACTGTGGAGCTGAAGGCTAAAAAAAAAAAAAATTAGGCTGATTTATTTGATGAGCGCTGTTTTTGTGTAAATTATCTGTAAAAAATAAATTCCTTGACTTATAGGTTGGTATGAGGCTGACCCCCCATACTGTAAAAAATGGTTCACTTTGCCAATGTCACCCCTGTTTCAGGGAAGGTCGGCAAGAGTCGCAGGGCTTATGTTCATTTGAGATTGGGTTTTTATACTGTAGGTCCACATGCAGCATGTGTGAGCGCGAAATTATGCGTGTCTGCTTGTCGGAATGCATTTAATATGAATCTCAAATGATACATATATTTGCAACTTAGATTTAGATGTGCGTTTTGAATCTATTTGAGCGCACATGAATTGTGAATCTTAAATGTTAATAGTCATTTTCAGCACGACACATAATTGCTTTGATGATAAATTCCATGTTTCAAAAACATACTACAAAAATAAAGAAATTTTCCGACTTTACAGTTGTAATGCGTTCTTTTCCGTAATTTATATTTTAGATTATTATTTTTCAAAGCTCCAATCACAGCAGACGAGTGCATATGTTTTGTAATACACGTTGCCTTCAACCCATATGCTCTGCGTGTGTGAGGGAGAAGTACCGTGCGGTAGAGAGGTTGGACAAGCAAGCGGCACAGATCCCACGTCCGAGCCCCTTGAAGAACAAAGGGAAACTGATTCATTTTGAACAGAATTTTAAAGGTTTGCGAAATAAGGAAAAAACCCATGAAAAAAAATATTTCGACTATTTGTTTTGTTGTTATAGGTTTAAAAAAGACTTTATCTACATGACTAGTTTTTCATTTATTTTTTTAAAACTTTAAATGTCGGAAAAAAACGTGTACGAAAAATACAAAAAAAAAAAAATTTTTTGCAATATTCAAAAGGTAAAATATGGAAAGCAAAATCAAATTTCAAAAAAGTAATCTGATCATGCCTTCAACAAACTCTTTTAAATTTATTCTATCATAGAAAAAATTAAGATTTTTTTTTCGTTTTTGTAGGATATGCTTTTTAGCAAAGCTCTTTCCGCAACTAGCAAAAACAAGTCCCGATTAAGCTTTGATTTATATACGTAAATAATTTATTTGACTTTTGAAAAAAATATGATAAATAGTTTAAATGTTGATTAATCTTAGGTATATTTTTAAAATATTAATTTATGTCTTAATCATGCTCTAAAAAAATAAATGAAAACATACTTTAAAAAAAAAAATCTTGAATATGTGTGGATCGCACCCTTAAGCACAGCCCCTGTATTAATATGTCCGGATTTCACAAAAGATTTTTTTTTACACACTGATGCCAGTAAAAATCAAGTAGCTTCAGTATTAAACCAAAATATCAATGGGTCCGAAAAGCCAATAGCATATTTTTCAAGAAGTTTGACAGTTAGAGAACAAAACTATTCGACATCAGAACGTGAGCTTCTTGCCATTGTAGAGTCAATTGAACATTTTCGATCTTATCTAGATGGGATGAAATTCAAGGTAATAACTGATCATATGGCATTAAAATTCTTGAATAAAATATCAAATCCAACAGGTAGATTAGCAAGATGGGCCATGAGACTTTCACAGTATGAATTTGAGATTGAGCATAGAAAAGGGAAAGAACATACAGTGCCAGATGTATTATCTAGGATTCCTGGTACTAAAGAAATGGAAGTAATAAATTCAAATATTGCAGATCCTTGGTATAATAATATCGCAGAAGGATGTACAAAAACACCACACAAATACAAAAAATTCAAAATGGTAGATAATAAATTATTTAAACTAATAAATGATGATAATCCTTTCACAGAGGAATATAATTGGAAAGAGATACCTATTATAGACAATAGATTAACTATAATAAAGAATCATCATGATAATGGACATGTAGGTATTTTTAAAACTTATAAATACATATCAAGATGTTACTATTGGAAAAATATGTATGCAGATATAAAAAGTTTTATAAATAAATGTCAAAAATGTAAAATGTATAAGCCGAATAATTTACCTCCAGCAGGAAAAATGGAAAATAGAAAAAGAGTGGATAGACCGTTAAAAATGCTGAGTATTGATTTGATAGGACCATTACCAAAATCAAGTACGGGCTATATACATATATTATCAATAATAGATGTTTTTACCAAATATTGTTGGTTATTTCCTTTAAGAAGAGCTACTACAGAAGAAATAGTAAAATTAATAGAAAATAAAATATTTTTAACAGAAGGAGTACCGCAAACGATAATAACAGATAATGGAAAGAATTTAAAGTCTAATGCATTTAAAGATTTTATGTACTCATATGGAGTACAGAAAATATTTTATACAACTTTATATACTCCCATGTGCAATAATGTAGAGACATATAATAGAACAATAGGATACACATTAGCTATTTTTGTTGAAAATGAACAAAGAAAATGGGATATTTTTTTAGATTCAGTACAAAGCATAATAAATAATACAGTCAATTTAGCAACAGGATACACACCTAATGTATTAGCAAGAGGTAGGGAGATTGTACTAAATGGTGAAATTCATGGTGAAATAGTAAATGATGAAATAGAATCAAAGATAGAATTAGATAAATATAGAGATATGCATAAAGATAAAATGAAGGAATTAAACACATTATACAAAATTGTAACAGAAAATTTATGGGATGCATATAATAAAAATGCAAATTATTATAATAAAGGTAGATCAAATCGTGTCTATGATCAAGGGGATATTGTATGGCGTAAAAATTTCATACAATCAAATGCAGGGAAATACTTCTGTACAAAGTTGGCTCCAAAATTTGTCAAAGCCAGAATAGAAAAGAAAGTTAGCAAGATAGTCTATGTATTAAAAGATATAGACACAAATGTTATAAATAAATATCACATCAAGGACATAATCAAATTAGATTAAAAAAAAAAAAAAAAAAACATATTTTCATGTGTATGAAAAATTTGAGGTGATGCATGATACGGTGAAAGTTGATATAAAAGTGATCAGTGAAAGAATGAATTATGAAACATTGCATGAATGAAGGTATGAAACATAAATTAAACAAAGTATTACATATGAAGGTAAAGTTTTTAAAAAAAATTGATGGACTGATAAATTTATTAATGAAAAATAAATTTGAAATAAATTTAAATATTGGGAAAGATGTGATACATGTTTAAAAAAAAAAAAGTTATTTTAATGAATTGATTAATTAACTGGTGAATGTTTATTATGTATTGTTATTTGATTATTTTGAATTGTTGAATTAAGTATTTAAAAAAAAAAAGTTATTTTAATGAATTGATTAATAAACTGGTGAATGTTTATTATGTATTGTTATTTGATTATTTTGAATTGTTGAATTAAGTATTTAAAAAAAAAACAAATATTTGTTTATAATATTGAATATGAAATTTGTGTTAAAAAATATATTTTAATTTTAGTATGAAAATAATTGGTATTGTTAAAAAAGGTATTAATGACTGAATAATGTACCAGAAACAGGTTTTTTTTTATTTTCATTTTTTGAAATTTATCCTTAAAATAAAACAAAATATGTGGCGCCGGCTGAGCATTATGATACATTATTTACTCATTGTAAAAGAAAAAAAAAAAAATTGGGAATGTTTTTTTTTTATGAGAGGAAGGAGGTGTATTGTAACGAGATGAGTTTGTTTGTTTGGTAGAATGGAACATTGTATTTAAATTTGAATGGAAAAAGGAAAACAAAAGAATGCAGAAAGAGGGAAGAAGCTTGCCTGGCGTGAGAGCCACAAGCATGTGTAATTAAGAATAATTAATATTATTGTGCTGTGGTTTATTGTGTATACATTGTGAAAGGAATAAAAGTAAACATATTAAAGTGGCTGTTACATTATTAATTGTGTCAATCAGCAGGACAGAGGAAAAACCCTCACAATATTTAAATGTATTAATTGCTTGTATTCCTTGACTGATAGGTTGGTATGCGGCTGACCACCCATGCTGTAAAAATTGGTTCACTTTGCCAATGTCACCCCTGTTACAGGGAAGGACGGCAAGAGTTGCAGGGTGTATGTCCATTTGAGATTTGGTTTTTATGTTGTAGGCTCACATGAGGCATGTGCAAGCGCAAACTTGAACATGTCTGGTTGTGAGAATTCATGCAATGTGAATCTCCAATGTAACATATCTTTGCAACTTAGATTAGATTAGATTAGATCAAAATGGGAAATCATTTCTGACACCCTTGATGAAGTTCAAACCCTAGCTTTCTAGAAACAACGCAAGCGTTCTACCATCTGAGACATTGATAAATAAGAATCTACCTCCCAAGGGAACAAGGAAACCCCAACAAGAAAAACAAGGAAGTCTGCCCCCCTTACTTGTGAAAATAAATTGGTCCTACTCGCCCCAAAAGATACACACATGCATGCCATCAATTATATTCATCTGTAATCTAAGTTGCAAAGATATACATAGTTCCATTTGAAATTAATTTTAAATGCATGCCCATAAACAGACACGTGTGAGTTTGCACTTACAAATGCTGCATGTGGTCTAAATTTATTATGACCAAGCTAATTAAAATAATATACCTACCAAGAATATTAATCTTTTTGTCTTTGGTACATTTTGTTGGGTTGGTATTGCATTTCTGACAGACGTCGCAGGCGTATTAAAAACCAACTTCTTTCCTTCTCTTCTCTCTAGAACGTCGCGCTGGTAACTTGTCTCAAACTGTTCATCTAATTTTATTCACGTAATTCTTTGTAAAAACTCCTTGTAATCTTTATGGAATAAAGGCCAATTAAAATGTTTAACTAAAATACATGTTTCAAATCATCTCCACATCAAGCATCATCAAAATTAAACTCAGCGCCTAACATCCAAATTTCATCAAGAAGTTCACCATGTTCAGTCCTTCTACAGCACAAGTGCGACCAGCATGTGTATTTAATTAGAATCCAAACCTCAAATGAACATAGGCTTTGCAACTGTTGCCGACCTTTTCGTTACATTGGCGAAGTGAACCATTTTTTAGAGGATGGTTGGTCAGCCTTATACGAACTTATAAGTCCAGGAATAAATAACCTAAATATAATTTAAATATAGCTCATTTAGTCCTGTGAGTCCTGTCCCACAGAGTGCATTTTGAAACGGAAAATCATTGAGAATCTTTGCTCTGAAATATTTGAGAAGCTTAAACGAAATAGCTGTTATAACAACGCTTCAAATCCGGTTGTTTCGCGTTGATTTGCATACGAAATGACTGCCGACGCCAAGTTGAGAACTCGACCCGGCTTAGAGATGATATTTACCGGGATAGAAAGGGTTAAATGCTACATGAAGGAATTTGGTACCGCACGGAAGGTATTTATTGTAGGCAATATTTGCTATTTTAGGTATTTATACATAAAACTCGGGCAGATTAACGGTATTCCGGTAAAAAAATAGTTTGCTGATTTACGGTTTAATTTACGGTAAATTAAAGGATATTGGAGAAAACACCTGCAGGCTAATTTACGTTTAGCTACGCAATCGCAACTAATCTACACATATAGTGTAACTTCTTGCCTGCGTTATCACCAAAGAAGTCGCATATGGCGATTCGGGACCTATTTCTTTTTACGGGTAAATGGGCCGGCCTCACGCCAACCATTCCAGTTGAAGTGGAAGCATTCTACGAACTGAGGTATCGACCGGTCTTTTTTTTTTTTTTTCAACAAGAATACAATAGCATTACGTAAAGTTATTTTGTTCATATTTAAGATATTCATATAATTCCATGTACTGTATTCTACAATTGTGTATTTCAACTTACAAATCATACCAAACATTTTACAAGCTTGCAAAGCATCAATTCTTACAAAAACTTTGGAAAAAATATATAAGTTTGAGCAGTTCACCGAATAAATGTTCAATTCGTGGAATCAATTGGACAAGAGCCAGAATAAATTGCAACTTATGCCGCCCTTGTCCGGATATGGAGTGACCGAATAATCCGGCCTCAATTAACCGGCCGTTATCCGGACCGTGTCTTTGTAAGCGTACGGATTAAATTACACCTCTAATTGCAATTCAAACGTATGAACGTTTCGTCGAGGTTCTGATAATCCGTACAAAATGGTGCCTTGTTCTTTTTTTCATTACCAGTTCTACCGAAGATCGGTGATCTAATCTAATCTAATCTAATCTAAACTGCAAGGATATATACCATTTAAAATTTATATCAAATGCATTCCCACAAGCAGACATGTATAATTTCGCGCTAACACATGCCGCATGTGGACCTACATTATAAGAAACATAAGCCCTGCAACTCTTGCCGACCTTCCCTGAACAGGGGTGACATTGGTAAAGCGAACCATTTTTTACAGTATGGGTGGTCAGCCGCATACCAACCTATAAGTCAAGGAATAGATCAGTCAAGGAAGTGATCTTTCCCTGAAATAGGCAATGTGAACCATTTTTTCAGTACAAGTGGTCAACCTCATACCAAACTTTAATTCAAGGAACACAAATGATGATAAACAAAACAAACAATAACTGAAATTAATATTAAGAAAATTCATTATACAGACACATATTAGATGCGTGCAAAATGTATGGAGCGCTCTCAAAACCCACCCGATTACGGTCGGCGGTCGTTTTTCATTTTGTACTAGTCCTGTACAGACGATCATTCAAGTATACCACCTCTGCGTGTCATTTTTCAATGTATACACTCGTTGCAATCAAGAAACAGTTGCTTTTAGGCTGGATGGGCCTTTGGTGATAGATCTGTGTAAAGGCACAATCAATTTTTAACCCAACGAATTTTAAAAATCATATTAATTGTTTGCACTCGGCCAGGAATCGAACTCGGGTCCTTAGGTTTACGAGTCTGCAGTGTTGACCACTATAGTTACCGGTTATCCACTTAAATATATTATTGTTTTTTTTTGTGATTTCTAACATATCGATACATTAAATGTCAAACTGAATAAATGTTGAATTACTGATTTGAGAAATCGTGAATAAAACAGTTTATTGGGTGTAACTTCTCACATTATAACGAAAAACTTGTAAACTACAGGATTTTTACACTTTTTTAGTGTTTTCTCTCGTAGAAAATAGTGAAAAAGGTGCATTTATCTGAGAAACCCATGTTAGCTTAATACGTCACTTATTCAGTTTTACCTTCAAGGTCTCAATACGTTGGTTGGCATCCTCTTGAGCTGCGAATAGGACAAGACATCCATGAACCCCTTCAGATCTCGGAAGTATGAAGTTCTTAGGCGACCTCTTGTTCGTCTTTCCAAAAAATCCCTAATAGACCTTTCTTCTTATCTACCTTCAGATTTCTTTCCAAGAAATAGACAATGTACGTACCCCTGACTTTTGAAGAGTAAGTATGAAAAATTACGAAACATCAAACAAACAACCGAATACTAAGCCTGCTATTGCTTCTTCTTTTTCTTCGTGTCAGCTTCACACCGTATTGGCCCAGTAACGAGCAATGTCTACAGCTCTTTGGTTTCCCGCAAAGAGATCATCCATGGAGCAGCTTGTCGGACAGGAGGGACAACACCGCAGGTGCTCCATAGTTTGCTGAGCTCCACACTCACATAGTGTAGAGTCCTCCCGTCCCAGAAATCCCCAGGTCAACATGTTGGCCCGGGCTCTTCCAACATTGGTCCTCAATCTGTTCATAAATTTCCGTACGGGCCACTCGAGGTTCTCTCCAGGAGGTAGGCTCTCTGCAGGCTGCACAAAGCTCTCAGGGCGCATTCCTCTTTCCACATTCACAATCTCTCCGCCACTTGATTCGTAGACAAGGGCTGCACGGAACTAAGGAAGCTGTGTCTCGACTTCAGCTATTATTGCTAACTTGTCTAGACTTGTAATGACGTGACTTTGTAACTTAAGCCAGGCGTTTTGTAGTTTTCAAATATTATTTTTCTCAAGCGCATACGCGATATGGGATGTAGCAGAATGGTACACTCAAGGTTAGTGTATCGCGTACGTTCATATGCAAAGGGCGGTGAAAGTATCGATATAGGAGCTGTGGTCAGGCCCGGATTAACCCCTCTGGGGCCCTGGTGCGGGGTTAAGCTCGGGGCCCCCTATATGCCCCCCCCTCCATGAAAATACCCCCCCTTCCCTCCTACTTTTCCATAACCTCAAAGATGCATATATTTTCCGAAAAAAAGTACGTTGAAGTTTTTTATATACAATATTCTTTAGCTTTTGGGGGGGGCCTTGGTAGCGTATGCCTCATAAGACTTACACCCCAAAGACATTTTGTTGTAATGCTTGTAAACTAATTTATATTAAGTCTGTCATCGGGGACCCCTTTGGTCACAAATGCCCGGAAAGACCTGGGCACTAAAAAAAATATAAGAGTTTTGTTGGCCCTGTGGGGGCCCCCTGAGTGTAGGGGCCCTGGTTCGGTTATACCGCTCGAACCGCCCTTAATCCGGGCCTGGCTGTGGTTTCATCCAGAAATGGCACGCATGACGGACCGTCTGTAAAGGGAGCAGGGATAATTCCCTTCCGGAATCTTGCTAAGCGGCACAAAGCGAATAATTGTATGGCCACCGGCCCTGGGAAGTTTTGCCCAGGCGCTGCGTACTATCTAAACGCAACTTGTGCGCTAACAAAGTTTAACTTTAGAGTTGAATCTACCAGAACAGCGGGCTGATTGTGAAGTGAACGTTCACAAAATGAGAATAATCAAAAATTAACTTTACATCATCTCAAAAAAGGTTTGTGAACATACTGTTATGGGGCTTCCACACGCTTGCCAACCCATTACAAGCCAAGCGCACAGTGTGTCGTCTAGAACATGCTAGCTGGACAAAATTAGTCCATTAGACAAGATTTTGTCCAGCTAGCTAGTTCTAGACGACACACTGTGCGCTTGGCTTGTAATGGGTTGGCAAGCGTGTGGAAGCCCCATTACGTATGTGTAATTGCGTGTCTGTGTGAGTTGGTGTGATTGTGTCTGTGTAACTCTGTGAAGTCTTTAGATGTAGATGCTTTAACAATAATTTTACTTTTATTGGTTTGCTTATATTATTCCTTGACTTATAGGTTGGTATGAGACTGACCATCCATACTATAAAAAAAATTTCACTTTGTCAATGTCACCCCTGTTTCAGGGAAGGTCGGCAACAGTTGCAGGGCTAATGTGAACATATTCATGCGGCATGTGTGATCGCGAAATTATGCGTGTCTGCTTGTGGGAATGCATTTAATATGAATCTCAAAAGATACATATTTTTGCAACTTAGATTTAGATTTGTTTGATATTGCCTGAGTATTTACGATCGAAATCTTCCAGTTCTCAATATTTCAAAAACGATCCTCATGCTTGTCTGTTGCGTTAGACTTGTATCAGAGTAGACGAGCTAAACAAACAACCCTGTGTACGAACCGGTTGTGCACCGTATCTTAAAATAAATGATGCAAAATAAATATTGGGATTTAAAATACAAAAATTAATTTCGATTAGAGCAGCCATCGTTAGCACTTCAGTTAATTTCAAATTAAGTAGTTATTTTAAAGGAATGGGAGAAAATATTTGTATGAAGACCTGTCAATCCAAGATGACCGCAAGTGAACAGCTGATTAGTCTTCTATAATCTAAAATCTAAGTTGCAAGGATATATTCAGATGTATGCTCACAAACCAACAAGTGTAGTTTGCGCTTACAAATGCTGAATGTGTACTTACAAATAAAATGCAAACCTCAAATGAACATAAGCCCCACAACTTTTGCCGACCTTCCCTGAAACAGGGGTGACATTGGCAAAGTGAACCATTTTTTACAGTATGGGTGGTCAGCCTCATACCAACCTATAAGTCAAGGAATGTCTTTATACAAATAATTGGTTTAAAAGTATTAAAAGTTTTAAATTTTAAAAGTATTAAAGTAGTAAAAAGTAAAAGTAGAAGTAAAAAGAAAAGAAAAGTAAAAGTAGTAAAAAAGTATTAAATTGGTATTAAAAGTCTTCGTACAAATATTACCAAAATTCGGTAGGTAAGAATAACCGTGGTGATGAGACTTCCAGCTCAGGCATCATTAGCTTGTCAAAGCGTGGGCTCAACGGACAACCAAAATGTCTATGAATACCACCGCAATTGACAGTAACGATTGGAATCACTTCAGTGAGTACCTATAAAAACAATCAAAATTGCGTATTTTTCATTTGACAGATTCACAGTAAACATTCCAAATCGAGCATCTGCTTTTTGGGGTGGAGAAAACTGTGTTTTTTTTGCAAAGGTATCTCCCGCTTTGCTTTTCTAAATTATCATTTCCCTAAGACGGTTTCCCTTTGTCTGTCGCCTTCCCGGCTTTTATTCCGACGAAACTGGCACCTGGGGCGAGAAACGGGGGCGACAAAAGAGGACGAAAACGGGGGGATGAGAAAGGTGGACGAAAACGGGGGAGGTGAGAAAGGTGGACGAAAACGGGGGAGGTGAGAAAGGTGGACGATAAAGGGGGGGTTAAGAAAGGTGGACGATAAAAGGGGGAGCAAGAAAATGAGTTGACTTTCTCACTACTGACCTACGAGCTGTATTTTCTGTTACACGTGACAAAGTTGGACTTAAAAAGTACGACAAAACGGTTGCACGATAGAACGACGCAGTGGCAAAATGACACATGACATAGCGACCGGTCCTTCAAACTAGTAAATGGAAGGCCGTGGGTTCGAACCCCGGCGGAGCACAAGAAATATAGCATTTAGATTTTCTAACATGCTCTTCGCTGGATTGGAAAAATTCATATACCTTTACCAAAGACCGGTCACCAAAGGTCTATAGAGTCTTACAGCAACTGGGTCTTGTTTGAGAATTGGCGCTTTCTATAGCGACGACCAAGCTCGCAGAGGGCTCGCAGAGGTGTGATTCACACAAAAACAGCGCTCATCAGATATATCATCTTAATATTATTATTATTAATTACACATGACAGAACGACACATAAAAGAACATCACATGACAAAAAATCACAGGAAAATGCATCACAATGACAAAACATCACATACCTCATGTAACCAAATGGAACTCATGCATTTATTATATGGATATTATTTAGTACCTAAGGCTTGTAAAAATAAATAACGGCCCGGATCATCATTAGATAAAAAGAACTAACTACGCTGCACATAAAGGGCAACTTCTTACCGCGTTATCTCCCAAGGAGTCGCATATGGCGTGTTTCATACGTTTTTTTCTTGTACAGTTTATGGTCTAATCTGCTTAAAGAAAGTGATGTTTTGTCTAAATCTTAATCTAGGTTGCAAATATAAATATCACGTGAGATTCATATTAAATTCATTCCCACAAGCAGACACGCATAATTTCGCACTAACAACTGCCGCATGTGGACCTACATACAATATTAAAACCCAATTTCCAATGAACACAAGCCCTACAACTCTTGCCGAACTTCCCTGAAACAGGGGTGACATTGGCAAAGTGAACCATTTCTTTTACAGTACGGGTGGTCAGCCTCATATCAACCTATAAGTCGATGAATGCAAACAATGCCATGTGCCTTTTGTTTTTGTTTTTGAAAAGCCCTTTAAAATTGCTCATAATCTCCCGAAACACAAATAAACAATGTCAAATTATTTAAACAACATCGGTCGCATCTAAAATAAATTGCAAGCTTTCGCGGGAAAAGCCCTATTAGGGAGCGGTACAGGCGCTTGTACCCACAGACGACAAAGGCCTATTAATAAATAAAATTGCCAGTCATTTCGTTTAAGAAAATTGATAATTTCCAACATCCCCGAAAAAGGAAAATACTCTCCACCCCCCGAGTTTAACAGTCTCTGGACGAAAAAGGCTATCCAAAGACAAACTTTAGCTAATATTATGATATAATGGATGATAGTAGACTGCTCTAGTATAATCCATTATGGGAGTATTAGAACGTGAACCTAAGCACGCCGGGTGGTGTGTGTTTGTGAAACAATTCACTCTAAAAGAATCTGGAATACACGAGAAACGTCCATATGCACCGATAAATATGATCCGCAATTGTGTGGAGATCAGGTCGCTGAAACATTGTGACGTAAAGTCGATATAAGCAGAGCAAGAAAAATAATCAGTACACTGTAAACCGATATTTTCCTAAATAAATATTGTTAATAAACAAATTGCAGTTTAATTATAAGAACCCCAGTAAATCTAAGCAATATGAAAAATGTGCATTTGTCTGAAAAACCCACGTCTAATCTAATCTAATCTAAGTTGCAAAGATATTTTACATTGGATATTCACATTAAATGCATTCTCACAACCAGATACGCACAAGTTCGCGCTTGCACATGCCTCATGTGAACCTACAACATAAAAACCAAATCTCAAATGGACAAACACCCCGCAACTCTTGCCGTCCTTTCCTGTAACAGGGGTGACATTGGCAAAGTGAACCATTTTTACAGCATGGGTTGTCAGCCAACCTATAAGTCAAGGATTGATGATGGATTATTTTTTTCCTGTGGCGCCATTTAATGGTCCAGGACCATCTCAAGGGCGCCATGGCTTTGGGAAAAAAGCAGTGTCTTCCGTCCCTTTCTGAAGGTGGTGGTAGGCTGATTCGCGCGAACACCGACGGGCAAATTGTTCCAGGCAACCGGCCCGGCCACCGCAAAGCTCCTGTCTGCAAAACTTGATGTGTTCGCTCTTTTGGGCACTATGACCTTGTTGACAACAGTGAGGGCAGAGCGCAGTGGTCGTTTTGAAGGCTTATCGACAGAATATAGCTCAGCGAGAGATGGGCGCGAGCATATATGTCACTTATTTCGATTAAATTTTAGGGTATCGAAATACCGAATGCTTAAAGCTGTACAGAGAGTCTTGAAAAATGGGCACCCACCTTGTTTATGTCCTCTTAAAGATTGGAGATTTCGGCGTTAATGAAAATTGACCATTTTATCTCAGCGGATACAAATGGTGGTTTCAGGAGCGGTCCATTGTTCTGTTGAGATTAAAACAGGGGCAGCGGTGAGAGAGATTTACGTGCAAGTGTTTTCGTTGCGACAAGTAGCTTTTACCTTATGAGACAGGTGTGCAAAATTTTCAGGACAGTTGGTGAGCGGTTAGAAGACAAGTGGTCAGTGAAATACGCACGCTTGAAATAAAAGTAAACGATGATTAATTAGTACTTATATCATTAATTGATGAGGCATTCACTTTGCAATCTTTCATTTTTTAAATATTACAAATTAAAAATCAAAAACAATTTGTACATGGTTACTTATCTAATCTAATCTAAGTTGCAAATAAATGTAACATTGAGGATTCACATTATATGCATTTTCACAAAACAGGCATGTTTAAGTTTGCGCTTAAACATGCCGCATGTAGTCTTACAATATAAAAAGACATACACCCTGCAACTCTTGCCGTCCTTCCCTGAAACAGGGGTGACATTGGCAAAGTAAACCATTTTTACGGCATGGGTGGTCAGCCGCATATCAACCTATAAGTCAAGGAACAACGGGTTACGTTAAGTTAAGTAAAATTTAATAATGTACGACCGGTTTCGAAAATAATGCTTCCATCATCAGGTGTTTGAAAGAAAATAAAGCAGGTTTTATTCCTCTGACAAGTGATAAGTGAATGAAATATGCGAGTTTGAAATACAATAACGCTGGTTTGATTACCGTCGGGTGGATCTCTTGACCATACTTTTGAACAATAGATGTCATGGGGTAATTATTCCTAACAAATTATATATAAGTGATTCTTGGACCGGTCCGTAGTCCAGTGGCAACACTTCGGACTCGTAAATGAAATATTGTAGATTCGGATCCCGGCGGAGCACAAAAAATATACAATTTATATTTCCAAATATGCTCTTCGCTGGGTTGAAAAAATGCATATACCTTTACCAAAGACCGGTCACTAAAGGTCCATCCAGCCTTACAGCAGTTGCGCAAACCCATCCTCATACGCGTTCCATTTGTACACTTCAATCCGGGAAAGCGTATCACAAAACGCTCATGCTCAAGGTATATGAATTTTTTCACCAAGAAAAGAGCATATTTGAAAATATAAACTGTATATTTTTTGTGCTCCACCGGAATTCGAACCCACAACCTTGCATTTACGAGTCTGAAGTGTCACCACTGGACTACGAAACGGTCCTATATACCCAATGCACGCGCCTGCCTCACTGTCCTTTTTTTCATTCTCCTCAAACACAAGATAATTTTTTTCCGTCGATTTTTTTTTTGCAAAATAAAGTTTATTATTTTTTTTTCTCGAAAGGTAATGAAAGGGAAGTGGAGACATCACAGGAATATGATAGAATAATGAGGGTATTACAAAACATTCTTTGCCGGTTGCCTGGCAACGCTTTTTTGAAAAGAAAAAAGATAAATTTGGCAACCTAAAAGGTAAAACTGAACAAGGCCAGGTATTTTCAACGTAAGCTCCTATTCTTTGACTAATAGGTTGGTATAAGGCTGACCATCCATACGGTAAAAAATGTTTCACTTTGCCAATGTCACCCCTGTTTCACGGAAGGTCGGAAAAAGTTGCAGGGTCTATGGTCATTTGAGGTTTCGTTATATTTTGCAAGTACATATGCAGCATTTGTAAGCGCGAACTTACACAAACTTGCTTGTGGGCATGCATTTAGTATAAAATTTAACTAACATCTTTGCAACTTAGTTTATAGAACCTAGATTGCCGGTTTTGTTGCCATATGTCACACTTTGTAGTTACGTCATCTGAATTGACCGTTAGAATGACCAAATGTATGTCACGTGTCAATATATTTTGTGACATACCTTCATGTTTTCGTGTCTGTGACGCGAATCACAATTCGTGACATGTGTCAGTGTGGCGTGACATGGGAATGTGTCACTGAAAACGGTTTTTGACTGCAAATTAGTGCGCACCTCTCCGCTGGGACAATAGAAAGGTCACTGACGGAACTGAACGGAATATAACTGACTTGAGAAGGAATGTAGCGGATTGAAGCGGAATTGAACGGAATGTGACGGAATAAAGCGGAATGTAACGGAACCGAACGGAACTGAACGGAATATAACTGGCTTGAGAAGGAATGTAGCGGAATTGAACGGAATGTGACGGAATAAAGCGGAATGTAACGGAACCGAACGGAACTGAACGGAAAATCACATTTACATTTTTTACTATACAAATGCATGACTTACATATTTTATTTTCGAAGCCTAAAAGTTTTCTTTTTTATGATTTTCGTCTCACCTGGATCTGTAACAAAAAAAAGAAAAAAAAACATAAGAAAAACCAAAACAAATGTAAAACATCAATTAAATTAAAAAATAAATAACAATAAAACCTTGTTAAGGTTGGCAGAAATGATTTCCCGTTTCGGTATTTATTTTAAACCTAAAATAAAATACCGGCAAGGTTTAGTGAGCCTTCACAAGAAATGAGAACCAACTCACTTGGGAGCTGGGAAACCCCCACTTCAACCGAAGCGATTAGCGTGAGGCTGGACCCCTTACCTGTAAAAAAACTAGTTCCACTCGCCACCCCTTCGGAAAAATTGCGGCAGGAAGTTACACTATATGTGTTGCTGAGTAGAGAAAAAAACATTGTCGATATTAAAAAACTGCAGGCCGCAGCTTGTTAATAAATAATATTAGGATGATTTATTTGGTGAGCGCTGTTTTCGTGTGTATCACATCTCAAGAGCCCTCTATTTAACATACAATGTTCTGATTTTCTAGCAAACAACAAACAGATCAGTTATATTTTTTTCGAACTTTCTGGTAAAACTTTTGAATTTATTTAATACAATTTGAGTACGTGTATAGGGTGGTGCAAATATATGTGTTCTTTTTTGCGTCTCTCCCAATAACACTTTGCAAGTTTTATACGCTCTGAAATGTGAACTCTTTCCATGGATCGAGTGACAAGTCTGCGACGGGCATGGGAGTAACCAAACTTACTTTATAAAAATAATAACAATAATAAATCTTTATTCCAGCCTAGTCACGCGGATGGTGCAATACGTGACCAGCCATATTAAATTTTAAAATTTTACAGAGGAAATACAGGATAACAATATAGCAACATACATATAAGAAAAATGAGTTAAAAAAAAAAGAAAAAAAATACAGGGAAAGCAAAATACAATATTAAAAAAAATACATCAAAGATTGAGTCGAAGGGTCTCTTGACTTATAGGTTGTTATGAAGCTGACCACTCGTGCTGTAAAAAATGGTTCACTTTGCCAATTGTCCCCTTAGTGCTTGTTGCGTCTTATGTCCATCAGAGGTAACTTCACATGAGCAATGTTTGTATGTGTACTGGACCAATGTGTCTAATGAAAACTGAAAAATTCTTTTTCAAATATGTAAAACGACTCTTACATTATCATGTTTTATATTTATTTCTTAGCTCAGATTGTGTAAAATATGATTTTTAAGACAATCTCATTGAAAGATCATCTTTGAATACAATGGTAGATAAACCAAACTAGCACTGGGGGGACGCAATGTCACCCCTGTTTCAGGAAAAGTCCGTATAAGTTGCAGGCCGGCTTATGTTCATTTAAGGTTTGGTTTTTTAATTGTATTTACACATGCAGCATTGTATCTTTGCAATTTAGATAATACAGTATAGATATATGAGTCATATAAATGCTAACGCCGCGCCGCGCCGTCAACTCCTTACGCGATGATTTTGAGAAAAATAAATTTGTCAACTTGTAAAACGACAACACCAGTTGGAGATGACGGCGTTTGCACGAAACCATAATTAAAATTACGAAGGATTAAGTGAGGTTTACATTATATCGCACACGCAAATGATATGTTACACTGCGCAGAATCGAATTCAATCATTATCTGAAAAATCATAAATTTTGGAGATGACGGCGTTTGCCGTTATACGACTCATATGGTCAACGGATTTTTAGTTTATTGCCGGCTTTGCTGTTTTTGAAAGATATTTCATATGTTTTGTCCAGAATTAGGTACCTGCTTATGTTTTCTACCTTATTTTACCTAACCTTCTACCTAACTACTACCTCAGTTTCTACTCACTTCTAGAGACTTTATAGATTAAATATTAAACTGGCACACACAATGCAAACACAACGACCAATATCCTGCATATCAGCTGAAAGAGACTGCAGTCAATACTGAATGCCGGTGCACGCCTGATATTCGGGCAAAACAGGTACTGCACATCATGCCACTTCTACAAGGACTCCACTGGCTGAAAATTCCCCAGAGAATTAATTTTAAGCTGAACCTTATTGTGTTCAACGCTCTACAAGGAATGGCTCCGGAGTACTTACAAGAACTAGTGCGACCCAAGATAATACAGAGAGGGGCTCCAAAACGTTGGTGAACGAGCCAACCAGAAAATTAACCACAGTGTTTGGCAATCGTGCGTTTGCTGTTGCGGGTCCCTCTTCGTGGAACCAGCTGCCACCGGAAGTTCGAGAATCAAAATCCAGGGAAAACCTCAAAAAAACCCTCAAGACACACTACTTATACGATAACCGCGATAACACAAAAAGCGCCCTTGGAGTGACAATCTTCACGAAACGGCGCTATACCAAGTCATCATCATCATCATCATCATCATTATCATCATCATCTAAACCATATGGTTATAGAATACAATATTTTTAGCAATGAACGTGGATAAAATTAAAGGATACGCCTCTGCCGCGGCGTCTATCGCGTTTCAATACCTCTCGCGACATTGCGACGGCTGAATTTCGCAGCAAAAGTAAAAACATTTGCATACAGCGTCTTGCAAGACGTACGACGATTGTCATTCCGGATAGCGAAAAGACAAACAGCCGAAAACACAGCTCGGGGAGGAATAACAAATAAGAAGCAAGCAGGTAGCAAGAATTTAGCACTTCTGACAAATACAGAAAATATTGTGACGAATTTGCAGGATGTTGCTTAGTTACACTTTTTAGAGATTTTTTTATAATTTTCTTATAATTATACTAATAATAATAATAATATAAGGATGATTTATTTGGTGAGCGCTGTTTTTGTGTGTATCACACCTCAAGAGCCCTCTGCGAGCTTGGTCGTCGCTGTAGAAAGCGCCAATTCTCAAGCAAGACCCAGTTGTTGTAAGGTTGGATGGACCTTTCAGTGACCGGTCTTTGGTAAAGGTTTGTGAATTTTTCAACTCAGCAAAGAGCACATTCGAAATATAAATGGTATATTTTTGTGCTCCGCCGGGATCCGAATCCACAACCTTCCATTTACGAGTCCGAAGTGTTGCCACTACGGACTACGGACCGGTCCAAGATGCCAACGACACGCGGTGTACCTGAGCGGTCACCCATCCAACTACTGTCCGCGCCCAATGTTGCTTAACTTCGGTGATCTATGGGAACCGGTGCTTTCAACATGGTAACGTAATAATAATAATAATACGTCGTTGACTAAATAATATTGTTTAGTTGTGTTTGGTTTAATAATAATAATTTTAAGAAGATTTATTTGATGAGCACTATTTTTGTGTGAATCACCCCTCATGAGCTCTCTGCGAGCTTGTTCATCGCTGTAGAAAGCGACAATTACCAAGCAAGACTCAGTTTATGTAGGTCTGTATGGGTCTTTAGTGATCGGTCTTTGGTAAAGGTGTATAAATTTTTCCCCGCGCGAAGAGCATATTTGAAAATATTGATATGTAAATAGTAGATTAATATAGGTGTACATCGTAGGTAGCAATAATTATAGGCCTAAGAAATCTAGAATTGAAATAATCCTTTTGTACTCTTGAAGCCGGTAGAACGTTCGAGAGTTTAATGGCAAATTAGTCACTAGAGACTTCTGTCTGTGAAGTGTATAAGGCGCAATGTTGAGTGCACTAGGACAGTGAGATAGTCGCCTTTGATTGAAAAGTGTGAGCGGAGCTGAACTGTGAAAATAAATTCGAGTTGCTAAAAGTGTTAAAAATAAATATAAATTGTAAAAATAAATTAAGTGAAAATAAAGATCCTGAAAGGAGACATGTATGTTTTAATTTAGAGACTTTCAGAATCCAAAAACACTACAATACTCGTATAAATGGTATATTTTTGTGCTCCGCCAAAATTCGAACCCACATCCTTCCATTTACGAGTCTGAAGTGTTAACCACTATACTGCGCTTTGTTTGTGTCAATGTAATAATAACCCCCGTATTCACGATCAAAACTGGCACTTCCTTAAGGGCAAACCAGCGCTTAGATTGGGGAAATTCATTTCAAGAACAATACTTAAGGTAAAATTAGCGCTTAAGCGCTCCAAAAACTAGCACTCAGGTAAGTAAGGTCGACACGTATATTAACCAACGCTTAAGCGCTGTCAAAATATTCCGTCACATTTCATTGTTATCACATTTTTTGTTTGATTGTGAATTTACATGAAAAAATGAATTCTTACTATAAACATGATTTTTACAAGTGTATTAACATTGTTTTGACGAGTTCATTTACATTGCTTGACCATCAGAATTGGGTTTGTTCTCCGGTATGGTCTAGGACCATACTGCAATGACAGATGAACTGTCAAAATATTCCGCCGCATTTCATCAGCACATTTTTTGTTTGGTTGTGAATTATTTACATCAAATAATGAATTCTTTCGATACAGTTGACTTCAACGAGAATAATAACATTGTTTTGTTCAAAAATAGTGTCCCAAGAAAATATATCAGAGACTGTAAAGACCCATTTACGTATTACGAAGAGGAAGAATTTAGACGACGTTTTTGATTGAAAAAACGCGTCGTTCTGTATACAGTTTTGCCGTTGCTCATTGAGGGTTGCAAAGCCAACGATTTCTTCGATCTGTTATTTTATCTTCTATTACAGGTTTTTCTTTAATCAGAGCCACCAGCAGCTCCTTTTCCGCTGGAGAAAACAACATATTTTTGGCGCTGAAATCGATCAAAACACTTTACATTGGATATTACATAAATGTATTTTTAAAAACTAATAGAAATTGTAAACAAACAAATTCGTACTTACGGTTTACTTAAAGTAGTAATTGCGTTATACGTACTTATTTGTTGTCAAGTTTTATGCAAAGTTGATATGACATTGAAATTTGAAAGAGGCGGCAATGATAAGAGTGAAGTACGCCGAATATCGGTCGGAAGGTACTGACCAATTACAGAGCTGGGTTTTTTCGAGAGCCAATGACAAACCCGTACGTCTCCTGGGGGTTGGGCACTACGCTGATTACTGCTTGAGTGTTCTTTGTGAAACAAAACGCTCCAGAATGTCGACCCTTGAGTAAGTGTAGCGCTTGAGTAAGGCACTTAAATCAGTTTTGATCGTGAATACGGGGGTAAGTCTCTCTAGAAATAAATAGACGCTTAATTTGTCGTATAATTTGTATTCGATAATAATTTGTACTTGTTCGAGATTAATTAACTGTTGAATCGAATATTTTAGTTAGGTCTAGCAAGGCGGTGGGACATAATAGAAAAACTGTTTTTTTACTGTTTAATTGTTTAGAGTTTTTTTGTTTTATATATTTCTATAATCTATAATCTATAATCTAAGTTGCAAGGATATATTCATTTAAAGCTCTCAGATGTATGCCCACAAACCAACAAGTGTAGTATATTATATTTGATTGTATTAATTGCTTGTACTCCTTGACTGATAGGTTGGTATGCGGCTGACCACCCATACTGTAAAAAATGGTTCACTTTGCCAATGTCACCCCTGCTTCAAGGAAGGTCGGCAAGAGTTGCAGGGCTTATGTTCATTTGAGGTTTGGATTTTATTTGTAAGTACACAATCAGCATTTGTAAGCGCGAACTACACGTGTTTGTTTGTGGGCATACATCTGAGAGCTTTGAATGAATATTTTCTTGAAAATTAGATTATAGAGCACTCCTTTACCTTAATTTTTGACAGAGTAAAAAAAACTACGCATTTTGTAGTTTAATTTTGTGCTTCTGAGAAGAATTTAGGTGAAATAATTCATTTCTGTATGCTGAAATGTACTGCTTAGGTACTCTGTTTTAGAAATTACGTATGGTCACACCACAGAGGTCACGCAAAATGATTTGAAATTTGTAAGATAAGGTTTGCTGAGGTATTATTGGCATTTGTGCTGTAAAAAATGGTTCACTTTGCCAATGTCACCCCTGTTTCAGGAAAGGTCGGCAAGAGTTGCAGGGCTTATGTTCATTTAAGATTGGGTTTTTATATTGTATGTCCACATGCGGCATGTGTGAGCGCGAAATTATGCGTGTCTGCTTGTGGGAATGCATTTAATATGAATTTAAAATGATACACATCTTTGCAACTTAATTGAAAAAATATTTTTTTTGAAGGGTTGATAAACTACGTACCGGTGAATAAGGTGAGTTACACTGTTAAATAATGTTACGAATGTTTGATTATGTAGTATTTTTACTTGTATGGGTATATTTCTACATGGTTGGATAATTGTACTAGTGTTTGCTCGAATATTCTGGCAAAATCTCACACGTTCCAGTTCGCAATGTTTCGAGAATCGTCCTTACGTCATACTATACAAAGGTTTAAAGCTGTCTTAAGCGCAGACTTGTATAAGAGACGCCGAGCTGAACTGTTAAAAAGCCACTCTGTAATCTAACCAAATGTGAACGGAATCTAAATCTAAATCTAAGTTGCAAAGACACGTAGCATTTGAGATTCATATTAAATGCATTCCCACAAGCAGACACGCATAATTTCGCGCTTACACATGCCGCATGTGGACCTACAATATAAAAAAAACCCAATCTCAAATGAACATAAGCCCTGAAACTCTTGCTGACCTTCCCTGAAACAGGGGTGATATTGAGAAAGTGAACCATTTTTTACAGTATGGGTGGTCAGCCTCATACCAACCTATAAGTCAAGGAATCATAAATAAATTGCTTGATAAAAATTAACCATTTTTTTTTTATTAAATGTTGGGTATACCTAGTCCATTTTATCTAACATCCTTGACTTAAACAATACTATAGTGTTTTCGGGTTATTTCTAATGCAGAGGTCCAGAAATGGAGTCATTTAGGAGGGACATAGTTTTCGGAGGGACTAGGAAAAGGTCCGAGACTAGGAAAAGGTTCCGAATAATGTCTAGTGTGCGAAATGTACCTCATTCCTGAAAATCCCAGACCTTCTGTTAATTTGAAAACTTAATTTAATGCATACGAAAATTCCTCTTTTCCTTGCGAAGAACGCAAGGAAAAAGTGGGGTTTTCTCTTTACACTCTCGTAGTAAATCATCATAAATTAAATTAGAATAATGAAGATCAAGCTTTACAAACGAATCTTGTTGAATTTTAAAATTATTTAAACATGTTATTTTGACAATCATTAAGCAAATCATTTGAAAGCAGTTTATGTATAAACTACGAGTACAATAAACTTTAATTGAGGTTTAAAAATGTTATCCTGTATTTTTATACCTGTCACGACAGAATGTCCCTTGACAGAATGTCTTTACCAAAAAACTGTTCTCGATATCATGTATCGGGGGATATTGCATCGTTGAACATAAGTTCAGTGGACATTTTGTCGGTGGATATATTGTTGGTGGACATTTTGTCGGATGGACATTTTGTCGGGTGGACATTTTGTCGGGTGGACATTTTGTCGGGTGGACATTTGTCGATGGGCATTCTGCTGGTGGACATTTTGTCACATGGACATTTTTCCGGGTGAACATTTGTCGATGGGCATTCTGCCGGTGGACATTTTGTCGGGTGGACATTTTGTCGGGTGAACATTTATCGATAGGCATTCTGCCGGTGGACATTTTGTCGGGTGGACATTTTGTCGAGTGGACATTTGTCGATGGGCATTCTGCCGGTGGACATTTTGTCACGTGGACATTTTGTCGGGTGGACATTTTGTCAAGTGGTTATTTGTCGCCTGAACATTTTGTCGGGTGGACATTTGTCGATGAGCATTCTGCCGGTGGACATTTTGTCACGTGGACATTTTGTCAGGTGAACATTTTGACAGGTGGTTATTTGTCGCCTGAACATTTTGTCGGGTGGACATTTGTCGGTGGGCATTCTGCCGGTGGACATTTTGTCACGTGGACATTTTGTCGGGTGAACATTTTGTCAGGTGATCATTTGTCGCCTGAACATTTTGTCGGGTGGACATTTGTCGATGGGCATTCTGCCGGTGGACATTTTGTCACGTGGACATTTTGTCGAGGGACATTTTGTCGGGTGGACATTTTGTCGGGTGATCATTTGTCGATGGACATTCTGCCGGTGGACATTTTGTCACGTGACATTTTGTCGATGAACATTTTATCGGTGGACATTTTATCTCGTAGACATTTTGTCTCGTAGACAAATTCTCGCGTGGTCATTTTGTCTGTGGACATTGTGTCGTTGGATATTCTGTCTATGGACGTCTTGTCATGGATTTTTTTATATCGCTGGTAATCTAATGTGTACCTATATAATACGTATTCAAAATGTATGTAGGAAAATATTATAATAAGTAGATATAATATATTTTGGGACCACATGGCCTCGAGCAAAATTCCGAACCTTTTTAAACCCGCGATGGATCTAGGATCAATCCAGGTAAATTCATTTTTTTCTCAAAGTTATAAAATTTAAATTGGATCCATTTTTTTTGCTCCACCGAATCCTTTGTACTATTTCATTTTAAAGTTCATCACATATATTGGAGGTCCTTTTCTCTCTAAAGTATTTTTTTCAAATTGGTTGCAAGTGCGAGCGAGATGAGAACAGTTTATAGTATAGTTTATTATAAACAATGTCGTCCTTTTCTATCTTGAGTAATTTGTTCGTAATGATAGTTGGTGTGAAAAGGATGAATATATTTTTTTTTTAAATGTATTGGATTTTAACTCCATCTAGTAACAGGTGGTCACAAAATTGATAACGCATTTACAGCACTACAACTGTAATTTAAAATTTACGAAATGATTAAATATTCCACTGCTTTACAGTAATAAGTTTTAATTCCCAAAATACCAAATATAATACAAACTATGCTTGACAAAATAAATAAATACACTATTCATGGTTTCTAAAATTCTACATACAATTGAAACATTCCAGATTGGCAAAACGGTAACGTCATTCCTGTTTCGGATAAGGGCGGAAAGAGTCGACGGGCTTATGTTCATTTGTGATTTGTTTTTTTGTACGTTGTAAGTCCACATGCGGAATTTAGCGAGAGTTTATACTACTATGGGAACGCATGTAATATGAATCTCAAATAGAATATATCTATGCAACTTAGATAGTACCTACCTACATTATAGCAACAACATTTTCAAGCGATAAAATATATTTATTGTAACATTAAATATGTATTTCTATTACGATGAGGTAATACTTTTGTCATATCAATGCTTAACAATGAAAAATATGTCTTTTAATTAAAAGCAATTTTTTTAAATATAATTTATAAATAAATTCCTGACAAAACATTCAGAATAATTCTAAATATATAAAATCTAATATGATACAAATACAATATTAATTATAAGGCAATCAACAAAAAGTATAAAAATAATGTGAAACAAAAGGCTTGATATTTCTTAGTGCCCCTATACTTGTTCCATCTTTTCAAAATAAATTAACAAGCTGATGAGAGAGATGGTTTGTCCTTGTCGCTCTTAATGACTTTGTATGGAATCAAATCAAGAGTGAATGAGGTAAAAGATATTTCAATAGATACATTTCGTGGATCGTGAACCATTGGCATGTGAAATGCAAAATATTTTAATTGCAATTTAAAAAAAAAAAGTTATTTTCTTATTTTTTGAAGCCTAACACTCAACGCAGAAACATGCGCATTATATTTGCCATTAGTAATTTGACCAATAGGTAGGTATGAGGCTGTTCACCCATACTGTAAAACTTGGTTCATTTTTATACTTGCAGACACGTACAAGATCGCACTTGCACATTCCGCATGTGAACCTACAACATAAAAATCCAAATCTAAAATGAACATACATCCGGCAACTCTTGCTGTCCTTCCCTGAAATAGGGGTGACATTGGCAAATTGAACCATTTTCTACAGCATGAGTGATCAGCCGCATACCAACCTATAAGTCAAGGAACGAACACAACTTTTTTTCTAAATCACACTTGATTTATAGGTTGGTATGAGGCTGACCACTCATACTGTAAAAAATTGTTCACTTTGCCAATGTTACCCTTGGGTCAGGGAAGGTCGGCAACAGTTGTAGGTTTATGTTCATTTGAGGTTTGGATTTTATTTGTAAGCACACATTCAGCATTTGTAAGCGCGAACTACACGTGTTTGTTTGTGGGCATGCATTTGATATGAGCTTTAAATGTTAATATATCTTTGCAACTTAGATTATAGATAATATAGACACAAGAAAAAAAACACACAGTCACAAGTTAACATACTCGTACAATGACATTCGTAATTTGTGTTTTTATAGAAAACTCCTCATCCTTGACTTATTGGTTGGTATGAGGCTGACCACCCATACTGTAAAAATTGTTCACTTTGCCAATGTCACCCCTGTTTCAGGGAAGGTCGGCAAGAGTTGCATGTTCATTTGAGATTGGGTTTTTTATACTGTAGGTCCACATGCGGCATGTGTGAGCGCGATATTATGCGTGTCTGCTTGTGGGAATGCATTTAATATGAATCTTAAATGATACATATCTTTGAAACTTAGATTTAGACTCAAAGTTTTTCTCAATCAAAGGTTCTGCATTACTTTCCCCATATTAATATTGTACGTAATGGGGCTTCCACACGCTTGCCTCAAACGCCTTGAGTCAAGGGCTTGCAAGCGCTTGCAAGCTCTTGGAAAACCAAACAGGGTCATCCACACGCTTGTGCGTGCGTCTGTGTGTGTTAGAATAAGCAAGCATGGCGGACGTCCAGCTTTTAGCTATAACATTTGGATGAACTTATTTTTATTTAAAAAAAAAACAAAACAAAAAGAGAGAAACTAAAAAGAAACGAATAATTCGGCAAAGACGATGGTGGATGATCAAAATTCATAGAAACCGTACCGCACCAGAATGCGCGCGCACAAGTATGTGTGTGCCTGGCATGCGCATGCGTGAATTCCCTTTGACTTGCGTCAAAAAACCGACTCTGGTCGGATCGGCGACAAGCTGAGCCAAGGCGGCTTAAGCCACGCCCCCAGCTGAGCCAAACGGCCGTCCACACGCTCGACTTGGCTCGACTTGGCAAGCGTGTGGATGCCCCATAAGACAGTTATTGCTATAGGTGGAGTCCAGCGCTGTGGAACCATCGGCCCGCGGGCACAGATACGGCCGGACTGTGGGAAAATGTACGGCCGGCAGACAGGTGGACCAACGCTGGCTGTTTATTCAGGTATTATGCGATTCGGATCCATATTCAAGGAGTATCTGATACAATATCTGGAATAACTATTGTGGATACCATTGAGCTATAATATTGACGGAGAAGGAAATAACTTAAGGCATTAATACATACATACTACACATACAGCTCAACTGTCAACCGGACTAGTCAACTATAGAGCTGTTAACACCACAAAATCTAAATCTAAATCTAAGCTGCAAAGATATATATATATATATCATTTAAGACTCATATTAACCGCATTCCCACAAGCAGACATGTATAAGTTCGCGCTAACACATCGCACGTTTAATAATAAAGAGAAATAACTCGAAAATTGGTAAAATCAAGATCTTGTAATAAAACGCAAGAACAATGCGAGAAGAATAGGTAGAATGCGACAGCCGTTCAATTTGGACGAATATGACCGAGATAAAACATCGGCCGCTTTTTTCATCCCATACAAGTTGTACTGGTTGTCTGAACTTCAAACGTGATTTCCCAACATTCATGTTTTTTGAGTTATTGCTATTTATTATTAAACGTGCGACATGTCGCATGTGGACCTACAATATAAAAAAACCAATCTCAAATGAACATAAGCCCTACAACTCTTGCCGATCTTCCCTGAAACAGGGGTTACATTGGCAAAGTGAACCATTGCTTACAGTATGGGTGGTCAGCCTCATACCAACCTATAAGTCAAGGAATACAAATAATAAATAACATTTAAGTGTATAAAAACATCAAATCCATAAAATGAAAACTATAGAAAAAATAGTCAATTCTTCCCTGTACAAAAAATATAACATAAATTATTTAATAAGCCAGCATTACAAATCAACATTGCAGATTCGCCGCAACTTGTTCCTGTCCTTACATACTTCTTTCATTTCCTCCAGAGCCATAACCTTTTTCATATAAGCCCTCCTTTTATTAAGCCATACAGCAACTGGGTCTTGCTTGAGTATTGGCGCTTTGTAGCGACGACCAAGCTCGTACACCTCTGCGGCACTACAACAAGTGGCATAGACCCATAGAGTCTCTAGAATCTAGGGAGTCTCCCGCACAGGATTAAAAAAAATTAATAATAATAATAATAAAAACTAGAGTGCTTAAAAACACATAAAAAATTATTAATTAGTCTTTGAACAAAATGACGTCACAATTTTTTTGACGTTCTCAAATGCGCAGACCTCAATATAAGCAAAACTTGACATTTTCAGAATCGCACCTTTGTTAGGTTAGGTATCCAAAGCTTGTGATAATCACATTATAATAATATGGTAGGTAGGTATAATATTTTGGTTCCAAATTTGAACCCAAGTTTATTCCCTTATAAGTTGGCAGCATTGTCCCGACAGGAAATGGTCTCTTCTCAGAAGTCCATTGTTCCAACCCCAACAGAGAAAACGTGAGACGGGGCTATGTGGGTAGTTGTAGGAGTAAGTGAGGCAGATATAGTGTTTCGAGTAGGTATTCACCGTTCGGATTGTAAAGATTCAAATTTGAAATTGGAACGGGGAAAGAATACCTATTCAGGTTTAATTAAAAAATAACCATCGATCCTCAACATTTTTTTTTAATCAAAATGGTATATTATTTATAATATAAGTTGCAAATATATATTTATACTTCAAATTCAGACCTCATCAACTGATACATGCTGGAACATATGTAAGTTGGCACTTACATATGCTGCATGTGTAATTTAAAATAAAACCTGAAACTCAAAACAGCACAAATTCGGACAATCTTGCAGCCTTTTAATGAAAAAGTGTGGCATTGAAAAAAAAACGTTGTTTTACAGTTTGGGTAGTCAGCCTCATCGAACACTATTGATCAACGAGATGACACTTATATATTTGCGAAAACTATATGAAGAATGAAGTCGACACAAAATTCAAAGGCAAAAAATGTGATGTCACCTGGCCGGGCTGCTAACAAATATTTTGTTATTGTTTTTTTTAAGTAAGACTCCTGTGGCATTACCACTACAATAAAAAAAACAAATTTCAAACTTTGTGCCGAGTCCACATTTATGTCAAAAGTAATTTATAATCAAAGTTGCAAAGATATATGTATTAACCTTTAAAATTCACATTAAATGCACGCCCACAAACAGACACGCGTAAGTTAGCGCTTAAAAATGCTTAAAAATTAAAATCCAAGCCTCAAATGAACATGAACTTTTGCTAACCTCTCTTAAAACAGCGGTGACATTGACAAAGTGAACCCTTTTTTTACAGTATGGATGTTCAGCCTCATACCAACCTATAAGTAAAGGCGTAATGCCAAATGTCAAAATAACAAAGCTTATTCTAAATGTCAGTCGTTTTCACATTGATTAATGAATAATAAATTGATTGAAAAGTGAACGCTTTTAGAATGCTGGGTAATTTCGAATATTGTCTCTGGTGAATAAATGAAAACATCGGTAATTATCGGCAGAGCCTCGGAACGTAGCGGGAGACATTTTAAATTCATCCAAAATGTGACAATAAATTCCTAAAATTTCACGTTAAATTTATGGGGTGTACATGCAAAATAACTAAAACATTTATCAAAAGAATAAAAGTGTACAACAAAAAATTATACACTTTTTTTAAGAAATCCTATGCGGGAGATTCCCTAGATTCTAGAGACTCTAGGGGTCTATATATATATATATATATACACAAATAATTTATTTATAAGGTACACATAATTGAAGAGCGCCATTTTTGTGTGTGTCACACCTCAAGGTCCCTCTCAAATCACGGAGAAGATTTTGACACTTGTTGTAGTGCCGCAGAGGTGTACGAGCTTGGTAGTCGCTACAAAGCGCCAATACTCAAGCAAGACCCAGTTGCTGTAAGGCTGGATGGACCTTTGGTGACCGGTCATTGGTAAAGGTTTATGAATTTTTCAACCCAGCGAAGAGCAAATTTGAAAATATAAATGATATATTTATTGTGCTCCGCCGGGTTCGAACCCACAACCTTCCCATGTCCTTCCCTCTCACTTCCATTCAGAGTCCGAAGTGTTACCACTGAGCTATGGACCGGTCAAATACGATACTGGTTAAGTGCTTGCATTCATTACATCATACATGCCAAAAGCTCGGAATCGAATCCTACCGATTTCTCAGATGTCAGAAATGATTGCCCGTTTCGGTGTTAACTTCAAAACTAACATAAAATAACGACAAGGTTAATTCAGCCTTCACAATAAATAAGTAACAGCCCCCTAGGTAGCTGGGAAACCCCACTTCAACTGAAATGTTTGGCCCAACGCCGGCTCCCTTACCTGTAAAAATAAATATGTTCCACACGCCAGTACGACCCATTCGGAGAAAATGCGGAAAGATGTTTCGCTATATATGTGGCTTAGTAGCCTACTGCGACTGGAAAAAACTCAAATAAGTAAAAAAGAAAAGTTATATGTCCGATTTGGAATTACCTATTAAACATGTTTAAAAAAAACTCAACTAAGCTACACATATAGTGTATTGACCGGAACGTTATTTTTTCATATATATATTTTAAGGTTCAAGCGATTTTTTAATCAGCGTGTACTGAAAATATGTAGGCACAGTGAATAACAACAGAAGCAGCAACAACTCCAAAATTTGACAAAATCGATTTTCATGAATACTTAAATAAGTACACTCCAATACTAAAAACGTTATTCAGAATCATTTCTGGACTGACACATCACTTTTTCTTTAGTATTTGTAACATATTATATAGTAGTGGGTTTTATTGATAAAATATTTAATGTTTCAATTGATAATTAGGCTTTTCAATTATTATTCATTACAAAAATAATATTTATAATTAAATGAATAGAAAATATTAACGTCTGAATGTAGACTTTGAATAACACTGGAATTCTACAACTCATTATTTGTACAAAATACGTAGATATTTTATTTGAAATTATTAATTTCACTAATGGCATTCGATTTTGATCATTAATGCTTCAGCCGAAAGATAAAGGAAATGCCAAGGACTTTACAGGTAAAGGTCACCAGCACGTAGGGAGCATTTTCCTATGTCAGGTCTAAAAATATGATTTTTATTTAAAAACAATAATTACAAATTGATACAATCTATCTATCTATAATCTAAGCTGCAAAGATATGCTAACATTTAACGCTCATATTAAACGCATGCCCACAGACAGGCACATGTAGGTTCGCGCCTACACATTCTGCATGTGTGCATACAAATAAGCAAAACCTCACATGAACATAAACCTTGCAACTCCTGCTGCCGTTCCCTGAACCGGGGTGGCATTGGCAAAAGTGAACCGATTTTTACAGCACGGGTGGTCAGCCTCATACCAACCTATCAGTCAAGGAGAATGGAGGCATTTTTTAATTTGGAACTTTATTCTCGGCTTGCAAACGTTTGTCTTGTATGAGACTGCGGTCCTCAACAAAGCAACCAGTAAAAAAAAAAAAAAAACATTTTCCTTAGCAACCCGGCCGGGTGATTAATTAAATCAGTATCCTCGTTGGTATCTGTAAGAGACATTTATTTTGATATCACAATATCCATTCACAATTTACGCGCAGCAAATCCATGGCTTATCCGCTGCCTAAAGTGAAAATCCAATGCAATAAAATGGTTAAGCTTTGGATCATATGTTGTTATTAATAACACTGTTAGGGGTTATTCTGTCATACTATTTGATCCGAAAAATAATGCTCTCACGAATATGTAGTTGTGTGTTATGTTTATGTGAGTCTGTGAAGTCTCTCTAGAAATAAACACATGTTATGTACTTATATAATTGTATTAGTACACGAGATTGCTCGAGTGTTTGGTCGAATGTTCTAGAAAAGTCTCGCATGTTCCGATTCTCAATGATTCGAGAATGATTCTCTAATTCAATTGTTATTCATATTTTTATACTTATTTATTATTATCAACAATGTAATTGGGAAAATACCACAACAATTGTATATTTGTATCATTATTTTATGTTTAATGTATTTTCATGTACTGCTAAATAAAGGTTAAAAAAAAACTTGCTATAAAACAAGGACCAAAACGCTCTGTTGCTTCAGAAGACAACAGACCGTTGTATTGTGCAGGTGTCAAGTGACTCGGTATGTGAATCGTATAAAAAAATAGTTGTACAAAAATAAAATTACACCAATTTGAATTAAATTGAACCCACGTAACTCTAAAAATAGAGGTAAAATCTTCCTTAATATTATAGGGTTAAAAGGATGGGATATTTTTGGTAATTTGAAGGTGTGAAGGCGTATCGATAAGGGTAGATACTTTTCCCTACAAAGTGAAGCGAATAATTTGGCATTTAACATTTAAAAAATCACCCCTGCCTAAATGGAGGGCGATATTTGGAATTTCAGTTGATATTTAAACTGATATTGGCGCCAATATATTATTGGCAAAATTTCAGATTAAATATTGCGAAATTTAATCCAAATATTCAATTTGGCAAAGCAGTGGCTTGAATATTTTCGTAAGATTAGGTATAGAATTTCAAATTTGCAACAAATAATTTTAAAAATATTTTGTACAGAATAATCTAGATTTTTCTTTCGCAAATTATTTTAAATATATGAAAACCAAAGCACATCTGTAATCTAAGTTGCGAAGATATACTAACAATAAAGATTCATATTGTTTTCTGCTGGATTCTCTTTTGAATTAAAATACCATAATTTATTTTTACAGAATTTATTTCACCACTTGACAATCACTATTTATTGGTAAATCACAGAAAATTACTTTTTCCGACTGTCTGTCTGTACCATTTTGATCTCTTATATAAGTAACCAGAGGGGTCTTTCTCGCATTCACTAGATCATTCTTTCACTAGAACGTCATTCCAATGCACTAATACAATAATGGATTACTGCTAGATGGTTATATATAGTACATACGTGTATAGGTGTGCGTAGTCATTTTGATTTCATAGTCTTTCATACGATGTATGCGTGTATAAGCGCACATACGTACCTCAAATTCGCAACAATATTAAATGCATGTCCACAGGCAGATACGCGGTTACATAATACACATGCTGCATGTGTCCTTAGAAAACAAAATTAAAACAAATCTCAAATGAACATCAACCCTCCAACTCTTGCCGACATTCTCTGAAACAAGGGTGTCTTTGTAACAGTGAACAATAATATATAATCAAAGTTGCAAATATACATTGCCACCTTTAAGTTCGCGCTTACAAATGCTGCATGTGTACTTACAAATTAAAATCCAAACCGCAAATGAATAAGACCTTTCAATTCCTGCCGACGTTTTCTCAAACAGAGGTGAAATCGGCAAAGTGAACCATTTTTTACAACATGATTGGTCACACTTATACCAAATTAGAAGTTAAGGAATAATGTATCCTAACAAAATAAAATAAGACAAAACTCAAATGATTACAGACACTGCAACTCTTACCAACCTTCCCTAAAACAACGCTGACTTTGGAAAAGTGAACCATTTTTTATTCAAAAACCAAAATTTATAAAAACCGAATAAAAATTTAGATATATGTATTGTTACGAAATTAGGGTTCAATTGTCTTCAAATTAAAAATACACAGGTCTTCTTCAATAGTTATTTATTTTACACAGTTACAAAATTTATTTTCACACTACTTTCTCGATTATTCCATTGGTTTCGGTTCACTGATCAGATGGCTTCGATGTGTTTGTTAGTCGCTATGATACTGCCCCGCTCTGCAGGCCATTCGCACCTTTATACTCTTCAGAGCAGTATGATCCAGAACTAAAGTCGCCAGACGGTTCCAGAGTAATTATTACTTCTCGATGTTTCACGTACTACCTAGACACAACCAAAATCCTACCTACCAATGCAATACAGTATTCCTATAATTATAACAAATACCTACTTAGCCTAGAGAATTCTACACTTATACATAATTATCGATCTTACCTACCAATACTTTTGAGGATTCTTATAACTATAACTATCCATACTTATTTCAATATTTATATTTACATAACACTATAACTACCCATACTTATTTCAATATTTATATTTACATAACACTACCCCCCACCTAGACTGTTTCGTCCCGGAACAGTCTTGACTCTGTGTAGGTAGGGGCATGCTGATCCACGTCGACACCCTGTGGTCAGGAAGAAGTGGCAGTCCACGGATTTCTCCCCACTGGCTCTCGGCTGCGCTTGCTCGCAGCACACCATGACGCTGATGCCGACTCCCGAGAACACTGCTTCAATCATACTCCGGATTATCCGCCAGTCTCGATTAGCGCGGCCGCCACCCATCTTCGGTATTGCCAGACGCGCCTGCTGATCCTCCAACATGTAGTCACGCAGCTCAACAAGGCCGTCCCACAATGCCTTGTAGTCCTCTTCCAGGTTGCTGGAATCCGGGACAACCAGGCAGTATGCTTGTTGACGCCCCTTCGGTAGTCTCAGAGCTCTTCCTTGCGGGCTGCTCGAGGGTTGCGGTTCTCCGAATTTGTATCGGAAGACCCGTGCAATTCCTCTAGACATATCTAGATCTTCCGGTACACTGCATGCCAGTGTGTGGTCCCCAGTGACCTCAAATAAGTCCTTGTGGACTTCTGTGGTCACCCCATGGCGAATCTTCTGTCCCTCTTGCACCTTGCTCCAGAACGTCTCAAACAGGGGCGCTTCTTTGGATGCGACGCATTTTTGTACTCTCTGGGCGGGCTGGTCATTGTTTGACCACTTTGCTCTTTGAGTTGGCCGGTGGTTATCCTTCATTCGAGCTCCCGCCTCCTTGGTGTTGCTGATCTTGGACTCCAGGTTGGCGATGGTGTCCTTCGTCCTGGGCCCCTGCCCAGCTTCCAGCTGCTGGAGCTTAGTCTTAAGCCCCTTGTTCTGTCTCTCCAGGCTCAGCACAGTCTCGTGCAACTCGTCCCTCTCGGCCTCCGCTGTTCGCCGGACCCTTTCACTGCTGGCCAAGTTCTTCGTCAGCTGCCTGTTCTCCGTCTCCATGACTTTGACCTTTCTCTCGGCATCCTGGAGCTGTTTCCTCAGCCGTTTGTTCATCTCCATGGTGGTCTCTACATCCTTGCGGTCGTCTTCCAATTTCTCCGGTCCTTGAGACTTTGGGCACCTCGCGCTCAGGTGTCCTTGCTGGCCACACGTCCAGCAGTGCGCCTTCTGTCTCGTTGGCTCAAGTTGCTGCAGCACTTTTTCTATTATTTCCTCGGTTGTAGGTAGTTTGACCTCCTCTGCCTTGATTGCACAAACCCTGGCGTGGCCCCTGATGGACTGTTTGACAGCCTCAAATTCGAGAGCTCGGCTTAGCGCCTCGTTCAACGTCTTCGGAAGAGCCAGCTTCACTGCTTGCTGCGTCTCCCATTCTCTCAATCCGTTCAGGAACTTGTCCACTGCCAAGCTCTCGCAGATGTCATCAGGGAATGTCGGGTAAGCGTCTCGTACCAGGCGGGCGATGTCCATTTCAAACTCCTGGAGGCTCTCGTTGGGCTTCTGCACCCTTGTGTTCAGCTGCGACTTGTACAGCTGCTCCAGGCACTTGTGGCCATAGCGCATATCCAAGCGCTGCTTCAGCTGCCCAAAGTCACCACGGTTGTCCAGGGGTATGGCCTGCAGAACCCTGAGAGCGTCTCCTCGGAGCGACAGGCTGAGAACCGAAGCCTTCTTCTGCTGGCTCCAGGCTCCCATCATGGCAGCCGTCTCAAAGAGGGTCAAGTATTCCTCCCACGTCGTCTTCCCGTCGAAGGTTGGGAGGTTGTGCTTGGCTAGGGAAGGGTCATCATCCCCTCTTGTGATCCTGGTTGGAGTTGAGCATCCCTGGTCGGTCTCGTCGTGAAGGCCGCCTTTGGGGGAGATTCTGGTGGACTCCATCTGGCACTTGTCAGCCAGCTCGGCACGCAGACGGTCTTCCAGGTTTGACATCCGAGTCTCCATTTCCCCCTTCAGGGCCGAGAGGTTGGTTGTCATCTTCTCCTCTATTTCTCCTTTCAGGGTTGTGAGACTATCCGCTATCTCCGCCTTCAGGTCGGTCACCACTTCCTTCAGGTTGGTGGTCATCTTCTCCTCCAGCCCGGTCAGGTCCTCCTTCAGGGTCTTGGCGTTGTCAGCCATCTCAGTCTTCAGTCCTGTCAGGTTACTGTTGATGCTGATATTTAGCTCGTCCAAGGCGCGGTCCCCTCCAGACGCCATGACAAAATATGCCGGGTCTTCGCCTGACTGTTCCAAGGCCTCTATGAGGCGTGCTTGTAAGGCTGCCTTTCCTCCTGAGGTCTCCAGGTCCCTCTCCAGAAGCTCATTTTTAAGCTCAGTGACTTTGAGGTCCTTGACGTTCACTTTAGTTGCCATTTTTTTTTTTCAAAATTTACGTCAAAACAAAAATATTTTCAAATTTATTTAATACAAGTTTTGAGTTTTATATATATAGCTGTTTTGAATACGTACTTTAGCAAAAATAATAATTTGTCTGATTACACTGATTGGTAGGTAGGTACTGTCTTTTAATATTTATTTTTAATTCACCAATATTTTTAACATAATAATGTCTGATAGTACATAATTATTTATTTCGTCTCAAGTCTTTCAAACACACAGGTAGGTACTTAATGTACATTCACACACTTGTAAACAAAGGATAGTTATTCAAAAACTTTTTCTCGATGAATCTGGAACGTTCTTTTGTAATATTTTTCAAGATTTTTATTTATTTATTTTATTTTTTTAATCACACACAATAATAAAAAAACTATGGTCCAATTTGATGACTTTCTCAATGCGGTAAAATAGTCATTATGTTATGTCCAGAATTATGTCCAGAATTATGTTCCATATGATGTTCCAGAATTTATAAGCAACTTGCTTTTGCGTCTTTTCTTTTAACAAAAATTTATTTAAACACTTGTTTTCACAAAAGTCAGTTCACACAAAGTTCAATTTGAATAAAGTTCATTTTAACACTATTTAATTTATTTTATTTATTTTTAGACAGAAGATCTTAATTTTTCTTGACAATTCCGCACCTGACGCCAATTGTTACGAAATTAGGGTTCAATTGTCTTCAAATTAAAAATACACAGGTCTTCTTCAATAGTTATTTATTTTACACAGTTACAAAATTTATTTTCACACTACTTTCTCGATTATTCCATTGGTTTCGGTTCACTGATCAGATGGCTTCGATGTGTTTGTTAGTCGCTATGATACTGCCCCGCTCTGCAGGCCATTCGCACCTTTATACTCTTCAGAGCAGTATGATCCAGAACTAAAGTCGCCAGACGGTTCCAGAGTAATTATTACTTCTCGATGTTTCACGTACTACCTAGACACAACCAAAATCCTACCTACCAATGCAATACAGTATTCCTATAATTATAGCAAATACCTACTTAGCCTAGAGAATTCTACACTTATACATAATTATCGATCTTACCTACCAATACTTTTGAGGATTCTTATAACTATAACTATCCATACTTATTTCAATATTTATATTTACATAACACTATAGCTACCCATACTTATTTCAATATTTATATTTACATAACAGTATATAAGATATTTATTTTTAAGTGATGATGATGATGATGATGATGATTATGATGATTTCCTTATCAGCGCCGTTTCGTAACTCAATGTCACTCCAAGGGCGCTTAGTATTTTACTGGGCGAAGAAAAATGTCTTCATCCTCCTCTTTAGGTCCTCAATCGTCTTAGACCTCCGGATTTCTGGTGGTAGTTGATTCCAGGTCGCAGGGCCGGCCACTGCAAAAGCACGGTCTCCGAAAACAGTGGCAATTTTTCTTCTAGGTTCATTTAGCAGGGTTTCCGCTCCGTGCTCCTATATATAAGTGCTCTTATATTTACAACAATAAAAAAAACCTTTAAGAGATATAAAAGGTAAAAAAATAAAAAGACACGACAGGTGTTTTGGGTTTTTATTTTTCTTTTTTTTTCTTTTTTGAAAACAGATTTAAGGGAACTCAAAGCCGTTCTTGTTTTCTTTGTGTACGCTCATCCGAGCCTCTTTTTTAATGCTGCCCCAAGAACAAGTGGAACCAATCGTCTGCCGTATTGTCCGATGGTGAAAAAAATAAATAAAGAATAAATACGAAAAGAATAAAAAGAGGAAAAAAAGAATCTTGTATGGATAATGCAGAAGCCGTGAAGTAGAATAAATGTGTATTGCTGATGGACTATACAGAGATAAAAAAAAAAAACATTGAGGAATAAATTTAATAAATGGCACGTGTGTTGTATGTTTTTTGTAAATTTATTTATTTTTATTTCCTTAAATAAATCGTAATTTTTCATACATCTTAAATATGGTACTAATGTTTACCCGGCGTGTTTCACTACGTCATTTAGACTTGCGAAATATAAAATAAAACTATATTTTAGTTGGTTTATGTTTTTAGCTGGTTCTATTTAATCAAAACTGCGGTTCATTTATTGCAAACAATTTTTTTATCACTTTCCGTTCCGACAGAATTATTACATTTAAACAGTAGGCGATTAACTTATATCTGTCCCTCCTTGGTCACAATTTACACAAATTATTAAGATCATTCTCGGAGAATCGTTACATACCACCTTGATGGATTTCAGCTGAATATTCAATTCAACACTTAATTAATTTCGAATAAATACGAATCATTATTTGAGAATTCTAGAACAATCGGATGGTTCAGAGTTCAGACATCTAGAAAGATCGGACGATGAATCTATAATAATCTTACTTGCAAAGAAACATGTATAATTCAAATAAACTGCACGTCCACCAACAGACACGTTTAAGTTCGAGCTTACATAAGACGCATTTGTACTTATAAAATAAGAACAGAAATCTCAAATTAAAATAAGCCCAGCAACTCTTGCCGACCTGCCCTGAAAAAGGAATCAACTTAAAACTAACCTATAAGTTAAGGAATAACTGAAAAAAATGTATGTAAAAATGAAAAGGAGAGGACCAAGGAATGAATGGATCGATCAAATTAACGAGATTGCAGATGCCTGGTGTCTGCAAAAATAGAGATGAACAATAGCACAAAAAAGTGGACACCCCTAGCGGAATGGGGGCTGGATACAGTCACAGCTACAATGTGGTGTATGGAGCGATAAGAATAAGAAGTAGAGGTATGTGTAAGTCTAGCAGGGAAAAATGTAAGATTGGGTCAACCTTATGAGAGTTTGCACAGGCGAGCGAGCATTTTCACGAACATAGGTCACTATATTTTACAGGCTTCAGTAGATTCACTATTCTCAGATTTTTCCCTCGGACCTGGCGACATTCAAACTAGGTAGACACCATATATTAAGTATTGTTGTGTTTTTAGGGTTCAAACAATCTTTAAATTAAAAAAAATCTGGTCTTCTTTACAGGATATTTATTTTACATCAATTTATATTTATTTTTAACATTATACATTTATGGTTTAGCAATTTACATTTATTTCACCGTTGGTTCACTTTCACTTGCAATGCCTTTCTTGTTCAAAAGCAGAGCGTCGTATATAGACTGACTCCTGCAAGCCATTTGCCGCTTTTTTTATTGTAGCGATAGTAGTTACTAGAAGCCAATTTTGCTGGAACATTCCAGAACGACGGACTTCTACCAGCTTCGAGTAGGTACACAATTGAATACCTCTTTACCCTATGTACTTATAATAATTACTCCAATTCTCATCGGCTATAACTGATACGCTTGTTTTTCCCTGGTAGTCTTTAATTGTAGAAATCAATTATTATGAATTTTAACAGTATTTATACACAAACTATACAAAATATAATAATTTATTGATAATGGAAGCGGTCGGTTCATAGTATAGCGGTAACGCTTTGGACTCGAAAATTTAAGGTTGTGGGTTCGAATCCCTGCCGAGCACAAAAATATACCAATTATATTTTCAAAATAATAGGCTCTTCGCTGGGTTGGTAAATTCGTATACCTTTACCAAAGACTGGTCACAAAAGGTACATCCATCCCAACAGTAATTGGGTCATGCTTGATATTGTATTAAGCTGACCATCAATAATGTTAAAATGGTTCACTTTGCCAATGTCTCCCCTGTTCAAGGTCGACAAAAGTTGCATAGCTTATGTTGATATGAGATTTTTACACTTGTCTGATTTTTACACTCCTTGATTGATAGGTTGGTATGCGGCTGACCACCCATACTGTAAAAAATGGTTCACTTTGCCAATGTCACCCCTGCTTCAGGGAAGGTCGGCAAGAGTTGCAGGGCTTATGTTCATTTGAGATTGGGGTTTTTATATTGTAGGTCCACATGCAGCATGTGTAAGCGCGAAATTATGCATGTCTGCTTGTGGGAATGCATTTAATATGAATCTCAAATGATACATATCTTTGCAGCTTAGATTCAGATTCAGATTCAGTCTGCCTAAGAGCCCGTTCCCACTTGTCGGGTGTCGGATCCGTATATTAATCGGAGGTTCCAGTGGCAGAACATTATGTATGGAGCTATTCACACTTGTCGGAAACCGATTTTGTCCGAAATGTTCTGCAACTGGAACCTCCGATGAATATACGGATTCGACACCCGACAAGTGGAAACGGGATCAAAGGGTGTGCAATACAGACCTTAAATAATAATAAATAATATTAGGATGATTTATTTGGTGAGCGCTGTTTTTGTGTGTATCACACCTCAAGAGCCCTCTGCGAGCTTGGTCGTCGCCGTAGAAAGCGCTAATTCTCAAGCGAGACCCAGTTGTTGTAAGGTTGGATGGACCTTTCAGTGACCGGTCTTTGGTAAAGGTTTATGAATTTTCCAACTCAGCGAAGAGCACATTCGAAATAAAAATGGTATATTTTTTTGTGCTCCGCCGGGATCCAAATCCACAACCTTCCATTTACGAATCCGAAGTGCTGCCACTGGACTACGGACCGGTCCAAGATAGATAAATGTAAGTATCAATATATCTTTGCAACAAACTTGATTAGAAAGCACGGTCCAAGCCAGTCTACTGTCGTTTTTTTCGGCCTCACATTATTATGTTTGTGAAATTTCCATAAAATATTGGCAAGAATTCCGTTCACGAATTTGTTAGAAAATTATGCACGATATGCAGGTCCGCATTTGTTAGACCACAATTCACTTGGTCTACGAATATTAAACTCACTTGGTCTACAAATATTGCGACGCTTGGTCTACAAATATTGCGACGCTTGGTCTACAAATATTACGGGGTATACAAAAATATGCTTCATAAATAAAAATGTAAAATGAATACCCTGAATGTGTACAAACAAAATAAAAACCCAAATATTAAATGAGCATACCTTGCAATCCAATGAAACAGAGTGATATGGTTAAAGTGAACGAATTTTTACAGCATGGTTAACTTTGCCAATGTCACCCCTGTTTCATTTATCATATTTAAATCACTCAGAGGATCGGCCCCTTCTTACTTAGCCGAACTATGTAAGCTTGACGAGATTTTTGATAAGCGGTACACTTTTCGCTCGGCGCAGAGTGATGCTATCAACAAGCTGAAAATGCCATCTCGACGGAGCAGAACGGGCTTTGGGGATAGGGCGTTCAGTTCGGCGGGACCGTTGTGCTGGAACCGGCTGCCTTTGAAGCTGAGGACGGAAACCAGCGAGGAGCGCTTCAGGAAGGAGCTGAAGACCACCATCTTCACAAGAAGAGAGTGAGCGGGGGGCGCCTTTGGGGTGGCTGGAGCCACTAAACGGCGCCCAAAAGAAGAAAAAAATAGAAGTCATCCAAATATATATATATTTCAGGGAAGGACGGAAAAAGTTGCGGGATGTATGTCCATTTGAGATTTGTTTTTTATGTTGTAGGTTCACATGAGGCATTGCAAGCGCGAACTTGTACATGTCTGGTTGTGAGAATGCATGTAATGTGAATCTCCAATGTAACATATCTTTTCAACTTAGATTAGATTAGATTAGATTAGATGGATAGTCAGTCCCAAAACAACTTATAAGTCCAGGAACAAAAATCAGACGTGCTGAATAAGGGCTGAATTACTGATTTCGGAGAAAACGCAACGCAACTAAGCTACACATATAGTGTAACTACTTGCCGCGTTATCCCCGAAGGGGTTTGCATGTGGCGAGTGGAATATATTTATTTTCACAGGTAAGGGGGCCAGCCTTACGCAAACAACTTCATTTGAAGTGGGAGACGATATTGTGGATAAAACATTTTATTGGGTGTAACTTCTCACAGAAGTGAACAAATTTTAAAGAAGCGCTCATGATTACCTTCTTCATACATTACAGAATTTTCACACTTTTTTAGTGTTTTCTCTCGTAGAAAATAGGAAAAAAGGTGCATTTATCTGAGAAACCCATGTTAGCTTAATACGTCACTTATTCAGTTTTACCTTTAAAAGGTATTTATATTATACCTACATGGTGGAATAAAAATTCGCCTTTGGGCAAATTTCCGATAGTTTTTTTTTCTATTTTCGCAATGCAAATATGGAAAGCACATCGGCAATATGGAATAATATCACATTTTCCAATCGTATATGTAAATTTCTGCGAAATTGTTATTTCAAATTCTCTTGTTTTATTATCTTTTAATATCCGAAAAATCGATGAAATTTTATCAGCGATTTGAATGGAATGAGGTCCGAACGTTCAAAATATCCCTCGGCTTTGTGATGTCAGCCGTAGTAAATTCCCTATAAACAGGGAAATTTTGCTAGTTCACAGCATTTAGTCGATATTCGCAAGTCAAAGGTGCCACTTACAATTAAATATTTTTTTATAACAAAAAATCACAGAAAATACACATTTATATTTAAATTAAATGAAGAAGATAATTATTGTTGTGAAATTACTTTGAAAGCTGAATTTCTTGCATATTTATATGTACTATATGATATCGTCAAACTTAAATGGATGATTTCAATGATTATTAAAATTGTTTAATATAAAAAATCATTTATCGAAAAAAAAACGTATTAGAAAAAAGAAACAGATGACAGCGTGGAGATGAAGAATGCGTTGTGGCTGAAAAACCTATGCTAACGGTTTAACAAAAGCATCAAATCCCTGTTGTGAGCTGCTTAAGTGTCACGAACACAGTTATTAGTACTATCAATTATTTTTTAACGGATTATTAATTAATAATCACCCAAATTGAGATCGAAGCTAAAGAAAAGTCGAGAGGGCCTGATGGGATTTGAACCGGCGCTGATTTATTTCAAACAAACGCCAATCACATGCTTCCGCCTTGTCCGCTCGGCTATAGAGCCGACAAAAATTTTGAGGTCCACAAGTTAATCGTTTATTTATTATATTAACAAAGACATTTAATTTTTTCTATATATAAACATTATACATATATTTAAAGCACACTTATCCTATGATTTATTTCACCTAATTTCTACGACATTTTGTAAAAAATTATAACCGCAATTCTATTTTTTTTTAACAATGCTCTTTATTCTCTAACGTTTCTATTGTAAAAAATATAATCTCCCAACACGGAAACTTCATTAAAATAACAATTTCATTTCTTTGGGTTGTGGGAATGAGGTCGGAACACTTTTTAAATTTGGAACTATTTTTTCGGAGAGCAAACGTCAGTCTTGTATCCTTAGCAACACATAATAAAATACTTGTTCATCTTTTCCCTAGCAACCCGACCGGGTGACGAGATAATATTGTCTATATCAATTCACGTGTGGACCTTGCTAAAAAAACGCCGTCGGATAACTCAGTTGGTAGAATGCTTTCGTTCCATGTCAGAAGGCTAGGGCTCGATCCCCACCGAGGTTGTCAGAAATGATGGCAAAATTAATAATACCGACAAGGTTTACTCAGCCTTCAATGACTCCGTGAGGTTGTTGGTGAAAGGCTGACACTCTTACCTGTGTATATAAAAATAGGTTCCATATGCAATGCGCCACCTTTTTCGAGATGGAGCAGTTAAGAATTGCAACGTGTGTGCAGCTTTTTGCGTTAGTATTGTTTTATTTTTAAAAAAATTGTAACACTTCGGTCTCCCGATGAAGTTGGTTAAAAAGATATTGTTATAAATTACTGTTTCAATTTAATAAAAACTTCGGCAAAATTATTTCACAATTTATTTAAATATTCCGTTCACATTTGATTCATTCGAACCACGGTCGCTTGACTACTTATTAGCTCGACAGCTCCGATACGAGTCTGCGCTGCAGACAATTTTAACCCTTATATAGTACGACACTAGGACGGTTCTCGAAAAATCGCGAACTGGAACATGTGAGACTTCGCCAGAACCTTCGAGCAAACACTAGTACAATTAGGGAAGCACCTATATCTAGAGACACACTCACACCAGTAAAAAAACACACAATCACAAGTAAACACACACAATCATACATTCGTAAGAATATTAACTGTTTTTTCATTCAACGGTTCTTAAACAAATTAAAAAAAAAACAGTAAGTGCATTATATTTCACAATAACTAATAATATGTCTTTGTTAAAACAATGCACACCTAGGAATTTTAATTTCACTTATTATCTCTGAGAGAGTTTATAATTAGAGAATTAACAGTCCCATAGACAATTGCTGTTTTCTATATGCGCTGTCTATGGTTTATTGTTGGAGATTATCTTGTTCGAGTAATGTGTGAACAGAGCAATTAAAATTTCTGGGAATTTCTATAATATAATGTTATGATTATTAATTTTAAGTAGAATTAATAATAATGAGTTAAATAATGCATCAAATATTTTAGAGTGTAGGTGGTTTTTCTACTAATTTCTAGAAGCATGCTAATTAGACCTTTCTGGCAATAAAATTGAAGGGTTTTTCATGAGAGGGTAAAATAAATTCTGTGGAAAAATATATAGATTTTTTTTAATAAATAAAAGGTTTTTTTTGTACCTCAAATGGGCTCTAACGGTGTTACTCTAAAACAGTTAAGCCATGGCTCATCCACAACCTACAGTGAAATTCCGATTAAAAAAATCAATGATTCGTAGATCACCTATGGATCACTCTAAATGTAAAACAATAATATCGATACCTTAAAGATGAAAACTAAATAACTGACATTTTAAGCTAGCATGGTTCCTTGACTTATGGGTTGTTATGCGGCTGACCACCCATACTGTAAAAAATGGTTCACTTTGCCAATGTCACCCCTGTTTCAGGGAAGGACGGCAAGAGTTGCAAGGCTTATGTTCATTTGAGATTGGGTTTTTATATTGTAGGTCCACATGCGGCATGTGTTAGCGCGAAATTATACATATCTGCTTGTGGGAATGCATATAATATAAATCTTAAATGATATATATCTTTGCAGCTTAGATTAGATTAGATTAGATGGGTTTCTCAGATAAGTTCACCTTTTTTTCATATTTTCTACGAGAGAAAACACATAGAAAGTGTGAAAATCCTGTAGTTTAGGAGTTTTTTTTGAGCACTTCCTTGTAATAAGTTCACTAACTATTATATGTTACACATAATAAAATGTTTTATCAACGATTTCTCAAATCAGTGAATCAGCACTTATTCAGTTTGACATAGGAAGAATGGATTGATCAGATATGTGAGATTGCGAATGAATGGAATTTACAGAGTGGAAACAAGAGAAGAGCGTGCATGAAAAGAGTGATGAAACTATGTAGATGAGATGAAATAAGTATGCAAGGACAGAGTCAAGTGGAGGCACTTGTGTGGAGGTACCCGCCACCGGTAGAGGTATAGCGGTAGGATACAAGACAAGACAAGACCTTTAAGGTGACGATATGCCATTTATTATCAAGCAATGAAATAACTTGAAAATCGAGTGCATTGTAAATGATAATCAACAATTTTTTAGAGGTTTTTTTTTGTCATCGTTCTACTATTTACAAAGTAGAAACTCCAAAAAAATTCCGGGAAAACAGCTATCAAAAGCTTGTTCCGTGAAAATACCATCCGTCTCGTGCCAAAGTTGCCAAAGTATTCGGTGCAAATAAATTGCATTTCCGTCCAGAAATTCAACGCGAAACTTGCCGAAATTCAGCGGAGCCGGGGCGAAATGAGTAATCTACATCACGTGAAGGTAAAATACATCGCTCTATATGTGTAGGTTGGGGAAATGAAAGGGGGGAGCAAAAGATATCCGGGTGTTTAAAAAAACTTTCCATTCACACAATCTCTGGATGCAATGACTCTACAAAGTTAATATTGTTATGAATATGCAGAATATTGGTAGTTGTGTTTGGTGTGTATGTGTTGGTTTGATAATAAGTGAGTAGAAACTTAGGTAGGTACCGAATTATAATGTGTATTTGTTCGAGATTATTTGAGTGTTGAATCAAATGTTCTGGTGAAGTCTAGCAAAGTGAGATTTAGCGACTCTCCATGTCTCAAGAATGTTCTGTATTTTTATTATAATTTAAGGACCAAAATTCCATGTAGTTTCAGAAATCAATCAACCGTCTAACTATATTGTGCACAGGCAACTCTTAACCGAAAGCGATCTTGTGTAAAATAAACAAACTGCAGTATTGTGTGTGTTTGACATTTTGAAATGTTGGTACTTCTGGTACTCTCTGAAAACATCCATTCGAGAGACGTCTCGTGTGGTCTGAAACACGCGATATTATGTGATTGGTCATATATAAATACGGACGCCGCGGCGGTTCTGTGAATGATCAGTAGCCCTTTGCTTACCGAGCCGCGAAGCCACCAAAGCAGAAGTTACACGGTGAACCATATGTAAATAAGGTAAAATAAATTCACTGCAATATTATGATAAACCCTTCTTCTTCTTTATATTGTTATACGAGTAGGTCTATGATCTGTTTATTGTGGAACTCCCTCGTGTGATGCAGAAGACCAGCTGTTCTTCCATCTTTTGGGAGGGCAACGTGATAGACGCTGGCCTTCGGGCTATCCTTCCTTCGTTCATGCGGTCTACATGGTCCCTCCAGAACCGTCTCCTTTTCCTGCTCCATCTGACGATGTCTTCAGTACCGCACATGCTTCTGATTTCGGAGTTCCTCAATCAGGCTCTCAGTAGTTTTGAATACGTGAACTCGAAATAAATCATAACAATATTCCAACGATTATTTGTATTTTTGAGACCTCCCTCGTATTACCATGGGGAGGATTTTGTGAGGTTAAGGGATGCTCCACCTCACTGTACCATGATGGTATCAACCGCATATTCTGAGGAGCGCTGTCAAAAACAGACTGCATGAAGTGAACTACTTTAAAAAGTTAATAAAAATGTTTGAAATGTAGACACTTTTATTATGACTGTAGTCACCGACAGCCACCTTAAATTTTTAAGGCATTCTCAGCGAATTTGAAGGTAAAAGTTAAGTGCATACATTGAAGGCTTCTTAATATTTTTAAATTTAAGGAACAATTCCAATTAAACACTGCTTTAATGCTTTACTAAGGTGTTGAAGGTTTATTTTTAGAGCTGTGAAATTAAGAAGCGTTTTTTTATGGTGCCACGACAACTCGTCCATAGACAGCTCAGCCGACATGACAGTTTGTTTCGGTAAACAAAATTTCGGTCACTGATAAATCGTTCACAGACACATCGGTCACGAACAATGCGGTCACACGATATTCGGTCAACAACATTTTAGTCACATACAGATCTATCACAGAAAACTACAATCAATAAGAAACAACAGTAATTACAAAGGTTTTTGGAGAGCAAGTTTTCTGTGAAGAAGCTGTCTCTGGACCTATATTGTACGAGACTGAAATGTCGTGGACTGAAGAGTCGTGTGGACGAATTATCGTGTGACTGAATTGTCTGTGACCGATGTGTTTGTGGGACACACTGTCAAGTGACCGATTTGTCTAAGGATGATTATGGAATACATTCCATGGTGAAAGCTCGGGTTCGAATCCCACCGAACGTGTCGGGCATGATTTCCCGTTTCGGTGTTTATTTCAAACTCCAAAATTAAAACCATCATCATCATCATTGGCACGACAACCCGGGGGGGGTCTTGGCCTCCCTCAGCAACCGCTGCCAGCGCTGTCTATCCAACGTCTTCCTCCTCCAGTTCCACATTCCCACTGCACGGCAATCCGCCACCACTCCATCCAGCCATCTTGAACGTGGTCTTCCCACTGTCCGGCGTCCCTCCGGGTTTGTCATCACAATCGTCTTCTTCAGGCTCCGATGGTCCATTCGCTGAATGTGCCCCAGCCAATGCAGTCTGTTGACCTTCATTGAGCGGACCACATCAGCGTCCTGGCACAGCTTATTAAAAAAATTAAAAACCGGCAATGTTTACTGAGCCTACACAATAAATGAGTACCAGCCCCTCAAGAGCTAAGAAAGCCTCAATTCAATTCAAGTGGTTTGCGTAAGGCCAACCCCTTCAAGGAAAATTTGCGGCAAGAATATACACTATATGTGAAGCCTAGTAGCGTTATTTCAATTGTAAGTTCCGATTCCTAATAGCGCACTCTCGTTTTGGTTTGTATGCATGCAATGAAGATATTTTGAAAAACAAATTGATGTACATCAACATTTCACGACCCTAAACAGGTCAGTGTTTACATACGGCGTGACCCGACGACCTATTCAGACCCGTATCTCGGCGAGCTTTTGGCGTCCTCTTCATTCACCATACAAAGTGCGCACCTTGCTCTATATCTAGTCTATACATGTCCTGTGTATGTGAAGCAGTGTGTATGTGAAGCAGGTTCCCGCAATGGTCAATTATAATTGTAGAGATCAAGAATAATTATTAGAGATTGGACCAAATTTCCGAAATTGCGAATGAATGGTTTATCCAGAGTCATAATAAAAGAAGAGCGTGTATGAAAAAGGTTATGACTCTGGAGGAAATGAAAGAAGTATGTAAGGACAGAAAGAAATGGCGGTTGATCTGTAATGTTGGCGGCTAGGGTTTGTTAGATTGGAATTTGTTTTCTTTTAGTTTTGATGATATTATTATTTATTGATTTATAAAATGTAATTTGTCGTGTATATTCCTTAACTTATACGTTGGTATTTTTTTTTTTACTGTTTAATTGTTTAGAGTTTATTTGTTTTATATAGTTTAATGTATTAATTGCTTGTATTCCTTGACTGATAGGTTGGTATGCGTCTGACCACCCATACTGTAAAAAATGGTTCAATTTGCCAATGTCACCCCTGCTTCAGGGAAGGTCGGCAAGAGTTGCAGGGCTTATGTTCATTTGAGATTGGGTTTTTTTTATATTGTAGGTCCACATGCCGCACGTGTAAGCGCGAAATTATGCATGTCTGCTTGTGGGAATGCATTTAATATGAATCTCAAATGATACATATCTTTGCAGCTTAGATTTAGATTTAGACAGACGCCATTATAGTACCTATAGCAGAGACTGATCATTCCAACTTTTCTATGCTTGAGACAACACACAAGGGAAAGAAATTTTGTTTTGATCGTCCTTGAAAAAGGGGTCCACAAGGCAATATTTGGGAACCTCTGACGTAGAGGAAGCGTCCATATATCCAGGGTACAGTCTGGTTACATGCTTACCCCATATGAGTTTAATATACACTCGCCCTTAATGCTCTCACACCATTCATCCATCATACAACTCTATCCTGTGCCAGCTTAAATTTTGACGTTTTTGAAAGAGCACTAGGTATGTCCTGCGAATATTGTATACAAAGATCTAAGATGTCAACGTCAACGACGTTAGCCATGTTGAAAGCACCGGTTCCCATAGATCACCGAAGTTAAGCAACATTTGGCGTGGTCAGTACTTGGATGGGTAACCGCTCAGGTACACCGCGTGTCGTTGGCACCTTGGACCGGTCCGTAGTCCGTAGTGGCAACACTTCGGACTCGTAAATGGAAGGTTGTGGATTCGGATCCCGGCGGAGCACACAAAATATACCATTCATATTTCGAATGTGCTCTTCCCTGGGTTGAAAAATTCATAAACCTTTACCAATGACCGGTCACCAAAGGTCCATCCAGCCTTACAGCAACTGGGTCTTGCTTGAGAATTGGCGCTTTCTACAGCGACGACCAAGCTCGCAGAGGGCTCTTGAGGTGTGATACACACAAAAACAGCGCTCACCAAATAAATCATCCTAATATTATTATTATTAAAGATCTAAGATGTCAAAAAATAAAGATTTCTCGTTCGACAGCTCAGTTGGTAGAGTGCTTGCATGCCATGCCGAGAGCTCGGGTTCAAATCCCACCGAGGGTGTCAGATATGATTTCCCGTTTCGGTGTTTATTTCAAACCAAAAATGAAATACCGGCACATATAGAACAACTACTTAAAGGATTGTTGAGCCGTGTGACAGCCTAGTAGGGGTTTCTCAGGTCCTTCATCTCATTTATTGTAAACACTGAGTAAGCCTTGCTGGTATTAATATTTTGGGTTTAAAATAAAAACCATTTCTGACACCCTCCATGGGTTTTAAACCCAAACCCTCCAAATGGTCGATCGGACTGTCACTAAATCGTCTCCCCAGTCCTTTTTTTTTTAAGAAATCCTGTGCGGGAGACTCCCTAGATTTCAGAGACTCCAGCGGTCTATGACAATTTTTGTAATGCCGCAGAGGTGTTTACGAGCTTGGTCAACGCTACAAAGGCGCCAATACTCAAGCAAGACCCAGTTGCTGTAAGGCTGGACGAACCTTTAGTGACCGGTCAACCCAGAAAAATGGTAAATTTTTAGTGCTCCGCCGGAATTTGAGCCCACAACCTTCCATGTACGAGTCCAATGGGCCACAACTGGACTACAGACCGGTCGAAGTCCTTGTTTGGCTTATCCACCATTTCATTCAAAGATGACATATCCATGAAATCGTCTTAAGAATCATATGCTACACAATCTTAGCCAAGAAAAAAATGTAAAACACGATAATGTAAGAGTTGTATTCAATATTTTTAAAATCAATTTCCAGTTTACATAAGACACATTGGTCCAGTACACGTAGAAACATTGCTCATATGAAATAACCTCTAACGGACATAAGACAAACAAGCACTAAGAGCAAGTTTTTTTGAACTATGCAACTATTCGCACGCTTAACCATAAAGAGCAGTAACTCAAAATATAAGAATGTTGGAAAATCACGTTTGAAGTTCAGACAACCAGTACAACTTGTATGGGATGAAAAAGGCGACCGATGTTTTATCACGGTCATATTCGTCCAAATTGAACGGCTATCGCATTCTGCCTATTCTTCTCGCATTGTTCTTACGTTTTATTACAAAATCTCGTTTTTCCCAATTTTTGAGTTATTACTCTTTATTATTAAGCGTGCGTATTGCTGCTTCCCAACGTCCCACATCACCCATAACATCAAATTCTCTTTGAGATTTTCGCGCCAATTTTAATGGATACATTTTTTGTCAACACTTTTTTGGCGCGAAAAAATACACCAGGCTCTTCGGCCAATGAAAACATTCGACCCCATTGACAGAAAATACTCCAGTGCTGTTAGTTTTTCCTATAAAAAAAACAGATTTATTCAAACCCCCGGATTTTTCAATTCAATATCAGATCCGAAAATTCTATCTGTGTATTTTTTTAAACTTTTTTTTTTTTATTTTTTATGCAAGGCTGCAATGGCTGGATCAGATTGGTGAAATTGTAAAATAATGGGATATGCAAAGCGAACGTAACTGTAACTCTGTCACCATTCCGCTAGGGGTGGCCACAGCCTCTGCAGAGCTGCCTACATTTTTTCCTATCCTGATATACCGCTTGCAATTAATTCTTATCCATCATCTATTTAATGCATTTTCTTCTTTTACACTCACTTTGTATATCTTAATCTTTCACAATCTTCTCAATCTGATCACTCCATACTTTTCGCGGTCGTCCCTTCCCTCTTTTTCCTTTATATTGAATGCATATTCAGAAGAATATGCATTCAATTAGTGTACACTTTTGCGATTTCAATGATGGATTCATCTTCAATAAACCCTTGTTTCTCAAACGTTTTGTCACTCCTTCCATTGTATCAGATACATGACGCGTTACATTATAATCCAGACGGCGTAATTCTTATTAGATTATTGTAATTCCGCCGACACGTTTTTTTCTCCGGGCGAAGTAGGTAATATCTTTATTATATTTACGGCTTGGCCACCTTTACGCCTGTGAAAAACGAATAAAAACACTGGCACCTCTCCCATGTCAGCGTTGTCAGTTCAACTTTCTGGCGATGATTTTTGTCAATATGAGCTGACTGCATTCCAAAAGTAGATTCGGTACATTTTAACATCAATTATTTCACATAAAGTCTAAGCTACTTATTTGTTTAAGTTTTTAATAAAAGGAATTCCGTATTTGAGTATCTTGCTTTGGCAAATAGAACCAAATCTCAAGTGCGATTGCTATCAAAATTTAATATGTTGGTACTTAGTTTAATATGTTGTATCAAATCAGCTATTCAAAAGCTTGCTTTGAAACTAGAATTTAAAGGTTCGATCCCTCCTTAGGGTGTGAGAAATGATTTCCCATCGATAAATAAATAATGTTTGTATCGATAAATAAATAATGTAAAAATAAAACTTCAAGAGTTGATTTATTTCATAGCTTCGCCACGTAAATCTTTCTCCGGAATTCACATTTGTAATTTTAAGATCTGCAAGTTGTCTTCTTGATAATGAAGTGATAACATCAAAGCGCTCGAGAAAATAAATATACTCGTGATGAACCACTTTATGTTTTATTTTTACTAAATCTACATCTAAATCTTAGCGGGAAAGATATACATCATTTGAGATTCATATTAAATGCATTCCCACAAGCAGACACGTATAAGTTTGCGCTAGCACATGCCGCATGTGGACCTACAATATGAAACCCCAAATCTCAAATGAACATACACCCTGCAACTCCTGCGGACCTTCCCTGATACAGGGGTGACATTGGCCAAGTGAACCATTTTCTATAGCATGAGAGGTCAGCCGCATACCAACCTATAAGTCAAGGAACATACACAACAAATTACAATTTTTAAAATCAACAAATAAACGGCTGTGTTTTATTTTTAAGTACCTAATTGATTTTCAATGAATCTTCACAATGACAATACTGTAACTGTAACTCTGACGCCATTTCGCTAAGGGTGGCCAGAGCCTCTGCAGAGCTGCCTCCATTTTTCCTATCCTTACATACCTCTTTCAATTCATTCATATCCATCACATTTTTCATGCATTTTCTTCTTTTACGCTCGCTTTGTACATCCCATTCTTTCATAATCTCCACAATCTTATCACTCCATACTTTTCTCGGTCGTTCCTCACCTCTTTTTCCTTTCACACTACCTTTGATATACACATCCCCCTTGTATTTTCCCATAGGCTGTTTATTTCAAGGCCAAAACCAAAATACCTGTTTATTTCACTGTCAATTATGGCAAGTTTCACTGACGTCAGAATCCCTACTGTGATTTATCCGCACGGTCGTCCACACGTAATAGAAAAATATGTTTTTCGGCACAAGACGATCTCTCACGGCGCAAATATGAAAGCATAATTAAATTTCCTTAATGCTACCGAAGAAAAAAAATGAAAACTCCCATAAAAAAACCGTCTACGCAATTTCGCTTCGGAAAACAAAGTTTGAGAAACGGTAGCTATCTCTAAATATCATATTTCTGTATTGTTTATTTTTTACCGTCTTAAAAACAACATTCAAAACCAACAAATCTAAGTTGCAAAGATATGTTACATTGTAGATTCACATTATATGCATTTTTAAGAGCAGACACGTATAAGTTGGCCTGGCCAGAAACAGGTATTAATATCATCAATTAATAATTCATTATTGTTTATTTTAATGAATTATTAATTTATTATTACCCAATAACATCTGTTTAACCAGGGTCAAAGTTATGGTGAAATGACGCGGGGATCGAACCAACGCTGTTCTATTCCAAACACGCTAGAAAGATCAGCCCCCTTGGGCCCCCTCGGCCATAACACCGACGATGTAAAAACCCACACTCGGTGCCTTCTTTAAATTAACCAATTAATTTTTTTTACACAAAATATGAATGGTTTATTTGCAGACATTTCTATTTCGGGAATTGTAACAAAAAAAAATAAAAAACAAACATTTCGAAGGGGTGCTGAATTTTTAAAATGAAATCCATTTGTGTCAGTTTTTTTTTTATTTTACATTCGACTGCCTGCACGTCAAAAAGCGACGCCAGATTCGCATAAATCTATTTCGCTCGCTGTTTATGCAAAAATTCTACAAAAAAAAAAGCTGACGGCACCCCCCCGGAACACGCCGGATACAAAAACAGGATTTTCAATTTCCTGAACATTTTTCTGGGCATCCAGTAATCTCACAATTTGCAATGCGCATGCGTTACATGAAAAAAATAAACATCGACAAAAAAAGATAAACTCTTAAAAATAAAAGTAGTTTTCATACTAAATATATATTTCGGTGTTATGGCCGAGGGGGCCAAGTGGGCTGATCTTTCTAGCGTGTTTGGAATACAACAACGTTGGTTCGATCCCCGCCTGGGTCATTTGATCGTAACTTTGACTCTGGTTCAACAGATTTGGTAATTATCAATTAATAATTCATTGAAATAAACAATAATGAATTATTAATTGATAATATTACTACCTATTTCTGGCCAAGAAGAATGGGTTGGTGAGTTGCATTCCTCTTCAAAAATCTATTTAAAAAAAAAAAGATCTTCGCTTCGGCTGAGGATGAATTGCTTTCTTTTTAATGATAATTTTTCTTGACATATAGGTGGGTATGAGGCTGACTACCCATACTGTAAAAAATGGTTCACTTTGCCAATGTCACACTGTTTCAGGGAAGGTCGGCAGGAGTTGCAGGGTGTATGTTCATTTGAGATTCGGGTTTTCATATTGTAGGTCCACATGTGGCATGTTTAAGCGCAAACTTGCACGTGTCTGTTTGTGGGCATGCATTTGATATGAGTTTTGAACCATGCCTCAAATGAACATAAGCCCTGGAACTTTTGCCGACCTTCTCTGAAACATTGGAAAAGTGAACCACTTTTTACAGCATTGGTGGCCAGCTTCATACCAACCTATAAATCAAGGACCTGACCTTCACTTATACGTGTTCCTACTTTTTCAGTTGTCTCACTTCCCTGCCTTATTTAATGAAAATTATTTTACACAACGTTATCATTTGTAAGGACAGAAAAAAGTGGAGGCGCATCTGCGGAGGTACCGGCCACCACTAGTGGAACGGCGGCAGGATACAGTAACAGATCATTTCAAAAGCTCCACGACGCCCCTTTACAAAGGTGCTAGTTCTCTCGTGTTGATTCTTTAACATGCTGCAAGTTGCACCCTTGTTTTAAACCTCCCCTCAGGCTAACACTTTGACGCAGTCAACCCCCATCCCTTGTTCAAGAGCCACCCTAGGAACGCCTAAGGGGTTAAACTGGAGCTTTTAAAAACACACACAAGATTCCTTCAGCTAGTTTTTATATTGTGTTTTAAAACACTGAATGTTTTGCATGGGAAGCATTGTTTTTTTCCCGCGTCATTTTTTATAGTTTTCAGTTACAAAAAAACATCTTTAGATTGTGCAAAAAAAACTTAGCTACATATGCAGTGTCTTCGTTTTTTCCCCAAGGGATCGAATGTGAACTTTTTTTATTTTTTAGAGGTAAGGGGGCCGGACTTAATATGCCAACCACTTCAGTTCAAATGGGGGTTCCTAGCTGGTACTCATTTCTTGCGGATGCTAAGTAAACCTTGTCGGTATTTTATTTTGGGTTGAAATAAACACCGAAACCGGATATTATTTCTGACACCCTCGGTGAGATTTGAGCCCGAGCTCTCGGCATGGAATGCAAGCATTCTAACTGATCTATCGACCGGACGGATAAATTAATAAAAATGTCAGAAACAGTCAAGCCAATTTACCATACATTTTGATACTTTTTAGTTTGTATAAGAAAATATACCATTTTTCTCCCCTCGGTGTTTTTGTACGCCTCTGTATTTTGTTATTTTGTCTTATAGATTGGTATGTGGGCAACACATCCAATTTTGTAAAAATGTCACTCCTGATTCAGGGAAAGGCGGCAAGAGTTGCATGGCTTATGTTCAAGATTTGATTTTATATGTGTAAGCGCGTACTTAGAGGTGTCTGCTTGTTGGCGTGCACTAAACATGAATTTTAAATATGAATACAAATATCTTTGCAACTTAGATTATACATAGATGCTATTTAACATACAACCATCCCACCGTTATTTTAATTTCGAAAAAGTGCATTTGCAACTTTAATTATTTTTGTACGCTGGCGTAAAATTAATCTTTCCTTTTACAAAGACTTCATTGTTTTAAAAATGGAGGGGATTTTGTGGAGCATAAAATCTGTTAGAAAAGGGTCACAATGTAATAGCCTGTTTTTTAATCTTATCAAAAAAAGTAAACAAGGACCTCACTGTGATAAAATAGCTGACAAACTCGAGTTACCTCTATTTTTTGTTTTTTTTTATTTACCTACCAACGTAAAGTAAAAAATGTCGCCCTGGCAACACACAACGCTCACTCTATGGTTACTTTTCTATCATACGCGTGGCAGCAGTGACGTTCGAAATTTAAATAAGTTTCTAGATGCAAGGCGAGAGCTTGTATTTTAAATTTTAAATGAGACGCCATTTTGGTAACAAAATAATAAGCAAAAAAAAAAAACATTATGGACGATAAAACTTTTGAAGAACAATGTGAATTTTAAACGATTACGGTGTTAACGGTCGGTGTTATGGCCGAGGGAGCCAAGAGGTCGATCTTACTAGCGTATTTGGAATGGAATAACGTTGGTTCGATCCCCGCTTGGGTCACATGACCATAACTTTGACCCTGATTAAACAGATGTTATTGGGTAATTATTAATGAATAATTCATTAATAAAAAAAAAAATGAATTATTAATTGATAATATTAATACCTGTTTCTGGCCAGGCAGAATAGGTTGGTGAATTGCATTCCTCCTTTTTTTAATTAAATTAAATTAAAATTACTATCATTTAACCATAAATTTAATTAAAAAAATTATTATGTTTTAAAAGATTTTTTTAACTACAGTTATAGGTAGATACTGTTACCTGAATGGGATTCCTGAGATTCGGATTGTCTAGGATTTTTTTTTTCAATCATATTTGTATGAAAAAGGTTATGACTCTGGATGAAATGAAAGAAGTATGCAAGGACAGGAAGAAGTGGCGGCTAATCTGCAATGTTGATTTCTAATGTTAGTGTATTCATTTGCTACATTTTTTGCATAGGAAATTTTTCACTTTTTTTGTATAGATTTCTTTGTAAGGTTTTGTTCTTTTTTATATTTAAATGTAATTTATTATTCATACTCCTTGACTTATAGGTTGGTATGAGGCTGACCACCCATACTGTAAAAAATGGTTCACTTTGCCAATGTCACCCCTGTTTCAGGGAAGGTCGGCAAAAGTTGTGGGGCTTTTGTTCATTAGAGGTTTGGATTTTATTTGTAAGTACACATTCAGCATTTGTAAGCGCGAACTACACTTGTTGGTTTGTGGGCATACATCTGAGAGCTTTAAATGAATATATCCTTGCAACTTAGATTATAGATTATAGATTATTAAAAATTCTAATAACTTTAAACGAGTTGGTAAGCTTCGTAAATTTCAGTAAGGATAGATTTTTTTTTTGTATTATTAAAAAAAACTTTTGTAATATTGCAAGATTAAAAAAGACCAAAAAAAAATGTTAATTCAATACGTAAAGACAATTTCAGGAACCAAAATGGCCGACACAAACACGATGCAGCGTGTAGATTGTCTGTGCATGATAAAAGCGTAAAGTCATTGTTGCCATCCGATAGAAAATTAAAAACTAATCGGTGGATACGTTATTTTTAATTATCGAACAAAATTGTTTTCCTTTGTAATATAAAGTGCCGTTTTTCGAGTTCATCAGATTTCAAACAAAACAAATATTTTTTTAAAGTTTTGATTGATATATTATTTTCTATATTATCTACCTCTATTTAAAAAGTCGTTCGATCCGGATCGGACAGTCCGATCGGAGTCCGGTCGATGGCTCAGTTGGTAGAGTGCTTGCATTCCATGCCGTGAGCTCGGGTTCGAATCCCACCGAGGGTGTCAGAAATGATTTCCCGTTTCGGTGTTTATTTCAAACCTCAAAATAAAATACCGGCAAGGTTTACTCAGCCTTCACAAGAAATGAGTAGGTACCAGTTCTCTCTCAGGAGCTGGGAAACCACCACTTCAACTGAAGTGGTTGGCGTAAGGCCGGCCCCTTTACCTGTATAAATAAATAGGTTCAACTCGCCACATGCGACCCCTTCGGGGATAACGCGGCAAAAAGTTACACTATATGTGTAGCTTAGTTGTGTTGCGTTTTGCGTTCAGTGTGGCTCCTTGTCACGTTCTCCCCGGAGTGATCGCATGTGGCCAGTGAACCGATTTATTTTAACAAGTAAGGTGGCCAGCCTTACGCCAACCACTTCAGTTGAAATGGGGTTTTCCCAGCCCCAGAGAGGCTGGTACTCATTTTTTTGGGAAGACTGAGTAAACCTTGCCGGTATTTTATTGTGGGTTTGAAATAAACACCGAAACGGAAAATCATTTCTGAAACCCTCAGTGGGATTCTAACCCGAGCTCTCGGCATCGAATAACAGCACTCTACCAAATAAGCTATCGACCGGACTTCCGTACAATAATGAATTGGTATCTGATCTTCCATGAACCGGAAAAAAATCTATATGATTACCTACCTATCTATAATCTAAGTTGCAAGAATATATAAACATTCTAAGCACATATGGCGTCATTGGGCAAGGAACTTGAAGCTTACGTAGCCTTTTTTCCCTGTTTAATATGTTCCTGATATTCTAATGTACAATGACCATGTATTTCTCTTTTCTTTCACTGTTTAACTATATATTTTGTTTGCTCTTTTTTCTCATATAATTCATCACATATTTTCATGTTTCTACATTTTTGTAATTTTCTATGTACTTTTTCTATTGATGTATTATTTTTTTATGGCTGGTCATATATTGCACCCTCCACATGACCAAGCTGGAATAAACGCATATTATTTTTATTATTATTATATCAAATGCATGCCCACAAACAAATACGTGTAAGTTCGAGCTTACAAATGCTGAATGTTCACTTACAAATTAAAATCCAAACCTCAAATGAACATAAGCCCTGCAACTTTTGCCGACCTTCCCTGGAACAGGGGTGACATTGTCAAAATGGACCATTTTTTACAGTATGGGTGGATCAGTCTTTTACCAACCTTTAAGTCAACAGAAGTCAAAAATCTGAGAATGTCCCTATACCAACCTATCAAGGAGCCACCTTACCTGTAAAAGTAAATTATTTCATTACGCCAATGCTACCTTTTCTGGGCGAAACTCTGTAAGAAAGGTTGTATACTTATTGAAAAACAAAATAAAAAAACTTACTTTTTTTTCCAAAGAATCTTCGATGTATTTTTTTCAAACGAAGAAAAAAACTTCTTATCAGCTTACCTGGAAAAAAGGAGAAAATAAAATGTTATTTAAGACAAAATAAATTTAAAAATAAACACACACACATTGACACATATATATATTTAAAACGACTGTTTTTCTTTTTTACGTGGAAAAAAATACGACGAGTTGCATTCATTTAAAAAAAAATGATATTTATGTAAAAATGCGTCATTTGTATGCAAAAAATCTAATAAATAATGTCGGATATTATTTTGAATTTAAATTTATAAAATACATGCGATGCACTAGCGAGGTATAAAAAAGTGAATAATTTATATTTTGTACGATGGGCTTTTTTACAATCAGATTATGTGTGTGGCATGTTAGAACGGCACAGTGACAAAACGACACATGACAAAACGACATATCGCACTCTTAATCATAAAGAGCAATAACTCAAAAATTGTAAAAATCGAGATTTTGTAACAAAACGCAAGAACAATGCGAGAAGAATGGGTAGAATGCGACAGCCGTTTAATTTGGACGAATATGACCGAGATAAAACATCGGTCGCCTTTTTCATCCCATACGAGTTGTACTGGTTGTCTGAACTTCAAACGTGATTTCCCAACATTCTTACTTTTTGAGTTATTGCTCTTTATTATTAGGCGTGCGATATGACAGAGCATAACAATGATAGGACATCACTATGACAAAACATCACATACATACAACGAAACGTACCATAAACGGTACATGCAACCATTTTGTCTGGGAATGTTTTGTCATTGTGACTCACTTTCATGTGATATTTTTTCATAGCTATGTTTTGTCATGTGAAAACCGTCGATATGAAATCACATCGATAAAATTGTGACGTCACACGGCAGGCTTGCTAAGGAAAAGGTAGACAAATATAAAGTAAATGGTTGCTGAGAATCGTAGTTACAAGTACATTACAAGTGTGACGTTTGCACGCCGAGAAAAAAGACCTGCTTCAAATTTGTGCTGATAAAAAAACGCTAACTTACTCGTCTACTAAATCAGTGTCTAGAGACCACAGATTACAGAGATATTACTATGTATTCTGAGTTGGAGAGTGTTGACACACGATTTAGTCGGCATGCAAGTCGGATGACTCGACAACTTGCTAGCCCGCTCGAATTCCATGTTCATTAGACACAAAACCCATTGTGACCGAGTCGACAATAGACTCGAGAAGAAAAAAACGAGTATATAGGACAATCGAATGACATTTCAATAGTAAAAATCAGTATTATTGACATGTGATATAGGTTCCGAAATCTTCGTAGATCAAGCGGTAAAAAGTTGCACAATATATGCAGCCTTGTATATTAAAGATCTATTTTTTCAATATATAGATCGTCAAGATACATCTATAATCTAAGTTGCAAAGATATATTAACATTTAAAGCTCATATCAAATGCATGCCCACAAACAAAAATGTGTAGTTCGCGTTTACAAATGCAGAATGTGTACTTACAAATAAAATCCAAACCTCAAATGAACATAAACCCTACAACTTTTGCCAACCTACCCTGAAACAGGGGTGACATTGGCAAAGTGAACCATTTTTTTACAGTATGGGTGGTCAGTCTCATACCATCCTATAAGTGAAGGAGTTGACAAAATCCATCATTGTAAATTCTGAATCTCTATGGGACTTTAAAAAAGGTTTTCCGCGGTGGTGATATCGATGATTTCCATAAGCAGTGGCGTAAACCAGAACCCAGAAGAGAGGAAGGCTGGGTAAACGATAACGCCCGGTCTGAAAATCGGAACCAATATGCTAAATGCAGTCAAAAACAACTTTTTTTTTTATATAACTTTTCTTTGATTTAAAAGTTCGTGTGACGGCAACCACTCATACTGAAAAAAATGGTTCACTTGTTAATGTCACCCCTGTTTCAGAGAAAGTCGGCAAAGTTGAAGGGTTTATTTTCATTTGAGATTTCGATTTTTTAATGTAAAAAAAAAAGGAGAGCCTGTATGAAGAAGGTTATGACTCTGGAGGAAATGAAAGAAGTGTGTAAGGACAGAAAGAAATGGCGGTTTATCTGTGATGTTGGCGGCTATGGTTTTTTAAATAAGAATTTGTTTTCAGGTAGTTTTTGATGTCCATACATATTATAATTTGTTGATTTTTAAAATGTAATTTGAGTATGTTCCTTGACTTATAGGTTGGTATGCGGCTGACCAACCATGCTTTAGAAAATGGTTCACTTTGCCAATGTCACCCCTGTTTTCAGGAAAGGTCAGCAAGAGTTGCAGGGTGTATGTCCATGTGAGATTCGGGTTTTTATATTGTAGAACCACATGCGGCGAGTATAAGCGCGAACTTGTGCATGTCTGTTTGTAAAAGTGCATATAATGTGAATCTTGAAGTGAAAGCGTGAATAATCTAATTAAATCTGACAACCCATACAGAATTTCTCTATCTATAATCTAAGCTGCAAAGATATGTGAACATTTAAGGCTAGTATAAGACAGGCACATGTAGGTTCGCGCCAGCACATTCTGCATGTGTGCATACAAATAAACAAAACCTCACATGAACATAATAAACCTTTAAACCAGTAAATTTTTGTATTATCTAGGTTTTAAGCAGTAACTTCGTGATGAATTATAACAAAGAAGTTTTTTTTTATCCAGTAAATTATTGTTTTTAACTGAAATTGCGTCAGTTTTTTTTTGTTATCAAATTTCGATGGTTTGCCACCACCGAGGTCGCCAGCACACGCGTTATGGTTAACATGCCCGAATGGGGATTTTCAATTTAAAAGTTTCTCGACCGCCAAATCCCCCGGAGCCGCCCCTGTCCTATACGCAAAACTGGAGAGTGAAATTAAATTACCGAGTAGGTACGCCCCTGGACTTGTCGAAGGACGACAACCAATATGGAAAAAAACCTACTGCACCCTTAGTACGAGTTGCAAAACTTGAGAAAAGTAAAGTTTACGGAAAATATTAAAGCGCAATTTCTCCCAAAATCTGTCGTTTTTGTTTCTTACACTTTGTGGTCTTAGCTAAAGAGTTACAGTGATGAAGAAAATCAAGTTCAAACAAACAAAAACGGCAGATTTTGGGGGAAATCACTCTTTAATAATTGCCGTAAACTTTACTTTACTCATGTCATGTATGTTTACTTTACTCATGTCATGTATGTTCCTTGACTTATAGGTTTTTATGCGGCTGACCACCCATAATATAAAAATTGGTTCACTTTGCCAATGTCACCCCTGTTTCAGGGAAGGACGGCAAGAGTTGCAAGGCTTATGTTCATTTGAAATTGGGTTTTTATATTGTAGGTCCACATGCGGCATGTGTTAGCGCGAAATTATACATATCTGCTTGTGGGAATGCATTTAGTATAAATCTTAAATGATATATATCTTTGCAGCTTAGATTAGATTAGATTAGACTCAAGTTTGCGACTCGTACTAAGGGTACTGGACTATTTTACATCTCACACGGATAGATTTAAAGCTTAGGTACTAATCGAGTTAACTCTTGTTCTAAATCTTAGCTGCAAAGATGTATATCAATTAACATTCATATTAAACGCATTACGACAAGCAGACAAGCATAATTTCGCGCTCACACATACCGCATGTGGACCTACAATATAAAAACCCCAATCTCAAATGAACATAAGCCCTGAAACTCTTGCCGACCTTCCCTGAAACAGGGGTGACATTGGCAAAATGAACCGTCTTTTAAGACTTAACAATTAAACAGTAAAAATTAAAGCCTACAAAACATTTTCTATGAACAAGTAACAAAAATATTTTTTAAAGCCAGCATTACAGATCAACCGCCATTTTTTTCGGTCCTTGCATACTTCTTTCATATCATCCAGAGTCATAACCTTTTTCATACAATCTCTCCTTTTATTATGACTCTGGATATCCCATGCATTCGCTATTTCGGAAATTTGATCCATCCATTCCTTTCTCGATCTTCCTCTACCACGACATCTATTGTTGATGGTGTGATAACACCAAAAGCGATCGAGAAAATCAACCAACTCGTGACGAAACACTTTTTTTTACATTTTCGAACACGATAAATTTATTTCATTCTTAAAGAATGAAAAAAAACGGATTTTACTGACCGTGCAAAAGAGAAGAACGATTTTCTCTACGTTTCGTCGGAGTCATATCCGACGTCTTCAGGTGACGTGTGTCCTCTACAAGGAGGAGCCACGAACTGTTGAATTATTGTTGTTTGATCGAGGCCGAAGGTTGTAGGTATTTTTATTTTTATTAACCTTCGGAGATACATCCATAGATTTCGCTATAGCCGCAGTTGTACAGAAGGACGATATTCATTCTTATCAAATAACTTTCTTTTTTCACAACAAATAACATAAATTACTTACAAATCTACAAAAACAATCAAATTTTATTATGTTTCCAATACTTCGGTAGTTTTATCATTATCTTGAACATACAAAGAACTGAAAGATGATATTTCGGTTGAATGAAAAAAAACTCGTAGAATTACAAAAAAAATACTCCGTTCCATGTACAAAAATAATATTTAAAAAAAACAATATGAACTTTATCGAATGCCTGAATAAACTGATGGATTTATTTTCATTGAAATCGCTTCATTTTTTTCAGCGGTTCTCAAAGATTTTCACTAAATGAATCCCCTAGTAATTTTAACTTACTTGGGCCCTGGATAACGTAACTTAGCTACACATTTAGTGCAACTTCTTGCCTGCGTTATCCCCGAAGGGGTTGCATGTGGCGCTTCCGGACCTATTTATTTTTACAGGTAAGGGGGCCGGCCTCACATCAACCACTTTCAGTTGAAGTGGGAGTTTCCCAACTCCCGGGGGGGCTGGTTCTCATTTATTGTGAAGGCTGAGTACACCGTTAAGATTGAACCCTTGCTTTCGGCATGGAATGCAAGCATTCTACCAATTGAGCTATCGACCTTTTTTGTTAGAATTGGCGCTACAAAGCGCAAGACCCAGTTGCTGTAAGGCTGGATGGATCTTTGGTGACCGATCATTGGTAAAGGTTTTCTGAATTTTTCAATCCAGCGAAGAGCAAATTTAAAAATATAAATGGTATATTTTTTGTACTCCGCTGGGAATCGAACCCACAACCTTCCCATTCAGAGTCCGAAGTGAACTACGAACAGGATGGACTGCTCAAACCCTTCTCATAACCGTCCTGTATGTATGTGTCAGAAAGACCCACAGCACATGGACGCTCATACAAAGCTACATATTTTCTCAAGTCGCGGAAGACCTTTCCATGAAGTAAAAGCAACGACACGACAAAACAAACACCTTTAGGTCAAAGGCGTGCCCGTGGCTATAAGAAACTATTATTTTGGCGTAAATAACAAATTCCGCCCGTGAATTGGCATAGATAATACTGTGACATGACCTGGCCAGGTTGTTAGGGAAGAGGCAATCAAATATTTTGTTATTGTTAGCTGAGGACGACAGTCCCATACAAGGCTGGCGTTTGCGCTCCGAGAAACAAATCCATATTTAAAAAAAATAGTACATTATGAATACTTGAAAAAGCTGACAACTGATTTTGCCAAATAAATCTCCACCACCTTAAAGGTAAAACTGAAGAATTACTGCTTCACTGATAGGAAAAATTGTGGATTAAACATTTTATTGGGTGTAACTTCTCATAGTAAGTGAACTAAGGCAGTGCTCATGAAAAACTTCTAAACTACATGATTTTCACAATTTTTAGTGTTATCTCTCTTAGAATATAGGGGAAAGGTGCATTTATCTGAGAAACCCATGTTAGCTTCATATGCCACTAATTCAGTTTTACCTTTAAGGTATCGAAATGCAGTTCTGGGAGTGAGGGGACCATGGAGGGAAGCAGCACAAGACAGAGAGTCCTGGGCTGGAAGTCTCATCACCACGGTAATTATTACCAACTGAATATCGGTAATATTTGTATGCAGACTAATCAGCTGATCACTTGCGGCCATCTTGGATTGACAGGATTCATACAAATATTACCGATATTCGGTAGATAATAATTACCGTGGTGATGAGACTACCAGCCCTGGAAGATTGTGGTGCGGGATGCCCTGAACCTTCAAGGACAAAGAAATAAAATTAAAGTAAGTATCGAAATGAACCCACACTTTAAGAAACATTGATTTTGGACCTCTGGTTTGATCGATTGGAAAGGACCAGGTTTTTTTTTGTTATTTTTAGCTCGCGGAGCTTCCTGAAACAAAGGGGTCGGCAATTGAACTGTGAAAGGTGCAATTTAACGACGAAAACGAATCGGTCCATTGTGTTTTGCTGACTGAAGGCTATATTTTCATGTAACCGAGTGCTTGATGAAAAAATAACGCCGGGTTTCGGAAAATTCATGATAAATCAGTTTTTTAATATTTTTAAGGGTTTGGTGGTTTACACAGTGAAAGTCCATCGTATATTAATTAAATAAACAAAGTTTTAATTCATTTTTATAATTTTATTTCTGTCTAGCACTTTCGCCTACAAGGCATCATCAGGACGCTTGGTGATACCCTGTAGGCGAAAGTGCTAGACAGAAATAAAATTATAATAAAGTGAATTAAAACTTTGTTTACTTAATTAATAATCAGTTTTTTCTTTTCTTAAACCAAAATTAGGGGTCCCATCAATTTTCTTTATATTATTACGATTTTCCTTGACTTATAGGTGTTGATATGAGTCTGACCACCCATACTGTAAATGGTTCACTTTGCCAATGTCACCCCTGTGTCAGGGAAGGTCAGCAAAAGTTGTAAGGCTTATGTTCATTTGAGGTTTGTATTTTATTTGTTTAAGTACACATTCAGAATTTGTAAGCGCAAACTACACGTGTTTGTTTGTGGTTATGCATTTGAGAGCCTTAAATGTTAATATATCTCTGCAACTTAGATTATAGATAGACAGATTATTATAGCTTGGGTTCAATTTGATAAGAGGCCTAGGCACGCCGCTGATTGTTTGGTGCGATGTATCTGGAATAGTGTGGAACAATTCTCTAGTACCATCTACTATGAAGTATCTGCCATGTTCTAGAACATGCAAGAATCGTCTTTTTCGTACCTATAAACACGAGCAAAGATTCTGTGGGACAGACTGAGTCGCTTAGACCATTGTAACACGAAGACCTGTAAGCAGAGAGTGAAGAGTGACCAGTATATTTTAACCGATATTGTGAAAACCATTGAGTTATAACATAGGGGAGCGGAAACTAACATACTGAATTGATACATACTTGCTACCACTTTCGTTTCTTTCCTGTCAAACGTTGCAGTGATGTAGGCGGCAACAATTACAAAAATTACGCACAATCCCCACAATACTTATAATGAGATGAGTGATAAAATTAAAATATGAATATACACCTTGAAAATATGAAATATTGACTTCAATTTTAGCGATCACATTATTTATAACGCGTGTTATCTGTCAACTCTTGCTATTTTCGGTCAAGTCGGCAGCCATTGTTACCAACATTCAAGATTTTTTTTGTCGTTCTGCCGAGTTTTTTGTACATATCGCACGCTTAATAATAAAGAGCAATAATTCAAAAATTGGGAAAATCGGGATTTTGTAGTAAAACGCAAGAACAATGCGAGAAGAATAGGTAGAATGCGATAGCCGTACAATATGGATGTATATGACCGAGATACAACATCGGTTGCCTTTTTCATCCCATACAAGTTGTACTGGTTGTCTGAACTTCAAACGTGATTTCCCAACATTCTTATTTTTTCAGTTATTTCTCTTTATGATTAAGCGTGCAATATGGAAATGCAACTGTGAGTTATTCCTTCTTTTTCTTACTAATGGCCATTTTCATAAGCAATTTAAAACAGATCTATGTCTATTTTCGATTAAATAATTTCTAGTCCACAGATGTTATTAGTCAATGGTGAAAACAATCGATTTAATTAAAAAGAGCCCCGAGTAAAATCATAACAATATTAAATCCGGCATTGGAGATAAAGCACAATAGAGTGGAGTCAGACAAGTCAGAGTCATAGAGAACCAGGAAAAGAGCCATTTATAATAAAGTCTGGTCGGAGTGGCACATGAAAGTAAGACCAAAGCAGAGAATATGGTCTGCGCTTTTATTACTAGAAGTTCTAGACCGAGTTGAAGAGATAAAAGGGGCCCGCGCTCCGAAAGTTTAGGTACTCTAGAAGTGTAAATGCGGTTTTGTAAACAATGTTGTTAAAGATCGCTCCAGGTAAGTAGCTATAGAATATTGATGTTTTTAAATTAATCGTATGCATTCTTTTATTTCATGATTTATTTCTATAATATTTATGGTTATGACTCTGGATGAAATGAAAGAAGTATGCAAGGACAGGAAGAAGTGGCGGCTAATCTGCAATGCTGATTTGTAATGTTAGTTTATTAGTTTGCAACATTTTTTGCATAAGAATTTTTTGACTTTTGTGTAGGTATAGATTTATTTTTAAGGTTTTGTTGTTGTTACTTAAATGTTGTTTATTACTCGTATTCCTTGACTTATAGGTTGGTATGAGGCTGACCACCCATACTGTAAAAATGGTTCACTTTGCCAATGTCACCCCTGTTTCAGGGAATGTCGGCAAGAGTTGCAGGGCTTATGTTCATTTGAGGTTTGGATTTTATTTGTAAGTATACAATCAGCATTTGTAAGCGCGAACTACTTGTGTTTGTTTGTGGGCATACATCTGAGAGCTTTGAATGAATATATCATTGCAACTTAGATTATAGATATTTGAATTTCTCTCCCTTTATTTCAGAGACTATAAGGACTCAAACGGGGCCATTTTTAGACATTTTAGTCGTCGGTTGAGCCCACGCTTTGACAAACTAATGATGCATTTTTATGAAGACCTGTCAACCCAAGATGGCCGAAAGTGATCAGCTGATTTGTCTTCATGCAAATGCATCATTAGTTTGTCAAAGCGTGGGCTCAACCGACGACTAAAATGTCTAAGAATAGCCCTGTATGACACATGTTGTAGTGCCGCAGAGGTACTTTACGAGCTTGGTCGTCGCTACAAAGCGCCAATTCTCAAGCAAGACCCAGCTGCTTTAAGGCCTTTATTGACCGGCTTTCGGTAAAGGTATATGAATTTTTCAACTCAACGAAGAACATTTTTGAAAACATAAATGGTGCATTTTTGTCCTTCGCCAGGATTTGAACCCACAACCTTCCATTTACGAGTCAGAAATGTTTAACACTAGACTAAGGACCGGTCAAAATGCAGGGCCGTTAGTTGCGTAGTGTTGTGTTGTGCACGACACATAACATTTTTTTTAAACGATAAATAATAATATGTATGGACATCAAAACTAAAACAGAAAACAAATTCCAATTTAATAAACCCTAACCGCCAACATTACAGATCAACCCACATTTATTTCTGTCTTTACATACTTCTTTCATTTCCTCCAGAGTCATAACCTTCTTCATACAGGCTCTTCTTTTATTATGACTCTGGATATTCCATTCATTCGCAATTTCGGATATTTGGTCCATCCATACCTTTCTCGGTCTTCTACCTTCACCACGACATCCATCTATTCTACCAACATATACTTTCTTCGTCAGTCTTTCCTCATTCATTCTCTCCATATGCCCAAACCATCTTAACAAACTTCTTTTAATCTTCACTTTCACACTTTCTCTTGCACCACATTCTTCTCTTACAAAATCATTCCTCACCCTGTCACTCCGTTTTTTCCCAATCATACTTCTTAGAAAGTCCATTTCAACAGTATGGACTTTACTAATTTCACTTTCATTCACCGTCCAGGCCTCGCTTTCATACATCAAGGTGGGTAAAAGTATGCCACTGCGTACCGCCAATCGAGCAGCATTCAGTCGTGAAAACACCAAGTTCTCATAGTTTTGATATCGACTGCAAAAACTGGTTGAATGTCAGCCGTTCTACGAGTTGTTCTTATACAAGACAAGAGGAGGAGGTCAACTTCTAGGTCTGTCTTGTTGGCTACTCGAGCCAAGTAAGTGCCCAGCTCAGAAAATGTAAATTGAAACAAAGTTGTGATTTATACTGAGAAGGCGCTGGACTCGGAACATTGAATAAATAAATATAAGTTTGGCAAACTGCTCGGAGATGTTTCAGAAGGCACGCAAACGGCTGCATAATAAGTTAACAAGAGATTGATTTATGTTTTTTGTAAATATTCGCAAGATTAGCAAAGATGTTGAGATTTGAAAATATTTTTTTTTAAACGCTCCCGTCGATAGCTCAGTTGGTAGAGTGCTTGCATTCCACGCCGAGAGCTCGGGTTCGAATCCCACCGAGGGTGTCAGAAAGGATTTCCCGTTTCGGTGTTTATTTCAAACCCAAAAATAAAATACCGGCAAGGTTTACTCAGCCTTCACAAGAAATGATTACCAGCCCCCTCGGGAGCTGGGAAACCCCCCACTTCACTGAAGTGGTTTGCGTAAGGCCGGCCCCCTTACCTGTAAAAATAAATAGGTTCAACACATGCGACCCCTTCGGGGATAACGCGGCAAGAAGTTACACTATATGTGTAGCTTAGTTGCATTTTTTTTATTTTTTTGCACGCTCTCGAATCATTGAGAATTGGTACATGCGAGAGTCTACTCGAAAACACTCGAGCAATCTCAAACAATTCAAAAACAGGATCAAATACAATTATATGTGTACCTAATATCCATTTATTTCTAGAGACTTTACTGATTTTATCACAGACACACAAAACACACAATTACACTTTCGTAACAATAATATCGACTGCTCCAAGAAAGACAGCACTAAGTCAAAAAAGATAGTTTTGCAGGAGAGCCAATTGAATGTTATTTATTCCATGGAGTACAATGCATAAACTATTTTTTACATTCATTTATTAACGAATTTAAAAGAGATAGAGACACGGCTGTCATCTTGGAATGAAGATAATGATTTGTTACCTTCAGAAATGGAAATAAGTCAAAAACCTCAATTTCGGAGTTACTTTCTTCTTCCTTTGAGCATTCGATATATACTTTTAATTTAGAGCAATTTTTGTGTGAATTATACTTCAAGAGCCCTCTACATTCTGGATTGTTTGTTGCTTATAAGTGCATTTTTTTTTAAATAGACTCATTTGTAGTATGAATGAATGAACTTATTTGTGACCGGTCTTTTAAAAGAGTAGATATTTTTTTCTTCTGAAAATTCATCTATATTTATTTATATGCTCCGCTAGCAATCGAACCCACTAACTTCCGTTACTTTCACCACGCTGGGTCTATGCAACTTTTGCCTCCTTTCTCTAAAGTAATATAAGAATTGTATCATCATATCAAAAGACTATTTTTTTGGCATCAAGGAAGCCCCTTAAGTTGGCGTAAGCATGTCTAACATACCTGTGAAATAAAAAGGTTAGTTTAGTTTACGATTAACGATCATTTTTGCACTGTATGTGCAGCTTAGTAATCCGTTTCAGCACCCTTTGTTACAATTTCCACAGGATTTTGAAATGGATGTTGAAATATTTAATTCAAAATACGTGTTAGTACTCGTATAATATAAACTATGTGAATACGACTAAGTATGATGTTTTTATATATCCAGTGGTCGTAAACGCGTGAGTGTCGAGCGGAGGGCGGCATAAAAAGGTTATTAAAAAGCTTCACACAAGGCAGCGGCGGCCAAATCTGGCACTCGTTACTACAAAGGGTGCGTGAGCTAATAAAAAAAATTACTACCTATAAAAAAAAATGTACACAGTAGATTCGGTGATTTTTTTTACATTTTTATGTGAAAATGAATAAAAATTGTATTAAAAGGAAATTGAGTGAGATAGCGTTACAGAAAAATGTATCGTCTATAATCTAAGTTGCAAAGGTATATTTACATTTTAGATTCATATTCAATGCATGCCCACAAGCAGACACGTGTTAATTCGCGCTTACATATCCAAACCTTAAAGTTAAAACTGGATTAGTGCTGATTCACTTATTAGAGAAATCGGGGATGAATCCTTTCAGTGGGTGTAATTTCTCATAGTAAGTGAACTAATTACATGGAAAAGCTCATAAAAAACTTCTAAACTACAGGATTTTCACACTTTTTTAGTGTTTTCTTTTGCAGAAATAGGAAAAATATGTGTATTTATCTGAGAAACCCATGTTAGCTTAATGTATATCTTATTCAGTTTTTCTTTTAAGGTATCGTTATGCCGCATGTTTATATTGAATCGTAAATATCGATGAAGACTTGAATCAATACAATTTGAATAAAATATTTGAAATTTCAGGATTTTATTCTGAAAGTATACAAGAGAGATGCCCACGACTGAAAACTGAATCCTCAATATTCAAACTCATTTCATAGATCGTAAAACAAAACATTCTTACATTGAACTTACGGCTGTTGCTTTTACACCCTGACGGGAAGGCCTTCCGCCACTTGAAAAAATATTTAGCTCTGCATGCGCGTCTATGAGCTTTGGGTCTTTCTGACACATTCATCGTTTTGAGGTGGTCTACCGTGTTTGTCTGATAGTTTACAAAGCTGTAAATGGCTCCTTCATATTTGTCCGACATATTCCCACTCGTTGAGATAGATTTGAGGCGCCAAACGCTCAGATCTGCGGTGTATGGCGTGGTTGACTAAGTCCAGCCATCACGTCAGACGCGCACTAATTTTGGGGACCGTGCTTTACGGTTTGCGGGCCCAATGAAGTGGAAAAGACTACCACCTAATGTGAAGAAGGCAAAAACTGATGGTATCTTTAAAGGAGCACTAAAGACGCATCTTTACAAAAAAAACCTTACCCGTGATTTGAGAGGGCCCTTGAGGTGTGGCACACACAAAAACGACGCTCTTTAATTGCGGGTACCTTCTAAATAAATTATCCTTGGATATATTATATTCATACAGGAAGGAAATGAGAAGGTTTGAGCATACGTGTCTGTCTGCGGGTGTGCACTGACAACAGCATACATCATCATCATCTTCTAAAGGCAGTGCCTTGTTGTATCAGCCATCTGTCTCTGTCTGCTGCCATCCTCTTGAGATGCGAATAGGAGGAGACATCCATGAGCCGCTTCAAATCCGTAGTATGAAGTTCTTGGGCGACCTCTTGTACGTTGTCCTAAGATTTTGCCTTCAAAGATGTTGCTAAGAAAGGTACTGTGTCTGATTGAGTGCCCTATTAGCTTGGCTTTCCTCTTATAGCATAAATAAGCCTTAAATATCAGTACATCTTTGCAACTTTGATTATATAAATAGAAAAGTGTTTTAGAATTGAAGCATCGTATACCAAAGCAGTCTGAGGTCTGACAGCTTTGTAAACTATCAGACCGGTTTTTGTCGCTTTTCGGAGTACGTGTCAAATTTTACACCCCCAAGGTATGCTTTCAATTTCCTGAAATAAATTCAATAGTCAATCACACAAAAAACAATCACCCAGCGGGAGGAGGGAGGGGGGTGACTTATAGGGTGGAAACATTAAAATCTGGGGGTGGGAATGTCAAGTGGCAATGTTTATTTTTATAACTGGCTGTCATATTTTTCGATTGAGAAGTTCTAAATTCAAATTTAAAAAAAAAACGACTTTTTTTTAGATTACGACGAGTATTTTTAATTCCACGACCGGTTCCTCAAACAATCTGCTTGCATCTTCAGGTGGTGAAATAAATAACATTACCCACAAACAGGCACGTGTAAGTTCGCAGCACTTACATATGCTGTTATAGTACTTACAAATTAAAATCCAAACTTAAAATGAACATAAATCCTGCAACTTTTGCCGACCTTCCCTGAAACAGGGGTGACATTGGCAAAGTGAACCATGTTCTATAGTATGGTTTGTCAGCCTCATACCAGCCTGTAATCTAAGTTTCAAAGATATGTTATCCTTTAAGATTCATATTAAAACATACCTACAACCAACACGTGAAAGTTCGCAGCACTTACAAATGCTGCATGTGTAGGTACTTAGAAATTACAATTCAAACCTCAAATGAATATAAATCCTGCAACTCTTGATAACCTTCCCTGAAACAGAAGTGATTTTGGCAGAGTGAACTATTTGTTACTGTACGGGGGATCAGCCTCATACTAACCTTAAAGGCAAGGAAATAGTAATAATACTTTAAAAAACAACATTTTTACAATTATTTTAAATGTTTATTTCTAAAGAAAATTGTAAAGATGTAACATTTTTCGTACCTCATAAATATCATTGCCCTAAAACTACGTTTCGTTGAACAAAGTTCAGACATGCCTGGCAGTGACATTTCGTCCCCCCAGTGCTTGTTTGGCTTATCTACCATTGGTAACAAAGATGACCTTTCAATGAAATTATCTTCAGGCCTTTCAGTCCAGTCTCAAAGCCTTAAAGGGTACGGCACCCCCATTGGGACGGACTCTACAACTTTACGCCCCCAGCAATTATAATAGAGCAAGAAGTCATGATCTTTTCATGATTCTCGCCTGCCGAACCAATGTTCTCCGTCAGTCTTGGGTAGTGCGTGCGCTGTCGCTGCTCAATACTCTGGCCTCCTCAGCCCCACACCTGGATATATTTACAACTGGTGTGGATCGCTTACTATCTGAGTCTGTATGTATATTAGAACGACGTATGGATGCGTAGAATAATGTATCTGTGGATCTGTATATTGTTCTCGTATGTCTGCCATGTTATATGTATTGTGACGTTTTGGTGTCTCACTGTCAGTCATGTATATATTTGTTAAATAAATAAATTAAATAAATGAGTCGCTGAACTATGTCCTGCTGACGTCGCTACATGGAGACCACTGCGCTCTGCCTCTACTGCTGTCAACAGGATCAAAGAACCAATAAGAGCAAATACATTCAATTTTGCGGACAGGAGCTTTGGAGTAGCCGGGCCAGTTGCCTGGAATAAGCTACCTTTCGGCCTTCGCTCTGACCAGCTCACCATCGCCTTCAGAAGAGGAATTAAGAAAATGCTGTTTTCGAAGAGCCACGGCGCCCTTGAGATGGTCTGTGATCATTAAACGGCGCCACCGGAAATAAATCATCCATCATCATCATCATCATCATTCAGAATCACATTCAACACAATCTGAGATAAGAAAAGAAACATACTGTTACGACTTTTAGGGTTCGAAAGTCTTTCAATAAACAACATTGGTTTTCTTTTACAGTTATTTATTTTACACTTTTAAATTTATTTTAACAAAGTCAGTCTCGATCATTCCATTACACTGGTTTTAGTTCACTGGTCAAATTTATTCGATGTATGGGTGAAGCTCACAGATGACTGACTGACCCTAGCGCAAGCAATAAGCGTCTTATATACTCTTCACAACAGTATTATCTAGAAACTATATTCGCTAGACAGTTCCAGAATTAAGGAAAGATTCAAGTAGGTACGTAGTAATCATTATTTCTAGACGCTTCAAGTACTTTATTTAATTATTCCTACCCACACATACTTATGAGGATTCCTATTACATAGGGGCTGTCCATATATTACGTCATTCGCATTAAGGGGGGGGGGGGAGTCTGGTCTGCGGATGATGGCAAATGATGCACGAGTACCAAAAGTGACGTCGTTCTTGTAAATACCAATTTCTACAAAATATAAAAAATATTATGTAAGTAACACAACATTATTAATTATTAAGCTCATCCATTATTACAGCAAGAAGGGGGGGGGGTCATTAAATAATGACTTTAGGATGATTGTAAGGGGGGGGGGTCGAAAATCGGCCAAAATCGATGACGTAATTTATGGACGGCCCCATAGCTACAACTAATACCTATACTTATTTTAATATTACCTATTTACATAACAATACAATACGATAATGTGTCGAGCTGTTTTTTTTTCAGTTTTTATAAGACACATTTGTTCAGTACACGTGCAAACGTTGCTCATGTGAAACTACCTCTGATGGAGATAAGACAAACAAGCACTAAGGTCCTGATTTAGGTCTGCTATACTGTAATTGGTGCGTCATAGTAAAATTTAAGCTTCATGACAGGTATTCTAATAATGCTACGAGCACAATTAGGCGTCTCTATAGGCTGGTATTTATTTGTGCTAGAGTGCTTTGTGAGGAAATGTTAGTTTGTCATCAGAGCCCATAAAATGTAATGTCATACACTTATCTATACAGTATAATCATGAAATGTATCGATGACAACACAAAGGTATTTACAAAATTGAGTTATTAGTAGAATTTATTCCATAGACAAAGCGTTGTGAAGAGTTGCCATGGAAAAGGCTAACTAATATTTTGTTGTTGGTGCAAAAACTGCAATAAAGAACGAGAACATGCAAAAGACCATATTGTTGTGAATGTGCAATTATTTGTCTGTGTGTGTTGGTGTAATTCTGGGAAGTCTCTAGATGCAGGTACTTAAATAATTATTTATAGTATACGTATTTGTATTTGTTCGAGTGTTTACTAGAATGTTCTGACGAAATCTCGCATGTGCCAGTTCTCGATGTTTCGATAATAATCTCAATTCTCACCTATAAATAGAGACCGAGATGCTCTGTAGCCAGACAAGTATCTAAGCCGTCGAGATATACTCAAAAGCAACTCTGTGTACGAACTGTATGTAAAGAGTATCTTGAAATAAATTGTGCAAAATAAATAACTGCAATTTTTATTAAATTGAACCTGGTAAAAACATAACAATCTAATCTAATCTAATCTAAGCTGCACAGATATATATCATTTAAGATTTATATTAAATGCATTCCCACAAGCAGACATGTATAATTTCAAGCTAGCACATGCCGCATGTGGACCTACAATATAAAAACCCAATCTCAAATGAACATAAGCCCTGCAACTCTTGCCGTCCTTCCCTGAAACAGGGGTGACATTGGCAAAGTGAATCATTTTTTACAGTATGGGTGGTCAGCCGCATACCAACCTATAAGTCAAGCAACAATATTTTGAGAAATACATCAACTTCTATTACAAATCGAATATGCATTTTCATTCTAAAAAGAAACCCAAAAACGTAATACAAATAATGGCAATGTCCGATCGATAGCTCAGTTGGCAGAGTGCATGCGTTCCAAGCCGAGAGCTCGGGTTTGAGTCTTACCAAGGGTGTAAGAAATAATTTCCCGTTTAGGTGCTTATTCCAAAACGCAGAATAAAATACCGGCAAGTTTGCTCAGCGTTCACAATAAATGAAAACCAGCCCTCTCAAGAGCTGGGATACCCCCACTTTCACTCAACTGGTTGGCGTAAGGACGGCTACCTTAATATGTAACATTGGGGATTCACATTATATGCATTCTCACAAGCATATACGTATAAATTTGCACTTGCACATGCCGCAAATAAAACTGCAATATCTGATCTAATCTAATCTAAGCTGCAAGGATATATACCATTTAAAATTTACATCAAATGCATTCCCACAAGCGGACATGTATAATTTCGCGCTAACACATGCCGCATGTGGACCTACATTATAAGAACCCATCTCAAATGAACATAAGCCCTGCAACTCTTGTCGTCCTTCCCTGAGACAGGGGTGACATAGGCAAAGTGAACCATTTTTTCACAGTATGGGTGGTCAGCCGCACACCAACCTATAAGTCAAGCAATATAAAAACCCAAATCTAAAATTAACATATACCCTGTAACTCTTGCCGACCTTCCCTGAAACTCGAGTGGCATTGGCAAAGTGAACCATTTTCTACAGCATGAGTGGTCACACGCTTACCAACCTTTCATTTCTCTTTCAGTTCATTCATATCCATCACATATTTCATACATTGCCTTCATTTACGTTTGCTTTGTATATTCCATTCTTTCACAATTTCACCAACCTGATCCAACCATACTGGAGTCCTGTAGAATCAAAAACAACAATCTAGGGTGTTTTCAAAAATCCCTTGACTTATAGGTATGTTTAAGTCAGAAGATTATAGATAATAACAAAAACACAACCGGAACCAGAAGGATTAACAATGTTAATTGACGGAATCATGTCTTCCAGCGTGTCTGAGGCAAGCTGATTACTTAGAGAAGGTTTCGCGTCATTACCTCCGTTCATACATCATCCCTGGATGTCGGGGGACCGCGACAGCTTAGGGGATGATCTAGTACTGCGGCTATATAACCAAGCTCTACCCCGTCACGGGGTGTTTAACCGTGCCACTGAAAGGCAGCGCTGAAATATTACCCCCTTCGTGGGAGACCAACTAAACTAAGAACTGATTCTCGGTGTAGCATTGTACGACTGACTGAAATACGTGTTGTGAAGAATTTGGGGGGTTAAATTTCATTCATAGCTTCAGATCGATGACGAAGAAGTTCAACATATGTATCTACCAATCGTATACGAAGATTTACTTCTTCTAATCTAATCTAATCTGAGTTGCAAAGATATATTACATTGGGGATTCACATTATGTGCATTCTCACAAGCAGACACGCTCAAACCCTCCTCGTAACCGTCCTGTATGTATGTGACAAAGGACCCACAGCACATGGACGTTAATACAAAGCTTTATATTTTCTTAAGTGGTGGAAGGCCTTCCCGTGAAGTAAGAGCAACAGTACAAGTTCGCGCTTGCACATGCCGCATGTGAACCTACAACATAAAAACCCAAATCTCAAATGGAGATACACCCTGCAACTCTTGCCGTCCTTCCCTGAAACAGGGGTGACATTGGCAAAGAGAACCATTTTTACAGCATGGGTGGTCAGCCGCATACCAACCTAAAAGTCAAGAACATACACGACAAATTACATTTTTAAAATCAATAAATAATAATATGTGTGGACACTCCGGTCGATAGCTCAAGTGGTAGAGTGCTTGCATTCCATGCCGAAAGCTCGAGTTCGAATCCCACCGAGGGTGTCAGAAATGATTTGCCGTTTCGGTGTTTAATTCAAAGCCCAAAATAAAATACCGGCAAGGTTTACTCAGCCTTCACAAGAAATGAGTACCAGCACTCTCGGGTGCTGGGAAACCTCCACTTTAACTGAAGTGGTTGGCATAAGGCCGACCCCCTTACCTGTAAAAATAAATAGGTTCAACTCGCCACATGCGACCTCTTCGGGGATAACGCGGCCAGAAGTTACACTATATGTGTAGCTTAGTTGCGTTTTTTTTTTTTTTTTGCGACATCAAATGTTGATAAAATTATGTTAAAAAAAATACACGTAGGTACTCGTAGTACTAACCGTTACTACATTTTCTACGGAAGAGACAATACAATGTTTCCTCTTCATTTTAAATAACAATTTACGCGTGTCGACACGAGGAGGCTTTGATGTATTCAATACCCGACAGGGATATCGCATTTCTACAATATCTGGATCCAGAAATCCTTCGGATAACAAGACAGCATTATGCAAAAGTAAAAATCATAGTTTTATACCCCGCCTCCCCAGGCAATTCCTTCTGCAAGGGTAGCGTCTTTGTTTTTCCGAGTTTTCTACGCAGCGAAAATACAATATGAATTCTCAAGATCATACAACATTACCTGTGAAAAGAATGGATTTATCATAGTTTTTTTTTGTAGAGAAATCCTGTGCGGGAGACTCCCTAGACTCTAGACACTCTAGGGGTCTGTGACGCATGTTGTAGTGCCGCAGAGGTGAACGAGCTTGGTCGTCGCTACAAAGCGCCAATTCTCAAGCAAGACCCAGTTGTTGTAAGGTTGGGTGGACCTTTCAGTGACCGGTCTTTGGTAAAGGTTTATGAATTTTTCAACTCAGCGAAGAGCACATTCGAAATATAAATGGTATATTTTTGTGCTTCGCCGGGATCCGAATCCACAACCTTCCATTTACGAGTCCGAAGTGTTGCCACTACGGACTACGGACCGGTCCAAGATGCCAACGACACGCGGTGTACCTGAGCGGTTACCCATCCAAGCACTAACCACGCCCAATGTTGCTTAACTTCGGTGATCTATGGGAACCGGTGCTTTCAACATGGCTAACGTCGTTGACGTTGTTATGCCAACCACTTTAGCAAAAGGGGGGAGGTATCCCAGCTTCTAGGCTAAACAGCCATTTTAATTTTTTTTTCAACTGCAACAGAAACGACAGCTACAAACTTTCTAGTATATGGAGGCCAGTACTAACTTCTTTGATCCACCCTTTCATTAAACGGACGGTTTCACAAGAGGACATAATATCATCCTTCTGTACAAGTGGAGCTATTGCGACATCTATGAATGCATCACCGAAGGTCAATAAATGTACCTACAACCTTCGACCTCGAGCAAACAACAATAATTCAACAGTTCGTGTTTCTTCCTTGTAGAAGACACACGCCTCCTGAAGACGTCGGATATGACGAAACGTAGAGAAAATCGTTCTTCTCTTTCCACGGTCAGTAACTTCCCTTTTTTTCATTCCAAGAAATGTTATATGAATCTGAAATGTAATTTTTTTTTTTTTTTTTAAGAAATCCTGTGCGGGAGACTCCCTAGATTCTAAAGACTCTAGGGGTCTATGACACTTGTTGTAGTGCCGCAGAGGTGTACGAGCTTGGTCGTCGCTACAAAGCGCCAATACTCAAGCAAGACCCAATTGCTGTAAGGCTGGATGGACCTTTGGTGACCGGTCATTGGTAAAGGTTTATGAATTTTTCAACCCAGCGAAGAGCACATTCGAAATATAAATGGTATATTTTTGTGCTCCGCCAGGATTAGAATCCACAACCTTCCATTTACGAGTCCGAAGTGTTGCCACTACGGACTACGGACCGGTCCAAGAAATAATTATCTTTGCAATTTAGATTTTATATTATAGAAACTAATCTATTGTTTGATACATCGATGTATGGAAAACCCATACAAATTTCAGCCTTAGGGATGGGAACCCTTTACGGTAGTTGTATCCGAAAACAAAACTAGTTATGTCATGTTATATCCATACATTACAACCCTTCAATCTTTTTCAAGGCGAAAAATTCGCTATCTTTTCAATACTAAACTTTTCATATCGGTCTTTACTCGCAGTGGCGAAGGGTGCCATACAACTCGATTCCCATCGGCTTCCCTTTTTTAAATGGGGCAACAAAGTAGTTAAGAAATATAGGTAAAAAGTAAAAAAATACACTAAAACACTAAAAAATATTATTAGTAAAAAAATACATTTAAAACCAAAGAAACAATACGTATTTTTTCCCCATTGAAACCATGCAGTCTACTTTATTATAATTTTTGCCTCATTTTAAACGGGAAACCGGAGTTGTATGGAACCCTTCGCCACTTCACTCCTTAGTCTAAATCCAGATCTAAATCTTAGCTGCAAAGATATATATCAATTAAGATTCATATTAAACGCATTCCCACAAGCAGACATGCATAAGTTCGCGCTAACACAGGCCGCATGAGGGACTTTAATATAAAAAACCCAATCTCCAATGAACATAAGCCCTGCAACTCTTACCGACCTTCCCTGAAACAGGGGAGACATTGGCAAAGTGAACCATTTTGTACAGTATGGGTGGTCAGCCTCAAACCATCCTATAAGTCAAGGAATGTAATAGGAAATAATGAGATGAAGATTTCTTGTGTATCACATTTTTGAAAAAAATGGTCGGCAAGAGTAGCAGGGATTATGTTCATTTGAGGATTGGATTTGGATTTGTATTTTGAAGTACACATGTAGCATTCGTAAGCGCGAACTTACACGTGCCTGTTCATTAGTATATGTCTTATGTAATATGTCTTTTAAATGTTAATTTATCTCTTTGCAACTTAGATGAGAAGGTTTCTTACATTGACACATCCAAGAGCCAAATAAACTGCTCGATAAGGGCGTGATATAAACCACTGGTGTCTTCTCTTTCCAACTCGAAAGACGTTATACGAGAGAGAAGGAGAAGTGTTGAAGATACCCGCTGTCACTTTCAGGGTAACCTTTTTAAGGACCTCATAAAGAAGGACACATCTTGCGGGGTTTTGGCCACCCCTAGATGAAAATCCATTTGTTTTTACTAATATTCTTCAATTTTTTTTGTAAGAAATATGAAAGGGAAGATGATATATTATTGTAAGTGATGTTCCTTCTATAATTTTTAATCTAAGTTGCAAAGATATATTGCATTTAAGATTCATATTAAATGCATTCCCATGAGAAGACACCTAAGTTTGCATTAACATAATATGTCGTATGTGGAGTTACAACATAATTAATAAGCCCTGCAACTCTTGCAGACTTTCCCTGAAACACGGTTGACATTTGCAAAGTGCCCACAAGCAGACAACTGTCAGTTCGCGCTTACAAATGCTGCATTTGTATTTTTACACTACAAATTTAAGTACAAATCTCAAAAGAACATACAACGTACAACTTTTTGTGACCTTCCCTGAAACAGGGGTGGCATTGACAAAGTGAATCTTTTTTTACCGTATGGCTTGTCAGGCTCATACCAACTTATAAGGCAAGGAATAAGATCTAACAACAGAAGCAAAATCGGTAACATAAAAACCAATCTGTATAAAAATTTAATTTCCCAATAGGATGGATGGAGACGTTTTACATTTTTATGAACAAAAAAAAACATTTTAGATATTTTCCGTTGCTACGATGCAAAGGTTTATTTTATTTATGAAAAATTGACCTCGGTTCTTGCGTTAAAGCCTCCACGGAAGGTTTCTCAGATGAGCGAACTTTTTTGAGTGAGGGGGCCAACGTCAGCCATTTGTCTTTTTTTCATTCCCCTTTACTCTGAGTATAAAACGTCTCGTGAATCTCACCTCGACTGCGAAAATCGAAAACGCATTGAAGAAGAGACGGCGACATGACATAACGCCACATGACATAACGACACATGATAGATCAACGACACATGACAGAACGACACATGATATAACGACACATGACAGAACGGCATATGACATAACGACACATGACATAACGACACATGACAGAACGGCATATGACATAACGACACATGACATTAAGACACATGACATAACGACACATGACATAACGACACATGACATAACGACACATGACATAACGACACATGACAGAACGGCATATGACATAACGACACATGACATTAAGACACATGACATAACGACACATGACATAACGACACATGACATAACGACACATGACAGAACGGCATATGACATAACGACACATGACATTAAGACACATGACATAACGACACATGACATAACGACACATGACATAACGACACATGACATAACAACACATGACATAACGACACATGACATAACAACACATGACATAACGACACATGACATAAAGACACATGACATAACGGCACATGACATAACGACACATGACAGAAAGACACATGACATAACGGCTCATGACTTAAGACACATGACAAAGTTAATCAACATTGGGCGCGGATGCTACCTGGTTGGGTGACCGCTCAGGAACACGGCGTGTCGTTGGCATTTTTTGGACCGGTCCGTAGTCCAGTGGCGACACTCCGGACTCGTAAATGGAAGGTTGTGGATTCGGATGCCGGCCGAGCACAAAAATATACCATTTATATTTCGAATGTGCTCTTCGCCGGGTTGAAAAATTCATAAACCTTTACCAAAGACTGGTAATCAAAAGGTCCATCCAGCCTTACAACAACTGGGTCTTGCTTGAGAATTGGCGTTTTCTACAGCGACGACCAAGCTCGCAGAAGTGTGATACACATAAAAACAGCGCTTACCAAATAAATCATCCAGGTCTTATTATTATTATGACATAACGACACATGACGCATTGTTTTGTCGTACCGTTACTTTTCCTTCTGGCCTTTCTTATATTTAGCTTTGCATAAACGCCCATGCGCTGTGGGTCCGTCTGACACATACATACAGGACGGGTATGAGGAGGGTTTGAGCATACCAATGTGCCAGCTAATATATATATTTCCAACTTAGATTATAGATCTATGTACATTTCGGAAACAAATCAAATGAAGAATGTTTTGAATTAATGCAATAATTCTGAAATATTTCGAATCATGAAAATAAATTAAAATGAAATTACAAAATGGCATTATCGAGTTTTCTATTTTTTTTATAAATATACCTCATTTTCATTGTATTTAATTAAATAAATCAGATTCTGTTTAATAAGCATTAATTGTATTATTTCGCAATTAAATTTATTCATATTAAATCATGCATTAAATAAATTTCCAATAACCATATCATAAAGAAATTGCGAATGAATGGAATATCCAGAGTCATGATAAAAGAAGAGCCTGTATGAAGAAGGTTATGACTCTGGAGGAAATGAAAGAAGTATGTAAGGACAGAAAGAAATGGCGGTTGATCTGTAATGTTCGCGGCTAGGGTTTATTAAATTGGAATTTGTTTTCTGTTTGTTGTCCATGGATATTATTATTTAGTGATGCATAAAATGTAATTTGTCGTGTATGTTCCTTGACTTATAGGTTGGTATGCGGCTGACCACCCATGCTGTAAAAATGGTTCACTTTGCCAATGTCACCCCTGTCTCAGGGAAGGACGGCAAGAGCTGCAGGGTGTATGTCCATATGAGATTTGGTTTTTATGTTGTAGGTTCACATAAGACATGTGCAAGCGCGAACTTGTATGTGTCTGGTTGTGAGAATGCATGTAATGTGAATCTCTAATGTTACATATCTTTGCAACTTAGATGAGATTAGATTAGATTAGATTAGATAAAGACAGGGGCGAACCCTCCGTAGAGTCAAAATATCTCACAAATACGAGAATTACAAAATGCTTTCCACTTTGAAACTATAATCTATAATCTTAGTTGCAAAGATATATTTACATTAAAAAATCATATTAAATGCATGCCCAGAAGCAGACACGAGTAAGTTCACGCTTACAAATGCTGCGTGTGGAGGTTCTTACAAATTAAAATCCAATTCTCAAATTAACGTAAATCCTGAAACTTTTGACGACCTTCCCTGAAACAGGGGTGACATTGGTTAAGGGAACTATTTTTTACAGTAGTCACAACTTATGGTGGTCAGTAGTTTTAGGTTTAGTTTAGGCAGTTTAAGGAGTTCAGCCACATGCCCACCTTTACATTAATGAACAATAAATATATTCTTTGATATTATAATTAGAATCACTCGTTATGCAATTTTATATCAATTCAGCTATAAACCAGGTACTTGGGTAAAAAAAAACCTCAGGATATTCAATGACCCCCAAAGGGTTTGAATCTAACTCTATCCGGGGGTTTTTAAGGGTCAGAGTATGTTCTTTCTGACCCCGCAAATCAGCGCCTAATCAATGACCCCTCGACGTAATGACCTCTCTTTTTTTCAGAAAATTTATCTGATAAAGAAAAGGGTTTGCGTCGGTAAGGGAAATAGCGATAAACTTATTCTAAGGTATTGCAAGACCTAATAATAATAATATTAGGATGGTTTATTTGGTGAGCGCTGTTTTGTGTGTGTATCACACCTAAAGAGCCCTCTGCGAGCTTCGTCGTCGCTATCAAGCACCAATTCTCAAGCTAGAACCAGTTGCTGTAAGGCTGGATGGACCTTTGGTAGCCGATTTTTGGTAAAAGGTGTACGAATTTTTAAACCAAGCAAAGAGCATATTTGAAAATATAAACGGTATATTTTTTGTACGGATTCGAATCCACAACCTTCAATTTACGAGTCCGAACGTTACCACTAGACTACAGACGAGTGAAGTTTCTATTGCTATGATTTTACCGGGTTCACTTTAATTAAAATTTATGTTATTTATTATGTCCATGTATATATTGTTATTTATTGATTTAAAAAAATGTAATTTGTCATGTATGTTCCTTGACTTATAGGTTGTTATGCGGCTGACCACCCATACTGTAAAAAAATTGGTTCACTTTGCCAATGTCACCCCTGTTTCAGGAAAGGACGGCAAGGGTTGCAAGGCTTATGTTCATTTGAGATGGGTTATATATCGTAGGTCCACATGCGGCATGTGTTAGCGCGAAATTATACATATCTGCTTGTGGGAATGCATTTGATATGAATCCTAAATGATATATATCTTTGCAGCTTAGATTAGATTAGATTAGATTATTTATTTCAAAGACGGGTCACATTCGTTTCGTATAGAGTTGCTTTTGAACTGTATGGCTCGACGGCTTAGATACTAGTTTGGCTACAGAGCATCTCGGTCTCTATTTATAGGTGAGAATAAGAGTGATTCTCGAAACATTGATAACTGGCACAGCGTGGCAAGAGTTACCACTAGACTACGGACCAGTTATGTGTCAGTATAGGAAACTATTTAAACACGACATTTATTTCTTTTAAAACTGACCGATGCATGATTGAAATTGATCTGAAATATTGTTAAAAATAAATACAAGGCAAAGTGATATTATCGATGGAGTTGAACCTTGGATCAGAAACAGAGCTTTTAGGAATTGAGGGTGAGTCGAACAAGTGCCCTTAAAGCCAACTTAAGCCCTATCGGGAAATCCGACAAAGAAAAACCCGCGAAAATCTAGAAAACCTACAGCGGTCAAAGATTACAGATAAGTACAAAAAATCGGTAGTTTTTTGTTCAGGATAAAATAGAAATAATAGTAGGGATAAATGTTTCTAGCACTGAAATAATTCATCTGTAAAGTTAGACACGAAAATACCTGTTAATCTGAAACGCAGGGTCTTTGAGTCTTGCGTGCTTCCAGTATCAACCTATGGCTTGGAAACAAGAGAGCTCACTCACTATAGTGCCAACAGACTGAGGACGTGCCAAAGAGCCATTGAAAAGAGGATGCTGGGAATCAGCCTCAGAGACAGGGTTCCAAACCAGGAGATCCGTAGACGCACTGGTGTCACTGATGTCATACAGCGAGTGGCCTGCTTAAAGTGGCGCTAGGCTGGTCACGTCGCAATGCAGGACCATGGCAGGTGGCCGAAAAGGATCGTCCAGTGGTGGCCCAGGATATCCAAGCTGGGAGTGAGGAGACCACAACTGAGGTTGCTGGATCAAGAGAACTGCAGGCAGAGGATGGCTGAACACAGCAGCCGATAGACAGGAATGGAGAAGATTGGAGGAGTCTCGTTTCCTTAAAAAAGAATTCATCTCTTGTTCTCCTTTGTACTTTCACCTACCATAAAGGATCAGTGCATAGTGCAAAGTCCGGTCGATAGCTCAGTTGGTAGAGTGCTTGCATTCCATGCCGTGAGCTCGGGTTCGACTCCCACCGAGGGTGACAGAAATGGTTTCCCGTTTCGGTGTTTATTTCAAACCCAAAAATAAAATACCGGCAAGGTTTACTCAGCCTTCACAAGGAATGAGTACCAGCCCTCTCGGGAGCTGGGAAACCCCCACTTCAATTGAAGTGGTTCGCGTAAGGCCGGCCGCCTTACCTGTAAAAATAAATAGGTTCTACTCGCCACATGCGACCCCTTCGGGGATAACGCGGCAAGAAGTTACACAATGTGTAGCTTAGTTGCGTTACGTTGGGTCAAACGCCAGCTTAACAACGTTTACACCTCTGCGGCAGTCCAAAGAGTGTCATAGACCTCTAGATTTCCTGAAATCTGGGGTGTGTCTTTCACATAAGATTTCTTAAAAAATAAATCTCGCATTTAATCCATTAAAATGCTATTTTAAGGCTAGAAGTAACTTTTTTACGGCACCATCTATTTTTAACGCTAGGAATCCATTCCCCCGAGGCATGTGATATTAATTTGCATAACCGGCAGCCGGAATTGGCGCGAAAAGAATGAGATTTTCGCGCCAATTCTGCTGCCTCACGCCGCCAAATTAGAAGAACGATGAAAGTGTGTGTGTGTGCTCCAATAAAACCGCTTCTTGAAAAATGAGGGATAGTACGCAGGGGTCAGTGGTGTGGGCAGTGAAACGCAACTAAACAAAACATATAGCGTAACTTTTTGCCTACATTATCCCCGAAGGTAATACGACTTGTTCGACTAAATTTTCCTTGACTTCAAGATGACTCACGCTAGACCGTGTCAGGTCCGAGCCGAGCTTTGGCCGTAACACAGTCAAATAATATTCCATATTTTTTTTGCGTGTATTTTATTTTACATGTTTTGTTATTTAGCTACAGCCAAGCTCGGACCCGACACGGTCCAGAATGTGGCATCCTTTCTACGCTGGTATGATGCTGACCACTTACACTGTACAAAATGTTTCACTTTGACTATGTCACCCCTGTCGGCAAAAGTTTCAGGGTATCTTTGGGTTCATTTGAGGTTTGGATTTTAATTTTAAAGTACACCTGCAGCATTGTACGCGCGATCTTACACGTGCTTATTTGTGGGTATGCATTTAATATTAATTTTTATTATGAATATATCTTTGCAGCTTAGATTATAGTTGTTTTACAGTGACAGTAATAGAAAAAATAGGCGTGTTTATTGATTATGTATCTAAATTATAAAGGTTAAAAACATTTGTATATACAGCTTAGAAAGGGTCACCACAAAAAAAAAACATAAACAACACCTCTTTTACCACATATCTACAACCATAAAGCTTAAGAAACATATTGTAGTGTTTTTTGGTTCGAAAAGTCTCTAAATTAAAACATACTGGTCTTCCTTCTGGATATTTATTTTCACTTAATTTATTTTACAAATTTACATTTATTTTTAACACTTTTAGCAACAACAGTTTAGCACCTCACACACTCTCCAATCAAAGGCGACTATCCAACTGTCCTGCTGTATCCAATCTTGCTCCTCATATACTGTAGTGACAGAAGTCTCTAGGGGCTAATTTGCCAGCAAAACTCTCGAACGTTCTACCAACTTCAAAATGCAAAAGGATCATTTAGTTTCTAGATTTCTTAAGCCTATAATTATAGCTTCCTATTATGTACACTTATATCAATCTACTTTTGACATAACAATATAATTATTATTAATACCTACGATGTACACCTATATTAATCTACTATTTACATAACAATATTTTCTTATAAAACGACAGAATCAGGGTATAGAAGAGCTCTCTGAAATACTCTGGCAGAGAAGCTCCCAATGCAAATCTACCTCGATTATTCAATATAATACCTATCCAGTATCCGCGTTGCTCGCTACTTCTGGATTCTTCCATATTAAGCCATTATTGCATACATGGGATAGGATAGGATAGGATAGGATACATATAATATCCCGTATACATCCTACAATATATGATTTCCTGAAGCGGAAGTACCTCAATAATCGTATAACCCACTTATCGAACGTTCAGTTTATACATAATGTCGCGAATGGGAGGTAGTTTGAGTTGTGTCTGTGAAGTATCTAGATGTAAGTACTTTAATAAAAGTGAGTGTTTATTCGAATATTCTAAGTAGAATCTATAATATATCATCTTTAATCTAAGTTGCAGAGATATATTAAAATTTGAGGGTCTCAAATGCATGCCCACAAATACACACGTATAGTTCGCGCTTACAAATGCTGAATGTGTCCCTAGCCCTACAACTTTTGCGGACCTTCCCTGACAGGGGTGACATTGGCAAAGTGTTTGGCAAAAAGTTGCTGGGTTTATTTATTTTTTTGAGGTTTCGATTTTAATTTGTAAGTACACTTGCAGCATTTTTAAGCATGAATTTACACGTGTCTGTTTTTGTGCATACATTTTACATGACTTATCAATGTTATATATTTGCAATGTTGATTATAGATTCAATATTCTTATATTTGATATGGATTAAAATATCAAAAATTTCGCATTTTTTAAAACTAAAATAAAACATATTATAAGTATTTTATTACCGTTGTATTAATTCGAAATTTGTTCCGGTTTTCGAGTAAACTACGAATATTAAGGTTGGTATTTAAGCACCTGATGATTTACAGTACATTATCTAGATTGGAATAAAAGAAAAATATGTGTTTATTTGCCTGTGTGGATTTTACATTTGAAAATGTCGACATTAAATCGAAGTGCTTTGTAAACTACAAACGCAAAAAAAAACTATTTATAACATTAATTTTCAATTCACTTAAATATCACTAACATACAATAGGTAACGCTTCGGGCTCGTAAATGAAAGGTTGTGGGTTCAAATCTCGGCGGAGCACAAAAAAATTACAATTAATATTTTCAAATTTGCTCTTTGCTGGGTTAGAAAATTCATACACCTGTGCCAAAGACTGGTCACAAAAGATCCACACAGCCTTATAACAATTGGGTCTTGCTTGAGAATTGGCAGTTTGTAGCGAAGACAAAGCTCGCAAAAAGGTTGGTAGAATGCTTGCATTCCATGCCGAGAGCAATGGTTCGATCCCCACCAAGGGTGTCAGAAATGATTTTCAGTTTCGCTGCTCATTTCAAACCCAAAATAAAATAACGGCAAGGTTAACTCAGCCTTCACTAGAAATGAGAACCAGGCCGGCCCCCTTACATGTTAAAATAAATAGGCCTTAATCGCCACATGCGACCACTTTGAGGATATCACGGCAAAAATTTACACTATGTGTGTAGCTTAGTTGCTTTATTGCGGACTTATTTGTTTTTAATAATGACAACTTAATCGATACTTTGGAAACTTCGAAAAAATCGTAGAGTATTTAGGTTATATCCAAGCGTAGGTAATTTATTTATTTTTTCATAGAAAATTTAAGAATATATTTAATACATTAAAAACTTTATTATTTATGTACTTTTTACAACTGCAATAAAAATATTTTGGGGTTGCGTGCAAAACAAATTCAAATGTAGATTTTTACTAGGTATGTGTGACATTTACAACTTTAAAAAAACATGATTTCTACATTGTTTTAAATACTAATTTTTAGCATTTTTACACATGTAACGGCAGATGTTAAGGAAATAAAAATATTTTAGCATTTTATGCCATTTTTATTTCAAAATTGAAATAACAGTTTTTTTTATTGGCACAGCACGCATTCAAATGAACTCGCAAAGAATTCAACGGACAATAAAATTGTGACGTCATACGGCTGGGTTGCTAGGAAACAAACAAATAATTTTCTTTTGGTTGCTAAGGACAGCAAGTGTGCACGATGGTCCACAAAGCTTTATATGGAAACCAGTCACCCTCGTCAAAAATGGCCTAAAACTGCGCTTGGCTGAAACTGGAGCCAAATCAAAGATTGAAGAACCGATTAGAAGAGTTAACACAATGTTTGCAGAGCTTGCATTTGCAGTTGCTGGTCCTCTGGCCTGGAACCACCTGCCACATCATGTGAGAGAGCTAGTGGACCATGGAAAGTTCCGGAATGCACTGAAGACAAGCAAATTTCTGGCATCATTTGCACAAACGCCCTTGGAATGACTACATCACGAAACCGCGCTATAAAGAAATCATCAACTCATCATCATCATCATCAGCAGTTCCATGCAAGATTAACGTTTGCTCGCTGAGGATAACAAGGTCAACCGCAAGTTCGAATCCCGCCTGCGTCGTGTCCTATCGACAATAACTATGACCCTGGTTCAACAAATGCCATTGGGTAATTGTTAATCAATAACTCATTAAAATATTTAAATAATGAATTATTTATTGATAATTTTAATACCTGTTTCTGGCCAGGTTAAATAGATAGCTGAATGGCATTCCTCTTCACAAATCTATTTAAATATATATCAAATGTCGGTGTTATGGCCGAGGGGGCCAAGTGGGCGATCGTTCTACCGTGTTTGGAATGGAATAACGTTGGTTCGATCCCCGCTTGGGTCATTTGACCATAACTTTGACCCTGGTTCAACAGATGCCATTGGGTAATTGCTAATTAATAATTCATTAAAATATTAAAATATTAAATGATTCATTGACAATGTTATTACCTGCTTCTGGCCAGGCTAAATAGGTAGCTGAATTGCATTCCTCTTCACAAATCCATTTACTTAATTTAAAAAAAATCACAAACCTTATAACTTGTTTAGGTATTCATCTCAGCTAAATTCTTCATTGAAAAATCTTGATGATTTTATGTCGATGATTCTTGTATACTCAATAGAAGATGGAATCTTACCTGAAAAAGAAGAGAAAAGAAATAGTCAATACAGGTAACAACAATAACACGAATGGCCAATTTAAACTTATTTACTACGTAAATTCCAAACCTAAATGAACATAAGCCCTGAAACTTTTGCAACAGGGGAGATATTCGCAAAATTAACCATTTTTTTACAGTACGGATGGTCAAGGAATTTAGTCCTTAATAGATGTTATTGACTATTGTTTAGCCGGTGTTATAGCCGCGGGGATCAAGACAGGTTATTTGGAACCGGATAACGCTGGTTCGAATCCCGCGACGATAACTTCGACCCTGGTTCAACAGATGCCGTTGCATGCACACAAGCTTCTGCTTTTGCATGAAGACGACTGGCCAGGTAAAATAGGTTGGTGGATTGCATTCCTTTCCACAAATCTATTTAAAAATAATAATAATAATAAAAATAAAAATGGTTTTTTCGTGGTAAAAACTACTTAAGAAACTGTGAATTGGATTTTGGAAACATAAAAATGATACTAAATACTACGCACGTTAAACGACAGTTTATCTGATAATGATGACAAGAGATTACATGGTGTGAGCTGAAAATTTAGCACAAATTTAGCACAAATTTAGCACAAGTTTAGCACAAATTTAGCACAAGTTTAGCACAAATTTAGCACAAATTTAGCACAAATTTAGCACAAATTTAGCACAAATTTAGCACAAATTTGGCACATATTTCAAGGACAAAAAAAATACGTCACACTGCTAAATTTTTTATTAATGTTTGCTCAGGACTCATGCCACGTAGACAATGACGTTTGCCCGCCGAGAAAAATTCGAATTGAAAATTAAATAACTGCTTGTTTTTATTGTTTCAGGGAATGTCGGCAAGAGTTGCACGGCTTATGTTCATTTGAGGTTTGGATTTTATTTGTAAGTACACAATCAGCATTAGTAAGCGCGAACTACACGTGTTTGTTTGTGGGCATACATCTGAGAGCTTTGAATGAATATATCCTTGCAACTTAGATTATAGATAGATTTTAGATGACAAGAGATTACGACATGGTGTGAGTTGAAAATTGAGCACAAATTTGGCACATATTTCCAAGACAAAAAAAAAATACGTCACACTGCCATTTTTTTTTTTAATGTTTGAACAGGAATCGTGCCACGTAGACCAATGACGTTTGCCCGCCGAGAACCAATCTAATTTAAAATTCCATAACTGAAAGCGATACCAAATTGTTTCCAATTCATCAAAATTAACTAACATTCATTGATCAATAAAATGTTTTTTTTTTGGGATCAGTGGAACTCAACCGGTGGTACGCGAAAACTCCGGAAAAAAACCTATGTACAATGTACATCTTAAATAAAAACGAATTCACATTCCAGTACTTCATGGACCACAGATAATCTACATATAATCTTAGTTGCAAGGCTATATTACATAAGGAATTCATATAACATCCACGCCCACAAGCAAACTAGTGTCAGTTCGCGCTTACAAATGCTGCATTTGTATTTTTACACTACATATTTAAGTGCAAATCTCAAAAGAACATACACCCTACAACTTTTTCCGACCTTCCCTGAAACAGGGGTGGAACAAAAGGTTAAGAACCTTTTTTTTGTATCAAATTCCATCCTTAAATAAAGTCTTCTCAAATTTCTCCTGTCTGTCAGTTCTTATAACCATTCGTTCCAGCCCCACCCTGGTTATAAGAGGTCTGTCAAAAATAAACAGACAGTGTTTTTTCAAAAATATTTATTTACTCATGAATTTGTTTTATTACGAATATGCAAGATTTTAGAAGTTGTGTTTAGTTTGTCTATGTTAGTTAAATAATCTAAATCTAAGCTGCAAAGATATATATCATTTAAGATTCATATTAAACGCATTCCCACAAGCAAACATGTATAAGTTCGCGCTAACACATGCCGTATGTAGACCAACAATATAGAAACTTAATAATTAGTCTAAAAAATCTCTAGAAATCAGTAGAAGCTTAGATAGGTACCTTATAATGATTTGAATTTGTTTGAGATTAATTAAGTGTTGAATCAAATATTCTGGTGGAATCCAGCAAGGTGGTATGTAACGATTCTCAATGTTTCAAGAATGATCTTAATAATCAATATAAATTAGGACTAACATTCCATGGAAGGTCAGATATAAATCAACCGTTGTACCGTCCAAGTGTAAAAGCTGTGTCAAAATCGAAATGGGGAAATAAATTGTGTAAAATCAGTAAACCGCAATTGTAATCCCACCGAGGGTGTCAGAAATGATTTCCCGTTTCGGTGTTTATTTCAAACCCAAAATAAAATACCGGCAAGGTTTACTCAGCCTTTACAAGAAATGAGTACCAGCACCCTCGGGAGCTGGGAAACTCACACTTCAACTGAAACGGATGGCGAAAGGCTGGCTCTTTTACCTTCAGCAATAAATAGGTATACAACTCCCTTCGGGGTTACTATGTTACGTTCGCGAAATTTTATAAGTCAACCTATTTTTAATCGCACCTCGCACGCCCAATTAATCAATCATCTTCTGAATTTACACAAACGCATTTCCCTTTGAATTACACGAAATTACTGTCGACGTTTCGCCCGTGCGGCTCGCGTTGTCAACGGAGCATTTATTATTTTAAATTAACCCCGAAATGACAGAGTAACCCGATACAGCGCGCACAATTTTGTGTTAGCTAGTTTAGGGATGGGCAAATGGGAAAATAATATATCGATATTGTCAAACAATATAGAAATATATCGAGGAAAAAATTACGACATTACGATATTTCGATATTTACGAAGAGGTTAATTATAATAAGGAAATTTTCTTCAAAGAGATGTTTGTTTAAAATCTGCTTCGAAAGTACAGCTACGGTTAGAATATAACTTCATCGCAGATTAGAAATAATATTCAGTTTTATTTACAGGCCAAACTCTCTACTGACTGATGAACGACATGTTATATACAACAACCACATTAAATGTTTAACTTTATTTGTTTCACCATTGCAATAACAACAGGACACAACAATATAAACAATAACAGAATTCACATGCTTGTGGCTCTGAACTCAGGAAAGCAATCCACTTCATTTCTCAAGATCGATCCTCTTTTGTTTTTTCTTTTCCTTATTCAAATTTTCCTACGTTCTTTATTTTCCCCACATACATATTTAAATCTTTACATATTTAAAAAAATATCGAAATTCCCAAAAACACTATCGGTCGTTGGCGGGTAACGTCTCAAAATTTCGTCTGAAAATTTTTGTCAACGGGAGGGGGGGAAGAAATGCGTTTCAAAAAACTGCTGGCAGAAAACATCTTCAAAAAATTTCATCTCAAAAACAATGCCGACGGGAGGAAGGGGCAAGCGATTTGCAATGCATTTTTTTTTGCTTCTAAAGACAACCACGTATAGAGCGAGGTGGGGAAAAACAAAAACAAAAAATATCGATAATCGATATTTTTAATATCGAAGAAAATATCGATATTAAAAATAAATATCGGTACTGTTATGTACAACTGGATTGGTCGAGTGGGCTTTAATTGAAGAAAAAAGATGATTAATTTGAAGTTAAATGAATTTATTGAAAAGAGTTTCGACCCTGAATCTGGATAATCTACGGACAGAAGATGCTGAAGGCAAGATGGTAAAGGTTCAACTGTGGCCTTCCTTCCCTCGTGGAGTCTATTTATCCACTTTTGGGTGACGGCAATATTGATTTGAATACAGGATCCTCATTGGTTGGATCCTGCGGGAGGATGGCTTGGCTAGCCAGATATAAAAAAAATTGAAGCGTACGATTCTCGGCGCAAATGATAACTATCATGTCACACCTCATGTGACAGGGTGTTCGAACAGTAGCAGGTACTGTTGATACATCGATATATTTCGCCCATCCCTACGATAGTTAATAGAATTACAGCCAACCTGGGATATGAATGGGTATTGGCAAATAGGGTGGGAATTTAAAATATCCAGGGCTAAAAAATGGACTCCGCATATGAATTGACGTCCACAAAATTTGACGTCACTAGGCCGTGTTGCTAGGTAAAAGAGAAACAAGAATATAGTTATTGGTTGCTTAGAAATGTTGTCACATTGCCACCTCGAAGGTAAAACTGAATAAGTGCTGATTCACTGATTTGAGAAATTGTGGATAAAACCTATTATTGGGAGTAACTTCTCATGGTGAGTGAACTAATTATAAAGAATTGATATTATATTACGATGATTTATTCAGTGAGCGCTGTTTATGTATGAATAACACCTCAAGAGCCCTCTGCGAGCTTGGTCGCCACTATAGAAAGCGCCAATTCTAAGGCTGTATGAACCTTTGATGACCCAAAATAAATACCGGCAAGGTGTACTCAGCCCTCCCGGGAGCTGGGAAACCCCCACTTCAACTGGAATGGTTGGTGTGAGGCCTGCCATCTTACCCGTAAAAATGAATAGGTCCCGAATTGCCGAATTCGGGGATAAAGCAGGCAAGAAGTTACACTTAATGTGTAGCTTAGGTGCGTTTTTTTTACACAAAAAAAAATACTTCTCTTTTTAAGGGCGTTGGAGTCTATATAATATTGTTATGTAAATATTAGGTAGGTAGATATAACATTTGTAGCTGATGGGAGCTGTATATAAGTAGGATTAATTATTATAAGTACCTAGGGTAAAGATATATTAAAAGCAAGTAACTAGCAATCATCACCATTATGTACTCGAAGCTTTTGGAAGACCGTTCTCTCGAAGGTTCCAGCAAAATTGGCTTCTAGTAAATTCTATCGCTGGAGTATAAAAAGCCGCAAACGGCTTGCAGGAGACAGTCTTCATACGACACTCTTCTTCTAAACACGAAAGACAGTATAAGTGAACACAAACCATCTGTGAAATAAATGTAAATTGCTAAACCATATACGTGAATTGTAAAAAATAAATATCAATTGTTGAATAAATCTAAGTGTAAAATAAATATCCTGTAAAGAAGACCAGTTTATTTTTAATTTGATGACTATTTGAACCCTAAAAACATAACAATATAAATATATTTTTTGCTCCAGGGGTTCTCACTCTTCCCTTATATCACAGACCCCTCGCCTTCACTAATGATTGCGATTCCGACTTCCAGGTGTTATCAGTGTTTTATGTTACACCAGACTCCTAATAAATTACGCCCCTGGGACGCGCTAAGTGGATACACGCCCCGTCATATTTATACTCTCAGTAAAGTAAAAAATACGATATCAAAAAAAAAGTTTAAAAACTCTCTGTACCTTGTTTTGAGTTTTTTTAGTGGATTTGTGTACCATTTTATTCAGTTTTTTTTTTAAAAAACGTAGCTTTATTTCGTGAGTGAATTACAAATACGTACAAAGATTCATATTTAGTGCATGCCCAAAAGCATTCACGTGAAATTTCGCTCATACACATGCTGTGTGGGTACCTACCAGGCGCGTGCATAGGGTATAGGCGAATACTAAAACTAAGTTGCAAATATATGTATCATTTGAGAATCATATTAAATGCATTCCCACAAGCAGACACGCATAATTTCATGCCGCATGTGGACCTGCAATATAAAAACCCAATCTCAAATGAACGTAAGCCCTGTAACTCTTGACGACCATCCCTAAAACAGGGGTGACATTGGCAAAGTGAACCATTTTTTACAGTAAGGGTGGTCAGCCTCATACCAACCTATAAGTCGAATACTCTTCAGAATAAATATTTTCTCCCATTCCTTTAAAATAACTCATTTGAGATTGACTGAAGTGCTAATGATGTCTCCAATCGAACTTGAATTTTAATCTGAATTTCAAGCTTAAATGTTTTTTTACACTATATTGCCTACCTATAAGGCGCATGTGCCTATATGGGATGCATCCCTCTGGACTAGTTACAAAATAACCAAAATCTTAAAAGAACATCCCTGAAACTCCTGTCGCCTTTCCGTGAAACAGGGTTGGCAAAAAAAATATCATCCGTCACAATTTATTTATTTACTAGCAGTACCCGGCGTGTTTCACTACGCCATTTGGGCATGTGGTATCAATTTTTTTCTACAGATAAAAGAGGAAACAACAGGATCAAAAAAAAAAGTTTGCTAATCGGAATCAAGCTTCACACAATTTATCTCTAGGTTAATCTTCACGTTTTCTAAAAAAAAAGGTCTAGGTACAACTGTTAAGCAGCAGAGCCAAGCATAGGGAAAATCGATTGCGGTGCTCCATTTATATTTAAGATAAAAAAATCGGCTATGTAACGTCACTCATCTAATCTATTCTAAGTTGCATGGATATAATTGTTACATTTGGAATTCACATTAAGTGCATGCCCACAAGCAGACACGTATAAGTTCACACTTGCACATTCTGCGTGTGAACCTACGCAACGCAACTACGCAACTAAGCTACACATATAGTGTAACTTCTTGCCGCGTTATCCCCGAAGGGGTCGCATGTGGCGAGTTGAACCTATTTATTTTTACAGGTAAGGGGGCCGGCCTTACGCCAACTACTTCAGTTGAAGTGGGAATTTCCCAGCTACCGAGGGGGCTGGTACTCATTTCTTGTAAAGGCTGAGTAAACCTCGCCGGTATTTATATTATGGGGTTTGAAATACACACCGAAATCGGAAATCATTTCTGACACCCTCCTCGGTGGGATTCGAACCCGAGCTCACGGGGTAGAATGCAAGCACTCTACCAACTGAGCTATCGACCGGACTATCGAACCTACAACATAAAAACCCAAATCTCAAATGAACATACACCCTGCAACTCTTTGCTGACCTTCCCTGAAACAGGGGTGACATTGGCAGAGTGAACCATTTTCTATTTATAGTTGGTCAGATGCATATTGACCTATACAAGAAAAGAATATAAACAATAAATTAAATTTTATAATCATACAATTAAAGAACTAATCTATAAAATTCACTATACTCTTTGAGCAAAGTGAAGAAATAAATGTATTCCAAACAATCAGCAATATTTTTCAATGTAACCGCACTGTGAAACGTATGCAGTTGGGGAAAATGCTTCATACAATATGATGCACTTAAGTGTTTTTTCAACTATCTCCATAAAAGTGTTTAATTTATGTTGAATTTTTGACTCCCTGTCCTGTCTTTATCCCGGCCAAGTGAATTCACATTTTTTCCCCACATTTAAAATGTGCTCTATCCATTATTTCAATAAGTGAAAGTTTTAGGTAGTGCACACGGAACATTTTCTATTGACAACAAAATTGTAAGTCGCACGGCCGGGTTAGGTAAAAGGCAAACATTTTGTTTATCTTGGTTGCTTTGGACCATTGTCACATAGAAGAAAGACGTTTAACCGCCGAGAAAAAAACGATCTTTAAATTTGTGGTGAGTATATAATTTTACAGAAATGCGTTTTTTGAAAAAACAACTATATTTATTGTATATTTTAATTAAAAGTATGTTTCAATAAAAGGTTTTAATAATAATAATATATTTCAATATGGTCTTCTAGTTGTGACCTACGAACTTTCGTTTATCGTATTTTTTATAAGTGCGGGATATAAAAGCTTTCTTACATTTCTAAAATTCAACTTGGAATACTTGAATAACATTTTTTAATTTGGAACTTTTGTCTAGGCCAGGGGTCGGCAACCTTTTGAGTCGGAAGAGCCAAAAATTACAATTTACAAATTTCAAAGTTTTTCCTTGACTTATAGGTTGGTATGAGGCTGACCACCCATACTGTAAAAAATGGTTCACTTTGCCAATGTCGCCCCTGTTTCAGGGAAGGTCGGCAAGAGTTGCAGGGCTAATGCTCATTTAAGATTGGGTTTTTATATTGTAGTTCCACATGCGGTATGTGTGAGCGCGAAATAATGCGTGTCTGCTTATGGGAATGCATTTGATGTGAATCTCAAATGATACATATCTTATTTTGGATTTGGATTTGTAAAGAGCCACAAATGTTTTTTTGCCAACAATAAATAGCGTCGATGGGGCGGGGGGAGGGTGGGGGGTGAAAAGCGAGTACAAGTAGCGGAGAGATCGTTAATCGATTCAGAACGATTTAGTTTTTTTCGATCAGAAGTATAATTCTGTGTTTTTTTTATATTTGCGTATGAAGTTAAAGAGCCGTAACTTCACACCCAAAGAGCCGCATGTGGCTGGTGAGCCGCAGGTTGCTTACCCCTAACCAAACCGATATCGATCCACCATATTTGTAAAAAGTCCGGTCTATAGCTTAGTTGGTAGAGTAACTGCATTCCATGCCGAGATCTCGAGTTAGAATCCCACTGAAGTTGTCAGAAATTATTTCTCGTTTCAGTGTTTATTTCTAACCCAAAATAAAATACCGGCAAGGCTTACTCAGCCTTCATAAGAAATGAGTGTCAAGCCACTCAGGAGCTGAATAACATCCATTTCAAGTTGGCGTAAAGTAAAAGTTACTGGGTTGTTCATTTTAGATTTGGATTTTAAATTATGAGTAGGTACACATGCAGCATATTTTTGTAAGCGTGAACTTACATGTGTCTACTTGTGAGCATGCATTTTATATGAATCTTTAATGGAAATGTATATTTGCAACTAAGATTATGTAGTTGAATATAATGGTCTTCTTCTATTGGGTGGTTTCAAAATTTACCGACCTCGTTGCTGAAATATTGAGAATTGAAAACCATTGTTTATTTGATCACCATCAAACTTCACAGGATTCATTCTAAAAATATGTTACATGTTTCCTGAAAATTTCGTCAAAATCGGATGAGCGGTTTATGAGTATAGGGAACATAATACATACATACATACATACATACATACATACATACATACATACATACATACATACATACACACATCCTTCTTTATAGATATAGATAGAAGATTGATTGCATTCCATGCCGAGATCTCGAGTTAGAATCCCACCGAAGTTGTCAGAAATTATTTCCCGTTTCAGTGTTTATTTTAAACCCAAAATAAAATACCGGCAAGGCTTACTCAGCCTTCATAAGAAATGAGTGTCAAGCCACTCAGGAGCTGAATAACATCCATTTCAAGTTGGCGTAAAGTAAAAGTTACTGGGTTGTTCATTTTAGATTTGGATTTTAAATTATGAGTAGGTACACATGCAGCATTTGTAAGCGTGAACTTACATGTGTCTACTTGTGAGCATGCATTTTATATGAATCTTTAATGTAAATGTATATTTGCAACTAAGATTATGTATTGTAGTTGAATATAATGGTCTTCTTCTATTGGGTGGTTTCAAAATTTACCGACCTCGTTGCTGAAATATCGAGAATTGAGAACCACTGTTTATTTGATCACCATCAAACTTCACAGGATTCGTTCTAAGAATATGTTGCATGTTTCCTGAAAATTTCGTCAAAATCGGATGAGCGGTTTATGAGTCTATAGGGGACATACATACATACATACATACATACATACATACATACATACATACATACATACATACATACACACATCCTTCTTTATAGATATAGATTACTACTTTGAAGCAGTAAGGATAATTTTTTGATATTTTCAAGACTCAATAATAAAATATTTTCTCTTTATGTATATACAACTCGTAGCATCATATTACCTCTTAAAAACACTCTTATGCCCGCTATACATCATCATCTGTGCGTGTCATTTTTGCACGAAGCCACTGCGCTTGTATTCCAGAAAACATACTTTTAAATGCAGTACCTTTGCTGGTCGCTATCCTCTTGTAAAGGCAGTGTCTTGTTGAACTAGCCATTTGACTCTGATGGTAGCCATCCTTTTTTAAATGCGGCGCCTTGTTGTGCTAGTTATTTGTCTCTCCTCTCCATACTTTTGTAAGGGCAGTGCCTTATGCTGGTCATTTGTCGTCTCGACAGTCTATCACCACTCTATCCAACTCTGTGTCGATTCACTACCCTCAGTCCTTTTTTGCACATCACTACAACCATCTTTTCCAAGATCTAATAGTCCATTCGCTGGATGTGCCCATCTAATGCTTTTTGCTAACTTTTATCGACAGGACCACTTTGAAGTCTTGTTACTGTTCGCATTTGTGAACAATATAACATAACACATTTTTTTCTGATCATTTTTTAATGTCATCTATATGTTAACAAACGCGCAAGACTGCTATATGTCAGCCTATTGTCTATGGAAAGAATAAGACGATTCCGAGTATTATTTTTCTCGTTGTTATTATTACTTCATTTTTTGTGTTTTTACATGTAATATCATATTGTTTTTCTTTAACCAACGTATCAAAAATCCGCTTGTTTTTTTTTCCGACCGTAAAACAAAAATAAGTCTCAATATTTTAGTCTTTTTACTCAGAAACAATGTTACAAAAAAAATACAAAAAAGTGCACCTTTTCCATATTTTTTTTCGTCTTCATTTTCATTCACACAACAACTCGGTATCTTATAATTTGTACGACAACTCGGAATCGTTTCATTGACACGACAACTTAAAATCCTATCATTGGCACGACAACTCAGAACAGAAATTAGACTCTTTGATCAACCGCTGCAAGCGCTGTTTCTCCATTGCCTTTTTCCTTTCAATTCTTATTCAATTTTTTCAAAATAATCTCGACTATGAATTCTTCTTCTTGTGCCGCTTCGAAAGGCGTTTTTACTGCAGATTTTACCCTTTTCAATAACGATTCGGTGCGTTTGCACAACCATGGGAAAGCCGGCATGAGTTGCAGGGTTTATGTTTATTATAGGCGCGTGCATCCGATACAGGCAAATTTACTTCTTATGTAGACAACAAAAAGGTACAACTAAATCCAAATCTAAGCTGCAAAGATATATATCATTTAATATTCATATTAAACGCATTCCCACAAGCAGACATGTATAATTTCGTGCGAACACATGCCGCATGTGGACCTACATTAGCTAAAGCATTTTGAGAAGAATTCACTTTGGCAAATATGTTTTATAACATTATAGGGGACTGGAGTGTTTACGAGTTGAACACAAAACGGAGCTGTGGAAGAAATTTGATATCGCAGCCCGCATGGATCGTATGGATTGTGCGTATTATAGACAGAGCTTTGTTGTACAAAAAGAAAACAAGACAATTTTGTAAGCACAAATATTTCATACAAAAATTAGGGAAAAACTCTTTTTCTTCTTATGAACTGTAATCATGTTAGTAATTTAATTTTGAGTGAATCACACATATATTTTTCCTCGAGATACGAAGGTATGAGGCTGACCACCAATAGCTCGTAAAAAATGTTTCATGTCTACATTTTTTTTTTCAAAAAAGGCGGCTATGGTTGCAGGGTTGATGTTCATTTCAGTTTTGCGTACATTTTGCAGCATGTGTAAGCGCGTTGTTACACATGTTTGCTTGTGGGCAAACATATAGTAAGAATCTTAAATGTTATGAGTCGGCTTTGCAACCTAGATTACAGATTTAGACACCCCAAGAGGTTGTTTGGCACTAAAATCAGTTCCATTATTTAAAAAAAAAACTAATTGATGTAAGGCAGGATGAACCTTAGTGACCGGTCTTTGATGAAAGTAATCCAATTTTTCAAAACAAAAAAAAATACTCATTATTTTTGCACCCCTGGGAACCGAACCCACTGCCTTTAGAATTACAAGTCTGACACGTCTTCTATTAAGCTATGACCGATCCAAAGGAGGTACAAAAGAATGTGATGAGATGGTTTGGACATGTAGAAAGAATGGACGATGAAAGACTTGCAAAATGTATTTACAGAGGAAATGTGAAAGGGAAAAGAGGAAAGGGAAAACCGAGAAAAGTATGGCTGGATCAGATTGGTGAAATTGTGAAAGAATCGGATATACAAAGCAAACGTAAGAGAAGGAAATGTATGAGAAAGGTGATGGTTATGAATGAATTGAAAGAGGTATGCAAGGATAGGAAAAAATGGAGACAAATCTTGTTATGTTATTTAAAAATAACATATAAAAAACAATCTCAAGTGTACAGTGTGTTCTGTGGGCCGAACGGAGCCGAACGGTCACGGAAGCGGCCGAACTGCACCGTGTGAACTGATCGGGCCGTCGTTAGTTAGTTCCCGGCAAGATGTCAACCCATTAAGACGTCGGCGACCAAGCACCAAGCGGTGCAAGAGGGGGCACTACAATGGAGCTCCCTCCTCCCCATCTACTTGGATTTCCTGCCAGCAAGGCACCCGCCTTGTGGACCAGAGGCATAGGAGCGCCCACCCAGGGGCTCCAACGTGTGGAGGCGTCCGCCTCGTGAACCGCCGCTAGCCTGGGGCGCTGCCCCAGGCCTTCCGTTTAGAACTCCAGCCAACGGATTAGGGAGTGTTCTAGTGACAACCTGTAGGTCTAGCCATTCCCTTATTTCCCCTTTTCCCCCCATATTAGTAAAGTAAATAAACCCTTATTTGTTCATGTCAAACTTATATTTTAATTATACAACCTTCCCAAGATATAAGTAAGCAATACCAAAGAGAGAACCCCACGCCCTGAGAGTGATGCTGATGAGAGCTAGCCGAATGTAAGTATCCTGGAGATACCTTTGATATCGTAACATAACAATCTTCAGAGGCTCTTGTCACCTTTAGTAGAATGACGACATAGTTACAATGACGGTTTAAATGTGAAGGTTTTTTTGTTTATATTACGATTAAATAATAATAAAGTAATATAAAAGCCAATTTTTGTCAATGCTCATTTGCCTCTAAACAAAAGTACGCACAGATATAATCGCAGTAATTTTCTTGTAAAAGGAAAATTCCTGGTAAAGCAGCATGTAGGAAACCGCTCATACGAAAGCTTTCAAAAAAATGTTTTCAAAGAAAAAGCTCTCGGCTGGATTTGGGTTCAAATTTTGTTCGCGCCTGTTCTTGTCGCCTACTTTAATGGGTAAACTTTTTGATATGTCGGCAAGACGAGGGGGTAGGTAAAAATAACTACGGTAGAGCCTCGATTATCCGAATGATTGTGGACCGGACCTACTCAGATCAAAAGTTCTTAATTCAACAAGTCTAAAATTTAAATCGTAACGTCTTGCATTTGTTTATTTGTTTTTTTTTATAGTTCGGTGGTTCATTCAGAGAATATCCATTTTATTTGATTCTAACTAATCTAATCTAATCATACCTAAGCTGCAAAGATATATATCATTTAAGATTCATATTAAATGCATTCCCACCAGCAGGCATGTACATAATTTCGCGCTAACACATGCCGCATGTGGACCTACATTATAAAAACCCAATCTCAGATAAACATAAGCCCTGCAACTCTTGCCGTCCTTCCCTAAAACAGGGGTGACATTGGCAAAGTGAACCATTTTTTACAGTATGGGTGGTCAGCCGCATACCAACCTATAAGTCAAGGAACCTAGATAGTTACTATTACTGTTTTTACCTCCGTCGTATTTGTATGTATGTATTTGAATGCCCTACCGGTTCAGGGAAAGGCGGCAGAAGTTGCAAGGTTTATGGTTATGTGAGATTCGGTTTTTTTTTTGTACACATTTTGTAAGCGCAAACCTAACTGTGTCTCATTTCTTTTACTGCTCCAGATTTTTTTATACAGAACATTAATTTGGCATGTACACATATATACCTCATGTACATTTCAACATCCATCTGTGTGATTTAACATGACACTTAATTATTCGTTAATTATAAAAAAACAAAATGGAGTTTCAATTTCTAATGATGCCTGTAGAGATAATAGGGCGTTCGAAAAAATATATTTGTAAAGAATAAGAATAAAAATGACATGAAAAATACGTTTCAAATTACTTTTATGTTCACGCATGCACATCTTTAGTAACATTATACGAACTTATATATTTTGGCAACAATATATATATAGCGACCGGTCCGTAGTCCAGGTGGTAACACTTCGGACTCGTAACTGGAAGGTCGTGGGTTCGAATCCCGGCGGAGCACAAAAAATATACCATTTATATTTTCAAATTTGCTCTTCGCTGGGTTGAACAATTCATAAACCTTTACCAAAGACCGGTCATCAAAAGGTCCATCCAGCCTTACAACAACTGGGTCTTGCTGGAGAATTGGCGCTTTCTACAGCGACGACCAAGCTCGCAGAGGGCTCTTGAGGTGTGATACACACAAAAACAGCGCTCACCAAATAAATCAGCCTAATTTAATTTTTTTTTTTTTTAAAGATCAGGATGATAAGCAAACTTAATATTAAGAAAGTAAGAAATATTTAATTGTGCGACATAATCGAAGATTTAGGATTTTTTGAAGGAACATCGTAACATTTCTTTACCAGAAAGATACCATCGTTAATAACCTATTTTTGATTCTACACATAAACTAAAGCAGTTTCAGAATGAGAAGCAAAAAAGATCTTCATTGAAAATGGATTCTTCTTTGGCCGGAATACTCCGTTAGGAACTGCGAGTTGTAAACTAGTTGGATCGCATCCGGACGGATAAGAGCAGACTCGGATAATCGTGGTTCTACTATATCAATTTTTGTTTGTTTTTTTTTTTTTTTTCTTACATACACAAGCCGCATTATTATATCGGGCTAAAAAAAGAGTTTTTTTGCGCTATTTACATTCATATGAGAAAGAAAAAACCTCACGTAGGAAATGAAAGGTGCCTTGAATTTTGCAAGATTTTTTTTTTCATTTTTTTAAACGCATTTTTGAATATATTAACATGTAAAGCTTCTTTTTATTTATTTGAATATTTTCAAAAAGTAAAAAGACGTTTTTTTTTTATTTAAAGAAAAAAAACTTAGCCGCAAAGATATAGTGACATTTAAAAAATCATATGAAATGCATGCACCCATACAAAAGCTGACCAACCATACTGTAAAAAATGTTTCACTTTAATAATATAATAATATTAGGATGATTTATTTATTGAGCGCTGTTTTTGTGTGAATTACACCTCAAGAGCCCTCTGCGAGATTGGTCATCGCTGTAGAAAGCGCCAATTTTCAAGCAAGACCCATTTGCTGTAAGGCTGGATGGACCTTTAGTGACCGGTCTTTGGTAGAGGTTTATGAATTTTTCAACCCAGCGAAGAGCAAATTTGAAAATATAAATGGTATATTTTTTGTGCTCCACCGGGGTTCGAACTCACAACATTCCATTAACGAGTCACAAGTGTTCACCACTAGACTACGGACCGGTCAATTTGGCAATGTATCCTCTTTTTCAGGGAGGGTCGGCAAAAGTTGTAGGACTTTTATGTTGATTTGAAGTTTTGGGTATTGATTTATAGGTACACATGCAGCATTTGTAAGCGATAACTTATTCTTGCGTTTGTTTGTGAGCAAGCATTGAATACGAATCTAAAATGTTATCACATCTTTGCAACTTAGATAATAGATTATGCACCGTAGATTATAGATAACAGTTTTTTTTGTCTTTATTGGTCGAAAATATTATCAATTATTTTTATCCGAAAAAAATGCCCTCAGTCGATATAAAAAGCAATGTTTTTTTTTCTATACAAATCGATGTGGAATCCTATCGGGCGAAATCCAGGCTGGATAGGATATCTCGCTTAGTTAGGACAAAATAGGGATGGTCACCATTTTAAGAACTGGTATTATTTGTAACTGATACTGTAAAAGCTTATATCAAGTATTAGATACTTTGAACAGTCTTGCCTTGTCTTGTATCCTGCCGCCATTCTTCTAGGGGTGGCCGGTACCTCCACACAAGTGCCTCCACTTGACTCTGTCCTTGCATACTTCTTTCATCTCATCTAATTTCATCACTCTTTTCATGCACGCTCTTCTCTTGTTTTCACTCTGTAAATTCCATTCATTCGCCATCTCACTTATCTGATCAATCCATTCTTTCCTAGATCTTTTCTTTCCACGCTTACCTATTACATTCCCTTTATACACTTTTTTTGACAGTCGGTCTTCATTCAGAACAGTGATAAAGTATATCTCGGTGGCAGACTAGAACTGCACAGCGGCAAAACGACACATGACATAATGACACGTAACAGAACATCACTATGACAAAACAACACATATTTAATGACAATGAATGGCACTGTATTCTCACGTGCCGTTTATGTTAAGCTCTGTTTTATGTATGTGATATTTTATCATGTGATAGGTCTTCATGTGTCGTTCTGTCACGTGTTGTTCTGTCATTTTGTCGTTCTGGCATGTGCCGTAATGTCTTGTGTTGTTTTGTCACTGTGTCGTTGTGTCATGGAACCAAAATATCTCCTCTCGTCACAACAAGAGCAACCGTAGAACGGCTCACATCCATCCCTTTGCAGTCGATATCAAAACTATGAGAACTTGGTGTTTTCACGACTCATTCCCTTAACTGATACTTTGTTATTAACTGATAGGTTCGTATGAGGCTGACCACTTATGCTGTACAAAATAGTTCACTTTTCAAATATCACCCCTGTTCAGGAAACGTCGGCAAAAGTTGCGGGGCTTATGTTCACTTGCGGTTTAGATTTTAATTTTCAAGTACAAATGCAGGATTTGTAAGCGAGAACTTACACGTGTCTGTTTGTAACAAGGATTTAATATGAATTTCAAATGTTAATATATCTTTGCAACTTACATTATTAAATTATAGACTAAATGTCACGCACGGTAAACGACATTTTCTAAAAAGACTCCATCGCGACAAACTGTTTTTTTCTCTGTTAAACAAATCAGTTTATTATTTAACACGTTTTATTGAAGCGAGAAGGAATTTTGCAACTTTTGCCCACCCTTGCTCTGAGTGGAGTACTCTGGCTTAGTAAACATGGTCCGCTCATTTCCGGCGGACGTCGGAACAGGGGGCGGAAGTGGAAAGAGTTGCCGGGACGCGAAAAAACCCGAATCAGCAGATCGGCAGCGATCGGGGCGGGCCGACATTAGCCGATGACCTCAAATTATACGAGAAGGAAGTTTCCGAACAGTGACGGACAGTGGCGAACGTAAAGTAGTTGCTTCGGTGAGTAGAACCTATTTATTTTCACATTTACGGAGCCAACTACTGCAAGTGATGGATTTTATGCAACAGTAATTCATCATTTGTGTTGTGTATTTATTTTTAGGTTAATATGTGGATGACAACCCCAACTGTAAAAATGGTTCACTTTGCCAATGCTACCCCTGTTGCAATAACGATCGGCGGGAGGTCAATTGAAGTTGTAACAGAGGGTAGTTTTATACCTAACAATTAAGCCACGCCCCCTTTAGAATTTACGAATAAAAAGACGCCGCCTTTCGTTCAGACCTCAGAGGTGAGCAGAGCTCGAAGAAGTCACCCACAGAGGAGACGAAACGTAAGTCTTCAAGAAGTATCAAGAAAGAAGAAAAAGAAAAATAAGCAAAAATATGGACCACGGTCAAAACCCGGAACCAAAAAATCAAGCAACTCTTACATTATCAAGATTTGCCGTTTTTTTTAAGCTCAGATTGTGTAGAATGTGATCTTTAATACAATTTTAATTGAAATGTCATGTTCGAATCAAATGTTAGGTAAGCCAAACAAGCACTGTAGGGACAGCGTGACTGACGCACAAGAGCGCTCAAGAAATGTTTTTTCAAAATTTTGCAATTAATTATTTTTATTATCATCGGCCGCCTCTGTTTCCTAGATGACCCCAAATTATAGAAAAAGGTTGCCGAATGACCTGAAATTATAAGACAAGAGAGAGAGGAGAGCTTCCAGAATGACCTTAGAGCTAAGAGCGAAGTGACCCGTTAACAAAATACTCGTATCTATGTATTTATATACGTTTCCTGTTAATCTCTCAGTAAGGAGTTGCTCCTTAATTGACTGTTGAAAAAAAGGAAAGAAAGAAAGAGGCTTCAGTATTAGTATGCAGATCAGATAAGTGAATTTCAAATTTCAACTACTACACAGAAATCTTCATTCTATAATCTAAGTTGCAAAGATTTGTTGACATTACAGGCTCGTATTTAATGCAAGCCTACAAGCATACACACATAAGTTAACGCTTAAGTATATTGCATTTGCATTTATAAAATTAAGCAAACCTCACATGAACATAAGCTATGTAACTCCTGCCGCCTTTCCTTGAAGCCGAGGTGGAAATGAAAAAAGTATGAAACGCAACTAAGGTACACATATAGTGTAACTTCTTGCCTGCGTTATCCCCGAAGGTGTCGCATGTGGCGCTTCGGGACCTATTTATTTTTACAGGTAAGGGGGCCGGCCTCACACCAACCACTTTCAGTTGAAATGGGGGTTTCCCAGCTCCCGGGGGGGCTGGTTCTCATTTCTTGTGAAGGCTGAGTAAACCTTTGAGATCGAACCCTTGCTCTCGGCATGGAATGCAAGCATTCTACCAATTGAGCTATCGACAAGTCGGTCTTATCTAGAAAATGACGATTGATCTGCAATGTTGGCGGTTAAGTCTTTTAATCTTTCAGTGCGTTTTTGTATTTGGAAATTGTACAGTGTCAATTATTGGTAACAAATTTAGGGAATGCAAGTTGAAAACAAAAACAATTTTTGCTACCTCTCCGTGAAATGGTTTGAATATACATGCTATAAAAATTAGCTGAGCGAGGCCTTGTCATAATCAGTGACCAGGCAACCGTCAACGAGTACTGTCAAACAAAAACTGTTGCTATTCTATGTGTCTTTTTTTATTATGTCGCTTTCTTTTAATGAATGGATATTTCGTTTCGTGGCACGTGCATTAGTGTGGGAGGAAACTGACAAACGAAATCTGTAACTTTTTTGTGGTTCATTGAACATGTGTTTTTCAATTTAAAATTCAATGAAAACACATCAATTAAACATTCGTAGTACTTTCTCAATTTCAAATAAAACTTAAACAATCATGGCAAACATTTGACGGTTATGAAAATGAGAATGGGAAGAAAAAACATTTTTAATTTACCAAATGAAAAATGAAGCCAGGAAAACAAACGAAAACTTGAAGAAAATGTGTGTACAGAAAAAAAAGTAATCAAAAAGTCCAATAAATAAAGATTGTTCAGGGTTTTGTTGTTTTTGGGAATAATATTGAAAATAATAAAAATGGCGGTTTTCGTGGACGAGAAAAAAAAACTACTAAAAAAATAGGAATATATTTTTTTTATTATTTTATTCTGAGACGGGTTAGTCCTATGTGACAAAAATTCAAAATACTGCGAATAGTCGAATATCACTCCATACGGCAAATAGTTGAATTTTCTTTATCCATTTCATCAATGAAAATATCCATTTCAACGTTAAAAAAATTAGATACTTCATCACGTAAATTTCCTCGTTTTTATTTAAGCCCTGTTTCAAGGAAGGATTCGGCAAGAGTTGTAGGGTCTATGTTCATTTGAGATTGGGTTTTTGTATTGTAAGTCCACATGCGGCATGTATAAGCGCGAATTTATACGCGTATGCTTATGGGAATCCTTCGAACTGTATAAGCTGTACCAGGACGCTGATGTGGTCCGGTCAATAAAGGTCAACAGACTGCATTTTTTGGGGCACATTCAGCGAATGGACCATCGGAGCCTGGAGAAGACGATTGTGATGACGAACCCGGAGGGACGCCGGACAGTGGGAAGACCACGTTCAAGATGACTGGATGGAGTGGTGGCGGATTGCCGTGCAGTGGATGTGGGACTGGAGGAGGAAGACGTTGGATAGACAGCGCTGGCAGCGGTTGCTGAGGGAGGCCAAGACCCATCCCTGGTTGTCGTGCCAATGATGATGATGATGCTAACGGGAATGCATTCAATATGAAACTCAAATGTAATATTATATACGTGAAACTCAGATTAGAGATGAAATTCCCTAAATGTAGGGAACAAATCGTCGTTTACAGCACTATGATAAAATAGGGTGGTTGGTGCCATGAATGGGCAGTTAACCCTATGTGTACTGTCGAGTAATTATTTGGCAGCGCATTGTAAACAGAATGTAAATACAGAATAATTTTCGATTCGCCGAGTTTGATTTTGGTAATGTGGTTAAACAGGGGCTGCACAACAATAAATTAATTAAAATGCGGCCGTACTGAACTGTGTATAAATTTGGTGCAACGTTTCAAACAGGAATAGGGCATAACATCACAGTGACAAAACATCACATAACAAAACATCACAAAACAAAACATCACGTGACATTAAACATCACATAATATAGCATCACATGAGATTATATATGAAATGACAAAACATCACATTACAATACATCAAAGGACAAAATATCACAATGCTAATCCATTACAGGACGAAAAAGAGCTGTTTTAGTGTAAATAACAGGACAAAACAGAGCTGTTTTTTTGTGAATCAGACCTCAAGGGCCCACTGCGAACTTCTGATAATGAGCGATCCTGTGATGTTTAGTCATTGCGATGAAATGTCATCTGGTATTTTCTCCCATGACGTTCTGTCATTGCGATTTAATGTCACGTGATGTTTTGCCCATAATGTTTTGTCCAATGATATTTTCTCCTACGATGTTTTGTCATTGTGACGTAATTTTATGTGATATTTTCTCCCATGACGTTTTATCATTGCGATGTAATGTCACGTGATGTTAACTCCATGATATTTTGTCCCATGATGTTTATCCGAAAATATTTTGTGCCATGATGTATGTATGGTGGTATACTAGTGCCCACTCTGATGTATGGAAGTGAAGCCTGGACGGTGAGTGAAAGTGAGATTAGTAAAGTCCATACGGTAGAAATGGACTACTTAAGAAGTATGATTGGAAAAAGACGGAGTGATAGGGTGAGGAATGATTTTGTTAGAGAGGAATGCGGTGTAAGAGAAAGTGTGAAAGTAAAGATTAAAAGAAGTATACTTAGATGGTTTGGACATTTGGAGAGAATGAATGAGGAAAGAATGACGAAGAAAGTATATGCTGCAAGAATTGATGGATGTCGTGGAAGAGGAAGACCGAGAAAGGTATGGATGGATCAAATTTTCGAAATAGCGAGTGAATGGGATATCCAGAGTCATAATAAAAGGAGAGCTTGTATGAAAAAAGTTATGACTCTGGATGAAATGAAAGAAGTATGCAAGGACAGAAAGAAGTGGCGGCTAATCTGCAATGCTGATTTGTAATGTTGGTTTATTAGCTTGCTACATTTTTTGCATAAGCCATTTTTGACTTTTTTTGTATAGATTTATTTTTAAGGTTTTGTTGTTTTCTTATACTTAAATGTTATTTATCACTCGTATTCCTTGACTTATAGGTTGGTATGAGGTTGACCACCCATACTGTAAAAAATGGTTCACTTTGCCAATGTCACCCCTGTTTCAGGGAATGTCGGCAAGAGTTGCAGGGCTTATGTTCATTTGAGGTTTGGATTTTATTTGTAAGTACACAATCAGCATTTGTAAGCGCGAACTACACGTGTTTGTTTGTGGGCATACATCTGAGAGCTTTGAATGAATATATCCTTGCAACTTAGATTATAGATTATAGATAGATGTCTTATTATTGTGTTGTGATGTCATGTTTTTTTTTCCTTGATGTTTTGTCTTCGAGAAGTAATGTCATTTTATGTGTTGTCCCTTGATATTTTGTTCCACGATATATTATCGTCATGTTTTGTTTTGTCCCATGATACGTATGTAATGTGATGTTTCATCCCATGATGTTTTGTCATTGTGTTGTAATTTCATGTGATATTATGTTCCATGATGTTTTCTTCCGTGATGTTTTGTCATCCAGCTGTTTCGGATGTAACAATGTTTATTCCGGTTTATTCTGTTTGCGGTGTACACAGTTTATGCGCTATTGAATTATTTTTTTCGTTCATCGGAATGACAGTACTTTTTAGTCAAACCAGTTGAAATTTTTTTCAGCCACAAATTTTAAAATTAATGTGCCACGAGTTGCAAATGACTAATGAGAGATGAGTACTTTTGGGATGCTAGGGTTTTTTTTAATTAAAATTAAAATTTGTTTACTGTTAGTTTTTGATGTCCATAGATGTAATAATTTGTTGATTTTAAAAATGTAATTAGTTGTGTATGTTCCTTGACTTATAGGTTGGTATGCGGCTGACCACACATGCTGTACAAAATGGTTCACTTTGCCAATGTCACCCCTGTTTCAGGGACGGTCGGCAGGAGTTGCAGGGTGTATGTTCATTTGAGATTCGGGTTTTTATATTTTAGAACTACATACGACATATTTAAGCGCGAACATAAACATATCTGTTTTGTAAAAATGCATATTATGTGAACCTCTAATGTTACTTATTTATTTTTTTTGCAACTTAGATTAGATAAGTACATAATGGAAATTGAGTCGTTTAAATATATTTGGTCAATAGCTCAATTTGTACAGTGATTGCATTCCATGCAGAAAGCTCAGGTTCGAAACCCACAAAGGATGTCTGAAATGACATCCCGTTTCAGCGTTAATTTCAAAAACCAAAAATAAAATCCCGGCAAATTTTACTCAGACTTCACAAGAAATAAGTACCGGCCCTCTCGGGACCTGGGAAACACACTCTTCAATTGATGTGGCTGGCGTAAGGCCGGCCCCCTTTGTCTGAAAAAATAAAAAGTATCCACTCGCCACATGCGAAACCTTTCAGCGATAACGCGGCAAGAAGTTACACTATATGTGTAGCCTAGTTGCGTTGCTAGATTTAGCACATACTCGTTAATCTTTAAGTTATATTAGCCGAGAGCAAGGGTTCGATCTCAAGGTTTACTCAGCCTTCACAAGAAATGAGAACCACCCCGCGAGCTGGGAAAACCCCACTTCAACTAAAAGTGGTTGATGTGAGGCAGGCCCACTTACCCGTAAAAATAAATAGGTCCCAAATCGCCACATGCGACCCCTTCGGGGATAACGCAGGTAAGAAGTTACACTATATGTGTAGCTTAGTTGCGTTGCTATATTTAGCACATACTCGTTACTTTTTAAATTATACATTTTTTAAACCTGCATAATTTAGATAAATAAATAATAAGCTCGCCTGATTTTTTAAGTCACTTTTTTTCTAAGACCATAAAGTTTGAGAAACAAAAACGACAGATTTAGGATATAAAACGCTCTATATATATATATATATATATATATATATATATATATGAGGATAATTTATTTAATTAAAAATCTACAGACCTCATTACCCAATGTTGTTTGTATATTGTTATGTAAATAGGTAATATTAAAATAAGTATAGGTATTAGTTATAGATATGTAATAGGAATTCTTTATTGTATTGGTGGGTAGAATTGATAATTGTGAGTAAATAGAGAAGTCACTAGATTACTTTAATTAAGTATGTATGTGCTTCGAGAACAGTCTAGCAACGATGTGTTCTCAACAGTTCCATCTTCTTAGTATAAAAAGGGTGCAAGTTGCTTGCACTAAGAGTCAGTCTTCTGCAAGCTTCACAAATACATCGAACAAATTTGACCAGTGAACAAAAACCAGTGTAATGGAATAATCGAGAGTGTCTTTGTAAAAATAAATATAAACGTGTAAAATAAATAAGTAAAAAGAAGAGAAGTGTTTTATTTGAAAAGTATCCGAACCAAAAATCGTAATAATATTTTAATGGATCTCGTGATACTCGCATTATTGAATTTTGTTTTTGCGCTTCAACATGCTTAATGTAAACATGGATTCGCAGCTCTATAAAAGGTTTTAATGTGCTTTTGAAACTCGTACACTGTATTTAACATAATCATGATTTAGTTGAGAGCATCGACATTACGGGCTTTTACACAAAAACCAAAAACATAATTTCAAAATATTGAAAATATGTTTATTTTCATTCAGTCATATGGTAATGTGCTGTGTGCTAACAAAAAAACATTTTTTCAAATTTATTTTAATACACAAATATGATGTCAAAAATATCGCCACTTCAAAGGTTAAACTGAATAAGTGCTGATTCACTGATTTAAGAAATCGTAGATAAAACATTTAATTTTATGTAACTTCTTAAAGTAAGTGAACTTATTATAAGGCAGTGTTCATAAAACACTTGTATATTACAGGATTTTCCCACTTCTTGAGATGGAGAAACATGGAGAATCGTTCCATACCACCTTGCTAGATTTCACTAGAATATTCGATTAAACATTAAATTATCTCAAACAAATACATTTTTTTTTTTTTTTTAATTCTGTGCGGGAGACTCCCTAGATTCTAGAGACTCTAGGGGTCTATGGCACTTGTAGTGCCGCAGAGGTGTACGAGCTTGGTCGTCGCTACAAAGCGCCAATACTTAAGCAAGACCCAGTTGCTGTAAGGCTAGTTGGACCTTTGGTGCGTACGTTCCTAAGTATCAACTCATTCCTAGAGACTTGAAATTTTTTTAATTAATTTTTAAAATAATATTTTTTTAATCACTCTGTGAATGCACTAACTCTAGAAAAAAAAGATGAAATAAAATACTTCATAGATTATTAACTAACACAGACGAACCAAACACAACTACAAATATCCTGCATATTCGTAACATGAAATAAAACGAATGTAACTAAAGGATTCCAAGACACACACGTTTTATTTTAGTGTTTTTATGATATGTCTATTGTCTATTTCAAATGTACATGTGCCTGTATGGGATGCTCATCTCTGATTAGATACCTAATAGGTAGATAGAGATAAAATTAAGTACTCACATTATTTTTTTAATATCATGTAATTTTTTATTTCCATGAAAAGACTAGATCAATCTTGTCATCTCAAAAACACATCAATCCAAAAATATTAAATACCAACATCAATCTCACACAGAGCTTAAATGGGACGCGATAGTATGGACATGGGGGGTTTTTATATTAAGCCCTTATGAATAATACGGTCTTACTTTAAAAAAAAAAAAAAAAAAACTATTTAAAAAAAAACTTAAATGAAAAGTACAAAATTTTGAACGGGTACGTTTTAAATTAATAATAAAAAAATAAAACACAAAGTTTTTCTTTACGAGTTTATTTATTTCCTCGAGCACTTGCGATGTTATCACATCATTATCAAGGAAATAGATCCGGTCGATAGGTCAGTTGGTAGAGTACTTGCATTCTGTGCCGAGAGCTCGGGTTCGAATCCCGCCGAAGGTGTCAGAAATGATTTCCCGTTTCGGTGTTTATTTCAAACCCAAACCGGCAAGGTTTACTCAGCCTTCACAAGAAATGAGTACCAGCCCCCTAAGCAGCTGGGAAGCTGTTTTTTTGGATCAACTAGTGAAGAAAAAATTACAAAATCTTTTAGGATTTCTTTCGGGTTCGATTTTCAAGGCTGTTCATTGAGAAAATAAATTCAAATAGAACAGCCTTGAAAATGCTTCCCGCTTATGGAAACGAGACGTCGGCAGTTAAAAAACTGCGAATAGAACATGCAATGGTCCAATCCAAAAATAAAAATGCCATCTAATTGTGTTGTTTTTTAATTTTGATATTTATGAATTTTAATTTAAATGAAGGTGTATATTTTCACTTTCATGGTTGGCGCCATGAAAGTGAAAATATACACCTTCATTTAAATTAAAATTCATAAATATCAAAATTCAAAAACATCATCATTGCTCACCGCTCAACAAATGTGTCTCGTGAAAAAGACAGTTACTAATTACGATACCAACGAAACGTCCAGAATAAAAATAAGTCATCCATAAGCGATTCGTCTTATGTATATCAAAATGATTGAATTCATTTGTAATTACTTAATAACAGATATGAGGCATGCTGCATGTGTCTAATCTAATCTAATCTAATCTAATCTAATCTAAGTTGCAAAGATATTACGTTCCATTGGGGATTCACATTATTTGAGTTTTTATCTTGTAGGTTCACATGCAGCATGTGCAAGCTCGAATTTATACGTGTCTGCTTGTGAAAATGCATACAATGTATATCCCCAATGTTACATATCTTTGCAACTTAGATTAGATTAGATTAGATTAATAGACAACGCCTTTTTTAAAAACAAACGGTGTTATTTTCTTACAGCAAAGCTATTGCTCATTCGCAGCCTACAGTGAATTTTTCATTTATTAAAACGATGTTCCGTAGATAAGCCGTGGATCTCATGTTTTGTGAATAGCACTGAAAGTCATTGGCACTCAAGCCACGTTGTTTCAAACCCAGCTTGACGTCTTTATAGAAGCATAAACTTATGAAATCGAGCAGGTAGTTTTTTTTTTCATTTTAAAGTCACAAAAACTTAAGCTGACCAACCTACCCTTAGTATTTTTTCTACTATGTAGCTTTACACCACATGGCATGCGTCAATCTTCGCAAAAGAGGACGAAAGAGAAAAAAAACATTTATCATTCAAAGTTATTTATTTTTGTAAGAGGTTTCCGTGACAAACGCACCCCCAAAGCAAACAAAAATTAAATACCCATAAATCCCTTTTTTTCCTTCAACCTTGTCTGTCTAGACGTGCCACATTTTTTTTTCTCCTAAATATGCGAAAAAAGTCCCATTTGAACATCTTTATAATAAAAATACAATGCTATTCATTGGTAACCGCATCACTCGAGAAAGCTAGAACCTATTCGGGGCTATTCTTAGACATTTTAGTCCATTAGTACATTAGAGCCCACGCTTTGACAAACTAATGATGCATTCGTATGAAGACCTGTCTCCAAGATGGCCGCAAGCGAACAGCTGACTTGTTTTCATACAAATATTACAAGATTTGGTAGGTAAGAATGACCGTGGTGATGAAAGGTTCAGACCGGGCACCATTTGTTTGTCAAAGCGTGGGCTCAACCGACGACTAAAATGTCTAAGAATAGCCCCGATTGGGTTTATTTGTGACTTAAAATGGTGTTTGTGATCTAGGACTGGTTATGGTAATAAAAAAACAACAACAAAAACGTAGTCGGGAAATACTAAACGTTCTTATTAGACGTTTTCTTCTCATTTAAGCCATATTTTACAACTTTTTTTTACAATTCTACAAAACAGTCACTATTGAATTTATAGAAAAATGGAAACGACAACGTATGTCAGGTCAGCTAGTATCTATTTATAATCTAAGTTGCAAGGAAATATTAGCATTGAAGATTCATATTATACTATTTTCCTACAAGTAGACACTTGTATGCTCCAACTCTCTTCACACACGTCCTGTATGTATGTGTCAGAAGGACCCACAGCACATATGTACAAGCTCATGCAAAGCTTCATATTTTCTCATGTGACGGAAGGCCTTCACGTGTAGATCCGCACTTACACATGCCGCATGTGTACAAACAAAATAAAAACTCTTTTCTCAAATGAACATAAGCCCTGCTACTCTTGCCTACCTTCCCTGAAACAGGCGTGCCAGCTAAATAATAATCGTATTCGGTTGACTTAACATGTAAAATATTTTTGAATAGAATTTCAGTCAAAATATTAATTTTCAGTTTAAAATTAATTTAAAATATATTAATTTTATAGGCAGATAGTAAACTCATTTGTATGGAAGAAAACACTGTTTGGTTCATTGCTTAAATAAATAAATATACAATAACTAATTTATTCATATTTCAAAAGGTAAAAATATGTAAATTCGGAAAAATGTGAGTATTTATTAAAAAATGCTATCCTTTTGTGAGTCTAAAATCACATCTAGTATCATGGTTAACGCTTCGGGCTCGTAATCGGAAGGTCATGGGTTCTACTCCCGACAGAGAACAAAAAAAATGTACTTTTTTTTTGAAGCACGCTCTTCGCTGGGTTGAAAACATCAAAGACCTGTCACCAAAGGTCCATTAAGCCTTACAGCAACTGAGTCTTGCTTGATGATGATGATTTATAGAGCGCCGTTTCGTGACTACTGCCACTGCAAGGGCGCTTGAGCGATTGGCCATTGTTATAGCAACGACCAAACTCAAAGACGGCTCTTGAGGTGTGATTCACATAAAAAAGAGATGACCAAGTAAATAATCCTTGAATCTTCGTATCCCTATCCGTATTGTGTTACCAGTGCTTCACGGGAAGGCCTTCCACCACTTGAGAAAATATACAGCTCCAATGAGCGTCTTTGTGTTGTGGGTCCTTCTGACACATACATACAGGACGGGTATGAGGAGAGTTTGAGCATACGTATTTATCTATCGCTTAAGTAGTAAGTCGGTATGAGGCTGACCACCCGAAATGTATTGTTTTTTACAAAATGTAGAGATAACGTTCATTTGTGGTTCAGGTTTTTCACAAACACCAACTGTAAGGGTGAAAATACACGTGCATTCAGAATGAATCTCAAATAATAATATAGGTAATAGGTGTACGACTTTAATGACAAATTGAAAAAGTCAATGATGTAATTATTTGTACTAAAAGTTTGGTCTTAGGACTTAACCTTTGTAATACGAATAAATTAGGTTTGAGTTTTTTTTTAAATGTGACTAATTTTGTACTTTTGACAGATTTCAACAAAAAAAAACCACCAAGATGGTTGACCTGTGTCGCAGAAAAAAAAACAGGTCAAATCTATGTAATACCCGCGACAGATGGTCATTCAGGTTTGTCAGTTTTGCATGTTGAACTTGATTGATGAATAATATGTTGTACTTGTACTTCTACTTGTATCTAGCTGGTATTTCACTAGAGGTAATGTGTCTCCACTTTGCTCTGACCTTGCACACTTTTTTCATCTCCTCGACATTCATCACTCTCATCATGCATGCTCTTCTTCTTCTTCTTCTTTGTGGCGGATTCCCGCATTCAGCAGGGGCGCCAGTGTCAAGTTGTTATGCATGCTCTTCTCTTTTTCTATATGCTGCAGTCATTTGCAATTTCACTTATTTTGATCAATCCAATTCTTTTCTTGCGATGTTTTCTTATAGATACAGAATATTTTCATAACAAAACAAACACACATACACAAAAGGTAATCTGTAATCTGTAACTCCGTCGCCGTTCCGCTAGGGTTGACCAGAGCCTCTGCAGGGCTGCCTCCATTTCTTCCTATCCGTACATAGCTCTTTCGATTCATTGATATGCCTCTGACCATCCATGCTGTAGAAAATTGTTCACTTTACCAATGTCACCCCTGTTTCAGGGAAGGTCGGCAAGAGTTGCAGGGTGTATGTTCATTTTGAGATTCGGGTTTTTTATATTGTAGGTCCACATGCGGCATGTTTAAGCGGGAAATTATACGTGTCTGCTTGTGAAAATGCATATACTGTGAATCCTTAACGTTACTATGTATATTTGCAACTTAGATTTGATTAGATTAGATAAGATATTCATCACCTTTTTCATACATTATCTTCTTTTACCATCACTTTGTATGTGTTTTAAGAAAATCAAAAATAATGAAAAATGAATGAATTGGATTTAAAATTGGGTTAACATAGTAGCTACATTGCATGCGTGTTTTAGAAAAACTCAAAGTATGCTGAATGCAAAACTGGCATGCAAAAATGACCGTCAACGGTGGGAATAAGATAAAAATCATGATTTATTATTGCAGGATTTAATTTTTGAACGCCTCGTATTTTTTCTTCACTAGCAGAGGTGCTGCGAGGCTGGGTACCTTTAACAGCTCTGTCACTGATTAATGACAGTGTATACTTTACCTACAAAATAATCAACGTTTTATGTTCGTTATTTTTTTTGTTTTTTTTTTGTTTATTTTGAGTGTTTAATGAATTGTCAAAGTCTAAACATGTAAAAGAAATACAAAATACTTATTTTTGCTTTGCGAAAATATTTTAAAAAGGCAATACAAATTTCAGATACAAAAATATTTCATTTTAACCCATGTGCGAATTTTGGTACATCTTTAATATAGTCAAAATTGCGAAGATGTTTCAAAATTTAAGATTATAATCTAAATCTAAATCTAAGCTGCAAAGATATGTATCATTTGAGATTCATATTAAATGGATTCCCACAAGCAGACACGCATAATTTCGCGCTTACACATGCCGCATGTGGACCAACAATATAAAAAAAACAATCTCAAATGAACATAAGCCCTGCAACTCTTGCCGACCTTCCCTGAAGCAGGGGTGACATTGGCAAAGTGAACCATTTTTTACAGTATGTAAAAAAGTCTGTACTTTTATAACAAACCAAAATCACAAATCTCAAATGAACATAAACGCTACAACTCTTGCCGACCTTCCCTGAAAACAGGGATGACAATATCAAAGTGAAATATTGTGTACAGTAAAGGTAGTCAGCCTGATACGGTCCTTGTACACCGGTCGACGGCTCAGTTGGTAGAGTGCTTGCATTCCATGCCGAAAGTTCGGATTCGAATCCCACCGAGAGTGTCAGAAATGATTTCTCGTTTCGGTGCTCATTTCAAAAACCCAAAAAAAATGTCGGCAAGGTTTACTCAGCACAAGAAATAGTACCAGCCCCCTTGGGAGATGAGAAACACCCATTTTATCTGAAGTGGTTGGCATAGGCCGGCCCCCTTACCAGTAAAATAAATAATTTCCACTCTACACATGCAAACCCTTCAGGGATGGCGCTGCAAGAAGTTAAATTATATGTGTAGCTTAGTTGAGTTGCATTTACTTTTAAGATATCGGTGATTCGAATAAAGTGGACCATACCATAAATCAAAATGAGTGCGGTACAAAATAGAAGGGGTAGTTCAGACGAGATAAGTATAATTGCAAGTACATCATTAAGGGGTTAGTGCAAGTGGCCCGCTGCGATAGGGGTAAGTAGAAAAAGAGGAAAACTAATGAAGCGAAAGTAACGGGAGGGATAAGAAAGGATAATGTATATGGGTCGCGAGGGGGAGAGAGTGATATTTTAGGAAGTAATGGGGTAAGGCTGGGGGAAAGACAAGGTCATGGGATGAAAGAGGTGATTAAGTGGAGTACGGAAAGTATTATTGTTTTTATTTGTTTGCTAATAGACTCGGTGTCGAAGAATTTAACATGGTGTAATAAAAACCGCAACTTTTTTTTATAATTTAGTAAATTTTAATATGTTACTTGACAGGTTAGAACAGCACAGTGACAAAATGATACATGACAGAACGACACATGACAGAACAAAATATCATTATGACAAAACATCACATGAAAATACATCACAATGACAACCGTGTTATTTGTGATGTTTTGTCGAATTTTCCGTTTTAGGTATGTGATGTTTTGTCCATGGGTTGTTTTGTCGTATTTTCTTAGTTGTTTTGTCATAGTAATGTTTGGTCATGCGATGTACTGTCATTGTAATTTTCTATCATGTGTCGTTCCTTGACTTATAGTTTGGTATGCGGCTGACCACCCATGCTGTAAAAATGGTTTACTTTGCCAATGTCACCCCTGTCTCAGGGAAGGACGGCAAGAGTTGCAGGGTGTATGTCCATTTGAGATTTGGTTTTTATGTTGTAGGTTCATATGCGGCATGTGCAAGCGCGAACTTGTACGTGTCTTCTTGTGAAAATGCATGAATCATGTGAATCTCCAATGTAACATATTATATTTGCAACTTAGATTAGATGTCGTTATGTCATGTGTCATTATGTCACTGTGCCGTTCTAGATTGTCACCGAAATCAGCACCGAACGGGAAATCATTTCTCCACCCTCGGTGCGGATCGAACCATACCCCTTTTGCATGGAACTTCAGCATTTTATGATTCTACCAACTGAGCTATCGAACGGATTACGCTAAACTACAAAAAAGGTGTTTCATTATAATTAAATAGTTACGTTAAAAATTATTCTATAATAATTAAGTAAATATTTTTAAAGGGTGGGTGGGCTATAGCTATGGCACTCTCTATCACACGCCGTCCCTGATAGGCCCGAGATTGAGGGGCATTTTGTATGGCTGGAGAGAGCGGTGGCGAACGTCGGAGCGCGTAGGTGGGTGGGCACAAACCGCTAATGATCAAATTACTTATAGAGAATGATGAGGGTTATACAGGCGCTCGCAAATCCCTTCGGCGTGCTACATTATGTATCATTTAATAGTGTTAGTGAGAGAATTATGATGATAATACAGAAAATTATCCAATTAATTAGTGAAGATTTAGTAATTTCAAAAGTTTAAGCCGCATTAACCATTTTTAGCATGTTTTGTTTACATCCTTTCATACAGTACACTGAGTATAAAACTATAATCTTAATTGCAAAGATACCCCTTGCAACTCTTGCCGACCTTCCCTGAAACAGGGGTGACATTGGCAAAGAGAACCATTATTTTACAGTATGGCTGGTCAGCCTCATACCAACCTATAAGTCAAGGAACTAAGTCGCTGATTCATCATCATCGCATAGCTAGGTCGCTGAGGAAAAGGCCAAATAATAGTTTGTTATTGGTTGCTAAGCATCCTCGTGATATTAACCTATATAAATGATTGTGTAAATCTCACCTCGATTGTGTAAATCGAAATTGTATGCAATATACGACGGCACTCCAAGAGGGTGATTAAGTTTTCATAGATTGTTTCGATTTAAGTAATCAAAGTGTTCAAACAAAGCTCATTTTCATTTGAGATTGGCTTTAAAGTTCACATGCGGTATGTGTTAGCGCGAACTTTTAAGTGTCTGCTACTGGGCATTTATATGAATCACAATACTTCTTTATGTATCTGCAACTTAGATTCAATATAAATTATAATCTATAATCTTAGTTGCAAAGGGATGTATTAACATTTAAAATTAATATTCAATGCATGCCCACAAACAGGAACGTGTAAGTTCGCGCTAACAAAACTGCATTTTGGACAATAATAATTCTAGATTTAAGATATTAATTGTAAAAATTATATTCTCCCTCGTTTCGAGAATTCCGCTAGAGGTGCTATCAACAAATTACATAAATAATATTAAGAAATTGTTTGGTATCAAAAGCAAAAGTTGTATGCATTATTAAACAGAGTCTCCGCCCAGCACATTATAACGTGATAGATGACATGTTAGAAAGGCACAGTGACAAAACGACACATGACATAACAACATATAACATAACGACAAAACGAGCACAAAAATATTATCATTTATATTTTCAAATATGCTTTTCGCTGGGTTAAAAAATTCATATACCTTTACCGAAGACCGGTCACCAAAGGTCAATCCAGCCTAAAAGCAATTGGGACATGCTTGTGAATTGGTGCTTTCTATAGCGACGACCAACCTTGCAGAGGGCTTTTGAGGTGTTATTAACACTCACCGAATATATCAACCTAATATTATTAACGACACATGTCGTTATGCTATGTAATATTATGGTTGGTATGCGGCTGACCACCTATACTGTAAAAAATGGTTCACTTTGCCAATGTCACCCCTGCTTCAGGGAAGGTCGGCAAGAGTTGCAGAGCTTATGTTCATTTGAGATTGGGTTTTTTATATTGTAGGTCCACATGCGGCATGTGTAAGCGCGAAATTATGCATGTCTGCTTGCGGGAATGCATTTGATATGAATCTCAAATGATACATATCTTTGCAGCTTAGATTTAGATTTAGACACATGACAGAACAATACATGACAAAGCATCACCAAAAGAAACCCAAAGATAATAAGGGGGTTTTTTTTTATAAGCTTTACCAAAAAATAAATGCACGAGTTCCACTTTTTCGTGTATCACTTTTTTTGTCATGCCGTTTATGGTGTTTGTCATGTGATATATTTTTTCATTTGATATTATGGTATGTGAAGTTTTGTCATTGTGATGTACTTTCCGGTGATGTTTTGCCAAAGTAATATTTTGTCATGTGATGTTTTGTATTGTGATGTTTTGAACTGTAATGTTTTGGTATTGTGATTTACTTTCTTGTGATGTTTTGCCATTGCAATGTGTTGTCACGTGATGTTTTGCCAAGTGATGTTTCGTCACTGTGTCGTCCTATAACGGTACCAGCGTGTTAATGTAAGAATGAAACAACTTTGCCAAATGAATATTTTGTCATGTGATGTTTTGTATTGTGATGTTTTGTCATTGTGATGTTTTGTACTGTAATGTTTTGGCATTGTGATTTACTTTCCTGTGATGTTTTGCCATTGCAATGTGTTGTCACGTGATGTTTTGCCATGTGATGTTTCGTCACTGTGTCGTCCTATCACTATACCAGCACGTTAATGTAAGAATGAAGCAACTTTGCCAAATGAATATTTTGTCATGTGATGTTTTGTATTGTGATGTTTTGTCATTGTGATGTTTTGAACTGTAATGTTTTGGCATTGTGATTTACTTTCTTGTGATGTTTTGCCATTGCAATGTGTTGTCACGTGATTAGCCAAGTGATGTTTCGTCACTGTATCACGGTACCAGCACGTTAATGTAAGAATGAAGCAACTTTGCCAAAGTAATATTTTGTCATGTGATGTTTTGTCATTGCTATGTACTGTCCTGCGATGTTTTGCCATTGCAATGTTTTGCCACGTGATGTTTTGTCATTGCGATGTACTTTACTGTAATTTTTTGTCATTGCGATGTACATTTCTGTGATGTTTTACCATTGCAATGTTTTTCCATGTGATGTTTTGCCTTGTGATGTTTCGTCACTGCGTCGTCCTATCACGGTACTAGCACGTTAATGTAAGAATGTAGCAACTGTGCTGCTGCCCTGAGAGCAAAAATCTCTTAGTATTTATGAGTTTTAATTACGTCACCGAGTCTGCAACACGCCGAGCAACGTATCCGCTAGAATTTCCGCTGTACACGGAGGCAACGCTAAACGGCATGTGCTAGCACGCTCCGCACACACACAAAATATAAAAAAGACTTCACTCTAAACGCGCGTATTTCGGTTCATATAATTATCTACTTAGGGCCGATCTTATAAACATCCGTTTGTTAAATGTCAAATCTAATAAACCGAAGTTTGGTACAGATTTCGTTTTTTTGTATAAGTCAAGGAGCCGTCATGAATAGAAAAATATTACACTGGTTCCTTGATTGATATATTGGTATGAAGTTGACCATCCATACTGTAAAAATTGGTTCACTTTAACATGAAAGTTTTCGCATACTTGCTTTACCGGATATACTCGCTATTTCAGGAAACTGAGGTCCTAGTTTTAGTGCAAAGAATTAAGCAGGGGCGAACATAGCTAAGTGACACTGGACGTTGAATAAATGGTGGCGGACGCTCGGTAGAGGCATGCAAGCCCGAATTAATTGGACATATTCCAGGAGATGAATCAAGCTTTCTACTGGAGATAACTTACGTAATCGTGTTTGTAGTTTCAGTTAATAAAGATGTCCTAAATACCTGAAACTTACATAATAGGAAACATAGGAAAATACTTCGACGTATTTATGGTCCAATAAAGGACAGAAACATATGGCGAAGAAGATATAACTCCGCATTGTATAAGCTGTACCAGGACGCTGATGTAGTCCGCTCAATAAAGGTCAACAGACTGCATTGGCTGGGGCACATTCAGCGAATGGACCATCGGAGCCTGGAGAAGACGATTGTGATGACGAACTCGGAGGGACGCCGGACAGTGGGAAGACCACGTTCAAGATGGCTGGATGGAGTGGTGGCGGATTGCCGTGCAGTGGGAATGTGGGACTGGAGGAGGAAGACGTTGGATAGACAGCGCTGGCAGCGGTTGCTGAGGGAGGCCAAGACCCCCCCCCGGGTTGTCGTGCCAATGATGATGATGATGATGATGACATACCTGAAACAAAGAGAAAATTAATGGTTAAAAAATGTTTTTTTTGTGGAGAAATTTACGAAAATAGATAGGTTAGATCAGGGGTGTCCAACATAATATTGAAGAGGGCCAGATTAAGTGTTTTTGTAATCGTGTAATTGGGCCATAAATAGCGTCGACGGGGATGGTTTAGGGGGGGGGGGGGGGTAGGTGCACTGCTAGCAAATCTAATAAGATGTCAATGAAAATTATCGCGTCCGAGCAACACTTTCCCGAAAACTGTCACAGTCGATAGATAGATGATTTAAGTAAATACCTAATGATGGATGTTTTTTGAATGATTGAACTTATTGCGCAATATCTATTGATGTCGTCGCGAGCCAGATGAAAGGTTTACGCGGGCCGTATGTTGGACAGGCCTGGGTTAGATTAATTAACATTTATAAACAAAATGAGAACAAAGATGTTACAAGTCTGTTTTCATTGTAAACAAAAAAAACTCAAATCAATCTAGGAAATCTTTACAAAAAGTTGGCAGTTTTGAAATTTATGTCTGCCTGAACGTTGTGCACATGTGTTTTTATTATTGTGGTCGCTATTTTTTTTTTTTAGTCTCTTTACATTTCAAAAACTCTAAGGGATCTATGACATTTGTTGTAGTGCCGTAGAGGTGTTGGTGATGTGGCGGTTGATCTCCAGATCCTTTGAAGAAGTGCTGTTAGCTGCGAAGTGCTGTGGTGTGTGTTGCGTTGCTTTGTTTTGAGACACTAAGAGGAAATGGCGATTGATATTGGTTTTGAATAGGACAAGATTAAATTGGGTTGGGAAAACAAATACCGGTTACTCATTCCATAAGCGGACAGTTTGGCAAAGGAATGAGTCGTGAAAACACCAAGTTCTCATAGTTTTGATATCGACTGCAAATGGATGAATGTGAGCCGTTCTACGAGTTGCCCTTGTTGTGACGAGAGGAGGGGGTATAAGTGAGGATATTTCATCAGAACAGACACCATCATAGTACAAACAGAAGAGACTGATCAGTCCAACTTTTCTTCTATTCTCGAGAGCATGTAGGTTGACTGTGACAGTATTGTTATGTAAATATAATATCAGATTCATATAAATACTTAGATAGGTAGGTACATCGTTTCTAGCTGATAAGAGTATAAAATTAATATAGTAAGTAGGAATAATTATTATAGGTACCTAGGTTAAAAAAAAATCATCTAAATTGTGTACTCAAAGTAACTAGAAATCATAATCACTATGTACCTACTCGAAGCTTGTAGAGCGTTCGAGAGGGTTCTAGCAAATTGGCCTCTAGAGACTACTGTATTTAGGGGTATATAAGGCGCAGTCGCCTGCAGGTGAGTTAGTCCATGTACACCTTGAACAAGAAAGACATTGAAGACCAACTGTAAATGTGAATTGTTAAAAATAAATATAAATTGTTAAATAAATTTTACAATAAATATCCATGAAAGAAGACCAATTTTGTTAATTTAAAGACTTTTGAACCCCGAAACAAAACAGTATATTTATAAGTGTGAATGAATTACTTTTTTTGCATGTGTGATACACCAAATATTGACAGAGTTCCCCATCAATAGCGATCATATTAAACGCTCGAGTATACTTCACCAAAGTGTGAGGGGAGAGACAATCTGTTTGGAGAACATCAATTTTAAATGCGTGCAAAAATTTTGAAAGTAAAATGTGAAAAATAACTGAAATTTGAATCGATGACATTTGGGTCTATTGATTCAGTTGATTTTAAAGTTACAGCTTGGTTCTACAAGGAAAGACCGGTCCGTAGTCTTATGGTTAGAATTTCGCACTCGTGATTGGAAAGTAGTGGGTTCGACTCCTGACTTAGCACAAAACAAAATATCATTGACAATAATAATAACTACACAGTTTAAAAAAAATACTCGAATAGTAGACGAATCGTTATTAGAGAACTTACATTATTCTCGACGTTTCGTTAGCGATGTAGCCAAAATCTTCAAGAGATACCCTCTCTGCACGACGATTGAGAATGAACTCAATATGTAATGTAATTGTTAAGACATCAAACGACCGTAGTACAAAATATCACTTTTCAAATATGCTCTTTGCAGGGTTGAAAAATATGTCTGCCATATCCAACGACCGGTCACTTTAGTCACATCCAGCCTTACAGCAACTGGATCTTGCTTGAGTATCGTCGCTTTCCGCAGCGATGACCGAGCATACAGAAGGCTCTTGAGATGTGATTTAAAAAAACAGCGCTCACCAAATAATTCATTCAAATAAACTAAAATACGAGGTTTACTCAGCTTTCACAAAAAATGAGTACCAGACCCCCACTTCAACTGAAGTGGTTGGCGTAAGGCCGGCCACACTAACCTGTAAAAATAAATAGGTTCCACTCGCGACATGCGAAGCCTTTCGGGGATAACGCGGCAAGAAGTAACACATAATTTTCAATTGATTTGACATATTTTCCTACAATACAGTACAACAAAAACAAAACAATTTAATTCTAGGAATAATTTATTTCAATTTTTTTTTCAACTGTGGCATGCGCAAACGAAAATCCCTTACGGACCGACCGCTCCTGTCAGCCATCTGGCAGGGATTAAATATATGACAGGAAAAAATTACCAAGTGATTTATGAGGGACATTTTTTGTTTAATTTTGTATAATACCTAACCTGAGTGATGTCTACACGCGTCACTGTTTTTTTTTTGTGGCAGGTACAAGACAGGTAGGTATATTGAATTTTATAATTGGAAGCAATTTTTTTTCGGATATCCCAAAATTAAAAAAAAAACTACCCTAATCTGGCGTAAATTAATTTGCCATTGTATTTCGAAGCATCGATATAGAATTAATAACTCTATGTTTTGTAGCTACTAAAAAATAGGTTGGTTAATCGAGGTTTAACAATTTTTTTTTGGATATCCGAAAAAAATAAAAATGATAACTGATCTTTTCTGGAGTAATTTATTTCGCTTTTGTATTTTGAAGCATCGATATAGAATTATTAATAGAGAATAAAAAATAGGTAGGTTAATGGAGGTGTCATAATTTGTTTTCGGATATCCGAAAAAAAAACCATGTAAGTAAGACACAATAAACTTGTCATAGTTTTTACAGAAACTACAGTGATTCAAAATCATTCGCAATTTCTAGAAATCTAAAATTTACAAATAAAGAAATTTCCAAGCACACGAATTCGGACACTTTTTTCGGACGTAAGTAGGTACATAATTCTTGGACGTAAAAAATTTTCGAACATACAAAATTTTCGAACATAAAAGTTTTCGGGCATAAAAATTTTCGGACACGAAATTTTCGTTCTACAAAAATTTCGGACATCCAGAATTTTCGAAAATACAAAATTTTCGAACATGCAAATTTTCGAACATACAAGTTTTCGGGCATAAAAATTTTCGGATACGAAATTTTCGTTCTACAAAAAATTTCGGACATCCAGAATTTTCGAAAATACAAAATTTTCGAACATGCAAAATTTTCGGACATACAAAATTTCAAACATACAAATTTTCGGGCATAAAAATTTTCAGATACGAAATTTTCGTTCTAAAAAAAATTTCGGACACCCAAAATTTTCGAACATAAAAATTTTCGGACACAAAATTTTCGGACACACAAAATTTTCGGACACAAAATTTTCGAATAAACAAAATTTTCGGACATACAAAATTTTTAAACATCCGAATATAAAATCCAAATGCATCTATATATATCGAATTTACAATCCCTGGTATGGAGACTTGTCTTTCACATTTTGCCGAGACATAAGGAATTCCTCACTAAATACCCCAGACAAGTTGACTGATGAGTTGTGACGTCAGAGAATGCGTTTAGAGACGAGACAAAGGGCAGGTTGAATGTATAAGTGTGATGTTTGACGGCCGGAGGGGGAAGACCGAGGAAAGTGTGAGTTGGACAGATGTATAAATTAAGTGTTAGTTAATGAAGGAATGCGTGAAATGGGAGATTTAGTTCTTCTTTTAAATAGTGAAGATATTTATCATCTGTGTTTTTAATTAGGAATGATCTTCTGTTTCAGGAAAGGTCGACTAGAGTTGCAGGGCTTATGTTCCATTGAGATTTGTGGATTTATTTTATAAGTGCACATGCAGCGTGAACTAAAATGTGTCTGCTTGTAGTCATGCATTGAAAATGAATCTATAATCTTAGTTGAGTATATTAACACTTAGACAACAGCCCTGCCTTTGCTGATCTGCCCCGAAAACAAGGGAAACATTGAAAAAGTGAAACATTTTTTACAGTATGGTTAGGTCTGCCTCAAGGAGCACAAATGATAAAATACATTTTACAAGTTTATAAAACAACAAGACATTTATGTTTTATTAAAAAAAACCTTCGCCACCAAGATTACAGATCAACCGCAATTTTTTTTATCCTTCCATACTTATTTAGGGCTTATGAGCCGAAGAAAGTAAAAGTTAAGTAAGTCCATACTTATTTCCTTTCATTCCAAATCCTATCGTTTCACGTGTAAGTTCGCACATACTAATTCTGCATGTGTACTTACAAATTAAAAATCAAACCACAATTAAACCTTAGCCCTGTAACTTTGGCGACCTTCCCTGAAACAGGGGTGACATTGGCAAAGTCCACCATTATTTACAGATTGGTTGGACAGCCTTATACCAACTTATACATCAAGTAAATCATACCTACCTATAAGTCAAGGAATTAAATGATCAATAATCTATAATCTAAGTTGCAAGGATATATTCATTCAAAGCTCTCAGATGTATGCCCACAAACAAACACGTGTAGTTCGCGCTTACAAATGTTGATTGTGTACTTACAAATAAAATCCAAACTCAAATGAACATAAGCCCTGCAACTCTTGCCGACATTCCCTGAAACAGGGGTGACATTGGCAAAGTGAACCATTTTTTACAGTATGGGTGGTCAGCCTCATACCAACCTATAAGTCAAGGAAATGATAGTGAATGCTTAAACTAAAAATATATTTAAGACTACAAATAGAAAGGTTAAAAAGAAAAGGGAAGAAGAGTGAGAAAGATTAAAGAAGATGAGAGGTGACAGAGTGCATCAAGTGAACATTAGATGGGATGAAATGTCGGAGCCAGCGAAATCCGGACAGCTGACACCCTAACCGAGTGGAGACGAAATGTTCCTTGTATACGTATTGCACCCTGGTATATATACAAAGAGAAAATGCAAGCCTGAGATGTGAGAACAGAAGAGAACGGTGATTTTTATTTTTCAGTTAAACTACTAACGTTTTTTGGCAAATCATTGTAAAATGGTGACAAGATAGAACAGCACATCGACAAAACGGCATATGGCATAACGTCACATGAAAAAACATCACAATGATAAAACAACACAGATAATACATTACAATGACAAAAGACGCTTGACATAAAATCACATGACATTACAAAACAATGTCAGAACATCATATGACAAAGCATCACAATGTTTAAACAACACAAAGACAAAACAGCACATACCTAAACGGAGCGTACCATAAATTACACATGAAAAAACATCACACAAACACATAAACGTTTATTTTGACTATTATGAGTCTTTGACTTATAGATTAGCGTGAGGCTGGCTACCTCACCAGTAAAAATGAATGCATACTATTCCGTTGCCACCCCTGGTTGTTGGTAAAGTCAGCATAAGTTGCAAAGAGATATAAACATATAAATACCTCAAAGGTACATAACACTCAACTCTCTGTAGCTTCAGAAGTCAATCGAACGTTGTATTGTGAATGTGTTAAGCGACTCTGTATTTGAAACGAATCTGTAATAAATTTCGTTTAAATTAAATTGAACGCGTGTAAAAACCATAACAATATCATTCTTAAAGGTCAATATATCCTTGCAACTTAGATTATAGATATAAAGAAGTTTGGTTTCTGAATCACAGATCGAAAGAACAAACAATTCAAAGTGAATCAAAAGTTGTAAAAGCTCTTTGGTGAGATTTCACATAATAGGATAATTTCACTTTATTATTTTATTAAATGATAGACTACATTTTAAGAAATGCATCTGCGTTTTTAAAAAAATATTATCTAGCTTAGTTTTTAAATTACAGCAATTTAAAATTCGCGCATTTTCGATTTCCGGTAAAACAGGACATTTTTTTATTTAGGCGGATGTGACGTCGATGGATCTTCGGATCTATAGAATATACCGTTACGGACGGATCCTTCTACGTCAATTTGACGTCAGAGCGTGGCTAGCCGGCCGCGCTGCGTTTCGGCGGGATTATTCAAATTCTCAGCATTTTATTTTTGAAAATTATCAATGATATCTTTATTTTTACTACTTAAAATATATACGGTTGTGATCCTTGAAATGTACTCTACACGACCATAGTATTTTAAACCGTTTTCCCCACCACTGCAATTACCCTATTCTAGTTATGATCGCAGTTAAGGCTCTGGATTTCCGGCGGAAGTGGGAGGCTTGCACTCGGGCTATAATTAGAGAGAAGCTTTTAAGCTCTCGTCTCAAAAGCTCCGCCTGTTTGTTGGTTTAATTTCCCGCCAAATACGTACACAGTGAGAGAGACAGCAAACGTCTTATATTGCATTACTCGAATGCGCTCTTAGCTCCGCTCAAAATTAAATCCTGTGATGTAGCGCAACTAAGCTGTGCATATAATGCAACTTCTTGCCGCGTTCTTCACGAAGGAATCGCATGATTGAATCGCATGAGTGAATCTGTTTATTTTACAGATTCGTATGAGACTGACAACCCATGCTGTAAGAATATGTATTACATTTCTGAAGCATGAATACACGTGAAAATTTGAGATGACACATTTTACATATATATACTTACAAAATAAACCTCACATGAGCATACTCCTTGCAATTCCTGTCGTCTGCCTCATATCCACCTAATACTCAAAGATCATTGAGAGGGTTTTTCTTTATTTATTCAGTAAGGATCTTCAATGAGGTGTTTGGCCGTGCGCCGAAGAATTCTTCATCGCAGATTATGACTTTGCTTGAGTGCAGAGCGCCAGGAACCATATCAATTACAAAAGAGGATAATAAACCAAAACTTTATAAACACTTTTATTTATCCACAATCACAATATATATAATAAACCACAGCAATATTGATTTTAATCAAATTCACATGCTTGTGGCTCTGACGCCATCTTCTCTTTTGTTTTTCGTTTTATTTTGTTTTCATTTTCTAATTCAAATTTAAATCCCTATGTTCCATTCCACGAAACAAAATATTCATCTTGTTACAACATTCATTCCTCGAAATGATATTTTCGATTTGTGAATCATTTCATTCTTTCACCATGCCAAAAAGCAATGCTTCCACCATAAGATAAAAAAATAATACTAGGCTAATGTATTCGACGAGCGTTGTTTTTGTGTGAATCACACCTCAGGAGCCCTACGCAAGCTCTTTCATCACTGTAGAAAGCGGCAATTCTCAAGCAAGACCCAGTGACCGCTCTTTGGTAAAAGCAGATTATTTATTCAACCCAGCGAAGAGAAAATAAAAAAATGAAAAATTCGAGCTCGGACGAGATTCGATCTACCTCTACCTTCCAATCTCGAGTCCAAAGTGCTAGCCACTAGACTGCGGACCGGTCTAACTATTCACTACTATTCATCGGCCCACTTGAGCCAGATTTGTGCACGTGTTTGTTGGTATATGTCTGTATTTGTTGTTGTGCTCCCATATTCTGGACGCTGCGACTAATAGCGCTAATGGAATTGCGTTCTTGGCATCTTGCACGGGCGTGCATCCGACATAACTTTTGGAGTAACAATGCAAGAGCAAGGAGTGTGCCAAGGGATTTCTGCGCCCAAGGCAAAAACTCATTCAAAAGTCTATTATCTATCTATGTTCCAAAAATTTATTAACATTTAAGATTCATATTAAATGCATACCCATAAATAGACACCTGTAAGTTCACGCTTAAAAAATACAAAAATGTCGAAAAATAATGTGCAAAGATAACTCTGAACCTAACGTGGCATAATAAATTATGTGAAATAAATAAACTGCAGTTTTTTTCAATAAAAACAAATGCTGCAAATTAAAATCCGAATCTTAAATGGCCATAAAAGCCATAAAACTATTGCGCAAACCTTCCTCCAAACAGCGGTGGCATAGGCAAAGTAAACCATTAACAGTACAGGCGAGAATGGTTCACTTTGCCAAAGTCACCCAATTTCAGAGAAGGTGTGCTAAAGTCGCAGGGTGAATGTTCATTTGAAGTTTGAATTTTTATAAAGTACACATGCAGCATTTGTGAGCGCGAACTCACACGTGTCGGTTTTTGAGCACGCATTTAATATTTATTTTAAATGTTAAAATATACTTGCAACTTATATTATACATATATCTTAGTATTTTTCTTATTTTTAAGTGTTAAAGATTAGTTATTTAGTTATTCCTTGACTTACAGGTTGGTATGAGGCTGACCACCCATACTGTAAAAAATGGTTCACTTTGCCAATGTCACCCCTGTTTCAGGGAACGTCGGCAAGAGTTGCAGGGCTTATGTTCATTTGAGATTCAGTTTTTTTATATTGTAGGTCCACATTCGGCATGTGTGAACGCGAAATTATGCGTGTCTGCTTGTGGGAATGCATTTTTTTTTTTTTTTTTATTAGACAAACAAACAGTTATACATGTAATATATGGGATAAACAACATAGTTATACAATTTCAAAAACCAGCATTTAATATGAATCTCAAATGATACATATCTTTGCTACTAAGATTTAGATTTAGAAAAAAAAAAAAAGTTTTTTTTACAGTCTTAAATTCATTAAGTATTACTTATAACATGTCATTACTTGAATTTTTATTTGAAACACAAAAAATAATGGTGCCCAGCTTCGTGGCACACTTTAGGCACCCCCTAGCTGCGTTTCTGTCACAAGTTTTGTAGCAAATGCCCACAGCAGCATATATGCATACAAAATAATCAGTGAGTGGCTCCCAGCAATAAATCTTCTCGATGCAGGCATCTCAATATTACTTGCATATACGCAATATTTATTGTATATGTGTAAAATATTTATTGTGTATGTATACAACATCACAACCGTCTAAGACTGACACTCACGAGTGTCATTTCTGCATGCATAAAAAACGCAAATAAGCAACGCATAAAGTGTAACGTACTAAACCGCGTTCTCCCAAAGAGGTCGCGTGTGATGAGTGAACCTATAGTTTTTTTACAGCCAACCTAACCTAAGGGGATTCCTAACTCCCGAAGGAGGTCTATATAATCTATAATATAATCTATAATCTAAGTTGCAAGGATATATTCATTTAAAGCTCTCAGATGTATGCCCACAAACCAACACGTGTAGCTCGCGCTTACAAATGCTGCATGCGTACTTACAAATAAAATCCAAGCCTCAAATGAACATAAGCCCCACAACTTTTGCCGACCTTCCCTGAAACAGGGATGACATTGGCAAAGTGAACCATTTTTTACAGTATGGGTGGTCAGCCTCATACCAACCTATAAGTCAAGGAATGGTACACATTTATTGTGAAGGCTGAGTAAGCCTTTCGGTATTTTATTTTTTGAGATTGAAATAAACACAGAGATGGAATATTATTTCTGACACCCTTGGTGGGATTCGAACACGAGCTCTTGGCATGAAATGCAAGCACTATTGACTTATGTTAAATGTATGTTGTATAACCATGAAAATATACAATATACCAGTCAATATAAGTCCGGTCCAGAGTTAGAGAAAGCTAAACGACTAGGGTTCAATTCCAATAAGGGGGAAATGACACCCGTGAAAGAATAGAAGGATGTCGTGGTAGAGGAAAACCGAGAAAGGTATGGATGCACCAAATTTCCGAAATAGGATATCCAGAGTTCATTTTTTGTGTGGCCAAATAAAATAGGTCACAAAACAAATAATCGGTCGTTTGTGAAAAAAACTCTTTCTCGACGGGGAAGGAGGCACAAAATTAAAAAAAAAAATCGACGGCCGGCACATAGATGATTGAACTTATTGCGCAATAACTATTGATGTCGTCGCGGGCCGTATGTTGGACAGGCCTGCTCTAGATAAATACAATATAAGAATGTGATTTCAGATTCCGTAGCACACAAGCATGCCATGCGTGACTGAACATCTGCAGGAGACGTTTGATATGTATGTATCCAATAATATTTATACATATCCAATATTAGTTGGATATGTCCAATAACAGACTCAAGGAAGAGCGTTGTTATTTCATATCTATCCCATGTTTCATATCTACACTACACATTCATTTTATTTACATGTCTTTGTTTATTTGTTAATTATTTATTTATAAAATATTCACACTTGTTTAAAACAAATTAATACATTTTAATTGGCGTGAAGCAAAGAAAGTTGAATAGTACAGCTTTATCAAAGACCGGTCTCAAAGGTTCATCCGGTCTTAGAGCTCGTTCCCACTTGTCGGGTGTCGGATCCGTATATTAATCGGAGGTTCCAGTGGCGGAATATTTCGGACAAAATCGGTTTCCGACAAGTGTGAATAGCTCCATACATAATGTTCTGCCACTGGAACCTCCGATTAATATACGGATCCGACACCCGACAAGTGGGAGCGAGCTCTTACGGTAAATAAGTCATTCTTTCAAAATTGGTGCTTCGCGACAGACAATCATGTAGTGGGGCTCTTGAGGTGTAATTCACTTAAAACATCAATCACCATCCATACTAAAAGTTCCTTGAGTTATAGGTTTGTATTTAACTGACCAAAAATACCGTAAAAAATGTTTAACTTTCCCAATATACGTCCTTTTTTTCAGAGAAGAATAGCAAAAGATTTGGGTAATATTTTGTTAGTACGCACGCAGCATGTGTAAGCGCGGACTTGAAAGTGTCTGCTTGTGGTCATGAATTAAATTTCTGAGCCTTAAATGTCAGTATATATTTGCAACTTAGATTATAGATATGACGATCACCACTTATACCGTAAAAATTTGGCTCACTTTACCAATGTTCCCTGTATTAAGGGAAAGGCAGCAAAAGTTGTTCATTTGAAATTTATAAGCGCGGACTTACTAATGTCTGCTTGTGGGCGTGCATTTAATATGAATTTGTAATGTAAATATATATCGACGGTTAAAAGGCAATACAGCATAAGCGACATAAACTAAATTGTTCAGGAGAGCAGTTTAAAGTTTGACATGGCAGAAAAATGGCATCTAAATCTAAATCTAAGCTGCAAAGATATGCATCATTTGAGGTTCATATTAAATGCATTCCCACAAGCAGACACGCATAATTTCACGCTCACACATGACGCATGTGAACCTACAGTATAAAAACTCCAATATCAAATAAACATAAGCCCTGCAACTCTTGCCAACCTTCCCTGAAACAGGGGTGACATTGGCAAAGTGAACAATTTTTTACAGTATGGGTGGTCATCCTCATACCAACCTATAAGTCAAGGAAGATTGCTAGTTTATACAAAATGGATTATATAGACAGTCGAGGTTCGAGGAGATAATGAAATACAAAAGGATATAACAAAGCTTAAACGCATTCGTCGAGGTACTAACCACCCCTAGTGCTACAGAAAGTAAGCTACAGTCACAGAAACAATAAGATTTATGTTAATTAACAACATCAATCATATGAACACAGAAAAGTCTGTTTAGAATAAATTCCCCATCATAAAATACATAGATCTCTTTCATGATATGGGCGGAGATTTATCCCGTCCCCGTAGTGCTTGTTTGTCTTATCTACCATTTGATTTAAATACGATCTTTCTACACGATCACATTCTACACAATCTGAGCTTAGAATAACATGTAAAACACGATAATGTGAGAGTTGTTTTAAATACTTTTAAAAACAATTTCCAGTTTTCATAAGACACATTGGTCCAGTACACAAACATTGCTCATGTGAAATTAACTCTGTTGGGCATAAGACAAACAAGACTAAAAGGGACGAGTTCTGAGTTACTGGGCGGTCTTGGTTTAATGTATACAAACATTTTGTTCATAAATTCTGGTGTTGTAAATAAATAAATAAATAAATGACAGAGCTTACGGTTTAATTTGATACGTTGAATCAAAAATGTGAGCAATGGTCTCATCAAATATCGTTGACAGGGTAGAAAAACACAGTGACAAAACGACACATGACATAGCGACACATGACAAAACAAGATGACAAATCATCACATACCTAAAACAGAACTTACCATAAACGGCACTTGATTAAACATCACATGACAAAAACATCTTATGATGTGATGTTTTGTCATTAAAAGACACTAAACTGAACCTTAAAAGGAACTAACTATAACCGGCACATGAAAAAATCATCACATGACAAACAATCACAAACTTCTTGTCTTGACATGTTCTTTCCTGTGATGGAGGTCAAAACAACACAGAAAATACACCACTATGACAAAACATCGCATCACAAAATATCACATATCTCAAACATAACATGTTCTGTTTTAGGTATGAGATGTCTTGTTCTTGTGATGTACTTTCCTGTGATGTTTTGCCATTGCCATGTTCTGTCATGTGTCGTTCTGTCAAGTGTTGCTCTGTCATGTGTCGTTCTGTCATGTCATTATGACATGTGTCGTTTCGTCACTGTGTCGTTATATCATGTGTTTTATGACTGCAGTTATATCATGTATCGTTATGTCATGTGTCGTTATCTCATGTGTTGTTATGACACAGTGTCGTTGTGACATGTGTCGTTTTGTGACTGTCGTTATGTCATGTGTCGTTTTGTGACTGTCGTTATGTCATGTGTCGTTTTGTGACTGTCGTTATGTCATGTGTCGTTTTGTGACTGTCGTTATGTCATGTGTCGTTATGTCATGTGTCGTTATCTCATGTGTTGTTATGTCACAGTGTCATTGTCTCATGTGTCGTTTTGTGACTGTCGTTATGTCATGTGTCGTTTTGTGACTGTCGTTATGTCATGTGTCATTTTGTGACTGTCGTTATGTCATGTGTCGTTCTGACACGTGTTTTTCTGTCATGTGTCGTTATCCCATGTGTTGTTATGTCACAGTGTCATTGTCTCATGTGTCGTTTTGTGACTGTCGTTATGTCATGTGTCGTTTTGTGACTGTCGTTATGTCATGTGTCATTTTGTGACTGTCGTTATGTCATGTGTCGTTCTGACACGTGTTTTTCTGTCATGTGTCGTTATCCCATGTGTTGTTATGTCACAGTGTCGTTGTGTCATGTGCCGTATTGTCACTGCGTCGTTCTACCATTGTACCGGCATTTTATATCGCATTGAAGGTATGGAGACATACAGCACGCGTTGTAGAAAATACACATTCCAACAAAACCAGCGCGATATGAAATTCCTTCAGATTGTATTATTGCTTTGTGAGTGGCAGCAATTGTACGAGATTTGTGTCGTCATGGGATGTACGCATGTACTGTAAAAAAGTGGTAGTCAACCAGAGGTTTGGACTATTCATCAAGTATAGGAATCAAGTAGCTATATTAGACAGAACATTTTTTCACAAAAAAAATCGTGATGACTACATCATTTAATTAAGACTTAAAATTCGCAAATTAGCTACAAATGTAGTGTGACTACTTGACAGTGTTATCCCCCAAGTGGTCGCATGGAGTATAAACTTTATAACAACTATGTGACAGACACCGTCACTGGAGCATTGATGACTAGTATGGAAGTTTATTATGTTTTATTTGTGAAAAAAATGTCATAGTTCTTTTGGTGCTTTTACTAATAAATAAATAAATAAATGTGGTGATTCGGAACTTATTTATTTAATCGGGTGAGGGGGCCGGCCTCACGAGAAACACTCGTAAATGGAAAGTTGTGGGTGCGAATCCTGGAGCAGCACAAAAAAAATACCATTTATTTTTCAAAAATGCTCTTCGCTGAGTTGAAAAATTCATTGCCTTTATCAAACACCTGTCACAAAAAGGTCCATCCAGCCATACAGCGATTGGGTCTTGCTGAGAATTGTCGCTTTGCAGCGACAACCAAGCTCGTAAAAAGTCCGATCGATAGCTCAGTTGGTGGAATGCTTGCATTCCATGCCGAGAGCTCGGGTACGAAGCCCATGAAGGGTTTCAGAAATGGTTTCCCGTTTCGGTGTTTATTTCAAGCCCAATATAAAATACGGGCAAGGTTTACTCAGCTTTCACGAGAAATGATTACACGCGCCTTTGTAAGCTTAGAAACTCCCATTTTAACTGAAGTGGTTGGCGTAAGGTCGACCCCAAACCTGTAAAAATAAATAGGTTATACTCGCCACATGCGATCTCTTCGGGGAGAGCGCGGCAAGAAGTTAACATAAAATAACACTCAAAATGTTCACTAATCGAAGCAAACCCATCTAAGGGTTCTTTGTTCCCATAGAGGTTGAGAACCACTGCTTTAAACGGTATAAAAGAAGGACATAGCGGCATCCAAACAGAAGAAGGGAACTTGGACAATGATTCACGGCAATTAGGCAGAACGCTGAAAAACCAAAAGTACGGTTCTCAAATGTGCAAAAATATCATAGCACGTATTACTCGTCTTCATCATCTTCGACCTGTGCCTTTAACTCCTTGATCAATCACTGCCAACGCTGTCTATCCTACAACATAAAAACCCAAATCTCAAATGGACATACACCCTGCAACTTTTGCCGTTCTTCCCTGAAACAGGAGTGAAGTTGGCAAATGGAACCATTTTCTACAGCGTGGGTGGACAGCCACATACCAACCTTACTGGAAAAAAGACAAGTAAACGAATAACATATGCTGACAATTATTATGATAACTATACAGTTAAAAAAGAGGGTGTCTCCTGAACACGTTGACTACGTCGCTAACGAGACGTCGAGAATAATGTAAGTTCCCTTATAGCGGTTTGTCCAATATCCGTTTTTTTTCACTGTGCAGTTATTATAATTGTGATTGTGACCGGTCCGTAGTCCAGTGGTAACAATTCGGACTCTGAATGGAAGATTGTGCGTTCGAACCCCGGTGAAGCACACAAAATAGACCATTTATATTTTCAAATTTGCTCTTCGCTGGGTTGAAAAATTCATAAACCTTTACCAATGACCGGTCACCAAAGGTCCATCCAGCCTTACAGCAACTGGGTCTTGTTTGAGAATTGGCGCTTTGTAGCGACGACGACCAAGCTCGTAAAAAGGTCGATAGCTCGATTGGTAGAATGCTTGCATTACAAACCGAGAGCAAGAGTTCGATCTCAAGGTTTACTCTGCTTTCACAAGTGAAGAAATGGGAACCAGTCCCCCCGGGAGCTGGGAAACCCTCACTTCAACTGAATGTGGTTGGTGTGAGGCCGGCCCCCTTACCCGTAAAAATAATTAGGTCCTGAATCGCCACATGCGACCCCTATATGTGTAGCTTAGTTGCGTTTTATTTTATTTTTATTATGTCCTAGCATACCTAGGTATATATTATCTACAAAAACTTACAAAGAAGAAGAAGCGTGTTACGAGTTGGTGTAAGACTGTAGGATGCTGTCAACGCAACGAGACGTCGGGAATATTGTCCCATCAAAGGAAATTCTATCATTATAAACATAATACAAAAGACCGAGCATAAAACATTCGCACAAAACTCCTGTTAATAGGGTAAATCGAAAATGTACAGAACACACATTTGCGACCCTAGTGAGTGATTTAGTTTTCACACATTTTTTCGATTTACGCAAGTGAGGGGAATTGACACAACGCTTTCTACTCGGCGTACTGCTCACAGGGAATTCATTAGGGGGACAGAAAACTTTTAGGCTGCCATTATATTTAATGTTTGTTTTTCGTTTTTTTTTTTTTGCACCGCCCTGTATTTATGATCGGAAAGCAAATAAAAAGTTGAATGTAAAAGAATATTAAATGATGAAAGAAATACAACAATTACAACAGAAAGAGGGACAACATTTTTTTTTCTTAAGATGGAAAAAAATTGATAATGAGTTTATTGAATCTGGTCTGAATTTAATATTAATCATAAAAATAATAAAAATATATTATTTTTATAATATAATAATAAAAATATTAATAATAAAACTTTCTCTTGTGCTCGAACCTTCCACCTGCCAACATGTGTTTGCGGCAGTGAGCCAAATAAATGGCGTGCTGAAAATACATCGCGTTTGATTTCTGCGAGTTGTAGTCCTCTCCACTTTTGACCAGGATTCCTCTCTTCCCTGCCATCCTTTCTTATTCCTACATCTGAACCATTTTTTGACCAGAATCATAAAAGGAGGAGTTGTAAGATATATATATTAACATTTAAAATTCATACTAAACGCACGGCCACAAACAGACACGTGTATGTTTACCCTTAGAAAAGCCGTATGTGCACTGACATTTTTTTTTTAATAGATTTGTGAAGACGAATGCAATTTACCAACCTATTCTGCCTGGCCAGAAACAGGTATTTGTATCATCAATTCGTAACTCATTATTGTTTATTTTTATTAATTAATAATTACCCAATAACGTCTGTTGAACCAGGGTTAAAGTTATAGTCAAATGACCCAAGCGGGGATCGAACCAACGTTATTCTATTCCAAATACGCTAAAATGATCAGCCCACTTGGCCCCCTCGGCCATAACACCGACAAATTCAAATCTAAAACTCAAATGAACATAAAACCTACAAATTTTGCTAGTCTTCCGTTAATCAGGGGTGTCATTGGTAAAGTGAACCCTTGTTACGGTATGGGCGGTCACCCTCATACCAACCTATAAATCAAGGAACGATCTTAATCTAAATCTAAGTTGCAAAGATATGTATCATTTGAGATTCATATTAAATGCATTCCCACAAGCAGACATGCATAATTTCGCGCTTACACATGCCGCATGTGGACCTACAATATAAAAACCCAATCTCAAATGAACATAAACCCTGCAACTCTTGCCGACCTTCCCTGAAGCAGGGGTGACGTTGGCCAAGTGAACCATTTTTTACAGTATGGGTGGTCAGTCGCATACCAACCTATCAGTCAAGGAATATAAGCAATTAATACGATCCCCTATAATATAAAATTCAACGGCCTCCCCATACAAAATAATTGTGCGTTAATGGCATTCAAACTGAAGAACTCCTGAACAGATGCACGTCATATTCACAACAAATATTGTTCAGGACTTGGGATGTGCTTCCTCATCATTAGTAGATTTTAAATTGTTGTTCTTTAAATAAATAAACATGATCGATCACAACACCTTTTTATGTTAAACCTATGCGAGAAACAAAACTCATTTTGACATTCGAATTTCAAATAAATTGCCAACACTTCAACATAGGCTTCAAAGTTGCCATACAAGTCGATTCTTTTTCTGTTGAATTCCGTTGAGTACCTACCAATATTCTTTATTTATTTCAAAATTATACTTCAACCAGTTATTACATGTATTTTTTAGAAATAATTACGATCGATTAGGTCAACTTTTTATATGGAACCATACTTTTTGCGGCATTTAATCTTTTTAATATTACAATATATAATCTAAGTTGCATAGATGCATTAACATTTATAATTCATATTCAATGCACGCCCCCATGGAGACACGAGTAAGTTCGCGCTTATCAATGCTGCATGTGTAATAATAAATAAAAATTTCAGCCTCTCATAACCATAAGCCCTGCAACTTTTGCCGACCTTTACAGAAACAGGGGGAACATTTGTTAAGTGAACCCATTTATGCGATATGGGTGGTAAGCCTCATAATAACCCTTACTTGAAGGAATTTGAGTTTGAAAAATCCTTAAACAACGGTTATCTTAATGTATAATCTAAAGTTGCACAAAAGAGTTTTGATGATTCAAATATAATGCACACCCACAAGCTGGCAAATGTCATTTCACGCTAACATATAATTGTGGCACTTGATGTTTTTAATATTATTAGAATATATAATCTAAGTTGCATAGATACAATAACTTTTATAATTCAATTCAATATAATTCAATGCATGCCCCCATGGAGACACGAGTGAGTTCCCGCTTAGAAATGCTACATGTGAACTTACAAATTATTTTTAAGGCCTCTAATGATAAGCTCTGCAATTTTTGCCGACCTTTTCATAAACAGGGGGAACATTTGTAAGTGAGCCATTTTTTACGATATGAGTGTTCAGGCTCATACTAACCTATAAGTCAAGGAATTTGCACCCACAAGCTGGCAAATGTTTTTTCACGCTAACATATAATTGTGGCAGTTGATGTTTTTAATATTAGAATATTAATCTAAGTTGCATAGATACATTTTATAATTCATATTCAATGCAAATCAATTCAAATATAATTCACACGCTCAGGCTGGCAAATGTTTTTTCACGCTAACATATAATTGTGGCACTTGATGTTTTTAATTTTAGAATATAAATCTAAGTTGCATACATACATTTTATAATTCATATTGAATGCATGCCCCCAAGCAGACATGAGTGAGTTTGCGCTTACAAACGCTGCATGTGTAATTACAAATAAAAATTTCAGCCTCTCTTGACCATAAGCCCTACAACTTTTGCCGACCTTTTCAGAAACAGAGAAACATTTGTTCAGTGAACATTTTTTTAAGGTACCTATGGGAGGTCAGACTCATACCTCATGCTTCATACAAGATACTCAGAACATGAAAGAACTAAATAACCCTTTTACCGCATTTTTTTTTCAAATTACTTCTTAAAGCATTGAATTACTATGAAGGAGGTGTGAGGAAAAATTATTGCGAAGCCAGACTTACACTGCCCGAAGGGCCTAGCAGACAGCCGTGCGCAGCACGGTCAGTCTGCTAGTAAAATATATAAAACAAATAAACTCTAAACAATTAAACAATAAAAAATTTAAAAAAAAACTACAAAACATGTTTAAAAAAAAAAATTAAAAGCCTCAGCTTTAACCGCCAGCATTACAAATCAACCGCCATTTCTTTCGATCCTTGCATACTTCTTTCATTTCATCCAGAGCCATAACCTTTTTCATACAAGCTCTCCTTTTATTATGACTCTAGATATCCCATTAATTCGCTATTTCGAAAATTTGGTCCATCCATACCTTTCTCGGTCTTCCTCTTCCGCGACATCCATCAATTCTCGCAGATGATGCGAGAAAAAGAAGAATAAACGTGAAAAGTACAGGGTGGTAAAAAAAGAAAGTTAGAAAAATAAGCGTTGCTTCCATCAAAACAAAGGTAAGAAATGCCTGCAATTTCTCACGACGACTTGACTTTTCAAGACGACAATGTTTTTTAAGAGTTATCGCCCGAAGAAATGTTGCGACGGCTTTGTACTATTAAAATGTTTACGCCCTGGCAAAGTTTATTGAGTCGTTTATTTCGAGCCACACTGTAGGCTCCCGAGTTTAATTGGTGCATTAAGTCAAGCAAAAAGTTTCTTTTTATATTTTTAATAAGTGTATACTTTAAATTTAATGCTGATTTAGCCTAAATGACACCTGAGCTGGAAGTCTCATCACCACGGTAATTCTTGCTTACCGAATACCGGTAATATTTGTAAGACGGCACCCCCATGACTCGCTGAGCTATGTTCTGTCGATACGCCTTCAGAACGACCACTACGGGCTTCCCCTTACTGCTGTCAACAAGGTCATAGTTCCCAAAAGAGCGAACACATCAAATTTTGCAGACAGGAGCTTTGCGGTGGCCGGGCCGCGTGTTCCCATTCCCCGACCTAAAAGGAATGTTCACTCAGAAATGCACACGGAAGTATCATACCCTAAATCTGCCGTTATTGTTTCTTACACTTTATGGTATTAGCAAAAAAGTGACAGTAATGAAAAAAATCAAGCATGTTTATTAATTTTTTATCTTAATTATAAAGTTTAAACAAAATATATAACTTAAAAATTGCGACCACAAAAAAATATTTAAAAAAATACGTTTTTTTCACTTCTGTAGCTACTTTCTCGTGTGTGCTATGTTTTGGAAATATTTTTTTTCATTCTATTTATAGAACTATACATTGTCTAGTGTAGTATCGAAACCGTTTTTTTATAATGTCAATAGTTTTTGAGTAAATATGGAAAAACTGAAACTACTTGATGAATTCAATTTTTTCCGTGTGCTTGTCTGAGTAAACATTCCTTTTAGGTCGGGGAATGGGAACACGCGGCCGGGCCGGTTGCCTGGAACAATATGCCAGTCGGTGTTCGCGCGAACCAGCCTACCACCACCTTCAGAAAAGGACTGAAGACACTGCTTTTCTCTAGAAACCATGGCGCCCTTGAGATGGTCCTGGACCATTTAATTGCGCCACAGGAAAATCATCCATCATCATCATCATGAAGACCTGTCAACTCAAGATGGCCGCAAGTGAACAGCTGATTAGTCTTTAGTCCACATGTGGCACATTTATAAGTGTCTGCTTGTGAAAATGCATAGAATGTGAATTCTTAATGTTACATATCTTTGCAACTTAGATTATATTAGATTATCCCTTCCGTCGAGTATTAAAGAAAATCTAGAAGTAATTGTTACGTTTTCTACTGGATTTTTTTTTTAATTTCAATGCCAGAATTTATTTTTCACAAATTACGAATTATTTACAACTTGACAATCACTGCTTATACCTGTTACTTAGCGAATCGCTCTCTTGCAACTCACTATCCGTACCATTTGATCTCTTTTATAATGAGCCAGAGAGGTATTTCTCGCACTTACAAGATCATTTCAACACCAGAACATTAAGAACACACACAATCACTACTCATTCCAATGCACGACTACTCCTAGATGGTTCTATAGTACGTGCATAGGTGTATGCGTGTATAAGCGCACGTATTTTAAGTAAGCGAAAATATTGCCTCCTCATATTTCGTGTATTTTAGTCTTGAGACAAAATTGGCACATAGATCACGGACCTCTGTTATGTTATGATGAAGGACTATAAGAAATAGAAGAAGAAGAAACGGTTCATACTTGCGCGACCGCTCGCATCCAGTAATGTCATTTCGCGCGCAATATTTTTCCCGTCAAAACAGCTACAGATTTAGAGGTTTTCCCGCCAAACGAATGAAGCACATTCTGCATGCGCGGATTTTACAATAAAATTGATAAAAAAAAAAAAAACAAAAAAAAACATGGCATTCATGGAACCTATAAAAATATGTCTGCTAAAGATCATCAAACATGTTTAAAGTATTAAATAAAGTTTTAAACTTTCACTTTCATGGCTTGTGTAAATAATAAATAAATCACTTTTGTGTTCTTTCGGGTTTGACCATGTTCTACTTGCAGCTCCCACATCTGCCGACGTTTCGCTTTCACGAGCAGAAAGCATAATCAAGGCGAGTTTTCAAAGCGCCGTGGCGGTTTTCGTCGCGGACGCGCGTTGGTGTAAACTGATTGGGAATGCGATGCAATGCGGGTGCTGCAAGCGAAACGTGGTCATCCCCGAAAGAACACAAAAGTGATTTGTTTAAAGTATTGTTACTATTTACTTTGAGCTCAATTTAATAAAATGTTCGCTTGAATTTTTTTTACACGATTTATTTTAGAATTTTCTTACATTAGGTTCACACTTACAACATTTGTACTGGTGGATTAACGGCTTGAGTACTAATGGGGTACTCATTGCTCCAAAGCACTGCAGTCCGTGTTTATAGAATGAGTAAAGGTTATTCTTGCATACACCAGATCATACTAGAAGCTTCTCGAGCGGACGCTTTGAGCAAATACGAGTAGGTCAACTATCAAATAAGTACCTACGTCTATTCACACATATACAAGTCAAAATACAGGGACATAAACTCATACATTCATAAAAGTAAACATTTAAATTTAAGATTCATGATGATGATATTAGGACCAGAAATCTTTGCAATTTTTTACATTACAAAGCAGTGAAATTAAACCGTTTTACGAGCTCAAAAAATCCTGAGCTTCTTTATAAATCCACGAAAAAAAGAAATATATAGAAACAAATGCATTATTGTAAGAGATGGTGTGTGCAATTATTGGGTGTCGGAACGCAAGATCGCGAAAGGGAGACCACATAGGATATTTTGTATTTTGTTGGACGACCGAGAAAAATATGGAGTGATCAGATTGAGGAGATTGTAAAAGAATGGAATATACAAAGTGAGCGTAAAAGAAGAAAATGCATGAAAAAGGTGATGGATATGAATGAATTGAAAGAGGTATGTAAGGATAGGAAGAAATGGAGGCAGCTCTGCAGAGGCTCTGACCACCTCTAGCGGAATGCGACGGAGTTACAATTACAGTTGAATTTTTGAAAGGTCTGACTGACAGCTGTGTCTCATACTTTGCTTCACCACCGTAATCTAGTTTCAAGTCCACATAGCACATGGGCACTTGGAAATCACATAAATGTTGTGTTGAGAAAGAGCAGAGTGGTTCAGAATTGGTTTTCGTCGAAATAATGTTGGGACGCCGTCGACAATCTATTTATGAGACGGGACTCAAGTGGAGAAATAAAACCAGGTCCGCCATTTTGTGTTGCGTCATAAATATAGCGATTGTCTGTCACAAGCATAAACACGAACTATATATATATAGTAGTAAAAATATAACACATAACTTCATGTGTATGTTGGGCAAATCTCTAGTTCTATCAATTTTAGGTTATGGAAGGTTTCGGGATGAGTGGACTGTATTTTAGCTTTCTTGCTTCCACACGGGGTTCAACCACTAGGATACCTTTATATTCTTAAAGGGGCGGGTTATAGGTTATGTAACGAGATGACTTTGTTTATTGGTTTAGTGGAATGAAACATTCCTATATTTGAATTTGAATGAAAAAAGGAAAACAAAAGAATACGAAAAAATAGAAGAAGAGGCTTCCCTGGCTATGTATAGAGAGCCACAAGCGTGGAATTTGGGTTATAATTAATATTGATGTGGTTTATTACATATACATAGTCATTGTGACATTGACCTCTTAATTTAATTACCCTTGATACTTTGAAAATTCATAAAAAAATAATGTTTTAATCTGATAGCTGAAATTTTGAATGAATGGGATATAGGTACGATGTGAATGTAAAATAAGTATCTATATGAAATATATGATGGATATGAACGAATTGAAACATGTGTGAAAGAATCGGAAAAAATAGAGGCAATTTTATGAAGGCATTGGTCACCTGTAGCGAAATAACGACAGTTAAAGTTACACTAATAAATTGTTATTCTGAAAGAAATTTGACAGTTTATTTAACGAACAATTTGAAACGGACAAAAAATAAATTCCCTGGAGGCATTTTGACAATGTTTCAAACCGATTGGTGATTAAATGCAGAGGCTGTGACCACCCCTAGCGGAATGGCGACAGAGTTACAAAAAAGAATAACTCTTTACATCCCATACTTTCAAAATTCTTAACTACTGACATTTCACAAAAAAGATCAACGCAATAAAAAAATCACAGAAATATAAAAACAAAAAGACCATCGCGCTTACAAGAGGTATCGTCCCTTTAGTGCTTGTTTGTCTTACATCCATCAGAGGTAATTTCACATCTGCAATGTTTATATGTGCACTGGACTAACGTGTCTTATGAAAACTGGAAATTGAATTTAAAACAACTCTCACAGTATCGTGTTTTACGTTTTTTTCTTAGCTCAGATTGTGTAGAATGTGATTCTTAAGATAATTTCATTGAAAGGTCATCTTTGATTCCAATGGTAGATAAGCCAAAGAAGCACTGGGGGGACGGTATGTAAAAAAAAAACAAATTGACACATTTTTTAACATGCGTCATAATGCACGTACGTATTTTTCTTGTCATAATGTTAAGTGGTAGCAACGTTGCTGGTGCGTATTATCCGACGTAAACTTTGAAATGATACCAACGCTCTAACGCGAAGTGGAAGCTCCCGTTCCGGTGATTTTCATTTTTTAAAGCGAAATCTTGACATTTAATAAAACCTGCGGGGGATTATATTAATCTTTCGTAGCGAAGCCGAGAGGAGAAAACATTTGCGTCGCTTGCTACGAGTATCTCATATTATCAGTGTAAAAGACAACTGATAACGCGAAATTTTCAAGGACGTGTGTGTTTCTTTTCGTGTTAACAAACATTCTCATTAAATTAACTGCAAAATGGCAAACTACCGCGTTTTATTTTACTTCAAATGATATTTAAAATGCAAAAGTGAAAACTTCAAAAACTAAAAAAAAATTATAATTGATAAAATACACGAACTGAACAAAAAAAGAATGAAAAAACGTCAGATATATTTCGAAGTACAGTTTATTTATACATTTCCACATATTGATAGAAACAACTGTTTTTTTTGTGTCACTCAGTTATTCCTTGACTTATAGGTTGATATGAGACTGACCACCCATACATTGAAAAATGGTTAATTTTGCCAGTGTCACCCTTGTTCCAGGGAATGTCGGCAAGAGTTGCAGGGCTCATGTTCATTTGAGGTTTGAATTTTATTTGTCAGTACACAATCAGCATTTGTTAACGCGAACTACACGTGTTTGTTTGTGGGCATACATCTGAGAGCTTTAAATGAATATATCCTTGCAACTTAGATTATAGATTATAGATATGATATGCGTTTTGAATGTTCATATATATGTGCAACTTAGATTATATATTACAGTTACATGAAACCTATTGAAAAAATTACAAACCTTGATTTTTTATAAAACATAGATTACAAAAACCTTGAAAAGGCTTTTAAATCGTATGACATTTCATCTTATCTGAATAATATGTCAAAAATTTCGTGTTAACCGAATTCCAATGCAAAAACGAAAAATTCACACAATCAAAATTTCACGCTAAGCGAAGAGCAATGTTCATTGTATCCGTATAACGCGAAGCGGAACATTTTGAAGAGCACAATTTCTAGAGAGAGACCTCGTACGTAGGTGCTCTCATTCTCTCTCTACTTTCATTATTACCAACCCTCACGTTTTGCTTTCATTCTGTTTTTAATCAAATGCCGCGAATCATTTATTACGCCGTCAGACAACTCTACACTCTTTTAAAAGCAAAACGTTGGCAGGCAAAAAAAAAGTGTAGTCACTTCTCTTAACACGAAATTTTTTTTAATGCAAAAAAATACGAATAATAATAATAGGATGATTTATTTGTCTTTGTAACTGATTCATAGTGCGATATGAATTTGTCATTTATTGCATTATAATATAATATACCTACAGATGAAAATATTTCAGTGTAATTTCAAAGCATGCGTTGTACCTAACTGTAATTGTAACTCTGTCGCCATTCCGCTAGGGGTGGCCAGAGCCTCTGCAGAGTTGCCTCCATTTCTTCCTATCCTTACATACCTCTTTCAATTTATTCATATCCATCACCTTTTTCATGCATTTTCTTCGTTTACCCTCACTTTGTATATCCCATTCTTTCACAATCTCCACAATCTGATCACTCCATACTTTTCTCGGTCGTCCCTTCCCTCTTTTTCCTTTCATACTTTCTTTACCTCTTTAAATTCATTCATATCCATCACCTTTTTCATGCATTTTCTTCTTTTGCGCTCGCTTTGTACATCCCATTTTTTCACAATCTGCATTGAAATAATAATATCAATTTATTTTTACAGATAAGGGAGTCAGCCTTCGACTATCACTGAACTTGAAATGAAGGATACTTCTCCTGAAGAAGTATGTTCTTATTATTTGTGAAAGCTGAGTAAACCTGGTACTGTAATTTGAGTAAGTAGAAAACAACAAAGAGAAAATTATGACTAGCACCCTCGGCAGGATTCGAACCCTAGTACTGTGGCTTTGAACGTTTACTTTCTACCAACTGAGCTGGGTTATCGACCATTCAAATAACTGTAATTGTAAATCAATCAGTCGCCATTCCGCTAGGGGTGGCCAGGCCTCAACAGAACTGCCTCCTAATTAAATTTTTGTATTCGAAAATATAAGAGTCAAAATAATAAAATCATTTTTTACAATCAGGTTTTATATAAAAGGCTGGACAATTCATCAACACACCATCAATCATGCCGCACGCCTTTTAATTAAATAGATGAACACTTGGCATCCAACATGCAAAACTGTCAACTCTAAACAAAAACGAAATTGACAATCGAGGCTGATTTATTGTTTCTGATGTTTCAAGAAAACCGGTGGAAGTTACAGATTTAAACGGCTATTCAAAACACATTTAATCCATAGCTGATTCATGGACCATTGTTTTTTGTATGAAAAATTCACTGTAGGCTGCGGATGAGCCATGGCTTTGCTGTTTGAGAATAACACCGTAAGATTTATGTTAGGTTAGGGTTTTTTATGCACATACATACAAATGCAGCATGTGTAAATCATAATTGGGCCGATCTGTAGTCTAGTGGTTAACACTTCTGACTCGTAAATGGAAGGTTGTGGGTTCCAATCCTGGCGGAGCACAAAAATGTATGATTTATACTTTCAAATATGCTCTTAGATGGGTGGAAAATTCACATACTTTTAACAAAGACCCGTCCATCCAGCCTTACAACAACTGGGTCTTGTTTGAGAATCAGCGTATTCTACAGCGACAGTCCAGCTCGCAAAAACCTCTTGAGGTGTGATTCACAAATAAATCATCCTTGTATTGTTGTTACTGTATCTTGCCTCCGTTCCACTAGGGGTGACCGGTACCTCCGTAAATGCGTCACCACTTTTTTCTGCCTACTCTTTCATCTCTTCAAAAACTATTAATTCTTCATTATTTTTGTTAAACACCATTTGCTGGTCCCTTTCATGCGTTTTCATTTTATTCAGTCATAATCTCATTCACTAGGGTCTGTCCATATATTACGTCATTCGCATTAAGGGGGGTGGAGTCTGGTCTGCGGATGATGGCAAATGATGTAGTACCAAAAGTGACGTCGTTCTTGTAAATGCCAATTTCTACAAAATATACAAAATATTATGTAAGTAATATAACATTATTAATTATTAAGCTCATCCATTATTACAGCAAGAGGGGGACGGGGGTCATTAGATAATGACGATAGGATGATTGTAAGGGGGGGGGGGGTCGAAAATCGGCCAGAATTGATGACGTAATTTATGGACGGCCCCCTAGCAAGAATGTCGACTGTCAGCCGATCGTCTGCGCGTGTGAACGTTAACGTTTAACGTTCGTCGCCCACCCCCAACGTTGACATTACGTCATTTTTTACGTGGCTCCATCCGTAATTATGACATTTTGTCATTTACGAAACGGCGCTCTCACAAATACCTAATTACGTCATTCGGATGACAAGCTGAATTAAAAAAAATCTATCAAATTGTCTTCTCTATAGAAAAAAATATACTTAAAAGAAATGACATCTTATAAGTTTATGTATTGACATTGGGAAGATTCATATTAAATCTAATGTGATCTAATTTAAATTGCAAATATTGTAGGTACTATACGTACAATCTTCGATCAAGAGCAACAACAATTTTTTGACTTTTTTGTTTTTCTAATCCTTGACTGATAGGTTGGTACGAGGCTGACCACCCGTGCTATAAAAATCGGTTCACTTTTGCCAATGCCACCCCGGTTCAGGGAACGGCGGCAGGAGTTGCAAGGTTTATGTCCATGTGAGGTTTTCTTTATTTGTATGCACACATGCAGAATGTGTAGGCGCGAACCTACATGTGCCTGTCTGTAGGCATGCATTTCATATGAGCCTTAAATGCTTACATATCCTTGCAGCTTAGATTATAGATTATTATATAGATAATCATCGAGGAAGAGAAACGTTTCAATATGATATCGGATACGACAACGACGAAACGTTCGTTATGTGAGTTTTTGAATTCCATTCAAAATATTTTATCCTTGCCTTAATGTTAGAATGAATAAGTAAATAGGCTCTTATATAAGGAAGCAATAAATTAAGAGGTTTTATTTATTATATAACACTTTAACTTTCCTAAGAAAACCAAATATTTACTGAGGCCGGAACATTTTAGAATTTTAGATTTTATTCTCAGCGAGCAAACGTTAGTCTTGGATCATCTTTTGTATGCAAAATATACTGCAGGCTGATGAAGGCGTTGAATTTTTAAACACAGTTAAGAGTATTTTTGACAAACAAATTATTTTATTTTGTGCCCAGCCAGGAATCAAACTAACGACCATCCGATTAAGAGTTCGAAGCGTTAACCACTAGACTACGGAACGGTCAACTGCAGAAAACAATTATGAGTAAAGTGAACATATTAAAGCAGATTGAGTGCTCGGTAACAATTAATGTATCTACTGACCTCGTGTTCTGAGAGGTCATGCTGTGAGTTAGTGATTAAGTCGGGCCTATGCCCTTTTAATGGCTACTTAAAACAACATTAAAAAATCCACTATCCACTGACTACAGTTACTGATGGTGTACTGACGGAAATAGTAAGTGTGCAAGTTTTTTAGGACAGTTGTGAAGTGGTTAGTTATCTTAAAAGTCAAGTAAAAACTTGCAAGAACTTTTACTAATCTATCTATCTATAATCTAAGCTGCAAAGATATGTTAACATTTAAGGCTCATATTAAATGCATGCCCACAGACAGGCACATGTAGGTTTGCGCCTACACATTCTGCATGCGTGCATACAAACAAAACCTCACATGAACATAAACCTTGCAACTCCTGCCGCCTTTCCCCGAAACCGGGGTGGCATTGGCAAAAGTGAACCGATTTTTACAGCACGGGGGGTCAGCCTCATACCAACCTATCAGTCAAGGAGCACAAAAAATTATAACCGATTTTCAAAAATAGTAATAATAAACAAAGACAATATTTATAGTGTCATTTTGTGATAAAATACTGCAAGGACACGATTCACTGTATCATCTCCGGAACAAACATGTCTTCAATCCCAACCTAGACGCCCTTGCACCCTCTACAGCTCTAATCTCACGGGGTAGGGCATTCCACAGCACAGGGTCGGCTGTACAAAAGGCACGATCCAAGTACTTTGCTTTATAACAAGTAGTTAACTAAGTAGGATCTTAAGGAAGTATTTAAAACTTTGAGTAAAAGTGCGATTCTATGTATCTGTAATCTAAGCTGCAAAGATATACTAACATTAGACTAGAGTTTATGTAAAATGTAGGCCCACAAGCAGATATGTATGTATAAGTTAGCATCTTTATTTCACAAAAATACACGACTTAAAAAATAATACAAACAATTAAATTTAAAAAAAAAATACTACAGAGGCAAAGAAAGGACAGCATTTTTTTCTAAATATACTCGTATTTACAGAGTTTTATGAATGTTTAAAAAAGAAATAAATTCACAAAAATAATTGAATCGCTTCGATTTTTTGATAAACTCTGTACCTTAGACGCTTAGAGCATAAACAACGGTAGTCACATTTAGTAAAATGTGCAGGAGACGAGTTTTAGTGAAAATGTGCACTTTTATAAAACCATCATAACTTCTTAACTAGACGAGATATTTTTGATCTGTAAAAACTGTTTCTCTTCTTTTATCGATATTTATTTAATGTGAAGTAATGTGAACAACGTATGTGGAACTTTCGTGGTTTATGCTCGCACTTTTATATGCATCCCATATTTATAACACTTGATATCTCAGTAACTAAGTTAAGTAAAAAAAAAGTAGACTTCCGTTGTATATGCTCTAAGGTACAGAACTATATGTTTTATGCTGATGGCAGAACAATACAAGTATGTGTACTCTAGTATCAGATACATTTAACTGCTGTCCTCTTATTTACTAACTTGGTCTGAACGTCCTTTTAAACTAAAATACTAATTACTGAATGGTTTTTATGCGTAGGTAACACTGCTTTTAGTCGAAAAAGTAATTTGAAATAATTCAATCACAATATGCGTGTGATTTTATTTGGTTTTATGTGTTTTTAACAGACTATTCTGTTATTTTATCTGTCTAGAAACAATGGCGTTTTTTTTTTCAGAAATCAGAAATTTCAAGACAAAGATTGCATTCCATTCATTTGTCATGCTGTCTTCCCAATCGCTCTGTATGGTATGGAGGGATGGACGCTCACCAAGCACTGGAGAGACGAATTGAAGCATTCGAGATGTGTGTCTACCATGTCGCTGCCTTAGTTCTTGTTTACCGTATACGCCATTGAGAAAATTTTACATGAGCAATGTTTGCATGTGTACTGGACCAATGTGTCTAATGAAAACAAGAAATTTATTTTAAAAATATTTAAAAGAACTCTCACATTATCGAGTTTTATGGTTTTTCTTAGCTCAGATTGTGTAGAATTTGATTCACAAGACAACTGCATAAAAAAGTCATATTTAACAAGATTGGCGTACACGGCAAACAAGAACTGGGGGAGCGATGTGTCTACCGAAAAATGCTTCGGATCTCTTGGCGGGATCGGGTCACCAGTAAAGAAGTCCTCCGACGTATGAGCAAGATTATTTTGTCGATATTTTATTTTTGGGTTTTTAATAAACCACGAACCTGGAAGTCATTTCTGACACCCTCGGTGGGATTCGAACCTGAGCTCTCGGCATGGAAAGCAAGCACTCTACCAACCAGTGGCGAAGGGTGCCATACAAGCCGATTCCCATCGGTTTCCCTTTTAAAATGAGGCAAAAATGATAATAAAGTAGACTGCATGGTTTCAATGGGGAAAAATACGTATTGTTTCTTTGGTTTTAAATGTATTTTTTTAATTTCTGCCTATATTTTTTAACTACTTTGTTGCCTCATGTTTAAAGGGAAGCCGATGGGAATCGGCTTGTATGGCACACTTTGCCACTGCTACCAACTGAACTATCGACCGGACAAACTACATTCCAACATTAAAATTAATATAAAATGCAGGCCCACAACTCACAAGTAGTAAAGTGTAAGTTCGCGCTAACACATGCTTCATGTGCAAGTACATAGGCGCCTTGGTTACCAACATTGCTGATCCATCGCCATCCATTTCAGTTCTTGCAGATTTCTTTCATTGCATCGAGAGTTACAATCTTACTATACCTATAATCTATGTTGCAAAGATAAATTGACTCATATTAAATGCATGCCCACAAGCAGACACGTGTAAGTTTGTGATTACACATGCTTGAAGTGCACACACAAAATAAAAACCCAATCATAAAATTAACATAGGTCTTGCAACTACTACCCTAAAACAGGGGTGACATTGGCTAAGCAAAACACTGGCAGTCATTGTCTAATAAATAAGGAAAAAAATAAACATTTCTTGAAAGAAATAACATACAAAACAAAGCATTTTATTTGTTTGGGGAAGACAGTTTAAACCTTTTGGGTGGATCGCAGCCGGTCTGTTTTTTATTGACAATAAAGCTCAGCAGCATCGAATAAATCGACGATGGCATCAAAATGGCCGCCGGCTCGGTGCTTAGGGGCAACATGTCACGACTACAACAATTTATTCTGGGTTCGAATCCCTCTGCAAGCTAAGCTGCATGTGTTTTATTTGTAAGCGTTTCGACTTCCTCAACAAATAGTTTCGCGTGAGGTTAACCACCCATACAGTAAAATTGTGTGCATTTTAATCCAAAGTAAGTATGACTTGTTCAGGAAAGTAAATATTAGTTTTCTTTAAATTTTAGATTTATTTGTGATCGCTGTTTTTGCGAAAATCACACCTCAAGAGCCCTCTGCTGGTATAGTTGTCGCTATGGAAAGCGCCACTTCTATAAAAAAATGTACTGTAAGGCTGGATGAAGCTTGTAATAAATTTATTTCCACAGGTAAGGACAGCAACTTTATGCAACACGGGAACGACAAAATATTTCAAAATGATCAACATCAAAGCTTACATGATTTATTTCGACTGTATTCTACACGTTTTCTGAAGCTTTGGTAGAAATCTCCCGAGCGGTTTGGCCTTACGTTGAGCAAAACATTTTTCAATACGTAAAAAAATACGCGATAGTGATTCGATCGACATCAATCTTCACAAGAACCATCCCGTGAATATTTTACATGTTTCCTGAAAATTTCATACGAATCGATTGAGTGGTTCAGGAATCCACCATATAAAAACATATACGTTATAATTCCATTTTATATTCTTACGCTTCAAACTTCTTCCCTATTCATACCCAAAGGTGTTTTTTACCTAACTGAAATTTCTAACAGGAATCCGAAACAGTGGCGCAACACATTCGGCCGTGTATCGGCCTCTCCAAAAACTGTCGACAAGGGTCCAAGGGACGATATTTTACACTTAAAACGCGTCGGGCAGGCCAGGCAGGGGTACCCCCGCCAACTTTTAATGGGAAAAGGCTGTACGTCCAGACGAAGATCGTAAATTTAACGGATTGACAAAATTGGGAAATACATACATCCATACAAAACTTGATTTTTTTGTCACACCCTTTTTTGAATTTGTATTTTCAGTTAAGGTTTCAATTGACAAAAAAGACACATATTTTTAGCATCAATTTTTCTGTCTTTTTAAGATTTTTGGAAATGAAATTTAACCACTCCGTAGTCTAGTGGTAACTCGTAAATGGAAGGTTGTGGGTTCGAATCCCGGCGGAGCACAAAAAATGATCCAATTTATGTTTTCAAAAAAGCTCTCCGCTGGGTTGGAAAATTCATTGCCTTTACCAAAGATCGTGCACTAAAGTCCATCCAGCCTTACAGCAATTGTGTCTTGCTTGAGAATTGTCGCTTTGTAGTTCCAGCGACCAAGCTCGTAAAATGTCTGGTCGATGGCTCAGTTGGTAGAGTCCTTACATTCTATGCCGAGAGTTCGATCCCCATCGAATCGATGTCAGAAATGATTTACCGTTACGGTGTTTATTTTAAAAACCAAAAATAAATAACGGCAATGTGTACTCAGCCTTCACAGGAAATGAGAACCAACCTCCTCGGGAGCTGGGAAACACATTTGATCCATAGCTGATCTTTGGATCATCATTTTTTTGTTTTGGAAAATTCTCCTTAAGTGGCGGTTGAGACATGGATTTACTGTGTGTAAATAACAGAGTATAACAATTACTTGGTGTCCTTTTTTCAGTCCATCATTATTATTGTTATTGTTATGTAAATAACAAATACATATAAATGTTAGGTAGGTAAGTAGGTGCATTATTTATGGCTGATGAGAGTTGGAGTAATTATTATAGGTACCTAGGAAAGAGACATTCAATATTATGTACCTACTGGAAGCTTTATGTTCTAGAAGGTTCCAGCAAAATTGTCTTCTAGTAACTACTGCCTTTGGGAGTATAAAGGGCTGCAAGCGGCTCGCAAGGGTCGGTCCATATACGACGCTCTGCTTTTGAACAAGAAAAACGTTGCAAGTGAAGACCAACTGTGAAATAAATGTAAAGTGCTAAACCATAAATGTGAATTGTTAAATTAATCTAAGTTAAAAAATAAATATCCATGAAAGAAGACCAGTTTCTTTTTAATTTCAAGACTTTTTGAACTCTAAAAACACAGCAATATTATTCGCAAATATTCAATTATTTTCATTAAATTTTCCGACATTTGCAAGTTAAATTATTAACTCATAGATTGCAGGAAAACTTTTCAGATGCATATTTGAAAATTTTTGCAACACAAAAAAAAAGTGCATCGATTGAAAATTTTCATTCAACAATAAACCATTTCAGCGTCGGATTAAAACACAGAGAAAGTTGCATGAGCAAAAAAAACGACATAAAAAAATCGGCACAGTTTTGCAAATGAAATTCGAAAGATACAAGAAAACTGCAAAATCCGGAATGGCGGACGCGATTTATGCGTTTATATTTTTATAGACTGTGCAAAAAATATATATACTAAAATCTTTGCGTGCAAACTCAGAAAATGTATTGAAAGTAATACAATGCCTCTACTGAGATATTTAATGTCTGCACATTTTTTTGATAAACGCATTGATGGAGTTTTAAAATAATGTTTAATACTGCACGTTAAACGCAAAGAACGGTAGACGGTTTATATTAAAGCTTTTGCTTTTTACAAGTGGTTTATGATCTGAACGTTTTTCGTTTAAACACAAGCCTTCATAATATATGATATCCGTCTCTACAAAGAAAAACATTTTTATAAATTTGTCCTTTTCAAATAAAATCTCTGACGGGGCTTTTTAGTTGTCGGTTGAGCCCACGCTTTGACAAACTAATGATGCATTTTTATGAAGACCTGTCAATCCAAGATTGCCGCCAGTGAACAGCTGATTTGTCTTCATACAAATATTATCAAATTTGGTAGATAAGAATGACCGTGCTGATGAGACTTCCAGCTCAGGCACCATTTGTTTGTCAAAGCGTTTGTAAATCTAATTGTAAATCTAAGCTGCAAAGATATATATCATTTAAATTATATTAAACGCATTCCCACAAGCATAAATTCGCGCTAAAACATGCCGCATGTGGACCTACAATATAAAAACTCAATCTCAAATGAATATAAGCCCTGCAGGTCTTGCCGACCTTTCCTGAAACAGGGGTGACATTGGCAAAGTAAACTATTTTTTACAGTATGGGTGGTCAGCCTCATACCAACCTTTAAGTCAAGGAATACAAACAATTAATGACATTTCAGTATATAAAACAAACAAACACTAAACAATTAAACAGTAAAAACATTATTCTACAAAAAAGTGAAAAAAAAAATTTAAAGCCTCAGCCTTAAACGCCAGCATTACAGATCAACCGCCATTTTTTTCGGTACTTGCATACTTCTTTTATTTCATCCAGAGACATAACCTTCTTCATGCAGGCTCTCCTTTGATTATGAATCTGGATATTTTTTTGCTTTCACACTTCCTCTGTATATATACTTTGTCAGTTTATCATCATTCATTCTTTCCACATGCCAAATATAATGGATAAGTTATGTACCTTAGACTAAGCCATAAACAACGGTAGTCACATTTAGTAAAATGTGCAGGAGATGAGTTTTAGTCAAAATGTGCACTGTTTTAAACCATCATAACTTTCAAACTAGATGAGATATTTTTGATCTGTAAAAACGGTTTATCTTCTTTTATCGATATTTTTTTAATGTGAAGTAATGTGAACACCGTACGTTGAACTTCCATGGTTTATGCTCGCACTTTTATGTGCATCCCATATTTATTACACTTGATATCTCAGTAACTATGAGTCCGAGGGCTCCAATATTTTTACCACTTATAGAACAGCTAATTATAATAATTTCTGCATCATTAACTCAAAAATAAGACTTCCGTTGTTTATGCTCTAAGGTACAGAGTTATTATAAGACAAAATGTCTGCACCTCAGCACTATGCAAAAGCGAAATATGCGCCTGTATTGGACTTTCAGAATTTGATGTAAACACCTAATTATAATATCATATTTTAGCTTTGAAAGCCGCTGCTAGTGCGCGCTAGAACATTCCATACACACACCTACCATCTGTAGTACCTACTGGGTGCGGAGTGGAGTTCGTAAATCATCGGCAAACGTCGGAAACTGTCGGACACTCCTCTCTCTATGGGGAGCTCGGACGATGAGGGATGACGCAAAAAAAAACATACGATTTTCGATACAAAAATAGTTTGCAGTAAATTTTCAAGCAAAATTTCTAGCGTTTGTACAAGGCTGACGTGAATGGAAAAAGCGGAAGGGGAAGGCAGAAAAAATATGACTTGATCAGAAAAGTTAAAACACAAAATTTTAAAGAGATAAATTCTACTTTTTCGTTGTATTTTGTATTTTTTTCTTCAATTTCCCCTGGATATCAAAGGTTGGTTATTTGATTAATATTTCGGTATGAAACATTACCAATGTCGACCCTGTTTCAAGGAATGTTGGCAAGAGTTGCAGTGCTTATTTTCATTTGAGATTTGGGTTTTTATACTGTAGGTCTACATGCGGCATGTGTAAGCGCGAAATTATACGTGTCTGCTTATGAGAATGCATTTAATATGAATATTAAATGAAATATACCTTTGCAACTTAGATTAAAGATTGTAGAAACTAACCATCCACACTGAAAAAAAAATTCGACCTCCATGTTTTAAGGAAAGAAGTTTGTGTTCATTTGCAATTCAGATTTTCTGATGTAAATACACACAATACATGTATAAGGACAAACATACACGTTCTTAGCTGACAAAATACATACAGAATCTAAATCTAAATCTAAATCTAAGCTGCAAAGATATGTATCATTTGAGATTCATATTAAATGCATTCCCACAAGCAGACATGCATAATTTCGCGCTTACACATGCTGCATGTGGACCTACAATATAAAAACCCCAATCTCAAATGAACATAAGCCCTGCAACTCTTGCCGACCTTCCCTGAAGCAGGGGTGACATTGGCAAAGTGAACCATTTTTTACAGTATGGGTGGTCAGCCGCATACCAACCTATCAATCAAGGAGTACATGCAATTGATACAATCAAATATATAAAACAAATAAATTCTAAGCAATTAAACAGTAAAAAATTAAAAAGCTACAACACATATTTTTTAAATTTAAAAGCCTTAGCTTTAACCGCCACTGAATGAACTTTGTATATTTATTTATATGTATGTAGTATATTTCTGCAACTTGAGATTAAAACTATCACAAGTTAATGTCCTTACCATAGAGAATAGTATGAGGCTGACCACCCTTTATTGAAAAAAAAATTAAAAATTAGTCCACTGTATCAATATCACCTTAGTTTCTGAGAAGTATGGCTTAAGTTGCAAGATTTATATTTACATTTGCGTTTTGGATTTTTATTTTGTAAGCTCACTTGCTGTATGTCTACATAAGTGCGAACTGAAACGTGTCTGCTTGTGGGCATGCATTAAATATAAACCTTAACATTTTTGCAACTTGGATTCTAAATTATTAGTCTGGATAAGTTTATCGACAAGAATTTAACAAAACAAATTATTCTAGATTTCATATTTCAACCCTTTGGGGGATAACGCGGCAAGAAGTTACACTATACGTGTAGGTTAGTTGCCTTTATTTTATTAATACTATTAATTTCGGTCGGCAAAAGTTGTGGGGCTTATGTTCATTTGAGGTTTGGATTTTATTTGTAAGTACACATTCAGCATTTGTAAGCGCGAACTACAGTTGTTGGTTTGTGGGCATACAACTGAGAGCTTTAAATGAATATATCCTTGCAACTTAGATTATAGATTATAGATTTATAGAATTTACCCATCAATTAATGTTGATACATGTCGACAACTTAGATTTAAGTTTATAAATATAAAACTACGTATAATTGACTGTAAAGTTAAAAATATCCAAAATGTAATTAAGTAATTGATTTGGAAGGTAATGATTTTTTCATCACACCAAAATTTCGCGCTTTCAACAGTCAGTCATTTTTTAAAAGTAAAACGCCTGGTTTTTTTCCAGGCCTTTTTTCGGATTGATACTTCCGGACAAAGACTGATGACGATTCGTCACGAAAAAAAAACCCGGCCTTATTATTTTGGGCAGACAATCTGGACTCATTTGTTTCGGAAAAATCAATTTGACTGCTTGCCAACCAGGGGATTTTGAAAAAGCATTGGATAAAAGCGTGCCACAAGAAATCGGTCAAAGATATCTCGTCCATAGACAACTCGACCACGGACAAATAGGTAACACGATAGTTCGTCCAGACGTCTTTTCAGTTAACGACATTTCGGTCGATAAATAAAGAAAGATATAGGTGCACAGACAGCTCTAAGGCATGCATTAAATATGAACCTTCTAATCTAATCTAAGTTGCAAATATATGTTACATTGGAGATTCACATTACATGCATTCCCACAATCAGACACGTACAAGTTCGCGCTTGCACATGCCTCATGTGAACCTACAACATAAAAACCAAATCTCTAATGGGCATACACCCTGCAAGTCTTGCCGTCCTTCTCTGAAGCAGGGGTGACATTGGCAAAGTGAACCATTTTTAAAGCATGGGTGGTCAGCCGCATAGGTACCAACCTATAAGTCAAGGAGCATTCTACATCAATTATCTATAATCTGAGTTGCAAAGATATATGAACTTTAAAAAATCATTTTTAATGCATGCCCACAAACGGACACGTGAAAGTTCCCGCTTACAAATGCTGCATGTGTACTTACAAATTAAAACCCAAACCTCAAATGGACATACACCCTGAAACGTTTGCCGACCTCCCCGAAACAGGGATGACATTATTCTTTATTCTACTGGACTAAGGTCCTTAGCAACCAATAACAAAATAGAAGTGAGCCTTTTTTCTAACAAACCCGGCCGTGTGACACCACCAATTTGTCAATTCCATGACTTATAGGTTGGTATGAGGCTGACCACCCATACTGTAAAAATTGGTTCGCTTTGCCAATGTCACCCGTTTCAGGGAAGGTCGGCAAGAGTTGCAGGACTTATGTTCATTTAAGATTCAGTTTTTTTTATATTGTAGGTCCACATGCGGCATGTGTGAGCGCGAAATTATGCGTGTCTGCTTGTGGGAATGCATTTAATATGAATCTCAAATGATACATTTCTTTGCAGTTTAGATTTAGATTAGATGCTCCTGAAGATGCCATACTATGCGGCATGTTTGAGCGCGAACTTATACGTGTCTGCTTGTGAAAATGCGTATAATGCGAATCTTTAATGTTACATATAATTGCAACTTAGATTAGATTAGACATGCTACACCCAATAAAATGTTTTATCTACGATTTCTCAAATCAGAATTTTATTTTAAAATGGGATTCAACCACACGATACCATTATGAAATATTCTCTATGGACTGGAGACAACCAAGATGGCGGACATTGTGTCTCATCACCATCATCATTAATAAGCTCCGATGATACAGTGAGGAATTGTTGACGATTAATCAAACAAATTGTGATTAACTTAACGAGAAGGCGCGCGCCTCGAAACTGGATTAATGATTAACGAAAAAATTCGGATGTGACTAAAATTTTAAACTAAAAAATAATATCAACGAGGCCTGCATTTGAATTAACAAATTGGTGGTGTCACATGGCCGGGAATGTTATGAAAACGGCTAAATAATATTTTGTTGTTGGTTGCTAAGGACCGTAGTCCCGTAGAAGTATTTCTGCTGAGAAAAAGATCTAAAATGAAATTTGTGTTGACTCCATTTTTGTTGTATTTAAAAATATATTAATTTTGTTAAAGACCTTCACAGAATTAATACAATGTCAAAAAAGCAGTACAAAGTTTAAAAAAATATTTATGGAAAAAACGCATTTAAAGAATAAGAATTTGATAAATGATTTAATTTAACATAAAAGTTTATTGAAAAACCATTAGATAAAAATTCATCTCCAGATAATAAAAAAAAGATAACAATTTGTCTAATTTGAAAATTGCACAAGGGTCCCAAGTATATTTATTGGAGCTACGTGAAAATTGCCAAAGAAAATAAACGACCTCAGCGTAAAATATGACCGTACTTTAAACAAACTCTGAAAATCATTTTAAAAGTTTTTTGAAAACCAAGTAATTTAAATTTTTTAAAGAGTCGATCGTGGCGGATTCTCGAGTCATTGAACCTAACGATGGACGCAAAGTTTTTGTGTAATCAATTACAAAGATAATGTAGTGTTTGTCGATGGAAAAAAGTGTCGATAAAAACGATCGGTGAATAGGGAGGGGCGAAGAAAATGTCTGATGATCTGTATCTGTATAAATAACAAATCTAAATCTAAGATAATAAGATATATTTCATCTGCAGATAAAATTATCTTCTGTTTCGCAATATTCTTTTGTGTAAAAAAATGTATGGTGATAAGCAAAGATATTGCCTGATCATCCATCATACCATCTTACAAAAAATTACTTTCCTTTGTACAACACAAAATAAAAATAAATAAAGTAAACTAAAACCATGTTTTACCATTTCAATTTTTAAATATTTAAAAAAATGTACTTTCATTGTGTTAACAGACCAACACTTACAAAATATTACAAAATAAAAAAAAATATTTAATATATTATATTAGGATTACATATGGTATAAACTTGCCCCCTATTAAATATTAAATATATTTGCCCATATTAAATATTTTTTTTTATTTTGTAATATTTTGTAAGTGTTGGTCTGTTAACACAATGAAAGTACATTTTTTTAAATATTTAAAAATTGAAATGGTAAAACATGGTTTTAGTTTATGTAATTCGAAGGGGGCAAATAAATTCGAAGGGGGGCATAATTTTATCTAAAGATAATCTAAGCTCAAGTCTGTAAAAATCATCTTAAGATAATGAAATAAGATATTCTTATATCATCTATGCCCATCTCTTTCCGTAAGTAAACAATTGAAAGAATCACTTTTTTGCTTCAAGTTCATAAAACACGTTTAAAACGGTATTTGTGTTGAAAAAAAAACTAATTAAATGCGATTTTATTCTACAGTTAAATACCTACTTACTTACTTGATATCTGCTTTTAAAACAAAATAAAATACACAATCCGACTGATTTTTTGTACGTCAAATTAACAGTTATTTTGAACAAACATTCTCTTTTAGATTAAAGTGTTGTATAGCCTATTTTAGTAAATTATTTTTGAAGTTTAGGGTTTGTGGATCAATTCTTGAAGAATTTTTTTGTTTAATTTGTTTCTATTATTATTTTTGAATAAAATAATGGTTCGCAGTTTGGAATACATTCGTAAAGTGGAATACAATTCACAAATATTTTTTTCACCAGAAATAGGTGTATACACAATTAATTTAAGATTTATCAATTTTACTTAATGCATTTTTAATCATAGTTCAATGACTCAGGGTAAAGAGGGTCTCACGGGATTCAACCGGCACAGTTTTATTTCAAAAATACACCAGTCAACTTTCCATCCCCTTGTCCACTCGTTTATAGTGCTAACAAACGTCCTGTCTGAGTAGAAATCAAAGTCTACAATAAAAGAAGGGAAATGCACGAATATATTTTTACTTACTCGTTTTTCGTCAAGTCTGTCCAGCACATTCTAATATTTTTTTAAATATTTCATACCTGCAACAAAGAGAAGGAAAAAATTAATAAAAATAAATTATTCCAACGTAATGAACCATAAAACAAACCGTCTACTTCTACTCCATTGACAAAAAGAACAATCCCTATTTAGAATTGTAGCGTATAAATTTTGAATAATGACTAAAAGGTAAAGAAGTGATGCCTAGTTTATGTTTTACTTTTGCAACGCAAAAAAAAAAAACGCAACTAAGCTACACATATAGTGTAACTTCTTGCCGCGTTATCTCCGAAGGGGTCGCATGTGGCGAGTTGAGCCTATTATTTTTACAGGTAAGGGGGCCGGCCTTACGCCAACCACTTCAGTTGAAGTGGAGGTTTCCCAGCTCCCGAGAGTGCTGGTACTCATTTCTTGTGAAGGCTGAGTAAACCTTGCCGGTATTTTATTTTGGGGTTTGAAATAAACACCGAAACGGGAAATCATTTCTGACACCCTCGGTGGGATTCGAACCCGAGCTTTCGGCATGGAATGCAAGCACTCTACCACCTGAGCTATCGACCGGACTAACTTTTGCCATTTATAGAAAACGTGTAGATTAACTTCGGAATGAGTCGTATGAAGTCTGATGACGATCATGTGACAAAAAAACAGCTACTTTTCTGTATTGTTGTGGTGTAACGCTGACTCACTCAACTGAGGTATAAATAAATGACATGTGTACTAGTGCCTTTTTTAACAAGAAAAAATAGACTATAAATTTTCATCCAAACTGTAATTTTCAGTGCTGGTAGTTGCTTACCACAATCGCTCCAATAAACTCCATAGTGATTCGTACTTTCTTCGCCGATTATCTGTATGGGAACAGTGAGGCGAATGTGAAATTTATAATGTCCCTTATCAGTGTGATAATAGGGCTTCTGTGCAGACTAGAGACTTCTAAAACTGGTATTGTAAATGTGGAATACCGGTTTTTGTCTGAATTTAACAAAATATATATTTCAAAAGTGAGATGTTCACTTGTAACCATTGATGAAACAATCATCATAGTCTTCAGCTCAACGGTCTTGGCTGAATCCAGAATTCTCCTTCACTGCCACCTGTCCATCGACATTTCTCTCCAGCTTCCATGCATCTACGTTGACACCTTTAGGCCGTCACATTTTTGGCCTTTCTGAAGCGGAAATCTCGACGGCCGTCGGTAAATCTTACTGTACCTATTTGAAGATTGGACGGAATAAAACATGGCAGTGCCTGAACAGCTTATTACGTTTTCAGCTGGAATCTCTTTTAATTAAAATGCGATAATTTATTTCACAACTTGGGAATCACTGTTTAAAGGTGTTAGTCAGCGATTTGCTCTCTTGTGACTCTGCTGGCCGTACCATTTTGATCTCTTATAAAGGGAACCAGAGGAGTCTTTCTCCCATTCACAAGATAATTCTATCACCAGAACGTTATGTACACACAAAATCACCAGAACGTCATTCCAATGCCCGAATACAATCATGGACTACTCCTAGATGGTTCTATAGTACGTGTATAGGTGTGCGTAGTCACTTTGATTTCTTAGTCTGTCATATGATGTATGCGTGTATAAGCGCACTTATTTCAAGTTCGCGACAAGCTGATCGTTGTTCTATATAAAATGGATAAGCTATTAAAACGAACAATGTTTGGAGGGTGTGCATTTGCAGTTGCTGGTCTTCTGGCCTTGAACCACCTGCCTCATCGTATGAGAGAGAAAGAGGACCATGGATAGTTCCGGAATGCACTGAAGACAAGCTACTTTCTGACAGCATTTGTACGAGCGCCCTTCGAGAGACTACCAGTGTTATCCACAAACAGCAAATCCAGGTACACAAAATTTGTGGGGTTCAAAATTTGTGGGGTTGCGGGGTGGTTCAGATACACAAAAATTTAAATTCAGAAAACAATTTAATTAACAACATTGTCTTTCCGAATACATCCCCTCTTCTTTCATTGTTTCCTCTTAAGCTCCGCCCACCTTATACCCCCTCCCCTTCTATAATCGATTAAATTCTGACTGTATTTTTTGTATTTCTATGTTAGTTTTAAGTTGACACCCGTCGATGGTGGATATTGACCCACCGAAACTAGTAGTGTTTTTAAAAATAAAGCTCACACAGTGAATTATAACAAAGTTTTTCATTTTTAACAATAGCAAATCCAGGGCTCAACGGACACCTAACGTGAATTTTTCATACTGTTTGGAACTTGAAATACGTGCGCTTATACACACAAACATCACACATATACACGTGAGACGGAACCGTCTGGAAGTGGTTATGATTGTGAGTGCACATGATGTTCTAGTGGTAAAATGATCTAGTAATAACGAGAAAGACCTCTCTGGTTTATTATAAAAGAGATCAAAATGGTACGAACAGAGAACAATAAGCAGAATAACACCTACAAACAGTGACTGTCAAGTTGTGAAATTAATTGTAAATTGTAAAATTTTAATAAAAAAAAGAATTCAGCAGAAAACGTAACAACACAAAAAAACGAAGATGCATGAATCAGCTACGGTACAAACGGGTTGTGAATAACCCTGTACATCACGAAATTGCACTCTGAAAAAATGATAAACTCATCATCATCATTAGCCGACTGCCCGGTGTGCCCGGTGTGCCGGTATTCAGGCAGGAGTCCGGTATCGCATCCCGCATTCAGAACGGGATTGAGACGCTCTAACGAGCCGTTGATAACCCTATTTGCATACAAGGAACATAATTATATTCCTGTTGTGCGGGGAATTAGCATCAGCGGGGCTGGCGCTAGTAACTACCAGCTCCAACACACAGATTTCCCAAGACCACATCTGATTACGGCTCTATAATATGCAGGATCTAAATAAACACGGAAATTACCCATCTCCGAATGTAAAATTCATTTAGAAGCGCTCTACATCCTAAGCCTGATGTATTATAAGAAAACGTTTTTCTTTTTTCGCCTAGTAAGGTATTTTCAGGAGCATCTATGCATATATGTGTCGAGACACAGCTTCCTTAGTTCCGTGCAGCCCTTGTCTTCGTATCCAGTGGCGGAGAGATTACAAATGTGGAAAGAGGAATGCCCGGAGAGCTTTGTGCAGCCTGCAGAGAGCCTACCTCCAGGAAAGAACGTCGAGTGGCCCGTGTGGAAATCTATGAACAGATTGAGGACCAATGAAGAGCCCGGGCCAACATGTTGACCTGGGGATTTTCGGGACGGGAGGACTCTACACTATGTGAGTGTGGAGCTCAGCAAACTATGGAGCACCTGCGGTGTTGTCCCTCCTGTCCGACAAGCTGCTCCATGGATGATCTCTTTGCGGGAAACCAAAGAGCTGTAGACATTGCTCGTTACTGGGCCAATACGGTGTGAAGCTGACACGAAGAAGAAGAAGGAGCATCTAATCTAAATCTAAACTGCAACGATATGTATCATTTGAGATTCATATTAAATGCATTACCACAAGTAGACACGCATAATTTCGCGCTCACACATGCCGCATGTGGACCTTCAATATAAAAAACCCAATCTCAAATTAACATAGCCCTGCAACTGTTGCCGACCTTCCCTGAAACAGGGGTGACATTGGCAAAGTGAACAATTTTTTACAGTATGGGTGGTCAACCTCATACCAACGTAATTGTAACAAATATTTTCACCTAAAAATTTTTGAGCAAAAAATAAATAGAAGACAACTAAACATTGTTTTTTTTAAATTTATTATTAATATTATTTTTTGTTGAATTTATAAAAAAATACAACGGACTTTCACTGTGTTAACAGAAATATCCTTATAAGTATTAAAATTTTAATGTTCTTTTTTTTTGCATTTTAACAATGTAAATTAATTTTTTTGATACTGAAAAAAAAATTGGAGTTTGTTGAAAGTAAGCAAAAAAATATGTTTCCGAAAAACTCAAGGATTTTTTAAGGAATACTACTAGGAAAAAATAAGTTGGTAATGAAGTTAGGACATGTGTTCCATGGGACTTTCTTTAGGAAATAAGAAAACCTAAGTATTCCTTGAAAAATCCCAGGAATGGGGGAAAAGAACAACACAAATTTTAAGGGTAGAAAAAATAACCGACGGGAAGGAAGGACGTGGGATTTTTTTATATACATTGGTGGCAAACGCTTTTAGAATAAAAATAACAAAAAATGTATTTTTTTATTATTTTTGTTGTATATGTTTCCTGGAGTATTATCTCTTAAGAATATTGAGTAGTTAATGAATGAAATATAATCTAAGTTGTAAATATTTGGCAATAATTTATGAATCATATTTAATGCACGCTCACGAGCAGACGCGTTTTTAGTTCACGCTTACATATGATCCAAAAAAATACCCAAATCTAAAATGAACATACAAGTCTTTCCGGTATTCCGTGAAACAGGAGTAGCATTGGTAAAGTGAACCATTTTTCACCATATGGGGGGTTTGTCTCATATCAATCTGTAAGGTATATATTTCCAAATTCAATTACGGCATTCAAACCTTGAATTCAGAAAGAAGGTATCAGACACTTCATCCGTTGAGCTATCTACCAGGGAATGTAAAAGGAAGACTTAGGAAAGAATGGATTGATCAGATAAGTGAGATTGCGAATGAATGGAATATACAGAGTGGAAACAAGAGAAGAGCGTGCATGAAAAAAGTGATGAAACTAGATGAGATTAAAGAAGTATGCAAGGACAGAGTCAAGTGGAGGCACTTGTGTGGAGGTACCGGCCACCCCTAGAGGAATGGCGGCAGGATACAAGACAAGACAAAACCAGCGTATTTCAGACCATGCACAATTTGGATCTAACACTGTAACTGTGACTCTCTCACCGTTTCACTAGGGGTGGTCAGCACCTCTGCAGAGTCTCCTCTACTTATTTCTATCCTTACATACTTCTCGCAGTTCGTACATACATACATTGCCTTGTAAAAAATAGTTTAATATCGCTTTTCTAGTTTTTTAACAGACCATAACACAAGTATGAATGTAAAAAAAAACAAACGTTGACTAGAAATGTATAAAAACCAAAACGCTCTCTAGATGTCATTGTTTTAGATTCCATACATTTTTTTAGTTGTTGATAATAAATTTACCGTGATTCAGTTTAAACGTACGGCTTTACGCTTGCAAGCTTATTTACGATATCTCGCTTATTGCTTTAGCGACACTAAATCCTAAAAAGCAATAATTTCATTCTTTATAGATGGCGCTCTTTTATTAAATTGTTTTTATTTTTTAGAAAATATATCGGGGGGCATGGGCGTGAAAATCGTTCTTTTCTTTTGCACGGTCAGTAAAATCCGTTTTTTTCATTCTTTAAAATGTCTAATGACCGTAATCATAATTTAAAATCTTTAATACATCAAAAACTTACAATGCATATTATTATTGATTGCAGTGTATTAAGTGATCGTTATCTTTACCGAAAATCTGTGGTGGCCATCTTGATCAACCGCTGCCACCGCTGCCTGTCAAAAGCATTCCACTTTCAGTCCTACAGGCGTTAGATTATAACTCTGGGTGTGATAATAATATAAGGATGAATAAAATGACATTTTGTCTCGTGAACATTATGTCGGTGGACATTTTGTCGGTGGACATTATGTCGGTAAACATTTTTTCGGTGGACATTATGTCGGTGGACATTATGCGGTGGACATTTTGTCGGTGGACATTTTGTCGGTGGACATTATGTCGGTAAACATTTTTTCGGTGGACATTATGTCGGTAAACATTTTTTCGGTAGACATTATGTCGCGTGGACATTATGTCGGTGGACATTATGTCGCGTGGACATTTTGTCAATTGACATTGTGTCGGTGGACATTCTGTCAATGGATTTTTTGTCATGATACGGTTTTTTCATGTGCCGTTCACGGTATGTTATGTTTTAGGTATGTGATGTTTTAGGTATGTGATGTTTTAGGTATGTGATATTTTGTCATTGTGATGTACTTTCCTGTGATGTTTTGACATTTTAATGTTATGTCATGTGAGTTTTTGTCATGCCGTGTTCTGTCATGTGTTGTTCTGTCATGTGTGGTTTTGTCATGTGTCGTTATGTCATGTGTTGTTTTTTCACTGTGTCGTTATGTCATGTGTTGTTTTTTCACTGTGTCGTTCTATCATGGCACATTTTTAAATGATTGAGCAAACTTAAGAGGAAACCTCAAGGGCTACAGAATTGAAAAATAGGTATTTGTAAAATCTGTTGCTGTCTCGCATTGCCCGCACAATCGAGCTATCGATGTGTGAGTGAGGCTGTCAATGTATGCGTGCCACACTGCCCCTCCCCCCTCCACTCGCCAAGTACCCGCGCAGGTGATCCCAGCTGTTCTAATTTACTTGCCAGTCTATTTAGATGACAATCGATGTTAGAGGCCCACGGGCGGCTTGAACAACTCTAACATCAGGTAACATCAGTAACCACACGATAAGAAGAAGAAGTGATTTTTACACCAAACTTTAGATTTATTTACAATATTATTAATATTCGTGTGATTTTAGTATTTCAATAAAAAAATTCAAGAAAATGTTTATTAGTAACACTTTTTTTATTACCTTCCAACAATCGAACAGCACAATATTGTGCTAAAAATATACTTCATGCAAAATATTCTAACTGGAAATATCGATATCAATGAACAACACTAGGATATCGATAAATTAATTATCGACTACGTGTCACGTCACGAGTGTAGGTATACCACAGAAGGAATATACTGAAAACAATAACAATAAATTGTACAGAGAACTGCACTCGACTTTCTTGCATCAACCAAACCACAAAAAGTGTGAGTAAAGCTAAAATGATGTGCCAGCCAGCCATGTGTTATATCAGTATGAAATAAAGCAATCCATGTAGATTGTAGTATGAAGGCCTTACAAACAAATTTGTATGAAAATAATAAGTTTGTATAGAGACTACCATTTTTTTTTGTTTTTCTGGAAAAATAATAATTGATTATTATAGGTATTACTGTAATGTGAAAAATTGCAATGCATCGTTTTTTGTTTAACCAATGGTGTTCCGAGATATTCGCAAACGATTGCTTTTTTTATATCGCAACCCACAAAAAATGACTTTTTTGGAAAAAATGTTTATAACTGTCTGGTAGAACTAATAAAGCAATGACTACACAGAAAATTTAACGAAAATCGTTCGAGCCGTTTTTGAGAAAATCTCATTTTAAGTTTTTAGGTGCTCGGGAGCCATCTTAAATATTAGAAATAACAAAAAATGTTGAATGAACAATTACAGATATTTATTAAAACTATCTATAAAAGTTTTAAAATAGCTGTTTTTTTTGCATTATAATGTCTTTTTAGAATTATTAAAAAAAAAAAATTCACACACACACACACATACAGCCGGACGTTTTTGCTGCAAGATAGTGTTTTTTGGCATGTCCTGCACCAGGACAACTCATTTCCGTGAAAATCTCGATTTTTTTTTTCTCGCTAAAACAAAACTTTCTTTACTCCGTACCGGGAGCAAGAAAGTAAAAATCAAATCCCAATTTTTCGAGATTTCTGCTTATATGTAATTCGTGTTTGGATTCAGACTTTTGCATGTTTTTTTTAACAGATATCACATATACCTAGTGACGCACATTTTGATGTTGAAATAAATGGACTTGTTTTTATCAAATCTTTCGTTTTCTTCAAAAGTCAGTTTGAGCTCAATTTATTGAATAGTTTTTTCTGTATCAAAAAAATGAAATAAAAAAATTGACACCAAAAGATTTTTGCCAGCCGGCCCTGGTCAAAGGAAGCAATAAAAAAGTGTATAATGGAATATCTCCTTATTTTCGCAGCAATTATTATTGCTTTTTCTTCCTTTGTCTGTATACGCATTAGTCCGCCCGTCCCCAACCTCAAGCCTCCCCCCGCAAAGCGCGATAGGGACAACTGCAGCTTGGACCGAAAATACCTATTAAAATTACACAAAATCAACGTTTCGTAATCCCCTGTTCCCTTCTCCAAGACTTGACCGATTTAACTAATTTTTTTCTTTAATAAATAAAGATAGACTTTGGCCGTGTTTCTATGTTTTCCTTTTTTTATATAATTTAGTCAATTTTGTTTTCTGGATGTTTAAACACAGCGAAAAATCTGACAAATTTTATGGGTTTTTGAATGTTCATATCTCTTTTAATAATTAATTTATGAAAAAAAAGAAAACCGAGGGACATGCCAATAGTAGTCATTGATTTTTGAGACAAAAATGATTGCTCTACTAACATTATCCAGGGAGAAAACAGGGGACTACGTTTGTATGGCGTAACGACCCTTTTGTTTCCTTTTGGAAGTGTGAAAGGAAAAAGAGTCAAGGCACGACCGAGAAAAGTATGAAGTGATCAGATTAAGGAGATAGTGAAAGAATGGGATATACAAAGTGAGCGTAAAAGAAGAAAATGCATGAAAAAGGTGATGGATATGAATGAATTGAAAGAGGTATGGCAGGATAGGAAGAAATGGAAACAGCTCTGCAGAGGCTCTGGCCACCCCTAGCGGAGTGGCGACAGAGTTGCAGTTACAGTTACAAGATACCACGAAAATCAGACAAAATCAAAGAAATAAGCTAGCAATTTAAAATCTTGATAAAAATCCAGACCTCTGCCATTAGGTGTATACTCTGTACCCTACAAGACTTCCTTGAAGTAGATTGAGTTTTTTATTTTACTTTTGGCGGTGTGGGGTGTCCATAAATTGGTCTCTCGCCCCTATCGCCGGGTTTTCAGGCTTTGTGTGCAAAAGACTGTCTAATCTCTGGCGGAATCCGGCTGGAATTAAATTATTCCGATTGTGAAAGATAAAATCGCCAGGGAGCGCACAAAAAAGCCCTGAGTCTAGTCTATTCCGGCAAAGTTTAAAACTTTAGGAAGAAGTTATGTATTTGTAGAATGTGCTCCAAACATTCGAAATATACTTGAACTATGTGCCGTCACCCGTAGTAAATAAAAAATGACATCCCGATCTCTAATATAAGCTGCAAATATATACAGACACGTACAAGTTGACGCTTAAACATGACGCATGTGAGCTTACAACACAAAAACATAAATCTTAAATTAAAATAAGCCTTATCGTGCAACTCGTGCCGTCCTTCCCTGAAACAGGGGTGACATTATAAGGGATTTTTTTCTTGTTCACAGCACTGTTAAGCACATACCTACAGATAATGCCAAATGCAATACATTGAGAATATGACACTCAGCCTGGTGAAGTGATATCACATTTTTCCCCCCCATTCTTAATATGCTTTAATTTTTAACCTTCAATTTTAATAAACCTGTACCACTTAGATTAGATATGGCTCAGTTGGTAGAGTGCTTGCATTCCATGCCGAGAGCTCGGGTTCGAATCCCACCGAGGGTATCAATAATTATTTATTTCAAACTCAAAATAAAATACCGGCAATGCTAACTCTGCCATCACAAGACATAAGAACCAGCATCATCGAGAGCTGGGAAACCTGCACTTCAACTGAAGTGGTTGGCGTAGGCCCCTTACCTGTGAAACTAAAAATGTTATACTCGACGCTTTCGAAGAGAAAGCAGCAAGAAGTAACACTATACGTATAGCTACGTTGCGTTTTATTTAGTTGACATAAAATACGGAGTAAGTCTAAATCTAAATCTAATCTAAATCTAACCTGCAAAGATATGTATCATTTGAGATTCATATTAAATGCATTCCCACAAGCAGACACGCATAATTTCGCGCTCACACATGCCGCATGTGGACCTACAACATAAAAAAAAAACAATCTCAAATGAACATAAGTCCTGCAACTCTTGCCGACCTTCCCTGAAACAGGGGTGACATTCGCAAAGTGAACCATTTTTACAGCATGGGTGGTCAGCCGCATACCAACCTATAAGTCAAGGAACAAAAATTACATTTTATAAATCAGTGCATAATAATTTCATCAAAACTAAACAGAAAACAAATTTCACTTTAACATTACAGATCAACCGCCATTTCTTTCTGTCCTTACATACTTCTTTCATTTCTTCCAAAGTCATAACCTTTTTCATACAGGCTCTTCTTTTATTATGACTCTGGATATTCCCTTCATTCGCAATTTCGGATATTTGGTCCATGCATACCTTTCTCGGTCTTCCTCTGCCACGACATCCATCTATTTTTGCAACGTATACTTTCTTCGTCAGTCTTTTTTCATTCATTCTCTCCATGAAACTCATGTGAAACTAAAAAAGTGCCACTCGACGTTTTCGAAGAGAAAGCAGCAAGAAGTTGCAATATACGTATAGCTACGTTGCGTTTTATTTAGTTGACGTAAAATACGAAGTAAGTCATCCTGAAAAACGTAAAAAAAAGAAAACACCCAATAGGTTAAAATAAAATCGTGTGCGAAACGCTGACTGGGAAACGAACCCAAATCTGCGGACCGTAAGTCGGAAACATTAACCCGTGTGGGAGCAGTAAAACTGCGTCCCCTTGGCACTCTGAACCCAGAACTCTGGGCCGAGTTTTGACCCCAAAAGTGGAAAAAAACGAGGATTTTACGAACCTGAATTAGAGGATTCCTTTTATGTCAATCAGCGACCGGTATAAAAGTGAGTGGAGGATAAATTTTGGAGGGAAAAACAAGCTTTTATTTCTGCCCAGTTCAAACAAGGCCAGTATCTTTTTTAAGTAGTTCAATACACTGTCACTTAACTACAGAATTTTCACACTTTTGTTGTGTTGTCTCGTGGAAAATAGGGAAAAGGGTGCATTTATCTTAAAAACCTATTTTTATGTAAATAACAAATACATATAAATGTTAGGTAGGTAGGTGTATTAGTTATAGCTAATGAGAGGTGGAGTAATTATTATAGGTACCTAGGGTGAAGAGGTATTCAAATTTATGCACTGGAAGCTTTATGTTCTGGAAGGTTCCAGCAAAATTGTCTTCTAGTGACTACCATCTTTGGAGTATAAAAAGCTGCAAGCAGCTTCAGGAGTCAGTCTTGTCGACGCTCTGCTTTTGAACAAGAAAGACAGTAGGTATCAGTGAAAGTGAACCAACGGTGAAATAAATGTAAATTGCTAAACCATAAATATAAATTGTTAAAAATAAATATCCTGTAAAGAAGACCAGTTTTTTTTTAATTTGAAGACTTTTTGAACCCTAAAAACACAACACTATGTTAGCTTAATATGTCACTTATTCAGTTTTACATTCAAGGTATCGATATAACTTCGATACAAAAATCGATACAAAAAATGACCGGTCTGTAGTCTAGTGATTAACGCCCAAAGGATCATAAACGGAGGTTATCAGAAAAAATTCCGTCGCAACACAAAAAAAAACTTTAATTTTGAAAATTTGGTATATTCTTTGTCTTGCAAGGTTTAAGCAGTCTAAAAACATATTTGAAAGCAGTGTTACGAATGTATGAGTTCATGTCTATGTGGTATTATATTTTGTGTTTGTATAGGCGTATTTACTTGCTATATTTGTGTATACACATAAGTGTTTGATATTTTGTACTTTGTACTTCTCGCACTTTCTGGAAGAATCCATTCTAGAGGTGTCTTGTATGGTCAGAAACACGCGAGAATGGGCCTTGGTCACATATAATTAAGGCTGCAGTTTTGTGAAGGTTCAGTGATCATTTAACGCCCAAGCCGTGAAACCGCCAATACAGAAGTTACAGAGTGAACTATATTATGTAATCGATTTGTTAAAAAATAAATTCAATTGCAATTTTATTAAAAATGAACCCGAAGCAAATGTTAACAGCAGAAACGAATAATGGGAACAAGATTTCATCACTGACCTCTTGTCGCTTGATCAATTCCTCGTTTGAGCGGATTTCAAGTAGATGGGATGAACGGAATATGTAAATACGTTACCTTAGGTTGTTATTGCCGAAATTTTAGATGTTTTTTTCTTCTGGAATGTTCTGACGAATTTATAGACATTTCGATTTATTACTCGTACATGGGAAAGATAGAGAGACTGGTCCGTAGTCTAGTGGTAGCGCTTCGGACTCGTAAATGGAAGTTCGTGGGGTCGAATCCCGGCGTAGCACAAAAAATATACCATTTATATTTTCAAATATGCTCTTCGCTGGGAAACACAATTCATATGCCTTTACCAAAGACCGGTTACCAAAGGTCCATCCAGCTTAACAGCAACTTGGTCTTGCTAGAGTATCTCGCAGAGGGCTCTTGGGCAAATAAATCATCCTAATGTAACACAATTAACAAGGACCACAAAGCCACCGTTCGACAGTCCTAGGTCTAGAGTTCGATCCCCACCAAGGTTGAAACGATTTCCCGTTTCGGTGTTTCTTTCAAACAGTTTTAAGAAGTAATTGGCGTAAGTCCGGTCCCCTTAACTGTAAAAATAAAAATTAACAATCGTCACATGCCGTCACAGCGTCAATCGTCACCTTCGAGGAGAACGCGGCAAAGAGTAGCACTGGATGTGTAGCTTAGATGCGAAGTCCTAAAAAAAATTTTCAGCCTAAAATTAAATTCAACTTTTTTCTCGTTCGGTTAACGCGTATGTGACTACGGTCATTAGCAATAAATTACAAAATATTTGTTATCCTTTCCGTAGCAACCAGGCCGTGTGACGTCACAATATTATCAAAGTTTTTTCTTTTAAATTATCTAAGAAATCAATACACTTACAATTCAAATAACATTTCCGGGGCAAACGTATTCACAAAACGAAAATAACCCTTTTCTTCAAAAAAAAAATTCGATAATTTCTCGGATTGTTTGGTGCAAAAGAAGTCGGCCGATTCTTGCGTCAATTTGGGACCACAATAGTATAATTCTGAGGTCACATGGTCGAGGCCCTAAAAAGGGCCGATTCACGCCGTACGAGGCCCACAATGGGGCCTTTATTCACCGAATAAGGCCCTATTCAGGACCAAACGTACACCTGTCGATTATACTGAAATTAAACTACCCCAAGAAAGAGCGTGAAAGGAATTGAACTATGACGACGTATTTTCTTTTTATTACCGACCTCTCTTTTCTTCCTCGTGTTACTTAAAGCAGAAAGAAAGGGATAACAATAGATTGTATGTGTTTTTTTTGTTGCGTTGAAAAAATGCGTTCTAAAGAGTTTATTGTTGTTGTTGGAGAGTCTATGATCTCTTATCTTGAATTGAAGTTGCAACTTTTCTTATTTTTACGTGCGTGTGGGTTGGCATATAGGTTGGTGTAAGGCTGATTACTAAAATCTATAATCTGTGCGAATAATCTAAACTGCAAAGGTATGTATATTGACAGTCGACAGATATATTGGCAAGACACACTACTTCGCCGCGATAGCACAGAAAGCGCCCTTGGAGTGACAATCTTCACGAAACGGCGCTATATTAAATCATCATCATCATCATACTTACAAAATAAAATCCAAACGTCACATGAACACATACCTAGCAACTCCAGCCGCAATTCCTTGAAACGGCGTAGCATTGGCAAAAGTATTGCAAGTTTTTTAAGCGAGGGAATTAGCCTCATACAATGCATTACTTAAGGAACAACAAAAAAATACAGAATACAAGCTAACAGAGGGCTCTTGAGGTGTGATACCCACGAAAACAGCATTCACCAAATAAATCATCCTAATATTATTATTATTACCACAAAAAAAATTACTACATCAAATTCTTTCGAGGCTATTCTTGAACATTTTAGTCGTCCGTTGAGCCCACGCTTTGACAAACTAACGATGCATTTGTATGAAGACCTGTCAATCCAAGATGGCCAGTGAACAGCTGATTAGTCTTGATACAAGTTTTACCAAAATTCGGTAGGTAAGAATGACCGTGGTGATGAAACTTCCAGCCCAGGCAAAGCGAGGGTTCAACCGACGACTAAAATGTCTAAGAATAGCCCCATAAAACTTTAATCAATTAATTGTAATTCAAAGAATATAATATCGACACCTTAAAGGTAAAACTGAATAAGTGACATATTAAGCTAACATGGGTTTCTCAGATAAATGCATCTTTTTCCCTATTTTCTACGAGAGATAACATTAACATAAGTGTGAAAATCCTGTAGTTTAGAAGTTTGTCATGAGCACTTCCTTATAATGAGTTCACTTACTATGAGAAGTTACACACAATAAAATGTTTTATCCACGATTTCTCAAATCAGTGAATCAGCATTTATTCAGTTTAACCTTTAAAGTGGCGTAATAGAAAAAAAAAAAAAAATTGAGAAACGCGTTCGCACTTCATCATCGAAGTAGAGGCACGTCGGAACCCGTTCTTCTCTACAGAACGGTCCGTAAAATCCTTTTTTTTCATGATTACAAAATTATCAAAAGACCTAGTTAAGTTTCAGCATATTTCAGTGATAATTTACAGCCTTCGCGAGCACAAAAACACATTGCTTGTAGCATAATTTAGTGTGGTCAGTTTCAGCCGAGAGACCGGGAGACTCCATACATTATCTGCGGCGCTATACGGACTTGGCACAGATTCCCAAGGACTTTATGGGCCGGAAAACACGGATAAAGTCTATCCGGGTTTAGTGTATAGGACGGTAACCGAATAAGACGCCGGATAAAAAGATCGGAAGAGTAGAAGAAAATGTATTTGATGTTGCAATTTCAATCCAGAATTTATCAAGTTCAATTTCTGTCTAAATGTATTTTTTTCTCGTAAAGCCTGTAAAGCCACCAAGTGCTGATTTACTGATTTGAGAAAACGTGGATAAATTTTTTTTGGGGTGTTACTTCTCATAGTAAGTGAACTAATTGTAAGGTAATGCTTATGAACATCTTCTTAACTATGGGGTTTTCACACTTCTTTAGTGTTTTCTCTCGTAGAAAATAGGAAAAAAGGTATATTTATCTTAGAAACCCATGCTAGCTTAATATGTCACTTATACAGTTTTGACCTTTGAGGTACCAATATATCGCTCCCCCAGCTCTTGTTTGCCTTATAGACCAATTTTATCAAATATGACTTTTTAATGCAGTTGTCTTAAGAATCAAATTCTACACAATCTGAGCTAAGAAAAAACGTAAAACTCAATAATGTGAGAGTTGTTTTAAATACTTTTTTAAAACAATTTCCTGCTTTCATAAGACACATTGGTCCAGTACACATGCAAACATTGCTCATGTAAAATTAGCTTAATGGTCTATACGGCAAACAAATACTAAGGCAGCGAATTATGACTTCATTTCGCAAAATTATGTATTTTTAATGTTAGCATATGTGACTTGAAACTGATTTGACTTTAAACTGTGACTGAAAACTACCCACACGATTGACATAAACGCGTCCTGGTATGTTTATGTTGGTATTACGGTCTTTTGGCATAATATGAACAATTATACTAACTACACACTTAAAAAAATGTACAAATATTTTTATGTATAAAATTAATAATTTGGAATTCGGATTGAGTTCATCCTCAGTCATCGTGCAGAAAGGATGTCTTTTGAAGAAGACATTAGCTACGTCGCTTACGAAACATCGAATATAATGTAAGTTCTCTTACAACGGTTCGTGGAATACCATGTAGAAATTAAGCTTCAAGAAATTTACAAAACACCTCAAAATATCAATCTACACTCCCGCGAAGCAGGCCTAGCACAGGGCCCATTAGTTGGGAGCTAATTTGTGTGGTATACAACGTAATAGGCCGCACGATAAAGGTTAGTTGATAGCAGGATCCATAATATTATATACCTGAGATAGCGAAAACGGAGCTTGGAAGGTACCGCCGAATCCACGGCAAATCGGTCACAGGCAATCCGTCCAGAGACAATTCTGTCAGACGACATTTAGGCCACAGACAACTCTACCACTGATACTTCGTCCACAGACACATCGGTCGCGGACAATACGGTCACACGACCTTTTGGTCAAAAAAAAATTGTTTTATCATTTATTTTATACTTTAAAAATAAAGCCATCCTCGATATTTGTAATGGATTCCTTGACTTTTAGGTTGGTATGACGCTGACCACCCATACTGTAAAAAATGGTTCACTTTGCCCATGTCACCCCTGTGTCAGGGAAGGTCGGCAAAAGTTGTAGGGTATATGTTCATTTGAGGTTTGGATTTTATTTGTAAGTACATAGAGTACACATTCAGCATTTGTAAGCGCGAACTACACGTGTTTGTTTATAGGCATGCATTTGAGAGCTTTAAATGAATTTATCCTTGCAACTTAGATTATAGATTATTATATTTCTTGTTTCGCCGCCATATTGGTCTCCATCTTGGATTTCTCGCTTCCGGTCAGGATATGCAATGTTTCAGCGGAAACTTTGAAGTATTCCATTCTTTTTTTTAATATGAAAACAAAACGCTGGTTTGTGCGACCGATATTTTTATTTGTTCCGGTTGGCATGCCGGTTTCGACCTTTTGGCCATTTTCAAACAAAATAGTCATCTGATGATGGCCAAGAGGCCAAAACCGGTCAAAGCTCATTATTTTTTATACCAAAAAACTAAAATAGCAGTAGAATACAAACAGTATTTTGTTTTCATATTTAAAGAAAATAGCGCTAATTACTTTAAAAGACGAATTGACAAATTTACACTGTAAAATAATATGAAATGCTTTTTAGAATAAAACAGTGTTTTGTTTTCATATTTAAAAAGAACGTTATTTAATTTTAAAGTCGAATTAACCAATTGGCATTGTAAAATGATATGAAATGCTTTTTAGACTTAAACAGTGTTTCGTTTTCATATTTAAAAAGAACGTTATTTAATTTTAAAGACGAATTAACCAATTGACACTGTAAAATAATATTAAATGCTTTTTATAATAAAACAGTGTTCCATTTTCATTTTAATTAAAAAAAACAGTTCTTTACTTTTAAAGCCGAATTAACCAATTGACATAATGTAAAATTATATGAAATGCTTTTGAAACATCAAAAAATCCTTTTTCATGTTTCAGAACTAGACTAAAGTGTAAGTATTGACCCATCTGTTTGCACGAAGCCTTCCTTTTCAAGGCAGGTACTTCTGAGAACTTGATTAATGTACAGAGTCATCGCTTCCGACTCTATCACGTGAGGTGAACGATTCACGCCAACCTACTTAAATACAAGCAGCATTACAGCACAACGTCTAACCTCTAAGCTACAGCGTAGAGTTTCACCTAAAATACACGTAAATGAAAACGCTCACTCCTTTTATACCGCTACTAAGCTGCACATGTAGTTTTTTTTTTTTTTAAGAAATCCTATGCGGGAGACTCCCTAGATTCTAGAGCTTCTAGGGGGCTATGACACTTGTTGTAGTGCCGCAGAGGTGTACGAGCTTGGTCGTCGCTACAAAGCGCCAATACTCAAGCAAGACCCAGTCGCTGTAAGGCTGGATGGACCTTTGGTGACCGGTCATTGGTAAAGGTTTATGAATTTTCCAACCCAGCGAAGAGCAAATTTGAAAATATAAATGGTATATTTTTTGTGCTCCGCCGGGATTCGAACCCACAGCCTTCCCATTCAGAGTCCGCAGTGTTACCACTGAGCTACGGACCGGTCAAATGTAGTGTAACTTCTTACTGTGTTTTCCACGAAGGCGTCGCATATTGCGAGTGGAATCTATTTATTTTTACAGGTAAGGAGGCCGGCTCTACGCCAACCACTTCAGTTGAAGTGGAGGTTTTTGTAGCCCCCGCGGAGGCTGGTTCTTATTTCTTGTGTAGGCTAAGTACACCTTGCATGTATTTTATTTTGGGTTTGAAATAAACACCAAAACCGGAGATCACTTCTGACACCCTCGGCGGGATTCGATTTTCGAACCCGAGCTCTTGGCATGGAATGCAAGCACCCTACCAATTGAACTAGACCGGTCTCTTGAGCTGATTACAGTAGAACAAGTCTACGCAGACATGAAAGTCATTTGCAGAGATTGATTCAGGGGGAAGTGAGTTCCCCACATGTCTACCCAGACATATGTCTACCCAGATATATGTTTACCCAGGTATATCCGGAGGTCGTTTAGCAGCGGAGCGTCCTTTACATACAAATGACCTACGCGGTATGTCTGGATTACTGTAATTAGTCTAAAGTTGTAGCGAATATCTGGCCAGACAACTAGTATACAAAATGTCTACGTAGACAAAGTAATCTAATGCAGGTTGCGAAGATACATGAACGTTTAAGATTCTATTTTAAGGTGCTCTTAAAAGCAGATACGTGAATGTTAGGTTTAGGTTGTAATTACGGTCGTTTGATATATAATATTTACAATAATAATTTATTTATTTATTTATTATATATATAATTACACATTTAAAAAAAAAGATCGGATTTTGCACGAACTGTTATAAGAGAACTTACATTATTTTCGACGTTTCGTTAGCGACGCAGTTAACGTCTTCAGGAGACACCCTCTCTGCACGACGACTGAGAATGAACTGATTTTTTTCTACTAGAACAATTCGCACGTTTAATAATAAAGAGAAATAACTCGAAAATTGGGAAAATCGAGATTTTGTAATAAAACGCAAGAACAATGTGAGAAGAATAGGTAGAATGCGACAGCCGTTCAATTTGGACGAATATGACCGAGATAAAACATCGGCCGCCTTTTTCATCCCATACAAGTTGTACTGGATGTCTGAACTTCAAACGTGATTTCCCAACATTCCTGTTTTTTGAGTTAATGCTCTTTATTATTAAACGTGCGAATTGTCACAAATCACGTCATATATATAATTATATACACAAGGATAATTTATTTATAAGGTACACATAATTGAAGAGCGCCGTTTTTGTGTGTGTCACACCTCAAGGGCCCTCTCAAATCACGGATAAGATATTTTGTAAAGATGCGTCTTTAGTGCTCCTTTTAAGACACCAATAGTTTCTACCTTCCTCACATTAGGTGGTAGTCTGTTGGGTGGTACTACATTGGGCCCGCAAACCGGAAAGCACGGTCCCCAAAATTAGTGCGTGTCTGACGTGACGGCTGGACTAAGCCAACCACCCCACACCCTGCAGATCTGAGAGTTTGGCGTCTCAAATCTATCTCAATAGGGGAGAACATGTCAGACAGGTATGAAGAAGCCGTACCATTGACAGCTTTGTAAACCATCAGACAAACACGGTAGATCACCCTCTCCGGAAAACGAAGCCAATGCAGTTTTTTTAACAATGGAGTAATATGATTAAATTTGGACATCCCGAATATGAGTCTTTTATAATTACTACCTCCGCTCGAAGGTATGCCGTGATTTGTGACAATTGTTCTAGAAGAAAAAATCAGTTCATCCTCAGTCGTCGTACAGAGAGGGTGTAGTCAAGAAAAATAGAAGTCAAGGAAAATAAATAAAACACACATTTATTACATAAAAACACACACACAATAAATGGCAAAAAAAAAACAAAAGAGAATTAGTATTTCAAAGTATTAGCCGCCAACA